>OX456488.1:22856414-27656414 GCA_949748235.1 Platypus cylindrus
TAGAAAAATTATATACTTATATGTATATACTTTATAAAACAGATTATAAACATACAAAAAATAAAACTCCAATATATACATATACATGTATAACAATACAATATAGAACATAGAACATAATCTATAATACAATATTAGAACTGATTAAAATATATTTTTTAATGTTATATATGTGAGGGTACCATATGCAATTTATATCAAGAATATTAAAATCAAAAATGAAGCCTATAGAAAAACAAAAATTCCACTCCATGTGTTCTCGAACTCCTAAAAAAATTAATCCTGAAAAATGCATTAACCATCCATTGAAGAGTAAGCATGTGAAATCCGATTAATTGATTATGGTAAATTAAATCGATACATTTTAGAATTCTAATGGAGCTCTATGAAATAGTATTTTAATAAATAGTTGGGTGGGACTATGCTAAGAAAATAATTACGAATGACTTAATTCCCGTAAATAGATATGAATTAACCAGTTTTCGCACGTTAAATCAAGAATTGATGATCCAAAATTATTATAAAATGTTGCTGGTGTCCTGTTGATCTGCTAGTTCGTGGTTATTGTTGCTGTTGATTTGGCTATTCTTATTATCTTTGGAACAGTATCAATCAGACATTGGCAAATGGAGTTGCTGATGTTTTTGTCAGTACTTGGGCGTTTGCTGTTGAGCTGCTACCAACTTTAGCAAACAGTTCCATCAATCCAATTCTAATTTGGTATTCCTGATTCGTATTAAATATCTGAAACTAAGAGAGAAAGATGATAAAAAGTTTTTTTTCATCAAGTTCTTTTTCTGTTCAAATTTGCTGGCATTGTTTTCAGGGATCGATTCTTATTCCGCTGATATTGAGTAATTACACACAGTTATTCTCGGTCATTTGGTCTCACAAAGACACAACATTTATTCAACATTAACGAACTTCCTATCATGATGCTGCAGTGTTCCAAATCCAGCCGCCCGACCTTTTATACAATACAAATCAATAAAAATGAAGTATGTAATAACTAATGTACTATTGTAAAATAACCTGATCAATTTTCTAAAAATAAGTAGGTGAGAAACATGCTTATTACTTAAATGTATTTGTAGCTAATTTATACTTAAATTTATTACCCATCTTAATTAATTAAACCGATTTTACTCTACTATTATAGTGACATACTAAACTGCTCGTTTAATTTCTTTCTCATGAATTTAGTTTTCCATTCATTTGCAACTCTTTCACAAATTTCGTTCAATAAAACTTTTTGTTTTAAGAATCAGCGTATGAAGGCAGGCGTTTATTGTAAATAGTCGGCCTTCAAATGTAAATGAAAAATAAAACTATACTCAATGTTTGCCAAAGAATCTGTTTCAAATGTTTTATTAAACATTCATATAAATGATTTATTCTGCTTCACATATCACAAAACACGAGGTAAATAATTAATACTGTTGTATTATTGTTATGAACACAATATTGTTATGTATTATTGTTATTGTGAATTCACCTGCTATGAAATGATACAAAAAATATCACTGGAAGATTTATTTTATAAAAACTGTATTAAGACGTATTCATTCTTAATTTCTACATTTAACATTTCATATACAAACAAAAAATAAATAATTTACTGAAATATACATTACATTTGTCGCAATATAGGTTACGACGTTTTCTTTACAGGTTATAGTTACATAATATGCAAAATCCATTTTTTCAGATCATTGAATGTATCTTATCGAACACACAACACAAAAGCAATTTTAATTATTTCCCATTGTATAGGAAACCAAATAGCAGAGCATTTTCAAAGTCAAACAAGTTCTGATTACTATAACACTTCTAAATGCACAAAAACAAAAACTCTTTTTTCGTCCATAGTTATAACCGTATTTCATGAAATTTTCATCAATCCCAAATCACTAAATTACATTTTTCTACTTCCCTAATTTTTAATTTATTTTTGGTTTCATTGAGCTATCGAATCGAAACGAAGAACTTATTTTTTGAAATTTCTTTGACTAGTTTAGTGGATGAAACCCCAAAACAATAGCTGATTTACAATAAAATAAATCAAAAATAAACATTCAATCGAAATTACATTGGTCACTACTTTTATTTGAATTTGAAAGTAATAGTTCCAACTTTGGAGAACTTAACAGACTCTTACAGTCCTTAATAAGTTCAACGTAAAAAGTCGAACCAACGATATTCTCATCACCGAAAAATTTTGAAAAATAGTATCGGCAACACCGTCTGCGGTCTTCGTTTCCCTTTCCTAAAAATTAAGAAAGCGCCTGCGGAATCCCTCTTTTTGAGATTTCAGATTTAAAAATTGAGGCAAGTGTGTCCTCGCCGTAAGGATAAGAATAAAGATAAAAGTTGGTCAACTTTAGGCGCTACTCCTTATTCTAGTACGATGTATAAACGTTTCCATTCAGGTGCCTACCTTTAATTAATTTAATTCTGTAGTTAATAAAGTTAATTTAAATTAGTTCAATATCAAATTTATTCTGTGCAACTGAAATTACACACGCTATTTCCCGAAATTATTGACAGACTGGGGAAGATCAATTTTGATTGACTTTATACAATGTACAGTACAGTCAGATTTAAAATTGTATGGTTAGGTTTGAACGGTTTGTAACAACGTGATCGCGACAAAATTTGAATTTTATATTTTTAAATAAAACTATTTCGAGTTAATTTAAATATATTCATAACAGAAAAATGTATGTTCTATTTGAAACCGCAATAGGTTTCGCTATATTTAAAGTAAGTCTGACTTTTTTAATATTGAACTTGACCACATTCTTTCCATTCTATTATTTTTAGCTTTTGGATGAAAAGAAATTGGAACAAGTGGACTCTATAAGTAGTTTATTTGAAGATGTAGACAAAGCCCGCAATTTGTAAGTTTCTTATTGTCTTTTTGTTGCGTTTATTTCAATTATTTAAATCTATTCCAGAGTTAAATTAACACATTTTGAAAAATTTGCCGATGTAACTGAAGGTCTAGTAGCATCAACAGCAATAATTGAAGGCAAAGTACCTAAAACTCTTAAACATGCATTGAAGAAATCCATATTGAAAGATCCAAATTCTTCATTAATGGTCGCCGATACGAAATTGGGTGCTGCAATCAAAGATAAATTTAATTTACAATGCGTATCGAATACGGCAATAAGCGAATTAATGAGAGGTATACGATCGCAGCTTGATAGCTTACTATCAGGCACAGCTCAGCAGGATCTATCGGTGATGAGACCTTCATTGGCCCTTTCGCTGTCAAGATATAAATTGAAATTTTCACCTGATAAAGTAGACACCATGGTCATACAAGCAGTATGTCTGTTAGATGATTTAGATAAAGAGTTAAATAACTACATTATGAGGTAAAATACGAGTCTTCGCATTTACGAACGCATCGTTAAAATAAATTATAATTGCGATTGCTTTTTACAGGTGTCGAGAATGGTATGGTTGGCATTTTCCTGAATTGGGCAAAATGATAACGGACAATATCACCTACGCTAGAACTGTTAAAAACCTAGGTGTTAGAGAAAATGCTGCTAGTGCTGATTTATCTGATATTTTACCGGAAGAAGTAGAGGAGAAAGTAAGAATTTTAAATACTTAAGTATATCAAAAACTTGATAATTCTATATCTGCTTTCTTTCTAGGTTAAAGAAGCAGCGGAAACTTCAATGGGTACAGAAATTGCTGATGATGATATGCTCAACATTTGTTGCCTATGCGATCAAATTATTGAATTATCAAATTATCGAACAGAATTATACGATTATTTACAGCGACGTATGATGGCAATTGCTCCAAATTTAACAGTTCTAGTTGGTGAACTTGTTGGTGGTAGACTTATATCACATGCTGGTAAATTATTGATGAAAAAATAACGTTTTTTAATTGATAAATTAAACCGTAATTATTTTCTTAGGTTCACTAATCAATCTTGCAAAACATCCTGCATCAACTATCCAGCTATTGGGAGCGGAAAAGGCGCTTTTTAGAGCTTTAAAAACAAAAAAAGATACACCCAAATATGGTTTGATATATCATTCACAATTAGTAGGTCAGTGCAGTCAGAAACTTAAAGGAAAAATGTCTAGGTAAATGAATTTTACTGTCAGATTATTAAAATGTTTCAATATTACTCTCAATAAGTGTCCGATAAATAATTCTTAATGTTTTAGAATGTTGGCGGCTAAAACTGCTCTAGCTATACGAGTTGATGCCTTAGGGGATGATACTAATCTCAATTTAGGTATGGAACATCGAGCTAAGCTAGAAACTCGTTTAAAACAATTAGAAGAGGGCAACATAAGAAAAATAAGTGGAACAGGTATGCAAAAGCATTGAAGAAAAAACAGTATTAAAATTTAAAGCTGTCACTATAACATTTTTTCAATAATGTGTCACATTACAGGAAAGGCTAAAGCAAAGTTCGAAAAATATCACAGTAAAAGCGAAGTCTTTCAATATCACGCAGCGGCGGACAGTACTTTACAAACCAAAAAACGAAAATGGGAAGATAACAAGGAGGAAATCAGTGAAGTAAGTAAAAAATAAAGAGTTTTTGTATCATTCTTTAGTAGATATATAGTATACGGCGAGCAACATATTAGTCTAACCCTAGCGGTTAATTTTACATTTTTTTTCTTTTATTAATTTTAAGAATATCGTAAAAACTGAAGAAGTTAATGAGACCGAAGAACAAATGAAAGATGAACCGACAACTAGTTCCAAAAAGAAAAAATCGAAAAAAGTTAAAGTTGAAGAAGAACCAGTGGTAAAAATAGAAACTGAAACAACTCCGGTAAAGAAAAAGGCAAAAAGACAACTAATAGTAGAATTGGGTGAAGTACAGACGGAGGACGTTGCAGTCGAACGAGAATCTGAAAAGAAGAAAAAGAAAAAATCGAAGAAAATGAAACATGAAGCGGAATGGTGATATATATGGTGACATAATGTTAATTAATGTCACTATTTTTTGTACATTTTATATACTGTATATATATATTTCATAAATATAATAGTTATTATTAAAAGAAAATTACGGATAGCTTATATCTTTTATTCTAAAGTAAGTCATGACCTGAGTAAATTTGTTTCCATTGTTTGTTCAAAAGACGACAAATTTTTATATTCATCAACCCACACTTTAAGCCCAAATTTTAAACTAGGTGCAAGAAAAGAGATAATTATATACAATTCGTAAATTAATTTATCATATTACTGTGTAAGAAGTAGCGGTTGCGAATACTTATCCTTTTTGGAGCTCTTCTTTTACTATGCACACCGCACGGATTGATAAGTTACTAAATCCGTTTCTGTAAGAAATCCTTCTTGTGGAAAAGCTTTATAGAAATTAATCAAATAGTCTTCATAAGTTAATGTTCCGGAATGTAAGTTCATTGTTGATACACCGCCAGCAGGTTCTGACAGTGATGTACCTATATACACAAATGCAGATTACGATATTTAAGAATATCGTAAAAACTGAAGAAGTTAATGAGACCGAAGAACAAGTAAAAGATGAACCGATAACTAGTTCCAAATAGAAAAAATCGAAAAAATTTAAAGTCGACGAAGAAACAGTAGCAAAAGTAGAAACTGAAACAACTCCGGTAAAGAAAAAGGCAAAACGACAACTAATAGAAGAATTGGGTGAAGTACAGACGGAGATAGTTGCAGTCGATCGAGAATCTGAAAAGAAGAAAAAGAAAAAATCGAAGAAAATAAAACATGAAGCGGAATGAGTCCAAATTCTTTTTACTATTAATTAAATTTAGTCTTAAGCATAATTATTAAACTATATTTTGTTGCTACTATCTGTATGCATTGAAACAGCTGTAGTATTAAAATTAAAAAGAAGTCAAAAAAGAATAAAAAAGCCGAAAGTAGAATAAATACATACATGTTATGATATGTACTCGATTTTATTGATATTAAGGAGTTTCTCGAGTCAGAAAAATCTTAATGTGAATTGGTTATCGTTAATCTGTGTACGTATTATACATACAATAGAATTGTAAAATACGTAATTGTAATAAGCATGTATTAATTCTAAAAATTCGCACATGAATTTATTCTTTTTTCAACTGATAGTTTGTAAATTTATATTTCTATTAAAACAAAACAATGAAATAATGATTATTTTTGCTAAAGTTCATCATCTAATACTGGGTTCTGAATCTTCGCAGTTTTATCACATGTAAATGCTATTGTAATGGCATATCTTTCTCCAGTTTCCACCTACAATTAATATTAAGAACAAAAGATATGAATATAAAAGTGTTATTTGTAGAAATTCTACAATTGTATATTTCGTTCCCACTGGTCTCCACTTACTCTCTCAACATAATGTGGATTTTCTGAGCCTGATGTAAACATTGAAACTCTGCCACTTCTCGGCTCCACAGAAATGTTTCTCTTGTTATTGTTATTTACAAATATGAATCGACCACCAGTGAAATCATCGTTGTAATTGTTTAGATAAAGAAGTGTGGTGTAATGAAATGATTTATACGTATACTAAAAGCGACATGTTATTATAATCATCAAATAAAGTTGTAAATAAAACACATATTCTTTTGTTGTGTTGCTAATCTTGTTTTCCGTACTTACTTTGTCAACATGAACCTTCCAGTATTCATCATTGGGCGAAACGGGCTTTTTATTTGTTAGTTTAGAGAAAAATGTTGGATAAGTTAAATACAGGGATGCACTTTTGATGCCAAAATGTTTAGCCACGGCGTTTCGAATTTTTACTCTAAGCAATAAACAAAAATTATTATTTGAAAGAATAAATTATGATCACTGTTACCAAATACATACTAGCATTTACTTCTACTACAAAGACGAAGTATTTGCAGACACCATATTTGATTCAGCTTGAGAGTCATTAGGACACATTAATTAATTAACATTAACATAATGTTAATTAATGTCACTATTTTTTGTACATTTTATATACTATATATATATATGTATTTCATAAATATAATAGTTATTATTAAAAGAAAATTACGGATAGCTAATATCTTTTATTCTAAAGTAGGTCATGACTTGAGTAAATTTGTTTCCACTGTTTGTTCAAAAGACGACAAATTTTTATATTCATCAACCCACACTTTAAGCCCAAATTTTAAACTAGGTGCAAGAAAAGAGATAATTATATACAATTCGTAAATTAATTTATCATATTACTGTGTAAAAAGTAGCGGCTGCGAATACTTATCCTTTTTGGAGCCCTTCTTTTACTATACACACCGCACAGATTGATAAGTTACTAAATCCGTTTCTGTAAGAAATCCTTCTTGTTGAAAAGCTTTATAGAAGTTAATAAAATAGTCCTCATAAGTTAATGTTCCGGAATGTAAGTCCATTATTGATACACCGCCAGCAGGTTCTGACAGTGATGTACCTATATACACAAATGCAGATTAATATAACAGTCAATCTCTTATTTATTTTTGACTAGTAGATACACACCCCTTTTAGCCAGCCAAAGCAAAATTTCCGTTTCTTCTGAACTAACAATTTCATCACTAACAAAACGACCACATCGTTTTGGCATACAATCTGAATACTGTTTTAATTCAGCTAAATAATCTAAATCACAATCGATCGATTGACTTCTTAGTTCATATTTTTGATCTGCCTTAGCTAAAGGATAAAATCTTGTTGTTAAATTCAACCAACATATATTATAAATAGAATATAAATGGATTGTATAAATAATAATCAATCAGCTACATAAAATATAATTAATTTCCATTTACCAAGAGCTAATTCTTTTTGATATTTCGAATAGAACCAAGCAATAATTAGGACCGCTGTAAATATAACTAATTTTGTGAATACACGAACTGGAGAAACATTTGGTGCAAAACCAAATTTTCTAAAATGAATAATAGAAAAATTCCAATCATTTCTAGTATTCTTTTGTATCTAGTCAAACTTACGGTTCGTTCGGGTTTGAATCGCTATTATTTGAAGATTGCGAATTAGTTTTATTGCAACCTTCTTTTTGCTCCTTTTTTCTCGTTCTTAATTGATTAACCATTATTAGTTATTTCAGAAAAACATCTTTTTTTTCAATTGATTTGATTCTACAGTTTGGTTCAATGGAATGTTCCAAATGTTTGAAGAAAAAATAGGTTAACTTGGACTATAAACATAAAAATAAAAAGATAATTTTTAGTATACATATTTAATCTATTATTTCATTGCATGATATTAAGACAATACAAAATAAATTGAAAATACATCTTTACAAGAATAACATTTAAAAATGACATTTTTCTGTTTTAAGGTAGGCAACCAGATATGACCATATAAAAAAACAACTGTTTAACTTAAAGATTTTTGACTGAACTTCTAAAAATCCGTTTTGTAAAAGTGAAACGACTTATCCACCATGTAATGTTGATATAAATAAGATACAATCGTCAGGTTGTATTTTATAATTTACTGTACCCTATACGTAAAGAAAATTAATATTATGCTAATTGTAAATATTTAAAATGTGTTTGATTATTTTACCATTAATTCCCAATCTGTATCATTGATCAGTACCAAAATACCAGGCCTCCTAAATATCATTTAATTTATTAAATTATAATACAATAGATTAGCACAATTGAAATACATACAGAGTGTCATTTTGTAGAAAAAGTTCCACATTTCCAATTAATAGGTTATCTACAATCCAATTTAATAATTCACTTAAAACCCCTATAAAATCTGTTTATATTAATATGCAAACAAAAGTAAATCCAAGTTTTACATTCTTTTTCGTGGTTCATAAGAAAAACATCGAAGCTTCTTTGATTATTGAATAAATTCTCAGCTCCACCACTAAAATAAATACTTGTTAAATGGGTAAGTTACAAAATATATAATAAGAAATTTTACCCAAATTCAATTCTAATTTTCTTCTCTTGCTTCTCTAACGAAAATTTTCCCATCATTTTTCAATATTATATGTAAAATATGTATTTACTGTTGTATAATATAAAGTTGGAAATATACGGAGCGGTAATTTCAATTTTTAGTTACTAATTATTATTATTATTACTTATGTTGGTTAAAAAGTTCTGTGACTTCATGTCATGATTTTTAGAAATGATGACTCATAATATTTGTGATGCTCTCATAGTCTTCATTTGAACTACTACAAAATCATTTACCATTAGTCAATATAATATTAAACATTGAAGTTTTTCTACTTATGAATTATGTATGGTATGCAAATTTGAAATTTGTAACCATAGGAATTATGGAATATTATTATTGAACTTAATATAGACATAGAAATAACAAATTTTAAACCAAAAAAAAAACAAAAAACAAATGCCACAAAAACTATTATGCTAATTATAAATTTTGGATAGTTGTTTTTCTACATCTGGCACAAGTGGCCAAAGAACCTGATTCCCAGCTTCTATACATTCTAACAAATGTAAAATGGTTGGTGGAAGTTATTAGACAGTATTCGAATTTGGCGGGTGAAATAAAAGTTCGCGGGCGCCAGACAATGATTTATTTTCACTGTCAATGAGTTCAATAACAATTACACTCAATTAGATTATGAAATAAATGAAGAGAAGTACAGAACGTAATTAATTTAAATATAAACAACAATCCCGATTTGTGAAGTAAGGGGAACTTTACGGTTGACGGGAAGTCAGGATAATAGATAATATGAACTAAATTTACTAGGGAAGTCATCCGATGCGCTCGGTAAGAAGGTAGCATTCGTCAATGTCCGAGAAAGGACAAGAGGATTAGGATGAATTGCGGAATGAATAAAGAATTAGGAAAGTTGGTCCGTTGATCAGATCGTCTTCAATCAACGCGGGAAATAAACAGTAGAAAAAACACGAATGGCCGTCGTTCTGAATAGAGCAGAATTCGATACGGAAAACAGATAGAAGAAAAAATACTAAGAGCCTTCATAGTTAATAGAGAGGAGAAAAAAAATTACAAGGATACTAATACTAGAAAGAAAACGCTTCCTAAAGACAGACTAAAAAAAATATGTAGTTAAACGAAAGGCACTAATTGGCATGAAAAGAGTATTGATCACGTACTCTCAACAATGGTTTTAAGAAATCGAAAGATATGGTTTTCTTTGTTATTCATACAATGGATGGCGGAATTTCGACTAATATTTGAAGAAATTAAACGGCATGCACATAGTTATGATAGTTGAAACTATCGATCATCAATAATTTTTGCGAATCTTTATTTTTCTTGCGAAGGTCTGGAACAAAAGTTCAAATCTGCATGATATTTTTCTTCAGATGAAAGAAATACACAATGACAAAAATATTCAATAGTTAGAAATGCAGCTGAGAGTTGTTTTCTTTCAAGGTCGGGTGTCAGGTACTTCGTCGTTGCGTTTGCTGGAAAACACAATTATTCATCTGTACACTTGTCTGGAGGGATGGTACCATAAATATCATAACTACATGCAGATTCTTCACCCTCTTTTTTTTTGTCTTTTTTTGGAACATCGATATTTTGTAGTTTGGTATTATTATTATTATTAGAGAAACCTTTTAGATAAAAATATACACATTTTGGAAATGCCATTTTTATTACAATCCTCTTGAAGTGAAGATTCTGAATTTTTGGATTCTTGAGTAGTGTATAAAATAAATTACTAAATTAGGTGCTTTTAACTTTTAATAATGTGCAAATTGTGCGAAGTGGACTATAAACAATTTCTTTGTTATACAATTAATTATATTTAAATAACTAGTGAATACGGAAATACTGATAAAAGTAAGTAGAAATAGTTTATATATTTTAGTTCGGATAGTCTATGTAGCTTAAAATATTTCAGATGGGAAATACGGATGAGAAATTTATCGAAACAGTTCGAAATTTTCCATGTCTGTGGAACCCTTTTTTGTCAGCATACAAATGTATGCGTACAAAGGAAACGGCATGGAGGCGGATTATTGGAGAAAATAATATATCAGACAGTATGTACATGTTTAATAATTTCAATATATATAGTGACAAAAAGAATAATATAAATTACATGAAATATAAATACAGTGGAGTCTCGAAAACGTGAACATCCATAAATGTGAACAAGCGCTTAATAAAAGCATATATCAAAACGTGAACTTTTGCATTAATTTGTTTACGTTATCGAGACTACACAGAACTTTCAATTTTAAGTTTAATTGACTTCACTGTTGCTGATATGACAGTTATAAAAATTACCATTTTTATTGACTAAAAGCTATTAGATTTGGTGACATAAGACTATTTTAGAATTTTCTAAGATGAAAAAGGTGTTGTACAAGTGTTTTTTAATACATACTTTAAAACGTGAACAATTCGAAACCGTGAACACCACTGGCATTAATTAGTTCACATTTTCGAGACTCCACTGTATTTACTTATAGACAGAATTCAATTGGAAAAATTAATAGATTATAATAATAATAAAAAAATATAAAAAAAAATAGTGCAGCAGGTCCCGCTTTATTGTATCACAGGTGTATTGCATCACTGCCATTAAACATATTGATGCCTAATGGCATCAATATTGAAAACCCCACACCATTTGTATATAATTTAATGTAAATTTATTCGTTTATTCGAATTGGAAATTGTCAATTTTTTCACTATTGCATCGAATGATAACAAATTTCTGTTTCGGAAAAAACAATTGAATAAATTTCGATCACTTTTACAAATTAAAAAATTTTTACATTAAATAAATAAAAGATATTTTCAAGACACATAAGCATATTTTGCGGAATAGTTGGACAATTTAATTTTCATTAAATGGTTTTCGTAAAACTAAATCCTGTTTGCTTTTACGTTTTTCATCTACATTTTGACTCAAATATTTGAAATATTATATGTCATAAATAAGACGTTTTTATCTATTCCCCACTACTTAAATTTCTTTAGAAATCATTTTTATGTCATTAAAACATATTTTACATCATACCGGCTTTGTTGCATCAGAAATAGCTGACAAAAACGTGATTCAATAAAGCGGGACTTACTGTAATAAAAAAACTTTTGTATCTAAAAATTTTGCAATGGTAATAAACTGACATCCACGTATAAATGAAGGACAATTTTATATGCGGTCCTGCCATGATACCCTACCTTGATGATTAAAATAATCACAAAATGTTTCTCGAACTTTTACACCAGAAGTGGTTACTGTTTCATTTTCTGAATTAGTATAAGTATTACAACAATTTTCTGGGCCGTTTGTGTTACGAGTTAATAAATAATTATGTAATACGCATGTGGCACTGATGACCTTCTCGACAGTGTCCAAACTGCACTCAAAATCCTTACGATATACGTACCACCTCTGGCATAAAGTTTCAAAAGTAGCTTCCACGATACGCCGTGCTCTAGATAATCTATAATTAAATATTCGTTTAGCACGACTTAAATTTTTTCCTGGGTATGGTCGCATCAAGTTGGCCATCAATGGGAAGGCTTCATCTCCAATGAATACGAATGGGACATCACCTCCTTCGTAAAGTGGCTGTGGCTGAGGAATTTTTAATTCTTTATTTTACAAGCGCTTCCCAAATTCACTATTTGCAAATATTCCGGAGTCGCTAAATCGACCCATAGATCCGAAATCCATCATGATAATTTTCTGATTTGCATCAGCTATGCACATTAATACAAGGGAAAATCTACGTTTATAACAGAAATAAGTGGATCCGGAATTAGGAGGCGCTTTTACATAGACATGTTTACCATCAATAGCACCTAACCAATCTTTAAATTGCCACTTATCCTCAAAAGTTTTAGCGATGATCCTCCATTCGCATTCTGATACCTCTCTCATGTAAGTTGGTTGTAATTTCTGCCACAGTGCATTGCAAACTTCGGAAACAATTTTCCCGATTGTTTGGGCACAAACCCGAAAATTGTGCCCAGTGGTTTTGAAACTGTCCCCTGTAGCTAAATATCTACAAAAAAATACATACTTTTTTTTATGTGATGTAAAACAAAATTCATAAATTTATTTTAGCTAAATCAGCAAAATCCAAATGGAAAAAACTAAGAGATTGCCATAGGGATGCTTTAAAAAAAGCGAAAAAGGTCAGTACTGGGCAAGCAGCAGTACGTACCCGAAAGTGGAAGTATGAAGAGTGTATGGCATTTTTAATTCCCTACATGACCAATAGACCGAGGCGCGAAAATTATGGACCATCTCATAGCTCCATAAGTGGCGATGAAACACTGGCAAAAGTAAATGCTACACCAAATGATGGTGATATTGCTGGCAGTAATTTGGATGTAGGTGTAAATATAGATGAACCATCCATGTCACATCCATCGAATACAGCCCCTAACACCACTTATACCACCTTAACCGCGGATCAACCATCAGAACAAAGAGTGGCCGATTGTGTAGCTGGTATGTTGGAAAATATTACTAACAGGTAGCATAACCTGGATAAGCAGGCAAAAATTTTAAAGGAAAGTGGTGACGAAATTGACTTTTTTTTTCGCTCTATGGCCGAGGCAACTAAAAAGTTGCCCCGAGTGACTCAACTAAAAATTAAAAGAAAAGTTTTTGATATTGTTCAAACTGAACAAGATATTGCGGAAGGGGCAAATTCAATATCCGCATCGGATATTAGTTTGTAAAATGTTGAATTCATAAGATCTATAGATACATTTAATAATTAAATAAATATTTTAAAAAATGATAAATGGAGTTGTGAACAATGAAGTTATTTTGAATGTAATGTTAGGCGCCACTAATGGAAGATAATTCTCCTATTCTATCATATTAGTATTCCTCAATGTATGAGGAAAAAATTGTTTAGCTCACTTATTCTCTTGAGGAAGACTGTAAGAACAGTCGAAATATCGAGCAATAAAAAGAGTTTTATTTAAAAGGAAACCTGACCGAATCCCGAAAAAATTCAAAGAATAATTTTGAAAGTTTGGTAAATTTTAAAAAATGTTAATTGGTATTTTTATTAATTCGATTACTTTAGACATAATCAATATCAATTTACTATTTGTATAGATTGGCCTAATTCAATTATGTTTAATATGATATTTGTGTTTAAGACTATTTTACTATCAAATTAAAATTATCTGATACAGATAAGTTAACTTCAGTTTACTTACTTTAAACATATTGCTAATCGTTCCTTAGTAGATATTCCTATTCATTTCCTTTCAATTATTGGGGCAATCATACTGTGTAGTTCTTCAAAATTTTCTCTAGTTACCCTATACATTTCTTTAAACATTTCATGGTCAACCTCAACAAATAATGTTTCGAATTCTGCATTATGATGGTAATATAGATGTTGTCTCTTAAAGAATCTATGTTATCGTTTTTGGGTTAAATAATATGCAGCAATTAGACTAAGTACTAGATCCAGCATATTTTTTTTTATTTTTATAAAATCCGCTGACTTGTTTCTCCATATATGAGGCATTTCTATAATATCTGTAATCTTACATAGATCAAATATTATATCAATCGCATTTTAAGTATTCTTACCTTTTAAATAGTATAAAGTATAGCCAAAAAAATATACACATAAATTATTGTTTTACAAAACGATTTTTTTTCAACAATAAAAATACTGGGTAATACACTCAATGCATACAACTCAACTAACTAAGTAACTGAACTATTTAAAATGTTGATATAAACATTTTCTGGTGGGAGAGAAATTTTTTCATTATTTTTTTCATCTTTTTTAATCTTTTTTTTTCTTTTCGAGTCCTATGATATAAACATACATATAGGAGACTGTTGGATGCTGGGATACTATGTAACAATGTTTTTGTACGTGAAAAATATTTTACGTTTTACAATAGTAGAATTTAAAAATCATCGGTCAGTATTTTTAAAAGAGTAGTTTTATTTGTATAGTTTGTTTAATTAGAATTAATAGTGTTTTTAGCCGAATATTTCTAATCTGTTTAGAATTTTAATAAATTTCCATAAGAAATTTAATTAATATTTTAACATGTTAAACTAATGTATCCATCTATGAAACATGTTTTGTTGCATACGGTTCATTTTGTTACTTTTTAGATTTTATAATTCTTTCAGTCTATCATTTTTATTAGATTTTAACGATGCTGAAACAATAACCGAATAAAAAATTTAATAGAACAGAGAAAAAAAAATTATACATCATTCGAAAAATTTTGTCCCACTATGAATCTTTTTACTCTATATATAAAAACAAGAAAATAGTGTGGGAAAGCTGGCAAAGTCGTAATCAAAATTTTTTTTTTCTTTGTAGTTTAATAGTCAGTCGATATGTCAATATATATTATAATATAATAAATATTATAAATCTAAGCAATTTGATAATAGCTTTCACTTATGATGGGTATCCTTATACCCATACTTTTAGAAATAATATCAATATCTCTAAATTATTTTAATACACTGGATAATAATATCTGTCAATTGTCAATTACTAACATTTAATTATAATTTTTCATGAGGTTCTTCTAGTTAACGATAAAACTCGTGTACTCGTACAGAGCAACAAAGAGAGAAGTATAGGACAAAGCACATAAGAGGAAGTGAGGCAGAAGGTTTTAAATACACGCGTAATAAACATACTGCCTAGAAATAAAAAGCAATAAATTACAATAAAACACAAAATATCCATATCGTTTTGTATTGAAAAGCATAGAAGAAAATGTAGAAAAAAATTAGTAAACATATCTGCATATAGATATACATATAGATACTATAAAAAATAATTTGGCGATATTCATGTTATTTCTAAAAATGTCAATTCCCTTTTTACTTTATTTCTCTCTATAGATATTTCTCTTTTCAATACAAGCGATAGATGTTTTTTTTTCTTCGATTTATTTCTTTTTTTTATTAATCATTATGTTTTCTACGTATTTATTAAATTTTTCTGTCCCACTTCACCTGTGTGGATAACCTGTACTTCTCTCTCACACCATGCCAGTTTTTCTGTCTCACTTCCTCTTATGTACTTTGTCCTACATTTCTCTCTTTGTTTGCTCGCTGCTAGCGTACGAGTTTACCAGTATACTGTCATAATTTTTTTTTACCAAAAGTAACTACACCAAGTGCCCAGTTAAAAAAAGCTAACGCCTAGAAAAAAGAAAAAGGAATATGAGAAACAGACTAAGTCAAAGTGAGAGAGAATAAGACCGTGTATTGGGAGGCGGTATTTATTATTTTATTTTCAATTTTTGATTTATTGAGCACTAGCTAACTGGTAAACTCGCTAAGCGGATGCGCTCCCTAAGTGTCGCTGCATCACTGTCGCTGTCAAATTCGGATTTACCAAATAAATAAAATATTCAAAATTGTTATATTCAAATGCAAAACTTTTTATATAAAGTTAGAAATTGTGCATTAAAAAAAAAAAAAACGTTAGACTATTTATTATTATTTATGTCAAATAATTTTTAAAGTCATACGCTCTGAAAAGTGTTATATTTGTTTATATATGTTTGTTATATTTTATATTAACTGTACAGATAAAAAAATTATAAATTTGTCTACTTTACTTTGAAATTAAATAATATTAAGATCTAATAGTTCTTTTTCTTTTATTTATTCTTACCATCGCAAACCAATTTTTTTTTGAGTAATTTTTTTAACTTGTAATATATGCAACTAAAAAATTGATCGATTGAAAATAAAAATATAAAAATAATAAATACAGATAAGACTGGAGATAAACGTAATTAGTAGCCCTAAAAGATCACTAGATTAATCGTTTTAATTACAAATATTGTTGAGACTAACTAAATTAGTATAGTTAGTATCTAATACCTACTTTGTATAACTTAATTGCCCATTAATGTTACCTAAATTGTTTGTATTTATATTTTCAATTTTCATGCATCTTTAAAATAAAAAACATAAATTTATACGCCATCATTGTATTTTTATATTAATTTTTAAATAGCCAATCGTTTTACAATTATGTTATCTAAACATTTACATTATAATTTAAATTAATTTAAAAAATTTAACATCAAACATGCCTAAAGACGGTTTTAGAATAGCCTATTTCTTGAACAGGGTATTGTTCAATTTCTTATTAAGGATAGTTATGACTTAATTGCTCGTCTCTTATATAAAATACATTTTTTTCTAACAATTCTAATATTCTCTTTTATAATTTAAATATTATGCTTGAAGCCTGAGCTAAAAAAAACTAAACAATTAAATACTGGATAGTATATCATATAAGTATTATCAATTTACTTTGATTTACTTCTTTTTATTGTGTAGAAATTTTCAGGTAAATGTAAATATTTCAATTAGATGAGTAAAAAAATCACGTAATAAGAGGTTTGTTTATTGTTGATGAATTTTTTGAACTAATTGCACCTTTTGGACTAAAGCGTTTATTGTTGACGATGGGCATGCACTAAAACTGTTCATTATTGCAGTACGGACAAATTAAATGTAAAAGTGTAAGAACTTTCTACCCTAGGTCTAGAGGTAGTGTAAAAGGTTCAATTCAACGTGATTCAATTCAATTCAACGGATTTAACCTAAAAAGTGAAAAATTCGTTACTTCCAAATCTAAATGAAAAATCCTGATCACCTTCTGTTCTAAGTTATTGGGAGAGAAGGTGAAAATAATATTTAAGAAATATCAAAAGCTAGTTAAGACTTGACCTATATTAATACAGATGAATAGAGAAAATAATTATATTTAATTGTGAACTACTTATATTATTGTACATATCATCACATGAACCGTAAGTATAGAAAAATGTGCTGATGTAATATGCTGTATAGGTATGTATAATTTCCTCCTAATTAAAGCTGGATTTCGAAGAAACAGCCACTATAATAAGCAATTGCGAAGGACAAATATTGCGTGATGATTGCTTCTTTTTTTTTTGGTTGACCAAACCTGTGGAACAATTTTGATATTGTATGATGTAACATCTTTATTAACTATTGGTAAAGGTTTCATCTTTTTTACGCAGGTTAAGGAGGGAGAAAGTGGTTGCATAGTTTTTTCTACAATGTCTAATTCTGTTGTAGTGGTAATTGAATCTAAATCACGTTGTAAGTGTTTCATAATTTGATTTTTCTCATCATCCATCGAAATTCCTAATCTCTTTTTACTTAACTATCGTACAATGGATTGTTTCATGGCTTTTTCCCTAAAAATCAAATATAAATAATTTTTTATGATCCTTTAAATTTCAGCATCCGTAACTTCTCGATATGGCAATATAGCTGTTTTCTCTAATGTGTTTCAAAGATCACCTAAATATTTAAATAAAGTATATTTTCACTTACAGTTTGATAGTCAATTAATATATGAATATAGGATAGTTTAACATGCAGTAAATAATAATGGAATTTACTTACGTGTATTTTCTTGCTGCTTTTTATTGATGTTAAATGCCAAAAGGTGTACATTTTTACACATATTAAACTTTATAGATATAAACTATACATGAGCAGCAATAATGTTGAATGCAAATATTGCAATCATTGCATATTAGTTGACAATTGCACGTTGGATTTAATTTTGGTACGTAAATCTTGATATAAACATAAGCGTTTCTTATCGTAGTGGTTAAACAATTTCCTAATTCTTGATTCTTAACGCATAAACGTAAGTTCCCAGCTTTGAACTTTTACGTATTAAGAAATAAGAATTAAGAACGCGCTTGCGCTTTCACCGCAATATTTTCGATCAGATGGGAAATGGATGTAATCTTAAGCAAATTATTCTGGTACTATTTTTGATGATAATTTTTGTGTATATTTAAATGGTTTATTTATAATTTTATTATTATTTATTAGTTACTTTTAGCTTTTTTTAGTATAATTGATCAATCTTTTGATTATTCTCATAAATTTCATTTCAATGTCAGTTCTTTCAAAATCTGATTACGAATTAAGAAATAAGAAATTGTTAACCGTGCTTTTATTTTTAGTGGTTAAAGTTATGTTTACCAAATAAGAATCAAGTTTACGAAGCTGGGTAATCCCGCTCATAAATTCAATTTACCTTTCCTTTAACTTGAAACCAGTAATAAATAAATCGAATCAAAATTTATTTCTGAAATAATAAGAGAAACTCTATTAACTGTCTACAATTGCAAATCTGTTAAATTTAAAATAAATTAAATATACAATAAGCTTTCATAAAAGCCTATGACAGATACAAGCACAGATCTTCCGACTGCCATAAAACCTGCGTATGCGTATTAACATTAGCTTATAAAAAGGCCTACTTTATTCACCATTAAAAATTTTAAAAAATGTTCAAAATTTCATCATTTAAAAATTTTTCTCGGCCAGAAATAGTAGATTACAAGGCGAGCGGGGAAGCTTGCCATTACAGTTGAGAGATTCCGAGGCGCAAGCGTCTTAGTTGGCATCGGTCATTTTCAACATTAATCTTATTGGTACCAATTTTCAAAACTATGTTTATTTCTTATATAATAACGTCTAATAAGCCGTTAGTTCGAAACACCCTGTACAATATAATACAATATACTACATCATACAGTAACGAAAATAGAAAGAAAATAGCTAATTTTATAATAAACAACATATACATATTTTTTCCACAATCACCTTTCAATGTGTAATTTTTTGCTTTAAAGCAAAACATTAAAAGCGAAATTTGACCCTTTTTTTGCTAGAAGTAAGTCTTAGTCTTCATTCGTTAGTTTAGCGTCGATCTTCTAGCATCATAAAAAAGTGAAACAAGATTTAATAAAAACTGTTAAGTAGAAAAATTACAGAATTGCTTATTTCCGCTTATTATTAAATAAAAAAAGAGTTTAAACAAACGATACAATTTACGAAATTTATACGTTACAAATAATGCATGACTTACTTCACTAACGTGAAACGTTACGGACTTAACGGTTTTAACCTTCGCTTTACAGGCACTTTTAACACTGAGCATAGCATATGTCGCACATGTGCACGACAAAATAAGTGCTATTTTGTCCATAAAACGGCATATTCTGTATTTTAAATTTTCAAAAATAATTGTAAATAATTACAATTGGTAAATATTCGTAAATATGTGTTCCGCCCATCCACTTTCAGTTTTAGCCCAAACTATTTTCAAACTTTAGACATCGATGAAACTCGTCTTTAATAGTAAAATGTTTGAGATCAAGCAACCATTACCATTTTTATCAAGTTCAAATTCATGCCAAGTTGATCTTTACCGTATTTCCGCTAAAAATATAAGTGGATACAATCTTTAAATACAACTACATATTTATGCAGTAACCTTTATGTAACATAATACTAGTCTGGAGGTAAACAGGTTGTTTCAGAAAATATTTGTTGATCACTTTTAGTTTTCGTTATTTACTGGTAAAAGATAGTAGCATTTTTATCATGGGTAAGAAAGTTTTTTCTTACTACTTATTACTATTACTTCTTTTTGTTCATTTTAGCTACTAAATATGACTTTGCTGCTATCGTAATAATATTCGTTTTATACATCAATTCAGTTTTTGCAATTGATTGTAAGTATATCGATATATCTATTTTTAGTGTAAATACATATGCATGTAAGGCCGGAGTTACCCAGCTTCGTAAACTTAATGCATAAACATAGTCGTAATTTTAGTAAGTAAATCTTGATATAAACATATGCGTTTCTTATCGTAGTGGTTACCCAATTTCTTAATACATTAACGTAATTTTAAAATTTAAAGTTCCCAACTTCTAACTTTTACGTATTAAGCAATAAGAATTAAGAATGCGCTTGCGCTTTTACCGCAATATTTTCGATCAGATGAGAAATGGACGTAATCGTAAGCAAAATATTCTGGCACTATTTTCGATAATGTTTGTGCATATTTAGATCGTTTATTTATAATTTTATTATTATTTATTAGTTACTTTTAGCTTTTTTTAGTATAATTGATCAATCTTTTGATTATTCTCATAAATTTCATTTTAATGTCAGTTCTTTCAAATTCTGATTACGAATTAAGAAATAAGGAGTTGTATAACCGTGTTTTTAATTTTTAGTGGTTATAGTTATGTTAGCGAAATAAAAATTAAGTTTACGAAGCTGGGTAATCTCGCTCTAATACTACTAAAATTATGTTTATTTTAACTATAAGTAGTGAAAGTCACTTGAAAGGAACACATCACAGAGTAACGTGTTTATGAGGTTTATATAACAAGCTTAAGAAGTTTGTAACTCTTCGTTACAATCTTCTTAAATATATCTACATAGATGATTCGTATATAAAAATATTTTCTACCATATTTTAATGTTTTCCTTGTTTCTTTAAGCTGCTTTTCTTGTTGGGCGTTAATTTAGGTTTATTTTCGTTTGCTAGGGTTCCTAGTGGGAAACCATCTATAAAGTTTCAGTACGCATTATTTTCCATATCTGGACCTGCGAAAATTCCAACCTTCTAGGCGTATTTTCACGTGGGTTGATCGCCAAGTCAGCCGGTCCGCCCGGTTGACTATTTTTATCTATTTTCATGTTTTCTTAATAAGTTATTCTGTGAAATTAGTATCAGTGTTTATTTTTATGGCATCCTCAATTTTGAATTTTTAAATAAATAGAGAACATCTATAAATAGGTATAATCTGTCATAACACGAAGAGTATTTTGTTACTGGTTTTTATAACTTGTGGAAGAATATTTAGTTAAAATTTACAGTTTAAAGTTAATAAAGATAGATAATTCTATTTCCTTAAATTACCGGTATGTATTTGTCTGTATTCTCTATTTGCACAGCAAATAGCTGAAGTATTGGGTCCAGTTTTTACTGCCGTGCTGCACTTTTTGAACTCACCACACGCAGAAATAACTGCCACAGCCTCTCAGAAGTAAAAAAACAGACCCATTATTTTTATTGAATAACAACAGTTTAGGCAATACAAGTAAATGAAAAATATTAAATACAAAACTGGCAAACTGTGACAAATAACATTATACATGTTATCCGTATTATACTTATATTCTATTACTTCCAGATGGTTGCCCCGTGTCAAGTAAAATGACTGTATGTCATCCAAAATGTAAAGATGATTCAGAATGTCATGGCAAGAAATGTTGCCTAGATATTTGTAATGGAAAATCATGCGTACCAGATCATTTGACGACCGGTGAAAATAAATATGATGGATACAAAAATAAAAATTCCAGTTGGTTCTTGATTTTATCAAGTTATCGATATCATAATAACTTGTTTATTTAATTTTTCAGAAGCAGCTACCGGAAGCTACTGTGGCAATGTGAAATGTAATTCATATGAAAAATGCGAAATTGATCGTTCTACAAATAAGCAAAAATGTTCTCGCCATTGAAATAATTAAATTAATATTAATATTCAACACTGTAAAACTTCTAATAAATGATGTATAATATAGGTATATTATTAGGTGTAAGGATACCACAATCTCAAGCCATAGAAAACACAAAATTACGTAGTAACTCTTGAACCAAAGTTTTTAGAGGCAGCATTTTGGAAACGTTTCTGATTTTGTTCTGATAGTCGCTTTTCCCTTTCTAGTAACTTTTAAGTACGTAAAAAATTTTGCGCTTCTCGATCAAGTAGTTGTTCATTGCCATCCCAACCATTAGTTCCATTTCCGTTATCCCAATCACCCAGTTCAGCTGAAGAATGCTATAAAGATATGTTAGAAAGTTTTCATTCAAAATTTGCGGTACATTAATAAAATAGTGGCATAATAGAATTGAAACTCACAGTGTAATTCATAAACAAACAGCGTGAAACCTTTCCAAGGTTTCCAAGAGTTTTAAGACCTAATAACAGGGTCTCCAACTTTGCCTACGTGAACCGAATTGTAAATTCTGACCAGAACGGAGATGCTTGTATAGTAATTTTTGAAAATAACTGAAGAATTATTTTATCAAAATTAGATTATTTTGATTAAAATACCGCTAAGAAACGGTAATTTACTACATTAAGAGCAACTGCAGTTTGGCAGGAATTTTTTGCTACACTTCAGTCAGCCGCGACCACCCTAAGTAGAAATGAAAATTTTTCCTAAAATCTAAAAATTCCTAGTGTGGCAATACTGACACCAAATAAGTATATATTGGTCAATATAATAAAAGCATATCGACCGCAATTTTTATACTGTCGATACCTGGACATCATTGGCAAATTGGATGCCAGTTTTTGAAATATTCACTATTCCCAGTCCTAAAATTGAATATTTACGGTAATTTCGTTAAAATGCATGTGCATTTTAATTTGTAATGGTTGTGAGAGACCGAACATTGGAGACTTTAACTGTATAATTTAGCCGTACCTTGTAACTCTATTCACTCCATGACCAGTTAAAATTCTGAAATAAAATATGCATTTCCACAAACAAAATTTTAGTAGTTAAATTAGTTTGCTGAAAACGCCCTTGTGCTTAAATATATTTATAAATGACTCTCCGTCAAACTCCAGTTATCCCTAACGTAGAAAACTTCAGTTCAAATGCGTCGGTTCAGTCGTTAATCATAACGTTGAAATTTGAGCCTTGGTCGTAAAATGTTTAAATCTATAAATCATTCTCATCAAACGATGAGTGTAAAACTCACATCTATCATAACAAACTTTCATGTTTTAATTTAAATAATTTTACTATTTCAAGTTAATTAAAGATAAGATCCTTTTTATGAAAATTTAAGAGTTACACTTTGAGAACCCTACTATATTTAGCCATGCCACTAATACATTTTAATTACATTTAAAGTATTTTCAACTACTGTTAACCGATTACTTGCTGGATCCTGCTTTCCAGTTAAATTTGTTTTATTTTGTACTACAATTCTGCTTTGAGCTATAATTACTGGTGTCATTCCTTCAAATATATTAAGTTGAGAATGATCCAATGGGACGTTATTTTTCCCCGGCTGTTCATCTTTTATTGAAACTTTGGCAGTTTGTTGGCGATATAAATCTATGTAATGTTGAATCTTATTCGATTGATTAGCTTTCGTATTATCATACCATTCCGACCAGTTATCCAAATAAACTGAATGATTTTCTTCAGATACAACTTGAGTTAATTGAACATCAGAATCGTAACGCTGCTTTTTTCTATGAAAACAATTTGGAATTAAATTAAAAATCAATAAGATTAAACCTTTAAACTTGAAGAATATTCCCAAAAAAAACATGATTAAAATTTATTTGGATTTATTTTTATTACACATTTATGTCATATTTATAATGATTTATATATTTGCGATAGGTTCAATTCAAATTGTTACTACCGCACCTAGTCACCCACAGATAGGTAAGGCTTATGGAAAGAATCGAACAAGTTTGACCTCGATCTTTCCATTGTCTTGAAGACTCCTGTAGGATCGCTTGCATCGCACCATCCGCTTCGGTGTTCGTTCGCAGATTTTTAATTCATGAGCTACTGGGAATACTAATATTTTATGAATTTGTCAAAAGAGGGCAACGCAAGTAATTTTGAAAAGTTTTTATCAGTTTCTGTTTTATTTCATCGTAATTTTACTAATTTTTCCATACACAAGGGGTTTCTTTAGAGTAAGTTGTCATAATTGATAAATATTATTATTTTGATTTCAAATTTGTGATTTGTCAAAGAAAGATTTGTTTTTATGAATTGATTTATGTGCCGGTTTTTAGTGTAAATTTGTTTTATGTTTGTTTCATTGCATTGTTTTTTACGAATTTTAGAAAACTAGAATTAGAAAATAGAAAAACATTGTAAACGAATTAAAATCGATAGTGAAACAATAAATGCTACTAAAAAGCATACATCTATTCTAATACACACATAGCGCTGTTACCTCCATAGAATTTTCTAGTACATTGAAAGTCTGGCAACTCTGCTTCTAAATCATTCAAGAAACGTCAAAAAAAGTGACATAGCAGCTGAATTTAATGTAGATGTACATACGCCGTTATGGAAGGAATCGAACAAAATTATTTGTTCGATTATCTATTATCTTTCCATTGTCTTGGAAAGATTAAGGTTAAACCTTGATTTTCCGATTCTTCCATTCCGAAAAGAAATGTTGCGACGTTGCCAATTTTTTTCTCTTATATTTCACGTTAAAATTGTTAAATTCACGTAAGTTCGAGTACTCATCTTATAGCATTCAGTCCGGGAAATCACCCCGAACGAAGTCGGGGTCTTCTGCTAGTATAATATATAATAAATGGTATGGTCTGTGGCGGTTGAATTGAAAGAGCTTTTATTTTACGGTTTTTTTAATGAGTTTCATGTTTTATTTTTTAACTTTCCTTTTTTTGTTTTTAATTGATTTTAATTTTATAATTTTATTGGTTTTATTGAATTATGTAAAATTTGTCCACTTTATTGAATTCTATTAAATTTGCTACAAAAAAATCAAAAGGAAGATTACTTCAAATCAAAGTAACGACTAACTCTCCAATACTTTGATTATGGATTTATTTCGATGTTTTACATCCTCTAAATCCAAAGATGGTAATTTTATGGTCGATTCTTTTGTTAGTTCTGGACGTTCAATACTTATGGCCATTTTCATAATCAACAATGTAACTTTAATTTAATTTAAAGTCGTATACTATTGGCTAAAAATCATTTTAAGCCAATGACAGTCAACTTTAAATTTGACTTAAAGTTAAACATTGATTATGAAACTGGCCCTTAGTGTTTTCTTCTCACTTAAAGCAAAATTAATTTAGAAAAATAATATATAAACTGTTATATTTTTTTTTATACATAAACTACATACATTTGCTTGTGTAATTTCTCTAAAGATTCCTCCGATTTTCTATATTTTAAGAGTAATTCTTCAATTTCTGGAATTATACTTGACAGACAGTTTGTTTGTTCATTTACAATTTATTTTCAAAAGAATCAGTATTCCCGCCTTTTATGTACAGTTGATCTCTAATCTTGCCATAATACCAATTAATATTAAATGAATTATTATTCTTATATTAAGCGCTTGTATAATCAATGTTATCCGTTAGGCGCTATTCGTTATTTATTATCAATTATTCTTATCCCTTATTCTTCTGTATAAACCCACCATAAGAAAACCGTCTAACAACCGAATTGGTTGTAAATAGACAATTTATTTTAAATTTGTTTATGTTAATTACTTGCTTACTTTTAGTTTTTATTCTTTTATTTGTTTCAATAATATACGTTAATTATTAAAAACGCATTAACTATTATTATTTTAATGTTATCAAAACTGAGCGACTTTTGCAATTTTTAAGTTCATATGGGCAGTCGTGGGAAACAGTTATTTACGTAACAAGTGCAGAAAATAGTTTATAACTCACGAACAGGAAAAATACATTGTTTTCTTTTTAAACAAAAATAAAAAATAAGCAACCTCGTATTATGTCTACGGTAATTAATAGTTCATTTTTACCATAAGATCGATCACCATCATAGACAAACAAACAAAGTTGTTCATCTAAATTATTAATTTACTAAATATTAATAATGTGGTTTGGTAATCTTGCAGTTTAAGTTGTACATATGGAGGGCTATAAGGAGTGAACGGAAAAAAAAACGGGCTGCCATCTACTGAGACTAATGGCGTTTTCGGCTGACTGATTCAAAAATGTAAAAATTTATCAAAGCAATTTTCGAAACCTGTCCAGCTGAACATGGTGCACCTGCAAGCGGCAAGGGTGGTGTATTCGGCTACAGAGTTGCCAGGTTGGCGGATTTTACGCCAAATTTGGCGGATTTGTTTATGTTATGCTAATTTTTTGGCGGATAAATATGTTTGGCGAATTTTTTGGCGTTTAGTTTTAAGTTGACGGATTTTTTGGCGGATTTGATTGCTTAAAAAATTACGCTTCAAATCAAAAAAAATTTTTTTAAAGAAGGTTGAACATACCATCGATGTTAGATGATATAATATATTTATAGTATGTATATAGAATTATAAACAATTATATTTATTTATCATAGATATGAGAGAATATGAATAAAGTTGCATGACTAAGATTTAATATCATAATAGATAATAGAATAACAATGCAAGATAATAATTCCCAGAATTTATAATGTAGTGTAGGTATACAGTAAAATGGTGCATCTTATAATTTCAAAACCATAAATTTTTCAAATCTGTTCCCCGTGGTGCAAATTTATTAAATTTGGTAGTCCGTTGGTATTCTTGAGTCACGTTTTACAACAGAATTTTTCAAATTATTTCTTATAAGTTATGGGTTGTTATAGGGGCTGCCTTTATAATAATTTGTCCAATATCTATTAATATGTTAGTGGAATAATATTAGAAAATTTTACCAAGGAAAAAAAAAAAATTAGTTTTTTCTATTTCCTTTCATCAGTTTGTTTGATATAGACACGTCCGATGAATGGACGGATCTCAATAAATGTCAATAATTTATATAACATATAACAATAACAGATGTATATCTGTATAGTACTCAGCTACAGGGTATACAAAACATTTATGAACCTACTAGTTCGTTCCATCTTAATTCTATTCTAGTATGCTACATAATTACATATATACTGACTATTTGATACTAGCTTTTCATTTTGTATTTGTGGAAAATTATGTATATTTAAGTATATTTTTGTTAAACAGCTAATATTGATAATTGGGTCTGCAAATTATTGAATATTTTTGGACACCCTGTAAATACATAGCAATCGTTTTCTGAAATATGGTCCTATTTTCGCTAATTCAATTTCCTATTTGCCAACTTTTACCACTACATTCAGTGTTATATAATATAATATATGTGTACTAGTTAATAGTATAACTTATATTATTAACTAGTACACATATACCGATTTCGATAGTCATTTATTAAAAAATTTGAAATCTAATAAAAAGTATTATTATTTGTTACTGCAGCACGAAATTAATAATAATTATAAAGGGTACGTTATAAAATTTATGTATTAAATAGATATCTTCATTAGAAAATTAAGTAGTACATAATTACATTATCCAAACATTTTAAGGATGCCTAAAGACAAAATAAAAGTTTACGAACATAAATATAGATCTGCTTGGGAAAGTGATACAGAATTAAAGGGTAGGCATACAATTTGATATTATATATTTAAGTTGTTGAAAAAATATAATTTATTGTAGGATGGATAGCTCCTGTCTTAACAGATAACACTAAAGCTTTTTGTAAATTTTGCAAGTGCTGCCTAAGAGCGCATAAAAAGGATTTATCAGTCCATCGTAATTCCAAAAAACATAAAGTCGCGGAAAATAATTTCTTAGCTGGTCCTAGCAGAAAAATCACCGACTATGTTCAGAATACTCTGAGTACTAACAGAAAAATAACTGAATTAAAAATTGCCGGTTTTATATGCGAACATACATCGATTTCTGCCGTTGACCATTTAGGAGAATTAATTAGAAATATTGACAAGGGCTCCCATTTGTTAGCCGATATTAAATTACACCGCACAAAATGCACTGCTTTAATTTTAAACGTTATAGCACCTTGTTTGCTAAAAAATCTAATTGAAGATATTGGTACAAGCCATTTTTCATTAATTGTTGATGAAAGCACCAGTATCGATAATAAAAAAATGTTGGCACTCATGATCAAATATTTCAGCTTATCGCAAAAGAAAATAATCACTACTTTTTACAAGTTAATACAAATCAATAGTGGGGATGCTTCCACCATATGTTCCGAAATTACAAATCAATTAAATAACGACCAATTAAAAATGTCAAATATGGCGGGAATTGGTGTAGATGGTGCCAATGTTATGATAGGGGCACACAATTCTGTATCTACTATTCTAAAATCTAATAATAGTAAACTTATTACCATCAAATGCATTTGCCATTCTCTGCATTTAGCATCGGAATATGCATTTAAAGCATTGCCGAGTCATTTAGATTTTATGATTAAAGAAATATACAACTGGTTTTCATCCAGTTCCAAAAGACAAATAACCTATAGTAGTTTGTATAAATGCCTCACTGGAAAACAGCCCCTAAAAGTAGACAAGCTGTCTGGAACGAGATGGTTAGCGAGGTATAACGCCATTGAAAAAATTATAGAACAATGGGATGCTCTGCAACTACACTTTCCAATGGATAGCAATAATTGTTATATGGCAAAACAATTATATTTAATGTTATCGGACAAAGCCAATTTTTTATATTTTATATTTTTAAAATGGGCATTGAAAGATGTTACAGAAACAAATGCATTGTTTCAAGCAGAAAATGCCGATCCAACAAAACTTGCAGAAGATTTATATATGTTATTCAAAAATAAATTATCAATTTTAATACCTCCATGTAGATTACAAAATTTATTAAAGGAAAATATAACACAAATTAAAATTCAAAATTATGTAATAGATGAACATTTAATAAATTTTGGATATAAATTTAACGAGGCCAGTGTTTCCGTCCAAAAAGAAAATCTGAATGGAATCCGTAATAATTGTAAGAAGTTTTTACTGGAATTATGTTATCAGTTACAAAAAAGATTGCCCGATAATATAGACATTTTAAATAAATTAAATTTTTTAACACCTGAATTAGCAATTTCCCGGATTAGGCAGCCAGATATTAAAGATGTATGCCAATTTTTTTCTGGACTTTGTGAAGATATTGACGATACAATGAGAGAGTGGCAGAGCATTCCCAATGTTAATTGGGATCATTTGCTTAGTACGGAGGAATTTTGGGTGGAGGTTTCTCAAAGCAAAAACGCCGTGGGAGATAACCGGTTCGAAAATATTTCCGGTATGGCTTTAGGACTGCTGAGTTTACCATATTCAAATGCTGCAGTGGAACGGGCATTTTCCATAATCAATGTTACAAAAAATAAAATTAGAAACAAATTATTAATAAACACTGTGGATTGTATCATTAGAACAAAGTGGCATTTGTCACAGTTGAAAAATGGATGCACAACGTTTGAACCTTCCTCAGAAATGTTACAAAAATTCAATTCCGAACGAATGTACGAATGTAAAGCGGAAGATTTAGAGGTAGCACAAGATGCTACATCTATCTAATACATGTATCTATATTATGTATATGTATATTTTATTGTATAATTGTATATATTATGTACTGTAATAAGTGTAATATATGTTGAAATATTAATTTGCATCTACGTAAGTATTTTAATTATGTTATATTATTATACAATGTTATGTTTATTTTTTTTGGCGGATTTTTTTCAAATTTGGCGTATTTTTAAATTTTTTTTGGCGAAATTTTTTAAAACGGTCTGGCAACGCTGTTCGGCTATACCGAAGTGATTTCCGTCCCAACCAAGCAGCATTTGACAACTAGTGAAGAAAGTTTCTTCGCTAACTATCAAATTCTTTCTTCAAGAAACTAGAAATTCTAGAAAGCAATACACTTAAGTCACGTGATCTCAAATTATTTGACATTTGTCTATTTGTATTTTTCCTTTGGTATTTGGGTACTTATTTTTAATTTTGATTGTGTTAAAATGAAAATTCGCTAAATACAATGTGTATTGCAGCAAGGAATGCAAACAAATTGGAGGTTTGGTTAATATATTTATATAACTACATAATGTAACTGATATATTCAATATTAGTTTATTTATTTTGCATTGATTTATTAGCTGTCTGGACACACCATTATTTCAATTTTAAATTTAAATGATGTCTCTATTACAGACATATTAATGTTAGCTAAGATTAAATGAAGCTATGAACATAGAATAAATATAAATGACTTGTAACTATCTTAACTAGAAATAATTTTAAATAATAAATAAATAAGAAGAAATCCGTTTCTTAATTTTTTGTATACTTTCTTACTATGGTGCTGCTATCTTTTGAAGAAATCGCTGTACTCCTTTGCTCCAACATTGGTGTTGATACTTGATATAATTGCTCTGCTGTATAGCTGGTAAGCAGAATTGCAGTGTTTTTGCTACCACCACTACCAATACCAGCCCAAAACGCCATAATTTTCTAACATTGCTCTTATTGAGCAAAACAATTTTCTTATTTTGAAAGAAAATCATATGTCAAGATTTTATGGCAGCATATTAAAACTATGATTGTAATAATGATTATCTAATATAATACAATAAATTTTATTTAAAAAATGGGTATAATTTCGTTTTTTCTCCATTTTATTAATTTTATGATCAGTGACGTGATATAGAGTTGAATAAAAATATACGGTTAATGGTGAGTTGCCTATGGGAGGTCCTTTGCTTTCGTATCCAACTTTCTCCATTTCCTTAACTAGTACATCATCTGATTATAATTTCAAGCATACATATCCATAATAAATATAATATGTGTAATATACATGTATATTATAAAAATAATTTGTTAATTTATTATATAAAATTTATTTTGATATTTTTATTAACAATTATTTAGCTGTTACATGATTTCTTAGGAAAACTGGATTATTTTAAATATAAAATTTAAGTAAAATATGAAAATGATTTTGTATTTTGATCAGGAAACAGTTTGTAGTTTCAATAAAAAAAGTAAAAATAGGAAGATTACATACGTACTTAATAACTAATATCCGATTCAAAGAAATTGTTCATTTGAATTATTACAAAATAAATTGTCTGATATGCGATTAAAGTAAATTTAAATTTCGCAAAGAAATATTAATATAAAATTAGGAACGAGTATATAAAATTATCAGTACAAATGCTAATTAGTTGAATGACTGGCGATGCTCCAATCGAGATGCATATGTATTTCAACAATTACAAAATTTAAAAAAATAAAGGAGCAATTCTCAGGATAAAAAATATTCGCCTTCAGTAGTGTTAAATCGGTAACTTTCTGATTAAGGCTGTAAATGTAAATATATTATCCGGATATGGAACTTAACATACAATAATTGAATCGAAAATATCACACCATCAGTCGAATAGCTACCATAGAGTAACTATAGTATACTAGTAGTTCCTCTATGATAGCTATACAGCTTAGCGGAGCTGAACCATCCAGAGGCGTTTAAAAACGATAAACGTAAAAAAAAATCCTTCCGCAAAAAAGCATATATATTTTAATAAGACGAAAGTAAACCATCAAATATATTTGCTAATGAGCTTGAGCCACATCACTGATTTTTCTAAGCGAATTTAGTACGAGTAATACTTGATCATGGAGCATCGGCTAATCGTTCAAATGCAAAATTCACAAACTTTAGTTTAAGTTAACCCGTTCTATCTTACTATAGGATTTATATTCAGGAAAAGCAGAACAGTAGCACCGATTGCTACAAAAGAAACTATCAACCGGTACACCTACACTACGTCTCTTCGACGAGTTAACAGTTTTAGCAACAAAGTGAAACAAGAACTTTTTTTCTACGTCTAATAAATGCTGAAAAACATGCTTTGTTGCAATAGGTGCAATATTTGACGTTATCCAATAAAGAATTTAATGTAAATGGAATTGCTTCTTTTGAGTACACTAAACGTTCTTTTAAGATCCGTTTTGCTGCCAACTCTTTCAAAGTACCTACATGTTTAGTTGTTCGAATAACTCCATATCCAGATGGATCCGTATCAAATTTATTGTTAGCAACGTCAATATTCTTCAAACGCAACGATCGGATACTTGCCGGCAATGCTGTGATCTGATTGTTTGACAATACAAAAACTTTTAGACTTTTCAAATCTCCTATTCGGTATGGTACTTTCTAGATTGTTATTATTAGACGTCTATTATTTAGACGTAAAGTTGCAAGATTATCAAGGCGGCCAATACATTCTGGTACAAAATTTAATTCATTGTAACTTAAATCTAAAAGTCGCAGCGATTTACATAAGTTTCCTCCAATCCATTGCCAATCTTTAAGGCTTGCTTTTCCAAATAAGTCACGACTTAATTCCTTTAAATTCGGTAAATTATTCAGTTTTTCCGGTAGGATTTTAATGTAATTGTTTTAGTATTTAGTTTTTGGGGATTAATTATTAATTAATTATTTAAATATATCTCCGGGATTAAACGATTTGAAAGAGGGCTTTTAACTGAATTTCGATATTCCAAATAGTTTCTAATTGACTTTTGACTGTACCTAATTGACTTTCATTATTTTACCTTTTATTTATTTAGAAATTATATTATTAGGAGAGTGATATAGTATACATACTATATACTAGTATATACTAGTATATATATCATTTTTTTAAATGTTGTCGTTGATTGCGATTTGAGGCATTTGGAGATTATAAAATAATCTTTTTTTAGGCGACTTTGAACTTTAAAGAAATACTTACGTTACAATATATGGATATGTTCTATAATTTATATTACATATTGTTGCTTAAAAAATTTTCATTATACTTAATTATAGTATAGCATTTCAAATTTTCAGATATGTCGTACCGACGATAACTAAATAATTCAGAAAAAAATTTCATACATGTTCTTGTGTGAAATTTTGTTAAAATGGTACATATTACATAGACGGGAATGCTGATTATTGATTTGATTGATTATATTATTTATTAAAAATGAAATATAAACATCAAAATACTAGAACTTCAAAACAATCGATAGTGCTATCGATAACTATAGATATATCGGACTTTCGAAAGACCTTCGATAGAATTTTTAAACTATCGATAATTTCTATTTTCGCAATGAAATTAAAATTTTTCAATAAAATTCATTGTAAATTAATTTTTTAGCTTTCGAGATATTTTTAAAAATTCTGCTGAATTACTTTACGGCATGTGCACCTATATTTTTTAATAAAATGGCAACATCAAACAAACCAATATGGCGATGTGAAATAAATGTGTGGGAACGCAGACAATATCTTTATCTGTGTTACTATATGAACTATATGTCACGCCATATGTAACTATAGTAAATTTATGATAAGTAGTGAATAGCGCCATCTGTTCAAGACTAGGTGCCACTATTACCTCATACCACATATACCACAGTATGGTCACAGTAACAAAACAACTATGATCCACAAGTCAAAATTAAGGAGGACTATAAGAAGAAGGGGAAGCCACTGTATAAAAGTCAAAATATTGCTGGGTTCTAAAACGCCGTTCTCAATATGTCCCGACGACAAAAAGAATTAGTTTTGATAGTTACCATTGGCGGCGTATACTTGGTTTGTCTTCCTTTCATGTTTTAATTTTCATTTAAACTTAATTTCATTATTTGTATTAGACTTACTGTAACTATTATTTTTCGCATACTTTAATAAACCTTTTATTTTTTGTCTGCGCATGTGTGGTTAATGCAACTTTAAAAGATACTTTATTAAAATAAAGGTGGCATGTATGTCTGTCAAATATAACCTTAAAATTAATAACTTTAAACTAGTTAATTAACTAAAATAGCTTTAAATAAAGTATCAGCAATAACACGAAGCTCTGTGTCAGCATGGAATTGGCCGCAGATTTTTATAACGTTAGGGTTGAAAATATAGGCTGCAATTACTGAATAAAGCGCTGCAGCAGTTCACGTGATGTTTTATGATTTGACTAAATGGCTTGTTTTAAAAACTTGGTACACGTCAGTTGATATGGAATATTTAACGTATATATTTTACTATTTTATTAGTTTCCATTTTATATATTGTCATATCTTCAATTTTTCAAAAAATAAATTTTAGTGTTCATATTTATTTATTTATATGATTTTACTTAGCTTTTTTTTAGATTTCCTATCCTGTTATATTTCTTTTTAGTATTACACGAAAAAACTTTTGACGAAGATAGAAATATTGAAACGGCCGTCGAGTAAAGCAAAGACAATAAAAAGAAATATAACAGGATAGGAAATCCAAAAAAAAGCTAAGTAAAATTATATATTAAGATTAACTATCCAATATAAAGAAAATTATACATATCTATATGATATAGACTATACTCACTATACTAGTCTATATGACTATAGCGTCTATAGCATTACGTATTATTTGTTAATAGTGTCAATTAATCGATAGTGTAACTCGATAGCTTGCCATCTCTATATGGCCTTAAACTTTGAGATTTAAGCCATCGGCCATATTGTCATTAATTTTTTATTTCCATCTTGAAGTCGTTGAGGATATACAAAGTGTTTTTGTAAAAGTTTATTAGAATAAATAGACATAATGGGAGACAGTGATGATGAATATGATAGAAAACGAAGAGATAAATTTCGTGGAGAAAGAGGAGAAGCAAGTTATCGAGGAACTGAGCGAGTTGCAAGACCCAGAGAAGAATGGTCCGAACGGTTAGTAGTTGACAATTTGTTGTATGTTAGATTTAAGAAAATATGAAATTATAAATTGATTTGATTTAGTAACATGTATTATTTATATGATCCATATTTAGCGAAGCGTGGGCTCGGCCTAGACCTAGAGAGTATCGTCCACGAGACCGTGGATACTCACCCAGCATGGAACCAGCCCCGAAACGAATAAGACACGATTATTATTCTGGCGAAGGATATTACCATTATGCACCCTCATATCATCAACCAGCACATAGGTTAGCATAATTTAGAATTTACAATTTGCAACAAATACCTTTTTGTTGTTTTGTTTGTAAAACAAAAAACACGTTTTTGTTTTAAAACCGCTAACATATGCTCTATCAATTAAGTCACGCTGCACCTAAAACGGAACGTACTCACATTAGTTGTAAATTATTACGTATCTAATTATACATATGTTAATGTGTACGAAATTTACTTTCTATAGTTTTCAACGAAGTTTTCTCGCCAGAGAGGCAACGTCTGCACAAGCCTCGCAACAGCAAATTGAAGGACAACAGCCTCCTATGATGTCTCTGAAAACATTCCTGGCTACCCAAGATGATAATATATCAGCTAGTGATGCAATTGAAAAATATAACGATTATAAACTGGAATTTCAAAGACAACAATTAAATGAATTTTTTGTTGCGCATAAAGATGAAGAATGGTAAGATCCTGAATCAGTTATTTTTGTTTTTCACTTTTAGTTTTCTTTCGTTTCATAAATCTTAATGAAGTAAATGATATACTTCAAGACATTTTTCTTTATTATTTTTATTAAACATCTTTTTAGCTCTACAATTACTTGCTTAACTTTTCACCACAATATCTTGTTGCTACAAGTATATTGTGATTAGTCAATTCAAGTTTGATATTTTTTCACACAATCTCTTCTAAAATTAAAAAAAAGGAAGTAACCCCAACTTTTTTCTACAGTGTCTCTTCAATCAATCAATCAATCGATCGATTTAAGACCACCACCACAGAGTGTGTGCGTTTGTGAAAAATATGCTCTAATCGCGTTTTTTAAAACCGTTGTAACAGTTATAAATTAGAGCATTACAATTAAATCAAATCAAATTTAATCAAACAAATGTGGATTAATCCGTTGAATAAAATATAATAGGAGCGTGCGCGCAATGCACGGATCCTTCGCGTTCTTCTATTTCTTTTTAATTAAACGAATTAAATAGCAAAATGGGACAGGTGAGATTGTAAATAACTAATGTAAATACGTACATACTTATTTTTTATTATTTTTTTTTAATTTACATTTTTTAGTCTTCCTCGAAGTGGAAGTATTTCTTAGATCTCAATTAATTTTTTTTCTTTCTCCCCTTTCTTTCCTAATCGAATAACTATAGGTTCCGTTTAAAATATCACCCCGAAGAAGCTATTAAACGTAAAACCGAACAAGCTGCAGCTCTTGAAGTAAGTTGATTCAATACTAATTAAAATTTTATCAGATTAATTTGATATCAATTGTAGAGACGATTGGAAGTTTTCCTTGATCTTTTAAACTCCGGTAAAATCGATAAGGCAGCAATTGATTGTTCGCAAACGACAAGCTTATTAAGACTACTTGACACAGTTGTAATTAAACTTGAAGGGGGTACGCTAGAAGATTTAGAACTATTGGAAAAGGAATATGAAGGTATAATTAAGTTCAATCTATGATATCGATATATTTATCACTAATTTAGAGCTACGATATGTTTTTAATACTAAAGAAATGGAGGCCAAGTATAGGGAACTAAAAGACCGAGAGGTAGCTGTGGAAAAAGCAAAAGAGGCCAAATTGAAAGCTGAAGAATTGAAGAAAATCAATGAAGTAACAACTTGATAACTTTTTTTTTATTATTATTATTAACCTACTTTATTCATGTTCCTTATTTCAGCCAGAAAATGTCAAGCCTGCAGAAAAAGAAGAAGTGGATGTGAAAGAAGAAAAAGAAGAAGGTGAAATGGAAGATAATGATAAAGAACAAGTCAATGGAGAAATGGATGAACCGAAAGCAGAGCAGAAAAATGACGAACCCGAAAATGGTTAGTTCGAAGTCTAGCGCTTATAAAAGGCTTTTTTTCATTTTTTACTATACTTTTAGTAAAAGTCAAAGAAGAGAAAAATGAAAAAACTAACAAAGTTGAGACAAGCTCATCGAGTAGTTCAAGTGAGGATGAGGATGAAGAGAAAAAGGAAGCGAAAAAATCGATTGAAGCAGAAGACGAGACGGAAGAAAATGAGAAAATTGAGAAAGAAGCAAAGAACGAAGATACAGAAGTAGTTATTGAAGAGAAACCGACAGAAAAAATCGAGGAAATTACAGAAACGGTATATTTTCTTTGTATTGTTACGCCGGAGTTACCCAGCTTCGTAAACTTAATACATAAACATAGTCGTAAGTAAATCTTGATATAAACATATGCGTTTCTTATCGTAGTGGTTAACCAATTTCTTAATTCTTAATACATAAACGTAATTTTAAAGTTCCCAACTTTTACGTACTAAGAATGCGCTTGTGCTTTCGCCACAATGTTTTCGGTCAGATGAGAGATGGACGTAATCTTAACCAAACTATTCTGACACTATTTTTAATGATAATTTTTGTGCAGATTTAAATCGTTTATTTATAATTTTATTATTATTTATTAGTTAGGTACTTTTAACTTTATCTAGTATAAGTGATCAATATTTTGATTCTTCTCATCAATTTCATTTTAATGTCAGTTCTTTCAAATTCTGATTACGAATTAAGAAATAAGAATTTTTTTTAAAGTTTTTAATTTTTAGTGGTTAAAGTTATGTTTACGAAATAAAAACTAAGTTTACGAAGCTGGGTTATCCCGCTCTTAGTCTGTATTTGAATAGTAACTATTTGTAAAACTAGATTGAAGTAATTGACGATGCTAAACCGGAAAAACCAAAGGCTTTGCATAAAACAACATCAATTTTTCTAAGAAACTTAGCACCTACAATTACAAAGCAAGAAATTGAAGGGATCTGTTCAAGGTAATATAATCAGCATTTTGAGTTATTTTTTTTTTATAGCATTAACTCTCGTCTTCTCATTCAATATTTATATTCCGTTTTTAAACCTGAATATATCATCCTAAGTCACTTTAATATTTTTAAAATTAATAAAACTAATGACATACATTTATTTCTTATTCTAATATTTGCAGATATGATGGTTTTCTTCGAGTTGCCTTAGCGGATCCACAGCCTGAACGTCGTTGGCTGCGTAGAGGCTGGGTGACTTATAAACGTGATGCAAATATAAAGGAAATTTGTTGGAATTTAAATAACGTCAGGTTGAAAGACTGTGAACTTGGAGCGATTGTGAATAGAGATCTAAGTCGACGAATTCGACCAGTTAATGGAATTGTCGCCCATAAACAAATTGTACGATCCGATATAAAAATTGCAGCAAAAGTGATCATGCATCTAGATTCTAAATCTGGTTTATGGTCAGATAATAACGAAAATAAAAATGGAAATGGTGATCAGGTAGATTATTATTTATCATTTTTGAAGTCGTATACGTATATCTTTTAATATAATTCTTTGTAGGCATTTGGATTAACATCAAATAATCCAGTTCTACATAATATCACAGATTATTTGATTGAAGAGGCCAGCGCCGAAGAAGAGGAACTTCTCGGCATTGCGTCGACTGTAGAGAATCAGGAAACCGCTACAGTTGTTGATCGAGATGAAACTCTAATTAAGGTAAATATATAAAATTGAATGAACTAAATGATTATTATTTATTAACACAACTCTCTTTAGGCCCTAGACAAAATCATTCTGTACTTACGTATTGTACATTCAGTTGATTATTATAATCATTGTGAGTATCCCAATGAGGATGAAATGCCAAATCGGTGTGGTATTTTACATGCACGCGGACCACCACCAGCATCAAAAACCGAAATGACACAATTTATTGGTACACCAATTGAAAATAAAATGGCTAATTTCCTTCCTGAAAAACCAAAAGAGGATAAGGATAAAAATGAGTCGAAGTTAATTACAATGGCGATTAAAGATGTTGACACGGAAGTTGATAAATTTGTTCAAGCAAATACACGTGAATTGTCAAAAGATAAATGGTTGTGTCCATTATCTGGTAAAAAATTCAAAGGTATGTTTTTATACAAAATTCTGTTTGATGCACTAGTTGAAAAAAAATTAGTTTTGTTCTTGTCAATGTATTTATGTAGTTATTAGTCATTCCGGAGTTAGCAAATGTATCATTTTCAGTTTATCCATACACTATTCTCGACTGTTACTTTTTGTTGTAGGCCCGGACTTTGTTCGCAAGCACATCTTTAATAAACATTTCGAAAAAATTGAAGAAGTAAAAAAAGAAGTAGAATTTTTCAATAACTATTTAAAAGATATGAAACGACCGATGCTAGCTGAACCACCGCAAATGAAAACCGCTGAGCCTCAAACTTATGGTGGGCATCCATTGTTAGGAGCTGCAGCAGGGTTAGTTAAATATTCTCATGGATTATTTGTAATGCACCAGCATAAGATAATATTCTGGTGTATTACAAATATAAGAAATAAGAAATGATAACTATATTTACAACAGATATGGAGCATTAGGTGGTAGTTTATATGGAGGAATGGGTGGCTACGGACGACCTCAAGCGTTTTATAGTCAAACCGGTTACGGCCAAAGAAGTCGAGGCTATGCACCAAGGGCCAGGTATGAGACAAATTTTACATAATCACACATCACATGATTTTTGGAAAATTGTCTGTAACATTAAAGGTGACAAAATTACATTTTTATAAACGTTTTGTCTTCCAGGGGCGGCCCTGGTGATTTTGGACGACCAATTATCCATTATAGGGATTTAGATGCGCCAAGGGAACCCGAAGAATTTATATAAACGCAACAAAAAGTTGATATACACATTTATCCACAAATTGTATAAATAAAAATTACTATTTTTATTAACGTAACACATCAAATATATACATAATACATACTATATAGTAACTGCAATGTTTTGAAACGTTTAGTATAAATAAACAACATCGATATAACCATCCGGCTAACAAAATACGAAAATGCCATTTTCGAGTCGTGTTTTTATTAACAATAAACGTTTATTTTTTTCGTTCTTGTTCATCTTCTAAATTGTTTTTTGAATTTTTCGAAATAGTAATCATCGGTAGCTTTACCATCTTTTTTCTTTTCTTGTTTGGTTGTCAATTGGTCGTCTGGTTCTTTTACAATTTTCTTTGATGCCACGTCAGGTTCATCTACATTAACTATAATGATGAAAGCAATTTACAACTGGTGATTGATGTGGTGTCAATGTTTTTGTGTAAATATACTTACATCGATTATGTTGAACAAAATTAACAGCCATATTACTAGGTACAAATTGTGAAGGACCATCAGTTTTATTCTGTTTATCCCAGAGTAATTTCAACTTAGCTTCTTCTGTTGCTTCAATGTTTTTGATTTTCGCTTCAATACCAAGATCAACTTCAGGTATACCACTTAGCATTTGATTGGAGAGCATTTCTTCGGATCTAAATAAATTTAAATATCAAATAATTTTAGACCTATTAATAATTAATGTTAATCTATTTTGCTATTGGCAAAGATTTAAATGTTTCAGGAGCTAATTTTTGTAAATTCCATGTTCACTTATTTGAAATAAACGTACCTGTAGGCAGATGATTCTCTTAAATGTTTTGGAACAGCTTGTAAAGCTGCATCTTCTGGCGTTAAATAAGTATGTTTACCGCTTGCATCCTGTTTATCTTCTATCTTTCCCTTAACTGTTTTTCCTCTCCATTTAGATAATTCCTCTTCAATATATTTCAACATTTCCTCATCCTAGAAATGCATGAAATGAACATTAATAAAATACGGGCAGTAAGTGAAATACTAACTTACTTCATCTCTTTTATTTGTCTCAACAGAAAAGTGTGTGCCAATTCCAGTATCGTATGCATCATCAATTTGTTTTACTTGACCTAATTTTAATGCCTTCATATTTACCATTCCGCCAGTTTCTACTTTGTAGGCATCTTTCTAAAAATTAGGAAATATAAAATGCCCTGTCGATAGATTGCACATTATTTATAGCTTACTGTTGAAACTGTTTCATTTGCTGATTTCACACCAAATGCAAGTTCTACCACATTTACACCTTTTGTTTTTTTTCGTAAACTTTGTAATTCTTTGGTTTTTTCTAATTTGGAACTGTAATAGACAGACAGAATCTGTATATAAATAGTAAGTAATAGAAAACAAAGATATGCTAACCTTAGCGACTCAGTGTCCTCGTCGTCGCTTTCTTCTGTCTTCATTCGCTTTCTTAAATTTTTAAATTTTTTTGGTTTATCCTCTATTTTTACCAAATTAGCCATGCTTTATAATAAAAGTTAAAACTTAAAAATATTCGTTTACATAAATAATTATTTTTCAAAACAAAATTAAATAATAAAGTTTAACTAGAAATGTGATTCACACATCGATATTTGGGTTTGAAAACATACCAGAGTGGCTCTTTTCACACGTATGCGAACCGTATACGGTTTTATTGCTTTTTACTTTTTAGGAAAGGGAGCGTCGGTGTTGCCACTTCATTTTTTGTAATTTGTCAAGTCTGAGAATGATCTCTCTTCAATTTTTTCCTCGGATTTTTGCGTTCGGTTTTCACGTGCTTATCTTTTACGTTCAGATCTTTAAATTAAATAGTTTAGTTTTTTTATTTTATCTAGTGAAAATCAGTGAAAATTTTGTGAATTTTATGGCCAATTTGGCAACTTCATATTTATTCGTATTCATTTTTACCTAAATTGTATTTCTTTAAAGCATTTTCAAAATTGATAAAAATCTACAGTAAATTTTATGAAAATTCAATGCTCAGTTCGATAAAACGAAAAAGGAAGGACAATGAACTAGAAGAAAAAATTAAGAACGTAAAGATATAATTTTTGTGCTGTGAGGAGTCTAAAAAACTTCGAAGAAAAAAGGGATTCCCAGAAGTTTTATAATATTGTGCAATTTCTGAAGAAATCAATCAAATTATGGATTTTTCTATTTCTTAACGTCACAATAGTCATGGGAAATTAAAAAAGATAAAAACTTGTGTTTTGTTCAGCTTAAAAAAAAAAAAAAAATTCAATGAAAACGCGGATATTTTGTGCATATGGTTCTAAAAGCAAAGAATCCATTTTACCATTTTTTAAAATGTTTTTTAGTGCTAAAATAATTTCAAATTCAGAGACGTAAGACGATTATTTTTTGTGAAATATAAAATTGCAGAAAACAGTGAAAAAAATATTTTTTGCTTGTGCAATTTCTTTAAAAAAGTATTAATTTTATGATTTGTCAATGACAAAAAGGTAGCTTAAAATTAAAGATGATAAAAAGTTTTTTTTTTCGATGGGAAAATCGGATTTTCAGGAGCCCGCCCTAAAATAGCCACCCTAAATTCGCCATTTTGCCTAAAGACCTTGTATAAACTTTGTGAAAATTGTTTTCATGAATTTTATTCTATTTGTATAAATGTTTATTGTTTTTCTCACTCTAAAGTATTATGTATGAAATAAGTAAATTTAATTTTTCAATTACATGTGTATAATTTAACATGATTGATATTCTTGTATATTCCTTTATTTTTTTAGTTCTAGGTGTTTAAAATGTATGTATCTAGTTTATGTACTAAATAAATGTTATATATACTAATAAATTGACTGAAGAATTTATTACTCTTTTTTGAACTTATTTAATGATTTATGAATTTATTAAAATTTATAATTTCTCTAAGAAATGAAAAAATTGCAGCTAGATTCAATTTAAAGTTCCTTCGCCATTTCGTAAAGCCAAATTTGGTCATACCAAGTGATTTTTTATTTAAAAATATTTAACAATGTTGCCACGCAATTTTTCTGCAGAATGTCGTAATTGAAAATAAGACCCTATTGATTGATAGTGTTGTTAAAAATGTTAAAACGTTAAAAATTTAAAATATTGCCAACATCTTTAAACTTAAGCTCAGGAATTTCCAGACATACACAATTTCATGTGATTGATATAATATTGTGTTGGTACTTAAAATTCAGATGTATAATAATGTAATGTATGTGCCGTAATAAATATATGATAATGTGCGGCCCATCATTAAATAGCAATGGAACCCATTATCATGTTAGTATGTATATATCGCCAAATGTATGACCTTATGTCTATATATGTGGCATACAATTATATGTACTGTTAAACTAAACTATGCTAACTTGTTAAGTTAAACTTAAATTTAAATGTGTGCATTAGCCCCCTAATGGGCATGTGTCAACGTAAACCTTCAACAATGGCAACATTGCCAAATGTTTCCGATCTTACTTGACAGATTAATTTATCTTGTTGAAATGGTGAAGGAAAGCAAGCTTTTTGCCTATTTTTTGTCGAATAATAATTTGATAAAAAAAGGCATAAAATATTTCACTAAATACATTTATTTAAAACATAAAAAAAATACATACAAAATCTGAAACTTGTAAAAATAAAAAAATAAATTAATATACAAGAATATCAATCATGTTAAATTATACAGATGTAATTAAGAAATTAAATCTCCTTATTTTATACATAATGCCTAATAAATTTACGAAAACAATTTTCACAGAAGTTTATAATAGCCTTTAGTCAAAATGGCGAATTTAGGGAGCCGGTGGGCTCCTGAAAATCTGATTTTCCCACCGGAAAAAAAGTACTTTTTATCATCTTTAATTTTAAGCTACCTTTTTGTCATTGACAAATCATAAAATTGATATTTTATTAAAGAAATTGCACAACAAACAAAAAATCTTATTTCCCTGTTTTCTGCAATTTTATATTTCACAAAAAATAATCGTCTTACGTCTCTGAATTTGAAATTATTTTAGCACTAAAAAGCATTTTAAAAAATGGTAAAATGGATTCTTTGCTTTTAGAACCACATGCCCAAAATATCGTTTTCATTGAATTTATTTTTTTTTTTTTAAGCTGAACAAAACACAAGTTTTTATCTTTTTTAATTTCCCATCACTATTGTGGCGTTAAGAAATCGAAAAATCCATAATTTGATTGATTTCTTCAGAAATTGCACAACATTATAAAACTTCTGGGAATCCCTTTTTTCTTCGAAGTTTTTTCAACTCCTCACAGCACAAAAATTATATCTTTACGTTCTTAATTTTTTCTTCTAATACATACTGCTCTTATGTAATTTTTATTAAGAAAACAACTAAAGAAATAATCCGAATTCGACACGGCACTACTCACTACAGCTGCCGATGTAAAAACAATGACAATAAAAATCATCTGTTGGATAACATAAAGTTCATTGTCCTTCCTTCTTCGTTTTATTTAACTGAACATTGAATTTTCATAAAATTTACTGTAGATTTTTTTCAATTTTGAAAATGCTTTAGAGAAATACAATTTAGGTAAAAATGAATACGAATAAATACTGAAGTTGCCAAATTGGCCATACAATTCACAAAATTTTCACAGATTTTCACTAGACAAAATAAAAAAACTAAACTATTTAATTTAAAGATCTGAACGTAAAAGATAAGCACGTGAAAACCGAACGCAAAAATCCAAAAAAAAAACGGGGAAAAATTGAAGAGGGATTATTCTCAGACTTGACAAATTGCAAAAAATGAAGTGGCAACACCGATGCTCCCTTTCCTAAAAAGTAAAAAGCAATAAAACCGTATACGGCTGCGGTATGTGGTTCGCATACGTGTGAAAAGAGCTAGTAACGGCGTGGCGAGCGAGAACAGAGTTTTCGATATTATTATTGATTTTTATTTTGCGCCTGTGGCTACGCTGCAGGACCATTTTTGGCGAGCTCTAAAAATCGGATTGGTTTTGAGGTATCTTGTTTTATAGTGGCAATTATGGTATGGACTCCACTTCCTAATGAGAATTTGTGTAATAATAATTGCTATAATGCATAATATATATCAACATCAACATAGTAGCTATATTGATTTGGTAATTTTATTTTAAGCAAGCTTGTCTTGTCTTAGATACATAAATAATATATTATTATTAAATATTAATAATAATAATTGTCTTCTCTATTGTTCTCGTCTACTATTTTTGTATGGTCATGGTGGCTATCTACTCCCAAAAGTTTATGTCGTGCTACTATTGTTAGTGTTGTCAAATCAGATTAAAGTCCTTTTTTATTTCTATTCATCCATGAAACATCGAACTGTCACGTCAGCTTTTAAAGAACAGTAAAATAGATATAACTTTATTTATTTAAAATGTTAATTTTTTGCTTAGTTAACAACAGTTTAAGGCGTAAATGGATAAGTGAACACAAGTGAAAATAGTCTAATTTTATTAATAGTTCTAAAGGTAAAATTCTGTTTTTTAGAGATTTAAGAATAAAAGCACCGTTGACTAAACAGTGAGGTTTTTTATCCATTTAAAATCTGAAATCAAACAATATTACTGTGGAATGTTAAAGAACACAATTGCTAGACTTGCCCACTTTCTCCTATTGCATATAACTATGCTAATATATCTATTTGATGCACTGCATGTTAAATCAAAACAATAAAATCAGCATAACATTAATATAATACTTTATACTTCATTGACTAGAATTTTATCTATAAAACTTTTAATGTCTCGCATTTCGTCACTGTTTGAAGAATGCATTAATCCTTCATAAGATCGAAACTCTACATTAGTTAGCATTGTTTTCAATGTGGATGCTGTCATTTGACCCCATTTATATGGTACCACTGGATCACAATTTCCATGGCATTGGAAAATCTAATTAATGAATCAACATCAATGAATATGTGTAAGATTTACTTTGAATTGATCATTTTTACTTACTGGAACGTCATTAGGACATTTCTTCGCTGCCGGAAAACACTTTCTCAAGGGTAGCCAACATGATAAAGCAACAGCACCAGCTAATTTTTCTGTATGTGTTAATGCTGAATACAAAGCTAATGCTCCACCTTGTGAAAACCCACCAATAACGATACGATTCGCAGGTATGCCTGCTTGAATTTCTTTATTAATTAACGAGTGGACGAAATTGGTGGCACTTTTAATTCCATCCTCGTCTTCTGGTCCATATTCATCCAATGTTTTTAGATCGAACCATGATGGCATACGAAAACCAGCATTCAATGTAACCGGAATCGAACTGGCAGTTGGACAAATTACTTTAACAAATGGTGAACGAACAGCATTCATTGCCTGTGCCCAACCTTGCCTAAAATTAGATTTTTCTTAAATAAATAAATGATAAGGGAAACGAAAATAATGCGAAAATTAATAGCATACCCAGTGTCACCCAGTCCATGAAAAAAAATTAACTGAAAAAAAACAATAGAAATGCAATTAAAATTATTACGGTTCTTCTAAATAATAAATAAGTATTTTGTACCGTTGCTGTATGTTTTGTTGTTGCAGCTAAGATGACTGGCGAAGCCATTTTTTATTCAATAAATTAGTTATCAAATGATGATATTGAATATTTAAATTAAAAAGTAATTAAAGTTGTATCTAATTGAAAATATTGAAATTGTTGCTGGATTATCAAATCGACAGTTGATTTATGCGGCGTTGCATGTCTAATGTCAAGTTGCATATGACATTTGCTTATACATGTTAGTGTTGGGCATAATCGATCGAAACATCATTCATAATCGAATGATCATGGAAATCAGCCGCGATGCAAATATTGAAAAATTGCTAATAATAAAATAAAGTGAGAAAATCGGCCAGCCTAGACGGATATTTCCTAGAAGGACATATCTTTTACATCTGCGGGTGTGAAGGAAATTTATCCCTTTCTAATGCATTTTAGTTAATGGAGAAAATGGACCTAAATAATGATTTCTGCATATAACTTATTTATTAACTACGTTTAAAGTTCCTAATGCATTGTAACGTGTTATTGATTTATTATTTATCAAATATTCAGATTAAATCGTTTATTAACGAAACATTTTAGCGAATTTTCACTTTCTAGTACACTAGGTTTTAGTCATTAATCTCAATTGCTTATTTTAAATTCTTCATATTTTCAAATTCGGGTAACATTATATTTATAGTTGTTTGTAATATTCCAATATAAGAAATAATTATATTGAATTTATGCAATTAATTGAAACATTTAAAAGAAATATTTTGGTAATTATTAATGCAAGAAAACCATTATTTGCTATTCCATGCAGGGCACCGTATTATTCGTTAACACTGTATGCCATCAGCCAAAATTTTAGAAAATTGTACAAGAAACTAGCAAATTTATGAATTTGAAATTAAAAATTCATGAATGAATGATAAAAATTGAACAACTAACCACTTTGCTGGTAACCCATCAAACAAAATTATACATTTTCTTAGTTTCTTGAACGCTAGTCGATTGAAATAAACGTTGTACTGAAAACAATAATCTTAGGCTAAACAAAAATAGTCGTTTTAATTAAAATAAATATGGGACCTACAAGTTTTTTTAATTGAAAGTTGCAGTAATCACAGATTACATATATCAGTATGAAATAAAAAGCGATACCAATACTAGTACCGGAGAACAGCTATATACAGGCTTAACACATAGTAGATAAATCCTAGAATAATATATTTGGTCGACGAGCAGATATAGGAATAAATTAAATATTTCAATTAATATAATTTTTAATATGTTTCAGATTGTTTCAGGCCAAGGAAAATGTTTGTACCTAAAAAGTAGAAGATCGAAAATCTTTTGAGCTTCCAACTAACCGAAACAATTCGAATTTACATTTCAAAATTTATTAGCCACGTGCAGAACGGTAAAGGAAAATATGTTTTTAAGATAATTTTAAATTTATTATTCAATTGGCCCCGATTCTCTGCTAATTTATTACATTATTATCAACATTATGTATTTCTTTAGTAAACGATTAGACAAAATTTTACATTTACATTGATTTTAATTTATACAATTATGATGTGATATCATCAATTGGGAAATAGACTATCTAGTACATTCTACTTTATCAGCAAAATATCGGATGTACTAATATATCCCAAAAAGAATCCTAAATTTTAACATACAAAAAGAGATTTGGCAACAATGGGCCACTACTCGTATCATCTTGATCAAATAACGTTCATCTTCATAAATTGGCCGGTAAGAAAGTCGATGAAATTTGAGAATTTTAATTTCGAAACAATAAGTAAAAAAGAGATCCTTACGTTTTTTGATAAAAATGAATTCATTTATATGTATAGATATCTATAAATATGTGTAGACTACATGGATAAAATGTACATAGACAAGAGTGTAATAAGATCTAATAAGTAAAGTAATATGTCTTTAAAAATGATTCGCTAAGGTGACACATTGTCGCCAAAACCTAGTTGTTAGTATAGTCCATCGGAAATTACTTCGTTTTGTATTATGGCTGCTAAAATGTTAAATTATTATTATTATTATTTAGCATTGACCTATATAAAATTGATTTCAAGGTTTTAGCACCATTTTTCCATTTCATCATTTTAAGGGTTTTAATATCTACTTATTATTAACCGTAGAAAAAAATGCACATTTAGTTACTAACGAAGAGCGGTACGAGGAAAAATAAAAATTAGCAGAATAAGCTTGAAATTATACATTCACATTCTTATCTAGTATTTCCATAACATAATAAATTTTAATTATTAGGATAATTATAGTGCTTATTGCACCCTGCGTCAGTACATGTTTTAGTATAAGTGTCATTCTTTGATAATTCATTAAAATTGCATATGTATGTGTTTAAAATACAATTTTTGAGTAAATTGTACTAGGCATTTTAGTTAAACAGAAAATTGTAATATATTTTCTGAGACACTTGAGTTGAGAGCACTCAGGATGTTAATTATCGTACTATAAACGTTTGGAATATCCAAGAACTTTATAAATAAAATGTGCTCTTGAATAGACCTATTACTTATTCGCAACAAAGACGGTGAGATACGAATTTCTATGAGAGACACTGTTGGAACATATGATTCTTGCGCAAGTCTTGTAATAACAGTGAAGTTAGTCGCAATTTTTTTGCTAACTTTCTTCACCCAAATAAAAACCATTATTACCACCATACCAACCAAACCAAATAGAAAACCTATTATTGAATATATACATGATGTATAATTATGTATTTATTGATTATTATTGTCATGAGAATATTTATATTAATTTAAAATATAAATTTCCACCTACTTGTGGGTGGTGTCATGAATGTGTGCACGCTAATCTTATACTTTACAGGTAATAGGAAATAGGTCTATTCTGTACACTATCATACTCCTTTTGTTAGCAAAGCAAATTATTATTCACTCCATTTATTTGTTTTTAATGTTAAAGGATAATTATATTCTTTGGTTTATTTTAAATACCTATTAATTACATGCGTACGTTGTAATTTCTAAATTAAAATCTAAGTGATGGAAAAACTGAGGCCAAAATTGAATATTCAAATGTAAAGTGATTATAATCACCTCTATCCATTATGTATATACGTTCCAAGACTAGGTTTAATGCCTATAATGTACTTCCACTCAACCTGATTCCTGAATCAGGGATGGAATTACCATTGAAAATTCTTTAGTTAATGACTCTTTATTTGGCTTTTCGTGACATTCACTTTCAGAAAAAAATTTCTGTGTATTCGGAAAATATTTATATGAATTTGAAAGAATATCACGATTAAAAATCTGTAATTTGACTTCGAATGCTTTGATTAAATCAAACATTATAATGACTGTTTTATTAACACCTTGCAGTTTTATATTTAATTCACTTAAGTGAGAGCATAAATCAGTGAAAAAAATTAACTTTGCTAGCCATTCTACAGCCAATAATTGATTGCATTGGTCAATAATAAATAAATTATTTAGAAATAATCTTATTTCCTCCAAATAATCTACAAATCTTTGCAAAACATGTCCGCGGCTTAACCAGCGTATATTATTGTATAAAACTAAGCTACTGTACGGCGAGTTTACTTCGTTTAACATTTCTTGAAATTTTCTTTTATTTAGTGCGCGTGCTGATACTTATAAAATTGACTAATTTTGTTACAAAACTCAAAATATCATCAAACATTTTTAAACCTGTTTTGGTACATAACGCTTTTTGGTGAATAATGCAATGAAAATCAAGAATTGTGTGTCCAATACGTTATGTAAATAAATTTATAAATCCATTTTCCTGTCCAGTGAAGCTGCGAGCACCGTCAGTTGTAACCGACACAATTCTAGAAAGAACATATTTCTCTTTTTTCCAATGCATCCATAACTGCATTACAAATGTCTAATCCTTTTGTTGTTGTTTTTGTTGTTAATGTTGATGCATTTATTAACTCTTCTTTAATATTGTTTTGAATAAAATAACGTACAAAAATTGCTAAGCGAGCAGAGCCTGAGGTAGACTCGTCAAGGCAGATGGATATAAAATCGCAAGACTTTATTGTATGAATTTTTTGTTGAAACTTTACATTTTCCGCCATACTCAAAATTCCCTCTTTCACTGTATTCCTAGCTATCGGCATGTTTTTAATTCTTTGGATAATTTTTTCTTTGTTTTCGAAATCATCGAATAAGTATAATGCACATTGCAGCCAAGCATCCTTTAAAAATTCGCCTTCATTAAAAGGTTCGCATATTGAGCAATAGTTTTTGAAACTTGATAACTAGCAGCAGTGGTGTTTGATTGAGTTCCAATATATTTCATTAAACAAGTAGTTTGAGCATTTTTATTTGGCACGTGATATATACTCCTTTTGTTCTTCTGCACTTCGATCGAGAAGAAATTTATGGTTGGTTTCATAATGCCGCTTTATTGAAGATGTTCTACAGACGACAGTTTTAGAACATAAAATACAAATTGCTTCACTTTCCTTTTCAATCATACCGTATCTATCGATCCACCAAGCTTAAAATTCTCTGCTACTACATGTTTCGGATAATTTCGATTTTTTCATTGAACTAGCCATAACAAGAAATTCTAAAAAATATATATTTTAATAATATTGTTATAAAATAAATAATATATTCTTTATTCGTTTGAAAGAACATATTTCGTCACATATTGCAGTACTAATAAAATAATATTACCAACACAAGAAAATAATAAATAATATATTAATTCAAAGTAATTTAAATAATTATTTCTATATTTTACACTGATTTATTAATAAAATAATTTCTCATAATATTAAAATATTTTATTGTTCAAAAATAAGCAAAATAAATTATAAGTTTAGTAACTTTTAATACCTTAAAGTTGTTATAGGTTAAAACTTCAGTCGTATCGTAATATATTTTTGCAAACGAATGCAGAATATAAAATATGAAATAATATGTAAAAATATTTACCTAAAAATAACACTATATCTATTTACAATAAACGGTTATATTTTTTAACAAGTCACTGAAGTTTCAAAGACGACGGTTTACGAAAAATGACTAATGCAGTCTGTCGTAATATATCGCAATATCTGTTACGGCTCATACAAGCTTGATAAATAGGTCTTGTTAAAGATTTATTTGTGGAAGACCACAAATTAACTGGGCTTTCTTTTCCTTCTCTAAATCTTCCAGATAAAATTAGTATTGTGCAGAAAGTAAGTAATTCCGTTACATCTACACCTACCCTTGATTCAATTAAATTGTCTTCATGAATCTCATTATGTTTATTTATAATTCCTTTCGCTCTTTGATTAGTAAATTTTACAAAATAAATTAAAACACAGAATACCAAAACTGGGTCATACATGGCCCAAAATACCAAAATGCAAATTATCCTTAAACTGTAATAATTTTTGTTTTGGTTATTATTGCTTATGTTTTAATAGAGTATTTTAGGAGAATTCTCAGAAGGAAAAAAATCTAAAAAAGTTATTTTAACAGTTATAAAGAAAAAAGTAAATATTGGGTCAATTTTGACCCGGTTTCAGTCAGGTGAAGATTAAGTGTAGATTAATAATTTTTAATTCATTTTTATCAAATAAGATGACTTTTAAAAAAAATTATTTTGTTTTTGTGAGTGCCATTGGTTCGCCATCCCTGGTTTAGGGAAATCACTCAAATTAGTATGGATCCTGATTGGCCGTAATCGGATCTTTCCATGAAATTCAATATTTAAGACATAAAAATAAATTATAAGAATTAATGAATTAATTAAGCTTATAAAATAAAAAAAATATATTTTCTAATTTCAATAAAATAACTTTGTTGACATTCCGGCCGTTATGAAGTGGTAATTTCATCTAACAATAATTTAGAACTGTGCGGTATGTAGTGGCTGCGGCCGTTATGACGAGGTGACTGTTTTTGAGAGGTTTCAAATAGCGAAAATCCCATAAAAACCATTCGGGTAAAACAAAAAGTTGCCGATTATGGAGGTGACCGTTAACGAGAGATGGCCGTTAAGGAATATTTTACTGATATACCTGGTATACCTGATTACCGAAATTATTATTCTTTATTTAAGGTGTTTTCATGATAAATATTCCATTATATATGCAAATTTTTATTTGTTATTGTTATGATTGTTTAAATAATAATTAAAATATTATTTGAGTATGATGATGAAAAAAGCAAATAGGCAAAGTTTTTTTCCTAATTATTTATCTATGTATGAGAAAGACAAGTGCAGGTACAAGTAAATCCATTTAGAATTTATTGTATAGGTAAGTGGGTAGTAGGTATTTACGAGTACATAATATTGATTTTACATATCTTATTTAAACAATTTTAATTTCATGTATGTTATATGTTTGTATATTATGTTTTTGTTTATTTAATAAAGCGTGACAACGTTGCTTTTGCCAGTTATAAACACTATAAATACTTGAACATGCTCAAAATTATCGACATATACTATATAAAATAACTTAATCGCGTTAATTAAGTGATCTTCGATTTTTAATACGAAAAATTAAAAAATATTACATTCAAAATGAATTTCGCCGGAGTTTTGATTTTCATTTTTGCAGTTCTTGGTAAGTAAAAAAACATTTATTAACCTGTAGATATTGTAATTCTGCATATACTCGCATAGTATGTATCTATGTTTTCTTAAAATTTTTAACAAAACATCCGATTACGAATTTGTGAGACATTCATTTCGAAAAATATCGAAATGAAAAATACTTGCACAAGTATTTCCTACTGTTAAAAGAATCAAATATTTCTATTGTATTGAACTTCAGTATTGTACTACTATATTGTATTATAAGTACAATTTGTTTGTACTACTGGCTTATTGTACTAGCCCAGGTATCCACAACACAAATAAGTAATCCCATATAATATTTATACTTCTTATAAAATTTGCAAAAAAAAATGTTTTGGATAGCAGACAAATACGTGAATAAAGTAACTTAACTTTTAGATAATTTGTATGTATCATTACTTTTAAATGCGTTTTTGTAGCAAATCGTTGGCTTTAACGACTTTAATCTAGGAAAGGTACACCTTTCCTAACTAGAAAAGACAGAACAAAAGATTTTCCTAGACCGAAATAACATATGGAACAAAAAAGTTATAACGGTTTAAAGGATTAAAAATCGACGCCGGTGGCGTCCTCTAGAAGATACACCGAAATTGATGATACATTTGAATTTCTGATCCCCAAAAAAACCAGCATACGAAAATTCAAGAAATTAGCTGGAAATAGTTGAAAGATATTAAAAGAAATGTGCTTAATTTTTTCGACTTTGACAGCTGTTCGTATCAACTTTTGGACTAAAGTAAATTTATCCAATCGGCGTATTTTAGAGCAAATAATCTCTAGTTAACGTGTGTTCCATTCTTTATTCGACACCCTGTGTACATACCAAAACTATAGATCTAATGACTATAATGTACTACCACTCAACCAGTGAAATGGAATTACTCCTAATAAGCTCTAATCACAATCCATTGTAATTATTTATTTAATGTACATTAAAATGAATCTTTTCTAATGTCTATATCCGATATAAGGAACTTCTTAGTAAAGAAATGGTTTCCAAAATATGGTTGTTGCACTTTTGTGCTCCCGTTAGTTCATCAATTAATTAATTATTTCTATTTAAAATGCTATTTATCACATATTTTATAATACACATAAACAATTTTTTTATTTATCGACATCGGCTGATAGGGAATATTTTTCCTTGATCCCATGGCCCAGATTATCTTTTATTTTCCCAATACCAAAAGTATAACTTATTATTCATTTACATATTATATATTAATTATCATGTAATACAAAATTATTGAACTTTTACAGAATATTTGACATATCTATAAACACAGTATTCTTGTTGATATGTAATTTACATATATTTATTTACTTATCAATTTCTACAATTACAGTAAATTTTGTAGTAACGGACCCTTATTAGCCTCCACTTCATAATGCCCAATAGCAATATTTTCCGGTGTCTGTTAATCTAGATTTTTATAGTATACATAAAGTTAATTACTATGTTGTATGATCGTTTGATATTACACAATTTTATTTTGGAATTGTTTTTTTGTTTATCTTTTTTTAACATTTGTTACATATTATCACTGATTTAATGCATTACATTTTTACTTTGTAGCTGCTATTTTTGGTGCCAATGCTGCAAATAAACCAGTTGGTGCTGATAAATGCACTTGGGGTCCATCTTACTGGTGTGCCAGCAAGGAAAATGCAGCTGCTTGTAATGTAAGTAAAAAGTCACGCAATAATAAAATTCATTCGTGACGATTTCAATTTTAGCCAGATAAGAATTTAAAACATTTTTTATATTATTCAATTTTATTGTAGCATTTTCATTTGTTTCAATTTTCAAGTTTTAAAATATTCAATAAAATAGCATAGTATAATGCACCATCATAATACTAATTATCAATAATAATAATTGATGACCAATTTATTTTGTTTCATTTTTTATTTCCAACAGGCCCTACAACATTGCGAAACCAAGGTATGGAACAAACAAGGATAAATAAATTCAAATGAGCAATACAAAGTCAATAGATGATGGATGCGGATATAATATACGTATAAAATATATAATATAATGTATTAACCAATTCATATTTTATTAATTTACTAAATAAATACATTTCCATAATTAGGACTTATTAATTAGGACAAAAGCATTTTAAAAATTATTTTTTAAAATATTTTTGAATTTGTTTTTCAAGATTTACATCTTTGACCAGCTTGTCTGCCATAGTGAAAAAAAATAAACGTTACTAACTAAAGTACGATTTAATATTAAGTCGATTTATTATTAATTTAATAAAAGTAGATTAATCGGCTATTCTTAATCGACTATTCTTCTGATTACTTACTATTTAATGTAAACTTTTCTAAATTTATTATCTAATGATTACTTCGGTTATTGCTTTTTTTTTTAGTTTTCTTGACGAATTTCTTTTTGGGTGTACCCTCGTAATAGTCGTAATGTCAATTGCGATGATCGCGGCCTCTATCGGGGGTGTGCCTTCATGCTAATGCAGATCGATGAGATGTGTGAATATAGTGAATGAGAGAGACAGGCATAGCGTTCCCCAAATTCTTATATTGTCGGACATTTGTATTATCTATGTTATATGGAGTAAATTAAGTCTGTTCTTGTTGCAAGAAAAGTGCAGACAAAAAAAGTACACCGGTATAATCCTGTACTTAAAGTGTTAACATGTGATTTTTAAAGGACAGAAAGATGTCGCTAGCAACGCGAACGGAAAAAATTCACATATAGGTAACTAAACTCAAAAACAAACAACTTTACGAAGATCATACAAAATTTTCTATCTTCCAAAATAAACTAACAAATAACTATTTAAAAACATGAAGTTAGGTTAACTAATCGATTTTCAAAGGACTGTACTCGCCCACACCTGCTTGCTATCAGGTAGAAAGTGTAGCACTTTCTATACTATAGAAAGTGTAGCACTATAGACTTATATCTATAGTCTATTAACTATATTAAAAACACTCTATTAAAAAGTGTAAATACACTTTTATTCCAAATCGCATATGTAATACATTTATTAATGACATTTAAAAAGTTTCGAAATAGGCTATTCTTTACTTAAGAAGAAGAAGAGGCAAGTAATATACTTCCTCGCTAAAGCGGGGAAAATAATGGCGGCTATATTTATTTCTTCAAAGGTTATATAGAAACTGGCATGTTTATTGTTTTGAAATTTATGTATGTGGTATCCAACTAGAGTGAGTATCTTTCACTCCTTCCGTAGTGAATAGAAGAATAAGAAAAATGTATTAATAATAAAATAACCAATTATTAGTACAAGAAAGAAATTAAATTAAAAAGAAAGAAACTAATAGGTAAGTACTTTTAAATGATAAAAAACATTATTTAGAAAATATAATATTTGAAACAATGGATGTTAACCTAACCTAACTTAATAACAAAAGTAACTAAACAACTTCTTAGTTGGATAATTTATTTTGTTTTATTAGAATTAATTAATAAAAATATATATAAATAAATTGTAACAAACCAAAAAAATATATGCTTGGTTCTGTGTAATTTTTATATAAATAAAATAATATAACAAATATTGCCACTAGGCAGTCCTATTAAAAAATTTAATTATTATTTGTTTATTTTATTGATTTAAAAATTGAAAGTATGCGATTTGGAATAAAATAGTATACAAGCCTCGCGATGTCAGCTTCCCATACCAGCCTCGAGATTAGTCTAGTTACTATACTCTAATCTCTCGACTGTAATGGCAAGCTTCCCCGCTCGCCTTGTAATCTACTATTAACGAAAACAGCTTTTATGACTTCATTTTACTACATTTTTCAAAAAGAACGAATATAGTGTAAATTTTACAATAAAGTGTAAAAAGTGTGGAAACAAGAACAAACCTATTATCGTGCAGAGGCTTTACATAACATACCATAGACAAATCCCATAGGGTTTTATCTATTCGCCGTACAGCTACCTATTATAACTGGTACTTAGTTTTAATTTAATGCCTCAGGAATTATTACATCAAATTTATTGTCCAAAGTCATTCTAATCCTCAGATTCATATATTCATGTAATGCATAGAAAGGTATATCTTATTACCGAAATTATTATTCTTTATTCAAGTGTTTTTCCTGATAAATATTCCATTACATATGCAAATTTTTATTTGTTATTGTTATGATTGTTTAAATAATAAATAAAATATTATTTGACCATGATGATAATGACAAAAGTAAATAGAAATTTTTTTCCCCTAATTATTTATCCATGTCTGTAAGACTGATTTTTACTATTATTATTATTAACTAACTATTATTTATTTAAATAAACACTATAATACAGACAAATGGGTACACCCATTGTTTGTTAGATAAAGTTGAAATTCAGTTAAATGCCAACAGCATAAATTTCTTCGTTCTTTCTTTATATGGTTAAATGATAAACTATTTATATGCCTCATTCGTCCAAATGTTTTAAAGGCCCATACTAACACGAATCCGAGAGTGCCACAACACTAAAGCAAACCGAACACTACGCCAACCGAAGCAACAGAATCAGAGGATGTCGCATAAGAAAATATAATGCAAATTTTATTCATCATAATATAGTTCATATGCATACTTATAAATTAAATTGTTGCGTATTTTTAATAACTTATTGTTCTGAAATCTCAAATTTTATCTACTTTTATCCCCGCCAATTTTTGACGATTAGCACAATTTCAACTATTTGATCAAAGTGGTACGGGTAGTAGAGAATTGTTGCCAAATCGCTTTGTGTAACGTAAAATTTCGAATCCCTTTGGGATTTACTAGTACATCTGGTTTAGTTTGGTTTGGTTGTTGCCCTTATCAATGTATGAGAAAGAAAAGTGCAGCAACGAGTAAATCCATTTAGGATTTATGCTAGAGGTAAGTGGGCAGTAGGTATTTACGAGTACATAATATTGATTTTATATATCTTAATCAAACAATTTTGATGTATGTTATTTATATGTTTTTGTTTATTTAATAAAATGCGACAGCGCTGCTTTTGCCAGCAGCATTATAAAAACTATAAATACTTGAACATGCTCCAAATTATCAACATATACTATATAAAATAACTTAATCGCGTTAATTAAGTGATCTTCGATTTTTAATACGAAAAAGTAAAAAATATTGCATTCAAAATGAATTTCGCCGGAGTTTTGATTTTCATTTTTGCAGTAATTGGTAAGTAAAAAAAGATTTATTAACCTGTGGATATTGTGATTGTGCACATATAGTATATACCTATGTTTCTTAAAATTTTGAACAAAACATCCGAATACGAATTTGCGAGACATTCATTTCGAAAAATATCGAAATGAAAAATACTTGCACAAGCATTTCTTACTGTTAAGAGAATCAAATATTTCATTACATACAAATATATGTATTGAACTTGAATATTGTACCCACAACACAAAGAAATAAAACCGTAAAATAACTAAACAGTAACGAATAATTTATACCTATTTTATTTATACTTTTTATAAAAATTGTAAAAAAAATGTTTTGGATACCAACAGTGCCGGATGGTGAACTTCTGGGGCCCGATGCTAATTACATTTCTGGGTGAGGTCACAATTTTGAATTTCGTATCCCAAAAAGAACACAGATAAGAAAATTCACGAAATTAGCTGGAAGTAGTCAAAAGACATTAAAAGGATGTGATTTATTTTTTCGACTTTGACAGCCTTGAGCTCCGTTCGTATCAACTTTTGAACTAAAGTAAATTTAGTCAAATCGCCTTATGTTAGCGCCATGTCCCATTCTTTACTAAACACCTGGTATACATACCAAAACTATAGATCTAATGCCTATAATGTACTACCACTCAACCAGTTAAATGAAACTACTCCTAATAGGCACTAATCAGAATCCATTGTAATTATTTATTTAATGTACATTAAAATGAATCTTATCTAATGTCTATATCCGATATAAGGAACTTCTTAGTAAAGAAATGGTTTCCAAAATATGGTTGTTGCACTTTTGTGCTCCCGTTAGTTCATCAATTAATTAATTATTTCTATTTAAAATGCTATTTATCACATATTTTATAATACACATAAACAATTTTTTTATTTATCGACATCGGCTGATAGGGAATATTTTTCCTTGATCCCATGGCCCAGATTATCTTTTATTTTCCCAATACCAAAAGTATAACTTATTATTCATTTACATATTATATATTAATTATAATTTATAATGTAAATAAATACATAATTATTGAACTTTTTCAGAATATTTGACATATCTATAAACACAGTATTCTTGTTGATATGTAATTTACATATATTTGTCTACTTATCAATTTCTACAATAACACTAAATTTTCTAGTAACGGACCCTTATTAGCCTTCACTTCATAATGTTCTCTTAAGCTGTGTGTTCGATACGCCAACCGAACAGTGAACTCTATACTACCTGGTATAGAGTTCACTGCACCGACTCATAAAGACCTAACATCCGTTTAGCGCGTCCGACATGCGTTTTTACCACGCGCCCATAACTATTTGTCTGATAATATGTCTAATGCTAAGTACACTGTAGACTTCTTTCGAAGATTTACTCTACCACCAAATCTATCGGTGTCACAGAGTTTATCTGTGATCGGTGTACACATCACTGCAATCAGCCTAGCCAGACCAGATCTATTATTTCGCTAGAGTTAGAGAAGCTTAGCTAGAGGACGGTGGAAAAACTCTCAAGAGAGCGATACTGAAGCACTCTAGCTCTATTTGATCAACTAACTAAATAGGCTGTTTTGCCCCAGAGATAGTATACGTGTTTTTTCTGTAGAAAACCCTTTGACAATTTGTGAGAAAATATCAGAAATTAACTTTATACACTTTAATTAAATGTTACACTGAAGAAATTAGTATATTTATTATCACCAATTTTAAAACAAGACAACAAAATAACAGAAGAAATACCTATGCAGCGTATGGTTAAAACGGATGTCGGGTCGTATTAGGACGTCACATCGAACCCACAGCTTTAAGCTAATGGCAATATTTTCCAGTGTCTGTTAATCTAGAGTGTTATTGCATACATAAAGTTAATTAACATGTTATATGTTCGTTTGATATTATACAATTTTATTTTGCGATTGTTTCTTTTATCTTCGTTTAATATTTGTTACATATCATCATTACATATTTTTACTTCGTAGCTACTATTTTGGGTGCCAATGCTACAAGTGAACCAGTTGGTGGTGATAAATGCTCTTGGGGTCCATCTTATTGGTGTAGAGACAAAGTAACTGCAGCTGCTTGTAATGTAAGTAAAAACTTACACAGTAGGTAAAAAGTCACGCCGAAATAAAATCAATTCGTGACCACTTCGATTTTATTTAGGTACAAATTTATTCTATTTTATGTTATGCAATTTTATTGTAGCAATTTTATTTGTTTCTGCTTTACAATCTTTATATTAATAAAATTCTAATCGATGACCAACGAATCGCATGATGATGCCTCTTCTCAGTGCGGCGGAAAATAGATGGTTGGGGGTCTGGTATTTTGCTCGGACTCGACACATAAACGTACAAAATACGGTTCACGCTTACGAGCAGAGCTGTTTCGGCCATCATCACATTGTATTAGAAGTCATTATTTTTTTAACATTTTTGTGATATTCAAGTATAATAAATTATTGAGATATTATTCATAGTAAGAGTATTACCGTGTTGTCTTAATTAAATGATTTATTCTTAAATATTATACACCAATAGGAATTAATTGTTAAATAACCAAACCAACTAACAACCAAACCAAACCGACCCTTTATAAATCATAATTTTTTATAAGTAAATTTGGTTTGGTTCTGAATTCTACCTTATAAAGAATTCTGATTTATAGCGGGCCGTTTGTTTGGGTCGTAATGAAGTTTAGTATTATAGAGAATTCTAATTTATAACGGGTGTGTTTGGTTTGATTGTGAGCTCTGTCTCATAGAGATTTTCAATTAATAACTCAACTAGGACGAAAACGAAAAGAAATGTCGCAACGTTGCCAATTTTCTTTTTTTTAATATTTTACGTTAAAATTGTGAAATTCACGTATGATTGGTGGAATAAGTTCGAGTACTCATAGTAGTCAGCCCCGGAAAGTCACCCCCGACGAAGTCCAGTTCATACACTAGTATTTAATAAAATTGCATAGTATAAAACAGGCTTAATGACGAATTACTTTTGTTTCATTTTTTATTTCCAACAGGCCCTACAACATTGCGAAACCAAGGTATGGAACAAACAAGGCTAAATAAATTCAAATGAGCAATACAAAGTCAATAGATGATGGATATTATGGATGCGAATATAATATACATATAAAATATATAATATAATGTATTAACCAATTCAAATTTTGTTCATTTACTAGATAAATACGTTTCCAAAATTCAGAACCATTTTACAAAATTACTTTTACCTTTTTTATTATGGAAATTGTTTCTCAAGATGTCCATCATTGAACAGCTTGTCTGCCATAGTATAAAAAAAACAAATGTATATACTAATACTAATAATACTAAAAAATGTCCGATTTAATTGAGACTGCTAATTTCTTGCTCCTTTCGTCTCTCTCTAACCATCTATCAACGCAACGGTACACCTGCGCCAGAGGCGCCCGTACGTTGCTCGATAAAATGGTGAAGGTTTCCTTAAATTCAAATGACTACTAAATTTTCATTTTTCTTTTCGAAATGAAAAAAAGCAAAAACTTTTGCGCATGCAATCTAGTCACATATAGTAATGTAATTTCGTATTATTTTAATTATATCATACTAAAATTCAATTTCAATTTTTTTAATATAATTTAAAATTCAACTTTTAACATCAATCTACGTGAATGCCCATGTAGTGGTTTTTTGCGTTTTTATCTTTTAAGTTTTTACTGTCTTTAAGTGTTTTTTATACCTTTTAATAGTAGTAATTAATTATTAATAATTTAATAATTATTAATAATTTAATAATTATTAATAATTTAATAATTAATAAGTATAACTAAATAGATTTTGACAACTAAATTTTAAATGGGTAAATTGGTTGTTTGAATTGTTCTTGACAAAATGGTGGAGAGCAGGAAAAAAAAATTAAATCAAATGTTTCACCATTGCATCAAGAAGAATTTCATCTAATTTAAGGGAAATCTATCAAGATATTTTTGACTAAAATTCTTTACAGCGTGTAATTAGACAGATTAGTTCTAATTAACGTAAACTGTATAGAAAATCCTGGATCTTCTGGCAAAAGCGCCAAGTAAAAGCAAATATGTATTCAATTATAATCTTCAATTACTTCAAATATTTAATTATTCTTTTAATTATTAGAATAATGTAATTATTATATTTTTGCAGCTGCATACATATTGCTGAATTTGAAATTTCATACATCACATATGCACCTTATATATTCTGTCATAAATCTTGTACTAGTATAATTACTTGCATATCGAAATTCTGAGTATATAACCTCAATTCCCATGAAGTGCCCATAAATCATTTCAAAGAATTTTCAAAAGATTGGTCTGTTTAGTTACAATTATGGAGATCTATAATAATGAGTAGACTCAAGCTAACAAAAGTCAAAATATTTGTGGACCAAAAAATTTTCTGTCCACCAGCGAGATTCTGGTGGATTCTATTCTGGACACAAATATATTACAAAAATAATTGTTAATTTATTATGTAAAATTTATTTTGAAATTGTTATTAACAATTATTTAATAGTTATATGGTTTTTTCTGAAATACTATAGATTATTTTAAATATCAAAATTAATGTAAAATTTGAAAATAACTTGAAAACGGAACAATAACAAAAACCGTCACTGACCTGACAATCACCTGCAATTATCGGAAAATACGCGAATCCCTCTGGTAGACAAAAAACTTTCTGACTCACAAATATTTTGACTTTTGTTAGGTTGAGTCTACTCCTTATTATAGATCGCCATAATTTAGCGGTAATTGCAGGTGATTGTCAGGTCAGTGACGGTTTTTGTTATTGTTCCGTTTTCAAGTTATTTTCAAATTTTACATTAATTTTGATATTTAAAATAATCCATAGTATTCCAAACTAAATTATATAACTATTAAATAATTGTTAATAAAAATGTCAAAACAGATTTTACATAATAAATTAACAATAACTTTGGTAATATATTTTTATCCAATTTTATAGCACGTCACTGATCATAAAATTAATAAAATGGGGAACAAACAAAATTAAGCCCGTTTTTTAAATAACAATTGTTGTGTTATATTAAATATTAATTTTTACAATCATAGTTTTAATCTACTGCCATAAAATCTATAATTTTCCTTAAAAATAAGAAAATTTGATGTTCTCATAAGAGCAATGTTAAAAACTTTTGTTCCAGCTGGTTGCAGCGCCGCCTGGCGGCAGCCCGTTTTTTTCTAGTGTTCACTCCTTATAGCCCTCCATAGTTACAATATAAAACTTAAAGCACAGAGTAAAAGAAATAAAGCTCTGTAACTTAAACTCATTGACAGCAAATGTCACTGCCAGATTTCTTTCTTTTTTTTTATTATTTTCCAGTTTTTTTCTTTAATTTTTTTAAAAAACAATATAAAGATTCTTGATATTTTAGAGGCTAGGCGTAATTTCTTAATATAATTTCAATTTTGGATGGAAAAGTAATGGTAGCTACAGAATATTCAAATGTAAAGTACTTATATCCTACTACTAACTGTTGTGAGAGCTAAAAGAATTTTCAGAATTTAACATTCGAGAGTTCTAGTTATTTCCATTGTGTATCCGTATTTTTTAGAACATTAACGGTAGCATCATCTACACAAATCAATTCAAATCGAAACTAAATGAAACGACAGAAACAATTATCAAATCATTAGAAAATAATCAACATTTAGAAATTGTTGAATTAAACAAATTGATTTTTTCTGTATTTGAAGCGCATTCAATTATGATTGCATCTATGCAAGATCAGTTAGATGAGACGCTTCAAGATAATCAAGAACTTCTTAGTATGTAATTGTAAATATGTACATCTAGATTAATGAACAAAAATTTCTTTTATGTAATTCGAATTTAAGGTCGGATGTATTTTAGGTGTCGTTCGATTTAAACATGACGATAACATACGTTGTAGTGATCATAGTGGTTTGGGAAATAATTTAAGATCTAGTTTTTCTACAACTAGTTTAGTGCATTTGCAATACAAGTAAGAGATTAAGTAATTATTAAAACCGGATAATTTAAAGTTGTGCAGTATATTGAACCATTAACAAATATTACAGTCATTTTAGTCTAGTAATCTATGACATTTATTTTGCGCTCAAAACCTGTTCAAGAATTTAAATTGAGTTTGGGTGGATCATGTGCAAATATGTAATCTTTTAATCGTTTAATTTTATTTAATAAAAGATATGAAGAACTTTTATCAACCTATAAAGGTTTATTAAAACTACTGGATATGCGGAATAACGACTTGAAAAAATACAAAGATGAAAATTTGATGCTACAAGAAAAATTGCAAAATTTAAATGATGATCTAATAAATAGCAAAGAACAAATTACGAAACTGAAATTAAAATTGGAAGATTTAAAATGTAGAAAAAATAACAAATTAATGAAATTACGCAATGAAAGACAAACTTTGGCAGCTATTCATAATCATTTAATTGCATTTTTACATCGACAATGTATGGAGAGAAATAGTAAAATCACTAGTTTACTTAAATCGGTCGAAAATGGTGATAATGGGTTACTGTTAGAGGAGGTAGTTTCTTTTGAAATTGTTTTATTTCTATGTATTTTACCCGTATTTCACTTTTAGATACGAAAAACTAATATTTTAACGTACGAAAACTTTCAGCTACGTCAAGAGTTGGATTATTTGCGTTCGTGTTTGCGTATTACTGTAGCAAATGGAACACACGGGTATCACATTAATCGAAATAGTCAAATGAAACTAACCAGCATAACTAATTAAAATTAAAAGAAATAAACTATAACCTACGATCCTTACTACGATATATTTAAAAATAAATAAAATATATAAACAAAATATTCAAAGCGTCAATTTCAATCATTGGCAATTAACACATTGATGACCATGTTCTTCTTTTCGAAAATTCTACGAAAAATTTATCACAAAACCCAGCGCATTGTACGCGTAATATGGACACATTTATGTAATGCGCAAGCTTATAATGTAAAATTTGGATAAAATTCCTAAGAAATGGTTCTATTAACACACACTCAACAACGTCCTATTTATTAAGAATGTAATTAAACAAATAAAAATCATTTCATTTTCTTATTGCCTTCTTAATAAACTAACTGAATGCAGCTTTTGTATGAGTTTTCTCGGCTTGTATGAAATCTTCAACAAGATTACGTTCGAATTCAACCAGTGATGGTGTCAAACTTTCAGGTCCCATATTATTTGTTTGTTTATCTTTTATACTAAATTCCTGTAGGATTCTCATTAAACTTGAATGTTCAATATTATCGTCCTCGACCTCTTTTCGTTTCTCAGTTAACGAATGTGGTTGTCGGACTTGTGTTTGTTGCAGTGGCATTTCTATTGTTGCAGGTGCTGCAATTGTTTTTGTTACCTTTTCTTGAGGAACATCACTGTTCCTAGCACACTGTTGTTGTGTCTTCGACAATGACTCACTACGCCGTACAGGCGGTATCGGTTTTTTATTTGAATCGGCAACTTCGTCTTGCTGAACAATTAAACTCTCAATTTCCGAAAGCATTTCTTTGTCGTTTGATGGTTTTTGCGGTTTTCTTGATGGTCGTGGCAAACTGGCATCTTTCGGATTATAATGTTCAATCAATCCAAGATCCCAATCTTCTAATGGTCCAAATGAATCATCCGATGTCACGTCGTCTTTCTTTTCATCGACCGATTGATTTGGTGGGTGTTTCGTAAATTTTCGGAATTGCTGAGGGAAAAACGAGCCGAAACTTCGACATCGATTCATATATGAATCTAGTTTACTAGTCGATGATGGTCTAGAAATATTTTTTGAATCATTCGTACTTTGCAAACTCAATCTGGACGAATTCAGATTATTGTTGTTACTGTCATTGTGTGAAGATGCAACAGTTAGTTTGAGGTCATTATAATTCGGTAAAGAGATTACTGAAAGGTTTTTCTTACGTTTCGCCTCGTTTGGTTTCGATTTACTCTTATTTTGCTGTGGATGATAATGATGATGGTCCCTATTGTGATGTTGTTCATCACTGTCACACTGTGGACATTTATAATTGATTTTTTTTTTCACAGCAATTGGTTCTTCTACAGGTTTCATATTATTCTTATCGCCTTGTATCGCTTGTAAACTATTTTTGGCAATTTTCTCTAGTTTTTCCTTTAAATTACTTTTTGGCGTAGTATGTTGTTTAGTACGTGGTGGCGGTGTAGGCGTACCGGTTTCTTTATCAAAGATTAAATTCATTTTTGGATTGATCATGTGAATGTGATCTGTGACATCGTGATCGTTATTGGCAGGTGGAACTTCTAGATTTACATCTGTCCAATCGGTTGATTTCGATAGAATTGGTTTTGTATAGAAAATACTTTCGCCAGTAGTTTTCTGCTTTTCATCTTCTGATCTGAAATTTAATCATATTTTTATATCAATGTATGTAATATCAACGTATCAAATACGTAAATGCAATAGAAAAGAGTCTTAACAAAATAATTTACTTGTTCGGCGTTTGTTGTTGTTTCTGATTCAACTGTGATTCTGATTTCCATCCCGCGGGTTTTAACTGAAACAAATAGAAAATTACATTAGCTTTAAAATTTCTACGTCTAAATGAGAATGACACACATTAACCACTTTGTTTAGTAAGTTATATGATATTCTACGATTATATATCGTAGAATATCTTATATATTATCCACACATGATTTATAACAACGGCAAGAAGTCTTATGATATGTATTGCCTATAGTATGGAGTATGGACTATGGAGATAAAATGGTCTAGATATAACTTGTAGACTTTCAAATACACTATTTTAGGCAATACCCGCAATACAAAAAAATATAATTTTTTTTGTGTTATCCATATTGCATAACACAAAATCGACAATAGGATTGAACTTTGAACTCTTTGAAGATTTTATTTATAGGTTATTCTTTTAGTAAAAGAAAAATAAGTGCAGTCATGCGTAGGACATGCGTTTTAAAAATACCGCGGATAACGTCAGGATATGCGCAACTTGCAAATTGAATATTTATTTTAAGCAGATAGTTTATATAATTAATTTATATATATCTATTAATAAAAATAATAAGCTATCTATTAGACAGTAAAAACCAAACTCAAAAATTAGAACACAAACTAAAAAAAAACCTTAAAATCAACATAAAAAAATTCAAAGTCACAATATGAGGAACAAAAAAATAGGTTAAGAACAAATTTTTTTTATTTTATGTTTAACGTTGGTTCAACATGTGGCTGAAATAGGCCGGACAAACCACATGAGTTTGATGTCATCGAGGTTGCGCACATTTTCTTCATTTCAGTAAGCAAAGTGGCTATACTGGGTTTTCTTTTACTAAGGTTATTCTTATATTCTTTATTAGCTTAATTTCTGTAATTTTTAGAATTGATCTCTTCTATGATCACTTTATCTAATTAGAATTTGCTGTTTTATTCAGTTTATTTATTTACTGTTATAAATAGCAATTAGCATCAAAATAGCAGCAAATTATTGAGTACATCAGGTACTTCGGTATGCATATGCAATATACTTAAACATAAGTAGCCATACCTACAGCAGATATACTTGAGACAACTGCTGTTATTTAATATTATACGTAAGTATATGATACATTCATCTTTATTTCTTAATATAATGTGTTTTCCAACTGTAATAGGATAGGACTACAAATGCCTTTGGTAAAGACATATTAAGGAAATTAACTATGAAACGATGTCGAAATTGAGTTATTTAATTTGATTTTAAATAAAATAACAAAGTAAATAGTTTTTTTGATTGGAAAAGATACTATTTCCAAATAGTGGAAATTACTAAAAAAAAATTACTACATGTAATTTAATGATGCGTATATTCGGAGACGAGTATTTGAATACATTGTGTATATTCGGCAGTAAGTTTTGACATGAAAATAAGGTTAAAAAGATTAAAATTTAAAATTATAACAAATTATTATAATGGTATTATTATCAATTGATAATATATCATATTAAAAATATATATAAATAATATCAAACCACACCAAACCCTACGAGTTGACAGAAATTCACCGGCCTCACGGCCAAATACACACTTCCGTAATTTAACACTGTTAGGAAATACGTCATGTTATTTTAACTTTTCGCCAACTATTCGTATGTTTTTACATTATATACATGTTAATATTTATGTTCTTTTATTCTTTGTACATGTTCAAGCCGCCTACACATCTTTTTTACTACAATTAAATGAGTATTCTTTTCCTCACATTCGCTTGTTATCGGTTTCGTTAACTACTTTAAATCAGTTGAGTTTTATGCAACTGCGCAGACTACAGCCGCCATGCTTCTTCATAATATAAATGACAAACAGACCCAATAATATTATACAACTTCCAACGCATTTTCCCATATTTAGTGAAATTAGTGCCACCCCATGATTAACAAAAAAAGTTTACTTCAATTAACCGGCCAATGACATTTTTCTCTCTCTTTCTCGTTGTACGAGAAATAACTTGGGACTAATTTTGGGACAAATTAAATATTTGGAAAATATTTAATTTGTTTTAATTTTAAAATAGCTTATGAAACAAAGTTATTGTTTTTTTGTTGGAAATTTAACGTCTGTGAACGACGTTATATATGTTACCTATTACTTAAATATCGTTTAAAATCTTATAAATTCGTCTTTTACATGTAACAAACACAATCTCAAAATAATCCAAATAAATAAATCAATTAGCTAAACCTATATAATATATATATAGATTTAAATTAGTAATAAGAACCAAAAAAATGTGACCAACGGTATATTTAGTAGGCGCACAAGGTTAATTAATGAAAATTTCCTTTTATTATTCTACCTGTGATAAAATATCAGCTTAGCATGGAATGATCTCATCAAAACAATCCGAAGGATTTTGCAATAATAATGATAATAATGAGAATTAATCGATTACCAGCTACGCTTAAATATGTATACATAGCCGATACGCCACAGATTTTTCTTTACTCATTTATTAAATGACAATTTGAATTGTGCTAAAATACATTATACATTAATGTTAACAATTTCCTTATGATACACTCGACTGTTACCGAAAAACAAAAAAAATAAAAACGATCATCAAAATACTCACATTAAACCTATTGATAATTCGTTCTAACTTCCATGATGATTTTTTTTCACGATTATTTTTTGCACAACCATCGACTGTGTCCATTTTTTTCTTACACATTTTATTTCCCATCGTTCTTTTTTTGGTAATCTATACACGACATTTACTTTATGCGGTGGTAATAAACTTACCAAAAAAAAAAGAAAGACAAAAGACACCCTGAATAAGCAACGGATCGAGTATATCTATTTAGCTAACTGGCACTATGTACTGACGCTAACCATTAGTTAGCTATTCACACGATAAGCATCAATCAGAAACCAAAATGATTTTTGTTTTTGAACTGACTGCGTCTCAATAATATCAGCCGAGAGAGAATAAAATGGTTTAATAAAACAGTGGTCGATGTTATAATAATAATATTACAAAAGGAGAGGTGAGAGTGAAGGTGGGACGGAGAGAAAGGTTACAGCTAGCTGCTCTTGCTGCTGCATTAATAATAATAATAATAATCATTATATACATATGTATACCTACTTTGTATATAGTATACCAGTTATATACATATGTATTTATTCTAACTGCTGAATATACATAATACACAACATTATAATCAACAAACAGCCATGCCATAGACAATCGTGGGAAGGTGCGCAACGTTCACAAAAAATAACAATAATAATCATAAAATAACGCTACACTATTAGATACGCAATGATATAGAGTTTGTTATTAGTGCGTTCCTTTCTTTAGACCCTGTTTCTTTTTAACTGAACTAAGGAAAAATTTCACTGGGCTAAACTAAAACAACTACTATAATAATTTACATCTGCCATTTCTGTCAGTTGATGACATTTCCCGTGGAACTTTCTATGCTAACCTCAAATATCTTTTAAGTATGTAATTCACTTTCAAAACATCCAGAGAAATTAATAATTAATATTCACTACCCACCTACGGTATCAATTCCTATTTTATGCATACACGTCACCGACACGGACATATACATTACATACATACATATGTGGTTGCCTACTTATAGAAATACAGACATACAAAGTGAGAGATAGAGAGAGAGAGAGTTATATATGCATTTGTTTAAATTTATTATGATTCGTGTGCACTGATTACAATTTATGTTCAGTCAGATATTAGCTTCGTATAACTTCTCTTTCTCTCCCTCTGCGCGTATACTTATGTATGTATAGGCACAGGTATATGTATAGATAATATAATTTCAGTATGTTCCAACATTAATCAATGTCACATTAATAAATAAACAAACAAACAAACAAACTAATCGTTCAAAACGACTACTGCAATTTGCTCTATTTAATTCTCATTAATCGACAAAACATGTTATATTTAGTGTGAATATGGCATTAATTTCATATTAAAAAATATAAATAATTGATTATAGCAGGAGGTTAAGTTAGATCGCAATATATCGATCACAGTAATCTTATCTCGACATAATTTACATTAATTTTAATAATTCGCTAGGCAATAGGTATATAGGCAGCCATTTTAAAAAAAAGAGATACACAAACTTGTATCTGAGATTTTGAGCTGTTTAAGTTAAACGAATGATAATGGACATTACTTGTTGTCTTTTTTACGCTTACACACACACACACACACAGAGAAAACCGAAAATGTTGTTATATGACAATTGGTTGAATTGACAGTAACATATCAAATCAAACCAACAAAATATTCAGCGGGGCAATGTTCAGTTTAGTTACTGTAAACTTGGTTATTTTTGATTAATCAATATGAATAAAATGATAATGAATGTCAAACTAGAAAACTGACGAATAAAATTATCAATATAAATAAAGAATTGTTTTTATTTAATCTAAAATCCTGTTTAACTTGTATATTTCTTTGTATTTTTTGCATTTGATATTGCGAACAGCCGTTCCTGATTTTCTGGTTGCTTTTATATTAATAATAATAATTTGCCAATTTAGTCTAAAGTTAAACATAAAACTATGCAAACGAGATTTAAATGATAAAATTCTATTACTGTTTACAATTTGAAAAATTTCTAGTATACAGGTAGAAGTGCAATTTCAAAACTAGACCGTTAATTCTCCTAGTTTAAGGAAATAGAAAAAAATTGTTTAATAAACGGTTAATATCTTTCATTTCTTTTCATGTTTTATTTATTTTAATGTTATACTATTATGAATGTAACGTAGTTGTTGAGAATAATATTAATCCTGTTTTACCTGTGTACTTCTAGCTATGTGTGTATTTTCAGATGAACAGTTAATTATAGTATATACAGTATGCAGTCTAGGGCCCTTAATATTCAATTGTACATGTATGCAAATTTATTAATTCATTAATTAATAAAATAATTGTTAATGACCATAATGAAATCGTTCAATCTACATACATATAGGTACGTTTTAAAACAATATGGCGTCATTAATATCTCTATACCACTATTATGTATGTATACTACTTGATGTATATTATTAAAATTATTAAATCGAGCATCTGGACGCATATTAATCCATCTAGTTTAATTTTACTTTATAACAGATTGTTAATGGTAATATTGTGTGTGTATTTGCGTTGTATGAACAATTGCATGTTGTTAATGATAATAATAGTAATAATAATTGTAAATTTAGAATAATAATAAAACCATTACTTTTACTTTAATTTAAACTTAAATAATCATAACGAAATGAAAAAAAAAAAAAAATTAACATAGCTAGGAAGTAAAGTAAGTAGATAAAAAAAAGAGAATTTCCTTCAGTTGAATTTTCACAGGTAGGTAAATATACAAAGGTCGTCGCTCGAAAGAATAGCTACCGGAAGGCCAAAGAATTTCTTTTTTTTACAACTTTAAACATATGTATGAATTTTACGATTAATTAACCCGATTTAACCACCTACATACATAAGATGTTTCTTGTTCTTATTTGTAAATAACATTGCCTTAATCTATAAGCTTTTTTTATTAAGTCATTATCTATCATTTAATGAAAACATAATCATATATTATAATCATGTTCCTATATGTGTACTAAAGATGACGGATGCGCTAGGCAAAAAATTTTCAACTACGTAATTGATATTTTTTGATATGGAAATGAAGTAATTTTTATATTGTTCCAAAAATTCTATTTTCACATCTAATCAAATTCACATAAATTATAAGTACATACCTGTTCTTTTAAACGATAAAAAAAATTCATTCTATTGAATTTTTCTCATTTCACACTTATTTAAACAGAGGTAACAGCTAATTGATATCAATTATTGATCCAATTAATTCATTAATTAATTAGTAGTATATAAATATATTGTTGTAATTTAATAATTACCAATACTCGTAGCACATACATACATATACTAACAACTCAAATACCAATGGATTCGATACTGAAAAATCAAATTCCAAGGAATAATATTTTGTGTGTATTGTTAATCATATGCGAATAGAAATAACATCATCCTCATCACATTTCTTTCTTAAAATAGCCGTGACCCAAGAATATTGTGATGGTCATCTAGCTATCGTTTTATTATTTTGTATGCATTAATAAATGCTCGCATGGGTATGGATTAAAGATTAAAAATACATTCATAATTCATATACAGAATGAAATTTTGGAAGAATTCCATCGATTAAAATAACCAATTAGGAATTTCTCCTAGTTTAAACATTACCTTATTGCGTGTATGTATGTATGCATGTAAGTGTTATTGAAAATGAGTGTCAGAGTTAGAGAGAGTCAGAATACTGTTTTTATTACTAGGTATACTTGATTTATTCTAAAGGTATAGTGAAGCTACGCCCAATCACAATATGTTTCTTCGTCGAGTAAAAATTAGCTTAATGCGTAGAGAATTAAGGACATTTTTCTAAGAGCATGAATGTTGTGACATAAGCTGTCAAGCGATGGACGAGAACATTCGTCCGATTTTACGGGATATAACCGATATTTTCATTCGAGTGATTGTCTTTTAGGATTATTTTAAGAAATGATTTTTTAATGAATGGTAGAGCTGCCATCTATGATTCATTTTTCTAATTGGTATCCACAAATTAGATGGGAAAACATTGAGTATTTCTTACCAATGGATTCTAAATGTAGCTGTTAGGAAATATGCCACATTTCCTAACAATCGAAGAAAAATTTGTTGACGGGATTAAAAAAATAAATAAAATAAGACTTGTTTGACTAAGACAATTGGACACATTTATTAGGTCGTTTTATAGTGAATTAAGTATATGTATGACTCATTGCGTTTTATGAACCCAGTAATAAACTCATTATTAAGCAATTTGGCACATTCCTTTCCGTACTAATTATTATTAAATGAATAAATAATCGATATCATCCAGCACCATCACCACCACCACCACCACCACTGCTAGTTCTATTACGAAATTTATAAAAGTCCACAACAAATAAAAACCAAAATTTCAATAATTTCACTAAACCGATAGTATCTAATTAGTTTTCTAGCATTCTTCAAGCATAAAAATGCTGTCTAAACATATTCAAATTTTCTTCCATTTTACTATTATCTTTGCAACGTTTCAAGCCCATCTAATTCAGCCGACAAAAGTGAAACGTGGCATATTTGGAACAGTAACAAGTACGATATCCAAAACAATTGAAGAGAAACATTATGTGCCAGCCACCTGCGTTCATTTCGAATCCAATTTGCCAGATTGTCGAAATGTACGTTTCTTAAATTTTCCAGCTTTTAACGGGTAAGCGTGAAAGTGATGCGATTTATGAATTTTTTTTGTTTTCATCCCTAAAATTTTAATGCCTAGAATTGGATATTTCCAACAAACTGGTGATGGGCAATTTATAAATAATAATAATAATAATGATAATCGAGCACGAGAACTGACATCAAAATCGGAGTAAGACTGATAATGAATTATTCCAAATTGCAAATGCGCTATTGCTCTATTTTACTGTTTTTCAGGGGCAACATTATTAAATTCCAGCAACGACAGCTGGATCAAACTGTCCATGTTCAAGGATGGGCTGAATATTTAGGCTTGACACAGCCTACTGTTACTGTTACCGAAATTAAAATTGTTCCCACTACCGTATTGGATCCTAGAATTGTTGTTACATATGCAATTAAAGGTAAACATTAATAACACGATTCGCATATTGAACTATTTAGTATGAAATCAATGAAAAATTTAAATTTAAATAGCGGGGCGGATAACTATTCCGATGCCACTAGCGGATTTGTTGGTCGCCCCATCTATTAGCCAACAATTTAAATTCATGGCGTAGCCATTAGTTTAGCTAAATAGCAAAAGGAAAGATTTGCTTTAACTTAGATCAGCATTACAGATATGGCTTAGATTTCAATACAGTTCTTTTCAATATTTATCCTACAGGTTGTAAACCAGAAAATCTACCAACGCATTTAAAACAATGCCCAGAGGAGAATACTGTAAATCTAGTGGAGATTCTTCCTACATCACCAGCAGCAGCAGCAGCAGCAGGCCATTTAAATAAAGTGGAAACAACAAAAACACCGGAGAATTTTTCATTGGATGTGGAAAAACTATTGGAAGGCACTGAAATTGAACAAACTACTGGAACAGTAGAGGGAGGAGAAGAACATGAGACTACGACATTGGTGAATAGTTCCGTTGCTACACCGCAATTATAATTATACTTATCGATATTTTAATTTTTTATTATTAATAATGATTGTAGTGGGTATAAGAAAATATAAGTACTTTTTTGTGTTTCTTCTGCCATATAAACTTTTTTTATATATTTTCTTTTTCCTTGACCAGAAGAAAGGAGTTATGGCTTCTAATCATTATGTTCATTTACTACCGGCCAGATTTGAATAATCAATTTCAAAAACCAATTTTTCTTTTATTAAGCGGACCTGTGGCGGAACAGTTTTTTAAATGGATGAAATTAAAATGGTCGTTTAATATAATCTTAGCTTTAATTCTGTGCTTATTCCGATTTGAATACATCTACTTGTTACTTTTGTCATATTGAAGTTTCAACTTTCTCAACATCAATTGTTTATTTGATTATTACAATTATTCCACTATAATTGGATGCATGAGAAATATGTACGTTATGCACGCCTCTGTTAACATTTAGGTGAGTCTTGTGCTTCACATACACTGTCATTACTTCGGTAAATTACACATCATCAGCATCATGATGATTTATAAAAAGCATATAATCAGTAGGCTTTTTTTGCCTTGTTTCTTCTACTTGTAACAGATTTTCTATACTTGTATACATACAAAACCATGCCATGATAGTTTCAAAACGAAACTGGGCCATAATGGTCGTCTAATTTTTTTCTTTTTTCAGTTTTAGTATTTTGATTTAGTAATATCGTCTGATGTGTACATTAAGTGTTGTGTGTGGCACAATGTTTCGCATTCCAGTAGTTTTACTTTTAACAATTATTATCATTGGCAGTGATTCTAATCAACTACCAATTGTAAGAGCTAATGACATTTTAGTTGAATGCCTGAAATATTACAAACCTACGAATTATTTGGATATATTGCCCAATCTAGGTATGCCGTACATACCAAATTTAAAGATACCAAACAATATGGATAAACAACAACAACAACAACAACAACATCAGCATCAAGTGAAAAATGATCAAATAAAGCCAACACCAACAACAAAAGTAATTAGTTTAAAAACTGTTTATGTTTATAAAAATCCTGTATGTATTAAACGATCAAGAAAGAAAAAGTTTTGTAAATTAAATGATGTCAAACGAAAAGGGCAAAATCGTGATAAGTTAATTACGAAGGAAAATTTTTGGAAAACCGTAGGTAATCAAGATAATCATAAAATGACTGAAAATGCAGAGAATCAGCATGGAGTTAATTTCGATTTACAAGTATCGTTTGATGTATTGGGTATGTATGTTATTTTTTATATCGTTTTGTAACGGATATTGTAACACACAAATCATGTATTGCTCTGCGTGGTGATGGAAACATGTGTCCATTTCGTTGTGATGAACACAGTAGTCGATCGCTTATAATAACCGTTAGAATGCAGCACTGTATGGATAATGATATTATCATAATGTCTAATTAAAGTCACTATAGTATACTCGTTTCTACTAAAGTACCGTCATTGGCTTGACATATAAGTATGTCAAACCTTATGTAAGGTATATTTTGCACCTAAATGGAGGTTGTTTTTTTGGTTGCATAACAACGTTGTCAATAAAAGCTGTTAACAATTATCTCGAATTTTAAATATTAAGGGTTTAATCTAATAATTTTGTCAAAAAATTGATAATAATATTATTTTATGTTTTTAAAAGCGGCAACTTTGTTCTTGCGGCGGTTTTAATTTCTAATGAGTGTTGTTTTGTTGATATGACAGGATATGTCATATAAAAATGATATGACAAATGACAAAAATTTGTTTTGTTAGTATTTTGAAATTGTTGTGTTTTATAACTATTTTGTTTTGGTCGTATACAGTTTTGGTGTTTGGGTAACAACATTTTATAAATAAATAATGTTTTCATCCAAGACATTTCAAATTTTCCGCTGTATTTGCACCAAAATGGTGGGTAATTGGCGTTACTTTGAATAGTATATATAGTGGCTCTATGTCTAATAACGCTGAATAGCGACTACTGTCATACTACTTACCATATGGAATATGCACCAATGATTCTTCGGTCGCATTTTAAGAATTAGATTTGGTCAGGGTAGTTCTGATATTTTAGTATGTGTGCCTTGTCGTAGCCAATATTTATAAATTTAATTGTACGTATAATGAAATTGAAATGTTCGATTAATTTATTCGGATAGAATTATTATCTAAACAAACCCAATTCTTGATAACATTAACTTACAATTTCCATTTTTCTTTTTTTTCAGATCACGATGACAACACCGACGATAATGATGATGACGACAGTAATAATGACTCACTTGACGATACAATCTATTCATCAGTAGACGATAATTATCGATCACTTAAAACCCCTAGGAAGGCTCACATCATTCGTAATACGAATAAAAATAAAATGAAAACACCACCACTACGAACTCAGGCAGAAGCACTTCATGATCTTTTAATTGAAGATCGTTTAGCACAATTGGAAACAATTTTACCAGATTATAAAAGACGACGTGTTTATGAAACGCGCACGATTTTTATTACGAAAACTGTAACGAATCGTAGACATATGGCAACGTTAATGGTGAAAAATTGTGTACCATTAGGTTATGAGTTTTGCAGAGAGAAACGAGACATAGGTGATGATGATGATGATAATCATGAAAAGGTAGAAATGGAACAGGTTGAAGAAGAGTTTTAATTTGGTGAAATCGTGGCAATTCACAACGAGACATATTCCATACAGAATTTGTATAGATTTAGCAATAAAATATAGTAGATACATCAAAACCCAATAGAATCTCATTTTACGTCATACTTAGAAGAAAACGGTATACCAACATTATAACTATGATTTAGAGACATTTGCATGCATTAAATCGATGTAAAATGTGAATTGTTCGAATTGGTATTGAAATCTAGCACTAGCAGAGTAAATATTTTTGCTTGGCCGTTCAGGATTTTTAAAATTTTTAATAATATAAATCAATTTTACTTACATAATTTCGTAGAACTGCTTAATTTATTTATTTTTACAATTTTCTTGATAGATTTGATTGAATTTTTCAATTTAAAGTAATTATCGTAGCGTTTTTCAATTGAAAGTATAGTTGTCTTTGTTTTATACACATAAAAAGCGAGACAAAAACTCACCAGTCCTGTCAGTTAACCATATCGAATGAAAAGAATTGAAGTAAATATTTGTTTATCTTCGTCCATACTTACGATATTAATCATTTTTGAATAAATTTTCAACAATTATATTTATGAGTTAAAACAATTACCACGATTGAATGTTTCTAAATAAAATTGGTTAAAATATCAATATAATTCCAAAAACAATGTCGACAACATTGCACAAAAATTATGACGTAACAACGGTGACGAAAGATCAAATTCTATTGGGGTTTTCTGTAGAAATCCAAGTTTTCGTTATTTCATAGTTATGCGGATATACATACAAAGTGATGCAACACGACTATTAAGATTTCGATAAAACGATCCTCCATATATATATATTACCTATTATCAATCACAAACTATGTATGTAAATATGGCATGTAACAAAAAAAAAACACTTAATATTGGAGGCAATCTACCCCTAACCTCCACTTTCCTTCCGTACAACAACCATCATGATCATCATCATCAATATGCGTATATTATATTCTGCTGTCACTAATCTTAGTAGTGGTGGTGGAATCAATCATGCAAACGATCTAGTAGTCCCTATGTATTAAAAGATTGATAGTATTCGCAATTTTGAAACTCTTCATAGACGTAGAGACTAGAGACTAAAGGGATGCGGAAATATAATGAATACCTAAGAGGAACTCTCCCCATTTTTCTACTCTCACTAACGCCCGAATGGTACAGAAATACGTTTTTGTAATAGAGATTTGTCACATACAATTTCAATTTCCTTTTGGCATTTTTACTTGGACAAAAAAAAAACAAAACAAATAGAAACAACACATGGTGAAAATGGGAACAGCAACCCCATATAGGTGGTCGGAGACAAATTGTTACATGGTGGAAATATAAATGAATTGACAACGATAATAACAGTGCATGTCGCTGTGTCGTTGTTGCATAACATCATGCATCCGCACGTCCGGTTTACTTGTGTCAGTTGTTGTTCATTTTGCTTAGAGAAAGAACTGATGGGGAAAAAAGATATTGCTATATAGCAAGCAGTAAAGGAATGGGATGCAAGTCAAAAGTTAAAACTTTTATGAGGCCAACACACTCCTTTCACTCCTCCCAGCGCCATCTTCTATTCTTTTGCCATTCACGTTGTTTTATGTGGGTTATTGGTATAACGGATAAGGGATGTAAAATTAATCGTTCCCAATCTAAACTTAATGGGACTTGGAATCGATGAACAGCAACGGATGACGAACAACGAAGAAATACAGATGAAAAATGAAAAAAGAGGGAAAAGAACAAGAACAAGAACAAGAAGAAGAAGACGAAGATGAAGAATGACCAGATGGTGGAATAAGTTTTTAGTTTGGAAAACTTCCACTTTTTTCTTTGATCGTATTTTCTAATAAAAGAATGAAAGGAAAACGGTTTTTGATTATTAATATTTTGTCTCCGTTCATCATTTATCAAAGAAAGAGAAGAAAAAAGAAACGAAACAAATGATATTTAAATTGACATTGCAAGTGTCTAATTTACATAAAGTCATCTGTCACTTTATACACTCTCGTATCGTCTCATACTATATGGAGTCTATTCTATAGAGAACTAGAAGAAGAAAAAGAAGGTCCAAAGAGATCGATATTTTTGTAAATTTTTATACTATGCACTTATAGTTACACATAATTTGTTGATAGTTATAAAGATTTGATTCAAAAAGGTCACATGAATATATTTTTAGTTTAAATGGTTATAACATTAGGTAACATGGCAAGCATCAAATTTATACTCATTAGATGATTGCTTAAGTTAATTTTCGTGGACGAATTAATGTCAACCACAAATCTATTCTATGTCTATTTGAAAAGAATCCAATTAGAAAAGAATGTCAAACATTAGAGAAAAATGAAAAATACATACATATATTTTTGGCTGTGTATGTAGAAAAGACGAGACGAGTGCGATTTTCTCGTACAAAACGAATGAAATAAAAAAAAAAGAAAAAAGTTAAAAAAATGTCTCTGTCAAAAATTAGATACTAAAACACGGTGAGGAAAATTTGCTCACAAATTTCTCGTTGCCATTTTCCTTTCTGGAAATTTTATTATGGGAGTATAAAGTAAATTGGCAACATTTAAATGCATTGAACATGGAAGAAACAGTTCCTCTCACTGCCAATACTTACTCCGCTCTTTACTACACTTATCTTTGTCTCTCTCTCTCTCTTTTTGTTTCTAACTCCCTACCACTTTCATTTCTAATTAGACACTTCTGGTTTTTTTCCTTTTTTAATTTTTTTCATTATTCAAATGAAATTTTTCAAAAGAAATGTAAATAGAACAATAATTAATTGATAGAAAATTTGTCCACGTGACCGAACGGAATTAAAGTGTCTGTGTGCATTTAAAAACATAAGAAATACCAAATTAAAATGCTTATAATCTTATAACTACAATACGTAATATGTATCATATAAAATGATGATAAACAGGAACTAGAACGAAACCTACCACATTTTGAAGAAAGCGCTAAAAGAATTCCCAAAAAAAAGCCAATTCTTTTCACTAATGTTATTAGAATAGGTGCGTTGACCAAAAATGCTTTGGTGTAGATTCATCAATGTCGGTTTTGTTTGTCATATGGGGGTCATCTTCAATTATATTCAACAAAAATGTTTATCTCGTTGAACCTACTCTTTTAGTTTTCCTTAACGTAGAATTACGAACTAGTACTTTTGCTTTTTAAATAGGCATATCATTCTTACTTATTATTAAGATATAATTTATACATTTGAACCCATAGATTTTATAAGGTATGCGATCTAGACACTCAATTTATATTGTGCACACTGTATAGATACCAGTATCCTTAGTGTAAAGTACAAAAAGAAAAATACTACTGAAAACTCTAGATCAAAGTCAACTCAATTATGATAATACATGACATTTGTAAGCGTAAAATGGCATTGCATCTTATATGGTTGTTATACTTATATGTATACTGTATAAAGTTCATATACACATGCACATTTTGATGCCTTATAGCGAACGGATTACTATCACACTTTACCCTTTTCCTATATATAGCCCTCTTCATTTTCAAAGCTCTTCCCTCAAAGCATTCACAGAATGTTGGAAGCATATATTTTCTATAATCGTTTTTACTGGATTTCTAGAAGTCTAATTTCGTTCCGATACGAGAGATTTTCTCCAAGATTTTTATATGTGCTCTGTTTATTGCCATTATGGAAATATCACTCGATTGCTGATTTGCTGAACTACAATAATAATAATAATAGTAATAATGTTTAATGGCAATTCTATGGTTAAAATACAAATGTAGTTGTGTATACTAGGCAAAGAGATACACACACATGTTAAAAAAACAAATAGTAAATTAGGAAATACTTCGTTCGTGTGATCGATGTAGAATGAGATTTCTTTATGTAAGGGAGAGTTGCCGATATCGTACAGGTCACCTAAATCGTACTTGTTCGGTTCCTCGGATGTTGTACATTCACGTTGACTTCTAAAAGCAATTTGCATTACTAGATGTTACCTCAGTAAGATTGCAGAAATATTAGTTCAATATGTGTTTTTTTTTATTGTGCTACAACGACTTAGAATAATAATTATTTTTCGTTCAAACTGCATTTGTATTTGTATTATTATTAAGGTTGTATTGATATATATTATTTTAAAATGCCACTGTAACTTAAATCGTACCATGTTCGGGTTTCCTATGTCGTACTAGGACGATATTGTTATTTGTGCAGTGAAAATCGTATTGAAAATATGATTAAAATTTCAATGTACTGTTGGTAAGGCATGCATGGGTTCGTAAGTAATGTGTATCGAGGTGTATTAAAAGAAGACAAAACATATGACGGCCCTGAATATGATCCATCTCATAGATATTAGCAAAATTAGGTAAATTTATTTCAAATTATGATTTGTAATAAAAGCAGTTTTTATATTGGAATATTTTTCATTTTTAAAATTTTTATGAACAATAAATTTACTTTGTGCCTTCTATTTGTGTTTTTTTTACTCTTTCAAATAGTAACAGTTCGTTTATTTAATTCAAGGACGATTTTGAAAAACCATCGGTACACTTTATGATCCTAAATCGTACTTTTATAAGCTTTTTGAAAACTGCTCATAATTATGGAATGGAAAACTAATTTGCAATCCGTATCATTTAATTCTTTAGATAACAAATCTGAGTACGATATGGCTTAATATCACTTTTTAGAAGTCATTTTCCTTTTTCTACTAATTAAAAAATTCTTAAATGATACGATATCGGCAGCTTTCCCCTAGACTTTCACATATAAAAATTATCGCCACAATTCAAATCTTGTCGTTGACTCGTTATTATAGATATTAATTTCAAAAAATTTGCAATCACCTTTAATCAATACAGTTCTCTAAATCCTTCACACCCCCACTCACTCATTTTCACATGCCTATACTAAAATCACCGATTCGATACATTTTATTACACATACAAACAATGTAAAAAAAGTGCTATAACATTGTGCAAAAAGCCTCGAATGGTCCATTGGGCGCTCTTTTTATGACCCAGTTTAAATAGGAAGAAAAAGGATCTTTTATTAGCCAAGGGAGAATGGCGATGAAAATATTTATTTAACCTATTTATAGCAAGTATCTACAGTTTTAAAATGCCCTTGGCAAATTTGAACAAAAAATAGAGCTTGAATTCGTTCATTATAATAAAGTACTTCGTAACTAATTAATCTCCTCTACTTGGATCTGCTTTAAATTTAATCTGACGATTACAAAAAGGTTATCTTAGTTTAAGAAAATCTTTTAATTATATGAAACTACAGTTAAACTTGCATACATGGATTTGTATTAAATAGATAATTATTTAGTGCAGTGGGGTTCATCGATATGGGGATCTAGTTAAAAGCTCCATTGTCCATTACACGAAATAGTCAGCTAGCTAACACATTACCCCACACTGAGGATTTCAAGCAACAATGTTAAATGTCAAAGTTTCTATCTGACTATTACATTATGAATCCTTCGATACACTCTCGAAAATCCTTTTCATCTTGCCATTCCACCACAGCTCTTCCAGCTTTCCACTACCTCCTCCTCCTCCTCGTCCGCCTTCTTCACCACTCATATCACTTACCTCCTACACAGTGATCTAGTAATAATAATTCTGCAACACAACTCTAACAAAGCAAAATGAATAAACAGTTCGTTGACATTTTTCCACCTCTCCATCTCCCTCTCTTTGTCATTTTCTAATCTATATCATCATACGTATGCAAGCATGGATGCATGTGTATGTTTCACTTTAAATTCAGACATACAAATTTCTCTTCTTCTTTTATCCCAAAAAATACGACTAATAGTGATTCACATCGAATCGTTGTGTGAATCCTCCAGTTTTGTATGAGATTAAGAGCGCAAGAAGATATGCAGAGACATAGAGAGAGAGTGAGAGAGAGAGAGATAGAATGATGGGAAGATGGGGTGGAAGGTGAGAGAGTTGGTTATCTCTATACATGGATACTAACCATTACCATGCAAAGTACAAAAGTGGGAAAGTGTGTGGAAGGGAAACAAAAGGGGATTAATTCCCACTTGTTCTTTCTGGTTGGTTTTTTGGTCGTTTCGTCTAAACGAAGTAAAATTTTAAACTGAAGAGGTGGATGTTGATGCACTTAATTTTCTACTAAAACTACAAACGAAATTAGTAACTGGAGAATACGATGAGGTGGAAGAAGGAAAATAGTATATGCATTTTGAATAGATGCGCTTGATTTTTTTTTAAGAAAATTCTTCAAATTAAAATGGAAAACTCGTGTCTTGAAAATTATATGTATAAGATTAATACCTTATTGGATAAATCTCATATAATTTTCATATACAATATCTGAATTGAAATAGGTGTTTGCTATTAAGAAACACGTAGGGAAAATAATGGAACTGGATCGAGTGAAAACTACAACTTTAATGAGTATCATTATCATAATTTCACAACAGTAACATGAACTAAACAAATACAAACATAATCTTAATGAATTAAAGCACAAGAGTACGCCAAACCCTCTTAGCTCAACAACAATAATAATACTAATAATAACAATGCATCCAAACATAACACCACTAAGCCATCAACATCATCAGCTGAGGTGCATGGTCATTATGCACCTTTAAAATCCCAAGAATTTCCACTTAGAGAAGAGAATGTGGAAAAGAGATAGACAATGGGTCTTAATTATAACAGTTATTACACACACCTACATACATATATTTCCAGTAACGGTCCTGTATTAAGTTCCTCTTCTCTATATCAGTCTCACGCTCATTTTCTCCATAGGACCTAAACTTTCGGATTTAATCGTTACCCAAGATGACCCTTAAAATTATCTACTACTGGTTAAAGTTAAAGTTGGTTAGTTAGTTTAGCTTCCTGACGGGAGAAGTACCTCTCCTATCAAGGAGAAGGAGTATAAAAAGTTAATTTGGCGATTTTTATTTTCAAACAAGTTTTGTGTTTAGACAGAGGATATAGAGGGAAGTGGAAAGAAAGTCAAGAGCGGCTTATGACTGCCATTATTATTAATAGTAGAGATAATACAAACTTGGAGCAAAAAAAAAAGAAAAGAAAAAAATGAAGATATATAGAAAATTAGTAAGATAAAAACTCTATGATGAACAATTAAAAAACTTCTTAATTTTCTTCTCTTCGTCTCCTTCTTTTTCTTCTCTATTCATCTATCTAATCTAGCTGTAGCTACTGTTGCTCTTGCTTCTATCATCTCCAAAATACTAGCTACACACAGTTTTATATGGGCGACATTTTTGCGCAGGACATATCAACCCTCCATTTCATCACAGAGAGTCACACACACACATCCACTTATTTACACACACAGCACATTGAGGCGAGCGTAGAGAGACAAACGAAAAAGGGGGATGAAAGATAGACCAGCACCATAGATATTTTACCACCCTGTACGGCGCGCTCTTTTCATCAGTCTTTTGAATATCGTGGCGCGGCACGAAACATACTAGAAATTCTAGAGACAGAATTTATATTTTCCCCTCTTTATAATCATTATTGTAATTATTCATTTTATTATCCTTTTGCAACAATGAAGTCTAAATTTTTCTTTTATACATATTTAACATTAACATAACATGTGTTATTTTCCCCCTTACCCCATTTCAACCGTCACAACATTTAACAAATGTCAATCGAGTTTGAACATGTCAGGTAAGTGCCTTCTATGAGTAGAAAAATAAATTTCAATTGCAAAAGGGGCGCCATCTATCTTTGATAGTCGTACATTGTTCGACAGACAGATATGGACAGTGGAGGTTATAAGGACAATTTCTATCTGTTTTCCAAATATCATGATATTTTACCTCCAAATAAGTGTTGTAATAATAATAATTCTTAAATTTAAATGGGACATTCATACTGACAAGATGAGAATACCGGACGAAAATAATTACTAAAAACCAAATCAAAAGCTCATCCTCCTTCTAACCCCAGATTGCCTTCCTTCTCTCTCCAATCCCTCATTCTCAACTCTAACCATACTTTAATCATTTCAACCACTTCATTCCACTACCATTTTCTCTTTCCCTGGTCCTCCTTCTGATGACATAATAGTATGTCGAGAGTAGTAATAGTAGTCGTCATAGTTGTCAATTTAGATAAACCGCTACCAAGCAATAAGTAGTAAGAGTCTGAGATTGGAATGAGTGAGTATGTGTGTGTGTGTATGTGTGTGTGTATGTGTGTGTGTGTGTGTATGAAGTAGGATAAGAGGGAAGGAGTTAAGTAGGAGGAGCAGATCAGAGACTAAACGTGTCTAAGATGCAAAATGATGATAAATTTAGATAATATGTGTATGTACTCCCTCAAAAGTCAGTTCCAAATCCCAAACTATTGAGAGATAAAGGATCAAAACCTGAAATATGAATAGCGTTCAGTACGATACTATTCCAATCGAATTCATGGAAATAATGAGTGTACTTTCGTCAATTCTTGTAGTATCCACCAAACATTGACTGGAACTGTTGAACTGTTGAATGGAAATTAAATATTTCACAGGACGGTAGTTTAACATGATGACTGCAGGAAGAAGTAATGTTCTGAATAAGAATTCTTTCGACAACAACATATAAAAAAATAAAGCGAGAGATTGAAACGCTTTTCCACTGTGAAAATGAAAATCCACTCGTATATTATGTCAACAATGAAATAGAAATGTGGCATGTAGTGGAAATTTTCAGTTACCCTTTACGAATACGTATTTTTATTCACAGAGAAAAGCATCTTGATTGGAAGCAAACGTTTTTCTCACGCAGAATCATAAAAAAGCTTTGCTATTGCCAGTGGCGATGATTTTTTTTAAATTCTGAAAGAATTATGAGAAAAAGTTGGAGTGATGGAAGGTGGTGAAGATGAAAACATTTCAAATTTTCGAGGCAAAAAACTAGTAACTATTACTATACTAATTTTTTTTGTAGGGTGGGAATTATTTGATAAAAAATAAGACGGGGGCTGAGATAGAGCTTGTAGCGTTAGCTGAACAATTTTCATCTGTCTAGGCACACAATGGGTTTTTGACATATTTAGATGAGCAGTTTTCTCTAATGGCTATGAAAATAGCCGTACTGTTCTGTCATAAATTCAGTCATAATTGTATAAAACTGGTTATATATATTAATAGAACTCAAATATGTACGGGGTCTTTTGTGCGTTTCTCAATTCAACCACTATATATTATGGCGCCATCTTGGCGAGCATTTATTAATTTCGGAAAAAGTTTAGTAGCTAAACAGAGTTTGCTGTACTGTTGTTTCAACTTTTATGATAATTATTTGAAATAATAAAACTATGGAGGACTCCATAGTAACAAGGAGACTGAACGAGGTAGTAAATTAACCAATGTATGACGGTTAATTTTGTTTGGTTGAGTTAATTAATTTAGAACTTTATTAAAAAATATTTGAAAATAATCTTTTTAAATGTTGGAATTCAGTGACCTTAATCCGCACGAAGTCGGGTACTTCAGCTAGTATAGTAATAAAATACATATTGATGCGGAACTTATTAAACTTTTGGACGAAATGGCATATTGATCCGCTATTTTTAAAATGTTTTTTCTTTTAAATCTAAATGACGATATGATATGAGTATTTATCAGCATACATTATCCAATATTGGGCAATAAATTATTTTATCATAAAAGCGACCACACACACCATCCTAATATCGCATCAAATTATGTCCATATAATTATTTATGTTTACTTCCCCCTTCACACTCTGTCTTTCTCACCATCTCTCTCTCTCTCTTTCTATCACTCCACCTCCATACATGGCTGCCTATTATTAATTGCCTGCAATTATTATTAAAATGGACCCGAGGTTGGCATAGAGGCAAAAAAATTATGTCCAATTGTGGAATGATTAAAACCCGGCACTCCATTATTAAAATTAGTCGAATTAAAATGGTTACAATAATTAATAAATCAGTTAAAATAAAATGAAAGAGAGTACAGCTATACGACATATACATACATATATGTATGTATATATGAGCTGAACTGAAACTGGGTGGATGGATGAGAAGGGGTGGAAATCAGCGGCAGAGAGAAATGAAATGAAACGGAAAGGGGATAGAAAACAGAGTGAAATGGTTTTAGCCTGGCTCTATATCTATGCGCTATTGAATAGCGAAATTTCTATTCAATTTTAACGAATTAATATATAACTCACACACAGAGACAAAATCTGACAAATATGTATAAATATTAAGAGCGTAGACCGTGCGAAATTTAATTTGGAAAATTTATTGAAACGATCCAACGTGACATGGATCTCTCTCTTTCTCTCTCTGCCTTTATTTTAAATTGTCTACTGATGCTGGTTGGGGTGTGCTGCACTATACTCTAGAAAGATATATCCTATAACTGAATTTATTATTTTATTTATTAATACTATGTTATAATTTTTATATTATCTCTCTCTACTGTTATTTTGATTGAGTCAACTATTTATTTGTGTAGTTGGTCGCACAACGCTTATACATACTTCAAAATAGACACCGTACCTGCCAAAGCTAGAATTTTTGTTGGGTGGACGCTGCGACAACAAGTCGATATGATCGTCATAGCCACCATATGCACCAATGACGCACTCTGTTGTAATCTGTAGCGGAGAATTTGTGAAGATGATTGGCGGTGATGTTGATCGTCAATTTCTTTCCCTGTCGCAGCAGGCAACACAACATACATCTATACTTATAGTCAACTTATTTTGGTAAATCTCTTTAACTTTTGTCAACATTTCAAATTTTCTACTCATACCGCCAATCACTTATTTAACGATAAGTAAAAAGAACTTATTTAAACCTCTAATACATTTATCAAATCATTGAAATTAATTAATTCCCCGCTCTATCTAAATTAAATGCCTCCATCTCCCTCGTTCTTCTCTCAATTAAAACTTATACAAGAACGACACAGAAAAGCACTCGTAAAAAAGCCTTGAAGTTTTTTCCAAAAATAAAACGTTAATTCGTCGTCGGCTTTATGCCATATCATAAAAAAAAAACAACGCAGCTAGTAGGGAGACAAAACTTTAAGATTTTTTAAATCTTTCTCTCTCTCTCTCTCTCTCTCTATATATTTTTTCCTCTTTTTCCGCACTGTCTCCACTCTTTTTTTCCTTATCAGAGGCCAGAAAGAAAGTCAGTCACTCACTCAATCAAGAAATAAAAAAAAAAAGAAGTTTTTAATTTAATTTTTAATAATAATTATGGTGCTTTAGGGCACATGAACGAATAAAACTTTTCTGTCGACGTTGACGCCAACTAAGAAAAATTATTTAAACAAGATTTTCATAACTTTTGCGAATTTAAAAGGTGTTTATGTTTCAAATTATATAAAAGAAAAAGATAGATAAAAGCGCTGAGAGAAAAGGATTAGGAAAAACAATAAATGCTGAATTAAAGTGCACTTTTAAAATTGATTGAACCAGAAATAGGATAATTTCAAATGGATATACATAATAAATCTTTACCGTTTTCAATCACATCGAACAGAATCCAATGTATCTACCAAATATCCCTCTTATTTTTAACCTCAATCTTTTTTCTTCAAAGACCAATTTCCAATTTTCTCCTTTACAAAAGATAGATCTATGCCAGTTGCTGATGTCCATCCCCGCTTGCACCTACTCTCTTCAGTTTCTATTCTATCTAAACTCCCCACAAATAAAAGATGCATTCAATTCAATAAGGGTGACAACACACACAGACACCCAAATGACACTGGGTGACCAGGATCGACCAAGAGGGTGGACAGCATACTGTGGACTATGCGAGACCAATAGATAGAATGAAATGCAAATTGAACCCTTACGGAATTTAAATTGGAAAAATACATTTGAACTTCATCCACGTATCTACGTGTGTTGATATGTCCATATGTCCATATGGATGGTGGGTGTGAAAATTATATTAATTTAATTCTGGCGTTAAAAATAAAGAAAAAGTTAAGCAACAAGTAAAATGGTTAGAAGTAGTCGTCGTAGGAGAGAATTTTTCTTTAGCTTTTGTGTCTAACTAATTTAATAATAGCGCTCTCGCTCTCTCTCTCACTCTGGCTGTCACATTTCACTTTAAGAAAATCGATAACAAAATAAATTTTCACCCTTTTGGAATTCGATGAGATGGAAAATCCACTTCTTTCGATCCTCGCTCTCTCTCTCTCTCTGTCTCCAGCCCACTCCAATCCCTCCTGCTGTCACTAGCAGTGGCTACGAGTAAAAAAATGGAATAATAAAAAAGACAAGAACGGCTAAAAAGATGACTAATTTTTTCCATTTTTTTTCACTATGATATTTTATGATGATCTAAAAAGTTTTTAGGTGGCAAAAACATTCCCGCACTTCATCCCTTTACTTCATCCTCTTTTACCTCCCACGTATTATATTATGAGAATTTAATCAGTTTGTTCCGCAGTCCCTAAAGTCATTTAGAACGTGTAAATTAAGTTTTCCATGTGTCTCTCTCGCACCCTCAGCAAAATCCTGAAAAAAGCAAAAAAAGATCTAGTGAGTGTGAATGAAATAAAGAGAAAGAGAGAGAAAGAGAGAGAGAGAGAGAGAGAGAGAGAGTTTCAAAGTTTATTTAATATTAATAAATAATTTGATTTTTTTGTGCTGTTGCTCTTTCACTTGCTTTTTCTATAATAAATATAAACCGACAATCGGATTAGGAAAACTTAATAGAAATCAGAAAATTGAATGAAAATGAAATTCGATTTTCAGTTTAATCTAGTGTTTAGTTAACGCACTCAACTTGATCCTAGTTCCTATACGCATTCCTCTAGAGGAATTTTGTGTTCAATAGCAGAGAAAGTTTAATTTACTTACTTTATACTTAATACTTTTACTAATCCTAGTAAAAGTATTGCGATAACAATAGAGAAAATAACATCTTCATAATACGAAATGGAGACGAGATCAGTCAATGAATTAAACCGGACTACGAATGTATTGACGCGGATGGTGAAACTGGCGAGCACTCGGCTTCTTCTCGCAGTATCAAAGCGCCACCTCATTCGTAAGTGGAACATGTTAATGAATTTCTCATTAAACTTTATTACACTCACAACTTTACTAATAATAGTAATAAACATAATAATCATCAACGCACCATAAGTTCAATTGATACTTCAATCGTGGCGTCCATAAAATCAACCATTTTAAAGAACTGAACGAGCCACTTAAGCGGTTGATGATAAAAATCATCAAGAGAACGTTGATATTACTAATAAATAAAAATCGTAATGGTGGAAGATATAGAGGACGGGAAAAGTATATCGAAGGAGCTGCTATAACGAAAGGAAACTTATTTAATATCTTTTTTCGGACAGTTGTATACCCCATAACACGTTCGAATGAAACTACTTCCCTCCGTGCAACTCAACACCGGACACCCTCCTCTCTCTCTCTCTCACTTTCTCGTCCACTTCTCACATTCATTCGATTGAGATATATCTTTCTCAGTATATCTATTTATTTATCTCTATCTGTTTGCTGGACTGTCTACATTCGACAGACCATTTCATTTTGATTTCATGGCTATCTAACTTACTTTTTAACGTATACTATACGAATAAGAAAACAAGATAAATCGTTTATTTCTTGTGAAATCGACAAAAAATATATCTGTTTTGTGTAGATCAATAAAATTAATTGATTTGGAGCTAATGAATATTAATGATGGTAATGTATATGGAGGACTATAAACTATAAGAAAGAGAGGAAACGACTGTATAAAAGTCAAAATATTGCTGCGCTCTAAAACGCCGCTCTCAATATGTCCCGACGACAAAAAGAATTAGTTTTGATAGTTACCAGTGTGTTTATGTCTTGCTTGTATTAGTATATATTAGTATTCAATGTATATATTAGTTGTCATTTAAACTTAATTTCCTTATTTATATTATCTTGCGACATTGACATTTAGAATGTATAAGGACAGACGTCTCGTTTTGTTGCGGATTGCAAGACTGGGCTCCAATCGGACAATAATTGAAAAATATGTTTTCTATACGCGTACTGATCAAACAATATTAAAATTGAAATAATTACGCACAATGACGCTTACTACTGCTTAAATGAAAATTGATTTGTTGTATTAAATAGTCCGATAACACAATCATACTTTTCATATTTCCTATTACAAACCACGATTTCATTTAAAATTTAGAAAGTGAAATTTCCCTTAGTGTACTAGTCTACTCCAGCGCTACCTATTGGGTGTCCACTTTTTTTTCTCGTTTCCGCTCTATCTTTGAGTTCTCCATAGTAATGTGATATATTTTGGTGCCACCTTATGTTTATTTTTATAATTTTAAGTCGCATTTGCAAATAGAGTGAAGGCAGGGGTGATAGTTGTATTCCTAATTTTGATATGTATTATTTTTAAATGTTTCAATACAAAAACTTAACGTTAGAGGGTGATTGTAGTAAGTCAGTTTCCTGCGATTATTTGGGAAAGTATCGGATTTCTTGCGACGCTATTATTTTTAAATCTAAATATTGTGCTACTATAGTAACTATGGTTATCATTCAAAAGATGAAATATAGATGGCTGCATTACAATTTTTCTTTTTTATAAATTTGTTAAAATAAACTTATGGTGAATTCTATTGGCCAAAAAGTGGGGAACTAGTTTCGCACTTAAAATCAAATAACTAAAAAACTTTATGAATAGAAGCCATTAAAGAGAAAATGTAATCAATAGAATATATTAAAATTGTAAAAATTAAACTAATGATAGTATTTAAAACTAATATTTATTTTAAAAGTAAATTTTATGTTGCAGTGCCAAACTAGTTTCACACTTTTTGCCCAATGGACTTTACCATTATCGAAAATCGTGCAATAGATGGACACTCGCATTAATTGACATAGTCAGCAGCACCAACAACAGTTTTTTATAATTTTTCAATGACCAGACATTGGCTACTCGCAAATAAAATGCACTGTTATTTATTCTAAGATCATAACATCGAGTTCCTATACAAATGACAATCAGAGGTGTTTTATCCTCTGGTTATACTTTTAATTTATTGCTTGTATACTGTAGTATACATATTCGTCTAAAATTATACTAAAATTCGACATTCTCCAATACCACCCTGTATGTGTTCCATATTCGCCATCATGAAAAAAACAACAACGACGCTTCTAGATTCCAGCTAGATGAATTTATTGCCTGGAGAGTTTTACAAAGGTGATAAATGTTCCTTTCGTTTCTTTTTTTTTTGTTTCCTATTTTTTTTTTTTTTTATTTCTAGAATTCTGTGAACGGCAAAAAAGAAAGTTGCGTAGCATGCTCTTTACTAGTGCTCGTAAACGGAGGCCGTTGTTCTCTGCTGTGACAAACAAGCGCAAAAATTAGAATTTTTCGTTTCTTTGCCAAAATTAAGGTCATTTATCAGAGTAGATTGTTGTTTTTCCGTTACCGTATTTCTCTACTTTTTCACCTTTTTTTTTTTTGTTGTCCTTTTATTCCTTCCCTATGGTAAATTTTATGAACAAACTTTGTTATTTTTAACGATGATTAAATTTGTTTATTAAATTTTTCCATCTTAATGAAATTAATAAATGAAAACGAAGCTACACATGCTCCTTATATTTTTACTACCTACTTTTTCAAATAAAACTTTTTTTTCATCCATCCAATCCAGAAACCAGATTTATGGAAAATTTTTAAGTTAGCAAAACTGAATGAACAAATTCATTTCCAAACTTTTTTTTTTTATTTGCGATATACATCATCAACACTCTCCCCTCGATCTCCCTGCCTTTGTCTGTGTCTCTTTTTAGGCATCGTCTTCCTCACTCATTCTATACATATATTTGAACAGGAAAACTTTCTCCCCTCTTACTCTTTTTCTCAGGTGTTTTTCCTGACTTTTCTTTCTCACATTTTTCCTATTTCTCAGCAGCAGCAGCGGCAGCTCTCTCTTCTCTCCTTGGAAATAAATTTAATAAACTTCTTTTTCCGCGCGCGCAAAATTATGCGCGCTCCAACAAAGAATTAATTAATGTTTGCCTAAACTGTTGTATTTCCTAACTTTTCAATGTGTAGAGTGTTTTCCAGCTTTCCTGGTGTGCTTGCTTTTCGTGTTGTTTGTTGGCGTTTTTTTATTTTTGTTTGTTTTTATTTGAAGGGGGAATTCTGATGGGGCGAAAATGGATTAATGAATATATGATATAGATACTTGGTAATGGAATGTTTTTTAATCATCTAATGCTTGTACTATGTGAAATTCGCAAAAATCTCTACATACTTACATGAACATGTTTTATATAGTTTATTCGTCACTTTCCATTCATCTATACAGGGTATTCCGTTGATATTTAATTTTAATCTATTCTATCTATACAGGGTGGAAAGTTACTAGAGCTCAAACAATTTTTGGATTCTGCCATTTATCAAATTAACATGATTTTTGCTTTGGAAAACTCAAATACGAGTATTCCAAAATAGACTGCCCCTGTTGATTTTTTTTTTTTTAAGTACAATTAGATACTTTTTTATCTATTCTGCAGAGAGTAAACACCTCAAATCAGCTTCGCAATCCACAGATTAACATTTCAAGCCGTTAAGGAAATAGAGTACTCTACAGTTTAGTAAAATTCGATGCTTTTTATCAAAAAAATTCGTCAAAATAACTCGGAGCCCATCTCTACGTTATGCAGTGGATGGATCGGAAAATAAGTTTGATTTTGATTAATAAAAAAATTGGCATCAAAATACTTTATTTACATCGTATAAACAATGTCAAACACTGAAAAGTCTGGACACCACTTACCATATTTGAATGATACTGAATCTACTAATGAACTTACTATATTGAATGATCAATTAAAAACATTGAATAATAGAGATGGGCTCCGAGTTGTTTTTGGCAGTTTATCCGATAAAAAGTATCTAATTTTAATAAACTCTAGAGCGTTTCATTTCCTAAGCGGTTTGGAATTTTGATGTGCAGTTTGCGAAGCCAATTTGAAGTGTTCATTTTCTAGAAAAAAATAAGCTAGACAGCGAAACTCTATTATGAAAAACTCGGATCGGAGCCTTCTGTTGGTCAGAATAGGGCCCTAGAGCAGCCGTTAAAATCAAAGCAGTCATTATATTAATGTGATATATTACCAGATCCAAACATGGGGTGGACACTAGTGACTTTTCACCCTGTATATCTTTAACTTTATTTTGGAAATCTGTGACCCAAATTCGCTGTGGGCCTCGAAAAGTAAGCTCTCGGCTCGAGCAGCCACAAAATCCAAAATAAAATATATCGATCGGGTAAAGTGTCGGGGGCACTAGGAACGTGACACTCTGTATATGCATGAATATATCAAAGTATTTTTTAATTTAGATCCCACTAGAACATTCACATACTCTCCATCTATCTTAACTCTTTATTGGGAAATATTCAATAAATTCTAATTTTAATTTTCTATGACGTTTTCGACATTACGATAGTTCAATAATAGTCGTTAATAAACGAATGATGCTTTTTGAATGATTTGCCTTTTTGTCATTAATAAATGACTTATTGAATGAACTGTCATAAAGTGGACATTCCCGTAACAAAAAAAAATAAAAATTGGGCGAACAAAAGAACAAACTATCTGCAGCCATTATTCTTTAATATTTTTCTAGTTAGCTAATTAGTTTTTCAAAATGATGATGCATATTTCCAAAAAAAAAAAACACTAGCATGAAAAAAGAAGAATATAATGGGAAACGATGAAGAGAGGAAAAAAATAGTGGATAGAATTTTAAACCAAATGGCTGCCTTAAAGGAGTATCGCTATGAGAGAAAGATCTTAAGCTTGAGAGAGTTTAAAGGAAAAGTTATGTGTGGGTTTTCTTTTGTTTTTTTTAAGGAGCAAAAATTATGCCATTAGAGTTTTGAAAATGACGCTAAAGCTGATAATGATGATGATCATGGAAAACTTGTTTTTTTTGTTTAATTAATTAATTATTTTAGTTAGTTACACTAGATGGATTTATTGTTATATGAAACATTTACAAAAAACAACAGCAACAACAAAAAAGGGTTATTAAAATATCACAAACAAAGAACAATTTTAAAATTCATTAATCCCGGAATTTTACCCTCGTAGTAAAAACCGTAACCACATTAGCCGTTATCATGATGTGATGGTTTTTCCATAGTTTTAGATAAAGGTAAACACCGAAATAATAAATAAATAAATCGAATCGAATCGTTTGTTCGTTTTTCCCTTTTATTATTTTTTTTTGCTGTTTTCAATTATTGCCAGAGTCATAAAATAATTATTTGTTAAATGGTGCAATTGATCAATGGTTAAACCACCAAAGAGAAAAAAATTGCCGAAGTAATTTATGCCAAAGGGAAATTTTATGCATGTACAATAGATAGATAATACAACTCTAGCAATATATGGATGGAACGATGGTGTTGATATTAAAACAAAATGTCATGGAATACACCATCATCATCACGTTATCTCACTCTATTTTTTTCTAAAACAAAAAACGCCTATCCCAACAACCTCTACGACTAGTAGAGAAAGAGATAAACTAAATTATTCCACCAGACATACACACAATGCACGAAAGTGTGGGCTTTTGTTTGTTTGTGCCAACCAAACCATATGTTTGTGTCGGATTTTTGTGTTTCGAATGCACAGATTAGATAATTCACAGTTTGAAATGCTTATTACTATTGTTTGACATTTTATTTTTGTGATTCGTGTTGTTTGCGCTTACTTCCATTCATATTATTGCTTGAGATATAAGAAAAGCCATGGAAGGATAATTCCATGCAAGGAATCAAATCAATTTCCATTGTACAAATTTCGAATAAAAAAGAAGCAGTAGCATAGCAAACCGAACAGGAGCAATTTTTATAATACAAAGATAAATTGTATTATCAAATCAACAGCAACAACAACAACAACAGCCACAACAACAACAAAAAGAAGAAGCAGAAGAAGAAGATGTAAATAAGCAATTTATATACAATGCAACGAAATTCCTTTTCTTTCGTAGAAAAGAAGATGATTATTTTCATCATCGTGCCTGGAAAATTGTGCATACAGAAAATCGTATAGAGAGAAAATTAAATTGATCTTCATATGCGGTAGATATGCAGAAAACAAAATAACATGCAGATCATAATATGTCTTTCAATAGTGCCTGTATGTACTGAATTGTCTGTAGGTTGAGGACCTTTGGTTGACAGTATTGCCATTTATGACATTGTTGTATGTCAATGAGAGCTGTAGGAATAACAGACATGTTAGAGTCACAGGTTAAAGAAATGTTCCATTAAAATGTGAGCAACTACTTGATTCAGTCCCTCATTTCATTAAAAAATAGTCAACGTTGCTCTTCGGAATAGACTGTATAATCAATTAGATCTAACTGGACCCATATGAAGAATATGAACACATAATAGAAATTTATTATTCATGTTCTATGACCTAAGTTTCATAGATTGTAACATTGAATAAGCTAAAATCGCTACTGCAGCCTTAATTAAGAACATTCCAGATAGAATTAAATACATCCCCTGAAATCGCTGTTCAAGCTTTTCTCATCCTCTACCACATAATCCACCTAATTTTGTTTGTTCCTGTGAGATATTGATATGCGTAGAAGCACCCCTCCTCCATCCTCTTGCAGCATTGACCCCATTCAGCCACATACGAGCAACAAGAAGAAGGAACTGATAGATAAAGAAAGGGACTACTAATTTAATTTAGCCGCATGTGTAAGTGTATGAAACTTGAGAGATACCACCACCACCATCATCATCACACTCTTTCTAATCGATTGTTTTCAATCAGAGGGGTGAAAAACAAAAAAAGATAAGGCTGAGTAGAAGGAGGAAATTGTTATTGTTCTTGTTGTTGTTGCTGATGGTAGCCGTAGTTGAGAATTCTAACTCTTCTTCTCTCTATCTCACTCACTCAGTCACTACCTGGAATCTATCTCATGGGATGTTGTTCTCTATTATTCTCTCATGGGATGTTTTTGTGTAATCCACGAGTGTTGGAAAATCTAGGTTTTGACTGTTAGAAAGAGCTGAAAGTTGAAATAGAAAAAGACCACTATGAACAAGAAGAAGAGGGGGGTAGATATTGACAGAGAAGTAGAACGTGAAAGAGAGAGAGAGGCAAAACAAAATGCCCCCGTAGGAATGTTGTCGTTTTTCCGCTGGTAGTGATAGTGATGGTGGTGGTGGTGGTGGTTGGTTGGTTTTGTTATGTAGATTTCAATGAGTTGGAGAAGTGGCAGCGGATATAAAATGGTACGGAATAGAAAGGTGCAAGGAAAGGCAATAATGCTGCCATTTTATTGTTATTATTACTATTATTGTAGTGGCAATAGGCGGGGGAAACATTAACTTTAGAAACAATTAAATTCTAGCTACAGCTACAATGAAACGAAATATAAATATAAAATAGAATAGGGAAAAGGAAAGATTCGTTTATGACCCAATTTTAATTGTTTCCATTTGAATTTTGAATAAATGAATATTCATTTAATGATGTGGCATTTTGTGTGTATTTTGCAAGTGCAACATGTGAAAAGTGATATAGTAAGTCGTCGTTTTAGTTTTACCTTGGAACTCATATTTAATATATCATTCATAACTATCAGGTAAGGATTGCTGTACAGTGTGCCTTCATAGATGTCCATGACAATATGAGTGAATCCCTTATGAAATGCTCTGAAATGTTTAATAGACAACATAATAATCGTGGTAGGATGAGGAAATGTGGTTCGCAGGCGACAATTAGCAACCTGTCCGAAACTGAGTGAAAATCCACCCACTGTTAACCGAAATGAAAAGAGGACAAGTCGATTCTGGATTTTCTTAGTCCAAATATTTGTGTTTTGCATACGTTACTTTTGAAATATTCGTTTAAATATCATTTTAGTGAAGCTTTATTGTATGACCGCTAATCTAACATTTCTCTGCTAACTCTACAAGATCCTGGATATAGGAGAGCGAGATACTTCCAGAATAGATTTGACGTACTATAAAGATATCTTCAGCAATTGACCTAACCTAAGGCTCCCAAATCAAACTCCCCTAGACTTTATCTGTGTCCTATTTCTACTCTTGGCAATTTTTTAGGAACGCCTCAAAACCTTATAAGATCTGAGACTCAGTAGAGTAGTGAGTCCCAATGTAAATGTTACCTCGTCGATCTTATTCTTATGTAAACTAGAAACATATGGTAAATTCTCCATTCGCTTCTTTATCAAATTTATTTATTTATTTAATACAAAATTTTGAATTAATTTGTGTGTGTTATATATTTTTTTTTTCGTTTTTCATCTTATATTATGTGTATTATATTGCAGTATTATATAAGGAAACTTTCTTTGCAGGATTTGATATCAGACTCTGGCGAGAGTGAGAGGGGGGGAGGGTAGTTTCAGTGGAATATGTACGTGAGAAAGTGAGATGGTGAGAGAATAAGAACGTGCTTGGGAATAAGAAAGCAAGAGGCAGACAAGGGAGAGACTGAGAGAGAGAGAGAGAGAACAAGGGTATGAGAAAGCCAACTTCTCTACTAGAGAGAAGTTGGCAAAGATTTCAGTCTTAGTGGCGTATCGCCGGATTTAATGCAAATTAGGTAATAAAATGGCGGAAGATTACGCGGTAATAACATATTTTCGAAATATAAAGCAACTTATCTAAAGAGCAAACGAGAGAGAATGAGAGAGAGAGGGAGACATATAGAGTGAAAGCTACAGAAGCAAGAAGCAAAAGAAAGATTGAATGGATGATGGCGCACAAAGTTGGAAGGGGGACTGATGGGAAGTAAATAAGTCTAACTTATTAACAATAATTGCTTCTTTACAATAATTATGTATATTTCGTAGAATCGTTATTGAATCGAATCGAATCGAATCGAATCTCCTTCCCCTTTAAATAGCTATACCTATACACACAATAATATTGCTTCTCTATTAATTCCCATTACTAGTATTATCTTCAAAATGTGAGAGAATTAATTACCGATCAAAGTGTGTTACCCGATTAGTTAACCAAATAACAAAGGACTATACGCTATACATATATATATCTACATACATATCTATATGTATAGGCCTACCTAATAATAATAGGTACCTCTATTTCGTATAATTACTCGGCTTCAATTAGATTACTATCAGTTTATGAATATGAATGAATATCTAATGAAGAAGAGAGTGATTTATTGCATAGAATAGCTGTAATACATTACATTATGCATTATTGGACATATAATCCGAAGAGGGAGCGCGGAAATGTTACCTATAAAACGAGCAAAAAGCATATATACGCAGTACTGCTGTATGACGTGTTGTTCAACTTCACTGTTGTCTATTTTTTTTTAAACCAGTAGAAGACCAAATACTTTATCAGATTTTTATCTGATAAAGGACCCTTTTGTTACGGCGCATGCTCTTAACATTTTGTTTTTTTTATAAATGCACACACATGCGCAGTAACAACATTTATCAGATAAAAGAAAAACCAGCAGTTCGGTTCCTTACTGATTTTTAAAAAATATGAAAGAAAAGAAAAACAGTGATGGTGGTGGAGGCACACCATATAGAAGTACGACATATATGGCAAAATGGAGATTTCTGAAATAGAAAAATATGTGAGTGAATAATAGTAATAATATTGAGAGAAGAGAAAAAAGGAAAAGGAAATTTAAAAGAAATTTGTTTGTGATGGAATTTTCGTTCGGGGTTTCGTAGCTACTCAGAGGAATAGAATAGGGAGAAAGAAAATAGGTGGCAATGGATGGATCCGGGGAAACCACTATCTATACGGAGGTATATGTCACTTTTGTCACTATTGATTTCTGTTTTCCGTCACTGCTTTGATTTTAATTCAAAATCATGTTGATTTGAAGTTGAAATCGTAATGATAATGTTTTTTAAATAATTCTTAACGTAATTCTCGGAAATCTCTCCCAACCTCGCCAATAGCTTCGATAAGTTAATCACTCGAATTGGTAATTTGAATGATTTTAACATTTTTCAATCTTTCTTTCGTTTTACTTATCCCGTGGAAAACCGATACAATTTACATATCCCCGTTCAATTTTCGTTCTCTGCAATTTTCCGTTAATTTCCATAATCTTTTACATTAAAAAATGCTGTAGTAACGAGAAGAGAAAAAAATCGTTGCTTTTCTGCCTCAACCGAGAACCAATTAAAAAAATTAGAAAAATTAAGTTGAGCTGCGATCGAGTTAATTCTAACTTGTCAAATTATTAGAATATTAAAAAGAAATTTAAACACGATGCACAGGGAAATAAAAATCCGATACAAGGGAGCGAGAAAGAGAACTTTTTAATTATGTCTGTCATTCGCCAAGGACAAGAGCAAAAACAGAATTGGTTATTGTTATCGTTTATAATTCGTTTTTTTTTTTGTAATTTATATATACAAAATTACCTCAAGTCAAAAACAGACTCGGAAAAATCCTGTAATAGAGAAATTAATGGCGAGAGAAAAACAAGATGGTGGTAGTAGTCCACGGGGACTTAAATGTTCTAATTCGTGTAAATTTTCAATTTTTAATAAACTGAAATACGTTTTTTCTCTCTAATTAGCGCAATCCTTGTATTTTACATGGGACAGACCATCTTATTGCTAGGATTTTAATTTGAAATAATACCACATAACCTACAAAATGTGTTTTATCTAAATGCCACGTCACCTTCATATGAAACCAGACACTTTGTTAGATTTAATGTGATGAAAAAAATAAAATAAAAATAGAAGAAATACAACAATTACGAATACGAGCTGCATACAATGTGGTTTCGAATTATTTGTTATCTTGACATTATTGTTATTATTATTATTATTATTGTGTTGGAACGTGTTGGAGATAATACTGTTTATTTTCAGTATTTGAGTAGTAGTTTTTTTTGTGTTTTCGGTTCGGTCCCACTAGTCAAAAAGAGTCGAGAGATGAAAACGAAGAAAATGGCAGAAAAGTAAGACAAATTTCGATATAAAAATAAGGGAATTAATGTTAAAAATTGATGAAGTTATGCTTTGACCCCTTCTCATCGCGTTATTTAGTACTAGCACCAACACCACCATAATACCTGCATGATGCGAATAAACAAATCTTTGAAAATAGGAAAATATCGATGCACACACACACACACACCGTGACACATATTGTATGTATTGTATACATTTAAAATTGATAAACCAAGCGATTGTGTACGTGACGAAAACGATCGTTTGCTGGATTATATTTCGCATATAATTTGGCCCAAAACCACATTGGTATGAACCATAGTATTATTTTCCAAAAATGAACAATTTATTTCAAAAATAAACATGTGTGAAAAAGACCTATGTCAAATTCTATGTCTGTCTTCGTTTCATTCACACTAACGTTTAGTAAACGAAAAGCAAGTATGGTCACACACAGAATATGCGTTCTAAAAACACCGCGATGACGTCAGGATAAACGCCACTTTGAAATTGAATATTTATTTCAAGCAGATAATATATTTTATATATTTAATTTATACTTATCTAGTGATAAAAAATAATAAACTACCTATTAGACAGTAAAGACAAACTCAAAAATTAAAACACAAAGTAAAAAAAAAACATAAAATCCACATCAAAAAATTCAAAGTCAAGAATATGAGGAACAAAAAGTAGGTTAAGAACAAGTTCTTCTTATATTATGTTTACAGTTGCAAAAATTTGGTTAAATTAGGCCCAACCAAAAATATGAGTCTGATGTTATCGAGGTTTCGCATATTTTTTTTTTTATTTTACTCAATAATGTGTCTATACTTGCTTTTCTTTTACTAAGCACCAACCTCATTCTCAACTTGAGCAAAACTTAGAATACGAACTACTCCAAAATTTTACGATTGTCTTTCCATTTCATTTGGTACACGAAACGTTGGCTTTCTACATAAATACTCACTTTTAAACATGGATAGTTAAGGAATGCATAGTGGCAGTACAGCGAGAGGGGGAGGGGCGCCGATGAGGAAAAAAGCAAAGGAAAACAGCTTGAAGCATGTGGAAATGTGGTGGAGGTAGTAAAGGGCGCAGGAATAGAAGATATAAAACAAAATGTATCACGCAAACCACCAACATACACGGCATACATCCGTTCCGACTGTCATTCATTGTTTTAAATGATTTCTCTCTCTCCGATTTAACTTTTTTTTTTCTTTTTTGTGGTTAGGAATTAATAGAACATTTTGTTCGCAAAACAAATCCCTATATAGTTAATGTTATTATTTATAAATTTACTTCGGCTTTTAATTTAAATGTATCGTACGACTCGATATCTATTTTAATCTGCTTCATATTGTATTACGAAATCTCTCAATTCTATGGTTTACTAACATAAAATTAATCGAACGGAAGGACAATGGAATAGACTATGGAGACATAGTGTTGGTAAGGTTCATTCAATAGCTTCAAATTTCGAAAGTTTTGATTCGAAGTTCTAATGATCCAGATTAAATTCCCAATGAATCAATCGATTCTGTTAGTGAAAATTTCCCCGTTTATTAAACATGGAATGAAATGTTCGAAATATTGTTTAATTTCGAACGTCAAAATGTGAACTCATTGTTTAGAAATCGTGCGTTAGATAAAGTTTATATACAGAAATTTTTAGAATACTGTGTGAGTAGAACAGGTAAATTAGAGATGGAAGTCTTTATTCGCTTCATTAAAACTAGCAAGTTTTAAAAAAGAAACAAATATTCAAGTATTAAAATTAGAGACAAAAGGCAAGAGCGAGCATTGTGAGCGAGCGGTGCAATAACGTGTTCGTTGTGCAGAAAGAAAGCGTCTTTTCTGCCAATTTGAAAAATTCTAGAAAGGTTTCGTCGACGACACGCCATTTGAATTTTTATTATTTGTCAACGTAGTATGCGAATAATATTATTGAAGCTCGAGAAATAGTAAGAATGGGAAGAGATGAAAAAATATATGATGCACGAAAACATATGGTTTACGAATTTATGTTTTTTTCACTACTTATAAGAAAAAAAATTGTGAAAATTTGGCAACCTACGGACGGAAGGACAGTTTTGTGTATTCACCAAATTTGCACCTAGTAGGATACAGCCTTGGTCTGAGACGACAGCAGCGCTCCGATGGAAACTATCATGAAAGTATAGGTTAGAACCGGCGTTGTATTACTATTTTGGAAGAGAAAAGTAAAACAAGAAATTGGTACATTCCCATCAAGTTTTGCTTTACTAAATTTTATTATTTAAAGTGAGCCTATTCGTGATCAAAGGACAAAAGGTTATCTAGAACTACCAATTACTTATATATTAAGACCTTTTATAAAAAGGTTTTTGCTATCGGAAAATATTTAGGATCAGCACAGCGATGAATAAAAATTTCATATTATATCGATGCCTAGCAAGCGCTGTAATAATAATAATAATATTAATATCACCATCATCATCATCAGCACAATCAAGGAAAAGCAAGCAGCTTGTTGGAAACAATAAAAAAAAAAAGAAAAAGGGAAGTAACAGGGAGCTAAAAGAAAAGGGGAACAAGGAAATAATAATAAAATCGAGGAGCAGAAACAAAAGCAAGAGAGAGAGAGAGGGAAAATAAAATATTGTAAAAATTACTGTGTGAAAAAAACGTATAAGTAAGAAAATAAATATATTAGACAGCCCGATGGCTGTGCGGTTCCTGGTGGCAGTGGTGGCATTTGGTTTTCGTGTGGAATAATAATAAGTAGAAAATTCATTTTTCAAATGGAAAATGCTTTAAATTATATGGTGAATTATAAAAGGCACGGAATAGGAAATCTGAATGGCGGATCGGGTGCTTTTTTTATTCATTATTTTTGGCTGAGGGTGATGACTAGTGGATCGGGGGTAACTCAAAGATTAGGAAAGTTATGGTACAAAAGAGGCAATAGTTGTAAAATATAGAAAAAATATCTTATCATATTGGCCCTTTTCCAACACAAAAAATTGTTAATTTGTCTCTTCAATAGAAGTAAAATAAAATTAATCGAAATGATTCGGAAATTGCTGCCTGCCACCACGATTCTAATTTATGTGATTCAATTAATCGATTCTTAAATTAGAGATAAAACAAATATATTCTCAAATCTATCTTTCCTGTCCTGTGTTCTAGATTAAATAATTGAGGTGGTTTGAAAACGAATAGAAAAAAAAGCGAACTCGAATACCACCTACCATTCAATGCTTATCATCAACAACAATAGCATCAAATTGCCTACTATTAGATTATTGCACTAATCAACTCCCTGCCTGTTTTTACTCCCTACAGTTCTCTAAATCAAAAAAAAAGCAACTCATCCTGTCAGGAACAACAGAGGGAGAGAGCGAGAGAAGTTTAAAGAGCGAAAGAGAATGAGAGAAGGGCATTGGATGGGGGCAAATGATGACGATAATGAGATACTCTGTTGGAAAACACAGATCCACAGTAATTTCAGTCATTTAGGGCCAATAGATTATTATTAGGACTTTATTCAAATCCAAAGAGGTCTTTTCCGAGTTCACTTCATTAGTGATGGATTGTATAGGTGTATGTCAGTGTGTAGGTACACGTGTCAATTTCCGATCCTTCTTTATTTCCTACTCTAACTTTCAATGTGCCTCTCTATTTTCTGAAAAAGGACCAATTAGTTAAGAATATTAAAGTTCAAAACACTTACTTACCTTCTTACCTCACACCATTACCCGTCCTCTCTTGCTCTATCTATTTTCTCACGTAAGAACATTTTTATGCATGAAACTAATTTAATTTTTCGCTGTAACAAGTTAAATAAAATGTTCCCATGGGAAAGTATGCAAAATGTACGATCGTGCATGCCGAACAGCGGGAACCTGAGAGAAGAATAAAAGAGGTTGACGTGTGTTTCGTGCAAACGGCTTCATCTTTTGTTGTTGTTGATGCTCCTTGAACCAACTCTTCTCCTCTTGCCCATTTTTGATACATAGGTACCTAACTCAATGTAGTTTTTCATAATATTTCTAATTTAGTTTTATTGCTACTACGGGGCTATGGGCGATGGGATGTTTCGTGTTTTTCTTTTTCCTTTTTTTTTTTTGCTTGTGTTTCTTGCTTGCTTGGTCACGAAGAAGTCGACTCGAGAGAGAAAGCGAGAAAACATCAGCTTTCCTTCTTTAATTAATTAAATAGTGTAATTCTTTTGTGAGACTGAAGCTAATTAATTAGAAAAGAAGGTGTCAGAGCTCAGAGTTTTACTCTCTTAAAAGGTAAAATGAGTGAAAGAGTCTGGATAGTAATAGAGTAAAGATAGTTGTGTGTTTCTGTCTTAGCAACATAAATCTTGCTACTACAAACTAATATAAATGCACATGCATGTCCATGCATGGGTCCACCGCCTGTCAACCGAAAACCAATATAAAACTTGGTTCAGTTAATACGTTATGAAAAAATTTATTCGCTGTATTTTGAAAATATATAAAAATTCATTAAAAACAAAGAAAAAAGAAATCCCAATGTCATTTTGTAATAAATAAATAAATAAATATTAAAACGTACAAATTGAAAATGTCGCTCACTCATTCTATCTCGAGCATATCCCCCTTCTTCACCCCTCCATTCTCTGCCTGTTCTATAGCCTCTTTTGCGTTTATATTTCAATAAACTTAGTAATTAACATCGGTCACGTGGGACCAACAACTGTATGTTTGTTTAGTTCCCCTTTTGCTCCTCATTTGTTGCCAGCACCGTTTCACTGTCTCCCTCTCTCTCTCTCACAGCTTTAGAACCAGATATGTCACGTGACCATGATAGCGGTGGTATGGTGGCAGTAGTGGTAGATTCGATGTTCATTTGTTTATCTATTTTGAGTATTTCAGTGTGTATTTGTGTTGTACCAGTGGTAAATTTGGAAAACGTATAGGAGACAGAGAGAATAATTGAGTAGGCTGTGAGATACATTTGTACATACAAATAGATATACATATGTATATTGTGTAGATATATATGTATATATATATATATATGTATGTTCATATATATAAATGTAGGTATGGATAGATAGATAAATAGTAGATAGGATAAATGGAAATGGATTCAATTTACATTTCTCTCCATATTTGTGTACATATTTGAATTTGCATCATCGGATGATGATGTGAATTTGGATTTTGGACAAGTCCGAGAATGGGCTGCATAAAATTGTATGTTTGATTTCATTTTTGCGCTGGGAATAACTGTCTTTAAAAAAAGTGGGAAATACTACATTTCAACTACAAAGTAATTCTACTACAGTAGAAGTAGACAATATTGCTTAATATACGAAAAATAGAGAAAGTGACACACTAGTTCCGGCACCCATTTCCTGGAAGAAAATTCTTCATGTAATTTAAACTCACATACGCACAACCACACACACACACAAACACATACACATAATTATAATAAAGAGTTAATGGAGCATGTATGGCGTATTTTCTTTCCAAATTACATTGAAATCTTCTACTACCAACGACGACAGCAAATTTAAGTTAAGTAGTCCATTCTTCTTTCTCACTTATTCTTAAAATTTTAAATATCTAAATGCTACCTAAAAGGAAAGAAAACGAGAATTTTCCATCCGAGGCCGCCGTCCAGGCACGGCTAGATATCATCATCAGATGAAACAAAACAAAAACTAACTTTTTTAATGTGGAAAAGTTCGAGTTTAAACTTTTTTACATAAAGAGCTCATTATAGCTTAGTTTTAACTATGAAGGGGTGCAGAAAGCGGTTTTTATAAGATTGTGTAATTAAAGAGACGAGGAAGAGCATTAATAGTTGGAGGTTCCATTTCCACAAGCAAGATGGCACTTAAGTGATTCAGTCTCATATGTCCTTATCATCGGTCCTTATCATCCGTCCTTATCAGACGGATCGTTCCACTAAACCATCACTGCATCCTCCCACATTCAATTTCTGATCAACTTCCTCTTCTCTCTATTACCAGACCTCCATTTTCGATTGCTATTACTCGTCGCATTATTAAATCTGAAATGACAAATGATCTATCCGCACACTCCACACCCTCTTTCCTCTATCACATTCCGAAACATCTTCTGTTACCTCATAAAGCAATAAATGTGGGAAAATATACACACATAAATTTTTCGCGACGATGCCATTTTAAATAAAAACCACCCTCACTCTTCATGAAGGTGAAAATAGCATTTCCGCTCTTCCTTGTCCTATTTCTCTTCTTGACATAGAAAAAGAGAGAAAGAGGGAGCGTTGAGACCTTTTTAGATGATGCAAAGTCGGCGGCACCATTTCCTTCTACATCTATTTGAAGTAAAGGAAAAACCATAGGTTACATCTACTACATATAAATTCCACTCGCGTTGGGATATACTAGTCGTACCTATGTGCATGTAAATAATGGAGAAAAAGTAGCAGGTAGTATGTAAAATGGAAATGTTTATTCATAAAAAATTGGTTTGAAAAACGCGAGCGTGTCAGAAGGGAGAAATATTTTCTCACAGTATGTCTATGTCTATGCCTCTGTGTACGTGTGTATGAAGAAAATTATGGCATAATTTTATTTTTCAATTATTAACGCCACGTATTTTATCTCTCTAAGGTCCCGTTCGTCTCTCCCACCGATGATTATTTAAACATTTTTATGAATTAAATTATTCAAATAAACCGCGCAGTTTGTAATTAATTTTCAGCATTTTAACTCTTGCATTTTCCAAACCTTCCTTCAATCCTCCACCAACTACTCGCTATCCCTCTCCCTCTCCGCCAATTCCCACACAAAACTTTTCTCATTTACATTGAATTCAAACATGCAAGCACATAAAAAAAGAGAGAGAAAGAGAGAGAGAATAGTGCTTTAGAGATGGGCGACCATTAAATCCCATTTTCCTCTCTCTATTAAAAATATTACATCTATTATGTTTATATTGTTACATGTACGGGAAATAGGGCGCAAACTGTTCTTTTTTGTTTATGCTATAAAACTGCAACAGCAGAGGCTGCTGCGGCTGCTGCTATTAACATGAAACATCAACATCAGAACAACAGAGATAGAGAGAGAGAGAGAGAGAGAAAAGTAGTTAAGATTCATTTTATTATATCGTATTTCTCAGGAGCAACTGTTCAAAATAACAATGTCTAAATAAGTTACTTAATTTAAACGGAAATAAAATATGTTGTGTTAATGGGGAGAGTATGTCTATTAGATATTTATTACACTTTGGTGAAAAATACAATGTTTCGTGAACGTATAGAAAGTAGTAAGATAAAAATATAATGTTTAGTAGAAGAAGCAATAGTTAGTTTCTACTGTATCTTTCCTACTCGCTTTGCTTGACTCGCTATATTGTGTGCCTGCTATTCTCAGAGTCTAGCCTTGATGAACCAATTTCTTCTTACAGAATTTGCTATCATAATATGTTTGTGTCAACCCTGCAGCATATGTAGAATGCAGTAGAAATAGGACTCACGGATATATTATTTGTATGAAGTGGATACGTTCAATTAACCCTTGGCTTCAGTTCATAACACCAAGAGGTACGAATGAGATATGGATATTGGCATAAGTCTCTTTCCTGAAAAGAATAGTGAACCATTTTCACTGTGGGAATGAAATTTAATCTCATTTCTACTGATAACTCGTCTGGCTAGCAAGTCGATCTTTAGGTTTATAGTCGTGAAATCTTTTTGAAACAGGAATGATCAATGTGTGATTATCGTGTATCAATTGCTTTCGAATTATAACGAAATTCAATTCATTAAAACAACTGGTTTCTCCTCCCAAAAAGGAACAGGGAAAACATTTCAATTATCAACTCTCTCTCTTTCTCGACAAATCTCCCCCATCTCCCACGTCTTTTCAGCATTTGAAAACGCAAAATAAATTAGTATCAATAAAAAATCGCTCGACTGAATCTGGCATGAATAAATAAAACGAGAGAATCCTCCTCTACCTCTTTTGGAAAAAAAAAACAAAAAAATACACAAATGAATATTCACTACTACCTACCTCCATCACCACCAATATTCTCTTTTACTCATCGTCGTTTTGGAACAAAAGACTGAAACTAAAACGTCGCTTTTGTATTTCGTTTCTGTTAATTTTTTCTTTTTCGAAAAAATCTCTTTTGTCTTTCCAGTCCTATCTGTCTTTCTTCATCCATCCCATTCTCTCTTATATTCTGTGATGCTACTGTACCATCACGACGGTTAAATTTTCCACCACCATGGCCTTCCTGTCACTTACAGAAGGCGAATTAAAATGGCGTCTCTCTTAATGGATATAAAATTATATGAGCCGAAAAGTTGGGTTAGGTTACGTGACGTATAATCATCGTCATCATCATTATCATCCTGCAGCAGATAATTGTAGATTGGATGGACAAATGACCCGCGCGTTATTTCTTCGTAAAATAATTCAATGACCCCTAGAATATCTTCAGAAATTCATTCGGAACTAGTTTCGAAAATATTCCAGTATTCAGGAAATACTCCATAGAACGAATCCACAGAATAAATGTCTGAATCTATCCGGACAATTTTGTTTAAAAATTTGTCTTGTCACTGTTCCATTTCCAAATCCAAAACGCAAATTTCCGCTCTTAATATATTCATTTAAAAGGCAAAACAATACTTCGTCGCTCCATTCCAGATCTACATAGCTCCAGAAATAGAGATCCCCTGTCAGATACAGTGCTCCATGCGATATTCCAGAGATTGAAATGAAAGGGTTACATAATATTGCTGCTGATGCAATTTACAGCTGCAATAGTAGCAGTAGCAGTTGCAGCAGCAGCAGCAGCAGCTGCATGTGATGCAACGTGTGGCATCCACTACCGACAGGAGGGACTTTCCAAACATACATACACAGAAGTGGAATTTTATTTCCAGAAGTAATAATAATAATAATAGAGATTTTGGTGAAAAGGATCTTTGGCAAACACACTCTCTCTCTCTTTTTCTCGCGTGGTCTTGTTCTATTACATCTCTATAATACTCATTATTCTATTATCATTGAGAGTTAAGTTTAAAAGGTATTCAGAGATAGGAGATTATGGAAAATACTTAGTAAATATTATGGGGTGAATGAGGGTGTATGTATAACTAGAGTATGAAAAAGGAGAAGCGTGCATTTGACGACCTTTGCAGTCAACAATCTAATTGCCATTATTAACAAACAAAACAAAGATTAAAAGATGTTAAAATAAAAGTTGCCCCTAAAAAAAATAATTGAAATTAAATCAAATGGAAAGAACGTTGGAGGTGCCCAGAACTGAAAACGGAAAAATATCAAAATGAACAACAGTAAAATTTCCAATGTATAAATTACGAAATTTTCCAGCTCTTTTAATATAATCCCTCGCGTTTCCCGCTTTCCCTTCTCATCATCGAATATCATCGTTTCTTTTTTTTATAGTCAGTCAGGAGAAAAGGGCCGAACGATTTGTGAAAATTGCCCTCCTCCACCCGTCCTTTTCTTTCTCTTCTTTCCCACTTGTCGGGTACAATTTGGGGCTGGTTTGCCAACTTTTTCAGCAAAGCAATGCCAAAACATTGCATCGAAATCTTCCTAATGACTTTTTGATAACCTTCTTTTATTGTTTCAGACATTTTTGCCATTGGATCAATTTATCTAGAAGTGTGTGGGGGTGGGTGGTGAAGTGGTAGTAGAGGATGGGTGGGATGCCAGGACGTAGATGAGCACCTTCTTTTTTTATCTAAATAGCCTAAATTAGTTTTTGGGATCAGTAAAAACTATACCAGCACCAGCAACGGCAGCAGTAAGATAAGGAAGAAGATAGAGAGACAAAGAAACACAAAAAAAAGAAAGAATAAAAGGAGATAATACATAAGAGAGGTAAGGAGAGAGAGAGAGAATAAGAGAAAAGCATGGTGAGTGATTCCGTCCGCTTTTCACATTTCTCTTGTCTGTTCGTTCGTTTCAGGGGTTTCTTTTTTCAGATATTCGATTTCCCAAAAACCATTATTCGATTCGATTCTTCTTCTGTTACGATATAATATGTAGGTTTTGGTGCATCGCCCCTTTAAGCAAAAAAAAAAAAAGTTGGAATAAAGATAAAAGTCACACTGAAAATTATTGGCAATCAGCTACAGCTATTGTGCAATGATAAAAATGGCTAGGCCTAATGTATGCCAGTGAATGCAATCAGCGTGTCGTCCCTACGCAAAAAATGTTCTGCTTTGCTCAAGAATCAAAACGGTGTTAATAATATTTTCGTATTCCATTTACATGAGAGCTCATGCAGGTTATAGACGACACAGTTCCATAAAATTATCAATAGTTTTATGCACTAGCTCAATTAGCTCCGATAAATAAATAAATTTGGATAACATGGAGTTCATAATCACATGTTATATTATTATTATATATTATGTTCATATTTACTCTTCATTTTTCTTACATTAGCACTGCTACCTCTTAGAATCATTCCAATCATTCCGAGTGGTGAAAATACGAGGTAAAGGCTCCATTGAGTCGTGCAATTGGCTTAATTTGAATATGCGTTGAGACATGTTGGATTTATCTTGCCATTAGTTGTCCCACTAGGAAGTCTACATAGTGAGAATGAGAGAGGGAATGGGGAGCTGAAGTAAGTGAGTAGAACAGGATATTTCCTTGATATATAATTTAAATGGGTGTTGTGGCAAAGAAAATCAAAATATATTTGCCAAATGGCAATAGAGAAGAAGGATGAGAATAATTTGCTTATTGACTTGAGATAAATTAGTGGAAAATTAAACTACGATAAACTTACTTTAAAGAGATGAGAATGATCCAAAAATTATTCCTGGAAATTGTATCAGTTATGACGTAAAAGTATACATGCAAGAAAAATGCCGAAATATTACAAAATAATCGAATGATATTTCAGGCGACAATTTATCCAGATTTATTTACTTTTGTGTGCTTTTTAAATCTTCTTCCGTCCAAATAATAAATATTCGATTATTTTCTTTTTTTTAACCCTTCCATTCCGGATCCAGAAAGAAAAAAAAATGCAAAACAAACCTAATGAAAAATTATATTTATTCCCGTTTTCCGAGTTAATTAACCCAAAAACAAAAGGAATAGCAAGAGGTCTAATTTTTGAAAATTCAGTATTCAGCTAAATTTTTAATTAAAAAATGTGTATTCCACCACCACCATCATCACCGCGCTACCACTACGAACAACAACAAATATCGTTTTGCATTGGCCTTTATAATTTCCCATTCACCTTTTTAGGCGCATTTAATCATATTAAAAACAAGAAAAAATTCGCGCTTACAGTTTACAGGGAACGTAAAAAAACATAAGAAATGGGAAGACAAACATGGGGGAATGGAAAGAGCAAAAAAACCCTTTTAATGCAAAACAGGATTTAAAGACAAAGGAATGAATGGGAGAAAGCAAAAACAAGGCAAAAGGGTCTTGAATTTTTTTACCAGAAATTAGCCAATTAAATTCATAACTGTTTCGGTTATGTTGGTTCGTTTGTCTTCTTTATTCGCTCTTTCTCTTTGGTTTGGTTTTGTCTCTTTTTTTGGTGTTGCTGTTGGTATTGTGTGTTTTTGGTATCCAAAGAAAAATTATCCAATTTAAAGAAGATTTACTAACCAGTACTAAAAGGTTGCTATAAAGGAGTAAATAGCAATTACTTTTGCTTTCCTGGACCAAATAAACCTAAAATGAGGCAGAACGATTGTTGAAATCTACCCCACGCAACTTCTACACTTATACTCCAGCAAGTGTGAGTCACAATATTCTTGTACTCTTTTGTTATTGTGGTTAACACCAAATTTCTATTGTCATGTCTCACAACAACCTCTTTTACCTCCATCATAGTGGCCCACCTTTTTACTCTATTACAGACATACCCCAATTTATCCATCTATCCACATACCCTTTTCAAGCGATTGAAATAAGATAACAAAAAAAAGAACCAGAGGAAAAGGGCACTATCTACACAGTGTCAAATGTTCCTTTTCATTCTTCTACATCTTCCACGTCTTCTAGCAGCACCCACACAAACACGCACACTACCCTCTTTTCTCTCTATCATCACACCATTTGGGTTTGCTTGTAAACAAATTACCAAAACGGCAACATCGAAAGGTATTTTCACGCTAATGCAGAGCAATTTAACTCTTGACAGTTACAAATGTATATTTCGATTTTAAAGGGAGCATATCATTTCATCGCGGGGGTCCTCTCGCTCAAGATCTCGTCCTATTGCTTTTCTCTCCTCTTCGTTTTTTTTTTTGTTTTTTTCTCTCACTACTTTTATATTTCTCAAGAAATAGAAATCTTATTCCGCTCGTCGTGAAGTGAAAAAGAATTGTAAAAATAGGAGAATATTTCTGCCAGTCTCTTACGAAGAGAACGCGTGTTAGATAGAGGGAACGCAGACATTCTACCATATTTTTTTTTACTCGTTCTTGATTCTGAGGATAGATTGAAAGAATCTCTGCAGATGCTTTTTCTATCAGAAAAGAAAAAAATTAAAAAAAAGGCATCATGAATTCCTCGCGCGCCGCATATTTTTCCTTAGAATATTCAGCCAGATAGAAATATATGCTAATCTAAATTTAGCAATTAATTTCCCATTTTAAAATCGCTGCATTAGGAAACAAACAAAGATGACATGTAGCAGTTCTATTTGGAATAAAAACACACTAACCCTTACAGAATCCTAATGGATAGATGAATCCCCCGAAGAGAAAGAACAAGACGATTAAGATGGAATTTTAAATAAAGAGAAAAAAGATGTTCCCATCTCTTCTCTGAGCATTGTTTTTGGCAAAGGGGTAGAAGTTGCTATTGCTGCTGCTGCTGATGCTATACCGAAAAGTTGAAACAATGACTGTGAAGTAGTAATCGATAGCTCATTAGAGTTGCTAATAACAAGCCACTTGGTTGTTTGCTGTCTGACAATGTGCTTTTTCGAGCTATCGTAGGCTGTTTTTTTCCAATCTAGCAAATGGAGATAGACGAAGAAAAGCCAAGTTTCTTGAGTTCAGAGTTAAGAGTTTTAAGTGTTTTTAAATTGAATTGACTCGTTGTTGTCTACTAATTGTTAAGGTAATTTTTTCAAATCGAACGTTCATTCGTGTCTGTCATATTAAAAAAGTTTTCCTGGTCTAATAATACGATTACATTATTCTAATTTGTCCCATTTTGGAACATCGCCATCACATAAACATTTCCGCTACAGTGAATCAATGAATGAAAATCTTTCCAAAAAGCTAAAGCAAGCAAATATCAACTAACCAGGAAACCGTCGATGGGGGATGTTCGTATAGAAAAATTTGTTCGTAAAAGTTTCTATTGTAGTAAAAATCGGCCAGATATTTTTAAGTATTAAGTTGGATTTTATTGAATTCGGCGATGGTGCACGAGCTTGGTTGAGTTGAAAAAGGAAGAACAGGGAGGATGATATTCATATTCCGGAACCTTCTACTCCTCCCACTGGGGCTAAAATGTTTCTGCTGCAACTACTACTGACTGAACTAGCTAACAAAAATCTTTCGCTATAAATATTTTTATGGCATATTTGACATAAAATAATGTTTTTCTATGAAATAGTGGCCCATTTGGCGAATATTTTCTTTTTCTTTTTCTTCGATTAGATAGTAAAATCGATATTTATAAAAGAAATAGGACAACAAGTACACAGGAGAATTTTTTTAAATTACTCTTATTATTACTTTAAGTTATGCTTTACTTTAAGGCAACGGAATGTTTTAACTCGCTAAAAGATAGAGCTACGCTAAAATATATATTTCTAACAGAATCGCAAATAGCTACTTTAAAAAGAAAAAAATCTATTCGAATCACTTTACTTCCGCAATAACAACACACACATCTGAACGCCTTTCTACACATACCCAAATATACATATAGTTTCCACAAGAGAAAACGAAAAAAGAAAACTTCAAAGCGAAGCACCAAAAATATTCATTTGCACAAACATTTTCCAACAGAAAAAAAGAAAAAATAATGGAAAAAGTAGAGTGTGTTCGAAAGAGTGAGAGAAATGAGCAACGAGACTGAGATTTACGTAACATATACATAACCAGCACCAGAGTTTGGCGCCCTCAAAATAATATTACATCCATACATACATACTCATACACATGGTTAGGAAAGTAATTTAAAGAGAGCCTGACTGAATAATAGGAAATCCCTCTAAGGGTGGTAGCAATATAACAGTGGAAAACTAACTAAGGAAGCCCTCTACGTACATATACCATCAGTCGATATATGTTCTGTGTGAAGTGAAATGTCAAAGGGTGTTAAATTTCTTCATTCATGTCGTTTTCGTTGTCGTTTTTGTTGTTTATTGGTCGAAAGTTGATAATGTGTGAAAATTGTTTTAATTGATCCGTGTGAAAACAACAAGTTGATTTATAAAATATGAATAGGAAAAGTTAGGAGAGAGTTGAGAACATTTATAAGTAATGATTGGATGAATATAGTGGAATGAGTGTAGTTGATCGGGGGTAGTGTTTTAATGCTCCCAATGAATTCATATGTTTTACGTATAGAACTGGTGGTGGTGTTGCTATTGATGCTACGAGTATTAATTAAAATAAAACAATAGTTTAGTTCCGTTTCCCACTCACTCATCTGTTCTCCTTCCCTCTCTCTTTCTCCATTTCCAGATTGCAGTTCAACAAGTCCAATCCTTTTATGTATTTCACTATATTTGTCGTCGAATAACATTTATATATTTTAACATTATTTTATTTCCCTTTGCAAACTGAATAATTTCATCATCATTAACAAACAAATTCAAACATTTCTGCTTTTGCTCTCCACCACCATCGCCTCACCTCATCCAAAAATACACTACCAAAAGTTACTGCCTCTCTCTCTTTCACTCTTCCTCTGTCTTCTTCATCGTTTTCGTCGTTGTCGTCGTTCCATTCCACAATTAAGCAACTTTCAAGTTAATTATATTTCCATTTCATTTCAGTTATTTCGGAAAGAGGGAGTAAAAGAGAGATTTAAAGCGACGACGACACGACGAAAAGGTAGGTAGGTAGGTTGGTTGGTGGTAGATAAAGGGACAAAATAAACTCTGCTTTTGTCTATATCTCTCTCTCTCTCTCTCTGTTTTCAGCCCCTATCGCTACACCATTCCACACCACTTCCACGTTTCCACTGAACCAACCCGAAAAAGATACAAAAATCATTTCGTCCAAAATATTGAAGTATGAATTTATATAATTTGACTTTCTTGTTCTCTTTTAAGGTTTCGTTTTGTTGTTTGTCTTTTGATTGTTTATTTGTTTAAAACAACTTTGTAAAGAGAAAGAAAAGATTTCGCGACCTTGGGATGGAAAGGGAATCCTTTGTGGCAATACAATGATGATTATAACAATGGGATTGTGGTGGCTTTCGTTTCTTTTTTAACATTTCGGTCTTTCAGTGTCAAAGAGGTATCATCTAATTAAATTATATTGTGAATCCTGCCCTTTTTTGCATTTATTAATAGATTTTAACCAAGAAAAGAAAAAGACCTAATATAAAATTAACCAATCCTTTGTTTGGACCACACGATAAATAAATGCCAACCATTCAATCAATCGTCGACAAATGATGGGCGAACAACAAACATGTCAACAATCCATATGACTTTTCCTTGCCACTTTATTAGATGCACTAGATACTCTTCTTCCCCAACACCTCTTACTCTACTTGCACTATCCATGCTCCCACATTTGGTTTGCCCTCTTGCCTGCCCTCTCGCATTCATCAATCAAGGTCTCAATCAACCTAAATGGCTCGACCGGGAGACAATGTAATTGCCACATCGATCACCACCACTACAACTACTATTACCTAGTCCTATATTACAACAACAACAACAACAACAACTACCACTACTACGCCACTGCGGGACAGTACATAGTATATATACACATACGTAATATATGAAGCAGAAAATGCTAGAAAGAGAGAGAGAGAGAATGGAGAATATGAACATACATAAATCTTATTCGTTCATGGGGGGTGGAAGAGTTTTTTCTTTTTCCTTGGCGTCTTAGTCCTAGTAGCCGAAATAAATCATTATTATTATTATTATTATTATTATTATTCAGCCATACTACTACTAGTATACTGTAAAACTGGATGGTGTTCTGTTGTTAAGGTTTCGTAAAATCACAACCAACAGCTCTATTTTTTTATCATAGTGAATTGAGAATAGAAGGGTGCCGTCCCCCTTCTACCCAAACATAACGAAGCGCAACACAAACTTGTAAAAATTAAAGTTCAAATGGATAAATTTAATAAAAGTGGTCCCGCATTGATTGTCTGATATCACTAGCGATTGTTCCATTTACTTTCATGTCTTCTTCAGCCGCCCTCAGCGGCAACAAGGTTTAATACTTGATACAAAATCCATATATTAATTGGTTTTCGTTGCTGTTGCTGCTGTTATTCTCATTCTAATAACGCATAATGTACATAGATGCGAGGATGTAAATGGGTGTGTAGAAAAGCTAATCTCAATTTACAAATAATAATAATAATGATAATAAATGCCAATTGGTGCATAAAATCCTTCTGATGCTGCAGACAACATTATCGTTCTGCTCTTCCCTCTGCTCTTACTACTTTTGCCATCAGTGTTTCTGTTATGTTCTAATTATATCCGCAATTTTGTATGTTGAATATAATAATTCTATGCGAATCTATTGTACATAAATGAAGATGGAGGATATCACTCGTTGTGCAGTTACTTATAGGAGGAACAGCATGCTCTGATGCTGTACGGATCCTGATTTGAAATTACCGAAATGAAAATATTTGTAAATCAATTAATGATTAAGCCAAATATTTCTTGAAATGAAGACTGCAATGTTTGAGATAAATCTATGACCTATTATAAAAATCAATTTGGATTTTTACTAGGTTTTTTTACAAAACGAGATAGGAAATTCGGAACACATCTTATAGACAATTCTGATTTATAACAGGCGGTTGGGTTTGATTGTGAGTTCTGCCTTATAGAGAATTCCAATTAATAACTCAACCCGGCCGAATCGGGTACTTTCACTAGTATTATGTATAAAATCACTGAAGACATTTAGAACTTTTCTTTGAGTTTTAAAATTCAATTGTTCCTCAATTCAAAAATAACTTTTTTCTATATTGGAAAAAGAAGATAAAAAATGTGTACCTACCTGTTTCTAATTCTATTCTCTTAATTGCCTTTATTCAGCTCTTACTTCTTCCAAACTTTGTTTCTTTATTGTTTTGCTTCCTTTTTTGTTTGAAGATCCCCTAGCCAATTCCGGAGTTTATCAAAATCGCAAATATACTTCATACCGGAACGGACCTGATTTTCGAGTTTAATGGACCTAGTCTTTTCCTTTCGAAAGCATCTGTATAAAATTTGGCAACTTTGTATTTTTTATATACCTGTTTTTGATAGTTTATTATACTAGTAGTTAACGTAATCGTAAACTATACATTGGTACAATTTTCAGAAATCTGAGAGGGGGGTCGAATATTGGAGCGTTTTTAAATGATGCCTGAATAAAAAATTCATTTTCAATTCGGTCTAAATTCATTTTAATTTGACAACATTATCCCTGATTCGGTCATAGAGATAGTAAAGTATTGAAAGAAAGAAACCAATATGGGTCGCTATACAGAGAATTCGGTTTTTTTCCAAAATTATTAGGATGTTATCAAAATAAATAGTGTCACATTTAATTTATATAATATTTTTACACACAAAAAAAGATTTCAAAATGATCTTTCTGAATGTTTTAATTCAATGATCTGAACCCGGACGAAGTCGGGTACTTTAGTTAGTATTTAATAATACAGAATTACTTAAAATTTTCATTAATATTTAATCTCGTATAAATTATTGTCTTAAGTTTTTTTAGTACCTAGATCAAATGCAGTTCCTTGGCTTTGTTATTTTTTAAAATATTGCTCATATGTACATATGTATCACAATAAAATACTGTAGTATATAATGTACTACTCTTACACAGCGTTGCCATTTAACGAAACTGAACAAACCGAGCATTTCTTTCCATTTGCGATTCGAATTTGCCCTTTTTGCAATTTAAAATCTCCACGGGTGGAATTTGCGATTTTGATATGTATGTAACCATGGATCTAAGTCCATCAGCTAAAATTATTCCATTTCTCAAGTTGATTGAATTAATTAAGAGGCCATTTTGTCGCTGGAATGTTAAGTAATCCAGTGCTCATACAACAAATTGGTGCCCATTAAAATTCTGACGCAGATTTCTACAGATTGCTTTTCTCTTTTATTTCTTTGGCCTGGTAAAGTGATTGGCATCTTTCTATTTCTGGATAAAAATTTGAATTTACTTTTGAATACACATTTGTTATAATACTTTATTCTAATATACTTATATGATAAATATATTAAATACAAATTTACATACGATTAAAATTTCAACACAAAAGTGACATTGGTCATGTTCCTAGTGCTACGTTGCCAAATCGATTATGATGCGGCCGTATTTTACGATACAAACATCAACATTTACTTTATTTATACATAAACATAAAGCTAAACAATATAGTATACGCAATGCAAAATAAAAAAAAAGATCTTATTTTAAATAACAATACGATTTTGATCCTATTCTTTTCCCCTACCATCTACAGCCTTCACTCATCTCACTTATTCTTTCATCCTATAGTCCATCATCTTTAAATACAAATACAACCAGAAAAAAAGAAAAGAAAAATGTATACGTATACACAAATACACATTGAAACATTTTCTATTATATTATACAATGTGTTCTCCTCTCTAGCCCCCCCCCCCATTTTTCCCTTTGATATTCAATATTTGAAGTCAATAAAAAATAAATTGAATTGCACAGATTTCAAAAACGACGACAATGAGAAAGAGGACGAAACGGACGACTTTTCCATTTTTTTTTCTTCTTTTTCTACTCTATTCTTACTTTTTTTATTTTTTCGTCTATTCTTCAAAACATCAATGGAAAAGAATACGAAATCAATATGGTATAAGAAGATGGAAATGCAAAAAAAACAAAAAGAAGAAGAAAAAGACGAAACGAAAGGAAAGAGAGTACAACACAGAGCTTTCACACTGATTCTTCTATATATTTGACATTGTTTTGTCAAAACTCTTTCTCGCATCATAAACATTGGAAAAAAATGGACCAAAAATGAATGAAAACGAAACAAAATAAAGCAGCAGTAAGAAAATAAAAGGAAATCAAAATAAAAACATTTTATCATCATCATCAACCCATCATGATGGGTTTCGGTAAGGCATTCCAACGGAATGTCATCACTATTATTATTATTATTAATGGAAAAATGTCATTTTTTCCCTTATACCTAAAGACCTCTCAAGGGAAGCACTTATTTAAGAATTGTTGTTCAGATTTTGAGGCTTTTAAACTACTAGAAGCAAGAGAGAGAAAGAGAGAGGGAAAGAGCATTATTCTCCGGACCATTTCTATAAAAAGAAAACGGCCTCATTCGATGAATGAATGAATGAATGAATATCTATCTCTTTACCATCACACCACACAACCTCCCATCAACAGCCTCACATACATATCTGTCAAGATCCGTTTTATAGAATGTGTAATAATTGATGAATGAGAAAACAATCATTTTTCATACCTATCTACTTGAGTCGAAAATAAAAAGATAGATTTATCATAAAAATATTCAACTGTAAGCGACCTCAGTTGGTGGCAAGTTGAGTCACTTCTGGGCTCACTGGATTACCTAATATAATATGTGTAAGTTTTCGCTTTCAAATTCGGGCGAAAAGTGAATTTTTGTTGCTCTAGCGCGATAAAGTTGCCAATTGTAGGAACAGAGAGAAAACACGTTGATATAACAAAAATAGAAAATTATTTTCTATCAATTGTCAATCCGCCATATTGCAATCATGGCTACTATGATTTCAAATACACAATCGTATATGTCAAACGAATATCGTTTAAAACAAAATTATTTAGTTTTAGTAAGTAACAATTTTTGTTAATTAAAAGAAATTCACAGATTCGATTGCATTAAATTAACTTCACATTTGAAAGCAGCATCAAAACATATTAGACAGTTCTTCCAATTAAAACCCCATTCTCATAGAAGTAATCGACGTCTCATTAAGTTGTTCGAAAATGGAAATAAATTTCTATAATTTATGTAGTAGGTTTTTGTGATTGTAGAAAAGACATAATATGCATTTCGGGCAAAAAGTGGCTTTGCTGTGTTCGCTGATGAGCGTCGCGCGCTAACTGTTATTTGCCAGCAACAAAGCATCACTTTTTGCCCTAAGTAACTATAATAAATAACTATTTAGGAATAACAATAGAAAGATATTGTTGATTTATTTAATAACTTTATGACAAAATTAAACGCAACGAGAAACGATTCAAAATCTAATTTAAAACTGCCCCTCTTTAAGCCACACAGTGTATATTGACAAGGGTGAACTTGCCCTTTTCATTTTACAGAAATCAATCAATTGAAATCAGCACCCCGTTTCCAAATAACTATCTATCTATATATATAAAACATTCCCATCATCATCATCATCTCAATGAGCGTTTGATTTAATCTGTTTTGACCTCTCTCTCTCTCTTTTCTCAATCTCATTATGATCCAAAAAGGGATCATTTAATTCATTTGAATCCCTTTTTTAGATACAGCCAGCCATCTAAAAAGGGCAAAATAATTATTGTGAACTTTGGGAATTTATTCATATTTGTATTGTTTGATTTGTTGTTCAGGAGGTAAAACCCCGGAAAGGTTTTTCTCTTTTTCCATGTGAAAGAGAGGGCACGAACGAACGAGCACACGTACCCACCATAGGTAAATGATGAAATTCGATTATTAGTTTGACAAAGAGAAAAACGGGAATAGGAGAAAGGACGACGATGATGGTTTTAATGAGTTTAACAATTTTCGAGATATGATGGAAAAAAGAGAGAAAGAGAGAGAGAAAATGAATTTTAAATAAAATGTCAGCGCACGACTTATTTGAATGTGAATTAATATGAATGCATAGGAACGCGAGGACATTTTGCGGAAAGTTTCAAAATTAATCTAAAATGCTTCGGAAAGCAAATTAATCGACATTAGCAATAATTATAAATCAAATAGAGCCTCAGAATTTTAATCCATACTCACACATGGATACTATAGATTAAACTTACACTTGCACACACACACACCCTGTAATATAATCGTCCCAGCACTCATACTGCTGCTGCACCACCAACAACGATTTGATGATGAAATTCATGTCCAGCATCAGAAACTGATCCAGATATTAAAGCTAAAGCTTAAACGGTTCGCCATTTATAAAAGCCTTTTTGTTGATTAGATCGAGTGCATGTGGCAGCGGTAGCATATCTACCTATATATGGATATAGTGATGGCAAAAACCAATTTCTGCCCCATCTATATATATATATATATATATATCTATCTCTCACACTATCTCTCTCTGTGTGTTATGGTCCAGCTTCTACCGGTCCCATCGATATACCTAATATGTCACTATACGATATAATACTATTATAGCTAGCAGCAAAATATGTATCAAATTGATATAGCTGCAGATAGGATAGGGATAGTTCTCTAACTACGAGTTGTTAGTATATGTCAAATTAGACTATCGCATATTGTATGTTTGATAATTGCACTAATCTTAATTGAGGAAGAAAAATTGAATTTTTCCAATAGATTTAACACACCCACACACACACACACACACAGTGCATCAGTTTGTCATTCATCGCTATATGCGCGCTTCATTTTAATTCCACTGGCTACACATTACTATATATATATATATATGCGTGTGTATTTATCATAATACGTATAATAATAATAACATTATCCGAGATTTTGCCTCATTTGTCCTAAACAATAGAAGGGAAGAAACCTATACATATACATATACATATACACTCCCGAAACACCACACGCTCTATAGTTAGGGGCCCATTGTGTGACATTAATTACGGATAAATAATGTGATATTTGATTATATTGTATATGGCAATGAGGTGGAGGCGAGCATCTATCCTCCTTTTGCCTCCCCCATCCCGGTTCAGTTGGGGTATAAATAGAGGGGAAGGGTCAGAGGAAGCGAGCTAGTGGTGTTATACATGTACAATACTCCCATATATGATGCTGGCACGTATGTATGTATCTATGTATATATTTTGTGGTGAAATCAAACTGTAAAATTATTCGATACGATTAGGGGATGTGAGTTTCGCTTTGGGGGATATGAGGTAGATTATCCACATTATCCAATTTGACTGGTGATAGCAGCAGCGGCAGCAGCAGCAGCAGCAGCAAAGAGAGCATAAGGTTTATTAAAATTGAAATTCTACACATATTTTATCATTGTTTAGTTTTTGTTGCTAAAAGATATGTTGTTATTAAATAAGTTCCTAATTAGATTGGATCATTATCGGTTGACAATTTAGCTGCTGAACTGACCTAAAACGAACATGGACTGTCATCATATAATTGAACATAAACAGAATGATTTATTCTGTCAGATAATTTTAGAAATTCTCTATTAAAACTTTGAAAATTTGAATATGTAAATTTGAATAATTTTTAATAATTATTTAACCATAATTTTTCCTCATATTAAAAATTCATAAAAGCTGTGCAAACTCTTCTTTTTCTGTTTAATCTCTTTCTTTTTCTCTCTCTCTCTTTATCTCTCCCTTTCATTATTTTTCCTCGTTCTACTACGCATAACGAAAGAGTAAGAAAGCAACGAAGACAGACACACACAAGACAAAAGACAAAGAAAAAAGAAAGATAATAATAATTTCGCGTTGTTCAACAGCAGCTTAAAATTTCCCAAACAAATTTAATAATGTTGTCAAAGGAAACTCAGGTAAAAAGGCAAGAGAAGGGGATGCAATTAAAAAAAGCAAAAAAAAAAGGGGAAAAGAGAAAATCACCATGCAGAAGCGCATTTTAATGGGCAACAATGTCAACAAAACAAGTGACAGCTTGCGATACACCGGAAACAAAATAAAACAACAAAATTACCCTTTCATCATCACCATCGTGCCATCATTATTATTGTTATTTACGTTACTGTTACATAGTGGAAAAGATAGGAAAGAACATACATTATTATTATGACTGAAAACACACACAATGCCTGTTGAATTATTTGCATATAAAGAGACATGGAAATGGTGGAAATGGTAGCGAAACTGCCACTGTGCCTGCTTCGTGCAGCAACTCCTTCTATACATTTTCCTACCCTTGTTTCTCTTAAAATTTCCCATCTGTCTCTGTCTTTCTTCGATGCCAACGTGCTTTATTAATTTTCCAATCTTTAAGTAAATCGGTAAACTAACATTACGAACGGGGAAGAAGACAATGTTTCCCACGCAACAAACGCCCATATGAACAAAAAATTTGCATAGTGGCAGGTGATGGTACAGGTAGGGGAAGAGTAGCATCATCATCATCATCTTCTCATCCTCCTCTTGCACCTTTTTCCATTTTATGAATTTATGCTAAACACTTTTTGAGCTGCTTCCTTTCCTGTGTGCCTCCCTGGCTGACTGACTGGCTTTTTGCCACTTCTATGTAAATATGTACTTTCTTCATCATTCTCCATTTTCCCTGCAAATGGGAAAAATGTTGTTTTTCTTTTCCTTTGCAGCTAGACGGCGAAGCTGTTTGTTTGTTTGTTTGTTTATGTTCTCGAGGGCTGGAAATTTAGTTTTCATGGAAAAGCACCTTCTTCGCGTACGACTCACTTAGTAGTCGTTTACCAACACTAGATAAATAAATATGTATTTGGAACCTAAAATAGGGGTGGCAGCTTTAGATTAGAAACTGCCATTCCGTGCTTATGTAAAAGCTAATCAGGAAGTACTTACAATACGTTGATAATTGTGTTTGTCCGTTTAGAATATTTTTAATTTTATACAATAAGAACAAATTTCCAAAATATTCCAATTAATCATAAAACAACAGGTTTCACTAATAGACCAACGCATCATCACACCAACCTTGCAACTTTCAATTGATTGCCCGAATTTGTTTGTTAAAAACGAATTAATTCAAATATTGCTGGGCATTGTGGCCTTAATTTTATCGATCTTTACTACACATCATTACAAGCCATCCATTTTATTCAAATAAAAATAGTTGGAAAACTTTCCTCTAAAAGTTCCTATCCAAAATTAGAAATAATTGTGTAACGTGTGCATTTTAAATGTAAAAGAAAACTTTCCTCTATTCGTTTAAGGAATGGCAAAGTCTTCTCTCTTGTTCGCTTTTCTTTTATGTCTCTTTCTCTTTCTCTCTCTCTCTTGTTCGCTTTCTCTTACTGTAGTACTCCACTAAAACACAGCGACGAAAGTATTTAAAAGAATACGGAAACGATGGTAACCATGTTAGTGAACTATTAACTTTTCAAATAAAGAAGAATAAAAAAAAAACAGGATAAAAGTAAAGAGCAGAGTAACTAAGCAGGCAAGCAGGTAAAGTCGCCCATCAGCAGAGGAAGAAAACGTAGCGGAGACCGGCAGACAGACAGACAGACAGAGAGCTGAAGACGAGCTACAAATGAAAGCCAGTTTTCGTTAACTTTGTTGTTAAAAGAAATGTTTTGTATGTATTCACATACATATGTATATATATATATATATACATAGCATTCTAGTTACTTACTACTCGTATTTACTAAGGGTTGTTTTTCGACTTTTAAATTTATTCTTGTTGAAAAGTTTCCTTGCAATAATTTGGTTTATTATTTGGTAGAATGTTATTGTGGAAAAGTTAGTTTGTCGATGTCTTTTGGGCGGAAATAAAAATTTTTCGGAATAGCAATTTAAAATTAAATTTACATACTACTGTTTCATTTTTAGTTCGTATCTTAATCTCTTTAATTATTCCATCCATGTGAAAAAATCAATGTAGCTTATCTTTACTCTACTTCGCCGATAATTGCGCCATAACCGAATTCTTCTCGTATCACTAAATTACGCATTTTTTTCCAATGGTCCAAATTAACTGGAGATTCTTTCCAATCCACATCTATTGTGGGTATCCATTCCGCGCTATTCCACTCCTCCTTAATTAAATTTTAACTAGAATCTATCTGCTTCGAAACCTGAAACATTCCCCACTCGCCAGGTTCTTTTCCCTACTCTTTCTCCTGGTGCTCTCCCCCTTTTCCCCCACCACTATTTGTAACCCTTTACCATTTCCACAATTTCACGGACTTGAACTTTTACTCGTTTGGTATTAATCACTTTTAAATTAATATTTAATTAAGGTTAATTCTCAGATTATTAGAAATCCGCCTTCTAAGAGTTTTATTGTTCACCCCTTCTTTTCTCTTTTTCTCTCTCTCTCTCACGCACTCTTTTCAATTTTCCTCCATTTCGGACGCCTTCATCTGTGTGGTGGCATCGCACCTTCACATTTAAACTTCACTGTTGAAACAAGATGAATAAAGAGGCGGATGAATGCAATTTAACACATTTTAAACAAGATAAGAATAAAAAAAAAAAGAAAAATAGAAGCAGAAAGAGAGAAGGCGGATAATAAAAGGAGAAGAATTCCACTGTTTCAAAATGAAATAATGAAAATAATTCCGTTACTACTTACGAAAAGTTTAAGGTGAAATAGAAATAGAATTAGAAATTAAAAAAAAAAAGAGAGAGCAAAGAAGAGAAAGGAAAGACAAAGATTAACAAAATGATAAATACAAAGATACGGTTCGAAACTTAGAGACAGAGCGAAGAGAAGGGGGGGGGGGAGAGAACTTATGATTCTCCGTAATAGAACATGAAAAGTTTAATTAGATTTTTTGAGGTTGACGACTTTTGATTCAAATCCGATTAAAATAGGTACTATTTGCACTATTCTTCGACTTGCTGGAATGTAAATCGGAGTACTTCTCTTGCAATACTTCTTAATACAGATTAACAGAACCTCCTTACATCATCATAATTATAATAACATTCAAACGGTGCCACATTTAAATCTTTCCCACTGTCTAAAAAAGTAGAAAGACGTCACTTTCACTAAACGGAATAAACATAAAAAACAAAGGTGTAAACAAGCCCTTAAATAATTGATCTGCTCAAAAAAATAAAGAGGAAAAATCCCCAACAATTCAACATCCATTTGTACCTACAACTACCTCTTTACCTTTGTATACCTTTTTGTCGTTCTGTGTATGTGTGTCTGTGTGTGTTTATGCGGTTGTTTTTCCTCCCCCTCTCTACCTACCTACATCCTCAAACTCCATTATATTCTCCCCAAAACTTTTCTCTCTTTTCCTCATTTCGCTCTGATCTCATTCTCTTTTGTCGAACACACTCCATATCCACTAGTTTCTCCTCGATCCATGTTTTATTAATGAAAGTGGCGCGTTTTATTTTCCAGATATCTATATCTACAATATAATGCCATTTCAATGTTTATTTTCTCCATTAATCGATTGTTGTTGTTATTGACGCGTATTTCGGCATGTTTTCCTGTATCTATATGCGACTATGTGTTTAGTATAGAGTTTTAATCGGCACATTTCGTTGGTGGTATGCATGTATGCATGCATGGATTTTGAATAAAATTTAAATTTTTATAAGGATATTGCTACCAGAGTATTTGTTTCTTGTTTTGTTTTTGTGTGTCCTTATTCCATTGTCCGTTTATTTTTGAAAATCCATATTTTATCATTACATGAATTCCGAAACTAATCCCACCAACACTCGTGGAGTATTTAGCGATCCATTGACCTGTTTATCTGTATTCTTCGAAAATTGTAACGCTTTCCCTGATTGTTTTTTTTTTCTTGGTCTCCAATTTCTATATTTTGCTTTACCAGCACCAGAACCACCAGCGATAGCAAAAATTCTATGGAGACTGTTTCTATTGCTCTCACTCTTAATATTTTCTTCTTTTCCTGTTAGAATTGTACTGCACCTTCTCACCCTCATTCCCCAAACATACCGCCGCCCTATTACAATATGGTCAACAACACACGATAATATACAATTCAACTCGTCAAATAAAAAAAAAGAAAAACCCGGAAAAACGACCATCATAAATCGATAAATTATTATGAAAACGACAGAATATAAAGGAAATAAAATACAAATAAATAAATAAAAGGAGAATCCTCAAATAAAAAATGAAAAGGAAAAAAATGCGAGGAGAAAAGATACAAAATGTGACAGTTTTACCAACCAATGATTTACTACAAATAGAAATATATTTCGTTCTCTTTTCCTCGCATTTCTGTCTACCTTTTTTTTTCTCTTTCATTCTCAATAGATATACTAATAAATTGTAATGAAAAAGAAAAAAAGCAAAAGCAAACACTACCTATATCCATTCTAAACAGAATATTGCAGCTAATTTTTATGTGTTGTGAATTGGCCTGCTGGGGCTGATAATAGTGTGTGCGTGTGTGTGTATGTGGTGGTTAATGTGCATTCTACTCTATGGATGGGGAGTGGATAGAATACAGGGAACGAGGAATTATTATTTATTTATGGAAGTTTAATAGGGCATTAATAGTGAGAAACTACTACGAATAGGAGAAAATGGAAAGCGGGGAAGCGAAAGGAAATGGGAAAAGAAAAAAGAGGGGAAAATTTTAAAGTGCAATCAGCAATTTGATATTCATAAAATTCATGAATAATTTGATAAGTAAAAATGTGCTAAAATGAAATCTCATCTTCAAAAAGAAAATAAAATTTTCATTATTTCAACGCAACAAATTGCTGAACCTCATCAGTAGAACCCCATTCACGCCCACAGTGACAAATGTGATTTAATAAGTTGAAAAATAAAATAAAATTGTTACCCCCGTCCCTATACAACACTTTGCAATGCCACAAGTCCACTACAAATAAACGTCACCAAGTACACACACACACAGGAAAAGAGGAATATGAGTTTTCTACTATTTGTTCATTATTATTATTTTATAAATAAAAGTCCGATGGATAAAAGTGTTTGAAATTAAAAGATGAAAATAAAATGAAAAAGATAAAAAAAACAACAACAATAAGGAGACAAAGACGAGGAGAGTGTAAAGTAGTTTCTATACAGCCCACTTTTGGGTGAAATAATTTTTCCTCTTTTCATTTCTGTATCAAAATGAAGATATAAAAGTTGATTTTTATGATCACCACTACCGCCACAAATTGTTTATTGGACGATGATTTTATTTTCTTCATTTTTTTTTTTTTTTCTTTTTAGAATGCTGATTGGACAATAAATTTTTGATAAAGAATACAAAGAAAAACAGACAAAGAGATAAAAGAAAAAATATGTTCCATATGAAAATACTATCTATATACATAGTAATATGAAAAATTGGTCATTTCGTTACCAAACTTGTTGCTACGTCTTTCATTTTGTGAAATATGCAATATTTTTATTCAAAAGTAGAACTCAAAAGATATTATTAACCTAGCAACTGTACATACTCGATCTGTTCTATCTACAGAATACAAATTGTAGATAGATCAGTATGTTCATATTTTTCTTTCACTAAAAATGTAGGTAGCAAACAGAAATGCATACAACTAAAATCCGCATCAGCTACAATAATTCGCATTTCTGCTAAATTAGCATACCTAATATGCATCTACTAACTAAAAACTACTGAAACACAAAATTTAATAACGCACATAAAAACATCATTCTGCTAGAGATCAACACCACCATCTAAATTCATAAAATTTAACTAAAGTGAAGAAAATGTCTACTCAACCCTCACTCTCTCTCTCTCTCTCTCTCTCTTGCTTTGCGAAGGATACACACAAAGATGCAAACAATGAATATTAACTTAATTACCTACATCCGAAATGGTGCTATGTATGTGGCAACATAAAATGGTACATATTAACCAGAATTGGGCAAATTTTACGTGTATGATGTTTTTGGTGACCACATTCTGTCATCGTTAATCGTGAGATGAGAAAGAGTATAGCTAGAGAGAGAGAGGGAAAGTTTAGATAGAACAAAACTTTTGACAATGAGAACATGCTTTCGCGTTGAAAGACCGTTAAGTTAATATGGAATTATTATTGATAATTTTATAATAAAAAGAATTAAAATAATTGCGGTCCATTACGACTATAAGCATCTTTTATTGAATGAAAACCATTTCTTATCTAATTCGAAGTAAACATGAACAATAAGAATAAATACCGACTTAGTGGTACATTAAAAAAATTGCATGAAATTACTCTGAAATTTCCTGTGACATTGTTAATCAATAATTATAATTATATCTTTCTTTTAAAATTTGATATTTTTTACAATATTTGCCCCAATAGTCTATAGCTATTACATCTAGCAGTTATTATCTTTAGCTATCTATAGCTGTTGGGTGTTCTCGCTACCCAGAACCCAATCTTCAATTGGTTTAAATATTATTGAATATGAATATTTTTATGGAAAGTAAACGTACCCTTATAATTAACTACTTTTAGTTGCCATCGTTTCCAAAGAATGTTTACTTTTGTTGCATATGTACCAATGATCAAGTATATCCTGCAAATCTTGAAATATTGCTACTAGGTACTTGTAATACTGATATGTGCGCTACGTAGGTATATAAGCCATTTTCAGATGCAAACCTTTATCTAAGAGGAATACGGGGTAATGATTTATTATTATTTATTCAAACTTTTAAAAAACTCTGCTATGTTGTTAATATATAAATAAATGTTACACTCTTCTTAAACAATAAATACAGTACCTATATTTCAGAATTTTACCATGATCTACATGAATTCTGAACAAAACGCCAACCTGTAAACCTTTACATTTTTCGTTATGTTCATGCATTTATTTCGCATTAAATTAACATAGTATTGATTTGTTATAATGTAATATATCAGTAATTATATTAATATAATATATAGATATTCAAATATTTTGAATATATCTTAAATTTTTAAATTTTATTAGATTTTCTATTGTATTTTTTTAGCTTAGACGATTTCTCATTTGCTGCAATTAAATATTGTTAGTTCGGTAAATGTAAATGCATTATCTACAATGAGAATAAAGGTTATTAAAAATAAAATAAAAACGGTAACGGTTAACCGTAATTTCAATTCGAAACGCAAATGTGCGAATCGTTGCATCTCTAAAATCGAAGTCTTAGTTAATTCGTGAATTTAGTGAGTTAAATTTACTGAGACTTTTTATGTTTAATATTCGTTTTTCTCGAATTTAAATTATATAGGCGACATAGACGGCCAAAAACCCATTCTAAACGTGCATTCTCTAAAATAAAAACAAAGATGTCCGCATAAATATCTAATACAAAAAGCTGTAGTTGTACATTACTACTGAAAATGAGAAAATTAAATGAAGTTATAAATTAATAATAAATCTATTTCATGATTTATTGAAATGTACAAAATGAAATATTGTTAACAACAATTCGTAAGTTATTTCTAGAGAATTACACTCATACTGGTGTATATGGAGCAACAATTAATTAATTAATTTCTAGCGAAAGGATCTATTGTTTTGTTAATTATTTTACAAAACTTAACTTCTCGGTTGTATGATTAAATAAAACAAATTTACAAGTAAATCTAATGAAGTAGATGAACAACCACTACTAATTAGAAGATTATAGATACAAATATAGTAGGCATGTATGTGTATGTAAATATCCATGTATGTGGAAGATTTTATAGTTTTCCATTGAAATCAAAGAAGTTGACTGATGAGAGGAGTTGTCTAGATAAGAGCCGCTGTATTTGAACATGAGGCTTGTACCAATCAAACATAAATTGTCTCACCTTTTGGGCAACTGCCCATCCAATAATTGTGATCAAATGACAAAAAACAACGATTTACAAATGATTTTTTTTAGCGTATTTTATTCCACAACGCAGTATATTTACATCTGCTTTTGAATAATCAAATTATTCAAATTAATTAAATTTCCATTGTTGTCACATCAAATAATAATTAAATTTCTACAAGGTCGTATCAATATTGACTTTGAATTTATCTTATATAAACACATTTCGAAATAACTGTGAGAGATCGCGGCGATGGAAAAGCGGGAACAGAAGAAAATTGGACTTGGAAGAAATTAAATTATTAAAAAATATATTGGAAAAAAAAGAAAGGCGGAATACTAATTTTTCCTGCACTGTTTACACACGGCGCACTCAATTTAATAGACGAGAAAATTTGAGATTGTTTTTTAATTATATTTAAGAGGTTCCAAATTAGGGCTCAAAAAAAAAACATTATTATTGCATCTGTTGTAAAAATCTGAATTAGGTTAATTCATTTCCGAAATAAATCAACTCTATTCTTCCATTCCTGTCTCTCTCTCTCTCTGCCCCTTTATCTCTCTTCACTAACTGAATCCTCAACTCGAAACCACTGAACATTTCAATTGCCAAATATTCGAGTTAATATTCACTTGAAGCAGAACAATGTGGTAGTAACAATTCCGATGTTATCCAGATATTCTCTCGCTATCCTGCTTTAAATCTATATATGGGTACATATATGTGGGTGTTTAATTAAATTATTATTATTTTAACTGGATAATGTTAAATTATAATTTGACAATAGTTTTATGCCAAAGATATAATAATATTAACAATCATTTGAGCTAGAAGTTAGTTAATACTCATCCAAACGATTCCAGGTCATGCAAAATTCGAAGGATTACAATTGGCATGTGTGCGATGTTTTGGATGAATCCAGAATCTGCCTCCGGTTGTTATTGCTTTTGTCTAATTTTACCTAAAACTCTTTCAAAAAAAAAACCAAAAACAAGACAAAATTTGTGATAATAATTTCTAAAAACACAATAAAACTAAAATGGGTGGACGGGTGGCGTATCAGTTAGAAGAGAGCACACCATCATGTTTAAAACTTCTCCTTCCGCCTTTCTCCTTGCCTCTTCCAGTGTAAAATCCAAAAACATTCTACCGTTCCTTCTTATCCGCCCTTATTCGCTATAAAGTAGCGAGTAGATTAAAATAAAACGACAAAACTCTTTTGCTTGAATACTGGTTGTGTTTTGTTATTAAGAAATAAATTAGAAAAGATATTGGAGAGAGAGAGAGAGAGACAGAGAGCGGAAAAGAATGATGACGATAAAATGTTTGCTAAGAAGAAGAGATCGAGAATTAGATATGATGCTAAAATTTAAATAATAGTATATATGTACATAATTCGAAGGTAGGACGGCAGTGGTAGATTTGTTTAACTATTAATCTTAGTATTTTAATTATAAAATTTCGTGATCGTAACGGTTTTGCCAACGATATATCGTTCCTCGAATAAGTACAAAGTTTTCACATTTTTTCGCTCAACATTATATTTCTTTCTCAATTTATCATCATTTCCAGATAAAATTGCTTTGAAAAAATGTCGTCATAAAACCACCACCACAACGACCGCACAAAACAACAATCGAACAACAACACGAACACACTAAAGCAAAACTCAATGATCCAAAAAAGCCCGAATATTTTTTTTTATATGGTAACAAATAACCCCTTTTATCGATGCCTTCTCACACTAGTCCTATAGGTCCTTCGTCATCATACCAGTGCCGCCACATTTTCTCCATATTTACCTCTTTTTCATTCATAAAAAATACTCTTTCAAGATCAACCGAACAAAAAAACACTTCCACTAGAAAAAATAAAGGAAGCAGAAGACGACGGAGAAAAAGCAGAAAAGGAAAATTAAGTTAAATGGCAAAACAGTTTTCTGTTTAGCCGACGCTGTTTTACGCCTTAAAATAATAAGTTCGAGGAGCAATAATGCCGGCATATAAACGTTATATTGGAAAATAAAATGGTTTTATGAAGAAAAAAAGGGTCGCTCGCACAAAAGAATGAAAATATGTAGAAGAAGGAAGTGGAATAAGAAGATTCTCAATGTTGTGTTCAGTGTTATTTTAAAAGAATTTGCCTTGTAGCCCTAATATCTTTTGCCCTTTTCTTTCTTTTGCCAGAAACAAGTAACAGCTGCACAACGACAACAACAACAGCAACAAGACAGCAGCAGCAGTAGCAATTCTGAAATGCTCTTAAGTTAATAAGAAAAAGCCTTCTGCTCTTTTTATTTGAAATCATTATAGTATATTATCCGACAAATTGCTAGATAATTGCATATTTGGCAACTGGATGGTTATGCCTATACGCACAATAATGACCAACATTCCATTTCAATTGTGACAGTTAATGGTTCAGTATAAAGGCCCAGTTAAAGGTCCTTACATTTGCCTAATAGTTACAACCTTAATTGTAACTTACAATATCGATAAAGGACACGTGTCAGAAACTGCCCTTCCAACATAAATCTTAGCTACACAATATATAAAAGCTTATTATTCTTAATTTACTAGAGATTTCCAGTTAAACCTATCTAATTTGAAGTACGAGTTTTCACCAGTACCTCGTTGTGGTTTTATTCACATTAAACTTCATCATAACGGAGAGAGTGAATTTACTCTCTCTAATTTACTCTAGATCTAAGAAAAAAATTGACAAGTTTTTAATAAAGCCGAATGAAATATTATACTTCTGTATGGGGTGGCGAAAAAAGTACTACCTCTGTCACTAAAAAGGGTAGTCATCCTCCTCATTTATGGTCTCTAGGAAAATATATAAACTCCACGCTACTGCCACTGCCACTGGCACTGGCTGCTTTTGCCACCACTATTGCTGCACCCATATTATTTGACAGTATTCACTACTTTATGGGACACCTCAAATTTACTGCCTAAGCACTTTATTGAAAGAGGTATACAGTGTTGCCGTGACCTGCTGTTTCAAACGTTCTATTGCAATAGAGCCCCAGCAGCAGCAGCAGCAGCATCAGGCTTTAAGCCACATCTTCACCTAAAATTGATCGAGCACGGACTCACAATGCAATAATAAAGTGTAAGAGAGCGGTGGATTAATTGCCTACCGATATAAGCTACCTATTTAAAGTGGAATTTAGCCCTTCATTTTGACACATTGAATCCGAACTTTAGGTATTTTTTTCTGGTTGATCCCTTGCCCGGGTCTTATCATTTATGATCCTCTGGTCCCATTAAAACTGAATATAGAAGAAAAAACCATACAATTTTTCATAAGGAAATCGTCTCGGTGTCAGCAGATGCACAAATTTCCAGCCTAAAAAAGAAGAACGGATATCTACTCGGAAAATCCAAGTTTTCTATCCTTACACCTAAAAATTTCGTAATCCATCTGCAATGTAGCAAAACCAAGGCTCAGTGACATTCTGTGTATGTGTGTGTGTGTGTATGTGCGGGGTCTAAATTAGACATTTTATAGTCTATACGGGACAGCTTTTCTTTAAACCCAACCCGAAACCCTCTCACTCCCACTCTGTCTCATAAATGCTTTCTAAATCCGCCCTTCTTACTCAATGTATTCATTCAGGAGCGGGTGAAGAGTAAAAGGATAAGGGAACAGAGAAAATGTATATATATGTAGATAAATTCGCAAACTTTAAATGCTGTTGCCAGAATACTACATGCGTGTGACGGTATGTGTGTGTGTGTGTGTGTGTGGAAATTAATCATTCGTTGCTGAATAGTCGGAGTTATTAGTCGACTAGTTTTTATTTCGAAATGATTAATAATATAATTTTGGGAGTGACTTTTGTTTTGTTTGCGAGATAAGTGAAAAGGGAATAAGGAGCAGGAGGGGGGCTCAAAGAGACGTATGGAATAGAGTTAGGGTTACAAAATAGTGCACAGAGAATTTATGCATATTATAATCTAATCTGAGCGATTATAAACCAATTCGTAAATGATATACGGAAATGATCCGATTGCAAAAGCAGGCAGCAATTTTAATTGACCTCGAATCACTTCCACGCCAATGCTCATTTTCCACTTTATCAACCATCATCACTACCCCATTACCACCCTCCTTCTATCCTCTCTACCTTTTTCCCTGGCTCTCACTCCTCTTCCCTTACACATACATCGTCTAGATGACAGATCATCATCATTATCGTATCAGATCAGATCACATCCAGATTCAAAAAAGAAAAAAAAAAGTAGAAAAAACCATCTTCGCCGTCTTCCATCTATCCATTTATAAGCGAAAAAAAAGACGCATTTTATTGTGTGGTCCGCTTTATTGGATTTTATTTACGGCTGGCAGCTTATCAAAACCGTTACGTTGTATTACCCTTTTCTATATCGCACTATTCTTCCACCACTCTTTCGCCTTCAATCCGATGAAAATGGCAGGATAAGTTGAAAAAGGACACCTCTTGCATGATTGTCGGATTTCATTTTGTGGCCAAAATATAGAGTTCTAGAGATCTGATGAAGGACGTGAATAAAATCCGAAAGGCCGTTACTGCTACCTGACCTTTAATTGCTAACAGACCTGATTTATCTGCCATAATTCGATTCCTCGTTAGCTGAAACTACTAGTAGTTGCGTTCAAATTGTTTACATTAAAAGCCATTTAAACTTTCAAGCCTTTTGCACAAAATCTGTACTCCAACAATTTTGTATTAATGCCGTTTTCCGTTTACACACTCAAAATAGTTTGCACAAAATTTACCAAAAAAATACCGACGGATGTATGTTGATTTATATGACCATAAAATCAATAAATATTCATAAAAATGTAGTTTTTCCTCTCCGAGGAAAAATTGTATCGGATTTGGGTTTAGATATCTACATTTTTCGACATCTAATTTTTTCCTGTGTTCGAAAAATGCAATAATAACGAAGATAAATAAACCCCTTGTCAAAAGTGTATCGGTAAGACGCAGATATGCTGTCAAATATCCCTATCACATGAATTAGTAGTTAATAGCTCACAGTTTTCTCTGACTCTCGATGATTTTGTGCAAAATGTTTAAAAATATAAACGGCCCTTCAGATTACTGTATTTGTCTGCTTTCCGTTCGTGACATATTTGACTGTGAAGTTATTAGTGTCATATTATTGCATTATTATTACATGTAGCTTGGTAGAGTGGCCGTCATTCTAAATGCATTTTCAAGATCCAATTTTTCTAAAATTCGTTATACATATTCCGAAAACTGCTTTTGACCACTCCATCATCTACGACTGTTGCTTGCTACTGCTACTTGCTAGACCGTGCAATACATAAATTCCCGTTTTCCATCTTTCTACTATACTACAGTATACGATACTATAGTATCGTATTGTTGGATCATTTCACCAAGATATTTCAGGCGTTCTAAAGAAATATCTTCGATACATGCTTCTGGTCGAACGTATAAAATATAGTAAATAAGCGAATGAGTAAAGTGTGTGTTCTATATTGATGGGTTGCTATGGTCACCGTCCGTCCTGGACATTTGGTCCAAGTTGCATTGATGGAACGTACAGTTATCCACCTTCCTTTCGACTATGAACCTTTTTAATAAAGTCACTGTAGAGAAGATTGGTAGAGACATTTTGATTGTATGTTGTCGATGGCATCTCGTAAATATTTGCTCTAAATAACGATTGGAAAGGAAGGAAAATGTGATACCATTTTCCCTATATAAATGAAATAGGGACAAACAGTTAACTGATTTTCATCTCGAGGTATTTAAGTATGAGTAAAGCGTGGTGTTTTTCTAAATAAATAAATAATGAGATAAATTTAAATGTGGAAAAAAAAATTGATTGAATGTACTGACTGGTGCATAGGGTTTATTGTTGCTGTTTCATTTTTTGCTCTTCAAGGGAGAGAAAGCCGGAAGAAATCAAAGCAAATTGATCACAAACCAATTCGAATAAAAATGCTTCACTTTCGGCATTCAATATTTCCCATTTTTTTTTTTTTTTTGGCTTCTATATTAAATTTCCCTTCCTATCCTCTCCTAACCCAACAAATACATGTATATACATAACCTAAAAAATATTTATTAAACATAAATCCAACCTTCATTTATAGAAAAAAAATCTCCGTATATGTATTTACATTTACATACGTACCTACGTAGAGCGGCACTAAATCGAATAGAAAAATCGAAAAATGTCCCTTGAGGACGTTTCCACCATGGAGAAACCTTTGGGTTTTTTCCTTTCCAAAAATTTGATGGCGCATGAAGAAAGAAGTTAAACGAAAAGAAAAGAAAAAAGGGGGTTCAGTAAAAAGTCAGTTGGAGGAAGAACGTAATAAAAAGAATAAAAAAAAATTGACTCTTATTTAACCACGGCTACCACCACCATCGAGATAAATAATAAAAATATATTTTTTGGATTACTAGGTCGAAGATGACGATATGTTATAGTGATGATGATAAAAATTTATCCTTGTCTAGAAAGATGGAGGTTTTTTTGTGATCGTGATGGTTGTGCTGACTTGAATTTATCTTAAGGGTATTATTTGGGCAGTTTGATAAACCGTCTTTAAGTAGATAATGATCGTAGAACATTAACCATGGAGAATATTAGATAGGACTTTTAACACTATTATTAGCAACAAATCATGGAAAAAATGTGCAAATACCAACAAACATCAACACGATATGAATATATCGAACAAAGAATATAAATAATCGATGCGCCGTGACGCTTTGTTTCATCCAAAAATATAAAACGAATAACATTCACACCAGACCGATTTTCGCTCTATACCAAAATCAGCATAAAAGCAAAATGAAAAAAAAAAAAAGAAAAATAATAAAAAAGATAAAGAAATAAAGTTATATAGCATGTAAAAATTGTAAAAAGCAGCTCTAGCAGCAGCAGTAAGTATCGGTTAAATTTCTCGCGACGACAAAACGGCCAAAAATATTATAGGCAATCCAGGATGAGAAGGAATTTCGATTCCATATCGACAGAGAGACACAGAGAGGAGCGTAAGTAAAGGAAGGGAGATAAAATGAAAGCTGACAATGGCATCAGTAAATGTGGGAATGTCGTGTGGTGGAATTGCAACGACGACGACGACGACGATGGCTAACCGATCCGATTGTATATTGGATATTGGATTGAGAAAGAATCAGAAGAGAGCACTATTTAACTTTTTTATTTTTTTTAACACAGTCTATTCTTTCCTTTCTCATTCTTCTTTATTGTTGTTAACATCCTGGATGAAAATTTTTGAAATTCCCTGAAAAATAAAATGGATAAAAATAGAAAGCCATTAACAAAAATAATACGAAGACCAACTCGACCAATGGCACCAGCTGTAATTCAATATGATTTCTTCTCCACACTCTCTCCCTCTCCCTCTCGCCATATAGTATAAGTGAATCTAAGGAGATGTAAACAAATCTAAATGTCGATGGATTCCAAAAACAAAGTAAGTTTCTGTAGCCTCAACTTTATTTCTACTCAGCATCTATCCATCCATATACGATGTCTTTTCAAAACAAAGCCGGGGAATGCGTTCCATCAACGAAATCGACGACGACAATTGACAGCTGAAACTCCTGGAAAAATGATAGTTCGTCGTTCGTCTAAGCAAAGGGAAGCAGTAGAGGGATGAAATGAACGAATGAAAAGATGATGGGATGACGAATATGATGGCAAACGAGACACAGTTATTTAATACTTCGAATTTTCAGCAAGGTTCGTCCATTATGCAAGGAATATATAGGGAAGCAGGGAAGGGAATGGAATAAGGAAAACAAGCAGAAGATTTTTCAATTTTGATTTCGTATTTAATGTCATCAATAATAATAATAATAATAATGGAAGAGTGGGATTCATTCAAGAAAATCAATAAAAAGCTTTGCATGTGGTCAATGTATGATTAGAATCGTACAGAGTTTTCGAATTCGTCTTGAATCTGTAGAATATCTAAAATTAAATAAATTCGGGTTAATCAATTAGATTTAAAATTTATAACTCGATTAGCTGCTCTTCTGAAACACCATCACAATGGATGCGCCGCGTACCAAAATAATACCATTTTGTAACGACTACACAAAATAATGATCACCATCCATAAAAGAACGACGCGCATTCCAAATTCGTATTTCAGCGACTTAATATATTAAATAATCAAATTTAAAGGCACGCTGCTGCTGCTGCTGCTGATGCTCTTTTTCTCTAGAAATGACTGTTGGCAGCCCGGCTGGCTGGCTGGCTGGTTGGCGGTCTGGATGGATAGAAAGTTAGCTGTTTGGCTTTAAACAGCATCATTGGAGATGCAATTTTCAATATTAGGTTTCTATTTGCTAAATTGCAGTTGGCAAAATAAGATAAAAAACGACCCAAAAAAAAAATGGATGTTAGTTTCGCATTTGCTTTAATTAATTTTCTTCGTCAAGTGTTTCAAAAAGGCTTCCAGTTTTTTTTCTTTTTTGCATCGTTTTTATCGATCGGTAAATGGTAAAAAGCTCAAAATAGTAATTGAATCTATTAAGTTTGAACCACTACATAAACTTGTTTTCCCTTCTCTTTAATTTCGTTTTTACTGTTGTTTGGAATTCTATCTGTTTTTTCTTCATTTTTCACTGTTTGACACTATCAAAAAATACAACCAATACCAAAACACTGGAGCAGAGACAAGGGACTGAAAGATCAAGAAACTTTAGAAAATTTCATTTTATGTTTATATTCCGGCAACAAGACAAAGTGGTGTCATCACTCCTGTTGTCTCTCTAGTGGGCAGCAGGTTTTCGGGCCTCAAACAATTTGGAAAAGTAAAAGTTGGGGTTAAACGAGAAAATGACAATCATCTGCAACTATATAATATACGTGTATGTGTTTATTTATGACTTTGTTCATCGCCATAGCAGGCGAGTTTTTGCTCTACTCTACTCAATTTGAAATAATTGTTTCCATCAATTTAGCACCATTGTCTGGAAACACAAACACTTTTAAATACCATTTCAAATGTCTTCAGGCACCTAAACTAATAACAATAATAATAATACGACCAAATCCGTACTCTGACGAAAAAAGAGATAGTAGTTGTAGTTGTCGTAGATGTGCAGTATGAAACTTTTAAGTCCGTCCATCCGCTCCTCCTCGTCGCTCCTTTTCCCGTTTCGTTAAAGATGACATTTCTTCTTTTTCAAGCCAACAAGCAAGTAAAAGACAAGAGCAGAAAAGATAAAATTGCTAGTAGTAAAGTAAAATGCAATCTTTCCACTCTTATCTTACAATGTTTATTACAAACAGGAGCAGCAGCAGCAGCAGCAGCAGCAGCAGGAGCCAGTGCACTGCCAGTAAAATGAAATTGTAAAATTATTTATTTCTTTTTGAAAATTGGATTGGCGATGCTATTTTGCAATTGCAATAGATATCAAAATAAACGTACATACATATATTTTCCTATTTTCTTCTTCTGTTCTTTTAAATCTAAAAATAAACAAAAAAAAAACCTTGTTTATTCTCCATCAAAACTTAAAATAATAACGACGAATGAGGATTGCTGTGGTGGTGGTGATGGTGACGACTACTAGTTAGTTGTGTTTGTATTTGAAACTCATAAGACAACATTAGAATCGCGAAAGGCAATCTTATTTGGATAACCGAAATGATCCAAATACGGCCACCACCTTCACACCCTCTTCTCTCTTCTCTCATCTCTGCAAATCAAACCAAAAAAAAAAACATTTTTTTTTCTTTCAGTTTTTAGACAAAAACTGAAACTGACGAACGTCGTTTTCCTCATCTCCTCCCAACTAGTTGCCACCATTTCCACCATTGCCACATTTCCTTTGTTAGCAATGTCCTATTTCGTGGACATTGTTGTCATATGCTTGGCCATCCCGCAGACTCCCAAGCATGGCAATAGTTCTCTATCGTTTTCGGTAACGGTAGTCAGTTGGGGCAGTTAGCTACTAGTCAGCTTCGCTAGTCAGTTGTTGAACGGCGGATGAGAAGGAGTTGTTGTCTAATGCTGCTGCATTAGGCAAATATATTAAAGTTTCCGGGGAAGAACGTGCGAGTGGAATCCGGAAGTGAAAATTTCGACATCAATTTTTTTTTTTATTTTTATTTTTTTTTTTTAGTGATTGATTTAGTGAGTTTTTTTTATCGAAAGTAAGTACTCCAGCTAGATATTGATAAATGTTTGCCATTGGCGAATCATATAGTTAAGATAAAATAAATTATGATAAATTGCGATAGCTACATTTAAATTTTTGTTATAAGGATTTATTAGAACGTTAAATCGGGGTGATAGCGCATTTTTATGACTTCATAAAACCTCGAATTTGGGATAGAAAGAGAGAGAGAGAGAACGAACTGAATAAAGCTATAACAACAAATTATTATTTATTGTCCGATTATCTCTAGAGCCCGAATATGCTGAATAGGGATTTAATAAACCGCAATGTCTAAACGCCCTTCTTAATCTTTAATCTCCATATTGTTTTAATTTGAAACTGTTTTCCGATTAAAAAAGACGACAAACTTTTTATGAATTTCACTTATCGCAATTAAATTACTCGAGTGTGTGTGTGTGTGTGTGTGTGTGTGTTTGTGTGGAAATGAATAAATGCGAATGCGTCTCTTTCAAATCGCGAAATTTAAATTGAAAGAGAAAGAGCAAAGCGAAAGGAAACTGTCAAAAGAGGAGAGAAGAAGTTGGAGGTGATGACAGAAAAGGAAATTTCTCGTATTAAACTCGACACCTTATACCGTTGTTTGTTGAGAAATCGCATAACGGGTAGGGGTAGTGGTGGTGGAAATTAGAAAGAGGAAGAGGCTGGTAGATTAAAAGGAACAACTGTAATTATATAGGAGCCATAAAATATAGACGAGCCGTTCTTCTTTTGTTTAGAGGTTTTTATTTTATTTCTATATAATAATATTTATTTCAAGAAACAGAGACAAAATACCGTATCGTAAATATCAAATTGTGCAAACAAAATTGAAAAGAATTAAAACCATTATTATTTTTCTCTATTTGTTATGCGAGAAACGTAATCTCATAATATAATATAGCCAAGTAGACGTTACGTTATGCGTATTAAAAACACTGGGAAAACTCGTCCCTTTTTTCCCATTTAATATATTACATGCTTTCCGAATAATAATAATAATAAAAACGGTCCTAGTCCGAAAAATAATACATCCATAATCATAGCCACGTTATTTCGCTCATTTATGTTTGTGCGATGTGTAAAAATTAATCTATTATCTCGTGTACGTGAAAGGAAATCCTAAAAGAAGAACGAGAGCGAGAAAGAAGGAAAAAAAATTGCTGCTGCATTCTGGATGTTCCGGAATTCATTTCCTCTTTTACATTTTCCAACTTACAGCATTATGCGAAATTGTTCATTTTCTCTGAAAAACACACTAAAAAATTTAACAAATAATTTTTGTGCAGCCACTGACACTTCTGCTGTCCGATTTTTGACAGATTTATTTTTGCCCGGCTATCTGTTAACATCTCAAATATGATAATCGGTGCGAGAAAAATCAATAGGAAAATTACGTATATTTCCTTTTTTGTTGGTTATCCATTCAATGGAAATTTCAATATTGGCTATTGCTACTATACCACGGACGGACCACCACCACCACCAACAACCACCTCTGTCATCATCGCGCCAATAAAAACAACACGACAGGTCGTCGTGATGGAGCTTTAGACGTAGAAAGAGAGATATACGTCAATTAGACCACATTTTCTGGTGGTGATGGATTGCCTGGATGGATTAGCCTTTATACTGATTATCTATATGTATGCGTGGGTGTGTGTGTGTGTGTACAATGTGCAAAGGGCGTGATAGAAAAAGGACAGAACAGGAGGAGGAGAGAGTGGGTGAAAAATAAATTTATTGGAAAAAATTCCATTTGACGCATGGTGTTCTATTTCCCCGCATAGCTGCTCACTGCTGCTGCTCACTGATTGTCATTGTCATGTTGGTGTTTTTTCAATTAAATGGAGAATTTTTCGAATAAAAAGAAAAACAATACATTTTTGTGTGGATATTCACCGCTAATCGAAAATTTATTTTTTTTGGATTTTTTTTTTGCTTGTTGGGGATTGATATAACTATAAAGGATCGTTTACATTCTCAAGCATTGGGGACAAAATCATTGAGAACAATACGTTTTGCACAAGCATTTTGAATAGCTTAAACGCATTTTGAATATTTTGTGCAAGCAGAAACCAAACTGGTATAAAATAAAACGCCGATTGGTTCGTTTAGATTAATGGGGTTCTTTGGGGTTATTTGATACACTGAAGCACGCACTCAATGTGGATTCGCTAGTTTGACAACAAAAATATGAAAAACAAGACCCCATGCAGAGTAGGTAAAGAAATAAATGGTTAAACAAAATCTGCATCGTTCGGAAAATTTTGAACTATTAACTACTAATTCATTTGATAGAGATAGTTGACAGTATATCTGTGTCGAGCCGATTCAATTTTGACAAGGGGTTTATTTATCTGTATCATTATTTCATTTTACTTGAAAAAAGAAAAAAAATAGATGTTGAAAGATGTAGGAATTTAAAGTGAAATCTGATCCAATTTCTTGTTGGGGTGGAAAAAAAGCATTTTTATGAATAGGTATTATCTTAGTGGCCACATAATGTTACACGTGTGCATCTACATTTGTCGGTATTTTTTTGGTAAATTTTATACAAACTGTTTTGAGTGTGTAAACGGAAAACGGCATTAATGCAAAATTGCTTGAATACAAATTTTGTGCAAAATGCTTGAAAGTGTAAACGGCCCTTAACGGGGGATGTTGCTGGAAAAATCGGAAGATATAAAATTCCCGAATCATTCATTATAAATTAATCCTCAACATATTGTATTTCAATATAATCGATTAAGAACACAAATTTACTTTTACTAATAATAATAATAAATTCAATCATTCCATCCCCCATATATTTGAAGCGTTTTCATTCCTTTAGAAAATTTCAAGTGGTGGAAAGGGCGAGAGAGAGAGAGAGAGAGAGTGGTGGCAAGGCAAAAGAGGAGAGATCTCGTAGAAAGAGAATTCTCATTAGTGTGTGTGTGTGCATGTGTGTGTATAGATGAATTTCCAGTAAAAAGTATTCTTCCTTTCCTTCTTTTTCATTTGTATTTCAGCCGATGAATGGAAAACTCTTTAAAAATGGAGATCCAGCTGGTTTGGAATTATATTTGATTATTCTTTAAGTTTGGTTATTGAGTTTGATAAATATTTCAGTGCAGCTGCACAAACATTCACCCTATTAAAAAAAATGGATGGAAGAAGCAAAAATACTGAACAATTGCGAAACAGCATGAAATGTAGAAAATCAAATTATGACAGAAAATGATAGATGAAGAAGCCGAAGGGCTAAACAACATAGGAAACTCGAAAAAAATCAATAAGCTAACTAGCTAAGCTTCAGATACTGCTCGATTAGCACTCCACGACCATCATGCCACATTTCCTCTCAATATTAGCAACCATCCTATTTCAATGTATTCATTTCAATGTATAGGTACACTGATATGAAAACTGATATAATTTAGAATGGCTATACATTACTTCCCCCCCTCTCTGCGCACACGGATAATTAAACAGAAATAAAAATCTCGCAGATAACATCTAACGACTAAATTATTATCCACGATTTAATCAATCTCGCACGACATTTACTTTTTTTCCTTCTTTCCTGCTTTCAACCCCCCATCCCATGACCCTCATCAATACAAAACAAAAAAAAAAAAAAAGTAGGACCAAAAAGAAAAAGGCAGAATAAGGGTCACGAGACAGGGAAACGATCGGCAAAACAAAAAAAAAAGAGAAATCTCGGGGAAAAGTGCCACCATTGCCCATCCATCTTTCAGTTGTCTTGTCCATATTTAGAGGACCCGATAATTTATTTCATGTACATGACTAAACTTTAGGACCTTAATCTTTTTTAGGTCCCCTCCTCTAACCGTCCGGCTTCCCCTTCGTAACAGCACTTTTTTCCAAAAAAAGGAAAAAAAGGGGAAGGAGAATTCTCGCGTGCTCCATCTTTCAATTCTTTGTTTCCATCTACTATAACGATTCATATCATTAAAGAAACAGCGATTTGTAGTATCCATAGTACTGCCCTGCAGCAGCAGCAGCAGCAGCCAACATTTGGTCAAATACTTTTTCTTTCTTCGCGCATGAAGTTACGCGAAAACTTCCCTGTATAGCGTAAGTAATTATTGCAAAACTTGATTAACTGTATTAAAGAGAAGAAACGCCATCGTTCCATACATACTAAAATTTGTATCGAAGTTGTGTTCGGGAAGTTTTGCTAAATAGCTATAGCTAAGAACGATGAGTAGAACGTGTAGAATAATGGAAGAAGAAAGAAAACTGCAATTATGTTAACAATCGCCATGAATCTCAGATATTCTAGCCATCAGAGAATTCTAAGAATCAAATCAATTTATTTGATTCTTAAAAAAAACCAAACAACCGAAAACCCATCGCAGTCTTTAATATAAAATGCATTGAAATTGTTCCATCTGTCCCAGACTGGAGGATTCCTGGATAGTTTTAACTTTTTCTCTCAGTTTTTTTTTTTTTTTTTTCGTTCCCGTCCGATAATGTCACATACACACGAAATAGATTTCTATTAGTGGTTTTAATGGTTAGCTTTTTACTAAGTTGATCCCTTAACTTTGAACTGATAACTTTTGTCAGGCTTCGTAATCCTATAGGATAAATTTTTATATCCATCTCTATCTGGCTCTCCAGGTCTCCTCTACACTACGTATTCTATAAAATCAGTTGCTCAACAGAGGTTTCATTCTCTCTCTCTCTCTCGGTAAAGTTCCCTCTGCTTCTTTTGGGACTTGATTTATCGTTTGTTTGGATAAATAAACTTTTCAGTTTGCATTAATTGTCGTTGAGGGTTTTGTATGGGTATGTGTGGGATTTATTGTTGTTGTTTAGAGTTCCATGTTTTTCCTACCCATTTTAGCTTTTCTTCTATCCAAAAATGAAATCACCCCGGAATTGAAATCTGGTTTGATTGAGGACGAAATATTTTAAGTCATTTTCTTTTTTGCCAATTAAACCATTTTGCATTCAACGGCAAGCGGCCCAAACTACTTTTTTCTCTATTGGTCCTTTTAATGAGCGATACATCCAGATTTAAGATTTCCTATTTTCCATTGAACAATGGACATCGATTAGGTTTTATTGTTTAGCAGTTCAGATTCCAGAAGAATTTCTTCCCCCATTACGCTGGAACCTAATTAATGTTCAACTATTGTACGGGAATAAAAGCTTCACGTATTTTATTATTATTATTATTATTAGCAAATTGAAAGAAAAATGGATAAGGAATCCGTTTGCGCTGCTTAAGACGATATGAAATTGAAAAGAGAATAGAAAATTTGGAGAATCTCGAATAGGAGCGAACGACTCGTCTACAGAGCTACACTAAATTGTAGTTTTATTAATTACAATTTTGTTTGGAAATATAAAAAATTGCCGATTCGCTTCTGCATTTTCCATTTATACAATTGGATACAAAGCAATTAATCCACACACACACAAATACATACACGCGCGAGATTCTGCGCCTCTAATTAAAAAAAAAACAAAAAAAAGAAAATGAATAAAATAAATTTGACATACGCAATTAAAGTGAAATTATAATTTTACTATGTATGCAAACATGCATATATGTATTCTGCCATGGAAAACGCAAAAATAAATAAATTTCATTCTGGAATCGAATAAAATATCTATCTGTATGTACTTCTCCCTTGCTCTAACTCTCTCTCCCTCTCTTTCTATCTATGTTTTATAAAAACATTGTAGTAAATGATATTCTGGCCGAATGAAACTGAATTGAATTAGAGGTGTGTGTGTGTGTGTGTGTGTCTGGCTATGTGAAGTGAGGGGTGGCGAGGTGTATATATGGATGATGAGAGAAGTGAGGCGAGGGCGGTGATTGTAATTTGAGTTTTGTAACAAAATTTTTGAAACATTCAACCATAATAACACGCCCCCTTGCTCTGTCTTTCGACATTGCAGCCCTTTTCAGCGCATTACTGCCACAGCCACCGATACCACCAAAATAATTTGTGGCTGTTGGCTATTTGTGAGCTAGAAAGAGCAAAAGAGAGTGAGAGAGAAAATGAAGGGGCGAAGAGAGCAGATAGCTACTTGATTGCTTATTTCATTTTAGTTTAATTTATAAATAATTCTCTCAATTTGAATAGGTAAATAAATCAGTATTTTGTTTTGTTTCTATACGATTTTTTTTCTAGATTATTTAATGGCGCATGGGGTTTTCGAAATTAAATTTATTAAGTATCAAATGGATTAGCTAATTCCGTTCGGCATCTCATAAACGTAAATTTACGAAATCGAACACTTACTGACACCAGCTCACTTTGGTGGTGGGGCTGGTACTATTACAAACTATGTTCTAAGTATGGAAGACTATAAGAAGGCATGGCAACTAGACAGAAAAAATGGATCGCCATTAGGAGGCCCTGCGATTAGCAGAGATGGCATCTTTATCATTGTTCTTACGAGAAAATAAAATGTTCTTATTTTTAAGAAAAATCGTAGATTTTAGTGCAGTAGAGCTAAAAACTATGATTACAAGAATGAGTATTTCATATAATAGAGCAATTTTTATTTAAAAATTTGTCATAATTTCGTTTTTGTCTTCATTTTATTAATTTTATGATCAGTGACGTGCTACAGTGTTGGATAAAAATACGTAACAAAAATAAGTGGAAATAAAAATATGGATTAATTAATTAAACAACAATTAATCGAATGACAACTAATAAAACGAAGCAATAACAAAGCACGTCAATGGTCCGACAAATCGCTATTGGAACCCGCATTTAGTGGACAACCAATTTTTTGACTCGTAAATATTTTGTTGGGTCGATTCTACTTGTTATTATGGTCTTCATAGTTGGTATTTAATTATAAATAATTTCACCAAAATGGCGACGATTATGGTACTCTACCTTTAAGGAATCTAATATCTATAATATCTATACATAATCTCTGTTGAGTAAATTTATAATTAAAACTTTATCCATATAAAATGTAACTAATAACAGCAAGTCACGCACATACCTATACCTGATGAGAATATGTATCAAGCCTACCCAAAAATGGCTTCTTAATTCTCTTATTATCGATTGTTTTGTGCAAAGAAATTAAGATATAAGTGGTTACACATGTTCATATTTTTACTTATTCCCTATTTCAACATACTCACTCTAGATAAAATTAAATTATTAAACAAAATAAACCATATTTTGTTTCACTTTGTTAAACATATACTTTTTCTGTACTAATAGGCTTACTAGTACCGAAAAACGGTAATTTCTATAAAAAAATTATTTAGAATGAATGTCTATGGTCTAAGTACTTTCGCATCGCTCTGTATCTGGCTCTCATATGTTTACTGGACAGTGATTTATTATTATTACTATCCCATTAAACTAATAAGCCAACAAATACGGTATTAATATCTTTGTTGTTGTCTATACATACATACATATATATTATACATATAAGGGAGGCAAATATGTCGTATCCCCCCTTTGTGATAAGTATGCAAATGATCGTTCATTTCTCTTCCCTATACATACTGTTCTCTTTCAAACGTTGCATTTCTACTACATGTACCTACACTGATTGGTTTTGATAGTAATGATTACAATCTTTTGACATATTATGTCAATGGGTCGGGGAAGCAGCATGCTGATGTTATTTAAAGGGTACATACATAGGTAATTTTGACTTGTGGTAAATGGAAATGCTTAATAATTTATATGGCGTATATGTAAAACAGCTAGGCTGCAATGTAGACTTGAACAGGATAGTAAAATGTATTGATTGATTCAGGTTACATTTCTTCCAGTTTATTTATATACTTATATGTACATATGTATTGTATATACCATACAAGATGCGCTCGTTATCGTATTTTGATGTTAGGGTGGAATTATTCAATTTTGTAAACATCAGTTTTATTTCGTAAACATAACTTTAATCACCAAAAATTAAAAACAAAGTTATACAATTTCTTATTTCTTAATTCGCAATCAGAATTTAAAAGAACTAACAAGATCTGACACATTAAGAATTGAAAAATCGATTAATTCTAATAGAAAACGCTGAAAGTAGGTAATAGAATATAAAACAATTATAAATAAACGATTCAAATATGCACAAACATTATTATCAGAAATGGTGCCAGAATAGTTTGGTGAAGATTACGTTCCATCTCTCATCTGATCGAAAATATTGTGATTACGGCGCAAGCGCGTCGTTAATTCGTATTTCTTACTACGTAAAAGTTAAAAGTTGCGAACTTTAAAATAACGTTTATGCATTAAGAAATAAGAATTTTACGTTTATATCAAGATTTATGCATTAAATTTAAGCAGTTGGATAATCCCACTCTTATTTATAGGTACATAAAATTGGGGCACTAAATCAATGCACTGCATATTTAACATAATCGGAACCTACGAAAAATTAATAAAATCGAACAATGAATAGCATTTCCCGGCCACTGTCGACCACTGCTTTGTCAGATAGAAAAAGAAAAATTATGATCATATTGAATTTCCATCTAATTTCCACAACGCTGCCGCAGCATAATTTTCTATGTGACACATAAATTTTACAAAAAGGTTAGAAACTAGAAGAAGATTACGTACATCTTCTTATGCCATTTTCCTTATTTTTTTCTTAGTTTTTTTTTTTTTCCTTTTTGGGTTTAACATATAGATACGTGTTCCTCGGCATTTTTCACACAAAATGTAGTAGTGGTAGTAGTATAGCAATGGGGGTGGTGAATTGTTTATTATATGCTTAGTTATTCTCTTTTATTTTTGCTTCTTATATTTTGCCACTTACCTACTCCCGCTACTGCTGCAATACACAGTAGAACACAGAAAACATGAGAAAACCCTAAACAATAATCCATATAATATGTTACTTAAACGCAACATACCAGTATAAAGAAAAATAATGCGTTTCTATCGAGCGTAAAAAAAGGAGAAATTCATAGGTCGTATATTGAGATGGAAGCATATATGTATGTATATATGTATAAAGTCAACAGACCGAGAAAAAGGGTCTAATATTTAGAAAGATGGACGTCGTGAAAATCCCTTTTTATGGTCCCATCCCCAAATCCATGCACAAACAAATACACGCCGATCAAACAATGGGGTAAAAAAAATGAAAATGAAACCAAAATTTTTAATACAGGATTCGAAAATTTCAACTTTTTTTTCGGCCTTGTTAAGAAATGTACCACTTTCCCTGATCACAATCTGTTTGGAAATGTATTAAATTTGTTGATACAACAAATACCACATATAAACCGTGACTTAGTTATAATCTCAATAGATTATAGATGGCAGCTCTGTCATTTTTGGAAATTTCATGTTTCAAAATAATCTTAAGAAAAATCAGTCAAAAAAGTACAGTGAATGACTTTTGAAATGTGCATTTCTCATGAACTGACGCATTCGTTTGACAACTCGAGCTAACATTTTTGACACTCCTTGAAAAAAAAAAATACTATACCTTAACTAGCAACGATTAAAACCAATGTAAAAAGTTGGGTTAAATCTGCTGGATATTCTCTAGTCAACATATTCATCTATTTATGACATATATCTATCTATACTAGCACACACTAATTCGAGATAGATATTACAAGGACAAAAGTTTCAATTTTTTGAAATTCAAACTTCATTTTACATTTTAAAACTTTTTATAGATCATTTTCCTCCATGTTTTGTGCAATGCGATGAAAATTTAAAATTTTATTTTCCCAAAAAGAGAATGAGACTGAACGAAAAAGTGTGAGAAGGGAATATATATGGTGAGGGCGCGAGAGAGAGCGAGAATTCAGGTAACAGCCTTTTTATTTTTATTCTCGTATTTTACTATACTAACTAAGTTTACAAGCATTTTATACCTATGCTACAATATAATAGTAATAATAATAATAATAATAATAATAATTTTAAATCCAAGTGTAATATAAATTCTCGTTTTCAAACAATTTCGATAAAATGTTGTTTTTATTTAAAAGATTAGATTTATAAATAAGCGTTTTTTTTGTATAGTAAGCACATAAGCACACCACAATTAAACGATGCATTTTATGTGGATTACATTTCTATGCAGTGAACTGACTGTATACACTGTGACACTGTGTTGCGTAACTACATTTCAATGTCAAATTTTAGTAATCACTAAGTAGCGCTACACTAATCGCTACACGCCAGTAGCGATTCATCATTACGCTCCTATTATGGAAACAAAAGTTCACTCAAGTTGTGTCAACATCGAGCTGACGATGTTGAACCAAAATACTGATCTGAGGAACCCGCTGATCTAATCAGAAATTTAATATTTGTATTCCAGCTATTAACATTATTATTACGTTTGAAATGCATCTACCGTTTAAAAATCATCGGACCTGTTAAATAAAGTGACCCTACTGTACACACTGTAGCAATGTCGCTGACAATTTTATTATAGATCAATACACTAAATAGAAATGTCCGCTCATTTATAACTCAATTTCTTAATTTTAGCACATTAAACGTAAAATTTTTTATTATCGTTTCATACTGGAAAGACGTAATCGGAATGATGATGATGCTGATTTTTATTATTATTATTATTATTATTATTACAACACTTCTATGTATCTGAAATGGGTTAAAATTTATCGCCAAGTTCGTAAAATTCGTACACTTTTTAAAGGGAAAGCAAGGCAATGTGCAGCCATTATTTGATCGTTGTTTATTGTGAAATTGTCTCTCTAGTAATTTGGAGAGGAAATTTTAATGATTAAAAGTGCCGAAGAGAAAATAAAATTTAATTTCGTAAAAGATAAAAAAAGAAAAAAAATAGTAAATTGTATAGTCAGTAGAGACTAGAGGGCATTATACACCGACTGTAAAAAAATGCAGCATTTAGAGTTTTTAATAAGCGAATCAAACAATTCGTGCCAGTTAGAAATTCTTCATTCACAAGTTTCTATTCTGTCGAATGATTTTTTTCGAGATTATTTTGAGAAATTAATTTTTAAAAAGTACTATAGAACCATTATTTATGATCCGGTTTTCTAATTCGTTCCGGCATTAGGTTTCGTAACCGAAGCATCTCGGTTAGCTATTATGTAATGCTTATAACTTAAAGGGCCGTTTACACTTTCAAGAATTTGGCATGAAATCATCGAGAACAATAGGTGTGGCACCAGCATATTGAATGGTTTAAATGCATTTTCAGTATTTTGTACAAGCAAAAGCCAAGCTGGTACAAAATCAAATGCCCATTGGTTCGGTTAGGTTACCCCGAATGAATGGGGTTTTTTTGAGACATTGACACACACAGTCAACATGGATTTCCCAGATTGACTAGGGGAATATAAAAAACAACACCCTATGCAGAGTAGGTAAAGCAATAAATGCTTGAACAAAATCTGCTTCGTTCGGAAAATTTTGAACTATTAACTACCAATTCATTTGATAGGGATATTTGACAGCATATCTACGTCTTGCCGATCCACTTCTAACAAGAGAATTATTTATCTTTATTAATATGGCATTTTTCTTGAACAGAGGAAAAAAATAGATGTTGAAAGGTGTATAGAAATCTAAACTGAAGTCGGATCCTATTTTTTTGGTGTGATAGAAAAGTGACTTTTTTATGAATTGTCTTTGCGGGACCATATGATGCCACACGTGTGCACCTATATTTGTCGGTATTTCTTTAGTACATGGTGTGCAAACAGCTTGTTTGGAGTGTGTAAATGTCCCTTTAGGTTAATATGTATATATAATCGACTTAACCGGAAAAAATCGTGGTTTTTTTTGTTTAAAAAAATTATTGTTACACGTAGAACAGTTTAACAATAGACTAAACACGTGAAACAGTTTTATATAAATATGCAATTAGTTTTTATTTGCAGCACATCCCTCCAGAATTGATCTTTCTCTCTTTCTCTTCGAGGAGTTATTCCTCGAGCGGGAGATTAACTCTAACCAAACCAATTAAATTAGATAATACTGAAGACAGGAATAAAAATATCCAATCTCAAAGTACAGTCACCAACAACAAGAAAGTTAAGTTAGATACAAGAGAGCCAAACTAACCAATATCATCAACATGGAGCTTTACATAGAAAGCTTCCGGCATTTAATTAGATACGAAGTACACATACAATGTCAGCATTATATCTATGTATGGGGACTAGTAAAAGATAAAACCGGAAGTAAATTTTACTGCTACTTCAAATCCCGCTTCGAGCTAAATTTCAAAGTAAAATGGCAAACAGTCTACATCGAATTATTAGCCATTTGCGGTAATTCAGTGTTGGTTAATCAAAAAAAAAAAAAGGTATGTAATTTGACAAGACAGTAAAGAACTGTCAAATCATAAGTGGCGTTTGCTGAACGTACCTTACACGATAGATTCATAATTCATTTCACTTAACTACAGAGCGTGGAAATAATTTTCAAGATGAAATTAAACCGTCGTGAAAATTATTCGATACGAAAATCGAAAACGATCCATTCCAACGCGCTGAACTGGCAAAAAAATGAATATCTTCAAAAATGTTGAAGATTTTTTTACAACAGCAGCAGCAGCTAAAAAATGTGCCACCCTCTCTCCGCGCCATTATAGTATATGGCAATGGCAGCGATAGAACGTAACGCGGGGGCAGCAACTTGGAAAGGAAGAAGTGTGATGGAGCCCCCGAGGGGCGAGCGAGAGGGTTAGAAATAATCGCATCGTATTTCATCCGGAGGGGTAAAAGCGTCTCCGGGCTCATTTTGCGGCTTGTCAGAATTGATTTTAGTAATTTGTTAAATAAATTGAGCATCTGCCTCTGCCTCACTTTGAAATACCTTTGAACGAACTTTCCATTTAATCTGCGCGTTTTAGTACGAGTAGTAGGTATAGCATCTATCTACGAGAAGTAGGCGGTGATCGTCTATTTTAAAAAGAGGGAAATGGGAAATTTAGTATAACATATTTTAAGTTGGATGCATAATCATGATGATTAATTGAAACATTTATTTCAGGTTTTCTCCTTTTGCTTGTTACGTGTACTATATATGTACTTATTACTTGTTAAGTATAACCTGCATTGTAATTATAATGTGAATTCTCTGAAGTAACCTATCCGGCTCGAAGGACCTTAAAAAAATTAAATTAATTTATTTACGCAATAAAACCTTTTCCATTCTAAATTTACCCATAAGTGTATTTCATTCACTCGCTATGTTCTTTTTTTGTTTCTGAAAACTTTGTTTGTGAAACTTTACTATTGTAACAGAGAATAAGCGCGCCACCTTTCCCTCTTTCTCCCCATGAGGCCTCTAGCTGCTGCTGTTGAGTTTTTGTGTACCTACTGATGGAGGTGGAATATAAAGGGGTTTTTTGTGTCTCTTCCGCCTTTTTGATTAATTATTATATTCAACGCGATAGATACGCCTCTAGTCGCTTCTTTATGGAAGAGTAGTTCCGTGTGTGAGTGTGAATTTAATAGGTAGTTTAAAGTTTCGAAATTTGTTTAATCAAAGAGACGAGATGAACGACATCAGGAAGAAGATCTCCTGCATGCTCTCAACATAATTGTTAGAGAGAAAAAATGAGTTATACGTACATTTCTCAGTCCCCTGCTTTCTATTACAAGTCATTTGCATGAGAGTCACTTCTTAAACGTGCCTGTCGACATTTTCTCATATCGATTCGTGTGGTCTCATTAGTATATTTATCTTGCTTTGCACAATCTTTTCCTACTAACATGAATATTATATGAATCTGTGCCCAAAACATTATTCGTAGATATGCCGGTGACTTAAAATGTGACACTGCATGCCATGCATGCAGTCGATACAACCATCAACTACTCAAATACTCCTCTTAATTTATCGCATCACTAAACGCAAACCACCCTCCTCAGCCTCACCAGCCACGACCACGTTTGGCATTTGACTATCACATACACACGCACAATGGGTAAATTATCGTTTATTAACAAGTTTCCCCCGTTCATATGCATGTACGAGTATATATGTGAGGGTAGTATTCGTAGTAGTAGTATAGAATAATAAGCATTTTGAATAATGGAAATATGGAAATACAATCTGTTTTATTGCAATAGTATGTAAGAGGGAAAAAAATCAATAGACAAAAACTGCTGGATCTAGTGTTAATACAGGATGAATGAAATCGTTGCAGAGGCAACGTTTATTGTTTATTTCTTGCAAATATGTTTTCGAGATGAATTTGTAATTTTCAAATATTAAACAAATTTATTTCTTCTAGGATTCATTTGCAAGCGAATAATTAGCGAATAAATTCTCTCTCTCTCTCTCCATTTCTCTTCTGTTTTGCAGAAATGCGCTACACCTGCTGCTGCTGCTGATCAATTCTGTCAACGAAGATGAAATAGCTGACAAGTTTGAAAAATACAGGCAAATGGAAAGCGAACGAGGAAAACGGGTGCTCAAAATTAGAAAATGCACATTTTCCACGCATTAAAATCCGATCCCCATGGGTGGGGACTTTACTCTCGAATCGAACTTTTTCTGATTTATTCCTGTTTCTGTTTATCCATTTTTTTCCCCCGTTTATCTTGTTCAGATTTTGATGACAGTTTTTTCTTTCCTTCCATTTTTTGCATTTATCGATGGAACAATTAAAGTTGTTCCTACTAATTGAAAGCTAGCACTCGTATTAATAATGATAATTGACGAATAAAGTGACGAGACATTTTTGAAACCCCTTCTCTATCCCTCTCTCTCTCTCTCTCTTTCTTTGTCTTTCTATCTACCCTTTTAATATTCAAATTAATTAACCTTAAAACAAAAGCACCTCGCCTCCCACTCTCCAACCACCACCACCACCAACCAAATTCAAATTCAAACAATAGCGCGCCCGTTAAGCTGCTAAATAAAAAAAATAAATAAAAAAATCGAATCCCTTTTTCTTTCGCTTTCTTTAACGTTGAAAGAAAAAAAAAAAAAAAGGAAAAAAGAAACAATGAAGTGAAACAATTGAAACTTAAAATGTAAAAACCAACGCGCAAGGAGTAAAAGAGTCCAGAGAGACGCGCCAGAAGCACCACCAACCCAAAAAAAACTAGAAAACACTTCGTTTCTTAAAAAAAAGAAGACATAGAAGAAGAAAATTTAAGGAAAACTCAATGAAAAGACGGTTTATTTGAAACACCACACAGTATTCTCTATATACTTACTTATATCCCTTTTCCTGCCATCTCACTTCGTTTGCTGCCAGTTCAGCCATATTTTTTCTTGAATCGGTTTTATTTCAATTTACGAAATTGTCTATTTTCAACGTATGCACCTTTCCTTTTTCTTTATTCTATTGTTCTCTTTGTCCATGTTAGTTTTCTTACAAGCTACATGCATACATACCTGTCTTCTACTTTTCCACTTTTCATTTTTTTTCTGCTTATTTTTGCTTTAGGAAAACGTGTTGCGAATACTTCTTGTGTGAAATTAACCGAAATATTTTTTCTAGTATAAAGAATTATTAACCCGTTCCCTTGTTGAATGACAAAAAGAAATAGACAATAAAACAGTATATTCGAATACAAGTGTGAAAAGCCGCTTGTTCTTTGGTGCGAACGGGTTTGAAGTCATTACTATGCAACAAAAACAGGCTTTTCGCACGCGTATTCAACACTATTTGTTTCAATGAGCTAATTTTAAGCAACAAATAATGAATGTTTAAAATTAATTATATTTGCCATTTAATGTACTATAGTAATTTTTTGTTTTTGCTGACAGTATGTGGTGTGGTCTTAAGTGAATGTAGAAGATGAATTTTAATGTAAAACATTACGAAATTATATTAAGAGAAGTCACTAAATTTCGCGCGCAGAACTTCTACTTTTCTGCACTGAAATCGACTTAAACGGTGTGGCGTGAAGTACACTTTTCGGCACCGAATTAGAAAAAATATTACGAGCACATTTATCTAGTTAATTTCAAATTACAAATCATTCACTCTTCGATCCCTCATAAACACCCCCTATCAAAGAGATGTACATACGTATTACGTGCTCAAATCAAAGTCGATTGGAATTGCGAAATTTCGCCGCTTCTCAATTAGATCTCTCTCTCTGTCTCTCCATCTATCCCTTTTCCTCTCTTTAGTTCCCTGGAATTCTCCTCCTCTCTTTGCATGATTTCAAAACACATACTAAACAACTAAATTATCGATAAACAACATCTGAAACACCCTCAAAATGGCAATTTATTAACACGATTTGCTTCTAATTTACCACAAACAAATTTTCAGTCAGCTAATAATATACATCGCATCGCATACATGTGTAACTAAAACGACGAATATATTTATATTTATGTCTAATAATAATAATAATAATAGTAATAGAAATAGAGCTTTTGAATAGAGCACGCTACTCTAGTGCTGCTGCTGCTACCGTCGCCGCCTTTGGCTCTACTACACTATACATAATGATTCCCGGCCATTTAATGAAGTGTAAACGGGAGCAAGAATTTTTGAATAATGATTTAATATAAATTACGGAAACGAAGACGAGGAAAATTAATTGGATGAAATTGCAAGTATTATAGTTGCAAGTTCAATAGAGTTTGTTGTTGTTGATAAATTGAACTCAATGAAGGAAGAATATTGAAGTGATGCATCATTTAGATGCAGAGGTCTATAATAATCATTATGATGATTTATGAAAAAAACTTTATGAAAAATAAAGAAAATGCAGCTTTCGAATATATAACAATATTTTAATACAACTTTCAATCCTATATGTACTTTGTAGCAGTCAATTTCAAATGCTATTTTAGCGCATGAGAGAGGATCAAGCGCTGCATGCACTAAAGTGGCAGGACTGTACATCTCGTTGTATTTGAATACTTTAAAATTGGATTCAACTATATAGATCTATAACGATATAAGTTTCAGACTGAAGTTCAAGCCACACATAATCATTGAGGCCAACATACACACACACACACATACATATATAATAAGTTCTCCTAACGTTTAATAAAATTTGGTCTCAAAACCGAACGACTCCACTAAACCTATACTAGAATTAGACCACATGCATAAGTTTCAAACTTTCCAGAGTTCATCTCCATATATAGAACTTGTGTATAGATCTCTCTTGTTAGGTCTTCTCATTTGATTAGGTTATAAATTAAGAATCACCATTTTGAAACACATGTTGAACAATTGACATTTGAATAGAACGAAGTTGATGGCCGCGCCAATATTGAGATAGAAAAGGATGAGTCGTCAAAAGGAACTAACAAACTACTTCCGTGCAAAATTTAACAGAAATCGATTCAAGCGTCAAGGATTTGACTCGAGTTATGCTTCTACTGATATTCTGTTTCAACAGATTATTCAGATCGGTTGCATCTGGACTCTGGAACAATATTCGATTCTGTCCGTTGAAATACTAAACTTGCAAGATTTAGTCAGCACAGCTCCTATTTTCGAAACTTTTCAGTTGTTTTTTAAATACAATTTACTTGACATCAAGCAGAATTGATACTTAGAGCATGAGTCAAACAAAGAAGAAAAAAAAATTCTGTTTTTGTATCTATTGTCATCGATTCATTCTATTGTCCAAATATAGCAACCACATACGAAATGTAATAAGCCAAATGGTTGTCGCTCTCTCTCTCGCTTTCTCTCTTTCGTTATTCCTTTTTCATATCTCGTTAAATTACATCCCATATATACGCTGATATACATTGTTATTATTTGACCATTATCTGTGAGAAGAATTTCGTAGTTCGAAGGGGGATGGTTAACCATTTTCCTCCGAATATAGTCAACTTAGATCATAACCGTTTAACGAAAAGAAAATCTGAGATCTTCTATTAGATGAAAGCAAGAAATAGCCGGTAGTAGTAGACAAGTGAAGAGGATAAATGACGGTTCTTTATGGCGGACCCAAATAATATATATGTATGTGCGTGCCCTTTTTTTATCTCACCCCGTCTGTCGATTTTGACTTTTCATCATTTAAGAAAATGCTGTTGTTATACCACTGGGCTAGTATCGCTTCTCCACGCTTTTTATCGATTAGCCCAAAAGAAAGCATGACGACGACTTGAGTGGTGAATTCCTTGGGGAGATCAAATTCTATCTGTCAAATTAAATTGTCCTTAGTTCAAGGCTAATTCAAGTCGTTGCCTTTGTCTTTTTTTTTTCTTTTCTTTTTTTTTTGTCAATTACCTACCCTCTTTTTCTTTTCTTATTTTTATTGTCACAGATTTAACCTAATTTTCCAAAACCCCACTCATTTTAACACTGAGATCTTTATCCATGTAGAATGGAAAGCTGGAGCGTAGAAAGAAATATTCCAATGAATTACTTTGACAAATAGGAGAAGTCAGGCTAACTGTTTGGTGCGTGGACTTGCTTAAATCGCACTCAACCCCAAAGTGCTTGTCATTATTGATGAGCAAAAATAACCGTATCCAATATAACTGGTTATTTTCTTCACATAATCAATTTGTCCCTATTTTCCATTAAGTCCGTATGCACCAAAATTATTTCATGATTAACATGTAATCGCGGTTAAATCGATAATTTGGTATGCACCATCGGCTAGCATCCAGTTAAATGTTCACCAGTTGCTAAATAATCTAGCAACCAGTTATTTTAACAATTCATGAATATTTTCGATAGTGCTGTTTATCGTAAACAAGCGTCTTGTTTACTGAATAAAGTGAATAATACGGAAATTTGATGACAAAAAAAACAAAAACAGTTGCCACCACCTCGCTGATCCCATTGCTATATGATCAGATCACAAACATTTCACTAACATATCACGATCAATCATTTTTCTTCGCTTTTATTTTATTTTCTTTTTTACTTGCACTTTAAATCCATCGAAAATATTTAAAGAATCAATTTATTACGGAGGAAATTATGGATGGAGATGGATTTTACAGTGCTAGGCAGCTACATCAAATTCCCCTATATCTTTCACTCTCCCCCCGACCTTCCAGTCTTTCTTTTTCGTCCTCATTCACACACCCTCCCCGCCCATTAAGACTCCTCCAACCTCCACATTGTACCCCATCTCCCCCTTATTTGGATATGTACGAAAACGTATTCGAACCATTAGTCAGCTATGTCTAGGTTTCTTTCAAGTCAGGATTAATCGGTTTCTGATAAATTATTTTATAATCGGTTTGAAACAGTTTTGGAATTTTAAAAGATAAAAATCGATGAGCCAACGAAGAAGAAGACGAAAAAGAAGAAGAGAGGAATTGATTAGAAATATTAGCGTTATGTAGGCCCAATCAATGGAACCCCATTCTAGACTCAGCCAAAGACGAATGTCAGTGTACTGTGTTTCTTTGCAACCAACTACAGTCCTTCTTAATTGTCATTGGCGATACCAGCTTTATTCTGGGAAAGTTTTTTTCAACTGGTCCACTCTAATAGTAGTAGAACATTTCCATAAACTATACAAAAACAATCAATTTACATATAAGCTATAAGCTTTTGTAGAAACACGCATTACCATAATTCCGCAATGCCTCTTTAGAGTTTATAATGGAACCCAATCACCTACAAAACTACTACAAACAAGCAAACAAATATGTATAACACAATTCCCCGCTTTTCACTCTACTAAAATTCCATAAACGTTTCCATTCCTTAAAATTACAATAACATAAACACATCATCATCTCGATTCGAGTTGCACCTGTAAAAATATTATTAGGCAAGCAGGAAAGCTGACGATGATGGTACATGGTACATATATATATATATATATATATATATATACGTATATACGTTGAAAAGAGAAAACAAACGCAGACAAGCTGAGCTCAGAACTGAGCTCAGTTAAGCACACAACAACAATTATAAATTTTGTAACCACGGAAAAGGTAGGTGGATGTGTAAGTGAAAATAAAGTGAGGTAAAAGATGGAATTAAACAGATTCTCCCATCGTTTTCCGACCAACCATTTCAATTATTTTCCAAGGAAGCGAATGAATGAATGAAGTAAGAAGTGAGTGGTGGAAATAATTGTGGAAAATCATTTTGTTGAAATGCAAAAGGGATGATGTGTGTGTGTGTGTGTGTGAATACAACAGGAGTGATTTATATGTATGTATGTATATAGAAAGAAAACACTATGATAATTAGAATGAATTTGTTATGAAATAGTATAGTGTAAACTAGGTATTAAGAGATGAACTTTTTCCCTTATGCTGACTAGAGGTTTTGCGATTTGATGGGTTGCCTACATTGTTTATGAGGGCATACGATTAATCCTTGCCAAGCAGTTAGTTCTGTTAAGGCTCTAGAAACTGGAATATTAGCAGCCGCCATTTTTGATTTAGATTGGCAGATATCTCATGGAAACATATTGTTAATTAATGTAAAAGTTTTTTGAATATTTATTATACTATATGGATTATATTCATTTCCTAAGCATAATATTGATATTCTTAAGAATAAGGGTTAAATTATCCAACTTCATAAACGTAGTTTTTATTTCATAAACATAACTTTAATCGCTAAAAATTAAAAAAGTGTCTATACAATTCAATTTCTTACTCCTTAATTCGTAATCAGAGATTGAAAGTATTGACATTCAAATGAAATTGATGACAAGAACTGAAAAATTGATCGGTTTCACTAAAAAGCGTTAAAAGTAACTTAATAATAAAAAAAATTATAAATAAACTAATCAAATATGCACAAAAATTATCAAAAAAAATAATGCCAAAATAGTTTTGTTATGGTTACGTTCCATCTCTTATCTCATTGAAAATATTGTGGAGAGCAAGCGCGTTCTTAATTCGTAATTCTTAATACGCAAAAGTTAAAAGTTGGGAACTTTTAAAATTGCTTTTTGTATTAACAAATAAGAATTAAGGAATTGGTTAACCATTACTATTAGAATCAAAACATTTATATCAAGATTTATGTAATAAAATTACGACTAGGTGTATGCATTCATTTTACGTTAGAAATTGGATAATCCCACTCTAAATTAAACATAGATTTTTATTCTAAATTTTTGACGTAAGCAAATTCGTTTTCACATTATTTGTTCAAAAAACTACAAATTTTTATTCTTCAACCAACATTTTGACCCCAGTTTGGATACTTGCGGGGAGGTAAAAATGATAATCAAGCAAGAAAAATAAGTTTAATCAAAAATGACGGCTGCAAATACATTTTTTTTAGAACTCTACTCTTAGTTAAGGATACCATTCCTCCTGTGACGTTTTCTTCCTCTTCTCAAATTCCCATCATTCTTCGAAAGCCACCAAGAAACCCGAGAATAATTTGAAAATTTCGACCCAAACCAGCAAAGAGAGTTTATCCTGAATAAGGAACAAGCTAGCACTAAATAAAAGTAGTCAAGAAGTAGATGTACAACATAACCTCTTCATATATAGATACAGTAAAGGACCTCTTGCATGTTGAGTTTCTTTTGCTTTTCAATACTGTAGTATATGCCTTGCTCTCGTTCTTGCACTCTATTCCGAGTTCATTGTAAGATAATTAAGAAGGCTTTTATATCTCCCATCTTCTTTTTTTATGAGTAAAATAAATAAAGCATGGAAATGGCTGTGGCGCTCCAATGACAATATACTTAATCTACTCTACCATGGCAACCCTTCGGCCTTTACCAGAGCATCTCTTCAGCAGAAGACCAGGGACCGTTTTATAATTAACATTTTCCTTCTTTTTTTTTTTCTTTTTTTAATTACAAACCCACTAACGAACCAACCGAAAATGAACTGAATCTTCTTTCAGTTTATTATCTAATAATAATAATAAGAAAAAGAAGTAAAAGGAAAATAAAGCGAAATATAGCCTTAAAATAGAGACAGCGAAAGTATCTTATTTCCTCTTAAAATAATTTTATTGTTGATTTTATTACAAATGAATGATGAGAGAGAGTGAGAAACTGTGAAAGAGAGGGAATATGAGTAAAGAGTAATGGGAAACATACGAATCGTTAAAACTTTTTCTTGCAGTCGGTTATTCGGACATGAAATGAAATCAACCCTGTGTGAATCTATCTATCTATCTAGTATGTATAATATAATATATATATATATATAGTGTGTGGGTGAGTGTGTTGGTCAGAGGCGGAAAAGTGGTAAAAACGAGAGAAAGAGAGGGAGAGAGAAGCAGCGTATCTCTGACAGAAACGGGAAAATAAATGAAAAGGCACAAGGGACGGTTTATACATTTCTTTTTTTTGCGTGTGTTTGTACTTTTTATTGAGCAGTAAAACTTTGTGTGATAAAAAAAAAAGCGAAAAGATACGACACTGTATTTTGCCCATGTGCTGTTTCTTGTTGTTCCAATTCTGTGGGGCTCTATTCCCTCGCTCTACCCACTATTCATTATTACGAGAAATAAAATAAAAAATTACTTTTTATATTATAAAATCTGAACTTGTTATTTATTGTATTCATTTATTTTTCGTAAGTAGGGAGAAAATTGCCACGTCCTTCTTCCGCTTTGTGTTCGCCTTTGCTTCTTTTACTCCCCATTTCAATCTTCCAATCCCTTGAAAAATGGTACAGCTTGTTAATATGTTCTTTAAAAATTTCACATTGAATCAATGGCCAAAGGAAAAATATGGAAATTGAAAAATTAGGTAACGAATTTTTCTTGCTCTATAAAGAAATTCAGGCGAAAAAAGGATTCCAAGCTCTACATACAGATACATTAATATCATCTAATAAATTATTGCTTCACACGTTTATTTTTGAACTACTACCATCTCTTGTCAATGGTTATCATGTCGTTTAACTAACAGCCTGCTTAGCTTTCTATCCAGTAGATGGAACTACGCCTCTCATCACCTTCCCAACGAGTTTCCCAGAATATTTTTCCTACAAAAGTCTATTGACGCAAATAAACAAATCATCCTGAATAACCCTTTTGTAAATATTATTTCCTGATAATTTGACATTGATTTTGTTAATTATTCCTCCATAACTTTTCCACATACACAATCTATATGTGTGTGTTGTTTTGTGTTTATTATTTTTGGTGCGATAATTATAAAGAGTGGCCGTAACAGGGAAAGAGAGAGAGAGAGAGAAATTATAGGGAGCATCATTAAAAACGTGCCGTATCGTATTTTTATAATCCTCTAAGAGTTTTATTATTTCATTATTTCTCTCTCTCTCTCTCTCTCTTTTTTTTTGGTTTTTGTTTTGTTGTTTTTAGTGGGCAAATACTTTCTGAAACAATTCTTTTTGCCAGGATTTATGATGGACCTAAATTATATCGGTGTTTTATGAGAATAATAATTCCTGTGATATTGCTTTTTTCCCTGGATTTAATGACAGTTCAATTGGATTTTATTTATTTATTTTTTTACATTGGCGATAATAAATATCATTCGTTTTATTATTTAGAAAAATATTATGACAACATACGTATAGGAAGGTTGCCGATATCGGAATGGCCAGACAAATCGTACCTGTGGGTTTGCTCGGATGTTGTAAATTCCAATTGACTTCTAATACGTAAAAAAACACAAAATATTAGTTGAACAGGTGTTTGTTTAATTGAGCTACAGCGACTTACAATAAAAAGATGAGACTGATGTAAGCTTTTTTGCTTATTTTTTATATCCAATAATAACGTAAATATTCAATTTATTTCGTAATCCTATTTCCACCAATAAAAGTAAACTTCTTCTATCTTATTTTTCGTTGAAGCTGCGTTTGTATTTGTATTATTATTTACGTTATATTGATATTATTTTAAAACACAACTGTAACCTAAGTCGTACCATGCTCGAGTTTCCTTATATCGTACTAGGACGATATGGTTATTTGTGCAGCAGAAATAGTATTAAAAATATGATTCAAATTTTAATGTACCGTTTGTAAGGCATGGGTTCGGGAGGCATGCGTATCGAGATGTATCAAAAGAAGATAAAACGTACCGGTTACATAAGTCGTACTTTTATAAGCTTTTCGAAAACTGTTTCTAATTATACAACGGACATCAAATTTTTAATCCTTGTCATTTAATGCTTCAGATAACACATCTGAGTACAATATGGCTTAATTTTTGATTCTAGAAATCAATTACTTTTTATACTGATTAAAAAATTCTTACGTGGTACGATTTTGGCAAAAAATCGAAAATCGTTTGGACCGTATTGAAACAACAAAATGGAGTCGAGGGAAGAGAATGATTCTAAAATAGAAAAACAGAGCAGAAAATAGTATATTTGAATACAAGTGTGAAAAACCGCTTGTTTTTTGGTGCGAACGAGTTTTAAATACGAGCTGCGAAGCAGTGAGTGTTTCATTAGTGAGCACGAAAAATCGGTTTTTTACACGCGTATTTAACGCTATTTTTTCTAATGAGGTAAATTTAATCAACAAATAATTAATTTAAAAAATTAATTATGTCTGCCATTTAATCCAGAAATTGCTTTCTACTTTTCGGCACCGAATTAGTAAAATATATGTTTCGCATCACAATACCACATGATCTCAAAGAAGTACATTGCACGAAGACGGCAAATGATAGTTCTTAATCTAATTTCTTTTTTCAAACACAACAAAAAAAGCTAAATATGTTATAGATATACTGTCGCTTTTGATAGTGGCGGTTTTACCACTTTTAAACAAATTTATGACAGAAAAAGAACATTTTCTCCTTTCCCATCATTATTATTGTCATCAAAAAAGGAAACCAATTTCTTTCCTTCGTACACTTTCTTGTCACCTACAGATTGAACTGAAAAATTCCTTCATTCTTTCCAACATTATCATAAAGAGTAAGAAAGAAAAAAGAGGGTTAGATGGAGAGAAAGAGAGTGAGCCAAGCGCTACGATGACGAGAATAGAATAAACCAAAAAAACGATAGAGCTCAGCATTTGTCAAATCGAGCGAGGAAAATCGTGTTGGAACTATAAATCACCACAAAAAGAAGGAAGCAGCAACAGCAGCAAGTCCTCTCTAAGACTCTTTCCTTGCTGCCAATACATATACGTAGATACGTATAGAGCTGACCTCCGGAAGCAATTTTTTCGAAAAATTATTTTTGATCTGTTCGCGACAATACGGGAAAATGGCGACGAAAAAGAATATGTCTAATCGTTAAAAACACTGCATGACCTACAACTCTATTTATTCTATGAGTAATCTAGATGTATAGTATACTACATTTGCTACTACTACTACTGCTAAGATCTAAGTCAAGTCAGCATTATTATGTAATGAAAAGACTTCAAAGCAGGTCCCTTACGGTATCGTCATGTACTTTTGTTTTTACTCTCTTTATAGGACCTAGTAATTTTTCAGGTTCCTATCTGAGCGCACAGATCGCTATAAAATATATAGAAAACGATCATCGTAAAATTTGATCCGATCCCATAATAAGAACAGAACGACTGACTGAAAAGAAAAAAAAAGTTTCCCGGAAAATTTGAGGCAGCAAAAATTTCAAGCGGCAGACCCTTGAGTTTCGACACCGACATTTTGAAAGAAAAAATCCCAGGAAAAAATATAAAAAAGCTTGTCCTATTATTATTATTATTATGTTCCTATTCTCCCTCCTGTCTTTATCACATCTAAGTATCTATATAGCTCTTTTCTCTGCTTTAACTCTCTGCCATATCTTTATGCTTTTGCAGTCATTAATACCCTTGAGGAATTAATTTAGGGCCCGTGGTTTTATTATCTTATTTCTCGTGTTCCTATGCTGCTTCTTCTTCCTCTTCTTCTTGTTCTTTTTCAGTAAAAAGAAACGAAAGAGGAATGAAGAACGGAGAACCCTAATCTTAGAAAAAATGTTTAAGGTGATCGTTAAAATGTAGATGATGATGATGATGAAAATGGAAGCGATAGCGGCATAACGGTGCCTCGTTACTTCTCTACTACCAACATCCGAACCTCACTCCATTTGACGAATTAAGTCAGTATAATAATTCGGCAAGGATCATTTCAAATTGTGTCTTTCAAGTTTAATTATCATTTAGAATATAATTAAGAAAAGCTAAAACTGCGAAAGAAGATGCGGGGAAGAAGATTTGGAAAATTTGAATCAATTACTTACACTCAGTCATTATGTACCTACATCCGTTACGATTGAAAAGTTTCTTGGCATTGATTGTCCGAACGCAATTCTTGATGTATTTGAACAAGGATTGTGTTAGGGCGTCATTGCTAGAAATCGAATTCATCCAATTTTATAGTCAAAAGCTATGAAAAGAAGGGGCAGAGCAATTTCTCTCTGCTAAAGGGAAATACAGAACAAAACAGAAAGCAAAATACAAATATAAAAATGAAGATGTAAGTAAAAATTCGATTATAGTACATTAATTATCTAATAATTTATATAATGTAGTTGTAATTAAATTTAACACTATATCTACTTTTGTAATAAACAATAAAAAAGGAATTAAAACGATCTGTTTCAAGTAGGCCATGGAAAATATCAATTATTTAAGGAAAATTTTGTTCGCGTGACTTACACGATGTTTTATTTAATTTACTTTTTCCCCTTTTCCAATCAATTAACAATGTACAATTCGATAAATTTTGATCGTTACAATGGTGTTAAAAAGCCAGTATTTTGTTGATTAAGTAATTATTTAATTTTAAAATAAATTGTGCTTGAAATTATCAAATATCTATAGTATTTGGGATTGGCGTGGAATTATCCAACTTCCTAAACTTAATCCATAAACACAGTCGTAATTTCGGTACGTAAATCTTGACACAAACATATTGTTTCTGAATAGTGATTTCCAACTCCTTAATTCTAATTTCTTAATACATAAACGTAATTCCGGAACGTAAAGTTCCCAACCTTTAACTTTTACATAAGAAATACGAATTACGAACGCTCTTCCACTTAAACCACAATATTTTCGGTTAGATACCACATGGAACGTAATCTTAACCAAACTATTCTCGTGTTGCTTTTGATTATAATTTTTGTGCATATTTGAATCATTTATTTATAATTTTTTTTATTATTAAGTTACTTTTAGCGTTTTGTAGTAGAATTGATCAATCTGTCAATTTTTCTCATCAATTTCATTTTAATGTCAAATTCTGATTACGAATTAAGCAATAAGAAATGGTATAAACATAGGCAAGTTAGTCTATGGATATTAAATTTTTAAAATTAAGCGTTTGCTTAATTTTTAATATTTAAAGGTATGTTTACAAAATAAAATTCATGTTTACGAAGTTGGATAATTCATAATTCCACCCTCCCTTACTTTTACACCTCAGCAATGTTGCCAATACGAACTTATTATGTAGTTATTCAAGAGCTATTTAATTTTGTAAAAGCATAATATAATTCTGTTCTAAATGGAAGAGCAGCAGAGTTGTCTTAATACAACTTGTTAAGATACTCAGGACACTATTCATAAGTATAATTAAAAATATTTTTAGTATTGAGCTGAAGGATATTATCGACAAGGATTGATCATTCAGATCAATTTATATGCCGAGAAAGAGCAGAGCGTGACGTAATTGGTCCTGCTATACCACACTGTGGTAATAGTAACCATAGCCTCCTAAGTACCTAAACAGCAAAGTAACTTATTAAATATGATAAACTGACACTGACAGAGCAATACAATGACGTCGCAGTTTTGAAAAAGCGACATACACAAAAAGATAGGAATTAATCAATCCCTGTATTGAGCTATGTACGATATTATGTACCTAGCCTAAAAAGTAACGATGGTTTTAAGATGTGGGCTGGCTAACGACTTTTTTGTACGACTACCATGAAATTCAGAAACTTTAATAGCAAATGATTACGTAACAGTTGTAGGATAAAAATATTATTTTACAGTTACACACATTGTCTCATTGTCATTCCCTCCAAAATGAAAAAGTCTTACTAGTTTCCAGTCCCCCTGTGAAAATCTCATATGCTCCAGACTGTTATTACTTTGTGAAGATTCCAAGATTTCCAAGAAGTATACTAAGGGAGAAAAAACAAATAATAGTGGCTAGCCATACCACCCGTTCCCTTTATACCCCTCTTCTTACTTGCTATATCCTTATAATATTGAAAGTTTCATTTTTCTTCATTGCAACAGAGCCACAATACGATATAGTTGAAGCGAAGACGACAATATGGCCTTTGGTCAAAACTTCGTCGTCGTAGTCGTCATCGTCGTCATCATCGCCTAAACGAACGACGAAGTTTTTCGGGATATTTTGTTGCACGTGTTGCCGTCTTGTTAATGAAAATGGAAAAAAGAGAAAAAAATTACTAGAGATGAAGGTGGAGATGGGGGTTGTAATAAGAAAAGAATAAGAAAAAAAAATTACGAACAAAACAATTTTTACTCGTACAAGTCTTATGAGAAAAGTTTTAGAATTTTTTTCTTTTTTAAGATATACAAGTCACATTGAAAAAGTTGAGAATTTTCATTTTTTTCGTTTTTTCTAAACTGCACTGCACACAACAAAATACAAGCTTCCCCCACATACATGCTATATGTATATTAGGTACAAATATAGAGCGCACACACTCTGATAGTTAATTAAAACTACATTTTTGTTTATTGTTTATTGGAAATCTTCCATCCGTGTGAATTACAATTGTATTTTCTAATTGAAGTTGATGGTGTCGATTTTTTATTGTTTTTCCGAAGATAATGAAAAGAAAATGGTGTACAATCTAATCGTTATATAGACAAAATCAGCGAAAAGAATAATTACTTACTCAATAATAGACACAAATTTATGAAGTAGTGCACTAGAAAATATATTCACAGTATTCATTTAAGATTGAAAAGACTGTATCTCGAAGCCGATATAATAACCATCCAGAGCATACGCCAGAAAATCGACTCATTATACATTGATTATAAAAGGGTGTTTAACTTATATTAGAGTTCCTGGAACGGTATTTATAGAACCTTACATATATATATTTATATCGCACAATTTCCACCTCCATTTTTACCAGCGGAACCACAGATAATATTCTGTATATATTAAGAGATTAAATTATCATAATTACGAAGAAACTTGAAATAATTATTACTGTAACTAACTATTTATTATGTAGTAATGTATTACCCTAACTAACTAGGGGAATGAAAATGAGTACGCTAAACTTTTCCGGAGGAAACTTTTCTTGAAACATAAACAAACTGTATTATTGATGTTTTTTCTCTACTACTAAGTAGAGACAGTATAGGCGGAGAGGATCTGTGATGATACAATTTAAACTTAATTTACCCGTTAATTTTAAGAACATTTGTGCCATTAGGTACCGGTATCAAGACAACATTTTTTCCTAATATATATATATATATATATATATAAATCAAAATGTCAAATGAAAAGACCAAATTCCATGCCAGCCAGTTTCGCATAAATTATGGTAAATTCGGTAAATAAGTATTCTGTGCGAGTATGAAAAATTCATAGACCGTAACCAACTTTTTTAGAAAAACTTATTTTTATAAAAATTATTTACCCAAAACAATAATTCAATTCCATTACAACTCCTTTCTCTTTCTCTCCATCTCTCTGCATTCTCTCTCTCTCATCCCTCTTTCTTTTTACAACCTCCTAACTACGGCTTTTATGAATAATACGCGATTGACATAGAAATAAATGAATATTTAAAAGGATTTTTTTCTTCATTTCTTTTTCTTTCCTGGTAAAAGCGCTTGTACTACATAATAAATGTAAAAAGACGCAGTCACATGGAAACTTGGAAAAATAATCAATAGAAACAACCGATCGAAATTGGAATTAGTAGTATTTCTATTTTATGTATGTGTAGTTCTAAAAGTGGGTTGTTTAGTTCTAGTTTTGATCGGTTGATTTGTGTGTAGGTCCCCAGTCAGTTGTACGATGAGTATATAGACTTTAATTCGTTATTTAATTAGAGCTAGCAATATATAAAATATGAGTAGGTCGTGTGTGAAAACATAAAAAATATTATGGTGAAGGTATGTTGTAAGCGATGGATGCAACAACAACACAAACACAATCGATTACAACAAAATCAAATGACATATTACAGTGACTTTAATAATTCAAATAAATCATAAATAAATTAATGAAGGAATTATTAATATCTGCCATAAATATTAATGTAATAAAATAAAGAAAATAAAGCAGACAAGTGGGAAGAGCTATCAATATGAATAGATACTCAATTCTACATCAATTAGGCGATGGAACATATGGATCGGTTGTATTAGGTCAAAGAAAAGATACTGGTGAAAAAGTTGCAATTAAAAAAATGAAAAGGAAATATTACAGTTGGGACGAAGCAATGAATTTAAGAGAAGTAAAGGTAAGAGATGTTCAACTTTTATATATTATTTGTATTCACACTGCAGTTCTTACATTATTTAATCATTTTGTTCAGTCACTAAAAAAACTCCATCACTCCAACGTGGTGAAATTGAAAGAAGTGATACGAGAAAATGATATTTTATATTTCGTTTTTGAATATATGCAAGAGAATCTTTATCAATTGATAAAAGATCGACGTGTACCATATCCGGAAGCAACTGTTCGCAATATGCTTTATCAGGTGGGTGTGAATAAAAGGAGATGAGATGTTATTTTTTTGATACAACCCCCTTAATATCATGTACTTATATAGATTTTACAAGGATTAGCATTTATTCATCGGCACGGGTTTTTTCATCGTGATTTAAAACCGGAAAATATTCTATGTTCTGGACCAGATTTAATAAAAATTGCCGATTTTGGACTAGTCAGAGAGATTCGATCGAGACCGCCATATACCGACTACGTATCAACTAGATGGTACAGGTAAAAATAGCATGCCACATGAAATATATTATATATACAATCCAATTTCTAATCGTTTAGCTGGTAAAAATTGGTGTATCTTTCAGAGCTCCAGAAGTTTTATTACATTCAACCGTATACAATAGTCCAATAGATTTATGGGCTGTCGGATGCATAGCGGCGGAAATTTACACTTATCGACCACTATTTCCTGGTTCAACTGAAACAGATCAATTGTATAAGATTTGTGCTATTATGGGTACACCAGATAAAGTATAATTTTGCGCAATCTAATCAAGTAAAATATCTTTTTCTGACTTGTAACTTATTATAGAAAACCTGGGCGGAAGGCAGTCAACTGGCTGGTGCTGTGGGCTTTAAGTTTCCATATTTTGCAAAAACACCGTTATCCGATGTAGTGCCGCAAGCCAGTCCTTTAGGTGTAACTTTAATGGATATTTTAATGGAATGGAATCCAGCTAATCGGCCAACAGCACAAGGAGCTTTAAAACATCAATATTTTCAAGTACCTACCTACTTACCTATATTTAACCGATAATTTGATTTATCCGTGTTCTATTAATTCTTTTCTATCTTTTGCAGATCGGGCAGAACTACAATGGCATCACCCGTCATTATCAGAGAAGTTCCATCCCCAATAATACACTTCAAGAAACAACATCGATATTGAAAAATACCGCAAAACCAATACGAATGCAACAATCTCAATTAAATATAGGTACATATACATTTTTCTACTTTATTCAATTCTAAAAGAATAAATTTAAATGCCAGATGATGTAAGTGTTTTATGTCACACAATTGTACTATCGTCACTATAGTATGCAACCAGTGATTTAGTGAACTCAAAATAAGCTCACAAAATAAATTATCTAAACTTGAATACAACCTCTTCCCAAAATTAGAACAACCAACATTTCAAATTCAAGCCAATGGACACAGTTTACTTAAAGACCTATCCCCACAACAACAAGCAACCACAACAACATTAGCCCCCAGTGTTCAAATCAACATCCAATCATTGATTAAACCGATGAATAAGTCATCAGATGAATCAAAGAATAACGACATCAACAACCGCCAACTACAACAACCTGCACTGATAGAATCAACGGTGTCGCAACCAATAGTTTACAGTTTTGCCCAGCCAGAATTCACTACTAATCAAAAATATTTCAATCATGCACAATTTCCAAGCAAATATATTCCATCGACATTTACAGGTGTGAATCGATCGGGTAAATCGGGTAAAAGAATTCCGTGGAGTTTTGGTGATGTTAGAATGCAGTATGCTACTGGTGGTGGTGGTGGTGATGATGATGATTTTGCAGATATTTTAGGGTAGGTATAACTATAAAAAAGTTGTTCTTTCTATTATTTCATTAATTTTTCACAGAAGAAAAATCAATTTATCAAATTCCAAAACATCGATACCATCAAGAGCAGATTACCAATTAGCTCAAGATAAAATTGAATTGAGTCGTTTCAATTTAGAGGATCTTTTAGAACCATTGGCTAAAGCAAGCGCTGGTAAGAGAGAGAGAGTACCTATTTCCAAAAATATAGGGGGAAAAATGCAAGTTTTTTTTTGTTTAAAGGTACCGCGAGATCTCAATATTTAAGTGTGTCAAGATATATTGCTGGGCATCCAGTTGTATCTGGTCGACGTGTTGGTAGGGAATTGAATTTAAATGGAATTTGTGGAAAGAAATCGAGTGAGTATATAAGTAAAAAGCTCTGTAAGTGCTACCAGTCGCCATTTTTTAATTCGGATGGTTTTACTCGTGTTTAAAATTGTGTTATTTCAATTTATTAACACAATTCATAAACTTTTTATTTCAGCTCAACTGGATATGTCACATTTATGGACAGAAAAAAATCATATAAGTGACTTGAATTCAGCAAAATCGAGACGTTTTTCTACATTTCATCATAATTTGGAAATCAACACCTCAGCCAAATAATAACAAGCTGTTTGATCAGTTATCTGTGATAAATTAGGAAAATAAAAGTCGTTGGTAAAGTCAATTCTTTAATGTTTTTTTTTGCTCACATAATATAAAATAATTAATACAAAGTTCTAATTATCCATAAACATCTAAGTAGAACTAGAACAAAAATACTCAACTCCTGATATCAAAAATAACCCTTTTCGATTCCCTTAATCGACTTTGAAAGATGACCACCAGGGGGCGCTCGCGAATATAGAAAAATAGATAAATGTTTTACATTTTATTTTTAGCTGTACAGAAAGTTTTACAACTAAAGTTGTAAAAAAGAAACTTTTTAATACATTCGAAAATTGATTTAATTGTTTATAAAAAAATATTAGAAAATCTATATTTTTCTTAATCTTAATTATACACCGTAAATATATTATTTTTTTAGTGGATAATAATACAATATGTTGCTTATCTGTTTGTTTTCAGGTATGTATCTTTTTTTTTAAACATCTTTAATAATTTTTCGACGACGGCTGTTTCGATTTTTAAATCTTTATCAAGTAGATTTTCGGTTTTTTATAATTACATAAATAGTTAAAACTACACTTTTATTTTATAGATATAAAAAACTACCAAACATACACCAAGAATTAAAAGTTATTACCTATAATAATAATATCTAAGATCCAGAGTTAGAGAACACAGATAACAAGAGAAAATTTGACATCTAAATTACATTAAAGCTCAAAAAAATAACGGCGATCGGCAGAAATCAGAAAAGCTACCGTAGAAAAAGTATTAAAGTTAAAAAAAAACAGATAATTAAAAATCCACATAATAACTATACATTATATGTATTAATCTGACCCTTACAAATTGCTATAACCCCTTAATTTTATTAGACAATGTCCCCATTGCTCGTTATACAAACTGCTGATGGTACAACTTCGTCAGCGAAATAATTAACTGCTCTTCATTTTCTCACCATAGAGAAAATGATTCTTATACTAAAAACTTATTTTATACTATGTGGCTGTACTAATTTGAATTATTATTCATTTCCTTCTGTAATACTTGCAATTTTCTTATCATGTTTCTCTTTCTTTCTCTTCTTTCTTTCTTCTTTCGTACTTAAGTTTCCAGCACCACCACCACCATCGCCACCTTCCACATTTTCACTTATATTTTTGGAATAATTAAGTAAATTACTACTTTCATTCTCATCAACTTCAACTTTTACAGTCACTGCTTCACTTGCTTCTTCATGGTCTTTATGCTTCTTTTTCTTTCGTTTCTGTTTTATCGAAACATCTATTTGTTGATCAGTATTGGGTTGTTCTTCATTCAAAACAAGAGCCATTTCACCATCTGTCAAAGTTTCAGATGTTTTCTTTCGTTTCTTTTTCTTCGATTTTGATGAAGGAGATGGACTAGCATCCGCAACTGCCACATCAGATAATTCACTATGACGACGCTGTAATAAATGCGTTATGACGATTAATTTAATTAAATTAAACTTGACTTTTTAACACAGAAGATCAGCACTTTTAATAAACAATAGCAGAGTAATGCGACCTAAACTTATAGCATTAAATTAAATTGTCTATATGTATAGAGCAAATTTCGAAAAAAAAAAAAAAAATAAGCAACTTACTTTTAATGTTTGTTCTACTTGTTCTGTCTGGGACTGTAAGTTTTGGGTCATTTTAAATTGACTGCAAAAAAATGACTTATCTTAGCCCAATATTTATTTGGATTTTTTTTTGATACTGAAGATTTTTTTTTAAATTTACCTGGCAACCAGATATGGTTCTAACCATTCTTTAGGTGTATTTTCATTCGGTTTTCCATACTGATCTAATTGACCTTTGGCGATCAGCATTCGTTTCTTAGTTACACGTTGCCCTAGACCCCACTTTCTTGGATACGTATCACGATCCATGATGACACGTTTAATTTTTGCTACAGCACCATGGTCACAAGTAGCTGTTAGACACAAATCGTTATTTTCTACTATGTATAAATTGAATTATTGAACACTTACATAATGTTGAACTAGTCATCAAAGCAGTAGCCAAACAAATAGCTTCTCCTTTTGTCGTAACAATAACAATATCTTCATCAATTTCAATATTACTATCATAACGCAAAACGCCTGGAATTAGAATTTTAGCACCATAACAAATTGCATTCACTGCACTGTCTTTCATAATAATCCTTTTCTGGTTGACTAATAGAGCTTCTAACGGTTTGATAACTCGCCTCAAATACGATTCGTCGTGATGCGTATCGTATAACCATTGGGCATCGAGAACATCATGTAAAGTTGACATATCATCTTTTTCACTTTGAATACCAGAACGTGTGCGTCTTAATTCAATCATTTGGCCTCCTATGTGTTTAGTAATAAAATAAAATTGTTAATGTTAATAGAACAAAAAATCACAACACAAAACTACTGACCAGTTTTAGTTAATAAACCTAAGTGAACACACAATACCCGAATATATGTTCCTGCCTCACAATTCGTTTGAATTACACCTAAAAAAAAGCAATTTTTACATTTCAATACATAATACGAAAAAAACGTGCTAATAAAGTACCTATATTTCGAGTTTCGTCAAAATCAAGCAACACATTTTCATAAACTTTTCGTACTCTTAATTGCCGTTTAACCGCTGAATGTATTGGAGGTCTTTGAAATAAACTGCCTGTTAAAAAGTCGAGGGATGATTTCAATTTTGGAATGCCACCGTATAATGACAGAGGATTGAAAAGTTTGAAAACTGCTACGTATTCTTTGCCTGCAAGTGCAAAAAAAATAATTTATTAAAAAATAAATCAAACTCAGATAGGCCATTCCCACCTGCTCCTTGTTGAGATTTCACTAACCGTGTAGCACGTTCTATACATACGATTAAACAACCTGAAAATTATTATTAGATTAATCGAAACTTGTACAACTTGCTCTGTTCATTGAATAAAAAAGTTTCAATATGTTTACGAACCAGTAACTTTCGGATCCAATGTGCCCGAATGCCCGGTTTTATTGACTTTCAGAATTCTTTTAATCCATGCTACCACTTCATGTGAACTTGGATTGGACGGTTTGTCCAGGTTAATAAATCCAGATCTAATATAATCGTGTAAATTTCGTCCCAGTGGCGAAGACCCATCTGTTAAAGGTGTATAATGGCTTGTACGAACATTCATTCTGTCAAAATACTATAAAATAGAAAGAAAAAAATAGCGTTAAAAAAATTTCTATTTTTAAAATATGTAATTATTTAATGCAATGAAACCGAGAGAGTACCTTCAGTAAAAGGGGCCATTTAGAACTGTCTATTTTTGGTGGCGCTTCGGAACTTTTCAAGCAGTATTTGTCCTCCTTCTGTATTTCAGATTTTAGGGCCTTGCCCTTTTTTATTGCCTCTGCAAATAGTTGAATGTTAAAAACATATGTTTTAGTGATTGCTTATGAGCTTACCTTCCATAATTTGGAGAGAATGGAGAGATGTAAATAATTCACGTGCAGAAGCCGGACTCTTTTACAAATGTAAGGTTAAGTATATTCAAAAATAACATCTTCTTCGTTTATAATTCTTGGCAATAGTATCAACGGCCTGAGAAGTCTCTGTCACTGTACTGTACAGCGGAAGATGTTTATTTAAGGTTACATTTAATTCCGTGTTTATTTAAATTTTAAAATACAGTTTATTTAAAAAAACACAATGTTCATTACACTAAAAAATATTTCCAAAACTCTTCTTCGTAACCCTAATAGTATTTCAGGTAATCTACCATATAAAGTATCAATTAACAACACATATCTTCCTATTAATATATCCTACAGGAAACCATATTCGTTTGGCAAGCAAAAAATCTGGTGGCTCTACGCCTTGGTTTAGAGAGAATCCGAGACCTAAGCACAGAGGATGGAGAGTACAAGATGGCACTTCAGTTACAGCAGGAACAATATTAGCAACACAAAGGCATCTAAGATTTCATCCTGGATTAAATGTGAATAGATCTAATAGGAAACATTTACCACCAGTTTCTGAAACGCGAACTATCTCTATTGCTAGAATAAAATATTTGATCTGTTATTTTTAATGTATTTTCTCCATAAGTATGATTATCCATAATCCGCTTTTCCGAAACTGGCGGTTAGAGCATATGTCATACTAAATTATTTATTATTGAATAGGTTGGATTTGGAAAAAATGGTACACTATTTGCTATTATTCCTGGTAAAGTGTTAATTACTTGCGAGATAGTTGATTTAAATTGGGATCATACATGGGTACAACGATGTCATGGATTTCGACGAGGCACTGAATTTTTTAAGAAATATTTCAATGTTCTGCCTGAAAAGCAGCATCAGAACTTCAAATTAATAGATGAACATTAGCTGACAGCGAATTATATACCTATGGGTTTGTTATCTTTTTATTTATGAAACTATAAATAAATAAATGTTTGTATAGTTAAATTTAGTAATATTATATAAACATAACATGTAGGTACGTATAAAATATGACTATCATAATCTAGATGATTATTCTAATAAAAATACTGTTTTTGGTTCCACAAAATTTACAAAATAAACAAAAATTTTGGCACATTAATCACAGAAATCTAAAATATGACTATAAATTCGAATAGTTTTATTGGTTCAATTTAAATCGTTGTTTATTTGTTGCTTCAGTTCGACTAACCAAGGATGCCATCGGATCATTTAAATGTGGAAGTCCATTAGTTGGTGGTGCTTCGACACGATAAAATTCTCCAATATCTCCTTCAGGATATGCATAGATTAATGATTCTGGTTTTCTGAAATTTCAATGAATTCTACATTTTCTTCAACAAATACATTGAATCTAGTAAATGCGTATTTTTTCATACAATCCATGATATTGTTTTTCTGTTCATAAGATTGTTGGATTTTCTTTAAAATTTCTGAATTGCACCAAATATACAGTGACATTAAAATAAATTGAATGATACAAAATATATTAAGAACTGTGCTATTTTTAATATTATCAAAACTAAAGATTCCGATTAAAATTCCATTCAGTATCATGAGGTGGCAGTAGAGAATTATTTGAATTACAATTAATTCGATCCGGTTATAAAACAATGCTAATAAATATATTGGAAAGTAGATCAAAACAAAGAATTTAAATGCCACGTCTGTTTCATATAGAATGCGTCGATTTAATAAGTTAAAATTTAATGCTAAACATACTTCGATTCCAGTAAGAATTGCCACTACTGAAGTTAAAAGTGATGCTGTTACTTTTAAATTTTGAAGTTTCATTTTTATAATGAAGAAATGTCATTATGCCATGGCGTAAAAAGTCAACTGAAAATACAACTCTTTATACATATACAGGGTATTGGAGATTTAAATTTTTCCAATTTGGAACACTGTATAGATGCAGATACAAATACCTGCAATTTACAGCAATAAAATGTGATCTTACCTAACAGTTTTAAGTCATAATTTTTGTGCAACGTTGTCAACACTGTTTTTGGAAATGTATTGATATTTTAATCAATTTTATTTAGAATTTTTCAATTACGGTAATTGTTTTAAATAGTAAATACAATTGTTGAAGATTTATTCAAAAATGATTAATATCGTAAGTATAGACGAAGATACACCAATATTTACTTAAATTTTTTTAATTCGATGTGTTTAACGTATTCATCTGACAAGACTGATGAGTTTTTATCTCGTTTCTTATATGTATACAACAGAGACAACTATATTTTCAATGAAACGCTACTATAATTACTTGTAATTGAAAAATCAAATTCAATTTGTCAAGAAAATGGCAAAAAAAAAGAAACTAAATAGTTCTACGAAATTACGTAAGTAAAATTGATTCACATTATTCAACCTTAAACGACTAAGAAAATAGTATATTTGAATACAAGTGTGAAAAACCGCTTGTTTTTCGGTGCGAACGAGTTTGCGGAGCAGTGAGTGTTTCATTAGTGAGCACCAAAAATCGGTTTTTCACACGCATCTTCAACGCTATTTTTTCTAATGAGGTAATTTTAATCAACAAATAATTAAATTTAAAAATTAATTACGTCTGCCATTTAATCCAGAAATTGTTTTGTTTTTGCTGAAAGTAGGTTCTGGGTATTAAGTGAGTTTAGAAGATGAATTTTAATATAATTTAGCAATTAAAACTACGAAATTACCTTATTGCTAATTACTAAATTGCGTGCGGAAAACTTCTACTTTTCGGCACTCAAATCGACTAAAACGGGTGCCGAAAAGTGCACTTTTCGGCACCGAATTAGAAAAAATTATTTACTGCGCTAGCGCTGCATTTCAATACCAATTTCGAACACATCAAATGTTACATTTATTTAATGTAAACCAATTTCTCTAAATCATGTTGGTATACTGTTTTTTACTAAGTACGACGTAAGATCACATACTTGTGCATTTAATTGTATAAACTTTACCTTAACAAAACTTCCGATACATCATTATTTCTTTCTTGAAAACTTCCATGTAACTTATACAAAACATTCTCATCAGACTCATCATCTGTTACCCATTCGCCATTTTTTTCAATTTTATCCCAATATGAATTCATACGTAAATGTGCTACACTACACATGCTGGTGCCGCTATTGCTGCTAGTGCTGCTACTATTACTACGAGTACTAGATAGTGACAACGATGATGATTGCATTTCTGGATTTTTATTCATCAAAGTTAATGCCATAGTCTTTTGTTGTTCTTCTAGTTGTGGAAGATATTCTTGACATAACTCCCACTGGAAAACATCATCTGTATGTTTTTACAACTAAAATTTTGTTTTAGTTTTTGAATAATCGCATCAGACTGATTTTGCAATCATATAATAATATTGTATAGTGAAAGTACAGCTGAAGAACTAGCAGGTCGAAATTTATATTTTCCCATGGAATTGATATTCTGTGACAGTACCACTTAACCTGCTACAAAAAATGTCCATCAACTAGAGGGCTGTTGCTGATTTTGACAAAGTAGATGCTATTATATGATTGCAGTTTGAAATAAATACATTTTTCTTATTTCAAAATCATCTTGAATGATGCGTATATTGTAACTTACTAATTTTATAATAGTTTCACGATCATTTGAGCATTGTTGATGCAAAAGCAATGTAACATATGCACCTTTTCGACCACTAACAAAAAGAACACATTTTTGCATATCAGCTGCAGCGTCATCTTGATTCGTTTGAATTTGAATTTTTAATTTGTTCATTAATGGTGTGACTTGATCTTCTTTTATATCTTTGCCTTGTCGTTCTTTTAATAAATAATGATTCAAGAAATACGATGGTGATTTTAAAAATTTCAAAGTATTGATCAGTTTCCGATTCGATTTATTGGAATATGCGTTTTTCCTTTCAAGGTCAATCGGAAGACTATGTATTGCAGAAGTGAATTTTTGCGAGGAATAAAATTTACTTGCAGCACAACCATTCGTTTTAAATAATGGATAACATGGATCATGAATACTTTTCGATCGTTTCAAGTGTGTTTTCGAAATTTTTACATTCCAATTTGCTGAATACTGCTGATTATTATTATTTGGAATACTATTTGTTTGGTCTCGTAAAAAGTTTTCAATGCCGTCTTGATTTTTTGATATATTATGATTCTTAGTTGGTATGAACGTTTTCTGTTCTGCCATGGGGGTAGTCGCTACACCGATCCGAATTGAACAATGATTTAATTTAATGGAACTATTCAAATTTAATGAATTTGGTCGAGATGAGTTGAGCTGCTTTGGTTCGACATGGTTGTCTGGAAGTACTGTTTCTTTAATATTGTCATGATGATCTTCTTCAGGTACAGTAGTATATAAAAGTTGATGTTGAGAATTGTGACATTTATGGTCCACAGAGTCTACCGTGTGATTCTGAAAATGTCAACATATGATGATTTCATTTTCTTCTTGTATGAATAACTTTGTTGCTAGTAAGCAAAAGCTACAAACTTATGGAAAACTATAATAAGAAGTAGAATTGGTAATCGAGCTTAAAAAAAGTCAAAATATTTCCGGGTCAGAAGATTTCTTGTCAACTAAAGAGATTCGTGATTCTAGTGGTGATTGTCAGATCAGTGACGTGCTTTGTTATTGTTTCGTTTTCAAATTATTTTCATATTTTACATTAATTTTTATATTTAAAGTAATCCATAGTATTCCAAACTAAATTATATAACTATTAAATAATTGTTAATAAAAACTTCAAAATAAATTTTATATGTATAATAAATTGACAATTAGTTTTATAATATATTTTTGCCCAATCTTATACCACGCCACTGATCATAAAATTAATAAAATGCGGAATAAAACAGAATTATGCTAATTTTTTAAATTAAAATTTGCTGTATTATATAAAATACTCATTATTGCAATTATAGTTTTATTCTGCTGCAATAAAATCTACGATTTTCATTGAAAATAAGAAAATGAGAATTTCTTATAAGAGCAATGTTAAAGATTTAGTCTCTGCTGATAGCAGCGCCCTCCTAATGGCAGCCCGTTTTTTCCCTGGTCGTCACTCCTTATAGTTCGCCATATCTATAAACTATACGATTTTCAATGAAATCATAGTTGGCTATATACTATAGATACAGAATCCTTAAACTAAGTTTATCATTAAGAAGGTTACCTATTCATACAAGGAAATAGAAAATATGCATAACGCTATATATATATATTACTTTTTTTCCTCCTTTTTTAAACAAATATCGATTGGAAAAGCATCGATGTTCCAACAGCTCGATGAACTCTTGATCTGTAATGTATACTTCAAATAAATGCACTTCTTTCGGCAATTTGAAATCGATTTCAATTCTTTCAGCTGCATATTTGATTTGAAGCGGATTCGATAGAATCACATTTTTTGTAGTTGATATCGATAATTGAGTGGCAATTAACCTTTAATATATTAATTATCCGTACACGATAATTACTTGGAAATTAATTCAAATATTTATGCAACTTACTTATTTTGATAGAAAATAACACCGCCAAGAACATTCGATAATTGCTGGCATTTTTCTAAAAAAACAACAGCATTTCCGTTATTTAGCGAGCTGCAATTGGCTGTCTAAATTGAAAATTGCGTTATACACAAAAATATCAGTACGGTTTAGCGAATATATACTAACTTTTTGCTGTGCAGACATAATTATAAATGGTTTACTATTGAATAAATTGCCTCCAACAAAAAGAATTTTCAATAAAGCATCGAATATGGCAGAAAGTTTACTTTTCAATGTATGAAATGAATACATTTTAGCCAAATCCTCTAGATCTTTATGGAAGAAAACAAGTAGAGACCAAATTATATTAATACGATGCTCTAGAATATTTTCAGATATGTTTTTATCAGTGCCTAGAGCCTGAAAAAATTCGAAACGTAAATTGACCATTTCGTTAAAGTTAATCTCAATTTAATCATTAGTATTTGCTATAAATAGATATTTTATACTTACTAAAATATATCGTCCATTTTCAATTACGCGAAATTTTCCAGTTTGAATTGCAACGAATTTTGGTACAGAAAATAATCGTTTCAAACAAAGTATTGTGCCCATTAATTGGCCACAAAGGGCGGTTTTTTGTTGTTCCGTTACCCAAGACGGATAGAAATACAGTATAGCTGAATTAGGATCGTCTTCTTCATTTTTCAATAATTCCGTATCGTATACGAATAGAATGGTCGTATCCCTTGAGAAAATAAATTAGTAAAAAGTAATTGAAATGTTTTAATTACAGATACAAATTGAAAAAGTGGTGTATAGTAGCAATTGAATACACTTACTTTGCCATTATTGTTGCACGTACTAGCTTTACTCAATTTCTTTATTTTTCATGATTTCCAATGGAAACTTTCCACCCATATCAAATATCATATAATATAACCTTAAAAATGTAAAAACGAAACAGAAAAGGAAAAATCAGCTGATTGAAATAAACTTTCTTTGTAAAAGCCTGCGGCAGACCGTAGAAGTGCTAAAAACACCCTAATTTATGTAGTAATAATATATGTAGTTAATGAAAGGAGAGGGAAATAATCAATCAAGAAAACAACTATTAAAACGATAAAAATAAACTTTATTACTTTTGATAAAATAATAATTATAAATTAATATATTAATAAGTAATATAATATATATGTGATATTTACGTATACAGTATACGAAAACAATACTTTCTAATTATTATTATAATATAAATGTGATAAGCAAACACCACAAATAATTATAATAATCATCAGGTAGTAAACATTTTCTTCAATTTCTCTTTGTCTTGGCAATCTTTGCGCTTTTGAAGTTCCTCTAATTTATTTAATTCACATTTTACCAAAGGTATCAGACTGCTATCTAATTCGATGACTTTATTCAAATCTTCTTTCGCTTCTTTTGGATTCCAAGCACCTATGTGCGCTTTGCCACGTCGAAAATATGCTTTTATATTATCTAAAATGAAAAAGTTAATTATCTTACTACGAACCAATTCTTCAGGCCGTAGTTTATACCTTTATCATAATTTAAAATTTCCGTACAATGTGTAATCACTTGATAAAAGTCCCCTTCATTCAATTTACATTGTGAATAGTTTAACAGTAGCAATAGCTTTTGTTTATTTAATGAGTTCCATTCGACATCATGTGGTTTTTCTCTACAATAATTTAATTTATTCCATTGGAAACAAGAAGTAGTAACAGTATATACTTAAGCATTAATTGTTCTAATATCCCTATAGCTTTTCCATACAATTCACTGGCTTTTATATAATTTTTTTGATTATATTCATCATTGCCTTGAGCTTTTAATTTCGACACATTGGCAATTTTTTCATCTTCGTCCATCTGCCATGTTTCCTTTTCATATTCTTCGGGTTGCTCAACTTTAACAATTTCTATAAGAAAAAATTGATCGTCTCTGCGTTTTTATGCTTGCTTTTCCTCTATTTTACCCATTGCAAATATAAGATCTTTGGGCTCTTTAAGTAACCGATTTAAATCATCATAGCCAACTCCCTCACTTTGCACAGTCAATGCGCAGCTATGATTATGTTTTTTCTTATTTGGTTCATGTAATTCTCTTAATGTTTTTGATATAAATGGATATTGCACTACTAACTAAAATCGTAAATTTTCGTTACTTCGTGACTTCTTAACGGAATGAGTTAGGTCAACTTGACTTACGCTTTTATCCACAGTAAATTCAGCTACTTCATTCAATGCCATTTTCTGTAGTATCGCTTCCCAAACTTCTAATCTAAATTTTTTTCCTAAAACTATATGTAATGGTTCTCCTTTACCCATTTTTTTCGAATCATCTAGTATCAATTCGGTTTTATCACGTACTTTTGTTTGAAAATGAAAAAATATCTAAAAAAATACGTATTAACAAAGGAAATTTCATTTGTTTTTGGTCATATTTAAATTGTGATTATCTCTTACTTTGGTACCATCTTTAAAAGGGATTGTTGCAGTACCGGCATATAGGACTTTTTTTATTATATACTCTTTCTCTTCGCTCATTTTAAATTTATTCAAACTGAAAAAGAAATTGTCAAAACAAAATTATTTTGGTTATATTTATCCATATTGTCATTATAGGTGCATCTCCATGGATACGAGAGCAATAATGACAAATGATGCCAAATCACTTGTATAAAACAAGTATAACATGCAGCTCGCTAGGAATTAGGAATTAGGAATTTTTGTCTTGAAAACTTAGAAAGCATAGAACTACAGGACCAATTGAAGATTTAAGCTTTAACTTCCTTTTCCTCGGAAAAATTTCATTTCAAGTTTTCAAAACAAAAATTCCTAATTCCTAGCGAGCTGCATGTCATACTTGTTTTATACAAGTGATTTGGCTCACTTCTATCAGTGCTATTATTACTTAAACATAGTACTTCAATTTAACAAAGAAAAAATTAAAAAACTTCTAAATAATAATTCAATTATTTAGAAGAAAAATTCAAAATATTGAAGCTTAAGTGTACGTACTTCATACCTTATTTGGCATCAGTGCTGAAATCATGTCATGTGATTATCTGCTTTATTCAAATCCAAGCAATTAATACCCCTAGGTTATGTTGAATTATGTAAACAAAAACAAAAAAAAAGTTAACAAATATTGATAAATATTCTTAATATTCACGATTTTAAATCGCAAAGACAAAATAGAACAAAGAAAGTTTAAAAAATCATTAAAAACCCATAAACTAGAATGTCGGGCAATGTTCTTATAGGTAAAACGCATTTGTAAAATTTGAATTTATTCCTCAATGATAAATTTAAATTCTAATTACGAAAATTAGGAGGAGGCACCGGCTTTATAGGAAAGCATCTCGTCAAAGCATTAAAGAATAAAAAGTACACAATTAAAGTAGTTTCCAGAATGCCTGGTCCTGATAATATTTCCTGGAACGATGTAAATTCATTTGGTCTTCCATATAATACGGTGGCAGTTGTTAATTTAGCAGGTAGTGCAGTACTGAAAAATGAAACGTTTCTTAAATATTTGTAACTGCTATATTTGCCTTAAATTAAGAAATAGACAATTCTCATTTATTTTAAGGTCAAAATGTTATGGATTTTAGTCGACGATGGACGCCGGGTTTTAAACAAAACGTTTACAATTCTAGAGTAAATACAACAGCTAATTTAGCCAAAGCTATAGATCAATCTAATATAAAACCGAAAGTTTTTATTTCAATGTCAGGTAGAATCGATGGAAAATTCGCTACGATTTTAATTTCTAAAATAGATACTGTTCTTTAGGAGTTGGAGGATATAAGCCAGATAACCAAATCGAATACGATGAATTTAGCAAAATTAGCGAATTTGATTTCTTTTCTAAATTAGTCATTGCATGGGAAGAAGCTTGTAAATTGACTAATTTATTTAATACAGACTGCCGAGTTGTTAATATTCGTAGTGGTGTTGTTTTGGGTAGGTAAATTGCAAAACTATTTATTACAAACCTTTATACACTAGAAATATAAAAAAATGTAATATACAGGCAAAAATGGTGGCATGATCAATCAGTTATATCTACCCTTCTCACTTGGCCTTGGCGGTAAAATTGGTACTGGTACCCAATTTTTCCCATGGATTCATATTGAAGATTTAGTGAATCTCATAATATATTCGATAGAAAATGATAAAGTTTATGGCATTTTGAATGGAGTTGCCCCAAATCCTTGTACAAATTTAGAATTTACAAAGGTAAAAGACATTTTATTGTTGCAGCAGCATTTTAATTGTTAATTCATTCGTCTGAATAGGCTTTCGCAAAAGCTTTAAAACGTCCGGCATTTATACCAGTACCAAGTTTCGTCTTTGGTTTACTATTAGGCACTGATCGTGCAAAAATGATTACAGAAGGTCAAAAAGTCATACCAAAACGAACAGAAGAATTAGGTTTTAAATTTCAATATCCTACTATTCGAGATGCATGTCAACAAATTGTTCAGTATTAATTTTTTTTTATCTAATTTGATTATTTAATAAAGTTTGTTATTGTTGTTGTTTTGTATATATTGCAAGGAAATTTGGAAAAACGAACAGACAGGAATCAGTACTAAAAATAGAATATTTAAGCGAAATAAAACAAGTTTTTATATAATTTATATTATATCAAGTGCAAAAAATCAATAGTAAATGCAATTAATAACCGAATAAATAAAGCAAGAAATGGGATACTTATAATATTTCATGTCGAACAACTTTAATCACTGCTTGATTTGGACAGAATATTATTTAAACGATTACTTCCTAATGGGAGTGAATCTGATGATACCGAATAACCCAGTGGCTCTACTGATTCTGGTGACCATTGTCTGTCATAGTACCCTAGAAATAATTTTAAAAATTAATTTTCACACGTATTTAATGGTTTTAGTTTAAATTTGTTAATATTCATCTTGATAATCATATATATGTATTATTACAAGACGTGCCAGGATTTCCTCCAGTTGAATACAATCCGTAATTCATGTTACTAGTTGCGATTTTTTTCAATCCTTGAATTGATGATAATATCAAAGCTAATTTAGCTAAAAGTAATGCTTTTCCACCGAGTACTGCTAAAAATTGAAAACCTAATGGAATTAATATAAAACCTGCTGCTACCAATCCGAATAATAACAGTTGACCAAAACCATCATTTTTCTTACGACGACCTGTGAAGTTTATATGAAAATTTCATTTTAGTAGCCTAATTTAATTAGAATGCTAATACACTTACTAATATCACGAGCAATGTTTTTCAGATTATTCATTTTGATTTTTAAAATTCGATTCTTGAAAAATTGTAAAATCCTATCATAGAATACATTGGTCCAATGAAATCTGGTTTTAAAACCGTAAAATGTTCGACTTGTGTGATTATTTTGTGAGCTACATCAACAAAATCATATTTTTTTAAAATTGTTCATTTAAACTTCTACCGTATAGACTTACTTATTAAAGCTGTTATCATAACTACTGTTATGTTTTCGCAATAGAAACACATTTCTACTAATTTCAATAACATCCCGATTCAATGCACGATCAATTATGTGTATTCCTTTATTTTTTACACAATCTTTAATGATCACACCAGGATTAAAATTATGCAATGTTCGATCTTTATTCTGAAAGCAAAATGGAAAATCGTATAAGCATTTAAGCTATTACTCGCAAAATTTCAATCTACCTCAATATCTTGAATTAAACACTGCCTTAAAAATAAACCGAGTGTCGTGCCCATTTTCATCCAGGCATTATTATTAATACTGTCATCCAGACAATAAACACTGCATGAATTAACATGACAAAAAATTATAAGAATTATTGAAACCCATAGATGTTTTTTCATTTTTCAAAATATATTTACGCTCACGACTATTAAGAAAAAGTACCAAAAATCGGCTCAAATACACTTTGTTAACACAAATAATTGACATAAATTTAACCTGAACATCGCAAGTTGTTATTCTAATATGAAATAAAACCATAAATGTCTCTTCAGCAAAATATTTTCATATTTAAATGCTAATATTATCGTTGTTATTATGAGTAATAATAGATGGATCAAAACAAGGGGACGTTACAGCAAAAATAATTATATGGGGCACGAAATAAAAAATGCATTTTGAACTCATTCTAATCGAACCATTACATTCGTTAAATTATTATTAAATCTGCGACTATACGACAAATTTTTGTTACATTTAACTAACGATGTGTGAACGTACAAAGTAATTATTATATGTATAGGCAAATCTAATTTTACATGGCATTAAAATTAAATAAAAATATTCAACTATACATATATATGTATTTCTAGTCATTCTATAATCTTATTATAGTATTACGAGAAAATATCCAAATAGGCATTTATAAACAATAATAATAATCATAGTTTATATCTTGCTAAGTTAATGCTAACGCTACCCATCTACAGATATTCGATATTCTCAATATACAAATATCTCTAACTAGATATAGTGGAATTTAATCAGCCATTAGCAGCTTTTGTCTATATCAGAAAATTCTCTAAATTGTTAATTACTATGCATATAGTAGTACATAGGATAGAAGGATAGGATAGATAAAGATAGAAAAAAATCACATTTCAGTTCAAGTCAGAAAAGAATTGTTTGCTTTTTTCCATTTACAAATTTTTAATCCGTAACTTTTCCAACTATCTAAAACCCTTTAATGAGAACTTGAAATCATTTTTAACGCAGCTAATCTAGCACTTCTTCTTAATGGTTGTTTCTGTTCATCATCGCCAGATTTTGAATTGTTCATTTTACAATGAATCCATTTACCTACTAATCCATCCCACTGTCAAAAATTAAACAAAACATCAATAAAGAAAAATATGAAACTATGAAACGTACCGAAGAACTTAAAATTTCATTACGCGTCGGATGCCAAGAAACATCACGTACACAAGCCGCATGTCCTTTATTCTGTTCCACTATTTTCCCTGTTAATGCATCATATACTTAAAACAAAAAAAAATTAAATACAATCTATTTGAATACAACAATATCGATTCGTACCAACGACTCTACCATGCCCACATCCTGTATAAATATACCGTTGTCCAGTTGTTTCTAATGGTGAAAATTTCGCTCGAATTAATGTCTTCGCTACTGCATGGCCTTTATATGTCATAACTGATGCGTCACCTTCTAATTTAATATCTTGATATACTAGAGAATTAAATATTAATTATACTGATTGCTCTATAAAACCAAAATGCGGCGCATACAATCTTTAGGAATTCGTTGCCATCTATAATCCCAAGCTTGTTTCCTTACAGCATTTGCACAATTTCTAATGGCAGCTTTATCAGAAAATTTTCGAACATCCCACAGTTTAATTGATTGATCTTTACTATTGCTTATTAAATAACGTCCATCTCCTTTTGAATCTATATAGGTAATACCATTTATATGACCTAAAAAATTAGAAAAATCTGATGAGCTATACAACCACCGACAGACGCTTCGCTTTCACATACCAGCTAAAACACCAACATGCATTGGATTCACTTCATTCAATGCTCTACGATCCCATACTTTAACTAAACCATCATCACCACCGCTATAAATAATTTGCGATGAATTATCCGCAAATAAGACTTTATTTATATCATATTCGTGACCTGGAATCTAAAAATGTCTAAATTTTGAAAGGGAACCAGGTCTAATACGAATAAATCAAATTTGTTTGTTTACCTTTAATGTACGGCATTGTCTATCTTTATTGTATATATACAAGTAACCATCATTTGCACCACACAGCAACTCCTTTCCATCCGATGAATAAACAACAGAAAACACACAAAATCGCATTCCTGTATTGGTTAAATTGAGCATTTCGTGATTGTCTGTATTACCATTCAAATGACACAAATATACTAGAAGAGTAATTAGATCATTTTATAGATGATACAATGACCGAAATACAAATTCAGCACTTACAACTTGACGACCACGTTGAATAAACAAAATCGTTACCATCCGGACTAAATGTTACATCAATTAAACTCCAACCAACATCTCGAGCTTTAATTTTTTTATATAATTTATACGAACCGTTATGTGAATTGAATAATTTAATTTTCTGATCTAAAATCAGTAATTATTATTTTCTAAATATGCTTCGTCCTTTTTCGTTTTTTGCCACCTTGGGAAGCCGTCAAAAATGTATTTCCATCAGGTGAGAATATACCACAGAACATTTTTCCACCACTACCTTCTAGTACATTTACCATTTCATTTGGTACATAGTTATTTGTTATTTTACATTTTGTCGCACTGGAAAATGCCGATGATTTATACAATCCCATCTTAACAATAATACAAAGATAATTATTAAATTTTAAATCATAAAACTTGTGCATCAACTAATACCTCTCTTTTGTTTACTAATTCGGTAACATTTGATGTCTTATCAAAATTATCTTCTTGTGGAGCTAATCCACTTGCTTGTTTAACAATTGATGAAAATTCACTTTTCTACAATAAAATATCAAATGTCATATAGGTATACATTTTAAATTTAATGCAAATTTACATCCAAAATTGTAGTATCTGGTTTAAATTTGATTTTCGGCATTTTAACGGCAGTATAATAATGTCGTTCATCTCTTTGTAGAATGATTTGACCACTGTAAATAACATAAAAAATACATTACGGTAGCAATCCAATATGACTGAATTACATATTTATCTAGTATAGCTGAACAATGTTACAAGTTCAACACAAACAATATTCTAGCAGCAGTTTTATAATAAAGTACGATTTGAGTTGAGATTGAGTATAGATTAGATATTACCTGCTTATTAGGTTCTGTAACATTTCAACAAATGTCTGTTCACTTGAATCGGAATCCGGTTCTTCATCATCATCATCATCTTCATCAGATTCAGTATTATTTGAAATTACCATTAGATCAAGCCGTCCTGGATCCACAGGATCCATTAGAAATATTTATGGAATGGAATACAACGGATGAATTCTTGTTGAAAAACACAAGGAATTAATGATGGGGATGATTTTCTACTTTAACTAATCTGTCACTATATAAATTCCATGGATTTTTCATTTAAATTGATTTTAAATTTAGTGAATTTTGATTTGTTTACGAATTAATTTATTTTTAAAAATCACGAAACGAAACTGAAATTTGGAAATTTTTTGACATTTCCACAAGTTGTGTCGTGTCAGTAGTGTTGTACCACATTTGACATTTGTGTGAGTACCATTTTGAAGATACAACTGGAACTAGTTTCACAACAAAAGGTTGATTTGGTTTTGGTCCGTGGTATTGTTCAATTTGTTGGTAAACATTTGTTTGTTAACAAAAGTTACAAAACGAAAAATAAACAATACATAAAAATGATATGCAATACATCCGACAAATCCAAACTCAAAGTCAGGGGATAGGCACTCTCAATATTTGACAGGTCAACGTTTTATTTCATGTACAGATCGCGCGAGTCGCTACTATCGAAAGAGAATGTCAGCTGTTTGCAGCGGTTGTTAATTTCATTTCATCACGTGTTTCTATTTGATAGAATATTGCCGTGTATTTAATTGTATTTTATGTTTCGTATTATATTGCTTTCTTATATCTATTCTTGTATTTTTTTTATGTTTGTGGATGTTAATTTGTTAAAATATATAGACATGGTTTTTAAGTGTATTATCTCTGGATGTAAAAATTCAAGCAAATCAAGCATGCATTGTTTGCCTAAAGATGATAAAGTAAGTAATTATATTTAAGATTTTGATTAATAAAAGTAGGATTAAGCATCGAACAATAAAGATATGTAACATGTATTTTTAGAACTTTAGAAATTAGTGCTTAATAAACAATTTTAGAAGTTAAAAATCTGGCAATATATGTACAGTTATTGCATATTTAAACATTTCCTATGTTTTAGATTCGTGAACAGTGGTGTCTGGCCATAAGCAGACCTGAATTGATCAATATTTCTGACAAGAAAAGATATTCGTTTCGAATTTGTGATATTCACTTTTCTTTTAATAGAAACCGGACTAATCTAAAATTTACGGCAATACCAACATTACATTTAAACAGTAAGTAATGTTTATTGTGTATAAAAGAATGATGTATTCAAGATTTATAATATAACGTTTGTAGGTGATGGTGTTGATGTAAACAATACATTACCAATTGCAGTTGAAAACATTCCTACTACATCTAATTCCACCATTCATGTTTCTGAGTGTTCAACCCCTAAACGGCGAGGTATAGTATAGTATACTAGCAGAGATGGCAATATAATAATTTTTTTGTAACCTATCGATATTTGCAAGTATATTTAATATACTTCTTTTTTATATATATTTAATTCACTTAAATTCTAGAATATCATAATATAATACAATAGTTATTACCAATTTAAAAAAAAAGTGGCAGTAGTATTTGAGTACGTTAAATTACGAAACTACAAATTTTATTAAACATTTTTACTTTTTAACCTTAATCTGATTTATATTTTAGTCAAAATCCTAAAATAAAAGTTTTTTTTTAACTGCATAACTGCACTTTAATTAATTAATCATGTTAATATGCAACTACTGTAACTACACTTCAGTATTCAGTACTTGCACATACCTACAAAGAAAAGTAATTAGATGTTAATGTTGTAATTTACATTTTCATTACATTTGTAATTTGAAGTAGGAATTGGAATTCAATTATACTTTGAAGGTCTGTAATATGTAGTTCTGTAGTGTAATGATTTTTTTTTTCAATGGATTTGCTCTGCTTTTCTGGTCTAATTGATAATGTTCTCATAATTTTTTAGTTTCAAATTAACTTAACTTAATTAACTAGTAAATAAGAATTTATTTTGTCATTCATATTTACCAGTTGTTAGGTTCATTAATCCTTTGTAAGCGTTATTTATTATATTATTTATTAATTATAGTTTAGAAAGTTAAGTTGATATTAAGAAACATTTTTTTTATTGCTTGATTCTACACTATGTGTATATTTCTTATAAACAATTTTAATATACTATATAAATACCTTTGCATATGAAAACCGTCCAGGATTATAATTTCTCTCCCTTTTTCCGCGCCTATTTTAATAAAATGGCAATTGGGCACGATTGCAAGAAAATGTTTTAAATTTCAAATCGAAATTTTGTTGCATGCGATTAAAATTTCGATTTGAAATTTAAAATATTTTGAGTTCCTCTCAAGCCTAGCCGATAGCCGTTAATTTTAAAATGATACTAATTCAAGTACATGTCGCCAACGGCGCTAGTTCTGCGAGTTACCAATCTATATTAGTTGATCTGTGCTCAAAGTTACTAAAAATTTTTAGCATAACCTTATTCAATTTACAGCACAGATAAAGAATCTATTCGTTGTTTATGATTTATAGTTTATTTGATATTCATAAATATCAACATATCTAATCAGTCATTACTTATCATCTAAATTTATTAATTTATCATGGCGAAAACATTAGCAAATAAACGCCTATCCAAATATGACTTTAATAAGGATTGTAAAGAAATGGCCGTCTATCTATTGGGAAAAATATTGGTCAAACGAATAAATGATAACACATTATTAAAAGCAAAAATTGTTGAAACTGAATGTTATTTGGGAAATGAAGATAAAGCATCACATTCTTATGGTGGCAGGTGATATATATTTTTATTTAAGTGCTAGTTTCCAATTATCCATTGTATTGCTAGTTGCAACTTGTTAGTAGCAATTAATAGGTGTATTGTAAAGTTGTATTGTTCGAAAATGGTTTAGTTTTCTTGGGATGTTCGTAAATGGTCTGATCTTACTGGTAACTAATAATTTAAAATAATTAAGAATAAGAATACATACAAAAAATAAAACTCATTATTTGCATTTTGCATCTGTATATTGTTAGTTGCCTAACATTGCGTTATGAATTTTATTTATTTATTTTATTTACCTTTGGCTTGGGTGATACAATTTTATCGTTCTGTTTGCTAGTTACTGCATTGTCAAATTTAACCATAAAATACCTTATTAAAGGTATCAAAACATACAACGGTTAATAGTTTGGCGTTTGCTAAATGATTTGGCATTTAGATAACATTTCAAATAATTTTGAAGTGTTTTGCGTAAGTAGTGAACAGTTAAAACTTACAACAATCAATTAAACAATGGATCTACTAAAAATGCATTTAGATATGCTAAAAACAGCAATAAATACTGTATTCCAAGGTAAAGAACCATGGCAAATTGCGTCAATAACTACAAGTACCGTGTTATTTATCGTATGGGTGTATGACTTCACTAATAGAGATGAAAGCCTACTGGATCGAGGCAAGAAAACTGTCTTCAAGATTATGAGATGCTTTCCTGAAATACGAAAGAAAATTGATGAGGAATTACAGAAAGTAGGTACAGGATTTGAAGATAGTGTCAAAGAAAGAACACAACATTTAGACTATATTGTCGAATTACCTGCAAAAGGACTTAGTAGAGAAGAAATTCTAGCGCTTCTTGACAAAAATTTATCTGCCAATCAAGAGTTATGGAAAAATGGTCGAGCATCTGGTGCTATTTATGTGTATGATCAAGAATTAATTGATTTAATCGGTGAAACGTATAAATTATCTTCTTATACGAATCCATTACATCCGGATTTGTTCCCAGGTAAGTACAGTTTTTAGTTTTCTGCAATAAATGTTATGTTTGGCAAGTTAATAATTGCGAATGACTGATTTAGGTGTTTGTAAAATGGAAGCAGAAATTGTACGAATTTTATGCACGTTATTTCATGGTGATGACAATTCTTGTGGCGCCATGACAACTGGTGGTACCGAATCGATTTTAATGGCTTGTAAAGCGTATAGAGATTATGCCCGAGATGTACGCGGAATACGGCGACCAGAGATGGTAAACTAATTTGAAACAAAGTGCAATGTTATGGAGAAAACAATGCAAAGTGTGAAATGATGTTTTCAGGTTTTACCGGCCACTGCTCATTCCGGATTCGACAAAGCTGGCTTATATTTAGGTATCCGATTAAGACACATTCCAATTGACGAAAATACGTGCCAAGTTAATATTAAAGCAATGAAGAGAGCCATTAATAGTAATACGATAATGTTGGTTGGTTCGGCACCTAATTTTCCTTACGGTAAATTTAACTTGCAGTTGTTTCAGTCTTAAAAAAAGAATATTATATACAAACTATGCGTATAATTATTTTGTTTCTTTAAGGTACTGTGGATGATATTATAGAAATTGCTAATTTAGGCTTACAACGTAATATTCCTGTTCATGTCGATTCATGCCTAGGTGGTCTTTTAACTGTTTTCATGGATAAATCTGGTTACCCACCGCCAATTACCGATTTTCGTTTGAAAGGTGTAACAAGTATTTCTGCCGACACCCACAAATATGGATTTGCGCCAAAAGGAACATCAGTAATTCTATATCGAGAACAAAAATATCGTAATTATCAATATACAGTGACAACGGATTGGAAAGGAGGCGTATATGGATCACCAACAGTAGGTGGCAGTCGTTCCGGTGGTAATATAGCAACTTGTTGGTCAGCATTACTGCATTATGGCATGGAAGGCTATGTTAATATTACCAGAGACATTATACACACATCACGGTATATAGAAAAAGGACTACGTCGATTTGAAGAGATTTTCATCTTTGGACAGCCAGCTACAAGTGTTATAGCTTTCGGCAGTCACCATTTTGACATTTATCGTTTATCGGATGGTTTGCAGAAATTAGGATGGCATTTAAATGCTTTGCAATATCCACCTGGCATTCATATCTGTATCACACAAATGCATACTAATGGAGATGTTGCCGATAAATTTTTGAACGATGCAAAGACATGTATAAAGGAGATTATGAAGAATCCTGAATTACCTGTTGAAGGAGCAATGGCCCTATATGGAACCGCTCAGAAAATACCCGATCGTTCAATTGTTGCCGATATTACAAAGAAATATTTAGATTCCATCTATTATATTCCAAATTTGAAAGAATTAAAAAATGAATAGGTGCACGTTGGTTACTTAAGTACAATAATTATAATTTGTTGGTTAATAAATTGTTAATTTTCATTGTTATTTTAGAAATAAGACGATCATTTTTGATACAAAAAAATGTTTGCCATAAAAAGCCAATATAATTTATTTTACGATTGTTACACATATGTATGGATATTTTTTTAATTAAATTTAGTTTTTTTCGTTATCAAAACTGGATTTATTAACCCTTTTCCCCCTTTCTTTATTAACTAACTTTTTTCCTACTTTAGCAATGTCTTAGAATGGCAACTAGTATCTTAGAAGATAGCAGATAAGGGCGATATTATTTTGTTTTACTTGACCATACGCATTTTATTAAGAAAGACACAATCGCCGTGATTATATTGTGTAGGGACTAAGCAGCTTTCGAACAGCTTGCTCAGTTGCTGGAACAGGCTTATATAATTGTATTATATTCCAAATCATAACAGACTAATATTATCGTTCCAGGCAAACACCCGGTAATGAACCAATGTACATGCCAGCCGGAACCTGCTATGTATATATGACGTATGGTATGTACTTTTGTTTTAATATTTCAACTAGAGAGCCTGGTGCTGCTGTTTTATTAAGAGCTTTAGAACCGATTGATGGAATTGATGTGATGCAAAAATATCGGAAAGGTATAGTAGTATATAAAAACGGCAACTGAATTTTCATATAATAGGTAGAAATTTGATCGTTTTTAGCACGAAACAAGAATCTGACAGCAGATAAACCGCAATTATTATGCAATGGACCATCAAAATTATGTATGGCTATGGATATTAAGAAAAGCAATACAAATAAATTGGATTTATGCGATTCTTCGAATAATAATACTTTGTGGATAGAGGAAGAAGCCACTACTGAACCATCAGAAAGGAAAAATGATGAAAGTAAAACGGGCACTAGCAATAAAAATACAGAAATGGCAGAAATTATTGTAAAAACATCTAGAATAGGAATCGCTTCAGCTGGTGAAGAATGGGCTAAAAAAGAGCTTCGATTTTATATCTTAGGAAATAGTAGTGTTAGCAAACGAGATAAAAAAGCTGAGGGTGAAGCTACAGTGTAAAGTGCATATTGAACTTTATCTGACCTTGACTCAAAATGTCAAAACATAACCTAAAGTTGAATTTGTTTTTATTTTACTTTAAAATAAATATACCTATTACTTTGTATTGTTATCTCGCATTATGATTTAATTTTTCTTTTTGTATTTTTGTTAATTAAATGAAATGTTTTGTTCATTACCTCTTTTTCTGATTCGTAATGCCTATCCACCATTAATTATTACGAACAATATAAAATTAATATCAACTAATTGTATACAATGTCGAAAAATATTTAGCGAAACAGCGGGTGCTGTAAATATATTCGATAGAAATACGAAAACATTGCAAAGACAAAGAGCAGCATTGGCAGATGATGTAAATTTATACGATTATCTTAAAGATGAAATAGGCTTTCGGTTAGCTGACCGAGTATATGATATAAAGAGAAAATTTAAATTAGCAGCAGATATTGGTTCGTTGTGATTATGTTCTAAAAATTAAATTTCATTATACAACAGATATCGTATAATGGATTTGTTTTCTTTTTTTTCCTGCAGGCTGTAGTAGAGGTTATATATCCAAACATCTTTCACCAGAATCAGTAGAAGAACTTATTGTATGCGATGTTAGTCAGAAAAATTTAGATAATGTTCCAGTTGCCGATGGAATAAAAGTAAAGAAAAAAATATTAGATGAAGAAAATATCGATGCAAGTATTTCAGGATAATATGGAAATATTCATAATAAAAATGTTTCTCAATTCTTTTACAGTTTGAATCCAATTCTTTGGACCTTGTCATATCATGTTTAAGTCTGCATTGGGTCAATGATTTGCCAAGGGCATTTAAAACAATTTTACAAAGTCTGAAAGAAGATGGTGTATTTTTAGCATCAGTTTTTGGCGGTGACACTCTATACGAATTACGTTCATCATTGCAATTGGCGGAATTAGAACGTAAAGGTGGTTTATCACCACATATATCACCATTCACAGAAGTACGCGATATTGGTGGTTTATTAACAAATGCTGGTTTTGCTATGCTTACTATTGATACCGATGAAATTGTTGTAAATTATCCGAGTGTATTTGAATTAATGTGGGATTTGAAAGGTATTATATTTAACTAGCAATATAGTACAAAGTAATTACTAATGATTGAAGACTTTAGGGAGACTAAATAATATTTGATTCCACTGATATTTTCAATTTCCAATCCATGGTTTAATCTGTTTTTTAGAGAGTATAGAAAAATTGGTTATTTGAGATTAAAAATTTCAGTTTCACAATTCATTTGGAGACAACAGAAAAAAGAATTCTTTAGAAAGCTTTTATTTTTACAAAAATCAAATGTAATCATTGGAAAATTTTGCTATTTTGACTCTAGACATCGATAATTATCACTATTCAAAATTCTCCTGTATAAATCAGTAACTTTAATTTCATCTTTTTTTAAGGGATGGCTGAAAGTAATGCAGCATTAAATCGATCGTTACATCTTCAACGAGATGTTCAATTTGCCACTGCCGCAATTTATCAGCAACTTTACAGTAAAACTGAAATGGAAACTAAAAAAGTAACGATTCCCGCTACATTTCAGGTATGACCTTGACAATGGCTTAAGTTGACTTTACAGTTGAGTAGTTTTATTGTAGTCAAGTTTCTTGAAGAAAAAAATTGCCGTTTAGCTTTACAGTCGCCAATTTTTTTTCGGCAATTTCGATAACATTTAATAAATGCCAATCCAACATAAAAAAATATGTCTATCTAAAATAAATCTATCTCATATTTTAACACGTTGAACGCCGTAATAATGAAAACTATTCTCATATCTGGGGCCACACTTTTTTTTATGCCAAATATATCGAAATAATATAAATAAGCAGTAAATTTTAATAGTTTTATATTTTTGAATTCTTAAATAGGTCTTTGAAGTGTGAAGCACGTATACATAACGCGGCCTAAGAAAAAACATTTTCACAATTTGGCCATGTGGTGCACACGTACCTCACAGAAATGCCTGTATAGTGTATACACTTGTTAGCACAGTGGTTGTATATTAGTCTTATCATATTACTTATATCGGTCATATTTATACAGTCTTGTATAAATAAATCAGTTCGCACAGATTATTGTAGCTTGAAAAACAGTTAAAAGTGAAAATATTGAAATGTATGAATACGAGCGCGAACAGTTACGCGCTCTGTAAAAAAATTTTTTTTTTTAAATTTATCTGCGTACTTTTCCTTATTTTCTTCTGCATTACAAGAGAATATATTTGTGTTCATATTGTACCCATTACGAGCATAAAATAATAAATTGGCATCATAATAAACAAAAAAAAATGTCTCGCTTATATATGCATATCTTCTGCTTTTGCAATTTTACTGAGAGCCAGGCCAAAAAAAATTCTAGTTTACAGGGCCAGATACTATCAATTCACATAATGTTTCCAATATAACGCGGTGCAAATGGGAGCAGCGCGGCTTCAAGTAAAAGTGTACCTATGATGGACATGTGTGCGACATGGCTCCTACAGATAAGAGCCATCCGAGGCGCACTTGCTTCATACGGCGGTCAACGTGTTAATACTTATTTTTATGGTAAATTAGCACACTAGTTAAAATATAATATTCGTTACTAGATGAGCAAAATTTTCAAAGCTAATTTTTACAACAGTTTATTAAATATAAACATAAATATCAGCTGTTCTCTTGGCAATTAAAATTTTAATTAGTATACATGAATTTATACAAAATGTTATCAAACTTGCTAACAAGTGGCAAGAAAAATAGCGCAGAACCTGTTTTCGCCAAGTCCAGGACAACTTCTTAACAAGTGAAATATGCGCGTGCGTAATGCAAAACTTTGCCGATAATAAAAATTAACTTGCCGACAGGAAAACTGTCTCAAACTGTAAAATCCACTTTATAAATTGTTCATTGATATTTTGGAGATTCCAGATCATCAATATGCTTGGATGGAAACCACATCCAAAACAACCAAAACCAATAGAAAGAGGTTCAGGTGAAGTATCATTAAAAGATTTATATAAATTAAATGAAATTATAAAAGAAGTTAAAACTATTAAAGATGATACCAAAGGTGGAAGAGACTAAATGATTTTTATAATAAATATATTATATTTGTTACCTATAAATTAGATTTTTTTTAATGTACAATTTGGGATGTTAATAAGCTGTAAATGTTTTAAAAATTTTTATGCCATATAAGATTTAAATAAAACATGTTCGGATTTTAATATTGTCACGATGTATTATTTCCATTCATTTTAAGAGAATACCAAGTAATAATTTTAAACAGTTTGAGGAGAAATCAGATTTCAAGAAGGACTGCGAAAATTAAAACGAATAAGTTGTGATCTAAATATTTTAATATATTTCGTATTCAATTTATCAAGAAATGAACCTTTGCTACTGCAACATTAATCAATTGAAAAATAATCGATTAAATTCTTTAGGTACGCAACATTTTGTAGGTTTTCGTTTCGAACTGATTTCATTTTCTTTTCTATATTCAAATTGATTGGGGGCTAATAAGTCCTGAAAACTAACTTCTAACAATAATTTACACTAAAATAACGAAAAGTTATAAACAAATACATATTATATAATTAATAATAAGAGGGTGTATATCAAACAATAGCGGCTTTTAATTTAATAGCAATTTCTCGATCTAGTATCCGGTAAATACGAATGTAAATGTTGATACGAATGTGCAAGACCGCAATTATAAAAACTGATCATATCCGTATAGGCATTAAGATTATGACTATCGAATTTTGCAAGATTTTCCATCGATTTTGCTGTTTGATGAATGTTATTCGTGCTGCTATTCGAATGATGGCCGGCATGTGTATAAGCCATATTAAATAATGTTTCTGGATCACAAACAAATTTATAAACATATCTTTCACCTAAAATAAAATAAAGTTGATTTTCAATTCCTTTAAGTCTATTGCATACTATGTAATTTTATTGTACGTTAAAAAATATTTGTAAACAATTTTATTTCAGCAGTATTTTCGTTTTACACTATTCAGCAAAATAGCATGCGCAGCTCTCTATTATTTAGTCATTTGGTTCGGTTTTCAATTTCAACTTAATATATACACTTTTTTGGCGATGTTACGAGTTTATCATAATATATTATCTAAATTCAATTTACATATGTAAAATGTAAATATATTAATTAGGTATACAGTAATGTAACTTATAGTAAATCATAAAATGTAAGGTTATACAAGGGAACGGTTACTGCGCTTGGCCTTTGTACAATATATATATATATGTAAATAATCATACAATATACATAATCAAGACATTGTTAATTTTTGTTGTGATTTTTTAAGTTACTATTTTATACTATTCACAATAAAAGTGTTAAACGCGCTTTAGAAACATAATATAATGGTTGAATATTTCAAATTACCTGCAACTTTTTGCATAATTCCTTTTTCATAATAATAACGTAACGATCTGCTAAGTTTATCATAATTCATTGCGGGTCGATTTTTTTGAGCACCCCAGCGTCTTGCCACCTGATAAAAATACGTATCAATTATGAATAGTTCCAAGTGTCTATTTCCAGTTGCCTATTCTAGGCAATGCAAAAAAAACTTTCAAATAGAACAAATGTACAGAATCATTGCTGCCCAGAGGCTGCATAAAACTGTGACCTTGGATCAAAAAGCTCATACAAAATGAAAATTTACAACCAGACAATTCGGCAATTTCTCAGATTAACATGATGTCTGCGTTGTTTTAATCGAGTACATCGTATACACAATGCCAAACCTTTAAAGACCTAGGTAACACCTACAACATTTGCATGATGCCAATTCAAAATATTGAATAATAATCGGGTGAGCTTCCAATCGTTTTTGGCAGTTTTTTCATTAAAAAGTATCGAATTTTACTGAACTTTAGAGTGCTCTATTTCCTAAACGGTTTGAGATATTCATATGCCGTTTGCGAAGTTGATTTTATTCTCTGCAGTAATAAAGAAAAAAAAGTAGCAAATATTATCTTTAAAAAAAACAAACTGGAGGATAGCGAAACTCTTTTTTTGGAAAACTCGAATCAGAGCTCGTGTTTGTCAAAATAAGGCCCTAGAGCCACAATTAAAAGCAAAAGACACAGACATCATGTTAATCAGATAAATTGCCTGTTAATTTGCCAAAAAATGGCATCGACACTACTATCTTTTCATTCTGTATACTGTATGTATACTTATTTGTATCACCTTTTTCCTAAAAATCGAATACTTGTTACCTATAGATTGTTATTATATAGATTTACTTTTCTAGTACAATAAAACCTCAAAATAGCGGTCACCCAAAATGTCAGCTTAAATGGCCGTTATACGGAGGTGACCGGCATTGGGAGGGTGGCACAATTTTTGTAATAAACTTGGCAGGAAATAATTGTCTTTGTCTTGGTAGTGAATAAAATTAAAATTTTTTAAAATTAAGGCTAAAGAGAACTCTTAAAATAAATTAATTTCAGCTTCACTAAGTGTTTCACCGCGCGAAAAATGTCCAATTTTCCACACGCAATCTAGTAACTTCTAATAATGTAATTTCGTAATGTTTAAATTTTTATTTTTTTTTATTGATAGGTTTGGCTTGGTTTGGGGGCGGGGGGCCATTAGTGACTATTCTGACCATAGGCGAGAAGGGAGATATATAAAAATTTTAATTTATCCCCCTCCTCGCCACCTTTCGCGGTTAAATTACATTTACCACGAAAATATAAATTACACAATTACATTGGTAGAGAGATATACAAATAATTTTGAAAATTAATTAGTTTCAGTAATCATTTTCTCTTTAGAAAATAATTAGCTGAATACTATAAAGATCGGGCTTTTTCTGTTTGTATGCAAATACATATATAATACTATTTTGCTGGTGGTCGTCACTAATAACACTCTGCTGCGCAGCTCGTATTCCAAACCAATTAATTATTTCGGGTTAATTCTCTACTCTGTAGTAATGATAATTTTTAAAAAAGCCTAGCCCATTTTATTATTTGTGGCCTCTCTAACTCCACGTTAGTTTTATCTAAATATTTACAGTTTTGGTAGTAGACTCCTGAGTTTCCTCCAGTTTAAAAAATTAGAGGAAACTACTCGTAGTTTCTAATTTTTGTTTGATTTCTTTATTGGGCCATTCCTGGAGGTACTGCAATACCAGGTCGACCCGCGGAAAGGACGGAGCAAGCCCCAAAATTCCTTTCCAACTTCCAAAAATCAGTTTAATATACTGGACCCGCATGCGGGTCGTATCAGATATTAAGCTGATAAGAACAGATACTACACTTTGATCTTAGCCATCAGGCCGAGAAGCGATGGTGATTTAAAATTTTATTGCTCATACATATATTTTTTGTACTTACAAGATAGTAGGAAAGAACCAACAGCGCCCTCTATCTAAATGAATGAAAAATAATGCGAAGAAAGCAAAAAAAAGGCGAAAATTGGGACAGTTGCAAAATATTTGCAACACATTTTTGTTTATCTCAGAAATGAATAAAATTAAAACAGTTAAAAAATAACCAGTCGAAAAAAATTATTTATTGAACTTTATGAAATGAAGTATCGAAGTATCTATAATAGAATATATACATATACTATATATAGTAGATACAGACAGATGGCAATCCATTTATTTATGCTTTTTTTTATATATGTGAATCAATAGTTTTTTTTATCAATTTTAATTTATTTGTTTACATACATTTGTTTATGAAAAATATGTGTGTTATTGACTAGCGAGTTCGCTCGAATTACTATTGACCCTAAATGGCCGTAATTAATTCTTTTCAATCAATATTTACAACTTAAAAATAAATTATAAGAATGCATTTAAGCTCATAAAAGTAAAAGCTTCCTAATTCGTTATTAAGATTTTCTAATTTCCATAAAATAACTTTGTTGACATGTCGGCCGTTATCAGGAGGTATTTTTATATAGGAATATGTCAGAAATATACAGCATATAGTGACTGCAGTCGTTGTGAGAAGGTGGCCATTTCTGAGAGGTTCTAAATAGTAGAAATGCCGTATATAAACTATTCGGTGAAACAAAAAGTGGCCGATTATGGAAGTGGCCGTTAAGGGAAATTTTACCCGTTTATGAAAACTTACTTCTTCTGGTTCAATCAACTTAAATTCCATACCTCGACCAGTCCATGCAATACAACCGGCACTAGCATCTGGTGCATCTAATAAAGTTACTAAAAATTGCCATAATTGTAATGAACCTCTTCGCCCAGATGATGACCGAGACGATGATGATGATGATGATGATGGCTGCACTGGCGACTGTTCTTTATTAGATTTAATATAATCATTCTGATTAAATTTATCGGTTATTTGCTTACAATTGCCTAAAACGATTTATAGCGAATAATTAAAAATTAAGTATGCTTACAAACAAATTAAAATTAAAATAGGGTGGAATCATCCAACTTCATAAACGTAATTTTTATAACGTAAACCTCACTTGCTACTCGCTAAAAATTAAAAACACTGTTATACAATTTCTTAATTTTTAATCAGAATTTGAAATGAAATTGACAAGAAAAATTGAAACATTGATCAATTCTACTAAAAAAGCTAAAAGTAACTAAGAAATAATAAAAAACTTACAAATGAGCGATTCAAGTATGCACAAAAATTATCATAAAAGGCAACACCATTAGAATAGTTTTGTTAAGATTACGTTCCATCTCTTATCTAACCCAAAATATTGTGGTTAAAGCGCAAGCGCGTTCTTAATTCGTGATTCTTAATACGCAAAAGTTAAACGTTGGAAACTTTAAAATTACATTTATGTATTAAGAAATAAGATTTAAGAAATTGGATAACTACTACCATTAGGAACAACATGTTTATATCATGATTTACATACTACAATAACGACTATTTATGCATTAAGTTTAAGCAGTTGAATAATCCACCACTTATAGGGTATTCCGGGAGCCTGGACTGATCGTACTCGGTGCGCACTGAGATTTGAAATACCGCGGTTTTACACAATTCTTTAAATAATTTTAAATAAAAGCGTTTATATTAAGTAAATTAATCAAAAAAATTGCTTGAAAAAACTCCCAGAACCTCAGAATATGGACAATTAAGGATCTCAGTGCGTACCGAGTGCAGTCCATCCGAAAACGTTATAAGACATATTAATAATAGTGTGATAGTAAAAAAGAAATACTTTTTTATTAGTATTCTACTCTTCTTTCAAATTATTTCTAAGAATACCTACGATTACAATTCTTTGTTTTCCATATTGTTTTGTTATTATTTCTCGATTGAAGTGATTTGAGTTTTCCACCGTTTGCAGGTTTATTATTATCAAGAAAAACTAAAAAATCATAGATATTTTAATTAAAAGATCTTCTAACTTGTCCTGATAAATAAAGATTCGTTCTAAAATATTAGGTGAGTCAGACTGTTAACAACAATCTAGTTTTTTTACATATTATTTTTCGATTATCTCCCCGAAAATCTTATCCGATGATTTTCCATTCATTTCACAGCTCGCAACTTCCCCTTCTCGCTCACACTGATTCTTTCTCTCTCACTCATCACCCATTTTTCGCATTTTCTTACTAAAACCTCTATATATATATATATATTCATAGTATATTTTTCCTTGTTCTCTATCATCACTTCATTCTCTCTCTTTCTCTCTCTGTATACAAGAACATACACATCTTGTGAATACCTAACTCATCTCACGTTCAACTCATTTGCAATTCCGCCTTCTGCACTTATTTCCATCACCATCGATATGCTAAATAATAATAATAATAATAAAATTTACGTGATAAAAATTCATATGCCTAGTATGTCCATAATACTATAACATTATTTTCAATTGAAAATCAAAATTCATTCTTTGCAATAAATATTTTGCATGTTTTATTAAAGATCAACGTATGTGTCAGTTTCAGAACTGTCAGTCAGAATAGAGTGTACAAAAAGTGAGAGAGAGCGAGAGAGAGAGAAAGTGTAGAGTGGAGCGTGTTTAATTTATATTTTGTGTGATTTAATATTTTTGGTCTTTGGTGCCAATTCGATTGATACTTTCCTGCATTATAGGAAAATGCAACTTTTCTTTCAATTCTAGACGCCTATACTATACTAATAATAACTAAAATTAATATTGATAATTTTCAATTAAATTTCCACTCTCCCTAACTTATAAACACATTGTGCCAACATCCCAAACCAAACCCCTTGGGCCACTAAATGCCGATCCGATTATAAAATACATATTACAAATACTGTAAATATAGATGGATCGAGGATAGAATGAATCGGGAGTGGAACAAGGGAAAAAATGAGTTAGGCATTTATGTTTGGTGGAAAGGAAAGCCAAGATGTGGTAGACAAATGAGAAGTGATAAGTGATAAGTAATAAATTAATAATCTAAATTACAAAAATGCTAATTTAAACAAATGCATCTCTTTTTACTGATATATATATTATAAGTACCATAGTACATATAATATGCATAGTACAATTTAAAGTGAGTATTACGTAGCTTTTAAAATATTAAACGATTGATATTTCGAATTTAATTTACCACATTAACATTAATTGTTAGTAAGACTAGTTTCCAAATAAAATTGTCGTATAACAATTCAGATTGTGGCCAAAAATCCAAGATGGCCTCCTGATGCCCGAGCAAACAGCGAGGAAGAGAGAAATATACTTTAAACTTTAAAAAATCGGATACTTACCTTTCATGTCATTGTTATTATCACTATCAGGTTCTCGTTTAATTTTATTATTATTATTATTATTAGGATTATAAGACTCATCTGTTGTTAGATCATTATTCGTCGTTTCACTATCATTGACTAGGTTTCGTTGATGAGGTAGACTAGTAGCAGGGGTAGTAATTGCAGTAGATGCAATCCGACAATTATACAGGGTGTTGTGTGAATAAAGGCAACCATGTTGTTGATGTTCTTCATGTTGTTGCTGTTGTTCATGATGATAGGTCGTTGAATTTGAATAAATTTCTTGAAAATGGAAAGTTTCCAAAGAATATGTAGGAGTAATTGGTGAATTCTGATTATGACGATGATGATGATGAGATGAAGGCGAAGGTGATGTCGGTGATGAAACAGTAAAAGGAATTTTATCATCAAATGCTTGTAGCGTTTCAAGTTTTATTTCTGAAAAAACCAAAAAAAACATCTACGCCTAATTTTCTAATATTTCCTTATTTACGCACACCCTGTATTAAGTATATACATATATATATGTATATTGGAGAAAGTACATTACATAGTAGCATGCTGTGCAAAAGATCGTCCTGTCATATTGACAACACACACGAATAACGTTTCTTCTTTCAAGAATCAAAATATCAATTTTATCGTCCCCGGACTTTCCATCCCCTTAAAAACATCATCCACATTTCTTGTGGTACATTAAATGATTGCACCATAGGAAGTCGTTTGCTATTTGAAAGACTCAAAAAGTTTTGTAAGATGATGACGATGACGATGATCTCATATTTCTGTGATGTATAGACCATTCGCAGAAATAGTAGTAGAAAAGATCACTTATTATGTGTGCGAGTATATTAGAAAATGTACCGTACTTTCTAATTGATGAGTCGCTATCTGTTGATATGCCATTGTAACTATCGTGGATGGTGGAAGGCCATAATTAAATAACTGCCTCAACAAGTATAGGTTATAAAATAATTTTTAAAAAAATCGATTAAAATTTTTAAAGAAAATAGTCTCGGAATTGCCTTCTAATAACGGAGACGATTATCGTTAATAACATTAAACTATTTATATTTTAACACTGCGCATAAACAGAATAACAATAACTGCAGTTAAATGCACAAGGATGTGATCTTACGTCATACTTAGTGAAAAACAGTATACGAACATTATAACTATGATTTAATAATTTGTTGACAATAAATCAATGTAAAATTTGATGTGTTCAAATTGGTACTTTAAAATGCAACGCTAGCAGAGTAAATATTTTTGCTTAGTCATTCAAGATTTGTTTAGTATTTAACAATATGCATTAATTTTACTTACAGTATTTCGTAGAACTGTTTAGTTTCTATTTCTTTGCTATTTTCTTGGCAGATTTGATTTGATTTTTTAATTAAAAGTAATTATAATATCGTTTCTATTGAAAGTAGTTGTTCAACTACTGTATACAACAGAAAATTGTGTCTGTTGTATACACATAAAAAGCGAAACAAAAACTCACCAGTCATGTCAATTGAATATGTTAAACATATCGAATTAAAAGAATTAAAGTAAATATTTGTTAGTTTTCGTCTACACTTACGATATTAATAATTTTGAAATAAATTTTCAACAATTATATTTATTACTTAAAACAGTTACCGTAATTGAAAAATTGTAAATAAAATCGGTTAAAGTATCAATAGAATTCCAAAAATAATATTGACAACGTTGCACAAAAATTATTTCTTAATAACTGTGACGTAAGATCACGTTCTATTGCTTTAAGTTGCACATTAAAATCACAACATAATGAGCTCAGAAACACTCTATTTGATCCTCATTCGATTTGAATCAATGATTTTGAAGTTGACAAATATCACTCTAATACCTCAAATATCCTATACTTATATTTCCTTGCTTTCTGGTATAAGTATTTTAAATTAATTCGATTGAACGATACAACGGAGTATGTAAGAGCGTAGATTGAACGACAAATGGCAATAGCATCATAGAACGTGATAGACAGACGATTAAAAATTTGATTGAAAGGAAGTTCTAAACTTTATAGAATTTGTACATTCACAAAGTTATTCTATACAACAAATTGTATATTTACTATGTTTGCACGTAGAATTCACAAAAGTGGAGGTATAAGACCAATTCTGAACCGAAAGTGAAGAATAAACAGCGGGAAATTAAAAAAATAAGTATTGGTTAACAAGGCAAAGCAAGATTTCGAAACTTTGTACAGGGGAGAGTTGCCGAAATCGCACCACTTAAGCATTTTCTAATTTGCAGAAAAAGTGATTGACTTCTAAAACGTGAACGTTTAAAAGAAAACGAAACGTCGTCTTTTAACACACCTCGATACACATGCCTCACGAACTCTTGACTTACAAACAGTACATTGAAATTTGAATCATATTTTCAACACGACCTGCATTACACAAATAACAATATCACCCCCAGTACGATATAGGAAACCCGAGCATGGTGCGATTTAGATCACAATGACATTTTAAAATAATAATCAATAAAAATCAATGTAACCCTAATAATTAGGGGTGGGCGATACACATTATTGTGTATAGATACTCGATACGCGTTTTGTATCGATACGTATCGATCGATATATCTAATTAGCGCCGTATCGAAAATCGAAATATCGATACATATCGGTATATATGGAATTATTGTCGTATTTTTCTTCGAAGAAGGAAGCATTATCTAATCCTTTTTTTTATTACCTTTTATATTGCGGTTTCGAAACAATCCGGTGGATTATATATGTATACATATTAGTTATTGGGATATCGATACGTATATATATATCGCCCAGGCCTACTAATAGTAATACAAATACAAACTCAGTCTGAAGAATAAATAATATAAAACAAGTTGACTTTTATTACTGGAAATAGAATTATGATGCAAATTGAATAGTTACATTGTTATTGGGTATGAATGTTACGCAAAAACTTACATCAGTTTTAGCTTATTATTGTAAGTCGCTGTAGCACAATTAAACAAAGACCTTTTTAACTAATATTTTTACTATCTTACTACGGTAACATCTATTAGTAACGGCAATTGCGTTTAAAAGTAAATTTGAATTTATAACATCCTAGACAAAACCAAAAGGTACAATTTAGGTGACCGGTACGATATTAGCAACTCTTCCCTACTAATTTTATTTCTAATTTAATTTTTAGCATTCTAAATAAAATAATTAAAATAATTTACTATAAATTACTCACAAATTGCAAAAAAAACTAGAAACTCTTACCATTAGGTGTATTTTGATCTACATCCGAATCAGGAACATACTGTTCATTTTCATCTGTTTCGCAGTGATTACCTGAATAGCGAGAAGAAAAATAGGACATTCAAATAATAAGGAATAACATTAATTGTTGAACATATACAGTTCATTCAGTTTAAAGTGACTATATATAGTGCAATTACGTTCTAGTTTATTCGTCAGATGATCAGGCCGTTATACGACGTTTTTTTAATTATTATAAATGCGCGACGAGCACGTTCTATATTGTATTTTTCTTCGAGTTAATTTTTAACTGTATACTATACGCCTCTTTACTGCATTTCTTTTAAACATAATTCGTATTGTTTTAATAGAAACAATTATGACACTATCACATCTTGAATGTGATAATCATTTTTTTGGACCCTTTAATCGTCAACAGGTTTATTGACGTCCCTAAATATACTATAATATGTTCAATCCATAACCTTTATATATTATTAACACTCCCTAATGAAAAGGATAGACAATAAAACGCAAGAGCGGCACCGAGAGGGGAGATGTTTTAACCCCTCCGTATAGATTACACGTTATTAATTAATTCTTGTCCATTAGCCTTTAGGAATTATTAATGAAATTGGTGAATCAGTGTACGTGTGTTTATTTTTGTTTACTGGTCTCTTCTGTTTTTTCGGTTGTTTTTTTTATTGGTTCAAGTTGTTCACTTGGTATTGGCGATGTTGATAATAAAATATGCACCTATTTGTTAGAAATACTTAATTGATGGTATTAATGATTTATGCACTCATAGGCGCACCTAGGAATCGACGATTAAAAAGCAAAATAACGATATTATATACAGATCTCAGATGTGGAGAAAAAATATTGCTTTTTGTTAATATTTTTATGAATAATTTAACTATCTACTTTTCGATTTCAGCCTTTTTTATATTATTAAAGTAATGATAATATAGAGTGGAAATCTAAAAATCGCTATAACTGAATTGACGTTGAGTATCGATCTAATATTAAACAAGGGGTTAATTCCATTCCCTTAAAAAACAATGAAGCAATTATTTTGATCGGGTCAATATCCGTGCAAGTTCAGCTCTGGCTATTTTTGATATCCGCCCGGTATAATAAATAAATTGAACTTTAAAAATTGAACGTTCATGAATAACAACGGTTTAAAAATAATACATAGTTCAAACTCAGTTAAAGATGATGGATAATTTTTCGTTTTTTGGTTTTGCTTCCAAGAAATTACGATTTACAGATTGTTCCGCTACAGGAGTATCCATGTTAAAATTAAAAAATTGCCCCATTTAAGAATAATTTTATTGTATTTATTCCAGTTGAAAAAGATTGAGTCAAATGACAATTTCAATAAATGATCTACGAAAAGCTACACCTTTTAGCTTTCTCAATTTCTCTCCAACTGGATAAATCTGCAAAATTTTCGGTTGTTCGAAAACTTCTCATTGCGTATAATCAGTTACAAAATCTGAATATGAATTATTATTCAATTTTAATTTTTTTGTTTTTGTTTCCCTTTGCCTCTACGGATTTCAAAGCCATTTTAAGGGGCTGCTCATTTTCACTTTATAAATAATAAATAATCTAATCCCATCCCCTTGTGCGAAATTTTCGCTGCATTTTCATGTAGCTGTTGTAGATATACTTTTACCTACCAACTTCTTGATGATGCTGATGCTGATGCTGATGATGATGATGATGATGCCAGGAATCACGCCAATCTGCTGGGAATACTCCTGGAATAACAAAAAAACAAACAAAAAACAACTAGAAGTTGTACAACAACATGAAGAAGAGTAAATATCGTTTAGTCAGAGAGAGCTTTTAAGATACCTATATGTATAGCTACAAAATAACAAGGGATTTGTAGCTAATTAATTATTAAAAATTTACTTAATAACAAAATAGAGATCACAAGTAAATATGGAGATATTTTTTGAATCTTCAAAATAGAAATGTTAATAAAACAATACATTTTGAAAACATTTATTTATTTAAGAACCGTTTACACTTTCAAGAATTTTGCACAAAATTTTTACTTCTGTATTAGTACAATTTTGTATTAATGCCGTTTTCCGTATACACACTCAAAACAATTTGTACAAAATTTAGTAAAGAAATACCGACAAATATAGATGTGTTTAACTATATGGCTGCCGCAAAGATAATATAGATTCATAAAAATATAATTTTCCCAATTCAACATAAATCAATTGGATCAAATTTCAGTTTAGAATACGTACATCTTTCAACATCTATTTTTTTTTCCCAAGAAAAATGCAATCATAATAATAATAATCCTTGTCAAAAGTAGATCAACAAGACACCGATATACTGTCAAACGTCTGTCCAAACTAAATTATAGTAGCTAATAGCTCAAAATTTTCTCTGAACGAGACAGATTTCGTTCAAGAATTTATTTCTTGTTTTATTTTTCATATTGTTATAGTCAATCTCGGGAATTCACGTGGATTGTGTGTTTTAGTGTTTCACAGTCGTTCGTGGTAATCTAAGTGAACCAATGGGATTTTGTACCAGCTTGACTTTTGATTGCACAAAATATTAAAAACGTGTTTAAACTATTCGAAATGCTGGTGCACAACCTATTACTCTCGATGATGTTGTGCAAAACGCTTGAAAATATAAATGGCGCTTTAGATTTGACTTACCAACGGTTGTAGGTTTGTATTGTTCTTGTTGATGATGATGTTGATGTTGGGGTTGATAATAGGGTGTAACAGATCCAAAAAGGCATCCCTTTGAATTAATGAAGAAGTGTATTTTTCATTGAAAATCAATCAATTAAGTAATTTATTAATTAGATTAGATATACCTTAATTAATTAGTAAATATACTTTGAATTAATTAATTTATTGATTATTAACTGTGCAATGATATTAATGATAAGATAATTAGTAGTATATACTCTATATTACACCTCCTATAGAAGACCCAAAATGTGGGGTATCTATATGACATCTATCAGTTCAGTGGCGTAACTATCAAACGCCACGTAATAAACAAAATGGTTTCGAATCAAAATTAAAGTGGTATTGGACAAAACTGCAACATTCCTTAAGTTGCATATCCTAAAATCCTTATACACGTATTATGTGGAATCCGTGGATTTCAATACATAAGTTGTGTAATCTTTTTAAATTCAATAACAATTAATTAATATTGCCAGCAATTCAAAGAGCAAATCGGACCCTTTTATTCTTCTTTTATTCATCACCTCTCCCTACACCCTGTTATAGTCTATATTTGTTTGTTGTATGTTATTTTCTTTCGATGTATTCATTTATCTACTATATTATTCGGTGGATCTACTACATATAGGTAGTCACTATTGTCTGTTGCGTCTATAGTCTATTTATTATTAATATTATTAATTTGAAAGGACTAATATTTCTTACTTTTGTCAAAAAGGGAAGATTACGTGTGTGTCTATCTACTATGCAGTTTATAGATAATAGATAGAACTATATAGTATACAATTACTATTGCTTTCAATTTTATTTTGATTGATTAATAGAGAGTTTACGTTATACGTAAACATGGCATAGACGTATGTACAACAAAATTCAATAGGATCTGACCGTATCTCATAGTTAAAGGAAAACGGTATTATACCAACATTATAACTATGATTTAGAACAATTTGTTTACATTAAATCAATGTAAAATTTGATGTCTTCGAAATTGGTATTGAAATGCAGCGCTAGCAGACTGAATATTTTTTCTTGGTCGTTCACGATTTGTTTAATATTTAATAATATGATTCAATTTTACTTACATAATTTTGTGGAACTGCTTAATTTCTTTTTTTTTTATGTCTAATGACATAATTTTAAGCCATAAATAATTAATTTAAAAAAATAATTATATCGGTCATTTAATCTGGTAATTGTTTTACATACATAATTATACATACGTTTACCACTGCTGAAGATGATGAGGCTGAAGGTGGTGGTGGTGGTGGTGGTGGTGGTGGTGGTGGTGGTGGTGGTAGTAGTGTTGGTGATTCTGGACTATTTCCCTCAATTGTTCTATCAGTACAATCAGCAGGCACTTCCTGATCCTGATTCATTCTCATTAATCATTTAAATAATCACCAAAATGTTGTTGATTTATAACATCCAAGTAACTGTTAGAGCTCAAATTTATATATAAATAAACACTTTATTAAACGATACGTTCGGAATTGATCGATTGATCGATTGATTGATTGATTAAAGGATTGATATGATTAAATGATATGTTTGGATATTAAATTAATGACCGAATTAACAGAAAATATGTTCAATTTAAGTATATTTGTCTGTGTGATATAAGTACTTTTTTATAAAGTTATCCGAATAGCTCTAAATCATAACTACCTGTCGAAGAAGAGCTAGTTGTTGGAGAGGGAAAGACACGCCTGTTTCCGCCCCTGCAGAATTTTCCTTCCAACAATACGTATACTCGGTATACAACGGGTAAATTGTATTTATGATTTTTTGTTGTTACTGTTATTATTATTATTATTATTATTATTTAATGTAGACTTGATTCCATTAAAGTAATTAATTTTCAATAATAATTTATAATGATATCATTTTCAATATACATATATGTATATTTAAGTAATGGAAAATGGATTTTCATTTCTTAATGACATATACCTACCTACTTCTTCAGTTCCGCATACAGTAATTTTTTCGAATTAACATTTTATCCATCCACAGTTTTGTTATACTACCATTTTTTTAGATATTCTAAAATTCAATTTGTGATCTTAACATATTGCATCTTTAACTATAGCTCAATACAAAAATCAAGATACCTATATATAAGTACTTAATATGCATACATATACGTAAACATAATCATGCTAAAAACCTGCTATCTAAATATAAATTATTCAATCTGACGCTTTGCCCGGACACGAAATCCAGAAGGCGTGCCTGGAACACCGGTATTGGTGTATATAGACCCCCCGTCGTCCAATCCGTATTTCCGGTCCAGAACGCATAATCCTATAGGTATTTATGTACTATGTAGATGCCTACACATCGGTGTTATACAGTATCAATTTGCAGTATGGGATGATGCTTCTTCATGCCTGATTAAATATTCGTCTACCTACTTTTGTTTGTGTTGATTTAACTCTTTCACCCTAATTGCCATAAATGTGCATTATTATCTTACAATATACATATAGGTATTACATAGATCTATACCCAAAAAATAAATATTATTTTGCATCTTTTGCATTTTTAATTTAGTTGCCAAATTTGGAAAATTGATTATAAATGATAATAATTGTCGATCGACAGTAATACAAGTCACAGACAATGAGTCTAAGTCTATACTTTCCTAATATTTTAAATAAATGTTACGTTCAAATCCAGAACACTTCTTTAACAGTTTTGTATTATGTTTGGCGATTATAATCTATGAAATTGCTTGAAAATTGCAGTTAATCATATAATTTTTTGGTATCCATCAGTTGTGTATTTACAGTTGCCTGGATAACTACTTAAATTGAGTATTGACGATTGCATATGTTGCACTTGACATTTGACATGAATTCGGTAGAATATATATCAGGTTATGTAAATTCTTGAGATATGGGATATTTTATTTTTAATAGAAAATCTATCCATATAATAGTTTTTTTCTTAATATTTCTAAATGGAGATCGTTTAATAAAATAGATGAACTATACTTTTGTTAATTATTAATATGGATTTTAATACCGAAACAAGAAAAAGGCAAATAGATAGTTTAAAACAATATATAATATTTTCAAGGAATCATATTGATGGAATTTTAGGTTCACTTGGGTGGTCAGCCAAGAAAACTTTAGATGTAAGTTCGAAGACACTTTATAATACCGAAACTGTTTTAACAATTTAATTAGAATTAGTTCGAAAGTTGTATCTTTTATATTGAATCAATAGGCTATTAAAAAAAGTGTTTTTTTCTAGTCTGAAGCTTGCAAAATAATTTGTCCAATCAATGCTCAACACTTGATCTCACTTGAGTCATCTAAAGAACATATAGAGAAATGTAAAATTAGTTCTGAAGGTTACGATAGGAAAAATGATATTTTCTTATCAGAGCCACCTGAACGTATGGATTCTAGTACAATTAAATTGGACAATTTGAAGAAAATTGAAATTCTAACTACTGCAAAAAGTACTAATAGTTCTTTTAAGACTGGTACGTGTTTTGTTTTGTTTACCTTTTATTTTTGTACATATTTAAATCTTCACTTTTCATGGCTACTTAGAAAAAGGGGTCGTTAGTTAATAATCGATGATTTTTTTCAGAGTCTAAATCTGAGAATTGGCTCTACATAGAAATAATATCCACACTTATTTATAAATACTTATAGATAAATATAAATAAATATTAAACAAATAAATATATGTGCGATATCCTTTTTTAAACATATGTAAACATATTATATCCTTTTTGGTCTGACGTGTTGTAGAATACGAGTGTAGATTTTTTTGGATTATCTAATTCAATGGACTAATTAATTAGAATATACCAAAGGTGCATATAACGGTGGCAGGATGACCCTGTACGTATCTACTTACGTACAAGATCATCTCCACGAATACGCATCTAATTAGTGATTTTTTTCACATTAAACTTCTTTTATCTGCTAATCTATTACAATATCGGCTGGGTTCTCTATACATAATTTCAAAGTATTTCTCTAGTTTGGAATGGTAAAGAAAATCCAATGACCTCCGATCGACTGATAAGTAGTTTTTCAAATGACGAAAAATTGGCATTATACGATTATTGTATTAAACATACAAAAGGACCTCCAACACCACAGGAATTTACACTGTAAGCTTGTACTGTACTGAATCTCCTATGTCATGTAATTATGGGTTTTTTTTATAATTTAGTGATTTACCTGAATTAAATACAGACAAATCGGAACTTAGTGAAAGAGATAAATTATGTTTAGCAAGAAATTTGAAACGACGCAGTTTAAAATATAAATCAATTCATACAAATAAGAAAAATCAAACGGAAATTATGCGAGAATTAATTAACAATCAAATGGATTTGTATAGTCAATGGTTGACGCAGAAACAAATAGAAGAGGAAAGAACTAAGGAGAGAATTAAAGCAAGTCATGAACAGTTAAAAAGTGAAAATGATTATTACTATTATCATTATCAAGAAACAAATGAAAATGCATATCATCAAAAGCATCCAAATGACATGCGCAATTATCCTACAGAGTCTTTAAATCAAGCGAATAATTATTATTGTGCTGAAAATAATGCCGCTTCACATAATGGTAGAAATGCAGACGGTGTGATATTAGATTGGAGTCATTTATATCAAGGTGGAGTAGAGACTGATATTTATGCAGATTCTGGTAATATATTTCAACAATCAGTTTCGTTTTTATTCCAGTTTTTTTTTATTTGGATTTCAGATCAATTTCAATATGATCAAGAGGAACATGAAGAGGGTGAAGATAATTTGGAATATACTTGGAATAACTGAATTAGTAATTAATTTTATGTGTGATGATTATTGAATAAAATGACAAAACGAAACATGTATAAATAACAGTTCAAACCATTTTTTTTTACTGAATATTTTCTTTAACAATTTCTATTTGAGGAAAGTGAAAATTCATGGATGGGTATTAACATTGTATCAAGTGCTTAAAGCTTAAAAATCTACATAATAGATAATGACAATGTATATATTTTGTGAATCAATAGATTTATATATCTATAGCCTTTTGATTGCATTGGTATTGGTTTAGTCGATTGTGCTCATGACAAAAAAATTACTAGTGATTTTGTTGGGTGTGGTCATGTGGTGTTACTTATAATTTATATTTTATATCGTTTAAAATGGAACTGAAATCTGTAAAACCAGTACAATATTTCAGATTATTCTTCGAACCAGTCCAATTCACATTTTGAGTGAGGAGTGTTCGGAGTTCGGACACAAGTCTGTTATTTTTACATTACAAAATTCGTGTCACGAATAAATAAAACTGATTAATTTAGTTTAGTCATAGTTAGAGTCTTTCTATAACATGAATCAAATTAAAACAAAAGTAACAAAACCATAAGTTACAAAATTGAAACTGGAAAAGACTAAAAACTGAAATAAAATAAACAATTTTTATTTTATTGCAGTTTTAATTTAACTTTTAGTCAAGTTTTCACTTTTTACTAAAAATTTTATGTTTTGATTTTGGGTCATCATCTTATATCATTTCGATATTTGTGTTCATTCCTAATTCATATTCCGATATCAGCTGTCTAATGTCTAATTAACTTATGGCTCTTTTCACACGTATACGAACCGCATACGGCAGCAATATACGGTTTTATGTTTTAACTTTTATTGCTTTTTACTAGGAAAGGGAGCGTCGGTGTTGCCACTTCATTTTTTGTAATTTTTCAAGTCGGGGAATTATCTCTCTTCAATTTTTCCCTCAGATTTTTGCGTTCGAGTTTAAATCTTTTACGTTTAATTTAAATAGTTTAATTTTTTTATTTCGTTTAGTGAAAATCAATAAAAATTTCGTGAATTGTATGACCAATTTGGCAACTTCAGTATTTATTCGTATTCATTTTCACCTAAATTGTATTTCTTTAAAACATTTTCAAAGTTGAAAAAAATCTACAGTAAATTTTTGAAAATTCAATGCTCAGTTAGATAAAACGAAAAAGTAAGGACAATGAACATGTTATCCAACAGATGATTTTTATTTTCATTGTTTATGCATCAGCAGTTGTAGCGAGTAGTGCCGTGTCGAATTCGGATTATTTCTTTAGTTGTTTTCTTAATAAAAATTACATGAGAGCAGTATGTATTAGAAGAAAAAATTAAGAACGTAAAGATATATTTTTTGCGCTGTGATGAGTTGAAAAAACTTCGAAGAAAAAGATTTCCAGAAGTTTTATAATATTGTGCAATTTTTCAAGAAATCAATCAAATTATGGATTTTTCGATTTCTTAACGTCACAATAATGATGGGAAATTAAAAAAAATAAAAATGGGACTTGTGTTTTGTTCAGCTTAAAAAAAAAAAGAATTTCAACGAAAACGCGGATATTTTGTGCATGTGGTTCTAAAAGCAAAGAATCGATTTTACCATTTTTTTAAATGTTTTTTAGTGCTAAAATAATTTCAAATTCAGAGACGTATATATATATATATATATATATATGTATCTTAAAGCCTGTCTACCATTTCTGGTGTAGCCTTGTTAGTCTTTATCTTTTTTCCTTTTTCTTCTTTTTTTTTCCTTCTTTCTTTTTTTCTCTAGGCTTATTCGTTTTTGCTTCACGTCACTGCGTCGCTAAACTTTCTCTAGTCTTTCCTGTTGTTTGCCATCCTACTAGCTTCACTCATCGTTATTCTTCTTCTTTGTAATATCTTTTCTATTATGTCATTCCAGGTAGTTTCAGGTCTCCCCCTTTTTCTCTTCTGCCCAGGTCTAGCTTCCCATACCCTTCTCACTTGTCTTTCTTGTCCCATTCTTTTCAGATGGCCCCACCATCCCAACTGCCTCTTTTCTATGTATTTGTGTATCGCCCCTATTCCTAATTCTTTTTTTATTTCTTCATTCTTGATTCTTTCTCTCTTTGTCACTCCCTTTACTCTCCTCATGTATTTCATTTCTACCGCTTGGACTTCACTTATTTCCTTTTTATCTGTTATCCATGTCTCACATCCAAATGTCAGTATTGGTCTTATTATTGTTTTATATACGTTTATTTTTGTTTTTCTTGTTATTTCTTTTTTTTTTTTTTTCAGAGACGTAAGACGATTATTTTTTGTGAAATATAAAATTGCAGGAAACAGAGAAAAAAGATTTTTGTTTGTTGTGCAATTTCTTTACAAAAATATCAATTTTATGATTTCTCAATGACAAAAAGGTAGCTTAAAATTAAAGACGATAAAAAGTGTTTTTTTTCCAATGGGAAAATCAGATTTTCAAGGGCCCATCGCGCCCCTTAAAATTGTCATTTTGCCTAAAAGCTTGTATAAACTTTTCTGTAAAAATTGTTTTCATAAATTTTATTCTGCTTGTATAAATATTTATTTTTTCTCACCTTAAGGTATTATCTATGAAATAAGTAGATATCATTTCTCAATTCCATCTGTATAATTTAACATTTAACATGATTTATATTCTTGTATATGCGTTTATTTTTTTAATTTTAAAAGTTTCAGATTTTGTATGTATTTATTTTATGTTTTAAATAAATGTATTGAGTGAAATATTTTATTCCTTTTTTTATCATATCATTATAAATTCGGCAACTCACTCAATACATACAAAGACAAATCATAAAATTGATATTTTTGTAAAGAAATTGCAAACAAACAAAAAATCTTTTTTCTGTTTCCTGCAATTTTATATTTCACAAAAAATAATCGTCTTACGTCTCTGAATTTGAAATTATTTTAGCACTAAAAAACATTTAAAAAAATGGAAAAATCGATCCTTTACTTTTGGAACCACATGCACAAAATATCCGCGTTTTCATTGAATTTATTTTTTTTTTAAAGTGAACAAAACACAAGTTTTTATCTTTTTTAATTTCCCATCACTATTGTGGCGTTAAGAAATCGATAAATCCATAATTTCATTGATTTTTTCAGAAATTGCACAATATTATAAAACTTCTGGGAATCCCTTTTTTCTTCGAAGTTTTTTCAACTCCTCATAGCAGAAAAAGTATATCTTTACGTTCTTAATTTTTTCTTCTAATACATACTGCTCTCATGTAATTTTTATTAAGAAAACAACTAAAGAAATAATCCGAATTCGACACGGCACTACTCGCTACAACTGCTGATGCATAAACAATGAAAATAAAAATCATCTGTTGGATAACATGTTCATTGTCCCTACTTTTTCGTTTTATCTAACTGAGCATTGAATTTTCAAAAATTTACTGTAGATTTTTTTCAACTTTGAAAATGTTTTAAAGAAATACAATTTAGGTGAAAATGAATACGAATAAATACTGAAGTTGCCAAATTGGTCACACAATTCACGAAATTTTTATTGATTTTCACTAGACGAAATAAAAAAATTAAACTATTTAAATTAAACGTAAAAGATTTAAACTCGAACGCAAAAATCTGAGGGAAAAATTGAAGAGAGATAATTCCCCGACTTGAAAAATTACAAAAAATGAAGTGGCAACACCGACGCTCCCTTTCCTAGTAAAAAGCAATAAAACCGTATACGGCTACCGCATGCGTTTCGTATACGTGTGAAAAGTGTGATAACTGTGAAAAGAGCCTATGTGGTTCGCATACGTGTGAAAAGAGCCAATCAGAACTTGTCATAATAATCAATATCGAATATAGTACAGGCAAATTAATTTGCCCTTTATTTGTTTTTGAATATTATTAATTAAAATATGTTACTTGTTAAATTGGTTTGGTCACTTTGTTAATTAATTGTGGTCTGACAAAAAAAAGATGAATTTACATCAGATTGTTAGTGGTGCTTGCAATGCAGGTGATAAATGTTTTGCTGTTGGTTCTGTTGAAGGAGTACCTTTTACTGTAAGTTTCTGGATCAATTAAATAATTAGTATAATTAAGAATGATAGCAATAAACAATATGTTTCTTTCGGAAGGCTTAAATATAAAGAACTAAGCAAATCATTTAAAACTGAAATTTTACATAATTAGTCAAATCATAATCATTCTTATGTCTACCTCAAATTCGTTTCCAGGCATATGCAGCTGGATGCAACATAGTAATATTGGCATCAACATTCGAACGTGTTCAAATTATACCGGGTGCTATACACGATTACATTCGTATTAGTTCAATTGACTGTTCCAGTGATACTGGAAAGATTGCTGCAGCCTATGACAATGGAATATGCATATTTGAACCAACACCATTAATACATAATAATTCGGCACACGTAAGTACCTGAATAATACAAAAACAAATTCGAAATAAGTAAACAGACGGTTGATCCATAAATTCTGCTTTGGGTAGTTTTATATCTCCTTTTATCTAGATATATTATACAATTTCCTACCCAGATTAACTTTTCTTTTATTAATGTAATTTCAGAGGCCCTATAAAAAATGCAAAGGGGTGAAGGTATAGTTATGTAATTATGTTTTGTTTAGGATTGGCTTCGTCATTTTATAACAAATTCATTATATTTAACCCAAATGGCAAAAATGGGTAGTAACATTTATTATACTAACATGGTGTGATTTTTTCTTCATTTTTTTTTTTAATGTAAAATTTTATACCATGAAGGTTATTCCAAGACAAATGCTTTCATAATATAAATGTATGTTAATAAACTCATTTTCAATCGAGTAGTTCAATAATGTAATCCAAAGTATACATAATCATAATTCTTAACCTCATTATCAGCGTGAGTTATTGCATTATCAATTTTAATAATTAGGGCCTTGATTATCGATGGGTACAAACTGGTACACTGAAAAGCGATTCACCAGTTAGAGCTGTAAGCTGGAATTTAGAAGGTACTCGTTTATTAACTGCTGGCAGTGATGTTCAGTTATGGCATTTAAAACAACATGTAACAGAAGAAGAAACTACATCAGTAACATTCACGTTGGGTGGTGGTCCAACTGAAGAAAGTGATAATTTGGAAGAACCAGATAAACCACAAGGTAGATAACTATTTAAAAAATTGGTGTAATTGAAGATAAAATTTGTGTAGCACAAGTCAATACGATCTGTCTGTATATAAATACTATTGACAAAATATTTATTTTTTTCAAAATTTAGTAGAACAAGAACAGAATTCATGGCATTGTGTATGGAAGGCAAACACAGCTATACCAGTGCAACATTTAGCATTCTCGCCAGATGGCACACTGTTTGCTACCTGTGGTGAAAATGATAGATTGGTGAAAATTTGGTATGAAAATAAGCAATGTAAGTAGGAAAATATTGATGAAATAATAATGAAATGGGCAGCAGTACATTTTTGTTATTTCAGTTCTATTTACTTCAAAAAGTACTGAAACGCCACAAGAATTGGATTATGGTTTTGTTTATATTGCACATCCAAGAGCGGTTACCCATGTCTCATGGAGAAATACGAGCAAATATATGCCCAAGTAATGAGAATAATCTTGATCTGTTTAGTCGATTACAGTCCTTATAATTTTTGATTATATTTCATAAATTTAAAAAGGGGTTCAGTATCGAACATGCTTTTGACATCGTGCAAAGATAACATTTGCCGCTTATGGGTTGAAACTGTACTACCAGAAGATGGTCTAGTTAATTTGTCGCAATTGGATCCTCAAGCTCATCATCCGAAATTTCGCACTCATCGCCATAAACATAGATTTATGCAACGGCTGAAACATATGAAGTATGTTCAATTTAATTTAGTATACTCCATTGAATCTATAATTGGATATTAAATTAAGTATTAATCAATTGGAATTCTTTTGTTTTAATAAATTATCTATACAGGGTGTGTGAAATTCTTATGTAAGTATGGGAATCTTGGAAACGGTAAGAGATACGAGAGCAAAGTTACGCAATTTTAGGCTTACTAAAATGGGGTTCTAAAATTTGAGAAATTCCTGATATTTCTGGCAATAAAGGTTATATTATTCTTTCAATTTCTACTATAAATTATCTAAAGCCAACCAAGATGAATTCGAGTTTTTTTATTCTTATTAAATGATATCTAAAGTAGTGGGTGTGATGCATGGTTGCAATGGGAATTTTATGTACATTCTAAATCTACGAAAATCCAATATGTAATCCAATATTAACAAATGAGGAAATTACACGTTGTAGGACATGTTTTCATTTGCGCCGAAACGCTAAACATCAAGCACACGGCTTTACTGGATTGTCACAGCCAATTCCGACGTTACCGTCAACTTATAGTGTACACGATTTTCATTCTTATGGATATCATGGTACAGGTGAGCAGATTTTTATGCTCGTTTCATTGTTATTATAATCAAACTGAGTTACTTAAATAAGCGCTCCGCTGATAATAGAGGCGTTATGAGCTTAGATTGTAACGTCTATGCTTTAGTATGACATTATTCAGTTAATAAAATAGAAATGTTTTCACTTAATACATGTCTTGTGTTTTCTTAAGTATAACTGTATCCGTCTTTTATCTTAATTTTCCTCAGGTGTTACACCAGGTCTTCACTTTCATCTAGCAGCCTCTGTTAATGCCGAAACTGATATTCCACTTGTCCCAAGCATTAGCTATTGCAATCCAAAACCAGCTTTCGTATTGCATTGGCTCGACAATAAAGAAATGCAATTCAGTTTACAAGCAGAATTATTTCTAGAAGAGTTTGCCAGGTACTGCTACTTAGGCCTTTATGTACGTGAGTTTTATCAATTTTCTCTTTGCAGGCCTGTTTATAATCCAGATAATGAAGAGAATGGTTTGGAATCGTTTATGGAATCAGGAGCACCAGATGGTGTGGATGCACGAATTGAAAGTTTTTTACGTGATTGGCATCACAGTCCTGATTTATTGTTTAGTATTCATCCCGTTGATGGCAGTTTTTTAATATGGTATGCCTTTTACTATTATAATGTTGTTGTGGCACTGAATACTGATTGATTTGTTCATCTCAGGGTAGTTGAATGGTTAGATGAATTTCATCCTGGATCATTTCGTCAAGCTCAAGTCTCTTTTTCTACACGAATACCATCGGCTTTTCCCATTGGTGATTCAATGAGTATGTCGACCACTGTCAGTTTATACAGTTCAACGCCTTTACTTAAACATTTGGTTAAAGATGTACTAAATCGAGATAATTTCAGTCGTAATTTAAACAGTGTTAAAGAAGAAGATGAAACCAAGTCTGAATCAGAGGTAGCAATTTAAAATAAAGGTGTAATCGTTCTAAAGCAAATCGCGGCTTTTTTTTACGTTAGAATGAAGACAATATGACTTCTCCTGTTGTCTATTTGGTTACAAAACATGATAATGGCACGTTAAATTTGTGGCATATAACATTCGCTGATCAAAGTAAATTTTCGCAAGTTTTAAGTATTGGTCATAAAAGTCGAGCTTCTGGCCATCGGTTTAGAGTGAATGACATCACGTGTCATCCGGTGCTGCCTCTATTGCTTACAACAAGCCATCATAATATTGTTGATCAAAATAAATCCCAATCCAAGTTACAGGTAAGATTCAGTAGAACGATGCATAGTTTCTTGTATTCTGTAATCTTCAATTTCTAAAATAGGGATTCTGCAGTGAATTGATTCTATGGAAAGTCGATGCTGTTGGTCCACTATCGAAGTCGGGTGGTATTTGTGAATTGGCTCGAATCAGTTCCCCTGAACCAGCTGCTTTTAGTAATGTTGCATGGATTCCGACACTGCTTCCATCAAGTACATTAGGCAATTTATCAAATTCGCCTAGTGCCTGTTTCGTTGCATCGGATGGTCATTGTTTACGTGTTTATCAAGCTGTTATCGATGCTCGAACACTTCTAGCTGACTTGTCATTTAAGGAATCTCGTCATCACCAGGATCTGGACATGAGTGATATGTCCGATATTTCTTCATTAAATGAAGAATCATTGTTGAATAATATCAATATAGTTTCGCAGCAAAGTACGTCTCGACCTGGATGTATCATTCAATTAGAAACTATAGCGGAAGCAATTCAATGGCAAAATACTACATTTTTACATGTATTTCAAGAACAACTGATAACCGGCCAACGGAACTTAACAAAGTCCATAAATCAGGATGCAATGGTTGATTTACAACAATGTGCAGTTTTTGAGGAACCATTTTTTATTGTCCTTTTAGATTGTACTGATCAGCATACAATCATTCACATGTGGAAATTGACAATTGCTTCAACTGATAACGATGTATCGTTAACTGCCAGTCAAATGTATGTACCCGATTGTAATTTAGTGCAGGACGATAATGATATGTCGCGTAGAAATAGTTTGGAATCAATACCTGTACATCAAACGAAGTTGTCGCCTCACATTACATTAACCGTTGTGCGGGAAGTAAAACAAATCCTTCCATTGCCTGACGGTGTGGAAATTGTACATGCTACAGCTGCGGCTGGCCATTTAAGTTCAGCTTCAATTTATCCAGCCTGTTTGGCTCCATATTGTTTTGCAACAGCGTGTAGCGATGGCATTATTCGTTTTTGGACTGTATCGATGAATGCTAGTCAAGTTACAGAATTATCAGATCTAATGTTAGAAGAAGATAGGGTAATTGTAAATTCCGGTAAAGTATGGATGGAACATGGAGTTTCGAAAGAAGCTGTTAAAGAATCTGCAATCGAAATTGAAGGACAAGTATTGAATATTTGTGTAGCGTATTCTGGTCGTTTAGCTTGCGCGTATAAGTACGGTAAAAGTTTTACTAGGCCGAATAAGAGCGATCCAGATTCACGTTATATAAATTTATGTGTTGCCATTTATGAATGTGAATCAACCGGTGGCACTGAATGGATACTGGAAGATGTGATACATCTGAAAAATATTCATTTGCCAAGAATCGATATTAATAGGCAGCATTTGGATCTAAGTTATCTGTACGACTCGAGAACATTAAAAAAGAAACAGAGACTGAATGAAGTGCTACATACATTTGCAGGTGACGATAGACAAAATACATTTTTAACAGAACCAGTTAAACCGACGCTATTAGCTGTTCCCAGTTTTACAACGTTACAATCACTGAGAAAATCAATTTCAGAAATGGGAAACATCTGTCCATTAACACAAAAACATATAGTTCAACTTGATTGGGTTTCAAATGAAGATGGATCCCATATTTTAACGGTGGCATGTGGTAGTCGAATTCTATTATATACGCCATTATCAACGGATTTAGCACAAGCCAATGTGAAAGCAATGAAAGAATCAATGAATAATTTCAGACCGGTGTTACGAAAAGCAAGTTCATTGGCTCAACCATTATTTGTCGATGACTTTAAATGGATGACATTGCGAAAAATCGAATTGCAGACGGCTGATGGTCTGCCAGCTTTACCAATGCAAATTAGTTGGGTTCGGGATGGTATTCTAGTGGTTGGCATGGATTCAGAGATGCATGTATATACGCAATGGAAACCACAAAATCCACAAAAACATATGAAACATATCGGAATGGATACAACTGACTGTAATCGAGAAATGGATTTCCGAACTTTGACTCAAGAAAATCAGCGTAAATTAGCTGCTGTACCAACATTAGGTCGAATCAGTTCAGTAAATCTTCAGATTCTCGATCGTAAGCGAAACAAAGACCAACATTTAGATTATATGCCTGATTATGGACTATTCGAAGCATCCAGAATTGCTTGCCCAGTGTTACCACAATACCATCCAAAGCAACTAATGGAACTACTTAATTCAGGGAAAATACGTTGGGTAAAAGCAATACTAGCGCATTTAGTTAAATGTATTGGTGGCAGTAATCAGGAACCGATAGAAGATATTCAAGGTTGGGCAAGATCGAGAACATTATCAGTAAGTTATCCGACAAATAGTCCCGAACATCGTGCAAGTATTAGTGAGATTACTTTAGACTACGATGAAATCAATAATATTCCTCCATTACCATTATGGACACTATTGGCAGCCGATAAAGAGCAACCGTTAACAAAAGAGGAAACAAAAGACTACAATGAACTATTCGATAATCCTACATTTAATGAGGAGGATTCTTTGGACTATATATTGAATGACGATGGCGATTCTATACGAAGAGAGCGAAGACTATCCGAGAAAGGTGCTGGTTTAATACATTTCACACCGAAACAAGGACGTATTTTGTCACGTTTATTGACACATATTCATTTGCCCGGTCTATCCAGTTTGGATCAAATGCATTTACTTGCATTGGCCGATACAGTTGCTACGTGCGATACAGATTTAGCAGAACGATTTGCTATTGATGCTGCCAAATCCGCAATCGCCAAAGAGAACTTAATTACACAAACTGAAGATTTAATGACAGATAATTTAGATGATTGCGGTTTAAGGTTCTTGTTATCAATGAAACATTATAATTACCTGCTGAGATGTTTACCATTAGCACAACGTACTCAATTTCAGAAAAATGGTGTTGGTAATAATAATTTAGCATGGGCCTATCATTCAGAGAGTCATGAAGAATTACTCAATTTGATACCGAGTTATGCGAAGAGTTCACCGACATGGGTGCAATTGAGGGAGTTAGGTATAGGTTGGTGGGTTCGAAATTTAAATCTATTAAGGCAATGTGTTCAAGTGATCGCAAAAGCTGCTTTTCAAGTGAATGAAGATCCAATGGATGCGGCCCTTTATTATCTAGCAATGAATAAGAAGAATCTTTTATGGGGTCTTTACAGATCGAAACGTGACGATCGAATGACTGCATTCTTTTCCAATAATTTCTCAGAGGATCGTTGGCGTAAAGCTGCATTGAAAAATGCGTATGCGCTCCTTGGTAAACAACGATTCGAACATGCTGCAGCATTCTTCCTGTTGGCCGGAAATTTGTCAGATGCCATTGAAATTTGCTTAAATAAAATCGAAGATATCCAATTAGCTATTATCATAGCCAGGCTGTATGAAGGTGATGGAATCAGTTTGAAAAAGCTTTTATATAAAGAGATTTTAGGTTGCGATGAAAATGGCGAAAATCAGGATCTGACTAAAGCTCATCCCGATCCATTCTTACGTTCAATGTCTTTATGGACATTAAAAGATTATCAAGGATCACTTAGCACCCTGCTAATCGGTAATGCTGGCAGCCAACATTCTGCGCATGATGATGAAGCAAGAGAAACGAAAGAAGCCGATCCAAATGTGTTCAATTTCTACGTGTATTTAAGAACACATCCGTTGCTTGTGCGACAACATATAGCGAATAGTGGACAGAAACGGATGTGGATGGGTGGCAAACAAGTCGTATCGGAAGGATCGATAACACCATTGGAAAGGCAACTTTATTTTGCTACAGCTCATGGGCATTTTCGTGCTGGGTGCCCAGCATTAGCATTAGAAGTTTTGTCGAAATTACCAGAAATTGTTATAAATGATAAAATGAAGCCGTCATTATCGAAAGATCAAAATACTGATACAACTGCAGATGACATTGCAACAGGAATAATTTCATGGAGCAGTAAACCGCAACTGAGTGCGACCGCAACTGACTTCGATTGGAGTGAACCAGTAAGCGGTGGTGTGAAAACTGATGATTTAGAATTGAAATGGAGTGATGATGAAGGTATAAATTATATAATTTCATTTCTTAATCCATATGTAATTTCAGGCAATTGAGAAATGGGTCTTAAGTGGCACTTTAACCATTCTTTATAGATTAGTATTTTTAAAGTTTTATATCTATAATAATAAAATCGTATTTTATTATTACCTTATATTAATAAAATTCTAATGTATGTCCAATGAAGCACATGATGATGTCTCCTTTCTGTGAGTCGTCGAGTGCGAACGGAAGGTAGATATTGGGGGTCTGGTATTTTGCTCGGACTCGACACACAAAGTGCAAAATCCGGTTCACGCTTACGGCAGAGCTGTTTCGGCCATCATCACATTATGCAAGTCATTATTTTTATTACATTTTCTTCATCTTCAAGTACAATAAATTCTTGAACTATTACTTATAATAAATGTATTATCGCGTTGCCTTAATTAAATGATTCATGCTTAAATGTTATAAACAAATAGGAATTAATTGTTAAACACCTAACCAATCCAAGCAGACCCGCTATAAATCAGAATTCTTTATAAGGCAATTATAAATTTGGTTTGGTTGTGAATTATACTTTATAGAAAATTCTGATTTATAACGGGTTGGTTGGTTTGGTGATGGGCCTACCCTAAAGACGATTCTGATTTATAACGGGCCGCTTAGTTTGGTCGTAATTAAGTTTAGTATTACAGATAATTCTAATTTATAACGGGCGGCGTGGTTTGATCGTAAACTTAACCTCAGAGAAAATTCTAATATATAACGAGTTGGTTGGTTCGGTGATGGGTTCTGCCTTAAAAGCATTCTGATTTATAATGGGCCGCTTAGTTTGGTCGTAATTAAGTTTAGTATTACAGATAATTCTAATTTATAACGGGTTGTTTGGTTTGATTGTGAGTTCTGTCTTATAGAGATTTTTAATTAATAACGCAACCCAGACGAGAACGAAAAGGAAATGTTGCGAATTTTATTTTTTCTCTTATATTTCACGTTTTTTTCGTATATTTCACCCGAACTTACGTGAATACGTAAGTTCGGGTACGCACAGTATTCAGCCCGCGAAAAGATCCCGAACGAAGTCGGGCACTTCCGCTAGTTAATAATAAAAACAAAAATTGTGATCTGTCCGTGGCCCGCAGGCTACTCAGTTGTTTGTTGACAATGAAGCCAGAGAGACCGCGCGCTCTGATCTGCACATATCCTTCACTATGTGACTGTCTCAATTCAACCGCCATGGCGCCATCTCATCGTACATATATTGATTTCAGACAAAGTTTAGTAGCTGAACACAGTTTGCTGTCTTGTTGCCCACTTTTATAATTATTTTAAATAATAAAACTAGCGTCTCATGCATCCGGCATCCGGCAATACAACAGTGCTCCGATTGGTTGACCTTTGATAGTTTTGATTGGCTAACATATTAAAATTACATAAACATATAAATATGTAACTCATAAAGAAAACAAACTGATCTTCACAAGCGTGGTTAAGGAATATCCGATGTCGCACCAAAGTTAAAATAAATTTAACTCATCCGACTGTCGCAGGAAATATTAGAACAGAAATTCGCGCCAAAAAATATCAACCAATCAAAGCACTGTCGTGCGTTGGTTGTGGAATCGGCCTTATAGAAAATTCTAGTTAATAACTTAACTCGAACGAAGTCGGGTACTTCCACTAGTCATTAAACAAATAATAACGGTCGAAGACAAATTATTGTATACTAGTGTATAAACCCGACTTCGTGGAGGGGTCACTTCCCGAGTTAAATACTATGAGTACTCGAACTTATTCCGCATCAGCAGAGCGAAAATAGCCGTTAATATAAATGTTTTAATTAATTGACTACATGTAATATATCAAAGGTTTCGTCTATAAAGAACTATACTTCCGTCTAATAATCTGTAATCTAGGTAATGGGAATTACAAAGCATAGTCGAAGAACCCGACCCGAGTTATAAATTGGAATTCTCTATAAGGCAGAACCCACAGCCAAACCATAATTAACATTAGTGAATTTTACAATTTTAACCTAAAATTAGAAAAAATTAATTTTGGCAACGTCGCAAAATTTCTCGTCTCTAAATTCAGAATTTCTTATTTAATTGCCACTAATCATAATTGAATTTCACAATTTTAGCTTAAAATACCAGTAGATTGGCCACGTAGCAAAATTTCTGGTTTTTAATTTCATAATTTCTTATCTAATTGCCACTGATCATAAGTGAATTGTATAATTTTAGCGTAAACTACCAAAGAATTGAAAATTAGCGGCGTCGCAAAATTTCTATTCTTTAAATTCATTATTTTTATCTATCTTATCTTATCTTTAAATTACAGATTATTTTTAAAAAATATAAGTTTAAATTATATACTAAAATTTAAATAAAAATTCAAAAATGTATCAATACCTAATACATACTCTCCATCATACTGCCGTACACACTGCGTGACTGTATGCAGGTCTCAGCGCGCGATGCTTCCTATTCGATTTTCGATTTACAACCAAACAACGCGTGATCGCCGAAGTGAAGTTTGAATGCGAACAACATACGTCGCTTACGTCATTTCTCTAATTTTATTATATAGTAGTTGATTCATTTCATAGAATGCGACATTTTCCTACTTACATGAAATGTGGAAATTTTCTTTTATAGCAGGGGATTCCGATGATTCAGCTGGAGGTTTAGAAATGAAATTAGGTGAAAAGAAACCGGACGGCACAAAGACAGAAGATAAAAAAGGAGAAGACAACGAAACTGAAGAAGAGATTCAAGGCCAAGTGGATGTGATGGCTCAACAATTGAAATTTGTTGCCTGTCTAAAGATTTTGATGGAAGAATTGTCAACATTAGCCACAGGATTTGAAGTCGATGGTAATTTCTTATATGCATAGATTCTATAAAATTTATTTTTATTTCTTCAATCAATATTTAGGTGGCCAATTGCGATACCAGCTATATATATGGTTGGAAAATGAAGTGGAAGCATTAAGAGAACTATGCAATTATACGACATCTGATTTCATTGATTCATCCGATTTGGAAAATTCATCTGAAATGGATATAGTTGAAAACAATCCAAAACCAACTTTACACGAAATTTTGATTCAAGAAAAATTAGATTTTGAAGCTAAAGTAAATCGAGCAGCAAAAAGAAAGCGATGGTTAAGAGGTTAGAACAAAAAAAAAAGCAATTGTATTATAAACTAATATTTTAAATATTTAAATTTGCAGCCAATGAAACGTTATTACGCACTTTATTAAGTTACTGTTCACTTCACGGTGCGACCGGTGGATTAGCATCAGTCCGCATGGAACTAATGCTTCTATTACAAGAATTACAACAAGAAAAAACCCATCAGCAACTACTAAGTCCTTTGCCATTCCCTACAAGTTTGCCATTACTTGCTGCAACTGTTGCCAGTAGTAAAACAGTTGTTTCCGATCCGATTAGGTATTTACAAAGTTTGACACATGACATGTTACAGACGGTAAGAAATAAAAACGAATCAATATATCGGGCTTGTGGTCATAAATTGATTTTTGTTATAAAGATAGTGGAACTGCCTGCGCCAAGTACCAATCACAGCCAATTACTGGTGCTGAGAGATCTTGCTATTGCTTTGTCTGCATGTATTTATCAATCATTATGTGATTCGGACACGTTTAAAGCTGCGTTGCAAGAAACTCAGGTATAATTTATAAAGTGATAGTTACTTTGATCCACTTTTAGTAAAAGAAAGCCAAATATAGCCACGCGAATACATGCATTTTAAAAATACCGCGATGACATCAGGATATGCCCAAGTTGGGCCTAACTTAACTTAACTCAAAAATCAAAATACAAATTAGAAAAGATATATTCTTTTTATATAATGTTTAACGTTGGCTCAACATGTGATTAAATTAGGCCCGCCCAACAAAACATATGAGTCTAATGTCATCGAGGTTGAGCATATTTGTTTCATTTTAGGGTAAGCGAAGTGGCTATACTTGGTTTTCTTTCACTAAGAATCTATCTATGTATGTATATTACATCTCGTATTTATTCAGGATATTGCATCAACTTATCTAGTTGGCCGTAAACGTAAGATTTCTGTTAGTGAAGCTCTTCAAATTGTCACCTTACCATCGAAGTGGCCTGGTGTAACTAGTTTACGTTCGTTATTAGCACGTGAAAAGGATGAAGACTCACCAAGGCTCACGGTGCTTTTATGTGAAGCATTTGCTGCCACCTATTTGGCATTGTTATTATTTGGTTTGACAACATGTGATTGCGTGATTTTATTACATATTACGGCACATACTTTTAATAGTGAAGTATGGGGAAGGTAATGAACACGAAACTATGTTTCAAACATTAGTAGATTACAAGGCGAGCGGAGAAGCTTGCCATGACAGTCGAGAGTTTAGTCTAGTATGGCAAGCTGACATCGCGAGGCTTGTATGCTATTTTATTCCAAATTGCATACTTTAATTTTTAAATCAATAAAATAAACAAATAATAATTAAAATTTTTAATAGGACTGGCTAGTGGCAATATTTATTATATTATTTTATTTATACAAAAATTACACAGAAGCAAGCATGTATTTTTTGTGGTTTGTTACAATTTATGTATATATATTTTTATTAATTCTAATAAAACAAAATAAATTACCGAACTAAAAAGTGGTTTGGTTTGGTTACTTTTGTTAGTAAGTTAGGTTAGGTTAACATCTATTGTTTTAAATATTATATTTTCTAAATAATGTTTTTTATCATTTAAAAGTACTTACCTATTAGTTTCTTTTTTTTTAAATTTAATTTCGTGTACTAATAATTGGTTACTTTATTATTAATACACTTTTCTTATTTTTCTATTCACTACGGAAGAAGTGAAAGATACTTACTCTAGTTAGATCACCCACATACATAAATTTGAAAACAATATACATGCCAGTTTCTATGAAACATTTGAAGAAATAAATACAGCCGCCATTATTTTCGCCGCCTTAGCGGGGAAGTATATTACTTGCCTTTTCTTCTTCTTAAGTAAAGAATAGCCTATTTTGAAACTTTTTAAATGTCAATAATAAATGCATTACGTATGCGATTTGAAATAAAAGAATTTACATTGTCCTGCTAACAGTATTTCGAAAGACAATATATGCATTGCCGTTCTATAAACAACTAAAATAATAATGTCACTTTATTCAGATTATTTGGAGGTGGTGTAAAGAAACTACTACGTACTGCTAGTCTAACAGGTAATCCATCGACACATCCAAATTTAAGTCCTCAAGTAAGCATACAAACAACAGCATCCTCGAATGATGATGGGAACAGTGGCGGTGCAGCCAATTGGTTAAACAAACAACGTGTGAAATTAAATACAAAACTGCTCGGGCATCAAACCAGTGTTATGAAAGAAGATAAACCGACCTATAGGGAGCAATTTGTACCACCTGAAATGAGTATTTTGGCATTTTTATTGCAAAAGGTTTGATTTTAATATACAGGGTGTTAAATTATAGATGACCATAGCTGAATTGAATAGTCCAAATTATTCTTTTTACTTAGCTTTTTTTTTGGATTTTCTATCCTGTTATCCCATAATTTCTTTTTATTTTCTTCACTCCGTCTGAATATTTAAATCTTTTTCAAAGAGTTCTTTCTTTATATTTTTTTTTTAAAGCTAAGTAAAATTAACATGTACTATCCAATATAAAAAAATTAATACATATACATACATATCTAGGGTGGTTATTTTCTGTTTAGTTCTATGGGTACATTTTTAAACAGTGAAAAATAGAAGAAGAGTTACGTTAGGAAAATAAGCTAGAATTAGATACAAACTTTGTCGGATATGATATAAATCAAATAAACATTAATGCAAGTAAAAGTGGTGCAAAACCTCTTAAAACATTCTGCTCTATTTTGCTAACTGGGACCATCCGTTATTATATTTTAATAGACTTAATTCAACAATTGTTAATGCCTTGTTAAATTACAGCCATTAACTAGCCACTACATTGATGAGGTAGAAAGTGAAGAAGAAGAAGATGAAAGTGATGAGGATGTTTTTGATAACACAGCACCAATAACAGCGAAAATTATCAATAATGAACATTCTGATCCAAATTCGTATTCGTGGTTGGTATTGAAAATGGCTACATTAAAGATTGCACAGAATCGTTTAAATGAATTTTTATCGGTATGTATCTATCTGCCGATAGATTTAAGAAAAATTAACACAAAAATCCATAGAAATTGATAAATGTCCAAAATTTTATAGATTGCTGGCCTTGAATCATCTGAATTGGCAGTGGCATGTCCATTAATACATAGCTCCTTTCGCAGCTTATGCAAATGGCAAGATAATCTGAAAAAGGAATTAGATCTACGACAGACGCCAATGGAATATATTCCAGGATGTTTTGTAGAAACTGCTACCACTGGTCCACCAATTCAGAAATACAGGTACATTGTAGAAGGAATGTTACGCAAGAACGAAAAGAAAAAAATGTGCACACGTAAATACGTATTGATTTTTATATAAATCATTTTGCTTTAGACAAATATTAGAACCACATAACACACCATTTTCCAATAAAAGTTCTGCTGGGCCAGCTCGTGTACTCTGGAATTATTTGGTACATCAAGATGCCGTACAAGATATATTTATTCGTGCAATATTTGGTAAAAGAAGGTAAGTAAACGGTGCGCATCAAATATGAGACCAGAAAATCTTTAATAAAATTGTTAAAATCTCCTAGTGGATTGGATAAACATGCATCCATATTATCACATCAACAACATGCTAATACTGATTTAATAGAACCAGTTCGATTCATTCATAAAGAACAAGATTCGATTTCTGCATTTTCCCTGAATCAGGTAATAAATAATATAATCAAAAACCAGCCAATAAGGGTGTATTTATGCGTTTCGTTTGCACAGTTGAATAGTGGCTTAATAGTTGTGGCAACACCACGTGAATTACAAGAAATGGACATTTCCCTTCTACTCGAATTGCCATGCTGGTTGGAAGATGAATGCGAACTGGATATATTGAATTTAAGTAAAGATTGTCCAGATGGTACCGTGCCACCATTTCTAGTAATTCAAAGTACTGGCGATAAAACAGTAAAGGAATTGCAACCGGGTAGTCCGCAACAGCAACCACAAAGTGGTAGCGGCATTAGTGGAGCAAGTAGTCAGAGCGGAAGGGGTACATCGGTGGTAAGTTGCACATTTATTTGTTCTCTAATTTATTAATCGATTAATTATATATATTCATCTGTCTATATATACATATATTAAAAATGTGATTATATTTATTAATATAATAATAATAATAATTGTATGATTGATTGAATAGATGAAGGGGTTGAGCTTCCCAGGTTGTCACGATGCCAATTTCGTTCATCTCGTCCTGCTTCGGTCGGCGCACATGCTTCGACCGGTGTGTTTTTTGTAACACTGCTGCTAAAACCACCCTTAAATTTAATACCATATTTTGATTTTATTTTCTGGCTTTTTGTATATTTTTATTTGTCCGCCTTGTATGTTTATCGTCTAATCGTCTACCTAGTAGCATCTAGTAATTCGTTAATATGAGAACATAAACAGATAAAGACGCAGTATATCGATCAGTAGTCAATGTAGACATAATTTAAATAGACTTTCGTGATCCGATGACCATCTTGAAAAGTTTGAGCTATAGAATGAGCAAAGGCAGATACAATTAGTGTCTTTTTTATAGACATAGCTTACAAGCATTTTTCACATGGTAGACGGATCGTCTACTGTGAATATACTGTGGTAAAGGATTTAAGCATGTTATAATGTATCTTTAGGTTCATAGTTTGGCCAAACATAGCCTGTTTCGACCAGAATTGTTATGTTAAATTAACTCTAACTTAGCATTTATATATAGCTAACAATCTACATATAGGAAAAACAATTCGTGTTTTATTTGCTTCTTCCTTATGATTTTGCCCAAAAAGAATTTTTGTTTAGTATGTAAAGCCCAGTTTAGGCTAGAACATTAGAACAATATATCGCATGACTTATTAGCTTTTTTGTCTAAATAAATTTTATTCTAATATTTTCTTCCCATATTCAGGTTTTAAGACATAAAGTTGATGGCGTTCGAAGAATCACATCCCATCCTTTACTGCCTTTATGTAAGTGACAACACAACACCGATTTGTATTTTACACTTTAAATACTTTTATAAGCATTATTTAGTACAACATGTAGGTACTACCTTACTAGTAATAATAGTTATTTATGTATTTAGAGTAAAAAGTGATGATTTGTTGCTCGCAAGCGACAGTTGGCGCACGGCGTTTGCGGAGCGCGCCGAGAGCAACAAAGCCATTTTTTGCTCGGAATACAGATTAGGTTTACATTACAATACATATTAGGTTTTTACTACAATGACAAAAACCTACTACATAAATTATACAAATTTATCTCGAATCTCGAACAACCTAATGAGACGTCGATTTCTTCTATGAGAATGAGGATTTGAATTAGGACTATCCAATATATTTGTGATGCTGCTTTAACATGTGAAATTAATTTAATGCAATCGAATCCTTATTTTTTTGTAATTAATAACAATTTTTACTTATTAAAACTAAATAATTTTGTCTTGGATGATTTCTGTCTGACAAATATACAATTGTATATTTGAAATCATAGTAGCCACGATTGCAATATGGCGAATCGACTACCAAAATATATTTTTTTCCTTTCATTCAATACAAATATGAGTACGCCATACAATTGGCAATCAAAAAGGAAATTGTTTGATTATTAATTATTTAGGCTCAATTACTAATTGAGTAATTTATTTATTTTAATTATAAAAATATATAAAAAGTAAATATTTACTTTTAGTAATAATAAAATTTTAATTAAAATTAAAATTTAATTCGATTTTATATTAATTTGTCAGTCATTTTACAGAAATTATTAAAATGATTTTCTATCTTTGTTATATCAACGTGTTTTCTCTCTGTCTTTAAATTGACAGCTTTATCGCCCTAGAGCAAAAAGTATTTGTTTTTCTTTATGACAATCCGTTATAAGCTATTCTAAATAATATGCATGCAATCAAAAAATTGATTTTGTATAAAATTTTCTCTCCAATTTAGATTTAACTGGAAGTACTGATGGTTCCGTGCAATTATGGGAATGGGGTCATCAGCAACCAGTTGCCACGCCCCGCTCACCGGGCACATATGCAAAAGTGACACGTCTGCGTTTTTCGCAACATGGCAATAAATTCGGTGTTGCCGATTCGGATGGTAATCTTAGTTTGTTTCAAGTGGGTTTAAGTGCAAATTCAACATGGCCATTTTTCGTAAGTGAAAGATTCATAACTGCTGACAGTTTATTGATGATTTTTTGTTTTGCTTTTTTAGACACATAATTGTCATAATAAAGGTATCACAGATTTTGTTTTCTTGGGATCCTGTAGTTTATTAGCAACAGGTAAAAATTATGGGATTAGTGGCGATAAAATCATATATCTAGTATATATATATATATTTTGAATAATTTTAGCTGGTTATAGCTCTGAGAATAAAAACGTTTGTATTTGGGATTCAATTTTACCCCATAATAAAGCACTTGTTGTCGCCTTCAATTGTCATGATCAAGGAGCGAGTAGTTTGGTGTTTGCTCCACAACATCAAGTATGTATATACTATTAATTTAACGTGATCAAACGGCAGCCCTTGAACCGCATCAATGCCGTTTTACTAGTATATCCATAAATTTACTTACGCTCCACTGACTACTACATGTTAATTGTATTGAAAATGATGTCGTTTCTGTGTTTTCTTAGGTATTAATTTCATCGGGTAAAAAAGGTGGTGTTTGTCTTATCGATGTTCGATCAAAAACTATTAGACATAAATTCACAGCACATGAAAGTGCTGTTAAATGTATTGCTATTGACCCGCATGAGGATTATTTTGCTACTGGATCAGCAGATGGAGACATTAAGGTTTGAATAGTTTTTTATTAACAGATGCATACTTAATGAAAAAAAGGATACCAACATTATAACTATGATTTAGAGAAAAAATTGTTTACATTTGATTACATGTAAAATTTGATGTGTTCAAATTGGAATTGAAATGCAGCGCTAGCAGAGTAAATATTTTTTCTTGGTCGTTTTTGTTTAATATATTTGTTAAATATTTATTAATATGAATCAATTTTATTAATAATTTCGTAGAACTGTTTAATTTCTGCATTTTTGCTATTTCCTTGACAGATTTAATTTGATTTTCAATTAAAAGTAATTGTAGATTGTAGTAACGTTTCAATTGAAAGTGTACCTGCTGTATCTTTTCTGTATACATAAAAAGCGAGACAAAAACTTGCCAAATCTTGTCAGTTGAATAAGTTAAACATATCGACTTAAAAGAATTAAAATAAATATTTGTGTATCTTCATCTATACTTACGATATTAATAATTTTTGAATCAATCTTCAAAAATTTGTATTTAATATTTGAAACAATTACCATAATTGGAAAACTCTAAATAAAATTGATTAGAATATCAATATACAATTTCAAAAATAATTTTGTCATCGTTGCATAAAAATTATGACTTAAGATCACAACCTATTGCTTGAAATTGTACATTTGTTTTTTGTCTAAAATTTTTTTTCATTTTTCTGTTTTGGATTGTAGATTTGGGGTGTAGCTGTACCAAATGTTCTTTTAACCCTTCCGGCTGAACATGCACGTAGTAGCTTTTTCAAAAATATCGGTCAGGGAGTTACACAACTTCAAATGGATGCGAACTCACGATTGTTTTCATGTGGCGCTGATGGTAGCATGAAAGTGAGACAATTGCCCGATCGCGATACGTTGTTGAATCATCATCAGAAAGGTACATCAAATTGAAGCTGCTGATATTTGATAGTTCAAATAGTAGTTTCAATTAGATTAGTATGATATATTGTTTAGATAAGAAAAAAAAATTATTGCTTCAATCAATGTAGGAATAATGTTACGCTTGCGCTATTGCGTTCTTATAGTATTATATTTACCTAAAATTTTTTTTATTATTTGTAAATTGCATAATTTAAAAATTAATTGTATTTCGAAAGATTTTATCTATCTACACATTGCATCTTTTAATGATATTTTTCGATTTTGAGAATCTATTACCAATTGATGAAGTGCTGAAAATTCCAAATTTAGCTGATAAATTTTAGCTAAATGTTTTATATTTTATGCATTTATAACTTCTAAATAATTTTTAATTAATGTATCTGATTATTATATTAGTTTCTAGTCATTGTTATGTATTTTCGTCTCTGTGACAGTCTCGTTTCAAGATTAATCATAATTTAAATCAATAAAATCTATAGGCTGTAAAGTATACGACATGTGTTTTTTTTATTATTCAGGTCGCCATTACAGGACTCTTAATAAAACACAAATATTTATGAATACATTTATGGCAAAAACATTGAAAAATATTACATTAACATAATTATTGTTATTCATTTTCATATAATATTTATAATTTTACACACATACAGGTTCGTTTTTTTAGAAAACACGACAGAAAAAAAAGATTTAATAAATCACAGATATTATTACTAGGAATGCAACGAGCGCCGATTCGGATTAACGTAATTGTCGATTATTTATGTGTTTTTATTACCAGTTTGTTACCAAAATGGGGACAAAGAAATATTTACAATCTATATGTATAAATAGTGTCCAGAAGATATCTCAAAGACTTCTCTATAAATTTTATGGGCTGATATCATGAATCGACTTGAAGTATAAAAAAGAGTAATCGACGATTAATATAGCAAATTAATCATCATCGTAAAACAAGAATCGTTGCATCCCTATGATTCCTATTATTATTATTACACATGATTGTAACATTAAAATCGATATGCATTATACAAAGTTTCAACTATTGAATAAATTCGTTCAAAATTCGGTCGATTTTCGGGCTTATACTCCCAACAACTTAACATTAACCGATACATTTCAGCTGGTGTATTTTCTGGTGCTGGCATTCTATATCCTAAAATAAACAGTAACACTTATAATACATATGCACATATATGAAAACATCATATTCTTTGATATTCAAAACATGTGAATGTGTTCTGTATTTTTCATACAGAAGCATCGATTATGAGCTCAATAAAAGTGAAAAAGACTCACTTTTTTCTACGATCATATAAAAATGATTAACTTTCTCACTATCTACTTTACACGAAAATTTGATTTCCATTACCAGTGATATGTAACGTGTTAACGTTATCATTAACTTTCGTTACTTCATACGAAAATAAATCATTAAATCAAATAGATGCATTTACATATATGCAATTATAATGTTTGAATTATTAAAAGAAGAATGGGAAAACATGATTTAGCACTAAAATATAAAAAAAATTCTTTTTTAAAAACAAAAATTAAACATTTAAAAATTTAAACAGCTCTTTTTTTTATTTTAAAATCAAAACTGATTGTATTAAATGCAAAAAATTAAAATTATTTTAATCAAGCTAAAAAATAATTGAAACACACATCGCAAATATCAAAATGTAAAAAATGATTCATAGCATATCATGAAATAGTAAATATTTCTTCAATTTTCAAAATTTAAAAGTTTAATTATGCATATAATTTTCGGTTGCCTAACAATTATCGGCAACTGCAAATACATATGATCAATGGTCACTGCATCATAATTAATATAAAGTTTTTAATTAGCTTTAATTTTAATAACAATGGCCGTAGAAAAATCATACTGGTTGAAAATAATTTTCTACATGTCGCTAACGTTACTAAATAAATTTTGATAAATATTTATTTACCGTTGTCAATTTTCTCTCTTGCTTTTGTATTATTCATTCCATTATAAGGTGTATCACCTTTCGAAAATATTTCCCAACATAATATCCCGTAACTCCATACGTCACATGCTGATGTGTATTTTCCTAATGGAAAATAAAAATTACTTTCATTTAAGTGCCTGAGTATATTCTTACAATATCTGCTAGTTTATTTACCAAAATTTAATGCTTCTGGTGCTGTCCATTTTATTGGTATTTGTTTCATACCATCTGAAACTATATATTCTTCTTCTTCACGTGACATACCGAAATCCGAAATTTTTACTATATTATTGTAACCTTCAAGAAAAAAGAAAGACAGTGATTAAGATAGTCAAAAAGAACATAATTATTAATTGAGATTATAAATTTTCTATAAAAAATAAACAGAAATATTCGAAACCAATTGTAGTCTTCCGTTTACTACAAATGCAGTCCAGTGGGTCGACACATAACTGAACATCACATAACTATCTAGAATGTATTAAAAAACATGCATTTTTATAATGTCTTTGCTCTCTCGTTTTTTAATCAGTATACTCAAAACTCAAGTTTTAAACCTACTCACCTACTAAACAATTTCTAGCTGCCAAATCTCTATGAATACAATTCTTCGATTCTAAATATTTCATTCCAGCAGCCGCATCTAAACACATTTTCATTAGTTGCTGATTTTCCGTTAAGGATGCTGCCTTCTTTCGTAAAAATGTTAGCAATGATCCAGCTAAAATATATATATATATATATATATATATATATATACATATTGGTATTTCAGTCTGTTTTGTATAACACACTTTTTGCATCACATGCGGCTGTATATTCTTACCTGGTACCAATTCCATCACAATCATTATTGGCTGTTTTTGTACACAGATTCCAATTAATTTCACTATATTCGGATGATCGTATTGTTTCAATATTCGGCCCTCTTGTAGGAACTTCTTCTTATGTTCTTCGGGTAATGTTACTCGACATGTTTTCACTGCTACAATATCTTTGGCATTTTTTAATTGCGCACGATAGACATCCCCAAAGTTACCCTTTAAAAAAGAATGGAAATAAATTAGAACCAATCGAGAGAAATCCAATTCAAATTTGATCCGTAAAATGTTCAATTGGCCATTGGCTGTCTACACATTTGAATGTATATAATGTTTATATAATATGTATAAATAATATAATATGTATTATATAATATAATATATAGTATATAATATAAATAGTATAAATTTTGTTACCCGTCCAATTTTATCCAATAATATCACATCGTCATTATTTAATTCCCAACGTTCACGAGGAATCGGTTTATGTAAAATAGCTCCTGATCGTTGTGTGACTGGTAAGCCGCTACTAAATTGATATAAAATTAAGTCTCTTATTGTGGGAAAAGCAGGTCCTTCAAATCTATAATGGCCCTAAAAAGCAATTGATAAATTTGAACGTTTAAAATTTGAAATTCTGGTGACAAGAAAAGTCAAATTTTCCATCTACCGACTTACTTCGGCTGTAGTTTGTACAATAAAATGTTTATGGCCACCCCAACAAACCGACAACACAGTTTGACATTCATCGTTTCGCGTTGTTTCACGTACAAGGAAATCACCTTCGACTGTAAGCAAACGAACAACTTCTTCACGTGGTAAAACACCATGAAACCATTCTTCATCGACAATAGATTTATTTGTTGATGCCTACAATAATTATAGTTATAATAATAAAAATACTATAAATGATATACGAGTACTAGCATCAAGCAGATAAATAAAAGTACAAAAAGCATATTAATAAACATCTACTCTAAAAATTTTGGCTAATTTCTCATTCATTAGGCAGTGTGCAAGTTGAATCTCCGCAAATTAAAAAAAATAGTCAAGGCTTCTAATTGAAATAGCAGCTAGAATGTAATAGATGATGCAAATAATGCTAGAAATAAATCACATTACTATAAAAATAAACTAAACACATACAGCATTATTCCCACTACCACCACCATTAACATCGCCGCCGCCGCCGTCGTCACTTCCCTCACTTCGTGGTGCCATTGATGATTCTCTACTACTACGACTTCCTTTGCCACCACCACGTCGGGGCGGTGCTACAGGCGATGAGCAAGCTGTTGAAGCTGTTGAGGAAATCGATGATATCCGGTTTTTCCAACGAAATGGTTTCTTGCTTAGTATATTTGGCAAAAACATTTTTACGAAACGTTCCGAATAATGAAATGTTGTCAAATTGTTGTTGTTAGTTGATTGGTTTAACAATTTGTTTGCTTCTAAATCATCATCATTATCAATAACACCACCACCGCCACCACCACCACTACTACTACTAATTTCATCCTAGAGAAATTGATTAAGTTTCTTTTTACTAATTAACAAAAGCAAACGTAAAGAACGTGTCTCCGTTTTCGAAGACTAGACAATACTATTCCCCCTTCCATTGCAATTCCATAAGCATTTCAGTGAAAGTGTGCATTCACGTCATATTAAATCGATACATATACTACTACTACTGCTACTACCTACGTTTCAGTTGATTACAACAGGTAATCGTTTGAAAATTATTATTAATAAGAAGGGAATAAATTCAAACTTGTCTGGCACGACCGATGCCAAGGCAAACTAAACAAAAAGGCGTGGCTAACACATTAGCCCCGCTTATGTTAATGCCCAATTAATTAACTCGGAACGTATTAATAAAATCCATATAAAAATTCCACATTGACATGTTGTGGTTTTAAACTGTTTTCTCTCCTATTTTTCAACCAATAAAAGCGTGGATTAAAGTGTAAAGTACACTGATTATTTGTCTAGATTTATTTATATATGTATATGACGTGAATCCGCTTCTCTGCCACCAATCGTCATCGACACCTACCTGTTTTTCTTCTCTGTAACTGTCTGAAACACCTGTAGATGGTGCCGACGGTATTATACTAGGTATTGTTGATGTTACTGTTGCTGCTGCAGCGGTAGGTGATGATTGATTTTCTATTGATATATCATCACACCCAGATGGCACTTCTTCACAACCCAATTCATTTAAGGCACCTTTGATTAATTCAATTTGTTTTAATGTATTTCGTTCGTGACATCGTAATTCGTTTGTTTCTTTTTTTCTTAATGAGGATACAGAGTCTAAACTTAATCTGAAATTATATGCATATATTATGTCGATCGTTAAGAAACTTCTGATTGACAGTAACTATTGAGAATTGAAGGAATTTAGTAAGTCTAGATGGGTGTTCTAGTCCACCATCAGCCCGATTCATTGGAATAAATGCGTGGAGCTATAAAGTACCTACCTACCTACCTACCTATTGCTAGAATTGATATTGTTATCATTCGTTGTTGTATTTTTACCATTAGCTAATTGACTATTACCATCATCACCACTTCCATTAATACTATTTCGTTGTTTTTCTTCTTGAAACTCTTTAATCGAATTTTCCAAATCGCTTAATTTATTACGCAACCATTCCACTGTTAGATTATCCACAGTTAGCTGATTCGGTAATAGTTTTGCTGGAGCTGACGACGAGTCTTCCACTAAACATTCGTCAAAAATAAATTTGCTTGGTTCATTTGGTGCTGATGATTTATATTTATCGATAAATTCTTTATATTCTTCATATGGTTGTCTAATTGAATCTAAATTCGTTTCGATTCGTTGATGAATTTCGCTAAATTTTTCGGATGTTAAATTCAGTGTTGTTGTGATATCGTGTAGAATTTGCTTCCTATAAGAAAACGGGAAATTAAAGAGAACTTTGACTTCGCTATAAAACCAGTCTCTCTCACTCACCAATTAAATACAAACGATTCTTGTAACGATTGTTGATGTTCAAGTAATCCTGGTAAAAGAACTGAACGGAAATCTTTTTCAAATTCACTTGCTTCACATAATAATAAAACATATTCGTTGTGGGTTAAATGGAGTTTTCTACATGCTTTTTGATATTTATCGCGTACTTCGTCTAATTTTCTACCACCACATCGGCCACCTAAACAAAAATTCATAGGCTTGTACGGAATATTTTTATTCGATAATTATAGTATAAGCAGTCGAATAGAACTATACGCAAAAGACTGATCAATGTGCTGATCCAAGCCATCATCGAACTTGGTAGACGGTACACATATTTTTCTACTAGTTAGTAGAAAATTGTCTTCTGTTTTCTGCAATTTTTTTCGCATATTTTTACCTTTAATATAAATTTCCTCAAATTTGCATCTCATTAATTTATATAATTCCAAATATTTTTGATATTCCTGCTTTTTTCTAGTCACTTCATCGGATAACTGTAAAAAAGAAACGATTCGTTTAATTTCCTTTAACATTTCCCAAATTACCCCATAACTCCCGGGAACTGCCATCTACAAATGAACAAATACAGTAATATGCAAATCTAAATGCATGATTTTCATCATAGATGGCACATGAGTCAACAATTTCGAATACATATAAAAATCATTAAAAATAAGAATAAAATGTGACCATATTACCATATAGATATACACTATACATTGCATTCATGAATTATTTATAACATTCTTTTTCTCATTACTTCAACGAAACAAAAAAATATGTATATAATAATATTCACCTCACCTTGCTTGTAAGAGTCGTAAGTAGTCGTCAAGTTCAAAACTGTCAGGTTACGGTGTCGTCATTATTTATTTACTTCAATTATATAATTTTTGTATGTCTGATTTCACATACGTTTTAATAATAATAATATCTCATTTTCTTGGAAGCCTACATCATTAAATAGTATTCACAAACTACTAGATCTTTCTCGATATCCATTAAAAGGTTAATTGTCATTCAATTATTCAATAGACCAATTCCCTATTACCGGTAAACCACCTACAAAACTTGCGCGCTTATTTTTTTGTTTTCCGGTCTATCTCAACAGGTGACAATTCTTATAACTTGACAATAATATTTTTACTCTTTAAAACAAATTATGTTAATAATAATATTATACGTCTAGTTTATTAATTTTTCTACAAAAAAAAAAAGGCTGACTAACTTCACTGCCATGACAAGACTTTGTAGAAGTTCAGAAAATGTATGTTGAGACCGTTTCTCCCATAGGCATTTATATTTCGCTGTCTCTCTGGCGTCTAGGAAATAGGTCTATTCAACAGGTATAATCGAAAATATTCTAAATAGTTACTTCATATTGTGAAGTAAATAGCGTTATTTGTACTATTTGATACTAGAAAAAAAGGCATCAAACAACATCTACATCTACATATTGTGAAGTACGATTATCGTTTGAATGAAACTTGACTCCGTTTGTATGACTTTTGTCTGATTCACTCACCTCCGCCATCATTGTTTTTTTTAGTCTAAAGTCGTAAAAGTACCGTAATCATACTATTGTATACTACCTATAAATAAAGATAACACTGCTGTTTCTAAAGCCTACGTGTACTGTACATCTTATGTATAAAACCGAAAACATACATTTGTACATATTATGTATGCCTATAACCACAGGAGGAAAAACGTAAACAACGAGTAGGTAATGAATAGTTCTTTTATGCCCTATTATACTATATTCTATACAATCTTAAAGGAATTTTTGTATAAAAATGGTGGTAGTTTTGTCAATTGTCATTGCTAGTTGATGATACTAATCTATTTTGAATTATATTGCATTTTAATATATTCTAACACCTTTTTTCCAATTTGGCTTCAAACAGTTTGTAATTATGGAAAGTATGCGCAATACGTCTAAACTGTTCCAACTTTACAAAATTGAATTTCCAACTAAAAATTACATATTTCAACTTACATTTTTATATGTTATTTGTTGATTTATTACGATATCATTAATGATATGATATCGAATTATTAGCTAGGTTAATAATTTTCAAAACATACCCGCATTGCAATAATAATTCCTAACAGTGTCAACCTACCCACTAACAAACTAATCATAATCAAAACTATAAGTTTGTGATTATAAAAGTAAAAACTGTCCAAAAACTAGCCAAAAATGTCAAGTGGGAAAGAACAAAAGTAATACAATTGTGATTAATCCGGCATCATCGACGATTTATGTTTATTGTGGGAACATTGCTTGCTTGCTTGGGCTACAGATATTACTGCACAATAGTCATTTAAAATTGTAAAGAATATAGATACATGCCAATATTGATTGATTAATTGATTTTTTAGATTTACATTAGTAGGGAAACGAGTGAGTTCCGTCTACAATAGCAATCAAGTAGTAGTAGGCTAAAAAATTTATCAAAAAAAAAACAAAATCACCCATAAGCAACACACCAGCAAGGCAGCAATACGATTGTTCCACTTTACTTTCGGTTCATTAATAAAAGTACTCGCAGTGTCGGCGTATTTCAACCTAGATTTTCATATGAAACTAATAACAGGAAACCGATTTAAATCAATCATTGTTTTTTTATTAAAAGAATTTATATCCACTGAGTGAAACAGGGAGAGAGAGAAAGAGAGCAGACGAGTCAGACAGTCGTAAAACGGGAAACCGTGTTATTATTATTACGGAAAAACAGAAAAATAATCTAATGACTGAAGAATAAAAGACAGAGGGAGAGAGATGGACAAAGATACAGGATCATAAAACTAGAAGATTTTCACTTTACTTAAATAGAAACTAGTGTATACTAAACATACCTAATCTGGTATACCTATATGTACATAATGCGAAGAAATTCTTTAATAAGACAATTAAGGTACATCTTAATTGTCTATAGTAATTCAGCTAATGAAGAATCAATGCTGTTACGCCCCTGACTGTAAACGAATGTAGTATAAACAGAGTATATCGACAATATTGCAATTCAATAAGTGTAAATTATAGTCAAAATTGACTGATGATCGATATACTGTGGTATAACATAACCGCACTTATTTATTATTATTATTATTGTTATTGACCTTTTACATGCAGAATTTTCATTCGTATTCGTATAAATAATAATAATATTACTAGACACAAAATATAAAGAAAAATACCTTCACACCCAAAAAAAATGAGGTTAAAATTTCTAGGCGTATAGTATGTATACCTAACTATGTATGTATATATGATTATTATGTACCTAAAATGTGAAAAATTTTGTATAAAAGATTATTATGCAGAAAAATAAAAACATCCTCACGATAGATCCAGAAGAACTTAGTCAAAAAATAATGGATCTATTATTATGTAGATACAAGTTCTACAAGTACAAGGCCATAAAAAAGTCCTAAAAGTGTCTAGCTATTCAGTCTCGTTTTTTAATCTTTCACAAGCTCATCCATGTAGGAAATGTTAATATTATCGCGGCGAACCCACTTGATGTGCTGGGCACTGAATTGTGAACACTGCTGGCGCCCATAGAGGTTAAATTGAAAAGTCAATGAGCGACGCCTTTAAAAAATTAAAGCCAAAAGTCAATTAGGTAAATTAATAAAGACAAAAAATTAATAATCATTATTTTATAGAATATACTTGTATTGTACTTGTACTTTTATTGTATTGTTACATTATACGCTATGTAATTAATATGTAGGTTAATAGATATCGATATTTTTATTCGAAGCGACTAAATCAGAATTTTTGGGTAATTGAATTGAATGTGTGGAATCGTTTTTCAGTTGAGCTATTTTCATGAGTTTGATTTTCACACATATGTGTATATCTATGTATGTATAAATAAGTATTCATATCATTTATGTTAATTTTGCGCTACGCCATTGCATCCTTTTTGAAATTTTCACCAATTGAATAAATAGAAAGCTATATGAGCTCATTCACAATGCTACTATATCTATCTATCCATATGCAATATATTTTTAGGCAGTTGTAAATTTAGAAAACAAGTTTTTTTTTCGTTGCGACGTTGCCAATTTGAACAAATTGTCGTTAATAATGCAATAAAAACATTTTTTAGTACTGAAATGAAATTTTATGGTTATGTTTTCACACTATATGTAGGTATAACTAGAGATACTTACATGTGTAAATTGTTGTGAAATTCGACTGTGTTCCTCCTGATATGTTTTTTTCACTTTTCTCTTTTCAACAATTAGCGCACTAAAAACATCGATAATTTTCGTTTCGACATTGTCCGCATTTTGTTTTATCAATTTCGATGTATTTTCCAATTCCTCCATTATGTTTTTCCAAGCCAATGATACCAAACTACCTATGAGTTAAGTACAATGGAATTATAGCGTATATACATTTAGTTTATCTATTTAATCCTGTTAAATTACTATACTTATTTAAAAAAGCTAAAACTTGATTATAGTATAGTTTTTTTGCGTTAATATCATTAAATTTTCTGAACTGATGGAATTCAAAATATGTTATAATGTAGTAAATGTAGTAAATTTGAATATGTAATCCTTAGTAAAAGCAAACCAGATACAGCCGCACTTTGCTTACTAAAATGAAAAAATTGTGCGCAACCTCGATGATGTCAGACTCATATGTTTTGTTGGGCTGGCCCAACTTAACCACATGTTGAGCCAACGTTAAGCATAATATAAGAAGAATATATTGTTTTTTTTTTAATTTGTGGTTCGATTTTTGAGTTGGTTTTTATTGTCTAATACGTAACTTATTATTTTTATCAATAGATATGTATAAATTCAATAAATAAAATATATTATCTGCAGAAAATAAATATTGAATTTAAAAGTCGTGCCTATCCTGACGCCATCGCGGTTTTTTTTAAAACGCATGTTTTGCGCATTGCTATACTTTAATTCCTTTTACTTAACACTTAAGAGTATATTGTACGTCTAGTGACGCCACTGACTTTCTACTCTAATAAAATACATATAATAGAAGAAATCTTATCACGTCGAAACAAAAAAATAACGTGGCAAGAATGTGGTGGAAGAAAGTTTTTTACTGTGGATGGATTGGGAAATCCGTACTTATGGTTTGGAAATCAAAGCGTTTATTTATAAATAAAAAAAAATGATAATAAATAGGCAACCAATAATGGACAGTACTAGTATTGTAGTATAGTATAATATTAGAATTAAATAAAATGGAATCATTTCAAATCAACTGATGAAACTAAAAATAAGCGTTAATAAAATAACCAAAAAAAAATCAAATAAAATATAAATTGTTTAAACTGAAATTATTCGTAATCGTAAATTATAATAATAGATATTATAAAGCACTATAATATGTTTTAAGTATATATGTATTTTGGTTGAATACGATCAATAGAATTTATATTTAATAATGAATAAATAAAGAAATTCACACTAAATATGTAGGTACCTATAGATAGCGTTGTGGAAATACCTAAAATTCAGTAATAAAAAGATTAAAACAATTAACCAAAAGTATTAACATTTAAGATCAATTGAAAGTTAAATAAAAATGATTAAAAACTCTATGGTCATTGATTATTTTGGTTTGGTAATATCAGCTGTTCATATTAAATATTTCAAAAGCTATTCACAAACGTCTAATTCCTATCTACATGATTATTTATTAAACATAAATGCAATTCCATTATTCCACTAATACCTATTCACATATGTCATCATTAAACCATTAAATTATATTATAAAAGGACCAAATAATTCCCTATTATCCAATTTGGACGTTCACCTACCTGTTAAATCATCCCCTCGATCAACAATTTTCAAACCCTGTATGGCGACAACACTAAGGGCGCTAGCATACTCCTTATCGCATTTCACTCGTAGATTAATACACCGTTTCATACCATCTAGTACCCTTAATTCAGCCTCTTGTCGTGATAATAATGCTTCATGGGCAATTTTACCCTGCAGACATTGATTGGTTGAAAACCCCATAATTATTACAGCAATATTATTTCAATTAATTGATTTTAAATACTAAAACTAGTCACCACCCGCATGTACTGCTAACTAATTACAAGCCATTAATAACAATCACAGAATCACATTTTACGATCTGTTCCAGATGAATTGGACACTTTCTGAACAAAGAACCCGCGAACTGAAATAATGGTCGATGAATTAATTAATTATTAGAACCCATTGATGGTATCATAACTACAGTATTTAAGACTATCAAGTCAGCGCCAACGATGTTTGTTTGAGACTATACCTGACGGTACGCATCCAATAACAATCACTTTATTTAACACGAATTACTGGGGTACTACTCGTAGCAACATCTAGTCGCAGCGGCAGGTACACCGAAATTATTTTAGTTAAATACAGCTGGGTGTGCGCACATTCCATTCGTTTCATGGTACATTCTAAAAATATATTCAGTATTTTTTTATAATTACGTATCAATAATTGTATTATATGCAACCGATTATACTTAGCAATATCACAACTACGCAACAATTATAGCGACATCTGTTATCAGCTGTTGGAAATGGAAATATCATGTTAATAAAAATATTTAAAAAATTAATTTATTATTCTTTAATTAATTGAAAGAAATTCATTAAGTGAAATAAACAAAAATGTATGGTTTTTAGTGTTTATTTCTTTTCTAATTAAAACACGTGTTTTTTGAAAACTAAATTAAATGAATCAAAATAACCAGCACTGCCATAACGTTTGTATAAATAAATTGTAAACTCTTTTTATAAATAAAAAAAATCCCGAGTAGATTATTATGCCATTCGTTTATATCGTATATTTTTCGTTATTAAAATTATATTTTGTCATTAAATAGGTTTCCACTTTTTCCACCAATTCTTTTTCAACATAACGTTTCAAATACATTTCAAACATTTTATCAGGTGCAAGTAATTTAAGTAGACGTTCACCATATTTTCTAAAAATGAACTGATAATAGTATGGCATGCCTCTTTTTTTTTTAATTTATATCGCATATGTATTGCGTGAATTGTCACCTTATTTCTACTACTTTATCCTCCATAAATGTAATCATATTGAGTATTATCCTTTTTCTAGTATAGTCTGAATTACTTGGATTCAATATATGATGGACACCAGCTAATACAACTGCGCAAACTAATAATCGTGCTGCTGCTGTTCGTACAAGTGGATTTTTATGTGTTGGACCCTAGAATTCGATGGATACTTTATTATTATATGCCCACTATTTGACGACAACTTTTAATTAGAAATCGTTGGCCTTTTCGTTGGCTCACAATATTGCACCCACTTAAAACAAGAATATTACCTTTGCACAAATTGCACGTACCGAGTGCAAAGTAGGCATATGCGCTACCATTGAATCTAATGCCAAATTTGCATCGTGACGTAGAAATTTATTCGAATCGGCCGTTCGACATATTAAAATGTTTACAATTTCATCAAATTCCTTCAAAAGAAATTAATATTAATCAAATATTAAATTTATAAATTTTGCCAACAATCAAAACGATTCTTCTTCTCTAATAAATAAAAATCGATTTTACCGGCCTCCTAGTATCTTTGATATATTCAAATAAATTCCCAACGGCTTGGCATGCCGTTCTGCTTATATGCGATCTTGGACTGCGTAATAATTGAATAATTTTCTGATAAATTGTTGTCATATGCGGAAAGATTATATCGAATTCAGATGATTCATCATTTTTACTATAACGACATAATTCAACTATATCTGCTAATCCTCTTAATTCTGTATTCCTAAAATATGTCATTTTATAGATAATTAATAGGCCCTTTTTACATATCAGCATCTGGAGCAACCAGGTACCAGAATGGTCAGTAAATTTTTTCTGTAGAGAAATATATATATATATTTACATATATATAAATATATATATGTATCTTGAAGCCTTTCTACCCTGGAATGGTGTAGGCTTTAAATATATATAAATAAATATTTAAATACTAAATAAAAGGAGCTGACGCGAACTGTCCGTTCTGGTAGCATATATTAGTCGGTATAATTAAAGTACTTACCAATCATTATCTTTTAATTTTGCAATACTTTGACTTAAATGTTGTTCAGTACTAGTAACTACTGTCGAACTATTTTCTTCTGCTGTTGAAGAAGAAGAACGATTGTTCTAAAAGAATAATAACAATTTTTTAACAAGAGAATTTTTGAGTAACTACATGTATAGTACAAATACATACTTTTTTTGGTGGAGTTAAATTCCAATTTGTTATAACATCATTGTCGCTATTCTGCTGTTTATAATTATAATCTCTATTATTTTTATGATAATGCTTTATTTTCTCATTAATAGATCGATTCGCTGAAGATTGTATGTTGATATCTGGTGATGGTGCAGATGGCGCTATCGCTGATACTGGTGAAGGGGTACGAGAATTCTTATTTCCGCCGCCTACTAATTTTTTCAATTTCGATCGAGTAGAAAATCTTCGTCGTGGCGATGAGCGTCCCATCATTAATTTCGTAACATTTTCAATTGCTCGAGCCTGATTTTTTTGTTCACTGGAAAATGTCGGTGACATATAGGAGCATGGTTGCGGTTTATCTTTTTTAATATCTTTTAAATTTAGAATTAAGTCCTTTTTATTATATTTAGCTTTCGATAATTGATTCGATTCAATGTACGATTGACTGTTGAAATTGGCAGTGACTTGACGATTACGTAAAGGTCTAGCAAATAATTTCGATACTTGATGTAATGAAGGACGTGGTGGTAGTAGAGCGAGTGGTGGTGGTGGAGTAGTTGGAGGAGGAGGTGACTCTTTTTGTTGCATTTTCGTTAAAAGCTTTCTTTTTGCATTCGTTTCCATCATCAATTTTTTCAATCGAATTTTTTCTAAAAAAGTGGACGTAAGTGAATTCTCGATACGATTCTGTGGTTTGTCTCCTTGCTGATGTGGATTGCACCGCACATATCGGATGATATAATTTGCCCTATTGAGATTCTCCATTCTATTCGTACGTTTTCTACGTACATGATGCTGCTGCTCCTGCTGAGTATTACAATCATTGATCATATTTGGACACGATACCAAATGATAATTTACTGACGGTGATTTTGGACTTGCTAAACTATCTGGAGACATTCGAGTTGATGATGCTGCTGATGTGGATTGCCTTTTAATACTATTTAGTCGTCTATTATTATTATTATTATTACTATTGTTACTTAAACAATAACCATTTTTCATTAGTACCGATGTACTACTTGTCTGTGTACTGGAACTTTTTAAACAATTCGTGGGGCTACTAAAATTTTTATTCGATTTACTCAAAACGGTTGAAGAGGTACTACGTTTGATTGAACGATTTAATGCTGGTTGAAAAATTTGCTTCACATATGGCACTCCAGATAAACGGTTTGACGAATGATTATTATTACTATTTGGCATAGTAATAAATTGCAATGGAAAAAAACCCATTTGTGATTGGAAGATTTTGTCAAAAAAGGCATAGTTGACGTAGAGCTGATTGGCAACGTCAATTTGATACCGATTGAAACAAATATTACAAATACATCCAATTTTATATCTTCGTTTTACGACTTTTATAAGTTTTTTAAGAGCCTGCGTATAATTTAATTAAGACAAGAACAATCAAATGGTTGAGAAATAGACATATGTTTTATTTATAAAAATTATGTCACACCGATAGCATAATTTACATGTCCAATAATTAATACAGTATGTAGATATGAATTCATTATTCAAAATTAATTAATTAGATGTCTTCATTATTTGCTAATTTTAACCTTTAAGTGTTGTTTATGTTAGTTGTCATTCTATTAATTACGTTTATTTAATTTTTAAGATGCATTCACACCTGCTGAGGTGAGATGCGTAATTGTCTTATGTGGACTTTAAAGTTGGCAAGTTTTCTGGTCAGCAAGTTAATTTTTGATAAGTTTTGCATTACGCACGCGCATATTGTACTTGTTAACAAGTTTTCTTGGACTTCACGAAAATAGGTTCTGCGCTATTTTTCTTGCCACTTGTCGGCAGATTTTATAATATTTTGTATAAATTCATGTATACCAATTAAAATTTTAATTTCCAACACAGCTGATATTTATTTTTACATTTAATAAACTGTTGTAGAAATTAGCTTTGAAAATTTTGTTTCTCTAGTAACGAATATTATATTTTAACTACTGTGCTAATTTACCATAAGGATAAGTACTAAAATATGAGATAGATCTATCTTAGATAGATAATTTTGTTCATTTTGAGATGGCATTTAGTAATGTAATGGAAATTGTCGAAAGGAAAAATGGCGACTGTAAAGCCAAACGGCATTTTTTTTCCTCAAGAAATTTGTCATCCAGAAACTTGACGACAAAAAATTTGTTAACTGTAAATTCCACTTTAAGAAAGTTTAGATTGATAACATTAATAACAACAGATTGGCGAGTTTAAATTAATCTCTTCAATAATGAGTCATTTCTTTTCTTTTCTTTTTTATTGTGAGGAATTTTTCATGGAGGACGAACTATGTACATTTTAGATAGCTTTAATGTTATTTAAACAAAGAGGTCAAACGAATATTTGAAATTAATTATATGTTTAAAACATCACGTATTTGATCCACCTTTTATTAAAATAATAAATAATAATAATGAATCCAACATCTTCTTCACCATCAGAATTCTTCTCTACAACCTTGAGCCACCTATTATAATAGGACAGTAAATAAAATTTCCTTTTTCGATGTACGTACTGTAGTTGAAATACGAGGGCAGCAAAAATATAGATAGGTACAGTCGTTGCAAATTAAAAAGACAACTGTGCAATAATATATAAGAATTAATACAAATTCATAGTTATAGATCATAATATATTTAAACATCTATTTCCTTAGTAAAAGAAAACCAAGTACAGCCACTTCGCTTACTCTAAAATGAATAAAATGTGCTCAACCTCGATGACATCAGACTTATATCACTTATATGTTTTGTTGGGCCCTAACTTAATCACATGTTCCACAAACGTCAAACATAATATAAGAAGAATTTGTTCTTAACCTATTTTTTTATTCTTCAAATTGTGATTTTGAATTTTTTGATGCAGATTTTATGTTGTTTTTCACTTTGTGTTTTGATTTTTCAGTTTGTTTTTGCTGTCTAATAGATAGCTTATTCTTTTTATTAATAAATGAAATACATAAAATATATTATCTACATAAAATCAATATGCAATTCGAAAATCGCACCTATTCTGACGTCATCGCGCTATTTTTAAAACGCATATCCTGTGCGTGGCTGTACTTCGCTTGCTTTTACTTTTACTAAGGTATGAACCCTAAAATCCATATTTAGAGGGTGTATGTATACTGTATTCATATTTAATTGAATTTGATGCGTCCTTTTTTCTTAGATATACGGATTTACAGAGAAGTTAGACGAAACAATATTGCGGAAAAAGTCTCAGAAAACTTCTCCTTTGTATTTTTCAACAGAATTAAATTTAAGCCCATTCAAAATGGACATTTTATATCATTCCAAGAATATCACTGATATATTTGATCCACATCACCCTCGTAAATATTTCTTAGTATTTAAATTCGATCTGATCTACATCAAATAATTATAATAATAGTAGGAATAATAAAATAATAGTATGTAATAATTGTAATATCTCTAGGATAATTGTGAGGTGGATCACCGCCGCATTCTTGGGCAAGGATGGGATGTGTAAAATTGATCATCGAAAAGAAGAAGATCAATGAGTGAGTGGTGTAGGTAGAAAGAGAGGCGAGGCAACGCAAAAATGTTGAAATGTAACGGATATGTAAAGTGCAAGGGTGTAGGTGCCCCTAAATGAGCGAAAAAAACAAAACAAGCAAAAAAAATGGTGGCGATGATCGATATAAATAATTGAATAAAATCATTCGTTAGATCAGTGCAGGTTCAAAAGAAGTGTTTGAAAGATGAGATTTGTAAGTTCTATTCCTTATCATGTAAGTATAGGTATATTTATTTAAAGAATTTCTACATCAGTCTGTAGTGAATTAAGTTTGAATGCGGCTTCTGTACTTCGGCCTGACGCTCAGCTTTTCTAAATAGCAATAATATTGTGGTACCCGTCGAATTAGTTGTTCTGATGGTTTACCGTCTACGTTAAAAACAATGCAATCACTTGCATTGTTTTTAAATATAAATTAATTATAGATTTAATTTTTCAATTTTAGCTACTATTATTGTTCTTAATTGGACTGGTTACCGGAGATGTTGCCTATCTACCACCACGATCTGGTTTTGGTGGGTTTAGCATTGGTGGTGGAGGAGGCGGAGGCGGCGGCGGAGGATATTCTTCAGGTGGACCGCAAATCCCAATTCTAAGGTATGATTTAAATGGCTGTTATTAAAATAAAGCATATGCAAAAATGGAAGAAATAAGCATTTGTTGCGTTATTCCATCCATCCCAAAAATTAAGCTTTGATCTTGCTTGATATCCCGGTAGATAGGTATAAATAATTCATTATGGTTATTAAGTAAAGGCCATTTTCAATTGTTGTATGAAAAAACTAGAAAATTCTACAAATTCAAAACGGACAATATAAAATTAAAAAACGGAATAGTTTTTTAATTCTAATAACCGACCTGTTTTAATTCTCTGTGCAGATTTAGATGTGCCCCATTTCTGTACAAATAGAGAACACTTTAGTATTTTCGAAAATTATATGCAGGAAACACAACAAAATTGATGTGAATTCATCTAAATTATTTCAGATATGAAAATAATAATCCAGGTGATGGCACATATAATTGGCAATATGAAACTGGTAATGGCATCAATGCTGATGAAAGTGGTGATGCCCGAGGTGATGGTACAAAAGCACGTGGGTCCTTCTCCTATACAGCACCAAATGGACAGAAAATTAGTTTACAATATACGGCCGATGAAAATGGATTCCGACCAGTTGGTAACCATTTACCAACACCACCCCCAATTCCAGAGGCTATTTTAAGGTTTGATCATTTGTTCATAGCCCATCTGTCATATACTTTTTATCGGGTAAACGAAAATTATGTATCCAAATAGGTCAATAGTTGGACTTTAGTTTGATGTTTATTTTTGGGAAGTCTTGGGGAAAATTGTCCCTTTTTACAAGTTTTGTTGTATTACACATTATAGTTTGTAAGTGTGTGAAAACAGAAGTGAACCGTCGTATACGTTCTTACATTGTTGTTAATTCTTTTTCATTTTTCAATATTTAGATCAATTGAATACAATAGAGCTCATCCAAATGAAGATGGCCAATACCGACCTGGTGTAGATGAAAATGGAGGAGGAGGATACAGATATTGATACGAATAATCAATAGGTTTTAATCTATTTTAAATTTGTAGCCAGTCGACAGTCAATCAATGAAAAGATTGAAATAACAGGAGTAGATTGTATAAATATTATTTATACATAAGTTTATATATATTTATATGTAGAATTAGTTGGAGTGCATATCCTACATAAACTCTAGTAAGAAGTCCTATAGTATATTTTTAAGATTTTTTATTTGATTTGAAATATATATTTGCAATTCTACAAAAAATGGACATTTTTTATACTAGAGTCAAGAAAACAACAAATTTTAACCATAAGCACGTATTAATTTAGTTGTAATATTCCCAAAATAACAAAGTCATGCCAATGTACGAATGCTATCTTTGTCTCATTTGCGGTATTCAATTTTTCGCGCCTTTTATCCGTATTTTTTTCTGTTTGCCTCATCTACCGCCTTTAACTTCATAGATAGCAATAGCCGGTGGTTCTACACGCCCACATCGACTCACCGCGTAGATTGTAATTTGTACACTTTTTGACAAATCCAACGAGTATAACATGGCACTAGTTCGTGTACCGCTCATTACTTTCGACGTTAACGAACCATTAACAAATAAATCATACCCTACGATTTGAACATTATTAGCCGTTGTCCATTTTACAATTAAACTATCATCAGTAATGCGACGAATATCAATCACTTCAAATCCAGTTAAATCCAATTTTATGCAATCCCTTTCATCTTTCTGAAAAATTTGCGGTTTCGAACATGAACAATCGATTTTTTTCCCACCGCCATCAACTTTCTTTTCTTTCTTCTTTTTATGCTTGTGTGTCCTTACTTCAACTGCTTTCGAACTAAGACATCGTAGATCGCAAGGTGCCGTTCCCGTATCGGTTAATTGAGTTGGTGGATAAATCACATTTGTAACAATGTGCGAACGATCAGATGATTTTATATCGCAAGCTTGGTCATAATCTAGTGCCGTTCTTAGATTCTGTGATGTTACCAGTACTTTATCCATAACATCATTTGTGCCACGTGTTTGTAATTCACCGGTCATTGCTTCTATCATTCGATCTTTAGCTTTACATTTATCCTGTAGATTTTTTAATGCCATTTTTAAGCCGGACATTGTTTGTTCAAAAATCGATGCCTGCTTAACAAACGGTTTTGCTGGAACTGAATTTATGCCCTGACTACGTGTAGTTTTCAATTCTGCTTCGGTACATGCACAACGGATTTTCTCTAAGATTCGCTTAATCTCTTCAATTTGATGTTTACATTCGCAATTCTCTTTATTAAATGCCTGTATACTTCGCTTCAATGTCGCATCGTCCATTTGCTTAATGTTTGATGTTTTTTGAGTGGTTTTACTCATTTGTGGGTCCTGACATGGCGTGCATGCACATTGGGCACACGCGCAATTGACTGCATGACTAAACTGGCCAGCCGACACTTCATTCGTTACTTTAGATGGAATTCCACCTACAACTTTTTCTGCTGGCATGCCGCCAGCTACCAATGGTGTTCCCATTTGCTGTTTAGTTGCATCACCACACGGATTACATTGGCATACATCACAATCGCATGGCAGTTGCTCCCGATGAATAGGTTTCGGTTCAATTGTTATACTAGGTCCAATTCCCACAGCGGCTGCGGATATCGGCTGTGCCTGACCTCCTACAGATACTTGTTCCACTGGCTGTGCAGGTAATGGTTGAGGAGGTTGTTGTTGTGTAAAGCCTGCCTCATTGCGTCCTACTGCTGTGGGTTGTGCTTTATTTGGTCCTATTCGATTTACACTTGTTTGTGCAGTTCGATCTGTTATATCCTGGCATGGCACACATTTACACGGATCGCAATCACACATTGGTGGATGCATATGACGAAGTATATCGGGTTTTGGTAGTATTAACGTTTCAGCACTTTGAAATACATCCTCATGTTCGATGACGCCGCCTTGTTTTGATTGAGTGTATGCAATATTTTTGACTACATCTAAAACAAACCTAACGTCGTTTTAAGTTTTCTATTTCACACATTTAATAAAGAAGATTATAGTAATAAATACCTTCCTCACAAGTACACGTCGGACAATCGCAACGTGCGGGACCTGTGGCAGCTGTACGGGTCTGTATTGGTCGTGTTTCTCCACCTCCTACCTGTTTTGCAGATGGAGCTCTAGCAACAGTAGATTTTTTCTCTTCGATTCCTTTACATTCGGTACAAACGCAGACAGGGCAATCACATGACAATGGATGAACACCTGGCAATATTTCGGTTTGTGTTTCTGCGCGAATAGGTTGCGGTTGGGGTGGTCCCACCATTGCTGCACGTGATTGTTGTGGTATTGGGCCTACAAAACACACGATTGGTAATTTCGGATTCAAAATTTTCTTAACAACCAGTAGATATAAACCTTTATGACTACAAACTATACAGTTGCACTGTTTACAATCGCATTCGATTCTTATAGGAACCTCGAAAGGTGGCGCCTCTTTGCTGCTACCTACTGGACCTCCAGTACCTATACCCAGTGCAGCGGCTAAAATAATAAATAATTTTAATGTAGTTTCGATTTGGATCTCGTAAGTGAGTTTACCTTTTTGTGTACAAATCAAACAAGCGCACTGTCTACAATCACAATCCATTCTAATAGGAACTTCAAATGGTGGCACTTCTTGACTGGCAACTTTCGAAATTTTTTCACTGGCAGTAGCAGTTGCAGCTAAAGTAGAAATCTATTTAGACTTATTCAATCAATAACAAAGACATTTCTGTTACGTTTAGGCTGTCCATGTACTGCAATCTGCTGTGCTTGTCCTCCGGTACTTTTTTTACTGCATGGACTGCAAGTGCACGTATCGCATGTGCACGTCAAATCATGTGGAATTATTATCGGACCTTGTCCTGTATTTTCTGGCATTTTTTGAGCAATTTGGCTTGACTTACCTGGATCTGCCTTACCTGGTTTACTACAGGGACTACATATGCATGTGTCACACGTGCATGTTAAATCATGTGAAACTAATGGTGATGATGGCGATGATGCTGATGATGTCGGTGGTCGTACTACACCTGTGTCACCAACACCTTTACAATCAATGCACATACATAATTTGCAAACACAGTTATCACCAACTAGTTTTTCATCACCTTTTACCGTTTCAGATGCACCGGTAGCACGTTCCACCCTACTAGATTGTTTTTGCTGTTGATAATCGCCTTGGGCCGCCATTTGTTTCAAACATGCAATACACACACATTGAGGACATTGACAATTCTCCTGGTGCTTCATTGGTTCTAATTTTAATAGGCATTCTTTGCATAAACATTCAATACAATTACAACCTTCAGGATGATCAGCTGTTGTTGATGCTGTTGCGACATCCTTGGGTCGTTCAACTCTAGTTTTTTTTGGATCAGAGCATGAATCGCAATAGCACTGTGTACATGTACAATCTTCAGTTCCTAATCGTGCTGGTGGCGATACCGACTTAATGCCAGTTGCATCGCCTAATCCTTTCTTCTCACACGGAGAACAGACACATTCAATACATTTGCATCCAAGTACATGTGTAGCTTTATTATCACATTCAACACACACACACTGTTGACATACACAATCGAGAGCATGCACCTCTTTTTCTTGTGGTAACTGAACACCGGTGTCAACTCTTCGGCCACTTTCAGTTTGGACACCTTCACCGATACATCGACAAATAGGACATCTGCACTGGTCAGGATGATCACATCGCGAAGAAAATGCTTCAGCGCCTAATTCAGTTTGAATGATTTCATCAATGCACTTACATTCATCACAATCGCAATCTGGCGGATGTGGCACGGCTTTCGGAAATTCAATCATTATTTCTTTGGCTGCATCAATTTCTCGGAAACATTCGCAAACCATACAATTACAATCTGATGGATGCGTCTTAGCTGCATCTAATTTTTGCTGGGTTACAGCAGTAATTTTATTTGGGTCTTCACATGGATCACAAAAGCATACGATACAATCGCAACTATCAGTGTCACGTTGAATACCAGCATCTTTTACACCACCTTGTCCTCTTTGTGTATCAGCACATGGTGAGCATTGGCACTCACCCTTACAATCACAAGGAACATCACCATCCACCAAGTTTGATCGTGTTCCAGCTGCGGTTTTCTTTGGATCGGAGCAAGGAGCACATTGACACTCTTTACAATCGCACTCAAGTACTCGACCTTCACCACCTTTTGAGTCCTTGAAAGGGCACTCGCAAGTGGGACATGTACACTCCTCATCCTCTCCTTTATCGCCACTTGCTGCTGCCGTTGATTCGGATGGTTTTGATACTGCACTATCAGTCGCTGCTGGTGATGGTTCTGAACGACCAAATACCAAATCACGGCCAGGACAAGTGCAGTCGGGGCAATTGCATTCTTCGTCGTGTGAGATATCAGCTGATGGTTGAGAAGGCATGGGACCGGACATATCAACTAATTTTGCTTGTGCATCTTTCAATTGTTGCGTTAAAATTTCGATGGTGCATGGTTGGCAAATGCAAGTACCATCACAACAGCAATCATCACTTTTTCCAGCAGTAGGTTTTCCTTTTTGTAGATCGGGACATTCACTGCACACACATAGAGTGCATGTACAATTAAGTGAATGTGCCATGTTGCTCGAAGCTACTGCAACAACACGCTGTTGAGGACTATCTTCTCGCCTTGCAGTGCCTGCATCTTTCGATCGTGCTCGTGGTGGATTTGAAGACGTAGTGGAAATTGGAATTCTCGAACGCTGCTGCTCAACATATCTACGAGCATTTTGGGCATTTTCGCAAGTATCACATTTCACTTTAACTTGGTAGATTTGTTTTGTATCGAATACATATGGATATTCTTTTGTATTTGCTAGTTTCGTAACTTTCGGCATACAAAGACAATCGACACATTCACAATTCGATGGATGAATTTTCATCGCTTGTTCATTTTGTCCATTATGAACTGGTTCACTATCTCCAAATAGTTGTTTCTTTAATACCTCAGTTGTTGAATCTTCCAGCATACAGGCATCTGGACATGGATTTTTCATGTCGAAATAACAATCGCTACAAATACATCCAGGCGGATGTGCGGAAATCTGTTTTTTTGGTATGGAACAGTCGCATGGATGACTCAGTGCCCTTCTTCTGCTTTCTAAAATTTTTGGTGAACAAACTACACAGCTACATGGGTCAAGACAATCGCATTTAATGCAATCTGTTATTTTTAAGGATCCAGAACGTTTACGTCGCGGTACTTTCAATTTGTGCACCGATTCAACTGGTGGTGGCATCTGCTTATCTGACAATTCGGAGACTATAGCAGGAACTTCGCCAGGCCCGGATTTTCGTTTCTGTTTTTTGCTAGTACTCAATTCTGATGCAGATGATGTCGTACTACCCGATCGAATGAATTCTTTAGACACTTTTGCTGCTGAACTTTGAACGAAAACTGTTCGACAAATTGCTTTACATGAGGTCGAATCATCTTTGCAAGAAGGTCGCTTTTGTGATGAGATGCTTTGGCCTCTTGCAGCCGATTGGGTAGAAGCATCACCCAGACCAAATTCTTGATCACTTGGTTTTTTATCTGTTACCTCTGACTCGGTTTCTTCTAAGTCTATAACTAATTCGATTTTATCTGCTTGCTGTTCTTCGGCTGAAGACATATCACCAGCGACACGGGCATCTTCCATTTGTTGCGCTTCCGTAACCTTTTCAGCCGATGCAAATTTAGCATAGCCAGGTGCCTTGAGCATTTCTCGCTGCTCCTTTTCACTTTTATCGGCTAATTCTGGATGCATAGCCAGTATTTCATCCATAGATAAATCTGGAACAGACTCCATTTGCTCGTCTGGTGATTTGCCTTGTAGTAAATCTTGTTGCTTACCGAGTAATTCATCATCAAGTGTTATTTGTTCATCGATTTGGCGTTCAGACAATGGTTGTTCAAGTGATACAGATTCAATAATAGGTGGTGCTTCAATTGCTAAACCATCTCCAGAAGTTTGTTGTTCATCTTTAGATGACTCTGATAAGACTTCTATCTCTAATTCCGATTTCGATGTTATGTAGCCTAAGGACTTCATTAATTCCATTTGCTCTTCTCTTGATTTTTCGATTAATTCTGGATGTTTTTTTAACATCTCGTCGTCCAAAATGACCTCCAAATCAATGTTACTTTCAGTTATTTGGAAATTATCGCCTTGTTCTTGGGTATCGCCCAAAAAAGAATAATCATTTTATATTATACAACAAAGAATACCCATATACATATTTACCTATAGATTTTACAACTGCAAGTTCATCTTCAGCAGCACCATCTGCAGCAATCACTGCACCATCCTCATTAGCAGTAACTTCACTAATTGTCACAAAATCGGAATCCATGTCTTCTTTATATTCACAACCAGTGGGAAGTGACGGTTTCTCAATGCACATTGTTTCATCTAACTCAGTTATTGTTTGTTTATCACCCGATGTTGAGGTTCCAATTTCCTAAAATTTTTAGTATTCGAAATTATATTTACTTACTCTCTATTAGCGTAGAAAACATTAAGAAAAACTTTACATACTTTGCATTCACAACATTGGCATGACTGATTGATTTGACTAATTGATTGACAACTACAATCACGCGTTTTACGTGTATCGGCTTGTGGAATATCTAATGATTTAGTTGGTTCTATTGTTTGGGATGTAATAGATGATGGTACGGCTGTGATAGTTCGGAAAAGTGGAGAGGATGAATGGAAGGAACTGTTTGTTTTTTTAATTTTTCTTTTTGTACCTTACCTAAATCACCAACACCTTCTCCTCCACCAACAACTTCTAAGTATATTTTTTCTTCTGCATCATTTCCAAGTTCTTCCTGACAAATTGTTTGTTGCAAGCTTTCTTCTTTAGGGGCTTCTATAATCTCATCAACTCTTTCTTCAGTTTTTATTGGCTTTTGTTTTATTTCACTAGTAGCAATTTCCAGTTCTGTAATGCCCATTTGTGTTTGCGGTTCCACTGTTTCACTCAATGCTTCTTGTATCGAGGCACCTGGTATTTGTTGGACTTGACTGGAAAGATCACTTTCCTTGCCAAAAGCGGTAATTGGTTCTTCTTTGACTACAAGACTCGACTCAAATGTAGATATACCATCTGAATGTAGTGGTGCTGCAACAGGTGTGGGCAATGGAGCAGCTTTTACAAAGCTTTCTGCAGCCACACCTTGGATATCGTCCAATTTCTGATCGTCTTTAGCAGCTAAACTTGTAACTTTATCAAAGTCTAGTTTCGTGATTGGCACAGTTGCTCCTGTTTGACCACTAGTAAGTTGATCATAGATTTTTTGATCGTTTCGCGTTTTGATTAGTTGACCATTATCGCCAATATGACTTGCAGGACCATGTTGGGCTTCGTGTACAAAGCTAGGCACATTAGTTTCAACTGCAGGTGTTTGCTCGATTGATATTTTGTCTAAATTGCTCTTAGTAGCCACTAGAGTTGGCTGTTGTGCTATTGCAGATGATTCTTCAATCGAAATTTTCGAAGAGAATTCAGGTTGAACTATGTATAGATGTAGCACCATTAAAAAATGGAAAGAAATTGTATTTATTTTTTACCATCTGCCAAAGGAGTTATACCACTAGATGAAACTGGTGGTGGAGTGGTATCTATAAAAATACGTTTAGCACTGGATGGATCGACTGTCAAGTGACTTGTAAGGTCAGCTGTTGCTGCACTGCCACTGAAAGGAGTTTCTGTTTCTGGAACTGATGCACCTTTTGTAAAAACAAAAGGAACAATCAAACAAATGTATGTATTCAAAAAAATATAGAAATCTACCTGTTATCTCACTAGAATTAAATTCAACTAATTTTGCTCCAGTCAATTCTGGCTGACGCAACTTAGCAGAAATTCGATCGGGGGTTACTGGAACATCTGAAACACTTGTTGATAATTGTTCTTTTTGTTGTTGAGGCTGTTGAGGCTCATCCTCTTTAAACTCTTTCATTTTAGTAACTACTTCAATATTTCCACTTTCCGTATAAACCATATTGGTTTCAATTGTACCTTCTGGACCTTCGGTAATTACCTCCAAATTTCCTGAACCCGTTGTAGCAGTGGTTATATGAAGTCCCGGCGGCTCCTTATCGATGATGGCGTATGCTTTTGTTTGAACATCATATGGAAAAATACCCGTACGTTCCTCTGTAAATGGGATTTCTCTTTGATCGACCGATTTTACGCCTGGAAATATCTCGTCGGCTGTTTCTAATGAGTCAGCAACACTTGAATGAATTGCTGGTGGTTCATGTATGATGTCGCTTAACTTTTCTGGCATCTCATCTTAAATTAATAATTGAACATTCATTTTAATGCGTTACATTTCATTTCTAAAGTATAACTCTGAATGGTTTAGGAAGCACTAGGCGAAGCATCACAGAAACTCAAACGCTCTATTTAGAGAATTTGTGCCAACTTTATCATAATTGGCACCGAGTGGCGAGTATGATAGAGAGTGCTTCTTAACCACTTCTTTTAGCTAATTCAATTTACCTGATGTCTCTTGGATTAGAGTTCTGGCTGTTGTTTCACCCTTGCCGTCTACAGATACAGCAGATACTTTTTCTAATATTTCATTAGCTATACCTAGCGAAATGTTCTCAGCTTCCATATCAGTGCCAACGTCCTGTGCAATTTGCAACATGCCTGAGCATGGGGATTTGCAACTTTTATCGAGTTTTTCGGGCACTTTTTGAATTTGAGGTTTTGGAATTTTACATGGCTCTCCAATGGGGGCACAGGGTAGTATTTTTGATGGTTTTTTATCATCTTGAGTGGGTGGCATCCCAATTATTTGGTCCATCTGTTCTGCTTTGCCTATAAGAGAATAATCAGGTAGGGACACGAGTAGCTACAGAAGCCGTTCTACTATTTACCTCTGTCAGGATAACAACTGGATTTTACACCATCAACATTTACAGCCCTACAATTTTTTTTCGCCGGCATAAAACCTTCAGATATAGCATGTAACGTTTCCAATTTCTTCCCAGATCCATCATCATCACCAGGTTTTTTTGGTCTTTTCCCTGCTTGCGGTTCTAGCGGTCTACAACCAAAACCATGATTGCAACGACATATACAACATTGTTGCCCTGAATCATCTTCCAAACCAGGTTCATCATCAGCGCCGCCATAGCCACACGCAGGACAAACTGATTGAAGTTGTTGCTTTTCACGGATTGTTAACACACGATCGGTTAAATCGCGTATACGTTTAGCCGTATCAGTTACTTCAGATGGTAGTTGTGCACATTCTTCACATGGTGCCATGTCTTTAATTGTTTTACTTAATTTTCTTGCCATTGTGCCTAGACTACATTCACATCTGAAATTGATTCAAGATATTGAATCGTGGTTAATTGTAACTAACTATCGGCAATTTGTACCAGTTTAATTAGATAAAGTTTAAGCTAAAATACAAATTAATTTCCATAGCTACAATGTAATTTATATGGACAAAAAAGTACAACTTAACTTAAACTTCATTTAATCCAATCTCGGTGCAAATGGCCGTATATGAATTAAAAGACTAACTGAACGTCTCCCGACATTTTGTCATCCAATTTTTGTCGAGTTGTTAAACGTTTAATTGTTTCCGCTTCATTAATTTTTTGTTTTACTAAATCTTCTTCTAGTTGCGCACATAAAGAATCCATTTCACTAATATTATCTTTGAGTTTTAGATTCTTTTGTGTAAGTTCATTGATATTGTTGCATGCATTGCATAATTGCATTTTTAAATCATTAATTTCTCGTGTATAGTTGTCCTAAAAAATTAAAACAATTTTATATACTTATGAAAATTTAATGAATTGCAGGAAGTTTCAACTTTTATTTAAAAAAATGTTTTATCGAATAAAAAATAGTAAAACTAACTTGATCAGAACGAAAACCTTTCGATGTCTCTACTAATTTCATTTGTAACTGGTCGCATTTTTGTTTTTCACATTCTAATCTCTGTTTCATTGGGCCTTCGATTTTCTCCAAACAATGTTTCAATTGCAACTTCATATCCATTACTTCCGACTTGAGCATATTATTTTCCAAACGTAAATCTTGTTCAATTTTCATAATTTTATTGGCACTATCTAGTTGATTGGTTGATTTCTGACAACAGTAGCAATGACAATAATTTTCTTCTTCTCCTGCTCCTCCACGTCCACTACTTTTACTTCGTTTACCTCCAGTTTTTCCACCACTGACAGGAGTACATGTTCTTGTTGTGTCTTTTTGAGAAGTTTGATTATATGTATCTCTAGTTGCCTAAATGAAATCTATCTATAGTAAGACCATTGAAAATATAAATATTGTCTTCTGCGTTACTACACTTTTTTCATGAGAGTATTCTATACCTTGTTCTTTAAACACTCAATTTTCGCTTTTAATTCTTTTTCTTTTTGAAACAATTCAGAAATCATTTGCATTTGATTAATATTATCAGATGTTAAGGAAAAGCCACTAGTAGGGCATATTAATTTAGGACCTTCTGATGTATTACAATTACAAGGTAGCTAAAAGTATAAACAGAAAATCAGTAAAACATTTTCTCTAAAAAACTTTTCTCTCGACTACTATACATATTTACCGGTGTCATTGAAGTGGTCTCAGTTGCCCTTTTAATAGCAGGTGTCGAAGTTGTTTGTATTTGAACAATAGGAGCTGATTCCGATCGAAGCATTAATGAATTACCTATAGCGCACTGACATTGCTCGTCCGACATTTTAGGATCCGATTTAATTATATAGAAGGCAACTATTGCAGAAGATAGATTTGATTGCATTATATGCAAATGTACATAATGTAAAACTTACTTTTATTATTGTCATCCTTATCTGGAGGCGGGCAAATGCACGTTACACCTTTACTAGCTGTATTTTTCAGTGGATTTCCGGCGCTTGTTGTCACCTGGCCTAGCTTATCGTCACAATTGCATTTGCTATCATCTGAATATTTACATATAAACAATTATAATTAATTAGTCTTACAACATTTTCATCATTTTTCAATTATATGTATATATTTTTTGTCATATTACCAAACATTTTTGGAATATTAACTCCATATTCTAATCTAGCTTCATCAATAATCATCGATGCACATTTACATATTGTACAATCGCAATCTGGTCCGGATATTAATTCAGATGTAAATGTATCCTTTTGACTGGATGGTGCAGATTCATTTGATACATATGTAGATGTAGTGGCTGGCACTGATTGATTTCCACCGATACTTCCAGAAGTTGTTGTTGGGTCAGTATTCTGTAGGTATATATTAAAACCAATACGTAAAATATATACTGTTCTACATAAATCAAATGTTTATTAATGGGACCACATAGGTGTATATTTTATTCACTTGATAGGTGTACCTACCTTTGATGAACTAGGTTCCATGGAGACCTGTTCACCTCTCTGGTTCCTTCCAATTAAATCTTCCGTTTTACATATACATGAAACATCTTGGCAGGATGCACCCTCCTCGGATTCTTCATCCATTGTCGTAGTTGTTGTCAGTTTGGAATCATCATCAGGTTGATCACATAAACAACTTGTCTGTTGTTGATCATCGAATAAAAGGCGTTTTGATACAGCCAGCTCATTACCATCACTTTGTCGCAATAATTCTGAGGATAAATAATTCGCGTCGCTTTCTTTTGAGGGTAACTCTTTCGAAGTGTGGCCACTATATGAATTAACAAATTAATTCGAATATAAACGAATAATAAACGACTTACTAAATTTAACGCTTTGTTCAATAATACTTTTACCTGTTAGTGCATGAACATTTATTAATGGATAAAATACTTTTGGCGTTTTCCATCATTTTCTGAAAAAACCCGCATGGTTGCTGAGGAACTGCTGTTGCACCTGCTGATGATGCAGTTGATAGTATCGGTGGATCTCTTTCTGGTGTGTCATCATCAAAGCGGGGAAACCTTTTAGGAATTTCATTGCCTACATTACGATTAGCACGACATGTTGATGATGGCATTGATAATGACGGTGGCGGTGATGGTGGAATGTATGACTCGACGACGTTTTGCTGAGGATTGACTATAAAAGACATATTGACTTCTAAACTAATGTGTAACATCTTAACGACTTGGAAGCTCCGGCAACTATATTATAGCTAACCATTGCTTATTATATATGTTTCAATTACTTAAAAGATTTTCCATTTCCGCAGTCATATTTTCCAATTCCTGCTGATACGCTTGCAATTTTGCTGTTCGTTCAGCATATTGTTTTCTTAGTGATTCTAAATATGCGGTAGGATTCTCGAAATCACAAAGACATGGATTATTAGTATCCATTTCTCATTTTTCCTTTTATATTTATCTTGTAAAAAAAAAAACAAATAAAGAAACAAGAATTTTTTTTTAATTTCAAGCAAATGTCACCAACTTAGACTTTCAAATGGTTGGTGGCAATGATTTAAAACAAAAATTTGTTGGTATAGTTGCAGTACCTAGTTTTTGTTATACTGGTTGCAGTAATACGCTCATATTATAAATTTGATAGCTTATAAAATATTAAAATATCTTGAAAGTTGAATATTAAAAAAATGAATATTGTCTACTATAAATCCAGCCATTGATTTATTTGTAATTTAGTTACGGTTTTACTTATAATTTATTTAAAGTATTGAAATTCTATTGTGATAGAGAATATAAAGACCTTCCTTGCCTTTAATATTGGAAAACTTTGGATATAATTTAGATACTTACCAGTATGTATTAAAGGTTTGGAATGAAGAACCTTGATAAGTTTTATTTTTAATACCTTTATGATGAAATTGAATAAAGATTTAAAATTGTACAAATTTTTGTACATTTTGTATTTGGTTCTGGGATTTTAATTTTGTCCTCCAGAAATACACGTAGCAAACTGTTTCTAGGTTGTACTCTAATAACCTTAATTAACTTAAATTAAACTTAATTGAAGAATACCTTAAAATTGATGATGTACACGATCTCTGCACGGGTAACCCCAGCTAGTATTCTAGATGACTGTAAAAAGCTGATAATTGTGTTTTTAGAGAATCTATTTAAGTAAGAATTTGTTTTATATTATTTATATGTAATATAATCGTTATCGCAAATTGGTTATTGAACAATGTGGCACATGTAGGGTTATAAATTTGAGGACTACTAGAAGAACCCACTTTGTGGGTACTGGCAGTTTTGTTCAATTCAATTTTGCCGGTTTTATTTTTTGGGGGAAAAATACCGGACACTAAACTATATGCATTACCAAAAAAAACCCTTTTATCCCACACATTTCCATAACAGATGCTACTGTCCGCAGTGGACCACCTCCATTATATTAATGCATGATAACCAATTTGGTTTGGTTATATACCTTCCACCCCAAGAATGTGAAGGTAGGTAATTAAACGTTCATTATAACAAACCGCCAGTAAATTATTGTGTCTTTTTCACTAAAATAAAGGCAATTGTATGCGGTATCGCCATCTAGAATTTGAATTAAAATTTTATTCTAACTATTAACTTTTTTGCTATCTATTTTTTATCTATTTATCTATTTATTTTATTTTTTTCGCTATCTTCTACATACATAATTTATATATAATTAATATACACGGGATACATAATATGCTATTGTTTATTATTAAAAAGAAAAGCAAAAATATCAGAGTCCATATTTTACAATACGTTTTTTAATACAGAATAATTTTTGTACTAGGGTAGAAATTTATCTTAGTTCTCCTCTTTGTCTGAAGAGGACTCTGAGATAATCATCACATTTCGTGTATGCTATTGCCAAACATTGCTGAATGCAGCTCATTATTATTTTGTTATTAATATTATCAATAATATTAAAATATTATATTATTTATTTATTTCATTTACGATGAAGAAATATTCATATAAAATAAAATCCTAAATCGAACTGCGCAAGAGCAGTCACAATTTTTAGAAAAGTGGAAACCAGGGCAGTAATCGGCGTTGTCGATTTTATTTTTTTAAATTTTTTAGTAATGAGAATACCGTTGGCTCAACTTTTACATTCTAAATATTGTAGAACTGTTTTCTCACAAATCAAAATCAAATAAATGTAGTGATCAATGTAATTTATATTGTGAACCAAACAGTTTCGGGGTTCCCTTAACTAAACTCAGTTAAAGAAATTTGAAAAAATGAAATCCAGTGGAAAAATGATAACTCAGTGGAACAAAAATGGAATTAAAAATTAAGGAAGTAGGAAAATGTAATGTAGTGACTTGTTTTTGATAAAATGCAGTAGCAATTATGGACGACAAATGAGTTGTTGGGCAAACTTCCAAATGGAAGTGTTATAAAAATAAGAACTTTTTGATTTTGAAAATGGACTAGCTCGTACTGCTTTATCTATACAATGGGGAAAATTTTTAATTTGCTTTTGTATTGTGTGTTGGATAAGATAAAATGATAAATTCAGGGATCAAAAAATATCTTGCATATCATGTAGCTGTACCCCTTAAAAAAATATCGTAATCTATGTTACGACACATGTAAATGTAAATTTCAGTAAACTATTTATGCTTTGCTTGTACATGAAATTTTAAAAGTAAAAGACAACATTGAGTTCGTCTTTATACAGGTTTTATGAAATAAATCCTCCAGTTCTATTTATTGTTTCATTTCATAACAAATTACCAATTGTATTTTTTGTTTATCTACGTGTTTTGTTTTTTGAAACCAATTTTTAGGAAAACGGTGAGTATAGTTTTATTTTTCTTCACATTCGAATACCTAAGTGCAATGTAACATGCTAGGAGTCGAATTTTGCCTCCGTATCATTTGGTGGTTGTAAAGACCACGAATCAGCAATTTTTTCATTTTGTATAACTTGGTGTATTCGATTAGCAATAAATACCGATAATGTAATAATGCAAAATGTTAATATCTAATAATACTAATAAAAAAATATATATTATTAAAAATCCTTTGCAATTTGATGCAGACATGCTTTCTATTTCATTTCTACCACATGCTTGATGTTCCCTCTTTCTTCTTTAATGGTTTTGGGTGCCAATGATGTAGAATATAACATACGGCGTATGTACATCTACATTTAAATGTCAGCTGTCACGTCACTTTTTTGACGTTTCTTGAAAGATTTAGAAGCGACGTGACTAGATTTTCAGTGTACTAGAAAATGTCGTGGAGGTAACAGCTAGGGATGATAAAAATAGTCAATGCATCAATGTTTCTTAATTCCCAATATATCGACATTCGATATATCGGTAGACAAACATCGATGTATTCGATGTTTTTTTTCTAATTATGAAAAAAAAACTATTTTGATAGCTTCTCCTAGATTTAAATAAAGTTAAAATAAACTTTATTATGGATGATAAGAATGTTTTCATAAATAGGTTTCTACACTTTCTACGTCAACTACAGCATTATTATGCTTTCATTTTTGGTAAGGGCCTTATCATAAGGCCCAATTTGGCTAAAAGTGCTAAATATAGCACCAGCACCAGTGAGTTTTAATGTACAATCTGCCGCTTTTTTTAAAAAAGCGGCAGAAATCAAAAATAATTAAAAAATTTTTCTGTTTGGTCTAGAATTTTCGAATTTCTTAATTCGGAAAAAAAAAATCGATGTCGATGCTATCGAACATCGATGTCAAAGAAACATCGACTTCTACACATCGAGGTTAAAATATCGGCGGAGTAGCTTCGATACATCGATGTTTGTTTGCCATCACTAGTAACAGCTCTCTCAATGTACTGTATTGTATGGCTTCCGTTCCGTCGCAAGACGAATTTTTTAAGTTTTGAGTTGAGATAGAAATTTTTTTTTTTTTTTTTTAAATTTCGTAGATGTAACACCTCTGGGTGTATTATAAATTATAATTTATGTGTTTTATTTTTGGGAGATTTATTCAATAGAAATGAAAATAAAATGTATACATACGTTTTTACAATATACATACACCAAAATTATTTGATTTCGGCAAACTATGTAACATGAAAACACATGTAAATTTGATGATGCAATTATTACAATTAATTAAGAACACCGCTTCAAACTATAATACAAATTAATATGTCGTGATCCCAAAGAAAATCTTTTTAGTAGCATTTATTGCTTCATTATTGATTTTAAATTTTAATTCTTTTAAAATGTTTTTCTCGCTATTAGTAAAAACTTCCACTATGTTGATTCATCCATCGAAAATAACCATTAAGTTTCAAAAATCGGCATCAAACTCACACTGTGTCCTTCTAATACACGAAATATACACACCAGATTACTTTCACTTCAATTTTCAATTATATAATTACATTTAGATAAAAAAATAAAATTTCTACCTCAACTCAAAACAAAAAATTCGTCTTGCGACGGAACGGAACTCATACAATACAATACATGGAGAGAGTTGTTACGTCCACAAATTTTCTAGTACACTGAAAATCTGGCAACTCCGCTTCTAAATCTTTCAAGAAACGTCAAAAAAGTAACATGACACTTAGATGTAGATGTACATACGCCGTAAGATTTAAAAATTAAGACAAGTGTGTACTCGCCTGTAGATGCAGTAGATGTACAATGTACAGAATGTAGTATGTACTATATACGCCGACCTAAAATAAAGTATAAATATAAATCTATAAACCTAAATTTGTTGGCATAATGCATATGACAAAAAATTTCTCAGAAATATTTTCTTGCATTTATATGTAATAATACAAATAATTAATAAATTAATAATCTTAAAAAGATTAAAAAGTTGAGCTAAGCTAACGATCTTCTCTTCTCACATCATCGAAAAATTAAGAAAAAATGAAAAATAGTATTGGCAAAGCCGCCTTCAGTGCTGGTTTCCCTTTCCTGAAATTTGAGATTGCGCCTGTGTATTTCGTTTTAAGATTTAACGTAAATTCGTCAGCGCAGTAAGACGAACTTTCTGTTCTTGTCATAGTTGTCATCCTGACAGTCGTTTGAACGATCTTTCACATTCGAGCGAAATGGTGAGTTGAAGTGGTTCTTATTTATTATTTGTAATCTAGATTCATCTGTGATTTTCTAAAATTATTATCAGAATGTATTTATTTTATATACATTTCTTCATCTTTAATGTAAATTACCATTATATATTTTTAGGGTATTGATATTAATCACAAGTATGACCGTAAGGTTAGGCGTACGGCCCCAAAAAGTCAAGATGTTTATTTGCGTCTTCTTGTTAAAGTAAGAGATTTATACATATATATATATATATATATATATATATAAATTGTAAAACTAAACAATATTTTTTCTGCAGCTTTACCGGTATTTGAGTCGTCGAACGGACTCCAAATTCAACCGAATTATTTTAAAACGTTTATTTATGAGTCGTTCCAATCGACCACCGATTTCCTTAGCACGATTGGTCCGGCATATGAAAAAACCGGGTCGAAAAGATTTAACTGCTGTGGTTGTTGGTACTGTTACTAATGATACCAGAATTTACGAAATCCCTAAATTGATCGTATGTGCTTTGCGAGTAACAGAAAAAGCGCGAGCCAGAATAGTAAAAGCAGGTAAGCAATATATTCAATTCATCTCAAGTATACGTTTGCTTAAATCACTGCTACTGTCTCATGTTGGCGTAGAACTAAAATGATGAAACATTTTCACTGATAGTCGTATTACGAAAATATGATATTTTTATTTCGGACGTAATTCTGAACAATTTTTTTCTTATTCAATTAAATTTCTTTGCTTTTATTTAAATATTTAATAAGGTATTCTCTTTAGGAGGTGAAGTCATAACATTTGACCAACTTGCTCTTCGATCTCCGACTGGTAAAAGAACTGTATTATTACAAGGAAGACGCAATGCCAGAGAAGCCGTTAAACATTTTGGTTTAGCACCAGGTGTGCCGCATAGTCATACTAAACCACTAGTTCGATCTAAGGGACGCAAATTTGAAAGGGCTCGTGGCCGTAGGAAGTCGTGTGGTTATAAAAAATAAACAAGAAAAATTGTTATATAAACGTAAATTAATTATTTTGATTTGTATTAAGTACAATTTAATAAATTATATAAAAAATTCTGTTTTAATTTATTTTTAAATTATAAAAGTTCCTCATATGTTCTAATGCAACCCGTAATAAAAATGTCGTAAACGTACTTCCACATAGGCAACATTCGTCTGCTTTACTACTTCATATCTGTAGTTTCAGCTTACAGTTGCAAGCCCTGTAAGCTTTCAAGGTACAATTTATTTAAATTAGAATAATATAATATAGAATTTACAAATAGTATTACTATATACAATTGTACAATCCATCTTTCTATGTACATTACTCTGTAATGTAGTACAATTTTAAAAAAGAAGATGCAAACGGTTATTAACCTAACATTTTGTATTACATCTAAATAAGTACAATTTATGCCATAAAATGATTTCAATCCATTCATAGATAATCAATAATGGCAATTTCCAACAGAATTCTGTCTAAAAACTTTTTTAAAGTAATTCGAAGTTATTCAACTGAACATAAAATTGTAAGTACAAAAGATGCTAGTACATTAGTAGCATGGCATCCAAAGGAAGATTTCCCATACGAGTGCACGAAACCATTATCAAAAGTAAAATTGGAAGAAAATACATCAGTACTAAAAACTCAATTAACGCCGGAACTGTTATCGATTTTCAATAAGAAAACACCAGAGCAAGCTCGTGCCGAATTAATGAGTATCACAAATACAACAAAACATCGGTGGTTTCCGAGAGCTAGAGATAAAAAAGCAAAACAAACACCAATGGATAGACAATATTTGTAAAGGTTTTCATATAAATGAATATCAAGCAATTTAAACAACTAGAATTTGTTTAGAAATAGTAATGTAATCAATTATTTCGAAGTACAATAATTAGTGTCTCTTCTTTGGATTTATAAATAAATGAGTTCTTCAATTCGTCATACTGTTTGAGTGTTAATTTGTTAAAGAAATTAATGCGTTTATAACATTGCCACCATTTTCTCGTAATGTTCGTTCAGCTTTAGCTTTTGTTATTTCCATTTCTCGTACAATCAGATCCACTTCCTCTTTTTTTATCGATATCTGTAAATGTACGCTTTAAATTATGTGAATTCTGAATTAAATTACATCCTGATGAATTTATTTATGTACCTTCAAAAGTTCTTTTTCTCTAGCTTGTTTTTCCAGTGCTGCCTGATTTCTTCTATCGCCAAGAGCTGATATAGCATTAGCTACGTTTTGTGTTGAGATTTCTTTTTCCTCAACATAATCGGTGACTTTTTCAAGATCTGCAGCACCACTATCATATTTTGCTTGTTTCTTTTGTTGAGATTTTTCCGAATTTTCATCGGATATTCCGTTTACTTGTTCTTCATCAGCCATTTGAGTATATTTATTACATTCAGAAATAAATCATAAAAACTTAGGTTCAGTCTAATTTCCTCTTATCTTTGAACACCCAAATAAAAATCGAATTTTCAAAGTTTCGAACAAAAAGAAAAAAAATAAAAACAGCTTTTTACTTTTTTAATTTTAATTTTTTACTTTTTTTTCTTTGTCCGGTGACACAGTCTCAAAGACTGTGATTGATTTGTTTAGTTAAAAATCTCGCCAATTTTGGCGTTTCATTAAAATCTGAATACTTTGTGTGATGTGATAAATATTAAATTTGTTGATTATGGCATGGAGGCAAACATACGAACAAATTTTATATATTTCCAATTGATCAGTAAAATTAGTATAAAAATAAAATAAATCTATAAAAAAATTAAGTAGAATTTGTTTTGTTTTTAAATATAGGGCAGGTTATCCATTATAGAAATGATAATAAATACAGGAAAACGCCATCGTAAAGAATACAGACGCCATCTCCGTGCATTGCTAGCCTAGCACATTACAAAGAGAGATGAAATTAAAGCTAAAGAAAATTAGATTATGTTTTAATTTTTTTTAGTCATTAAAAAGATTTTATAGTAGTAATTGGATAAGTATAACTTAGTAATATAATTAAGTTCATATAAATAATATGACTGTATTAATATATACATTAATACATATTATCATATTATTATATATTATATAATAATAATATATATATATTATATTATATATGATTATATAAAAAATAAATAACAAATAACTGTCTTCATTTTCCCAAAACCCGAATAAAACTGTTAAGATAAACTTTTATACTCTCTCTCTCTTTCTGTACACCGTTCCAAAATATATTATAAATACAAGCTTGGATCTTGAATTATTTCAAATCATATTCTGATTCATAAGCTTTATTATTCCAATAAGGAAAAAAATCAAGGTTTACCGTCGGTTGCAGAAAAGCGAATTATCCTTGTTGCTGGGATCAAATATTTAATCTATTATTTTCAATGTTTTTCGTCCATAACAACTATGATTATCCATGGATTATCGGAAACCCACTTTTCATCAACTGGCGATTAGACAAATATTTTGTGAAATTAATATCATAATAAATATCAATCGAATGTTCGATTGATATTTAAAAAATCAATCGAGATTAATTCTTTACATAAAATATTTTCATGTTTAAGAAATAATTTAATTTTCGTTTTCATTTTTTTGAAAATCCGAAAGAAAATTGTTCCGAAGAAATTGTGCACATGGCAACTATGCTTTAATTTCATCTATCTTTGCAATGTGTGTAGAACGAGCGCTATTGTGGCGTCCGTATTCTTTACGATTGCCCAGAAAAAAAAAATAAATAAAATTTTTTTCCAATTTGTTTACTTTAAATTAAAATTTCTAATATGAATAAACATGCAAGATGATTGTAACTTGTAACTAGCTTTGCTAATACTGTAAAATGAACTAATAGGCTAACAGCGCATAATATATGCCATGCGATGGTAGAATGATACATCTAGGGGTTCTGGATTAATCTAATAAAAACCTAATTTAAATATATCACATTTTCAAATAATTTATTGCATAATTTTTGTGCCTTAATTTACTCAATAAAGAAATTATTCATAAATATAATTTATAGATAGAAATGATAGGATTGTACAATGAAATTGTAATTGCTGAAATGTAACTCATACAAAAATATTATTTCTTTGTTAATAAATTATTGTATCCATATCTAAGTTGGTTTGGTCCATAGACAATATTTGTCTATGACTTGTTCACAGAATTTTACTTAGAAAGTCCATGTAGAATAGAAAATATTACCTATCTATATCCAAATTTCTTAGTTTCGATTTGATGATAATTTATATATTTAAATTTCTATTTTTAGTAATATAACTTTAATCTTAATTTTATACCTAATTTTAAATAAAATTATTTCAATTTGGGAATGTATTTTTGATATAATGACTTATAAATTTCCACTGGATTTGATTTTTACTAATTCTTTGATCATCTTCCATTAAAATTATCTACAAATCAGACTTAATTTATTGAGCACCATTATTATCACAATTTCGCTTCAAAACAAATGGTACATGCATCAAATTCCATTTTTTTTTTGTTTTTGACATCAAAAATGCCCTTTTCAGTTAATTCAATACAATTGATTTCATCACTCAATTGAATTCAAAATTTTCTTCCATTGTTTTACCACACATCGAACATACCAGTTGATTTATTTACATTATTATATCTATCTATGGCACTTTTAGGGTCTGGAGCCATTGAACTCCATCGTGTTAAATGACAAGAATTTACCGAACTATCACAAACAGAAATTCCATCTTTTGTATTTAAACAAATTCTTTGAATAGAGAAAAAACCATCGGTCAATGTGTCGATCCACTCATGTAATGAATCATTTTGATGCTGTAAATTTTCAATGACATTTTTCTCTAAAATGGCACGTTCATTAGGACTTGGTAAAAATTCTGTATACTGTTCGATGGCGTCATTCTCATTTAGGTTGTCGGAATTTAATTTAATGGCATTAAGTAATACTAGTGATAATTGTGGCAGCGGTATTATTAAAAAAGGAACTTCAGCTATTACGGCGTTATCTTTATAGATCAGTTTTGCTCTCCAAATACCTTAACAGACATAGGAAAAATAGTCTCGTTATCACATTGGCAATCATACATTGATTACTTACCAGGTAAATGAGGTGCTTTTAGATTTGCCTTCACCATTCCAACCAGTGTTGTATCATCAACAGAGAATATCGAAAAATCTAAAAGATTGCCGATTGGATCGATCCACAAACATGTAAAGTTATACTGTTTAACCGACTTGAAAGGATTAAATTTATAAATCAGGAAAATATCGGAATATGGCGATATTAAACGTAAAAAATTTCGCGAAGTTTGCTCTTTTTGATCGAAATCAGTGCTAATTGAGATCGAAATTAAGTACTCATTTAACTGATGTTTTCTTGTAGCCACAATTAATTTATCACGTGGTCTAATTGCCACTTCAATATCCCGTTTCGATGTTGTGGCATAATGAAATAATGTCGATTTATAATTGTCGTTATAATGGAAACTGTGCACTTGTAACAATTTGTCGATACTTCCAATTGGACATGCTAGTGTCTTATTCGATGAGTTGTACAATTTCATTGTTTTTCTCGCTATGCTATTGGCTAAAATGTGTAAAGCTTCATCGGGTGACACACCCATATCGTAATGATGATACATATTTTGCCAATAACTGTTTAAATTTTTAACCTAAAACAAAACAACATTTGTAAAGTGGACTTTGGAATTGACAAGTTTTCTGTCGTCAATTTTCTCGATGGCAAGTTTTTTGAAGAAAAAAATTGCCGTTTGGCTTCACAGTCGCCAATTTTCCTTTCGACTATTTCGATTACATTTAATAAATGCTAACCCCAAATAAAAAAATATATTTATCTAAAATTGATCCTTATAGTAGATTAGCACAGTAGTTAAAATATAATATTCGTTACTAGATAAAGAAAATTTTCAAAGCTAATTTTTAAAACAGTTTATTAAATATAAACATAAATATCAGCTGTTCTCTTGGGAACTTAAATTTTAGTTTGTGTACATGAATTTATTCAAAATATTACCAAACTTGCCGACAAATGGCAAGAAAAATAGCGTGCATGATCTATTTTCGTCAAGTCCAAGAAAACTTGTTAACAAGCACAATATGCAAAACGTGTCAAAAATTAACTTGCCGACAAGAAAACTTGTCAACTGTAAAGCCTATTTAAGTCCCGTCTACCAGTTGGTGCCCGCTGCAAATTACGTACTTGTTTAGCACTTTTATCCAAGTTAAATAACCATAATTCCAATTGTAAAATCACTAACTGACTTATGATTGGTTCGAATTTTCGAGCAAAATATATTGGTCTGAAAATAATATTATATATTTATTATCTATTAGTATATCTGTTAGTACACAGTGAGCTCAATTTTAAATGAATATACTGCTAATTGCTACTCTTGTTAAGGATTTATAAGTGAATCTGCGAATATCCCAATTCGTGAATTAATTTTGCATTTTACGATGGAATAAGTTGAACCAAAAATACCGGCAATTCATTACAGACCGCCGTTCATTGTAAATTGAATAAACTGTAAGTAATTGATTACTCAAATTGTGCCGATATCTTAAAATGTCGGCACTTCACATTTTTCGCTCACCTAGATTGTGTATTTAAAATTTTCGACCAATCATCTAATCGAAAATCATTAGGACTACAACCACACCAATCAACAACATGTTTATATTGACATTTACAACCCAATTTCCTTTTCCAATTTGTTACATGTAAATTATTATCAACGTATGTATTGCAGAATTTCGAATTTCGTAAAACCGTGTGAAAAAAGCTTTCGGCTGGTAATAATGTGTGTTTAAATACACTGAGTAGACCCGACACTAAATTATCTGGTGCTGGATTAGCTACATATTCAACAAACGGCCGTGACAGAGCTATCCAGTCACTGCCGCCATCGATTTGTATACCAAATGGTAATCTTCGATTTCCTATACGCCACATTCGATATTCGCATTCTATAAATATTTTATCAAGGCCTTGTTTTTGAATAAATCTTTGCACCTAAAAATTAAATTTTTGCATACTATTCAATCAAGATCCGTAACAATTTCGTCAATTAATTTACCTCCCGTCCATGTGATTTGACAAAATTCTTATTACGATTCGCACTGAGAAATCGCGTTAATTTATCAATTGGTTTAACCGGAAAATCTGATTCGCTTAAATTCAATATAAAATCCCAATTCCAACTTTCCATATGTAGTAACTCCAGCATACAGGAACGCAACATTTCTAATAAAGAGGCACCACCCCATATGGTTGCAAAACGTTGTCGTGTTAAGCGAATATTTGGAAATTGTTCCAAAAATAGTAATTCACGAAAAAGGTAGTCTTGTCTCTATAAAAAAAAAAAACATACATTTAGCCATAAATATTTCGCAATTATATAATACATTGTGAACTACCAACGACAATTACTAACTATTTATATAAAAAACACTCACCACATCAACATGAATATAATAGTAATGATTCTGATGGTACAATATTTTCAACAATCGTTTCACCTGTCGCAGTGGCCTACCATTCAATGTTAATAAGAATAATAATTTAACTGATTCATCTTCTGACGTCATTGTTGAATCATCGTTTGCAATTTTTGGTATAAATTCTAAAAGAGGACAAGTAACTCTATAATTAACTAATTCGAACAACAAGTTCGATTTTCAGCATACTTTTAATACCGGTTTGATAGATATTAATTGTATAATAACCGCCACATGTGGAATGTGGATCAGCTGGACATTTCATATTGCACGATGAATCGGGAATTTTCGAACCACGTGATGGCTCTTCGGAGCCGCAAAAACATTCTTCCCTACAACCACAATAATCTATAATTGCTTTTAATTACGGAGAAAAAGACTGCATTTGAAGAGCTTACGAATATTCTATTCCGGCATATGGGAAACCAGATTGTAGGCATAAATTTATACAAAATTCGGGTGAATTATAAATTTTATCTACAGTCAAATAACCATTTAGTAATCGGAAATTTTTTTCATCTTTATAACAACCCATTTGTTTTCCTCTTATAAAATTCCCTGTAGGACAACTGGATTGGAGTGTGATCGGATACAATCTACCTTGTTCTAACGTAAGACATGATATATTTGCTATTAAATGTTTACAATGTTGTGTTTTTGCACGACTTAATGCTGACAGGGCCTGTTTCTCATTGATATGGCATGGCAATTGGAAATTCAAATCATCTAGTCTAAACTGTATTGTCGCATTATTATTATATGATCTTTTTATTTGTGGTGCAAGTAAATTAGTTTCTTCATCATCGTTTCGTGAAACTAATAGATTTGATCCAGTATCGTCTCTATTGCCAGAATCAGATGATTCCCATTGATCTGGATTCTCAGTTAGCAATTTATTTGATGCAAAAAAATTGGCCAACAGTAAAATGTGAGCAGATAAAATTACAATACCAATTAAAAAACAAGTACGGTACCTACAAAGATACTTCTTTTTTTGTACGTTTTTAACCATCTCATTTAGGTTTATAACTGTTTTTTTCGCTTCTTTACAAACGTTACCATTATTCAGCCCTATGTTTATATATTTTGGTTGAATTTAATGATTTTGTTACATGAATAAAAAGTGATATTTTATTTACTTATCAGTAAACAAATTCGCATTTCAGTTGAAGTATGTAAGTTTGGCTAGGTTGAAAAACGAGTTGAGCTGACAAATCATCATGCACTAACTGTAGATGGCGCCAACGGCCAAAATAATGAATAGTGATGTGCCATATCGATTAATAAATATATTATATTAATAGATCTATTTCCTATTACCTGTAAAGTACAAGATTTGCGCGAGAATATTCATGTCATGGCAGGTGAAAATTTATATAAGTTAAAATAAATATTTTCCTGACAATACTAATTAATAAATATACAATTATGCATCATATATATATGAAACAATAACAGATATTTCATGTACTTTGGTAAAGAAAAATTTACCAAAAAAATTGTAACTAACTTCACTGCCATTACAACACGTGCGCCATTACAAACTATATGTTGCAACCGGTTTTCTAATAGAAATTCGTGTCTGACCGTCTCTCTTGCGAATAGGAAATAGGTCTATTAAATAAATTGATAATCTTTGCTTTACTAAACAAAATTTGTGTTTCAAGATGGAACTTTCTCAAGTTGCAAGTCTTCTAACTACAACTTCAACTAGTTCAAACTACAACTAGAAAGTTGTCAGCTGGAAGTTGAATTTCAATTAAAGTGAAACTGATATGCATATATGGTTTACTTGTTTACTACTTCATTAGGGAAAAAGCAATAATGTTTATCGGAAACTTTTGTAGTGGAAATGTAACGTAGTAACGTATTTAATTAACTTTTAATATTATCATGATTCACCTTCTTGAATTCGACTTTTCAATTGTTCCATATAAATACCGATCGAGGATTAAAGTTACATCTTTATGTTTCAACTATAAATTATATCATTTACAATTTATAATATCAGCTTGAGTTGGCTTGAGCGCTTGAGTTCATGTTTTTCAATTTAAAATTTTAAGAACCGGTTCCCCCTTTCAACTTCCGCCTGACATTTGTAGAGAATGCGTAAAGGAAGCAACTCTTTATGTTCATTTTATCTGTAGTCTGAGTACTGTCACTGTCAAAACAAAACTCAAAAGTCAGTATCCATTTTGTTTCTTGACGATAAGAGTTTGGAAAAAGAAAATTAAAGGTAAAAAATTAGAGGCAGTTTCAAAATATTGAATTTTTGTTCAATATTTTTCCATTTATTGTTTTATGATAATATTTTTTATATAAATTTGTTGCTATTATGAACAAATTCAATGTTGATTACAAATGTGTCATATAGATAGATTATTGATTACCTAACTCTTCCACTTACACGGCTTTCAATTCGTTTTGTCTCCCCATTTTTGACATAGCAGCATTTATGGTATTTTGTATAAAACATGTATAGAGTTTAATTTACACACCCTCTTATTAAAAGCAACAGTTACTGAAGTTGTTTAATAAAAGTATTGAGCATTTTTTATACCTGGAAAGTTCTCTTTATAGGTGCGACAAGGCAGCTTTCATGACAATATGAATCCTTCAGGGCCTAAGTCGATACCGTGGATTAATCCACCACCACCAGGAACTGAACAAGAATCACCAGAACTGCCTGATGACTTAAATCGATCATCTGATGAAAGAAACGATGCTGAACATCAAGAACGACCAATTGATCGTATTGATCCATATTTAAAAAATCCAGTTTATCGGGGTCGTGAGGAACAATTTCGAATTGATCGATTGAAATATAAAACGCGTAGCATTACACCGGAATATCGACACCGGCGACGTCATAGTCGGCATTCACGATCCAAGTCAAAAGAAAAGAAATCGCATAGTCGACGACACAAAAGATATTCATCATCGCGTTCAAATTCACGTGGTCGTAGTGGTAGTTTGTCACGATCACATTCACGAAGTCCAACATACAGTCATAAACATAAAAAACATTCCAGACGTTATTCATCACGTTCCAAATCCCGTTCTTTATCTTATTCTAGATCTAGATCGCGATCAAGATCGAGAAGTCACTTTTCATCGTCACGACATCATCACCACCACCATCATCATCATCATCGACATCATCGATCACCTCCAACCAGTAATTACCGAAGAGGAGATTATCATCGGCACCATAGTAGAATTGATTTGGAACGAATTGAAATTGAAGAAAATGCACATAATTTTGAACAGCAACAAATCGATCAACAACATTCAAAGGAATCATCACCTATAAGAGAGGTAGAAGAAGAAGAGGAGGAACAACCAGCTGTACCATTTAAGAATGATGGTACGTTTTTAGAAATGTTTAAAAAATTGCAAGAGGAAAAACAACAGCAACAACAACAGCCATCAAAGCAACTTGATGAGATTAAACCGATATTACCGGCCTTTGGCAAACGGCGAGGTGGAAAAGTATTGAAAACGGGCAGAGTACAAAAAGTAAAAAATGCTCCAGACGATGGCAGCTGTTCGAATAGTAATTCACAGGACGCTTGGTCAGTTTATATGAATGAAGTACGAAAATATAAGGAGGCATGTTGTGACGATGATTCAAAGACACGACCTTTAATGAAGTGACAAATTGCCAATTTATTTAAATTAATTTAGGTAAATTAATGGTGTGGAATTAATGGCAAAATAACGGTGTTATTTTGCCTAAGATATTTCTGTTGGGAGTTAAAGATTGGTGTGAATATCTAAGTAATGTGAAAAGTATTTGTGACAGCATTTTTGCATAAAAATTATCGGATTTTTAAGACTCTTTTAATTAAGTAGAATATTTTGCTAATCATTATTATAAATAGAATTGTGTGAATATATAGTGCATTTATAGGTTCCATTCAAATTTGATCGATGTAGTTGTTAAAGTACATACATAATATGATCACCCATTTTATTTGTATAGTGGATCTGTTATATATTTTTTTAATTTGAAAAAAATGGTTAATGTCAGTTAAGAATTCGCGTTTTTTTAGTTTTCTGGTCTCCTAGTAGATATTATATTGCAAAAATAGAAAATAATAGTAGCATAAGAAATATGTATATTAAGTTACAATATTCCTATACTTTGTACTTCAATGTTCAATAGCTTGTAACCAGCTTGTCAAAAATGGGGCTAATCCACGAAATTATCATTTAATACATGGATTATTAAGTACAAATACATTGTGCTGTATTGTATTGGTATTTAATAACACTAGCCTTTATCAATAAATAATATTTTCCAGCATTTGATTATGTCGGAACAAGAAATAATTAAAACGACACCATTCGATCCACGTTTTCCAAATACGAACCAAACACGTCATTGTTATCAAAGCTATATCGATTTTTATCGTTGCCAAAGAATTCGTGGTCAAGATTATGAACCATGTAATTATTTCAAGAAAGCGTTTACATCGTTATGTCCCATTTCGTGGGTGGAAAGATGGGATGGACAAAGAGAAGAGGGTACATTTCCAGGAAATATTTAAATTTCCTAAATCATATATAGTTTATCCACTACATTACTTAGTTTAATAATAGGGTTGTTTTATTTGTTTATAATAAAATGCAACGTGTAAATTATAAAGAAAATAAATTTCATTAGTTGTGATTTTTTTATGTTTTATTGCATTTAAATAATTAATCATTGAACAAACATGACAAATTGCATTTTAAGGGGGGGGGGGTTGGCTGTTGGTATCATCTATGGGTAGGCTTGCACTTTTCAAATTCAATTATTCAAATTGTGATTTTTACAATTTTATGATTAGTCATGAGTTCAACAGTCAATTGCAGTAATTGATCAATTAGCGCATTGAACTAAATATTTGAAGGTGATTTATTTTTTTCATTTATTTATAATTAAAATTATATTTGTTTATTTGATATCTTTTACCGTATTGAGTTTGGTTCACACTCGGTACGCACTGAGATTGAAATACCGCGGTGTTAAACCGCGTAGTCAATCATTTTTAAATAAAATTATATTAAGTGAGTAATTTTAGTATAGTAAAGTAAGTGAGTCCGAGTAATTCAGAATAGACAATTTATGGTCTCAGTGCGCACCGGGTGCCGTTAGTGCAAGCCAGCCATATACGTTAGATAAAAATTTAGTGTTAAACGATCTATGTATTGGTGTCACTGACTAGTTATGACAATACTGCCAATTGTCATATATCAAACCAACTTTGTGCGGGTGGTAGTGGTAGAAAATATAAAATCTAAAAATATATATACCTATTTAATTTAAAATTTAAATAATTGTAATAACAGTTTCTATAACGCAGAAAAATCATTACTTGCGTATTAAAAAGTAGGAATACTTTATGTATTCGTTTAATAATAACAGTGGTCAGTGGTTTAATTTATTATTCATTGTGTGATTATTAGCTACTTCTTTTTTCATTATTCGTAGTGTTGACACATCATTTTTATAGACATATATACACACACACACACACCCAAAGTTTTCTATAAAATAGGAAAGTACCAGTACTGTGATTTAATTGTTTTTTTTTTTTGTTATTATTTGGGATAATATGCAAGCCATTAAATGTGTGGTAGTAGGCGATGGGTACGTATTAATCAAATGTTTTGTGATTTAACTGCGTCAGCAAATTTATATTTATTTGATAATTTATTATGTATATCAACCTTCGAATCGAATCATTAACAACCAATTCAATGTTTATTATTTTCTTTGGTATTTCACAGTCAGCCAAATTGATGATGATGATAATAATAAACATGATCGTAATTCTTTTTATATCTATTGACTAGATATTTTTGGCAACTTTTACGGAAGTATTTTTTCGGTTCAAGAGCAAGGCTGTTTTCTATTTTATTAAATAAAAATTGTACAACGAAATACGTCATTAAGTGTTTTTCATTTTAAGTGCGGTGGGTAAAACATGCCTATTAATATCATATACAACCAATGCATTTCCTGGCGAATACATACCAACAGTTTTCGATAATTATTCAGCAAATGTAATGGTCGATGGTAAACCAATTAATTTAGGATTATGGGATACTGCCGGACAAGAGGACTACGATAGATTAAGACCGCTGTCTTATCCACAAACTGATGTTTTCTTAATATGCTTTTCATTAGTTAATCCAGCATCGTTTGAAAATGTTCGAGCAAAAGTAAGTTATTCGAATATTTATTTTATTTTTCTTTACAAAGTAATAACGGACATTTTTATAGTGGTATCCAGAGGTCAGACATCATTGTCCCAATACACCTATTATTTTAGTTGGTACAAAATTGGATCTGAGAGAGGACAAGACTACCATCGAAAAATTAAAAGATAAAAAATTAGCTCCAATAACTTATCCACAAGTACTATACGCAACACCCATATATATTGTGTATAATCTAAATTGATTTGAGTAATTCTTTATTGCACATTGATTCGTATATCAAAAGTGTACCAACCTGTAATTTTATTAAGTGGACTTTACAGTTGATAAGTTTTCCTGTTGTAATAAAGTTAATTTTTAACAAGTTTTGCATTACGCATGCGCATATTGCACTTGTTAACAAGTTTTCTTGGATTTCACCAAAATAGGTTCTGCGCTATTTTTCTTGCCACTTGTCGGCAAGTTTGGTAATATTTTGTATAAATTCATGTATACCAACTAAAGTTTTAATTCCCATAAGAACAGCTAATATTTATGTTTATATTTAATAATCTGTTGCAAAAATTAAATTTGAAAATTTTTGTTAATCTAGTAACGAATATTATATTTTAACTACTGCGCTAATTTACCATAAGGTCAACTATTAGAATATGAGATAGATCTAGTTTGGATAGATACATTTTTTAATTTCTGGTAGGCATTTTTTAATGTAATCGAAATTGTCGAAAAGAAAATTGGCGACTGTAAAGCCAAGCGGGAATTTTTTTCTTCAATTCAACTTGTCAGCGAGAAACAACAAAAAACTTGTCAACTGTAAAGTCCACTTTAATTGAGCACTAGTAGTGTGCAAACTGCACATTTCTCCATTGTGATTGTATGCTACTCAATTTAGATTGTACAGAATATATATATCTGTACACTCTATTTAATGTTCATGTTTTCTTACAGGGTTTGGCAATGGCAAAGGAAATTAGTGCAGTAAAATATTTAGAATGTTCAGCTTTAACACAAAAAGGACTAAAAACAGTATTTGATGAAGCAATTAGAGCGGTTTTATGCCCAGTTATGCCAGTGAAACAAAAACGTAAATGTGTCATTTTGTAAATTGATAAATACCTTTAAAAGTACACAAAGCACAGAGTACGCAGGAAGACCTTCGCAGGATATTAACAATTTAACAGGATATTGTTGCTTCAGATAATGTTTTTTTAAAAACAAATCACTTAAGTTAAAAATGGGTGCTTTTCGAGTTATATACAAGTTTCTTTAAGTTATGTAATTTTTAAGAATAGGAAAAATGTTAAAAGACGTTTTTAAATGTTATTCGCACATGTTTAAAACAATATATTCAATTCTACCGAATTAAAAAACAAAAAAGAAAACGTCCAAAAAATTTCTTGAGTAGTAAGCAATTATCAAATTATTTTAATAATTAAATAACTGATTGATAATTACTAAGTTTAGGTTAAAAGAGAAACAAAAAACAAAGCAAAATTTCCATTTGCTATTCGATTGAAATTCCCATATCAATTTGTAAAACAAATTAATGTTCGTATATTGATTTTTTCCATGACAAATATTTATTGAATTGGGCAAAGGGGTTTTGATTAGTTTCTAGAAACTATACTCGAATTCTCCTACTACAGAAAACAAAAAATAAATAAATAATTTGGAAGAGCAACTAGCAATGTATAAAAAACGTAAAAGCACAAATTTCTGACTGAAGCATTAAAAAATATCTACACATTGATAGTATAGTATATCGGTTTTTCTATACGACATTTTGACAAGGAATGTGTATTTATTTTTTATTTTTTAAAATTTTAGTCATCTAACAATGTAGTATGTACAGTGTGATCGTGACATCGTGAATTAGTTCAATAAATAATGCAAAAATATGCCAAATAATTTTTAAGTTTTATTTTTTGAGGCTATGTTTCTTTCTTTTTTCTTTATACGATTAATTCATCCATATTGCATTTAATTCATTTTTGTTTCATAATAATATGACTTTTTAGGTAACTTGCCATGTAAATTAACATATAACGCATAGTTCTTTTTACTTTTGTTCAAATTTAATTTCTCTACACTGGCTCTAATATCGCCTTGGACACGAAGCAGTTCTCGCAAGCAAAACTAGGACAATTTTTCTGAACATTCAATGTATCGGGAATCTACGAGAATTTTCAAAATATTTAAAATTTATTTCTCGTCGACATCCACGTCATTTTCCAAAAACCATTTATTTCTTGCGAGAAAACGCTCATGTCTAAATCGATCGTGAAACATTCATTCATTTTTCTAATTTCTGCTTTTATTATCATCATTGTGAATTAGATAAACATTCTTGAAATATTTGAATAGTAATTGTTGTTATAGATGTTTATTATGATGACATGTTTAATTTAAAATAAGTTAAATGAAGTGGAAGCAATGTTTTATTTTATTATTAAGTCAATAACTCAATTAGTTTGCATATTTAATTTAAAATAATAAGTACCTCCTTATTTTATTCATAAATTTATTTTATTTACGATTATTACAAAAGAGCATTTTTTCTAATTGCTATTGAATGATGCTCTTCCATAATAATCGTAGACAATCTATACTGTATCACCCATAAAACGGGCATTTTCTTCAACTTTGTGAATTACAGCACGAACCATTATATAGATCAAGTTGTAATTCTTTATACTCGTTTTTAGAAAGAACCGCATTAATTTTTCGTGATACAATATATACAATATTTTTTTATTATTTTTATTATACTGTGACGTTAATAGAAAACCATATAATATTAAATGTGCATTGTATTATATTTTTGCAAATTATATTCTTTTGTAAAATATTTTGTAAAAAAATGACGTTATAAAATTTATTGTAATTCGATGAGTTGTTCGTTTTTTTATCATGCGCGCTAATCAGTTACAATGTAACTATTGGTTTTGGTCTAGTTTTGAATACAAGTTTTCTTCTAATAATACATTTCACTTCGAATGTAACATTCGATGATGCATCTCTTTGCTTTTTAAGTAATGCAAATGGTTTTTCTAATGTAACTTCTTTTCCATGAAGTAAATGATGGCCAATGATTAAAATAGGGGTGCCATCTTTGGAAAAATGTAAGTCACCAATAAATTTGCCTGCTAGTGGTGTATTTGAATGTGATTGTAAATCACCTTGTAATTCTATTATAGCGAAATCTTCATTTGCTCTGTCAGATCCTGAAAGTCTACAAATAGATAAAACTAATGGTCAATGCCATTGTGAGCAAGTGTGGAACTAGTTCAACCTTGAATTTACTTTTAAAATAAATATTGCTTCTAAATACTTGTCATTAGTTTAATTTTCAAGAATTTAATACACTCGAATGATTACAATTTGACATTAATGTCTTTTATTTTATTGCCGTGCGAAACTAGTTCCCCACTTTTTGTCCTAAGGAATTCACCATAAGAATTTATACAATTTCCAGGAATTTTTACAGCATCGTACCAACTTATTTTTTTGGTAGATTACTTACGTCTTAATTAAGATTGGTTCCATGCTTAACAGTAAAAGAAGTATATTTTCCACTTTATAGTGGGTTATCGTTGTAATAATAACAATTGTAATTGTTATTTTCTAAATCGTAAATCTCAACTCAACCGTTTCTTTGAATAAGGATAAAAATAAAAACATTTGGTTATGCTCCACTTAGTAATGTCGAGTAATAATCGATTTTCCTGACTTTCGAATTCGATTGCAAAAATGGAACAAAAACAAACTCAACAAACGCCTACTATAGTAGTAGCCTACTCATATTTTCATGAATTGTAGGACCGCAGAAAATTATACGAACAATAATAATAACAATATGCAAGCGTCATACACATAACAATTTTAAATTCTATTTCCTACAGTTGCCAATATTTAGTCCTCCATAGCAATATTTAAATTAAAACATTAATACTTAAAAAAAAAAGTAATTCCTTAGTCGACATTTGCAATCGATTCTGGAAGAAATAATCGGCATCACTATCTCCGCTCCACTTATGCGTTCATTTAACGTTTTAGTTTTCACACGTTCGAGTCGATTTCAATTTTTGAATTGAGCTAGACCAACTAAAATCGCTTTGTTTGGTGTGATTTGCTGAACCCATGTTTATAAAAAAGTAACGAATATGGAAGTAACATTATATGGAATCATGGATGTATCAATAGTATTGATGACTTTTCTTCAGCTATGAATTATGATTTATGACTGTATTTACAGTCGATACTTAAGTGTCTCTTTCTACTGAAATGACACTTACGGGCCACGGCTTGCGTTCATTTACATTTTGCACCAGTTTGATTAGATAAAGTTTAAGCTGAAACGAAGATTTATTTTCATAGCTATAATGTAATATATATGGACCAAAAAGTACAACTTAACTAAACCTCACATAATCCAACGAGTACAAATGACCGTTAGTCAGTTACTGCACTGTTAAATAAATATATATATATATATATATAATTAAACCATTATCCATTAAACCTTATAAGTAGATAACTACAATCACAGTAAAACTGATGCAACCTGCACTTACTACAATACGAAATACATATTATGTTACATTAAAGTGTTACATCTTGTAACTTACATCATTTGAACTATTGTAAGTATTAGTTTGTAGTTACAAGTTAGACCTTTACACAAGTCGCAAATAATGGTAGATTTCGGGTTCTATAGATTTTCTGATGGACTATAACTAATTGCTTGTCAGTCCACTAGATGGTTCACTAGTTTCGATGGGATTTTTCGGAAAAACTAGTGGCATTTGACACAGAGCAGCTTGTTTCACAGTCTCTTTATTTTTACTGATCCAATTATTTAATTGATCCTGTTTAGAGACACGTCGATGTTTCCCTGTTGTTCCTGATTTCAATGGCAGTAACAAATCTTTCGCTAATTCATAATAAACGCATGTGGAGTCTGGATGAACCAATACAATGTACAAACTGAAAAATATTTAAATTAATTCTACCAGAAACAAGACTATTTAGCAAGTCACAGTCTGTATTTAGAGTCTATATAATTGACGATCCAATTTACCTGTTAACTTGGCAATGGTCTAGAAGCTCCTGCACCTTTTTAAAATTTAAATCTTCATATACTGGTAAGGGTATGAATAAGCTATACGGTTCGGAAGCTCTCTTCTTAGCTTTCAATATGATTTTTTGCAATGTGTTGTTGTACTCCGAATTTATATCATAATAACGCTTGACTGTGAATGGATTATACTTTAATTTCATCTTTATGATTGGTAATACTAGTCTGTTATTTATGTTAAATATCTTTATACTTACAGGTAAGGTTAATTAATATAGTATATAATTAATATTTATCTACCTTCGCAAAGTTCCAAATACACTTGAACAGTAATAAGAACTGTTTTTTGATCGGCTCCATATTCCGTGAATTTAGAAATCTAATGAAAATAAATGACAAAAATGCTTATTTGGTTATCTAACTGCACTTACCAAACTTTCTTCCATTTTTCATAATAAAAACGGAAACAAATGAAAGAGAAAGGTAATCATGAACTATTAATGACAGAGAATAATAATAATAATAATGACATAACTTCGGGTCATGTCGTACTCTATATTCTATGCCCTATAAAGTGAAGCTTACCCTTATAGTTGACAAATTTTTTGTCGTCAAGTGTTGTGTTGATCGGAAACGTCAAGTTTCCCGATGGCAACTTTCTTTACAGTCGCCAATTTTTTTGTCGATAATTTCGATTAAGCTAATAAATGCCAAACCAATATAAAAAAAAATCTATCCAAAATAGATCTATGTCATTTGAATATTTATCCTTATAGTAAATTAGGGCAGTAGTTAAAATGCACTATATGTATATAGTACTAATGTATATATCTATTACTAGATATTCAAAATATTTATAGCTAATTTTTAGTTTTTACAACAGTTTATTAAATATAACTTAAATAAATGTTTATATTTAAACATTTATGTTTATGACATAAACATAAATAACAAAAAACATAAAATTTATGTTTATTAAAAGAATCAGCTGTTCTGTTGAGAATTAATATTTTAGTTGGTATACATCAATTTATAGTATAAATTTTATACAAAATATCAAACTTGCCGACAAGTGGCAAGAAAAATAGCGCAAAACGTATTTTTGACATTTTCGAAAAGTCCAAAAAAACTTGATAATAAGTGCAAAATGCGCGTGCATAATGCAAAACTTGTCAAAAATTAACTTGCCGACAGGAAAACTTGTCAACTGTAAAGTCCACTTAACAAATAATAGATAAGCATAATAGAGATCCGGAACGAATTCCGGATATAAATAGATCTATTTCCTATTCGCAAGAGAGACTGTGAGATATCAATTTCTAAGAGAGAAACCGTTGCAATATATAATTTCTGCGCCAGTGTTGTAATAGCAGTGAAGTTAGTTACAATTTTTTTGGCAAATTTTTCTGTATCAAAGTACTAAGATTAATAAAATACCTATTATTGCTTTTTACATATGATGCATAACTGGCTATTTTTTTACTATTATTATCAGGAGAATATTTATTTTAACTCATATAAATGGTCACCTACCGATGACGTAAATATGCGCGCGCAGACCTTGTACTTTACTGGTAATAGGAAATAAGTCTACTACGTGATCGGTTTGATAATCGGAACATGTTCTAAAGGGTGCACCTGCACACCCTTAGTACAACAGGAATCTGAATAAGAATGAAATTTTTGCATTTTTTGCTCTCCGCAAACGATTTTGGAATCTAATCTATCTAAACAATAATATTTTTAAGACATTTAATTAATATTATTATATTATTAATACTTCATGAATAAATAATAGCTAATAAACTTGAATCTAGAGACAATTGGAATTAATCGATTAATCGAAAATCGAAATACACACGAATAGACCTATTTCCTATTCGTAAGAGAGACGCTGAGATACGAATTTCAAAAACGATTGAAACATATGATTTTTGCGCAAGCCTTGTAATAGGTGTGAAGTAAGTCACAATTTTTTTGCTAAATTTTGCTTCACAAAAGTACTATTAATAATAAAACGTCTGTTATTGTATTATATATATGATGTACAATTGCGTATTTATTGATTATTATAATCAGGAAAATATTTATTTTAACTTGCCGATGACATCAATATGCGCGCGCAGTCCTTGTACTTTACTGGTAATAGGAAATAGGTTTATTTGACGAATTCGACTATTGTGGTTATGTACGTTATGTAAAACTATAGCCTTATTTTCCTATTTCATTTGAATTCTGAATAAACTGTTTTCTTCGTACTCACACTAGTTATAAATTTCCAACAATTAAACCAATTTTAAAGTATTACCTCAAATCAGAAAAATGATTGTAAATTCTTCAGAAGATTTGTGGAATACATATAAGGAATTGAAAGGGTTTATTTGGAAATATCTCAATCAGCGCGCAAATACCGAATTACCAGTGGCTGATTTTGAAAATGTATTGCGAAGACATAAATCCACATTTTTCGCATTATTGCAAAACCCTGTAAGTTTCTGACTACCAAATATTATTGCTTAATTTAATTGGTATTTGTTTTTCATAATAAGGTTAAAAGCGCAGCAAACCGGGAACAACTCAAAAAAGGAATGGTCGATGGTATAAATGTAAAGGGTATCGGCCATCAAGTGCTTTCAAAAGAACTCTACCAAGAAACTATTATTTTGTCCGATATGTTTGATATTAATGAATTTGTTGCACTGGATTTACTATGCACTGCTCAAATTCAAATGCCTTATTATCCCGGTAAGATTTGAACATTTGTGCTTGCCACTCAATCGAGATTTTATTTCAAATATGTGTAAGTATCATTGTACATTATTTTAGAATTACCAAGAGGTTTAGTAGCTGTGCTATTATACTATGATGGTAGAAAAGCGTTACTGACGGCTTTACTTTATTTGATACAAACAAGAACCGGCATACAGTGGAGTGTGAATGTAAAACCTGAATTATCAAGGTTTGTACAATTGCTAACTAAAATAATGGGTGTTATATATTAATATCGCGTTTTCTTAATAGATTTATACTTGACTATACCAATCAGTTAATGGAAGGAGGTATTTTCTATAGAATTTTTGAATTATTACGCACACTTGATTTAAGTAAAGAAATAGAATTGTTACAACAAAATCTGGCTCTCGGTATGCGCTAATCAACTATTATATAATTAAAAAAGAGTAAAAGTAAATTAATATTTTTAGGTGGTCCAAAACACAGAAGGCAAGTGACTGATCTATTCCATGATATTCGAAGTACTTTGGCGGAAATTGTTTTCTCATGGTCGGCACAATGTGGATTACCAAAAGATCCAACATTAGCTTTAATTAATTATTTAAAAGACGTAAAAATAGATTTAGAAGCAACCGGTGTTATAGATAATGTTAATTTATATTTGCAAGTAAGAATTAAAGAATTTATTAGGACAATTGGGAATAAGATTTTGTTCGAATTCCAGATGGCTCTACTATCAGCTTTAGATTTGAGTGTATTACATTCGAGAGAAGATGGAGATGAAGCTGTTCAGCTGCTACCTATTTTATTAGATCCTGATTATGTTAATACGATTGTTAATGAATTTCTACCTACAAAACCGAAATGGGCATCTGAGGGTAAATTTAGAGTACAAAGTTGATTGAAATGATTGATGGACAACATGAATACTGACAAATTATCAGTATTCTGTTGCTAGTAGAAATGTGAAGAAATGATAAATTTTGTCAGAGACTATTCAGTCATACCTCTTATTTCCAGAGTTCTTATTATCACGCTAATCAATTACAAATATTCTGAACTGAACTTATATTTGTAGGTTACTTATTACATGTGTTTTGCCTATTTATTCAGGTTTACAATCACTTTCTACACTTGGTATGTCAATATGTTTAGCGTCAATGCGAATGTTACCACAAAGTCATACATACCAAGAAGCAATAAATAGAGAAGATACTTTGGCTGATACATCAATTGAAATGAATGTTTTTACATTTATTCATGACGTATTTTTGGAAAGTGAAATTATATACAAGGAAGAATTCCTCTATAAAAGATTTCATCATCTTTTAACCGATTTCATTGTTTACATGTTTCCAAAAGTGAAAGAGTTACGAATGAAAGCAAACGAAGTATCCAGAACTCTACAGGTTTATTTACGTGAAGGTTTAGAAGCGCCGGCGAATTTACCAAGGTAAGTACATTCTACCAAAACAAAACATTTCTTTAGTTGTCTGCTTATTATTGTATAATATAATAATAATTATTTTCAGATATTTCGATCATTTGTTATTATCAATAGCAAAATTTTATTCGAAGAATATATTAGAAACTGAGCATATTCTTGGTTGGTGGAGTACATCGGAAGTGAGCCCAAATTATAGTACAACTAGTCGGAGCCCATCTAGAGCTGTTTCTCTATTCAAATTTATTCGATTTTCAGGTAAAGTGTTTTGATTTGATATTAATCAACTGGACTTTACAGTTGCCAATTTTATTTTCGACAATTACAATTACATTAAAATAAATGTCAACCCAAAATTAAAAAAATATGTCTATCTAAAATAGATCTATCTCATATTTTTATACTTATCCTTACGGTAAATTAGCACAGTAGTTAAAATATAATATTCGTTACTAGATAAAATTCTTAAAGCTAGTTTTTACAACAGTTTATTAAATGTAAATATAAATATCAGCTGTGCTGGGAATTAAAATTTTAATTGGTATACATGAGTTTATACAAAATATTACCAAACTTGCCAACAAGTGACAAGAAAAATATCGCGCAGTACCTATTTTAGTCAAATCCAAGAAAACTTGTTAAAAATTAACTTGCCAACAACAAAACTTGACAACTGTAAAGTCCACTTTAACAACTAGACTGTAATTTCTCTTTAAAATATACTACTCTGTAACTCGAAATTCTCTTTATAAATCGACATCTCGGTCCCCCTTAAATCTCGAGTGCTAGACATGCCACTGTATTAGATCACTAAATACCATTCTAATTCATTTAGGTGATATGTTACCCTCCACATTGTTTGTGCCTTTTTTAAAAATGTTAAGTGGATTATCAAATTCCCCACAAACATCTCGACAATGTTTCAATATGTTGAAACAAACCGGTAAGTGTTTCAGAAAATTATCAAAAGAAAAACGGTTAATCAAATTAATGGTTAAACTGTTGCAGGTGTACATCTTTCCCAATCCCTAAGCTGGGATCATTTTTTCACATCGCTAGTTCAATATTATAATAATTTGAGACAAGAAACACCAGCACAAATTGACACAATTTATCGTAGTCGAGGAGTCTATCATAAGGGAGTTAGTCCACAGGAATTAGAAGGTGAATATAGAGCATTTTGGGTAGTTTTTATCCCTTACAGTTTATTCAATTTTAAATGTTGTGTCCTAATTCTAAATTAAATTATTTATTGCCTTTCATTCATTTCTTTATCATTTGTGTTTAGGTCTACATGCTGTGCTACTTTTAATTCGTACCGTTGCTGAAAACGACAATTTTTCCCGATTAGCATTTTGCGAACATCCTGGATGGTCACCTTTAGCTATTTTATTAGGTAAATATAAAGCTAAGAATAATTATCAACTTATGTATACGGAGAACTATAAGGAGTGAAATGAACACAAGAAACAAAAACGGGCTGTCATTAGAGAGCGCTGCGAATTGCAGTGAGTACAAGTTTGCCATTGCTCTTATCAGAATATCAAATTTTATTATTTTTAAGGGAAATTGTAGATTTTATTGCAGCAGATTAAAACTATGATTGCAATAATGAATATTTAATATAATACAACAATTTTTATTTAAAAAATGAGCATAAATTTGCTTTTCCCCCATTTTATTAATTTGATAATCAGTGGCGTGCTATAGGGTGGGGTATAAATATATTAACAAATAATTGTTAATTTACTATGTAAAATTTTTATTAACAATTATTTAAATACGGTTACTTTGGAATACTATGGATTATTTTAAACATAAAAATTAATGTAAAATATGAAAATGATTTGAGAACGAAATAATAACAAAGCACGCTACTGATCCGACAATCAGCACTAGAAACACGAATTCTTCTAATGAAATAAAATTTTTCTTGTCCGTAAATATTTTGATGTTTGTTAGGTCGGTTGTACTCCTTATTATAGTTCTCCATACTTATGTGGTAGAGATGCGCTATAAGAAAAGCATGTTTGTGTACTTACAGGCCTTGTAAGTTGTTGTGTACCAATTCCATTAAAGGCTGATTTATTGCTCACATTGGCATCATTGTCGAAATCAAGCGAAAATGCCAGTCAAATGTGGGAACTATTAGAGTCTTCACAAATATTGGTAACAGTTCCAAGTACATCTAGTTATGCTCCAAGGTAAAATGTTGTATCAATTTTGGACATAATTAGGCCGGCGTCTCATGCATCCGACATCCGACAATACGACAGTGCTGTGATTGGTTGACCTTTGATAGCTTTGATTGGCTAACATATTAAAATTACATAAATATATAAATATGTAACTCATAAAGAAAACAAACTGATCTTCAAAAGTGTGGTTAAGGAACATCCGACGTCGCACCAAAGTTAAAATAAATTTAACTCATCCGACTGTCGCAGAAAATATTCGAAAAGAAATTCGCGCCAAAAAATATCAACCAATCACAGCACTGTCGTATTGTCGGATTCCTGAGACGCCGGCCTTAACCTGTCCTTAATATGATTGCCTTCAATTAGGGGTATAACATCTGAATTAGAAGAAATTGAATCAAGACTGGAAGAGTATGCGTTGTCGAGAGCATTTCTGACACTTTTAGATACACTAACTAATTATGGAATACCACGTACATTGGGAGCTGGTCCAAGAAAACCTGGTTTCGATCCTTATCTGTCGTTTATTGTTAATTCTGTGTTTTTAAAGTGTCAATCGAGGTAAATCTATTGATCAAACGAGTTAAATTTGAATAAATCAATATTATTTTTCTACGACTACTGTGCAATATTAACATTACGTACAATTTTTACTATTGTTTTTAATCTTTGTTATGTTTAGTAATTGAAAATTAATAATGTTGTATAGCGTATAGAATCGGCATATTTCAAATGAACACAGCACTTATTTGTTGAAAATATGCTGGACACCAACTGTCATTGGAATACTAGTAATCATTTTATAATATGCTAATTTAATCATACTTTTCATAGATCGTATAGAGACCCTGAAGAGAAATGGGAAGTTACATCGTTATGCTTAAATTTATTCGAAAAATTTCTAACACAATACGATCCAAAAATCTACGATTTTCCACAAAATGAAACTAGCCAATGTAACAGTCCACCGGGTTATCACTTAATGGTTTATTTGAATAATCGAACCGAAATGTTGAATATAATTCTCGATATAATCGATGAAGGAAGTCACTATTGTGATACTTATGTGTCGTTTCCCGGTCGGAAAAAAGTGGAAACTTGCATATTAACTTGTTTGAATATAATCCATAAAGTTTTAGTATTACAACCGAAATTTTCAAGGTTCGTTAGCACTCATATTTAGTCTACGCTAATGCGCTCATTTTAAGATTAATTGAATTCGATCATTAATTAATTCCAGCGCCTTATCTATGTCGACAACCAGTTTAATAATCACAGGCATAAACAAACTTCTATTAACAATTAATCGCAAATCAGGCAAACCAGATCATTGCATAAATATTGCAAAATATGTTACGTATCAACAATTCTTACCGAAGCATAGTTTAGTAGCTGTAAAAATTCTGGCTCATATAACGAATTCAGCAACTGGACATAATCAATTTATGAGTATCCTTTTATCTACGGTGGATTCACAACAATTGATCAAAAATGGGTTCTTTGAGTGTTTGGATTCAAATAATGATGATAAAGATACAACTAATAGTACAAAGAAAGAAATACTAAGGTTAGTATGCGTGTAATGCTATTCTGGAGAACTAGAAAAGGGTGGCTTAAGTTGATTAGAAATTGTCACAGATTGGTATTGGCACACGCCATTACCGATTTAACTTTTTATATATTTGTGGGTCAGAAATTTTTTTATTCACCAGAGAGATTCGTGTATTTTGCGGTAATTGCAGGTGATTGTCAGATCAGTGACGTGCCCTGTTACTGTTTCGTTTTCAAATCATTTTCATATTTTGCATTAATTTTGATATTTAAAATAATCTATAGTATTCCAAAAAAACCATATAACTATTAAATTACTTATTAAACTTATACTTATACTTAAACTAACTTATTAAATAATTGTTAAGAAAAATTTCAAAATAAATCTAATATAGTGAATTAACAATTACTTTTATAATACATTTTTATCCAACCTTATAGCACGCCACTGATCATGAAATTAATAAAATGGAGAATACAAAAAAATTATGCCCATTTTTTAATAAAAATTACTGTATTTTATTGAATATTCATTTTTACAATCACAGTTTTAATCTGCTGCCATAAAATCTATGATTTTCCTTAAAAATAAGAAAAGTTGATTTTCTCATAAAAGCAATGTTAAAAACTGCTGTCTTAATTGGTTGCAGCGTCGCTTGGCGGCAACCCGTTTTTTTTTTTTCTAGTGTTCCCTCCTTTTTATAGCCCTCCACAGTTTCTATCTTAATATCTATCTTTAATATTCACTTACTAATTAATATGTTTATAAATAATAATAATATTTCTGATTGAATAATATATAATTATTGTAGATTATTAAAACAATGTTTAAATTATGTGGCACCAAATTTTACGCATTTTCTATTGGGATTCGATTTAAAACGTGACCTTGCCAAAATGGAATTTCAATATCCAGGCGTAATGAATTTTCCAAGATCATGTTTGCATTCATTAATTTCCCTATTGGATTCAGCTATGTTGACAGTGATCGAAATACCATCAGCTGAAGTAGTCGAATCTGCTTATCACTTATTATACATACTGGCCGCGAATTCTAAAACTAGTGCACCAATATTACGTTTTCTGCGACTAAATAAATTATTCTTTAAAAATCATTTAATGCAGAATATGAAGGAATTAGACAGGGGTGAGTCTGAATGTGAAATCAATCATACATCAATAATTTATACAATCGATCACTTTCTAGGAACAAATTCAGATTCGCATCGAATCAAACAAATTTTGTCATGGTTAATGAAAACATTGGCAATTGAATTGAAAATGACAAGCAATACAAAACAATTAACATATTTAAAACAATTAATGAATTTTCTAATTAATTCTCCTCAGTCAGCAACAGGGGACGATGCTGATAATAAAGATCAAGATGATCAAGATAATGTATTCTCATTGGTGGAAGCCGATGAAATTAAATACAAATTAGCTGATCCGGAGAACGTTGTTAAAATGAATAATTTCATTATTAATTTTATCGATCATTTCGAGTTCGATTTACCATCGATTGAAACACCAGTTTGGGAATTTTTCGATAATTCAGCTCTAAATGATATCCTGGTACAATGTCAAAGTAAAACATCGATGAAATTAATCGATTTAAAGAAATTACATCAGATTTTATTTGATGAATTGAAATCATTACAAGGTAAATGAGCATATTATTATAAGAGTCCCTGTGTGGATACAGAAAAACACTCTCTCTATTACTGGAATACTTTTTACTTTGATTACTGAATCAAGTAAACATTAGAAAACTTTTGATGATAGCAAATTCAAAATGAGGTAATCGGTGTTATCCAGGAACTATTCATGTAATGAAAGCAATGCTTCAAGCAAATTTCAACACATGAAACTAGAATAATCGGTTTTTCTTTTATTAATAAGAGTGATTATTAAAATTCAGGTACAGCAGCAATAGGCCAAATTCAAGCAATAAATCAAGAAATTCCAAAAGTACTAAAATACGCATTAAACTTAAATATACGTATCGAAGCACGTGGCTCAATATTGGATTTTGTCGATTCATGGCGTCAAGTAGCCGAAGTTTTAGTCAGTTTTATGCCATTGGAAGTATTAGATATTGTTGAGCAACAAGTGTTGAGCATTTCATTATTGTTGGGATTAATAAATAAAGCGACAAATAGCCAATTATTACCGGAAGTTGCTAGATTATTATCTGGTTCAGCCTTATTGATGATCGATAATATTAAAAGGCATTGTATTACTGAACAAAAGTTTAAGAAATTAAATTACACAAGTCATAAATCAGATTTCGATGTAATGAAATATTATTATAGGTAAACGATATTATTTAAATGCTATACAATTCATACAGTTTTAAAGTGTATTATACAATAATGATTAAACATAAAATGACTATTGACTGTTGAATCCCCGTAAAGAAATTTTAATCTAGTCAAATAATGTTTGGTAAAGTGGACTTTGTGTGATGACTTGTAGTGATAAGTTTTCGATGGCAAGTTTCTTGAAGGAAAAAATAGCTATTTGGCTTTACGGCCGCAATTTTTTTTTTCGATAATTCTGATTACATTAATAAAGGCCAACTTAAAATACAAAAATATATCTATCTAAAATAGATCTATTTCATATTTTAATACTTATCCTTATGGTAAATTAGCACAGTAGTTAAAATGTAATATTCGTTACTAGATAAAAAAAAAATTTCGAAGTTAATTTTTGCAACAGTTTATTAAATATAAACAAATGTATCAGTTGTTCTCTTGGGAATTAAAATTTTAGTTGATATACATGAATTTATTCAAAATATTACCAGACTTGCCGACCAGTGGCAAGAAAAATAGCGCAGAACTTATTTTCGACAACTCCAAGAAAACTAGGAAACAAGTTCAATATGCGCGTACGTAATGTAAAACTTGTCCAAAATTAACTTGCCGACAAGAAAACTTGTCAATAGGAAAGCCCACTTAATTGACGGTAAATTTGTTCAACATCATTGCATAATATTCTCTGAAAATAAAATGAATTCCATACATAAATTCATATTGATTTTACAGTTCCTTAAAACATATCTTAGAAGGCCTAGTAAAATGGATAATAACAAGTGATGTAGTTGACAGTGAATTAAGAACGAATCTATATGCGTCCCTTTTAACGTTCCTGCAACTGATCAGTGTGGAACCGGAACATGAGGACATTATTGCAAATAGTGAGAGTTTATTTGTAAGTCGATTGGATGGCACAATGTATGGTGTGGATACTATTGATAAGCAATTAAAATTTTCCACTGAGATTTTGTCGAATTTTGGTGAAAAATTAATGGATGTACTTTGTCATGATTGTATAGGAGGTAAAAACTGTGGCAAAACCATAGAATTTGAGGTTCTTTCCAATTTGACTTTTCTAACTGGTGTCTGACCACTTTATAATTTTACAATCAGAAACTTATATTTGTGTATTGGTCAATGATGAGTTTGCTTCTGGGTAGATTGCAACTGTTATTGGTATGCGGAAATATTTAGAAAATTTGTTGTCGAGTTAACAATTCGATATCATATCATTAATGACATCCTAACAAACTAAAAATTAAAATGCTTAAATAAAAATACCACAAACAGCAAACCCTGCAGACGACTGCTCAAAATATCTAGCCACATGTTAATGTATCTACTGCGCATGCTTAGAATTAATAGTACTTCGGCTTAGCTCAAACTAAAATAAACTATCACGATCTAGTTGGTTCTAGTAAAAAAATTAGTTAATTTTTTATAGTAGTTTTAGTTTTAGTAAAGTTGGAACAGTTTGGACGCATTGCACATGCTCTTTAAAATTACAAACTAGTTCGAAGCTAAGTTGGAAAGAACCTTTAATCATACTTATTCTGAAATATTAAACTATGATAAAATTCGTTTTGATTAGGTCAAGAAATTTGTAAAATCCTTGCAATGTCAAGTTATAGTCATTTAATGATAATGACTGGCAATATGAAATGGATCGTTTACTTATCAGGAGGTGGTTATCTACGACATATTATTCAAAGTATTCAGGATAGCGATAAAGATCTAAAAGCAATACTAGAGCCAGAAGTAGAAAATATTAAACCTTTGTATTTGTATTTAGCGAAAATGTTACTTTTAACAAAACTAGCAAGTAAGATAGATACACGATTTGCGTTTACACTCAAAGTACAAAAAACAACGATCTTGTTTTCTTAGGTTCTAAGCTTGGCGTTGAGATGATTCTTGAACAGAAATTACTCGGAGTTTTCAGTAATATGACAGTGTTTGGTTATCATCCGGAAATATCTAAATTCTATCACGAGGAGAATCATTTAGATGATTTTCTGCCACCACCGGAACAACAATATTTGCAAATCTTTATGCCAACATTAGAAATTTGCAATGCAATTTTAACTACAATGGGTACAGAGAATCAATCAACTATTGCTCAAATTATGTATTACATATTTAGTAATTTAAATGTGGTTGAGCTTGTGCTAAGGTAAATTAGTCTCTGCATTCTATATTCTAAACAATATTTCAATTATTTTCTTTTTTTTTTTTAGATCTGGAAATCCAGATTTGTCTGAAATGTGTCTTAAAGAATTGGCACTACTCACTTCAGTTATATCGAGAACGGCAAATAATGATTTAGCTAATGTTCTAGATAATCCAAATATTGTTCATAGTAATCGAGCTCATTTGTATCGAATTCAGAAATTAATGTTGGCATTATTGCAAAATTTCATTTTAACAGAAGATACAATAAAAAGGTACAGTGGACTTTACAGTCGACATGTTTTCCTGCTGGCAACTAAATTTTTGACAAGTTTTGCAACTTTTACGCATGCGCATATCTCACTTGTTAACAAGTTTTCTGGGACTTGTTGAAAATAGATTCTGCGTTATTTTTCTTGCCACTTGTCGGCAAGTTTAGTAAAATATTTTGTATAAAGTCATGTATATCAATTAAAATTTTAATTCCCAAGAGAACAGCTGATACATTTATGTTTATATTTAATAAACTGTTGGAAGAATTAGCTTTGAAAATTGTGTTTATCTATTAACGAATATTATATTTTAATTGCTGTGCTGATTTACCATAAGGATAAGTATTCATTTTAGGTTATAAGGTTCATTTTAGATAGATATTTTTTTTTTTATTTTGGGTTGGCATTTATTAAATGTAATCGAAATTGTCGAAAAGAAAATTTGCTACCGGAAAGCCAAACTACATTTTTTTTCATCAAGGAACTTGCCATCCCGAAACTTGGCAACAAAAAAACTTGTCAACTGTAAAGTCCACTTAAGTAGTGATTTGTCTTTATACGACGCGGTGTCTTTTTGTCGTAACAATATATTGTGCAATAATTTTAAATTCCACATCGTTTGATAAGTTTTTTGCCAATTTATTTATTAAAAAGCAGCCTTATCAGTTGATTGTTTCAATTCATAAGGTGAATTAAATCTCCGCCATTGTATAATACTCTTTTTAGATTCTATAAACTGTATGTTTTTTTTTTCTCGCCCTCAGGTTACTAAGTTATTCAATCAATGAGAAAAATTCATTTCAAACATCGGAACGCGTTCTATATATTATGCAAATCGCTTCGAATCTTTTAAATTATGCACGAAATGTTGTAGCTAATTATGATACTGAACATGGAGGTATTGGAGTATTATTTTATCCAACATTAACCGATCCGAAATTGCATACATTGCATAATCGAAATGCCAATGAACAAGAACCTAATCTCGGTGAGAGTTCAATATTTAATACATCCATTAGATGTATTAAATGGTGTCTGATTTTGTTGCAGGCGTTATTGTTCAACAGCTAATCAACACAGTAAACTATTATCATCAAGAAAAATCAACGTTTCACATATTACAACGGAAAATTATCGAAATTCCCAATATGAATTCAACCGAATTGAATCGATATATTTATGAATCAATGGAATTGTATGATTTAAGCATTAAAAGAGAGAAAGTGTACGAAGTGATTTCTGATCGTCATCAGAAGAAAGTACGATTAATTTAATTGTAACACAATACTATCTGATACAATACTTGTTGATTTTTTTTAGAAAAAAGAGATGGACTATTGTGCATTTATAATTGAAAATTGTATATATTTAATTTGGTGCCATTTGGATTATTATATGTTAAGAGCAATACCACGACCGAGAAGTGGATCACATTACCAAACCAGTACTTTGGACGGTAAGATTTAATTCTAATAGGAAGTGATACCATAGAATACAATTCAGAAGGGACATTAAATTGTGCTTCCATTAATTTAGTTTCGCACTATTCCATGGCTGTAAGCTGGAGCATATTAAACTCATCCCATTTTTATTTCTAATCTAAAATGAAACATGTCACAGTCTCAAATCTATTTGTTCAAGTCTAACTTCTCAACTTTGGCAGTTAAGCTGTCCCGTTCTCGATTGTTCTATTCTGTAGAAATTTTCTTGCCATTAATTTCTGACGAGCGGATTGTGGATAATCATAATTGTTATGGACAAAAAACATATAAAATAACAGTTTAAATATTTTAACCTAGCAACAAAAGTAATTCGCGTTTCTGTAATCGGCAATTAAGTGTTGAAGAGGAACAGATATTGGACAAATGTTATTCTCCTCAATACTAAATGTTAGGTGTTTTCAAACTTTACTTTCAATTTCTTTAAACATTTATTTTATGTATAGTAACGTTACCATCAACATCAGAAACTACATGGAAAGTATCTGCAGAAGTAATAAGTAATTTGAAACAAGGATTGGTGTCACTGTTCAATGACAGTTTTAGTAAGCAATTATTGGAAACTTCACAGGTAATAACACTGGTTAATTAATTAAAGCTATTTAGTTGTATAGTAATAATATCTTATGAATTCTTTCATTCTATCTGTATGCAGGACAGATCAGAATTGGACAAAGGTTTCACTGAAGTATTATTAAGGAAGATCAAAAGATTAATGCAATTTGTTCCAGTAGAATAAACCTTTTGCGTTTGTTGGATCGTCGAATTGGGATTCTACTTTATTTTTATAAGGTTAATTAACAACTGTAACAACAATTAAAAAAAAAGACTTCTCAAGATATTTAAACATATTTTTAATAAAAATTTGTTTTTAAATGTTTCATTTTTTTTAACAAATAGAATATATGCCGTATTAATATAATATTTTGTCAAAGGACCAACAAATATCCAACTTTAAATAATGAATGAGAGAACTGAGTACTTCAGATTTGTACAGTCGTATCGGACAATAATAATTTAATAATTGTTTTATTGTTTGTAATTTGATTGTAAGAACTAGTTGATAGAAATGTACTGTACGAGAATTTTACTACTTTAAAGAAAACTGTTACAATATCAATAATATAAACAAGGATAATAGTAATTGAGTAAAAAATGGAGGACATTTCCCAGCTTAAGTTCAACTTGAAAAGCTAAGAATATCCTTTTATTATTTATTCATATCGATTGAACAGTGTTCTCTACATTGCGTTTCTCCACAATTTAATTTTCCTTCTACTTTTATTGAAGAGTATTTTTAAAAAATGGTGAAAGCGTCGCCATTTCTACCCAGTAAATATTCCCTAAAAGTAACAGGAAAACGGATTTTTTCCTACTACGAAAAACTTACTATCAATTTTTCAGCCAGTTTACTGGTAATGTGATTTATCCGTTTTCTATGGATTTTAAATTCATTACTAGAATAAAAATGTCTTAATTACTATCAATTCATTTGTGATCTGAGCTGATATAATTTACTCCTCTATCTATAGCAATCAGATGAACCACGTTCTTACAACCACTGGGTGGTATTTATTTATTATGGAGAAGTAGAAGAACTTTTTCAATTTTCCATAATATCTACCAGTATGTACAGAATGGCTTTAGATCAATCATTTCGTTGTCACGAAATTACGAAACTTTTAAGTAGAGTAGCATAAGAATAATACCGAATGGTGCGCACTGATTGGCTGATTATACTCATAGTATTTACCACTACAGATACAGTTTATCAATTAATTCAGTAGTGAAATAATAAGTTTTGGTGGGAGACACCCTCTTAATTGGAAACGGTACATTTTATCATATAACAATGTTTATTTAACGATTAATTTAATGATTTATGATTTAAACAAATCAAATCAATGAAAAAGAAAGATACAGTCAGCTAACGCATCCTTTCTTTTTGTTTATTTACGTATATCCAATAATGATTACAAATCTCTTTCTCTCTCTCTCTCTCTTCTTCAAAGTTTTTCTTTTATAATTCTTAATACTAATAAAAAAAAATTAATGAAAAATCAGTCGTTTTCGCCAGTTTTAAAAGACTAGCTACCATGATAATAACAATACAAATGATGAAAATGATAATAATGATGATATCCCATACCCTTCCCCCCTCCCCCACCATTAATCTGCGTTCGCTAACTAATTTTCATCACCATCATGAATTTTTACACATTCATACAATCTGAAATATCTATTATGGATGTTTGTTTTTCGAAGAACAAAACAACAAAAAAAATAATTGCGACACCCGCTATTCACAGTAAGTATACAAATCATCAGTAAACCTCATCTAACCTCCATGTAATGTACTACTGCCAACGGATGATGCCAATGAAGCAGATAATGGTGATGAATGTGCACTTAAACTGGCCGCTGCTGTGGCTTGTACTTCATGGCAACTTGATGTATCAGGTGAATGTGTTTTCCTTTTCGACAATTCAATTTCTAATTTTTGCCTTAGATCCATGATTTTTTCTTCTAGGACACGATTAATTGATAATTGTGATTCATACTTATTTTCCACAGCCTAATTGAGAACGAAAATTTAATGTAGTGAATATTTTAGTTAGGGTCTGTAGATAAATTACAAATGCATACAGTTCGTCAATTTAAAATGAGTATTATGCAGTAATGTACAAGAAAGAAATGATAATCTGTAGTATTTTACATTGCTGGATTAATGAAATTGAAATTCAAAGCAAATTAATTTCATAAAATTATCTTTTTAAATCTGCAACAGGTATATTTATCTAATCTAAACAAATAAGATAATGAGCTGATCACGTTTCAAATGATTGCATCATACCTATGTTTAACATTGAATGATCTGACATGATTTACCTCTAAAAGAAATTGATTTTCTTCATTTACAGATGCTAATGTTCGTTTTTGAATGGCCAACGTTTCCTCTTTCGCTGCCAATTGATTTTCTAATTCGACGATTTTCATTTCATGCACTTTCAATGATGTCGCTTTAATATCAAGTTCACGTTGCAGTACTGTCGAAGAATAAAATTCCATAATGAGATTGGTTATGTTCATAGTGTGCTTGTTTTCTTTACCTTTAGTACCTTCTCTGTATGCTTCTTTAATTTGTTTCATTTCTTCTTCGCATTGTTTTAGTGATTGCAATTTATCGAATTTTTCTTTATATTTTGCATGCAATTCACCTTTTAGTAGTAGATCACGATTGACTCTTTGAAGTTCTTGTTTTACTTGTTCTCCAACAAGCGCTTGCTCTTTTGCTACCTAATTTTGTGAAATAATTCCAAAATTGTTAAAAAAGTGCGGGCATAATGAGTGCTTATTAGACAATGCCTACATTCTCATTTTTTTTAATGAGTATCAGTTAGAAAATGTCCATAATATATTGGTATCATTGTTCAAGGTGAAGGTATTATCGCCACGAAGAGGAACTGATTCAGGGAGTTTTTACTTTTTATTTCAACATATTTTTTGTATTGTGTAGAATCAGTCTCACCGACAGGCGATAAATTTGTTCATTCAGAGCAAAACTGTTCAATTATTTTTACTAATTGTCATCATTATTATAACAAGAGAACTTAGAGGAGGATTACCCAACTTCGTAAACTTAATTTTTATTTGATAAACATAACTTTTATCACCAAAAATTAAAAAAGGGGTTATGCAATTTCTTATTTCTTAATTTGTAATCAGAAATTGAAAGAATTGACAATGAAATGAAATTGATGAAAAGAATTGAACGATTGATCAATTCTACCAAAAAACGCTAAAAGTGACTAATAAATAATAAAATAATTATAAATAAACAATCTAAATATGCACAAAAATATCGTCATAATAGTTTGGTTAAGGTTATGTTCCTTCTCTTATCTAATCGAAAATATTGTGGGTAATGCGCAAACGCGTTCTTAATTCGTATTAACTAATACGTAAAAGCGAAAAGTTGGGACCTTTAAAATTACGTTTATGTATTAAGAAATTGGATAACCACTACCATTAAAAGCAACATGTTTATATCAAAATGGGCGTATTAAAATTACGGATAGGTTTATGCATTAAATTTATGCAGTTGAATAATTCCAGCCTTATACTTACTCGAACATCAGTCAATGCATCCATAAGTGCAGCAGCTGCTTGCTGTCTTTGTTTATCAATACTATGATATTTCGTACCCCAATCATCTACTTCAACAGTTTTAATTGTTAAAAGTTCTTTCAGTTCATCGTTTTCATTGGTTAACTTTTTACACTAAAAAACCGAAACAACAAAAAAATAAACCCATTTCTATTATAGCCAATTGAAATAATATCTATCTCACTTTATCTTCCAAATGTTGAATATCATGTATACGTTGCTTCTGATCTTCAGTTACAACTATTTTATAGTTTTCAAACTGTCGTCGTAAATCGTCGATTTCTTTTTGTCCTAGTTGCACTTGGTCCCTCTAAAATACAAATGCAAAACTTACACATGTGAATAATATTATTAAATACTAGCTAAAACTAACCAACGCTGAATTATATTCCTCTAATAATCGTGTACTTTTTGCATCAGACAACAATCGTCTGTTTCTATATGCGTGCGTTTCTCTGCGGTGCCTTTCAAATAACAACTGTTGATACACCAATTGCAATTGATCTTGAAGTAGATAATTATTGTCAGTTGTACAAATGCATTTCTCAATGTACCTTTAAATTTAGCAAATAAATAATTCGGCTCTCTAATTAAAATTAAAAATTATATTCAACATACTTATCAAGTATATCGTATAAAGATGGCTTATATGGTTCAATAGATTGAATTGCTACTATCGATGATGATGATGATGATGTTGCAGCAACAACAGAAGCAGGCGCAGGACTTTGTCTTATATCAGTACCATCATCTTTTAAGGCAGGGAAAATATTTAAAAATAAATGTTCGTAAGGCATTGGCCAGAAACCATCAGTTTGTGTAGAAATGCTAATAACAGGAGGTTTCTAAAACAAATTACAAAGAAAAAAGTAGTATGCATTGTTTCTGATAGCGGCATTTAGGCCTCTAAGGTATTTAAACAAATTAAATAAAATAGTTGTACCAAATATAAATATAATAAATAATTGAAGAGCATGTAATAGATGTACATATAGGCAACTAGAAATACAAATAATACGTTCTTTTTAGAAACATTATGAAATTCAAAGTGGAAGGTTTCAATTTATTTAAAAATATAAATGCATCTATCAAATGATCAATGCGACCTTCACCGCCAGTTTCTGAAAAGCGAATAATGGATAATCCGTTGTTAATCATAGTTGTTATGGACGGCATACATTGCAAATAACAAATCAAATATTTTATCCTAGCAACAGTGATAATTCGCGTTTCTGCAACCGGCGGTCAATTATTTAAAATAACCGTGTAAAATGGAAGCCATTACTTGTGCCATCTGTTGAGTGCCACCAACACCATTTGATGTATTTGAAATCTGATCATCGTTCACCATTGTTACTTCATCAGTTTCATAAAATGGTTTATTTCTATTATTGTCTTTTAATGGTGGTAGTGGACTTTTTTTCATGTCAGGGCATGAATTTGCCCGACGCACCACTGAATTGTCAATCAGTGAAGACGAAGCAACACCTTGATTAAAGTAATGAGAATAGTCAATAAAAATATCGATAAGAAATGCATGCAGTTCATTCAAGTTTAAAAGAATACAAAAGGTCCCTGTTGGAAAATCCGACAACAGACGTCTATAAATATAGAAGAGCTAAGAAATCAATTCACATTTAAATCAAACATGCTTCATCAGAAACTAAGCTCTTTAAATTGCCGTTTATTATTATTATTATCATTATTGAATAACAATCTTTTAAATTGTAAGAACTGATAGTTGTCTTTAATCTTACCATTTCCTGGACTACTTCCCGTTGACATTTCCGATGCACGTTCTGGCTCTGCATTACATTGACTATTATACCTGAGTCGTTGCATCCGATTCTTTAATTCATTCATTGATTTCGAATCGGGCATGTGTAAACCACCAGCACTACATGGTGATCCATGTTCCATATCATGATCATCTTTTTGACCTGTTCATTTGTGGAAGAAAACGTATTATTTAAGATTCTGAATATACCAGATAGGCGTGTGGTATCTAAGCAACTTTTTTTAACTTTTTTTTTAATTGAAGATGGATTAAATTTGATCCATAGAAGAAGGAAAGTTAGATACATTCGCTCAAACTTTTTACTTACATTCTTCAAAATCTGGCAATACACTATCACATGGTCTCATCATCATCATTGATGGCTTCTTCAAATCATTATTCTGATCTAATCTACTGGCCGATATCGATGAGACTTCTTCGTCTTCACGACTTAATGGTGAATCCATTCGTTGACGTTGTTGCATAGTGAATGTCGATTCGGTTGAATGTTGAATTTTTAATGGACTTGATGGTGGTGGTTTACTACTGCTACTGCTACTGGCAGTGGTTGTGGTGTTTTGTTGGTGTTGTTGTGATTCTGCCATCTAAATGATAGGCACGCAACATTTAATACAAAATTGAGAAAATTCTTTTATTCAAACAAGCTCATGCTTTCTCCCTCACACACCACCCCATCACTGAAACTATTGCATCTCCTTTTACGAAACTCCTGCCTACCTGCATTCTTTCTTGTGATAATTTATAAGCCAATTGTTGTGATAATGGACATCTGGCAAATGCCGACGACGCAGAAATAACGTTGGAATAATCACCAATTGTTGAATATCCAACAACTGTGTTGTTGTTCGTACTACCTGAAATTTCTGCTAAACTATTTGATGTTACGTTGACGGCAGTGCCGGATGTTGCTGTTGTTGAGGTTGATGATGATGATGATGGAAAAATGAATGGTGATGAATCTTTACGCATTGGTGATGATGGTACACTATTCACTGGTGTACCACTAACGATATGACCACTGGCATTAGATCGGAATGAGATCAGAGCACGTGATACGTTGCTTTTTGAATTTAGAATGGTTGCTGCTGTTGGCTTTGTTATAAAGTCCTGTAATGTGTGCAGGCACCCATACATATATATATATAGATACACACTCAGTCACAAAACTCTACATACCACAAGTAAAATTGGAGTTACAATGAAAAGTTTTATTATTTAGGCCGTATTCATCCAGTTTCCTAAACTTAATTCATAAACATAGCCGTAATTTTGGTACGTAAATCTTGATATAAACCTATGCGTTTCTTATCGTAGTGGTAACCCAATTTCTTAATGATTAAACATAATTTTAAAGTTCCCAACTTTTAACTTTTACGTATTAAAAAATAAGAAATTGTATAACGGTGTTTTTCATTTTTAGTGGTTAAAGTTATATTTACGAAATAAAAATTAAGTTTACCATGCTGGGTAATCCCGCTCTTGTTTAGTAGAATATCAGGAAGGAAAGATTTAATTACAGACCAAAACTTTTTCACACTTTTTAAACATACAAAACGTACAAAACAACTAAAAACGTTGACTTCGAGCATCAGAGTTCTTTTTATAAGAAAAAGTAAGTTTAAAATATTTAATTCTTATTACAAAAGAAATATATGAAGTAGCGCCAACCAACAATACAACAGCAATTCATTCTAACTCCATTTGATATATGTAGACTTATCTGACCGACCTGTTTAGGAAAATGAAAATGATTTGCAGACGAACAGATCACTAAACAAGCGGACCTAATATTTTCAAAATTACTCCAAAGAAAACAAAATGTGAATCTATATACTTATCTGTCTGCCCTACCTCATCTTGGTATATTTAAACTATTAACTTTCTTTTTCTTAATTAAAAACAAAAAAGCTTTCTGCACAAACAAAAAACAAAATTCTTTTACCGCTCATCCACGGCAAATAGTCTTAATCTCATTTGTTAGTAATAGAAGAACGGCAACTTACTCTAACCGGTGTAGTTTCTGGTGTGGCTTCAATAGCCGCTTCAGGTGGTGAACCCTCTTGTGCCAATGAATAATTAAGATCACCATACACAGCCTAAAATAAGTACTATAATTATAAGAAGTGAATAAATATTAGATAAATGGCATTTCTATGGAAAAATATAAGAAGCGGAGACGAGAAAAAAAGCGCGCGCCCAATAGGTAACGTTGCAGTAGACGAGTACACACAATTTAACATTGTCCTTATAGGAAATTTTATTTTTAAAATTTTAAGGTAAATCGTGGATTTTGATAAAAAAAATGTAAACTATGATTGTGTTATCGGAGTATTTAATATAACAAAAATTGTCATTTAAGCAGTAAGCCTTATTGTGCAAATTATTGCAATTTTAATATTATTCGATCAGTGGCGTAGAAAACCTACTTTTAAATTATTGTCTGATGGGAGCGCAGTCTTGCAACCCCAGCAACAAAACAACGTCTGTCTTTGTGCATTTTAAATGTTACGAGATAATATAAATAATGAAATTAAGTTTAAATGAAAATTAAAATATAAAAAACCAAGACATAAACCAAGTATACGCCGCCTATGGTAAGTGTCGAAACTGACTCTTTTTGTCGCCGTGAACGTATTGACGACGGTGTTTTCAACCCCGGAAATACGCGTATTTTGACTTTTATACAGTGGTTTCCCCTCCTTCTTACAGTCCTCCATAGGCATTTCCACTAAATAAAATTGAAAGTTATTGAATTACTGAAGTTCATGAGTTATTTACTAATGCTTGACAGAGCCGGGTAATTTCTTACCATACCCATTTTGTATAATAAATACCTCAATCACTTGATGACTTGATGAAGATGGTCGATGATGATGAAGACCATGATAAGGATGATGTGATGGTAAACTGCTACCAATTACAGATTCAATTGTTGGTATTTCTATGTGAAACATTTCACTTGGTGAAAAAAAATTTCTATCACAATTATCAGACGATGGAGTGGCTTGCAATGCAGTTAATTCTCTTAGATTTTGTTGCTGATATAAAAATTCTATAAAATCCAATTTGTTAGAACTAAATTAGCTAAATCTATGCCTACAATTTATTCAATTTAAGAAAAAATATTCGAGTAGTAAACAAACGGCTGATATTACAAAATGAAAGGTTTACCAAATAATTCTGTTCCTTGTGTCTGATTTTCAGCGTTTGTTAAAGTTATAGATATGGAGAACTATAAGGAGTGAACACCAGAAAAGAAAACAGGATATCATTAGAGGGCGCTGTGATCAGCAGAGACTAAATATTTAACACTGCTTTTACGAAAAATTCAAATTTTCTTATTTTGTACTTTTATTTTTTTGTCTCTGTAAGTATCGCATTGTCTTTATGTTAAGTGTGTAAGAAAAATCGTAGATTTTATTGCAGCAGATTAAAACTATGATTGTCATAATGAGTATTTAATATAATATAATTTTTATTGAAAAAATGGGCATCATTTTGTTTCTTTCCCATTTTATAAATTTTATAATGAGTGGCGTGCTATAAAGTTGGATAAAAATATCCAACTATATGATTTGAAAACTTAACAATAACAACGCACGTCACCGATCACTAACAATCAGCACTAGAAGAAATACGAATCCATCTGGTGGACAAAAAATTTTCTGACCCTTAAATATTTTGATTTCTGTTAGATCGATTCTACTCCATATTATAGTTCTGCATAGTTATAGAATATACTCCACAAAAATCTTAGAATATTACCTGTAGTAGTAGTGGTAGTAGTTGTAGTAGTAGTCGTAGTACTATTTCTAACGCCTCCACCAAATGTTGAATTCACTGTGCTTGATCTTGAACGAAACTCAGTTGTGTTTTGACAGGATTCGTGTGGACAACGATCAGTTATATCCAAACTGAATCTTTCACATTCCACAATTACATCGTGAACACTCATTTTTTTCCATCTGAAAATAAGTACTGATTAATATATGTGGTATATGATGGAAACATTTATGGAATCAATCTCGTGGGGATACAAGCAAAAAAGTACCAAGTCTTAAAATACATCTAGAAGTTCATATTTAATCTTCAACACTTTCAATATAATATGACAAATGAGTGGTCTCGTGCCTTTTGCTTATTATCTCACGAAATGATTTCTACCTTTCAGTTGTTGTTTCACTATCTTTCGATGATGTTGTAACCAATGATGGATGTAATTTTACCGAATCCATCATAGGCTGAAACAAGTCAGGAAAATGATTCGATTAACAACATAACATTATTATTCTTAATACTATGTTAAGTTAAATCTTACTTTAATTGTATGGCAGAATACTGGATTGTTTTTATCTTTGAAATGATTACGTAAATAATACAAAAAATTACATGGAAACATTCCATACAATCGTAAAAATAATGCGTAAAGTGCAACTTGTAAATGTATTAATTGTTCAGCTATGATTTTACCAGGTACATGTAAATTCCACGCTGCTAATCTTCTAGAAAAATAAAAAAACAAATTATTGAATCATTGTTGAAAATATTTAATATTTTTAACTTACTGAAAAATATGAAAAATATCGCCTAAATATTGATTACCAATTGACGATGGAAATACCGGTAATAGAATAATTAATACTAAAAGAGCACTGATTAGAGGCACTAGTTCTATTTCAGTCTACAAGTATATTAAGTAAAATTTAATTAAGTATTTTAGTTATTAATTCGCTAAATCGGCGAATACTTACTTGTAAAAATGATAAAATCTCTTTAAATAAAGGATGTTCAGGCAATTTTTGTAACCAAGTTGGTTGGCTCCTTGCAATATGGCCTAACAGTGTTAAAGCTTGTAGACGGACTGCTGTATCAATTTTTTGATTTTTTATTGCATCACAAAGTCTAGAAAAAACCAATGTGAATCATTCCTGCCAATATAAAATTACATAGTTAAAAATATCTTCTAGGCTTACCTGTCAAACAAAAATTGTTGATGTGGTTCCTTTAACATAATTAGAATCTCAATAGATTTAATAGAATTCGTGCATAAATAATATTCATACAAATCATTGATAAGCCACGATTCTGATACTAATCAAAATAAAATATTTTCCCAAGTAAATAAAACGATTCAGTCTTTATTTTTTTCATTTTCAACGTACCTTTCGAATATTGCTCTCTAATTCGTTTAATGAAATTATCAGCAGCTTCTTTATCATTTGATTCCAGTGTATCAAATGGATTCTCTTGTTGATGATGATGGTGCTGGTGTTGGAGATGATGGTGGTGAGACATGTTTTTTTAAATATATTTTTTAATATTTAAATGGCCTTATATTGTATGTTGGTGGGAAAGAAATATCAAGAGTAAATTGAGAAATAAAAAATAACAGACAATATTGGTAATAAAAAATATGAACAAAAATCAAAAAATGTTCTTGAATATTTATTAGAAAAATACTGTTTCTAAATTTTGATAGGATGTGATACTGGTAAAGTACGAGAAACCAACAAGAAGGTTCATCGTCTGGCTGGGGGTCTTTTGTTGGCGGTTGATTAAGAATTCTACACCTGGAACAGTAGACATTTTATTATTATGATTTTCTTAATTAAAGCGAAACGAAATCTGTTTTCCACACCAATAAGGTTTTGGTTCGGGAAATGAAAACAATTATTTCAAAATCCAAAATTACCAAAACTAATAATAATGCTTTTCTTTCTTTTTCTTTTTTTTTAGCCAATTTGAAACAAAGCATAACCTGTATTACCAAAATGTCCTTAATGAAATCAAATGTAAAATAAAACTTTTTTGTGTACTATTCCAATTCATTCAATTAAGTAACACCAAAACAATTAACAAATACATGTTGATGTAAAACATCGACTAAGTAATTAAATAATTACACAAAAAAGAAAACTTCTTTAAATTAAGCTACTTACTACCTAGAGGGAAAAATTAACAGAAAATTTACGTACAGAAATTTATTAAATATCTATAGCAGTAATCGTAGGTAATATATATATAATGAATTTCAAGTTCAAATTATTTATTAATCATTGGCAAATATTTATGGAAAACTCACCTGGAAAATGAACGGCAGTCTCGTACCTGGCATTAGGACCAGAGCTGTCAAAAAAAAAAAACTACCATACGAACAGCTGACTTTTGTTTTTTTCCCTAACATTCCACAAAATGTCACTTTGTATTATCTTTGTTTAATTGCTGACATCAAAAAGAGATAGACATGTTTGATGTTGTGCAATGAGTATAATTTTAAAACATTACTTATTATCAAAATACATTCTCAAATAAATTAAATTACGAAAATAACATTAAACATCCGCTTATCAAAAAATTATAAATGAATCGACAACTTTCAATTTCAATTAATTACAGTTTGCTATAACCACCAACTATTGTACGTCAAAGATTATCCTTAGATGGCGCCACTAAAATTGCTATCGCGCGAAATTTAAATAACCTCCCACACTACTCTCTACACTCTATGGTTTTCCAGAAAAGCCATCTGTTTTCGGCGTCGCGACGCATCATTCCTACCTACTTTGCTACTACCAATCTACCCATCGACGCCCTCCTCACAACTAACTCCGGAGTAACAAAGCCAGCGCAAATATAGTAGACTCCGGGACGTTGTGGCGTCGTAGTGAGTTAGAGTGCCGTTTTATAATTTTGTAGATATAGGAAGAAAGAGAAACCCTTTTGAACTTTTCCGGAGAAAATTGCACATTCGCTGCTGATATAAAAAAAAACTGATTTTATTGACAATTTTCTCGTCTCCCCTTCTTTCAAAGTTTTCTATTTTGTCAAGAGGCAACAGAAAAAAGTTAATTGGAAATTCTTTGCTGGAAAATGTTGGATTTTTAAGTTTGATTTTTGTGTAGAAATTAAATTAACCATTTAGAGTTGGCAGTTGCAATTACAAGTTCAAGTAAGTTGATTAATGAAATAAAATTGTTGTAGATATGGCTAAATTTTGTTTAATAATTAATATAACTATGATCTAGGGTATTATCTGAATATTCTTCACATTGTAGGGATTTTTAAAGCTTTTCAAACTTTTTTATTAGTCAGTGGCTTTTTGGTGGTAAACAGACGATTGTTTGAAAACATTTTTATGTCAAAATGGTATAATCCATCTGTCATTTATTCGGACCAGTATAGGTTATTGCTAGATTCTTTTTCTTTTTAAGATGAATTAATTATTATAACAAATTATCTATCAACGTCTATGGTAGAAGTATAGTGTGGTAGAACTTCTACCACACTATACATCTGTTTTGTTTTTTTTTTGTATGATCAGATGATCATAACGGTATTTAGTACAGGTACATATGCGTTTCTAGTTTTAGTTACTAGTTACTAGTAATACTACCACTACGTCTGCTACTACTACTATTATACATCGATGTTAACTGACAATCGCATATAAATGATTATTTTATATGTATGGCAAGATTTTAATATTCATAAGTATCTGAAACTTCAAACTCTACTTTTAGTGTCCATTACAATTGAATCTAAATGAAAATCTTTCGATTCATGCGATGTGATAATAACAGAGATAACTTTTTCATTATATTAGTGGAATGCGCTTTCCTTTTTTACATAGAAAATAATTAATTAGGCAAAATTATTAGCAGTTACATTAGTGTCTCATTCATCAAAATTATGATGGTGAAAAGACAGAAATTAATTATTCGATTCGTTTTGAAATGGTTTCAATGTCCAATACACTCTGCCTGTATATACATATAGACGTCGCAAATTAAGAAGACAGCTATATATAATATGTTGAAATCGGCCTTTGACAACGTGACGTTGTCACGCTATTGTGTCATTACGTAATATTTTGGATTGCCAATAAAGAAAAAATTGATTTTAAAATAAAAAATAGTTGTTATAAAGCGGGTTTGTTGTAAACAATGACAATTGATTCCATGGGGATGTTAACAAGAATTTAACAAATAAGAATACAAAATGCAAATGTCATAAACTGAAACAGCTGGTTACTATTTGATTGCTAGAGTAAACTAACGAAACTCGGCAACGGTGCGTCAATTTCAAATGTGTTACCAACTTCTCGAGGAACAAGAATTCCATACACTTTAAAATATCTATTAAAACTGACTAAAATGTTAAGTAATTCTAAGGCTAAGCATAAAATAAGTATTTTAAGCAATTAAATAAAAAGATAAATTCAAAAGATTTCTCACAATTTAGATCAAATAAATTTTAAATACGTCAGGAACTATAACTGTAAAGTGACATTAATGCTTACACTTTATTGCATAATTGTCCTTTTAATTTGCGTCGACTATATGTGTATGCTCTAAAAATAAAACGGACTTTAAATATAAACTAAAAGCAAATAAAAACTAGTGTTTGGGTAAAATGTACTGATATACATTTATTATTATAATAAATGTTTATATGTATATAAATATTCTTAATAAGAGTATATGAATATGAAAAATAAAATGAACTTTAACCTATGCTAACTTGAATTTAGCTACGTATTCCTTACTCCCTAGCTACCTTTAAGGATGGAAAACACTCTGGGGATTAAGGGATTAATTGAAAATGTAAAGTCTAGGGGAGGACGAATAGCGGAAGACAAAAAAGTCATTTGCGAAAAGGTCAAAGTGCAAAATATGTCTACATGTCTACTACATAGTCAGTTAGCTACAGTTTAATTCGTTTTTAAAGAAAGTTAGAAAGTGAAGAGGCAGACTTAACTGCTAAGTAAATAATGGAGAATTACTATTAGAAAAAGCAGAGAGGAGCGAGACGTATCGTCGTGAATTTCAATACTTAATTGTGGTTGAACTAAATGGCGCTGAGATAGTCACTAGAACTACTAGTCTACTTCAATAGATCTGCCCTGACATGAACTTTACTTCATGTCTACCGTTATTTATACATCGATATGTATATATAAAGGGATTGTTAGTTTGAATTTGAATCACTTCATTCATAATACCCCACAGTACGGTCCTGTCGATTATTCGAACGTATATGTTTGAATGAATCATGGGTCTAAATAATTCCATTGCTTTGCTATTATTTCGAAATGCATTGCAAAAAAATGAAATTCAGCAAATGGCACACACACACACGCATTAACAAACGAGAGTTCTATAAAATTGTTGAAAACACCCACAAAAAAAGATAATAATAATAAATTGACAGCGAAAACAATTTAATTTAATGAACATTCCAGAAAAATTTAATTGATGTGGCGTTCATTAAATTTTAGTTTTCTTGCGAGGCTTGAAACGGGGGATCAAGTCTATAGGGATTAGGGTAGTGTTCAAGCAACTGAGATGGGGGAGATGATATGTATTTGTTTGTGTAAAGCATTTTATTGTGCTTAGGTATAATACGTGTATAAATATCTAATAGAATTTTTATTGTATCAGGTGTTAGTTTATATCTGATTTCACATAAATATATAGATAGATTTCACCTGTCTAATATAATATGTAATAATGATACAGTATGTTCAGTTTTAAACGTCTCGCTAGTTGTAAGTTGAACGTATAGTCCGTGCAAATTAAGAAGACAATTATGCAAGTTATTTTAGTTTGTTTAGTTTAGCTTAGCAAGTTTAGTTATTTCATTCTAGTGATCAGATAGGCTATCAGTTGTTATATATTCATAGTTTATGAAATTTACATTGTGCATTTCTGTTAAATTCTTGTTAATAAGGAATGGAATCAATTATTATTGTTACGATGAAATCGACTTTTAAAAAGTGTTCATTATTTTAATTAAAACCAAATTTTGTTGTATAAAAAATCCAAAATAAGTATTAGCCAATGAAATAACAATTTTCTCTGAATGAATATGACCCTGTCGCGCTGTTTTAATTCTTTTCAATTTGCGAAAACTTTATTTTTTTTTTAGTTAAGAAAGTATGCGGCTGATTCTTACTGATTGTTACATAGTGCTCATTTTACATTGCATAACCGATCACATTCCATGAATGTTATCGTTTACACTAGGAGCATTGGTGTGTGAATCCTAACTTAAAAATGCATAAAAATAGAAACTAAACTAGAATAAACAATTATTATTCCTACATTTAATCGTGCATTTGTTTGTTATACATACATATGTGTATATGTACAGTCAATTACAAAATTATACGTACAGCGTAAAAAACTAAAATGACAATGAAAACCTTTTGAATTCTTCATTGGCCATAATTTTCTTTATATTATTGGAAACCTATTTTCTTCTGTAATAAACACCCCATTTATTCGGAGTCAACATTTTTTTATTTAGGTGTAAATTCGCCTAAACCTAATCTTTTCTCTGTTTTGTTCTGAATTCTGATCCGAAATAAAAAAGCTTTTTTATTGCCCTGAAATCCCGGGCAATATTCGTCGAATTGTTTTAGGATTTATAGATTTGCCACTAACATTTCCAATTTCTGCAGTAAGTATATGGCAGCTGAGGTTGCTTGCAGGGATTTACTTTTTTTAATTGTCGTCCGTTTATTTCGTTATTTTTATTTTTATAGACGAACGTCGTCTATTCTTATCAAGAACATTACCATTTTTATTAAAGTTTCTAATCGCTAGTTCGTTCGTGGTTGAATATAAAATACGCTTCCAATTTCTGCGTAAGATTTCTTTTCTTAACTTCACTATCGAATTAAGTATTTGAGTTGTATTCCAAGCATTATTTTTTTTTTATGTATGATGGCATCATTTAAATAAAAACAATAATATTATAGTTACGGAGGATTATAAAAAAGGAGGGGACACGAGAAAAAAAAGCGGCCATCCAATACATAGTGCTGGAGTAGACTAGTACAAATAATCTAAAATTGTCCGTATAAGAATTTCACTTTTAAGATTTCAAGGGAAATCGTGGATTTTGATACAAAAATTTAGAACAATGATTGTGTTATCGGACTATTTAATACAACAAATCAATTTTCATTTAAGCAATAAGCGTTATTGTGTGAATTAATTCAATTTTAATATTGTACGATCAGTGGCGTAGACAACTTATTTTTCAATTATTGTCCGATTGGAGCCCAGTCTTGCAACCCCCGCAACACAACAACGTCTGTCTTTGTACATTTTAAATGTTAATGTTACGAGATAATAAAAAGAATGAAATTATTAAGTTTAAATGAAAATTAAAACATAAAGGAAAAGACAAACAAAGCATACGCCGCCAATAGTAACTGTCGAAACTAACTCTTTTGGTCGCCGTGAACATATTGAGGACGGCATTTTCAAGACCGGAAATATTTTGAGTTTTATGCAGCTGTTTCACTTCGTTCTTATAGTCCTTCATAGTTATAGTAAAGGTATACAAAAATACTTTAATTATTCAAAGGCCTCTTGGTTGAATTCACGGCAGAAAATGCTTACAGCCTACTATCATTTTTACTACTGCATATAGGCTTTAATAAGCCAAATTTCTGGTTTGGAATTCAATTTTTGACACTGTTTAAGTTATATTAAACTCATTAACTAATAGCATCAGGAAATACACGTAAAGAATCGGGTTGCCATCGAGTTGTGCCCCAGATTTTGCCAGTATACTGTAAGACAGAGATGACAGCAAGACGTAACAAAGTTAAATGGGTTGCATATCATTCAAGTCTATATACGGAAAGTATATGTATAGGAGTACTGGATAACAGTTAGTTCCCATGAGGAAGAAGAGACTAGAAAGATGGAAAATTGCAATTTAATTATACAGCTTGTATTTATCAGTATTAACTCCATTTCTATTTGGTGCACGTAGACTTTTATGATGGACTATATATGTATTGTAAACAGTCAAGTGTTTACAACAGAATTAGTTTTTAAAAGCTTTTTCTATTTTTATTTTAAAGTATTTTTCATCATTGAAATCTGTACATTTTTAGTTTACGCAAACATACACGTCTACGTGTTCATATATCAGCACAGATCAAAGTTAAAAAAAAAACACTTTTAGATGAAAATTCATAATTATACGTTTTTAGGACTCTGGAAAGCGAGCACATAGTTATAATGATAAATAATTTACTTCTAGATCGACTTTCCCGTATAGATATAATAATCTATTGACTTTGTACAAAGGATAAAACGAACGTTATATATCAGCATTAAAGTTGAATTATTTGTGACATTTCGTTACGGCTCACCTCTTTGAACGTGATAACGATACGAAATGAAACTCCTCTCTTTATAACATCTCTATAGTTTGCTTTAAAATAAAGTACCGGTTTGTGTTAAAACCGGAAGTAAGTCGTAACAGATAAATTATAGAGGAATAGAGAAAGAAGCGCCCACGAAGAGTTATAGTCAAGGAAAAGTGAAATAAATAACAGGAATTCGTGATGAATAAAGAAAGAAAATAGTAGAGGTGGCAAGTATAAAACCATTTCTTTATTTTCGATAAGTGCATAATATACATAAACATTTCTAATTCACAAAATAATTATCTATTTATTTGCAAGCATTATGCCTGATTTACACGATGTTACTAATACGCCATTGCCAACTTGATTTTATTCTTTCTACGGACTGTAAGTAAATATCAAAGTTTACCTATAGACAAAAGGTAAAATTTGAATTGTACATGCACGCCATCCAGAATGAATAAAATGGAATTCGAGGGATTGCCTCTATAGTGGAGTGACTGACGCCTCTGCCGTCTAGTTAGTGAGACTATTGTTGACGTAGCAAGTAAGCTTGTGTAAACCTGCCATAGAATAATACTAAATCGGCATAAAACAATAATAATACTTGAATCAGTAGGCGAATGTGTTTGTTAAAGCTTATCGGATGGGTTTCGTTTTTATTTTATTGCTTATTCGACTAGAAACGTAACAATTCCAATTTCAATAATCTTCAAATATACAAACATAAATATAACAAAAATATAGATTAGAAGAGGTTCTACATAGCCTGAGATTACCTTGATGATTGTAGAAATAAATTGTAAAAAATTAGACGGCTTTACTACTAAATAAATACATTATTAGCATTTCGTTAGGGCACAAACAAACAAGCAAACAATATATTATGTTGGTGTATCGCTAGCCCCTTCATCGCTATCAAAAAGCAACCCTCTTTGTGCTTCAGTTACAGTTAATGGTCGTTTAACAAACATCACAGTAATCATGCCAAGTAAAACGGCACCACCACAAACATACGTTAAAATGTCCCTATAAAACCATTTATCATCAGCATCTTTATGTTGTGCCTGTATAATTTCGACCACAATTCCATTCGATAATTTATCAGTGAAACTCATTATACCATAAACAAATGCACCGGAATTTGTTCTTGTACCAATCAAATCAGTGGTCACACCTAAACTTGATACCAATACAATTGCACTCGATGCACCCAAAAAACATGCGACCAAATAAATGAAATACTTTGTGTACATTTCATATTTGCCCCAATGAATACATAGACATGCAGTGATGCCAAGTATTGCACCAAATGTATATGTCACTTTTCGGCCAACACTGCGATTGATTTGATCAATGCCGAACGATGTAAATAAACTGGCAATATACATTGTTAATGGGACAATGGCTAATGAACTAGCAACCATGTCTAGCGCTTCATGAATATACAATGTAATAAATACTTGAGTTAGATTAATGAACAATCTCGAACACATATAATTTACTGCAACCAGATAGATTTGCAAATCACACAAGATATCCTTGAAATCGGTTCTCAATTTCGTTCCACGTACATCATGCGAACCGCAATCACCATTATTTTCTTTAACAAACAAATGAAATAAGAAACTGCACAATGTCCCAAATGCCATTACACTCCATACGACATGTTGAAATTTACTAGTGTCACCGCTATTGATTTTATCGTTATCATTACCAGATAAATGGAGTACCATCCATGTAACCATATAAACTAAAATATTGGCAACAACAGTGAATCCATAACGGATCGCTGTTAGTCTAGTACGATCATGTTCATTTGGACTGATTTCCGGTATTAATGATAAATGGGATATTTGCACAGCTGCCCATCCAAATTGAAATATAATTATAAACATCGAGTAATAAATCATTTGGCTCCATTTTGATGCCGTTTCACATTGGACACATGGTGAGAATATAAATGGAAATGCAGCGACAACACATAGCGTACCAATTAAATGCCATGTTTTTCTTTTGCCATATTTACAAAACCAAAAATTGTCACCTTGATCCGAATAATAACCGACAAATGGTGTTGCTATTCCATCAGCTATTTGACCGATTAACAGTAACGTTCCAGCTTGAGTATTTGTGAAATTTAGTACTAAATGAAGGAAAACTAATAAATAGGTAAACCACATTGATGCACAGACATCATTCAATACATGGCCCATACCATATGCCAAATAGGTTTTATATCGTAAACGATGATACACTTCAGAATAATCATTTGATTCATGCGGCATCGTGTTTTCTTTTTTCGATTTTTTTTTTTTTGCTTCGACTGGAATGACTTGATGGATATTTTTGTATAGCAACAGTTTAGCAGTAACTGTACTGGTGGTAGTAGTATATCCAGAAAAAGTGTGGTGCTTTTCTAATTTCTTTAAAAATTTTCATAATGCACAAACTAAAAGAAAAATGAAATACTAATCAATCCTAATATTCTTTCATTTTTTGATTAATGTTTGATCAATTTCTAATTTTATAATCAGAAACTTATAGTTGTGTATTTGTTTATGAATAGTTTATTAGTGGGCAGGTTAGAACTGTTTGGGATTATTATTGAAACGTGGGAATATTTTGAAAATTTTTTACCCCTAGAAAATAGTTCGATATCAAATCATTAACAGATCAACAAATAAAAGACAGAAGATACAGCAAATCCTGAAAATTATTTGTTAACATGTCTACCAACATATTAATGCATTTACTGCGCATGTTTTAAACTAATCGTACCTTGGCCCAGCTTAAACTAAAATAAACTGTCAGAAACTAGTTGGTTCTAATAAAAAAGTTAAATTAGAATATGTGATTTTCAGTTTTTGTAAAATTGGGACATTTTATCCGCATTGCGCATGCTCTTTACAATTACATTATTAGTTTGAACCCACGTTGGAAAGAATCTAGCATGTATTTAAGGTTTCTATGACCGATAAATTGTTCATGTGTGAAACCAGGCCAATAAACAATTATTATTTAACCTTGCTGATATTGGGAATTGAACGGCTAATTTTTTTACGACTACGAGTATTTTCCTAAATGATAAAATACCAAAGAAATGAGAACAAAGATCATTATGCAATTTTTCTAAATTTTAAGCTTATCTAATGACGGGGGGAATTTAGTAAAGCTTAGTAAAATTGCTCAATTAAGTAATTAAAAATACGTATGTAGGTCTACAGCAATAACATAATTTCACTTATTTTCTATACGTATAATTTTAACTTTTACCCTCGTGGTCCCTTGACCAAGAGCATCTTTCTCTATCACTATTATAAACTATATACAGACTAAAATTAATCAAAATTAGCGGAAAATATATTACCGCCTTAAATTCTAAATGATACACTACATGGTGGTTTATTCTCTTCCCATGAATGTGTCTATAGTTTAAACAATCCAAAATGAGTATATTACTAAGCACAAGCGAAATGCCAATTTGTAATTAAAGTGATTTTGAAACACGCGTGATTTAAATATAAATTGGAATATTTTCATTAAAGACTGTTAAAAAATGTTGTATTCATAAATCAAGACTGGCAGATAAAAAAGATTCAATATACTAAAAAAAGAATGATTAATTGATCTATAAAATGTATTCAAATGAAATATATTCGTTTCGAAATCATATTATTCGATAATAATATTCGAAAATTAATTATAAGTAGCTAAAAAAAAAAACTCACTTTGAGTCGATAAAACTTTTCTTTTCAATTGACAACATCAACCGATAAAATACCAATAATTTGATAGCACTTATTTTTTTTTTAACAAAGCCACACATAGCACGATAATCTAAATATTCTTTTTAGATTGAAAACACTATATGCATATAATTATTCATTCGAGTAGTAGAGAAGCGTATTGCTTTTTCCCATCCATGGAGCGCATTTCCGAAGTTATTCATTCAAAAGGGAATTAGTTAAATCTAGTGGTGAGAGACGAGAATGTGGTGGCATAATTTAAAGAATTTTCCATGGAAATTATTCCTCTATATCCTGTCTCTAGTATGCATGCATGTATGTGGTTGTTTTATGTGCATGTACAATAGATTCTTTCGCCCTCTATACGAACGTATGGATATGTATATCATGTGTAGTAATTACACAAATATCGGTGCATCTAGTATGTGTGCACTAGTGCGATAATGTGCTCGTTAAACTTGTTATCATTGCTCATGTTTTAAGCCCGTATTAAATTCTGATATTTTCTTCTTGTACGAGAAAGTTGCACTAAATTTTCTAGTGTCTAAAGTAATTTGTTTGATTTTTGTAACAGTAGGATTATCCAACTTCTTTCATTTAATGCATAAACATAGTCGTAATTTCCGTACGTAAATCTTGATACAAACATATTGTTTCTAATGGTATTGGTTATCCAATTCCTTAATTCTTATTTATTAATATCTGAACGTAATTTTAAACTTCCCGACTTTTCACTTTTACGTATTAAGGAAAACCAATTAAAAACGCGCTTGCGCTTTAACCACAATATTTTCGATCAGATGAGAGATGCAACGTAACTTTAACCAAACCATTCTGGCAGTATTTTTGATGATAATCTTTGTGCATATTTAAATCGTTTATTTATAATTTTTTTATTATCTATTAATTACTTTAAACGTTTTTTAGTAGAATTGATCAATCTTTCAATTCTTCTCATCAATTTCATTTCAATGTCAGTTCTTTCAGTTTCTGATTACGAATTAAGAATTAAGAAAATGTATAAGCGTGTTTTTAATTTTTAATGATTAAAGTCATGTTTACGAAATACAAATTAAGTTTACACAGTTGGATAATTCCACCCTAAGATTCTATAATGGAGAAGTATTCACAGATTACTTACTCTTTGATTCAGTTGTCACCTAAGGACATTGTTAATGGATGTTAATATATTTTGTATATTTATTTATTATTAAGATAAAACTAAAGATAACTAGTAACTTTTATTCTAAACTAAGTAAACTTTGGTTTTAATGTAAGCCATAATTTGACTAAATTTGTTTGCATTATTTGTTCAAAAAAAGACAAATTTATATTCCACAACCAACCCTTTGGCCACTATTTTGAAACTAGGGGCAAGCAAAGATATAATTACATAAAATTCATTGCTAAATTTTATATTTTACATTGCATTAAGATGAATCGAAAATGGCGGCTGCGAATACTAAACATTTTAGAGCCCTAAGAAATGTTGAAAATTAGAATTGCAAATATTCATTTGGTATCGTTTGATACTACCATAAATTTGATTAGAATCTTCAATCGAATCAACGTATTCTTTTGGGTGTAAATAAAAATTGCATATAATGATTTAACTTTCGAAATTTCAAAATATCTATTCAAATAACAGCTGTTAGTCCAGCTGATACCGGCGTTACACGGTTAAGATAATATAACACAGAATTCTATTAAATATTGATAAAAGTAAAATTTATTGCAGCAAGTATTATTAGATTGGCAATACAAAAATCACTAAAATTATTACGGGAAGTAACCAAATCACCGAAATAATTACATTAGTCACTGGTATTTCAAACAATGAATATGCCAACAAAAAATTAAAAGATTATAATTTAAATAATGACTAATTTTTGGAATTAGATAGAACAAAATAAGTGTGGTAAATCGCCTAACATATCACTCTTTGTTCTAAAGGAAACGTAATGATTATGATATTGCATTAAATAAAAAAAAACAACCTACTTCATACGTTTTAACCTCAAAATGCCTTATGGCACACTAGATTTAGTTCTTACACGAAAAATAAATCAATAAAACTACCAACACACAGATCTTATTTGTCTACTGATTATTAATAAAAGCTAGACTTACTTTTTTAATATAATCAAATTGCCATTGTTTAGCAAATGGGCAAAACAAAACAAGTAACAGAAAATAATAGATAAATTTCCAAATAAACAATTACCACACTACTAATTAGAGGTAGAATTTTAAGGGGCGTGAACTTTTACGAATCGACGTTGCCACGTGTATTTTCCTAGAAACTAATTCTAATTATCTTAGAATTTACACGGAACTAATTAAAAGTATTTATATTATATTATTAGATGCAAAGGTCGTTCCTTTTATGTAATTTTTTATTGTTTCTCCGTCTTAAAAAAAAATTGCTTTTTATTTTTAAAATAAAAACCCCCTTTTTTTTGTTGTCTATTTTTGTTGCATATTTACAAGTATAATTAGAACTTATTTCCTTCCAAAATATGCTAATGTCCTATAGAATTTTCCAAAAATAATTCCCATTCTCAATCGATAAATTTCGATCGAGCAGTGTATAATAGTGTTGCCATAGCAACCAAGGCAGACGCCACGTTTTATACATGCTATTTAATCAGCTGTTGAACTGCGCGATGTTGTCACGTCGTATTATTTTGAAAAAAATCTTCAGTATTTTATACTGATTGTATTATACTGAGTATAAATGTATATTATAGGTGGTGTTTAACATTTTGCAATAAATGTGATGGAGTGCTAAATGATTTTTCTCATTGTTCAAATGCAGGTGAACGATAAAAGCTCTACTGACGATAAGAATTATTTACATTTAAATTACGCCACTGTAATATGCAATAAGTATATAAGTACTATGTAATTTAAGTAGTTTAGTTCCGCTATGGCACATATAGGAATATCAACCAATTATTCATAGTTATTAAAAATAACTATGTAAATTTATGTATATTTATTTGATTTAAATCTTTCCAGTATTCAATTTATATCAATGGTATCGAATACGAGCCATGTCTTCCCAACTGATGAAGTTTCACCAGTAACATTAAACGATCATTGGTCAAGAATGGCACGTTTAATTTTGTTGGCATCAATGTCTACAGTTGGTAGTATTGGTAATGTATTCATGATAAGTGCTGTAATGATTGAGGATTTTCTTCGGAAAAGAGGTAAGACTGGTGTATTGTTTTTAACGATCTATATATTTATATATTGATTTAATCTATTGTCGGTTGTGCTGTCATAACAAATTTATATGCGCCGATAATTATCTAGAATTTAGTATGTCAATGATAAATAAATTCAAGGAGTTTATCGACTTTTAAGAAAATGAATAGAAATACTTTCTATAGCGATACTTAGTAGAAGTAGAAGTGCTTTTACCTGCGCTATATAATTTATTTTATAATGAGATTTTTCCCATTATATGAGGAAAATCCATAAAAATAAAATGGTCCGCTAAATCTATTTATAACTTAATATGAAACACACACACACACACATCCATACACACGTCGCGCATATAAACTTTAATACGGAAACTTTTAGCGCAACAATCGACACATTATTAAAGGTCCTTTATTTTTTATTATTCGAACATTGTCCCCGCTATCACCATAAATACATAATATATAACAGTTTACTACATCGTAGACATTTATTAATGATAACATCTTCATTATTTTCACATTAAAAACACATTTTTATACCTCCACTAATAATCATAGCCGGGAAGGAAACCATATACCTAGTACCTACCTATGTATAAGAATTCTCGTGAAATGGTAATTTTTCACTGTTTACATTGTTATAGCAAATTTAAGCAATTACTTTAGTAAATTAGCGTTCCAATTAAGTATTCAAGTAAAACTATTGTAAATTACATAGCATGTGGACTCTTTGTACAAATTCGACAAATCTAAAATCTAAATGGAGAACATAAAATGAAATTATAATATAACAGTAAAACTTCCCTTAACGGTTAAGTCTAGATAACGGTCACTTTTTGTTTTCATCTTTATATTTTATATAGGATTTCTGTTATTTGGCCGTTTACCTCTCGTAAACGGCCGCGGCCACTATATGCTCTACACTTCTAAACTATCCCTATTAAATAAACTAAAATTACCTCTAGATAACGACCGGCAGTTCGACAAAATTATTTTATTGAAACTAGAAAATATCAATTTTTCATATTATGAGCTTAAATTAATTCTTATAATTTATTTTTAAGTCGTAAATTTTGAATTTCATGGAGCTATCGAATTACGGCCACTCAGGGTCAATCCGTGCTAATTTAAGCGAATTTGCTAGACTAAAAAAAGGTGCATATTTTTCATAAACAAATGTATGTAAACTAATAAACTAAAATCTGTAAAACCAACTATTATTGATTGTATTTGAAAAAAATGCGTAAATGCATTGATTACTATCCTACCTACACTATACACCTACACTACCCAGTTGTAGCTATGTTCGCAGGGAGACTCTGAACTAATTCAGAATATGAAAACACTATGAACGCATGCGCATTCTGACTAAAAGCTTTGGCAGTGCCAAAAAATTCCAATTCTGAATAAGAAATTCAGCGTTTGCAGTGCATAAAATAACATAGAGAATTGGTTCAGAATGGGGATTTAAAATTCTGTAGGTCGAGGAAGAATTTTTTATCTTGAGCATATGTTTTGATGTTTGACCACTGTCAAGATACTGTCATTTGTGTTTTTGACCATACAGTTGTAAACAAGTAAAATAAAAAATAAATTCTATTTTTCATCAGTGTTAATCCTCAATTTTCCAATTTTAAAGTTTAAATAGTTAAAAAATATATTATAGGTTATAATGCACCAACACGATATTCCGAGCTCTGTCGCACGGAACCTGTCTTGTCTGTGTGTCTGTCGGTTGTAACCTGATGTTACAGCCCTAGTTATAAGATTATTAAATATAGTAAGTAATTATAACTTATTATTACATGTAGATGCCATTCATCGATTAGTGTTCTGTAACGTCAAAAAAATAATTGGTTTGAAATTATTGAATCATAGAGTTGGAATAGTCATTCGTAGAGTAAAACAATCTGAATACATTTCAAATACCGCATGCGCATTGATTTTTGTTCAGAATTGATTCAATGTATGTTGAGAATGGGTTTGGAATTATACTGACAACATAGCTTGCATGTATTACATTAACTACAGTTCTACTATACTATTGCGTACGATTATTCTATAATCTTTAATAAACAATTTTTTTAGACTAGTTACTATTTTTATTCTACTACATTAAAATGTTTTATAGTAATTTTTTGTGAAATTTGGCAATCTTCCCCTGACATTGTAGTGTGTAAACCTGACATTTTAGGTGATCGTTATGGAGAGGTTTTACTGTAATAATGATATACAATAATTATACTAAAATTGCGAGCGCGTGTTTGTAAAACGGCATACAAATTGCGAAATGTTGTGTTTGCGTGTAACGTATAGATATTTAAGTATAATTTTTAAACACACAAACACACACACACACAGGTGTAACATTTTAATAAAATTTAGTTGAGTTGTTAATGATAAAATCGGAAAAGAGAGAATGAAATAGAAGAGGGCGGAAACTATTCGTGTTTAGTCTAAATAGAATCTTCCAAAATTAGATCTAGAAACTATTGAAATGTTGCGTTTTGCGATATAACTAGAATTTAAGATTTAAACAACTTTGAGATCTACAATTAATGTGGGAGGTATTTTCTTCATCAAGTTTTAAGCTTTTATTGACTTCTACAACAATGTGGTTGATTTCGACGAATTAAATTTCAATTCAATTATTTATTTTATGAGAGTAGATATAATATGTAAGATTAATGAATGATTAATTAATTCAAGATTTACCTGATTTAATCTTAAAGCCAAATATACAATGTGTCTACAGACAGGGTAATATTCTCATAATTAATTCCACATATATTGTATCTATACATATATTTAACCATAACACTAAGGGAATAGAGATAGGCGTGGCTTATCGGTCTTCGTCCTGAAAGAAAAGCGGGGAAGAATGAAATCGAGTCGATAGCATCATCAGTTCTTAAAGTCTTAACTTATTTATTAAAGTAGGTATAATTGATATAAAAATGAAGTCCGAATTGATTAAAATATTTACCCATAGACATAGATGAATCATGAATCAATCGAAACGTCGTAAATCTGACGTCACTTAATAAGCACACTCTACGTATCGCTTTTTATACAGGGTGTTTCAAATTCGTACGTAAGTATGATGATCTCGGAAACGGCAGGAGAACGAAGTCGGTTAAATTGGGATAAAGTTACGCAATTTTCAACTTACTAAAATGGTGTTTTAAAATGGGAGAAATTTTGGATATTTCGGGAGATAAACGCCGAAAATTTCGATTTTCGAAATTCGTTTTTCGTCTATAACTTGAAACCTACTTATTGTAGATAAATAAAAGTTGCACATTATTAAGGCACTTTTTTAAGAGCTTTCACTTGATATCATCAGGTACTTCACAAGACTTTAATTTGCTTAGATATTGAGTACAATTTTCCATATTCTTATGGACTCTTGAATTGTCATAGATTTAAAAAGTACATGAAATTTCCATTACAACCATGTATCACATCCACTACTTTAGATATCATTTAATACAAATAATAAAGACAAAATCTAATACATCTTAGTTGGATTTGGATAATTAATAATGGTAGTCGTTACAGAAAATCTAAGTTGCCATGATACGTTAAATTATTTGCCTCTAATATGTTTTCATTATTTAATTATTTTGCATATTAAATTATTTAAATAAAATGCGATTTTCGAATGAGGAAAAGTTTGATTTAACTAAAATATTTTATTCATGTCAGAGAAATATGATCCGCAGCTTCTGATACGTATTTACGTATTATATCCAAAAAATTGAAAGAATAAGGTAATCTACCTTATTCCTTCAATTTCTACTATTAATTATCCAAAGCCAACTAAGATGTATTAGTTTTTTTTTTATTATTTGTATTAAATGATATCTAAAGTAGTGCATGCGATACATGGTTGCAAATGGGAATTTTATGTACTTTTTAAATCTATGAAAATGCAAGATGGCGTTCATAAGTAAATCGAAAGTTGTACTCAATATCTAAGAAAATTAAATCCTGTTGAATATCTGATGACATCAAGTGAAAGCTCTTAAGAAAGTGCCTTAACAATGTACAACTTTTATATCTCTACGGTAAATAGTCTTCAAGTTATTAACGGATAACGAAATTTTAGGTTTTTTCGTTTATCACCGGAAATATCAGGAACTTTTCAAATTTTAAAACACCATTTTAGTCAGCTCAAAATTGTGCAATTTTGCTCCAATTTAACCGACGTCGTATCTCTTACCATTTCCGAGATCCTCATACTTACATAAATTTGAAACACCCTGTATGTATAGGGTAGTAGAGGCTCTAGAATAAATAGAGATCTATATGTATACACTTTTTGCCATTTCTATAAATTAATCGTTGAAAGAATATACATAGTACATACATATAGTTTACGTGAATTTGGAAAGGGGTACCACCATAGAAACTAAACATACTGTATACAGCTAATTTTCTTTAGCAAACTGTTTCCGATGGATATTCGATTGATTGAAGCAAATGTCATATCTGATAACTTCATCCAAATTCAATCATAATAAACAGAAATAGCGAAAGAAAAAAGTACAAAATTAATAAACCTGTATTTTTTTGTTGAATCATTGCATCATCGTCATTGCCATCGTGTTGTCATCTCACGCTCCATTGGCCGCATCGACATTATGATTATACATACTATATATATTGACATTGGCGTTGGCGTTGAGTGGTAGAGAATTTTATTATTCAATTATTTATCGTCGGCGAAAATATTAATCGATGAAATTCGATTAAGTTCTAAATCAGGAAAGAACCCTTTCTCTAGTAGTAGTTGAGTTGGGGTCATGGGTGGCACAGTAATGACAAGTGAGTGCATAATTGAGGTTTGAGTTTGGGATGGTAAAGGAGGCAGAAATAGACAGGATAAAAACAGAATTGAAAAGCAGCAAAGCGCCAAATAGAGTCGAAACTCTATGTATAGAGAGGATTACAAATAGAACTGAAAAGAGAATGTTTAAAAACTGAGAATTTCTAAAGAATGCAATTAATTTTATATTTACACAAATAAATTTTGAAAACTAACCTCTTAGTTCTCTAATTGATTAAAGAACTAAAGAAATTGATTCTTTATTAGTCAGCTTTTGGTTAATGTTTTTTCTTTATTTTAATTCCAGGAAATACATTTATTGTGAATGTAGCGTTAGCTGATCTACTAGTAACTGGTTTGGTAATACCAGCATCAGCTATAGTGATACTGGCAGGCCTCAAAAATGATCTAACCGTATGCTATTTTCAATGGTTTGTTGCTGTTTGGTGCTTCCTAGTTACTGTTCTATCATTGTTGGCAATTGCATGGGAAAATTATTTCCGCCTGTGTTATTCGGTTGATGTTTATCATAGGTTAACTAGAAGGTAAACTGAAAATTAATACGGATAGTAATAAAATGGATTACACAAGAAGGTCTAGACTTATGTATATCGATAGTGTTTTTTCATAGACCTTTCTACTAGATTAACTGCTCGCGGATATAATATGACTATTCGAAAATACAAAACGTGATGAGAATGAGTGGCGCAACGCGCAACAACTTGGAAGTACCCGACTTCCCGTGCCCGGGGTTAAGTTATAAATTAGATTTCCTATAAGGTATAATAATTTCATGTGCCCAGAAACGATGATAACAGATCAAATCCTATTGGGTTTTTCTTCGTGCACCTGTTAATGAACTGCCACTGAAAATTTTTAAAAACACAAGTCAATTGGGACATTTAACTTTGTTTTACCATACCAGTAGAAATGGATGTAAATAAATTTAATAAATGACATATCCAAGACATACATAACCACAATTTTATTAATGTGCCGGTAATTTTTATAGTGTTGCTATCTGTGTTCACCTGAATCTAGATACAAACATTGCGAAACTAGACGCTCACGCAACTCTCTCTGGTGCTTGGGAAAAGGTCTATTCATTTGCTTCGGAGTCATTGTAAATGATCAAAGGTCACTAGATCAAGTGTGGGATTAGGTTAAAAAATACAAAGGTCGACAATTAATAAAGTAACATTTAACATCGTAAAAGTCAGTCCAAATATGAATTCTCAAAATCATCATAATGGACATGATTCTCCATTTCACCTTGAAACAACTTTCTATTCTTCCTAATCTGTGTTATATGGTTCTCAACATTTATTTTGACAGATGTCATGTTGTAAAAGTTGCCAACTAAAATCGATCTAATGACATATATGGATACGATACGATTGTCCATAGGTACCTAATAACTAATTTAATTCTACCTATTCTACCTGACACCAATAATATCGTTTGAAATGGCTCTGCTTTCCTCTACAAAAATAAAAAATTGTTAAAATTAATTTTAATGATTTTTTTTTTTTTACTTTAGAAAAATAACATTTATTTTACTTGGTATTTGGGCTATATGTGGATGTATATCTGGAACGCAATTTTTTTCCGATTTATCATTTGATTATTGTACCAGAAATGAATCGGGATTGATACCATATCAGGCTGCAATTTCCATTGTTTTTGTATTCCTTCCATTATCAATTGCATTGTTCTGCTACATTCGTACTGGATATCAAGTAATTAAGTAAGTTTTAAGTGCGCTATGTGTACGCGTTAAATAAGAATTCAATACTATATATTTTTCTATTGATCCGAAGCTATTCAGACCTGTTAGACTTTTTTAAATTGAACAGTTGCGCTTCAAATATTGTTCAATATTGAACAATAGTTCAGATAGAAATACCATGTTTCTGCCTAATTTGCAAAACAATTGAAAATATCATCATATAGTACAAGCTCCGATGCTGATCCGTTCCCAAATAAACGTGTTTCTATTTCTGCAAGGAAATTGTTTTTCTAATAAATATAATATATAATAGTTATTTACGTATTAAGGGCAAAAAGTGGCGCTTTGTTGCTTGCAAGCGACAGTTAGCGCGCGAGCTTGCGAAGCGCGATAATAACTGAGACCAACAACGCCACTTTGTGCCCGAAATACATATTACGTTTTTACTACAATCACAAAAAACTACCAAGTACATAAATTATACAAATTTATTTCCATTCTCGACCAACCAAATTGAACATCGATTTCTTCTATGAGAATGAGGAATTTAATTATAACTGTCTAATGTGTTTGTGATGCTACCTTCAAATGTTAAATTAAATATAATGCAATCGAATCTTTGATTGTGTTTTAATTAATAACAGTTTTTATTTGTTAAAACTAAATAATTCTATTTTCGTCCGCCATATAATTGTATATTAGAAAAATCATAGTAGCCATGATTGCAATATGGCGGATTGAATACTAAAATATTTATTTCTCTTTTCATTCAATGTGAATATGAGAAGACCATGCAATTGACAATCAAAAATAAATTTGGTTGATTATTAATTATTTAAAACTAAATTGACAACTTTATCGCCCTAGAGCGAAAAAGATTCACTTTACGCCCGCAATTGGGAGCCTAAAGTAAAACGTTATTAGGCGATTATAGAAAAAAACAGTTTACTTAGCTTTTTTGGTTTTCTATCCTGTTTTTAATCTTTTCTTTTTTTTTAATAATATTATCTCAACTTGATGGCTATTTCGATTCTTTAAATGTTTTTCCAAGAGTTTTTTTTGTTTCGTATTTTTGATTACGTCTAAATTTGATTTTTTTTTCTTTTTTGGTTTTAAATAGTAAATATTATATAGAAAAAAAAGTTCAAAGTTGATTATTAATTATTTAGGTCTAACTATGTAATTAAATTATAAAAATATATAAAAAGTAAATATAGTATAATAAAATATTAATTAAAAGTCGAAAATTTAATGCAATTTGATATTAATTTGTCAGACATTTTACGGAATTATTCTAAATCGCTAAATTAACACCTTATTGCCCTAGAGCAGAAACGATTCACTTTTCGCCTACATTCGAAAGCATAAAATTACACGTTAATTTGTGATTGTAGGAAAAATTAATTTCATGTACAGACCTTGTGTCCTACAACTAGAACAGCATAATATCTATTTAATGTAGTTTTTTTTTATAACGGTTACTTCAATGAATAATTTAAATACTGAAATTTAATAAGAAACTGCAAGTTTTTAATAATAGCTACAAAAGCACTTGAAAGAAATTTAAATTAGTAAAGACTTAATAGTGTTTCCAAGAATAGAATCTTATTTACATTTACAGTTAGAAAAAATCCAATTGCCGTGTAAAAATTAAGAAATTCCCATTTTGAGATGGAATATAAGCGCGGTTGCTAGCACTTAATTTTCTATTGCTTCCAAATTCCGGCAACATCATATCGTTACAAACATACTTGTTAATATTTATGAGTGATGTGTCACACACTTGTAAAGGCTGTGTGCGCAACTATCTAACTTAAAATTCTAACAAGTCCCGCAATCACCACAAAGGTTACTTAAATTTAACTTCCCCATTAGATTGAAAGCTAGAGCGAATTTTAAAGCACCAATGACATTTAATTGGGACTATGCATTGGCACAAACGAATATGTATACATTCATTGTATTCCTAATATTTTGGTTACCATTTGGAATTGTCTTAGCTGTAAATAATTTCGATAAAGTATCAGGGAAAATTTTCTACAATTTAGCATGGTTGGCAATAAGTAAAAGTTGTATAAATAGCGTTCTTTATGGTATTTTAAATCGGCATTTTCGAGGAGCTTATGTTAATTTGTTTCAGGTAAAAATATTAACTTTTTGTCATACTTTAGCTTGTATACATAATATACAATATTAAATAGAGGGAACCTCGTTCCAAGTGCAATAAAAAACCTCTAACGGAACCGTCCGTTTCAGTAGTTTAACAAACAATCTACAGACAGAAGAACTGAGGAAATTTATATTCTAGTTACAGAGTTGGCCTACTGAAAAATGATGGTTTTGTTAAAATTTTTGATGCACTTGGAACGGAACGTTGTAGAAAACTCATCGACACTTTGATTCACCAAAACTTGGGTTCACGTCATCAATTTATTTTCGAGTTACGCCATCCGAATTCTTACCGCTTACGTGCTAGACAAAGATCAATTTGACATTGGTGGATATGTAGAAAACGGGTATTATCGAAATTAAATTGATAATGAGAAGTCAAGCTTTGGTGAATCAAAGTTTAGTAATTTTGTGTTTTATTAATTAGTACTGTTGCTGCAAAACCACCGTCACGTTTTCAAGACGTCAAAGACCGGAAGGTGTAAGACCATCGGGTGATGTACGAGTTCACATTATACCTGGATACAATATGTATTGTAGTCCGCAAAGAGGAAACGAATGTGGACGAAGTAAAAGATTCACGGAAAGGTTAATTTAATTTTATTGTATGTGGATTTATAGCAATATAGTGAAAAGCACTGGATCAATAAACTTATGATACTTTTTAAAAAAGAACTTTGCATTTTCTAACTATAGTCTTGTCAATTTAAAAAGAATATAATGCAATAAAATGTACTATACAAGTAAATGTAGATGATCATCATAACCTTATAAATTTGTCAGAAAGTACTGAATACATGTGGATATGTGCCCAATGTCACGTGACAACAAAATGAACAAAAACTATACAGATAATAATCGCATTACACTTTTACTTATTATTGTATAACACTCATTTTACATTGTACGGACTATACACACGCTATATAGACAAAAAAAAAAATGTTCACACATCAATTTTTTTTTTTTTCCTTTTTTAGATCAACAGCAGCTCGAGCAAATGGCCGAGAAGTATATGAATTATGATGAGGAAATAATATTCCAGAAGTGGATAAAACTAGGTATGTCACCACTACTGTTCAACAAAGTGGAAAAAATATTGATCGACGAATAGAAGAAGATTATGAAGAAAAAATTTATGGCGTATGGATATAATTTAACTGAGATTTTTTGCCTATAATTTTTATACAATTATTAATTCTGTATTATTGTTTATTATTGCAACCTTCGCAACAATCTGCTCGTTCTACTGATTTAATTGGCTAAAAAACTCTGCATTGATTCTACATTATTTTGTATCAAGCAGCTTGTTGTTGTTTATTTCGACATTCCATTGAATCACAATTAGTAGCATTTATGGTTTTTGTTTTTTTTTATGATTACATTTCAAGTAGAATAACTCTTACAGGGTGTAACATTAATCCATTGATTCACCCGATGTACGCAAAAGACACATTCCTTATGGTTAGTTTAAACGAACTTAGTACAGGGCATTAATGTGTTGCTTTACACCTTAGTAAAAGAAAAGTAAGTCTAGCCACGCGCAGTACATGCATTTTAAAATTATCCCGATAACGTCGGGATGGACGCGACTTTCAAATTGAATATTAATTTTATGCAAATAATATATTTTATATATTTAATTTATACATATCTAATTGATAAAAATAATAAGCCACCTATGAGACAGTAAAGACAAACTAAAAGATCAAAACACAAACTAAAAAACCAACATAAAATCGACATAAAAAAATTCAAAGTCACAATATGAAGAAGAATAAAATAGGTTAAGAACAAATTCTTCTTACATTATGTTTAACGTTGGTTCAACATGTGGTTAAGTTAGGCCCAAAAAAACATATATGAGTCTGATACCATCGAAGTTGCGCACATTTTTTTCATTTTAATAAGCGAAGTGGCTGTACTTAGTTTTGGTTTTTACTAAGTTTCACAGTATTTATGTGATTCTGTATTCGATTTTTCGTTCGAGTCGCACTCAAAGTGCAATCGAAAATAAAATCGCTACTAATAGAGAATTTGCCTCCATTTATACGTTTGACTTTATAGATTGTAGTGACAACACGAAAATGACCTGTACCATTAAGTAACGTGTAAACGCACCATTATATACATATTGAAAGAAATTATCCTTTTTTTAGCAAACGAAAATTTGATGTATAAAAAAAATAAAATGGGAACTGATGCCTTTTCCGAGCTTTAAATAATAATAATAATAATAATTTTATATTTTATAAAAAAAAAGAAAGTAACACAAAGCATATTGGTATAATTTTTATGTATATTTTTTATGAATTTTATATGAAAACAAAAAAAGCAAGACTGACTATCTTAAGACTAGTCTATCTTTATTTATTTATAATAAGATGGATGTAGAATTGTTAAATCAGTGACGTAACAAATCATAGGGGGACGCCGAACGGTTGTCACGTCGCTGATTTAATAAAGTTAAACAAATTCTAGGTATGTATTTGTATATTGTAATTGTTGCACACTGAATAGTTCGACGTAAACGCACATTATAACGCTAAATATATTATTTATTTACGAATCTATTGCACCTATATGTACTGCAAGTATTATATTTGCAATATATTGACATCGTCGCTGTGTTTTAATTTTAGAGCTTTTCTTAAGCAATAAAATTTCGATGTTCCTTTAATTATTGTTGCAAAATTATTAATAATTTATTTCTTATAATTATATAATTAAATAAGTGAAAAAATATAAAAAGACACCGGTGGCGTAATTGCATAATTGGCACATGGAACCTAATGCTATACTAGCAAAAAGTACACTTTTTATGTTTAATTTTCACGCACATTTTTCCGTCCGCACCGCAATTCTGTCCTGCGCAATGAAAAGGAAAAAAAACGTAATCGTCTAAATTCACCCTTATGAAAAATGTTATGTTTTTGTGTCCACTTACCCATAGCTAATTCAAACGTAAATGTATTAATAATGTACTCCACCATATATATGCAATATATGTGTCACACGCTGTATAATAATAATAACAAACGAATGCATAAGAATTTCAATATACAGGGTACGGTCATAAAGTATTGAGACTATATATGTATATGTATGTACTAGTATTAAATAGGATATAAAATAAACGCTGAGCGAGAAGGGTATAAGTCGTATATTAGCATCGATTTATCCTTCTTAATTGATAAAGAAACACAGAATAATCTGTGAAATTAATGCAGCATGTCAAAATAATGTATTTTTCTATAGCTACCTAATGCCTTTTTACGTTGTTACTATTAAAAAATAAAACTATTATTTATACAGTAAAAAAAACAAACAAATTTTCATAATCCACCTACCTGTACTGTATCTGTGTTGACTTACCCTGTATGTCTATATTATTATATAAATGTGCGCTTCAAAAATTATATCTACATATAAAAAATATTTATCTGATAAGGTTTATTAATGTACTTATTTATACTATATGATCAGATGTATCTACTATACAGGGTGTCATTTAGAACCGTGAAAAATAAATAACTGACAAAATATTTTTAAAAATAATGTTTAAAATCACCCTGTATTTTTATAAAATCGCTTCCTATACGTATATGTATGTATGTATGTATGCATCTTATATGAAAATATGCATGTCATTACCCTGTAAATATGCCTATACAGGGTGGTCATAAAAACTTACCGCAAAGCATAAATATTATAATAGTGAAAACTGATTACGTTAGGAGTTCAAATCATACGTTATTTGACAGTGAAAATTTCGCATAGTGGTAATTTTTTCATTGACCACCCTGTATATGGATGTTAGCTTTATGTTGTGTATATTCTTTACATCAACGTAAGACTGTTTACATAAAAAAAAACAAAAAATGAATCATTAATTTCTCATGAATCAACTTCATCAGATTGTACAGGGTGTCCCACTCAGTAACAAAATGGTATTGAATTAAATCAAAATTGGGTGCCACTCTTATATGTATATTAAGCCAAATACTACATATGTATATGTATTATGTGTTTAGTCTATAGCTAGTGTATTTGACTTAAACTGCATCCATCAAGAATAGTCGAGACAGTACCAGTGTACTTACTTACAAACTATATCAGTTACTACTGTATATGTATAGTCATATCGACTAATGTTCGAGGATGTAGTTTTACTTATTTAGTTTAATAAATAAAGCAAAATGTATCGATCCATTCTCTATTACATACTGAAATACAGGGTGGTTTTATTGCTATGTGCATATATACATTTCAACATCAAATTAACATTGCATTTTTCCATTCATACTTTTTGAAAATTGACAAATCAGTCTAAGAGAGAAAACGAAGCGAAGAAAACGAAGCATCGTTAAATCGCTTTAGCTATAGTATAAAGCACTCTGTATTTTTTCAATTCAAATACATAAGCCATTTAATAGTAATAAGGCCCTGTAAAGAGAAGTATTCGCCGACGCCATTCTTTTATTCTAACGAAAGCAAAGTTTTATTTGAAAGTAGGCCATGGTCTCAGTGAATCTGTCTTCATTATTTGTTCAAAAAATGGACACACTTTTATGCTACAAACAATAGTTTAAAAACTAGGGGCCAGCAAAGTTGTAATTATAAACAATTCATTGATTAATTTAGTATTTTACAAAGCAATAAGTTGATTCGGAAATGGTGGCGGCGGCGAATAAACCTATCCTTTTAGAGCTTTATAAATAATAGTCGCCTTTTTCAATCTGTGATGACTTAATAAACGAAATAATAATAATAATAATAAAAAAAAAAACAACAAAGTGATAGAAATCAAATGCTTTCGGGACCATTATGTGTATGGTATCGATTCATTATAATCATCCTGTGTATGCATATAATATACAGGGTGTTCTTTCATGGCATGCTAATATTGAAGAGGGTGGGTTGTTTTTAGATTAGTCACCTTAAATTTGTTCCAAGAATCACCCGGTTCAATATTAGCATGTCATTAAGGAACATTTTGTATACCAGGATGATAATAAATTAAAATTTCCGATAACAATAATAATAATAGTAATAATAAAATGGTATGTATTGTAATAAAGGTTGATTCGTACTCAATTATTCGAATATTATAATTTATATTAATAGAATAATAATAATAATAAAAAATAAGATATATCAGAAATAAATGGTTGCATTCCAATTATGTGTCAGTTTTTTTATTATTTTCTTCAACAAAGTTCGTATACGAGAACGATGAATTGAGAATTACTAGAATTACAAAAAATTCTCAATGAATCTATTGGCAATGAACTTCACACTGTATGAACTTATAGTTACTATAGTTCCAAGGGAGATGGTATTATCGGCAGTGATTCTGCGCATTTCTTCGCTATGAAATTATTTTTCATATTGCGCAGAATCAATACTCATCATACATACACACATCCAGCCAAAAGAGATGCTAATCTTAACTAGCGAAAAGCCATAATTCGTTGCTATTTAATCAATTTGAGCTCTATATATACATACCTACTATATGAACTAGACTTAATACGTGAAATTGTCAATTAGTGACAAGTGCATATACCTAAATTTTACATTGTTTTTTCATCAGCTGTCAAGTAGAACACATTTTCAACATTTCATTGCTTAATTCTAATTATGTATCGAGTAAGTTTCATTAATTTACCAGCAATTTCCATTATTATTTCTATATTTTGTATGTCTATCACAAAGGATCCATCATATCCTACAGCAGTATTTTGTATAATTGCAACTGAATTTTGCGAAAGATTTTCTTTTTGTGGATTACGTTGTGAGTTAAGTATAATTTGATCATAGTATGTATCTAGTATGTATACAGGGAGAGTTTATACTCAATTTAATACAGTGAAAGTCGAATGGCATTCGTACCTATGCGATGTACTGCACCCCTGTAATTCATCATTCATACGTCACACCTGTAATGATATCAATTTTTAGAATTTGAATCAGCAAAGTTTGGGTTCAGGCCATCAATTCATATTCGATAATACCCGCTTTCTATACATCCACAGTCAAATTGATTTTTGCCTAGCACTTAAGCCGTAAGAATTCATGTGGCGTAACTCGAAAATTGATGACGTAAACCCAAACTTTGGTGATTTAAAGTATATATTAATTGATCTATATTACCTAACGGTTATATAATTTATTTTTTGCAGCAATTTTATCGTTATATTTGCGGAATGTATTAAGATTTCCTGAAAATCAAGCTACAGTAATATACCATGTATTCATTATGTGGTGTTACACGATGCCAGTATTTGGTGCGATTTATGCAGATAGTTATTTTGGCAGATACAGGTATTCTATCTGTCTACATTACTAGGGGTGTGTAATGAAATCTACATGAACTGCACAGTACAAAAACAGGGTAAAAAACATTTACATCAATTAACATCATCAACACATGTGCCGATATGGTGATTGTCAATCTAAGTCAAAAATGGCGTACTTATTTATAGTGCCCTAGTTACTGTCGTCTATGCCACACATCCATTATATTATCTTTTAATCAGTAAAGTACTTAAACTTATGTTTCAGAACTATTAGGAATTTCTCTCTAATATACCTAATTGGGAATATTTTGATGTGCATTGCAGCTATTCCAGTCCTTGATTCTAACCCAGTGTAAGCCCATATATATGTATTGTCTTGAATCTGTTGATTATATACTCATAGCAAAGATTGAAGAACTAGATTAGTTCTCTAATCTTTGCCTATAGGTACATGCAAATTGATTTGAACAGGGAATTATTTACAACTTTTTTTTAGATTATTCTCATCTATTGGTATGTTTCTAATAGCAATTGGTACAGGTGGATTAAAGCCATGTGTGGCAGCATTTGGAGCCGAACAATTTCGATTACCCGAACAAAGTGATTTATTAAGGTGAATGGTACCCACTAAGAGTGGGATTATCCAACTTCTCAAAGTGAATGCATAAACATAGTCGTGATTTTAGTACGCAAATCTTGATAGAAACATATTGTTTCTAATGGTATCGGTTATCCAATTTCTTAATTCTTATCTCCTAATACATAAACGTAATTTTTAACTTTTACGTATTAAGAAATACGAATTAAAAACACGTTTGCGCTTTAACCACAATATTTTCAATTAGATGAAAGATGTAACGTAACCTTAACCAAACTATTCTTAGGAAAAGACAAAATTTCTAGGAAATTTTCTCCATTATTAGGAAAATTTTCTTTCAGATATTTTTTTTCCTTATTTTATTTCTCAATCAATTTGGGTGGATTCATTGGAATGATTATTACACCAATATTGAGAAAATCGGTTAGCTGTTTTGGTGACGATACATGCTATCTGCTAGGTTTTGGTTTTCCAGCTGTTTTGATGTTCATATCAATATGTACGTATGATCAATGAAAGACCAGTTGAAAAACGTAAAGTAATTAACTTCAACCATATTTCTATGCCCCATAGTGTTGTTCATATTGGGAAAGAATTTCTATAAATTAAAAATGCCGAAACAAAATGTAATGTTGGAATTCATGCGATGCTGCCTGGTAAATAGAATATAGAAAATGCTTAAAATCTAATTGTGTACCGATCGCAATCTGTATACAGTCGGTGCGAACTAAAAGGAGTGTTAAACAACAATTTATGATCAACAGATAGTTAGTAACCGGCGGAACGTTGTTGTATTAATTTAAAGAAAATTATGGTTGGGGTAATAGTTGGGATAAACAAAAATTTGATTGTTAAATAATATAATTCATTAAATTTGAGTTTTATCAATTACAACTGATAAATTCTTGAATTACTTGAAAGCAAAGAAAAGCTGAATCAGCTGATAATTTATTTCAAAAGATAGAGAAATTCTCAACAAGGCAACATATTGTTACGATTTCAAATCAATGCAACTTTCGCACCGACAAAAATGTCGTCCCCTACATGAGCATTACTTTTACCGAGTAGCTGTAAAAATAGCTATACTAGTATAGTTTGCGATCGCCATCCTCCGATTGTGATTCATATCTAATGTATTTAGTTTGCCCTAGCTGAAAAATGGCGGATGCATCAACAATATGACCACAACCATTGGTTGGATTATGCAAAAATAAAATTCGATTGGAAATTAATTGATGAAATGAAACAAGTGTGCGCAATATTACTGTTATTTATTCCATTGCCGATATTTTGGTCGTTATTCGATCAGCAAGGATCTAGATGGACTTTTCAGGTTACGTATATTGGGCAATACTACGGAATATAACAATCCAGCAAGGCACTAAGATTCTTTTTCATTAATTTTTTAACCGGCAATATTGCATGACCTTGAGTACGTAAAACATACTTTATTTTATTTCATTTGAGCGAAATGTCAAGTATAAAACAATCATAAATATAAGCAAACATGTCACAATCATCAAAATTTGCTAGTTTAAGTTTTAACTCCTCTTCCTTTATGCTGGCCTAGCTGTCTCGCATATAAAATGCGAATGACTGGATTATTGTATTTTGTGCGGAAACTGGGAAACACATGAAATCTCTCGCTTCTAAGAATTCGATACATATTTCACTCTTGCCAACACGTTCTGTGATTTTTTTCTATTATTGTATAATTCTCATTTAAATTTGTTTAAACTCTACCTACATACATACTATATGAATAACTATTAATAAAAGTATAATTGCACATTGGATAGTATTATTTCCAGGCATCACATATGGATGGCAATGTAATGGGTATTCAAATCGTTCCCGATCAAATGCAAGTGATTAATCCGATTATCGTAATGACATTGATTCCATTATTCGATAAATTATTCTATCCATATTGCAGAAAATATAATTTTTTACAGAATTCATTGCATCGAATGGCGTTGGGTGGAATTACTGCTGGATTTGCATTTGTTCTAGGTTAAATTTATGCTAGTTTTAATTCTATTATCACAGCATTGATATACAATACAATATCATGTATATGAACAAAATATTGTTATCAAAGTGGAATAATTGGAATTTTCAGCTGGAATTTTAGAATTGATTCTTGCACGTAGCTATCCAGAGTTACCAGATAAAAGTTATAGTTCGATAAATGTTGTAAATACTTTGCCATGTTCAATTAAAGCATTCAATCCTTTTAATAACATTCAATTGATTGATAGTGAAGACATGATTAGGTAAAAATTTTTTAAGTGAAGCATCCAGCGCTGCCTGTATTGTATTGTATGCCATAGACTTTTACACGTTTTAAAGTCTGCGGTATATGTATAGAAAAACCAACAGGATTTGATCTTTCGTCATTGTTGTTACGTCATAACTTTTGTGCAACGTTGTCAACAGTGTTTTTGGAATTGCATTGATATTTTAATCGATGTTATTTAAAATTTTTCAATTACGGTAATTGTTTTAAATAATAAATACAATTGTTGAAATTTTATTCCAAACTAATTAAATCGTAAGTAAAGAGAAAGATAAACAAATATTTACTTTAACTATGATAGGACTGAGAAGTTTTTGTCTCACTTTTTATGTGTGTACAAGAGAAACTACTACACGTTTAATTGAAACGCTACTATAATTACTTTTAATTACAAAATAAAATCCAATTTGTCAAGAAAATAGAAAAAATAAGGAACAGTTCTACGAAATGATATAAGTAAAATTGATTCATTTTATTAAATTTTAAACAAATCTTGAACGACTAAGAAAAAATATTTTCTCTGCTAGCGCTGAATTTTAATATCAATTTGAACACTTCACATTTTACATCGATTTAACGTAATAAAAATACTCTAAATCATAGTTACAATTTTGATATACTGTTTTTCTCTAACTATGGCACAAGCTTCTATTGGGTTTTGCTGTACATGCATAGGCCATTGATCAGGAGCAATATACACCACTACTAGATTGTACGGCGACTGGCAGTCAGTTTCTTGTGGACGACATGGTGGAGGCGCTACTTTATGTAGAAATCAATTTTTTTCAACTTTAGTTTTAAATTTTCTGCAATATTTTAAATTCAATTTTGTAGATTTCGAAACGTCTTATGTCATAATCGCACACAATACAAATTAATAATTGAAGCACCATTACAGTGTGGCACACTGACTCTTAAAAAATCACTTTTTGAAGTTTCTGCAACATTACAAGAAATTCAAGTAAATTATAGGCTCCCACATATTGTGTCTCGAATATTGGTTTATTCCATGAATAACGAGATATTTTACATATTTGCTTTATATTTAAGGAGGATACATTTATTATTTCTACTAATCAGAAGAATGAAATTCATGGCTACGCAACTGATCCAATTGATTTTCAAAAATCAATCAGTGGGAATCCAAAAGTGAGGTAGAGCATCGTTTCCTTCCTGATAATATTCTTTATTAGTATGTGAATATTAATAAATTTACCGTCCATTCCACTATTTTTTTTTAGAATAGATTTTATTAAAAATACCAACATATTAACAAACGTAACGGTCACATTTAAAAGTCAAACAGGATTAGAAGATATGTATTTTGTTAAATCAAAAATCAATACATCTAATATAATAATTGTTTCACCCTATATGGAAATACCCCAGGGAATGTAAGTTCATACAGCTAATTCAATATGGAATATTCAAAAATTCAAATCTATTATAGTACATATACATGAAAAAATCAGATCATTTTTAATATTAACTGATGGTCTCCATAATTATATGTATCTTTTGAATGTAGGCAACACATAATTCACTTATTTTATTTTGCTATATAACTCGAATTCACTAAAATTCAAAGTTGTTTTGTAAGTTCATTCATAGTCTATTCGATAATTCAGATTCTGAAATGGGGTGTTACTGGTACCATTTGAAATCTAAACTATGTAAATTTTATAAAAGAAAAGTAGCTACTTTTGTATTTGCTTCGTATTTGTACTTTCCTTACGTTTTAGATACGAGTGTAAAATAAGAAGCGACGATAATGAACATTTATATGAGACCCATTTCCATTTCGCTTTAGGTGGCGTTTACTCATTAATTGTAGAGGAAAATCGAGGAAAATTAGACGTACGGAAATTGGCAAAATTGATCTTAAGGAAGTAAAACAAACGTTGCATTTCTTTTTTTAGTTTGTCAAAATTTATACAATGTCAAGTCCAAATTCAGTGAATATTTTATGGCAAATACCACAATATTGTTTCATTTCAGTGGCAGAAATTATGTTTGGCATTGCAGGATTAGAATTTGCATTTACGCAAGTAAAAATGTAGACGCATTTTTTCGGGATTATACTTTAATAATTTTTTTTTTTTAATTCGAATCTATATATATAGGCTCCTAAATGTATGAAAACTATAACAATTGCTGGTTGGTACTTATCAACAGCTATTGGGAATTTATTCGTAATTATCGTGACACAATTGAACATATTTAAAAATCAGGTAAAGATATATATGAAATGATTAGAATCGACGGAAATACTTATTTGCTACTAGGATAGATTTTTGATTTGTTTAGGCCTACGAATTCTTTCTGTTTGCCATGTTAATAGTAGCCGATATGGTGGTATTTATTGAAATGGCTTCCAGTTATCAATTTATTCAATTGGAAATGGATAGTTCGATATTAATTCGGCAAGAAATACAAAAAAATTAATCGCATTAAATATATCATTATGTATTGATAAAAAAATAATTGATTGCACCATGTCCATGTTGACAAAATCGCTCCAGTCCGATCATGATTTAAAAATTTTGTCCCGTGACTTCTAATTCTGCCTTACAGAAGATTAGAATCTAATATAACCTTACATTTCATATTTTTCAAATAAAATGATTTATTTATTATTTTTCTCATTTGTTAATTAATTAATTTTATTCTAGATAAAATACAACGGTATATTTAGCAGTATGTACTATATTACATAAATTAAGTGTTATAGATAGTATAAATCTAATTTCAGCGATATTACGATCAATACATTCAGATAATAAAACCAAAATAAGACCATTTAAATTGTACAAATACTTTCTTGAAACTGTAAATAGATATAATACTTTATAATTAATAAAGCTACAATACCAATTTTAATTATTTAGAGTACAATATTATAATAGTCCATAATCAATGATTAAAAATGGCTTTGAATCATATGGGAAAATTATGTTTGTGGTGAGCTTACTGATTTTAAATATTTCAATTTACTATACAATACTAGCAATACACTTATTACATTAATTTTCTATCAAGCCCTACGAGAAAAACATTATTAAGCAATTTTCTAAAAGATAACTTTCTAAACGTCAGAAATTTTCGAAAAAACAAACCTACCAAGGAAGTAAAAACTCCAGCGAAAATTGATCCTAGTAGTATAGCAACACCATTTTACAATGCACAAGGATCTGGAAATTACACTTTAAGAACATTATTGAAACCATTTATTTTTACTGTTGGTGTAAGTCTATAAAACTATTTAACATTTATTAATCGTTTAATGATAAAGTCTTCGTTGATGGGTATAGTTTTCAGGTGCTACTGTGGTAGGATGCACGATTTGGGAATATGAAGATTATAGGGCGAAAGCATTGCGTGCCATAAATAAATCTACAAAATTTTTCAAACGAAAAACTGAAGAAGTATTCATTTTCATAAATTATAATGTTGTTGTCCTTGCAATTAAATTTTGCTTTTCGCTTTCGTAGAATGGGATCATAAAAGAAATAAAAAAATGGTGGAATTCATTATCAAATGGAGATAAAATGTTTATTCCTATTTGTGCAATTAATGTAATTGTATTTTCCGCTTGGAAAGTGCCACGATTACAATATTTCATGTTGAAATATTTTACATCAAATCCGATTGGCTCCAATCAATGTATACCAATGATTTTATCTACATTCAGCCATTATTCAGCATTGCATCTGCTGGCCAATATGTATGTTTTACATAGTTTTATGTTTGGTAATTACTTCGTATTTGTCTTTTAATTTTTAGCTTAAAATTCTATTCAATTTTTAGGTGTTGTTCATGATGCAGGAAAATTTCAGTTTTTAAGTTTATATTTAAGTGCTGGGGTGATATCGAGTTTTACAAGTTATTTACATAAAATTCTGTCAAAACAGCCCGGGCTATCATTGGGAGCTGTAAGGATATTTTAGTATTTTGATCATTTAAATGTCAAGTCATTTTAAAACGAAATATTGTTTCAGTCAGGTTCAATAATGGCAGTTCTAACATACACATGTGTACAATATCCTGATGTTAAGTTAGGTATCATTTTGGTACCATTTCTTTCCTTTTCAGCTGGTACCGTAAGTATTATACAAAGTTCTTTCAATTTTATGACTGTGATGCATGTTTAGAGTGGTAATTACAAACTCATACCATTATTGTATATACGTACTTGATTCTTTTAGGCTTTAAAATTCATTATCGGCTTGGATACAATGGGCGTTCTATTCGGTTGGAAATTATTCGATCATGCTGCACATTTGGGTGGAGCCATAACTGGAATGTTAGTGAAATAACTAGTAATTAAGATAAGTTAATTCTAATGAAAGTTGTTTTGTAGCTGTTGGGCATTATGGGGCAATCAGTATATCTGGAGTAAAAGAGATGTTATCGCACGATATTGGCATGATATTAGGGGGTCCTTCTAATCAATGGATCTTCTGCTTGCAAAATAAAAAAATCTTTGGTTTTTAGAAATTATCGAAATCTTTGTACATTGTGAATAACAATTTCAATAAATTATATACATTTGCCGAATGTATAACGTGTGAATCGAATATTATCTACTTTCCGGATTAAAGACAATCTTCAATTTCGAATTCAAGTTTGTTAGATTATTCTCCATCGTTTTCTTCCATTTCCTTATTATTGGGGGCACTTTTTTCATTACAGAAAGCAAGCAAATTATACTTTTTGTATTTCAAATAATTTGGTATAACACTTAAAAATGTATATCTCCGAATCACTTCTACAACAACTGAAATTTCTGCATTCTTCAAGTCCACTTTATGTTCAATATTATTCTCTTGACCTTTTTTAGCAATCACGTTTGCTACTGTTTTAATTACTTCATCACGATTTAAATTATCATTATTTCGATGATTGAATATAATTGAAAATGTCTTCGCCACAGTTGAAAAATGTGTATCATACAATCGTTCAAAAGCCATTTGAATATCATTTATATATGATTTACATACAATTTCTACTGGTACTAAACGGATTAAAAATTTGGTTTCCGGTGTCTTTTTTTCACGAATATCAATTAGAATACATTCAGCTAATTTAATAGGGTCATCTAATGTTGTCTTGATAAACATGATATTTTTTGCTCCTGAATTTATATATTGAAATCGTTTTACATCGGATTTCAAATGAGCAATTTCGTTTTTCAGTTCGTCTTCGATTTCTCCTTGTATAGAACTACTAGCTTCAGGTTCAGTTTCTGATACTACTGGCCATAAAACATCTGCATATTTGTTTAAAATATTATAAGATTCTTTAACGCAATCTTTCTCGCGATTATTACAGCTACACAGAAAACCTTTTAGACCAACTTCTAAATTATAATTTCTGTTTGGTTTTTTCTTATTGGACCAGTGTTTTTTGAATTTGGATTTCTCTGGTTTATTCATTTTAAAAATATGATAGGAAGTTTTATTTCACTGTAAAATAATTTTAAAATTTTTGACTTTTATGGATTTTTGGAGGTTAAACACATCAAATTCTTCTTTCTATGGATGCCCAGAAGAGATGCGCCATGCGCACTATTATCAATGATACAGTTCAGTTCTGAAATCTGAAACTCACATGGCCGTATTCATAGTCGTTATTTAAGGGTACCTTTTCACGTAAGTGGCACGATGTAACAAAAAACGGTTTCATAGTCATTCATAAGTGTTTTTTAAGATCAAAATTTGCCTCAACATTTAAGTGTCAAGACATGCCTGTGAAATCACCACTAAAAACCTGAAAAAGTTAAAATTATTGATTTGATCATAACATCAATTGGCATATTCTTTATTACAAGTATTGCGAGAAATAATTAATAAAACATAAAATCAAATACTTACATAATAATTTCCAGTAGTATACTATAGAATCGCAACGACATAAGTAACTCGAAAGGAGTTGGTAATTGGTAAACCCCGAACGCTGTCTGTATTTAAGAGATTTATTATTATTATAATTACCAATTAATAAACTTAATTGTCACACACTTCCTTTTCTGAATTTTGCACCAATGCTTTTGGGTAATTTTTTCATAACATTCCAAATTTCCATTATTTATGATCCCTGGATTATCCCTGTCTCTTATATAACGTTTTGGAATTTTTGGAATTGATATTATCTCTTGCATATATTTTTAAACCCAGATAGGGTACTAGGCTTGTTTATAAGTTAGGTTTATATTGGTTTATGGTTTGGTTTATCAATAAATCATAAATAAATGTTTTATTTTTAAAAAGTAAAATAAATTTTTACTCACCCCAACTCCGTCTACATACTTCCATTTCCAATACAAATATACATATATCGCAAAAAAATCTTGCAATTAAAATACACTTAAGGGTAGTAAAATGGACACGTAAATGTTGAGGGAAATTTTGATCTCAAAAAATACTTATCGATGACTTAACCGAGTTCTGTTGTTTCGTGCCACTTGAGTGGAAAGGGACCTTTAAATAACATACTTAAATTAAATAAGTTAAATCACTTATTTAGTATTTTCACTTGGCAACATTGAACGTTCTAAAATCACGCAAATTTTCGTTGCCAAACCAGACATAAAAAAATAGCAAAAATTGGAAAGAGGCAACACCACTTACACAACATGCACGACACACAAAAACAAGAAAACAAAACAGAATATTATTCTTTATCTCGCTCGAAGCACAGCAGAAAATAAAGACGACTTGATCTTATAGGGCATACGCCATCTGTCACATACAACAGCTCAAGTGAAGTGTCCCAAAAAAAAAAGGTTTTTTCCTTTTTCCAGTTATTCAGTTTTTGCATTTATTGTTCTTATTTTGTTGTTTTCCCCCTTTTTTGGAATTGCTTTTTTATTGTATGAGAAAATTATTTGTAATGGAAGTGCGGTTGGAATAGAAATGGGTTTCGAAATCAATAGATTTCAAGGTGATGTTGATGAAGAATTAATTTGTCCCATTTGTTCAGCGGTTTTGGAAGATCCTTTACAAGTATGTATTTTCTCATATTAATGAATATTGTTGTAGAAGTTCAATCTGTTTGACAATTTCATTTCGGTCATTTTCAACATTTTTTGTTGAATTTGAAATATATCTACCCACTCAAAATTTTTTTTTTTTTTTTATAAATGGTTTATTATATAAATAATAATGGCCATTTAATGTCTAAATAATTAACTTATTCAAATACATGATAATTACAATAAATTATTCTTTGTGTAGGCTCCTGAATGTGAGCATGTTTTTTGCAAGGCCTGCATTACACAGTGGATTTCTCGTCAGCCCACTTGTCCTGTTGACAGACAAAATTTAACTTCAGCACAACTGACGAAAGTACCAAGAATTTTACGAAATTTATTAGCCAGGTAAGTTGAGTATTCAATATTTTAATTAATTAAATAGAAATAGGATAGAAGAAGGAAATTATGAAATTAGACATAGATTAATTATTATTATTTAACTAGGTAGGTATTTCGAATGAATGAATGAATTCTTAATCATAATTATCATTAGTAAGAAATCAGTTAATCAGTCACACATAAATAAATATAAAATAATAGAAGAATAAATAAGTGAAAGTGTGATGGATTAAAAATGATTAGACACGTTTTCATTGTTTAAAGATATGTTTTTTTACGATTGTTGCATATTATTCACACCCACATTTTTTTTTTTATTCTATTAAAGACTGACAATTAATTGTGAGAACGCTCAATACGGCTGTCCCAGAATGTTGAATTTAGATACACTTCCTGCTCATTTAGAAGAATGTGAACATAATCCAAAAAGACCTGTCCTATGTGAACAGGTACATATCAATTAACGAATTGACATGATCAAAACTATTTTAAATGCTGATGGTTTTGTGTGTAATTTTTTCATCCCTTTTAATCAATTTCAGGGATGTGCTTTAGTAATTCCAAAAGATGAATTAAAAGATCATAACTGTATAAAAGAATTACGATCATTAATTACGAAACAACAACAAAAAATGAACGAATATCAACATGATTTCCATGAACTTAGATTTTTGATTCTAGAGCAAAGAAGGGAAATGCAATTAATAAAAGTAATTACTAAACAACGGTTAATTTTTTCAGTAGATAGAGGGCATGTTTTAATAATTTTTGTTCTCTTTAAAATAAGGATTTTATGAGAGCACTGAAAACATTGAATCCATCAATGCGAGCAATAGCTGATGCAATGGAAGTGGTTCGATGGAGCGGCACATTACAAAGAGCACGAGTAACTCGGTGGGGTGGTATGATATCAACACCAGATGATGCTCTACAAGTAAGCAACAACCAATAGAAAGAAAACTAATCGAAATTCTTATAATATACAATTTTCCCAACAGAGAATGATTGAAAGAACATTAACAGAAATGGGTTGTCCAATGCATATCCTTACAGATTTAATGGAGAATTGTCATGAATGTCGATGGCCACCTGGTTTGTGTTCACTTGAAACACGTCAAAATAATAGAAGACAATATGAAAATTATGTGTGCAAAAGAGTACCAGGTTAGAGTGATTTAAAGTTTGATCTAAAAAGTGTTGTAGAGCTCTAAAAAGATTGGCATCCACAGCTGTCATATTTAATTTATTGCATTGTAAAATGCTAAATTTTAAAATATAATAAAAATCAAAATATTTCCGGGCTTAAAAACGGCGCCCTCAATATGTTTCCGGCGACAAAAAGAATTAGTTTTGGACAGTTACCATTGGCGGCGTATACTTTGTTTATGTCTAGTTTTTTATTTTTTTATTTTCATTTAAACTTAATTTCATTATTTATATTATCTGGTAACATTAACATTTAAAATGTACAAAGACCAATGTTGTTTTGTTGCGGGTTGCAAGACTGGACTGCCATCGGACAATAATTTAAAATTAGGTTTTCTGCGCCACTAATTGTATAATATTAAAATTGAAATAATTCGCACAATAACTGCTTAAATGAAAATTGATTTTTTGTATTAAATAGTCCGATAACAGAATCACAGTTTTAATTTGTTTTTATCAAAATCGATGATTTCCTTTAAGATTTAGAAAATAAAATTTCCCATAAGGACAATGTTAAATTATTTGCATTAGTCTACTCCAACGCTACCTAGTGGGGTCCACTTTTTCTCTCGTTTCTCCTCTTTCTGTTATTTCTTCATAAGTATGTGGAAAGAATTACGGAAAAATATTAAAAGTTGGACTACTATCGATATATTGTGATATATTTACCATTTCTTTTTCTAACTATAGGTAAACAAGCCGTCCTAGTTTTACATTGTGACAATCAACATATGAGCGAAGATATGATGGTAGAACCTGGATTAGTAATGATTTTTGCGCACGGTGTTGAATAATGATGAGATTGATAATAACAATTATTAATAATGATAATAAAGATATTTTATTATTCTCACTTCTTCCTACGCATCTATCTCTATTCCATGTTCATTGTTTTTACATATAAGGTACATTTTTTGATAATAATTTTAATTTAGATAGATATATAATATTTTTACATTCCTCTCAATTTCTTCAATTCAATGAAGATAATGTGTTTATTATTCGTTAGTCGTATACAAACGAAAAGCTAAAATGTCGATGAGAATTAATTATTGTTATTATTCTTGCTGTAATGGCGAAGGACGTAATATTTATAATGTGATATTTAATTTTCTAAACAGTAAATTGGTTTCTTGTATACGATTCAGTAACTTGTTTTTTTGCAATGCAATCTATTTGTTTAGCTTTGTATTTTACGCTTCCATTTATGTCTACCGTAACAATTGATTTATACATATAAGTATTTAAGCTTGCCACACATCAATAGCGATGAAATGCAAAAGAGATGAACTTATAAATCATTTTTTTTTTTATTAGATTGAAAAGTTTGATTTGAAACTAGATCTTTATGAAATATTTCAAAGTAAAAAACTCAAACTGTTTCTGTCTATTTAAAGAGCCGTTTACATTTTCAAGCAATTTTTCACAAAAACATTGAGAACAATGGGTTTTATACTAGCATTTTGAATAGTTTAAACATGTTTTCAGTATTTTGTGCAATCAAAAGTTAGGTTGGTACATAATCAAACACTCATTGGTTCGTTTAGATTACCACGAACGAATGAGGTTCTTTGAGACACTGAAATACATAGTCAACTGTGTGTTACAGTGGATTCCCAGGTTGACTAAGAATATGAAAAACAAGACCCTATACAGGTAGGTAATAGTTATTTACGTAAAAAATGCGAGTGGGTGTCAGTGGGGTATACACATTTCCGTAAGTGTTCGTACACCATTTTTCCCACGACCACAACCACGATTTTGAACTTAAAAATAGCAAAGTCGAAATGTTGAACAATTGAAGTCGTTCAGTTTTGATAATTTGAAAACAATAATTGTCAATGTGTTTCTTATAAGTATATTATTAAAACAAATAAAAGAACAAGAACTAAAAGTAAGTAAATAATTAACATAAACAAATTAAAAATGAATTCTCCATATGCAGCTAATTCGGTTATTACACGGATTTTGTATACGATATTTTTTTCACATTAGCATTAAATTTAGCGTAGTAAAAGAGTCTACAAATAATAAATAAATAATTGATAAACTATTATTATCGAATTATTTATTTTTAATATAAAATTATTATTTCTATTATAAATTGTTTCTATTTTGAAGCCCGTGCGGAAAATAAACGTAAGTTACTTTCCGCACGTGCGCTTGCGTACAGTAGTCAGTTTTGAATTTACTTCAGATCTCATTGATATTGGCCGTTTTCCATACAACCTCCATAATTGTTATCCGTTTCTTTCGTAGGGGATCGTGGGAAAAGAAATAAATGCTTGTACGAAGTCTGCCTGGTTCAGAAATTTTTGAGCTATTAACTACTAATTCATTTGATACGGATAATTGACAGCATATCTGTGTCTTGCCGAACTCACTTTTGACAAGAGGTTTATTTTTCTTTATTATTATTTAATTTTTCTCGAAAAGAGGAAAAAATTTGTTGTTGAAAGATGTAGAAATTTAAACTGAAATCAGATCCAATTTTTTGTTGGGGTGGGAAAATGAGATTTTTATTAATATCTATTGTCTTTGTGACCATATAATAACACACGTGTGCATCTATATTTATTGGTATTTCTTTGGTAAATTTTGTGCTAACCGTTTTGCGTGTGTAAACGGAACGCGGCATTAATACAAAATTGCTGGAGTAAAAATGTGCAAAATGCTTAAAAGTGTAAACGGTCCATAAAAAAATAACGACTTATATGAGATTTGCCTTATAGCTTTTGGTGAGCGACAAGCTCTATGTTGACGCCAGCTTTTTTTTTATAATCAATAGTAATTAATTTAGTGCATGTTTTAATAGATCTCAAAAAATGCCTGGGTTAAAAAAAAAACGATTTTTTTTTTCTTACTTCACTAGTCAAATTAAGTTCTACTACCATTTAATAAAAATTGAATTTTACGAAAATTATTTTATATAACAATTAATTAATTAATCAAACAATAATTTGATTTATCAATAAGAGAAAAAAACCTGGGCTGATTGTTATTAAGTTATCATTAAGCTTTATTATTATCACTATTATTTTCATTAGAGGTTGTATGATTTAATTTAAAATAAAACTAATTTGATTTGTTTTCTTTTGCTTTGTTTTTAAACATTTGCCAATCGCTTAATGCTAATTATTAAATTCCATTATTAAGATAAAAATAGCTCAAATAGAATAGCTACAGTAAGTCAAAATTCAAGCATAAACAATAATATAAAATATACATATGTAATTAAAACTACAATTTCTATCGATACTTTTTTATTTGTTGATGAATATCAGTATTCGATTTTAATCGGTGCGGCATGTGCCCACCGAAATACTACCCTCTGCTGTTGTTTTCGCAAAATCAATTAGATCGTTGTTTAAATAAACATTTCGAATACATCCTACATATGGTAGACGTGATGTAATTCCTCGAACACGTTTCAAATATCGATGGCCTCCCAAGAAGAGGGCACTGCCTGTATCACTCGATATCGCCAGATGGCTGCCAATTTTTGGTTCGGTAAAAACGTTGTCAACTGATAATGTTACTACATTTTTCGATTTTACAGCTGGAATTTAAACCATATTAAATTTGTTGTCGTATTTCTTTTGAACACTAATATTTAGCAGAATGGTTTATTTCTCACCTCTTTAAATGGATAACCTTTTTACTAATGAAGTCACCACTTTTAAGGTAAAATGATAAAGTGTATTAATTAAAAAATTAGCCATTAGAAAAGCAGAAAAAAAAGAGTAGAAACTAAACCATTCTTATATGTGTAACATACCTTGAATTTCATGCCAATGTCCATTGCATAGTGTGAAACTATCATTACTACGTGGTGTATAAGTAGCTGTAACAGGCCCTTTCCCATTTTCCACTGTCAAACGTAATCTACCATTAACCATTTCAAGTACGACATAATCTTTTTTACCATGTACGGCCATTAAAACAGCTAGTAAAGGGAAATACTTCTAGTATTTTATAGGCAAGTTATTTGAATAGTTAAGTCCATACCTGTATTTACTCTTGGTTTTATATCCATCTTAATATTAAACATTTGTCCAACTTTATGTTTGTCTTTCAATTTAACAAATGAATTTAAGCCACCAGCAAAGAACGTACCAACCTATCCATATATCGTATAAATTAATTCTAAAGTGGACTTTACAGTTGACAAGCTTTCTTGTCGGCAAGTTAATTTTTGACCAGTTTTGCATTATGCACGCGCATATTGTACTTGTTATCAAGTATTCTTAGACTTATCAAAAATAGGTTCTGAGCGTTATTTTTCTTGTCACTTGTCGGCAAGTTTGGTAATATTTTGTATAAATTCCCGTATACCAACTAAACTTTTAATTCCCAAGGGAACAGCTGATATTTATGTTTATATTTAATAATCTGTTGCAAAAATTAGCTTAGAAAATTTTGTTTATCTAGTGACGATTATTATATTTTAACTATTGTGCTAATTTACGATAAGAATAAGTATTAAAATATGAGATAGATCTATTTTACATAGATTTTTTTTATTTTGGATTGACATTTATTAAATCTAATCGAAATGGTCGAAAAGAAAATTGGCGACTGTAAACTCAAAATAATGGTAACTTTTTTCTTCAAGAAACTTGCCATCGAGAAACTGGACGACAAATAACTTGTCAACGCTAAAGTGCACTTAATTAAATTGAGGCCCACAAACTACTTACTTCAACTTTTTCGGAACATGGAATAACATTAATTTCTTTTTGTTGTTCCATCGGTTTATCATTCATACTGAAGTTTTTAATACATCCTTTATATGGTGCTGTAACATTCTATAGGTATAAGAAAACATCAATTCCATTGATAGTTTAATTATCAAATAAGTAGATTAAATCATACCAGTTTTGTTTGAATGTCAACATCAACACCACCAATATAAAATGGTGTATGAAGATCTAATGCTGCTGTTCGTTGTGGTAATGTGCCTTTTAAACTTGATCCATCAATTCGTAGTTCGACATCCGGTCCTTGTCTACTGAATTGCACTGAATGCCAATTGTTATCATTATATGTTAATTGGCTACGTATTATTAATGGTGAATCGGGATCGCCTTTTAATGCGTACGTCAACTAAACATTAAAAAAATCACTGATCTATAGTACTAAAGTGATTTCATACCGTAATACTTACAAAGCCTTCTTGTATAAGCAACGCTGCATAATGTCTATGAGTCTTATCACCGGAAACATAGAATAAAACACCTTCTAGTTCACTAGTTTTAAATTGCAATGAAAAATCGAAATTCTTTCGATATTTTCCTCTTGATACATGGTACTCTAAATGGCTATTTAATTGCGTTCCAAATTGATAACCAGTTAATTTAATATCTTCAACTGCACTAGGAGTTACTGGTAATGCACAACCTTCATGTTTAGGCTACAACAATAGGATGAAATCCTATTAAATAAAATCTAAAATTCTCACATTCATACCTGGGCAGTAGTTGTTGGTATAGGTACAAATGACTGTCTAGGAACTGGACTAAATTGTGTATCTTGTTTCACTTTTGATTCGGGTGGAACTATAACTGCTGGTACTAGTGGTGCTTCTGATGGTTGTTCCGTCACTATTATATTGGGATAGTGAATAGTGAGTGGTAGATCATGATCGAAATCAAAACCACCATCACCTCTACCCGATGATCCTGTAAAATACACTTTCACATTTCTGTAATGGTTATAACAAAAATTATATACCTTCTCTAGATGCATTATCAACTTGTTGATCTGTTGCAACTTCAGCAGCCACTGTCACTACTTCAATAGGCGATAAATCAGGTACTATTAGGAAAAAATTAACAATGAATAATTTTTTCATAAAATAAGAATATGTAGCCATAGTTATTATTCTAAGCTCCGTCTAACAGTTAATTTACTTTTCGCATCAGATAACTAGGCCACTCCCATCGATCAGAGTGGGTGGAGCCAATGAAAAACAAATGTAATTATTCAGTGGGTAGAGCTTAGAATAGTAACTGTGGCAATAAATTTAAAAGTTGACGAGAAATGTCTATAGGCATTTGGGACCTAATCTAACATTACTGATCTATACAGCCGAATCAATGGTTGTTTGATCACAATAACGGACATTTCTTTTCATTTCAATCTCATTTACATTTATGTACTGATGGATTAATAGGTAAATAATCTATATCCAATATACATGTATCTAGAATTTCATTTGAGCTATCTGTTGTATTAGCAAAATTCTTGACATTGCCATTAATTGTCAAATCTGCTATGCATCCTTGGAATGGTTCCTTTGTACCGACATTACCCGGATGTGGATTGATTTTACGTGAGAGTCCACCAACATACATTGTAGCATATAATGAATGGAAAGGTGGTGGAGTATTATCAGTCCTATTTAATTCATGTAAAATAATTGTAATTTTTGGCTTAATTTACACCATGGGAGGGGGGCCTACACTTACACTTTATAATCATAATCATCAAAATCAACTCTTAAAAATTTATCGTTATGCATAATGGAAACAACATGCCATTGACTATCATTATAACGATCCTTATCCTTTGATACTAATTCGATTTTTTGACTAATAACTTTTAAACGTCCATCGACCAATGATAACGAAATTGCATTACTTTGATCTGAATCAGTTAGATAAAAGATTAATCCATCTTTTTCTTTTGTTTTAAATTTCAACGACACTTTAAAATCATTATTAACCGATATTGGATTCCAAGCAACATAACCGCGTTTTGTTCTATTGAAAGACACCATTGGCGCAAACTGAAATGTAAGAATCATTTAGACATAAAGAGAAAAAAAGTGATAATTTTAGTGTCTTATTGTCTTGCATGACTAAAATTGTTAGTTTACTGAAAATCAACTGGATAGAATTGGTGAAATTAAAGGCAAGCTCATTGAATGGGCGGTTTCTAACAAATAATTTGAGAATATCATATAAATATGTGCTTAATTTAACTTTAATTTTTGTCATACAAGAAACAATATAATTACCACGAATAGCAAGAATTGTGGAATTTCAGTAGGAATATTATGTTCTCTTATCATTATTATTAATGTACTGTACCTTTTCTGGACAACCAGGTATGATGTCATATGCTTTAATATTGTTTCTTAAATCAACTGGTTCACCTGTTATTGTTATATTACTTATACAACCATCGAATTTAATATCTGTTACTTCGCTGAAATTATGTTTTCTTGGATGGCCTGAAAGTTTACAATTAGTTTTTGATTGAAGTTTTCCTTCAAATCAAATAGCATATTTGTATATAATGCGTACCACCAAAAGAAATAGTTTCAATAGCTCCTAAATTAGTTCCAGTAATTTGTTTTGTTCCATCTGTCACAGTTTCATCATCAATTATCAATTTGCCTCTGAATCCATCTCGTGTTGCCGTTATTTTATGCCAGCGACCATCGTTGTATTTTTTACGAGAAATGAATTTTTTCGTGCCATTACCCAAGTTATACTACAGATATATTATTATAAGTATTAATAGATGACTCTAAATTATGTTCCGCCCACCTGATATAAAACACGCCCATAATTCAACTCCAAAGCAAGGAATGTGTTACCTTTGTCAGCGAAAAATAGCAAACCGTCCGCCGCAAATGTTTTAAAAGACAAAACAATGTCCGTTTGCGATTTTATCGATAAAGATCGAGCATCTAATGACACATAACCTTGTCCATTAAACCTGTATCCGGTGCTTGGTTGCAAAACAACTAATTTATCGCTATAAATTTACAATGTTTTATTGCGAATTTTATAATATTTCAATTAATTCAGTTAATTACCGCTCAATTGCACCATGATTATTCTCATAGCCTTCTACAAAGTTCCATAACGATACGGGATTATTTCCAATAACTAAATCTTCAATTTCACCATCAAAGGAATTGAAATCAATGGCTTTTTGCATTTCATAATGCACGGGGAAACTGCCAACGAATAATTTCGATTTTTCTTTATCTAAATTGAAAATTGTATATGGTCCAGAAAAGGTTTTTGCTTTCGTATAAATTCTCTCCTGTTTTCCTGGTAGTTCTTCACGTATTGACAGTTTTGCATTGTGCCCGACCCTAAGAAAAAGTTAAAGAAGGTAAAATGGAAGTAAACGATGAACAGAATTGCACTAATTACTTTGATCGTAGTTAATGTCTTAAGAAAACATTTAATTATGATAATCTAGTCTACTTTTTTAATAAATTAATTTTTATTTTTATATTCAACATTGATAATGTTGGAATAATGGTTGAGGTTAAACTGGCAACATGTTCACAGTTTCTTAAAAGATAACTTTCAATAAAGGAAAAATTATCAGTTATAATAACTCTGATATAGGCATTTTTCCCCTCGTATGACTTGCAGCGCTCACATTAAAAGCAGTGTTCCACCTCGTATGCTTATTTGCAGAAACAAGATGTAAATTTACCTTTCAATGATAAATTGATACCAGACATTATCAGATACGACTTTATCATCTAAAATCACTTGATCTGGTCCATTTCCAATATCTAATTTCAAGACCGGATAACCATTTTGAACAACCAATGCCATATAATCGTCCTAAAAGATAGAAATTGCATCGATTACACACGCAAATTACAAAAAATACGAATACGGTTTACAGTTTTAGTTTTTCTTAAATTTGTTCCATTAGGATTGCCCAAATAGAAAATCAAACCATTTAGTTTATTCGTTCTAAAATAACCACTAATCTTTGTTGATGTTGTCAAATCTTCAATGTTATTTGGATTTCTTAATTCCAACGTGGTATTTGGGAAGAATTTCACACCGACTTTAATCTGATTGGCTATGTCGCGAGCCAATTGAATTTGCTGAGTAAGTGTCAAAATACTATTTTCGATATCTAATTGAAAAAAGAAAAAAAATGTATAGTATATATATGGACTCTGACAGCTTTGTATATATAAAAAAAATATATATCAATCCCCAAACATGCAAATCCCTGCGAACATGATAGACTTGATGATTTTAAGATCACTTAACCCCCAATGGGAGTTTCCGCTTAAAAATAAAGAATTAACAAAAAAATTATAATGTTTTTACCTTGTGAAATTTCGCTTCTTTTCTGTTGTATTTTCGGCAATTCTTCTAAACTCTCAATAACCGATGGTAAGGTTTCATTGACTGTGGCTATTTGTTTCTCTGTTTGAATAATATCGCGTTTTATATCGTCTACATCTTTTGGTAAAGCTTGAGCCAATATCTTTTCTTTTGGCAACTGCAAAAATACGAGAGAAACATTACAAAACACCAGCACACATCCTACTACTTCATTATGTTCAAAAAGACAACGTCCTCTGGTTTTTGAGTAATTTAAGAACGATAATTATTAACATACATTTGCAAATGATGCATTGACTTTCTCATCAACGGCAGCTGTAAATGAAATTGCATTTTCCGATGTTTTCGATGCATCTTTATAACTTTTATCTAATGGTATTAAATTTAAATTTTCCAATATCGTTTCGATTTCTTTCAATAAGCCATCGTTACTGGAATGCTGGATTTTAACTGGTAGAAACCTGGCAATTGCTTCCTTTAATGCTGGTTCTAAGTCTTGATTTGCTTTGCCATTTAATCTAAATCAATAAGAAATAACACAATTTAATTGTGTTTTTTTTTTGTTTTTCAGACATCAAGTTACTTGTGAGCATCATCGAGAACTTTACTGGAATTTGAATCTGAATCTAAAGTTCTTTCTTGTACGTTGCCCAAAATTCCAGCAGCATGATCGGTGTCATTTTTAGCAGTTTCTGCCGCTTCTCGAGCACTAACAATAAAATAATAAGAAAGTGAAAATAAACAAATTGAGATTGCCAATTGATGTTACCTTTTTACGGCCTCAACAATATCTCTATATGCTCTAGCTGCTTTAATTGCATCATTCGTACCGAAATGACTTTCGGATAGAATATGTTCCAACTTTTCGACTTTATCCGATAAATCATTGGCATGCGCTTGAACTTCCGGTTTCAATGTTTTGATTTGACCAATTTCGTTTTCATTAGTTTTCAGTCTGGTTGAAAATTCATCATTTCGTTTATTCAACTTTTCTGGTAAATCTTGTAATTGTTTTAATTTGCCTATTGACTCTTCAATTAAATCGGATGCATTCGCCAATAGACCTTCTGAATCGTCTAAATTCACTTTCGATTGACCTATTTGATTCTTGATGTTGTCTAGTTTGCTTTTTAATCTTTCTTTGCTAAAATACACAAACATAAATCTACTAATTGAATTTTATAATACAAAACAGTAACGCCCCCAATATGTTAATCACTATTTACATCAGGCAAACCTATTTTATTAATTAATTAATTAAATGCCAGCTAATAGAAAATATAATTACAGATTATTATATTTCTAACAATTAAAGTGTTATCTTTGCTTCTACACTTGCCAGTATCAGAGATCCGGAAACAAAAAACATTTCCGTTACTCTTATACATACGTTTAGTATTTATTTACCAAAGAATAGAGCTCCAAGGATTTACTATTTATAGATATGTGTAACATTCATCCTGGCCAGTTCCGCCAGGATGAAAATATACATTTTTAACATTATGCAACATTAATGAATAAAATATTTTTCACTTGAATTATAAACATCGTTTATGTATGACATAATATTATATATAAGCTTCCTTTATATCGTTTACCAAAAACAAAGCTTATAATTCTTGGAATATTTGTTGTGACATAGAAATGTTTATATTTACAAATTTAAAATATGGCATGCACATGCAACAGCTGATTCTATATATTTACAAATGTTGCCATACCATCATTTCCTGTGTTCACTTTGTGAGTATTTTTGCACTCTTTCTTTTATATGGTATCCGACAAAGATAAAACGATCCGAACTATTAACTGACAGATATTATCCGGCGGAACAGTGTCAAAGGTGACATAAAAATCTAGGTTATGTATTTTTAATATATAAAATTTGTTTTAAATTTGTGTATTTGTGGAAGAAAAAAAAACGAAATGTATTGTTTTATTATATGAATATTAAATATATAAAATGTTGCCAACAAAAGGTTATTTTCAAGATATTGAGTGTCCATTTTTCAATGATAGTTGCGGCCGTCCTTATTGCCATTTCCGACATAAAAGGAAACCAAATGAAAGTGAGGATGATAGTGTTGAAGAAACGTGTACAGGGCAAAATACAGTTCCTACATACAAACCAACACCAAAAAGTGAATTGGCTAACAATAAAAGTCACATACCAATTAGTTACGTGCCTGATTTAGCTTTGAATCATCATCAAAGAAGTACTAGAACATTGCCCCGAATAGAAAAACCAACATATAAACCGACACCATTAAGCATTCTTAGTTCAGCGAATAAGTCACGACAAGGGAATTTAAAAACAGTTAACGAAGAACTTGAAGCTGATGAAAATAACACTTATGATCCAGTAAAATCAACAATATCGTATGATAATTTATTGAGTGAAACGACTATTAACGATGAAATAGAATCTGAGGCAAATGATTCCATCGCAAAATCATCTCCACCTCAACGCTTAGTTAGTGAAAATTTAATTAAAATTGAAAGTGACATTGAAAAAGAACAGACTAAATTAGAATTATTAGAATCGGGTTTAAATGATACTGATAAGCTCAGTAAATCTCAAGATTCTGGCAAAGAGAATGTGAAACATATAACAAAAGCTAGGAGTAATAAACCGCACAGCAAAGATATTTCAGCATTACGAAAAGATAAACATTCAGAAAAAAATAGAAAACATTCGGAAGAAGTTGAAAGAAAGAAAATTAAAAAAGACAGCAATAAAGACAGTGCCGAACAAGAAAAAAATGAAAAGTCTACATCGAAACAACACAAATCAACAAATGATAATAATAAGAGTAAAAAGGAGGAAAATAAAGGAGATAGCGAAAAGAAAATAAATAAGAATAAAGCAGTCAAAGCTGATACAGATCGAAACAGGACACGAGGGACAGAGAAGAAAAAGGAAAAGAACACATCTACCAGACATAGAAGTCGTAGTCGAAATAAAGTAAAAGGGAAAAAACATTCAAAATCAAGGAGTCGATCGCGGCATAGAAGTCAAAGTAGAGATCGACATAAAGAAAAGAAAAAAGACAAAACCAAAGAAAAAGATAATAAGAAAAAGAAAGACAAAACAAATATTAAAGGTAATTTCTTATTGATTCGGAGTTATTTTCTAATAAAATTAATTTTTCTACCTACTTTTTAGATAACAAATCAAAAAAGGTTGAATCAACTGCTATTGAATCATTTGGTGACAATAATTACTGTACGGATACAGAATTATCACCAGGTTTATTATCGGACATTGATGATCTGGACGATGAAGATGAAACATTAAAGGAATGTTATAAAATTTTCACTGAATATAAGCCAACTCCAAAAGATGAATTAAATAATCCACAACTAACATGTCCAATGAAAGATACAAATGATGATGTAAGTATTTACAATAACGATTCAAATGGATTAAAAAATGACAAATTTAATTAATATTTCGATACAGCAATCGTATATAGGCAAGCAAAGAATCGCACATGAAGGTGCACATAATCCGGTGGGTTTGAAATCATCAGCAATATCAAAAGTGAAACCATTATTAACGCCTGGTCAGGCGTTAGAAAATCGATATAAAATCGCTAAAATGGCACTGGCTAATCGTGAACAACAAGATATTATTAATGAAATGAAAAATATGGTGAATACGAAACAAACTCCTAGCATCTGGAAACCAATTAAACGACCACCGAGCTTATTGGAAATTGGGCGATTGAAAAAGTTAAAAAAAACGCAACAACAACAACAACATGAACAGGAATTAAATGATATTAAGCCATCATTAAATGTTGTTGATGATATCATAAATGGATCGCCTACTATTTCTACTACTAGTAACATTACGCCTGTAAGTATACATAATGTGCGTATAATATTTTCGTATTTCCATGGCTGATTTTAATCTATAGATTAAATTGACTCCAAAGAAAATTGCAGCCGTATCAAATGTGGCATTAATACAAAAAGCTAAAGAACGTATTTCATTGATTCATCAGCATCGACAAAAAATGCCACCGATTAAGACGATTGCCCATGTTCAAAAGGGCAATCGAGTTGCTCATATACCTGAATATTCATTAGCTGAGATACCTGATGTTTTACAAGTAAGAATATTTATATTTATTAATAATTATTAATATTATGGATAACACTAATCTATTTTACTTATCTTTCTTGGGGTTTTTATCGCTTTATTTTAAGCTTTTTACTACTGTTTCCTTGACAGCTTTTTCTATAAGAACTATAAAAAAAGATAAGAAAAATAATTATTGTTAACTGATAACAAATTATCGACGTTTTGTCTAACAGCATAGAGTAATACTCTAAAATAAAATAATAATAAAATATTGATATTTTTAATAAATAATGTTAGCGCCTTCACCATTTTAACAAACAATTTCTTTTTAAAGGAAAATCATAATCACGATTTATTGAACAAACATTTTGTAATGTCATTATGCACATGTACGAAATTTTAATATTTTCTTTTCAGGCAGATAAATCAAAACTGCCAGTTAATGTACGTACACGATTTCTCTCATTAATGGCTGAAGAATGCATGAAATTATACGAATTAAGAGATGATGCTTATACAAGGGCACTGAATGAGGAATACTTGTGTTATGAGAAATGTAAAGTTTTAACTATATACAGGAATTCAGCTATGTTAGCTGTTAATAGGTAAATACAAGCTATCCAAAGAGATCACGTCTATATATATGTAGAATGTATTATAATATATTGTGTACTTTATTATTACAAAACACAGATTAAAACTGAATTAACTTAACAGTTCAGTTGAATTATAAAGACAAATAGAATATTCATTTTTATTAATGACAACTTTTCGGATAGAAATCTCATCTTCAGTCCTTACCAAAGCGATTTTACAAATAATCTTCGTTTTAATTCAGCTAACATCAGCCTTCGATATCATTTATAATATCGATTTGTTTTGAAGGCTTCGAAAGGAACAACAAGACAGACAATCGAAGGGATTAGGACTGATTTTATCTGGTGAAAATTCATTGAATAATAAAAGCCTAAATTTGAAAGGACCACAGTTTCATGAATTCGTAAAAAAATGGATTTTAACGGAACAGGATTTAGATGTCCATGGATATCCGAGGGAAAGTGCAAAAAAGGGCATAGCAAAAATAAATAATTGTAAAAAAATTGATTTTTCAATGAATGATGATGATTCGTGGCGTACATGTGCCAGGTAAAAGAATGGAAGACATGTTTTTACTTCGTAAAACATCGTAAATTTTGCAAAGTTTATTTCACGAATTATTCAATTAAATATTAATAGATTTGTCTTATATACAGATGTTCGAAGAAATATCAAGTGGATAAAAATGGTTGGCAATTAATTGAGGAAGATTGCACGTATCATCCATTAAAAAAACGTACCTTAAATGGTGTTCAAGTTCATTTATGTTGTAAAACATCAGGCGATATAGGATGTGTTACTAGTGATTGGCATGTCTTTGATGGTACTGAACGACATTTAATTGAAGGTACGTATAATTTAATGTTGGTATAGAACCAAGATTTAGTTAAAGCTGGGCGAAATCGTTCAATTTTCAATTTGAATAATTTTTACTAGAGTTGCTTTAATCTAGTTTAATTAAATTAGGTTATCAAACAACTTTACCAGCTGAAATGGAAAACGATCCACGCAGTTCGTCAATTTACGCATTAGATTGCGAAATGTGCTATACAACAAAGGGTCTGGAATTAACTCGAATAACGATTGTCGATACCGATTGTAAAACAGTTTACGAAAGTCTGGTGAAACCATTAAATCCGATTGTCGATTATAATACACGTTTTTCTGGAATTACTAAAGATCAAATGGATCGTACCAGTACCAGTATTTTACAAGTTCAAGCAAATATTCTGCATTTATGTAATTCGCAAACCATACTAGTTGGGCATAGTTTAGAAAGTGATTTGAAAGCATTGAAAATTATCCATCGGTCAATTATCGATACAGCTGTACTGTTCCCACATAAGATGGGTTTGCCGCATAAGCGTGCGCTAAAATCATTGGCTACCGAGTATTTAAAGAAAATTATACAAAATGATGCTAGTGGGCATGATAGTGCAGAGGATGCCATCACATGTATGGAATTAATCAAATGGAAATTCAAAGAAGAATTAAAAGTAAGGGGCAAATAGTATGTGAAGCAAGTAAATCGATATACTGTGATTTTTTGTTTGTTTTGAAAAATTTTTGTATTATTTAAAACAAATTATTGGTTTTGTTTACGCAGAATTATGTAAATACTTATTATTTATTGTAATAAATACTGACTTTAATATTCAACTCAATTCAAAGACAATATCTATACTTACCTCAAGGCCTAAATACCTATAATAAGATTTAAGATCTTACCTATTTCTACTAATAATTGCTTCAGCTTCTTTTGCCGTATTCAATGAATATTGTGTATGATTGTATAAATCATCCAATTTATCATTAAATACTTTAATATTAGTTTTAATTGTTTCGATTTCTTTGCCTAAATCCTCAACTGGGATTTTATGTTCTGTAACATTTTCTAATAATAAATTGACTTTTTCTAGTTGTTTCGTTGCATCTTGTTTCCGATCAGTTAGATTATATGTCTTGATCTCTTCTAATAAATTTTGACCTTCTTGGTATGCTTTATCAACTTCATTTCCTGAGAGAGAATATTACGAGAGTAATTAGGCCGGAATTATCCAACTTCTTAAACTGGATGTATTAGCATGGTTGTAATTTTAGTACGTAAATCTTTATCTACACATATTGTTTCTAATGGTAATAGTTAACCAATCACTTAATTCTTATTTCTTAATACCGTAATTTGGGGTAAAATTGATCACTTTTTTTAAATTTGTTACCATATTTTGCAGAAACTTATTCTTTACGAATACGTAATAGTTTCACCTGGTAGAAAATAACCAAATGCATAGTTTGACGCGGAAAAAATAATGTAAATCACATATACAATAGGATTTATAGCACAAAAAGGGCTTGAACAATCTCATAATAGAAGTGGGCTCAGATTGTTCAGGTCGAATTATATTGCATGAATTTGCAACGGCCAGAGATACAGACTGATCAATGTCAATCTTTTTCATATATTTCATATATTTTCGAACCATTCAAAAATTATAGCACATTCTGTATTGTGGGGTGAAATTGACCATAGTATATGAGACTTTCTAAGAGTATTCTAACAATATTAAAAATGCGTATTGATTAAAATATGTATTATTTTTATGTGTGTAATCTTCACAACTGAAACATTTAAACAAATTGATTAAAATTCTTAAAAAAATCTTAAAAATGTAAATTACAGTTCAAATATATCGACTGATTTTTTGAAACAGTATATATGGTTACTATTGTTAATTTTAATTTCAGGGCATGGTAAAATAGCCAAAATATCAGATATATCTACAACAAAAAGATCATCAGCCTGAATTTCAAAGCACCTTTTGGTATTATTTATTGATTTCAGGCCTAATAGTTCAAATTCTTGATGTCTTTCATTTTGTGTAGAATCTTGTACAATTGCTACCTATCGATATGTAGTTTTTTTTCTAGAACCATCATAAACCTTAACCAGTAGAAACTTTCCAGCTAAAATATCTTTACTATCCGGTTGATGTACCGGATAATATTTTTTCTGATTTGTATATTATGTACGAGGGGAGCAAAGTACCAGAAGCAGAACCACACATCATAATAGTTGTAGCAGTTTTTGTGAAGTTTCATACCCGTTCCGGAGGGTTCGGGTATGGAACTACCACATACCCGTGGTAGTTCCACGCCGAAATAACAATTTTTTTTTACCAGGATCGTCTTGCAAATTTGTTCCATCATAATTAAAAATATTACTTGCTGGTACATCTTTAAGAGTTTCTTTTAGATTATTAAAATATTCTACGATGACCTCCCTTGAAACATTGGCCCGGGATCTCTTAATGTTCGAGGCAACTTTTAGGCTGATGTCTGATTTATGCCTTTTTATTAATGAACGGGCCCACTCCAAACCTGGCATATTTGATTTGAATTTGGAAATGTTACGACCTTGACTATCCAAATAATTTTTGCCTATATAGCGAAGATCAGTAAGAGTTAATGGGAATCCTCATTCACCGCATATGTTAGCAGCTTTTATAAACGTCTTTTCTTCTCTTTGGGTAAAAACGGTTGAACAATCTCACCACAAATGTCTGATCAATCTGACCCCACGTTATGTTATAATTAATAACATAGAAACTACGCAATTGATTTTCTAATCTTAAGAAACATTAGTTGACGAAGCTTCTATAGTGATGTTTATGTAAGCACAATATTAATATCAAATGCCAACTATGTGACTTACCAGATAAAGTTTTCGGTTAACGTTTTCAGGGAAAAATTATATCCTTAAATAAACTTGAATATTGAAATAATTAACAGAATACTTTGTCTCCGGTATGCATTAAGGTGACTAAGTACTGTCCCAGTTTGAAACACTTCAACAATCGTCGAAATCGGTCCCATAGGCTGGCGACAAATACAATTATAAAAAATAATGATCTAGTGATCAATCTCACCCTCGAAGATCAATGTCCCCCCAGATTACGGTACATAAACATAATTTTCAAAGTTCTCAACTTTTACGTATTAAGAAATACGAAATAAGAACGCGCTTGCGCTTTAACCACAATATTTTTGATAGGATGAGAAATGGAATGTAACTTTAACCAAACTATTTTGGATGATAATTTCTTTGCATATATCCATTATTAGCTACTTGTGGCTTTTTTTAGTATAATTGATGAATCTTTCAATTCTTGCCATCAATTTCATTTCAATGTCAGTTCTTTCAAATTCTGATTGCGAATTAAGAAATTGTGTAATCGCGTTTTTAATTTTGAGTGATTAAGTTATATTTAGGAAATAAAAATTAAGTTTACGAAGCTGGATAATGCCACTTAATTGTGTGATGCGTTATATCTCCACCAGTTACTTCAGCACGGCTCTATATAGCCGCTGAAAAACCATAACAAGACGAAACCGGTCAGAAGATTCAGTATCTAGATAATTTGAGTAATTTTGACTCCATTGGTGGAGATAGCAACTTGCAATCGGGTTGATTATTATTTTGAAATAGCATAATTTAGTAGTGACAATTAGTCTTTATTGTGTCTTACCTGCTTCTTCAGATAATTGCCCAGTAATCTTATCAATATCTTCAATAGCTTTCATTGATTTTTCTTCAACATATGGTAAATTGTCGAGTAGAATTTCGGCTTTATTTTTCAATTCCATTGATTCTTTTCTACGATCTTCACTATTTTGCAATGAATAGTTTGATTTTCGATTTAAGTTTTTCGAATCCTGCTCGAGATTCTCCAATCTATTAATTTACAGTTCAAATTAACTGTTTCAATCTACTATTAGTAAAACTTACTCTTTAAGCGGTTCAGTTAAACTAACAAATCTTGGATCGACCTCATCGAATTTCGGGCGTAATTTGTCCAGTTGTTCACGCATATTATCTAATCGTCGTCTTGTAAAGTATCCCGATTGAGTTGACTGCAACAACAAAATTGTTAAAAATGGCAATCAATATGTTATAATGGATTAGATTTTACATTAAAATCTTTAATAACTGGATCGATTAAAGTAGCTAATGCATCTGTATCGTCCAGTAGGGCAAAATGGCATGTATCACATTCGCGACAGCCAGTATCTTTTACAAATGCCCATCTGTATGGGCATTGATCACATTTCTCACCAATTACACCTGGTAAACATTCACATTGGCCAGTATATGCATTGCATCCCAATCCCAATGAGTAGTCACTTTTACAACCACAAGCTGAAACAATATTATGTTTGGTCCATGATCAAACTATTACTTATCAGTCATGTCACTTGTTAGTCACTTTAAAACATGGTGGTAAAAAATGGTGACATCTCTACCATTAAAGATATTTTGAAGATGAAATATTAAATTTTAAATATGTATTAATCTTTTTATCAAAAATTGTTTACAAAAACCTACAATTCTGAAAACAATCTTAAATAAAAAGTAAGTGTAAAAAAATATGCTCCATGAAAAATTGCGTCACAATCCATATAGAATGAGCATTATACCCATTGGGCAATATTTTTCTATGACTTTCCTACTCATTAGTAGAAATGTTTAACAATTGCTCTCCTTACACAAACATCCTTCAGCCGTATAATTCCAATAACCAGATGCACAACGATCACAAGCACGTCCTGCCACACCGGGTGCACATTTACATTGTCCAGTAACATCGTCGCATTGATTGCTTTCTGATGCTTCAGCGCAATTGCATTTTACACAACCTAAAGAAAAACTTTCGTGATGAGCGTGAGGTGTTCAATTTCGGTATAGTCTATACGCGCCTACCTTGACCCGATTGGAAACCATAGTGTTCCTCAAGACATCTGTCACATTTCTCACCAATCACATTTGTTTTACAAATACATTGACCACTAACATGATCGCAACGGGAAGTACCTAATTCATCGCATATACATGCTGTGTATGCGCGTAGAGAAGAAAAATTTGTTTAAATATTCTCTATATTAGAGCAGAATACATTTCAAGTCGGTACCTTGACAATCTTTCCTTTCAATAGCATCCCCAAAATAACCTTGAGCGCATAATGAGCATGCCTCACCAGATGTATTATTTAAACATTTCAAACATTTCCCGGTGATTGTATCACATGAACTTGGATCATTTGAATCAATATTACCAGAACATTTGCACGGTTTACAATAATCGCCTTGTTCTTCTGGCCGTCCATAATATCCAGCTGTGCACGATTGACATCTTGCTTGAAAATATCCCTCTTTACATTCACAACTGATGTGTTCGCCATCGGAACTTACTTCACAACCCAAAGCAAAACTATAATTAAATGTGATGAACGATTGCAAGCAGGGTGAACATAGAGTGAAACATCGACTCTATTTGTCTATACCAATATCATTCGATTATAACTTACTTGTTACTGGCAATTGGTAGTGGACATGCACAAATAAGACAATCTCTTGGTGTACCACCTTTTGCATTGCCATGATAACCAACGTCACATAATTCACAATGATCACCTCTTGTATTATGTTGACAGTTCTAGAGAAGTAAAACCATTAACACAAAATACCACTATACGGTAATATTGTGCTTACAAGACACACGCCAGTATTGACATCGCATTCTCTAGCATGACCATTACAATCGCATGGTACACAAGCGCCTTCGTGTGATCCCTCACCCCATTTTACACGATAATAACCTGGCGAACAGTCTTCACACGATAAACCTTGATAGTTTTGTTCACATACGCATTTTTCCACTGAGAGTATTTCAAATGGTAATCTATAGCCTGGATATCGTTTGATGTATTCCTGTGTGGCAATGCCATAATCTAATGTAACATCCATCAGTCTGTATCAAATTAAACAGTTAGTTTTAGGTGTTGTCGCAATTTAAACAATTTGAAATGAATCAGTTTACGAACTTTGCTGATTCCGTTGGTGTCCAATAACTAGCTCGTATATAGATTCCTCTCACGTCTTTCAACACTTTTAGTATTTGTTCCCGTTTCGTCGATTCGCCACTAGATCCATGCAAATGAGATTCATCTAGATATACTTGGCCAAAATACTTTTTAGAACTGGTTGGTGATTCTCGGCTTTTAAATGTCAAATATGTGCTTGCCCCTACAGTGAAAGACGATTATTCTATTTCGGTAAGCAAGATGTTCAGAGTTATAAAAGTGGATCACCTTCTATAATCACATCTGGTGGCGCATTTATTGACGTCACATTTGTTTCTGCTGGCGATTTATCACTGATGAGATTATATCGAAATACACCACCGTACGATGCTAATAATTTTCCTAAATAAGAGGGCGGAGCCGAGAAATAAGCAACGCTAGTTGATGACTGACTGCTTTGCTGGGACCATAATTCTATTTCAATGGCACCTGCATTGTCTGAACGTTATATTAGAATTGATTCAGAAAAAAAACAGAAATGGATAAACCTCACCATCAACGTTTTCTACTGGTACATCTAATTTAACGGCATCTAATTTATTTTCAGTTCGATTCAGAGACACAACTGCCCATCCAGACATATCGTATATTGGATCATTAACCAAACGAGCACTTTGGCATTTCGTTGCCTTGCCAGAACAGTAACATTGAGTACAACCATCTGGATTAGTTGCCTAATTATATAAATATAGTAACTATAAAGTGCATTTACTTATTGTGGGTAGATCTGGCACGAGACTTAGACCAGAGCACACGATACATTAATTCAAAATAACGTATAGATTTACTTGCAAATTATAAGTGCCTTCTCTACACGTTTCACATCCTAATCCAACAACATTGGCTTTACATAAACATTCAGCTGTCACTTTGTCACATATTTCCGTATCCGTTCCTTCTGGACTGCATGCACATGCATCACAAGATGGAAAATTGTAATAGCCATCTTTACAATTATCGCATGTTCTTCCTTGGATATTGCTGTCACATCTGGGAACAGAAAGAACACATTGCATTTATCTTATTGGATCATTAGAAAGCAACTGATACTGCACAACAAAGAAAAAATATTTTAACTAAAAGTAGGGCGCAGTTATATCCATCATGGTTACTTACTACTAATCAAAGCTATGTACAGTTTGTTCATTTCCACTAGATTTTTATGAAATAATGGACAGTATTTACTAATTACAAAATTATTTCACAATATTTTTTTAATATTGAACGAACTATATACTTATCTGTGTAACCTACCGACAAGCACCATTATACAAATCACATTGTAATGTACCATTCACACCCAATGGATTACATTTACATTCCAGGCAACCATTTTGTCGGCTATAACCATACGTTAGTGGTTCGCATTGATCACAATTGTCACCAATTACATGTGCTGGGCAAACGCATTCACCTACAACAAAAATTGATATTGTTTTATGATCCATTTAAAGAGGGCGTAATTCTATTGTCTCTATGATACAGTACCTGTTTGTGGTTCACAGTATGCAGTATCTGGACAGTTACATGGTCGACAATCGGGAAAACCGAAATAGTCAGCTTTACATGCCGTACATTGTCTACCAATAATATTACTTTTGCATGGGCATTGACCACCGAATTTTTCACATTCGAAACTTACTGAACCACCATAATCACATTGACATGGTAAAGCGCCCGTATTGTGGGCCGCTGTTATTGAAAATACGGCTTCTTTGCAAAAACCTGTAAAATTCACATTGATTCAATGCTTGGTAATAACTGAAATGTTAATAAGTTCATCCTTGCCAAAATTAACTTTAATTGCTTTCAAATTGCCACCAACCTTCATGGGATGTATCGATATAAAACTGATTACTTCCACATGTTGATATAAATTCACCAGTACGATCTAGTTGTTCCTCTTCCAGGCTTCGTTCCGTATACAAATCAGCTGGAATAACAAGAATATAATCCAAGTAGACATTTTTATCTTCCGGTTGCTTGAATGTAATCATAAAATTCTCCAGTAAATTGAATTGATTTCGGCCATTACTATGGGTTATTGCTGCGCGGCATCCAGATTCAGATGGACAATGATTCACCGGTACTTTAGCTTCGTAGAATTGACCATTTTGGATGATTACGTCCAAATCGAATTCTGAAACGAATTCGATCATATTAAAAACAAGAAAGTGGATAATTAAATTGAATATCACCTGGGAAATCGGGTTGATAATAATGCAAAACAAATGTATAATATCCCGCACTAGGGACTTTTCCTTTCAAATCGATGGTACTATAGCCTTTAGTCAACCAAATGTAACTATTATTATTATAAAGTAATACTTCGGGAGCACGATTCTTCAGTACTTCTTCCTCGGCATCTTGTTCAAATTGAATTTTCTTTGTTTCAGCTAAATTCCGGAATGTTCCTTTTATACAATTTCCATTGATTCGAACACAAACCGATTTTGGTTTGATATGATCCAGTGACCAATCTTCATATGGTATAAGAGTAATTGAATGAATACCCACATTAGTGTTTTCACCCTGTTAATGAATCAATCAATTAATTATTATTACGCACATTTTGAACCACTTTCACTTACCTTCAAATCAACAACTAAAGAATTTTCATCGATTTCAAATACACCGACACCATTCTCTTCATTGGTAACCACTTGTCTGCATAGGAACGTATAAGGGCAAGAATAGAGTACTATTGTACCACGTTGTTGAATGCCTTGCTTGGGAGTTTGGGCAACTAACTCAATTGTATGGGTACGTAGATCATCTAAAGGTGTTACGTAATTAACTAAAATAACGTATCGACCCGGTTTGTATGCGGTCAAATTAAATGAAATAGCTGATTGGTCTGAATTCAATAATGGCACTTTGTTGTAAACGTTGATACTATTCAGATGCTGTAATAAAGAAAAACGAATCAATTCTATTTCTTGATTTATTCTAATTATTCTGGTGAATCTGCTAATGTATGTACAGGTCAGCGCATTCACCATTTTATAGAAAAATGGCGACAACTTACGTTTTTATTCTTGAAAAATTCACGTAGTGGTGTATCACGTTTACCATTTAGAATATAGCCACCCACACCGAATGTTTTATCAAAACTGGAAATATTTGGATAAGCATAATGTCTGCATAAATTTGTATCGTTGATTCTGCAGGGTGTTTCAATCTTTTGATTTAAAACAGATGCCAAATAGAAATCTTCTGGTAGAAGTACGAAATAATCCTATAAATTATAGTGAAATGAATATATGTATAATAAATCTTATAATTAATCAACAAAAGAGCACAGATATAATAATACTTACCATAAGTAAACTATCATTAACAGTAATATGTATACTCCATCTGCCTGGATTCATAACAACTGGAAACGGTACACTACCATCACCAGTTACTGTTGTAAATGAAGGGTCTACGAATGTACTACGAAATTGAACATTTTTAAACTGTTCGATATCATTTGGATTATCTGGAACAACTCGAACACCACCAATTATAGTATATGGGTTTTCATTGACATATCTGAAATGGTATCGAATATTATGCTTCAACTAGCAGTACTGATAAATATTTTTAAGATTACAGTTATCTAGAGACTTACCTGAATACAATACGATAAAGTGATGATTTGAAAATGTTTATATCTTGTACAATTTCACGCTGTAAACTTGATGTGAAAATTGCATATCCTTTCCATGAATAATTTCTAAATAGACTTTCATCGTGATCGTATTCTACTCTCGTATATTCTACTGTTCGAGCGTCTTCTACTTCGTATTGATATTGATAGAGTGTTGGGAAATAATGCGCCTAGAAGGTATTTTCAATATGAAATAGGAGACAAAATATTGTATATTTCTTTTATTTGTCCGGTATTAAGGGCAAAATGGCGAAGGCGATATATTCATAAATTCTTAATAGCAAAATGTTCGTTTTCAAGTCACGTCTCAGTCAAAAAAGGGTGGATTTTTATTTTTATCTATGGGTATAAATAACCCTAGTAGTTTTTAATGGGTGTTACACTATCAAATCCCAGAAATGCAAATCATTAACGCTTACTTGTAAAGGCATTTTACATGTTCTACCAGTAACTCTCGATTGACATTGACACTGACCAGATTTCTTATTGCATACATTACTAATTGAACCACCGACATCGCATCCACAATCTAAACAAATATACATATACGCATACATTTAACAAAATAAAAAGAAATCAAACAATGTGCATTAAGTGACATACCAGTACATCCAAATAAATTATCTTTTTGTAAATTATATGTACCATCAATACATTCTGAACAGCCTCTAGCAACAACGGACGGTTTACAAACACATTGCCCATCAGTTGAATCGCAAACAGCGATACCTCCCAAAATACCAGATTTATTGCAATTACATTCTTCGCAACCGTTTGGATTGCTTGGACTCAGATTCCAATAAAGGGGTCTGTGATAAGTATAATAATAATAATAATGATAGTAGTACTTTATATGAAGTGAAAGGAATTTATACGCACTTGCATTTATTACATATTCGACCTTCAACGCGTTCTTTACATTCGCATAATTTTCCAGCTGGTACTGAACCACAACCGGCAAAACCTTCAACCACACCAGCCGGATGACAATTACAGTCTGAAAATATTAAATTAAAAGAATATTTTCTCATGAGTTGAGTAGATCGATACGTCAAACTAGCATCAAGACTTATTGATCTACTAGTATCTGAAGGTATGGTAGAATGGTCATAATGCATACGGCAGTACCTTCGCAAATTGGAAAATTATAGAAGCCTTCTTTGCATTGATTACATTTAGTTCCATCGAAATTCATGTGACATTCGCATTTGCCATCAGTATTGCATGAAACGCCTTGTGATCCATGTTCATCACATTGACAAGCTGTAGATTGGAAAAATTGGAATTAGACTTTGTATAATATATTAGCAATGATACAGTACATTTAGTAGAACTTAACAAAATGGTGAATGGGAAATTGCTGATTATTTCTAAATAGCCTTACATTCATCATTTTTTAAGAATACACATAATGTTAGAAGATGTATTTTTTCAAGCTAAACATAAGGTCTCATTTTAAATATTATTAATGTCATATATTATAGAAAACCATTGTTAGACCCTTTAGATATAGATTCTTTGATGTATGAAAGTAGAGAATAATAAACAGATGAAGGCCAGTTCAGGCCAGACCTTTTTGTAGTAAACATCATTTATTTTTACATCCCTTAACAATAAGAAGAACAAATATAACAATTAATGAATGTTGCTCAGCATAAAATATTAAACTTATTCAACGTGGTTATGCTGAACAATATTCATTTATAATATGCTTACTATTACATAATATGATACTACATCACCATAGACCGAGTGTATACATCTATGAATACCACATACAATACACAATGTTGTTAGTTTCAGTGGTGTATGTTACGTTGGATCCAGTATAATAAATTTGAGATTTTATTTTACACTAATTTATTTAAAAAAATCAATAGTGTTTACTTACGTTTACATTCAGGATAATTATAAAATCCTGGACTGCATTGATCACAAATTTTCCCAGCATAGTTTCGTAAACAATCACATTTACCGGCCACACTACATGTGGTTCCCAATGAACCAGTTTTACTACAATTACACGATTTACATTCAGGATACCCATAGAAACCTATTAAAGTTTAGGGGGAAATTGAATAATTTACTATTTATGAGCATGTTTATTATATTTATTTACCCAAAACACAAAGATCACATCGTTCACCTCCATAGCCTTCTTTACATAAACATTGACCAGTTTCTTTTTCACATATTCCTTCTCTAGTCCCTTTAATGTCACAATTACAATCTGAAAATAGATGTGGAATATGAATAAATTGCAATAATTACAAAAAAAAGCGTATCATAGCCGAATTGTTGACCATTTATTGGAATAGATTTACATTTGGTGGCGGCGCATTTACCATTTACTTACATCTACATGTTGGATACTCGAAATAGCCATCTTGACATTTATCACATTTTTGCCCTGAATAGTTTACTTTACATGTACATTTACCAGTTTCTTGATGACAAGATTCTGAATCGGATCCTTCTTGATCACAACCACATGCTGTGCTCAAAAATGAAAACGAAATATAAATTTGCTATTCCAAATTGCAATTTGTAGATTCACAACACTTACGTGTACATTCAGGGAAATTATAATAACCAGGTGCACATTCTTTACAATAGGGCCCACCAAAATTTTCTTTACATGTACATGTACCATCAGTTGGTGCACATTGTTCATATGCAGTACCATTAATAAAACATTCGCATGGCTTACAATTTGGATAATCGTAATGACCGAAACTGCAACTATCACAATTTGGTGGTGTGAACTCTTTTTTACATTCACATCGTCCTGTTCCTTCTGCACAGTTACCAGTTGAATATGAATAATCGCATTGACATGCTAAATAATAATAATAATACTAATAATAAGGGTTCAAAATTTACACTGTCATTTGCTACGTATTTGGATATGATTAACTAGTTTCAACGATATTATAACTGTAATATCCTTGAACTTACCTGCCATTTTCACCGTTATAGTACCATTATATAAGGGATAAAAAATGACGACCCCGTTATATGCTATGTATTTTCTATAAATTCAAAACTTACATCGACAAACATCAGTTTCATTCCATTGTTTATTGTACGGCCTATAATACTTCGATTTACATTTATTACAATTGATTCCTTCAGTGTTATGTCGGCAATTTTGACAAACACCACCACCACTGTAGTGTCCATGAATGTCTAACGATAGATTGTTTCGATCTACTTCTGGGTCGTAGATACATTCGTGAGAATGAAGGAAACAATTACAAGCTGAAATAATTGAATTAATTCAGATTATTTCAGGCAAAATAGAGGCTAATGATTTTATGATGAAAATTCTGAATGCGCCTCTGTATAGCACCTTCACCATTATAAGTCTATTTCGGTTTTGTCGTTAAAATATAAGTGAATGTAAAGTTAGTTACAGACGTATCGAAAAAAAATATATTAACTAGTATATGAAGCTTTGTCTGTCTATTAACTTACGTTCACATTGAAACGGATTATCATGTTTTGATTGTCGCCATGCTTTCTGTTCATAACCAGGACAACATTTATTACATTTCGCACCACAGGTATTGTGCTTACAATTGCACATTAAAATTCTTTGATCTTTTGGATCGGGTATATCGCATGTTTGTGCATGTCCATTACACATACATCTGCCACCAATACTTATATCTTTAATCGAATAGAAATACTAGAAAAAAAAATGTACAAGAATCGATTGGTTTGGAAAAAACAAGAAATTTATTTCTAGTTTCGAAATTTACCCGTCTAGTAACAGTTGGATCTTGTCGTGCAACAGACATAAGATGACCTAATAGATTTTTTGTTCTCAGAAATCTTAGGCGAACATTTGTTGCTCTAGTCCATTCTTGTAGTACTGTGGAATTAAAATAATGCGATGCTGATGGTCGATTGGTTAATAACGATACAGGTATCTGTTGTATAAATTATAGAAAATGTGTATAGAACATTTAGCTTTAATTCAAGGCTCTATAAGGATTCCTCGTATAGAGCCTTAATACTTATTATCATCATATTTCTACATGAATCAAAAGCAAAAAACCACCCCCCTACCTCACCACCTTCTAGTGGTACAATTTTCGAATATTCAGTTGTACAAATAACCGAATCGTCACGTGTGATTGGCTGTAATGTTTCTTTCCCAAAATACGTTTCACAGTCGGTAGGTGAATCGGAGAAATATTGCCATGGTGTATAGGTTTTTCCATAATCCGCGGATTTTTCCAATACCCATAAACCGGGACGTGGTGAATTCGCCATTGATATGTAAACATATGCTACGTGAAATTCCTTAGAAAAAAACAAAGAAATAAATGAATTCTTGTACTTTGAAACGAATAAACAGATTCTACACTTCGTACAATCTAAAATAAGTATTATGCTTTGATGAGTAAGAATGAAATGAACATATTGTATATAGCATACAATATGTATACAATACAAATTAGAAAGTCACATAAATTTATTTAAAAATTAATGATTTATTTATGTTCAAACTAAAGCGACAGTTCCAATTATCTTAATTTCAATTTTTCTTTTTAAATTCAATAGATCAACTAATTCAACTAATAAATATAATGTTTATATACAATAAACAGAATAACATGGCAAGATGATACTGTGTATAAAATTAGCGCTGCACAATATTCGTTTAAAACTGAATAAACTATAAAAGCATTATGAAGTCACACATTTCACCCTATAACGATTATAAAATAAATAATCAAATGAGATGTGATTGTAAATTATTGAGTCATCTAATAATCATAATAATAATAATCAAAGTATCTGGCAGAGTTCGTTTAACATAAACAATTTATCTATTAATAAATACTTGTGCTAATAAACTAGGAATATGTATTTAGTTTCATAGTTTGTCTCGGTAGTATTTAACATGCTTTAATACTCTATTAGACACAAGTCAGTCACAAAAATCTACCAAATAAAAATGGAGTTACAATAAAAGGACCATGCAGGGCATGGTCCTGTCTATGCTCCTCACTAGACAGATCACTGTCTAGTGAGGTGTATTTTCTGCTTCTTCACCATTTTTTATCAAACATTTTGGAATTTCGAATTTAATTTTTTAAATTCCTTAAGTGTGGGATTATCCAAATTCGTAAACTTAAGTTAAATACTCTAAGAACTATTAATTTAACTACTATTAAACAATGGATTAAAGAAACTTGAGGAAATAATATAATAAATTAAAAAAACAAAAGGAACTTGAGTTCGGTCTTGATGGAGACCGAAATTCCCAATAATAAGTTTACAATTTAAACAAATACACATATAATTATAGTTCTTTTTTTAATTATTACTTTGTTTGTGGGGGCGATTTGTCACTTCCCTTCTTATCACATTCGTTCCGGAAATTAAGGCCTCCTTATCATTAGATAATAATGAAATTTTTTGTCGTTGTTAAATGGAATTTAAGTTTCCGCAGGACAACCGTCTATTTATATATATTTTTTTACATTAAACAATAAATTTATGCATATTTAGCATTAAATTTTTATTGAAATATACAGGAAATACGTAAGTATATTGTTTAAAATAAAAAAACAAGCAAGCATGTTTATACCAACTTATAAAATAAGAATTCTCTAAACATTCGTATAAAAGATGTAAAGAGAATATCTCTAATTTAAGCCCCATAAATATACTGATTCATACATAAGTATATTTAGGAAAAATGTGTTATATTTATATCAAATATTTCCAAATCAATATCTTGATTTAATGCTTTTTAAATGTTCGAAACATTCTGTATAATATTTTATATAAGGTTTCTTTTATTTAATCAGATAAAACACATATGTTCTAAATAATATACATGTGTCTGGATCACACACGCACACACACAAAGACTATATCGCCAGATGTTTGTGATATAATAGTTGAAAATATATTTGTCACTAGAAAAGAAACTGATTAGAAGATATTTTAATGTAAATATTCTTTGGCTTCTCATACTTTCTGCAGAATTTAACGAAATAAATTCGGGAGCGAATATTAAATCGTCAAATTGAAATCTTGACTGATGCAACCACTCTTTTTTACTATTGTTATTAAATAATTCATATTTATTATAATGAACCCTGTACCTGTCCCAAATCAATTGTTAGATTAACTTCTTGATATTTCATTCCCCTGGATAATGGCGGGCTTTGCCACCATGTTTCTTTACCATCCACAGCATATTCAGGCGGATGATGTTTACCAGGTTGACGTGGATCACAATAATCGCAATACTGAAAGTAAACAAAAAAACACGAAAACTTAGGAAATTCCAAAAAAGGCGGGATTTCAGAGAAAATGGTGAAGGATCCCTTAAAATAATTTAGATGGAATTAAAAATATTAATCAAAATTAATATTTTGATTAATCAAATAACTGCAGACGGCAGTTTTATATAAAGTATATTGATAGAAAGCTGTTATCTTCTAAAAGGTCTCGTTGCGGGTGAACGATTGAAAAATCAATTAGATAAGGACAACCATCAATAAAAATGAAAAGTAAAAGAATGGAGTAAATGGGAGCAAAAAATTAAATTATAAAATAATCAATTCAATTATGAATTCAAATCGAATTCCTTACCTGTCCTTGTATAACATTAACATTCGGTTCACTATCTGAATTACTTCCAATTAATTTACAATACAATTCAGGCCCTTCAGTATCAACTCCACATGTTGCTGTTGCTGTAATATTTTTGCCTTCAGCTAGATTGAAATACGGCGGTGTTAAAGTTTCACTATGAATTGCCGATGGAATTGATAGAAATAATAATAATATTAAATGACGGGGTTGAATTAACCACCCCATTGTGGTAAAACTCTCGCTGTAGCAGTATATAAAAGGAATAGTATTTTTTTGTTTATCCCGAATACACACACAAAAATTAATTAATAATTAAAATAGTATCATTGCGATACTAAAAATTAAATCCAGTCACAACTCCTCTATACTATATAGCAGTACTCGCACCACTATTCGATTCCACCACAAGTATAATATCTAGCGGCAACTTTTTTTGAATGAATGATGATGGTGCCGAAGATTTCTGGTTGGCAAATAATTATTTAAAAGTTTCGGAAATCAAAAACAGTCTCTGAGAGTACAGGAGCGTACTACCTATACGTCTCATATATATATTAATATATATATATGTATGTTTGCTTTGCATATAAATCCAAATATCAAATGTGTACATTTGATGATATCTGATCGCATATTTTGATTGTTTGCTTAATTTCATTAAATGTTTATGTTAAAAATATCTTTTAAATTAAAGGTACGTTATCTCATCAAATGCGGTAATATATAATATCATATAGGTATTTTATGCAGTTAATTTCCAATTCATGTAGGTATTTTCATTGAATGAATCTTGATCGATTTTTCAGATAACTGGACTGTCATGTAGGCGGTCGAGAACGAGTACTATTAAGATTCTTAATATTACTCAGGAGGAGTATGTAAATACTCCTCCGTAAGCAGCTGCCACTGTCGACACAGATTGGTATTAGTTTTAAAAGTAGGGCGACAACCAAAGAAGTAATTATAAATACTTCATTGATTAATTCGCATTTTACAATGCAATAAGTTTAACCGGCGGCTACGAATACCTATCATTTTAGAATTCTAATAACGAAAACTACCAGAATCTTTTAATTATAAATATTGAATTCCTATTTTGTTAAAAATAATTAAATACGGGCCTGCCCCACGCCACCCAAAAACAAAGAAAACCATAATAATAATAATGAAAAGGAAACAAGAAAGAAGCTATAGTACGTCTGACTGGGAATATAATATTATATCTTCCGCTCATCTTAAAAATAGATCAAGTTAGAAGGAGGAAAAGGAATGATTGTATTTATAAAGACAAGTTCGGAGTTAATCTTTATTTATATTACTTAATGTTTACAAATAACAATACGTAAAATTTCTTTGAAGTTCATTGGATACGATTAAAATTACAGAAATAAGCACATAAAAACGTATTGTATTACAGCCTACAATACACCCTATTGTGTATAATAACAACTTTATATATTTTAAGTTAATAATAAATAAACAATAAATTGATTCAAATTAATAATTAGGACGTTATTTAATTTTTTTCTCTTCAATTTCGTTCTCTTCTTCCGGTGATGTTTTATAAGCAATGGCAGCCAACATTACCGATAAACTTAAGAATGTATTTAATGTAAAGTTGAGCAATAAAGACAAATCACCTGATTCGACAAGAACTGTAAATACTCGAGCTAAAAATAAGCAACACATTGTAAAAAACTATTACTTCTAGGTATATGCTTAAATTCCTAAGTATATTATCTAATAATAGTCAGCTCCGCTAGCTAGCTGAGCACCAGATTATAGTATAGATTGTTCATCGGATCAACAGGAAACTTACTAAAATTCGTAAATGCTGAAATAAACCAAGTTAAAACACTAATCGATTTCCCATTTTTTGTCCTCAATATTTCAATTAGTTGTACTACTTTAGAGCTAGCTCCAATTGGTGTACATAATGGCTGAATAATAAAAATTAGCATTAATCAATCGTTAATCCGATCTTTTAATTACATTTTACCACAAGAAATGCTAGAAGACCAAGTGGTACTAATCCCATTAGAAAATTTGCCATAATCGAAAAATAGATTCCTGACAGAAACAAAGTGTAAACATTCAATAGATTCTTGTATTTGAATACCAAAAAGATTAATAACAATTCTTGAATAAGAATTATTGGATATTCAAGATATGATAGCAAGGCGTAGCCACTTCTAAAATTGTATGACATCATAACTGTATAACTAAAATATAAATTATAATTGAAGTCAAGGGACGATTCCATATCCAGATAATTATGTAAGTATGTGTGGGCAATTTACACCTCACCTAAAAAGTTCCATTGATAAGCCAATTAAATTGATTCCTCTGGCATTTTCAACGCTTAGTAGTTTCAATATTTGTGGTACTTTAAGAATAAAACAAATCGAAATTGTTATGATACTTAAAAAATTTGAAAAAGTCTGCAAATAATCATGTTTATTTAATGATATCGACATTGTACAGGCTCCGCATTAATATTGACTAAAGAATTTATAAATAGTAATTTTCTAAATTTTCTTAATTATTAATTAATACTTAAAAGTTGAAAGCCCGATATAATAACGAACTTTATAAACTTAAAAAAGAATAACGTAACATAACCTAGCACCTTATTTCAATAAAAACAAATATCAATAATGGCAACAGCTGTCGCCATTATTACGCACCAATAATGTGAATAATGAATAATGATCGCTGAAGAACTGATAGTGATAATAACATTAATAACAATAATAACTGATCTAAAATCTAAAATCTAAACATTCTCAACTAATTAGTAAACTAACTTAAAATAACGCATTCTAATTATCTAATCAAGAACCATCCATCATAAATTAGGTACAAATTTATAAATATTAATTTAAATTATTCGGATAAATCGTAATATATGGTGTGGTATATGGATAAATCCCATGCCTTCAAATGAATAAGCAGAATAAGAATATAATTAAAGAAAATATGCGATTTTATATTTAACTATTACTTTTTACTTTGGTTATTGGTTTATCCAATATGTACTTTAGACAACCCATATTACAATTCAGTATTTAACGATATAATTATTAATTAAAAATATAAATTGGTATAGAATCAATTGTGTTCATTGTTTTGGGACTTTTGGGTCAATCTCAGTTAATAATTTGGCCTAGCGATTATAACAAAATAATAAATAAACAAAGTACGTAATACAATTATAACAGAATATTTAAATTTAAAATTTAATATTTAATTATTGAATAATTTAAATTTTAATTAGTAAGGTAACTGGTAATGGTAAGATGATTTTGTAAACGATGGCAACACCACCATGACTACTCAATTTACTAATCTGACACCATCTTTGAAAGGAAGTGTTAACTAAATTAGTCGCCATCTTTGATCCTCGTGTGGTTTAATGATCCGCGCAAAAGAAAATGTTCAGCTACTTAATAATATAGTTTTTGTAATTTGCTTAAAACTAATTAAAAACTGAGTGAACTAAAACATGGATAAAGATTCTCAAAATAATACCAATCAAGACTTAACGCAAAATAGTGAAAATCAGGGAGAAAAGGTAAGAAATATTTTGGCGTTTTAGCATTGGCGCGTTTTCGTAGTTTATTTTTAACTTTGTATGTAATTTTGTTGTACTTTAAACCTATAAAAATTATTGAGAAAATTGGTGTGTTATTGGTAAACTTTTGTTTTCCATTGACGAGAAAAACGAAAATGAAAAATCCGTTATTAGAAAATTAACCTAAATTTTATAACCTTGATTACTCGGATTTCACAATGATTCTGTCAATTCTCTTGAATTAAATTTTTAATTTGTTTTTGAAACTTATTTAATTTTTAAAATTACTAATGGTACTATTTTAAAAATATGCCTGTTTTGTTCATTTTATTTTCTCTTATTGTATTTTCTTTTTTTATAGTCATTTGTGGATAAGGTCAAGAATAGTATATCGACATGGTTCGGAAAACGTTCAACTTCAATTCGAAAACGTGAAGCAAGTGATTCAGAAGATAATGAAACATCATATAAAGGATTTCAACCGCCAAGTAAACGTACTAAACTACCCTCAGATGAAGGATTATCGTTAGATGATAGCCAAATATTTAAAACCTTTTATAAAGTGAATGATATTAGAAAATTATCACCGACAGCAACTGCAACCAAGCCATCACTACCATTACCACCGTCATCATCATCATCTTCATCATACATTGAAGGCATTGAACCTATAGCCGGACCTAGTGGATACCAATCTTATCAACATTTTGGTGAAAATATTAATTCAGCACTAAAAGATAATGTGGAACAGAATAATAGTGTATTCAAGAATAGTGTATTTAAAAATCCTAAACAAACTGTTGATAGTTATAAATTTGAAGGAATCAGCGGTGATAATAAAACGTCGATTTCAGATAGTGAAGAATCTACTAGTGGATATTCGTCTGGACGAATTGGTAGTAAAGAAGTTATAAGTCAAACAAGCTCGAAACAAACATCGCCGGGGGCTAGTCCTTTGCGGAGTAGATGCTTTTTCGAGAATAGTTCAGGTAATACTTAATTACATGTTAATTAGAATGGTAATTTTATTTACCTATTGAAAAAATTGCAATTTTCAGAAAGAAGTTTATTTAATAGCAGTTCTTTAAATTTGGATCGATCTAATACATTACGATCGAGACAACCTGTATTTGAACCATCAGTATATAAAATTCGAAATATTCGAGACAAAGTTACGGCAAGAACATTGAATTCGCCATTTTATCGAGGTCGTACAATTTATGGTGGCGCTGCAGCATATAGCAAGCGTTCTAGTAGAACAGCCGAAGATTATAAAAAGTCATTAATGAAAAGTATCGATATTAAACCAGCTAATGTAAATATAGATAAAAGTAATGCACAGCTTGGAACAACAGCTAGACGAATCATGCACGCTTTACAAAAATACAGTACGTTAGTTAATGATGCTAAGAAAATACCAATTACTACCAAGAAAGCTCGCATTGATAGTTCATTAGTGAAGAATATTTCGGTCACTCCATATTCAACTAAAGGAGCTCGTACACGCTTAAATACGGAATTACAAGTGCCTCATGTTACTGACTTGCTGAAAATGAAAATTGACCAACAGAAAACACGGTTGCAAAAAAGTACAGAGGCAGTGCGGCAAATTGCCACGAAATCGAAAAGTGTTTTAAATGAACCTACATATCAAGTAGCCATTCATAATCCTAAAGAAAATGCAACCGGAAAAATAAAAACGAAAATTACAACACTTCGATCAAAACCCCAAGCAGTTGAAACTGTACCTGCATTAAAATTAAATCCGGTAGCGTTGCCAATTAAGGAATTGCCTAAATTCGATTTTGTAATAGCTCCACCATCCTCAAAGTTTAATGCTGATGATACTCAATTAATGGATCATATAAATTCGTCACCGTCGACGAATCGATGTTGTCGATCGGAATACGAATTCTCGGCACCAGTTGTACTTGGTAAAAGTACGAAACCAATTCAAGGATTGAATAGTTTTAAGTTTAGTGAACCGACAATTAAAAGGCGACGTAGTATACATTCATCGCCAGATATACAGAAAAATGATAAAAATAATGGAGACAACGTATCGAAATCATATGAAAATAGTTCGAAAGATAGATTACAAGTCCACGAGAATATTTTAGTTACGAAAGAAAATCAATCAAATGAATCAAGTAGTAAAGTGTCAATGGATAAAAATGGTATATTGGATAATATAATCTTTAAATTTTGGATTCAATTTAATTTTAAGTTACATTTTATAGAATCTACTCTTTCGACTGCAGTCTCAACATTTACTTCAACAGCAACAGCTACTTCATTTGATGATAAATTTAAAACACCAACAAATACATGGGAATGTCCTACATGCCTAATTAGAAATAATCGAGATAAGAACAAATGCATGGCCTGTGAAACGCTGCAACCGTCAACGGTGCCGTCTACAGATACATTCGATTCAAAGAAACTCGTATTTGTTCCACCACCAAAAACATGGGAGTGTCCCGATTGTATGATTAGAAATAAGGATGAGGTAAGTAAATTTTGGAAAGACTGGAGAATTTTCAATTAGTTTATTATTATTGTATTTTGACAATGAAGTTATTGAAGTGTGCAGCATGTCAAGCAAACAAACCAGGCAGTAACAGTGATTGTCAAGCAGCTTCTACTACCGCGTCTACACCGTTGAATGTGGGCTCATCGTTATCTTTTGGAAAAGATTTTCGAAAAAAAGATGATGAATGGGAATGTGAAGTAGGAGACGCCAAGTTGCTATTGAAATTTGACAGTGTTTATTTCCACTTTTTTTTTGCAGGTGTGTATGATTAGAAATAAATCAATCAATTCAAAATGCCAATGTTGTCAAAGTTTAAAACCGGGATCAGTGGCACCAATTACAATTATACCGCCGCTAAAAAGTGCAGTTTCAACAAGCTCTATATGTAATTTAGGTTTAGGCAAAACAAATACAATTCCATTTACATTTGGAATACCGCCAGCCATGCAAAAACCAATTGCAAATAATTCGTCGACAAACAATATTGTTTTTGGTCAACAAAGTAAATCGACAACAACTGATGAATCAGATTCATCTACGGCCAAATTTACATTTGGTTCGATTAAAAGTACAGGAAGTAAAGGTGAATCGAAGAAACCTAGTAGTAGTAATGATGTGAGCAAAGGTGGATTCACTTTTGGAACATCATTGTTAAAACAACCTACAACAGAAGCCTCAACTACAACTGCAATTACTCCATTGGGTGCTATAGGGAACGAGAAAAAAGCAACCAAAAGATTGGCAAGCAGTACTAGTACAGCAATAACAAGTAGTTCAGATTCTATTAAAATCACAACAAGTGACTGTTCGACATTTGGTTCAAGAAACGAAAATGAAAATGATACTGATAACAAATCAGCTGTAAAAGGATTTGTTTCCCACAATACTGTAGAGACTATGCACAAAAGTAATTTTTTATATTTTATTTTATTGTTTTGAATTAAACTGACATTTAAGTGTAATCCAGTAATCCAGATCATGGAGGATTATAAGCCGGGCGGGAAACGACTGTATAAAAGTCAAAATATTACCGGGTTTGAAACCGCCATCCTCAATATGTTCACGGCGACACAAAGAATTATTTTTGACCGTTACTATTGGCGACGTATACTTTGTTTGTCTTGTTTTTTTATGTTTTAATTCTCATTTAAATTTAATTTCATTATTTATATTATCTCGTAACATACACATTTAAAATGTAGAAAGACAGACGTTGTTTTGTTGAGGGGATTGCAAGTCTGGGCTCCAATCGGACAATAATTGAAAAATAAGTTTTCTACGCCACTGGTCGTATACTATTAAAATTGAAATAATTCACATAAAAACGCTTACTGATTAAATGAAAATTGAGTTGTTGTATTAAATACTTCGATAACACAATCATAATTTTAATTTAATGTATCAAAATCTGCGATTTCCTTTAAGATTTAGAAAATAAAATTTCCCATAAGGACAATATTACAGTATTTGTACTAGTCTACTCCAGCGCTACCTATTAGGCGCCCACTTTTTTTTCTTGTTTTTGCTCCTTATAGTCCTCCAAAGTATGGATTTAAAATTACTGTTTGCCATGGGTTTTTTTTTTCTAATAGAAGAAGGAGAATCTGATAATGCCACATATGCCAAAAAAAATAACACCGTTGAATTAGCGATAAAAAGTAAGACATTTGGTGACGTAACGCCAGCATCAACTTCAATGTTTAAAGGACCATCCACTACCACAAATTTGCCACCAATTTTGCAATTTAACGCTGGTAAAATTGATGGTAATGATCAACAGCAACAATCAAGAACAAAGGAACCAGTAGCAGTAGCAGCATCTAACACAATTACTACGCCCTCATTTAATGTCGCTTTCAATGCGATATCCAAACCTAGTTTATTTAATGCTTTTAACGCTACAACAGCACCAACAACAGCAGCAGCAACAACAAATTCTGGTTTCCTAAAATTAGATTCTAATTTCAAATTTGGATCAACAACGTAAGTGGTTGAAGAATAATTGCATAAGTTTATTGAAATCTTTCTAAATTACTGATTAATATTATCCAGTAGTATGAAGCCGTCGAATGAGTTTCAAATTAGTACAACACGAACATCACCATCATCATCATCATCTACTATATTTGGTGGCAAGACAATGTCCAAACCATTTACTTTCGGTTCACCGAAAACGATTACAAATCACGCATCACCATTTGCTGCCGGTACCGCAACGGGCACAACATCAACAACAGCAGCATCCACTTCATTTATTGATGCAAGTAGAAATATCAATCCAGTACCATCGTTTTCTTTTAAAGCACCTTCAGCTGCTAGTGCAGCGGGTGATGGAAAGTCATCGTTGTTTCAATTTGGTTCAAAAACTGGCATGGCAGCTAGTTCAGCAACACCAGCTTTTAATTTCAATAATCCACCACAATTACCGGTGGCACAACTACCTACAGTTCCTTCATTCAATTTTGGTAGTGCTTCCAGTCTTAATAAACAACAATCAACACCAACACAAATTCCAGGATTTTTGAATTCATCGGCACCAAATAATAATAGTAGTGGCACTATTACGAATGGATTGTTCAGTTTCAACTCAGCGACAATGAATAGTCAAAACAGCAATACGATGGGTGGCTTTAATTTGGGTTCTTCAAATGCGCTTACAAATAGTACGATTAACACAAGCAACAGCAGTGGCAGTAGTGGTGGATTTAATTTCGGCAGCGGCAAATTGGTAAGTTGCATTATAGAAGTATTGAATTTTAGGAATGGAAATAATGTGTCTTTTTTTTCAGCCTGACACATCTTCGGGTGGTTTTCAGTTTTCTGAAATGAATGCAATGACAAAACCAGTATTAAACTTTACTGGGGGAAATAGTATACCAACATTTTCGTAAGTATTTTAGCATTTATTATTAGTTATTTATATTTAGTAACTTCGAGTATATGGTAAGTATCTAAGCTGGGAAAAGCCTATTTTTTGTGCTCACTAATGAAACACTCACTGCTGAGCAGCTCGTGTTTGAAACCTGTTCGCACCAAAAAACAAGCGGCTTTTCACACGTGTATTCAAATATACTATTTTCACGTTTATGTTAAAAAAAACTAAATTTTTCTGGAAACTAAAGTCTACAACTTTCTGATACGGAACTCTGCATCAGCAACAGGTCAAATTTTTATGACGTTAAGGTTAAAAACCGCTTGTTTTTTGGCTGCGCGCGCTGGCTGTTCTTGTCACGTTGACCTCTGATATTTTAACATTAGATAGATGGGTATGCGATCTAATTAACGTCCCAAAGTGTAAAAATATTTTATGCGCATGTGATCTGAAAGTTGCCAAATTGATTACATCATAAAGAATATTGAAACAAATCTTATTTTATAAAACTATTTATTACTTTCAACATAGCTAGAGTTAATAAATACATATTTGAAAATGTATGTATTTCTAAAATAGTATTGTCCATTTTTGAACGTTTATAAAAATATTCTTATAGGAAAGATTGAAAATTTTATAGAAATGAAAAAATATGTCGTAACGACAAATTGCTGGGACCAAAAATCGGGTGGAGCCTAATAACTTTCCATTGCATAGATGTATATTAATCTCGAATTCTAATCTTTTAAGTGCTCAACCTACATCAATGACAATGCAAAGAAAAGAACCACCAAGGAAAATGAAAAAAGCCGTGAGAAGATATGCATCTTAGAAATTATTTTTGATTAATTAAAGAATGACATTTTGTTTTTCTTCTTTTTTTGTTATACGTTTCTTTTTAATCTGTATGATTGAATCCGCAAATTTCAAATCATTTTTTACAAAGATTAATGGAAAGAGAGAGAGAGAATATAAAAAAGATGCTATTGAGAGGAAGAAAAATGCACCAAAAATAATCGCTATGGGTGGTAATAAGAATATCAGAATTAATGAGGTAGATTTATGTGAATAGATTAAGTAGAAATATAAAATTAATATTAAATTATTATTTTTTTAATAAGCTTAAGTTGCTTTAATATATTGATGGTAATTAACGTAATAAAAAGAATACTCTTTTAAATGGAAAAGCTTTTGTACTCTGTATTGAAATCTACTTTTCTTTTCATTTAGGAAACAATTTACTAAATAATAAGTATACATACACAAAGTGAATTTTAATGTGTTAAACATTGATCGTGAAACTGATTGAAAATTTTTGACATTTTAATTTAAGGAAATAGTATGGCATTATCCATTAAAATTAAAATTGTTCAATTTTTGAATCATCCCTGTATATAATTACTGTTATTATTATATACTGTTAAGGCAAATCGGAAATTAACGTAAGATTTAACACCTACATAATTAAGTAAATATATATATATATACATATATAGAATAAAGAAATTACTCTATAAGTGAAGGTCTAGCGGCGGAAGAGGCAGGTGAAAGAAAAACGACAGCACAATGGACTCATTTTTGATGGTATTTATTGAATTTTATATTACCTAAAAAAAGTAGAGAATACACATACAGGTTACTGTGTGTTAGCTTAGTGGAAAAATGATGTTCCACTAATTTATAAAGCAAATAACAGCGATATACAAAAAGTGGTCACAAAACTATAAACTTCTGTGATTAATAATCGATTGTGTATTGCAACATTATAAGTTAATGTTGTAATGTAATATTGGGGCATCCAGTGAAGTAAAACGCTGTAAAAATATGCTGTAGCGCTTTATTGACCACTGATTTACTAATATGTAGGTAGGAGTAATGTACGCTGTGTGTGTAGGTGTGATCATTTTCCTTTAATCATTCTGCCACTGGACTGAAAATTTCAATGAAAACATAGTATTTTGTATGTGGCACTTGCATGAAAAGTTTCGGATATTTGTAACATATTGTTGAATATTTAAAAAAATTTATATTTCTTAATAATAATGAAATGATCAAGTGAGCAGAGATTGACAGAAAATTAGAACAATAATTTGCTAAAATAAATGGCTTATACATATATCAGCCCTTGACCTGTGCTGTTGTTTTTGCTGCTAAAGCGAACTTAATAAGCCATTTGCATGCATGCATGCATTGACTCTTTTTTTTTGTCAAACAGCTCATTCATTTATTACCTACCGAAAGGGTGAAAAAAAAAATGCATGTGACCATTGCAACATAAATATTTTCATTGATAGATCTGCCTGGGCCATTCATATGTTCTACTATACTATACTTACCACTATTATATTAGATCGGAATTGGATAATAAAATTCTAATAAGCTTAATTAATGAATCGCCCAAGTATATACCTAAGTTGCTACGCTATGTTATTATTATTAATTAAGTAAAATAAGTGCAGATTTGAAGCATGTGTTTTATGTCCCGTATTAAAATCGTTATAGGACGACGAGATAATTTCGCATTGCACAGATTGGTAAAAACAAACTACTGTCGAGGTATTGGATGACGTAATGCAACATAATTTAATTATAGTATTAATTGCTTCCTACAGTTTATGAATTTGTGACTATAATCGTCGCAAATTAAAAAAGACAATAATGGGTAAAAGAATTAATAGCAATTCCTAAAAATGGTTCGTGAATGAAAAACGTATTTCATCTAAAGTTTTAGAAATCTTTAGATTACAGCTGACAATAACATGTTTCTATTTTGTAATTGCAACTGCTTACTAGGCTTTGCCTTCAAATTATTAAACATTTTGGTTAATTTTAATAGATATTTTAAAGTCTGTAGAATTGTTGTTCTCCATGAAATTGGAATGAAATAGTTGATAAAACAAACCACAGACAGAAATTGGTGAAGTTTATATCTTAGTTCCATTTGATTGACTGAAAATTGACGGTTCTGTAAAGTGGACGTTACAGTTAACAGTTTTCTTGTCCGTAATTTAATTTTGGAGTAACTGTTGTAAAAATTAGCTTTGAAAATTTTGTTTATCTAATAAGGAATATTACATTTTAACTACTGTACTAATTTACCATAAGGATAAGTATTAAAATATGAGATAGATATATTTTTTTATTTCGGATTGGCTTAATAGTTAAACAAATAAAAATTTATTTCTATTAATGTAATCGAAATTATCGAAAAAAAAGTTGGCGACAAAAAACTTGCCAACTGTAAATTCCATTTACGGTTCCACCTACGGTTGTCGATGCACTTGGAACAAGGCTAATATACTATTGCATAGTTATTGTCTTTTTTTTTAATTTGCGACTATAGAAGTAAATGTATTTTGACGTCATGACTTGTGGGATGATGACACAAAAACAAAACCCAAAAAGTCTCGGATCAGCTTTAATATGAAGAATATAAAACTTTGCTATGAAGTGTACGTATATATATTTGCAGAATGGCAGATAAATAATGGTCTGATCCATAGAATGTAGATTTTTCCCTCTATTTTTTTTTTGTTCATTTTATTTTACCATCGGTTACTTTACTAATAATAAAAATGTGATGGGAAATATGTATTTTATATGAATTACTGGTAAAATTTGAAGGCGTTTTAACTGTGATATTCTGATGGATCAGGCCGCCCCCTCCACTCGCCCGCATGATTTATTTATTAACACATAAAAGTGTTAATAATATAATGAAAATTATGTCTATTAATAATTGTGGAAATTTATGTACAGCTGCTTATTTTCGTTATACTTGACGCTTTTCCAGAATCGAAAAAAAAAACAATTACTTCACTTTTTTTAGATGTTTGTTACTCTCTTCGTGACGTGAAAACAAGCCTATTAACAATTGTCTAAATTTAATCAGTATTTTTTGTTAACAATTATGGCAATATTACCTAAAGCCGGATCTGTTTATAAAATAATGTAGTTTATTTTTATACATTTATGTTTTCTTTTGTAAAATGTAAAATTACATATGATGTTTGAAAGCAGGCGTCGGCAACATATTCCCATTTATGCGACCACCTAAATAGCATATAGCTCAGAAAAATAATGGATCCAATTTTCTATTAATAGTATGTATACAAAGGCTAACTTAGTCTTTGCTGTATACATACTAAATTTGACTCTGCCTCAAAGGTTCTCTCCACACAAAAAAAAAGTCCGCCAACAATGTCCTGCTTTTATATTGACGAGATTAACGAAATAAAGCTGTATAACAATTATGGCAAAATGCTAATTATATTTCATTTGGAGCTATTATCATCGAGAAACTTTTTGTTAATACCTTGTTAATTTTATTTTTCTTTTTTTAAGATTAATTTGTAGACTTTTAATAACATTTATTTTGTAAATATTAAAGAAACGACAAAAAAATATTTTGGTTCAATGTAGTTTTTCTTTTCAAATTACATACATCCCTTATAATATATAGTTGATTATATGTAGTAAAAGAAAACACCGAAAGTATATCCACTTCGGTCATTAAAATAAAAAAATGTGCGCAACCTCGATAACATCAAACGCATATGTTTTGTTGGGCCCCAACTTAATCACATGTTAAACCAACGCTAAACATAATATAAGAATTTGCTCTTAACTTTTTTTTGTTCCTCATATGGTGACCTTTAATGTTTTGATTTTATATATTTTTATGTGTTCTGATTTTGGAGTTGGTTTTCATTGTCTAATAGGTAGCTTATTATTTGTATCAATAGATATGTATCAATTAAATAAATGTATTACATTATTTGTATAAAGTAAATATTCAATTGGAAAGTTGCGCCTGTCGTGAAGTCATCGCGATATTTTTAAAACGCATGTCCTGCGCATGGCTATACTTGGATTTCTTATACTAAAGATATTTGCCACCGAACGGCAATAATTCTGCGCAATTTTTCTATGTTTTGTACTGAACAGAATCGTATCGTAAGTAAATAAGAGATTTTTAATGCTTGCACAGGAGACAGTCCGTTACCTTGGAATTTGAAAACTTTTCCATTAGCGTTTTCAACACTAATAACTGTTGACAGTTGATGTTGCTTTGTTTAAATACATGGTTCAAAGAAAAACACAACGTGTTTATCGTTCTTTTTTGAATTGGAGCTCTAAGAGTATCGGTACTCGCAGCCACCATTTTTAATTCAACTTATTACAATATAAACTGTCAAATGCATCAATGAATTATATATAATTACTTCTCTGCTTGCCCTTAGGTTCAAAACTGGGGCTAAAGTGTTTGTTGCACAATAAAAATTTGTCGTTTCTTGAACAATTTTTTGCAAACCAATTCAAATCATGGGCTACTTTATAATATAACTTCGCTTACTTTAGAATAAAACTGTCTATCGATCTTTAACTTTTTTTTAATAAAAACTATTATATTTATTAAATATACAAGAAACTGTATAAGATAAATTAACAGTCTCCTGCCAACTTGGATCAAAAATGATGTCAGCAAATACCCTTATCAAGTCTTGAGGAAAGGGAACAATATTTGCGGTAAAATGTTAAAAGAAACAATAAATTTCTTGTCAATTTATCCACATTTGAATGAAAAGAAATAGGTACATATTTACATAAAATAAAAAGAAAGAATAAAATGTACACTACATATTCCTATAAATATATTAATGAGTTTTTCCTTTTTTTTTAACCTAATAATCTCTAATTAGCAAACAAACAGTGGTGTAGTAACTTAATAATAATAATTAAGGGGTATTCTAACTTGTACAATTTATACTGTACCAATAGAAATTACACAATAATATTGTGTAATATTTTTTTAAATTATGGGTGTCATTTACAACTTTGTTTTTTTATCACAACACCATAATTCATTTTGTTTTACTTTTTTTTTTAATATAATAAAATTATGTGTATATTTTCATTAAAATTTCTAATAAATTAAAAAAAAAGAATACAAAAGGAAGAAAAATAAAATAATAAATAGCAAAATATATATATAAATATATTTAACAATAAAATCAAAGAGTAATTATTATACACAGAAATTATATATGCTTAACTAACAAAAAAAAAGAAAAAGAAAAATGGAGAAAACATGAAGTATTTTTAAAATGATTCGTTTTTTTTTCCTTCCGAAATAATTAGCATAGTTAAGAAAAAAAAAAAAATTCCGACAAGTTCATTATATGCATCGTGCATGTTAGAAAAGTCCATCATTTTCGGTCCATAATATAAAAACAATACTTAGCTCTAAATATATATAGAAGTATTATTATAGCAAATTATACGACTCACAAGAACATGAATAAGTAATCATTATTACTACACTGAGAATCACTAAAATGAAAATATACACAAAAAAAAATGAAGAAGGAAAATAATCATTAAATTCTACACCTCAAATTATCTCTATTAGTAGTTATTGTTGTAGTCTAAAAATTATTTTATCCAACGATACATATAAAATGTTTTATTATCCAATTGTGGGCGTTTTACATACATCCAGAACAGATCTGTTCCAGCAAGACGTCTGTTTATTATATATGTATAATTAGAGTACGGCATATGTACTATAATGTAAGTTTAAATTAGCCACAAAATGTAGTTGACCACACACGTATTGCGAAGTAACTTTCATCACTTGCTGGAACAGGTTGACTATAATAATTTCTTATCGTCTACGATCCGTTTATAACAAAAATTAGAAACAAATAATAATTACCTAATCGGAATTCAACTAGAAAATTAGCATGGGAACTATGTAACTTTATAGAGAATAGAAATAGAAAGAAATTTCTTGTCCTTTCCTTACCTGTCACTTTCATACATAGTACCAATTTCGAAAAAAAGGATAGAGAACAGAGAAAACTTTCATTTCTATGGGATATTCTTACGTAGTTCACCAGCTGATCCACCAAATACACTGAGTTTAATTTTACACAGTCAGATTATTTCTTTAGAAATTTAGTGTTCTGATTAATTTCATATTCCGAACATACGGTTAATTTCTACGAGACAATGAAATGTACCTACATTAAAAATTTATCTATCTATAAGTAGTAGGCTTTTCCGATAAACTATAATTCATTAGACAGCAGTAATCTATAGCAAAAAAAAAACTGTAAAATTAAATTACAAAAATTTCTAATTTTGATAAAACAACACGAATACAATTTTGTTTAATTCATCATTATTTTTACCTACTTACTTTTTGTGTTTAAACACACATCTCGTCTTTATATGAAACAATGCAATGAAAATCACATCATTTGATTAATAATTATAATATAATAATAAAAATGATTATTAGAATAATTAAAATTGGACTACATATAGTATAATAATTATAAATGTACTAATAATAATTTATCGCCCAATAGTTGTTGTATTTAGCTTCTTACAAATATATATATATATATATATATATTCATATCAACTAAGAATCATCGGACATAAATGAATTTTGTGATTTTAATTCTTCTAATTCTTTAATTTGTTGACGTAAGAATAAAATTCTGAAAAAAGCAAATTGAAAATAAAAACTGTTTCACAGCAAATTACAACGTGGCGGATAGATTTATCAGAATTTCCAAGTGAGAATGTTGCGCGCGCAATACGTTTAAAGTCCAAGTGCGACGTTGACATATTAAATATTTCATAAGTTACAAGATTACCGTTTTTTTAAAAATTTACCAATTTTATTTTTTACGTGATGCCTGCCGGAAACCAAAACAGAAAATACGTCATATTTAAATTAAACTTTCTGATAAAAGTAGATCTAAAATTCGCTTTCAGTGTTAGCTGGTCATGAATAATAAATGCCACAAATAATGACCCGATTTTCGCCTCGTTAATCATATTTGCAAGATGATTATAAAAGAAAATTAGTGAATATGAAAAAATAAACAACAGATGGAATTTTATACGTTTAATTGTGCTACAACATAAATTAATAGTACTTTTATACGGGATTTTACCTACTTTAGGTACTCTAAAAAATACAATAAATATATTCTAAACACAGACTTGCCTCCTGATCACACACACCCAACCACACTTAATTAATTAATTGCATAGGAAAGAAACTATCTATGATCCAAAGTGATTCCTTCTTCTCTAGTTCTCCATACTTGCCTCTTCCCTTTTCCTCTATTAATTCTTCTTCTAAAAATTCTCTGATAGATCCAAACACTGTTGTCTCTGCAATAATACTGCGCATGAGTGTAAACGTAACATTCTTTTTTTTAATATCACTTTTATTTCATTAACATTTTAAATACCTTTCAAGTGTTTTAATCCCAAGTATTAGTCATTTTTTCGTTGAATCGCGCACTCTAATCGTCTAATAAACGCACCAACATCTAAATACACAGTATTCCCGCCTCAGACACAACATCTGCACTTTAAATTACTTTTGCAACATATACGCTTGCGCGCGCAATCTGAAAATTCTGATGTCTTTAAAGTTATTTAAATTATAAATTTTATGAATTAATACTAATCTGTTAATATCACGAAGTTTATATCAGTGGTTATTCCAATATAGTTATTTGAAAAAATAATCTAATAATCGAATTGTAACTAATTACTAATAGTAATTGCTGTTAATCGATAGTGGCTACGTTACATACATCTACATATATGATGTAACAGTCGAAGGAAAAGAATACAGTGTTAAACAAACAAAAACCTTATCATTAATGTTTTGTTTTGTTTATTTTAAACATTAATCAGTTTTTTTTTAAATAAACTGATTAACTTAAATCAGTTTATTTAAGTTTATTAAGTTTAAATCAGATTAAACTTAATTTAAAATAAGTTTTATCATCAAATCATACTACAAATTTCTTTTGGATTTTAGCCATGTATTAATGTATTAAATGCAAAAAAAGTTCTTTTTAATGTAGTGAACAAGTACTAAGCATGCTATAATTGGTATTGAATATTGATTTACCTTTGTTCTTGCAATATTGCTTGTATTTCAGTAAGACGAACAATTGACCGAGCCGACTTCAGTTCAGCCGACACTTTTGCACAATGTATACTGCCCATTATATGTGAATCTTCAGATAATTTTTGTGCCTAAAATTATTAACGTAAACGCTACCAATGTTTAATAATAATTCAAAATAACACAGTCAATAGATGCGTATCTATCTATTGAATATACCTTCATCTAAGTTGGAAAAAAGATCTCTGCTATTTCTTACTCTTTATACACTACAAGTTTTACTTACTTGTTTTTCTAAAACCTCAGCAGGCCACCCTCTAACATGATTTACTAAATCATCTCGATAATGATTAGCTAGTGACGGAGTCAGTGTAGGTCCTTGCGGCCTTAATGCTTGTAATGAACTCGATACAGATTGTAAACCAGATGGTAATCCTGATGCTTGTGGACTGCCAGCTAAAATAGTTATTGCAATTGATTAGAAAAATAATGCACCTAAAGTTGAACCAGGTTTCAAACCAAGTTTAACTCCACATAAATCCTCGATATAAATATATCTATATCACTCTGCATATATGCAGAATGAGTTGTGCCTTGTTTCAAGTACACTAAAAAACCGTCACGGTACCGTTTTTCTTAGTCGACTAAACACACCACAAACAGAAGTTGGTGAAGTTTATATGTTTAGTTCCAGTTGGTCGACTGAAAATGGACGGTTCTATTACGATTTTCGATGCTGCTGGTACAAAGCTATAAGCATTCAAATTCAATCCTCATTCGACTGTTTCTAATCTGAACGTTGCAGGTTAAAGTCAACATATAAAATGAAAAATTAGAGGAAGATATTTACCTTTAGGTCCCTCAATTACTTCTGAATGTGTGGGCGTAGGAGGTCCATCTATTCCTGTACAATTTCCACCACTACTGCCACTTATTTGATTAATATCCACGGTTAATGATGAGTCTTTTTTACAATCATTTGATTGACTACCACTTACTCCACTACCACAACTACCACCACCACCTCCTCCACTACCTGGAGGACCAGGAGCATTTGATCCAGAACCACTTGAGTGTAAAATATTTGATACACCTTGACCAGGTGGAGATAGTAAAAGAGGTGTATTATTTAATGAGATGTTATTATGTTGATATTGTTGATTAATTGTAGATGTTGACGTTGACGTATTTGACGATGGATGTGATGCTAATCGTGGAAGAGCATTGGCCAATAAAACAGGACCCATTTGTTCTCCAATTAATGGAGTCTGATGGGCTGAACCACTACCACCACCACCACCGCCAGCTCCATAAGACATCTGGAAATGATTAAATTTGTTTCATGAAATTTATCCTTCACGTTTTTTGCACAAATAATCTACCTCAGATGTTGGTGTACTATCACCTGGTGAAATATCCATATCTTGGGCAGATGAATTACTTAATGATACTGAATTATCTGGATTCGAATGTCTTCGCGAACTAGAGCCACCCCTTGAATTATAAAATAATGATTAGTTTTTACATTAAACGATAATGAAATTAAAATCACAATACCAATCAGAAGATGTTTCCCTATGTGAATTTGGCCCCTCCAAATTATCTCGACTAGAAATGCTATTACTATTCCAGTGGCGTGTCGCTGTAGCACCACCATCTTTATTACTATTATTACCACTGTTATTCGAACTCCGATAGTTGGAATGTTTATCGTGACCTTTAACCAATCACCATCGATATCCACAAATAATTTTTTGTAAATTACTTAATTTAAGTGAACTTTATAGTTGACAAGTTTTCTTGTCGCCAAGTTAATTTTTGACAAGTTTAGCATTACGCACGCGCATATTACACTTGTTATTAAGTTTTCTTGGACTTGACGAAAATAGGTTCTGAGCTGCGCTATTTTTCTTGCCCTTTGTCGGTAAGTTTGCTAATATTCTATATAAATTCATGTATACCAACAAAATTTTAATTCTCACGAAAACAGCTGATATTTATGTTTATATTTAATAAATTTTTGTAAAAATTAGCTTTAAAAATTTTGATTATCCAGTAACGATTATTATATTTTAATTACTATGCTAATTTACCGTAAGGATAAGTATTAAAACAGGAAATAGATCTATTTTAAATAGATATATTTTTTTATTTTGGGTTGGCATTTATGTTAATGTAATCGAAATTGTCGAAAAGAAAAGTAGCGGCTGTAAAGCCAAACGGCTAATTTTTATCTTGCGATGCATCTTTCGATGGCAAAAAACTTGGCATCGAGTAACTTGACGACAAGAAAACTTGTCAACTGTATTAGTGCACTTTACTTACGCATATTAGATCGACTTGATCCATCTCTATATCTATCATCTCTTTCTCTGTCTCTACCACCTCTGTTATATCGATCTCTTTCTCTATCAATCCATTCTCTAGGTTTTTCCCATTGTGATACTTCCGTTTTGCAATTGTAGTAATACTTTTTACCTGATGAACTAACATGTTCGGACCAATCACCAACTTTTGTTATTCTATCTCTGTCATCCTTCTAATAAGGAATAGAGAACACATTTTAATATTACATAGGTAATTAAATCCGAAGGGGGGAGATTCTGCGACAGTACCAACATTACCTTAAGTACTTTATCGATACAATTGTTATATGCCGGTTTTCGATCTCTGGACATTTGTGACAATTTTAAAGAATGTGAAATATTTTTTTCTGCTTCCGTCCTTTCACTAGTTGCTCTATGATCAGATTCTCTATTTCTCTTATCTTTTGGAGACCTTGTACAGTCTAAAAGGACAAACAATAAATATGATTTTTATAATTTACAATAGCCTCTATCGTTTTCCATTAAATCAATGTGACACACATTTACCAGAATATTTATCTCGTGACATTTTAAAGTCTCTAGTATCTCTCTCCTTTTCACGTATTTTCTGTAAATGGGAATTCTTTGCTGATGATGATTGATATGACTTGTCACGATCCCTTGTTGGTGGTGACTGTGCATCCGGACTATCTGAAGATCTGTATGCATTGCCATTGGGAGAGTCACGGAATTTTTCATATCTTTCACTGTTTGATGCATAAGGTTTTGATGAGTTGTAATTTGAATTCTGCAAAAAAAACAAACCGAAGAGAAAAAACTAATTAATCATTCGATCTTTTAAATTGTATAACACAACAAGTTCACACAAATGATAAAAATAAGTATTCAAACCTACACTTTTTTGTAAAAATCGCTATCAATGATTTTAAAACCCTTAATTCTCAATATCTAATTAGAAATCATTGAACTTTAACTTTGTTTTAAAAATCCTGTTTCATTGAACTTTGTATGCAATTATTTCCTAAATGATTTCTAATAAATAAAACTGAAAAAAAAACGAAGCACTTAAACTTGAACAACAAATTACCTGATGTAAAATATAAACAAAGCGAATTTAAGCAGGAAAAGCGTATTTTCCATAAAGTAACAAAAAAAAATGTAGGTTAAGTTCCTCTTAGTCAGCCATGTTTACTTTTGTGTGTATGATAATCAAAATCTTTAAATGGGACTTTAAAATGGAAACAGAACTACTAAATATGTTCTTTTACAATTTTCAAACTACAATAATTGTAAAAATTTGGTAAGTTCTGTTTTGAAGTGAAACAGATTGACTGTTAGGAAAATTAAATAGTAATAACAATTAAGAGAAATTGTTGTAAACTGAAAAAAATTAAAAAGGACATGAAACATCCAAATGCCGGATATACCAAAGCAGATACAGAGAAAGAAAATACCATTTTTACAGTAAATAACAGTAAAATTATTGTTTGCTTTACTGTCAAATACAATAAAAAAATTAGTATAATTTGTATGAAAATTGATGCCTGTTGTGTGATTCTTTTACCTGATAGGGATGGGTCTGGTGCTTCTCGAAGTACCTAAGAAAAACAATTCGAATAATTAACAAGTACCGTAATTATGTTTAACTTAATGCAATGTCCATAAAAAAAAATTAACAGAAATAAATGCATACCCATCGGTTATACGTTGCGGTTTCCTTGCATGCATTACCATCAATGCAAGAATCTATTGAATGTTTGTGGCTTTTAGAATAAGCCCTCGCGCAATATGATGTCATATAAAAATTATTAAAACTATATTTTTTTTTCTTTATTTTAATTACCAGCCTTATAAATTGATTTTCCTATCAGACGCCATGTCACGTAAGGGAAATGTAATTTACAGCTGAAAGTAAAGGATAGGATGTTCTTCATTTTCATTGGTTGAACTGACAAATAGCTGGCTGTCCATGTGTAACAACTTAAAAACATCTCTAAAAAAAAATGATAAAGAAATCGATACATCAATTACGATTCAAATCGAAAATTTGAAAGTTTTGGAAATTAAAAATTTTAAAAACCGAAATTTGAATACAATATGCTTATAATGCTTATGCAAGTAATACAAGTAGTTTGGTATTAGACTACAAACTATGTAGTGTACAGACTACAACATGTTGTAGTCTGTTCTGTACCAATCTACCAATATTGTTTAAATTTTAAAATATTTAAATTTTAAATATTTTTAAATTCCATGTCACATGATTTAAATGAATTAAATTAAAATTATCTTAATTATCTTTATTTTATTTTATATGGTACTGTGATGTAATAGGATAGTGGACTGAATACGAATAGTGGTACTGTACTGGTTTTATTTTTGTATTTAAAAATTTAAAAAATTAAATTAGAACATAGTTCTAAAAAATATATATTGATGTGACGTACTTTCCACTAGTTGCTTTTAACAGCTAGTTGGCGACAATGAATAATTTAAAACAAAGTTTATAACTATCTCTCTCGCACTTATTGCTAATATAATACAGATAACACATTATTAGACAAAGATGGAATTAAATACATTTGACACTTTTGACATATGCCCCACCGCCTTCCAAAAATATATGACAGAAAAATCGATAATGGCTAACACAAGAATAGAAAGAAAGTACAAACAAAAACTTGAAAAAATGTTATAGGAAAAGTAATTAAACAAAGTGTTTTGTTTTATATTAATTGTGATAAGATTTATTATTGATTTAATGTAAATTAATTTGCAAGCATTTGGTGAGTATATCAGAAAAGCTTCCATTCATTTTTTTCCACTATATTTTAATTGAGACTATTTTGGTCAGAAGACGAGAGGATGGGACGGATATCTATAAGTGCAAACAGTTTAAATGTCATTTTTCATTGTTTTTATTTATTTTTGTTTGGGCTTTATCATTGTTCTTTTAATAATTTAGTTAAAATTACAATTAAAGTAAATAATTAATTACGACAGTACATATTATAATAGTAAAATATGCTAGACAGTACAAAATCAACGTGTTATGATGTAATTTCTTTCTAGGACATTGGTTAAATTGGACTAAATTAAAAAAAACCAAAACGGGAACGATGGCTCCAGTTCAAGGAATAAAAGACACTGTATCTTCATCATCATGCCGAAATACATTGAATATTGGTTAGTACTATTAAATATAAAGTATTAAATATTTGTTGTACCATACAAACAAGGGATTAGATAAATTTAAGCGGGGAGCAATTGTAGGTCTGCGAAAATGCGCCAAAATATTTAATTGAAACTTAATTAACTCTTATTTTATTTTGTAGAACATTGTAACGAAGATATGGAAAAAATATTACGACTAGAACCAACAAAAAAAAATAGTATAGAAGTGATTAAAATCATCAACAGGTATGTAATTAATACGTTTAGGTACATTTCGATTAATAATATTTAATTTCGGATAGAATTAGACTGTTACATCCGTATTCACAGTACAGTATGTTTGAATGTAGATTTAAGTGTCTAGTTATTTGTTTTGTACGCTTATTTTCACGTGGATTTTTTCTTAATACAAATAATTTTGTTATATTTCATCACTATCTGCTTTAAATTATCTACCGTAGTGTCCCGTATTGCTATCGTAAATGCGGCAAGTCTCCTTGGCGCGTTGCGGTACTTTAAGGCAAGGACAAGAAAAATATCAAATAGAAATAATCATTTATATTTGAACAATAGATATTATTTTGTAAAACGGGTCTCGTTTATCAAACGATATATATATAACAGTGAATTTGTTGTTTTTATAACATTTTATTCGTTACTCCACTGTGAAACGTGAAAAATGTGTTCGAGAGTCTATTGTAGTTTAATTAAAAACAGATAGATATTAAAGCATTAAGAAAAAAGATACGTACTTTATTTTTATATTTTTTTATTCACCAATTATTATTCATAACTTACTTTTAAGATCAGTGGCAAAACTGGTTGCTAGCTATTTTTTACAGCAGTGATTTGCAATTGTTACAAATTAGTCGGTTAAAAATCAATATATTATATTATATGTACTAATAGTAGTTAATTATGAATGCCTTCTAATCAAATTATTCTTTTTTTCTCAAAAGGGTTCGCAGCAAATTAATAGAAATAGAAAATGCAATAAAAAATGTAATTCGAACACTATTATCAGTAATACCAATAATTATTTTCAATGATTATTCTGCAAAATTCGATTTTTGGATTAACCAAATTGTTATTTTTTTCATAATAACATCAATCAATAATAAGTACTATGTTTTACTCATAATAATATCAAGATAGCATCTAAATATACTATAAAAATGATTTTAATTTGAATTGAGTCACTTTTGGAAATCTCTTTTCAATTTGAATTAATAAAGGGAAAGATTATGCATCTCTTAGTATCAAATATTGCTTAAGTATTTCAGTAACTGTAAATGAAGCATTTAATAAAAGAACCAATCAGTACAAGAAAAAATATTTCAGAATGTAAAGAAGAAAGAAGCAGGGATAATACATACAGAAGAAGCAAAATTTCAGAAGCAAGAAAATTTATTTGATTTATATATTTAACGATTTTTTTTCTGCTATTAAAATTTCTTAATTTTCCTCAAATTCTGTTCATGGAATATTAATTTAAGAACAAGATTATTTTTTTGAAATTGACAAGAATCAGTAGAAGTGTAGATTAAGAATAATTCAAAGATTAGAACTGTAGGAAGAGAAATTAAAATTTTATCGCTGTATATTTATGATTTGGTTTTAATTGTTTTTTTTTCTGTTTCCCCCCTTTTCCAATACCCCCTTTAGAATTATATCAATTGCAATAAGTACTGGACCAACCCCGGAACAAGTCAAACATATTTACGAATGCATCTGGAAACTACATAAACACAATTGTAAAGGATTCGAGGTATGAAACCGAATAAGAAATGGAAACTGATGGAATTAGAGAAAAAAAATATGTTTTTTAGGCCAATCATGTTTATCTATATAAAACGGATACGGATGCAAGAGCGAAATTCACACAATTATTAGTCGATTACATGAAAATGGAAGGAACTGTAATAACAACATATAATAAGGATGCCGACTATTGCAATAACTTGAAAAAACAAATACTTGATTTACTTTATGATGTATGCTCAAAACTCAAATCTCCCGCTTCGAATCCGAAAGATATATGGAAACGATCATTGGATATACTTAAAATATTACCAATTGCTTTGCCAGAAATTTTTAATGAAATTGTTGCGTAAGTATTAAGTAGCAGAAGAGTATTTGCAATCATTTTGAAATTGCTATTCAAACTTTAAAGCGTATTGCTTTATTAAATTAAACTAGCGATTTTCTATTATAATCAATTTTGAATTAATTGCAATTTATATCAATTTGATTTTAGTGATACATTCTCATGCAGGTGTAGAGCTGTTAAATGGCAGAAATTGAAAAATTTCGTAATATGCCTTCAATTAACTATCAGTAGTTCTTAATTAATGTTTAACGCTAATTATTACTGTCGGACAAGTTTTTGAAGAAAAAATTTCTGTTTGGCTTTAGAGTCGCTAATTTTCTTTTCGACAATTTCGATCGTATTAATAAATGCCAACCCAAAGAAACAGAAAATAAAAAAATATATCTATCTATAATATATCTATCTCATATTTTAATATATGGTAATATATGGTGTTAATGGTAAATTAGCACAGTAGTTAAAATATAATATTCGTTACTAGATAAACAAATATTCCAAAGCTAATTTTAACAACAGTTTATTAAATAATATAAACATAAATATCAGCTGTTTGCTTGGGAATGAAAATTTAGTTGGTATCCAAAATATTAACAAACTTGCCTACACATGGCAAGAAAAATAGCGCAGAACCTAGTTTTGTCAAGTCCAAGAAAACTTAATAACAAGTGTAATATGCGCGTGCGTAATACTTTACGTGCTTTTGACTACGCAAGTGTCAAAAATTAACTTGTCAACAAGAAAAGTTGTCAACTGCAACGTCCACTTTAGATATTTTATTTTCGAGCAAAACTTACACTTTGTATTTTCAGTTATTAAAAATACTAGCCTACTTTAATGTATGTAATACTAAAGCAATGTGCTCTATATTTAAATTTTTTGCAGCTGTAATTCATTCATTTTTTCCATGTTTTTAAATTGTTGCTTTACTTTTGACAAATAGGCTTTATTTCAAGTTAGCTCGATATTTTTTTTTAATTTAACTATTATGTTTATTCCATTTTTAGGACAGTGAAAACGAATTGCATTATATTATCTGAAGAACACACAAAAAAATCAGAAAGAAATGTAAAAGAGGACACCATCATTGTGCTCGACGATGACGATAATAATGATAATAAAGATTTGATTCAAATCCAAATTAGTAGTTACAATAAAAATTGTACGAGACAAAAGGATTTAATACATGATACAGGACAACAGTGGGATTGGTCAAATCATAAAGAAAAAGACGCAATTTATTTAAATAAAGTAAAACAAGTGATTGACATCAACGTGGTGCGAAACACAAATAATTTTAAATCAATATTAAGTAAAAAACGAAAAAAAGAAAAAGTGCAAAATATAAATAAAATTAACACTGATTGTGTTCCTAATATAAAGAACTCCCTAATTATAAACTATTTACAAAAACAAACAAAATGTGAAGAAACTGTTCATATTTTGGACAATAGGAAAATTAAAGACTTTATAATTAATAAAAAAATTAAATCTGAAAATAAATCATCATCAAGTATATCGCCAGCATCATCATCATCCTGCTCATCTTTATTTTCTTCATCACATTCAACTTACATAGGAACGAATTCTCTTGTAAATAAATCTTCAATTAGTGTTAATAATAGTGAAAAAGACAATGTCGTTGCAAGAGTTGTAAATAATAATAATAGTAATAATAATTTAGCAATTACTAATCGTGATGTAAAAGTGATGTACAATAAGACTAAATCGAAAAGTGATGAACTTAAAACGAATAATTGTGTAAGAGAAACAGAAGACATCTATAAGAAAATACAAGAATTTGTCAAGTCTGGTTCTACGCAGGTAACTTGAATTTCCAATTTTTTCCAGTACTTTTTATTATAAAAGTGACACGTTTATTTTTCAGATGATAATTAAAAAATGCGAATCGAGTGGGAATATTTTAATACTACCAGCTGATGATGCCAATCAGGTACCCTCAATAACTTCAATTCCTGAAAAATCTTCGCAGCCAGAAACTACTACTAAACAAACAAATTCGACAATTACTTCCGATAACGAATGCGACGAGGATTTAGTTAATGATCTTTCCACCACCACCTCCTCAAGTATTACTCAGGAATTGGCACAAATACAAAAACCAAATAACCAACAACAAGAACAAGTGTCTCAATTATCTGTCATTGATGACCATGAAAAGTTTAAGAATGATTCACAGGCCACAATATCCTCAAGTTCAACAGAAACACTTGATGATCAACACCATCATGTTATACCCAATGTATCAAACAGCATTGATAATAGTATTTGTACTGATAAAGAGAAACAACTACCTCAAGCTCATATTGAAAATAATCAATCTTGTTCTTCACCAATTAAAACAAATCAGCTAAGTAAAGAGGTTTGTTCGTTTCAAAAACAATCAAAGGTGACAGAAATTCCGCAATGCAAACGTGCTCAATGTATGGCAATTGTACCCTATATACCACCACTATTACCACCAGAACCGCCTCCGCAAGAAGTTGTGGTGGTACTTAGTTACGGCAGACAAATATACAACACTATGGAAGATATAAATAAACTTCCTAATATTAATATTAGTGAGGAAATAGTGACTAATCCTAATAATGAACAGGACATTTGTGAAGAATCGTCTGTTGAATCGAATCGACCTACAGATTCGATAGAAATAGAGTCACCTAATGTTACACAAAGCCACGATTTAAATGGAGATAACACCAAAACAGACAGTAGCTGTGAAACACACAATATCCAAGCAGCACTTGTAGAAGACAATCTGGACCATTTAGAATGTGTAACTGAGCAAGAATCATCAGTTCAAAATAAATGTCAAAATCAAGAAACTACTGTCGATGATGACGATGTGAGGAATACAACACTAGAAGAGACAAGTGATAACATCATCGATCAGCAAGGTTCATGTATACAGGAACATTCCATTGAATCTAGTCCTGAGAAGATAGATAAAGACGCAGATAATGTCATACGAGAATTAGAAGAATTATTACAACGTCCCAATTTATCGGAACCATTACCAATGCTATCATCAGTTAAGGAAAACGATAATAAGAAAGTTATTGAGGATGCCGACATTGTAAACACAGCTGAGCGAAATACTGAAAAGATCACCAATCATCAATTTATTCCTGAAAAAGAAATCAAAGAAATAGAAAACTCCCGAATCGAAAAAAGCGAAAATAAATCCGAATCGAATGTTAGTACAGAGACGATAGAAAGCAGTTTTGAATTGTCACCAAAATCAAAAAAAGTCATTGAAGATTTTCTGGACAAAGATGAGAGTTTTCCTAGGGACAGTGAACAACAACAAATTGCAAGTACATCAGTAAATAATCTTGTACCGGACAAATCACATTCATTTATTGACAAATTGGAGAAAATTTGTGAAAAATTCATTGCGGCAAATAATTGTATTCGCCTTCCACTTCTTACGCCTGACAACGAATTTAAAAATTATGAAATTGACAAGGTTTTGTCTTGTGGTGGTTCCCCTGCCGAGGAAAACAAATCTGGATCAAATACCAAAATCACATTACGAACATCCGAAATCTTAGATGGCTATGAATTGGAAATTGTAGCAACTAAATCTGAAGATAGTTTTCATCAATTTTCCTCTTGTCAAGTTGATGATCTAAATGAAAATTATTCAGTGAATACGAAAAACGAGGAAATAGAGATTGATACAAAAAATTATGATACTTCCCCTCTTGTGAATAAGTCACCAAGCGATAGTGAAGAGGTGAATAATATAAAATCAATTTTACTAGATCTTATAGACAAAGTGGAAGAAACTCTTGGAAATTTTATCCTATCTGAAAAAATAGGAAATGATTCAATACCGCACATTGTAGGTGAAAAGGTGGATGAGCATAAACCCTCACCTGATAATCTATATCCGCTCCAGTCCACTGATACTGTTACTAAACATTCAGTTATTTTCAGCAATTGCAACAAAGATGTGCAAGATTTAAATAAAAATAGTATGGTTGACAATGGTAAAAATATCACGATTGAAAAATGTGACATAGAAAATGAAGAAAATGAAATGGAAAATGCAATCAATGAACGACCAAACTCAATAAACGCCGGAGGAAGTGAGGTGTCAGTCAAAAACAAAGAAAATACATCAATTATTGGCGAAGATGTACGATTGCCAGCAAATTCACTATTGATGAAGAAGCAACGAAAAAACGGGGAAATTCCGTTTTATCACATGTTGCCACCTGCTACCAACATAGTTAATGTAACCAATATTCCTGCCGTTTCCAATTTTGCCATATTGACTACAGGTGTTGCTATTGATAATTATATTGCACAAGATATTCAAAAGCCACAGGAACAAAAACATGAAAATACATGGAATAAAATTGAGGGGGTGTCTGGAAAGAATCCCTTTGTATTAACAGAGAAAGATTTCAATATGAGTTCTAGTACTCAAACAAGTACTACAACCAATAATGTTTCACATATGATTGAAAATAAGCAATCTGACACAAATTTTCTAACGACATATTATTATGAAGCCCTTTACCAACAAGGTATGTATATAAATAATTTTTTTTACTAATATATTGCGATATACTAGATAGTTTACTGCGCCAATTGCGGTGGCGAGTATATGAATTTGTTAACTTACTCTCACTTGTATAACTTAAGCGAACTTTACAGTTGTTAAGTTTTTTGTCGTCAAGTTTCTCGGTGGAAAATTTCTTGAGGAAAAAAATTGTCATTTTGCTTTACAGTCGCCAATTTTCTTTTCAACAATTTCAATTACATTAACAATTGCCTACCCAAAATACAGAAATATGTCTATCTAAAATAGATCTATCTCATATTTTAACACTTATCCTTACGGTAAATTAGCACAGTAGTTAAAATATATTATTCGTTACTGGAAAAACAAAATTTTCAAAGCTAATTTTTACGACAGTTTATTAAATATTAACTGTTCTCTTGGGAATTAAAATTTTAGTTGATATACATGAATTTATACAAAATATTACCAAATTTGCCGATAAGTGGCAAGAAAAATACCGCAGTACGTATTTTCAAGTCCAAGAAAACTTGTTAACAAGTACAAAATGCGCGTGCGTAATGCAAAACTTATCAAAAATTAACTTGCCGACAAGTAAACTTGTCAACTGTAAAGTTCACTTTATGAATGATTTAATCTATGTAAGGCACATGACGACAACCGGTTTTTGAATTAATTGAAAGAAACTCTTATGTCGATATTACATTTAACATACATTCTTTTCCGTCTCATTTATATTTCTGTCAATTTTTTAGATCCATATTATACCAATATACTACCACCAAAACCGGATAAAATGTTCAATTCAACAATAGTAAACGGTTGTGATGAGATCCATGTATTGGCCGATGCAGCATCAAAATGTAAAAAACTACCATTGGCCAATTCAAATTCATGCAAAAATATGCCAGATCCGAACTCATTTAAAAATATTCCACAACGTTATGAAACAAGCAATATTTACGATCATGCAAAAAAGTTGGATCAAGAAAACTCTTCGATATTTTCGAGATCGAAGACATCGGATTGCAGTGATTCTGAGGACAGATTGTTTATCGATGATGATCCCTCTGAAAATGCTGTCGCAGATAATCGGTATTTAAGTGATGGTAACGATGCTGTTGCTGTTGGTGCTAATAAATTAAATAGTACTGTCAATACATCAAATGACCGGTTTGCTAAACGGTTACTTACAAATAGAAGAGATTTTGGTATTATTAAAAGGGGTAAATCGATAAAACGATCACAAAAATTACAAAATGATAGTTTACCTAAAGCATCTACTAGTTATCTGCCATCATTTAATGATTATATAGATATAGATAATAGGGTAGTATCAACAAATCCAACATATCCAAAATTACCTCGTCTGAAAAATAAAAATAAAAAGGTAAGTCAGCCAAATCCTTCTGCTCATGTCCTATTCAACAATTCCTCTCAGATTAAACCACTAAACTCTAACTATGATTTATATAAAAGGACAAATCATGATATTGACGATCCCGATGATATTCCTTTAGCTGACAGACTGAAACGATTAGTACCAGAACCAACAAAATACAAACAACAAACAAAACATAAAGAACAAAAGCGACGTAGTAAAAATTCAACGAATTCATCACCAGGAAAAATTCGAACAGAATACGTGTCGAAATTGCGATCACGTTCAACATCGAATGATTATATAAATTGTAGTGGAGGGTCAATTGTGATGGATCCCACTTCTTTGAAATCCTTTGAAAGGCCCAGCTATCGTTCAGATTTATCACATGAGGAACCACCACTAGATACTGCACTAAGATTAAAAGAACCGGTTAAGGAAAAGCATTTGAATAGTGAAATGTTGACACCTGAAATAAATAGCGATCTAACAACAGGAAAGTGTTCTAACCGAAGAAAAGGAAGTAAACCAAAAAAAATTTCGAATAGAATGGAGAAAGAGCGTATAGATAATGCTGATTACGTGAATCGAAGTTTGCCTATTAAAAATGCATTTAAACCGAAAATACTGAAACGAAATAAACTGAGCACCAAGACAGTATTAATACAACATAATGATTCGATTAAAAAGCTGTCTGATGATAATGATCTCTTAACCAAACATAATATGGACAATTCTACTTCCTCACGTACAATGATATCACCACCAAAAACACCAAAAGAACGTTGCAAACAAGCATTTAAGGAACAACAAATCAATAATATAATATCACCAATTTCATCTAAATTCGCAGAAAACACACTACCACCAAAACTACGAAGAAAACACGATTTATCTTTGCATTGTAATACCAATAATTCAACACCTCAAACTGACTTATTTTTAAATTGTAAAAATACGGCGAGTAAATTAATAGGAAAGTTAAAGGAAAGATTACAAAGTACTGAATATAATTCTGATGATGTTAAACCACTCTCACCGATTCCTCCATTGAAAATTACGCAAACAACAGTCGATTATAGCGATGATTTTTTACAAAATTCGAGTAAAATATTTTCAAAACATGACCACGTCTATTCTGACAATCATAATGTATACGGTAAAGATTTTTTTCTCGAAGAACAAACGCAAAAACTATCTAATTGTCCATTCTCTCAATCAATTAATCAATTAAATGAGATTATAATTCCAGCAACGGCTACTAATCATTGTGCTCAATTGGTTGAAGAAGCGATTAAAAATTTCAAAGAGTACCCCTCTTTAGAGAATCAACAGATGCCAGAAGCAGACAGTGATAGTAGTAATCACAGCACGATTTCGGTTCCATCTCCTACAGATACTTTACACGCAGACAACCAGAACGAACAACATGAAAGTGAGAACATTTTCTGGGAAGAAAATGTAGCATTGGAAGTTTCTGTTAGTTCATCAAATGACGACATATCTGGGAATTCTGTAAAGAATAATTTAGAATCAGAAGCTACAGAAACCATAATTGGTAGGCATAATGAAATAGCAGAAAATTTAGCAATTACTGCTGATTCTCCTACAAATAATTTAACAACAGAAGTAATAGTGAACAAGGGACGAGATGATTTCGATTACGACTTTGTGGATGGTGCATCGGTGCGAATGAATCAGGAACAAGACTTAAAACGTCAAACATTTCGGCAATATTTATTTTCTATTCAACAGAAACTTGAGTTGGAAAAAACCGACGAAACCATCGAAGAAACAGATCGCAACATAAACAGGCAAACGGTGCTAAAATTTGGAAAAGCTTCTGTTGAATCAAATGTGGAAAATGTAATATTAGATGTGAAATCGTTTCTAAATGCAGAAAGGGAAAATAGTTACATTGAAACTGATTTCAAAAAAACAAATAGACACTGTAGTAAACCGAGCGTTATTGAAAATGACACAAATTTAGAAATAGATAATGGTATGGAAAACCAACTAGTATCCGAAGAGACAAATACTGAAACACCATCGGAAGGCCAGGAAATTGTAACTTCAATTGATTCAATAGAAAGTCAGATAAGATCCAAATCGTCTGTTTCAAGTATCGTAACAACCGATTCGCTAACATCTGCTGTTGAGGATTTAGCGAGTCAAAACGGTGATCCTAGTAGGCCTGAAAGCATCAGAAAGGAAATCGGCGAGGAAAAACAAATTAACTTTGCTAATTGTGAAAAAATAGAACTAAACGACAATGAAGTCGACAACACAGCGCAAACCAAACCGTCAATTCCTATTGAATCTATTCAACCAAACGCAAATTACTTCCATGAAAAATTAATAACAGAAAACGAATTATTAATAAAACAATCTAATTTTGAAAATGTCAAACCAAAATTACAAACCGACAATATACAACTAGAACAAAAATCTTTAGTAATTATACAATTGGATGCCCAACAGGTTGAACAGAATTTAAAGTCGCCAGCACCACAATCGCCAACAAATGACCACCATACCTCTGCCATCACATCAACAGACCACAAAGAGAAATTATTTGGTAAAACCGCATCAGCAGTAGTTAGTGAGTCTGAGATTTCGACCGTCCAGCAATGCGCTACTAAATCAGACCAGTCAGAGCAATTGCAAAATTTGGAAGAACAGCAAATAAACGAAATTGAGCCACTCGCTTTAGGAAAAGAGGACGACCAATTGCCAGATGACTTGGATATTCAGGAAAAAATTGTAAAGGAGAATGAAGAAAATGTTTTTGATATTGAAGAGAAGTCGTTGAACATTGATGGACAAAAGGACGAGGAAGGTTTAGCATCTTCTCTCTCAGAAGAGAATTCTAAAGGAACTTTACAAAATCACACAGTGAAAGATAATGATTATAAGAACAATGAGTTAGCCTTGGAAACGTTGGTAAACGTTGAAGATGTCCCTAATGTAGATAAAAATGAAATAAAAGAACAAGTGGAAATAAATAGAAATGAAGAGGAAAATATAGATAAAATACAGAATGAAGAATCAGTGGAAGAGCACAATGAAATTATTGATAATAATGAAGAACGTACAGAATGTGTCCAATCAAATCAACCTAGTAAAAAAGTAGATGATATTCTAAATAAAAATGAACCAGACCTATCAAAAATTAGTAGCGAAATTATAAAATTTACAGATGAGCCTGGAGAAAATGTGGATGATTCAAAATCAGCAAAATTTTCAATAAATAAAGAGACCGTCATTAGAAAAGAGATATTAGAACAAAGTGTGTACGTACTATTAGAGCGATCCGTCATATGCAATTCGGAAACAAATCAGGAAACAGTCAGCAAGACGGACCCGATATACGAATATAGAAGTCCAATAAATATGTTCAAGTATTCACGGAGAAGAAGTGGCGAAAAATATCGGAACAGGTTCGATTTTAATTGTGAAAAATCAAGAAAAAGAAAACCTAAAGGTATTGCAAAAATTCAAACAATTCGATCAATGGTGGCAGAGAGGCAAACTGATAAAAATATCGATGTATTAATTAATGAAACACGAAGGCATTTTGAGAGTTTACAGATGCATACTGATGAAACAAAAACGAACACTTACGATAATAATTTATTTTTAGAAGCAGAAAGGAAGAATCATTTGGATGATTGTTTATTTAGAAAAACTGAGAATGATGCTAATCACATAGCTGAAGAAATTAGCGATGATCCAAACAGCAAGAAAGGCAATCTACAAGAAGCATCGCAAATAATAAAACACAAAGAGTCAGTGGTAGTAAATAATAATGAACAACCAGCACTACCGAAAGAAAAAAATGTAATTAATTGGTTGATTGACGATAGTAAGACTGAAAATAAAGACAAGACAATTGAAAAGAACGACATTTGCAATGTACAAAGTACCTCATCTTCCAGTGATCATACTGTAAGCGATACGATAAATGAAGTAATCAATCAAGAGAAATCAAAAGATAAGCAAGATAAATTTAAAGATGATGCAAAAGTAGAGGATACATCAATGGAGAAACATCCAGAAACTTTTAGGGGTAAAGAAATTATATCGGACTCCACAACAACTACTACGGTCATGCAACCACAATGTGTTTATAAAATAAATGTCGCCACAGAAAATAAATTACCTCATAGAAGAAAAAATCCGACACCAAAATCTTTGGATATGAGAAAATCTAAGAATACTGGAAAATTACCATGCGACAGTGGCAAGTCGGAGATTGTCCAAGAAAAAATCGAAAGAGAACAAATGGTTGAAAAGGATGTATCTTTGACGATCATTGACTGTGATAAATTAGATGTAAAGAATTCTGCAACTAATAACCAGGTAAAGGGAGATCGAAAGAATACTCAGAAAATTGATTCTATACTATCATCAGACACAAATCCAACACCAAATGAAATTGACCAATGTAAAAACAAAACAGAGAAGACAATCAAAATTGGCGAATGTACTACTGAGAGAAAAGTTAAAGTGGAACCAGACGAGACCAATCTTAAAACAATAGATTTGTTAAAGGCAGATATAAAAATAAACAAAACAAGTGGGACTGCAACTAAACCAAGAAAACAGAGTACTAAAAAAATTAATAATTCGGAAGGCAGCAAAGACATTTCAATAAATTTGAATAGCACGAACAACAGTTCCAATACAAAAGTCGTTGAACTGCCAACTGTTGTATTAAGTGTTAAGAAGAACAGTAAATTAATCGTTGATAACATTGCTGTAAAAACGGATAAACAAAATGATATAGAAAAGACTAGTAGTAATGAACCTGCAGACATTGTGAAATCTGTAAAAGATGAGAAAAAATCGATACGTAAAAATTCCAATGCAAAACATTCAAATGAACCCCAAAAAATATCAAAGAAAATACAAGAAAAAAGTGGGAATGAATTGATAAATAAAGAAATAAGTAGGGATACAGTAAGAGAAAAAAATAAACAAGACACAGACAAAACCAAAACCAAACCAAACCAAACCAATAAAAATGACAGTGAGCATATTAAGATTAAAGAAAATCAGAAAAAAATTGAGAGTTCGGAATTAAAAAAAGAAGCAAATGTCGAAGTGAAAATAATAAAAGACAAATCAGTAAAATTTACAGCAGCAACAACAGTAATCCCGATTAATAGTCCCAGGCGAAAATCAGCCTTTGAAAAAGAAGATCAATCATATGCTTCATCAATTCCAAATATTAAACAAGCATCGTCGTCATTATTGGTTAATGACTATCATCGAAAAATCAAGAAGAAATTAAAGAAAATTGAACGGAAAACGGCAAATGATATGCTGGACATAAAATCTGATAAAATTGATTCTGCAATGGAAACCAAATCAGCAAAATCCATTGATACAGATACTTTAAGTGAGGAGAAAACAATAAAGCAGCAAAAGCAAACAACAGTAACTGATGATAAAACATTAGGGAATTGTCAAATTGCGAATAGTGTATCGAAAGGAACAGCAGAATTGATATTCAATGGCCAGCAGCCTAGTTCATCAAATCGAACAGAATCAAAAGTAAGTAAAGTAAATAAACATTCAGTGGATAAATCTGTGGAACCTGTAAAAGATAAGAAAAACAATATTAAAAGAACCAAAAAAGATAGCAAAACAAAAAGTCAAAAAAGTAGTGAAATTGAGCAAATAGATGTGAATAGAAAGAGACCAAAATCAAACAAGAAACAGATTGTTGTTAGTAATGATGAGCATGAAGCGATTAAATTAAAGGAAGAAACAAAATGTGGAACATTAGGTGAGACTCAAAACACTTCTACTGAACTGGCAGTAATTGAAGAATGTCAGAAGAAATCTGACAAAAAATTAATTGGTAAATCAGAAAAGCCTAAATTGGCATCAGCAATAACAAAATTCGAATTAGACGAGACAAATTTAAAGACCCATGATTCAAAAGATCAAAACACCAAAAGAACATCATCAGTAGATAAAAATAACAAATCCAAGTCGGAAAAGAGTGATACTAAAGGTTCTGAAAGAGGAAAGAAAAGTCACGAGAAATCTGTAGTAGGTAGCAGTTCACCGCTTGAAAGCGAAAGTAAGAAAAATATACACCAAACGAAGAGTAACATTACAAAGACTGTTGAAACGGAGCATTCGTCTAAATTCAATAAAGAAACTGTAAAAAAGTCTCCGGCAACAATAGTAGAAGATAGTAGGAACAAGGAAAATCGAAAAACTGAACAAACAAATTCAGCACCCTCTAAACAAATTGAAGAGCATAACAATGATACTAGTAACAAGTCGTCGAAACATAGACAATCAGAAAAAAGTCATAAAAGAAAAACTTCTAGAGATAATGAAGAAGTAAATGAATCGAAAAGAAAACGAACGAAAAATCAAGAGTGTGAAAAAAAGAAAATAAGAAAAAATGATCATATTAGCGAAGTCAATCTGCTCATAGAAGAAAACAAAGTAAAAACATTAAGAAAGGAAAAACGTACTTCAATTTCCACAACGATTGAATACGTTATTAACTATTTAGATTCTGAAAACATTGAAAAGCATGATGACCAACCAGAAAAAATTCTTCATGAAACATCAAAGTCTGAAATAGTGTCACTAACGCCAGATCAGAGTTCAATGGAACAAAATCTGAAAAAAGAAGAGAAATCAAATCATAAGAAACGCAGTCGAAATGACACTGAATTAAATGAAATCCCAAATAAGATCCCTAAATTAAGCAGTAAAAACGACAGTATTCTCATGGAAACAGATGTGAAAATAGAGACAATTAGCATAAAATCTACGAAAAATAAAGATACCGCGATCATTAATCACTCTGCACAAGTAGCTGATAATGTTAAGGAATCAACAGTAGAAAATGTTAATAGCCAAAAACTATCGACACAAGATTCCAATCAAGAGTGCCTTGTTACGGAATCTTTAAAAGAATTCGATGAAGTCGTGAATCGGGATAATGTCAATCAAACAAATAAAAAAAAAGGGATGACATTAAAAAAGAACAAAAAAATGGATACAAATAAACGCAGACGGATAAAACGCCACCATAAAGATAATGCTGATGATGTTATCAAGGAAAAGAAACATTGTAAATATATTGAACAAAATGAAACAGTAGACAAAAGTGCAACAGTAAAGAACGAAGAAAAAATTGAAAAGAACGATGATGCAACACCATATAACGAACACATACCAGAAATAACAGAAAAAGAAGTAGTAACTAAAGAGGGCGTTCCTTTGCCAAATTTTAACTTAAAACCATTAATTAATTCGGTTGCCATTAATACGGATACGAAAGTTACTAATGAAGACGAAAAATATCTCAATATCCATCAAACAGAGCCAGCAATATTCAATCATTTGGATCAATCACGCGTGTCGATACCGGAAGTTAAGAATGATATAAAAACCGAAGAAAAAAGCATCAAGAAAACAGAAGCAATTGAATCACAACCACCGGCAGCTCCCGAAATTGCTTTTTATGATCATTACGATCAGACGAATCCAACTGAAATAATTAATAATGCAAATTGTCAGGATAATTCGAATGCCATTGTTAATAATGTTCCAAACGATCGCATTCAATTGAACAATGTTGATCCAAGATCGATAGCAGCTGAATCTGAAATGCTGGCACCATCACTACCTCTTCAATCATCAATATTTTATCAACAATCCGAACCAAACGAGATTTCAAACAATATGAACGTCGACAGTGACAATTCAAATGATAGTGAAAAGAATTTTATCAGCAAAGAAGCATTTAATACATTATTAAATTTCGAAGATGTGAATGAATTAGCAAATAAAACTGAAGAAGAAATTAAAAATTCCGATAGCTTATTAAGAATTCCACAAATTGTTCCGCCAACATCAACTGTTGACGAAATGGTTGAACACTTTACAACAACAGCAGTCACAACAATGGTAAAAGATGCAATCATTGATGCGGTAGTGATACCAGCAGCTGTCCCAACAGTCTCGGAACCAAATTTGAATGAATCGTGTGCAATGCAAGCAGCTTATAAAAGTTTCACTGTAAATGCGCAAGAGCTTGAATTGTTAAATTTCGATTCGGATCCTCAAAGACCATCTGTATTACCAGATTTTTTCGATCATCGAGATGATTTCATTCATGAAGATAAGTCGTCATCGAATACAGTTAGTAGTAATGGTTCAGTACCATCACGTAATAACTTACAAATGTCAAATGGAAGCTTTTTTAATGATAAACAGTTGTACGCAGGAGGTGAAAGTGATTTACGGGCATCAGTTATGTCTGAAAGTTTTACATCAGTGACACCATATGTTACAACTAGTTGTGCAGTGACAAGTGATAAAATAGTAATACCAACTACAATTGATAGCTTCTATAACAATAAAAATGATCATCACACACAATTTGGACATATAGGGCAAGCAAATCCATATGGTAACATTAATGAAACATTGTCGGATAGTTTCTATGATCAATACATGTCTACAGTGAATACAAGCAGTGCCGTTTATGAAACGAACGTACAAGCGAAAATGTCAACATGTAGTATAAATAATATCGAAATGAATTTATTAGGCGGTTTTCTAGATGATAAAGCACAAGAGCATCATTATCAGCAGCACCAGAAATCCGAATTAATCCTAAATGACCAACAAACGAAAGAGACTGACGTCAGCCTTCAGTCGCAATATGATAAACTTTTACAAAATGTGAATAATGGTAAACAACCATTGGCATCCAAGAGTGATGGTAGTGGTAGTGGTAGCGACAGTAGTGGCGATCATACATATACAAGAAATCCATTTTTGCCAATGGTCCATCGAACAATCGATGAGCAAAATCACCTTAAACCAGTAACAATTGAACGTCCAGCAACCGAATTTTCATTGGATGTAATGGATTTGAGTTTTATAGATCCAGGTTCAACATCAACGGATATTTTAGGCAGCACAACCGGATCATGGTCATTTGATAATAGGGTTTCCGATCCAATCGAAGGACTACCGGCATGGGATGACAGTGATGAAAAATCTATGCCGGTACCAACAGCAGTAGAAAGATTATCAACAACTCAAAATCACAGCAATGGTGCTGTGATTGATGATAGTGTGAGTAACATTAGATCTAGTACTAGTAGTAGTGGCAGTACTAGTAATGCTAATGATTATCGTAAAGTTGTCGTTGAACGACAACCACATTCCAGATATTCCGACTTCGACCCTTATGCATATTCTTATACGAATAGCCTTAGTTTAACATCAGTTAGTTCTTGTAAATACACAACATCAACTGTTAATGATGTTAGTGAAGATGCAAGTGCATTAGAAAAACGAAAATCATTTGAAATTGCGAATATATCGAAAGTGGCTAAGTTAATTGAAAAACAGTTACCAAAAGATTTAGTGGAAAAGGGCAAAGCGCCATCATCATCCGCTGTTGGCAAACCATCTCCACCTATCAGCTTACCAAGAAAAGAAGTAAAGAAGACCAAGACACCAAACCAAAGACAAACAGACAATAAACCAAAGACAAACGACATTTTAACTATTCCGACTAGAAGAAAAGTGATTGTAACGAGTAAAATAACTAATCGTAGTGAAACACAAACGAAGGAAAAAAAGCAAACGGTAAGTGATGATCATAAAGAGCTGCTCAAGCAGAAAGACGATACAGTCAGTAATACGGAAGATCCAATTAAATCACCAGTAAAGGACAATACAACGAAAAATATGCCATACGAGCATTCATCATGGCAGGTAACACCTGAAACTCAAGTAGCTTACATCAATTCAATTAAAAAATCATTTGAAGAAGAAGTTATTGGACAAAGCACATTATCGGAAGTCAAAACTAGTCCTTCAATCGTCGATTTTCCAAAAAAATTAACAGCCACGACACCAACAACAACAACGACTAGACGTTCTGAAAAATATCCCAAAACAATTCAAATAACATCTAATATTTTAATTGCACCACCTCTACGTCAATCCACAAAATCTTTATCATCATCTAAGATCGTTGTTCGATCAACTACTCAACCGTTGTTGGTTGACCAATCAACCAAATCGCCAACGAGAGATAGAAGAAGTAAGACGAGTGAACCTTCAGTTACACTGCCAACAAAACAAACAACAACGATACTAAAATGTCCGGAAAAAAGTTCATTGCCGCAGCGAGAATTGCATGCTCATATTCCATCGCAATTACAAACACGTGGCAATTATTTAGTTAATAAATCATTGGCATCAGATCTAATTAATAAGTCTAATGGTGATTTAATTGGCCAAAATATTACAAAAAAAAATCATACACTCAATACTACTGGTTCATCTAGTAATGTGAAATATCAAGTTCAAAAATATGCGGGCTCGTCACCGTCACCCTCAGTTAAATCTTTATCATCGTCATCGTCACCTGGTGGGGGGTATGATCAAAGGATGCAAAGAATTAATAGAAAACCAATTAAACCATCAAACGAATTAAAAAGTGCACACGATAAAAGTCCAGCACAACACAATGTTTATTCACCACGAATGGATAATCCATCTAAAAGTCGTAATAATTACGATTTAATTGTCCCAAAGGCTGGTACAGGAACATATAGAATGAAGGACGAAACAAAACGGATAGAAAAAAGTCCAAATCTACCAATGGAACCTCGTAACAACTCGGGGCAATATTATTATGCAATTTCTCCACGAAATACAGATAGCGCAGCTACGTCTAATAACATATCCACTCAAAACAAATCTCATAAATCCTCCCCCACGCCTTCTATTAACACAACAAAACGTAATAAATTTAATGAAGGATCTAAAAAATCACCTTCGCTCTCAAAATCTGTATCCCTACCATCATCGTCATCATCAATAGTATCAACATCGTCCTCAACAACATCAACATGCCCGAATACTAGGCCAATTGCCAAGGTTAAACCATTTGCAACAGGTAACTCAGTCGTTCAATCTAATCAGAAACGAAACCAAAAACGTGGTTGTATCAGTACAGAACTACCATTATCATCTGAAATTTGTGAAACGCGTACGAAAACTCGTGAAATGGAAATTGCGATAAAAGAATCGAAACGAACTGAAAGTACAGATGATATGAATGCTACATTTGATAAATTGTATGAAAAAGGACCTACTAATCCAAATTTTTCTACAAATAAATTCAGTAGCAATGGCCAACTGATGTCGGCTGATAGTACGAGTAAACAGTCACATGATAATAATACCAAAATTATTAACAACTCTTCTCCTGGTACCAGTAGTATACGCAGTGCGAAACAGCAGCAACAAGAATCTTCTCATAAAACATCATCTAAATCCGATTTAAATGACAAAGTAAGAGAGGATTCACATTCGAGTAATAATCATAAAAGACAACAGCATCATCCAATTGAATATCCTATTTTTCAACCGTAAGTAGTTTGTTTATAAGTCAAAAAGTTATGTAAAGAAAAATGGTTGCAATATACAAAGTAATAGGTTTTTTCCAAATTGGCTTCAAACTAGTTTGTAATTGGAAACAGCATGTGCAATACAATTACAATTTCTAGCTTTAAAAAAATTGAGACTCGCAACTAAAAATCACATATTCCAAGTTACTTTTTCACTATAATGACCAACTGTTTATTTTAGTTTGAGCTGAGCTGAGGTACCATTAGTTGGGTGCTTGCGCAGTAGGTGTATTTTCTCGCAACCTCCTACGAAAGTAACCCATAAGAACGGTCACGATTGTATAAAGTACGACCTATATCAATGAACTACGTGGTTAAGCCAAAACTGACTAACCGCACGGGGTTTTAAATAGAGAAATAATAATTTTATATTATAAATAAATAATATGAAATATATTGGGCGTGTATTTTTCCTGTTCTTGAGTGATACACTATTTTTCGCATTTTTTACGTAAATAACTATAACTTATGGATAGACATTTTAACAAACTTATTATGTGCTGTTTTGTGGATTTTATTGGTTGATTTATTACTATGTCATTAATGATATGACACCGAATTGTTAGCTAAGTTAAAGATATTCCTGCGTTCCAATAATATTCCGAACAGTTTCAACCTACCCGCTACTAAACTAAACATGGACAAAGGCGCAACTATAAGTTTATGATTATAAAATTAGACACAGTCAAAATCTGCATAGTTGGAAAGAACCTAATATCTTATTAGTGGACTCTTATTATTCAATGATTACTTTTTTGTATGACTGGATCGTTTACAAGTTGTCATTAAGGATCGACGAAAATTTGAAATTATCGTTATTTATCTGGTAACAGACTACACGTCTATCGTCTAGTGTTGGATCCATTCTGAACAATCGTTGAACGAGGACGTTGGCACGTCTTTTAATTTCTAGCTTTTAGAAACAATTGGTGGTGGTATTTTGTCAATAAAGTGACTTTAATTTCAGTATTACGTCGTACAGTAAAATTGTCTACTAGGAATTTTCTAGTTAATTGGAATGACCTTTAACTGTTAGTAGGTTATTGTTACTAGCTTAACAGAACCTTGTATAGTCGCCAGAAAAATTACAAGTAAACTCTAGTCGTACAAAAAGTCAACTTATTCGAATTCTTTTGATTAATTTTTTCTTTTTATTAGTAATAATAACCCAGATTACGAGTGGTGGAAAGTTGTGGAATCTCGTGCACCAAGAGGCACTTTGGAAATGCCACCAATATTCAGTAAGTCCATATTTTTCTTTTCGTATTATGGCCAAAATTTGTAGATTGTTATCAAACAAATTAATTATATTTCAGGTAACAAACGATCTAAATAATACCCATTACACTCACACTATTCTGTATGTGGACAATAGAGATTATTTATGGCACAAAATACACTGACAGTAGTAATAATTGATACTGCTGCATTAGAAGTGAATTGGATGCTAATTGAAGCATCCTCAGTAGAAAGCGGAGCTTATTCTCCAAACCGACAAGATGAAATAAATAGAGACAACGATTTGTGGAAATTAAAAGAGAGATAATTGAATGCTATGACATATGATAAAGTAATGATCGAACGTAAAAAAGAAGATAAAAAATTAAACAATAATAATGATGAAGATTGCCATCATTTATATAGTACTTCAAAACAAGTAATTTGACTGCGCACCATTTTACCTTGTTGTTTTACATTATCGAGATTGTACTATGATATTTCATTCTTCATTATCATTATTCTATTTTTCATGATTTCATAATTCTGTTTTTCTGACTTAATTTCCTTTCTATCAACTGTTAAAAACGACATTTTTAATACGTATTTTTAATCGATTAAGAAGCGAGTAATATTTTCCAATTCTCTTAGAAAGTCTCTTTCTAACACTACTAAATACTGTGATTAATTATGATTTTTTGAGCAATTACTTACCGTTATTGATATTATTCTTTGCTGTTCTTAAAAACTCCGCCAATATTTATACAATTATTTTATTTTATTTCGCTTGTGCTAGCATTTAATTAGTGTATTTATGTTAGGTTACGGTAAATGTAACAAAGACACGACATGATTGGTACATCCAGCGCATTAAACAGTTTCTCGTTCAGCGCGAAATGTTTACCAAACATAATAAAATATGAAAACTGCACTGAAGGTATCCATTTTCACATATGTCACTGTGTAGATGAACAAAGTTAAAATGATTGCCTAACTAGTAGAATAATGATAAATGATCATTGATCATTATCCTTGATGATAAATATATCTATATTACCATAAAACATACAAGATGATTGGTGACTTTGCAATTTGTATCTATACATTGAAAACGAAAAAAAAAACATTATTCTAGAAAATTTCGGCTGGATAATTCAGCATTAATTGTTTAATTCAGTACGATATGTTATTAAAGACATCAGTCGTAGGTTATTCAACTATAGTATGAGACAGGTAAAACAAAAAAGGCATTAATATGAGGTAGAGATTAAAACAATATATGAAAATGTACAAAAAAAAAATTTAATTGTGTGTATATTAATTTGTATTAATTATATGATTTATTGTATTATTTATATGATTTTAGCTTTTACATCACTTTATACATCTCATTTATTTTAGCTTTATTATTAATTAATTCTAGATACCTACTAATTATATTTCATATAGTTGTACTCATTTATATTATCAGTAATCATAAGACATATTATTGTTTCTTTATTTTAAATACTTCAGTCAATTGTGTTCTATTTTGTTTTGAACGAAAATATTCTTTTTAATCCGCGTAAGCTAAATTAATAACATTACAATAATTAATTGAGTAGATAGAATTTATTAATTGCAAATTAATTTACACTGCATTGAAAGAAACTTATTCTAATCATTATTAAGACAAAAAATGTAATTACGTATTCTTAAAACCACTATATCTCTAGATTCAATGAAATTATTATTTTATTTATATATATTTTCTTTATGTTTTTGTAGCTTTAATTGATTGTAAATGTTGGATGTAATTATTGTATATAATTTAGATATAATGTTTATATTGTGGCTTCAAACTTTGTATATATTTGAAAAAACAGAACTTTTTGAATAATATCTCGCGTTTTTATTTTTTTATGAAATACATTCTACTATATTAATCATTTCTGCATAATAGTGTGGACAAACGTTGGTGCAAAGAAGAAGAGATAGCTCGTACACATGTACTTGTGTGTTTGCCCCATATTTTATAGCCTGAATCAAAAATGGCTACAGTAAAAGTAAATTTTTAAATATTTAATACGTAACCAATTAAGTTAATTAATAAAGGAACTTTACAGTTGACAAGTTTTCTTGTTGGCAAGTTAATTTTTGACAAGTTTTGCATTATGCACGCGCATATTGTACTTGTTATCAATTTTTTTTGGATTTGACGAAAATAGATTCTGCGCCTTTTTTGTTGCCACTTGTCGGCAATTTGGTAATATTTTGTATAAATTCATTCGTACAAACTGAAATTTTAATTCTCAAGAAAACAGCTGATATATTTATGTCTATATTTAATAAACTGTTGTAACAATTAGCTTCGAAAATTTTGTTTATCTAGTAACGGATATAATATTTGAACTACTGTGCTAATTTGCCATAAGAATAAATATTAAAATATGAAATAGATCTATTTTAAAATTTAAAGTTTAAACTAAAATAGTAGGATATAATTTTTCTATTTTCTGTTTTTTTGGGTTGGCATTCATTAAAGTAATCGATAATCGAAATTGGCGATGTAAAGCCAAGCCCAAACGGCAATTTTTTTTTTTTTTTCTTCAAGAAACTGGACCACAAAAAACTTGTAAACTGTAACGGCGTATGTACATCTACATTTAAATGTCAGCTGCCATGTCACTTTTTTGACGTTTCTTAAAAGATTTAGTAGCGGCGTTGCCAGATTTTCAGTGTACTAGTAAATTTCGTGGAGGTAAGAGCTCTCTGTGTGTATTAGATTAGATTAGTGTTTAGAATAGAATAGAATGTATGTCTTTATGGTGAAATAGAACAACAAAGAAAATATATTGGAGATTTATTCAATAGAAATGAAAATAAAATGAATACATACGTTTTTACAATATACATACACCAAAATGATTTGATTTCGGCAAACTATGTAAAATGAAAACACATGTAAATGTGATGATGCAGTTATTACAATTAATTAATACTTTATGTAAACTATATAACAATTGATATGTCGTGATCCCAAAAAAAATCTTTTTAGAAGTATTTATTTTATTGTTTAACTATAGATTTCAATTATTTTAAAATGTTTTTCTTTCCATTAGTAAAAACTTCGAAACGTTGTTGAATCGAAATATCCATTAAGTTTTTTTTAATCCAAAAATTAAAAAAAAAAGAAACTTAAAAAACTGCATCAAATTCACACTGTGTTCTTCTATTCTAATACACAAAATATACACACCAGATTACTTTCACTTCATTTATATAAAAAAATAAAATTTCTTCCTCAACTCAAAAGTCAAAACTAAAAAAATTTGTCTTGCGACGGAACGGAACACATACAATATTGAATATATATACAATACAGTATATACCGAGGGAGCAGAGAGCTGTTATCTCCACGAAATTTTCTAGTACACTGAAAATCTGGCAACGTCGCTACTAAATCTTTTAAGAAACGTCAAAAAAGTGATATGACAGCTGACATTTAAATGTAGATGTACATACGCCGTAAATATGTACCACCCAACAGTATGTTTTTAAATACAAAAACGAAAGTAAAATAAAGTATAAAAATTGTACACTTTTACAACACATGCGCATAAACAATTTTATACATTTTGGACGCTAATCCTTGAATGATCAGTATGATATGATATAGAAGTATTTGGATGCTTGAGTCAAACTTGGAAGCATTCTAACCCAATTCTTCATCACTTTGAATGTTGATTCGAAAATAGTCGATCAGCATTGCTTACGTGTTCTGTTTTCAGACTTTTCAGTATAATTTTCCTTTAATTGGTTCATTTACCTTGGAGAAAATGGTGCAGCACAAAAAGAAAATTAACGTTAAAGAACGATTTGCCGATGGTGAAATTGATTTAAGTATGTCCAACTTGGATGATGTTCCAGTTACTGAGATAGTAAGGTTGCTTAAGTTTTTATGTTCATTTTTCGTATAAAAACCACTCATATGTTTTAGGCTTCAATGAAAAAAGTTGTAGAAAGTCTGGATGTGTCGAATAATCGTCTTGTTTACCTACCTGTAAGGAAAATGCCTTCGAAAGGAGGCATGCGAAGATCTCAGAACGACAAACGCGAAAATTCATTGTTTAATTTTCTTGCTTTTAGGCAAATTTTACAATTTTAACAAATTTAACGAAATTGGATTTAAGTAAAAATGAGTTGAAGGAACTTCCAGAAAATTTCGGAAACCTTTACAAACTAAAACATTTAGATTTATACAATAATAAACTGCAACATTTGCCTCTAAGTTTTGGTCAATTAGTTAATTTAAAATTCTTGGATTTGAAGTATAATCCATTGTTTCCAGCTATTGAGAAAATAGCAGGACAATGTCTGGACACTAAAGAGTAAATAGATAAAATAATATATGCCTGGAAATAATACGATAATTGGAACTATATTTATTTTAGTTGTCAGCAATGTGCGAAAAATATCGTACAATTCTACAAGAAACTGGAAAGGGAGGTGGCAGATGAAAAGGAAATAAGGCAAAAAACTAGAGAAAAGCAATTGGAAATCAATAAACAAAAAAATAAAAAGGAACAAGAAAATAAGAAAGATAAGAAGGGAAAAGATAAGAAAGTCGAAAAAGACGTAGAACTAATTGTTGGAAATAAGAAACAAATCAAGAAGGAAACAACTAAAAAGCAAAAACAACGACGAAAGGCTAACAAAACAAAAGGCTTTAAAATTCCATTATGCATTTTCATTCTTATTAGCATTTTTGTATTTTGGATTTTTATGTCTTTAAAATTGCCAGTGGCTGAACAAATCTCTGATTATATTGGAAATCATTATAATCGTGTAATTCAGAAATTACCAGCACAATATGAACACTATGGTACTGCAACAGGCCAATTTATTAAAACATTTCAGGAGCATACTAAGCATACAATATTAAATATGTCAGAATCTATAAACCATTATATATTTTCTATAATATATTAATAAATATTGAATTATTTGTTTGGTAAACTTTAAAGAGAAATAGTTCATTATTTTCAACAACATTTATTTAATCAAAAATAGTATATATTTTTTTGTTATAATAAATGTTAAAAGTTATTAGAATCGATTAAAAATAAGGTACTGAAATTAGCTATTCAAAACTTTTAAGATAATTGTCCATTTAAAACTAGTTAAACAGGATCAATAATATACATCGTCCACAAGTTTCCACACATTTTTACAGTAAAAAAAAAAAAAATAGAAAAAAACGAAAACTTCTATTTGTTTTTTTACAAGTACAACAAAGTGGTAGAGATAAACACGTACATGAACAAACAAGGCACATTAACTAATTACTGCTGCTGCTGCTACAGAAACAACGACCCTCTTGGGGGGCAAAACGGTCTTTTGTATTAGGGGAAAATACATATTCCATTTTATTCCACATCTTCCTCATGAAGACCATTAACACTGGATGCTACAGCTGCTGCTGCCGCTGCTTGTGCTTTCATTAAACGTGGAGCAACTGTCGGTAATCGTTTGATCAGTAAATGGAACACTTCTGGTTGTAACGTTTGTTGGAAAATCTAATAAAATATGAAAATGGCTCTTTTTTCAGTGTGAGCAATTTCATCTACTATTTTACCTGTAATAAATCATTTGGCTGTCCACACACGGCTACGGCATTACATAAATGTTCAACCCCATTTTCTAAATCACCTGCAGCTAAAAGTTCTTCTCCAAGTTGAATTTCTTGTAAGAAAAATCTCTGTACAGCCTCATGGTCTTTCATATCCGGAAATGCAGTTTTGCAGCGTTTACCCGATACTGCAGCTGCTAGTTGTGCTCGTCTTTCTAAAAAGTGTCCAAAATAAAATTTAATATTACAATAATTAATTTAGCATCAAACGATGACCAACAACAAGGACAGACAATCTGTTTTAAGCAGATTTCTGCAAGAAAGCATGTTTTAACATTCAACCTACTTTCACGTAATTTCTTCTTGAAATCTGGATCTTCGTGACGTTTTTTGTCAAAATAAATACAATAACCGAGAAATAATGTAGCTGATACGCCAGCACACCATCCCAAAACTGCTTTTGGTGAAATCATTCTTTATATAATTTATTTATTATTATAAGAAAAAAATCAATCCAGTCAATCGAGCCTTCCCAAAAGCCGAAGAAATAACTGTCAAATAGATGAAATGACAAACTTCGGAGTAGAGATGGTTCGGTCAGGTCGAATTCTTTCATTAGATTAAAAATAAAATATTAGAATAATACATTTACATATGTAATTATGTAACATAATTACATACTATTCATTCTCTAGGTGAACGGTGAATTTGAAACTTGAAATTTCGATGTGAGTTGAATTTTGAATTGAATTTATGAATGAAATGAATCATCTATGCGAATGCGATATAGAGAGGTCGACGTGGTGGTTCGTTTCTCAGACCTGTGTATGGAATGGAAAGGCCGAAAAGTGGAAAGGAAACTGAAAGTCCCGTGGAATTTGTGAGGTACCAGTTTTCACTTTCCAACTTGTGTCAGTTTCCAGTGTGTGCCAGTGCCAGTTTCCACCGTGGAGTGGAAAGTGGTGCACTAGTAATTTTAAGTTGAAATTATTGGTGCAAAATTCAGCAACCTGGAAAGGAAGGAAGTGGCGAAGTACAACTTTCATCGTCCAAGAGGTGGAACTCATCAGAGATAACAGATAACTGATGGAAGATGGAAGCAAATAATCGGTGCCACAGATAAACATTAAACAATATTGTCTGTGGATGGAATTGTAGACTGTATAGGTGTATAGTGTAGAGTCTACAGCTACACTGTAGACTGCAGAGTGCAGGGCCCAGGCAGACAAGACAACACTTTCCTTTCTCCTTTCCTTGCAAGAGTTTCCAGTTGCCAGTGTTTCCACTGAATTTCAATTTGAATGGAACTTGAATTCGGAAAGTGGAAACCTCCAGTTTCAGTTTTCAGTTCCACCACTTCCACCAACTCTTTCCAGTTTCCTTTTTCCTTCAACGATCCGATTCGCCCATTTTCTGTTTTTTTTTTTTGACCTGAAAGTGACTTTGACATGAGAAATTCAATTGTCAAGTCAATGACTGTATTTACTGAAGTAAAGCGCTGCAGTACATTTTTACCGCGCTTCTTGTGATTGGGCCAATTTAGCGGCGTGAAATAAGTTTGCATAAATTGGACCAATCACAAGAAACGCTGTTGAAAATTTGCTGCAGCACTTTACCTCAATGAATGCAGCCAGTTGTTATTATTATTTATTCGACTAATGACAATTCTTTACAAATGATAATTTTAAATATTTAACTTTAGGTGTGGTAGCTAGGATAGATTTGGAAAACTGATTTAATGATTCAGTAAATGACCTAATTAATTGAACGTTGTATTATAAATAATGGACAGTGAAGGAAGAAAAGTTATCGTTTGTGATAATGGCACCGGCGTTAGTATTTCTCTATTAACTTTTGCTAAATTATGAATCACAAGTTATTTCAGAATCTTATGGATATTTTAATTTTTCATATCAACAATTTTTATTTATTTTATTTTATTTTACTGTAACTTTTTAGTTTGTTAAATGTGGATATGCAGGCTCAAATTTCCCAGCACATATTTTCCCATCTATGGTTGGTCGGCCGATAATAAGAGCTGTAAATAAAATAGGAGATATTGAAGTCAAGGTGGGTTTTATCACTATATTATTCATTCATCAATTAAGTTAAATATATATAAAATTATTCTGGATTTATATCGCCCATATTACCACATGAAATGATTTTTTTCTATATTTTTATTTTTTTAGGAATTACACGTAGATGTAAGTTCATTGCATTTAAAGATTTTTTTTTACGTTTGTATTTTCTGCAATTTAATTATTAACATAGATGCTATGCTATTAAAATAGCACATTATTTCGTTTGCATTTTTAACAGTTTTATTTTAGTGTTATTTTTTAATAAAACTTTTTGTGTGTCTTTTCATGCATCAGGCGGGAGCAAGTACGCTTCCTGTAAGTAAATAATTAATCACATTGGAACATTAAAATATGTATTTTATTTTTGTGAGCATTGTTAAGCACAAATACCACATACACACAGTTATGCATATTGCTAATTAATTATGTATATAATTAATGTAATAATAATATAGGGCTCAAATTTCTATAATAATTACAATATCTATTTTTTCTTTTTTCTAATAATGCTTCTAGGATCTTATGGTTGGAGATGAAGCATCTGCTTTACGATCACTTTTAGAAGTTAATTATCCAATGGAAAATGGTGTAGTTAGAAACTGGGAAGACATGTGCCATGTATGGGATTATACATTTGGGTCGAGGAAAATGAATTTAGATCCTACAAATACAAAGGTAACTGTACTACATTGCATTAAACGCTATATGCCAATTTAACATTGTACCATTAATGAACAATTATTTAATACAGATTTTATTAACTGAGCCACCAATGAATCCAACAAAAAATCGAGAGAAAATGATTGAAGTCATGTTTGAAAAGTATAAATTTGCGGGAGCTTATATTGCTATACAAGCTGTATTAACACTTTATGCTCAGGTAACATTTTCTATTACTTTCCCTTAATCTAGCCATCATTATTTCTTGATATTTTTAGGGTCTTCTATCAGGTGTAGTAGTTGATTCCGGTGATGGAGTCACACATATTTGTCCAGTATTTGAAGAATACGCATTGCCGCATTTAACTAGACGTTTAGATATTGCTGGCCGTGATATTACACGATATCTTATTAAGTTGTTATTGTTGCGAGGTTATGCTTTCAATCATTCAGCTGATTTCGAGACAGTAAGCTAATCCAAAATATAGAGACCTAGCAGAATGGGTTCAATGAGATCGACATTTTCATGAATTCTTAATCATACTTTAATTGTAGTTTAATTAAATCGCGGTGTAATAGTTTGGATGAAGTAGATTTCAATTATCTAAAGATTTGACGTTTGTTGATTGGTTCGATTTGTAGATATATACGATTTCTGTCATATATTTCATGTTTCTTTACGAAACTATGTAGTAAAATTGTGAAACCCGGTATCTCAATTTGTAATATAATTGAATATATAAGGCTGGGATTATCCAACTTCTTAAACTTAATGCATAAAATTAGTCGTTATAGTAGTAAGTAAATCTTGTAAATTGTAAACATATTGTTTCTAATGGTAGTAGTTAACCAATTCCGTAATACCTAAAAGTTCTCAACTTTTAACTTTCGCGTATTATGAAATACGAATTAAAAACGCGCTTGCGCTTTCACCACAAGATTTTCCATCAGATGAGAGATGGAATGTAACCATAACCAAACTATTCTGGTGCTATTTTTGACGATAATTCCTGTGCATAAGTATTTGAATCGTTTATTTATAATTTTATTATTATTTGTTAGTTACTTTTATTGAACCTTCTTTATATAGTTCTTATACTGATAAACTTCATTTTAAAGTTTTTCTATTTTACTTCGATGTCTAGATAATTCGTTATCATAATTTTTAGGTAAGAATGATGAAAGAGAAATTATGTTACATCGGTTACGACATAGAAATGGAACAAAAATTGGCATTAGAAACGACAGTATTAGTTGAACCATACACATTACCAGATGGGCGTGTAATTAAAGTGGGTGGTGAACGTTTTGAAGCACCCGAAGCCCTATTTCAACCGCATTTAATAAATGTAGAAGGACAAGGAATAGCTGAATTAATCTTTAATACAATCCAGGTAGACAATATTCGTTACAATAGTCTATAATGGGTGTGTTAAGCAATAGTGAGTGGGATTTAAATTGCGATTTTTCCCTAAAGTGGACTTTAAAGTTGACAAGTTTTTGTCGCAAGTTTCTGGAGGAAAAAAATTGCCGTTTGGCTTTACAGTCGCCAATTTCCTTGTCGACATTTTCGATTACATTAATAAATGCCAACACGAAACAAAAAGACACATCTATCTAGAATGGATCTATCTCATATTTTAATACTTATTTTTTATGGTAAATTAGCACAGTAGTTAAAATATAATAATCGTTACTAGATGAACAAAATTTTCAAAGCTAATTTTTACAACAGTTTATTAAATATAAACATAAATGTATCAGCTGTTCTCTTGGGAATTAAAATTTTAGTTGGCATACATAACTTTATACAAAATATTATCAAACTTGCCGACAAGTGGCAAGAAAAATAGCGCAGAATCTATTTTCGTCAAGACCAAGAAAACTTGATAACAAGTTCAATATGCGCGTGCGTAATGCAAAACTTGTCAAGAATTAACTTGCCAACAGGAAAAATTATCAACTGTAAAATCTACTTTACAAATTCACAAAACTTACCAACAAGTGCGAAGTGCGCATCACAGAAAGTTTGCACAAGATACTTGATGAAAACTTGTCAATTGTATAGTAATCATATGACATAATTATTTATTAGATATTTACAAGCGCCTTGTATTTAATACGGGCACTTAAATGCTTAAAGTTATTGCATAACATTAAATTACTACCCAAATACAAAAAGATATAAACATGTTATATTTAATTTATCGTCCATATAGGCTGCCGATATCGATATGCGTCCAGAATTATATAAACACATTGTTTTATCTGGTGGATCGACAATGTATCCAGGTCTACCATCACGTCTGGAACGTGAAATTAAACAATTATATTTGGAAAGAGTATTGAAAAATGATACGGAAAAACTGAATAAATTCAAAATTCGTATCGAAGATCCGCCACGAAGAAAAGATATGGTATTTATTGGTGGTGCAGTATTGGCTGAAGTGATGAAAGATCGTAATGAATTCTGGATGTCTCGGCAAGAGTATGAAGAAAATGGATTAAATGTGTTGAAGAAATTAGGAAATAGAGCTGGATAGAAAGAAATTGTCGTTATAGGAAATCATTTATTATTATTATTCTTATTGTTAGGTTAAAATTTTAATCTGTATATATTTTTTTACTACTTGTTTTGGAATAATTTAGCATTTAGTTTTTTCCATTTTGCTGTTCAAATGATTACATTCCTTTGGAGAAAAGATAGTTTTACTCTGAATGGATATTTAAACAGTATCCACACGAGAAGTAATAGTATGTTAAAAATAAACAAATTCTGTATTTCATATAGTTTTTTCCCCAAATGTATTTGTTGTTGTTTTTAGTTCTTTTGTGGTTTGTTTTGGACTTTGGTTTCATCTGTTTTACTGTATGGTCTACAACCGTTATTATATAAAAAACGCCGCCAAAAGCGTAGTCAAAGCTACAGATAACGTTGGACAATTACATTTAATTATTTCATAGATTTATTTATACTAAATACTGTCGATATCTATAGATAGTATCTATATTATTTTACAAATTTACTATACCTTTGCACATGAATTACATGTACATTGTAAATGAGCAGGTAGTCTCGTAATTCAAGGTCACGTAATATGTGGGGGCGTATGTACCGGCGAGGACACACTTGACTTAATTTTTAAATCTCAAAGAGGGATTCCGCCGGCGCTATCTTAATTTTTAAGAAAGGGAAACGAAGACTGCAGACGGTGTTGCCGATACTATTTTTCAAAATTTTCGTTGGCTCGACTTTTTACGTTGAACTTTTAAGGACTATCAGAGTCTTTTAAGTTCCCCATAGTTGAAACTATTACCACAAACTAATTGTGGTATTTTTGGAATTTATTTTTAAATAATAAGGAAAGCGAAAGAAAGAACTAGAGGACTTGACGTGGGATGGAATTATATGGAGAGAGTTGAAGTAAAGATTGGAGCATTTGAGGACGATATAATGGTGGTAGCATCTAACGAAAAAGAGTTGCAGACAAGCATAAATAAATGGAATGAAACACTTAGAGAGAACGGAATGGAGATGTGTAAAGAGAAAACAAAAGTAATGGTAATTGGGGAACAACATGAGATAAAAATCATGGTAGATAAGGCAAAATTGGAGCAAGTGACGAAATGGAAATATCTGGGAGTAGAAATATCTAGTTCAGGAAAGCAAAAAGAAGAAATTAACAGCCGGGTAGAAAAAGTAATGAAAGTGTTTTACAGTATCAGCAATACGATTGTGGGAAAAAAAGAAATAACAAGGAAAACAAAAATAAACGTATATAAAACAATAATAAGACCAATACTGACATTTGGATGTGAGACATGGATAACAGATAAAAAGGAAATAAGTAAAGTCCAAGCGGTAGAAATGAAATACATGAGGAGAGTAAAGAGAGTGACAAAGAGAGAAAGAATCAAGAATGAAGAAATAAGAAAAGAATTAGGAATAGAGACGATACACAAATACATAGAGAAGAGGCAGTTGGGATGGTGGGGCCATCTGAAAAGAATGGGACAGGAAAGACAAGTGAGAAGGGTATGGGAAGCTAGACCTGGGCAGAAAAGAAAAAGGGGAAGACCTGAAACTACCTGGGATGACATAATAGAAAAGATATTACAAAGAAGAAGAATAACGATGAGCGAAGCTAGTAGGATGGCAAACAACTGGAAAGAATGGAGAAAGTTTTGCGACGCAGTGACGTGAAGCAAAAACGTATAAGCCTAGAGAAAGAAAGAAAAAAAAGAAGAAAAAAGGAAAAAAGATAAAGACTAACAAGCCTACACCAGGAATGGTAGACAGGCTTTACTATATATATATATATCAGTTAGCTGTGGTAAAGACCACAAGTTTTTGGATAACTTGGTAAGTAATTCGATTTGCAATAAATGCAGATAATGTATTAACGGGCAAGTTTAATCTAATAATACTAATAACATGAGTTTGTTTTACTATTTAATTAAAGCTCCATCATTATTTAATAAAGATTAAGTCGCCGCAATATTCATAACCCACAATTGAATTTCCAAAGATATTTTCTTTTATATACATATGGTTGCAGAACGTTTATTATTAACACATATACATTAGTTATTAGTTTCATAATTATTTTATATTAATAAAGAGGGCAAAACATTTATTGCCTGTTTTTTTCGGATGATTTGTATAAAATATGTACATTGAAGTAATACGACTAGATTACATAAAACTTCCTCATCGTTATTGTTTATCATTTAACAAAATAATCGCTAAATATTATAGAAAAATTATATACTTATATGTATATACTTTATAAAACAGATTATAAACATATAAAAAATAAAATTCCAATATATACATATATATGTATAACAATACAATATAGAACATAGAACATAATCTGTAATACAATATTAGAACTGATTAAAATATATTTTTTAATGTTAAATATGTGAGGTTACCATATGCAATTTATATCAAGAACATTAAAATCAAAAATGAAGCCTATAAAAAAACAAAAGAGCGGCGACAAAAATTCCACTCCATGTGTTCTCCAACTCCTAAAAAAATTAATCCTAAAAAATGCATTAACCATCCGTTGAAGAGCAAGCATGTGAAATCCGATTAATTGATTATGGTAAATTAAATCGAAACATTTTAGAATTCTAATAAAGCGCTATGAAATAGTATTTTAATAAATAGTTGGGTGGGACTATGCTAAGAAAGTAATTACGAATGTCTTAATTCCCATAAATAGATATGAATTAATTAGTTTTCGCACGTTAAATCAAGAATGGACGATCCAAAATTATAAAATGTTGCTGCTGGTGTTCTGTTGATCTGCTGGTTCATGGTTGTTGTTGCTGTTGGGTTGGCTATTCTTATCTTTGGAACAGTATCAGACCCTGGCAAATGGATTATTGGGGTAAATGGAGTTGCTGATTTTTTTGTCAGTACTTGGGCGTTTGCTGTTGAGCTGCTACCAACTTTAGCAAACAGTTCCATCAATCCAATTCTAATTTGGTATTCCTGATCCCTATTGAACATCTGAAACTAAGGGAGAAAGATAATAAAAAGTTTTTTTTCATCAAGTTCTTTTTCTATTCAAATTTGCTGGCATTGTTTTCAGGGATCGATTCTTATTCCGCTGATATTGAGTAATTACACACAGTTATTCCCGGTCATTTGGTCTCACAAAGGAACAACATTTATTCAAAATTAAAGAACTTCCTATAATGGTGTTGCAGTGTTCCAGATCCAGCCGCCCGACCTCTTATGTTGTTTAGCTGTGTCTTGAAAACGTTTCTCCAATATATTGTATCTGCTTGCCTACCTATATAAAATATATTGATGCATTAGTATATTTTACAATACTAATCAATAAAAATGAAGTATGTAATAACTAACGTACTATTGTAAAATAACTTGATCAATTTTCTAAAAATAAGTAGGTGAGAAACATTCTTATTACTTAAATGTATTTGTAGCTAATCTACACTTAAATTTATTACTCATCTTAATTAATGAAATAGATCTGACTCTACTATTATAGTGACTAAACTGCTCGTTTCATTTCTTTCTCTTGAATTTAGTTTTCCATTCATTTGCAACTCTTTCACAAATTTCGTTCAATGAAACTTTTTGTTTCAAGAATTAGCGCATGAAGGCAGGCGTTTATTGTAAATAGTCAGCCTTCAAATGTAAAAGAACAATAAAACCATACTCACTGTTTGCCAAAAAATCTGTTTCAAATTCGTTTATTAAATATTCATATAAATGATTTATTTTGCTTCACATACTAGAAATCAAGAAGGCTAATAAACAATAAATAATACAATTGATAATTTGCTATGAAATGAAACAATAAATATCATTTGAAGATTTAGTTTTAAAGACTGTATGAAGACGAATTCAATCTTAACTTCTACATTTAACATTTCATATACAAACAAAAAATAAATAATTTACTGAAATATACATTACATTTGTCGCAGTATAGGTTACGACGTTTTCTCTACAGGTTATAGTTACATAACATGCCAAATCCATTTTTTCAGATCATTGAATGTATCTTATCGAACACACAACACAAAAACAATTTTAATTATTTCCCATTGTATAGGAAACCCAATAGGAGAGCATTTTCAAAGTCAAACAAGTTCTGATTACTATAACACTTCTAAATGCACAAAAACAAAAACTCTTTTTTCGTCCATAGTTATAACCGTATTTCATGAAATTTTCATCAATCCCAAATCACTAAATTACATTTTTCTACTTCCCTAATTTTTAATTTATTTTTGGTTTCATTGAGCTATCGAATCGAAACGAAGAACTTATTTTTTGAAATTTCTTTGACTAGTTTAGTGGATGAAACCCCAAAACAATAGCTGATTTACAATAAAATAAATCAAAAATAAACATTCAATCGAAATTACATTGGTCACTACTTTTATTTGATTTTGAAAGTAATAGTTTCAACTATGGAGAACTTAAAAGACTGATAGTCCTTAATAAGTTCAACGTAAAAAGTCGAGCCAACGAAAATTTTGAAAAATAGTATCGGCAACACCGTCTGCAGTCTTCGTTTCCCTTTCCTAAAAATTAAGATAGCGCCTGCGGAATCCCTCTTTTTGAGATTTAAGATTTAAAAATTAAGACAAGTCGGGCCTCGCCGTAAATGTAGATGTACATACGCCGTCTTCGGGAACATTCGACATTTCCCATGCGTGCGTGCTCCACGCACTGTTGCCGATTGACACATTTTGTACTGTTCATAAATAAGTGTCCAGGCATGAGTAAACTATAGTTTACTTTATTTATTTATGCTATATAAAGTTTATAGTTTCTATTATCTATTCTATTTTCTACCAGAAAGTAGGAAACTACGGTAATTTTTTACTTTGGGGGCCCTTGAAGGTGAGCGGAAATGTTTCGGTAGATGTACTACTTACCTTCAGAGTTGATTCATGATATCTTTCGCATTATTCCAGTTACGAACGATGATATTATTTCTGTAAGAATTTAGAATATAATCACATATAAGTTACATGATACGCGACTAGTAACGTAGTAACGACTATGAATATGTCCGTTAAGTAATGTTTTTAATTCTATTTGGTCAAAAAGAAAGTAAAATCTGGAATAGAGGCTCATACAACTCACTCTCTAATAATTATTCTATTTTAGGGAAAAGAAAAATCAAAAACGGGTAAAAAATAAAATAAAACTAATAAAAGATAAAATAAAATCATCATATCGTTAATAGCAACGTCGCAATTCCTATCTGGTGAAGCACGTGTTACGTAGAAACACCAAAAACCTATGCAGAAAACTCCAGATTAAAATACCTGTTTGGGCTGTTGCAGACTGTTGGCCTTATCCATTATTATCTATGCCTGTTTGCTGGTATGCTGGTAAGTGAATTTTCTCGTGTTCTCTATTAAATTAAAATAGATCATCATTTTATTGGTTTTCTTTTTTTTAGTGAACAAGGCAGAATTGTGAATTAAACGCATGAAAAAATTTGTTTTTCATCTATGTGAAACTTTTACGATCTGAAAAATCTATAATTATACCTAATACTAATCTCGTACAATGAGAGAATCGTTAGGTAAATTTTCTACGTGTCATGTGTGCTATATACATATGTACACAATTATATCTTTGTACTAATTGATTAGCAATTTTCCTTCTTTTTTTTACCTTAGATGATAACACGAAATTTGAAGATTCTCCATTCAGAGAACATCAATTTGAATACAAAGAAACAATGATATCGGATAGTAAAATAGAACAGAAAAATATTGAAAGTAAGTTTTCTCGCCGTTTCGTGTGATGAATTTTAAATCAGTTTTCTTAGAAAGCGTCGATTAATAATCTGTTAATTAGATTATTTTAGTTATTAGTTAGTTAAATTAGTTAATTATTTAATTAACTTTATTTAATTAATAGCTAAAGAAAGTAGAGACACATATACCGATGAAGAGACTTCCGATAGCTTGATAAGTGACATAAAAATAGAAGAAATACGGTTAGTGAAATATGGTTAGTATTATTAGTAAAATAATTTGATAACATAATTCAATTTGTTTCGACATTTTAATATTGTAGAGCATAGTAAAGATGAAGAATCCTTAACAGCTGACACTACTGGAATAAAGAAAGCTGACAGTTTCGGTATGCATACGGAATATCTAGATGTGTACAATTACATTTTTAATCTTTGCTTTTTAGATGAATGTGCAGATAATACTCCTTCCGTAAAGCTAGGACATTCTAATATCGGCGGAAAAAGATCAGGTAACAAATATATAACATATATGTGTTGTATATATCTTTACTATAGCATGATAATATAATCCAATTATTTAGGTAAAGATCCATTCAATTGCCCATTGTGTCTTAAAAGATTCCGTAAAAGAAAATGTTTGAATGCTCACATAAAAATTCATTCAGGTGAGTAAGGCAAAAAGATGTTTCTTTATGTTTTAATTTAAAATTGTTCATATAAAACATGTTCTAAAATGTTTTTATCATAAAAATGTTCCATTTCATTACGTGAAATCACATAATAAAAGATATAAAACATTGAATGATTATAGTTAAGGAAATTCCTGCATTTTCCAAAAACTTATGTAATTGTTTCAGGCGACAAAACGACTGAAATTCAGAATACAACACCAGTTGGTGATACATCTGGTTCTAAACAACAAGATGTCACGGCTACCGGTGAGTGGAAATAATATCGACTGTTTATTAACAATGATAATAAATGATAAATGTATTGAATGTACATTTATATCATTGGTATATATACTATATTATACTGTATGATATGTATTAATTTATTAGGGGTCAAGGGGTATACTTGCGAAACATGTTCAAAAGTATGTAAATTTAAAGGAGACTTCAGAAGGCATACTAGAGTTCATACAGGTCTGTAAATTAAAATTGCTTTTTACTTTATTTACAGTAATTATTATTACTGTCTCCTTCGTTTCATGTTTTTGAAATTTTTATAGGAGAGAAACCATTTACGTGTCAAATCTGTTCAAAATCTTTTACATTAAAGAGTCAGTTACGAATACATCTTAGAATGCATACAGGTAACTAAATGTTTCTGAAAAAAAATTAAGATAATACATGTACATTTATATATTGAATAATTATAACTTCATTATTTAGGTGATAAGCCATATAGTTGTGAAGTATGTTCAAAAAAATTTAGGCAGACAGCACATTTAACGTCACATAAAAAAATACACATAAGTGAGTGGATTAAAAGTATTTTCTATTTGTATTTGTTTTTGGATTAAGTGAACTTCACAGTTCACAAGTTTTCTTGCCGGCAAGTTAATTTTTGACAAGTTTTGCATTACGCACGCGCATATTTCACTTGTTAACAAGTTGTCCTGGACTTGGCGAAAACAGGTTTTAAGCTATTTTTCTTGCTACTTGTCGGCAAGTTTAGTAAAATATTTTGTATAAATTCATGTATACCAATTGAAATTTTCATACCCAAGAGAACAGCTGATATTTATGTTTATATTTAATAAACTGTTTTAAAAATTAGCTTTGAAAATTTTGTTTATTTAGTAACGAATATTATATTTTAACTACTGTGCTAATCTACTATAAGGATAAGTATTAAAATATGAGACAGATCTATTTTAGATAGATATATATATTTTTATTTTGGGTCGGCATTTATTTTAATGTAATCGAAATTATCGAAAAAAAAATTGGCGACGGTAAAGCCAAACGGCAATTTTTTTCTTCAAGAAACTTTACGCCAAAAAACTTGTCAACTGTAAAATCCACTTTATTGTATTTTTATTATTATTATTATCTATATCTGAACTAAAGATAATGTTATTTATTTTTAGATGAACATCGTTTTACATGCCAACATTGTCTAATACCATTTGGCTGTAATAGTGACCTGTTAAAACATGAAAAAATTCATAACGGTAAGTGGTAGAATAACATTTTTGGAGATTAGGGACAAAAAAAGGTACTTAATTATACTATACAATTCATTGATTTATTTTGCAATTTTGTTGCATTCTGGTGCATAAATGAATCAGAATTAATGGCAGCTGATCCATATCTTTTTAGAGCTATGATTTTTTTTTAAACTCTTAACGCTTCAAATCGAGTATTTTTTTTTTTTTTTATAGGGGAAAAACCTTATAAATGCAAGCATTGTGTACAGTCATTTGATGATCGAAGTGCTCTACGAGAACATGTAATGACCCATAATGGTAAGTGGACAATTTCTCATGAATTAAATGATTATTCAGTAATGATAACTAACTAGGAGGAAAACCGTATATTTGCCAAATATGTTCAAAGGGGTTTACTACAAATGGACATTTGGTAAGACATAATAAACTTCATACAGGTGAGTGAAAAATACAAACGGTTATACAAATCCAAATTTACAACACGTTTTAAATTTAATTTAAAATTTCCAAAAGAAATAAAACATTTATGTGTTAAATATATTCGAAATCGTTTATACTAACGAATAGTTCACGAATAAATCTTCGAAAAATATATATAGGCAAATAAATGTTTTTAACAGAATTTTCGTTTCAATGAATTTGTTTGATTGTTTTTAGGTGAAAAACCTTATAAATGTCCAATTTGTCCAAAGTCATATATAACTTTTTGTGATTTAGAACAACATAAAGCAATCCATACTGGTGAGTGGAAAGTCTATCGACCTAAAAAAAAAAAACGAGCATAGGAAATTGTGGGAAACTCCGAAGTTCTCTCCAGTTTTGACCGGAAAACAAACTAGTTTTAAGCCAACGGAAGTTGGAACGAACCTTATAAATACCTTATAATATAATAACTTTACAAATACAAGACAAATTTATTAATAAATCGATTAACTACTTTTAGGTGAAAAAGCATATAAATGCCCAGATTGTCCAGCAACATTTATCTATTCAAGAGATTTGAAATTACATAAAGCAACGCAAAAATAATAAATCACAATCAGCTGACTGAATCTTGCGCGACAGGTGCCTCGATTTTTACTTGGAAAATGGGGGCAGGTTAAATATATCAAAACTATGATTACTAATTTTTTTTTTTTTACAATAAACCTTGAAAAATTAAAATCCTTTTAGTGTAAGAAGTATAATTAAATGTAAATAATATAATGTTTTCACGTAGAAGTTCTACTACCTTAAGCGCTAAAAATTGGACGATCCTGAAATTCATTGTTCCGTCAGTAGTACCTTATTTTTCTAAAATAAACTGATCCAAAGCAAAATTCGTTTCTGCGCACGTCAGCTGTAGTCGATTTATTATGTACTTAGTTAATAAATAATACTATAAGTGCAACTTTTATGATTTAAATTCAATAATAATAATATAGTAAAGTAATTAAACAGATGAGAAGCCGAATATTTGCAAAGTAGGTTAAAACTGTTCGGAATTATTATTGGAACGCGAGAATATTTTGAATATTTTTTACACCTAGCTAATAATTCGATATCATATTATTAATTTGCATCGTAATAAATCAAGAAATAAAAATACCACAAGCAACACACATAAGATACAGCAAATCTTACAAATGGCTTATTAAAATGTCTACTAAGAGGTTAATGTATCTATTGCGCATGCTTACAACTAATAGTTCTTCGGCCCAGCTCGAACTGAAATAAACTATCTCGAACCACAGTTACTTATAGTAAAAAAGTAGGTTTGAATATGGGATTTTTTGTTTTGTAAAGTTGATACGTTTATACGTGCTGCGCATGCTCTCTACAATTATAAATTATGTAATTTTAAACCAAATTGCGAAAAACCTTATGCTTTTACTACAAATAAACGACCAATTTATACATGAATTGGTTAACCTTTTTTTAGGTGAAAAAACATTTAAATGTCCAGATTGTCCAGCAGCATTTACCTACTTAAGCGGTTTGAAACAACATGAAGTAACGCACAGTGGTAAGTATAAGTTTCATTGTTTATAAAACAATATAAAATCAATAATATAATTAAATAGATGAGAAGCCGTTTATTTGCAGCATATGTTCAAAAGGATTTAGTTACAAAGTGAATTTGGCTAATCATGCTAAAATCCATACAGGTGAGTACTAAATAATAGCGTTTTGCTTTATAAACATTGAAAATAGCTTTTCTTTTGCGTTATGTGCTTCGTATCATGGTGGCCGTTGCGGAAAGTTCCTAGAACACGAGCAAAAAAAAAACAATAGTATGCTATAACACGAGTGATGAAAATAACATTTTCTGCAGTTGGGAGAACAGTTTACTAAATGAGAGTGTTCGCGAGTATCAAGCTATACTTCTTCTACGACCATCTTTATTAAAAAAAATGCGTACCAAATGTAATGATATACATTTTTACATAAATACATGGTAAATCCTGTTTTTCCATTATTCTTTTAATAATTCAATCATTATAATTGTATATATGTAAGTGCATCTATTTGATTTACTAATGATTTAGTTTCGTCACTAAGTGACAAAAGTTAACGTTATGGGTTGTTACATCACTAGTGACGGAAATAAAATTTTCGTGTCTAGTAGGTAGTAACGAAAATTAATCATTTTTATATGCATAAACAACTGTTTATATGGTCGTAGAAAAACAAAATTATAGTACGTATGAATTTGCTGCAACGCAACCATTAGAAATTGTTCAAATCTTATTAATTTAGTTTTATTTTACTTATAAAATTGACTTACATTACATTTTTTAAAGGAGAAAAACCATTCCAGTGTCAAATATGTTTGAAATCTTTTCGACTCAAGTCAAGTTTGCAAGTACATGTTAGAATACATACAGGTATAATAATAAGTTATTATTTCTCGAAATAATTGTATTTTTCATGGACTTTTTCTAGGAGAGAAACCTTATAAATGTCCAGATTGTCCAAAATTATTTGCTACTATAGCTAATTTACGACAACATAAACCAATTCACACTGGTGAGTGGAGGTTTTATCGATTAAACTCAAGAGTAATAATAATATTTACATTGAATGTTAATTATTTAGGTGAAAAAAACTATAAGTGTGGCATATGTTCAAAACGATTTGCTAACCGGGGCAATTTAAGAGGACATGAGATACTTCATTCAGGTAAATAAATACACGTGTAAAATAAAAAAGTAATCAAAAGCAAGGTTAATAAACAGAAATTATTAATAACTTTCGAATCTAAACGTGGATAAGGTACTTCACCAAGTTCGTATTCTATTTTTTCTTATCTAGAAATTCATTTAAAAAAAAATTAGAAACTTTCTTAAAATTTATTTTGGGAAGAATATTAAGAAGAAATTTAAAAACTAATGTGACTTTGAACAAAAGTTTGTTTTTTCATAATCACCAAATATTTCCATACTATACTAATCATTCGAAGATAATTAAGCTGCCCAAAAGTAGGGATTTCTACACAATTGTTGTACCGGATAGCGAATTTATTAAATTAAAAAATATTGAAACAATTTTTATTTTAAAAATGAATTATTATTGCTTAGTTTTCATCTGGCTAGCTCATAAATAAATATTCAAAAATGTATTTATGGCTGAAATAGTCGCTTCCACTTTTTGAGTTTATAAAATTAACGTCATAGATAGATCTGGCAACGATGTTGATGTGAAATCTGGAATGTCTAAAAAATAATAATAATAACCGCTAATTTATTGGAGAACATTGGCTGCAATTACTGAATAAAGCGCTGCAACAGTTTACGGGATGTTTTATGCTTGATTTAACTGAATGGTTTATTTTAAAAACTTGCCACACTTGCTGCACGTCATCTACTGTGGAACATTTAACCTATATATTTCGCTATTTTTTTAGTTTCCATCACTTTTGTATATTGTTATATGTTCAGATTATCAAAAAAAAATTTTTGGTGTATTCATATTTGTTTATTTTCACACCTACACATTTATTTCACATCGCCTTATTGATTTGATGTTGTCATTTTATTGAGAAATATCGGTGCGCATGTCATAAAGCAATTCAGCGGAAAAAATCTACGCTTGATTGCTAGATCTTAAATCAATAAATTTGAATAAATTGGTTCAATTACAAGATGCAATGTAAGAATGGACTACAGCGCTTTATTCACTGATTGCAGCCAATTTTGCATGCTATCAGGTACACGAAATTGCACATGAGCACAAGTACATCTGCACGCGTTATCCCCTCGTTTTGAGACCAAGGTTGTATAAAACTGTTAGACTATATGCACATATTTTTTATTATCATTAATATTTTATATTTACAAATACAACGCAATCCAACTACAATCAATCCACCTCTATTACTGTCACTAACAAATACAGTTACCAACTATCCATCTCATATGTAGAAAAATTAATTATCTCTAAATTTTTTAAAGGGGAAAAGCCGTATACTTGTGAATTATGTTCCAAACAATTTAGTCATAGGCCCAAATTAACTAAACATATGAAAATTCATTCGGGTGAGTTGAATTAATGCCCGTTTCTACTATTTCTATTCTACTCCTCTTTTTTCATTGTCTTAAGGGAAGAAACCATTCACATGTAAAATATGCTCGAAATCATTTGTATTTAACTACAGTTTAAAAGAACATGTTAAGACACACAACAGTAAGTGAATATTTCTAAATGAATTATTATTTCGATTTTTAAATAATTTATTGTTTTAGAAGCTGAAAAATATGAATGCCATATATGTTTAAGAATATTTAATAGTAGGAATGGGCGATTAAAACATGTAGCAAATCATCTTGGTAAGTTAAGTACTACTACAGAATGTCAAGAACCGGGTTGCAATTTGTATGATTAAAACTTTTTAGCAAATACATTAAAAATTTATTACATTTGACTCTTAGTTTACTATTAATTTACATGTTAATTTTTTAGGTGCAAGCCAATTGATATGTTATATTTGCTCGGACAGTTTTCTTTTTAGACATGATCTAATAAAACATCTCAAATTTCATAATGGTAAATGAGAATATAGAACTGCTAAATCATCTGCGTGTTCACATGTAAAGCCATAGAGTAACTTTAGTATTTGGAAACAATATTTACATATAATATATATGTATATACAAGTTAGAATTAACTATACCTTAAACATAAATATAAAAGACGGATAAGCTGGCTTAAAAGCATTGCTATTTGAAACTCTGGGAAACGAGCTTGTTTATACTTGATAACAATGCTTTTGTTTAAAACATTAATTTTAAACCAGTGTTTGAAATACCTGACTAATATTCGGCAATTTCACATAGTCTTTAGTTTTAACAGGTGTTTAAACTGATCTTTATGTTTCAAATTTCTGTGGTAGTATTTTAGACAGCATTTTAAACAAGAAAAGCATGTGAAACAATAAACAATATGTTTTTATATGAAACATTGCATTGTATTGTAATTACAAAATTACATGTATTTTAAGAATCCTGAAGGATAATAGACCTACTTCCTAGATGCACGAAAAACGGCGTGATATCATTTTTTTGTGGAGACAAACGGCTGTAACATCATTTTCGCGCATGCCCAGTAATAATGAAAATATTTGCGAATATTTTAGCAAAAAAAAAATCATATAAGGTAATATGAAGTGCCTTTTGTTTTTTGACAGCAATTTTCACGCAGTTTGATGAATTTTTAATAGGAAATAAGTCTATTTTATGTTTTTAATTTACATTTTAATTATTTACAATAAAACAAATCAATTTAATGAGAATATAATACATTTTATGGAAGTTTTAATTAAGCAATCCAATTTCCTGTAGGGACAATGCTTATATTTATAACTCTGATTGGCGTTAATATACATACTTAATCAATACAGATGATTTACAATTTTATGTTAATCTTTATATATAAAAACAATACAAAAATGCATACGTGTAGTCAGTGTATTTGTAAAGTACCGCATCAATAACATTTGCTTGGAACTATAACCTATTTATTAATTCAAGTCAAATTTGCTCGAGAATGGCGCCAATTTCGGTACTTGGAATATAAAATGACTGTATGCATGCGCTTATGGCAACGCATCTATTAATTCATTTTAGAACTAATGCAAACCAAAGATACTTGCATCATGCGTGATAGAATGATTCTACCGATCATACGTATAGTCGTCCCCAATTAAGAAGACAACTATGCAACAATGTGTACGAATTAATACCAATTCATAGTTATATTATATTATAGTTCATCTGAATTTTGATTGCAAAAGGCAATGACATATTTCCATTTTATAATTGAAAATTCTCATAATGCTTTTTTTTCGAATTACTATTTATAGAGTATTTCATTGAGTGCTGCAATTTTTGCTTCGATCTGCTTATCATCACGTTTATCTTCAGCAAATGATGCATTTGTTTTACTTACGATAGCAGCACAAATCTTTGTCTTATTTCCAATTTTTCAAAAGGAGATCATCGATCATTCGATAATATTTATTATTATTTTAGGTATAGGCGATTTGTATTTTCTTTTCTGTTTACGATATTATTTCTTTCCGTCATATTATTAATCGCATTAATTTGTCCATTACTATTTGTTAGCTATCAAAAATATAGAGAACATATATGGACCATGGAATGAGGCTGTTATTGTTAATTATATAAAACTACAACAGCATTAAGTAAACAGCAATTAAATTAATAAAAACAACATCTGTAAATCAATCATCTATTTATATAATTGAAAATTCTCATAATGCTTTTTTTTCGAATTACTGAATATTTTAGCCAATTTCAATAGATAGTGGCCTAAATATGGAAATTATATATCGATACATTTCATTAAAAACTCTTATTATGGGGTCTGAATTCAAAGTAGCTATATTTATTTCATTGTCATTCCATCGTTTATATAGTGAATGGAATTTGTCTCGCGCAAAAACAAAAAAGGAAGAATTAAGAGATAATACTTGGTTACTTAACTGAGAGAAGTGAATTTACACTTTCTCCTTCAGAAAATTGGATAAGTTATTCAATATTTGATTGACAATTGAATTAAAAATTAAATTTAATAACCTACATTTTAATTAAACACTCACAATGATCTTGTCACAAAACTATTCCAATCAACCTATATACAAATATAAAGATCCAGGATGTCTCTATATCCTGGTTCAACACATCATAGCTTGATATTTGGCTGATGTTAATTTCGTGTTCGGTTTGAAACGAATCAAAGTACAGGTACGTATAAAAAATATATCTAACAAAACTTATATGTAGGTTTAAGAAATTTTTTATAAAAATTGTTTTTTTTGGGCCAATTTGACACCAATAATTCGACTAGGTCCTGGTCAAGAACAAAATTATAACAAAAAACTCACAAAATATTGTGAAATCCCTTTTTGGAATATAGAACAAGCATTTCCCTAGTTTATAGAAAAAGCCTGGGCATCAATTGACGCACTTTTGTGGCTGTGATTTGCGCTACTGCCATATTACACAATATTGCCAGCGAACGGTATGAGAAAGTTGAAGAACCTGATGAAAGTTCAATGGAAATAGAATCGGTAAAATTAATTTCATCACACTAGATTCAGATAATGATGGTTCAGCGCATAGGATTACTTTTATGGCGATTCATTTTTAATACTAGTTTTTGTACTCCATATTAGTAACAAATTTATTTTTTACACAATCACAAATTGTACATATTTCAATGGTTTACGATTAAACTATTCATTACGTAAATTTATTCGTCTCTCTAACCAGTACATTTTTTCTGCCTGTAGTACCTCCAGTCTTGCTTGATGCAGCTGTTCTTGCTGCTCGATAGACTCCTCAATTTTCTGAATTCTCAAATATGTTTCAGTATCGACAACAAATTCTCTACGTGGCTTTTTGTCTGATGATTTTCGGGTAGAAGTTTCACCAATTAATTTTCGCTTGAAATTACTTTGTGCTATATATTGCACCTTTCGGGATCCTATAAGATTTCACTAGGTTAAATAAAAGTTATTTCATTTACATAATACATGAGGATAAGCTGATATGGGACTTTATTTCTCTCACTTCTATCACAATGGATCAGTATATGTTCTTCTAACAATTGATTTTAAAATGTTTATGCTTTTTTTACAACAATTTATAACACCCACATATTGGAAAATTCTAAGTTCTATCTAAACAAAATTGTAAAATTACCTTGTTCAGCTAATTCAGTATCATCCCATTCGTCGGAATTAGTGGAGTCACTTGCATCAGAAATAATTGACCTTACCCTTTCGTTAAAAGATTCTGAAGAATTTTGCATAGTCTGGCCTTCACTAGTTAAGAACATATCTTTTGTCTGATTGGTTGTGTCTGATTTTCTGTTCCTAAATTAATAAACAGCATAATTAAATTAAAGTAATATAATATCATGTAAAATATTTAGGATAAGTTTATATTACTTACCTGTATTTTATGTTTTCCCAACATTTTTTTAATTGATTTGTTGTTCTTTCAGGAAAATCGTAGCTATTGTAGGTATTGCAAATAGACTCCCATGCTTTTGCTTTCAATCTATTTGACGACGAATCTGTTTTTTTGATGTTTAGTTGGTCTTTATGTTGTTCTATAAGCGACGCTAGCAAAGCTTTTTCCTTTAAAGAATATGTAATTTTTCGGCTCATCTATAAATTCATGTATTAATTGGTCAGCTTTTAGTAGTATTAATTTAGCTTTTAATTTATTATTAACTGGCAAGTGATGCGATGTTAATCAACCAGATAACTAGTTTTGTTGCACCATATGTGCTCATACAAATTTGAATTTACAACTAACGTGTAAAATAATAGTGTATCTTTTTATCTAATTAAAGAAAATAGTACCTATGTTTGAATAATTGTTTATTAAATAATAAATACATTTTTCTATTCTCTATAATATTTTTTTTATAATTGTGTAAATGGCCTACCTTCAGTATTTAATATTGACTAAAAATTCAGAAATTATATTGTAGTATCCAAGTTTTCATAATACGCTTATTCTAAAAATTTCAACAGACTGACGAACGGGGCATACAACACAAAACAGAAACTATTAGTGGTTGGTTATCCACAAGACGCGGCTATCGCGGCGTTTTCATTGCTTTTTAGGAAACGGGCAGCCGGTGTTGCCGCTTCATTTTTTGTAATTTTCCAATCTGAAAATGATCGTTGCTGAATTTTTCGCTCGAATTTTTACGTTCGATTTTTACGTGCCTGTAACCTGTTGCTGTTATTGTTACATGCTATTATATTATTTTATATTTGAATTTTAATGAAACAGCCTAGATCTTACTTTTTAGTATGGTGAAAATCATTGAAATTGAATAGAAAATTTGACAACTCTCCAACATTAATTCATGTATATTTTCAGGGAAATTATGCCCTGATTTTTATTTTAAAATACAGTTTTAAAAATTTTCAAAATTATGAGATGATACTGAATTGAAAATTAAGTGTTTGTCTAAAAATGAAAAAAAAGAACGATGAACTTTATGTTATCAATCAGATGATTGTCTTTTTTTATTTACGCAATCTTAGTTTCTTCACCATTTGGTCACCAAGTGGTTTTAACATAAAAATGTTTGACATTGTTGCCAACTTGATCATTTTCAGAACGATCATCTGCAGAATATCGAAACTCGAAAATAAGAAGCTGTTGATTTAAGTGTTGATAAAAATTTAAAGCATTCCTAAGATCTTTAAGCCCATGAAGTCCAGATGTACACAATTTCATATGACTGATATCACATTAGTACTTAACTTAACAATTCAACTTTATAATGTATGTCTCGTAGCATATGATTAGTCGCCTTGTCCCAAGCGACTAAAAAACTGTCACGGTATCGTTTTTTTTAGTCGACCAAAAAAAACATACATAAACTAGTGAAGTTAATATCATAGTTCCAGTTGGTCGACTGAAAATGAACAGTTCTGTTACGGTTTTTGATGCGCTTGGAACAAAGCTAATGTTATTAATGCTCGACACCTTATCATTAAATAGCAATGCGGCCATTATCATATATGTATACATGATAATGTATACATGACAATGTATACACCTATACAAGTGACCTACAATTATTTACAATATTAAGTTAAACTATGTTAAGTTAAATTTAAACTAGGGTGCATTACGCTCTTTACGACAACATTGCCAAATGTTTTTGACTTTACCTGAAAGATTTATTTAGCTTGACGAAATGGTGAAGGTAGTGATTGCGGAAAAGATAAAACCTGTTTATTACTCTTCATTTATTTATAATGATTTGATAAAAAGAAAGCATTCATATTTTAGTCAATATATTTATTTAATACATAAACCAAATAAATACATTATTTCAAGCTTTCAAAATTTAAAAAGAATATATAAGTTAATAAAGCATGTCAAAATATGCACATATAATTGAGATATTAAATCTAATTTTTTCATACATAATACTTAGTCAGAAAAACAATAAATATTTATACAAGCAGAATAAAATTTCTAAATATAATTTTTATCTCAATTTTTAGGATAGGGAAACGAGAGCTGCAGACGATGTTGCCTACGGCTGAGATGGCGCCTGCACAACCTTCATTTTGATATTTCAGATTTAGAACTTAAGATAAATATGTGTTCGTTGTGTTTTGACCGAGACTATTAATAATAGCTATGGAGATCTATAATAAGGAGTAGAGTCAACCTAACAAAAGTCAAAATATGTGTGGATCAGAATTTTTTTTTGTCCACCAGGAGGATTCGTATATATTGCGATAATTGCAGAAGATTGTCTGATCAGTGACGGACTTTTTTATTGTTGCGTTTTCAAATTATTTTCAAATTTTACATTACTTTTGATCAGGGTTGGGAATTATGCGAGAACCGTTAACAGAATACGACGTGTTGCCAAACCTCAATTTCACTGCATGCCGAATGAAATGCTTTAACCCGAACCGTTTTCTAAAATTGTCAAAGCGGTTCGTATTTGCTGCAGCAAAAATGTTGTTAGACTTCGAAGCGCTTCAGGTATATAAACCTCTCTTGAATAAAATCAAGTGTTTTCTGCAGCAATACAGATGCTAGAAAGAAATGGGTGCGCAGAGAAACGACGGTAGTCGAAGTAAACTTGAATGAACCGCTTCAACCGACATTCACGGGAAAAATTTATGAAAATAACACAAAAAAAAAAACAAAAATTTTGCTTTATCCCAACCGCTACGTACAGAGTGGCTCCAATCAAAACAAAATATTATCAATATAGTAGCTCAATATATGCTGTTTCCTTTTGACAGTTTCGAGTTTTTTTTTTATATTTAATTTATAATTTATGTATATTTTTTATATAATATATTTTTTTGTTTTTACATTTGACAGTTAACGAAATGTAAACTAACGAATTATGATTTCCAAAATCATTTTTCAATTCGTTCGCGAAAGCAAATAGGTATAATATAAGTTTTGTTTTGTTTTGAATAAAAAGTTTATTATTTTATTATAAAATATTAAATTAATTAATATAATAAAATAAAATTAATAGAGAAGTGGAAAATGGATAAATAATATTAAAAGTATTATATTAGTCATGTTAGTGCAATCTTGTTGTACAAGAAAATTGTAAACACTTTTATACATTTTATTGTAGGTGTTTTATATTTTATTTGTCAAATGTTTCATTGTTTTACAACTAATCAGTTAAAATTGTATACATCTTTATTGTACAAATTGTACAATAACATTGCATAATATAAGACAGGCTTAACTTAATAAAAATACATATTGTTAATATATCATTTTGTAGCAAATACTACAAACTACAAAACAAAGTTACAAACTACAATCCTTTTCAAAATTTTCAAATTTCAATTTGATTTCATTTCGTTGTCAAATGTTTTAGATAAAAATATTCGAATGTGATGTAGTTAATAATCAATTAACTTGTTTACAATTACACTTTAATTTAGTTTAGTTAAGACTAACCGCCAGTGTCTGAAAAACGGATTATGAATAATCCATGGATAATATTATAATAATAGTTGTTATGGACCAAAGACGAAATATATTAAAAATAACAGATTAAATATTTTATCCTAGCAACAGGGATAATTCGCTTTTCTGCAACCGGCGGTAAGTTTCCTAATTTGTAATCTGACGAAAGTTTGACTCACTCTGTATAATATATTTTGAGGCAATTCCGGTTCATTTTTGCTGCAGCACTTCGACAAAGCGCTTCGGCTCGAAAACATTTGTATTTCACTATTCCCATGCTTTACTTTCGACGAATCATATAGAAATTTAAATCGTTTTTGTAAACCGAAAGAGAAAGCACTTCAAGCCGAAGTGAAACGAAAAGCAAACGAATATGATTTGCTTCACGTCAAACCGATACAACTCTCCGTCTTTTAAAAGTGGTGCAGACCGTTTAGCGTTTCGTTGATCGAGTCTTTTCGGCAAGAAAAATAATTAAACGGTTCAATACGAATAGCTTATAGTAAGGTTCAAAGACTTTCATATATACAATAAACCGAAGTGTTTTTAAAGCTGTTTTTTTAACCGGTTTTCGAACCGGTTCCCAACCCTGCTTTTGACATCTGAAATAATCCATAGTATTCCAAAGAAACTATGAAACTATTAAATTATTATTTATATAGAGATAAATAAATAATAATAATAAATAGAGAGAAACCATCATATTTTCGAATTTTATAATATGTATAACGCAACAATACGCCGTATTAATAAACTAAACAATACAATATTGAATATACTGTAAGTATCTTAAAAGTTCAAACTCGCCTAAAAATTTATCTGACAACGTCGCATAGAATTGACAGTACGACATAACCCGAGATTATATTATCATTAATATACTCCTTATATCGAACTTATCTTATAGTCCTCCATCCATAGCCCAAACTATGGAGAAATATAATAAGAAGTAAAATCGACCTAATAAAACTCAAAATATTTAAGGGACAGAAAATTATTTGATCACCAGAGGGATTCGTGTCTTTAGTGTTGATTTTCAGATCAGTGACGTGCTTTTTTATTGTTTCATTGTCAAATCATTTTCAAAATTTACATTAATTGTGATGTAATATTTAAATTTAAAATAATTAATAGTATTACAAATCAATTACCAAAACCAAAATAATTATTAATATAATAAAACTTTCAAAATAAAATAAATTAACAATTATTTTCATAATATATTTTTATCCAACAATATAATGGTGCGATATATATTATATATCGCGCCATATAGCATGCCACTAATCATAAGATTAATAAAATAGGGAAAAAAAAATTATGCTCATTTTTTAAATAAAAATTGCTGTATTACATTAAATACTCCTTATTACAATCAGTTTTAATTTGCTGCAACAAAGTCTACGATTTCGTTAAAAATAAGAAAATTTTAATTTTTCATAAGAGCAATGTTAAAGTTTCAGTCTCTACTAATCGCAACGCCCCCTAATGGCAGCCCATTTTTTTTTCTGCTGTTCTCTCCGCATAGTTCTCCGTAGCCATAACCTAATCCAAATTTTTTTACAAGAATTACAAGTTTAAAATTGAAAACCAGAAACAACTGAATAATGAAAATAAAATGCTTTGTAATTACTGATGATTGATACTAATGATGAAATACAGAACAGGTGTTATTTAGAGCTTGTTTGTCATTCATCATGCTTTTAGCAAATAAAAAGAAGAAATGGAGAAAAATTCTCTACGAACAACAAGACTATCCAGATAATTATACGGATAAAACAATATTTTTAAAAGATCTAAAAAAAAACATTTATTTAAAACCAATAAGTCTGTTCGAAGCATGTTTAGGAGCCAGTTTAGTTCTAGAAGAATTCTTTATTGTTGTATCATTTGTACTGATTTATTTTCATCTGGTTAATGAATTAATTTTTACGCGGAAATTATTATATGGATCTTTTGGAATGAGTTTTATGTGTTATCTCATATATTGGATAAAGATTAAAGGTAAATATTATTAAGTAATGCTGGAATTTGAATTTTAATTAAATATAGGGCTTATTCGTAGATAATCAATTAAATATTGGCCATGATATTCGAACTGTATTGACATTTATTGTTTTTGGTCAGTTATTCTCACCAGTCCTTCATACATTAACAGACACTGTTAGTACGGATACAATTCATACAGTGACATTCTTGATGATGTTAATTCATATGATTTTCTTTAATTATGGCATTGAAGGTGCTGCGATTGTTTCGAAAAGTATTTCATTGAGTGCTGCAATTTTTGCTTCAATCTGCTTATCATCACGTTTATCTTCAGCAAATGATGCATTTGTTTTACTTACGATAGCGACACAAATCTTTGTCTTATTTCCAATTTTTCGAAAGGAGATTATCGATCATTCGGTGATATTTATTATTATTTTAGGTATAGGCAATTTGTATTTTCTTTTCTACGTATCTTTTCTGTTTACGATATTATTTCTTTCCGTCATATTATTAATCGGATTAATTTGCCCATTACTATTTGTTAGCTATCAAAAATATAAAGATAACATATATGGACCATGGGATGAGGCTGTTATTGTTAATTATACAAAATTACAACAGCATTAAGCAATCAGTGATTAAATTAATACAAATATCTGTAAATCAATCATCTATTGTTTATTTCTCAACTTCTGACAAATTGACCAAAGAAATTAAAAATTGGAAAAAAAAACTAAATACAATGAATATAAAAAAATAAACAGAGCACAATTTCCTGATAATTAATATAATGACTGAAGGCACAATTAAATATATAAAAATTATTATTATTGATTAATAATTATGTATTGTACAGTTGCCTAACCTAACTAATAATTTTGCAGAGATTACATATGAGTAGTTCAAGTAACTAAGAAAACTGATGGTAATAATAATGACGACACATGATCATCATCATTTTGGCTATATTTGTATTCAATGATGTTGTTACAAGACAAGCGTATGCCTCGAACGATAATAATAACAAAGGCATTATCTTTTCTAATCAATATGACGTCTCAATAAACATAAAATAAAATCTTGAATATATTATTGCGCGGAAAAATTAGTTAAGTTTTTAAAAACCATGTACTTTTAATTGGTCTGGTTTAGCTAAACCAGCTTTTGTTAGCCACTGACAAATGTTCTCCCGTTGATCACCTTGTAATTGTAAAACTTCACCGTATTCCGGATGATCGATTACAGTTCCATTGCACGCAAATTCCTGTAAAACAATAATTGCAAATAAATGTATCGAAAAGTGTTCCAATTAGAACACCATACGTTTAGAATTCGAAAATATCGTACGTCTGCCAACACGTGTGTTTAGTCCAAAATTTTTATTTGTTTATAACAATGAATCGTAGTATACAGTATTTGTATCGTTTTAAAATTTAATTTTAATAAATTTGTATTGAAAACCTAAGCTAGTTACCTTCTTACCTTTTTACATGCTCGAACAATTTTTTTTAGGTCATATTCAGATGACAGTCCCTGAACTGTAGTTAAAGTCTTACGACCATTTCTTTGTTGTATTCTTATATGAACAAGACCGTCCTGTACATCGTCATCAGCACCCTTACTTGCATCAGCAAAGGGGTCTAAAAATACAGGGGAAACAAATTTGTTGAAATCAAAATGTGACAACACGAAAAATGTGTACTAAAAATTAGTCATAAAAAAACTACCCACATTAAAAATGAATGCATCCAATTCTACATTTAATGAATTTGAAATTAATATCAAATTTATGTTCAATACAAACATAGAATTAAAGAAAAAAGAAGTGTTTCACTATAACGACGCCATGTTGTATTTAACCAACATGTTAACCAAACCAAAAAAATTTACAAAAAATTTTATTCACCACAACACTTACCAAATGTATTAAGATTCTGGATTGACATACGATTTTCAAAAAACGAACTGGAAAAGAAAAACTTTCGCTCCTTTTAATCAAATGTAGGTGAATTAACTCGGACTGTTTGTCAGAGAATAGTTTTATGAATGACCTTTCAAAACTGTTTTTTTTTTTTGACAAATTGTCATCATCCAATCGAAATGCATTTCAAGTTTGCTAGGCAACATATTATACATTCACATAAAACTAAAGAAAGAAATTAATTCGTTTTATTAACAATTAATTTGTTATCAGACCTAATTATATTATAACTATAATAAATTAGTGAATTGTATTTAAATTATATGTGTAAATATACAATGCATATATTTTTAATATAGTTAGAGATTAGAGACTTAGAGTGGCATTTATTGGTAACTATATTAGTGCACTCTATAGGATAAATGCATAACTAAGTGTTAACACCTTTAATGGCGTACTTCATTCGCCCAATATATTGGGTGCAATCAGCAAATAAAGCGCTGCAACAATTTATGGGACGTTTTATGTTTGATTTCACTGAATGGGTTTCTTTAAAAACTTGCCAAACGTCATCTGATATGGAATATTTAACCTATATCTTCCGCTATTTTTTTAGTTTCCATCAGTTGTTATGTTTTATAGTTGTTTATCTATGGTTTCCATCACTTTGGTTCTTAGGTATATTGTTATATTTTCAGTTTTTCAAAAAATAAATTTTGTTGTCTTCATATTTATTTATCTTCACACCTACACATTTATTTCACATCGCCATATTCATTTTATGTTGTCATTTTATTGCAAAATATAGGTGCGCATGTCATAAAGCAATTCAGCGGAAAAAATCTACGCTGGATTGCTAGATCTTAAATCAATAAATTTGAATAAATTGGATCAATTACAAGAAGCAATGTAAAAATATGCTGCAGCGCTTTATTCGCTGATTGCACCCATTGAAATCCCACACACATTTTAGGGACTAGGAGCATAGGTAATTGATAGCAAACTAAAGATCAATATCATAGACAAACAACGTTGTTTATGTATGATCAATAGTCAATTTTTTAGCTTAATCTGAAACTCATAAGGCTTGATATAAAATTCTTAAAAAAATCTCAATGACCACAAATAAAATTGCATTTATTTAAACTTTATTAATTTAATTTATATATTTATAGATTAGGTATAGGCAAAGCTTTATCTTATTTAACAGCACAAAAAATACTATACATATAAAGGTACACATCACATAAATGAGAAGAAATTGAATTAATTCTACTATTATTTGAGAAATAACAAATGAAACCTAATATTTTAGCACTTCAGACACCTGAAAATAAGTACAAACTTAACAATATAGTAACACAACTTCTCCACATTTTTACTTCCATTCCTTCCCAAATATGTAATTTTAATTTCATATAAGAAAACTTAATAATAAGAAATAATAATTATATGTTGTACAATTTATATTCTTACAAAAGAAAGAAATTATTTGGAAATGCCCAATTTTTGCATACTTCATGAAACTGGAAAAAAGTGAATGCCACAATTCCCATAAATATTAATGCAAGCATAAAATTCCTACTAGTTAAATAAATTATGAAAATCATTTTTTCGAATTTCTAAGAACTAGTTTGCTAGTTAATTTTCTGCAATCACTTCGTTCTCTTCGATTTCTGTTGTCGTTGTTGCTGCTGTAGCTACTGCTTCTGATGGTGATACTGGTGTAGTAGCTATTGTTGGTACTTGCCTTTTAACAATGTGAATCTAAAATAAACGGAATTTGAAACAAACCAAAATAACAGGCAGTCTTGACAATCTATGTAGTTAACTGAATCTATTATAATGTGAATGTTTTACACTGTTAGAAAATAAAGGATGTACCAGCTAGGATACCTAAGAAGTACGTGGTTAGGAATATATTAGGGTGGCCAAAAAATTCCCCGCAAATTATACCTTTCTATTACTCAAACAAATAACATACGAATGATCTTTACACATGACGGTCACTCTCTTGAAATCACCACCAAATGAGAGTTTTGCTAATCTAAAACAGTAATAAACAATATCGGTTAAGAGTAGTTCACCATCAGATATCTATAAATAAAATGAAGAGGCCTTTTTGCCAAATTATTCTTAGAAACATCTACATGTCTACTTGCAAATGGCCACTCACCTGTTACTGGTCAAATGAATCAATTTGTGTAACACAGTTGCAGTTTTTTCATCATTCTCCAATTCACCACCACTGGAAATCACCGCACCATCTGTATTCAATATAAGAAAACCACACTGATTCGGTATAGTGGAAAAATCCATGGCATAGTCAAACAGAATATAGAAATAAATGCACCTGAGGACAAAAGGAAAAAAGACTCTTGATTGAACATCAAGATTATTGTATAATTATTAACATTTAATGGTAGTATAGTGTATAATAGTGGTGGTATATTCAGTGTCAGTGAAAGTTTTATATCTTTCATTTTGGATCTCAGGAAAAAAATCAATAATGGAACGGAAATCCACCCATATCGACAAATAGACGCACGCATTGCAATATGTTAACCTCACCCTTGCTCAAATTTAGGACTATAAAGTATATGGCCCCCAAACTGATAATATGCATATGTATGCATAAATAATCAGAATGTCTTATCTTGGACGGCGTCATTGAGGATGTAATATATATGTACATATTGGTAAATAAAGGTGTTTACCGCGAATAATCAGCATTCGCCGTTTTATTTATAGACCAAGTCTATCAATACAATGAATTAACAAATAAAAACATTTATTTATAAATAAAATAATAACTAGGTAGAAACTTAAGGTTTTATATGAAGTCGAATCAATTCAATTAATCCACTTTTACCTTATTTAGGAAGAAATCGACAGAATCCTTTGTAGTAACATACGAAAGTGCCGTAAAAGAATATTATACTCCAAGAAGAAAAAATTAAAAAACACGATTACGTATATATGGCATATAAAAAGAAAATACTCAAAATAGTCAAAATACAGACAAAGATGACCGTGACAGCATAGACATCCCCCATGTGACAACTATGAAGTAGTAACGCTGATTAATAATCGATTATTAAAATAAATCGATTTACTAATTTTGATTTAGACTTCGATTCGATTATTTTTTGAAGCGATTGAAAAAATTGAAAAATCGAATCGACTGATCACATTTTCTAAATATGAAAACTGACACTTTCAACCAATCGAACAAAGAAAGATATAGGTTATTTATTATACATGCATACGTATTTTTTAGGAAGGCTATAAGGACTGAACACTTGAAAAACAAAAACGGGCTCCCGCAAATCCGCGCTCCGAATAACTGAAACAACAGTTTTTAACATTGCTCTTATAAGAAAATCAAATTTTCTTATTTTTAAGGAAAATCATAGGTTTTATGGCAGCAGATTAAAACTTTCATTTTAGAAATGCATATTTAATATAATACAACAATCGTTATTTAAAAAATGGACATAATTTTGTTTCTTCCCCCATTTTATTAATTTTATGACTAGTGACGTGCTACAAGACTGAATAAAAATACATACAACAATAATTGTTAGTTTATTATGTAAAATTTATTTTGAAATTTTTATTAATAATTATTTAATAATTATATGGTTTTTTTGGAATATTATGGATTAATTTAAATATAAAAATTAATGTAAAATATAAAAACGAAACAATAAATAGAAAGAAATATATACAAAAAAATTTTTGACCCACATATATTTTGACTTTTGTTAGGTTGAGTCTACTTCTTATTATTGGTCTCCATAGTATCTTTAATGTGTTGTTATATGTCAATTTATTGCCGTATTCATGTTCCCAGACTTAAGTAATGCTTCCCTGCCACTTCACTAATCGAATAATTGAATTCGCTTGAGTAAGTTCTTACTAAAGTTTGAATTGCACATGGCAACACTGACAAATTCGGTTATTACATAATTTTTCTTTTATTTTATATTATTTTATTAAAATTTCAAATTAACCGCTCATTTATTCAAATGATTAAAATATATTTGTATTTCACTGTTAAAAAATAGAAATAAGCTTATACAGTAGGATAAATTTTTTTTTTTTTATATTTATTATAGAATTCTACACAATACACAAAGTCAATATTTATTTGTCATTAATACATCCATTTTTTTCCACGAATGATTGATGAATTGTAAATATTATAGTAAGTGAATTATTATTTAAAAATTGTACAATATAATAATATACTCTCTGCTAAACTAATAGAGTATGCTTAGTTGTATCGTATAAAGATATGATTGAAAACTGCCCGTAAATCACCACTAACAATGATAACATCAATTAGCTCGTACTTGAATACAAGTATTGCGAGAAATAATTAATAACATCAATTATTTAATTTTCCAACATTTCCAATAGCATATAGAATCGCAATGTCACAACTAACTGGAAAGGAATTGGTAAACCCCGAACGCTCTCTATATTTAAAGACTTTATTACCAATTAATAAATTTAATTGTCACCCACTGTTTTTTTCGAACTTTGCACAAATGCTTTTGTGCAAATTGTTGTATATCAAAAATAATCTAAATTATTTTATATTTATGCCTACATAACCTTATTAAAATACACTTAAAGGAAGTAGCATTGCTTATTAACTGTTAAGGGAGATTTTGATCTCAAGAAACACTAATCGATGACTATAATATAAAACGGTTTTAAGTTGCTAAGTGGTACTAAAGGGGAAGTGAAGTGACCGACTATAAATATGGCCATTAGTCTCAATTAATCGCAGCGGCACCTAGTTTTTTTTCTTTTGTTCACTCCATCTTATCATATACTACATATTTTTTTCTTATTTCTAGGAGTTATTATCTATCAGCGTGCAAGAAATCACAGACAACACAGACCGAATAGTCTTATGGAAAAAAGTGAACAAATTGACCTTTGGACTCACCTATTCTTCTACTATTGCCGTATAAGAAAATCCAGTCGTCGCTACTATCGCATCATTATTGCGTCAGTACCGCGTTTCTTTGATTTTGTCAGAGGCTTTCTATCTGACTCAGCTATTTTAGATACTGTAATTTGTAAATATTTCAAAAGAGGGCAACCTAAGCAATTTAGAAGCATTTCATTCATTTAATTTTCTGATTTCGGTTGATTCAGTTTCATAATTTTCAGTATTAGCAAATTTGATATAGAACAGATCTAATGAAGGAGTAAGTATTTTGTGTTTGTGTTATTTAATGGTTTATTGTGTTCGGTTCAATTTGATTTTGTTTTATATTAATTATTAACTTTTAATTAACATTATTAAAAATATTTTTAATTAATATTTCATGTAAGTACCTAATCATCGAATTTTTAGTAGTGCCCGTTTTTAATCTTTGAACATAATGAATAAGTAAATACTATATTTACTTATCTTATGAATTCGAAATTACCTTATATATATATGTATGTATAAAGCCTGTCTACCATTTCTGGTGCAGGCTTGTTAGTCTTCGTCTTTTTTCCTTTTTCTTCTTTTTTTTTGCTTCTTTCTTTCTTTCTCTAGGTTTATTCGATTTTGTTTCACGTCACTGCGTCGCAAAACTTTCTCCATTCTTTCCTGTTATTTGCCATCCTGCTAGCTTCACTCATCGTTATTCTTCTTCTTTGTAATATCTTTTCTATTATGTCATTCCAGGTAGTTTCAGGTCTCCCCCTTTTTCTTTTCTGCCCAGGTCTAGCTTCCCATACCCTTCTCACTTGTCTTTCTTGTCCCATTCTTTTCAGGTGACCCCACCATCCCAACTGCCTCTTCTCTATGTATTCGTGTATCGCCTCCATTCCCAGTTCTTTTCTTATTTCTTCATTCCTGATTCTTTCTCTCTTTGTCACTCCCTTTACTCTCCTCATGTATTTCATTTCTACCGCTTGTACTTTACTTATTTCCTTTTTATCTGTTATCCATGTCTCACATCCAAATGTCAGTATTGGTCTTATTATTGTTTTATATACGTTTATTTTTGTTTTCCTTGTTATTTCTTTTTTTCCCACAATCGTATTGCTGATACTGTAAAACACTTTCATTACTTTTTCTACCCGGCTGTTAATTTCTTCTTTTTGCTTTCCTGAACTAGATATTTCTACTCCCAGATATTTCCATTTCGTCACTTGCTCCAATTTTACCTTATCTACCATGATTTTTATCTCCTGTTGTTCCCCAATTACCATTACTTTTGTTTTCTCTTTACACATCTCCATTCCGTTCTCTCTAAGTGTTTCATTCCCTTTCTTTATGCTTGTCTGCAGCTCTTTTTCGTTAGATGCTACCACCATTATATCGTCTGCGAATGCTCCACTCTTTACTTCAACTCTCTCCGTATAATGCCATCCCACTTCAAGTCCTCTAGTTCTTTCTTTCGCTTTCCTTATTATTTTGTCCATGTAAATATTAAATAATGTTGGACTTAGTCCTCCTCCCTTTCTTAGTCCGTCTTTCGTTTTAAATTTTTTTGATTGTCTGTTTTTGACTATCACGCTATTTGAGTTTTCTTCATATATTTTTTTTATTAAGCTAATCATTTTCCTGCTTATCTCTTTCTCTGCCATCATCTTCCACAATCTATCTCTTCTTACTTTATCAAATGCTTTTTTTAAATCTGAAAAACCCATGTATACATTTTTTTCCTTTTACTTGTGTTTTCAACTATCTGCTTAATCGTAAATATATGGTCTTGAATGCTTCTGCCTTCCCTAAATCCTGACTGTGATTCGTCCAGAGTTTTCTCTATATTAATTTTTATTCTCTCGTTTATCATCATTTCCAACACTTTCATGTTTGTATTTAATAGAGTAATTCCTCAGTAATTATTACAATCTTTCTTATCTCCTTTCTTAAAGATTGGTACTATCAGTGCATGCTGCCATTCTTTAGGTATTATTTGCTCTTTCCATATTTTGCTATATATGTCCAGCATTACCTGCCTTCCCTCTTCTCCCATATATTTTATCATTTCAGTCGTTATTGTGTCACTTCCTGTTGCTTTTCGATTCTTCAGTTGTTTTATGATCTTTTCCAATTCCTCCATATTAAATTCCTCTTCCTCGTCTTTGCATTCCTTTCTCTCTGTATTGTCTGCTTCTCTTGTATCGTTCCTCTCTATATTGTCTGACAGCAGCTCTTCAAAGTATTGCTTCCATCTTTCCATTATTTCATCTTCCTGCTTTGATATTTCTCCTTCTTTGTTATTTATATATGTAGCACTGTTGGTCTTTCCTTTTCTTATTGTTCTTAGTCTACTATAGAATATTTCTTTTTCCTCTGCAGCTTCGTTTTCTAATTTATTGCCGAATTCTGCCCATTCATTTCTTTTCGCCTCTAATACTAATTGCTTCACTATTTTCCTTTCCTCCTTGTAACACTGATACGTTTTTCTATTTTTTTTTTTTTGTAAATATTCCTTCCATCTTTTTTTTTTTTAATCTTTTTATTTTATTTGTTTTATTTTCTTATTTGTTTTTATTTTTCCACACACTTCTGAGCTTATTTGTAGTATCATCTTTTTGAATTCCTCCCAACTCTCTTCCAAACTTAATGCCTTCCATTTCTCATTTCTGCTCTCGATCATCCGCTTCATATTTTCTCTATATTGCTTTGCCACCTCTACTTCTTTTAACCCATACGCTCTTATTTTCTCATATTCATAAATATTTTTAAAATATTTAAATAATGTTTATTAATAGTATATTATGAAAAGTGTAAGCCACTTTTACAAACATTTTTTCTCATTATATTGGGAATTTGAAATAAATTTATTTTAATATTGTTTGAGAGAATAAATATTTCCGAAAGTTTGTTATACTTTACGAGTGCACAGTTTTAATTAAATGCGCTAAACGTCGTGCAGCGATGCTCGCTAATGCGTTTCAGCAGCAAAGAACTGAATTGTCAAATTGAAGCTATGAACATGCAGCTATAGTGTAGAAACCTGGGGAAGAAGTTTTAAAATATAGTGATAAAATTAATAAGAAAATTCACTTTCAGAATCACTTACATATAACGTATAATCAAAGTTACATTTAAACTAAACTAGTATTAAACTATTTAAGCTAATAATAACTCTAGTTATTACTATCATTATTATTATTATTATTTAATTTGCGATAAATACTTAATGCTTTCAATAAAAAAATTTCAGCTGCCGATATGGCCGATGGATCTTTCATCGGTTGGCCATGATAATTAATAGAATCTGATAGTCGTGCTCGAACAACCGGTGAAAATCGTGATCGATCCAAAACAAATAAAAATCCAATAACTAATATCGCAAACAATGTACCAACACCTGAAATAAGGGATAAATCGTAATGACCAACAAGTAATCGGGGAATAGAGTGCAACCTGAAAAAGCATATCGCGTTTATTCAAATTTCTTACCAAATAAAGTTAATTGAAGAACATAAAATGGTACCATATAATGATGATTATTATTATTATTTGTAACAATTTCACATTGACGCTGACACGGTAAATAAAGCATAGTAGGCTAAAATGTTTTCCTTTATCGCTGAAACTTTTAAATAATTTTCGATCTATCTAACATTACATTAGTTTTGATTATGAGCAAGTAACTTTAAATAGTTACTATATGAACTATATAACATATAAACCAGAAATTTATTAATTAAATATACAAAAGATTTTTTGTTATCTTGACAATATAATTTTTAAAATATTTGAATACCTATCAAATTATTTAAATCACAAACCGTATAGTTTAAATAACTTGAAAGTTAATAGAAGATAATTGGCCGAAAATTGAATTTGAGGAATATAATATAAGGATAGAATATAGAATAGAAATAAATATAGCTTTTCAAAGAAAATTTTTGCATATGCAACTGTAAATGCTAGAAATCAAAAGCAACAAAAAATTAGGTTATAGGCAGTTTTTGTTGCCAATGTGATAGAAATATCGCGAGGGTTAAAAATTTTAACAGTCGATAATTTAAGTTGATTTTTATTAGTAACTAACTAGGGAATATATTAAATGTTTATTTATAATTTAATAAAATATATTTAATGTAAATAATAACTTTAGTTTGAAAAAAAAAATATATTTAATTATTAATATACTATACTATATAAGTATATAATATAGTATATTTAAGTCAGATCAATTAGCCAGTAATTAAACTAAATCATTAACATAGATAAAATGAAGCGTTAAAATGGATTGGTCTCATTGGTCTATGATCAGGCTCCTAGATTAACATACTAAACAGTTTGTTTATCTACACTGTTTATCTATGACTTGGCTAGTTGAATATTCGTTCAAACGGCAACGTTACTTACACTTTACCGTTTAGCAGTTAAACTTGAATTTTGATTATAGAAACACGCATATAATAGAAGCTTAAATCAGGTAAATTCAGTTCTCTTCTAATTTTAAGTTGTTTTTCTTCAGTATTTTATTCTAAAATTAATTGTTCATTAAATATTTATTCGATTAGTATGAATTTAAAATTATATATAGATGCAATAAGATGTAATAATAAGCATCAAAGTCACATCAGAAAATAATAAGTTTCCATAATTTATTTTAGAAACCCAGTCTGTTGTGTACAATTAAATAATTAGAACAGTTACATTCTACACGGTTTTTAAAACAACGCTTTTCAAGGGTATACGATTTTATGCCCAAAGAGGAAAAGAAGCGCTTCGTAAATTGCGTTAATTTGCATCGATACTAAATTGTTTATTTACGGCCAAGTATTGCCCTCTGCTTAAATCAGACTTTTGTGTAATATGGAGCAAAAACATGCAATCTAGTGAATTACATAGTAATGTAATTTCGTAATGTTTCAATTTGTTAGATAATATTACAATTCATCTTCTAAATTCACTTAATACCATACGCTACCTATTTTCAGCAAAAATAAACAAAATTCCTAATGGCAGATATAATTAATTTTTTAAATTAATTATTTGTTGCTTAAAATTATCTCATTAGAAAACATAGCCTATTTTTGGTGCGCACAGGGGTATTTTACAAAACCCGCTGAAATTTTAACATCTCATAAAAACTCGATTGTAATTTTCAATTCTTATTCAGGTTCATTTAAAAAAAAAGAAAAGTAAAGAAATTTTACATCATGCGAACAAAACATCCTAAACCAAAAAGAGTTTCACAAACGCTTTGCAAAGTAAACACTGCTGGTACATCATATTTTGATCGGAAGACTTTTCGAACAATTCGGAAATTACAACAATCTGTTAATCTATTAATACCAAAATTATCATTTTCAAGACTGGTAAGGGAAATTGTTCAGCAATTTGGTAGATATCGAGCATCAGAACTTGCATTACAAGCATTACAAGAATCAGCTGAGATGTATTTGACGCAATTGTTTACAGATGCGAATCGATGTTGTTTACATGCGAGTCGTGTTACATTATTTCCGAAAGATATGAATTTAGTGAGAGATTTACGAGGTCCATTGGATCCTGGTAACTTATAGTGTATACGTTGTTTTTAACACATTGTACTTTATGATTGAAACAATTATAAAGCAAAAGAGGCTCACGTACTAAATGAAAATAATTGAATCATTCCCTACAGTATAATTTTATGTACAGACTACTAGATATAGGCCAAATAACTTGCATACTGATTAAAAAAAAACTATTGTATAGTAACACATTAGGTATTGATGCATGCCAAATTTACATGATAAATAAGTAATTAAGTTCCTTAAGGACAAGTGGGAGGCTGGGTTATCAGAAAACAGCACTACCGGTCCCCTTTTGCTTTTATAATGTTTCCTTTTTTTTGTATAATTCTGGGTGCATATAAATTTTTTTTCATTTTTATTCATATTGATTAAAATTAATGTTAACATGTTAAAAACAGAAACTGTATTTTATTTTATTAAAGCAAACATTAAAATATTCACATAGAAAAAGTCAACATTATATAAATAACACGTAAAATGAAAAAAACCATTCATTTTTTCGATCTCTTCGAAGTATGTTTGCTGCTGTCGCGATCGTCATCACGATTCTTTCGTTTATGCGATGACGATGATGCTGATGAACTATGATGATGGCTTTTATCTTTCGCTTGTGATTTATGTTTTGCTGAATTTGACGAAGAAGAATGTCGATCTTTAGTTTTATCTTTGTGATCACGATCTATAATTTACGTAACAAAATACATGTTAAATAAATAAAATAAAAAAAAATTTTATAATCACAATTTTTCATCTGTACCTCTGCCTTTCTCTCGACTACTACTACCACCACCACTGCCATGTTTATTTGATGATGACGATGAATTCTTATTCGAATTGCCACTTTTATAATTACCATTCAAATGTTTTGAGGAACTGGAATGTCTACTACCACCGCTGGTTCTACTGCTACTGGATTTCTGTTTATCTTTTGAATATTTACTACTGTGGTTTTTACTATCGTCATAATCATCATAATTTCTTTCTCTATCCTCTTCAGCTGCTTCACGTTCCAAATCTGACCAATCTTTGCCGGATTCTTCATCGGAACCTATATAAAACGGTACATTATAAGTATTAATTGTTATTAACCAAGAGAAAATTGCATCGAAGGGTAAGTATTGTTTACGAAGAAAGCTGTTATTCTTGGAAACCTTTAAAAGGTTTTATCAACGGTATTTCTTATTGGTAAAGTGAAAGAACATTATTGACAGTAACTCTCTTGAAGTTGACAAGTTTTCGTGTCGAAAAGTTAATTTTTGACTAGTTTTGCATTAAGCACTTGTTATCAAGCTTTCTTGGACTAGCGCTATTTTTGTTACCACAAGCCGGCAAGTTTACATAGCAACTAAAATTTTAATTTCCAAGGGAACAGCTGATACTTATGTTAATAATTAATAACCTCTTGTAAAAAAAATTAACTTTTAAAAGGTTATTTTCTGCTTCAAGAAACTTGACGATGAAAAACTAATCAACCGTAAAGTCCACTTTATAAGGTTATTACAATATTAGAATATACACTTACTGTTCTAATAAGTGAATATACACCGTTACAACAAGCAAGCGTAAAATTATGACATCACTAGTACTTTTAACATAAATTAAGCGGGCCACAATTCGAATACTTTATTACCTAAATCATCATCACCAGACTCAGTATCACTTTCCTCTGTATCACCTTCAGAGTATTCAGAGTCTTCGTCGGATTCCTGTGAAATCGATTCTATATCTGATGGTTGATAAACTTCATCTTCATCATCTGTTTCCTCTTCTTCCTGTTTACAATTTAAAAATGGATTATATTGCAAACAATCTTATTCAACAGCTGTATATCAACTTACAACTTGTTCCGCATCACTTTCAGGATCTAAAAATGTCCAACCACCATTATCGAAAAATCCTTCTGGATCATCTGTAATGGTTTTCATAATTTTTGCCCAATTTAGTGATTGAACACCCTCGGAATATCTAGTTTAAAAGTATTTAATTTCACCGATAAAATTAATTCAATAATTATAATTTCTTCACCTAATGTCGCATGAATTCAACCATTCCTTAACGTGATCGAGTAAATTCATTGGTATCGCATTTACCATTGATATTTTCCTATGATAATCTTTAAAAACAAATATCATATCGAAATTTTTCAATTGGAATTGTACTCGCTCAAAATGGACCAATTCAACATCTTCTAGTGTAATTACGAACGGTGGCCACTCGGTTAAATTTACCAAACAACCAGATGTCGGTTGTAATAATACTGTCGAACGAAATGGAGCGCCAGGAAAACCTAAGTCTCTGAATGGTGTATCAAATTCTATATCTCGTCTTGTTATTGCGTCCACCTAGAAAGAAAAGAGTTGAATGTGTGTGCGTGTGTGTTTCTAGATACTAAATCAAATCAAATATTCCCGTTTAATATGCAAAGTAAACAGTATAAAATAGAAACGCGTATCGTCGATCTGGGGACTTAGTTTAATTAAATTTTAATTTTATTTAAGACGTGTTAAATTTAGAGTAAACGTTTAAGAAAACCAAATCCTATCATAGCAAACATTTAAGCATTAAATTTAAAATCTATTTAAGATTTCTATTTATTGTTTAGATAAATGTGTTATTCAAATCTGCATAAAATATGAAAATAATCGTGGCAACATTACATTGGGAAACAAAAATATTTCATTCGATTATCCTTTATAAAGTGTATTATCTACACGGTTTTCTTACTTTTTCACAAAAACTATTAAATGCCGTTTTCAATTTATGCCGTAGTTCCCGTTCAGATTGTTCAGCAGCTAAATCATCACGATCGTGCATATGTTGATGTTTCCCCAAATCGGTTGTAATTTCACCAACTTCCGTATAAAACTGTACATCGATATGTTTCTTTTTACCAAACATAATTGCATGTTTCAAATGGAAATGTAGCAAAATAATCATTTCACCATCGCATGGTTGAAAGAATGCATTTTTTATATTATTATAAAGAATATCGACTTTGTCACCGCGTACGCTAGTATAACGGAAACCATTTATATGCGCTTCTAAACTACCAGTCATACGTTTTGATACAATATTCGGTCGTATATATAAATCTTTCAATTTTGGATTGCCTTTATTTTGCGACAGAACTAAACTGTCCTGTTTAACTAGATCCTCTTTTTCCTTTTCTTCAGCTTCACGTGTTTTAAATCGTCTTTGTACTTCTTTAATTAGACGAAAGGCGGTATTTAAATTTGACGATGGTGCCGAAATTTCACCAGGTTCCTTCGTATTTGCACTACGATAAGTTACTTCTTTTACAAATGTTAAGTCGGGATGTTGAAAATTTCCTAGAAATTTTAATAATTAGTAAAAGACATAATAATGCAGCATCATTTTAAATGATTGGAGATCATGTGGCAATTATCGGTTATATTTGTTAGTTATCTATGTGTACACTTTTAATCACACGACTTCAATCATTTCTATAGGCATTATTTATCTATTCTCTACATAACTGACCATCTTTTCCCATAGTTGAACCAGGATGATAGAAATTAACACGTAAATACGTATAATCGCCTTCCACCGATTGTGAAATATTCTTGACAGTTGAAATATGATAGGGTACAGGTATACCAAAAACTGGCAAAATAATCGTTTCATATTTTTGATCAACGTAAATTTTCATTTCTCGAATTTCCGCTACCTTCGGCACCTGTGTCACATTTTTATAGGAAACCGTATTTTTTCGTACTTTTTCAACATCTTTTGAACCACCCTGTTTAGCTAGTCGTTCTTTTGCTTTCTCATTTAATTGTACGGATAGTTCACGTTGATGTTCCTTTCGTTTTTCCTCGGATGTATGTTCAGTTCGTAATTTCGATTCTAATACAGCTGTTCGACGTTTTGACCGACTTGTTAGATCCTCTGATTTTTTATTATTCACTTTATTAGCATCATTCTCTTCATCTTCATCATCGGAATCCTCTTTAAGAAAAATACCGACATTTTTAATTTTCTTTTTGCTCATTGTTAGTACAATGGCCGGTTGATCTTCATTAACAATTACCGTGTCACCAATAAATAGAGCATACATTTTTCCCTCTTTATCTGATGCTTCTTTATTTATCAAATTACTAAAACCAAGATTTAGATTGAAAACCATATATTTTTTTGCAATTGCGGTAGTTTTTGGGCCAATCATTAAAGAACTTTCCTTAAATTCAATCCCCATTGCAAAGCCGAAATTTTTGGTTAAATTATCAATTAAATCTGGCCGTTCTTTTTTCACATATGCTAAACCAGATGAATAAACATCGGATAATTTTACACCAGCTTGTAATTTCTTAAGTAGTTCTTCTTGTAATTGTAAAAGGAAATTGTAATTTTTCTGAATATTATCGGACGGATTAACCAGTAGTGTGCGTACAATATTGGAGCAATACAATTTCAGTCTTGCTCCTAATGAACAAATAATCGCACCAAAGTGGAGATTATTTTTATCACTAACAGCACTAAACTTCAAACTATAATTACCACCAGATTGAATAATAGCTGGATAACACATATCCACTTGATTAACATCTACGCCGGATATATACTTTTTATCTTGAATAGCATTCTCTACACCTTCAGCTAATTTACTATGTCGTATCTTTCTATCTGAATCAATAATTTCCATTATTTGATCTTTCAAATATTTTGTGAATACTTCAACTGTAACGATACAAGCTTTTTTTATTGTAGCAATTTCGATATCTTCTTTTGGTGCCATTAAATAAGCTAATGCTACACTAACATCGATCATTTCAAATGATTTAGCTTTTTCCAAAGATTTACGCCAAGCATCCATAAATGGGCCTGTATAATGATCCTTTGGAAAGTGTCCTATAACTTTACCCTTTTTACTTCCCTTAATTGCCTGTATGAGTATTGAAAAATGCTCATTATCTTTATCTTTGTCGCGTACTATTAAATTCAATTGAAGTTGATTATCGTTATCTTTGGTTTCGCATTGCCGTAGAAAGTCGATTTTCTTTTTACTGGCTAAAAAATGTATTTTATGTTCAGTAAGTACCATAATTGTATCAGTTAATTCGTATCCTAATAGCCATGCATGCAGGGCGCCCGATTTACTATAAACAATTTCATCGTCTTTTCCAACAGCTGCAACTAATGCATCTAGTTTAGTTAATTCCGTTGCGGATTTTGTATCTTTCCAAGAGTTGTACAATTTTTTCAGTCGTCTGTAAAACACATCTTTATCTAAACTTATATTCGCCATTACACAAATTTGCATTGAATAAATAAACAACTTTAATTAACAAATAACATCCATAACCAAATAAAATGTCATATGGGATTTTTCTTTTATTTCAAAACGCATTATGTTTTAGGCATGAGCTCATTATCGAACAGTGATTTCTGACATTATCAATGGGTGCAAAAAAAAAGTCAAAAATGAAAAAAAAAAAAACGCAAACATTAAAAATGAGCAGTAAGAGACCTAGTTTTTATCTCTGCTAATCGCAGCACCCCCTAATGGCAGTCCGTTTTTCTTTTATTCACTCCTTGTCTAGATTGAACTATAAGTCCTTAGATTTATAGTTCATAGTTCTGCACCTGCTGTATTTTGTGGTTACATGCTACATATAAAATAAATATTGTCCATGATCTTGGTTGGTTTTCCTTTTTTTCCAGCAATTTTGTCGAAGTTGTCTCTGCTCTGCGCATAAATAAATAATAGTATTGTTCAGCGCATAGTAAATTGAGGAACTGCAGCACAGAAAAAGACTTGTTATGGTTCCCCAATAGCGACAAATTATTGGTGCTATTTTAATCAATTTTTTATTTGTATTCGTTACTTCTAATAAATCGAACTGGATTTTGTCATGAGTTAGTAAAGAATATACTAAATAAATGGTATAAATTTGATAGTTTCACGATTCTTATGCAACTCACAATTATTGCCATTGCCCAATTTATAGAATTTTTGACTATAACTATCCTGTATTCATATCGTATTCTAAACTTTGAGGTGCATGAAACGTTTATTTAAATAAATTAAATACTATGTGAGCAACATATACATATACACAAATATATAAATCTGTAAATTTATAATTATCAATCTTAATTAATAAATAAATAAAAAACAAATTTAATTGAGCAAATACATATAAATTACATACATATTATACTATACATACATATACATTTTATGCTATTTATAAATTGTTTCTTCCGTTCGTACTATAAATAATATTCTATCTTAGTATGTAATAATAATAATAATAATAGCAGCTTGGTATAAATAGTACTTAAGGTGTGGCTTTTAAAAAATGTTTAATCAAAAGCTATAGATACAAAAGATGAATTTTATTATGATATTTTTAACCATTTGTCTATGGAATATTCTAAAGCTGTAATCCACCTGAAAGCAATAAATGTATTAATCAACTTTTTAGTTGAGTTTAGTAGAGAACACAAACTTAATATAACACAGTTTATCTGCTGTATACTAACAACAATAATGTGAAATTACGAACCGTTTTTTATCCGTTTCGGATTCAGCATGAAAATAGTAGCACCGTTTTCCTGAATTAAATGGTACAATTTCAAAAGCATGCTTCTTACTGCCTGTTAGTGACTGTTGAACTTTGTATCCTTGTAGATAAGCAATACCTGTTTAAAATGTGCAAAACGAAATTTAATTTTACTAATAAATTATATATTCTTGATCAAATAGTGCCCGGATTAAGTTTTTTCAAATTAAATCCTAAATGAACTAACCGAAAGCAGATGTCGCATTTACATCCTGATAAAAATATAAACAAGCATCTTTTAATATACAATATGGCCGACTCCATGATTTCCATTGTGTACCTAATTTTATTAAATTACCAGAACAATCTGGATTAGTTATGGCATGGGGTGCTAAATTTAAATTTTGCTTAGTTTGATCTAGAAATTGATCTACTAAATTACTATAGGCAATTGCTTGGCCAATTACTTCAATCTGTAAAAGATAAAAGGTGATTCTCCATATAGATTCGACATACAGTGTAGTTAAACAAACATACCCATCTATTTCTAGCATAAGCAGTATCAGCAGCTAAATGCAGAGGTACAGTGTCATCTCGTTGAATAACAAAACGATTAGATTTAGACGATTGACTGTTGGTATCATCATCATTATTGTCATCATTGTTTAATTCAAGTACTTCATGTTCGAAAAGCATAATAACACCTACTGGTTGTTTATCCTACGATATTCGACGATTAAAAACATCGTTCAGCAAATAGAAATTCGCATATAAAATGGCAACTGATTTTTATTACATTGTCTGTTTTGTAATAATAAAGGCAATTGTTTTGTTTGAGACAAAACCAACGTCGTATCCATTTATTGTTATTTATTGTTCCACTAGCAAAACCACTTAATTTCCATAAATATCCACAATATAATGTATTATTATCTAGTTGGTCACAATTTTTCGAAGATAATGCATAACATGTTCGAGCCACCTAAATGAGAACAGAAATCATAATCAATCGCATGATATGAGTTTAGAAAACCGAAATAAATCAATAATTTTTACCTCTAATGTAAGTGTATCACTTCCAGCATGTGCAATTTTAACAACATCCGAATGTGTCTTCTCTAATACACTAACACCATTCACAGATAGAACTATATCACCTACTTCTAATCCAGATTGTTCAGCTGGTGTACCTGATTCAATTGCTGAAACTACAACTGGTTTAGAGCCATGTATACGAAAACCAAATTCACCATTTGTTTCACGATGTACAATAACAGTTTTGTCACATTCTAAACAAACAAATCGAAATTAATATTATTTCAATATATTAATTGTTACATGAAGCATGAAATGATATAATTTCGTATGCAGTATAAGATAAGTAAATACCATTTTTTTTATCTGGGCATGTTAAAACTAACGCTTTATTCTGTCGACACCATATTAATAACATTAATTTTAAAAGTTCTTCTAATCTTTCTTTTAAATCCATGTTAATTCATTAATTAGATATATGTATACATACAATTAACTATTATCACATAATCATCTGTCTTTTTTTTCAGCTGAATATTTTACAGATAGGAGAATGAGATTAAATTTAAACTATTCAGAAAATGATGTCAGCTTTTCAAGTAATATAATAATAAATTTAGGCGCCGCGACGGCTTAACATATACAACAGCTAAAATCATTAAATTTATTTAGCTCAGTCCCCTCTCTGTAACGAGATGGTGATGATGATGATGATGATGATGCGTTTGTTGTGTGTATTTTCTACCAGTGGTGTAGTTAAAACATATTTACATACCAAATGATTTAGTATTTTGCTTTTTAAACATTTCTAAACATGATTTTCGATGAACCATTCGATGGGTGACTGACTGATATCGTTTACGGAAATCCTGTTCCGATTCGGTACTTGATACTGAACTTTTCCGTATTTGTTGATCTTGTTGCTCTAAAAAATTAAAATTAATATTCACGTACATCAGTTCTACTATACTGATATAATTACAACCTGTTCCGCCAGGATAGATTCCTCCTTGGACCTCATCCCGTTCATCAATAAACAACCAGATACCGGGTTCATAGTATGCATTGTAGATTCCTTGATCATTTTCTCCTTCATCCTCGTCCTCATTATATGGGGAGCCTGGTAAGATGCTTGGACTGCTAGTGGTTGTTTTAAGTAAATGTTCTCGGCTACAAAATGGTGATCGGGACATTGGTCGTAATTTATTCTTATAGGTTGATGAAGAGCCAGTAGTAGTCGTTGTTGTTGCTGATGATGATCCACCAGTGCGCTCTTCTGACTAATTAAAATACTCATTAAGTGTCTGATGATAAATATGATAATTTATATTATAAATAACTAATAATTGAAGATCATTAGACAAATGTATAGACAACTAATAATACACATCTTCATTTTTGTTGATGGCGTAACCACAGCAAAATATTCTGTGACCAAAGGCAAACGAATCAATTAACAATTTAATCTATAATAATCTATATTATTATAATCTTATAATGATTATTACTTAAGTTACTTTATATTCAGATTATCGCAAATTGCAACAAAATGGCACAAATTTAACCCCTAAATTTCAAATTAAAAGTGTTCAGTTAAATTTTCGAGCAAATGTTGCTAATTGCGGTACTTTTTGTACATGGATCACTAGATCAAAATTCAAACATAAGTTTTACCTTTGCTCTAACATCCGATTTATGATGTCTATGATGGCGTCGATGCTGCTCTCCTTGTCCTTTTTCATCTTGAGATTTTGTACGTTTATCAACTTTCTTAAATAATCTTCCGCCACCACCACCACCACCACCACTTCCATCACCTCCAACATTGCCTGCAACAGTTGTTTTTGGTGAATCCTCAAAACCAGCTGGTGGTTCAACAATATTATGTTGCAATCCATCTGCAATTGCTTCTGATAAACTCTTATCTGGTTCATCGGTTGTTGCTGTTGCTGTCGCTGTTGCAGATGTTGCTGCTTGAATTAAATCAACCTTTTGAAAAAGAGAAAATAGAAATATTATTACCTAATAAAGTGTGTGGGGTGAATGTTCTTTAATATTATTGACTGTAGATTTACTTACTTCCTTTCCACAGTAAAGGCAATGCAAATGATGTTCAATGGTTTGATGACTACTTGGATCACTATAAAATACACTGTCACTGCCAGGACTAACAGATCGCAATGATTCAGCACTTATTGCTTTAAGGGTGGTGGTATTGGTAGCAATAGGATCTTTTATTGTACTGATAGTATGATTTTTACTAGATTGTTGTTGTTGCTGGCATTTCGTCGATGATTTTCTTCTACATAAACTGCCAGGTAAACTTATTGATTGATGCTGCTGCTGCGGATGATGATGGTGATGAGAATGAGAATGATGATGATGATGATGATGCGGTGAATGATATGTATTATAATGATCATAATCATTCGCTTTTCTATCACAATAAGTTTTTGAATTTATCGGTGATGATCGAGGTAATGATCGCCTACGATTCATATCTTTAATAGTTTTTTTCGATTTTCTTGGTGACGTTTGAGTAACTGGATATTCTCTGCCAGTACTTGATCCGTCATCGTCGTCCTCGTCATCATCATCATCATCGATTTGTTTATGTAGATTTTTATCATCGGTGGAATTTAATGATTTTACTTCTCGATATGCTGACGATTTTCGTCCTAATAAAATATATAAAAGTTCTGTAGCAATTTTTATACATATACAGGGTGGAAAGTTACTAATGTCCACTCCATTGTTGGACTCGGTAATTTATCAGATGAACCTGATGTCTGCTTTGTTTTTAATAACTGCTCTGGGGCCTCATTTTGACCAACAGGGACTTTGATCCGAGTTTTTCAAAATAGAGTTTTGCTATCCAGTTTAAGTATTTTCAATATAATGTACTACTTTTTTTAATCTATTACTGCTGAGAGTAAACACTTCAAGTCTGCTTCGCAAAACACACATCAAAATTTTAAGCCGTTTCGGAAATTGAGCACTCTAAATTGTACTAAAATTCGATACCTACTTTATATCGAAAAAGCTGAGAAAAACAACTCGAAACCCATTTCTACCAAAAACAAACTTATTTTCCATTCCATCCACTACATAACGTAGATATTGGCTCCGAATAATTTTTGATGGTTTTTTTCGATAAAAAGCATCGAATAGTAATAAAATTTAGAGTGCTCAATTTCCGAAACGACTTAAAATTTTAATCTGTGGCGGCGAAGCAGATTTGAGGTGTTTACTCTCTGCAGTAATAGATTAAAAAAAGTACCATGCTGTATTTAAAAAAATTAAGCTGGATAGCGAAACTCTATTTTGGAAAACTCCGATCAAAGTCCCTGTTGGTTCAAAATGAAGCCCTAGAGCAACGATTAAAAACCAAGCAGACATCATCTGTTCATCTGAAAATTTGCCGCGCCCAAAAATGGAGTGGACACTAGTAACTTATCACCCTGTAGGTCTATAAAGTCTATAAAATTAAATATTAAGTCTATAAAATAACAACTAACCTTGTGGACTCTTTTTATGACTTGTTGCCGTTGATTGTAATGGACTTATTCGCGTTTTTGATTTATTTCTTTTTTGTTTCTCTGTTGCATTTTTGAAACCATCACCCACCAATGCTGATGATGACTTATTAGTGCGCCATTTCGATTTATTACCACTATTGCTTGTAAGATCCAAATGAAAATCGTTACGATGATTACTTTTATTGTTGATGAATTTTGATGGTGGTTGTTTCAACGCAGAACTGTTAGTAATTAAAGAATCATCAACCGATAACCAAGAGTTCTTCTTTTGAGTTTTCTTCCTTCTTTCCTTGTCATTGTCATCATCGGAACCGCGATGCCATGGCGATGATGGTAATTTTTTAGGACTAGAAAAACTTACTGAATATCTGCTAGAGACGAAAAAAAAAAAAAAAAACAAACGTTACTTCTGGGCAACTACATCTCGACCACACAGCCATATAGATACATACTTATCTAATAGATCTGGAATTGAAGCACCAACACTATAACTCCCACATGAACTACTTTCATCATCATCATCACCATTATTATCGTCATCATCACCATCATCATTATCTTCGTCATCATCATCGTCATTATCATTATCAGATATTGGTGATGATCTACCACCATCACCACCACCACCAGGAAATGTGGCTGCTGATTGATCATGGTTTTGATCAGTAGGTGATTTAATTGGAGAAACAGAACTTCGTCTAGGTGATATACTTGGTACAACCTAAATAGACACAACACACAACATAACAATAATAGAAAAAAAAAATGTTTGATTTGGTATAATTGAAAACTATGTATAGTTTATACCATCTAAAGTGAATATTATTAGAGTTTTAAAAAGATAGGTATTTGCAGCCGTCATTTCCGATTCAACTTAACATGACAAATTAATCGGCGAATTATATATAATTACCTCTTTGTTTGCCCCTAGTGACTAAACTGAGGCCAAAGTTTTGGTTGTCGAATTAAAAATGTTGGATTTTGTAACACATAACGAGACTAACTTTACTCAGATCATGGCCTACTTTAAAATGACACTTTATTTACTTTAGGCTAAAAATTGCTAGGTATCTGTAAATTTCTCTTAAAAATAACTATATTGTATTCATCAAATATACAAAAATCGTCACATAACATAGTGTCGTTTTTATATATGATAACTATCTATCTGTCTGAATTGAAAATGGCTCCTGCGAATACGCCTCCTTATGGAGTCATAGTATTATGTAATAAGACACGAGTAAAATGAAATGGTAAATTTAAATTAATAACTCTTTTAAGCTCTTATTCGTTTACCATATCTTCAGCTATATCAATTGATCCTTTAGCACTATCAAAACTGGATTCATCATTTTGATTAATTATTAAATGTTGCTGTTGTTGTTCTTGTTGATATTGTTCAAATTGTTGTTGTTTCTGTTGGTGCTGATGCTGCTGTTTCATTCGATTTTGTTCATGTTGCTGCTGTTGCTGCTGCTGTTGATATTTTTCATTTCCTTTAAATGATCCACTTTTTCTTGAACTATCTGTACCAGAAGTAGCAGTTATATAATCATCAGTTGTAGTACTTTCAGATAAATCTGTATTCGTTTTACATGAATCGGTTCTTGCTAGTAGTAAATCGGGCACGACTGCTGGTAATGGTGATTCGGCTAACGGTAGTGATGTTGATGGTGCTGGTGGTAAAATTGGTACTACAGATTCAGATGATGGTATTATAGTCGTAGATGTTGCAACTGTTTCTATTGCTGTTTCTGCTCCAGCAGGTATTTTTCGTCGAATATTTGAATTCAATAATAGTTCTGATGATTTAGTTGTTGATGGTCTGTTACTTTTAACTAATGTCTGGCTATTGGTCATTGGTTTTAGATGCGTAAATGGCACGTCAAGCTATAATGATATAATCAAATATAAAAATAGGTTAGCTTTAAGAATAACCGGTAAAATCACAACAATGCATTTTACATTATTATTCGTTGTCGATGATGATCTATCAACAGCAATTCGGGGAAAAGATGTTGTCTCTTCCTGTTGTTGATTTTCCAATTCTTCGTCTAATGTTTCTGTATCAAATGATGATCGTTGTTGATGTTGAAGAAGTAGCAGATGCTTTCGCTTTGATGATGGTGTTAGTAAATTAATTGTACCTACAAATTGCGTATAACAAAGAAAAACAAGAATAATGAGAAGAAAAGCGAATAAAATCATTGTAATTTACCTAAAGAACCCGTACCAAATGAACCAAGTTCAGAACTAACATGTGCGGACGTTCCATTTTCAGTATCAATTTGCAAAACTGTCGCTTGCGATTCATTCCAAATACCATCCGACTGATCTCTATATAAGAATTTAAAAGCATTTAAGAAATTTAATGATGGATCGATCTATATAAAAGATTACTTGGCTTCATTAGTTAATGAATCATTCGATGCTGATAATTTTAAGTCGGATACTGTTGGAACGACACTTTCATCATTGTCAGGTTCTTTTTTAATGCTTTCGTTGGTAGTTGTTTCCGAATCTTGTCTTGCGAATAGAAAATAAAATAAGTATTAAAGCGATATTAGCAATCATGAATTAAAAGTTAGGCGAATGCACTATTATAATTAAATGTTAAGTTTTTTAATCACAAAAAGAAACGAAATGTATCTTTTGAAATGATAGATTAAATATTGCACAGCATCTAAGATTCTTTTCGCCATCACATAATTTAAAATAGATAGAAAACTAAGTAGAAAATCCATATATAATGTATACATTATTATTCTACAGTATAAGAAAATAGCGACAAAATGGCGAAGGCGATTCATATTAATTTAAGAACCAACCTGTTAATGTACTTTTTATTATAAATGAAATTTTCGTGAAACTCCTCATCTAAAGAATCTTGACCATAAAAACCGCCATCGGTGGACGAATAAACATTTGTATCGTCAAATGGTTTACAAATGCCCTCATTTCTAATTGGCGCTAAAAGATTAAAATATTTAAATGAAGTTAATGAAAAATGCATGTGTGAGTTTGTATTTTTTTTAATGATGTACACGTTTGAACAACGTCGCACAGTATGTTTAAAATGAGCGTTAAAATAATGTAAAATCTTCATTTAAGTTTGAGTGAACTGTACACGTTTTTATCATACTAAAATGCATACCATTTTGAAAATACGGCACAAATGGTCGTCGTTCTTCAATTTTAAAACTCTCCCGACTAATTGAATTACAACGTCGTATTCCATTTGAATTGATAATCGTGGAATTCTCAATTTTTTTATGACGTCGTTGTTCAGCTAATAAAACACCATCCGAAACAGTTTTTATTAACGGTCTTTTTGTACCATTCATTTCTTGTTGCGGTTTGAAATTAATGAAGATCTCTTTTTTCGATTCAACTGAATCCTCTGATTCATCATGATCCTCTGATCTACTGGCAATTGAAGAACTTTCACTTGCTATTGCTGACTGATGATGATGATGCTGCTGATGGTAATGACAACGTTGATTTTTAATTGTTGTTGTTGTTACTGATGGTTGTGGTGGTGACAATATTACGTTAATTGATGGGGATGGTGAGATTCGTTGCTGTAAAGTTGCTGGTGGCTGTGATGCTTGTACAGTTGTTGTGATTATAAATGGTGCTCTTGGGGGTTCATCTGATTGAGTTCTTAAATATTAGTAAAAAGAATTATTGACATTGATGCGTGTAAAGCTATAGTAATAGGGGTTGTACCGATGTAACGGTTCATGATCTGGAATCTCATTATCTTTATTGTTTGGTAAAAATGCCACTTTATTACCAGCTTCAGAAAATGATTTTGCTAATTTTCGTCCGTTGTTAATGCCGTTGGTTTGAGCTGCTTGCGATACCATTTTAACCTGAAATGATGTGAAAATTGTCATTGTGTTCATTGTATAGATGATGGAACTTTAACCACGATTTTCAATCTAATTTTAATCAAAGCCTCGACATAATAAATTTTGAAAGAATTTTCTAACTTTAATTAATTACACTATGTAATTTCACATTTAAAATACTCTTGGTCTTTTCTGCACTTTTTGGATCCTTTGTGATGCGCGGTCTGACAATAGAGTGTGCCATGATGAGTTTTAATGGCATTCCGCTCCAATTTGCCACAATAAAAATTAATCTTAGTTATTTAACAAACCTTCTGAATAGTTCGTGGACTTAAATTAGCGTGGTGACCAATATTATTTGGCATTATTGATTTTCTATTAAGCACCGCTTCAGTTTGTGTTGCTTGCGTTTTCATTGGCGTTCGTTTAATTTTATCTAAATTAACAAAAAAAAAAAGTGACATTTGTTCATTATTAAACAAATTCATATTCATATTCTACCCAAAATTAAGATATTTTCCGATAGTTCTGGTTGTTTAGTAATGGCTGTTGAATTATTTATCATTTCAGTTTTTCTAACATCTAGTAATCGTTCATGACTTCTTGTTGCTGCCGATGCAATTGGACTTACTGATGTTGATGTACCATAATTTAAATGTTGTGCTGATACTGCAGATGCTGCTGCTGATGATGATGAGGGTGTATTATTTAAGAATGTTACAGCATCATCGAATGATGTCAATGTATGCGAACGAGCGAAACTGACGTGTTTCTTTCTAGATGAAAATGAAAAACGAAGTTGTTTAATAAAAATTGGAACTGCTATTTATAATTATATGTAATTATTGGTCCAAACGGAATATATAAAATATGTTATACTATTTTTGCTTCACTCATATTTAACATTTGCTTATAGTATGAACATATAATATTTATTCGCTCCTTCATCATTTTCTAGAAACAAACACATACTCAGAAGACACACTCGACTGATTTCGATAATATGATAAATCTAAAATTGATTTTGGTTTTTCCATTCGTACAGATTCATCATCTGCTGGCGGCATCCATGTATTATAATTCGATGGATCACCATAATAATAATAATGATAATTATTATAATATGGATGTGGTTGTCTATGATTAGTTCGTTGAAAATTTGATACTGAGCTTCGATATTGATTTACATCAATATCATGTCGGTATAAATCTGATGATGATGGGGAAGTTAATGGAGCCCATAGATATCTACCAAAAAAAAAAATGATTCATAAGAGAGATGTTGATATACAGTTTGTTCAGTTTTAAAAGACTACAATACAATCATTTTAAATGCTACAGTTAAACGTATAAAGATGTGATTTTACTTTACACTTAATGAAAAAAAGTATACCAACATTATACCTATGATTTAGAGAAATTCCTTTACGTTAAATCAATATAAAATTTGATGTGTCCAAATTGGTATTAAAATGCAGCGCTAGCAGAGTACATATTTTTTATTGGACGTTCAAGATTTGTTATATATTTAATAATATGACTTAATTTTACTTACATAATTTTGTGGAACTGTTTAATTTCTTAATTTTTGCTATTTTCTTGAAAGATTTGATTTGATTTTGCAATCAATATAGTAGCATTTCAATTGAAAGTATAGTTGTCTCTGTTGTGTACACATAAAAATCTTCAACAATTCTATTTATTAGTTAAAAGAATTACCGTAATTGAAAAATTAACAAAAAAATCGATTAAAATATCAATACAATTCGGAAAACAATGTTTACAACGTTGCACAAAAATTGTGATTTAATAATTGTGACGTAAGATCACATAGTGATTGTAGATGCTCACTATCATGATCACGAACTAGTTGGTCGTAATGGTAAAAAAGTAATTTGGAATACGCGAATTTTAATTGAAGTTTCAGTTTTTGTACAACTGGGCAGTTTATTATATTGCTTATACTGCGCATGCTCATTATAATTACAAACTAGTTTGAGACCAAATAGGAAATAACCTTATATGTACCTTTGTTTTTTTGGATATGGAGCATATTCTGATGGATGCCTTTTATATAATTCATATAAATTCTCATCTGATGATACTTTTTGTTTAACACAAGCCGTTAGCAAAAATGATGGACTGCCACGTACTGAACATGGTGAATTGTGATGAGATGAAATACATCTAGAACAATAATTAACAAATTATAATTCATATAATCAAACACAACAAAATATATTACCCGAAAATTCCAATCGGTTTTCCACCATCATTATTATTATTATCATTATTTTCTAATGCACCTAGACCTCGTTCGGATATACAATATTGTTCTCTAATGTCTTGTTTGCTATATAAAGTGCTACCACCACCACCACCACTACCGCTGGATGGTGTTATTAATTTTTTCTCTTTCGCATATAAACGACCAATAATTTCATCTTCTGACCCATAATTAAGTATTTGTTGATGCTGAAAATCAGCTTGTGTTGAGACATCAAAATGATTTAGTACCACTCGAGATGTTCCTAAGTACCCTGAAATGTAATAGCTAGATGACATACATAGTTTTATAATGTAAAAAAAACTGACTACTTAATTTATTCAATCTGGGTAGAAAATAGCGCAATAATGAAGAAAAATGAAAAGTCAATTTAAAGTAAATAAATTTATACTGATCACGATTTGTTTCAATATTTTATCAGAACGTTTGATTAATATACTACGTAATATCATTACAAACAACACTTTACATGATCATCTAGTTACTGGCAAAATATTCGTTTAAGATTGTATAAACTATAGCTGTAGTTTTTACCTGTGTGTTGGTCCACTGTGTTATCCTTTTTTAATGTACTTTTCATATTGTTTTAATTCTGATGTTCATTAATTTAATATTAATAATATTTGAAGATAGCAAGTGATAGTAGATTTAACAGTGGCGTAACTAAAAAAACTGATCATTTCAAAAATTCATAGGGTTAAAATCAATATTATAGTGTTTTATGTTGTGGAAACGTGTAAAATAGCATGTTTTATTATAAGAATTTGTACTTCATCTAAAGCAATGCCTGCTTAGAAATAATAATGTGTAATCACATAGTATAGCTACGCCACTGATTAGTAAAATGTGTAATTTAACTACCATATGGTGAAAACTAGAATTATAAAGAATCATTGACAAAAATTATGAAAAGAGTTTATTAATTAATTATTCATTTTACCACCTGCATAATTTGCAGTACGTTTGACTTTTTGTTTGTTTAATTTTTGGTCCCATTATTTATTTTAATATTAGAATTCCATAGAGTATATGGAACTGGATATTTAATATGTAGCATTTGTTTTATTTATGTTTTAATACAAGAGTTTACTGCGTCTTATGTTAATTTTTAAATACAATTTATTTTGATTCTATTAAATTAAACCCTTTCCATTACTTTCCGTTTCTTATTTGACAATTCACAAAAGCAAAAAAAAACACACAAATTAGCACCCCTTCATTATTATTATTATTAAAACATCAGACCAGGTCACAAAATACTCTGATATTTATACATATACATACGCACTCACTGATGGCGAACGTTTTCCTAAAACCGAATCGAAATTTTCCACTACACACACACACCCATACCGGTAGGTATGTATTTTGCAAAAGAGGAAAATTTCTCGCCAAATTTTACTTCGCAGCAGCACAGCTGGAAAATTCTGCAGCTTCCCTTGCGCAAGCGATTTCAAAACCACACTCTGCTCTGGATGTTCCCCCAATATTCTCTCTCCCTAGATATGTACACATATATGTAGATGGATGTCTTGCAGGCAAGAATTTAATGGATGGATAAATGGAAAATTGCAGCAGCAGCAGCAATGGAAAAGGAGAACTCCAAGCGCCGGCAGTGTTATTATTATTATTATGATCGGTTATGAGGAAAAGGGGTAAGGATATGTTTGTATGCATCCTGGTCATTTGAACTACAGATAAAAGGCGATATTTTCTTTTTAAATATGTATTTTTCTAAAAAAATCAAATCTAAAATAAATGTACATTAATTCTTTCTTCTTTTTTTCATTGACTTTTCCTTAAATGATTCATTGCGATGTTTTAGTTGCCTCGATTTTTTCTTTTGTTTTCGATTTTCCTGCTTATTTTTTCTTTGGAAAATTTTACTTTTTTTAACATTTTTCGTTGCTTGTTTTTTTAATTGTTTTTTCAATTGTTTGATATCGGAAAAATGTTCTTTTGTTTCTTGTTTTTTAACTACAGGTTTACTATCACTGGAACTTTTTTCATTAGGTAATTCCATTCCAGGCAGTTTGTTAATTGGTACGTTTTTATTATCATCACTATCATTTGCATCCTGATCACTTTGTGCTTCATATTTTAGCTGATTTGGTCCTATCCAATTGTTTTGTTTTGCAATTTCATTCGTTGAAAGTTCAATAACTTTAATTTGGACATCGTCTTCTTCGTATTCCTGACTTACCAAATTTTCAATTTCTGGCACACTTTTCTGTGATAAAAGCATATTTCGATACGACTCTTTGGCTTCTTGCTTTAAACGTTTTTTCTCTTCTTTTAAATCTTTATCTAGTTGTTCTTTAGCTTTTTGTTTACGTTGCAATTTTCTTTTATGAAATCCGGAAAGGAATTGCCTAATTACGAATAAAATATTGTAAATTTATGAAATTATCATGTTTTGTAAAAGTATATAAACAAAACTACCTTCGTTTTTCTTCATCAAAAATTAAATTAATTTTAGTGGCTCGATTCTTTCTTTTTCGTCTTGTTCGTGTTGAATTCATTATTTCACTTTTTGTTCTACACAATAAATATCAGTTGATTATTATATATCAGTAATCTTTCAATTTACTAAAAATATCGTGCTAAAGATAAATATATTACAAAAAAAACCAATTTGAGAACACACGATAATTTAACAAGTAAAAATGTTAGGTTAGAACGGTTAGAAAAATCAGATGTTCCTCCCTCCTACATACGAATTCAACCAATCAGGAGAAATTTCTTGAATAAAGACGGACAGAACGACATCATGGCTGTCAGTATAAATTTGTCTGTAGCATGATGAAGTTTCCTAGTGAGGCTTCTTTAAAATATAAAGCAATTTTCTTAATTTATGTATTAAAAAGTCTAAGAATCGATTTTAAACGTTATAAAATGTTAATCGCAATTAAGTGAAAATCGAGTGGTTTGAAGTAAGTGCTGAATGTCTTAAAGGAAGTATTTGAAATTATGGTAATTACTAATTAGTAAATGAAACTTTTTGGTCTTCCATGTTACGTATCATACACATATACAAAATGATGTGCAAGCATATTTTTAATACTTTTATCATTGTGTTTGTTTTCTACACTACTTATTTATTCATATACACATTACATACAATGTCTATTAATCATAATAATAATAATATGTAATATATGAGGACCAATTTAATAAAGCTAGCATGATTATTTTTTTTCTTTTTTTTTAATTGAATTAGATATCTTAATATTCACGACACGACCAATTTAGGACAACAATTTGTTTATTATCATTTTAGCCATATGGATATAAAAATTAATTTTAATTCAGCTTTATATATTGTATATGTTATGTGAAATTGATTACTACTGGTATTATATACGTGTTCTGCTCATACTTTTTATTAGTCGAATTTATTAAAGAAATGGTATTTTGAAATTTCAAATATGACGTCAAGTAGGTAAGTGCAACACATAAAAGTCAATAGCATACACATTCTACTATAATCATATAATAATAATCTTAATTCAATAATTATGTTATTAGAAAGGCCGACTATAGTAGTGATAGTACTAAATAGTATCATATATGGTGTCGCGGTGTATACATAATTCTATAAATACATTTAATGTGTATAAACATCACAAAAAAATCTAGCAATTATTGCTTATTTCTGAATTTCTATTATACAGATTAGATCGACTGTTTGTGTTATTGGAAACTGGAAGTTCATCAATAACACGATCGGCTGCTGCTAAACAATTGGGGGAAGTACAACGATTATATCCATTCGAATTAAATACATTATTATTTCGTACAGCAACTTTTTTACGTTCAACTAATTGGGATACAAGAATTGCTGCAGGAGAAGCTATAAGAGCTATTATTAGTAATCTACCACAATGGAATCCCGTTATAATTAAAAAAGAAGGTAGGTAATAAATATAGATGGGCATTAAATTAAATATATTTACCTGTATAATAAAGTATCTGTACCTTTTAATATGAATTCGTGTTCAAACAATTTATTTATCGTTCAAGATGATGAAGAAGAAGAACATTCAACGGCTACACGCTCGTTATCTGGCATTGGACGATTGGCATTTGACCATTTCGATATTAATAAAGTATTGGCCAATGCTACATATCTAACGGCGTCGGAAGGCAAAGAATATGATTTAGAAGAAGATCCAGCAGCTATGGGTATTTTAATTATAAGGATTGTCGATTTTAATTAATTAATGATTTGTCAGGAATGGATTTAAGAGAACGTTTAGCTAAACAACGGCAACAATTAAATGTACGTTTAGGTTTAGATGTTGCTGCTAAAATTGGGTTTGATTCATCTGTATTATTCACAAATGAAGATTTAATGAGAAATACGGAAAAAATTGAAACTACAGAAAATGCTACTAAAGTAACTATTGTTAATTGCAACAGAATGTGATCATCATTGTTACGTCATAATTTTTGTGCAACGTTGTCAATATTGTTCTTGGAATTGTATTGATATTTTAATCGATTTAATTTTGATTTTTTAAATTACGCTAATAGTTTTAAATAATACTTACAATTGTTGAAGATTTATTAAAAAATGATTAATATCGTAAGTATAGACGAAGATAAACAAATATTTAGTTTAATTCGATGTATTTAGCGTATTCAACTGACAAGACTGGTGAGTCTTTGTCCCTGTTTTTATGTGTAATACAATAGAGACAACTATACTTTCAATTGAAATGCTACTGTAATTACTTTTAATTCAAAAATCAAATCTGTCAAAAAAATAGTAAAAATAAAGAAATTAAACAGTTCTGCTAAATTATGTAAGTAAAATTGATTCAAATTATTAAATATTAAACAAATCCTGAACGACTCAGGAAAATCTTTACTCTGCTAACGCTGCATTTCAATACCAATTTGAACTAATCAAATTTTACATTGATTTAATGTAAACATTTTTTTTTCTAAATCATATATTTATAATGTTGATATACTGTTTTTTCACCAAGTATGACGTAGGATCACATCCTTTTGCGTTTTCCTGTATATATTTATTTTACTTTTACAGTGTATAGATTGTACTCGTAAATATTGATATTGTTTCATTAATTAGAAACCTATACAAGAAGTAATCGTAACAACGATAGGCTTAAGTTCGCGTGAAATGAATCGTGCAAAACGAAAAGCGCGACAAGCGATAAATAAACAGAGACAGCGTGAAATTGCTGAAGATAATGCAAATAATGGTGACGAGCCGGAAGTTAAAAAGATTAAAATTGAATTAAAGGAAGAAGTTACAGCTGCCCAATTGGGTATTGCCTTTAATACATGTGTAATAATATAATTATTATGTTTTGTTTTTCTGTTTTTAATCAGACGATGAAATCTCTGAAACAAATAACGAATGGCCACTGGAATGGTTTTGTGATCAATTATGTCAAGATTTGTTCAGTTCCAGTTGGGAAAAAAGACATGGTGCAGCAACCGCTTTACGTGAAATAATTACATTGCACGGCAATGGTGCTGGCAAAATGAATGACTTAACAGTTGAACAGGTAGTTTTGCGATCAATTAATATAGAATTGAAAAGATGCAATTGTTGAATTTCGATTTATAGATGGAGATTTATCATCAAGCATGGCTAGAAGATATGGCTATTCGATTACTATGTGTATTGGCATTAGATCATTTTGGTGACTTTGTTTCAGATGCAGTTGTTGCACCTGTCCGTGAAACATGTGCTCAAGTACTCTGCGCTCTATTGAAATGTATGAATTCCAATTCATGTAATCGTACATTTGATGTATTAATTCAAATGATACAGCATAATGATTGGGAAGCACGACATGGTGGTTTATTAGGCTTGAAATATCTATTAGCAATTAAATTAGATATGATTAATGAATTTCTACCAAAAGCTTTTCCACATATTCTAAAAGGTATGATATGAAGAAATGTCACATAAAATCATATGTGATTATAGAATCGATATGTTTTTTTTTTGTATCTGAAGGTTTATCGGATGAAGTGGATGATGTTAGTGCGGTAGCAGCAGCAGCCTTAATACCGATAGCACCAAAATTAACAGAACTTGTTCTTGGATCTGTTCCCCAAGTAAATAATTTATACGTATATTATTTCTATTTAAAATGAATACGAATTATGATAAATAATATAAATTTTATCTTTTAACTAGACAATATGAAATTAAGATGACACTGTATGTGTTCTATTTCAATCAAATTCATTTTCACTTTTTTACAGGTAATCGATAAACTTTGGAATCTTCTCTCAGAACAAGATGAATTAACAGCTGCTTGTAATAGTTTTATGGGCCTTTTAGCAGCAATCTTGAACCTTCCCCACACCCAGCCATTAGTATCATCACAACCACTTAGTAATTTAATACCGATATTATGGCCATTTCTATCACATAGTACATCGTCTGTACGAAAAGCTACATTGCAAACATTATATACATTAACTATAGCAAAAGTGACTAATAAAAGTACTGATGCGACGAATGATAATGTTAATGATGATGATACGATTATATGTTGGGAAGCGCAATTACTGCAAGATGCTATGAGACATGTATTTCAAAGAGTTTTAGTTGAACCACATGATGAAGTAAGTATCGTTATCGTTGTGTGTGATAGCTACTATCAGTACTAGTACTCTAGCCCGCAGCATTGAAAACTGCTTGCCCTGTGTTTATATAAGGGAGACAGCAGCCGTTATGTATGCTTTCATTCATTAAAGACTTCTTAAATACAATTGTTGATGATGATTAACTATCGTCACCCGTTACTCTACACAAAACTTTGATTTTCGTCACGTGTGACGGAAATAAATCATTAGTAAATCCAATATCATAGATGTACTTACATATATACAATTATAATGATTGAATTATTAAAAGAATAATGGGAAAACATGATTTAGCACCAAAATATGAACATTCCTCTTTTTTAAAAGCAAAAATTAAACATTTAAAAGATTTCAAGATTTCACATTAATTAACGAAGGCGCTGTCCAGCGCCTTCCTTGATTTTAAAACCAAAATTGATTGTATTAAATGCAAAAAATTAAAATTATTTTAATCAAACTAAAAAATAAGTAAAACACACATTGCGCATACAAAAATGTAAAAAATGATTAGTAACATATCATGAAATGGTGGATATTCCTTCGATTTTCAAAATTTAAATAAATGTTTAATTATGCATATAATTTTTATTTTGCCTAACAATCACTGGCAAGTTCAAATACTGCATTATAATTACTCTAAAGTTTTTTTCTACTTTTTATAATTATTAAATAAAATAAAATTTGAACTGAAATAACACATGTAAAATACAACAATAAATTTGACAAAATAATTAGTATTATCATAAAATGTATGGTACTCAATAATAGTCAATACAATTGAACTTTTATATCAAGTTGGCGACGTCTATGAAATTTATTTCTGGCAATTTTGTATATATTTCTTAATTAGCTTTAATTTTAACAACGATGGTCGTAGAAAAGTATAGTATACTCGTTGAAAATCTTTCTCTGAATCTCGCGAACAACTTTTCTCTCGATTGCTGAAAATGCTATTTTCGTCACTTATATAATAATAAGCTGTTGTCGAAATGGCTGTCGATTCCCAAAATTAAATGTAAATTTTGCATTTATGGTCTTGTAATGAATTACCAAAATTGGTTTCACCTATGGAGAGCTATAAGATTATATTATACAATATAATAATTATATATTATATATATATTATAGGTCTCCATAGTCTCACCTAATTGATATTCCGGGAGTGAAACTTTAGCGTGTTAATGTTTTGTTTTCATGGCCAACTGATAATTTTTCCCAATAATGTCTGATTCATTGTTTTACTATAGATTAGAGATGTAGCTGAAAAAGTATGGATAAATTTAGTAAAGAACTCTAGTTTACCACAACTACTACATGCTGCGTGCCCATTTATTACTATATGGTTGTGTTTAACAATGCAACCGGTCAAAGTGCCATTTGATGCGAATTATTTTATCCAAACAAATATGCAAAAAAAGACTGGAAATATCAGTAGTAATATTAATTGTTTAAATAGTTACGATAATACGGTAGAACAAACCAAATATTATCTAGGTGGTAAGTAGATTGATTTTAGAGCTTAAAGTATAATTGAGCGTTCTTGGAACAAAAGGATAATGTATTCTTATAGGTAGTGAAACTACACCAGTACTAATCCGAGAGGCAAATGCAACAAAAGTGCGTTATATGGCTACACGAATGTTGGGTTTATTATCATGTGAAATTGTCAAACCGGCACCAGGTGTCGATTACAGTCAGGGCATTGAAACGCCTATATCGTGTTATGAAAAAGTATTATTAGTTTATTTAAATTCGAAATCGGCTTTACAACGACAAGTTACTGGTAAGTATTTATGGTCAATAAATCAGGTGAACGTGCAATACAACTAAAAGAAAATATGATTCTTTTAAAAATATTAAAGACGATTTCTAAAATGTCCATTCAACAATTATACTAATTCTTGCCCTTCAAGTGCTTTTATTTAAGAATATCCACTTTCACTATTTTTAAAATTGGATATTGAACTTGATAGAAATGTTGGGAGACGCAATTACGTGTTTAATTTTATTTATTTTTCGATTTCCCTTAGGCCTCGTAATCTCGGAATGGGCTAGATTAAACATAGATCAAATTAAAGAATGCCCTAAACAATTAAAGGAAACATTATGGCATTGTCAGGATGAAATATTGTACTTCGACGAAATTGCACATAGTTTTACACGATTAGCACAAGAGACACGTGATTTTTTAGCAACATTACGCCATTATAAAATACCAATTGATGTGAGTAATGCTGATATATTAACATTGCCATTAATTGAACAATTAACTGGCGCAACAACTGAAAATCTTTTGATTAATTTCAAATTAAGACCGAAATTATTGGAAAATTTGCAAGAAAGACGTAAATCGATACAAAGCAGTGCTGTACAAACAAGTATTAGTCATAAAGCATTGACTATTAGCACGAAAGGTTAGTATACTTTCAGGAGTCAAGGTTCTTATTCTATAAATAAATTATGTGAATCAAATCAATATAAATTCATTTAATGTAAATTAATCTTCGCCATCATTCAAACAAAGTCGTCAATCTACTATGCTAAGACTTTTCTTCGGCTTGAAAATGACGTCGTATGGTTGGTTGGTTGGCATAAATTATATAGCAATTTTTCTTTTTTTAGCTGCATTATCTGGTGCACTTGTCATGTTCAAAGCACTACCAGAGAAATTAAATCCAGTAATCAAACCACTAATGGATTCAATAAAATATGAAGCAGAAGAATTATTGCAACAAATCAGCGCGAATTATTTGGCAGTTCTTTTAGATCTTTGTCGTACACGAAATCCATGTCCAAATGATAAAATTTTAACAAATCTTTGCACGTTTCTGCGATGCGATTCGGAATTTACACCGAAAATATTCCGATCTGAAAATAATAAGAGCAACAATACAGACGATGATAATTATAATGGTATTATAACATTAATTAATCAGCAACGGATGGCTGAATGTGCGGTATTTAAACGATCGAATAGTATGGGACGTGGTCCCGGTAGACCATCATCCCTTACTACTACTCCAACAATTAGTACCTCTACCACTAGTACTATAAACGAACAAACAATCGATTGCGGTGATGCTGAAACAACTCAAAAACTAAATAAAATTCAACGACGCGGTGCATGTTTAGCATTAATAGAAATAACACGATACTTCGGCGATGAATTACCAATAAAAATTCCAAAACTATGGGATCTAATTGTTGGTCAATTAGTGAAAACAATTGACGATCCAACAACTTATATTCCACTACAGAATAACGATCAATCGGCTGAAGAATTAGTATGGGATTTACAAGTATTGGAAGTGACCGCATCTGATATTCATGTTAATCTTTTAGATGATTTAATGAATATGACATTATCGAGATTATGTTTATTATTATCGCATCCATATCGTGCTGTACGTCATTTGTCAGCAAGATGTTTAGCCGCATTTGCAAAATTAAATTCGGTTAAAGTTATGGAATTTGTTGTCAGTAAGGTTAGTTACATAGATACAGACGCTATTCAATTTAAAAATGAATATTCTACAATCATTTATTCTGATTTTCTGACGATTTCTAAAGTGGACTTTACAATTGACAAGTTTTTTGACGTCAAGTTTCTTGAATAAAAAAATTGCCATTTGGCTTTACAGTCTCCAATTTACCTATTCGACAATTTTGATTACATTTAATAAATGCCAACCCAAAATAAAAATATATGTCTATCTAAAATAGATCTGTCTCATATTTTAATACTTATCCTTATAGTAAATTAGCACAGTAGTTAAAATGTAATATTAGTTACTAGATAAACAAAATTTTCAAAGCTATCTTTTACAACAGTTTATTAAATAAAAACATAAATGTATCAGCTGTTCTCTTGGGAATTAAAATTTTAGTTTGTATACATGAATTTATACAAAATATTATCAAACTTGCCGACCCAGCAAGAAAAATAGCACAGAGCCTATTTTCGACAAGCCGAATGTAACTTGTTAACAAATTGAATATGCACATGCGTAATGCAAAAATTAACTTGCCGCCAGGAAAACTTATCAACTGTGAAGTCCATTTAATAAGAAAACATTGAACAATCAATTAGTCTATAATGGGTTCGGTAAAATAATAGTGCATTAAAATATTTTAGGTACTACCAAAACTAGATGCATCAGATTCTGATATTGATCGACAAGGTGCAGCTGAAGCAATAGCATGTATAGTTGAAAAATTACAATTTGATATAATTCCATTCGTTGTACTACTTGTCGTACCATTACTTGGTCGAATGTCCGATCAAAATAAATCCGTTCGTTTAATGGGTACGTGTAGTTTTGCCACACTAGTACAATTGATGCCATTAGATGGTGGCGGTTTTGCCGATCCACCGGCATTGAAACATAGCACATTGAATCAGAAAAAAGAAAAAGAACGTGAATTCCTACAACAGCTGCTTCAACCATCGTCGATACCAAATTATATTGTTCCAATACCGATTGATGTTGAATTGAGAAATTATCAACAGTCCGGTATCAATTGGTTGGCATTTTTAAATCGATATAAATTACATGGAATACTATGTGATGATATGGGTTTAGGGAAAACATTGCAGAGCATTTGTATATTGGCTGGTGATCATTATTACAGAGAGAAGAAATATGGAGAGAGTAAATCGATTGATTGTGCTCCATTGCCATCATTGGTAGTCTGTCCACCTACATTAACAGGTTAATAAGGTCTATATAGTATTTAAGTTACGTTTCACCAGTTTACTGTAAGGTATAATGTTAAAATCATCAAATTAGCTAAATAAAAAAAAAGAAGGAGCAATGACCCCTTCGCCATTCCTTAGACTAAAAAATGGTGAATGGATCTTTCACATGACTGGATACTTTTTAATTTCTAGTACATTTTTATATATTCACAGGGCATTGGCTATATGAAGTAGAAAAATTCATCAATACAAAATACCTTCGACCACTTCAATATAATGGCAATCCATTGGAACGTGAGAAATTACGTAAACAATTCCGTAAACATAATTTAATAATTGCATCCTATGACATTGTACGCAAAGATAATCAGTTCTTTTCAAATATCAAATGGAATTATATAATACTCGATGAAGGGCATATAATAAAAAATGGTAAAACAAGAACCAGTTTAGCTATGAAAAATTTAATCGGTAATCATCGATTAATATTAAGTGGTACACCAATACAAAACAATGTATTAGAATTATGGAGTTTATTTGATTTTTTAATGCCCGGTTTTCTCGGCACTGAGAAACAATTTACGGCAAAATATTCACGTCCAATATTAAATAGTCGCGATCCAAAATGTTCACCAAAAGATCAAGAAGCTGGAGTTTTAGCTATGGAAGCTTTACATAGGTAAGCGCCAAAGTTGAATTTTACAGTTCATTCAATTTTAAAAGAGTGCTGTATAAAAATTTTATATGTCAACTGATCGTGTCAGGCCATTTTGTTTATTAAAAAAATACTCTTATCCAATGATGTTTACAATTTAAATCAAATGGGTTATTGGCTGACTGCAGATTGCAGTTTCCAAATGATGAATTCTAGTATGAATGTATGATTTTAAACCGAGCATGTTGGAAACAATTTGACATTTAATTTTTTAATTACACTCACTTTGAATTGTATGAACTGTATGCATACTAATGTAATGTTAATTGAACAGTTTTTCAACAATTGTATATGTACTTATCACAGGCAAGTACTACCATTTCTCCTACGACGTATGAAAGAAGATGTCCTCGACGATTTACCACCTAAAATCACTCAGGACTACTACTGTGAATTGAGTCCATTACAAGAAAAACTATACGAAGACTTTTCCAAATCTCAAATACATCAAACGCTTCGTGATTCGATTACGGCATGCGATTCAACGACAACAGCCAGTTCAATACAAGGCAACACTCATATATTTCAAGCATTACGTTATTTACAAAATGTTTGCAATCATCCGAAATTAGTATTAAATCCAACACATCCACAATATAATAATATAATGATGGGCCAATTTAAAGGACAACATTCGGAATTAAACAATATTGAACATTCAGCTAAATTGCCAGCATTGAAACAATTATTAAACGATTGCGGTATTGGCGGTATGACATCGAGTGTTATGGTCGGTGATCGTGAATCAGTTGATTTAGCAATCATTAATCAACATCGAGCATTGGTATTTTGTCAATTGAAAGCAATGCTGGATATTATTGAAAATGATCTGTTTAAAGAACGTATGCCGAATATGACGTATTTAAGATTGGATGGTTCCATACCACCAGCAATGAGACATTCAGTTGTTACAAGGTAAAGAAAAGGGGATAAATGTGTATTGTTAATATTGTTGAAAGTTTTACTCTGTGTTTATTAATACATCAGTAAATGGATACTTTTATCATAGGGAAAGCTATCCGTAGCTAGAGTCAGAAACATAATGGAGTTGCTACCATATGTTTACGCAATAATTTACATTTTTTCTAAATCTAATGTTTTCTTATTTAGATTCAATAATGATCCATCAATAGATGTACTTTTATTAACAACTCAAGTCGGTGGCCTTGGTCTAAATCTAACCGGTGCCGATACAGTGATATTTGTCGAACATGATTGGAATCCAATGAAAGATTTACAAGCAATGGACCGGGCACATCGAATCGGACAGAAAAAAGTGGTCAATGTTTATAGATTGATAACAAGAAATACGCTGGAGGAAAAAATTATGGGGTACGTATGTATATGACACAGTGGAACCTCTATAACTCAAAACTCAGAGGTAACCGATATTTTTTCAAGTTATAAAGGTCAAATTACATTGAAAATACAATGAAATGACTGTCTAGGGGTTAAAGATAAATTCGAGTAATAGAGAATTTTGAATAATGGAGGTTAGACTGCATAATAAATTTATATTTTACTTTTTTATTTATAAAAATAAAAAAGAAATTAAAGAGGGATAAAAACTCCACAAGAAGAAAATACATAGAGATCCCATGCTGTAAAGGCGGCTTTTTATAAATCGTATAGAGTCATATAGTTTTTGCAGTTTAACGGCGGATGTACATCTACATTTAAATGTCAGCTGTCATGTCACTTTTTGACGTTTGTTGAAAGATTTAGAAGCGGCGTTGCCAGATTTTCACTTTACTAGAAAATTTCGTAGAGGTAAGGTAACACCTCTCTGGGTGTATTGTATGTGTTCCGTTCCGTCGCAAGACGAATTTCTTTAGTTTTGAGTTGAGGTAGAAATTTTATTTTCTTATCTAAATGTAATTATATAATTGAAAATTGAAGTGAAAGTATAATCTGGTGTGTATATTTCGTGTATTAGAAGGACACAGTGTGAGTTTGATGCCGATATTTGTAACTTCGAAAACGATATTTTCGATGAATGATTCAACAGCATAGTGGAAGTTTTTACTAATGGCGAGGAAAACATTTTAAAAGAATTAAAATCGATAGTGAAACAATAAATGCTACTGAGAAGATTTTCTTTGGGATCACGACATATTAATTTGTATGTAGTTTGAAGCGGTGTTATTAATTAACAAAAATCAAATTTACATGTGTTTTCATTTTACATAGTTGCCGAAATCAAATAATTTTGATGTATGTATATTGTAAAAACGTATGTATACATTTTATTTTCATTTTGATTGAATAAATCTCCAATATATTTCATTTGTTGTTCTATTTCACAATAAACACATAAATTATATAATTATAATACACACAGAGAACTGTTACCTCTACGAAATTTTCTAGTACACTCAAAATCTGGCAATGCCGCTTCTAAATCTTTCAACAAACGTCAAAAAAGTGACATGACAGCTGACATTCAAATGTAGATGTACATACGCCGTAAAATGAATAAATCTATTCTAAAGCGCAAAAGCATGTAATCTTACGTCATAATATTTGTGCAACGTTGTTAATATTGTTTCTGGAATTGTATTGATATTTTAATCGATTAATATTTTATTTAAATTTAGAATTTTTCAATCACGGTAATGGTTTTAAATAATAAATACAATTGTTGACGATATTATTCAAAAATTATTAATATCGTAAGTATAGACTATGGAGATCTATAATAAGGAGTAGACTCAACCTAACAAAAGTCAAAATATTTGTGGATCAGAAATTTTTTTTGTCCACCAGATGGATTCGTGTATTTTGCGATAATTGCAGGTGATTGTCAGATCAGTGATAGGCTTTGTTATTGTTTCGTTTTCAAATTATTTTCAAATTTTACATTAATTTTAATATTTAAAATAATCCATATAATTCCGAATCAAATTATATAACTATTAAATAATTGATAATAACAATTTTTGTAAAAATTAATTAATAAATTAAAAATTATTTTTGGAATTTATTTTTAAATAATAAGGAAAGCGAAAGAAAGAACGATAGGACTTGACGTGGGATGGAATTATATGGAGAGAGTTGAAGTAAAGATTGGAGCATTTGCGGACGATATAATGGGGATAGCATCTAACGAAAAAGAGTTGCAGACAAGCATAAATAAATGGAATGAAACACTTAGAGAGAACGGAATGGAGATGTGTAAAGAGAAAACAAAAGTAATGGTGATCGGGGAACAACAGGAGATAAAAATCATGGTAGATAAGGTAAAATTGGAGCAAGTGACGAAATGGAAATATTTGGCAGTAGAAATAACTAGTTCAGGAAAGCAAGAAGAAGAAATTAACAGCCGGGTAGGAAAAGCAATGAAAGTGTTTTACAGTATCAGCAATACGATTGTGGGGAAAAAAAAAATAACAAGAAAAACAAAATTAAACGTCTATAAAACAATAATAAGACCAATACTGACATTTGGATGTGAGACATGGATAACAGATAAAAAGGAAATAAGTAAAGTCCAAGCGGTAGAAATGAAATACATGAGGAGAGTAAAGGGAGTGACAAAGAGAGAAAGAATCAGGAATGAAGAAATAAGAAAAGAACTGGGAATGGAGGCGATACACGAATACATAGAGAAGAGGCAGTTGGGATGGTGGGGCCATCTGAAAAGAATGGGACAGGAAAGACAAGTGAGAAGGGTATGGGAAGTTAGACCTGGGCAGAAAAGAAAAAGGGGAAGACCTGAAACTACCTGGGATGACATAATAGAAAAGATATTGCAAAGAAGAAGAATAATGATGAGTGAAGCTAGTAGGATGGCAAACAACAGGAAAGACTAGAGAAAGTTTAGCGACGCAGTGACGTGAAGAAAAAACGAATAAGCCTAGAGAAAGACAGAAGGAAAAAAAAAGAAGAAAAGGAAAAAAGATAAAGACTAACAAGCCTACACCAGAAATGGTAGACAGGCTTTAAGATACATATATATATATTTTTGGAATTTATTTTTACCCAATCTTATAGCACGCCACTGATCATAAAATTAATAAAATGGAGAAAAAAAAAACTATGCCCATTTTTTAATTAACAATTGTTGTATTATATTAAATATTTATTTTTACAATCACAGTTTTAATCTGCTGGTATAAAATCTATGATTTTCCTTAAAAATAAGAAAATTTGATTTTCTCATAAGAGCGATGTTAAAAACATTGTCTCTTGTCTGTCTTTTTCTAATGTTCACTCCTTGTTATAGCCCTCCATAGTATAGACGAAGATAAACAAATAGTTACTTTTAATTCGCTTTGTTTAACATATTCATCTAACGAGACTGGTGAGTTTTTGTCAGAAAACAAAGACAACTATACTTTCAATTGAAACGCTACTATAATTACTTTTAATTGAAAGATAAAATCAAATCTGTCAAGAAAATAGCAAAAATAACGAAACTGAACAGTTCTAGAAAATTATGTAAGGAAAGTAGATTCATTTTATTAAATTTTAAACAAATCCTGAACGACCCAGGAAAATATTTACTCTGCTAGCGCTGCATTTCAATATCAATTTGAACACATTCAATTTTATATTGATTTAATGTAAACAAATTTGCCTAAATCATAGTTATAATGTTGGTATCTTGTTTTTCACTAAGAATGCCGTAATATCATATCTTTTTACGTTTACGTACACTACCAATTTAAAGAAAAAGTGACTATACGGTCTCTTGAAACTTATTCTTTAATTAACTTTGGCTTTATTCGTTTAAAACTGAATACACTTAATATTTACGATGAAATTAATTTTAGTTTACAGAAATTTAAAGTTCAAACAGCAAACATCGTAATAAGTGGTGAAAATAGCCATATCGAAACAATGGGAACTGGCCATTTATTGGATCTATTCTCAAACAAACCATCAATCAGTGGAAATAAAAGAGAAAATCCAATTACTACTTCGACGAAATATGGTGAAAATGGCAATAGTATTAAAGCCATATTAGAATCACTGCCAGAACTATGGGATCAAAAACAATATGATGACGAATATGATTTATCACAATTCATATCAAAACTTCAATGATTATGGGTCATAGAAAAGAAAAAAAGGTACCTATTTATTTTGAAATTTCGAATAGAAAATAAATTGTGTTTTTCAAGTTATTTCCAACGGATATATCAAAAATGTTGATATATTGTTTATACGTCGGAGAGAAGAAAAACGATAAAAATCTTTGCCCTGAAATTCCAATTTCTTGTGATCTAAATCTAAATGCTTTCAAGAGTGCGTGCGTAGTTCAAGTATGTATGTGTGTGTGTGTGTGTTGTCTGTCTGTCCTTCGTGACCTAAAAAATTAATAAAATATAGGTCACAGAGTATACTATACCTATAGTAGGGTAACAAAAGGTTAATAAAGTAGAACAAACGGAACAGCACGTGTTGTGACCCAGTATATTCTCTGAAAGAGACCCAGAAATGTTGTAGCTAAATAATTGAGGTCGCACAAATATTGGTCTAAGTCTGTCTGGCTGGTCGGTTGGCCGGGGCTCTATAGATTGGTCTGTATGTGTATGTAGGTGAATGTGTGGGTGGTAGGTTTTAGTTTTATTTAGATGATGACATTTTGCCATCGATATAGATGATAACGAACGGGAACGTGCATGCACTTGTGTCCCAATTTGAAATCGAGTTTTTGCTTGTTTTCCAGGACGAGGGCAAAGAAGATGATGAGATCGAAACAGTTCGGAAATTTTGGGTCTCTTCGTAAAAGAGAAATTAACCAAAGAATTTATGTTATATTAATCCACATTTATATTACTATAGTTATACATACTTACTGGAATATTTATTCTATAGTAAAAATATAAAAAAATTCATTTGTTAGAATTATTCTTTATATTTCTGAAATAACTACGTAAAAGCATTTTTGAATCTCAATAATTTTTTAATAATAATCAGTAATTTAAATATTCTTATTAACTTTTTAATAAAAAACGAGTATATCATAAAATATTTTATTAATTCTTATAAGATAATGATTAACCTTCATAATTATTGTAGTATTTTAAATAAATATATGGATAATAATTTCATTAACAATTCTCTTTTATTATTGCATTTTGAACGTTCCATTAATATTTCCCTAAACGTTTTCCCTAATCCAATCAATTCAATGTAATATATTATGGAAGGAAATCATTTATGTAGATCCAAATGAAATACTGTATTATACAAATCTATAACTCTTTAATATACCTATGTTGGTTAATTATACTACATATATATTCATTTATAAAAATCTACATACACCAAGTAAAAATCGAATTACAATGAAATAAAGGAATGAAAGTTTTATAATAATAATATGTACTATTCCTAGAAGAATAAATCTAGGTTTTATTAAAATTAACATCACATGCCTCTACGTATGACTTACATAAAGTAATAAAAATTATAGTAGGCATGTTCTATTCAGTAATTCAAAATTTATATGGAAAATGTGCAAATCCTAAAAGAGCTCGATAAATATTGAACTTTAACCAAAAGAAAATCTATTATTTCATATCAGAACAAGCAACATACATTTTGCAAATTTACGTAAAGAGAAATGTTTACTTCAAAAGAAAAAATAAGTTTTTTTTTACAGATTAAAGTAAGTTTAACATCTTTGGTTTAGTTAGGAAAAGACAAATATGGCATAAGGCTAACCAAGAATTCAAAATCAATTATAAAATAAAATCCATCTGGTACTTGGTGTATGCACAATGTGATTTTGTTGCATCCGAATCTAATTTCAATTCTAACAATACTGGACAAGCGTATATAGTAACTATAATATATTGTTATTATCTTCGATAGATATGCTTAATAATTTTATAATATGGTTGTATCACTAATTGAAAGATCAATTATAAATAACTAGGTACACTTCATTACAATCTTAAAAGAATATTACACATTGCACATTCGCTTATTAAAAAAAATTGTATGCCGATTTTATTACATTTTTAACGATGATTATTTCAGAGTTACATAGAATTTTCATTCATATAACATTTTATTAGTACTCCTTGTATTCGTATAACATGGTACTATATTAAGATTGTATGAACTGTAATCTGTATACTATGTATATATTAGAGTGGTATTACCCAACTTCCTAATCTTCATTTTTATTTCGTACACATAACTGTAATCACTAAAAATTAAAAACACGGTTATACAATTTCTTGTTTCTTAATTCGTAATCAGAAATTGAAAGAATTTACGTTGAAATGAAATTGATGACAAGAATTGAAAGATTGATCAATTCTACTAAAAACCCCTAAAAGTAACTAATAGATAATCATAAAAGTATAAATAAACGATTCAAACATGCACAAAAATTATCATCAAAAATATCGTCATAATAGTTTTGTTAAGATTGCAGATCAGATCTCTCATCTGATCGAAAATATTGTGGTGAAAGCGCAAGCGCGTTCTTAATTCTTATTTCTTAATACGTAAAAGTTTAAAGTTGAGAACTTTAAAATTACGTTTATGCATTAAGAAATAAGAATTAAGAAATTGGATAACCACTATCAAACATATTGGAAACAATATGTTTATATCAAGATTTACGTACTAAAATTACGAGTATGTTTATGAATTAAGTTTAAGCAGTTGGATAATTCCAGCCTTATTTAAAAATAAATTTGCTTACATTATACTATATTGGCATTTTTAGTATGGGCGCAACGAATTCAAATATTTATTGTCTTAGCAAAGCTGCAAAGTGAAACTTATAAATTAGATATGCAACATCCTTTTCCAGAAAATATTTAATTGATACAATATCAATTAGTATGGCTGTTCACAATAGAGAAACAATACATCAACTGAGTACTATTTACTGATATGTACAAATCCAAAATTTCCATTAACAAAAAAAAAAAAACAATCTTAGCATAACATATTTTCTCTTATCGTCGTTGTTTTTTTCTTTGTAGACATTATCGTTAAAGATACGTTTTTTTTAATATAAAATAATATCGCAAATTTCTGCTCGTTTGGGTTCATTTTTACGTTACAAAAACTTAAAAGACAAAAAACATTACGCTTAATTGATTAATAAATTAAATTAGCAGATAGGCGCTCAATATTCTACATGGTTAAATATGATATCGGTTTTTTACTAGTATGCGCACCTTTATCATGGCATATAATATGTACTAATTTTAAATTATACATCGTAAATAAATCATTATAAATCGCTTTATAATTGATAATCATTTCTTTTCTATTTTCTCTAATAAGACTAGTGCTACTACTATGTTCACAACATTGTTTTAATGCAACATAAATAGCTGGTATTACACTTCGTGCACGTTCAATTTGATGATCAAAATTCCATGTTTGAAATATAATACGTTCCTCTCTACTACTATAAGGATTTATTGTATGCATCGGTGTATAAAGACAATGTAATTTATTCCAACGGCCACCACAACGAAACACACCCATATTATCGCATATAGATTTTACGTCTGGGTTTTCAATAGATGCTTTCCTATCGAATAAATGACCATTGTATTTATTCAATTTTAATAGATTTTGTAAATCATTTAATAATGTATTTAATTTATCTAATGGTATATTCATTTTTTTATTTAAACGTATTAGTTCTTCTTTTGTTTTGTAGTAAAATGTTCGTATACGATCTTGTGCTTTACGAAACATGAAATCTTCTTTTGTTTTTGCTCTCGTGTCAAGCCCTGAATTTAAATATGCAATTTAGAATAAAAAACCAATAGATGAACACACTATAATATGTATATAAAGTCGAGATGCGCAATTAATTTTGTTTTTCCTTTTCATTTTTACCTGATTAAGTCTTCTGATTGGCACGAGCAATATGATTAAAAATAACCATTAAATCAATTTAATTATTTAATGAAATAAGAGAGAAACGACAATATATATCACTTACTATACCTTCGAACCATTCGGGGTGTTCAGTTTTCGTACTCAATTTTGCCTTGTCACCATCAACACCTTTCAAAATCTCAGCTAATTTGAAAACTTTAGTTTTCATTTTTTCGGTAAAAAATTCCTGAACCTTTTCGCCAGCTTTTAAATATTCTTCATTGACTTCTCGTATGGTTTTGTATAAAATTTCCGCATCAGTTTCAGCCCGCTCACCTTTCATTACCTATACAAAGTGAAATCACACGAAATATTAATTACTTACTTTGAATTAGAAATTAATAGATACAATACCCAAATTAATAATGGTTGAGATGGTAATGTTCCCAAATACTCATCGCAATCAACCGTTGTTCCATCTGGAGTTTGAAAATCAATTTCGCATTCCTTATAAGTTAGCTTAAATTTCTGAATTGTTTTGTTTTTCAATTCATTTAAATCCTTAGCTGCAATACCGACTCGCAGTTTTCTATCGGCATCAGTTATTTTGTAGCCTTTTAGTGCGGGAAGCATTTTAGTCACCTATAACACAATATTAACAAATATATATTCTCAAAGTGCATGCTTAATTAATATGGCCAAAATGCAGGTGCATAAAAACAGAACATTTTCAATACGTACGTATTAAATTTCAACAGCGAATGAAATCGTAATGGTCGAGAATTTCTAATTATTCCTTTCCGGACTGAAAATTGCGACTGAAGAAATACCATCAAGATCTGAGGATTATAATCAAAACCAAAGTGGAGCACTCAACGTAAAGAAAAGTACAGGGCAAAATAGGCCAATGCCAATGCCAGACTAAATTTCCCTTTCCCCTAGACCTGGATAGCCTGGAAAATTTTACGCAGTCGCATTTCGGAGGATCTATTTAGTTTTAGATTGTTTTAAAATAAAAACAAAAAATATGAGATTGAAGATTATTGAGAGAAGGGCTGTGTTTACATAACCACATTGTAGGTAGAGAAGAATGACTTTATTAGATTGGATATATTTTAATATTTTTCTTAGAAAAATAATGATTTGAGTCTAATTCTAATGTAAAAATTAAAATAAACAATAAAAATTGAAAACGTCTCATTGCTTGATTTATAAACAAAATCAATATTCTAAATTTATTTTTGTGTCGCCATTTAATATAGAAATGTCAAACTAATCGTATAATTCTACAAATTTCTGTAACTACGTAGAATAAGCGAATGCTTGATTTAGAAATAAATTCATAGATAACACTAGTTCTGATTTTATGAAGTTTGGCAAACTGGAATAAAATAAGAATTAAACTTTCAAAATTCATCCCTATCAGGAGTTATGGAACGGTCCAAGAACCGGTACAGATTTATGACCGTTTATTTGAATCGTAGTTTCACAAATTGCAGCGTCAGGTATGGTCCGTGTAACAAAGTTACGTAAAAAATCGGTAAATTAAGAGACATCTCCACCAGGTTGGAGATGTTTTTGTTTTACAACAAAGCATTATTTATTTGTTTTGTTTATGTTTTATTTTTTGTTATTGTAAATCTCCCACCCTGACCCTTGATTTTACTAAACAATCTTGGGTATAAAAAGGTGGGGTAGCGGAAACATTACAAAAACTTCACTGGAGGCAACAGAGTAATCCGCTCACCCGAAGAGGGATTTAAACTCTGTTCATACTTCCTGTCCTTACAGGGCGGAAACGCTTTGCTCGGACTAACGTTTTCCTTTCGCCAATCAAGTTCTCAAACGACTACTCCTTTCTCCTGGTGATCCAGTTCTTTGGTCAATCGAGCTCTCGAACGGCTTCCTATCCACCTGGTGATCGAGGTCTTAAAAGAAAACCGCCGCTTGTGTGGAATGATATCTGATATAATATATAGTTTTTAGTTGTTATATAGTAATTAGTAGTCAATTAGATGGGTGCGGCATTAATACAATTTTCTCTTACTTAAAATAAAATGTATTTAAATCACAGGGTTAAGATTAATGTTATTTCAACTTTAATATAAATTAACTAAGCACTGAAACAAAACATTACAATTTAAAATAATTAATCAGTTCAATTAGATTCTTCAACGTCTCGTTTTCTTTTGCCTTGATTCATTTTACTTTTTGATATCGCCGTTTCATCTCCAATCCTAGAAATTTAATAATAAAAAATATCAAAATACATAATTGGTTCGATTATGTTACGTATAACTAACATCGCATGTGATTTTCTACCAGGTCCCCAAAACGGTAAAGGATTTAATTGAAATCGTAACAGTTTTTTCTGTTTCGATTCAGAATTAGCATCAGGATGAAAATCGAAACTATAACTTTTGTCTATGTTTTGTGTTAAGATTGTTGAGGCTACTTTATCATTTGCAAGACTTTTCTTCGATGCCGGATGGTCTTTTTCCCAACATCGCATTATATCCCATAGAAGTTTAGTAGGCGCATCGGTTTTAATTGCTGTTTTGTTCGCATGAGAACCGGATACTTTGTAGCCGGCATTTAAAATAGCCGATCTATAAAAAAAGGGCCAGTTAAATACATATCGATAAACAGTGAATGAAAAAACATACCTTAAAGTAACCATCGATGGTGTTTCCACTTTAATCGAACCCGAAAGTTTTTCTAAAGTGTAATATAGCGGTACATCGGGCAATTCTTCTAAAATAACGTTCAAAACACCTTCGATTCGTTTGAATGTTTTTAGTTGAGGTGATAATGTGTCCAGTATGTGTTTTACAAAGTCTAATGAATGTATTGGTGCTGACCATATCGGACCACCAATCTGGAATTTATAATTTGCAGAAACGATCAATTTTCTTATTATTTAATATCAATGTTATTATCAATTACGTTTCTTTCAATATAAAAAGAGTGTTTGTAATGCCATAATATGCATACAGGTTCTTTCCAACTAGTTTTTAAGCAGTTTCTAAAGTGAACTTTATTTACATTTGACACACTTTCCTGTCGGCAAGTTAAATTTTAACAAGTTTTGCATTATGCACGCGCATATTGTACTTTTAAACAAGTTTCCTTGGACTTGACGAAATAGTATATTTGAATATAAGTGTGGAAAACCGCTGATTTTTTGGTGCACACGAGCTGCCGAGCAGTGAGTGTTTCATTAGTGAGCACCAAAAATCGGTTTTTCACACGCGTATTCAACGCTATTTCTTCTAATGAGCTAATTTTAATCAACAAATTATTAATTTCAGAAATTAATTACGTCTGCATTTAATCCAGAAATTGTCTTGTTTTTGCTGAAAGTAGGTACTGGGTATTAAGTGAGTTTAGAAGATGAATTTTAATATAATTTAACAATTAAACTACGAAATTACGTTATTATAATTCACTAAATTGGGTGCGAAAAACTTTTCGGCACTCAAATCGGCTAAAACCCGTTCCGAATTAGGAAATAGTATATTTGAATACAAGTGTGAAAAACCGCTTGTTTTTTGGTGCGAACGAGTTTGAAACACGAGCTGCGAAGCAGTGAATGTTTCATTAGTGAGCACGAAATATCGGTTTTTCATACGCGTATTCAACGCTATTTTTTCTAATGAGGTAATTTTAATCAACAAATAATTAATTTAAAAAATTAATTATGTCTGCCATTTAATCCAGAAATTGCTGTTTTTGCTGAAAGTAGGTTTTATGGTAATAAGGGAATTTAGAAGATGAATTTTAATATAATCTAATAAATCTACGAAATTACGTTATTATACGTCATTAAATTGCGTGCGAAAAACTTCTATTTTTCGGCAGCGAATTAGAAAAATACGTTTTGCACTATTTTTCTTGCCACTTGTCGGCAGGTTTAGTAAAATATTTTGTATAAATTCACGTATACTAACTAAAATTTTAATTCCCAATAGAACAGCTGATATTTATGTTTATATTTAATAAACTGTTGTAAAAATTAGCTTTGAAAATTTTTTGTTTATCTAGTAACGAATATTATATTTTAACTACTGTGCTAATTTTCCATAAGTATTAAAATATGAGATAGATCTATTTTAGATGGATATATTTTTTTATTTTGAGTTGGCATTTATTAATGTAATCGAAATTATCAAAAAGAAAATTGCCGACTTTCTGTCGAAAAGAAGATTGTACAAAAAAGATACAGGGATGGAAAACACCAGAAAAAATAAGAGAAATCACAGTGAAATCGGCAGAAGGGGAGAATGTAATGGAAAAAATAAGAGACAACCTTACGATAGAAGAAGGTATAAAGGAAATAAAAAAATTTAAAAGTGGATTGGTAGTGATGAAGTGCAGAAACGAGCAACAACAGGAGCAAATAGGGAAGAAACTGGAGCAAGTAAAAGGAATGACAGTGAGGAAAATGAAAGAAACAAAGCCGTTGTTTATAATTAAAAAAATTGAGCAAGAATATACTAAACAAGAAATAGTAAACGAAATATTAAGAGAAAACGAAGAAATAAGGAAAATGGTGGGGATTAGAGAGGTGAAGACAGTAATGAGAGCAGTTAAAAAAAATGCCTTTAGGAACAGTAAACAATATGTGGAGGACTGGGTAGTAGAAGCTGACAAGGAGATATTCAAGTACGTGGTAAAAAAAGGAAAATTATTGATAGATTTTACTGTAAAACAGGTAGAGGAATACGTAAAGATCGCGATCTGCTATAAATGCTGCTGCCATGGGCATGTAGCCAAGTACTGTACAAGAACGGAGGTATGCTACAGATGTGGACAGGACGGACATGAAGGGAAAGATTGTGAGAAAAATGCGCCGACTGTACAAGAATTAAAGGTAAAGATGTAGAGCCCATGGCCACTAGCAAAAAGTGTCAAATATATAAACGAAAGGAGGAACAATATCGAAATAGGATAGATTATGGAAGCTGGGAAGAAGAGAACAAACAAACAAAAAACTAAAAAAGAATTGGGGAAAGGAGCAGAAAACAATGAGAAAGGGAAAAGAAATAGAACTAGAAGATGAGTTTCTGGAAAATAAGATAGACATACTTCCAATAACGGAAACGAAAAAAAAAAGGGCGAGGATTACAAAAAATGATGAAAGGAAGTGTATCTATATATAGCGGAGTGGAAACAGAGAAAAGAGCAGCTGAGGGAGTCGCATGTATGATAAAAATGGAATGGGCACACAATATGGAACAATGGGAGGCGTGTTCAGAGAGGATATTGACAATAAATATGAAGGACGATAATGAGAGCATTCAAACGACAATAAGTGTGTATGGACCAAATGAAGACGACAAAAAGAAGAACAAAGAGAAATTCTGGGAAATGTTAACAGAGACGGTAGAAAGAGCAAAAGGCGAAATATACATTGCAGGAGATTTTAATAGTAGAGTGGGAAAGGGAAAAACAGGAGACAGCAGAATATTGGGCCAGAATGGGGAGACAATACTAAATGATAACGGAAAAAGATTGATAGAGTTTTGCCGAATCAACAATATGTTTATAGCAAACACTTATTATAAGCACAAGGATATACACAAATATACTAGAGAGATGAGCAGCAAAAATGAAAAATCAATAATAGACTACATAGTAGCAGGAAATGAAAATAGAAAGAACATAGTAGATGTAAAAGTATCAAGAGGACCGGAAGTGGGAAGTGATCATTATATGGTTATATCAAAAATAAAGAAACCACTAAAATCAGACAACAGAGAGAGAAAAGAAGATAAGATAGAATATGAGAAAATAAGAGCGTATGGGCTAAAAGAAGTAGAGGTGGAAAAGCAATATAGAGAAAATATGAAGAGGATGATCGAGAGCAGAAATGAGAAATGGAAGGCATTAAGTTTGGAAGAGAGTTGGGAGGAATTCAAAAAGATGATACTACAAATAAGCTCAGAAGTGTGTGGAAAAATAAAAACAAATAAGAAAATAAAACAAATAAAATAAAAAGATTAAAAAAAAAAAGATGGAAGGAATATTTACAAAAAAAAAAAAATTGAAAAACGTATCAGTGTTACAAGGAGGAAAGGAAAATAGTGAAGCAATTAGTATTAGAGGCGAAAAGAAATGAATGGGCAGAATTCGGCAATAAATTAGAAAACGAAGCTGCAGAGGAAAAAGAAATATTCTATAGTAGACTAAGAACAATAAGAAAAGGAAAGACCAACAGTGCTACATATATAAATAACAAATAAGGAGAAATATTAAAGCAGGAAGATGAAATAATGGAAAGATGGAAGCAATACTTTGAAGAGCTGCTGTCAGACAATATAGAGAGGAACGATACAAGAGAAGCAGACAATACAGAGAGAAAGGAATGCAAAGACGAGGAAGAGGAATTTAATATGGAGGAATTGGAAAAGATCATAAAACAACTGAAGAACCGAAAAGCAACAGGAAGTGACACAATAACGACTGAAATGATAAAATATATGGGAGAAGAGGGAAGGCAGGTAGTGCTGGCTATATATAGCAAAATATGGAAAGAGCAAATAATGCCTAAAGAATGGCAGCATGCACTGATAGTACCAATCTTTAAGAAAGGAGATAAGAAAGATTGTAATAATTACAGAGGAATTACTCTATTAAATACAAACATGAAAGTGTTGGAAATGATGATAAACGAGAGAATAAAAATTAATATAGAGAAAACTCTGGACGAATCACAGTCAGGATTTAGAGAAGGCAGAAGCATTCAAGACCATATATTTACGATTAAGCAGATAGTTGAAAACACAAGTAAAAGGAAAAAAATGTATACATGGGTTTTTTAGATTTAAAAAAAGCATTTGATAAAGTAAGAAGAGATAGATTGTGGAAGATGATGGCAGAGAAAGAGATAAGCAGGAAAATGATTAGCTTAATAAAAAAAATATAAGAAGGAAACTCAAATAGCGTGATAGTCAAAAACAGACAATCAAAAAAATTTAAAACGAAAGACGGACTAAGACAGGGAGGAGGACTAAGTCCAACATTATTTAATATTTACATGGACAAAATAATAAGGAAAGCGGAAGAAAGAACTAAAGGACTTGAAGTGGGATGGCATTATACGGAGAGAGTTGAAGTAAAGAGTGGAGCATTCGCAGACGATATAATGGTGGTAGCATCTATCGAAAAAGAGCTGCAGACAAGCATAAAGAAAGGGAATGAAACACTTAGAGAGAACGGAATGGAGATGTGTAAAGAGAAAACAAAAGTAATGGTAATTGGGGAACAACAGGAGATAAAAATCATGGTAGATAAGGTAAAATTGGAGCAAGTGACGAAATGGAAATATCTGGGAGTAGAAATATCTAGTTCAGGAAAGCAAAAAGAAGAAATTAACAGCCGGGTAGAAAAAGTAATGAAAGTGTTTTACAGTATCAGCAATACGATTGTGGGAAAAAAAGAAATAACAAGGAAAACAAAAATAAACGTATATAAAACAATAATAAGACCAATACTGACATTTGGATGTGAGACATGGATAACAGATAAAAAGGAAATAAGTAAAGTCCAAGCGGTAGAAATGAAATACATGAGGAGAGTAAAGGGAGTGACAAAGAGAGAAAGAATCAGGAATGAAGAAATAAGAAAAGAACTGGGAATGGAGGCGATACACGAATACATAGAGAAGAGGCAGTTGGGATGGTGGGGTCACCTGAAAAGAATGGGACAAGAAAGACAATGGGAAGCTAGACCTGGACAGAAAAGAAAAAGGGGAAGACCTGAAACTACCTGGGATGACATAATAGAAAAGATATTGCAAAGAAGAAGAATAACGATGAGTGAAGCTAGTAGGATGGCAAACAACAGGAAAGAATGGAGAAAGTTTAGCGACGCAGTGACGCGAAGCGAAAACGTATAGGCCTAGACAAATAAAGAAAAAAAGATAAAGACTAACAAGCCTACACCAGAAATGGTAGACAGGCTTTACGATACATATATATATATATTTTGGTTCGGCATTTAGTAAATGGAATCGAAACTGTCGAAAAGAAAATTAGCGACTGTATAAAGCCAAACTGCAATTTTTTTCTTCAAGAAACTTGCCATCGGGAAACTTGACAACAAAAAATGTTAATAAATGCGCAAGTTTCCAACTACTTAATACCTCGGCCCAGCTCAGATTAAAATAAATAATCACGAACTAGTTGGTTCTAGTAAAACGTTGGAATATGGGATTTTTAGTTTGGGTTTCAGTTTTCGTAAAGTTGGAACAGTTTATACGTATTGGGCATGCCCTTTACCATTAAAAACTAGTTTGAAGCCAAGTTTAAGAAAAGCAAGAAAGAACCTGTAATAATAGCCTAAAAGTGAGTATTCTTACATGATAAGCGCTGCCACAATGTTCGCATTTGCTTAATACACCTGGTCCTGCAGGTAAACTAAATTTCGTCAAATTACTATTTTTTTCATGTGGTTTAGTAATACCTAATGGTTGTAACTGAAAACTGTCACAGCCTTTGCAATGATACACATTCGACAGTTTACTAGAATAGTAAATCAAAAAGGGAGACAATAATTATGTAATATTCGACACAAGTGATGAGTGTGGTCCTCTAGTTTCTTACCTTAGTGAAAATTTACATTTGTATGCTCCAAATCGTATTTGGACAAAAACTCTAATATAAAAATCAGCCGATATAGATAAAAGTGGTACAATATATCTGCCATATTTGTTGGCATGCGATTCAATACATTGCAATAATATTCGAATTGCCATTTCATGACAACTTTTCATTCGTAATGAAATTGAACGGTATTTCGTATAACACGTTTCTGGACAATTACCAGCTAAAACAGCCATATCAGTAGCAGTAACAAGCAGTAAACCATTATGTTTTACAGATTGAATTGCCGAATCGAGAAAAATTGATGGACATCCATATGGATCTATATCAACAACATCAAATTGTTGTTCTTTAGAACGATGTTGATACATTAACATTGTTGCATCATTGTGACTACACGACATTAAATGTTCGACATCATTTCGTTTTACATTTCTTCTTATGTCATTTATTGCACTATTCGAAATATCATTTGCTACAATTTCTTTAATGCCAGCGATTTCTTTTGCATAACGAATACTGCGTAGGCCTGTTGCTGATAATGCTTCTAAAATATATAAACCATTCTCATATCGTTTTCCTCTCTCGAATTCATCTACTTGAGATGTTTTGTTTAATGTTTTGATCGCATACGTTGAAATTACTGAAATACTAGAAAATAAAAATACGTAAACATTTAACAACAATGATACTTAATAATCAAACTATATAAAATAGAATAATACAAAATAACAAAAATTGTCTATCGCCTATATTTGCCTATAGTCTATGCGACAGCTATGGTTAATAAGATATACAATACGTAGTTGATAAATATTCATATATAATTTATAGTACCTTAAATCCCTATTAAACTCTTGCACTTTATTGTAAAACACTTGACCATTCGTTTGTATATCAGCAAGACCTTCGATAATATGTTGAGATGTAGTAGTACTAGATTCTTCTTCTATTACATTATTTCCATTTTTTTCATCCATTTCCATTATATTACATACATTGGAACTAAAACAAATTTTTGTTATCTTGATATTTAAAAAAAATGCTAGTTTGCTACGTGTTAACATTAATTGATACGTTTATCTAGTTATAGAATTTTAAAATTTCAATAGCATTAATTCAACATTTTTATTTTATCAAACAGAAATAAGAATAACATAACCTACTATCATAGACATGATTATAGTCAAACAACAAAATGTTTGTTGTAACTTGTAAGGATTCGTACGATACATCGACGTATTGGAAACCTCGATGTTTAGACTTTAGTTAGTTTAGTGTTTACTAAACACTGTTTAGTTTAATTTAGTTTTTAGTTTATCAGTGTATCTAGCTAAACATCGTAAATTAAGACTATTAAAATAAAAGGATAAAAGCTAAAACAGTTTTACTACTTATACTTTTCTTTTATTAACTTAAATTAAAACTCTTAAAAGTTAAAACTAAAAGTCCGATGTTCTATGACTTCTATGTTATTGTTATTATCGATTTTTGAAATTTTGATAATGTCGATTAACTTAACATCGATGTTCTTCTACTTCTTTTGCTGTTTTTGTCGATTGTTATATTGTAATCATGTAATGTGATTTAATTCGTTGGTTTGGTTGTAATTATTTAAAAAAATTGAAAATAAATTTGGGACAAACTAAACCTTTTTTTTTACATATTTATGTCATTTATGATGTTTGGACCGTTTGAGGTTAAATTGGATGAAATGCCCAAATTGCAAAATAGTCTTAAAAATTTTTGTAAATACCTACTTTGTAAAATCCCTAACAATTTATTTTACAGATAATCATTTCGCTGAAATGAAATAAAATGGATGACATATATAAATCGTCATATCTGAAATGTCTTCAGGGTTTATCAAAATGGGACAATTTTATCAAATCAAATTTAGATGGTACTGAATTGGACACAGAAACAAACAAACTGAAAGGTACCCTGGAACAATTATGCATTATAGATAATGAACACGATGCTGCACAAAATGTAATTCAATCATTTGAAGAAAATATGCATGACTTATTAGCTGTTGATGATATCAAAGAGATATTTAATAATAAAATGAAAAATCAACCGAAAAAACCCGTACAGTCGAATGAGGCATGGAAAAAAATCTTTTCGCAGGATATAGAAGAGATCGAACCCAAAATTAAGAAAAGAAAAACGAGAAATTATGAGAATATTGATGATTCTATTATGTGTTCGTCTTCATTTACAATTCCAATTGATCCAATTTCAAAACGGCCGATACGTAAACCATTAAGAAATAAAACTTGCCATCATATTTATGATAAAGATTCGATTTACGGTTATATTAAACAATCCAAAAGTAAAGCTAGATGTCCATATGTTGGATGCATTGTGAATAAACTAAATACAAATGATTTACAAATCGATGTTGAACTTGAACAAAAAATACAGCGTCACTTAGAACAGCAGGACAATACTAGTGAAGGAGAGTCTGATTGAAGGCAAATACAAAACAGCGATATAAATTACTAAACACACATATTGTAATATATTTATCTTTTTTTTTTAATTATATCAACAATTATATACATAAAATAATAATAAAAATTAAATTATAATATCTCAAAATAATATCAGTTTCCATTATTCTTCTTAATTGTTTAATTTTTTTATACTTAATAAGTAGCAAATAAAGAAAGACAAAAAAGAATACAAATCTGTTGTGTCAAGTTTATATAATAAAATTTTTGGCTAGTATAACTATGTATCACACTATTTTATTTAACGTCTATCAATGTTTTTTTTTATTTCTGTCCACCAGTTTTTTTTCTCTTGCAATTGAGGTCTTTATCCAAACAAAAACCCACAAACAATTTGACGTTGAGTCTGTATATATATGAATGAATGTTTTGGTCGCTCTTGATTGATTACACCTGTACGAGATCATAAATACAACTTTGTTAAAACAATTTTTCGTTTCTTGCAATAAATAAGCACGCAATCCTTAATAGATAACTAAAATATACAAATATCTCATTTGATATATCAAATTACACATAAAATAAATTTTTTAGATAGAATCAATCAATATGTGAGCAAGTAGCTAATTTCATTATAAATAAATCAGACAAATTTATAATACAATTGATTCTGCTTTATAACTTATGCTATATACGAGTTATAAACATTTGCTTTTATTTCAAGTACTACATCTAATAAAATTAAATAAGTATTTATACATTTATATATGCATTTTTTAATCGAATATTAAAAAATGCTTATATCACAAATTTTAGAGTCTTACTAAATCATTAATGGTTATGTAGCCATTGTTGACAATTGGCAAAGAAACTAATGAAAAATGTAGCAGGAATTAATCTTAAAAACTGTTTACGCAATTTTAATTAATTATTCAATATTGCAATTTGAAGCCTTTATTTAATACCCGCCATTGTTAGGCACGTATGACAGTATTAGTGCATAGTTACCAATTGTCTGTATTATTGGTTGCCTATACACTTCGGTGATATTTTACCTTAAATAACTTAGAGAGACCCCGCATAAAATAAGCGAGCAAAAAATAAAACTAATAAACAAAATTTATTAGTACTATTAACAATTCATACAGATAATTGTTCATTAAATGAAGATCTTTATTACATAATATGTGGCAGAAAATGTATGTATAAACGTTTCACAAAATACATAAATTAAAGTAAAAAAAAAACAAAAAAACTACATATTTAAATAGAATATAGTTCATAATTAATTAAATATAAAAAAAGTTTAAAAATCCTGAAACGAAACAAATTATTAAAAAAACAACTGTATTGAAAATAGGGAAAAAGATAAAGGATAATATAGTATTCTATAAAGGTAAAAGGTGCTCAGAGAAAGAGAAACACAGTTAACACAATAAATCTGTTGGAAAAGTAGAAATAAAAATCTAAAAATTAAATAATAAACGCCAAAAGACATGTTATCATCACCCATAAATTATCACAGATGGAATAGGAATATCACAGACTAATTTATTGGATAAGCTCAAGGTCAGTAGATGGGGAGGTAGGTCCACGAAGCTTTCCGATTCTTGATTATCTAAATTTAGACGTCATCAGGATTTAGCCTCGTGCAAGGACGAGACACATGTTCCATTTGACATTTCTATTTATCACTGTTATTTCATTTTTAGTGTTAGTTTTTTATTTACTCTATAGTTTTTATAGTTTTCTTCACAATGTCCAAAACTTGTGGAATTATTTGTGATAGTAGCACACTATCACAAATGGTTGGTTGTGATAGTAGAAACACGAAAATTATACCGCAGCAATTCATATATGTAATACCTGGATACGAGACTAGAATTATATAGTATTAGAGTTGCCAAACTTATTTATATATGTATTGCAGTAATTACTGATTACTGTGTATTTACTGTGTAAATGGAAATGGAAATATTTTGTTTAAATTCTTAATTGTTGCAACGATTTAATATTATATATTTGAAAAGATATTATAGATTTATATTAATTTTTTACAATGTTTACATAAAATATTTCGTTTTTCGGATTATGAATTGATTCAAACATATAAATTGGTTTTAAAATTTTTAAATATGTCAACGCTGTACGATTTGTGACGTCATAAATCGGAACTTTTTGATCCGTTTAAAAACCGAAGCCCTTGTGGGCTTACCTCCTCATTTACTTACCGTGGGATAAGCTAATAAGAATACTCTGCCCGAAACTTTTTTTTCGCAGTATTACTTTTTATTTACTACTTACCGAAAAAAATAATTATTTGTAATGTAATAAAATTATATATGCAATTTATATGAAATGGGATTTCATTTTTCAATAGAAAATATATAAATTAAGAAAAATACTCAGCAAATTATCATATACCTGGTCTTCAGCTTCTATACTATTTCTCCTTTTTTCTTTTAATTTTTTTGGTGATTCCACAGTGGATGACAGTCCTAATCTTAAATGAATCGGTAATTTTCCATCTAAGAAATTCAATATTAAATAAATTAGGTTAAAAGAAATGTATAGCATACATATAGTATATATATGTATGTACAGTTCGTGCAATCTTAAAAGAATATTGTGCAGTAGCATTTTAACCATCGATATTGGTTTGCTAATTAAAATAGTATATATATTATATGTATAAAGAATAGAGATTATTTTATCCCGAAAATATTAGAATGCAAACTACTGCAGCATGAGTTTTAAACGAATGTTACAATTCATGGGAGTTCTACACTATTCCTTTACTTCGACTTTTCAATGTTAAGTGGACTTTACCGTTAATAAGTTTTTTGTCGACAAGTTTCTTGAAGAAAAAAATTCCCGTTTGGCTCGGGAATCTCTTCTTTTCGACAGAAAGTCGGCAATTTTCTTTTTGATAATTTCGATTACATTAATAAATGCCAACTTAAAATAAAGAAATATATATATCTAAAATAGATGGACCTATCTCACATTTTCATACTTATCCTTATGGCTAATTAGCACAGTAGTTAAAATGTATGTATATTATATATTATAATATATAATATTCCTTATTAGATAAACAAAATTTTCAAAGCTAATTCTTACAACAGTTTATTAAATATAAACATAAATATCAGCTATCCTCTGGAAAATTAAAATTTTTCGTTGGTATACATAAATTTATTGAAAATATTACCAAATTTGCCGACAAGTGGCTAGAAAAATAGCGCGCAGAATCTATTTTCGACAAGTCCAAGAAAACTTGATCACAAGTGTAACAGGCGCATGCGTAGTGCAAAACTTGCCGACAAAAAACCTTGTCAACTGTAAAGTCTTCTTTATAATGAAAACTTGTACATAATGTTACTCATTGATTTATCGTCGTTAGCTATTACGTAATGTTCATATTAAATTACATTTCTCTCGATTTTCTTATAATTTTAAGAAATGATTCATTTTTAACGCCCGTTTTAAATTGTACAAACTGTACGCAACTATATAAAAAAGCAACAATTATGCCGTATCGAAAAATTAATAAACAAAATAAAAAAATAGAGAAAGAGACTTAAAAAAATGGTAATGAAGTACCTGATTCTACATTGGCAGAAGAATTATTAACGATGCCAAATTTAATACATTTTTGACTATTTTTATTAATTTTAACCATTCGTTTGGATTTTTCAATTAATTTTAATTTACTTGCAATAAAATCAGCAGTGAATAAATTTTTGATTTGTTCCAAGTCTAATGGAAAATGGAAAGTGATGTTTTGCATCAAAATTTAATTCATTTTCACGTGTATGTGTTCAAAGTTAAATTTTTAAGTAAGTAAATTTTTAATTCTTTTTTTAAAATTATGGCATTATCTTACTTTGTTAAATAAAATTAAAATAATAAAAAAAAAAAACTTACCATTAGCCTCTTGTAATGTATTCTTTTTCACTTGTACTTTCGCTGGTAGAGCACCTTGTAAAGCATTTTGTAATAAACGAGATGTACCAACTTTATTTGAGTTCGAAGTTGAATTCTTTTGTCGTTTTTCTGCTCTTTTTTTACATAATTGTGTTCTTAAATCTGCAAATCATTTGGACATGTTAAATTTGCTATTTTAGTGACGATGTATCTGTGTATGTAGTTTTCATCGACAATTTAAAGGAGTAGGATGTGATCTTACGTCACAGTTATTAAGTCACCATTTTTGTGCTACGTTGTCAATATTATTTTTGGAATCCTATTTATATTTGAATCAATTTTATTTTGAATTTTTCAATTATGATAATTATTTTAAATAATAAATAGAATTGTTAAGATTTATTCAAAAATTATTAATAAATGTAAGTGTAGACGAAGATAAACCAATATTTACTTTAATTCTTTTAATTCGATATTTTCAACGTATTCAATTGGCAAGATTGCTGAGGTTTTGTCTCGCTTTTTATGTGTATACAACAGAGACAACTATACTTTGAATTGAAACGCTACTATAATTACTTTTAATTTAAAAATCAAATCTGTCAAGAAAATAGCAAAGAAAAAGAAACTAAACAGTTCTACGAAATACTGTAAGTAAAATTAATGCATATTGTTAAATACTAAACAAATCTTGAATGACTAAGCAAAAATATTTACTCTGCTAGCGTTGCATTTTAAAGTACCAATTTGAACACATCAAATTTTACATTGATTTAATGTAAACAAATTTCCCTAAATCGTAGTTTTAATGTTGGTGTTTACTGTTTTTCACCAAGTATGACGTAAGATCACATCCTTGTGCATTTAACTGTAGTTATAAACTAACAAGAACTTGGTCTCTATTCAAACTGTCTTACCTTCTTTATCGATAGAAGAATGCTTTTCCTTATCATCCTCACCACTTTCAATTAAAATTTCTGCTTCATAATTTTCTTGTATTTTTCGTTTACCATCTTTCGTCTCATGACCAATGTCATAGACAATTTTTCTTTCACGAATCTCCTCATCTGATTTATTCCTTTTTTTCACTTTCAACATTTTATCATCGGTTTTCTTTATTATTCTCAATTTTCTTTCATTATTTTGCTCGCGAGAATTTTTATTTGTTTTATTACCATCTCCATCTTTCTTTCGTTCCGGCGAATTTCTTTTCAGTAATTTTTCAGATTTATGTTGTTGTTGCTGCTCTTTCTTATTTGCAATTTTTGCCTTTTTATTCTCCCCCAATTTTAATGATGATGAATTTTGAATAGAATTATTTGTATGATTACTTATTAGTTTCGTGTAGGGCAGGACCGTTGGTTTATTGGTCAACGAAACATGTTTAGCTTTAAATCGCCCCTCATTTTCATCATCTGATTTATCATCATCATCATCAGAAAACAATTCTAAATCATCATTTGCAACTAGATCTAACTCATCTTCTTCAATCGTTTCTTTCGCTAAACGATCATCTTCTTTCTTTTTGTTCTCGCCTAGTTCTTTTCCTTTCGATTGTTCAACTTCACCTGGTTCCGTTTTTTTCAATTTTAATCTTATAACACCTTCTTTGAATTGAATTTCTTTCGATTCAAATTTTCTTTTACGAGCCTCTAAAATTGGATCTAATGGTTTCTCTTCTTTATTGTTAGGACTTGATTCTACATTGTTGTCCTTATTATCAGATGATTTACCTAAAGTGGATTTATAACCAAGACGATCTCTTATGTTTGGTTTATTCATTGGCGAACGATCCAAATCTAGAGTAATAATAATTTGAATTAAAACAATAGTTGAAAGCAAGAGACAAACGAATAACTCCCACTTACCTTTATTCGTCTTCCGTTTGGGCGAAATTGACTCACATTTCGATGATGGCAATGCATCCGGCATAGATGATCGTGGTGGAGAAGGTGTTGCAGAAGTTCTACGTTTTATTGACGGACTATTATAACGTCTCTGTCTAATCGGACTGAATGTTCGTAATTTTGGACTAAAACGTTTATTTCTCAAAGTTAACGGTGGACTTAATGGTGATCGTGGACGTGGTGGTAGTCTTTGTGGACTTCTTGGTGACAATGGTGATCGTCGCCTTTTCAGCAACGGCGAATGGGGCGAAAGAGAACGTAGTTTCGATGATAATGATGGTGGTGGTTGTGGTGTTGGGCTACGTGAATCGTATGATGATCGCCGTGGCGATCGTTTTCTTTTTTCGATAATTGCACGATTCTCTAAGACGAATGCTGCACTTCGAGGTGACAATGGTGCCATTGTTTGGGCTTGCAATGATTCAGCGTCAAGAAGAAATGGTGATAGAGGACGTTCGGAAAATGGTAGAAAATTATTCGATTGAATGTAAATTGGATGAAATGAACTAAATGCTAATTGTGTCATTGGATCTTGATATGGTTTAGTAATAGGAGCAGCAGGAGGAGCACGTCGTTTTTGATGATGTGAAAAATGTCTCGCATCGTTTTTGTAATTATCACCAAGTGGTGATAAATATTTTCTATTTCTTGGCAACAGCGGTTTCGTTTCTTTAACAGTTTCTGTTGAATTTTTAACTTCATTTTTTACCACATTTGTGTCCTCTTTTATTACACTCTCATCTGTTTGTGGATCTACATTTGTTTGGACCTTTTCTACCGTTTTCTCTTCATTTGCCGTCTTCGATGGAGAGTCACTTTTCTCCTCTTTTTCTTTAATAATTTCTGGTGACTTTTTCTCTTTTTCAACGTTGATATTTGTATCTTGTATCTCATTATCTAATTCTCTTATTAATGCCTCTAAACTATCGGACCTCTCTAATTTGACGGGGCTGGTAGTATCGGGAGAATCATTTTTCAAAATTTCGTCTTCCGATTCGTCATCTGATTTATTTGAATCATTATAACGATCAAATTTACTGGAACCCTCATCTTTCTTATGTACCATTACTAATGTTTTATTATTGGCATATCGATCTTGGGGTAATGTAAATTTTGAATTGCTAACTGATTCCAACGATATTTTTTCCCCATCTTTATCAATTGGTGTAATTGAAATTAAATTATTTATTCTTATTCTATTATTAAAACCCTTTAAAAAATTTAAAGTTTCAGTTGCGAAAATTCTCTGTTCAAGAGGTTCAATATATGTATACTTACGTTTTTAAATCCTTGTCCATTATAAAACCTATTTCTTTTATTATTAATAAAACCAGTTTTACGTTGCCTATTATCTCTTAACATAGTTGGATTTTTATTCAATGTTTGTAAAGCAGCTAAACGTAGAGCTTCCAAATCTTCATCATCCGATATGTTCTGAAGGGAATGAGAAAATAAAAATTTGTAGAAAAAGCACTTATTAATAAGGAGCATAACTGATCTCCCTTTTTCGAAAGACTCTTTTTAATTAAAATTGGTTTGACTATATGCATATTGAATCGTTTTATTAAAAACGCTTAGTGTTAATAACTTTCTTCAATTAATTGAAAAATATTGTTTCACTTACATTTTTAGGATCTTCCATTTTTTAATTTCAATAATTTCTAATCCATTAAACAATATGGCGGTGGAAAGGTTATTCCAATTTCTTTATTTACACTTTATATGTGTATTTACCAAATATATTGGTTTAAAATTAAATATAAATCATGGAGACATAATATAATTGTTATAATTATCACTCAATTCTTATTTATTAGTTTATACTTTGCGAACTTTTAAGTTTGCAAAAAAAACTATTTACTTGGTATAATTACATTTGGTTTAAAATGTCAATAGTCAAAATATTAGATCTATTTCCTATTCGCAAGAGAGATGCTAAGATACAAATTTCTATGAGTGAAAAGATTGCAACTAAGATTTTTGCGCAAGTCTTGTAATAGCAGTGAAGCTAGTCACAAATTTTTTGGTGAATTTGCCTTTACTAAGGTATTAATATTACTAAAATACCTATTATTGTTATATATATATAATGCATAATTGTGTATTTATAGATTATTATTTTCAGGAGAATGTTTATTTTAACTTATGTAAATTTTCACCTGTCGGTGACATAAATGTGCACGCGCAAATCTTGTACTTTACAGATAATAGAAGATATATTATACGATCAGTGGTGTAGAAAACTTAGTTTTACATTAGCTACGTTCGTTATCTTAGTGCAGTGTCAATACGGTGAAAGTGTCGTGTCTCTATCGAAAACTTGTTGTGTGATATCAGAGTTAAACCATCAGCCTTTGCTGAAAACTAAAAGTAAAAAGTGTTACACAAAATACGCACCTTCAAAGAAAAAGAACACTTCAAATAAAGCACTATTTTGGCACATTTTAAGATAAAAAACGCTTAATGGACTGGGGTTAGTAAAAAAAATAAGGACAATGAACATGTTATCCAGCAGATGATTATTATTTTCATTGTTTTTACATCGGTAGCTGTAGTGAGTAGTGCCGTGTCGAATTTGAATTATTTCTTTAGTTGTTTTCATAATAAAAATTACATGAAAGCAATACGTATTAGAAGAAAACATTAAGAATGTAAAGATGTATTGTTTGTGTTGTGAGGAGTTGAAAAAATTTCGAAGAAACAAGATCTCCAAAAGTTTTATAATATTGTGCAATTTCTCAAGAATTCAATTTTTCGATTTCTTTACGTCACAGTAGTGATGGGAAATTAAAAAAGATAAAAATGGGCTGTGTTCTGCTTAACAAAAAAAAAAAAGGAATTTCTACAAAAACTCGGATATTTTGTGTATATGATTCCAAAAGCAAAGCATCGATTTTTCCATTTTTTTTAATATCTTTTAGTGCTAAAATAATTTAAAATTTAGAGACGTATAACGATTATTTTATGTGAAATATAAAATTGCAAAAAACAGTGAAAAAAATTTTTTGTTTGTTGTGCAAATTTCTTTACAAAAATATCAATTTTATGACTTGTCAATGACCAAAAAGGTAGCTTAAAATTAAAGAAGACAAAAAGTGTTTTTTTTCCAATGGGACAATCAGATTTTCATGGGGCCCACTGGGCCCTCTAAATTCGCCATTTTGTCTGAACGCTTGTATAAACTTTTCTGTGAAAATTGTTTTCCTACATTTTATTCTGCTAGTATAATATAAATGTTTAATGTTTCTTTAATTCTAACTTTTATCTATGAAATAAATTTTATTTCTCAACATTTACATCTGTATAATTCGACATGATTTATATTCTTGTATATTTCTTTATTAGTTTTAGAAGTTTGAAATGATGTATGTATCTAGTTGTATTAATATTATTAATAGTATGTATTAAATAAATATATTGACTGAAGAATTTATTACCCCTTTTTTTAACTTATTTCATGAATTTATTGAAACTTACCAGTTTTTTAAAAATGAAAGAATTACAGATAGATTCTATTTTAGTTTCCTTCGCCATTGCGTGACGAAATTTGGTCTTACCAAGTGATTTTTTATTTTTAAATATTTGACAACGTTGTCAGGCAACTTTTCTGCAGTATGTCGAAGTCGAAAATAAGAAACCGTTGATAGTGTTGTTAAAAATTACGTAGTAATTAAGTATTACTAAGATTTTAAAGCTTGAGCCCAGGAAGTTTCACACATACACAATTTCATGTTACTGATATAATATTGTATTGGTACTTAACAATTCAGATGTATAATGTAATGTATGTGCCATTATATAAATCAATGCCATCAATAAATATATGATAATGTGTGGCCCATCCTTAAATAGCAATGGGGTCTATGATCATATTAGTACGTGTATATCATCATATGTATGACCTTATGTCTATATATGTGGCATACAATTATATATACTATTAAATTAAAGTAACTAAACTATGTTAACTTGGTAAGTTAAACTTAAATTTAAATGTGTGCATTACGCCACTAACGGACATGTGTTGTGTCAACATAAACTTTCAGCTATGGCAACATTGCCAAATGTTTCTGACCTTATTTGGCAGACATATTTAGACTCTGCGATGATTCGCAGTGCGCATTGCGACTGATTTTTGGTTATATGTTTATAAGCCAAAATTGTCAAATTAATAAAGAAGAATTTTGAAATTTTCCATGTTTAAATTTCCATATATTTTGCAATTTATTTTGGAGTGAATAGATAGAGTAAAATTTTAGTTAAAATGTATCATTAAAGTGTTTTACAACCACTAGACACAAATATAGATCAAGATCCACCATGGTAAATAATATTCTAATTAATTTTGAATATACTTATTTCAATTTTTAGCAAACGTATAAAATTAGTCCACAATGTGCTCAATGAAAGTGAAAAACTATAGAGTCCAGATAAAGGAATACATTCACCAAATAATTATATATCTAACGACATAAATCTATACGCGGTATGTAGTACCTATAAAAGGTACTATTTATGAACAATACCGCATAGCACTTGCTTTAGTGCAATGTGAAGTTTACAAATCTCAACGTGACGTTACAATGAATTTTAAGGCAGAGGACGATTTCGAGGTTTTTAACTGTACGGGTGCCCACTAGATTGTAATGGTGGAACGAGTTTCACCATTACCATATCAAATTAGTTTGATCATCAATGCGACTGGTACTCTCAAAGTATTTGATCACATATACATCCCAAAAATAGGTCGACGCGACGAAACCAAAGAAGGAATGTTTATACCTCAATCTGAGCAAGTCACTTGCAATAATTTACGGGACACTGTCTTAGCCTGAGCAAATTATTACACCCCACAGATATCCAGGAGTCAATTTTACAATAATAATCTTATACCAAGGGCAATTTGGAAGGGTGCACCAGAAAATCCAATATTAAATCCTGATGAAATAATGCCGGATAACCTCACTTCCAGCGATTTACAACGTGACATTTGTAACATGATCACCAAATTAGACGTTATGATAAGAAAACTCCCTCATTACTTTAGGAACGTAGTTGCAATGGAATCTGAAGGTTCAAAATCTATGTTGGTATGTAACGAGCAAAATAATATGCGTATCAGCGATCGTCGAGATGGTGAGGATCTAATCGAATACTATGGAAGATTGACAATTGAAGGAAATATTAAGTGGTATTTTAATTTAGAACGTGTAACAATTTCCGAACAACTAGAAGGGTGTTTTTGCCTCTTAGGAGAACAACCAGTAATGTGGGAATTGATGTATTCAACTTATATAGGGCGTACTATGTATGCATACAAACAATTCGTCGCTAACTATGGGGACGATTTACGTCGTAGATTTGAGGCAATTCAAACACAAAAGTTGTATCAAAAATAGTTTGAGCAACAACATGTAATCTACCGACCGGATCGTGTAGAATTATGGGTAACAACAAGAGGAATTGGATTCGCTACTGCTGATTTTTATTTTCATCTCTGATACGATACCAACCGTCGCCATTTTGCAACATCGCAAGTTCATAACACAATATAACAACAATATCGCGTAGCACTTGTTTTGATGGAGTTCCGAATACTTTGACAATCCCATCTTACCTTATCAAACCAGCATGGTTATCATATATTGCCGCGATAACAGAATGTATGAACACTGAAAATGGAATGTTTATAGCTCAGTCAGAGCAAGTCACTTTTTCTAATCTACGAGACCCTGTCTTAGCATTGGCAAATGAGAACACCCCAAAAATATATAAGAGTCAATTTTACAATAATAATCTTATACCAAGGGCAATTTAGAAGGGTGGATCTGAAAATCCAATATTAGTAAATCCTGATGAAATGATACTGGATAACTTTACTTTCGCAAATATAAATAGAGAGATTGGTGGCATGCAACGTACATGAAGTTATATTATGTCGTAAATAAAACTTATATGCTTTCCGTTTTTAATGGAGTCACTAGTAGAAGGTGAAGGTAGTAAATCAATGCTGGTATGTAATGAGCAAAACAACATGCGTGTCTGCGATCGTCGAAACGATGAAGATCTAATCGATTATTGTAAAAGATTGAGCATTGACGGGAATATTGATCATTATTATAATTTAGAGAAACAGCCAGTAATGCCTAATTCGGCATATTCAATTAAGACTAGACCCGATAAACATTTATGTATCGAATCCTTTAATTACACATATGATTGCGCAAAGTTTGATATGTTTAATTCTATGTGTCCGTAGTTAGAGGAGCTAAGGATCAATGATGATTAGAGTGATATAAGTAATATATTGGTGAGAAAATTGAAAGAAATAGTAACGAAAATAAGAAAGTTTTCTACAGTGTCTTGAGAGGGTGTAGAAAAGATAAAAAGGAAAATAGAGTGCTCATGAAAGACAAGAATGGAAAGGTAATAAAAGATAAGGAAAAGGTGATAAACAGATGGAAAGAATATTTCGAAGAGCTATTGGCGGGAAGTGTAAGTGGGAAACCCAATAAAAATAGCGAAAAAAAGAGAGTAGGTGAAGGTAAATCTCAAGAAGTGGATAATGAAGAGGAAGGCGGCGAAGCAATAGAAAGGGAAGAATTGGAAAAGACTATTAGAGAACTTAAGAATGGGAAGTCTCCAGGGAGTGAAGGAATAACACCAGAAATGATTAAGAATATTGGAGAAAAGGGAATGGAAAAACTGGTATATATTTACAACAAAATATGGAGAGAGGAACGCATCCCAGAGGAATGGAAAAGAGCACAGATAGTACCAATACATAAAAAAGGAGACAGAGCTGACTGTAAGAACTATAGAGGAATAAACATAATAAATACAGGGATGAAGATATTAGAGAAGATAATAAAAAATAAGATAAATTATAAAGTGGAACAGACCTTGGAAGAGCCACAATGTGGATTTAGAAAAGGAAGAAGCATACAGGACCATATATTTACTATAAAGCAAATGGTGGAAAAGGCAGGGAATAGTAAAAAAAATATATATGTAGGTTTTATAGATCTAAAGAAGGCATTTGATAAAATAAATAGAAGCAGATTATGGAATATAATGAGAGAGAGGGGTATAGAAAAGAAAATGATTAGGTTAAGAAGGAAGATATATGAGGAGAATGTAAACAGCATAATAGTAAATAGTAAAGAATCTAAAACATTTAAAACAATGGACGGACTAAGACAGGGGGGAGGACTGAGTCCAATATTATTTAACATATATATGGATGAGATAATGAGAGAAAGTGATAAAGAGGAAAGAGGGCTAGTCGTTGGATATAAAAACATGCAAAGGGTGGTTATAACGACTGGAGCATTTGCAGATGATGTGATGTTAGTTGCGGAGAATGAAAAGAGTTTGCAGAAAAAATTGAACAAATGGAATGAAGTGCTTAAAAAATACGAGATGGAGATGTGCAAGGAAAAGACAAAGGTAATGGTAATAGGAGAGAAACAGAAGCTAGAAATTAAGATAGAAGAGACGAGAATAGAACAGGTCGATTGTTGTAAGTACCTAGGAGTGCAGATCAGTAGCGGTGGTAAACAGGAAAATGAAATTACGGAGCGGGTGAATAAAGCAATGAATGCATATTATAGAATAAATAGAGTAATAGTGGAGAACAAGGAAATCACAAGGAAAACAAAAATAAATGTATACAAGACCATAATAAGACCGATTTTAACATTCGGATGTGAAACGTGGAAAATGGAGCAAAAAGACATAAGTAGGGTACAAGCTGTGGAAATGAAGGTCTTGAGAAGAGTAAAAGGAGTAACAAAAAGAGATAAAATAAGAAGCAGCGCAATAAGAGAAGAGTTGGAGATAGAACCAGTGGTGGAGTTCATCCACAGAAGGCAGTTGGGATGGTGGGGACATCTGGTAAGAAAGAGTGAAGAGAGGCAAGTAAAGAGAGTCTGGCAGGCAAGGGTGGGAAGAAGAGCGAAACGGGGAAGACCAGAAATTACATGGGATGAGGGAATTGAAAAAGCAATAAGAGAAAGAGGAATGAGGCTGAATGAAGCAAGAAGAATTGCTTGCAACAGGAAGGAGTGGGAGAGATGCATAGGAAGTGAGGAATAGGAGGAGAGCGAGAAGAGCTCAAGCCGACACCAGTTGATGGTATAAGGCATATAGACATATATATATATATAATAGTCAATAAAGAATATTTAGGATTAATTCTGTTTTCTATTTTTTCAATATATGCACATATATCATAATTTTAAACACTTGAAAGACCGGCCCGATCTTTAAAATAAAAATAATACGATGCAATTATCGCCAAATTCGGAAAATCTACTAAAGTCCAAAATGGAATGAAAAGTCTAAAAAATTTGATTTTCCTTTCCACAATCCAGTGGATGCTGAATATTGCATCCATGAATGTTCTATTGATTGAATATAAGATAGTAATCGGAATGAGGTAAATTTTCATGCTTCGAAATGATCATCTGTTCTGCGTATGCGTAGCATTATAATACTGTGCATGTGCAGAGCACTGAAAATTATAAACTAATCAAGTATTATTTACGATATACACTGTCAACTTTAATATTTCACATTTTTTGAGACAACGTGTATTACTGAATGCATGCATACTAGTCATTTGGAGTTAGTACAGAGCATTAAAAAAAGAAATGTTGCAATTAATAATTGAAAAGCACTTATTACATTAAATCTAGCTGAAACCTATAGGGCGGGCCCATTTTGGATTGGCTGTTTTTCTTTCTACTTTTTGTTATTATTATGATAATAATTAATAATAAATCATTTTTTTTTTGTTTTATTCCAATGTAGTAGAGTAGAGATTAGAGTATAGTGTTTTTATTTTAAAGATAAATTTCTTCTAGAATGTTTACTTTTGTCAATTGAAATCTCTTCATATAATAATAATAATAATAATTAATGTACTGTTAGTTTACTTAAATAGTTAAAGGGGTGTGTAATTAATTTCTTTATCATCTGATTTGATTATATTAAATTTTTGTCTGAAATATGATATTATATTACTGTGAGCTGTGTCCTGGTCACTGAATTAAAATTTAAGTTAAAATTGCCTCTTGATTGGTTTAAAAAAAAATTTTTTTAGCTTTTTAAGTTTGGTATTGACTAATCCACACAGTAAGTACTATTTGATCCCATCCAGAGATGTGATTTTGGAAGATGAGTAGGATGGTCGATGGATGTACTTCTTAACTTAACTTGGAACAGATTTTCTGAACATAAAAATATAAAAATAAATACGGCAACTATGCTCAGAAAGACGAAACCATAGACAAACCTAAACTATTAACTATAGACTATTTCCTATTAGTAAGAGACGGTGAAATACGAATTTCTATGAGAAACGGTTGCAATATGTAATTTTTGCGCAAGTCTTGTTAGTCGCATTTTTTTTTGGTAAATTCTGTTTACCAAAATGCTAATATTAATAAAATACCTATTATTGATTTATTTATATGATGTATAATTGTCTGTTTATTGATTATTATGGTTATGAGAATATTTACTTTAACTTCTATAAATTTTTACCTGCCTGTGACATGAATATGCACGTGCAAATCTTGTTCTTTACAGGTTATAGGAAATAGGATATAGAACTAAGCATTGACTTAAATAATTGGTTTTAATGCACTCTTTATTCTATTATTATTTTAAAAGTTCCTTGTAGTCTGTCGGGGCTCTGAAGTCTGGATAATGAATATTAAATAAATTCTCTTTGTTATATTTGGTTCTATTTTACTTCATTATGATCAGAGCCTGATAATCAGAATGAAACATAAGGCAACATAGCAATCACCCCTTAATTTGACATTAACGGCGAGTACACATTCATTTCAAATTTTAAATCTGATATCTTAAAGTGAAAATTGCGCATGCGCTATCTCAATTTTTAGAGAAGAGTAATGAAAGCTGCAGATGTATTTGATAATTGCCGTATATATGTATATACATTCATATATTTCAATCACTAATGAAAATTAAACAAATTTAAATTTTGCTTTGCACAAATTAATGCTTGCATTAACTATGTTAATTAGAATTTATGAACTCCTAAGTACATAACCATATGTAAGTAATATAATACAACATATTAAACAACCGCTTTGACAATTTTAAAAAACGGTTCGGGCCAAAGCATTTCATTCGGAAATTGAGGTTTGACAACACGTCGAATTCTGTTAGCGGTTCTCGCATCATTTACAACCAGGGTTGTGTATGATGAAAAGCAAAGATGAAGCAAAATTTTGCTTTATCCGAACCACTGCTTACCGAGTGGCTCCAATCAAAATAAAATATTATCAATATAGTAGCTCAATATATGCTGTTTTCTTTTCACAGTTTCGAGTTTTTTTTTTATATTTAATTTATAATTTACGTATCTTTTTTATATAATATATTTTTTTGTTTTTACATTTGAAAAAATGTAAACTAACGAATTATGATTTCCAAAATCGTTTTTTAATTCGTTCGCGAAAGAAAATTGGTATAAGTTTTGTTTTGTTTTGAATAAAAAGTTTATTATTTTATTATAAAATATTAAATTATATTAATTAATAATACAATAAAATAAAATTAATAGAGAAATGGAAAATGGATAAATATAACAGAAATTTAGTTATAAAAAATAATTAATAAGAAAAAGCGCTTAGGCTCGAAAACATTTGTATTTCACTATTCCCATGCTTTACTTTCGACGAACCATATAGAAATTTAAACCGTTTTTGTAAACTGGAAGAGAAAGCACTTCAAGCCGAAGTGAAACGAAAAGTAAACGAATATGATTTGCTTCACGTCAAACCGATACAACTCTCCGTCCTTTGAAAGTGGTGCAAACCGTTTAGCGTTTCGTTGATCGAGTCTTTGAGTCTTTTCGGCAAGAAAAATATTAAACGGTTCAATCCGAATGGCTTATAGTAAGTTTCAAGACTCCCATATATACAATAAACCGAAGTGTTTTTAAAACGGTTTTTTGGACGGGTTTTCGAACCTGTTCCCAACCCTGTTCACAACCCTGCTGCAGACGATATTGCCTAATAATTGAGATGGCGCTTGCGCAATCTTCATTTTGAGATTTAAGATGACTGTGTTTTCACCCTAACATTTGGCAAAAAGTTTGATATAGTAGTAAACATACAATTCCCCTAGATATTGATTAACCCTGCTTTTACATTTTCCAATTTTCAATTTTCCTTTTACGTCAAAATATAGAAAATTAGGTTCTAATTGTTCTAAATAAATTTCTACGATAAATAATTAATAATATGCAACTGAGTAATGAAATTAAATAGATAATTAATATAAGGTTGTGTGAATAAATTTAGTAGCTAAAACTTTTATAAATTTGATAAGTATCCAAGTTTGTAAATAAAAAAACGTTCAATGTAACTATTAAATCTACCTGCATTCGAATTCAATTTTAAGTGAAAATATTTAGAAGCAAATAAAGCTCTTAATCCAATAATTATTTTATGTAAATATATTATTATAGGAAGAATAGACATCATTGGAAATACGTCTAATTTAAATAAATGCATCATAGAAAAGCACTTCTCCTTTAATATAATACTTAAAAATTATTAACGCGATGTCTGTGATTAATAAACAATTAAAGGATTCGTTAGTAGTTTAATACATTTTTTGGATAGGTGAGTGGGAAGGGAATTGATCCCTTAGGAAAACTGTCTACAAGTTTTCACGTGTTCAGTCTACGAAATTAATGCCAAATAATAATATGGAGAAATCTAAACATATTGATGTAGATTCAACAGCAACAGTATCGGGTAGTGAATCTGGTTCAGTTATTGAAAATCAGTATAATAAAACACCTACAGGTATTTTAGTATCTCTAAGAATGAATTGCCGTTGTTTGTTTTTTTTGATTCGCCACATCATTATCTAATTACATCAATTATTTTAGATTTAAATGATTCGTTGTTATTTAAAAAGCGAGATATTAAATGTAAAAACATTAGAAAAATTGACACGGATGATGTGAAATTGTACGCAATAGAGGAATCAGTTGGAAAAGATTCACGTACAAGTAAGACACCGGAAAAGAAAAATCCTAAAAAATATCCAATAAATTGGGCGCAGTATAAGGAACTGAATTTGGATCCGGATAAAGATGCTTATTTAAAATCGAAATTGTTTCGAAAGTCGTCATCGTTAGAAAAACAGTTTAGGTAAAATACGAGTTTGTTCAGTAGAAAATAAGATATATTTTTAATTGGGTATTCGGATGGTCTGCACTAACTGCACTCTATGCGTACTGAGATTTGAAATAATGGTGTTTAACAATTCTTTAAATGATTTTTAAATAAAAGTTTTTATATCAAGAAAATTAATTAAAAAACTCCCAATAACTCGGAATATTGACAATTATGAATCTCAGTGCGCACTGACTGCAGTTAGTGCCGCCCTTCCGAATAGAATAAGATTAGTGTTTGCAGACGCGATTTGCGATTCAACTTATTGCATCAAAATATTCAAAAAATGGTTTTGATTAACAATCAGTTAATATTATTATGTTTCCATATGAACGCCAATCTGAATATAAGGTGGCGACCCACCTTATAGAAACTTGGTATAATGCAATATTCATGAAATGCTAATTTAAAGTTGAATTGGAATACTGAAATTCATTTGACGTTACTTGTAACAACGTAGTACCAAAGTACTTGCATTGATTGTATAACACTCGTCTTAGATTGTACGGAATGTATGCAGATTTCCTGGATATTTAAGATTTGATTTTAAAGCAGATCTAGCAGTTATTTCTAGAAAACTCTTTTCCATATTTAATAGACGATTTAATTTTTAGCTTAAAAAAGTATTTTAATTTCGAAGTTCCATCAAGTCCAATTGAACCATACAATTATCGGGCACTTAATGGTGATCTTCAAAAAGTTCCTTTCCAATACTTACGGTACAATTCCTAAAAATAAAATGCCACCGTAACAAATTTTTCAATTGTGTGATTTTATTGTTTAGATCTACCGAAGCTACTCCTACGATTTTCTATAATACAAATATAAATCGTACCTCGCCTGGTTATTTGACAAAAGAACAACTCTATTCGTTCATTTCTCCTGAAATCAAAAAATCGATTGAACAATTATGGTTTACACAAACAACAAGGTAACAACAAAACAGTTATTTACAAATGTATAAATAAATCAACAATTTCTATGTTAGATTGTCATCTGAACGGCAGAAAATTTCACAACAAAAATGGTTTCCAAGATATTGGAAAAATTTGGGCAATTCCGAAGCAAAATTGCTGGAAACTTCATTGGGTCTGGCATTTCTTCAAGATTATTCGGATAGTGAGGATCAGGAACGCGAGCAGCATCTGGTAAACAATTCAACTACTGATAGGCATGATAATGAGAAGGACTGTGGAAAGACAATTGTTAATTCCAATAACAAATTCGAAGCAGAATCGGATTCCAAATTGACATCGGAGCAATCCGCTATGCAAACTGATCAAGTGGCATCAAATCAGTCACTTGATGGTATTGAAATTGACCATATTAAAAGCGTAAAACGACATAATAATAAGAAAAAAGATTTGTCCAGTAGTTCGTCTGATTCCTCCATGTCTTCGTCGTCTTCTAGAAAAAGAAAAAAGAAAAAAAAATCGAAAAAGAAATCGAAACCCCGTAATAATGAAATTACTAATCATAGTGATAATGAATTGTCCGAATCGGAAAGGAAAATTTCCAAAAAAAAATCGAAAAAAGATCGTCGTGATAAAGGAGAGAAAAAGACTCGAAAGAAGAAACGTAAAGAGAAGAAAGACAAAGAGTTGAAATTAATAAAAAAAGATTTAGAACAGAATCAGCCTAAAGAACCATCTGTAAATAAACGAAATGTACAAATATTCTCCAAGAATGATTTCCTATTAAATAGTAGTCTTGATACGAAAATGGAAAATGTCAGTAATAAAAGTATCGATTTTAAATTAATTAATTTAGAGGAATTAACCCAGCACTCGCAGGAAATTAATGAATTAAGTAAAAAGATTGAAAAATACAATCAGCTATTATTAGAAGAAACTAAAACTAAGAAACAAGCAATAGAAAGTGATAAACTTCGTGTACCAGAAATCATCTCTGAAATCAAGATTAATGATCTGGACGGTAGCGGAAATATTTCGGTAAACAATGCGAAAAGTGAGGAACAATCAGACAATAAATATGATGAAAATTTGATGTCACATCAATTTGAAGTAAATCTAGATGATATAAGGCTGCCATCGACAACACCTCCACCAACACCACACCCACATCCAACAAATGATATTAATAAAGAGACTGATTTAACTAATAATCATTTCGAAAGTGACATAAACGTGCAAAATGACGAATTTCAATCGTGTAACAGTAGTAGCGATAATGATATACGACGACATCCTGATTGGAAACATATTAAGATAAAACGAAAAAAACATATTTCCCAAAGGAAAATGAGCAACGACAATGGCGATGCTAATCTGCTATTGCCAATTATTGAAATAAAAAAAGAAATTATCGATTTGAATAATCATACTGATGATAATCAGGCGCAACACGTTACAAATTCGCCAGTGGTAAATATGTTGAATCATAAAGAATCGATATTGAAAAAATTAAACACCTCATGGGATAGTGATGAGGAATTCTTTAATACAAAAGATTTTCCATCAGTCCGAATATTGAATACGACGGAAAAAATAAAAGAACGAAAAGACACTACAGTGAATTTATCAAATCTAGAAATACCATTGAATCTTAAACATTTCACTAGAAGGGAAGTGATCAAAGTTGATCCAGATGCTTTTGATATCGATTTAAATGTAAATGTAAATAAGAAAGGTAAAGCGGCAAAGAAAAATCAATTGACTGATAATTCTACGATAATTAAAACGGAAAAACTTGACGATGACAATGATGATAAAGCAAATGATTCCATTAAATTGGAAAATGAATACGAGGAATTTCTAAAAGCAGTTACGTCATCAGAAGTGAATACATCCACTGAGACAACTACAGCGACTTCATCGTTATGTGTTGAAGACGTTAAAATGAATCATGATAATGATTGCGATAATTTAGAATCAGCAGTATTAGAAAATAAACCCTTTCTAGACATTCCTGTTATTCAAATTCCTTTGCCACCACCACCATCATCATCAGAATTAGCGCCGCCACTACTATCATCGTCTGCTCCTACTCTATCTCTACAATTACCATTAATACCACCACCGCCACTAGCAGCGCCAGCAGCACAAACAAAATCGGAACCAACAGCCAGTGAGCCACCAGTGCCAGTTCCGTCACCACTATTAGAAACCGTCATTGATTTAAATAATAAGAAACCATCAACGATCAATTTAAGTCTATCGGCAAATGTAACACAAAATATAACATTAAGTTTAGCAACGACAGGAACGAATCTAACAACACCAATAACATCAACAATTGATATATCAAAGCCGAATGTTGAAATAACACCATCGTTCTTTGCCAATGAGCAGCAGCAGCAGCAGCCAGAAGTTAGTGTGCAGAAACAGAGATTTAATGAAATTCATGTTGATGGCGATAATTGGTTGACGACAACTGCACAAGATAATGTAATTAATAATAATAATAATAATAGTTCCTTGCCAGTAGATGGTGTAGGTGTAGAGCAAATGAATAATGGCATCAATTCTCTAGAAAGTACTAGTACGAATGATATTGAAAAACCGCAAAAAATTGTATTTACAACAATTACACTGCCAACGAAAAAGACTTTAATTAACAATTCGATTTTAGATGATTCCGATAATGAGGAATATAATGAAAGCGTGAAAAAATTCAAATTAAAAACATTAATAGAGAATAACGAACGTGAATCGATATTGATAAAAAACAATCGAACAACAGAACATGATGATTTAAGGTACGATAAATCTCGTTCATCGCGAGCCGATTTATCACCAATATCATCTGCAACAACCAGACAACGTTCTCGCAGGCATTCACCCACACCGTCACCACTACCATCTTCCAACTCTACATCACGACGTCTCCGTTCGCCAACATTATCACCGCCAAGACGATCGCGACGTTTATCACCATCATCATCGTCTGCATCGCATCGATCATCGTCACGACGTTTATCACCTTATGGTAGTAGTAAACGGCAATCATTTCATCGATCTAAACGCAGCCCAACGCCAATACTGAAAAGACGACGTAGTAGTATTTCACCAGTTGGTACAATGAGACGTCGTATGAAATCTTATAGTAGATCACCGCCACCACCTTCAACATCATCATCATCATCTCGACGTAGTAGACGTAGTATATCACCAAAAGAACGATCTTCAGGACAAAAACGTTATCGTAGTCGTTCACCAGCGCGAATTAAAAGGAAACGATGCTTATCACCGTCGCCATCACCATCACCACCTCTACCGCCACTACCATCATCTAGTAGACCAAAGAAATATGACGATGATAGATCATTATCACCACTGCCACTAACATCCTCTTCGTCATATCCAACACAGTCATCGTACGCTGCTACTGCCGACACAAAACTGGATCAATCGTTATTAGAGCCGACTAGTGCCGAACGTGAAGCATCGTCAAATACACAATATGACCAATATAATAACATTGAACATGTACATAATGATAATTATAATTCACCCAAAAGAATCTCATTAGATGATCGAATTAATCAAGTCTTAAACTATGAACAACAATCAGTACCATATAATAATTCTGTTGATGAGTTTAGTCATCATTACCCGATTGAAAATCAACAGCAGCAAATGTATCAGTACGATGAAAACATGATGGTCTATCAGCATTATAATATGGAAAATTATCACGCGAAAAAGTCATGTTACAAACAAGTTGGTAATATGCTACAAATTGTACCAAATGAACATATTCCAGAGATATCGAGTGGAGCAGAAGGCCATCAATGTATCGTAGGCGCGGATGCTACAAATGCGGTTAAAATGGAATCAATGCAAGAGGATTATTTAGCTCAATATCAGAATGTAATGATTGTGACATTAATTTTCTATTTTTCGTTTGTTAAATTTTTTGTTTTTTTTTTTTTTTTTAGTGTTATGGATCAACAAACATCGACACCAAATCTCAAATTCTACAAGTTGGTAATATGTTGCATATTGTACCACAAGATAATGTTTCAAGTACAATTATACCACCGCCACCACCACCACCGCTACCATCATCATTATCCCAACAACAACAACATTCAACACATCTTGCACAAACAAATACTGGCTATGAAAGTCTGTTGATTATGGAAAAACAATCAACTGAAGCAATAATTCTACAAAAATTAGCGGAACAAAGAATGGAACGTCAACAACGGCAAGAAGAAAAAGAACAACGTCGCATCGAACGGCAAATGAAAAAAATAGAACGCGAAAAGAAACGGCAAGAGAAATTGAAATTGAAAACTGAAAGTTTAATTAAGGTACGATCTGTAAACTGATTAAAGTTTCTTAGCGTGTCAATATTATCGCTTCGTTACAAAACATTAAGGGTTTGTAAGGGTGAGTATTTGCAATTGCCATTTTTGATCCAGATTGCTAGTTATTATATTGATACATTATGTTAATTGATGTAAAATTTTTTGTATATTTATCATTAAAAAAGCAAATTAAAGATAGATGGAAACTTTTATTCTAAAGTACGTAAAGTTTTGTTTGAAAGTAGGTCATGATCAGAGTTGATCTGTTTTCAGTATCTGTTCAAAAGAAGATCAGACTTTTATTCTGCAAACAACACTTTGGCCTCAGTTTTGAAACTAAGGGCAAGCAAAGAGGCAATTATTTACAAATCATTTCATTTGATTAATTTGCACATTTTGAATCGGAAGTGGCAATACTATACCATACCATCCTTTTAGAGCTCTTAATTTAATTTTTTTTCCGGTTAACAGAAAGCATTAGAAATGGAACAAATGGAAGATGATCTAACTAGTGATTTAGATCAAAGTATAACAATTCAGGAAAAACCAGCACAATGGCCACCATTACCATCATCGCTCAATGCCGCACATCATCAAAAGGAAGCTGGAAAAAGTATATTAATAACAAATAGTTCACGGTAATCGTTTAGTATTAACTTTTTGTTTGTTTGTTTATTTTTATTCCTTTTGACCCTATATAGTTTTTGGGTCATTTATAAATCTACCCAGTGTTAAAAGACAACCGATTCCTAAAAGATTCCTAGTGGTTTTATCTAGGATTTTACTCAAAAATATTTAAATATGATGTTTTTATCTGATTGTGCTTCAACGATCTCAACCCAGACTAGGTCGGGTACTTTGACTAATAGATAATAAAATTATACGCATCAACTTTTTAATTTTACAGAAAATGTGATCACTAAAGTGGACTTTACAGTTGACATGCTTTTTGTCGTCAAGTTTCTTGATAGTTAGTTTCTTAAAGAAAAAAATTGCCTTTTGGTTTTACAGTCGCCAATTTTATTTTCGACAATTTCGATTACATTTAATAAATGCCAATCCAAAATGAAAAATATATCTATCTAAACTAAAATAGATCCATCTAATATTTTAATACTTATCCTTATGGTAAATTAGAACAATAGTTAAAATATAATATTCGTTACTAGATAAACAAAATTTTCAAAGCTAATTTTTACAATAGTTTATTAAATACCAACATAAATATCAGCTGTTCGCTTGGGAATTAAAATTTTAGTTAGTATACATGAATTCATACAAAATATTATCAAACTCGCCGACAAGTGGCAAGAAAAATAACGCAGAACCTATTTTCGTCAAGTCTAAGAAAACTTGTTAATAAATACAATATGCGCGTGCATATTTGCAACTTGACAACCATTAACTTGCCGACAAGAAAACTTTCAACTGTAAAGCCCACTTAACTGTTGTAATTCAATGGTCTCGACCCGGACAAAGTCGGGTTCTTTAGCTAGTAGTAATAAAATTATAGACGTGAACTTTCTAATTATACAGCAAATGCCATCACTAGCATATCTTTTCTTTACAACTTGACTCAAATTTGATTAAACTCTAACTTTGTGCTTCACTTGTACATGCATGTACTAATTACGCACAAGAAGGAACATACAAGAAGCGTGACTTCATTTTGTCTGTTCTAGCAACTTTTTAGAAATAAGCTTGAGAATGGGAAATTCATTAGCCTATTTTTATTATTATCATTATTTTTCCTTACTCGACTGTATCCAACTGATAATCTGATGATCTCAATCAGTTTATTTATTTTTTAGAAAATTTGATGAACTAATCTTTGGTGAAAAGAAACCCAAAGCAGTACTATTTGCTGATGGTATAAAACCGGGTGAAGGTACATCACCATCTGGAGGTGAAGAATTGTCATCACCAGCACCATTCCTAAAAAAGAAATTACCGAAAGACAAACTATATAAAAGAATTAAAAAAAGTGGCAAGAAGAAAATCAAAGTTAGTGAGATTTTGTGTTTATTGTACTCTTTTTATTATTTCGCGCTTTTATTGCTTTATTCTTTATAATTTTTCGATATTTTCTTAATTCTATCATTTCGCTTATGCTTTGTTTCTTTACGTTATCATTCCCTTTAAAACCTATAAAGGTTAGAGTTGTTAAAAAACCAATAACAATGCAGTCGGACGACGACGATGATTCGGATGAAAACCTTCCACCACTTCCACCTCCATCTGGCTCGCCACCACCGCACATATTTCCACCACGTATTAAACCAAATATGAAACATAATATACCACCTTCAATGATATCGATTTTGATACCACAAGGACCGAAGAAAGTAAGTTTATAATAATTAATAATTGGTGCTTTAAGAGCTGAAAATTATGTTTTATTGCTCGCGCACTTTAAAGATCAACATCAAAAGCGAAGAAAATTGATAATTTTCAAAGATAAAAATAAAACGTTCAAAACTATTTATATTTCAGCCTCCTATAATTATAAAACAAGCAGAACATCAATGGAGACCAGACTTATATCCAAATGTTATTGTTCCAACGTCATTACAGCACCATAAGCCTTATCAAACTGCTGTTGCACCTACTGGTTTAATGATGCGTCCCCGGCTGCCATTATCGCTACCACCGCGACTACCAATGACTCCATCTCAAATACCACCATCTTCTCGTAAAATACTATTGTCAAATTTGCCACCACCACCTCCTCCACCTCCTGGACATAGTCGTCCCTCTTCAGCTGCCACTCATCCCTCTCAAATGCAACAACCATTTCCTTCTGTTGGTCTTTCGCCGTTGCCTCCAATCAATGCTAATAGCAGCACTAGTAATATCATTAATAATAGTGGAAATCTACTGAAGCGGTCTTTCAGCTCTTCACCCTCTCTTGGTATGTGTATTAATATATAATAATTATTGTTTATATATATTATTTAAATTGATTGTAGGTCAAGGTCAAACTCTTCATCATTCGTCTGCACATCATTTTACTAGGTAAAAGGAATCCGTGCGTGAAAAATGGATAAGATCAGATTTATATTATAATATAATTATTTAACTATGACATTTTTTGTTAATATTAATTCAATTTAAAGATTATAAGTTTTCAATGTATCCTATATAGTTTGATGAAAACAAATTGAACTTTTTATATACAAACATAGACAGTATAGTACCATATAATAATATATACTGCGGATGGTGTAGATTTGTATTTCCTAACTTAGTTATTAGTTAGTTCATTTATGGTCATTTGTTTGTTGGAGAACCGGCTGCAACGGAAAATTTAATAATTAAAATACTCTTAAATTAATTATATTTAGTGTGCATATATAATTTCGGATGAATAATTGATTGTGTAATTAATTTATAGTATAGGTACATATTTTTTTGTTCATAAGATTATTTTGGTAAGACTATACAATGTTAACTTTTTACCTCTGTATTTATACAGATTTTTATTTGTTTTAGTAATTATTAAAGTTATTCATTTCATTGGTATTTAACATGTTTAGTATATCTAGTTTTTTTTATATTTATTTGAATTTAAACAATAAATTGAATTCTAAGTAAAATACATTTGGATTTAGTTTTTTACAACAAATTACTTAGGTTATCTTCAGCAAGAATGTGTCCTAGCAAAAAAGGTAAATAATAAGAAACAACAGGTATTTTAAAAAAAACGTAGAAATTGCTCGATTGAGTCCATCTTCATAGATATGCAACACAATGATCAATATCAACGAATCAAGTCTTTTTGGATTTAACGAAAATAGGTGCTGTGCTATTTTTCTTGCCATTTGTCGGCAAGTTTGGTAATATTTTCTATAAATTCATGTATACCAAAAAAATTTTAATTCTCACGAAAACAGTTGATAACTATGTTTATATTTAATAAACTGTTGTAAAAATTAGCTTTGCAAATTTTGTTTATCTAGTAACTAATATTATATTTTAACTACTGTGCTAATCTACTATAAGGATAAGTATTAAAATATGAGACAGATCTATTTTAGATAGATATATCTTTTTATTTTGGGTTGGCATTTAATCGAAATTGACGAAAAGAAAATGGGCGACTGTAAAGCCGAACGGCAATCTTTTTCTTCAAAAAACTTGTCATTGAGAAACTTGACGACAAAATACTGGTCAACTGTAAAGTTCACTTTACAGTTGACCAGTACTTTACTTACAAGTTCTAGGAAAAATCAGCCAGGATAAAGAAGAAAATCAGGAAAATCTTCAATTATAATCATTCATTTCATGTATTCAATAAAAAGGATGATTTAAAAAAATACATTTCGGTATTATTATTATTTTAATATTAATATGATAAAGAAATTATACAAATAACAATGAAAATAAATACATAACGGCATAAATGTATGCCGGTGGCGAGAATCAGTCTTGAAACTTTTTATTTTACTACATTCTTTTCGGTATTAATATAAAATACTGATAATAATAAGAATCAAACTGTTTTATGTGTTTTGTACTATGCCTTATTTGTTTATATATTATACTTATATATTTTTTTATTTTGGGTTGGCATTTATCATTTATTATATGTTATCGAAATTGTCGAATTTCGGTAAATTGGCGACTGTAAACTCAGAATAATGGTAATTTTTTTCTTCAAGAAACTAGACGACAAAAAACCTGTCAACTCTAAAGTAGTGATGCCGATTAATAATCGATTATCAAAATAAATCGATTCCTTTTAAAAAAATCGATTTATTAATCGATCTTTTTGACTTTCGATTATTTTTTGAATCGATTCAAAAGATCGAAAAATCGAATCGACTGATCAATTCAGAAAATTGCCAATTTCATTCACTCCAAAACAATGCAGAGTGAACGATCAATATATAATACATTTACCTAGTTTACCTAGTTGTATTACTTACATTACGCATACATACATTCACCCACATGGCCCACACCAGTCACCACAATTTTAAATCAAATTTCTTACAGTTGGCAAAATTTTTTAATTTTTACTAAATTTTACTAGATATAATTAACGTTAACATAAAAATCGATAACCTATAAATCTTTCTATGAGTTGAATGCATGATCTTAACTTAAACACTGCTAAAATCCGTTAACTTTATTCAAACAAATGCTTAGGAGGACGTGAAAGCCATATACTTATAAATTAAAAGTCTATGGAGAAAACCTCGAAACCCCCTTATTCCTTAAGCATTATTAGTATATCTATAGATATATAGTATACTCAAATGACTACACTATATGTCTATCTGACATCTGAAGTTATGCTAGATTACTAACGTTAGTAAATAGATAACTAAAGTAAAAATAGCGTTAGTATATAGAGTTCACTGTATGTATATGAGTTTATTTATATTATGCGCTCAGCCTCAGCCTGACGAAGTCCTTAAAGTCCTTAAACTCGGAATAAAAATTTTGTCTTATTCTGAAATCTGACAACATTGTTTAAAAATGATTAAGAAATACTATAGATTGTATATTTATAAAAAATATATATAAGTATATATAGTAACAAATACTATAGATATACTATCTAACAGTATTTGTTATAAAAACTTTAAAAAGGTTGAGCGCGCAACCATTTCGCGCCATATATAACCAGCCAGTTAAAATTGTCAATGTCAAAAGTGTCGGTCATTTTTTGTCCAACCTGCCATATAAGTTTTTTTTCAAAAAAAAAACTTAATTTTGTATTATCGAATCAGTTGTATAAAAAATGAATTGAATCTGATACTTTATATAATGGAAAACTGAAAGGTAATACCTAATTATTACACTTTTTACTTATCTTTTTCAAAAAATTAGGTTATAGGTCATACAAGAGTCAGAATAATCACAAGCATAAAGAAAGTTCTAAATTTGGAATTAAATTTAAATAGCTAAAATGAGTAGATCGAAACATCAAAGTGATCCTATTATTACTAATGAATCTTCAGATTCGGGTGATGAAAATTGCAATACAGACGAGTGTAGTCATATTAATAAAGCGGTTGATTTGAATCGAATCAAAAAAAATTTATCGAAAATTGGTTTTGTTGAAAATTGTCCAGACTGTTGTAATCAAATGTTAGAGGATGTGAATGATTTGCTCGCCGAAATAGATGAGTCAATTTGGTTATGTCTAAAATGTGGTAATCAAGGATGTGGTCGTGCAAAATGTTCACATGCTCTTAAACATTACGATACACCACATTCAGACTCTCATGCTTTATGCATAAATACAACTCATTGGTCGATTTGGTGTTATGATTGCGACAATTCTGTTAATGTCCTATTTAAAAATCGTAAGAAAAAATTATGGGATACGGTAGATTATTTAAAAAGGCAAAAAGATGGTAAATATAACCAGAATCAGTTCGTTTCGAATAGTTTGCTTGATAAGGTAATACACAAAGACTTATAGTAGTATAATTGCATTTTCAAATACGTATTATTTTTGTTTTTTTTTATTCTTTAGACTATCGGTGTTGCCTTAACATTACCTAATCTAACAAACAATGCAGAAAACGATCAGTCTTCGTTAATGAATACTGGATTGGAATTGCCTAGAGCAAGAGGTTTAACCAATCTAGGCAATACATGCTTTTTTAATTCAGTAATACAATGTTTAGGACAGACACCGTATTTATTGGAATTGTTAATGGAAACCGAGAAAGCGGGACAACAATTTCGTTTGCCTGGTGGCAAATTGAAATTAAAAAATAAAGATGAAATTGACTTACCACCATTAGAGGGTAAAAAATTATTAATTATTACAACATTTTCAGTTAATATTACATAATGTTATATTGAGTGATGGAAGGTCAAGCCATGTGTACACATGGTCAAGCTACACAAGCATGGTAATTATTGAGATGAAAAAAAATCGATGGCAATACCAATGGTGACTTTCAGAATAATTCAGTTTTTTATTTTATTTCTCGTCGCAGAAACGCGAATTATTTTTGTTGGGATGGAATATTGTTATAATACTGTTATGCTCAATATATTCTGTCCATATCAACTAGGACGATCCATTGGTAACACAAATAGTACACTCCGCTTTTCAGAAGCTGGCGCAAACGCAGGGACAGAGTTTGTATTATTAGTTGCCTGCTTTCATTGTGACCTTCAATCATTTGCAATCAAAATTTTTAATAATCTTGGTCTTTTATCAATGACTGTTACAACTACAGACCTTCATGAAATAGATAATTTATTTGTTTATTAGGTAAAACCGAGAAATGGCTTCCGCTAATGGAAATTCTAGCAGTTACATTAAGTGAATTGCGAAGCGGCCGTTGTGAAGTATTTAATCCACGTAATTTATTACATAAACTAGTTTTTCGTATGCCACAATTTGGTAGTGGTGAACAGCATGATTCTCATGAGCTGTTAAGGCATTTATTGGAAGCTGTAAGAGAAGAGGACCAGAGACGATATAAAAGTGTTATATTATCGAAATTAGGTTATAACAATAAAACTAATCCGAATACTGTCGATGAGGATCAAAAAAAAATTGTGAAATTTTATGGACAACAAGTATCGGAAATGTTGTTGGCCACTGAGCAAGTGTTTCGTGGTGTACTAGCTAGTACACTGCAATGCCAAGTGTGTCAACATGTATCCCATCGAGAGGAAAAATTCTTGGATTTAAGGTCTGCCAATTAGTCGCAAAAGAGACACAAATAAACGTTAGCTGATCATTCATTTTTCAGTTTACCAATTTTCGAGAAACAAGCATCACATATTTTGAGAAGAAAAGCGGAATATATCGAAGAAGATAATAAACCATCAAAATATCAAATTAAAAAAGAAAAGCGAACAGAAAGAAGAAAGAGTAAGAAACAGAAACATAATAATAAAGGAGAGAATCAGCAAAGTGTATTTATTGATGCACCACCTACTATTACACTTTCTGATGTTTCAATGGATAATAAATCCGAAAGCGATGAATCTGATGCTGATGTTGAAGATAACACTGAAGTTTGTCTTTTTTTTTCTGGCTTTAAATTGCTATGAAGGGTACTAATAGTGGTTATTGTTGGTCAATTTTAGGACACTAATTTAAATAATGCATGTAATGTGATTCCATTACCAGCACCAGGAGAAGATTTTCCGATTAAATGCGAATCAGGTTATAATTCAGATAAATTAGATAATTGCAGTCCCGATTCTAATATTGATGTTTTAAATACATCAACTGAAGTTTGTGTAGATGATAGTGGCGTACCCAGTCCGATAACAACAACAATGAATGAAATTTTGCCAAATAGTCCGGAAACTACACCATCTAGTTCTGACGCAAATGTAGACATGAATAATCTCGTAATAACAAGATTAGATGAAGATTATGATGAGTAAATTTATATAACTATACTTATGTGTTAGATAACAGAGTGTATCTAACATAAGATGAACGAAATACCCGACTAATTTACATAAATTGTAGCTCAACAAATCAACGGCCAGTTTCCCGATTAGAATTTGTAGAGAACAATAATAAAAATACAGATTTGAAAGTTGATTTAGAAAAACTTAGTTTGCTAAATGATGGTGATTCAAATAAGGTTGATTCAATTGATAATCATTCGGAAAAACAAGAAGAACAACAACAATTGATGATTACTGATGAAGCAGCATGCGCAACACTAGACTCAACTGAAATGGTTAATTATCATTCTTGTTTATTTATTTGATATGTATACGTGCTTTAAATTCGTATACAAGGATGAGGATCGGTTAAATTGGAGCAAGTTTTGCAATTTTGGGTTTATTAAAATGCTATTTTAAAATTTGAGAAATTCTTAATATTTCCGGATATAAACGAAAATTTCGATTTTCATTTTTCGTCAATAACTTGAAAACTATTTATCGTGGAGAAATAAAAGTTGTACATTATTAAGGCCCCTTTTTAAATGATTTTACCTAATGTCAGATATTCCACAGGACTTTAACTTTCTTAGATATTGAGTACTACCTTCAATAGTTCTATCAGTTTTCAGGTTATTCTTGTTTATCTCTGGAAATATCAGAAATTTCTCAAATTTTAAAACACCATTTTAGTAGGCTCAAAATTGTGTAACTTCACCCCAAATTAACTGACCACGTATCTCTTACCGCTTCCGAGATCCCAATACTTCCATACGAATTTGAGAATTTGAAACACCCTGTATATATCACCTGTACAAATCTTTCGTTTTTTGTATGAATAGATGGATCAAGATGAAGATGTAGAAGATATAAGAAAATATTCAGGTACATTGGCACCACGTTACTATAATGATGATGGTGAATGTTCAGTTGAATCGTGTCTAAATCAATTTACCGAATGTGAATTATTAATGGGTGTGAATCGAGTGGGTTGCGATTTGTGTACGAAAAATAGTGGAACAAACAAAACGGTTTATAGAGATGTTTCGAAACAATTGCTGATTTCGAATCCACCGGCTGTTCTAATATTACATTTAAAACGGTTTCAAGTAAGAATGATTTTATTTTTACTGATAATTCATAGCATACTACAGAAGAAAAAAAAAACAATTAAAATTTTGTTATTTTAATTGTTTTTTTTTTTTTTGTGAAGTAAGGATTATAAGAACTGTATACATTTGAGCATACTTATTGAATTTCGTTTCTTTTTTTGTTTCAATTGCAGGTTTTCCGTTTTCGTTCAACAAAAGTATCGAAATTCGTTAAATTTTCAACCCTCTTAGATATTGCTCCATTTTGTTCAAATCGTATACGTGAGTTACCAAATTTTGATCCATTACAAACGAAAGTTTTATATTCTCTGTATGGTGTTGTTGAACATAGTGGTTCAATTCATGGTGGTCATTATGTGTCCTACATTAAAGTACGAGCTCGATTAGAAGAGAAAAGTCCTAGATGGAATTTTATACCAAAAAATCAACAACAAAACTTTAACACATTTATTGAAATGAATTCTAATCAAATGATGGATGAAGGGAATGAACAACAACCAAATGGAAAATGGTACTATATCAGTGATTCTCATGTAGCAGAAGTTTCCGAATCGAAAGTTCTATCTGCTCAAGCCTATTTATTATTTTATGAGCGTTTAATATAAATTAGCTGATCACATTTAAATTAATTTAATTTATATTTTATTTATGTAGCTAGTTCATTCAGATATTCTCTTAAATTTTATGTTATTCTAATGTTTAGTAGTATCTTATAGAACTATTAATTTTCAAAATTTCAATTTAATTCTAATGTATTTAATAATAATTGCAGTTTTTTAAATTTACTAAATTTATATAATTATAATATGATTCAAGGCGAGATTTGAATTTACGACTCCGTAGGTTGCTTGAATTTGTCAATTTTTCCTGTTTTCATTTTAAAAATAAAAAAACAAAACAGTGTTAAATAACATATATTCAATAAAACTTATTCAATTTATATGAATTTTATTTAGTTGATTTTTTTCCTTAATAATTTTTGAATGAAATACGTAATAAAGACATAGAGGTTGCCTGGTATTATAAAGCTACTAATTAAACTCTAGATTTCAGTAAGTTCGGACATTCCTGCAAACTGATTATTCACAAATTGTACGTAATATTTTTATAAAATATTACGGCTCCTTCATCAATTAACCATACATTACCTCCATTTTATTAACAAAAGTAAATTAAATTTGAATAAAAAATACACGAATAAATCTGATCTGATATTCTCAGCATAGATAAATATTTATCGGCGTCCTTAGCAAACACATGAGAACTATAGCTGCAGACATATAACAATATAGTTGCACACGCAGTGCAATAGATCAATAGATCCTCTGTCATGGGGTTATGCAATATTAATTACATACCGAAGTATAAAGCGTTGATATAATTGAGAGATTTGCTGGTTGCATAAATTGATAAATATATGTTCAATTATACATTAAAAATTGCGTTAATGAATTAATTTAAATAATAATGTAACTGATTTCAAATAGTACGCGTGTAACACAGTATTTTTTTACACAAAATATTAATTATTCATGAAGGGCTATTTTACTTGAATTATATCTATTTTTTCCACACTTCCCTCTACATGCGTGCATATACCTATATAAATAGAAAATAGACTGCTGTAAGATGTAGTTAAATTTTTATTATAAGTGTGTGTGTATGAATGATATAAATAAATATTTTTTTAACTGCAAAACTTGTAGTACAGTAAAGTAAACGAAAAAATATTATCTAATAGTAAATATTGATAAAATCATAGCTATTAAATGGAAATGGTTCTTATAAATACTTAATTAGTAATTATATTGTGATTTGTTTTATTCTATCTTGAGTTTTAATAGAAGAAATGAAGCCGGTTACTACAGAATTAGTATTAAATGGGAAAATTGATGTTCAAAGTGTTATACCAAAAAACAGGTAAGTTTTTTTTTTAAATTTTACAATTGGGAAAATTGGGTTACATGCATTTCCAACTTCGCTTTTTTTATATATTAAAAATTCAAAATTCCATCACGGGAAGATATTTCGTTTACTGAAGGATAACATAAAAACTCCCCTATTTCAGAAAATACATAGTGCAGTATTATTATTTCCATCAATAATAAGTTGTAATAAAATAATAAAAAAATCAATAGAAATATGAGTCATAAAATAACAATAGCAATGCATATGTCGACGAGGACATGCCTTTTTTTAATGTGATTAATCTAACGATAAGAATCGTGCAATAGTAGTATATTCGCGTTAAGTATAATTTACCTATATATGTTTTATTTTAATGTAGGCAAGATCTATTGAAATGGAATGGCTGGGGATATAAGGATTCAAAATTCATTAAAAAAAATGACGAGGTTTATTTTACAGGCAATCGGTAAGTAGTTTTATGATTAATATTTATAATAATAATGTTCCAGCTGGACATAAAAAATTAGTCCAGTATTAGCCAGATGCAAATGAAATTTGAAAATAGTAAAATTAAACGTCCATTCCAACTAGGTGTCAAACTGGACGAATCCAGTCAATCCAGTGTAGGCCAACTGGATTGCGTCACCTGCCTGTCTGCAAGGGAGTCAACTCGCTTGACTGCTGAAAAACATTTGAATTTTGAATTGAATTTTGTTGTTCTGTTATTTAATCTTAGTTGTTTGTGTTTTATATTATGATTTATTTTAAAACTTTCCATAGGCCATAGTAAATCTGTTCATTACCGCCATTTGACGTGAATTGGATAGGTTCACGTTTCACGTCACTTTCAGTTTAGTTCAGTTCACATCGAACCACAAATTTATTCAATCCCATTGATAACTCCCCGAACGATGTACATACTACATACATTAGTGATGACTGAACTAAGAACACCTAAGTATAGCCGTTGCAAATTAAAAAGACAATTATACATTATGTTGCAATTATGGAAGACTATAAAATTACTATTAATATTATTATTATTAAGATTATTATTATAGATCTCCATAGTTGCAATCGACTTATGACAGCGCGACAGTGTCATATTTATTTAGAACAAATTATTGTTTTTTTGGCCAATATTTTAAATTGAATTTTTGAAATATATATTTCTTTATTTTTATCAATTTAAAAATTGAAATTGGAATAATATATTCAAATAAGGGGACCCCACATTTAACAAATGCTCGAGACCTGGTAATGGTTTGTGGCGGCCTTGTTCTTTAAATGCAGTATGAGCGTTGTACGGAGGTGGCCGTTGTTTGGAGGTAAAAATCTATGCATACAAATTATTTTACATAGTAAATTTGAGTAAATTTGTGTTTTCGTTGTTAGCATTGATTAGGTTCGATGAATATACATCTATTTATAGCTGTGCTACAAGTAATAACAATTTTTAATTATAAAAACAAACCTTAAGTTACGTTTTATAGGTTTTTTTACGATCTATACTATGCCCATAGTGATAACTTTGTGACCTTCAATTATTTATAAAGCCACCATTCCTACTTAATACTAGGAATTTATTGCGTTTATTCATTTATAATTATTTTTCTTCTGTTTAGCTATGCAATTGGTGAATTACGTTTACCACATTTAGTTACATGGGTTGAAACAGTACTAAATGTTAATTTAAACTATCCGAACCGATTTAATCAGTTACCAAATGAATCCGATTATCCATTACTCAATATTACCGATGAACATATGACAGCCATTGAAAATTTACAAATTTTACATTCAATTGATGTAATTGATCGTGTTGTAAGGGCACATGGTCATACACTGAGTGATATCTTTACATTGAAATTTGGTCATTTCGAACGTATACCTGATGTTGTTTTATGGCCTAAATGTCACCAGGATGTCATTCGAATTGTTGAATTTGCAACAAAAAATGATTTAGTTGTACGTTAAACTTGCTGAGCACTCTACAATTGCTAATACTAATGTACTTGTATAACTTTAAGATCATTCCATTTGGTGGTGGTACATCTGTATCAGGTGCAATTGAATGTCCAAAAAACGAACGACGGACAATATTAAGTCTGGATACATCTCAAATGAATCGTATTTTATGGTTGGATAAAGAAAATTTAGTTGCGTGTTGCGAAAGTGGTATTATTGGTCAAGATTTGGAAAGGGAATTGGCAAAATGTGGTTATACAACTGGCCATGAACCAGATAGTTATGAATTTTCCAGTTTAGGTGGATGGGTTGCTACTCGAGCATCTGGTATTATAATAACTCAATTCGAATCGAATACATGCAGTTCATTCAATTTTAAAAGAATATTGTGTGAAATATTTTTAAACGTCAATGTATAGTTAAGCGTTTTGATTGTTAATGGCTATTCACGCATCAAGGTTATTTGAATCAGAAAATGGCAGCTGCGAATAGTTACAGATATCGAAGTATTAAACGTTCTAATCTGCCATAGTTATAGAATTTTAGGTGCAGCGGAGTAACAGTAAATTTCAACATCTACGTATATGGGCATGCGCATGACAAAATCAGCGTTTCTTTTTTGACAGTGCGCATACCCAGTTAATAATAAAACTAGTTTTAGCTACTTAAACCACAAATTGCTATTTCATTCGCATTTATCATTGTAGCATAATGTTCATTTTAAATTGTATGATCTCTATATACAATTATTATTATTATAGAACAAGTGAAAATTTATTTATAATTTTGTTTAAGGAATGAAAAAAAATACGTATGGCAATATCGAAGATTTAATTGTCCATTGTAAAATGGTAACACCGTGTGGTGTATTGGAAAAAAATTGTCAAGTGCCTCGTATGAGTTGTGGACCAGATTTTAATCATGTAATTATGGGTTCAGAGGGTACTTTAGGTGTAATAACTGAAGTAATAATTAAAATTCGTCCATTGCCTAAATGCAAACGTTATGGTTCGATTGTGTTTCATAATTTTAATGATGGTGTGAATTGTATGAGAGAAGTAGCGAAACAAAGGTTAATTTCAAAATGTCCAAGTCTTAGAAATTTATGTGGATCGTATGATAATCGTAAAATTCTTTTCTTTTTTTTTGGCCGGCGGATTATAATAACCCCCTTTGAATGACTCTAGTCTATATTGATTGGATATTGCGATATGGCTGATTTTATGATATATTAATAGGTTCTTTCCAACTAGTTTTTGACTAGCAGTTTCTAAGTTTATAATTAGAAATTTATGGTTAATTTGTTAGTGGGTAGATTGAAACTGTTAAATTTTATTTTTCTAATTCAGTGCCGAAAAGTGTACTTTTCGGTATCAGCAAATCCTGCAAATGACTTGTTAAAATGTCTACCAACATATTAATGCATTTACTGCGCATGCTTACAACTAATAGTACCTCGGCCTAGCTCAAACTAAAATAAACTATCACGAAATAGTTGATTATATTAAAACAGTAAGTTGGAATGTGCGATTTTTAGTTAGAGTTTCAGTTTTGTAAAGTTGAGACAATTTATACGTACTGCGCATGCTGTTTACAATTTCAAATCTAGTTTGAAGCCACGTTGGAAAGAACTTTATTATTACTAATACGTAATATTAGTAACAAATTTAAATCAATCGATATGAAAATAATTAATAATAAAAAAGATAAACGTATTTTTCGTTTACATACAATATTGGACGTATGTATAAATAAATCATAAAGCTTGATAATAAAATTATGTAATTTTGAAAACTGCGACTTTGTACCTTGTAAAATTAAATAATTAAACAAACAATCTTTATACCTTCAGATTTACATTTCAGTTTAACTCTTTCTACTTACCTAATTGAAATGTAAATCTAGGTATAAATTATTTCAATTAACTAAATAATTGATATAATTATTTAGATGTCAACCAGCATCGATTCGTTTAATGGATAATAACCAATTTCAATTGGGAATGATTTTAAAATCCGAGAGCACATTCTTTAATACATTGATTGATGGCATGAAGAAATTGTATATAACAAAAATTAAAGGTTTTGATCCAGATCATATGTGTGTTATGACATTGCTTTTCGAAGGTGATGAAAATGATGTAAAAATTAATGAAAAAAAAATATACGATATTGCGAATCATTTTAATGGATTACCTGGTGGACAAGCTAATGGTGAAAGAGGATACATGTTAACATTTCTCATCGCTTATATACGAGTAAATAAGTTTAATTTTTATTTGTTATAATTCATTTCAATCTTTAAGTATATACTTTTTGTAGGATCTTGGTTTAGAGTACAACGTAGTAGCAGAATCATTTGAAACATCAGTACCATGGGATCGTGCCAAGATTCTTGTGAAAAATGTAAAGTATGTCGTCAGCGAAGAGTGCCAAAAACACAATTTAACACATTTTGTTATAAACTGTCGTGTAACACAAACATATGATGCTGGTTGTGTGATTTATTTTTATTTGGCATTTAATTACTCGAACACTAAGGACCCAGTTGGGCTATTTCATTATTTAGAAGAGAAGGCACGTGATGAAATCATAAATTGTGGTGGTAGTATATCGCATCATCATGGTGTTGGTAAATTGCGAAAAAAATGGTATCCACGCACCGTATCGCATGTTGGTGTTAATTTATATCGTGCTGTAAAAAATGAATTGGATCCAACAAATATATTCGCTACTGATAATATCGTATCGGAGAATAATAACATTGACATACCAAAATCTAAGTTGTAAATGTGTGGTCCTATTTTCTATAATAAAACTTATAAATAAACTTAGTCTATATGCATATTTATAAGTATGCATAACTAGAAAAAAAGAATTTTTGTTAAATCTCAAATTAGAATAATTACAATAATTAATTCTTGCAGCGCCATTGTTTAGTTACCATTTTGAATGTTTTAATTAGGTGTACTGTTTTTATTGATTGCTAATATGTTAATCTCTGGTTTCCTAATTTTTTTTATGATTTTTTATAGTAAATTTATTTCACATTTGTTCTTACGTTATTTTTTTTACGTTTTACGAATGATAGTTATGCAACTAATTAAACGCAATTCAATTTCAATTTTGATTTCGTCATATTAACCTAACTTTTTGAGCATATATATACAATTAGATGGCAATAATGGTATATTATGTATATAATATATATATTATAGACAATTAATTATTATTAATTGCCTTTATTTATTAAACTAAGACAATTTTTAATTCCTATAGACGTATATAATGGTTAAATATAAACTATACGATCATTACAACCGCATAACTTTTCTAAGGAAACCATCAATGGAATTTGTTAATATAATTAAAACATTAGTTCGTTATCAACAGTGTCGGACTTATTGCTACTAAACAGTAAATATCTTATGTTTGAGCAATACCCAGCTATCATTAACACACAAATTAAATTTATTGCGTCATCACTATATTATATTTGTACAAAACATATTTTGTTTTTAAAATGGAATTAAATTTACAATCATATAAAAGTTTACTAGGGTGAAAATTATTCTATTACTAGAATATTTTATTATGCTTTGCAATTGTAATTTAAAGTATTATTCAAATTAATATTTAAATTTAAGCTGTCCCAACAGCAACGCAATGTTTTTAATTTTTCACAGAAACGTTTTAAAAAATGTATTCGGTAAAAGGCACAGTAATAAAAATAGTAAAATATATTCAAGATTTTATTCCATTTTATATACACCAGATCAATCATCATCGATCAAAGGTAAGCACGTCAAAATATAAATAAAAATTAAATGAAGTCATTGATAAAATTCAAGGCGAAAGAACCAAAATGAATATGTTTCAAGCAATTAATAATGCAATGGATATTGCATTAAAAACTGATAAAAGTTCAGTTGTTTTTGGTGAAGATGTCGGATTCGGTGGAGTGTTTCGATGTACATTAGATTTACAAAAAAAATATGGCAAACAACGTGTCTTCAATACACCATTAAGTGAACAGGGCATTGTTGGATTTGGAATTGGTTTGGCAGCAGCTGGTAGTACAGCAATTGCTGAAATACAATTTGCTGATTATATTTTTCCTGCATTCGATCAGGTTAAACCTTTCGATATGCACATTTGTATCTCATAGCTACATCTACTTTATTTCTTACTCAGATTGTAAATGAAGCTGCAAAGTACCGGTATAGAAGTGGTGATCAATTCGATTGTGGAAAACTAACTATACGATCACCATGTGGGGCAGTTGGCCATGGTGGTTTATATCATTCTCAAAGTCCTGAAGCATATTTTGCTCACACGCCTGGACTAAAAGTAAATACATGTAAAACTTTTAAAATATAGGTATTGGCCGCCGTCATTTTTGATTAATTTTATTATATGAATGCTCAATTAATCAATGAATTGTACATAATTATGTCTTTGCGAGCCCCTGGTTTCAAAACGGGCCAATGCATTGAGTGCAGAATAAAAAAATTTCGTTTTTTGAAGGAATAATGGAAACAAATTTACTGAGTCATGGCCTACTTGAAAAGGAAACCGTATTTTACTATCTACTTTTAATTTTGTCTTAATAATAACTATATTATATCTATTAATTATACAAAGAACATTAACATTATGAAAGATGAATAAATACTATAGATATAGCAAATACCATCTATAGTATTTGATATCGATAACCTTCAATATGAATTGAAAATGGCGTCTACGAACACTTTTCGACTTATAGATCCTGGACAATACTAATTTTTGCGAACATGCCAGATGCTGGTGTGTGTTAATCATTTATTTGCTTTTTTTCTACCAAAATATACAGATTGTAATACCCAGAGGTCCAACAAAAGCAAAGGGCTTATTGTTAAGTTGTATACGAGATCCGGATCCTTGTTTAATATTTGAACCAAAAGCACTTTATCGAGCAGCTGTTGAACAAGTACCAATTACAGACTATCAATTACCAATAGGAAAAGCGGATATTCTAACAGAAGGTAATCAACATTTTATAATTTCCTTGTAGCTAATAAGATCATTTACCTAATTACTGTTAAAGAGAAATTATTTATTAATGAGTTGTTTACTAGCTAACTATTTATGTGCATCGAATTATTCATAATGATTTTCTACAGGAAGTGATTTAACTATGATTGGTTGGGGTGCTCAAGTTCATGTATTAATTGAAGTCGCTTCAATATTGAAAAATCAATATAATAAATCATGTGAAGTAATTGATTTGGTATCGATTTTACCATGGGATGAAGAAGCTGTTTGTAAAGTATAAAAAATAGATTGATTTTGTTTAAGATTCCATCCTTTTAAGCTAATAATTATGTTGATATTTTTAGTCTGTATGTAAAACTAAAAGACTATTAATAGCACATGAAGCTCCATTAACTTCGGGATTTGGTGCAGAAATTGCTGCAACTGTTCAGGTTGGTGTCATACATATTGCTGCATCTAAATTACCGAAAGGAAACAATAAAGACGGATTTTATTTTAGGAAAAATGTTTTCTAAATTTAGAAGCCCCCGTTTGTAGGGTAACTGGAGTGGATACTCCATTTCCACATGTTTTTGAGCCATTTTATTTGCCAACGAAATGGCGATGTGTGGATGCCGCATTAAAATTATTGAATTATTAAGAAAAGTGATGTAAGTAAATAAATAAGCATTTATTTTTAATAAAAAAAAGAAGATAATATTAATAAAAATATTTATAATAAATTTTTCAGACGCGATTTTTTTCTAGATCATTTTCGTTTTCATTCAGGACTGTTTCTGCTATTATATTTCTAATTCGTTCATTTTCCTCTACTAGTGATTTTATCGCTTGTTCATTGTCCTGTAAGCATAACGACAAAAACAACAAATTAATTTTCAGTGGCGACGTAGTATTAATTAATTAATTAATTAATTATAATTATATTTAAAATTACTTTAATCGTTTCCTTATATTTATTATGAATTTCCTCATTAGTTGATATGGCAAGTTCAACGTTTTTCCTTGCAATTTCAGGCGAAATGGCCGACATACCCATAATTGAATTTAATTTCCTATTTTGTTTCATTTCAACTTGTAATGATTTCCGTAAAGAATTCGTTTCAACTAATAATGTTGCATTTTCATCTATTAAACGTACTTTATCAAAACTTAGTGTATTTGTATGTTTTGCCGCCTTAAAACAAAAATTGAAAGAAAATGTTTAAATTAGAAACAATTGAATGAATATTATTTCCTTTTTGATCAATAGAAAAATTAATTACTTGAGTATGTAAAGTGGCTACTGTACGCTCAAGGAAATCCCTTTGCCTTAAAAATTCACTTTTGGCTTCCGTGTCTTCTGCTTGACTTACTTCAAAATCTTTATCAGCATTATATTTGCTATACATTTGCTACAATTTGTGATTGAGAAAAAAATATCGAACTACATTTAATTAGGTTTCCTAACTAGGAGAATAACATGCCCGAAAATGTAATGACTCGATGTGTTACGTTGGAGTAGTGTCCAATTATAAAATAATAACTGATCTGTCAATCATCCTAGTTTAGCAAACTCGATAATGTCTACAGTCCATACAATTTAGAAAGACTCTTGTACATTGTACAAGTGATACAATAATAAGTACAAATCTAGTGCCAAGCCATGATACTAAGACTAACAGTAGTAGTGTAGTCTTAGTATCATGGCACCAAACTAAAGTTATCATTTATTTAGAATATGGACGACTGTAATAAGGAGGGAAAACGAAAAAAAAAAAGCAGGCGCTCGATAGGTAGCGCCGAAGTAGACTAGTACCAATAATTTAACATTGTCTATATAGGAAGTTTCATTTTTAAAATTTTAAAAGAAAATTGCAGATTTTGATACAAAAAATTTAAACTATGATTGTGTTATCGGATTATTTATTACAACAAATTCATTTTCATTTAAGCAATAAGCGTTATTGTGCAATTATTTAAATTTTAATATTATACGATCAGCCGCGTAGAAACCCCATTTTTAAATTATTGTCCAATGGGAGCCCAGTCTTGCAACTCCCGCAACAAAACAACGTCTGTCTTTGTACATTTTAAATATTAATGTTTTGAAGATAATATAAATAATGAAATTAAGTTTAAATGAAAATTAAAACATAAACAAAGTATACTAACTCTTTTTGTAACCGTGAGCATATTGAGGCTGAGGTTTTCAAGCTCAGAAATATTTTGATATTTATACAGTTGTTTCCGCTCCTACTTATAGTCCTCCATAATTTATAATAAGATAGAATCGATATAAGCAGAACATTTATTTTAAATTATTTAAACTGTAGACTGCAGTAGAGTACGTATTTACTATTTACTTTAATAGCTTTTTGTAACATAGGCACATTTTGTATCAATCCACTAGCATTATGTATATCAATTCGAATTTCTTTCAATGCCTTTTTCATCATTACATTCTTACTAATTTCTTTTCGCACTTCATTTGCTGATGCTGCTAATTTAGCACGAGTTTCAGCCAATTGTGTATCTAAATGGAAAATAACTTTTTGTAAATTTTCTAATTCACGAACCATCTCGTTCAATTGAACAATTTGTTCTTGTATCATTCGTTCCTTCGGTTCGATTTGCGATTTTAATTCTTTTATCTGAAGAAAAAAAATATTTTATAGTATATCAAATACAGGTTTTACGTCTAGTATGTATCAGGAAATATGATTTTTTACTCGTAACCTAAAATGATCATGGCCTACTAGTCAAATCTTATTTCCTCAGATACACACTACACACGTTAAGGATCACCTTAAAATCTAATATGAACTTAAACTTTTCCAATTCCTGATTTTTACTTTTCAATTGAAATATTCTTTTCTCTTTATCATCAATTGCATTATCTCTTTCAGCTACTTCTTTCTTAACACTTAAAATATCCTTCTCCAAATCACTAATAATACTTTTAAATTTCACATGTTCATTTTCAAGAATGTAAACTTGATGTTTATAGTCATCGGCTTCTTTTTGCAGTACTAAATTGAAGAGTTTTAATTAATAATTTTTTACATCGTGATACGCTTTTTCTTCCCATATCTTCTCTTCCTTACTTACCTAATAATTTCTTTTTAATAACAGCCGCTTCTCCTTTCAGTCTCACATTTAAGTCTTGTTCCTGTTTCATTGATTTCTCATGTACCGTTTTCAATTCATAAATCTCTCGATCGCAATCATCTTCCATTTGTTGTTTAATTGATTCGTGTTCATTTATTAGTTTTGATATCCTTTCTTTGAGCTAAAGCAAATGGATACATAGCCGTGATAAATACGGTACTGTATATATACACTAAGGAATAATGGAGTTATAATGAAATGAGTGAATGAGCGTTTTATAATTTAATTGCGATGCTTGTTTAGCCAATTCAAAACTTAAATCCAAATAAGAAATTATTAAATTTTGCGAATTAAAGTTTTAAATTTAATCTTTTTACAGAGAAAAGTAAGTTGAACATTTTGAAATTGTCAATTTTATAAAAATAAAGGGATCTGTCCATAAAAAATAGCAAATGAACACCGTAGTGTATACCGTAGATATTTACTTCTTCAATAATTTCATTTTTTTCTTGTACAATTTCAATATACTTAATATTCAATGATTCCTCGGAGGTAGCTTTTTCTTTTTTTAATATTTCGTATTGTTCGTCTCTTTCTTTAAGCATTTTATTCACTCTCTCTTCGAACCTAAAATATTCATGCAGGTACACATTGTTAGAGTTAATTAATATCAAGTTTGGTTATTTTACTTAATAAATTTCTTATATTCAGCAATTAATTTTTCATTAAAATTCGCCTCTAATTTCTGTACGACGATTTCGTGATCACTATTCATTTTTGCAATGTCATTGTTTATATTGTTGATCTCTTGAATGTGATCACCTTCCATTTGCTAAGAATATTCGCAATTTAATTATTCATAATTCATTTTCCACTGCTTACTTACTTCATTTTTAATTTTCAATTCTTCAATTGCATGACAATACTCGGCATGGATATCTTTCATCATTAATGAATATGATGCATCATTTTGACGCATCTGATATGAATGCTCAGTTTCTAATTCGACTAAACGTACGTTAAGCGCATTAATTTTATTCACTTTATCTTCGAGAATTTGTTTTGATAATAGAATCTCAGTTGATTCGATGATTTCTTTATCTCGTTTTACCGACAATTCTTCGGCATTTAAAATTTTCCAAAAGCATAAACTACCATCTTCTGAACCGGTAATTATAAAACGATCATCGTATGTGATGCACATCTAAAATTTTAAAACTGTAACTGTTCTAATTCGAAAGCTAGACTCATTTTAGACTATTTTCCTGTACAAGAAAATCGTAAATGATTTTCTAGCATCATGTGAAGGGAAAACTAAAAAATTGTACAATAATATATTGATGTTCTATACATATTATGCGAGAGCATGCGCATATGGTCAAGTTGGCCTGCTGAGATCATAGCTATGGAGAACTCTAATAAACAGTAGAATCGATCTAACAGAAATCAAAATATTTACAGGTCAAAAAATTTGTTGTCCACCAGATGGAGTCGTGTTTCTAGTGCTAATTGTCAGATCAGTGACGTGCTTTTTTATTTTTTCATTTTCAAATCATTGTCATATTTTACACTAATTTTGACATTTAAAATAATCCATAGTATTCCAAAGAAACGATATAACTATTAAATAATTGTTGATAACAATTTCAAAATAAATTTTATATAATAAATTAAAAATTATTTTTGTAATATATTTTTACCCAAGTCTACAACACGTCACTGATCATAGAATTAATAATATGGGGAAAACAAAACTATGTCCATTTTTTAAATAACAATTGTTGTATTATTTTTATATATAATAAAGATTTATCGTCGTATCGTTGTTTTTTCTCTTCGAAAAAACGACGGGTTACCACTTTATTGTATTCTTGTTGTGAAGGCAACATATAATTAAAGTTAGCGCTGATAATGATATACATGTAAGAGCCAATAGTAATTTATTTGTCTGGTGATGCGCAAAAATGGGCGAAACATGTCACAATATTATCAATACAGAAAAAATTTAACAGGACCTAATTTTTGGGTATCTTTATTATATATACAAATAATTAATAAATTATCCTTTGAGATAATGCTGGCGAAATATTTATATTTAATTGTTGTATTATATTAAATATGCATTTTTACAATCATACTTTTAATCTGCTGCCATAAAATCTACGATTTTCCGTAAAAACAAGAAAATTTAATTTTCTCATAAGAGCAACGTTACAGATGATATCTCTGCTAATCGCAGCGCCTCTTAATGGCAGTAGATTTTTTTCTCTCGTTCTCACCCCTTATAGTTCTCCATAGCTTGGCAATTACTTTATGTAGAGTCATTTTAAATGATTGAACGTTACGTGGCAATTACCTATTTTGTATTAATTTTTATCTATTTAGCACAAATATCATATCTTATCGTATCTTATGTATACACTAATTATTATATTTTCATTATTATGCCTATACACTTGTTTACCGTTGCAATTTTCAATCATTTACAATGGCTACATATATACAGTACATGTAATTACAGTTGTTATAGCATTTTTATGCATAGCGAATTCCAGATAGTTCACTCTTTCCAGTAACGGTAATTTGACAACAAATACAGATCCTCGATTGCCAGCCACAAATAGCATTGTATCCAATTGGGATAGAATCACAACATCTAACATACCAGCAGTTACTGGAGTTAGAACTACATCCCTTAAATACATATCTGTAATTGAAGATGTTCAAAACACCACTTAATTTATGATGTAGGTACCTATAAATATTAGCATCAACCAATTCCCTTATACGACCATCATTTCCAACAGCGTATGTTTCCTTTCCGCTTCGACTCAATGCAACACTGGTGAATGACGTCTTTTTTATAATCATTTCAGTTTGTCGTAGGGAATTTAAAACATCCCAGATGTATATTGCGCCATCCTTGCCACATGAAGCTAATAATGTATCATTTAAACACCATGACATTGATGTAATCTAAATAGAGAAATCAGAGGGTTTTATCAAACAATCAGTCTCTTAACAGGTGATGTGTCTATTCAGAGAGAATTTATTTACCCTTCCATTATGTCCTTTTAGCACATACATCAGGTCCAAACGAATACTTGAATAAACTTGTATTACATTGATATTGGTTGCGGCAAATAAATGACCTAAATTACTGAAACTAGCCAATGTACAATTGCGTATTTGAAATTCCTTTGTAACTGTTATATCATCAATTGTAACAGTCATAAAACGTAGTTTATCCGAGAATCCTATTAGGCAGTATAAACCGGTTGGATGTAAAGCGATTGAATAAATGTCATCCTCGAAATTCTGTACAAATTCCAGTTCATCTGTATCGTAATTCCATATTTTGATTGAACGATCCGTTTTGCCTAAAGATCAGATATATTTAGTGATAATAGAAGTACAACGTTCAAGGGATTTTGATAGTTCAATACAAAGATATTCTTTTATTCGCAGTGAAATGTTTCGTGGTCTGTATTGACCACGAAACATCTTCAGGCCGAAGAATAAAAAACTGCACGTATTCCTATACTTGTTTTCGATTGACTAATTAATGAAAATCAGGAGATTCGCAATAAATGTTTATGGCCTTAAAAAATGACGTTGAGACCATTTTAATCGCAAATAAGAGAACATTTCTGAATTAAACTATGAATGTATCAACACATAGACAGATTTATTCAATAAAGATATTTATTTGTCATCAATATGTTACCCCCTGTTATACACAATGGTTTCCATCTGGCCACAGCCATACAACCAACTGGACCTAAATGTAATGGATACCCATATTCTTGCATTACAATTTCCGGAATATTTGACATAGATGAGGCTGTATTGGTTTGATCGAATGATAAATGTGTTGAATATATTTGTGTTTCTTTACATGTCGCTATAAGACAGTCCTAATAAATAAAAATTTAATGAATAGTCATTAATATAAATTAGATATATCAATGAATCAATACAAACTTGAGCACTATTAACTCGAATACAATTAATCGTTGTTTTAATCTCTTTTGGTCTTTCATCGTATTCTCGATAAATCTTTTTATCTGGTATTTGGAAAATGGTCCGTTTTCGGTATTTGTACGGCGATTCACGTTCGAATAAATGAATTTTTCCTTTAAAAAAACACACACAAATCATCAAATGTATTCCACTCTAAGTATTCTAATTGTCATTTGACGATCAATCATTTAAAATGTCTCGTAATAATCGTATAAATCGTCGTAATAAGTCCTGTATTTTTACTAACCATGCAAATAACCAAAAGCAAATCCTTTAGGAAAACTATACAATGAACGAATTTCGTAATTTTGATCATCAATTTCGACTTGTTTATTAGTATCTGCCCTTGTATCTGATGCAGACGATGATTTCGAAGTTACCACAGATGTTTCTTCTAATCTGTAAAAGGTAAACTCTGTTAGGCTAGATAGACGAAGTCAAAAAATGAATTTCTACATTCTAATGACTGAATAATTACAATTATTTCTTAGATACTAAAATCAACTGATGTGGACTTATTACAAAATGTATTCGGTTCACTTACTTTTTCCGAAGAACTTTTATCCTTCAAAGTACGCGTAAATAATACAGAAATTATTAAAATCGAATCAAAAGTAATATATATTGTCGGATTAAGTGGGCATTACAGTTTACAAGTTTTCTTGTCGGCAAGTTAATTTTTGACAAGTTTTGCACTACGCATGCGCTTATTGCATTAATTAACAAGTTTTCTTCGATTTGTCGAAAATAGACAAGCGCAGAAGTTCTGCCGCAGAACTTCTGCGCTTTTTTTCTTGCCACTTGTCGGCCAGTTTGGTAATATTTTGTATCAATTCAGGTATACCAATTAAAATTTTAATTCCCAAGGGAACAGCTGATATTTATGTTTATATTTAATAAACTGTTGTAAAAATTAGCTTTGAAAATTTTGTTTATCTAGTAACGAATATTATATTTTATCTACTGTACTAATTTACCATAAGGATAAGTATTGAAATATGAGATAGATCTATTTTAAATGGATATATTTTTTTATTTTGGGTTGGCATTTATTAATGTAATCGAAATTGTCGAAAAGAAAATTGGCGGCTGTAAAGTCCACTTTAGATATGTATTTTTACTTACTCATCTTTTAATTTCATATTAATTACATTCATATCACTAGCATTATAAATAGCTCGTAATTCACCGGTTTCTAATATTAGAATTTTCCCTTTATTATTACCAACAATTATGCGATCTTGTGATAGCCAACAGCAACTCGTATAAACAATTGGTTCGTATTTATTATAGCCGAATTGGCGCCAAGTATAATCTGTACAACCTAGACATCTTAATACAGAATCGCCAATAAGTATTAATTGATTTGCATCATTTGGATTACAAGCCACCTATATACAGATAGTATAGTAGAAAAGATATTAATATCTTCTGGTCTTTATTTTTCATTCAACTTAGATTCGATAGGTTCATGTAGGATTTTTCTCACACCTGAACAATTGTGCCAGTATTATTTAAGTTATTTGCTCTAGTAAAACTTTCCAATCGTCCTTTATCACATTTGAAACAATATAATGCCCAGTCAGGTTCTCCAGTTACACAAATTAAATTTCTGGAATTATACGTAAAGTCGATTGCTGCATATCGATTAGCATTTATATCTTTATCGGTCGGTAACGATAGAACCCTTTTTTTACGGAATGTTTCTGCACACCATAATGTCACTGTAGGACATTTGTCGGTTGTTTCTACAGTGGCAATTAATTTTCTAAAAACAGCAATACATGAATAGTAATTCCAAAAATGTACGTGTTGTAACTTTAGTTATAAAAGTTAAACGAACTGATGGTTGATTAAACTATACACTTAATTACAAAACGTCTATCCAACACTTACTTATCAGGACTGACAGCAACATGAGTTAAATTCACACCTTTATCACGTAATTTAATGAATTTCTGTTTACGATTATTCAAATTATGAACAGCCACAACCGAACCAACTGGATAGACAATTTCATCATCTGATAGAAAATGGATATTATTTTTTAATGATGTTTCTAAACCAAGGACAAAACGCGGTTGAAGATTTGGTTGTTGTGATGATCCTGCTGATGGTGTTGTTGCCATTTGTTAATTCTAATTAAATACCTTCTTTAATTGAAAGGAATATTATATATGCGTACTTGGGAATTATTTAATTTATTGATTGTTGCTATGGAAACATTAGCATTTTTCCATAGGTTTTTAATACAAATTAAAAGAAAGGATTTTAAGTAATTCAAATGTCGCCTATAAATAATTAGATTGTATATTGCGGATTATAAAATAGGATATTATTTTATCTCTTAACAAAAAGTTAACAAGTCTTAACAAGCAGGAAATATAATTCTAGGATGCCTTGAAATTATGGTTTAGAAGCACCATCTATGTGCAGTCTCTCCAAGTTGATTAGATTTTTATTCTAATATAAGTAGCGCATTCGCCATAATATCAACATACTTCCAATGTTTGAACCCTGCTTACACCTACGGTACTTGCCAATGGTTTCATTACATTTTCTACATCATTTCACGCGCCCTTAAATAATAACACTTGAAGGGGAATAAAATAAAAACCCCCGAAAAAGAAAAATAACGAAGGGAATTTCTATGCGTATTTCCTATTTTTATTTTATACCTACACATTTAAGAAGAGTGTATGGTGTGCGTGGATTGTGGATGATATGAAAGAAAAATATATTTCCCTTGAGCCCTTCTTTGTAAACTCCCTCGTCTTTATTTTCCAATTCTCTTTACTAGTATTTGTTGTCTCATATATCGATTATCTGTTTTGATATATCGTGTTTGAATCTGACTAAACAAAAAAAAAAAAAAAAAAAAAAACAGAGGACATAGGAAATTTGAGCCGTCAGTTACTCAATATCAGTAGCGTAACTTTAATAGTTCATGGACAGAGCAATTGAAAATTAAATCCATCTCCAATAACAAAATCTATCTATTGATCTTTAGATTTAGGAGAAATGAAAAGGTAGCTAAATCCTGCAAAGGGTTTTAATAATTAATTTAATAGAATATTTAGGGTGTTGTTATATAGTTAATAGTAAAAATAATAGATTTCCCATTTCTTAAAGCTCTTTTTACCAATAAAGTACAAAAACCGACTGAGGCAATCAGTAGTTTTTTTAGAAATTGTCTGTTATGACACATCCTGTATATTGAATGTTACTGTTATAGTCCACCGATAGTACACCACACACATTTATTTTTCCCATTTATCTATTTATCCATTAATCTACTCCATTCTTTCTTCCATCAAAGAGACCCCATCCACCTCATCCTCTTCATCATCATCATCATCATCATCATCATCATCATCATCATCATCATTCCCCATTCCATCATCATCATCATCGTTGCCGATGTTGGAATGGAATGGTTTGTTGTGTTGTGTATTTGTAACCGCGGCTGTTGGGAGTTGAATAGCAAAGATATAGATAGATAGATATAGAAAGAGTCGAGAGTTGAAGAAGAAGACACTCACCAAAAAGCTGAAGAAGAACTTTTACGAGTACGCGGTAAAAAAGACGCTAGAAGAAGAAAACGATTAAGTTGATTTAGTTAAAAAGCGGTATTTTCTGTTTTATTATTATTATTATTATGATTTTTCTGCTAAATTACTTCCGTTTTTGAGCATAATATACTTACATACGAACTGAATAATATAATTATTTGACTTAAGTTAAGTATAAATTTTTATTAGTGCTGGAACAGGAAAATATCTGGAAATAGACTTTAAAGTGTGTATCCGACGACGACGACTTCATAAGTTTCGTTTTTTACATTATAATTTCTTTGTACACCTGTGTAGTAAACTCTGGTGGCGCCAAAATTTTCAAACTTAAGTTCATCAGTCGAAAAAATTTAAAAAGGAAAGAGGAAATAAGAAAGAAAAAAGCAACAACAACAAAATGTACTGTTACAGGTTAGTTGACTGCTGATTATTCAGTTAATTATGTAGGTACTCTTAAAACATCATTTTTCATGATGTTTTAAGAGATTTAGATGTGCTTCAAGATTTTTAGTTAAATGTCGCAATGTGTATGATGTTATCATTTTAAAATAATATGCCAACTAATTATTAATTAACGACAGCACAGATAAATTGATAACGTCGATTTGTGGTTTTATGGTTGCAAGTAACTATAACATATATAACTATATATGTACATATATATATAACTTTCAATCAGAACAAGCAAATCTTTATATATTAAAATTTATAATAAAAACAATATCATGTATCATTAAGTGGACTTTACAGTTGACAAGTTTTCCTGTCGACAAGTTAATTTTTAATAAGTTTTGATTTACGCACGCTCATATTGCACTTGTTATCAAGTTTTTTTGTACTTGTCGAAAATAGGTTCTGCGCCATTTTTCTTTCCAATTGTTGGGAAGTTTAGTAAAATATTTTGTATAAATTCATGTATACCAACTAAAATTTTAATTCCACAGAGAAAAGCTGATACATTTATGTTTATATTTAATAAACTGTTGTAAAAATTAGCAATGAAAATTTTGTTTATCCATTAACGAATATTATATTTTTACTACTGTGCTAATTTACCATAAGGATTAAAATAAGTATTTTAATTGTCGAAAAGAAAATGTGCCACTGTAAAGTCCACATTAGAAGAATTTATAATCTGGAAACTATTTGTTACAAGAAAATGATGACTAATCATAATTTAGTATTAATCAAACGTCAATAAAATTACCGTTTCGATTAAAAATCGTATAAAATAGCCAACTATGGCTATACTAATTTATTGTGCAAGAAAATCATAAGGTTATTTCCAACTTGGCTTCAAACCAGTTTGTGATTGTAAAGAGCATGCGCAGTATCTATGAAACTTTTTTAACTTTACATACACTGAAACTCTCAACTACAGATCACCTATTCGAGTTTCATGTGTCCACATGACTTCTTGAACGTCATTTCTATTTCCTAAACATAACTTTAATTTCTAAAAATTAAAATTACGATTATACAATTTCTTAATTCGGAATCAGAATTTGAAAGAATTGACATTGAAATGAAACTGATGAAAAGAAATGAAAGATTGATCAATTCTATTAAAAAACGATAAAAGTTAATAAGATTAAATAATTTTAAGATACTCCTGCGTACCGATAATATTTTAACAGTTCCAGCCTACCCACTAACCAACTAATCATGGACAAATACACAATTATAAGTTTCTGATTATAAAATTAAAAACTGATCAAAACTAGCTAGAAATGTCAAACTGGAAAGAACCTGTAGTCTAAAACAGACTTTAAATACGCTTGCATACTCCGGGCCAGGGAAATCCCTGCAGCTACACTAGCTAGCCTAGAATATACCATCTGTACTTTCCTCTTCTTTTTTCTGCTAATTTCTAATAAGATCAGTTGCCGTCTCACTCAAGAAGATAAAAGACATGTGGTTTTTTGTCTAATCTAATTAAAAACAAAAAACAAAAATACATACATACACACGTACAACACAGGCATCAGGAATATCCATGTACGTATGTGCTATATAAAATTAGATTTTTGTAATAAATCATTCATTGCCAGTCAATCAATCAACCAATCAATCAAAATAAATTAAATAAAACAGCGTAAAATGGATAATAGTTACAAAAAAAAGCTAAAACAAAAAAGAAAAATGAGACGCCATCACATATAACAACTGCTACTCAACTACATACTAATAATAACATTCTTCTTCTTCTTCAAAGAATATATTATATACCTATAAAAATATAGTATATTTCAATAGATAGACATTAGGTATGGCCATTATGGTAGATCGACCACATTCAACTTACTTCTTCATTTTTATCGTAACTCGTTTTGCTAAATTAAACATGAAAAAGAATTGCTTCCAGGTTATGTGTATGTGTGTGTGTGTGTGTGTGTGTCTGTTATGTTACTTATTATCTCCACTGTGTTTTTTTTTTTTTTTCATTATACTTCCTAGTTCTTATTCTATGTTTTAAAAACAGTTGTTTCCAGGTTGATACTATTAAAATACCAGTAGGAAATTATGGTTTTATTGAAATAATTGAATGATTATTAAGTAGGCTGTGTGTGTGTTCAAGTGCAACAGTAAATAATACATATAACACAATATATGTAGAAACAATATACCCAGAACATTCCCCCGTTTAGTGAGGCGGCGACAAAAATTAGTGTTCTCTTTTTTTAATGTTTTGCCTATTTGTAATCATCCACCAAACTATAGATCTTGATACGTCCACGTATAAGCGTCTATGCACCGAACACACTCTTAGGTCATAGGTGATACGATTGCGGAAACTTGCTATTCGGCTATTGTTTGTGTATTGTTTACTCTTTTTTGTTTTTGTTTTTTAACCGGTAATATTCTGAATATTTATAATTAATATGTTATTCAAATTTTGCGAGCAAACAACATGAAATAGAAGGAGCTCAACGTGCTCAAGGTCATAGAATATGGTTGGTAAACACCAAAAGAACCGACGCCAACTGTTCGTTCTGATAGTATTATTTGTTGGCAATACATATAGTGCGAGTAGTGACATCTTTGGTTAAGACTTGATGATGGCATACGATATAATGTTACTTTTACATTTGCTGGTAAATCTGAATGAGTAATTTAAGATTTTTTATCTGTTATTTAGATTCCTAATTTAATTTAAAAAAATTAACAACAATTTAGATATTTATTTTCAGTAATAAAATTCGCAATGAAATTTTGATTAAGTTAACTCATAATAATATTTAATTTAATGTAATCCTGTACCACAAAAAAAGCAATGAAATGAATACTAGGTACCTATAGAATCTGTAGAATGTTAATATTTCCTTTCATTCACTTCTTATTCTCCATGTAATATTGTAATCGCATACCAAAAAATCAACCGTATAAATATCATTTTATAAAGATGATACTTGAATAAAAAAAAAAAAACAGCAAAGGAAAGAAAAAGAAAAAGAAATAAATAAAGGAAAAGGAAGAATAAGAACAACATATAACAAAACAACTGAACAACAACAACAAGAAATTACCGGTGATAAAAAGTGGTTTCGACGTGTTATAAATAATGCATAACATCTTTTCGCTTGTCAGTTTAGTTGATTGATTGCTTATAATAATGATTAAATATATAACTTGACATAATTCGTTTGTGTACTATAGTTTTTAATCGATTAAATTTAACATTGATTGATAATTGAATAATAAAAAGATATGAATTCTATACATAATATAGGCGCGTACTTAACTGTATCATTATGTATGTATAAGTGCACATAAATCATATAGTTTCTCTAATGTGATTAAATCAATTGTATGTATGTGCGTATGTATGTATACTAGTCAGTCAGTCACCAAAGTTTTCAACAATATGTATGTAAATTAAAACAATTTTTCGTGTATAGTATAGTATACCTATACTGTACTCTAACTAAATTGACAATTAAGCAATAATGCATAATTATTGATACTAATTCATAGTTACCATTGAAGGATTGTGGACAATCTTTTAACTAAATACAGAATAATTATATTTTTAAGAGTGGAGACTTTATTGGTTTGTATTATTATCCGGTATAACGTTAAAAACATACTAGTTACTTTTCTTTTTTCATAATTATAGAAAAAAATGTTTTACTTTATTTACCATGGAAGCTGCCAGTATAAGCATTTATGTATTTCTTATTAAAATTGTATAATAGATTCCAGAAAACTCGGTTAGCTAGGTTTTGCATAAGAAAAAATATGATGTATCAATAAAAGAATACAATTATGTGATACTTGTATAATAAATTATAATAATAATTCCAACGGTTACAATTCTTGATATATGTATTAAAAAATTTATTTCATCTAAATTTTGAGAAATGTGCTTACAGCAGACAATAACATTTTTCTATTTTATAATTTAATAACTAAGTCTTCGAATTATTAAAGATTTTTAATAGAAGAAGAAGATTAAATAGAATTTTAATAGGAATCTACAAGAATTCTTTTTCTCCGCGAAGTTGGCAACACATTTGAAATCACTCCTATGTTGCTGAGCTTAGTTGTTTTACTCTGGTATTAAAATAGGTTATCAGCTGTTTCAGTTTATGACATTTACACTTTGTTAAATACTGTTAAAAATTCCATGGAATCAACTGTCATCGTTGCACAGTAAAATAAATTTACAGTTAAATGCACCAGGATGTGATCTTACGTCATACTTAGTGAAAAACAGTCTACCAACATTACAACTATAATTTAGAGAAATTTGTTTATATTAAATCAATGTAAAATTTGATGTGTTCTAATTGTTTGTGAAATGTGCAGCGCTAGCAGAGTAAATATTTTTTCTTGGTCGTTTAAAATTGGTTTAGTATTTATTATATGAATCAATTTTACTTACATAATTTCGTAGAACTGATAAATTTTTTAATTTTTGCTATTTTCTTGACAGATTTGATTTGATTTTTGAATTAAAACTAATTATAGTAGCGTTTCAATTGAAAGTATAGTTGTCTCTGTTGTATTACACATAAAAAGCGAGACAAAAACTCACCAGTCTTGTCACTTGAATACATTAAACATATCAAATTAAAAGGATTAAAGTAAAAGATTTGTTCATCTTCGTCTATACTTACGATATTAATCATTTTTGAATAAATCTTCAACAATTGTATTGATTATATTTAAAACAATTACCGTAATTGAAAAATTCAAAATGCAATCGATTAAAATATCAATACGTGTCGAAAAATAATATTGACAACGTTGCACAAAACTATGACTTAATAACTGTGACGTAAGATCACATTCTATTGCTTTCAATTGTATAACAAATTCCTATGATTTCGAAGTCAAATTTTTATTTATTCAATATTCCATCAAAATATTAGCCAATGGAAACAATAGTTTTCTCTAAATAAATATGACAACGTCGTGCTGTCATAATTCGCTTGAACCATATTGGATAATTGACAATTGTCAGTGTAATTTGAGGATAGTATAGTTTAATTTAATCTAATAATCACTGAACTGCAACTGACCGCATATTATTTAAATCAAATTAGTTCTAATTGAATGCAATGCGCCATCGATCCAAGCGATTTGATTAAAATCAATTGCGTGTTTAATTTTGCTGTATTGTACTGCGTTATTATATTATGACGATTAAAAGAAACACTAAACTTTAAATTACTGAATATAATTCTTGTTTATCATAAATCATTATTTCTATAAAATAGATAACAAAAATAAACGTATGTATGATTATACTTGGGTATTATATGATCATATACATGGTGAATTATTCTTATAGGTGATATGAAGATCTCGAAAACTAATAAAACGAGAACGAAAGTTAAAAATAGAGATAATTACAGTTTTGGAGAGTCAATTTAATACATTTCTCGAATTATCGAAAAAAATTCATGGTTTAGTAGATATCTCAAAAAATCGAATTTCGTCTGTGTTGGTTATGCAGAGTATAAATAAAAGAAATTGTTTAATTCTTAATTATTGATTTCTTTGTTAAAAGAGAACCAGGGAGACCGTCTTTATCAAAAGCTTAGAACCAACTAACTAACTATTATTAAAAATAAAAGTAGTATTAAGATTATAATTAGAAAATCGATAGATAAAATTACTAACGTCTAAGTCTAGTTTTACTTGTTTATTTCACATCCTAAACATTTAAGCCAGGCTTTAAAATAACCCATAAAAATTAATTACTAAATAAAGATTAGTCTGATATACAAATTTGAGAGGATTGATTTTTTTATCTCAATCAAAACAGTCGATTTCCTTTTATTTGCCCGTTCCGGTCCTATTTAACTAAAGTTTCCCCTGTTTAACTAGCTGCCACTGGTTATATGATAACGCTTCTACATATGTATATAAAGCAACACCCTATTATTGATACTAAATAATAGTTTATCTCCCTATAAATGAGTAGGTTAGTGTTCAATGTTTATAAACCTGTGATAGGTGCCCACATACATTGTATGGAAATCAATCTAATGTATAAAACATAATGTAAATTGTGAACTGATGAAAAATTGTAGATAATTCTTAATAAGCCATGATATTACGTGTACCCAAATCCTTTCAATAACGAATTGTATATTATAGGGATTTATATATATATATATATATTTTTAATCGGTTAATTGCATGAATTCAAAAGATTACCCATGTACGTGAACAAATTGAAAAATAATGAATGAAACGCCTTGAAGCTAATAAATAAATTGATAAAGAATAATAAATAATAAGCGAAAAAGAAGGCCAACAAAAAAAAAATAAAAATTACACTAAATTATTATTTAACATGTTTTCGAAACTATTAAGTCTCATTCACATAAAATTTTCAATTACATATAGTTGTTAAGGTCAGTTTCACATCAATCATTGCCTACTTGATGGTAAATTAATTACGATAGACAGGACAGAAGAGAAAAGTGCTCTTTTTTTTTCTTCTCTCTAATTTGCGCCGTCATTAAATTTTTACGAGTGGAAAATGTTTAAATTTGAAAAATTATTAAATATAATAATAATGGACAATAAATTAATTAAGCGGTAACATTAAATAGTACCTACTAGACATTATTCTTCTATAATTTAATTGATTTAATTAGGTATCTGTAGTATAATGAAACGAAGAGATAGAACAACGTAATAATAATTATTACGATCATCATGGTGATGACGATAATGATGATCATCTTTAGTAACCAACAACAACAGCAACAGCAGCACTATATATTGTGTACAGCATCATCACATAGAAATTCTTTTAATTAATTATCCATTCGTTCACTTTTAATGAGAATGGTTGTATAAAATAATAAATTTAATGTTAAAAAAAAAAAATAATGAAGAAGAAGAAATGAAAAAATAACCCATCAGGTCTACGACTTGATTGTGAGATAATATGTAAAATAAATATGTATCTACATACCTACGTTGTGATCCGTACATATTTTATTATGTTTATTTTAACATTAAAACTGGATTACAGTCTTATTTTAATATTATTTCATTAATTAACCGATAACAACGTAACATAAGAAATGGTTTTGCATAATATAGTTTTTTTTTTTTTTTTTAACTAAACAAACAGATGTAACCAGCATGCTAATTAACCAAACTTGCCGTTTTAACCAATAATTAACTTTACTTTTCTAATATTTATAAACTTTAATCGTCTCAAGTCTAATAATTCATTTAATTGGCTGATATAGAAAGATAACACAACATTTATTTATTAATGAATTTGAACGACTGTTATACTATATATAGTATACAGGATGCTCAGGTTTTATATTCTCTTTGCATCATCTCGATTGGATCGGTATTCAAAGTCAATATGGTTTTGGCCATATTGTAACTAAATTTGAAAAAGTATTTATTTCAAGGTAAACATAAGCCTTAATTTTAAATATCATGAATTTTAAACGTTTCAACGTGGTTATGCTAAACAACGTTCATGATTTGTAATAAACACCCTGTATATAGATAACTGTGGCATAGCAACCTTTGCAAACCAAACCAATGTCGATTCTTAGCACATTACGAAACAATAGAGCTTGCAGACGAGCTCTATTGTTTCGGAAATAAAGGATCGTTATCCATCGAATGGTAGACTGTTGATTTGCTAATTGTTTTCAATGTATTTACCATTAAGAGTTGGTGATTGATAAGACTGATAATATTCACATTTTAATCATATTTCAGTAACCGTAAATTCCATATAAGATTCTGCTCAAATTTGTTAATTAATGTCTAATGTTATTAAAACGAGTAACACATATACCACATCGCTAGTAAGGGACCGCTCTGTATATTATGCAATAGAATAAAATTGTCGCAGTTTCTATTTGTAATTAAAAACGAATATTGTTTGTTTTTGAAAAGCATCTTAGATTCAAACAACGTCAGAGTTCTTTGCTTTTTACAATCAACTAATAAAATGGTGTCAAATGGCTCTGTCATCTCTAGCTTTCTGTTTAATTAAACTAATTTAAAATTTTCAAGTCTCAATTATTGAGAAGTATACATTTATAAGTATATATAGGTAGACAAAATTATTAGATGCTTTTATTTTATTTATATATATATGTATATTATAAAAGACTGATGATAATCTGATACTTATTTTAATTCAACGATTTTTCTTCCTTTTATTCCTCGTTCTCTAATCGTATTCATATCTTTAATTAAACTAATTTGCAGCTTGCTTGCCCTCGCTTTTTTTCCTTCGCGTCTCTGTCTCTCCCTCTCTTTCTCTTGATCCCATGCATGTAGGTAATTGCATCAGCACCAGAACAGCAACAGTATTTGTTATAAAATGCAACGTATATTTTAACATCAGAGTCAAAGAGAGTGTATAGGTAGTAGTACTTGGTAAAGTACTTTGTAGATACCTATTGCAAAATAATGCCTTTAATACATACAGTTGATGCAAACTAAAAAGAGAGTTATGTAATTGTTTGTAGGAAAAACAAATGATCTACACCACGTAGTCATATTTATTTTGAAAAAAATTAATATTTTTGATAAAGTAGAAATTTGATTGTGAAATTGTTATAAAGTAATTTTAACCGTAATAACTGATAAATTGTGAAATTATTTGACAGTCCATAAGAGAGACGTCAGAAACTGAAATAGCTGATAATCTATTTTAAAATGAAGACGGGCATGCCAAAGAAGCAAGCTATTGCTATAACTAAATGCAAATCAATGTGATCTTATACCCGCCGCGGTACTAATAACGTTGCACGTCATAATAGCATTGTGACATAGCCATAAAAGAAGCTTCACACTTCCTATTTTATTGAAAATTCACTAAAATTGTTGTAAAATCAATGAAAAGTGGCGAATCTGGATTTTATTTACTTGTTCAACTATTCCAGATTATTATGATATTTATATTTATAAAAAAGTATGTGGATTTAGTAGCGTTTATCAAAAAATTAAGCTGACGCGCGTTAACGGACGTCAGGTACGTTACCGACGTATATTCAGAACAATTGTTTTGATATAGGGAATACAAGGAATGGATATTAAAATATGCAAAAATAACTTCTTTTATATCTGCATGATGTAACATCTAAATGTAATAACTAAATAATGAATCTAAAATAATATTTGCTAAAGTCCGTTTCTAGATTCATTTCAATTTCTGAATTTTATTTAAATTTTAATAGTTAGAGGTAAAAAACAATTATTTTAATAATATCTCGGTATCAAATTGATGGAATATACATTTATATTAATCAACACTTACAACCATTTCTGGTTTATTTTATTCTTACTTTACAATGAATAGATATTGGTTTAATTTTCTAACTAAATAACAGAATTAAGATAATACAAGCCTATTCGTGTTTCAGATTTATTTATAATATTCTTCTTCTCTCTTTCTTTCATTCGAACTTTAAACTGGCAGTAATAACAAAAAACTTTTGCATAATTCTTAAACTGCTACAGGCGGATTTCATAAGAAATTTTCTATTCAGCATATCCTAAAAATAATACAAAATTTATACAACATTAAATAATTTCAAATAAAAAATATATTCTTTAATTGAATTAATCAACCAAACTATACTAACTTAGATTAAATTACTTCAAATTTATATTTTTACAACTACTTTGATTTAAAAATAAATACCCATCATCATATACCTCTAACAAAAAAATGATCATACTTCATCAGTATCTTCAGAATCACTTTCAGCTAATTGAATAGAGGAGTGATTTCTTCTCGATCGTATTGTATTTCTCGGTCCCACGATTCCTTGATCAGCTTCTCGGTGTGTCTTACCGTATTAAACCCCATTTCGAGCGTAATATGGTCAAGTGCTTCTTTCCACATTCATAGGGCACAATCCACAGAATCGCCATCTCGCCCTACATGTCTATTGTAATACGTTTTAGCTATACCCCATATATGTTCTATTGGATTAAATTGCCAATGATATGGAGGTAGACGCAAAACTTTATGTCCACAAGTCATAGCCAATTCCATAGCCAGTTTTGAATTTTTTTGGTGGCATATTTCTAAAAAAGAAACATATACTACATATGGGAACTGTATTTTGTAGTTATTCACAATTTATCTTCTTGCAATATCAAGTAATTCCACTTTTAGTAGATTGGCAGAATATTCTATTTTGTTTTTGTTCAGCCAATCCAAAATTTCCGATTTACGCCAGTTACCATTTGGATGTTTCGTTTCTAAAGTGGAATGGTAGCTGGCATTGTCCATTATGATGATTGAAGGTTGTTCCAATTTTTTCCTGCATGTGTAATACATGCAGGAAAAAAAAATATAAGTTTAAAAGTAAACATTTTAATGTGAGAAGTGAACTAGTTTAAGTGACTAATTCAGTAATTTTACCTTTTTCCATCAGATTTAACTTTCCGTATGTTTCTGGGGTCTTTGTCCTGCCAACGACAATGTGTTACAGAAATTATTATTTGCATACTAACGCCAAAATACATTATTAAAAGTGCAAGTACTTACTTCTCGAACTGCGTTAAAAGGTAAAAGAGGTGTTCATCATTGTCCCGTTCTTGCTCGAAATAGCTAATTAAATTAGCTATTAAACACTTACAGTCTGTGCTTAGTCTTGTGGGAATTATGTTTTTATAAAAACACAATGATACAATAGCAAACAATGCAAAATACACTCACTACCACACATACTGCACTAACCTACACAACACTGAAGATAATTCGATCGATTAATCAATATCGATTTTTAAATTGATTTTATACTTATCTTATTTTACTTATAAAATTGAATAAAATAATATTTTTCAAATAAGATAAGAATAAAGTAAAAGTAACATAAATCGGTGAAAATAGTCTGTTTACTATAAAATTTTAGCGGTAAGAAAGTTTGGTTAAGATTTTAATTAGCTTCAAACGCCGCTTGGAAAATATTGTGTGAAACGCGTTTTATACGTTACCAACACATTTTCAGAGAAAAATAAAATTTTCAACAAAAATGTGAATTTTACACTTAAAATAAAAAAAAACGAGATAATTTTTACTTTAGAATATTTCAATTATAATTCTAATCATTTTGCAATAGTCCATTGCTCATTTTATAGAAGTTATTTTATAATTATTAAATTGGTGGTACTGACACGTCATTTTTTCATCGATGACGTGCAACGTTATTAGTAACGCGGCGGGTGTACGTCATACTTAGTGAAAAACAATATACCAACATTATAACTATATGATTTAGAGAAATTTATTTGCAGTAAATCAATGTGAAATTCGATGTGTTAAAATTGGTATTGAAATGCAGCGCTAGCAGAGTAAATATTTTTTTTTGTGATTCGATGCTGAAAAGTCTACTTTTCGGCACCCGTTTTAATCGATTTGAGTGCCGAAAAGTAGAAGTTTTGCCGCAGGCAATTTAGTGACTTATAATAAGGTAATTTCGTAGTTTTAATTGTTAAATTATATTAAAATTCATCTTCTAATTTCACTTAATTCCCCAGAATCTACTTTCAGCAAAAACAAAACAATTTCTGGATTAAATGGCAGACGTAATTAATTTTTGAAATTAATTATTTGTTGATTAAAATTACCCCATTAGAAAAAATAGCGTTAAATACGCGTGTGAAAACCCGATTTTTGGTGCGAACGAGTTTGAAACACGAGCTGCGGAGCAGTGAGTGTTTCATTAGTGAGCAAAAACAAGCGGTTTTTCACACTTGTATTCAAATATACTATTTTTTTATTGTTCAGGATTTGACTAATATTTAATCATATGAATCAATTTTACTTACATCATTTTGTAGAACTGTTTAATTTCTTTATTTTTGCTACTTTCTTGACAGATTTGATTTGATTTTTCAATTAAAAATATTAATTATAGTAGCGTTTTAATTGAAAGTATAGTTGTCTCGTTTGTATACATATAAGAATCGAGAGAAAAACTCACCAGTCTTGTCAGTTGAATATTGAAGAATTACGAATTAATAGAATTAAAGTGAATAAATGTTCATCTTCATCTTCGTTTATACTTGAGATATTAATCATTTTTGAATAAATCTTCAACAATTGTGTTTTTGGATTTAAAACAATTACCGTATAATTGAAAAGTTCAAAATAAAATAGATTAAAATATCAATATATTTCGAAAAATAATATTGACAAAGTTGCAGAAAGATTATGACTTAATAACCGTGACGTAAGATCACACCTAATAGATTTAAATTGTAGTATTATGCCACTACAACACTAAAAAAGAAAATGCCCGTAAGCTTCAGAATCTGTATCAATATTAACTTACATCTGTAATAATTAGAAGCAATGCATTGAAAATATCATAATTTATAAAATTGAAGCATTTAATTGGCAAACGGTTATGCAACACTTAGATGAGATACATCTTAAAATATGTTTAAATACAAACTCGTACTAATTCAGAAATATTATTTCTAAACACTCTTTTTATTTCTCACCGACTGTAGCTATATACATTCTATTTGAGGTATTATCCTCTTTTTACCTCTTTTCTCCCCATCTTTCTATGTATGTACTCTCGTGTATGTAGTTAGAAAATAGAAATATTTGTATCCAAGAAGGGATGGCAACAGTACCTAAATAGATAGATAGATAAATGAAGAAGAACAAGAAGAAGATTGCGCTAAAGAACTAACGGAACTTTAAATGATAAATAATTAATACGTTACATAGATATACATATGTATGTTAAGGTGGAGGTAGTAATACTGTAAAAACAACCGTTGTAAAACGTAGATAGTTCCGCATAACTACTATACTACATACCAACCTATGGTGATAGTATTAGAAGAACAAGAAAATAGACGTTCCGTTGAGTGGGAGGGGGAAGTTGAAGCGGAACGATGAGAGATATTAATAAATATGTAATATGTTGACAATTCTTATTTTGTTCTTCTTCCGGCATGCTATGTAATGAGTATGATGATTGAACTGTCAAATGACAAGTAGTAGAGTAGTTTTTTATAATAATAGTTGTATAATATATTAAGGTCTTCTAAGGATGAGTATATTCAGACGCCATTTTCAATTTAGATTGACAGTTATCATACAAGGGCATTACAGGTTCCTTCTTTTTTTTGTTGGACTTGGGTTTTCCCATTAAGTTTTTAACCAGTTCATAATTTTATAATCAGAAAATTATAGTTGTGGAATTGTCCGATGATAATTTTGTTAGTGGATTGGTTCGAACTGTTCGGAATTATTATTGGAACACGGGAATATTTTGAACATTTTTTACTCCTAGCTAACAATTCGATATCATATTTATTAATGACATCGTAACAAATCAACAAATAAAATACGTAAATAAAAATATCACAAATAGCAAACATAAAAGTATATAGCAAATCCTGCAAATGACTTATTCAAATGTCTACCAACATGTTGGTAGACATGCATCTACTGCGCATGCTTACAACTAATAGTACCTCGACCTAGCTCAAACTAAAATAAACTAACACGAATTAGTTGATTATATTAAAACAGTAAGTTGGAATATGTGATTTTTAATTGGACTTTCAGTTTTTGTAAAGTTGGAACAGTTTATACGTATTGCGCATGCTCCTTACAATTGCAAACCTATTTTGAAAGATACTATTGAATTCTGATGGGAGTCGAATTATTGCCATCAATATTAATTAGCTAATTTTAAATAATTTTTTTTTAATTTTTCTTCACTCCATTTAAACAAATTATCTGTTAATGAAATCAATTTTTCTATACGAAATTAACTATTATAAATACATGTACATGGTATATATTATATTATGTATATATCTATATTAAATACATATTATATGTATGCAGTTTCATATTCATTCAGTCAAGTCAACCATCATCAGCGATATGATGTGCAAAAAAATAGAAGAAAAAAATTGGAAATTAAGTAAAAGATGAATGATTGTATCCGCAAGGGATTAAAAGGTAGTGAAGTGGCTCCCTCACCATTATTATACATATGTAGACATAAATACGTGTGTGTGTGTAAGTGGGTATGTGTGAGTGAGTACTTAATTATTAATTAAAATATTATTGCATTTCTATTCTCACACACACACACACACACCTTTACCTATAGCTATATACCTATACTTAGTTGGTTATAAAAGTAGAATCATGGAGAAAATAATGGAAGATAATTATGATTAAAAATCCATTTTACAGTTATAGATTTTTTTTGCCTTTATCTATATTAAAGCACGTATAAGGAAAGTACAAGTTAGTACTGGGTTAGTTAGTGCAGTATAAGTAAATTGAAGAAAAAAAATCGCTTGATAAGTTAACGTTATGCTCTAACTAAATAATAATAAATGAAAGAAATCGCAACTATAAACTATAACTGTCCGACTCGTCTTCTTATACATATATGCTTACATATAATATTCAAGCATCAAAATAAGCTTACCATAACCTAGAAAATATGTTTAGTTATTATAACAAATCGCCAAGCTATGTTGGGTGTGTCATCTGTCCAGGTCCACGTCCACCTATTCGAGAAAATTAATTTACATTCATCTTTTTCTAGCTCATTAAACAGCAGATTAGTAGTAGGTAGTACCAGATATGTACCTATGTAGTTAGAGTAGGTACCTTAACCAGTGCATTTGTTTGGTTATAAATTACTTCTTAACATTACCGGAAATGTTTCTCGGTGTGTGTGTGTGTTTGAGATAGTTAATGTAGGTAGAGCCAGTTTTAGACTATGATATATTTTGGTGCAAGGAAGTCGTAGTGTTTTTTCTAAGCCCAAAACTACATTGTTTGATTGCTGTCACTTTGAACGTTATAAATATTATAAGTCGAACATCAATACAATTTAAAACAGTAAGATGTGATATTACGTCACACTTATTAAGTCATAATTTTTGTGCATCGTTGTCAATTTTATTTTTGGAACTGTATTGATATTTTATTTAGAATTTTTTAATTACGATAACTATTTTAAATAATAAATACAATTGTTGAAGATTTATTCAAAAATAATTAATATCGTAAGTATAGACGAAGCTAAACGAATACTTGCTTTAATTCTTTTCATTCAATATGTTTAACATATTCAACTGACAAGACTGATGAGTTTTTGTCTCGCTTTTTATGTGTAATACAACAGAGACAACTATACTTTCAATTGAAACGCTACTATAATTAGTTTTAATTGAAAAATCAAATCAAATCTGTCAAAAAAATAGGAAAAATTAAAGAATTAATCAGTTCTACGAAATTATGTAAGTAAAATTGATTCATATTATTAAATATTTAAATAATTCTGATCGACCAAGAAAAAATATTTACTCTGTTAGCGCTGCATTTCAATACCAATTTGAATACATCAAATTTCACATTGATTTAATGTGATAAATTTAATTTTTTGTCTAAATCATAGTTATAATGTAGGTATATACCGATTTTCACTAAGTATTATATAAAATCACATTCTTTTTCATTTAACTGTGGAGTATTCTACACTTTTTTGGTTTCTCGACTTAGTTTTAGTTGGGAGACTGCAGAGAAAATCAGGTATAGTCTGAAACGGGCTTTAGACAATTACCCATACAGTTAGATTTATTTATTTTTTTAGAGAAAAAAAAACAAAGTTCACTATATTTTTCGATATTTACTTAACCATCGTCACAAATTTTAAAAATATCAAAGAAATTAAATTTAATTTGTATACATAGAAGAAAATGGAGAATTACATATTACATACATATACGCATACCACACTTATTAATATTGCCTGGGAAATAAAAATGCTGAATAAATATTTAGTTTTCAGTTTTGTTTGTCTAATGTCTGTACGTCTGTTGGAGGAGGAGGAAAATAAAAACAAAAAGAAGAAGATGGATGCGCACGGATGTCATACAAACACATATTGTTCAGATATATCTCTTGTATATGGACGGACTATCACATATCTGTTTTTATTAAAACCATTTTAATATTCCTATCTGATTCATTTTTTGTTGATGGTTTACATTAAGTCTACAGTTGTTTTTATATGATACATAGTTGCTTACATACATATATAGTCGTCGCAAATTAAAAAGACAATTACCTATGCCATATGTTGCAATCAATTTATAATAACGCGACGTTGTCATATTTATTTAAATTATTGTTTTGTTGGTTACTAATAATATTTTGAATTTTGAATAATAATAAAATTTGATTTTCTAGTAATAGAACAAAGCAACCCCATTTCATGGGGTTGCCAATAAGAATGTAACAAAAGCGCCAAGTATAAAGTTCATAAACTGAAACAGCTGATAACCATATTTGATCACTAGAGTGAAATAAGCCAACTTGACAACGTTGCGGCGATTTAAATCGGGTTGCCAGCTTCGTGGAGAACAAGAATTCTTGTAGACTTCTAATAAAATTGACAAACAAAATTGATAAAGATATTTATTAATGCAAAGATAAATTTTTAAATTATAACTTTTTTTTTTTTAATATTTTATAATTTAATTTATGTATATAAATTTAAAATTAATAATTTAAATTATTAACATTATTGCATAATTGTCTTTTTCAATTTGCGACCACTACTTTTTTCACTGGATGAAAACTATTAATAAAGTATTGATCTATTTGAGTTATTATTAAATTAATTATTTTTGATAGTTCGGCTCTCTGCTAATTTAAAATTTTTTAGTTCGTGGTATTAAAAATACCACGATAATGTTATTATTATCATAGGTTATCGATTTTTTGAACATACCGACATTTTTTCAACCAACGTAACTCATATTATGTATATTTATGTATGTATACAATATATAATTCACATAAGTGAAATAGGTGCTACTTAAGTTACTTATATGAGCGTTGAGTCTAACTGTACTTTTTACAAATAATAATCATTCATTATTTATAATATTTACTGATGTATGTATGTATATATTCAATATATACATATATAGAGAGATAAACACACATATTTATTTAATAAATAGAATACAAATAAACAAAATGGAAATACCCATTTTTGTTTACTGATTTTAATATCTAATATCTGGAAGGCTTAAAATATAACCGTAAAATTTTCATTTTTGAATGGTGGATATGTAAATGCTAAAGTGCAATCCTTCATCGTCATCAATATTCACACCCAAAACCTATTAAAACGACAAAACCGGTTCCTTTTTCTTCGTCTTCTCTTCATCTTCTTTTGAAGAAGAAGTACATACATGTTATATGTATGTACAGGTACACATATAAGTATTGAATATATTGAATAGTGACATGGGATTCCATTCTTTTTGTGATATTACATACGTTCTTAAATTATTAAATGGACAGAGGTGGCTTTAGACATGAAAAACAACAAAGAGAGATTCATAGAAGGCGTGGCATCGTAGCACCCTGAACAATATAAACCGTGCCACCAACATTGATAAATATTGTATAGATGTCACCAGTGTTTAAGAACTACGGTTTATTAATTGTTATCTGCGTGTTAATTAATTTAATTGGAATTCTTTATTTTTTGTGCCATTATTTCTTGTTGATTTTTTCTTTACAATCTTCTTCTTTCAATCTAAAACTTATAGTACATTTACTTAATAATTTCAGTCTTGCCGTATAAATTATCTAGTGCATGTAAATATGTAAGCATCATTAGTCAATAATCAATAATGAGGAATAAAGTATGTATTATTATTATTATTTATTATTAATTAATTAATTAATTCACATGTTTTTCGCATAAGAATTTTTCCGCTGAACAAGGTTATAGGTACTTCGCTTTGCACTTTCTTTTTTATTTCGTATTGAAAAAAGGATTAAAAAAGCATGGAAAAACCAGATACCAACTAAAAAAATAGAAAAAAAAATCTACAATTGAAACTTGGAAGAATTGCAGTCAGTACAATACCCCATAAGGTGAATCATGAATAAGAAGCATACTATAATCACATATAATCTGTATAGGATGCATAAACTTGAGGTATTCAGCTGATACACCAGGTTTTTTTAAGACAAAGCATTTGACAAAATTCTTTTAAAATTGAACAAACTATGGCTGGATCTATCACTGTAATTGACATCTGTATATAGCCATGCTAAGTAAAATTAATAGGTAGTCTGTAAGGTAGCACACTCATTCGGGTAACTTTGCTGTTGGCATCATTTGGGGTTCGGCTGGATGTACTCTTTTTATTTAAACGCAATATTCTTAAAAAATCAACTTTTAAAATGAAAATATTCTTAATAAGGTGTAGCAATGAATATTGTTTTTATTAATTCGTTTATCCTATCTTTTGTTATTCATTACCAAAAGATAAATTTGTAAATTTAATTTTAATATTTTTAACCATTTATTTACCTATTTTATAAAAAACTATATATACTATACACTAATCACTATAGTTATAATAAAAGTAAACCAAAATTTTTAACTAAATCATTTTTCATATTAATAAATTATAAAATAAAACGTAATAAACAATACTGACAACGGCCGAAGAGCACCACATGACGTCATCTAGGATCATTAGACTATCTGCCCATTTTACTTACCTTACTATCTTGCTTGTGGTCTTTTTTTTTCTTGTAGCTTGTATGTATCAATTTGTATTGTACCTATTTATTAGATTCAAGAGAGATGGCGCTATATGAATTTTTACGGGAGGTAAAGGTTACAACGTATGATTTTCGCGCATATCTTAAAAAAAGTAGTTGTGTTGCGATAGCTGATTAGCATATATACAGCATATTTTAGTAAAGATATTGTATATTATATAAAAGTTATTGATTTATATAGCGTTAATATAATATTATTTAAGGGAATATTTATTTGAATAATCAAAAATATATTCTTCTAATTCAGTACGGGTAAATGCACTTTATCACATCCGTTTTATTGGTCGTCTACTTGTGCGCACGCAGTCCAGTGACTTATACTAATGTAATTTTTAATGTATTAATTATTTTTTTAAATAATTACAGTTTATATCGAAGATTATATCTTCTAAATAAAATACTAATTGAATTACCTAATACCAACAATTTTCAACGAACATGTAAAAGTTACTACAATAAAATGGTGGATGCAAACAATTTTAAAATTAATTAATTGTTTCTGCAACATATCCTCATTAGAACAAATAACGTTGAATACTATTAGTAGCAAAAGTCCTTTTATAGGTGTTCATTCGTTGAAACTCTCATTTCTTAACAGTTCGTATTTCAAAACCACTCACGCTCATATACACACCGGCTTTTGCCACATACTATATGCAAATATACTAATTTCAAATTCACTAATCACTACAAGCAAAATTCTGCTCTGCGCTTTCAACAGGGTCATCGAGGTACTTGTATTTTACAGTATAGTGGTAGTAGAATAGAAACTATTATAATAGGAAATTTTTTCCAAATTGAAGATGAAATTACATTACTGCCAATCGATCGATTCAAACGCAAAAAAGAAAGAACACAAGAAAATTAAATCTTTTGTTCTTGCAGTACCTGCAGTAGATAATAATAGTAATAATTTCGCGCACGTTCTCCATCTGGTATACGTAGATTTCGAATATGTTTTTTTTTTGTTTTTTGTTTTCAACAACAACCGCGAAGACATTGTGGTGGTTGTTGAAAATTTATATATGTATGTGTATGTACGTTACATACGAAGAGCGGTACTTTATGTACCTATAGTTTTAAATAGGAGAGATGTTAGTAATGTTGTGAATGTGGTGGTACCTATATGTATGCATGTATGTATGTATGTATATATACATAAAATGCATGTAGTGGTATAGGTACTATAATAGTCAAGTATGTATAGTAGAAATAGTGGTATACTTATATCTATATAGTACCTACTTCTCTTCTGCATACATACAAACAGCTACATAGTGAAACTATTGGGACACAAAGACACTGATGGCAGAAACTTACTATACTTGGAATTTAAATCTGAGATCATTGTCCCGGGCAATTTCCGTTTGCATACATTAAAGCAAACGTAAAAAAAACATATTTATAATTTACATTATGCTAATTATTGTATCTAAAATAATTACCAAATGTTTTTCTTTTGTTTTCAGATATACATTAATTGTAATAATTCTACTTTGTGCCTTCATTCAATTACTCAATGCACGGCAATCGAAATTGACCAATACAAATAAAAATCATGAATTACTCAAGAAATTGGGACTGCAAAAAATCCGTGGACCAAATACATATCACAGGAAACGATTAGCGGTCGAATCGGCAAGGCAACAAACCAGATCGGATAATTCGCATATGTTTATCATTAAATTACCACCAAATCCACATTATTATACGATAAATAAACCAAATACATTTATGCCAGATACAAAAAAAATACCATTGGGTTTTAAGAATAATGGAAAACCCGATCGAATTTATCATTGGAATTTACCAATATTAAAGAAAATCGTCCAACAAAGACAGAAAAGTCGATCAAATGATGGTGGTGGTGGTGGCAATTTAAATGATATTGATCTGGATCATCCAGAAAGTTGGAATGAAGTTCTGGATAAGTCGTATAGTAATAATGGGAATAAAAAACTAATGAAACCATCATATTATGTACCAAAAAAAGCGATTAAATCAAATTTTCTGAAATATTTCCCTGGTAATGGTAAACCGCACTCGTTTTATGTTATTGAAAAAAATAAAAGATCGCATTATCATAGACTGAAGACCTAATTATTTATAATAAGTTTAGATGTTTGAAAAATACTATTTTATTATACAATTTTAGACTGATATATTTTTTATATTATATTATTTCTCATATGTTATATTTAAGTACTTAATTATGTAAACTATAATTATAATAACAGTTTTTTTTTTGTATTTTTTAAAGTTTTCATACTTGTTTACAAACTATGAGTAGGCAATCACCAATTTAGCAATAATAGATGTCAAAATACATTTCAAGATCCTACATTAACCTCACTTATTCAAATTTATAACTTTCAAAATAAAGAACGTTTATCTTTTCTTAATATTATCAAAAATTTAATTTTTAACATGTTATGGGGAAACTACAAAAATATTACGAATCTCAATAATGTCTCAAGAAATTAATAGTAAAAGCAGCAAAACGAAACAGGATAATGATGAACCCACAAAATTTCGGAAAAAAATTGAAAATCAGGGAAGCGCTAGTGAAAATACTATCACAGAACCTGTGGATACAAAAAAACGAAAACATATTAAAATAGGGTCAGATCAACCTGTTAAAAAAACAAATAAGCACCTGCCAGATAATTGGGAAACTATTATGGAAAATTTAAGGGAAATGCGAAAAAAATTTGATGCTCCAGTAGATTCAATGGGCTGGTATAAATGTTTAGATCAAAATGCTAAACCTGAGGTATAAAGTTTCAGAAAATTGGTATTAAGTGAATAGCATAACAGTTTTTAATTAATTAAGGTGAAAAGATATCAAGCACTTCTGTCATTAATGCTTAGTAGTCGTACAAAAGATCAAGTTACCTATGCGGCAATGCAACGTTTAATTCAGCACGGTTGTACTGTAGAAAATATTTTAGCAATAAGCGAAGAACAGTTGGGAGCAATAATTGTTCCTGTTGGATTTTGGAAAGTAAGTATAAGAAACAGTAAATCCTGGGGGATGGCTTGTTTAAGTGTCTACCAATAGGTTAATGCATTTACTGTGCATGCTTCCAACTACCTAATACCTCGGCCTATATCAGACTAAATAATGGTTCTAATAAAAATTAAGTGGGAATGTGTGATTTTTAGTTGGAGTGTCACTGTCGGTAAAGTTGGGACAGTTTACTCGTATTGCTCATACTCTTTACAATTACAAACCTAGTTTGAAGCCAATTTAGGAAGAACCTTTGAATTTCTTTTATTTTTTAGACAAAAGCAAAATACATTAAAAAAACAACAATAATATTAAAAGAACAATACAATTGTGATATACCTCGAACAGTTGAAGACTTATGTAAACTTCCTGGTGTAGGTCCAAAAATGGCACATCTTTGTATGCATGCATGGGGCGAAATTACCGGAATCGGTGTTGATACACATGTGCATAGAATTTCAAATCGTTTAGGTTGGGTAAAAACAAAAAATCCAGAAGAAACAAGAAAGGAATTGGAAAGTTGGTTACCATTTGAATTGTGGAGTGAAGTTAATCATTTATTAGTTGGTTTCGGTCAACAGATTTGTCAACCGGTTAAACCTCAATGTGGAACGTGTTTGAATAAATCTATTTGTCCATTTGCTAATAAAAATTAAAAGGAAAAAAAGTACTGGTGCTTGTGACCATTTTAATGTTGCAAGTGAGAATTATTAAGCTTTACCCTAAATACATAATTCTAATTACATACATTAATAATAATGAAAATTTCTATTAATTAGTTTGCTATTTTATTGATCTGGTTTCTTAATTAATCAAAATTTATTGATAAACCAAAAGTTTTTTTTTTTATGTAAATACGAAATCGTTTTCCACTGTTACATCCCATGGAGGTGTAAATAATTCACCAGGTAAACTAACACAATGTGTCGATTTGAAATCCACCATGTATTTGCTGGCCTGGAACAATTCAAGCAAAGAAAGAAATTATTTGAAAAATTATATTAGTAAAATGATAAAACTCACTAAAAATAGGGCAAATTGTGATTTTTCTATGGTAGATAAGTCTTCACCAATTCGCATTGGATACGATTTGGAAAATTCTGAAATGTACGATTGCATTAACGATAAACACAAGTTTCCATTTACATTCGTTTTGTACAATAGTTCCTCTGAAATATAAGACAGTTGTTGAGCACTTTTATGTTTCATGTATGGAGACCAAGAAGAAAGACGTTCTATAAGACTGGCATGTATTTATTCTTCTACATTCGCCTTCTTTGGCTTAAAAGATAGGGAAGCCACCTTTTAAACTGATTTGAAAAACCAAAAATGGCGAAAATCGTGTTATTTTTTATCCTTCTTCTAATTCTCCGCAGTTATATATATATTATGCTATATGTATAAACATTAACTTTCTAACTTTGTTTTACACCGGTAACCGATAAATATTCTTTTAATAATTGAACTTGCAATTCCTCAAATATACAAGGATATCGATATTTAAGAAGTTTAATCAATAAATCATTGCCGCGATTCGATGATAAATCTCGATCTCTGAAAAAATATAATTAAGTGCATTGCATAGCAAGTATTTTAATTTTAAAAATGTGTACCTGATACAAATAACTTCATCTAAAGTACGCCGAATTAATAATATCGGACCAGTATATTTTAGTAATAATTCACCAACATTTAAATTAACATATTCTCTTATAGCTACTTTAACAATTGATTCCAAACATGCTGGCATCTGATTAAGTGCCAATGGTAAAACATCATCAAAAGTAGCATCGACTATCTAAAATATAAAGTCTACAGGTGTAAAGTGGACTTCACAATTGACAAGTTTCCCCGTCAGCAAGTTAATTTTTAACAAGTTTTGCATTACGCCTGCGCATATTGTACTAGTTATAAAGTTTTCTTGGACTTGACGAAAATAGGTTCTGCGCTATTTTTCTTGCTACTTAGCGGCAAGTTTGGTAATATTTTGTATAAATTCATGTATACCAACTAAAAATTTAATTCTCAAGAGAACAGCTGATATTTATGTTTATATTTAATAAATTGTTGTAAAAATTAGCTTTAAAAATTTTGTTTATTTAGTAATGAATATTATATTTTAACTACTGTGCCAATTTACAATAAAGATAAGTATTAAAATATGAGATAGGTATATCTCATATTTTTTATTTTGGGTTGGCATTCACTTGAATGTAATCGAAATTGTCAAAAAAAATTGACGACTGTAAAGCCAAATGACCATTTTGTTCTTCAAGAAACTTACCACCAAAAAAGTTGGCGACATAAACTTGTAAACTGTAAAGTCCACTTAATAGGAGAATAAGATTACACTTACCAGTCCCTTTATATTGGGATAATTCACACCAACCCATGATGAAATATAACCTCCAATACTCCAACCAAACAATAAGATATTTTCTACATTGAAATTTAATTTATTAATAGCAAATTGCATAACAGCATCTACTGCATTATGTTCTTGTGAAGGATATGGAACACCCTTCAAGAAAATGAATCACATAATAAATTAATAAAACTTAGGCAAGCAAATTAATTATGATTGAAATGTTAATGTAACAAGTAGTTTACAGTGCTGCCAGCAAATCCAGGATGATTCCATCCCAATACCGAGTAACCAGTCTCAATTGGTGTAGCCATTGTTCCAATTTCATAGAATCCGGCATTACCTTCACAACATATAACAAGTGTATTGCCATTTGTCGATATTTTACGTCTATCGATAAACATTGTATCCAATTGATTACTATCTATGGTTCGTATTTTATATCTTTCACCTTTATATGTTTCTACAAGACGTGTTCTACCTTGTAGAAGCGCCGATTCTAAGAAAAACATTAGCAACAATTACATATTATAATTTGAAACAAATATTTATATGTACCCACCTAAAATTAGCTGTAGAAATGTAAAACTTCCAGGATATATTATTGAAATACCAAGTGTATGGATTGCAACATAGGCTATTAGGCGATACGGTAGTGATATTATATATTGCAATGCATTTTGATTCAATGCCGGTTTGAGAATATCATTTCGTTTAAATGAGCTACAAAACAACATGTTTCTGAACGATTGGCGAATTAAACAGCAAAATTTTCTGAATCAATACTTAAATCAACTTACGTTCCTTGTTCATCTAAGTCATATTCAACTGGCCAAGCATTAAAATCGAAATCATATTTCATTAATTGTTTTTTAACTTCACTTTCTTGAATATTCTTCTCGGTAGTGTTTTTGTATACATTAATAAATTGTTGATAAACAGAATGTTGCGCTCGACCAATCCCTCTCATACAAAACGAAATAATCAGTATTATTCCAATGCTCGTAGCAACTCGTGTAAGGATTGGTAAATTTTGCACTTCAAAGCTTCCTTTATTGTATAAAATTATACTCCAAAATGGGCATGTGTATAAGCCTAATTTCCATATAATATACATCTTTAACAAGAATCCATTTTAGTTAATTATTATTGATCATCGATTTATTATACACTTACGGAATGAATGATATGATTGCCCCATTTTTCCATAGGTTGAGGTTCATAGTAACTCTAGAAAAATTATTTGAAATAGTAATTTAACCGATTGTAATTAATTAACACTCATTAAATTCCCTACCTCAACCGGCCCATTACTATAAATTTTAATCAAATTAGGAGAGAACATACAAGTCCAAATTGATTTCAATGTTGACATATTGGCCGAGACTGAAATAAAACAGAACGGTTTTGGAATTAAATAAAATAAACAGACCTCATTCTTTTGTTTTTACATAATAACTGGACTATATAATTGAAATAAATTTGTTTGTTTTACCTTGTTTTGTTTTAAAATTACAAATAAATATTTACAATTTCTAGATATTTTTGATTGATGTTACATCTGTCATGTCATTGATAGAAATATTAGTAATGGGCACAGGACCACAGCCAAGGTATGGTGTGTGTGCGTGTGGGTCGTTGGATGTTGTTTGAGTTGTTTCGGAATCTAAACTTTGGATGTAAAATATAATATAAATTAAGTGAAGATTCATAATCATAGACTTCGACTTGTGAAAGTCTATGGAAAATGGATACAATCATGGTTGCGAATGATGCGAGAACCGCTAACAGAATTCAACGTGTTGCCAAAACTCAATTTCACTGCATGCCGAATGAAATGCCTTGACCCGAACCGTTTTCTAAAATTGTCAAAGCGGTTCGTATTTTGTTGCAGCAAAAATGTTGCTAGACTTCAGAGCGCTTCAGGTATATAAACCTCTCTTGAATAAAATCATGAAGTGTTTTTTGCAGCAATACAGATGCTAGAAAGTAACTGCGTGCGCAGCGAAACGACGTTAGTCGAAGTAGACTTGAATGAACCGCTTCAACCGACATTCACGGGAAAAATTTATGAAAATAACAAAAAAAAAAGCAAAGATGAAGCAAAATTTTGCTTTATCCGAACCACTGCTTACAGAGTGGCTCCAATCAAAACAAAATATTATCAATATAGTAGCTCAATATAAGCCGTTTTCTTTCGACAGTTTCGAGTTTTTTTTTTATATTTAATTTATAATTTATGTATATTTTTTTGTTTTTACATTTGACAGTTAACGAAATGTGAACTAACGAATTATGATTTCCAAAATCATTTTTCAATTCCTTCGCAAAAGAAAATAGGTATAAGTTTTATTTTGTTTTGAATAAAAAGTTTATTATTTTATTATAAAATAAAATTAATAGAGAAATTGGAAATGGATAAATAAAACAGAAGTTTATTTATAATAAATAATTAATAATATATACATATAAAATAATAGAAACTAAAAAGAAGTACAATTACTAAATTGTAAGTTTCTACACTTTTAACAGTATGTTTAATTTTATTACTTACATATGGTTATGTACTTAGGAGTTACTAAATTGTAATTAACATAATTAATGCAAGCAATTTGTTTAATTTCCATTAGTGATTGAAATAGATGAAGTGCATACATATTCACAACAATTATCAAACACTGACGAAAGACGAAATACATTAAAAATAACAGATTAAATATTTTATCCTAGCAACAGGGATAATTCGCTTTTCTGCAACCGGCGGTAAATTTCCTAATTTGCAATCTGATGAAAGTTTGAATCACTCTGTATAAAATATTTTGCAGCAATTCCGGTTCATTTTTGCTGCAGCACTTCGAAAAAGCGCTTCGGCTCGAAAACATTTGTATTTCACTATTCCCATGATTTACTTTCGACGAACCATATAGAAATTTAAACAGTTTTTATAAACAGGAAGAGAAAGCACTTCAAGCCGAAATGAAACGAATATGATTTGCTTCACGTCAAACCGATACACTCTCCGTCCTTTAAAAGTGGTGCAGACCGTTTAGCGTTTCGTTGATCGAGTCTTTTTGGCAAGAAAAATATTAAACGGTTCAATCCGAATAGCTTATAGTAAGATTCAAGACTCCCATATATACAATAAACCGAAGTGTTTTTAAAACGGCTTTTTGAACCGGTTCCCAACCCTGGATACAATAGGTTTAAAAGCTGTGTTCGCGGATCCATCTTGAATCACTCCGGAACTACAATCGCATGCGCATTCCAATCTGCAATAAATTGTTTCAGAGAACAATCCAGATAGAATAAAAAGAAAAATCTATAATTAAAGATTATAATAACAAGTTATTATAGATTATAAATCTATAATAAACATGCGCGCTATAAAATTTACACAATCTGTTAAATACATTCTTACAGAGAACTGTAAACCTTCCAATTCCATTCGATTGTAATCCGTTTGATTTGAATTGAACATTAACGTAAAAGTAGTAATTTTACCGACTCTTTATTTCATTTGTAATTTTATATGAACATAATTATTTTTTTTTAAATCTCTAAGCAGTTTTTGTTCTGCTTATTTATTATATTTTTTTCTTACCAATAGAACTAAATACATATCATAAAAGATACTACTGTCTAGATGTATCTTCGATATTTTTAAATAATATCTATTAATTGTGGTATTGACAAATATTTTGATATTATTATTTGGCTTCCAAATCGTTCGCTGGTAACAAAAATCCTATTCAGGTTGTACTATGCGTGCGTAGACATGTGCTAGATGTATCCATCCAGCATATCCTCCGCGAACAACGCTATTATCTATGGCTATTACAACATAATCTATAATAAATATCCTATTTCCACACATCGTTATCGTATTTATTTTACATTCTTATTCACAGATATATTAAAAATATTAAAATAACAACTGAAAACCTGGTTTAAAAATGTGCCCTTAGTTATATGTCTCATTAAAGCTTACTTTTATTTAAGAAATTATTTAAAGTTTCATCAAATTCTTTCGATTCAAGACATAATTGAAGTGTAGCGAATTCTTTTTCATTAGCTTCTAGTAAAGTATTCCTTATGCTCGAAGTAATTAAAGATTTGCTATACATTAGACTGCTAATTGGTAGTTCACCGTATTTATGTAAACTTTGTATAAACTCTTGTAGATTCTCCTGCGGAATGATCTTGGAAACAAAACCGCATTCATATGCTTCTTTAGCGGATAGTTTTTCACCCAAAAGTAGTATTTCTGATGCTTTACTACGACCGAAAATTCGTGGAAACATATAACTGGATGTACCCTCACAACATAGACCCAGTTTTATAAATGGTGTTTCAAAATAAGCATTTTCAGTTGCATAAAGTAAATCACACAATGCAGTAGTTGTAGCTGCAACACCAATTGCTGGACCATTCACTACGGCTATCGATAGATAGATTAAGGAATGAAACACATATTAGTAATTAATTGAATCTTATTACAAATGTATTAAGATGTATTACCTATTAATAGTTTTGGATAATTGATGAATGCTGTAACCATGTCCTTTGCCCTTTTTAAACCATCAGCAGCGGTTTCACCAGCTGCTAAATATTCCATAGCATTGTTTATATCATTTCCACTAGAATAAAAATTTCCAATCCCTGACATAATTGTAACAGTAACTTTGTCATTTTTGGCATCTTCGTTCAATATTTTATTTATGTTTATATACATTTCTCCTGTAATTGCATTACGTCTATGTGGACGATTAAAAAAAATTGTTCGAACACCATTTCGTAGTGATACTAATAACTGATTGGTTTGATTGGCCATTTTTTTTTTTTAATATTGAAACGAAATTGAAATAAACCAAAAAGATAATACTATGGAAGCAACTGTTGCAAGGAAAGGTTTAAAGTCTACATAAATAATTTATACTGTAATTAGTACTTAGCTGACAGTATACGATATTTAAGATTATTTACAAGTTATTTAAATAAAAATTATAATTTTAAATTTTAATGACTGTTATTCAAACAATTGAATGATAAGACCTATGAAAAACACTTTGTATCATGTTTATTTTATGACGACCATCGACTTTTAAAACAACTATGATAACAACAGTAAAAAGAAAAAAAGAAAAAAAAAAGAGATATAGAAATTGAAAAGCTTGCCGCTAGATATCCCTGCTGTAAAGTAAATATAAAAAGCATTGTTGTCAGATATTCGTAGAAAGGGGGTGGGAGAATGAAAAGAAGAGATAGAATATCAGTCCTCATAGATAATATAATTTACACAATACATCTTGGGTCAACACCTTCTGAAGCACAGACAGTTGGTCTTTGTGTTCGGAAGAGTCTGAAGCTCTTGTTGAGTTTAGACTGTTGAGTAAGGACGGGGGGTGGGAACTAAAAGGGCTCATGAAGCTAGATCTTAACAGTTTCAATTGTGATAATGACAAACAAGTGGGATATTTGTCACTTGAGGCTTTTGAAAAGTTTGATGATGTCAAATTGATTGTCGATGCCAGATCAGAATTTGGAACGATTTAGTATTGCTCTACGTCGCTGGGCTGGCTGGAATACAGATAAACACACTAACTGTCTGCAAGCACAAGCTACAATGGGTAGGAAACCACAGTTTAAACTGAAAAGTCCATAAAGTGTTTTATAAATAAATATGAAACTTTTACATTAAACCCTGTTTTATACTATACAATTTTATTGAATAGTGAAAAATAGTATCAGAAACGAACAATTTTCAAATTCTAATATGGAACAAGGGCATGTGCAGAAACCATATACGTGCTGTTCCGTTTATAAGCTGTAACTTTAGATTTCATTATTTACTATAAGTTGCAATATAATTGTTTTACATGCGTAAATGGAATTCAGATAATATGTTATGATAAACTCGTAATATCACCAAGTAAAAGTGTATTAAATAAACCTATTTCCTAGTCGCAAGAGAGATGGTGAGATAAATTTTCATGATAGAAATGGTTGCAACATACGATACTTGCACAAGTCTAGTAATAGCCGTGAAGTTAATCACAATTCTTTTAATAAATGTTGCTTTACCAAAAACCGAAATATTAATATGAATAAAGTATAGGTACTTCGTACCTAATATTGACTTATGTATATGATGTTTAATGGTTTATTTATTGATTATTATTAGCAGGAGATTGTTTATCTTAACCTTTAGAAATTTTCACCTGCCGATGACATGAATATGCACGCGCAAATTTTCTACTTTACAGATAATAGATCTATTCCAAAGTTTTAAAAAACTCGCTAAAAAACTAATCATAAACAAATACACAAAAATAAGTTTTTTAAAGCTGTTTTACATTATCTTATTTCTTGTACAAGAATTGACATGATACCTTACACAATATAAAAACGTGTAGTATCACAACACAGATCTATAAATATCTTATCTGAGATTACAATACAAGAAATGGCAACAATGTAAAACAGCTTTTATAGAATAGACCTATTTTCTATTACTTGTAAAGTACAAGGTTTGCGCGCGCATATTCATGTCATCGGCAGGTGAAAATTTACATGAGTTAAAATAAATATTCTCCTGATAATAATAATCAATAAAGACACAATTATACATCATACATATAAAACAATAACATTTATTATTATTAGTACTTTCGTAAAGAAAAATTTACCAAAAAAATTGTGACTTTTTTTCCTACTTCCCACCTATTACAAGGTTTGCGCAAAAATCATTTTTTGCAACTGTTTTTCTCATAGAACTTCGTATCTAATCATCTAGTTCTCTTGCGAATAGAACACAGGTCTATTAGAAAGTCGTAAGAATCTGATTAATATGTTAACAATTGCAAGTTGGAAAGAACCGTATAATATAGGTTACATTTACCTATATTATTCTTATTATATACCCACAATACTAACACTACAGACTGATAGTCTTAGTATCATGTTATATACTTATATATACTACAATATAGTAATACAATAATTACTATATTGTATAAACTATAATATTATTTGATCCTGATGTTAGGATCAATAAAAGCAAATAAAGAAATTAATTATTCATTTGAAATGAAATTGTATAAATACTTTTCATTTTGTAGATGATTGATGAAAATGCTCAAAGGCAATCATCATAAAATGAATGTACACATATCTACAATATATGTAGATAATGAACAATTAGATATAAGTATCTATGCAGCAAACTCAAAATACATTGCAGTTTATTTGGATATTACAATAATATATATATTATTTGAGTGGAGTGGGTGGAGAATATCACTTCAGAATGTGAAGTCGAGTGTTGCTTTAGTTTTTAACAGTCAAAACACGATTTCAATAATCATCTACTGCTTATGAACTATTTTTATAAGATAAATGGACATGATAATTATCATGAGATGTTCGAATGACTAGAATAATGTAATCTAAATATATACTTGCATTTGTACTTCGAGTTTAAGATAGATAATAAGTATTTATGTTAAGTTTTTTTTACTTACAGTCATAATGTAATCATAGATAAACAAACTTTTATTTGTCCATAATAAGAGTAGTACTAAAGCTTAAAAAATCGTCGAAAACCAGACTTATTTCAAAACATGATTTGCAATTAATCTTATCTCACTGATAATGTCTCTAATCTCGACTCTTGATATTTCTCGTGATAAACGCTTATTTTTAAATTTAAACAATTTAAAAAAATTAAGTATAATTTATATATATTTGCTACATATATTTAGAAAAAATTTTTGTATAATTTCATCTTCATTTTATGCAAATTAAGGACTTTAAATATATTATATATAAGATTATCTTATAAATAAAATTCATTAAGGATTTATGATTATATGAATATGTTGGTAATTTTAACGATCGAACCATTTAAAACATGTTTTATTTATATTAAAAACATACTTTTTAAAAACCCTTGTACTTTATGCCTAGAACCTGTACCTTAGATATCTGAAGTAAACCTGTACTGACGGCGAGGACACACTTGTCATAATTTTTAAATCTTAAATCTCAAAAAGAGGGACTGCGCAGGCGCTATCTTAATTTTTAAGAAAGGGAAACGAAGACTGGAGCCGGTGTTGCCGATACTATTTTTCAAAATTTTCGTTGGCTCGACTTTTTACATTGAACTTATTCAGGACTATCAGAGTCTTTTAAGTTTTCCATAGTTGAAACTATTACTTTCAAAATCAAATAAAAGTAGTGACCAATGTAATTTCGATTGAATGTTTATTTTTGATTTATTTTATTGTGAATCAGCTGTTGTTTTGGGGTTTCATCTATTAAACTAGTCAAAGAAATTTCAATAAATAAATTGTTCGATTCGATTCGATAGTTCAATGGAACAGAAAAGAAATTAAAAATTAGGGAAGTACAAAAATGTAATTTGGTGATTTGGGATTGATGAAAATTTCATGAAATACAGTTATAACTATGGACGAAAAAGAGTCTAAATGCACAAAAACAAAAGAGTTTTTGTTTTTGTGCATTTAGAAGTGTTATAATAATCAGAACTTGTTTGACTTTGAAAATGCTCTACTATTTGGTTTCCTATACCATGGAAATATTTAAAATTGCTTTTGTGTTGGGTGTTCGATAAGATACATTCAATGATCTGAAAAAATGGATTTGGCATATTATGTAACTATAACCTGTAAAGAAAACGTCGTAACCTATATTGCGACAAATGTAATGTATATTTCAGTAAATTATTTATTTTTTGTTTGTATATGAAATGTTAAATGTAGAAGTTAAGATTGAATTCGTCTTCATACAGACTTTAAAACTAAATCTTCCAATGATATTTATTGTTTCATTTCATAGCAAATTATCAATTGTATTATTTATTGTTTATTAGCCTTCTTGATTTCTAGTATGTGAAGCAAAATAAATCATTTATATGAATATTTAATAAACGAATTTGAAACAGATTTTTTGGCAAACAGTGAGTATGGTTTTATTGTTCTTTTACATTTGAAGGCTGACTATTTACAATAAACGCCTGCCTTCATGCGCTAATTCTTGAAACAAAAAGTTTCATGGAACGAAATTTGTGAAAAAGTTGCAAATGAATGGAAAACTAAATTCATGAGAGAAATGAAACGAGCAGTTTAGTACGTCACTATAATAGTAGAGTAAAATCGGCTTCATTAATTAAGATGAGTAATAAATTTAGCTACAAATACATTTAAGTAATAAGCATGTTTCTCACCTACTTATTTTTAGAAAATTGATAAAGTTGTTTTACAATAGTACGTTAGTTATTACATACTTCATTTTTATTGATGTGTATTGTAAAATATACTATGTAATATATTTTATATAGGTAGGAAAACAGCGGTGGCACTATTGGAGAAACATTTTCAAGGCACAGCTAAACAACATAAGAGTTCGGGCGGCTGGATCTGGAACACTGCAGCTTCATGATAGGAATCGTTAATGTTGAATAAATGTTGTTCTTTTGTGAGACCGAATGACTCAGAATAACTGTGTGTCATTACAACACAAAATGCAAGTAGACGTCAGAGTACCATACGATATAATGCCGCATGCAAAAGTAAGTTATTGCAAATTTGAAAAGAAAAAGAACTTGATGAAAAAAAACCTTTTTTTATCTTTCTCCCTTAGTTTCAGATATTCAATACGAATCAGGAATACCAAATTAGAAATGGATTGACGGAACTGTTTGCTAAAATTGGTAGCAGCTCAACAGCAAACGCCCAAGTACTGACAAAAACATCAGCAACTCCATTTACCCCATTAATCCATTTGCCATATATATTTATGGCAAATGGATATATACAATGGATATATACTACAAAAATATATATGTAGGTTTTCTAGATCTAAAGAAGGCATTTGATAAAATAAATAGAAGCAGATTATGGGATATAATGAGAGAGAGGGGTATAGAAAAGAAAATGATTAGGTTAATAAGGAAGATATATGAGGAGAATGTAAACAGCATAATAGTAAATAGTAAAGAATCTGAAACATTTAAAACAATGGACGGACTAAGACATGGGGGAGGACTGAGTCCAACATTATTTAACATATATATGGATGAGATAATGAGAGAAAGTGATAAAGAGGAAAGAGGGCTAGTCGTTGGATATAAAAACATGCAAAGGGTGGTTATAACGACTGGAGCATTTGCAGATGATGTGATGTTAGTTGCGGAGAATGAAAAGAGTTTGCAGAGAAAATTGAACAAATGGAATGAAGTGCTTAAAAAATACGAGATGGAGATGTGTAAGGAAAAGACAAAGGTAATGGTAATAGGAGAGAAACAGAAGTTAGAAATTAAGATAGAAGAGACGAGAATAGAACAGGTCGATTGTTGTAAGTACCTAGGAGTGCAGATCAGCAGCGGGGGTAAACAGGAAAATGAAATTACGGAGCGGGTGAATAAAGCAATGAATGCATATTATAGAATAAATAGAGTAATAGTGGAGAACAAGGAAATCACAAGGAAAACAAAAATAAATGTATACAAGACCATAATAAGACCGATTTTAACATTCGGATGTGAAACGTGGAAAATGGAGCAAAAAGACATAAGTAGGGTACAAGCTGTGGAAATGAAAGTCTTGAGAAGAGTAAAAGGGGTAACAAAAAGAGATAAAATAAGAAGCAGCGCAATAAGAGAAGAGTTGGAGATAGAACCAGTGGTGGAGTTCATCCACAGAAGGCAGTTGGGATGGTGGGGACATCTGGTAAGAATGAGTGAAGCGAGGCAAGTAAAGAGAGTCTGGCAGGCAAGGGAGGGAAGAAGAGCGAAAAGGAGAAGACCAGAAATTACATGGGATGAGGGAATTGAAAAAGCAATAAGAGAAAGAGGAATGAGGCTGAATGACGCAAGAAGAATTGCTTGCAACAGGAAGGAGTGGGAGAGATGCATAGGAAGTGAGGAATAGGAGGATAACGAGAAGAGCTCAAGCCGACACCAGTTGATGGTATAAGGCATATAGACATATATATATATAATCCATTTGCCAGGGTTTGATACTGTTCCATAGATAATAAGAATAGCCAAATCAACAGTAACAACCACCACGAACCAGCAGATCAACAAAAAACCAGCAACAGTATTTTATAATAATTTTGGATCGTCCATTCTTGATTTAACGTGCGAAAACTGATTAATTCATATCTATTTACGGAAATTAAGACATTCGTAATTATTTTTTAACATAGTTCCACCCAACTATTTATTAAAATACTATTTCCTAGAGCTCCATTAGAATTCTAAAATGTTTCGATTTAATTTACCATAATCAATTAATCGGATTTCACATGCTTGCTCTTCAATGGATGGTTAATGCATTTTTCAGGATTAATTTTTTTAGGAGTTGGAGAGCACATAAAGTGGAATTCTTGTCGTGACTCTTTTGTTTTTCTATATACTTCATTTTTTATTTGAATATTCTTAATATAAATTGCATATTTATGTAATATGCACTATTATAATATTAACATATTAATATTTAACATTAAAAAATCTATTTTAATCAGTTCTAATATTATATTATAGATTATATTCTATGTTCTATATTGTATTGTTATATATACATATATATGTATATATTGGAATTTTATTTTTTATATGTTTATAATCTGTTTTATAAAGTATATACATATAAGTATATAATTTTTCTATAATATTTAGCGATTATTTTGTTAAATGATAAACAATAACAATGAGGAACTTTTATGTAATCTAGTCGTATTACTTCAATGTACATATTTTATACAAATCATCCAAAAAAAAAGGAAATAAATGTTTTGCCCTCTTTATTAATATAAAATAATTATGAAACTAATGACTAATGTATATGTGTTAATAATAAACGTTCTGCAAACATATGTATATAAAAGAAAATATCTTTGGAAATTCAATTGTGGGTTATGAGTTAGCTTTACCACAGCTAACTGATACGAAGGAAAAAAAAATTCTAACTTGACTGCTTGCATGTCATCTTATAGTGAACTTTGATATTCGAATGTAAAAGAAAAATAAGACTATACTCACTGTTTGCCAAACCAAACCAAACCAAAAAATCTGTTTCAAATACGTTTCTTAAATATGCATATAAATGATTATTTTGCTTCAAATACTACAAATCAAGAAGGCTAATAAACAATAAATAATACAATTGATAATTTGCTATGAAATGAAGCAATAAATATCGTTGGAAGATGTAGTTTTTAAAACTGTATGAAGACGAATTCATTCTTAACTTCTACATTTAACATTTCATCTACAAATAAAAAATAAATAATTTACTGAAAATACTGAAATATACAATAATTTTGTTAATAAATACATTTTCTTTAAAAGTTACAATTACATAATATGTAAAACCCATTTTTTCAGATTATTGAATTTATCTTATCTAACACACAACACAAAAGCAATTTTAAATATTTCCATGGTATAGGAAACCAAATAGTAGAGCATTTTCAAAGTCAAACAAGTTCTGATTATTATAACACTTCTAAATGCACAAAAACAAAAACTCTTTTTTCGTCCATAGTTATAAATGTATTTCATGAAATTTTCATCAATCCCAAATCACCAAATTACATTTTTCTACTTCCCTAATTTTTAATTTCTTTTCTGTTCCATTGAACTATCGAATCGAATCGTACAATTTATTTATTGAAATTTCTTTGACTATTTTAATAGATGAAACCCCAAAACAACAGCTGATGCACAATAAAATAAATCAAAAATAAACATTCAATCGAAATTACATTGGTCACTACTTTTATTTGATTTTGAAAGTAATAGTTTCAACTATGGAGAACTTAACAGACTCTGATAGTCCTGAATAAGTTCAACGTAAAAAGTCGAGCCAATGAAAATTTTGAAAAATAGTATCGGCAACACCGTCTCCAGTCTTCGTTCCCCTTTCTTAAAAATTAAGATAGCGCCTACGCAGTCCCTCTTTTTGAGATTTAAGATTTAAAAATTATGACAAGTGTATCCTCGCCGTTAAGTTTTAAAATTAAGACAAGTGTGTCCTCGCCGTAAATGTACCGTTTCAACAGTTTCAGTTCAGCTCATTTTCTATTTCGTTCTTTTTTTTATTTGGCTAAAAGCTAAAGCCGGCACCTTTTTTACGAGCAATATCTGATGTAAAGCCATCTACACCAAAAAAGCAGCATAAAATAGGAGCTCTGTTCATAACCTAATAAATGAATGTAAAAATAAAATTTGTGTTTATTGCTGACTTGCTGAGTATTAAATTTCGCAATTTTAAGAAACAATTCATTCTCTTATATATAAAATATTAGTATTGTAATAATCATTTAAAAAAATATGACATTGTTCTAATGCTATGAATTTATCTGATAATTGTACTTTGGGTACACAAAGATGTAGACAATGGATGTCTCTTATTACTCAACAAGTAATTATTAATTAATAGATCCACAATTGAATCAATTATTCATTTAAGATTATTATTCAATTAATTATTTATCTGTTATAGTTACGTTTACGGCATGTCAGTCGCATTTTCGTCTTCAATTTACATGCTGAAAAAAAATCTATTTTCTATTTTACTCTACATAAAACATTTCTGGATCCAGCGTTCTATACTAGTGAAAAATTCACTGGTAAAGATCCAAGATGGAATGAATTAAAATTCGACAGTATGGATAATTCAAATTTGGAGTCAATTATTATAAAGATATGGAAAGGTTGTAATGAAAATCAAATGGAAGCAACTGAAATTCTATCATGGGGCATACATTTCTCTGGAATGGTACATTTAGGAAATAAAATTGTTGATATACAGCCGCGCTACTTTAAAATGAATACTGTGATATTTTCCATGCAAAATGGTTATTTTACTAGTAAGGATTATGTGAGATTTGATATAGAAAATGAAAATTTACCATTTTATAAGAACACAAATCTGACAATTAATATGAAAAAGGAACCAATTATTTATAGAAAAATTGGTATTAGAGTACCAAAATGTGATGTCAAACAATCGTATAATTTAGAAAAATTACAAAAATTACAAGAACTGCAACGCCATATAAAAAATAAGCAATTAGACGTGCAACATGTGAAGGAAAAAATTAAGCAATTTACAGAAAGTGAAGAAAATTTTGATGAAACCGTATGCTCCAGTCAGAGCACTGCTACTACTAATAATAATATTAGTAATAATACCACAATTCGATTTGCACCTCAACTACTAACAATGACATCATTGAACAAAATGTTACATGAAAAACCAACCAAATTAGAACGAAGAAAAATGAGTAAATTGGCCAAAGATTATGAATTGCTAAGATTTCGTATGGATACTTTAATAGAAGACAAAAACCGTATGAATATTATTCTAGAAAAATTAAAACGAAAAAAAAATGAATTATTGGAAGTGAATGTAGAAAATGGTAGATATATAGAAATTGAATGAAATTGACTCTTGTTATTTTATGTCATTTTTATTCTAGAGTCAAAACTAATGGCTTATTATTATAATCTGCATAAGGACAAACAGAAATTAAAAGATTATCAAGTGACCATTTCATCTCTGTTAGAATTTTTAGAAAGTAGCAATAAGCAATTGTGTCATAGACAACAGCAACTTATGAAAGAATTACTTCATTTATATCCAATACAGAAAATACGCAATGAAAACAAATACACAATAAATGGAATTTATTTGCCAAATTCCGAAATTTTAATAGGTCAGAATGTACTTATTTCGGTACTATATGTATAGTATATACATATATATTATCGGTACATATATGTACTATATTACTTATTTATTATTTTTAGATAGTACCGATCCGGGAATTTCAGTAGTACTAGGTTACATATGTCATATATTGATAATGTGTTCGATTTTCTTACAAGTTCCATTACGATATCCAATGATACATTTTGGTTCACGATCTGTAATATTTGATTATATTCAACCAACATTAGCAGATAAAGAAATTGAGTAAGTAGAACTGCAAAAGCCTGTCTTTAACTGTGTTCTCAAAGTCGACTGGCGCATTCACCATTTATGAAAATAATTTAATTACCTCTGATGTCATGTTTTATAATAAGTGACCCGAATATTGTTTTATCATTTTACAATGTTCTCCCACAGGTTACCGTTGTATACTAAAGGAAAAGATAAAGTGCAATTTGGTTATGCTGTATTTCTATTAAATAAAAATTTAAGTGATTTACGTTGGTATTTCCAACATATTACTGGACAAGATATGAAAGAAACATTAAAACATTTACATAGTTTTCTACAAGGTGATGATTTGATTGGTGATGTACGAATTGGCGTGCCAGTATTTGAAAGTGTATCTTTCAAGTCAGTAAGACAAAAATTGTGATTTTTTCTTGTATTTTTATTTGTCGGTATCCGCAGTCGCCATTTTGAGTTTAATTTATTGCATTGGTTTGGTTTGGTTCAGATCATGGCCCACTTGAAAGTTTTTTATTTTTTTTACTTTAGTTGGTTTGGTTCTATCGAACCGATTTGTAATTTGCTCCTCATAAAAATATATCTATTAAATATACAAAAAACAATGACATCGGTTAACATTTCCATTTTCCCATACGGATTACTGAAAATGGCGTCTGCGAATACTCTACCTCATAGAGGCTTAATTGCATAAACATTTGATACTCGTAGGCAATATACAAATAATACTGATGGACAATTTTTACATAATGTCAGCGATTCATCAAGTTGTACGTCACATATTAAAGAAATTATGGACAATCATGGAATATCAGTGGATAAATTAGTTACGTTACCATCTACATCGAATGGAAATGATCCGTTATTAGGTAGAATATGGATTATTTCTTAATGTTTTTTCCGTTTAATAACTGATAACTTGTTTTTTAGGTAACATAGTTAAAGAAATTATTAAGAAACAACAATCACAGTCACACTTCGAATATATAAGCGGAGGTAAAACTGCAAATAAAAATCGTAATAGCTCGAAATCAAAAATCAATGTGAATTCATCGTGTTTGAATGAAAATTGTTTGAAAAGATCTAGTGAAATTCTAGCATTACCAGAAGCCTATTTAAATAAACAAATAAGTGAGGATTTTTTTAACAAATGTGCATCAAGGGAATACAATATTTTTCAGCAATGCGGTAAATTTTCCAACAGCTTTTCAAATAATTGAAGGTTACATTTGGAAAAAATTGCCGATGTAAAATGAAAATTTGCTGTCAGTGGCCGCGTTGTGTTTAGTTCGGCTTACTTCGAGTTTATTCAAAATTGTCATTGTTTAAGTGTTCCGTTCGTGTTATGTCACCTTCAATCATTTATAATTGCCCATCTATTACATAGTATGTAAATATCTGTAATTGCTGAATACTTAGACAAATTCTTATTCCAATAATAAGGCTGCTCTTTTTGGGAAAACCAGCGAAAACCAATTAATATTAAAAAAGGCTTCGAAATAGTTTATGGAGATGGAGAAAATGGTGATCAAAAACTACTTGATTCTATTGAACAAGGTAAATACATTTACATCTTGATTAATTTGGCATTTTACTATGCAATAAGTTGAATCGCAAATCAAATGAACCGAATCGAATACATATCATTTTGAAGCTCTAGTGTTGCTGTTACATTTTCTAGATTTTTTTAGGTACTGATTTACTAGATCCTCTAATTGATTTAAAAAGTCTTAATACAGAATCAATAAATATTAAGAAAAATTCTGAACAAATGTCGACACCGACAAAAGAAAGAATCAGTCGGTCAGCTGGATCGTATGATCATTGCAGTATGGCAAATCCGTTAACATCTCGATTAGGTAATTGTAATTTATAATAAGCCGCATTGATATTAATTTGTGTATGCAGCTAAATTATTGATAACTAAGGAGAATTGTAAAAGAAATTTACTGCCGCCACATTTACGTGTGAAACAAGATTTGTCTCGAAATAATTCCCTTTTCTTTCCGCAATTTCAGACATTAGAACAGATTTATTAGTACGTTCAAGTGATTATGTACCAAGTCAATCATTACCAGATATTCCATGTCAGTTAACCATTAGAACTGATCGGTTATTATCTACAAATCAGTCATTTAATTTGGTGAAACATAGGCCGGGATAATTAACTAGCAATAAGGTTTGTGCTTTACTTCTGCACGTCCGGCACTAATTCGTAAAGATTTCATCTCACTTGTCTTTACGCAGTGAGCAAATGGAACAGTAAACAACAAACTCATAATTATATAATTTATGTCTATTATTATGTAATACTTTCAGCTGAATGGATCTATAATTGCGAATTATAATTTATTCTTACGCATTTTTTTGTTTCTGTATACAACAGTAATAATTATTGTTTCAGTTCTGATGTGTAGCTTATTATTTGTAAATAAATATATATATATATATATATATATATATTTATTCTTTGTTTAAGTAAAATAAAAACACATAAAAAATTAATTCTTTGATAATGAAGTAACAACTGATTTTTATACTTTGTCTTTATGACCTTTTTTCATTAAATTTTTTCCTTTGCATTTTTCTTTACCTAAATTATGTTTTCGACCGATTACTGAATTTTTCGTATCCGATTTATTTAAGTTCGATGCTGAACTTTGCAAAGTGAATATACTGGGATCAATTTTCGATATATTAAAATTGTTATGATTTGTATCATTATTTTGATTTTCAATTAAAATTCCAGGTGCCATAATATTAAACATTTCTTTAGCCCATTCAGGTAAACCATCCTTACTATAAATATACTGCCAACAAGGTATACCCAAATGAGCGATAGACATACGAAAATATGTTGTAAAATCATCGGCAAGGTAAACGAATACCATTTTTTGATTATCGTACAGCCAGATTGTAGGTGTGGAATATACAGTTGGATAAACCAGAACGACTTTAGCATTTTCATCCACATCAACTAATTTATAAACCTTTGAAACAAAAATCGTCAATGTTAGTTGCCATATATTATATTTATCTGGTTAGAATACGATTTGATCGCAGATTTTGATCATACCTTACTTTCTCTTGATAGTGTTAATACGCGCCTATTTTCGATAAATTCAATTTGTGCGGTATTCTTCGTTTCATAACCGAATAATCGTATCAATTCATTCATTGAATTAATTTGGATCAATCCAAGACGATAATCTTTCACGATATCACCACTACGATAATCATATGAGAATTCATATGAAAAATAGAAACCATTTGATGATGAATAAAATGCTCGCATATCTTCTGGTAAAATAACACCATTGTTATGTTCCCATGCTCTTATATCAATTTGTTTAATGGCTGGAAAACGTTTTAAATTTATTGTAGTAATAAATGGGCATTTATCTAATATTTTTGAAATGCCAAGTAATAGATTTTCATAAAATGAATCTTCTGATACTCGATCAACAATAAAACCACTCATTTTTAAATTGATGAGTCCAGATTGAATATCAAACTGAAATTTTGATTAAAAAGATTGTCAAAAGATGTATGGCTACACATATTAAATCTGGTTAATTCTCTATTTGCTGATTTACGAATTACTAACATCACAGATTAGCACATACACTCTGTGTGATTACTAGGAAAATGTTATATTATTTCTAACAGTAACGTAAGCAAAAACTTCATGTAAGTTGCATGATTGTAACTGATTGAGATTAATTCAAAATCAATAACAATTTAAAAATATATATTGGCCGCAGAATGGAGCCGTAAGTGCGCCTGTGCACATCCAGTTGTTATAGTTTATCTATAACAACATGTGCGCAGCAGCAATACTTAGGGATAGCAAGCAAACATCGATGTTTTCAAAATCGATGTATCGGAACTGTACGTATGCACCATACATATTGCTTACGCAATATAATGAATCGACGCAAATGGTTCTCGTTTAACAGTTAAATCCAGGGTTGGGAACCGGTTCAAAAAATCGTTTTAAAAACACTTCGGTTTATTGTATATATGGGAGTCTTGAACCTTACTATAAGCTATTCGGATTGAACCGTTTAATATTTTTCTTGCCAAAAAGACTCGATCAACGAAACGCTAAACGGTCTGCACCACTTTTAAAGGACGGAGAGTGTATCGGTTTGACGTGAAGCAAATCATATTCGTTTCATTTCGGCTTGAAGTGCTTTCTCTTCCTGTTTATAAAAACTGTTTAAATTTCTATATGGTTCGTCGAAAGTAAATCATGGGAATAGTGAAATACAAATGTTTTCGAGCCGAAGCGCTTTTTCGAAGTGCTGTAGCAAAAATGAACCGGAATTGCTGCAAAATATTTTATACAGCGTGATTCAAACTTTCATCAGATTGCAAATTAGGAAATTTACCGCCGGTTGCAGAAAAGCGAATTATCCCTGTTGCTAGGATAAAATATTTAATCTGTTATTTTTAATGTATTTCGTCTTTCGTCAGTGTTTGATAATTGTTGTGAATATGTATGCACTTCATCTATTTCAATCACTAATGGAAATTAAACAAATTGCTTGCATTAATTATGTTAATTACAATTTAGTAACTCCTAAGTACATAACCATATGTAAGTAATAAAATTAAACATACTGTTAAAAGTGTAGAAACTTACAATTTAGTAATTGTACTTCTTTTTAGTTTCTATTATTTTATATGTATATATTATTAATTATTTATTATAAATAAACTTCTGTTTTATTTATCCATTTCCAATTTCTCTATTAATTTTATTTTATAATAAAATAATAAACTTTTTATTCAAAACAAAATAAAACTTATACCTATTTTCTTTTGCGAAGGAATTGAAAAATGATTTTGGAAATCATAATTCGTTAGTTCACATTTCGTTAACTGTCAAATGTAAAAACAAAAAAATATACATAAATTATAAATTAAATATAAAAAAAAAACTCGACACTGTCGAAAGAAAACAGCTTATATTGAGCTACTATATTGATAATATTTTGTTTTGATTGGAGCCACTCTGTGAGCAGCAGTTCGAATAAAGCAAAATTTTTGCTTTATTTTCGTGTTATTTTTATAAATTTTTCTCGTAAATGTTGGTTGAAGCGGTTCATTCAAGTTTACTTCGACTACCGTCGTTTCCCTGCGCACCCATTTACTTTCTAGCATCTGTATTGCTGCAGAAAACACTTCATGATTTTATTCAAGAGAGGTTTATATACCTGAAGCGCTTCGAAGTCTAGCAACATTTATTTGCTGCAGCAAAATACGAACCGTTTTGACAATTTTAGAAAACGGTTCGGGTCAAGGCATTTCATTCGGCATGCAGTGAAATTGAGGTTCGGCAACACGTCGAATTCTGTTAGCGGTTCTCCGACCGAATCAACGGAAAAATTGGGATACACTATAAAGAACTAAAAGTCTTATAGTTCTCCATAGTATGCAACTATGCACAGGCAGTATAAAGATAAACTTTTTACTTCATTGAATATCATGTTGATATTCTTTTATCTATGGATGGGTATGCACCCCGTATGGTTAAAAGTTAAAATTAAAAACCTTTCACAGGGTCATAGACCATGTACTACATAGATGTAAACCTCAACGCATTTGTAATGAGGCAAAACGTCATTTTGAGGTCTGAAAGCTTATGTGGAATTTACGGGGAAAAAGGATAACTTAAAATTTTTCTTTGCTTAAATTAATTTATTTTATAGTTAAAAATTATTTTTACTGCTATAATTTTGTACTATAGTAATGATAAAATATAAAGCATTAGCTTTAAAAAATAATTATGATTAAATAACATAATAAAACTAAATAAAATTACAAAATTATAAAAAATAAAATAATAAAATAATTATAATAAATAAAAAATTATAAGATAAATATATATTCGATAATAAATATAATAATATATTTCGATAGGATACTATCGAATAAAAACAAAAATGTCTCGGGTGCTATAGAAAAAGTTTTTTAATAAATTATGCAATTTTTGGCTAATTATAGTTATTTCGATATATTGTATAATAACTACTATACAAAATACTTAATTATTACGCTTTTGTTTAACTATTGATTTTGGTGTACCAATCTTCCAATGTTTATGTACATATGTATATTCACCATACATTACGCTAGTAAATGATAATTTTCGATCATAGCTAGATTTTCACTTACCTATTCAATTACAAGTATAATTTCTACATAATACGAATTGAAAAACAATCAATACGAAGAAAATTTACAGTTTAAAATTTAAAGCCTATTTCAAGACATATATGTAAAACATGGAAATCACCAATTATTAGAAATCAAGTATTAAAGAAAAATTCAAAATTCAAATAAATATTCTTGACGAATATCTTTAAAGAATGCTTCGTGAAATTAGAATGTATAGTGAATATATGAACATAAGCATTAGAGGATTGGTATACTAAAAGCAAGAGGGTAATAAATACGTATTTAGTATAGTATATCCGAAATAGCTAAAATTAGCCAAAAATTCCAGAAACACTCTTATTTTAAAAAAATCTATAGCATACAAGAAGTTTTTGTTTGTATTCGTAAAATGTTTGTTTGCAATTTCTTCTAATATTAAATTAGGTAAATTTGTTAATTTTTTTATTATTAAGTTAATTAATTGGTATTTAATCGAAAATAAATATAATTTTCTAATTTTATTCAGTTGTATTCGGTTATTTAATCATAATTAATTTTTAAAGGCTAATATGTGAATTTCTTTTATATTTACAAATAATTTATACTATCATAAGTACAAAATTATAGCAGTAAAAATTATTTTTAACTATAAAATAAATTGATTTAAGGAAAAAACCATTTCGAAATTTTCTCCTTTCCTCGTATCAAATTTCACATCACATAATCCATCAGGCTTATAGATGGCGGTTGGCATCACTACAAATGCGTTGACGTGTACATCTAGTTAGTATATTGTCTATGGCACTCCAAGTGGCAGCAATGTGCGTGCGTCATCCTTTGTTTACATTTGTAATAAATTTTCAATATTGTTCGTAGTTTTTAAATTTTAGCATATTTATTTCTACACTGTCGTTTTTATTTATTTGCCTCATAAAAAATACATACTCTTATATTTATTTGTTTTATCAGTATTAATTCTTTATGTATTCTGTCATAATGGTTGCCTCATTTTGATTTAAATATTTCATTTGCCGTTAAGAATGATGAAACCATCTCTTACAGGAATTGGTATAATTATATTTTTTTTATTTCTTGCTCGCTCAATTTGGAGTTTTTATACAACATGGCAATCACCTAATTGTACATCAACTGATACACCATGTTTTCATTCATTTTTAAATGCAAATCCTAAATTAGCACTACTTGTATATATAAGTGATAGTGAAAATTCGAGAAATTTAAGCAGATACGAATTAGTATTACATATTAAAGATTTTGATTATCGGAATTCATATGAAAAGTACGCTTAGTATCTACATTATTAATTAATTTAGCTATGTCTGTTTTAATTTATTACTTATAGAGACATTGAATTCACTGTACCGGAGAAAACCAAATATAATGGAACACTTTACATTCACTCAATATTTTTTCCAACAAACAAAAATCAAAAATATCCGGTTAATGATTTATTCGAATTAAGACATTCAAAAGATACAACTTATTTAAAAGGTGGAGAAGTTTATTTAACATTAAAATTACATCTTATTCTTGCTACCAATAAATCTCATTCATTTAGGTAGACTGAGCAAATATGCAATAACTGAAAAATCAAAAATATCGTTAAAAGATGAAATCGAATCATACATGCGTTCGGAATCGTCTGATTGGAATTTTTTAGGAGATCGTGCTTTAGTTAGAAGTCATTTACGTACAAAATATATTGTTTTAATGTGTACGGAAGAGTTACATCTACCTGGAAGGTACGATAGAATAGTAATTTATTATCAATTATTTGATATCTGTATATGTTTTAGAAATGTTCCAGTTGAAATAATACGTTATATGAAAATTAATTCGAAATCTCAATTTCTACCACTTGCCACACCAGATTTTTTGAATATGCGCTTAAAAGATTTACAATTAATATCATGGAAGAATGAACATCCATATAAAATGACATTTAAATATATTTATAATCCAGTGTCATTAGGCAAAATACGATTTTTATTGCAAATGGAAACAACGCTACTTCAATTTCTTAAATTGGGGTTTTCCGAGAAAGATTTAGATGAAGTAAAAGGTGTATTTGCAGATACAAATCTATATTTATTATGTGCAACAATGTGTATTGGAAGTGTTCATGTACGTGCCTGTTCTCAAATTTGTATGAGAAAGATTTTAAAGGATCTGGAGCTCCGGATATATGTATTCACAGACGCCATTATCGATTCAATTTATTACATTGCAAAATGCAAAATTAATCAGCGAATTGTATGTAATAACCTCTTTGCTGACCACTATTATCAAAACTAGTGGCCAAAATGTTGGTTGTGGAATAAAAATTTGTCGCTTTTAGAACGAATAATGAAACAAATTTATTCCGATCGCATGGCCTACTTTAAAATAAAACTTTGGTTACTTTAGAATAAAAGTTACTACCGATGTTTTATTTTGTCTTAATAATAAATATAGCAAATGTTATGATTATGGAGAACTACAGTTCTTCATAGTTATAATAAATATACAAAAAGACTTTAACATCATTAAGTTAACATTAAATCCTCATACGATAACTGTCAAGCTGAATCAGAAATGGCAACTGCGAATACTCCTTTTTATAGAGCTTTACTCTTTATATATAGATATAATAATTTCATAATTTTTCTTGCAGTTACTTCTAGATTTATTATCATTTAAAAATGATGTAAGTTTCTGGCGAACGCACAAATCAATGGCGGGCTTATCGACAAGAACGGTTTTATGGCGAACATTTTCACAAATTGTGATATTTTTGTATTTGATGGACGGGGGCACTTCTTTATTAGTTTTAATTCCCGCTGGCATTAGTACATTAATAGAAGTAAGTAGGTGTACAGGGTGATCATTTTTGATTTTGTCAGTTACCCATTAAGTGTCTGGGTAATAATGGGTAGTTTATAAGAAACTGACTAAAATGTCAGTTTGTTATAAAATTCTGCACACAATTCTAATAATTTAAATTATATTTCTAACTATACTTTATAAAATAATTCACCGTTTTAAATATATTAAAATGGACTCCCTGTATATTTGGTATCTAAAATTGATAAATGTTACTAAGGGCTTATTATAAGAAGGTAGTATTCGCAAACGCCATTTTTGATTCAGATTGGAGAACTGTGGAGAACTATAATACGAAGTAGAATCGACCTAACACAAGTCAAAATATTCGCGTTAGAAAATTGGTTGTCCACCAGCAATAAAAATTGTTGCATTATATTAAATATTGATTATTGCAATCATAGTTTTAATCTGCTGCCAAAAAATCTACGATTTACGTTAAAAAGAAGCAAATTTGATTTTCCCATAAGAGCAATGTTAAAGATGTAGTTTCTGTTAATTGTAGCGCTCCCTAATGGCAGCTCGTTCTTTTCTCGTGTTGACTCCTTATAGTTCTCCATAGGTATCTATAATATGGGGGCATTACGTCGTTAATTGACCTTTATAATTTTGTGTATTTAATAAATACAATATATTTATTATTAAGAGAAAATTAATGAGAAATAATAACTTTTATTCTAATAAGGCAAGTAAAGTTTAATTTTAAAGTAGGCCATAACTTGAGTAAATTTGTGATCAATAATTATTCAAAATACATGCAAATTTTTATTCTACAATTAACACTTTGGTCCTAGTTGTGAAACTAGAGTCCAGCAAAGAGGTAATTACACACAACTCATTCCAATTCATCAATTAATTTTGTATTTTACAATGCAATAAGTTGAATTGAAAATGGCGTCTCCGAATAGCTACCATTTTTGAGTTCTACTATATGTTACATATCTTACACATTTATCAAAATAGCTTTGGAAAGTAACAAAAGTATATAAAACTAGAACATTTTTAATATGGAACGGTAGGGATTTACGATTTGATCAACATCATCCAGCCGAATCAATTGCTGAAACACAAACGCGAAAGTATGATGAAGAATGTATGAAATATTTAAGTTATGTACTGTATCCGTTATGTGTTGGTTCAGCCATATATTCACTAATATATCAACCCCATAAAAGGTATAGTAATCACTTACATAAACTAGATTTTTTAATTAATGCATATTTCCTTTTCTTTTGTAGTTTCTACTCTTGGACAATAAGTAGTTTAGTAAATGGTGTTTATGCATTTGGTTTCTTATTTATGTTTCCTCAATTATTTATTAATTATCGTTTAAAATCTGTGGCGGCATTGCCATGGCGTGCATTCACCTATAAAGCACTTAATACGTTTATCGATGATATATTTGCATTTATTATAACAATGCCAACCGCCCATCGTGTAGCATGCTTTAGAGATGATATCGTTTTCTTGATATATTTATATCAACGATGGTACACACTTTGTAACTTCTAGATATATATAAATTAATTGTTACGATTATATATTTTATTTCAGGCTTTACCCTGTGGATAATACAAGAATAGATGATGTCAATGCCGAAATAAGCTCCGAAGCATCGGGAGTTAAGGATGAAAAAAAGGAGAAAGATGAATAATTCATTTATTTATGAATGGTATTTCTAAATCAGCTGAATTTATATTACATTTATTTTATTAGGGTAGTCCTTTTTTTAAATAGATATTATCCATATCTATAATAAATATATTCCACTTTATATCATTTAAAGCGATAGGCAGTTTTAATAACGGACTTTAAAAAAGTATCTAAAATCGAGATTACTTTGCTAAAAATGAATTTATAAAATCTGTAATAATCAAGGATCAGGAATGTAAATTATTGACCATCTGAATGTTATCTTACATAACAATCTCATTTACAAATTGACATTTTTGATCATCCGAAAAATTAAAGTTATTTATCTAAATAACAGTTTTCGATGTTGTTGCATAGATTAAATTGATTTGTTTAAAATATTACTGTATGGTTTTGATAAAGCTTATAAACGTTGATACAAATCAAACAATTCATTGAATATCTTATTCATTTATTATGCCTATGGACAGCTATAAGAAGGAGTGAAGACTAGAAAAAAAAACGGGCTGCCGTTAGGCGGCCAACCAATGAACTAAGTTTTTAACATTGCTCTTATGAGAAAATAAAATTTTCTTATTTTCAAGGAAAAAATCATGGATTTTATGGCAACAGATTATAAAACTATGATTATAATAATGAATATTTAATATAATACAATAATTTTTATTTAAGAAATGGGCATAATCTTTTTTCTTCTCCATTTTATTAATTTCATGATCAGTGGCGTGCTATAGGGTTGGATAAAAATGTATTATAAAAATAATTGTTAATTTATTATATTAAATGTTTCCTGAATTTGTTATTAACAATTATTTAATAGTTATATGGTTTCTTTGGAATACTATGGATTATTTTAAATATCAAAATTAATGTAAAATATGAAAATGATTTGAAAACGAAACAATAACCAAGCACTTCACTGATCTGACAATCACGTGCAATCACCACTAGAAACACGAATCTCTTTGGTGGGCAAAAAATTTTCTAACCCGTAAATACTTTGACTTTTGTTAGGTTGATTCTACTCATTATTATAGATCTGCATAATTATGCCGAAACTTCCATTTAATTAAGTGCAATTACAGGGAACTGTAATAGTTCTCCGAAGATATAATATTAAAAACTAGCGTCTAGCCGGTTGGTATTACCAGAGGTCTCTAGATAACTCTAATCTTTGGTCTTGCAATTGAACTCGAGAAGTGGGCCAGACTGGAGAAACTGCATAATACATTCATTGCAGTAAGTTCTATTCTATACTACCTGGAAATTCATGTGACGTACCTCGAAATTGAATTGATGACGTGAACCACCACCGACTCTAAATATGTTACATATAAATATACATATGTTCAGAGGGTGTTGCGTGAAACCAAGTTTGGTGAATCAAAGTGCACTTCGAATGGTTACGCAACCTGCGTTTGTATCAGGGGCACCAGACAAGGATAGCTATATTTTGAAGTGTTGCTATCGCTTTTTTATTTCATACGGACGTAAGTAATTTTTTGTTTGCAACACACAACACTTTAATCAAAACTTGCTCGAGCCGGGATGTGTAATCTACGGACCACAACGTTTAAAATTACCGGTAACAACAAGAAGAATTGGATTTGCTACTGCTAATTTTTATTCAGTTATCCGATACGAGCCCAAGTATCACACAGATTTAATTAACACAATATACCAACAATATCTCGTAGCACTGGCTTTGATGGAGTTCCGAATAATACGCCATGAGGTCGACTTTCGCAATTCCAGTTTATTCAAAGATTATCACGATGTCTATAGGCAATTTATCGAAGGTAACGCGCTCTTACCTTAACAAACCCACATTATTATCAAAGCAGTTGGAGCTATTAAAGTAAATGGTTATGCATATAACCATTGCACGATAACACAATGTATGAAAACTGAAGATGGAATGTTTATACCTCAGTCAGAGCAAGTCACTTTTGCTAATCTACGCGACACTGTCTTAGCATTGGCGAATGAGAACACCCCATAGATATCCAGAAGTCCATTTTACAATAATAATCCTATATCAGGAGCAATTTGGAAGAGTGGAACCTGGCAATCCAATATTATTAAATCCTGATGAAATAATGCCAAATAACTTTACTTCTAGTGATTTACAACGTGACATTTGTAACATTAGCAATTTAGATGGAAAGGTTTTTGACTTGACACAGGAATTAAATTCGGTGCTTTTGCAAGACAATTTCTTTCAGCCTATAATGGAGTCAATAGTTTTAGAAGGTGAAGGTAGTAGATCAATGCTGATATGTAATGAACAGCATAACATGCGTATCTGCGATCGTCGTGATGGTGAGGATCTAGTCGGTTTTTGTAAAAGACTGAAAATTGAAGGGAATGTTGATCACTATTATAAGTTAAAGAAACTTAATCGTCATGATATTGATTGCAGATTCTAATAAAGCAACATACGATGCAATTATCGCCAAATTGCGTCATGTTCGGGAAATCTACTGAAGTCCAAAATGAACTAAAAAGTCGAAGAAATCGGAAGTTCCTTTCCCAAATTGAATGGATGCTAAAGATTGAATATAAGATAGTAATCGTGAAGATGTAATTCGTGGTTATCGGGTTACGAAATGGTCATCTGTTTTGGGTACGCGTACTATTAAAATTAACAATGATTTCATTGCGCACGCGCAAAATAAGCAACTGCAAAATAATCAATGCGTTATTCCAGCAACAAATCTAGAATAGTTTTAAAACCTAGCTAGGCTTGCTAGATATGAAAATAATGACATGAGTAATGACTTTAATATAGAACCGTTTTCAATTTCCACGCTGCTGAAACGTTAGGAGAATTTACAGTTAAAGAAAAAATCTGAGAGCGACTAGCAAAACACTAATATAAAAACATTTGCCGTAATACACACTAATTTTTTTAAAACTTTACTTTTGATTTCGAATTGGTCAATAATAATGTTAATAAAGAATTTTAAGTTAACCCTGCTGACGGCTGCCTAATATTATCACACGAATGAGCGCGCGTCGCATTTTATGCGACATATTTGTATATTGGGATGATTTTATGGGGTTTAATTTTATTTAAAATTTTGACTTAAAACGCCCCCGGAATATTAATAAAACACTTACAACAACATTTCCTACTCATTATTAATGTGATGTTTACAAATTGTTTGTGTAACAGAGTGATTTTTACAAACAAAATTGTTAGAATTACTGAATCTCGTTGTTTCGTTTATATTCTTAGAACACCTTTGAACTCCGCATGATTTCGTGATAATATCTAAGACATATTAAAATATTTCAATATTTTTTCAAAAAATTAGCAAAACTAAACTGAATACTTACATGATCAGTCATTTTATGTGCAACCAAGTGCCCGTATTGAAATACAGTATAACCTCCCTTAACGGCCATCTCCTCATAACGGCCGTGGTCACTATCTGCTGTAAACTCCCAACCTATCCGTATTTAAAATTACTTCTTGATAACTGCCGGCATATTCCATAAAGTTATGTTATTGAAGTTAGAAAATATAAATTTTTCGTTTTATGAGCCTAGATTAACTCTTATCATTTATTTTTCAGTCCTAAATGTTGAATTCAATGGAAATTTCTAATTATGGCCATGCGAGATTAATTCGAATTTGAGCCAATTCGCTAGACTAATAACACATATATTTCATAAACAAATGTATGTAAACCAATACATTAAAATCTGTAAAACAAACTTCAATTGATTCGTATTAAAAAAAAATAATAACTGCGTTGAATACTATCTACCTAACTATATGTACGTTTTATTTTACATACAGGATTTTCCTTAATGGCATGTTAATATTGAAGGAGGTGATTCGTGGGATCAATTTAAGAAAGAAAGTTCTTATTAATGTGTGTGTGTCTAAATGTCTTAACTTTTGAGGTATAGGAGGTTAAAGTTAGAAAAAAAACATAAAGGAATTTTGGACATATTTCCTAAATGGTTATATCGATTTACTTCCAATTTGGTACTACTACATAAATTAAGAGCATGCATTTTTTCATTGTATAGAATATTCAAATTTCGCTCCAGTGAATTACCTTACCTAGAGATATTAATCTAGGGATCTATACTGATATAATTGGTACGCCACTGCTTATTTAAAATTTTGCTTCAATATTACCAAATGAAACTAAAGAAAGCATGCCTCTTGCGCTTTCTCGCTATAACGTACCATTTTTGAGATAATCCGAAAAAATTGTTTGCTCTATAGTTAAAATCGAATATTGATAATTTTTTAAATACATGTATTAAAAAGGTACTCTTTAGGTTCATAGTTAGCTATAAAGAAAACTAACTAGGGGACATCTTATTAAATTATTGAACCAAATTTGAAATAATAAAATACAATTTTTTTCAATTTCATAAAATTCCTGTTAGTTCAAGTACACCATTGAAAACGTCTTGCGAGTTATTTAAGACTTTAATGTTTTACTTAACATTACCAAAGCAAACCAAGCCGTACGCTATATCAAAAAAGAGTACCAGGCATGTTTCCTTTCGTTACCCGTAGTAATTCATAATGAATCAAAATTTTAAATATGCAGTGGCGTACCCATTATATCAGTATAAATCCCTAGATTGCCTAGATTAATATCTCTAGGTACGTCGCTGGAGGGAATTTTGAATTTTCTTTACAATGAAAAAATGCATGCTCTTATGTTATGTACTAGTACCAAATTGGAAGTAAATCGATATAACCATTTAGGAAATATGTCCAAAATTCCATTTTTCTTTCCTAAATTTGACACCCTGTATGTCAAAAGTTAAAGTGCCTTTTATATTATCCGATTTGTGATTCGATCATATTCGAGTTACGATGTCTGCATTTAAACTATTACAGTTTGTTTCTCTGCTAGTGTGAACCATTCGAGATTTCTATTATACTTTATCGAATCACAAATCCAATATAAAATCGGATAATGTAAAATTGCCTTAAAGAGGTTTAGACTTTGACCCTTCATTAACATGAACTGTGTTTCTTACATTGGTCCCCACCCCTTTGATTAACAGCATAACAGAAAATTAAGGGACACCCTGTATAGTATGTAGAAGTAATTAATAGTATGTAGTATATATTGTACGATCATTTTATAACGTTTAATTAATAATTTTTTCTACGACCATATAAAAATGGTTAACTTTCGTCACTTAACGTGACGAAAATAAATCATTAGTAAATCAAATAGATGCACCTACATATATACAATTATAATGATTGAATTATTAAAAGAAGACTGGGAAACATGATTTAACACCAAAATATAAAAATTCCCTTTTTTAAAAGCAAAAATTAAACATTTAAAATAGTTCAGGATTTCACATTAACCAACGAAGGTGCTGGGCAGCGCCTGCCTTGATTTTAAAACCAAAACTGATTGTATTACATACAAAAAATTAAAATTATTTTTATCAAGTTAGAAAATAATTGAAACACACATTGCAAATACAAAAATGTAAAAAAAGATTCATAACATATGATGAAATGGTAAATATTTCTTAAATTTTCAAAATTTAAATAATTGTGTAATTATACTTATAATTTTTGGTTGCCTAACAATCATCAACTGGTAATTGTATTATAATTAATGTTAAGGTTTGTGTCTATGTTTTATAATTATTAAATAAAATAATATTTTAAGTGAAATAATACATTTAAAATACCACAATAAATTTAACGAAATAATTAGTATTATCAATAAATGTATGACACTCAATAGTCAATACAATTGAACTTTCATATCAAGTTAGCAAGGTCTATGAAGTTTAATTCTGGTTATTTTGTATATATTTTTTTAATTAGCTTTAATTTTAATAACGATGGTCGTAGAAAAGTATAATATTATACTCGTTGAAAATCATTTTTTGAATATCGCGAACATTAATAAACTCCGCTTCGCCTAGTCTAATAAATTGTTCTCTCCATTGCAGAATGCGGCCATTACCACCACTCGTGTAATAATATACTATTATTGGACTAATTTTTTTTACTCTTTTAATTTAACCAAACTTTCAAAACTATTCTTTGAATTTATCGGGATTCGGTCAGGTTTTATTTTAAATAAAACTCTTTTTATTGCTCGATATTTCGACTGTCCTTACAGTCTTCCTCAAGAGAATAAGTGAGCTAAACAATTTTTTCCTCACACATTGATGAATACTAATATGATAGAATAGGAGAATTATCTTCCATTACTGACACACAATTTACAATTACATTTAAAATAACTCTATTAACAATTATTATTCTTAAAATTTACGTTCACATCACAACAGTTTAAAAGCAATGGTATTATCTACCTCCATGTAGGTAGATAATATCGAGCAATAAAAAGAGTTTTATTTAAAAGAAAACCTGACCGAATCCCGAAAAATTCAAATAATTATTTTGAAAGTTTGGTAAATTAATAAATACAGTCGATAAAGTAAATTGAAGTAGTTTTAATTTTATTCACTACTGAAGCAAATAAAAATGTTTCATAGCAGTTTCTTTTTTTTTGCAATTTGCAAAAATTTTATAACTCACGACGCCAGACACCTCTTTATACCGGCCACTAAAAGGTAATAAAAGATGAGGAAAAGGTGATAAACAGATGGAAAGAATATTTCGAAGAGCTATTGGCGGGAAGTGTAAGTGGGAAACCCAATAAAAATAACGAAAAAAAGAGATTAGGTGAAGATAAATCTCAAGAAGTGGATAATGAAGAGGAAGGCGGCGAAGAAATAGAAAGGGAAGAATTGGAAAAGACTATTAGAGAACTTAAGAATGGGAAGTCTCCAGGGAGTGAAGGAATAACATCAGAAATGATTAAGAATATTGGAGAAAAGGGAATGGAAAAACTGGTATATATTTACAACAAAATATGGAGAGAAGAACGCATCCCAGAGGAATGGAAAAGAGCACAGATAGTACCAATATATAAAAAAGGAGACAGAGCTGACTGTAAGAACTACAGAGGAATAAACATAATAAATACAAGGATGAGGATACTAGAGAAAGTAATTAAAAACAAGATAAACTATAAAGTGGAACAGACCCTGGAAGAGCCACAATGCGGATTTAGAAAAGGTAGAAGCATACAGGACCATATATTTACTATAAAGCAAATGGTGGAAAAGGCAGGAAATAGTAAAAAAAATATATATGTAGGTTTTATAGATCTAAAGAAGGCATTCGATAAAATAAATAGAAGCAGATTATGGAATATAATGAGAGAGAGGGGTATAGAAAAGAAAATGATTAGGTTAATAAGGAAGATATATGAGGAGAATGTAAACAGTATAATAGTAAATAATAAAGAATCTGAAACATTTAAAACAATGGACGGACTAAGACAGGGAGGAGGACTGAGTCCAACATTATTTAACATATATATGGATGAGATAATGAGAGAAAGTGATAAAGAGGTAAGAGGACTAGTCGTTGGATATAAAAACATGCAAAGGGTGGTTATAACGACTGGAGCGTTTGCAGATGATGTGATGTTAGTTGCGGAGAATGAAGAGTTTGCAGAAAAAATTGAGCAAATGGAACGAAGTGCTTAAAAAATACGAGATGGAGATGTGCAAGGAAAAGACAAAGGTAATGGTAATAGGAGAGAAACAGAAGTTAGAAATTAAGATAGAAGAGACGAGAATAGAACAGGTCGATTGTTGTAAGTACCTAGGAGTGCAGATCAGTAGCGGGGGTAAACAGGAAAATGAAATTACGGAGCGGGTGAATAAAGCAATGAATGCATATTATAGAATAAATAGAGTAATAGTGGAGAACAAGGAAATCACAAGGAAAACAAAAATAAATGTATACAAGACCATAATAAGACCGATTTTAACATTCGGATGTGAAACGTGGAAAATGGAGCAAAAAGACATAAGTAGGGTACAAGCTGTGGAAATGAAATTCTTGAGAAGAGTAAAAGGGGTAACGAAAAGAGATAAAATAAGAAGCAGCGCAATAAGAGAAGAGTTGGAGATAGAACCAGTGGTGGAGTTCATCCACAGATTGCAGTTGGAATGGTGGGGACATCTGGTAAGAATGAGTGAAGAGAGGCAAGTAAAGAGAGTCTGGCAGGCAAGGGAGGGAAGAAGAGCGAAACGGGGAAGACCAGAAATTACATGGGATGAGGGAATTGAAAAAGCAATAAGAGAAAGAGGAATGAGGCTGAATGACGCAAGAAGAATTGCTTGCAACAGGAAGGAGTGGGAGAGATGCATAGGAAGTGAGGAATAGGAGGATAACGAGAAGAGCTCAAGCCGACACCAGTTGATGGTATAAGGCATATAGACATATATATATATATTTTAGGCTGGAGTTACCCGGCTTCGTAAACTTAATTTTTATTTCGTAAACATAACTTTAACCACTAAAAGTAAAAACACGGTGATACAATTTCTTAATTCAGAATTTGAAAGAATTGACATTGTAATGAAATTCATGAGAAGAATCAAAAGATTGATCAATTATATTAAAAAATGCTAATAGTTACTAATAAATAATAATAAAATTATAAATAAACGATTTAAATATGCACAAAAATTATCAACAAAAATAGTGCCAGAATAGTTTGGTTAAGATCACGTTCATCTCTCATCTGATCGAAAATATTGTAATGAAAGCGCAAGCGCGTTCTTAATTCTTATTTCTTAATACGTAAAAGTTAAAAGTTGGGAACTTTAAAATTACGTTTATGCTATGCATTAAGAAATAAGAGTTAAGAAATTGGGTAACTACTGCGATAAGAAACGCATATGTTTCTATTAAGATTTACTTACTAAAATTATACTATGCGACTATGTTTATGAATTAAGTTTACGAAGCTGGGTAACTCCTCCATTAGTTACTATATAGTATATTTACATATATATTTATTTATATAGTAACTTTAATATTGATCATACAGTTGCGACCTCTTTTGATTTCTAATCTATATTATAGTTGAATGTCAGCCATCTTAATAGATGGCGACATTAAATAAATTGTGGGTTACATAACTTTATATTATGTACTAATATTTGATTTCAAATAATAAAGGAAAGGAACTAAAATTTGGCAAAATAAACGCACCACTGGCTTTAATTAATATTTTAAAAACTAATAGCTCGTGAAGAAATTCTAAAATGAAGTCTTATCACATACGGTAATGTACTGCCTCTATAGTCTACACGCTGCAAATGTCTACATAAAGTTGTAATGGCGGACGGCAGTGATAAACACTAGTCTGGCACCTGCACCTTCTTGAAGAGAGAAACGCGTATCCACCAAATTTTCCATTATTGACCGTAATTTTTTTTTTGTGCAACAAGTGTCTTGAACATTTTGGATAGAATTTCGTGCATGTGAAAATTAGAAAAGTATAAATATTAAAAGGAATAAATTTCAAGGTACGCCATACATTTCAAATTACTTTTTATAGTTCAAGTCTACATAGCAAATAATAATCTCTTACTAGGTAGTGAAATGGATATTAAGGAACGGTATAAAGATTTAGACAATCCACCGTCAATTATACAGGAAATGATTATTTATAATAAGCCAAATATTAGAAACGAATCGGGAGACCTTGGTAGAAAATTAATAAATATAACGTCTGATGTTGTTATATCGTATAAGAATGTTAAGAATCATGATCCAAATAACAAACCCGAGACATCAAATACAGCACCAAGCAATAAACTAATTACTAAAGTAAAATATGAAAAAATAACAGCAAGCGATGAAGATGACGCTAATGATGAACAACAAGAAGAGCAAGAAGAAAGTTTAAATAGAATTTCATTAGAAGAGCATCAAATTGATGAGATGGAAGAAGAAGATGTTGATGAAGAACAAGATGATTTAAATCTTGAACAAAAGCAAATAATGACAAATATTAAATTAGAAAATGAAACATCAACACCAATTGCAAATGATGAATGTGTTCCTAAGAAGAGAGGACGCCCAAAAAAAATGAAAATTGTAACACAAGAGCCAAATGCTAATGAAATTTTATTAATAAATTATATTAAAGAAAAAGAAAAAGAAATTGCTAATAGTTCAGCGAATACATTAAATATAGGTCAAACCCGAAAATCGAAAAGGAACTTGAATTCAAATAATAACACTACCCAAAGTAAAAACAATAATAATGAGGAGAAACCAGTTAAAAAACAGAATAAGAGGAAACTAAAGGAACCAAGTAAATCAAGAAAGCAACAAAATAAATCAGTTTTCATCAAAATGGAAAATATTGAAACTAGCGGAGAAGAAGATGGTTCGTATGGAAAGCGATGATGTTCACTAGTACAATTTATGCAAATTTCTATTTTATAGATTGCAACGTCCCAGAAGGCGGTACTGATAATGAGACTGTTGAATCAAAAAAACGGAAAATCGCATGTAAATTTTGTTTTAAAGAATTCAATAGTTATTACAGTATGAAAAAACATCGTTTATTGGAACACGATGATTCTGTTCAAAATGAGGAGAAAAATGATAGTAATGTGGATTATGGATTTCATCAAAATGAAGTCGAAAATAATTATGGTAAATTAAATTAACGAAGATTTCTCTAATAATAAATCACTATATGCGATTCAATCTTGTTATTATGATTTCTAGATGATAATGATATGTCTGATTCTGAATCTTTGGGCGAATGGATGCCCGATGATTATGCCCAATATAAAATTGAACATAAAATGGAGAAATTGAATAAAAAGCAACGGCATAAATGTAAAATTTGTTGTTTAGTATTTTCGTCATATTATAGATTGTGTAAACATAAAGTAAGTGCAAAAATAGTATGCAGAGGGTGGCTATTTTTATCCTATTTTATTTGTTAAAAAAAATGTGTGCATGTGGCAAAGTTTTATACGAAATTGTGTTAATAAGTAGGCTATGAAAAGGTCGTATATGTATATGTTAAAATCACTATTAATATGATACAGCAGCTATTTAGGAAACATGGTATTTGATCTGTTGAAAAAACGAAGACATCGATCTAGTTTTATCTTCATTACACGCACAGTCATAGAAAATAAATACTTGAGTGTTCGGTGGCATAACTTGCACGCTCTGTTCAAGATGGAGGACCAATTTTAAAAGTATTGAGAATACGTTTACTGTGTTAATACACTGAATTCGAATGTTACATTTGGAATATAAAAATTACAGTTAAAATGTTTTAATGAAATTCGGCCCAGTTTTGTTGAATTACCGAATATTCTTATTTCATAGAAAAAAAAAATGCTCTCCCCCCTAAACATATTACATTGTTTGCCAATTTCTATTTACTAGTTCGTGTCAAATTTGTTTTTTTTTTTTTTTTAATTTACTACTTCACTATATTAATCATATAACTTTCAGCTGCAACATGAAAACACTGAAAATCCGTATGAGTGTAACGAGTGTAATGAAAGTTTTTCAGATATTGATACATTTACAAGTCATATTCGAATACATAGAGGTAACGCGTATAAATTTTATATCTATGTAAATAATTACAGACGTAACTTTACTGTTTTTTTTTTATATCTATTATACAGGAAAGGATCCTTATCAGTGTAAGAAATGTATTAAAGGATTTGCTCATAAAGAAGAGTTAGATAAGCATTCATTAACTCATTTATTTAAAAAAAAACCGGACCCTGTTAAAAGGTAAAATAGTTAATAATAGGTTCTTTCCTAATTGGGGTGCAAACTTTGGCGTTCAAACTTGTAATTGTAAAAAGCATGTGCATAAAGTATACACTGTTCCAACTACGGAGGCCTATAATCTTCCATATTTTTCCAACGTTATAAAAAACGACATTATATTTTCATCTAAATTGGTACACTGGATCTGACTACTTTTGAACTGATTTGTCGCCAGTTGGAAAAGATTTAATAACATGTTATTTAAATTTATTAGAATGTTTTTCGTATTGGAAAATTATGCGTGCAACTTCTGTAGAAAATCCATATGTTGCCAGATTTTCAGAGCAATGGGATCTGGTAGTGGTGAAGTGGACTTTACAGTTGACAATTTTTTTGTCGTCAAGTTTCTGTTTTTTGGTTTTCTGGGAGAAAAAAAATGCCATTTTGCATTACAAGTTTCTAATGCAAAACTTGTTACAGTTAAGTCAACTGTAAAGTTCACTTAACAGAACAGTAGCGTGCATCATATTTTATTTCACTGAGCAATCTTCAATTACTCTGACAATCTGACAACACGGCAGTGAATTTTTTACAAAAATCGCCCACAGTAATTGTTAAAACTTATAATAATTAATTAATTAATTTTCCTATTATAATATTATAGGTATCGTTGTGATATTTGCTTCAAAGAATTTGTAAAATTATGCGACATTGAAAGACATTCACGTGTCCACACTGGTGAGAAGCCTTGTGAATGTAAAATTTGCCATAAGAAATTCCAACAGTCACATAATTTAAGTAAACACTTACTAATACATTTACATGTGAAACCGTTTCAATGCGAGATATGTAATAAAAAATTTGGCCGTGTGGATGTATTGAATCGGCATCTATTGACACATTCAATGGAGAAACCATTTAAATGCCATAATTGCAATAGGGGTTTTATTCGACATGTACAATTGACTCATCATTTAACCAAATGCAATCAATTGGTGACAATGGTTATTCCATAGTATATTTTTTGATTTATACTAATTATACTGCTTTATTTTAATACGTTTTAATTACGTTACAGAATTTAAACATATTCTTTTCGAACTTTCAATTTTTACAATATTTGTTCTTATATAACTTTGATTTGTTATTACATTTATGTACTTTATAAAAAAATTTCTCCTTTTGAGTTAAGCGTTTACGTATTAATTTTATATATTGGATAGTATATATATTTTACTTATCTTTTCTTTTGTGTAATTTTCAAACCTTTTTTCATTAAAGTTTCTTTATTTCCTAAAACAAAAAGAGGGGGAAGTAAAGAAAATGTCTAAAAAAGGGTAGAAAACTCGACGAAAAAAAACTTAAGTGAAACGTATTAATTTTATTAACTATATTATGAATTATGATGGTATATTTTTTTATAGATTATACATTATATTAACGGAATTATGATAATTACACTTTTTAACATAAATTATTATTGTAATTTACCTTGACAGGACTAGTTTTCATACTGCCGATAACAGCTTGGTACATATACACTTTGCTGAGAAAATTCAATTCCTACTTGTTATAAAATAAATACATTTACAAATCGTTTATTTTTAAATAATTTAATTTAATTTAATTTTTAATGTATATCAAGCATAGTACGTAGATTTCTTATAAAACATTAAATGACTACACTAATAAAACTAATTAAAAAAATCATTAACAACCATATCAACTCTCCATTAAGGGAAAGTAACCGTCTTTATTATTTGAAGCAGAGAAACCATCTAATTTTTTTTTTTTCAAGTCAATTCGCTAACTTGAAATACGGTTAAATATAATAATTGGTAATAGATTTTTGATATTTATACATTTAACTATCCTCTAGAAGAAGAAATAATTGCTCACTGGCACGTTTTATCATCAATTAACAAAAAAAAAAAAAAAAAATTATTATATGTACATACACTAATTCTAGAAAAAAATTCATTATTCTAACAGCATTTGTGAAAATGTAAATTTCAATAAACAAACACAACTTCAAATCCTGTTTAGTCGATTTTAACAGTTGAATAGATTTTCCTTACGAATACACTAGATCCAATGTAACCAACTGTACCACATATTATTCCTAAGACGCCACTAAACAGTGCCATATATCCAAAATAGAAAGTTGTTTGGAAAAGTCCATACATTCTGCAAAAAAAATTGTTACGTGTACATATAGAGTTGTTACAATCTAAAATGAATATTGAGCAATAATGAGCAATGCTGAATAGATCCCAATTATACATTGGGATCTCGGAAGAGAGTAAGTGTTTTCGTATGATACTAGAAAATTTGTGTTCGTTATTATTATGGAGAACTATAATGAGTAGAATCGACCGAACAAAAGTTAAAATATTTACGGGTCAGACCATTTTTTTGTCCACCAGGGGGATTCGTGTTTCTAGTGCTGTTTGTCAGATCAGTGACAAGCTTTGTTAGTTTCATTTTCAAATTTTACATTAACTTTGATATTTAAAATAATCCATAATATTCCAACGAAACTATTAAATAATTGTTAATAACAATTTCAAAATAAATTTTACATAATAAATTAACAATTATTTTTATTACATATTTATACCCAACCCTATAGCACGCCACTGATCATAAAGTTAATAAAACGGAGGAAAAAACAAAATTATGCCCATTTTTTCAATAAAAAGTTCAGTATTATATTAAATATTCATTATTGCTATCACAGTTTTAATCTGCCATAAAATCTACGATTTTCCTAAAAAAAAAAAGATTTTCTCATAAGAGCAGTGTTAAAGATGCTATCTATGCTAATCGAAGAGCCCTCTAATGGCAGCCCGTTTTTTTTCGTTACCACTCCTTACAGTTTTCCATAGTTATTATTAAAAATATTGATCAGTTTAGCAATCATCGGGCATTTTGAATGAATGAATGCACGGGGAGTCCCAAAGGACCGCACTTAGGCACTGAGTGGCCCACTGTGCGCTACCACACGACAACCCCATCCAACACACAGTGAGCCTGAGGACGGCCCCGACGCACTCATCTGGCATTTTACTATTGCTCCACAATATTCAGTTAATATTGAATTGTCTGTGCTGAAACAATTTCGACCATACTTTGTCTTAAAAAAGAAATAATATATTGCATAAATATAAACGTAAGCAGCTGTTGAACCAGCTGCCAGAAACGATGTCCATTGCCAACGATAATCTTCGGCATTTAACAAAAAGTACGTGCACACTATTGTGACACATACTGTTACAATAATTAAAATTATGAAAACGAGTAACATAAATCCATAGACATAGTATATTTTATAAGCCCAAAATGATGTAAAAATGAAATACCTAAAAAAAAGCGAATCAAGTATTAAGAATAATTTCAGTTTTTGATGATATCGCTTACATTTCAATGAAAATACTTGCAAACGGTAAAACACCACCTAATAAGATAATAATTCCTGGTTCCATGAACCATTTCTTTTCCGGTATAGGTCTTGGTACTGCATTAATTCTATTTAAAATGGAAATGAGCGTTTACAAAGAGAATATCATTGTTAGAATGCAAAATTACCTGCATGGATAATCTGGTTGACCAGCAAGGTTTCTGCCTAATACTGTACCAACTAATGTTAATGGTAAAATAACAAATAAACATAGGCACAATATGGCAATCTATAAAAGAACCTATTAATTGATCAAGTCGATTTTCGGTAGAAATTCTCACCATCGTTTCAAATGGAATTGCTCGTGACGCATGATAATAGATGGCGATAAAATTAATAAAAAAAGCCGTTCCACAAACGAACGTTGGCAACATAAAAGCCGATGCAACCATTTGTCGTATCCATAATTTACCACCCATACGAGCATATAATGAACTACCAAAATAACCATTTACAGGTGATGTCACTGCATAAACGAATATTGCTGTCGATAATAATGTACCACGCCTATGCCAATTAATATATGTGTTAATTTTGCCGATAAACGTGTAAATAAGAAATAAACATACTCTGTATACAGTTCACCTAATATTGCAAATATAATAACACTTAAAACAACAGTAGTTAGTTGATGTCCACAACCAATCAATGCAGAAAATAATAGTGGCGATGATGCTGGACGAAAGACATCACCGTGCACTTGTTTCCAACCATATTCATCTCCTAAATCTCTTTCCTATAATAACAGATTACGAACACAATAAAATTAAAAAATCAAACTAATGTAATCAGGATTTTTATTAAACAAAATACCATATCATCAATGTCATCATCTTTACTGTATCGGGCATAATCTTTTCTTAATGTTCGCATCAATATCATTGAAACTAAACCAACTAAAAAAATAACCATCATGAAACTATTGAAAATACTGAACCAATGAATCTGAAATTATTAATGAAAACGAAATGTATTTGATAAACTTAAAAAAATTGCAGAACGGTACACTTACTCGATGCTGGAAAAAATTATGATCTAAATATTTATCAAAACGATCCTCGAATTTCGTATCGACTTTTTTCCAGACAACTTCATATGAGAAACTCAATTTCGTATAACGTTCCACTGCTACTTTATCTTCTGATGTTAAATTAACATCGATGATTTGTTTACCATTGTAGCCTATAAATTATTAAATACTCGTAAAATATACTGTCGAGCTGAATAATTATAGTATATCTCTATTTTACCAATCTCAAATTTCTTATGTGTCCAAATATAATAATTATTATCTTTCACTTCACCAACTACGCCCCATATTGGTAAATCATCAATATACATTTGATACCAATAATGATTTTTTACAGCATAAATAAAAGCTTTATACCTTTCCTCATTTAATTGAACAGCACAATATTCTACTTTTGGAACAGCACCTATATAAAATCAATCAGCAACGAATTAATAATAAATTTTCCAGGTGGATCAATCTATGTGAATCTTATTCAGACGTACTTTTAAATTCTATTTCTATACCACTAAATTCCAATTCGACACCTTGCAATGCCTCACTAAGTGTTTCATGGTAATGATTTATATTCATTTTTGGACCAGCACAAAATGGTAAAGAAAAATATGCATAAGTTTCTTGTCTATTATGGTACGGTCCAACAGTGTTCATCCATAATACTACTTCTTCATTATCACCATACTTGAAAGGGTTTTATAATTTAGTTAATTAATAATAGATTAAATTTTTTCATTTATTTTACTCACTATATGATTGTGTTCATCTGAAAACGCCCCGGCAACAAGACATAAAAAACTAATTAATTTCCAATAATATTTCATTATGCATTAAAATTATAGTTAGATTATGTACACTGAAGTTATGTTTGAAGCCTTTTTAATATTTCTTGAATAAACTAGGTAAATAAAACGTTTTTTTACATACGTAGCAAAAATACTAAATATTATTGACGAAACTGATAACTGTCAAAAATACAACCATTGCATTTTCTGGTGAAGGCTCTCTTGTCAATCTTGCCTTGTCACTTGAATCGGCCGTCATCAAAATTACGAAGCCACAAGGACGAATGATGACAAATACGTACTTAACCTATCAATTTATTTATAAACTTAATTTTATTTTAACGGATTTGCGTTTAATTAATTTACCGATAAATTATGTTTGTAGTTTGTAAAACTATCAGTTCAAAAGTGAATATTTGTAGGACAAATACATTTGGAAAACCATTCAAACGTAAAATTTTCACCGTAATACATATGTGTACTAATAATAAAACTGATCCGGATCAAACTAAAAACGAATCTCCTCTGAAAAGAATGCTAAACGAAGCATCTACATTTGAAGATATTAAAAGTACAAATCCTGAACAGCAATGGTCTACGTTACCATATCCAGAAGGTAAAAAAATAACCATGTAAAATAAAAATTTCCATTGTGTTATCCAGCCATATTTAGGTACACCAATAAGGAAACAAGGCGAATATTTTAAAACAGCACCTAAAGGCGATCCACGTGATGCTTCAATTATATTATTCCCTGGACAAGGTAGTCAGTATGTTGGAATGGCAAAAGACTTATTAAAATTTCCAATGGCAAAAGATCTATTTGAATTGGCCAATTATATTTTAAAATATGATTTATTAAAGATATGTTTAGAAGGACCAAAAGAGAAATTAGATGAAACATTATATTGTCAGCCAGCTGTAATGGTCTGTTCATTAGCTGCAATCGAAAAATTAAAAGAGGAGCGACCTAATGCAATTGAACAATGTGTTGCTACAGCTGGATTTAGTTTAGGGGAAATTACATCACTTGTTTTCGCAGGAGCTTTAGGTTTTGAAAGAGGCAAGTGTTTTTTAGTTTATATACATTTTTAATGCTATTTATAAATTTTCTGCAAATAAAGCATTACAGTTGGTTCAAATACGTGCGGAAGCAATGCAACTTGCCAGTGATACATATAAAGGTGGAATGATTACTGTACTTTATGGTCCCGATGCCAAATTGAGTTTAGCATGTAAGGAAGCAAAACAATGGGCTATTGATAAAGGTGACGAATTACCCGAATGTCTTGTAGCTAATTATTTATATCCGGATTGTAAAGTTCTATCTGGAAGTGAATCAGTAAGAACATAACTACTATATGATATTAATTCATAATATCATATCATGTTGTGCTTTATAGGCAATTGACTTTATTGAAAAAAATTACAAGTCGTTTAATATTAAACGTGTAAAAAGGTTGCCAGTAAATGGAGCGTTCCATTCGAAATTAATGGAATTAGCTGTTGAACCATTTAAAAAAGCTTTAAATAAAACCGAGATACAGGATCCGATTATAAGTGTGTATTCTAATGTTGATGGAAAGCGATATAGGAATGCCCAACATATTAGATCACAGTTGCCTAAACAAGTAAGTATGATGTTTTTCAATTCATAGTATTTCAAGTACTAGGTATGTATAATTTTAAAAAAATCATATTTAGATTATTAGACCTGTAAAGTGGGAACAGTTACTACACGTAATCTACGAAAGAGACAAAGATCAATATTTTCCACGTACATTCGAATGTGGCCCTGGACATAGTTTAAAAACTATTTTAAAACTAGTAAATGCCAAAGCCTGGAATGAATGCTATTGTATAGAAGCTTAAGAGATTAAGGAAAACAAAAATAAAGTATTTTCTAACCACTCAGTTCAGGTATTTTATTTTTTTATACTGTATTAATGATGATGATGATGGCGAGGATGATGATGATGATGATGATGATGATGGTGATGTTTATTGATAGTTAGAGAATCTATATAATAATTATACAGAATTTAACAATTAAATTTAAGTAATTTATACAAGAAAAAAATTTAATAATCATCATTGAGTATCACCTTTTTCATTAATCTTTTCTATCTTTCCATTACTATGATTGTTATTATAACTATTGCTATTAGATGATTCATATTGCTGATGATGTGTACGTCCATCATTATTTACCATTTGAACGTAGGCACCGGCAATTGATGTTGCACATAATTCTTTTAGTGCTTTCTTTTTCGCTTGTCTTTTTATCGTTTTCGTATAATCTTTTGTTCCTTGACGTTTCAATGTAAAATCTTTTTCGCCCGTTTGACTTTTGGCACTCCATTGAACCCAGTTGTGACGTAGCATTGGATCTTTCGGGCCCCAATTATGCGACGATTCAAATGTTGATCTTAATTTCTTTTTGAATAGAAAAATAGTGAAATAATAGGAAAATCAGTAGAAACAGTTCAAGCTGGAATTATCCAACTTCTTTTACTTAATGAACTTAATAAACACAGTCTTCATTTTAGTACGTAAATCTTGATAATTGTCTATAATATTGTCTCTAATGATGGTAGTTATCCAATTCCTTAGTTCTTATTTCTTAATGCATAAACACAATTTTAAAGTTCCCGACTTTTAACTTTTCCTTATCATGAAATACGAATTAAAAACGCGCTTGCGCTTTAACCACAATATTTTTGATTGGATGAGATGGAACGTAACTTTCATCAAACTTTTCTGGCGCTATTTTTGATAATAATTTTTGTGCATTGTGCAAAATCGTTATTTATAATTTTATTCTTATTTATTAGTGACTTTTAGTGTTTTTCGGTAAAATTGATTAATCTTTCATTTCAATGTCAATATTTTCAATTTCTGATTACGAATTAAGAAATTGTATAACTGTGTTTTTACGAAATAAAAATTACATTTACGAAGTTGGATAATCCTACTCTAATTGTAGTTTACATTAGTTACACTTACATCGATTAGTGTATAACCATCCTGTTTGGTAACGACGAAAATTCCAATAGCAAAAATTGAAATGAATGCTAAAAGAACAGTGGACCAACCAATTGCATACATCCATAATGGATCGTATCCTACTTTTCCGTTAACCGATGCATTCCATGTGAAAATACATATGAGAAACAATGGAATAAGCCACCATAGAACCAACCAAAATTTAGACAAAATTTGACCCAAAATAAATTCGAAATCTGATTGAGTTCGTTTCGTACCTTTAAACAAATTGATAATTGTACTAATTGCTCCAAATGAAATTAAGACGAAAAAGGAAATACCTACCATAAAAAATTAAGAATGCAGTCACTTCAAAAACCACACAGATAATTATTAAATTTCCGATAATGTAATGATCTACTAGATGTACGAAATTGAAATTTTCTTTTAATAGAAAAATACAGCCTAGCAAAAATCCACAGAAACAAAATATCGTGTTCAGTTTCCACCAATTTAATCTCAATTCATTGTGTCCATTAATGGCTTTTAAAAGTGAATATGTGAAAGTTGCCTGGCAAAAGAAAATGCTTCAACTAAAGTAATAGGTATGCGTATAGCTCATTCAATTTTAAAAGGATATTGAGAAGTAATTTCAGACACCAGGTGACTATGCCACTGATTATTTTGGATTTTAACTATAATTTAATATGCTTCAAATGAAATTTATGTTGATTTGATTTTAAGTATAATAAATCATCTATTTTTTAAACAAATTGAGCCTGTGGTCGATGCTGCTAAGTTGCAACCTTGTATTACTCTCAGAACGCGCCATATCTCAAGATATTTTAGTAACTTTAAGTACTAGTATAGTTTCTAGTATCCTTTTGACATTGTATGAACTGCGTAAAAACTTATTTTGCTTTCAAATCTTCTTACCATGCTAATTAAACCGCTAAAAATTATGACTAAATAAATAGCTAATATCCAATATTGAAAATGATTATTGCTATCAGATTTAATAACAATTGTATCGTACATTGTCGTAAATAATTTCACCTCACTGATATTATCATTAATACTGATCGTATTGGAATTTAAAGTGAAAATATTGATTATAATTATAAATCCAATTCCAAAAATTAAATTTGTTGTAATATATCCGATTGCTGTCCTGAAACAAATATTGAAAGTTGAAATATTGCGAATTATTAATTAATTAATTAATGTGCCAAAATAATATTTACTTTAATGGGTTGACTTGATTATAAATTATTCCACCATTTGTCACGAATGAACCAAAGCCAATGTTGGTGGAAAAAAATATTTGAATGGTTGCATAATACCAAATCTGAAAATTATTCATTTATTCCTTTTAATAAGTATGTATGTATGTATTATGTGTATCAATGTCGCTTACATCGACTTTTTTCAATACATTCCAATCAATATTACGAAAGTATTGATAAAGAACCGGCGTGTTTGTTTCCATTAATGCCGATTTAGTAATTAATAGAATGTAACATGTTAATAATGGAAAAAATAATAGTAAAAGTGATGTACTAAAACTTCTTGTTCGTTTTATGGACCTAAAATCATTGTGTATAAACTTAATAGATTAAAAATATCGATTAAAATGATTAAATTAAGATCTAATCAAGCGTCAAAATCAAATATGTTTGAAATGTCTTGTGGTGACATCTTACAGGTCTCGGTTTTAATAAATCTTAAAAATTTTAACACTACTCTGCATGACTATGCAACAATACATACATTATTGCTATAAATGTCCATGTAAAAATTAATAAAGCTACCAATATCCCAAAATAATATGGATCAACGAATGGTGATTTTAGAAATGTGTCTCTGAAATATTAATAACATACATAATTACTGTAAGAGTACCATAGCTATTTTGATTAATATATGTATACTTTAAACATTCTTGTCCTGTTTTTGGGGTTACAGAATATCCATCCTACAATGGAAATGCATACATTAATTAAATATTCACAAAAAATCATCATTAATAAATTATTTTTACATACACTGGTAATAATAACACCATTTGCACAATCACTAAATGGTACTTTTCCTTTTAGTATCCATAAGACATACATTATGGTCAATATTATATACAAAGGATAATAAATACATATTAAACAGCCTGTTATTAATTTTAAATAACCAATACCTAAAACCATTCGTGTAAATTTCTATTTTTAATTTTTTTTTCTTTTTCGTATACCTCTAAAAAATGGTACTGCTCTCCATGTTTTAATAAATCCTTCTTGTGACATTTGTCCAATACCCAATTCAAAAAATATTAATGGTAAACCAATTAATAACGTTAAAACTATATAGACAGTTATGAATGGAATGCCACCATTTAATAATGTTTTTTGCGATAGATGATAAGAATTTCCTAAATTGCATGCCATTGAAATTGTATAAATTATTCTTGATAAATGAATACACCAGGATTTGATATTCTATAAAATTAATTACAATCCAATTAATTGTTATTAAGGCTCATTTAGATAAAATAATAGATCGTAGGAATAATAGTAAGCTTTGAGTGCTTACAACTGCTGCAGCGCATTCACCATTCTTTCGATAATATTAAAAAACTATCAAATATTATTAAAAACCGATATTTTCTTGAATGGTTTACCACTCCTTTTCAAATTCTCGCTTAGAAAATGTACATAGCTGCATAATTAAACGATTTATTAATTGATTGCAAAATGAATAAATCTACAAAATGTTGAAATGCGAATAAATCCTTAAGTAAATCCATTTAAATAAATAGGTAGTAATTACATATGTACGTAGGTTCATACATACGTGTATGTGCAATATCATTTTAAATTGTTTTTTTTTTATTTTTAATAAGTATGTAATTAATAAAATGATAAATTAATTTTAAAGAAGCATTGGCGTAGGGCCAATACGTGTGATATTTTAAATGCATTTGATTTTGCATCAATCATACATCTGAATGTACACGTTTCCAGAAAAGGGAGTGGTTATAGTCCAGTGACCAATGGTCAGTAAAAAAAAGGAAAATTATATTTGTTCCAATTAGGTCTGATTTTCTTTGACTCGAATGAGATACTCGAAGAAAAGTGTCTCTAATGAAATAAATTGGAATTCTTACTTTTTTTCGAAAACAAAAATATGTTTTATAAATTATTTTCTTTTTTAAAAAATATTTTCCAAACATGATTCTTTATTGCTATAGATTTTCCGTATGTTGATATTAATTCAATTAATTATACTAGACTATTATCGGCAAATTCACTTCGAAAAAAAAAATCAAAATTAACACCGGCCATATTGTACCAGCGGAATAGATAGATACAATATTTTCCACGATAAATTTGCTACTAATAATAATATCTATTCTACTACTATATGCATTGTACTAACTAGAGAGGAAACTATAATTATTGTTATCGTTAATAATAATAATAGATTCTAACACGAAAATTAGAAGGCAGTAGAGTGTGAAAAATTTACAGTAAATTAAAACGTGCCGAGCGCATATATTTTATATATATATATATATATATATATATAGGTATAATAGGTATAGTACTATTATAGTCTTCTGCAAAAATAAATTTAAAAATACCACGTGAGTTGAAATTAATTGGAATTTTTTTTAGAAGGTTGCAGTGGTGTAACGCACTAGCAACTATAGTGGTAAATTGATGAAAAATTCTACAGAATTCATTCTAAATAGATTGGTTGGATGGTAGGATAATAGTGTTCTATATTTTTAATAATATGAGGCTAACTTTGTTATTAGTACAACTAGATGTACTAAAAATATGCATGGGTATTCGCAAGCGCTATTTTCGATTCTAGCAGATGCCTTTGTGAAATGCCAAATTAATCACGGAATTGTATGTAATTACTTCTTACTTATCCATACTTCCAAAATTGGGGGCTAAATGTTGATTTGGTTTTGCTTCGTTTTGTGAATAAGTAACAAAGACAGATTCACTGAGATCACGTCCTACTTTAAAATGATACTTTAGAATAAAAGTTTTTTATTTTTTTTCTTAATAATAACTGTCAATCTGACAAACAATATCAGTCCCCTCCTTGTAGAGCCGTAATTTAAATTTTCTAACTTTAATTAATATAATAAAAAAGTCGTAGTGGATCTCTACTCTACATATGTACATAGTACGGTATATATTGGTACTTTTATCTCTTATTTATATACCTCTACTTACGTGTTTCAATTTACTTGTAATTAACTGATTTGTAGATTGCACTTCTTCTTCTGCATCATCAATTTTCAACTGATTGATCGACATATTACTATTTGAATAATTAGGACTATGACATGATCGACTTGTACTACTTATAGTACTTATCGTTGGATAGAAATTATCATAATATGAGATTCCAGAGTTTTGTTGTACAGCTGCAGTTTCATAATTATTTGTATTGCAACTTTAAAACGAAGAATGACGATTGTTATTACCTACATGTATATTATAATTGTGAGATACGATGGGCGGCATCCTCTTACCTAGTATAATTTGGATTTAAATGATATTCATAATTATTATTGTCATTATTAAATGCTAAATTATCATTTCCATAGTCGTCTTTGTTATTTTCATATTGATGATCGATGGGTAAATCATTGTAATTTCTTATCGCCCGCAATGATGGCGAATTAGTTAGTAATTTTGATTGTTTATGGAATATGGGTGAGTCGGTAACTAGATTCCATTTTTTAGCTATCTAAAACAAGAAATAAAGTGATAAGAACGTGCGTAACTCCATGGATATGAAATTTGTAGTAGATTTCCAGAAGGCTCTTTTACGTACTATGAAAAGAAATCATCAAGGCAGAATTGTTTTTAGATATCGGATATTTGTCCTGTATAAAAACATTTGTTTGTTTTATTGTCCTATATCGTCTTTAATGTTGAACATATACAAAGATGTTAATTGCGCATGCGCCACATATGGATCTTTCTGCTGCCACGATACAATAATATACAGAATTCAGAATGCAGAATTTTTAGAATTTATTGATTGCTCTGCCGAATATTTCATAGACAATGTTTAAATATCTTTAAAATTAAACTTAAAAGCTTAATGCTAAGTATCAATAAGAAATATTTGGAAAAAAGAAGAAATTTTCCGCCAGATCTGCCATCTCTCGTGTGCGTGTCGTATCTGGGCGTCTGAAATACATTGGCCAAGATTGTCTATTGTAATACATTATTATACTGCGCTATTGGGTTAAAATTATTACATTTTTTTTATAATATAAAATTATTAAAATAATAAGGTAGACTTTCATGTAAAATCTTCGACATTATTTAACAGTAAAAAAATTAATTTTTTTATGATTATTATTTTTAGTATTTTTATTTATTTATAAAAAAATAATAGCGCTATCTTAATTCGAATTAGAAATTTATATCCCGCCATCTTTCTTGCACCTAGGAACTATTTTTCTTGTTCCTAGAGAGTCTAGAACAAAACGTCGACTACGATATAAACTTTTGTCTTTATATAATTTCTGTTATGGTGCGCCGCTGTCTAATTAAAATCTGTTTCTAAATCAAGAAGTCCATGAAAAAAATCAATTATTATTAGATCCATCTATCTATCTACTACTAGCAATCCGCATTGCAGCCAACAGGATACAGGTAACTAACAATACAATGATGCAGCTTATTATATATGATACTCGTGCAGTACGGTATTATGTATTGTTTTAATAAACAAATAATAAATGAATGCATAATGTGCATAACCAAATTCTACAAAAAAGAAGAAAAATAGAGGTCAATGATAATGAGTCGTTCTTGAATTCAAGGTTGCGGATTCCTTTTGTTGTGGGGAGAATGGGAATTTTTTCATTTGTAATTTTTCCAATCGTGAAAATTCATGATGATATCATAGATTTGGATTAATAATTGTTCTTTTAATAAATATTATTACTGGTTTCGGTTTTATCTAATCTGAATAATTAAGTTTCACAATTAGAAAAAAATGACTAATTGACAAAAATCGTGAACGATTCTTTGCATCCCTATTCATATATACAATGTGTTACGCCACTGTTTATTCAAAAAAAAAAATTTTACTTACTGGTTGTCCATCGTCACTATCTCTTCGTTTTTCATGTTTCTCCCATTTTTCTTTCATTTTCCTTAATTTCTTTTTGTTCTGTATTACTTTATACCGTTAACATTGATGTGTTCTTATATAATTTATAGTATACATTCTCTATTAGACATGATGCCGCTAATATTAATTAATCAATTAACTATTACTGTCACACCCGCACAGCACAGGTTTTTTTACTTAGTTTTTACAGTTTCTCTTTGGTTTTTAACCAATAATAAAATTGATAAGAAATTATATCAACATTAGTACGCGCGAATCAATGATAAGTTTTTTTATTATCTTTTACCTATACCTTAATGTAGATATTTGTCACACACGCAGCACCGAAATTTATAAAGTGGAAGTGATGGATAAACAATAATAATAATAATTGCGTGTCTGTCTGCGTGTATATGTATGTGTGAGTGTTGAAATTCGGTGGTGGCGGGGTAATTATATCCCCACATATCTACTATATGTGTGCACAGAGAATGAGATTATAGTGTAAGTAGGTATAATGAATATAATTCTACAATTTAAATGTTCCAATATTAATTTCTTATGCAATTATTTATTAAACCAATGACGAAGGCGCTAGATATTTCAATACAATCGTATAATTACAGCGCTATATTACAGATGGCACCACAGGAAATATACTTGCAAAAAATAAATAGTTAACATGGGACATTGTTAATATTATCATTATTTTAGATAAAATTAAGTACTATGCATTGAAATCTAACAACTTTCAATAGGTAGATAAATCCATTCACACGTTGAAGTACCTTTTGATAACAAAATGGCCTATATAAACCATTGTTATATATGACGAATCCATTGAGGTATAAATCATAATAAGCGATTTTCAATAAATTATTTGTATTTATATTTAAATAATACCAAATCATGCGAACATTCGTCAATAAACTCCTTTTTTATATTGTGATGCTGCTTTTTTTACATGTTTTAACTTTCGTAAAATGTTCATACAATGAAGATCCAGGTAATATTATATATTTGTTCACACAATGATTATGCATTTACATTCACATACATATAGCAATCAATATGCGTGGTATTTTCAGATTGTCCTGATCAAGAACCAGACACACCACCAACCTATCTACCAGATCCAGATAATTGTGGTGGATTTTTCGAATGTTTCTTTGGTCAGGCAATGAAAATGAAATGCCCACCTGGCACGTATTACAGTATTGATCAACAAGTATGTGATTATATTGAAAATGTTGATTGTAATAGTCGACCAACAACAATATCACCAAATGTTACAACTACAACGACTACAGAACCACCCACAACTGCAGCTGTCGAATTTGGTGATTATATTGATGATGACGAAGATAGCCGTCTTCTTCAATAAAAAAAAGACATTGTTATTTATTGATCAAATATGTATTAATTATGTTATAAATAAAAACAAATTGAAAATTTAATAAAAAATATAAAAAAGATTGAATTGTAATTGCACTTGATTGATTTCTTTCATTGTTTTATTAATGATTGTTAGGCAACTCATAAAACTTTAAGCTTTCAAAACCATTAATTATGAAACTTTACTATACACAAATGAATATTAAATTAACACAATAACTGTACTCATCTTCTGGGAAAAAAATCCAAATTATATTAATATTATCATTTAAATAAAAATTTTTATTGAATCCTGTCATTCGACGTTTAGTAAACTCTTAAAAAATATACTTATATTTGCATTAAAATAGTTTTTATATACAATAAGATATAAATAAACCACTTATAAACATTATAAGATGGACTTGATAATGAATCTAACAATAACAGAGGGCGAGCAGGAAATTGTGTCTTGAAATATTTTATTAATTGATATTAGGTTGCTATTTAGTATCATTTCATAAAAAATAATAAAATTCAACACGAATTGATAAATAAGGATTTAATAATAGGAAATGGCATTTTATTGTTTAGATTTTATACTTTTTATCTAAAACTATTTATTTTATATTATATATAATAATATTGGGAGAAAACAATCATTTTAAATGTATGCAACTCACAATACCGGAAAATGTGTTTAATCAATACAAACAACAGAATCCAAGGGGAACCTATGGTTTAAAGGATGTAGGGGTGTTGTGCCTTTTGTAGTCAGTTAAACAGCAGCTGTAAAAATCAAACAAATTAAATATAGGCAGTAGATGAATAGATGATGTTTCTGTAGTCTTTTTATACGCATGTATACGTAGATATATGGATATGTATAAAACAAATAGAAAAATGTGTATAAAGAAAATTAAAAAAAAAAGAAACAAATGAAAAATATAGCTACGTAGGTAGGTAAAAGAATTCTTTAAAATACAGACTTGTATGTACGTAGTGAAATAGATAAAGGTTTAATTTGAAATACATGTTCTTTCTTTTATGCATTTTTTGTTCTCTTGTTTTGCTGTTTATTTTTTCAAATATTTCCAATTCTTTCTTGTATATCTTGTTTTTTTATTTACTCTTTTTTAACAGATTCGGAGACTGAATAGACGTCTGGTGAATAGATCAAGAGTGGTCTTTTGTTTATTGATTAATTGTGGTAAGGATATTAATATTTAGTTAATTATAATATGTGTTTATATTGCACAGTTTCAGTTGCTTCATTCAGAAAACAAATAACAATGACTAATAATAACCAACCAAGTAAAATGACGGGCTATTTGGATAGAATTTATAGAGAAGGAATAGATAAAATTGCTGTAGAAATCAGAGGATGGTATGAAAGACATGCATCTGACACGTTGGAAGCAAATTTCGATTATGTGATAAGGAAAATACTGAAATATGCTCATGAAAATGCAGATTTAATAACGTTTGACATAATCGAATTAATTGCATCAATTCACTCAAAGGTTTCATTAGAATATAAAGCCACTTTTACTAAAAGTTTAGTTAAATACCTTAATAACATTTTACATAAAGAATTTTCCCTAAACTATCAACAACCTAATGCATTTTATGCTAAACAAGCGATTCATATTACGCAATTATTTAATCGCCATAATGTCGAAGAACTACTTAATGTACATGCTGCATTGGAAATATTGATTCATTGCCCAGATGATAATATGTTGGCGTCATGCACATTCCTAAATCTAATGGAAATTATTAATCAAGATAAAAATCAATTCTTTATTATGAAGAATGATTATTATCGACATTTGATTAGAATCCGACATTATATTAAGAATAAGGAAACACCAATGGTTGCAAGAATTGATAAGGTTATTGCTAGATTCTTTCCAGAAAGTAAGTACATTTTAAATAATTTTCTTGACAGAAAAAAGTCAAGTATTTTTTTCCAATACACATATACTCATATACTATATGGAGAATTATAAGGAGTGAACACCAAAAAAAAAAACGGACGGCTTTAACATTGTTCTTAAGAGGAAATCAAATTTTCTTATTTTATGCAGTAGAGTACAATAATGAGTATTTAATATAATATAGAAATTTTTATTTAAAAAAGTATGTATAATTTTGTTTTTTCTTCCGACTATTATTAATTGTATGATCAGTGACGTGCTATAAGATTTGGTAAAAATATATTACAAAAATAATTGTTAATTTATTATGTAAAATTTATTTTGAAATTGTTATTAACCCATTTCTTCCCAATGGTGCATTTACGCACCAATACAATAATTGTAATTACAGTTTCGACATATTTTTGTCAATATGTTCTATGCCCAAAGTAAATGGGTTAATAAATAATTTAATAGTTTCATGGTTTCTTTGGAATACTATGAATTATTTTAAATATCAAAATTAATGTAAAATTTGAAAATAATTTAAAAACGAAACAATAACAAAGCACATCACTGACCTGACAATCAGCACTAGAAACAGGAATTCCTCTGGTGGGCAAAAAATTTTCTGACCCGTAAATATTTTGACTTTTGTTAGGTCGATTCTACTCCTTATTCCAGTTCTCTGTAGCATATAACTATTGAACAGATTTAAGCTATGCGCATGCGCTGTATGGTATTATCTTGTAATAACATTAGAACTGTAAAGTGACCAGATTCAAAAAGAAGGCTTTGGAAATAAACAATTCTACATGATTTTCTTGTACAAGAAAACATCATAGTCTAAAATAGACTTAATCTTTATTACTTATTTAAATTAACAATTGTTCAATTTTCTCTGTAGAAGACAACAATGACGATCTACTAGGAGAAGTGAATAAAATCAATGCATTTAATGCAAGAGAATGCTCCTTGTGTAGACATCAACCAAATCGAAATGGGTCAGCAGTGGATTGGTTTTATAATCATCCGAAATTGACCACTCATCAAATGAAATTACGTAGAAGATTACATGAAAAATATAATCATGATCTTGTAAGTTATTTAACTTAATCAATAGCATCTTATAAGTTTATTTCCACATCTACTTGCATAGATTGAAATGTTAATAGTAAAACTAGCAATAATGCATAGAATTCCATTAAACATTTTCTGTCATTTTCATATTTTTCTAAATTGTAGATCACAAGCAAAGAAACGATCTGCAAAGTTTGCAATATAACATTTGAAGATCCAGAATCTACCGCTGAACATGTTCTTTCAGCTAATCATGAGTTGTAAGTACAAGTTATTATTTAAATAATACGAATAATTGAACTAAATTGAATTTTTTTTATTTTTAGAAAAGCAGCATCATTTTGTTTTATTTGCAATTTAAATTTGCCAAGTTCAGATTGTTTACCTGATCATTACCTTGATGTGGAACATCAATACAAGATTTTATCGGCACAAGAAAAAAAATTCCACTTAAACAATGAATTATGCGGTAATTAAATTAACTATGCATACTGTTGGGTGACTGTATACCAGTCAATCTTTTATTAATAAATTTAGAAAGAAAATAAAACCAAACCATTTTTATTTAATTAATTACAGAAATGGCATCAAAATCAGATGCATACTTTGAACATATTCTGCTGGCAAGAAAATTCAACCTGAAATATGAGAACTTGTCTAATCTGTCTTTGGACCGGCGAAATAAGAAAATTGCAAATCTAAATAAAACAGTTGAGAAAAAAATGAAAGTGTTAGTTACAACTATTTTTAAATGTACGAACGAAGATCATAAAAAAACTGCACCAATTGATCTATTCCATTATCAAAAAAGTGGCATTGATGCAATGCAAATAGTTAGAGGCAAATATGTCGAATTCTATCCAGAAAATTTATAAATCTAACTTAAGTACTCATAAGAAAATTAGAATGCATCATCTCTTTTATGACTACTGCTCTATATTTAGAGGTTTTTTTATAATTTTTTATATAGACTGAATTTTGTGCTGGCGTATTTTTTAAATGTATTTTCTGTCTCTTGTTAGTTTTAGATTTTTTGTGTCGACCCATTTATAATGAATTTATGTCTGGTATTATAAATTTAGTATAAATACTATTTGATTAGAATTGATTTATGCATGTGAAAAAAAAAACAGATTTTATATATTAATTAATATTGACATTGTTTACAATAAACATTATTTTTCTTACTTCATGTTACGCAATAATGTCATATAGTATAATATAAAATCTAATTTTTAGTTAGCAGTGTCTTATTTACTAAATTAATTGTGCAACAATATCTTCTATTTAATTTCTATTATGGATAAAATGGAATACGCTCATGAAATCGGTGATGATGATGATTATTATAATGATAATGATGATTATTATTATAATGATATTTAATTAATCTCATTGTTGCACGCCTGTGTTTCCATATAAACTCAATTATACTGATTAAAATTGCTCCAATTGTTCCTAATCCTAATAATAAAAACGATGTTATTAAATCATTTAATCTAGCACTTTTAAATGTTTTTTTCTGTATGCACTTCATTAGTTTTGGAGAAATTGATTGTATCAGATAATTGTGAACACCAGATTCTCTCATCTTGATTAATCTGAAAATAGGTATATTATACACATGTATTAAATGATAGGTTCTATTTGTAACAAGCATTTTACAGTATGTAAGGTGTATACTCTTCTTTTAATTAAATATTAAATATAATTGAAAATATTCGTGAACGATGATACATATCATATTCAGATTTAAATCCACGGCCACCCGAGACTATCACGTAATAATTATTATACATATTTAATACTAGTTGCCTATTTTAGATATGTATAGTCGCGCCCTCTTTCTTAATAGTTGTTGACACTTAACTAATCATTTCAATTTTCAAGATGGTCGTATCTAAGTATACATATACTTTATTATATATATATTATATTTACTATTTTGAATCATAATTTACCCTAAATTAATGAATTTTTTATAAGGTGAATTCTTCGATATTGGAAATGCAATATTATTGATTGTTGATGGTACCCGTATTTCCATTAAATCATAACGACAACGATAATTGTTAATTTTCAATATCTCTTTACGTGCAACATGACCAGTAGCAAAAAATCCATAATTGCCTTTTGTTGCTCGTAATAAACCTTCTGTTATATTACTAATGTTATTATGAAGATAACCACGTAAATAAATTTGATTCAATTGAGATACATTATTCATTGACTACAAATTAAATAAATTTATTCATACTATGTGTGTCATACATATGCGTCCGAATGCATTTGTTTGATTACTAAATGTTGCCATTTACCCTTAAATAAATCTCATCCTGACTATTTCTACTATATGCAATCGCATAATTTGATTCTAATAAATCATCCACTGAACGAATTCGTGTTAATTTCACTGACAAAACTGAGGTGAGAAATGCTGAATACGAATTGTAAATTATTAATGTAAAAACCAATGACAGAAGTATAATTAAGTTTCCAGAACATTTTCTTGATTGAATCAAACTACCTAGAAATAAAATCGAATCATTACAATATAGCCACTTCGATTAAACTTTAATCGGTATATGCAGAGGAAATATTTTTTCTTGAAATGGTACGTTTCGACTTTAATTATATAAGCTGTTACAGTCGTTTGGAATAATTGGTGTTTTATTACGGTTAAACCACAGTATAATATATATATATATATAATATTTATATTAAAATAATAAAAATATATGTATATGTGTAATATATGTAAAATATATTATATATAATAATATAATATGTATTATATATATTTTATTATATATTATGATTCATTGTTCATTTATTTATTTTATATACTACAATGATTTAACCGTTGCCTACTTTGGATCAAAGATATTTCAATCACAAATTTTTTAAATAGGGATTTTTACTTTTTTTTTTTTAAATATTTTTTTCCACTTTTATTCGTGTTATTGTGTTTTAACTTCAACAGTAGTTTTGGCTCGAAACCTACACTTACACTATAGATGGCGTACCTACCTTGACTACTAAAAAGTGCACAGCCCCATAAAAATGCATCTGAAAAAGCGGAAAAATAGGACGTCTCTTTGTCAGGAGTATTTAGATTTGCTCCATAAGTTAATTTCAGATAAACTGACATGGCCAATGTAAAAATGAAGCATGTAGCTAGAACTGATAGCAACATATTCTTACCAAATGGAATTAAGAATATGTCTCGAGCACTATGTGATTCTTCGGGTTTCACATAAATATTGCGTCTAAAAATGATCGTTTTGTATCTATTGTTCATATAGAAATGATCATTATATGTTTCTCTTGGTAGAAGAAAAATACGTAAATTTGTTATTGTTGACATTAGACGTATGAAGCACTACTACTTTTTAGCCTATATACTTAATACATACACGGATTGCATAATATCAAATGTGAATGCCATACTAGCATAACGCTCTGATACTTTAATCACCATATCTAATCCTAAATCAACTGTTTCATCAACAATTGCACCCAATAAACCATCTGGAGTTTTTAAACTAATTGTTGGTTGTATTAGAACGATTTCTCTGGAAATCAAATTGAATATATATAAAAGTACATACTTAGAGAGATAATTCATATTTACTTACGTTGCATTAAGAAAACTAATTAAGTAATCGGATATTTTATCCATATTCTCCTCATCGTCATCATCATCTAGTAGACTTTCATCTACTAATTTAGCGTCTTGTGTAAAAGATTTTTTACCAAAAATAAATGGAAACTTTTGAAAATTTACACGTTTTTCTAATGATTGGAACGGTTTTAATTCGCTTGTTCTGGTTTCGGTATGCCAATAACCTGCGACAGATAGAGAAAATTCATAATGCATAATTGTTAAACTCTTTTGTATACCTAAAGGTCTTATTACGAATGAGTCATTGTAATTTTTTCGTATTTTATATATTTGTAAAATGCAAAATGGCGCATTATGCGTTATAGCTGCATTAATCATAGTATTATTATTCGTATTGTTTCGCATCTGATTTGATGTCTTGCAATAGTCATCTAAATGTATATCATTTGTTTTCTCTGACAGAATATTATACAACAAATTATTATTATAAAATGGTAATATTGTTTCAACGGGAGAACCACTTTTATTATCTGACAATGATGGATTATTCGCATTTGTATTGTTGTCTGATATCGATAATTCATTATTAACTTGTCCCAACTAAAACAAAAGCAAAAATAAAACTATATATTTTATATGTATGTATGTGCTAATCTAATATAAGTATCTCAAATGAAAAATTGAATGACTTGATGATTTTCAGTTTCAATTGCAAGAACAATATCTGAATTTAATGTCATGTTACTGGCAGCTAAAAATCCTGCAAGCATTGTATTGTCAACATTAATTTTATTATTGTGTTTAAGAACTATCGACATCCATTTTATATAACCATTTAATGATGATAAGTAATTAATCTGCAAAAAATGAATATTAGTTAAATGTAGTCTTATAAATTAAGTTCGAACTAAAGCCACTATATACTACTAAAGTGCCATCAGTGGTTTGACATATAAGTTAGAAAAAGATAAAAATGGAGGTATATGTTGCACCAAAATGGAGATTGTTTTATTGGTTGAAGAACAAAGTTATCAATAAAAGCTGTTCCCAATTATATTGAATCTTAAATATTAATCGTTTGTTTGAGTAATTTTTTCAAAAAATTTATGATAATATTATTTTATGTTTTTGAAAGTGACATTTTCTTACGACGGTTTTTATTTCTAACTAGTGTCTAAACCCGACATCGTCCGGTGGTGACTTCCCGTGCTAATTACTATGAGTACTCGAACTTGTTCCGGATTATCACCGCGAAAATAGCTGTATAAATGTTTTAATTATCTTGACTACATCTAATTAATTAATGTATTTGACCACCTGGTAAATACTGCAGTGCTGCTATCTGGTGGTCGAATTGGAAAAATGCACACCGTACAATGTACAACATTCAATTTTATTATATAGATGAGTGTTGTTTTGTCGATATTTTAGAATTGTTGTAATTTAATAACTATTTTCTTAAGGTCCTATAGAGTTCTGATGTTTGCGTAAAGACAGTTTATAAATAAATAATGTCTTCAATCAAGACATTTAAAATTTGACGCTGTATTTGTACGGTTACAGTAACGTATTGGCATTACTTTGGATAGTATATCTATATAGTGGCTTTAGTTCGAACTTATATAGTAAAACCCCTTTATAACAGTCAGCCTAAATGGACATCATTATGGAAAACTATAAGATAATTTATATAATATAAAATATTATTAATATATATATTATAATATAATAAAAATGTAAGATATTATAGTTCTCCATAGTTTCTGTCCTTCTCTTTCTCTCATTATATAGATAGTTCATTTTACGTTTAACAAGACTAGAACGTAAGAAGTATGGTCACAGCCTACAGTGGCTGTGACCGTTATATTCGGAGGTGACATCTATTGAGATGTTACAGTTATTATATATAGAGATTTTAGTGTAACTGAACTCAATTTGCGAATTTCAACGAATCAAGCAATTTTAATACATATTTACTTGTTTTGCATAAATGTTATCTCTAAATCTATGATCATCATCAATTAGCGATACAATTAGAGCGTTATAAACAATTGGATGGGTGAAATTAACGTTGTTTCGGAAATTCAAAAAAATGCCAGTTTCTTGAAATAGTCGATAGAAATTCTTGATTTTATTCATGTTGCAACCTATTAAATGAAACGAACGAAAATACGAAAAAAGTATTTACCGTATATTATTGTAATAACCAAGTTATCTACCTAATTTACAAAATTCATCCACAATATATAAATAACGAATATTTCCTCTCCATTTAACGTAATCAATTATCATTCTCACAGTCCGATCAGTTAATTTCAAATTACACACGTTGCCATTGCTGATGGTTTCATTCACCTGATTTCCCCATCCATATTTATTATCATCATCATTATAAACTAACAAAATTATTAATATTATTTTTAATTTCATAATGTGGAAATTATATCTATGCAATATGGAACTAGCTCAAAATTTCCATACCGCTCGTTTTTATTAGTTTCTCACACGCTAATCAGTCATTAATTTCAAAGTATATTAGTAAAAGACATATGTAATTAAGAACCTAATCACATTAATTCAAGGAGTTAATTCAATTAAGATTGAATATCAATTATTCATTTTTAACTACCAAAATAGGTAGAAATTTGAAGGAACTTTACAAAACTAATAAATACTATTGTAAATATTGAGCACTAGAATTAATTATTCGAAATATGAAATAGAAATTTATATATATGAAAATTAGCGATGAAATGTTTTATGCAGCATCTTTTGCATCAGCAACTACTAGTAATATCTTCACTCTCCATTTTACTACATTGGAATAAAACAGAAGGAAAATCATACAAAAAAACATCCAATGCAGAATGACGTGAGAGCCTTCTTACAGATCTCAACATCACAGTTTTCATTTTCTCGTGCCCACGAGATTCGTCACCACGCTAACAAAACAGAAAATCCAGCCTCTAGTGAGCCGTGATGCGATACTCAACATGATGCAAGTTGGCGATCATTGCATCGTATGCTGTGTTTTTAGGATCTTTCGCCCTTTGCTCAAATATGTACGTATGTATTTAATTATTCAAATTTATATATTATATATGTAAGTAAATTGCAAACAAATCAGGTAATCTTAAATATTCTTTATTTGTTGTATACAATTGAATATTGTATATTATTGATATTATAATATTGATCAATCGCTACTACTACTACTACTATCACTATGAAAATCATTGATCTTTTACTCTTTGAACTTAGGAGATAAAGATTTACTCAATTCGAATGCTGCGAATTTATATGTGTAATTAGTGAATTCGATACATATACATTTATCACGTCTGGCCTCTTTGATTTGATTTACCGAATTAGACAATACTGGCTGTTCTCCGAAAAGATTGACACACCCTTCAATCGTATCATGACGAGTAAGTTTCTCTAAATGATAATAATGATCAATATTCCCTTTAATTTTCAGTCTATTACAATAATAGCTTAGATCTTCATCGTTTCGACGATCGCAGACACGCATGTTGTTTTGCTCATTACATACGAGCATTGATTTATCACCCCCAACTTTAAGTCTACACGCTGTAATTTGTTGCAATTGTCTTGCCAAAAAACTGAATTTAATTTCTTTGTCATGTTAATAGCCGCGCTATCTAAATCGTTAGAATAATTCTTCGAAATGAAGAAATTATTTCACCAGGATTTAATAATATTGGATTGCCAAGTCCACCGTTCCAAATTGCGCCTGGTATAGGATTATTACTGTAAAATGGACTTCTGTATATCTGTGGGGTGTTCTCTTTTGCTAAGGCTAGAACAGTGTCCGGTAAATTATTGTAAGTGACTTGCTCAGATTGAGGTATAAATATGCCCTCTTTGGTTTCGTTGTGTCGACCAATTTTTGGGATGTATATGTGATCAAATACTTTGAAAGTACCAATCGCATTGATGATCAAACTAATTTGATATGGTAATGGTGACACTCGTTCAGCTACTACAATCAAGGTGGCATCCGTACAGTTAAAAACCTCGAAATAGTCCTATGCCATAAAATTCATTGTAACGTCACGTTGAGCTTTGTGAACTTTACATTGCACTAAAGCAAGTGCTATGCGGTATTGTTCATAAATAGTACCTACTTATAGGTACATCCTGACCAAGTTGAAAAAGATTTTAAAAGATATCAGCCACACCGAATCCTATTCCCCTTGTTGTTATTGGCAAATTTATAGATTTTGGAGACCGTTCTTCAAAATCTTCAAATGGCTCAGACACTAAATCCTGATTATTAGAAACACGTTATTCGCTTCGAATGATTGTACATTTTTCGATTAAATGAAAAATAGAATAATTGGAATTGAAACCTTCAAAAAATAGATAAAAGCATACTATAAATGTCAAAATTTATGTTGCTGTACTATAATTTATATAGTACAGCAACTATATAGTTATAGTATATAGTACAGTAACAGTACTAGTATAAGTACAGTAGTACTTATTCTATAGTTGTACTATAGTATAGTACTACAATATATAGTAATATATATTTATATATGTGTATATATGTGTATATATAAATATATATTACTGAAATCATGAATAAATTAAAAAATATATTATTAATTAATTAAACGTAAACGAACTGCAAGCTGTATTAAAATAAGAAGCATAGACAAAAAAACAACGTTAACATCAGATTAGGGACTATAATCACAAATTCAATTATTAAAACAAGCGATTCGCAAAGGGGTCTCTCAGTGACGCCACATCCATAGATAAGGAACACATGAAGGCTACTATAGATAGATGGAAAACTATGTCAAATTTTATGCTGTTGTCGCAGACTTGCGATCGGGCCATGAAAACATAGGCGCGCGAATAGAATTATTTCAAATTTCAATTTTGAATTTAGTATCTTTTCAATTCACTGAACTGAATTCAGTCGGTTGAAGAAAATTTAAGTCAAATAAAACACACAATAATATAATAAATCATGTATAACTATATTCCAGTACACGCATTTAGGTACACCGCATTTTCTTATTTTGTACATCGAACCTAACAGTAATAATTAAATGGCTGCTAATTAAAATTTAAGACTTGTTCAATTTTATAGTTCAAACTAGAATAAAGAGTAGAATCGACTTATAAAAAGGTAAAATATTTACGGGTCAGAAAATTTTTTGTCCACCAGATGGAGTTGTGTTTCCGACTTATAGCAGAGCTAATATGTATATATATATCTATATATCTCTATACATATAGAGAAATATATTTATCGTATCCTTTGCGGCAAGTTAAAGTTACTATTTCTCAAAGTTGTTGGTGGCCGGATTCATAGTCTCACACTGAAGTAATCCTAAGTATCACTTATTAAAGTAATACTTCACTGTTACCTACAATGTACATTTCATAGTCGAATAATTAGATTCCCTTGAATGAAATGAAGTGCTTACTAAGCTTGGAATTGCATATGGCAACACTGACAAATTTGGTTATTACATGATTTTTCTTCCATATTATATTACTGTTTTATTAAAATAGTAATTTAATAGTAAAATATTATTAAATAAGTGCAATTTAATGAACATAAGATACACTTCAGTAACTACTATAAATATAGCTGCTCTATTTCTATTCTACAGTGGCGCACAGAGCCTTGTCATTTCTGATTGGTAAATGTGTGTAGCCCATAGACTTTCACAATGTGAAAGTTTATGGTGTAGCGAGCGTAAGGACGTGCATACATTCATCTTAAATTTGAAACCTTAAATCTCAAAATGAAGATTGCGCAGGCGCTATCTCAATATTTAGCCTACACCGTCTGCATCTCTCTTTTCTCTTCCTTAAAAATTAAGATAACGCTTGCGCTATCTTCATTTTGGGATTTAAGATTTAATATTTAAGACGAATGTGTGCTCGCTCATATGGCGACTGACAGTGCAATACTTGCAATTGCAAATGACTTGTGCGCAAGAATGGTAGTTTTATAACCATTTTGCGCCACTGTGTAAATAAGTTCACTGTAGTTCAGAGACATAAACAAACAAGAAATAGATAAGAACTTTAAATGGAATCATATGAAGCAGAATCACTTCCACGCTTGATGTCACTACTTGTACTATACCAGTTATACCACCGCACTCCGTTTGGCGGAAATACTGGGAAATATAGATCTGATGACCTCACATCTAGTAACTAGTAACTATGACATTTAATTCGATAATACGCAATAATCTGCTATTTGCATTTAACCGTTTAATTAAACGGTTAACTATCACAATCGTTCAAATCTTATTGGAATAGAAATTTTTAAATTCTTTTATTTTTCAGATACTTTTGATATTTTTCTCTTAATTTTTATTGTTACTTTGCTTTTTCTGTGTGTTTTTTTATATATATTTTAGGTTTAAAATGGGAAAGTATGGTCGTGCTATTTGGAGCTGTACTCCTTCGCCTTATAGAGGGCGATATAGATTTCCAAATCCGAAGTTGGCTATCAGTTTATTGGAAATGTTCATCTTGTAAAATTTTGTTCAGAAGATTCGTGAAATATATATGCATCATCACCATTTTATATAAAAAATAATTTCAATTAAATGATGCAAGTTAAACAAAACTTTTTGTCAGAAAAAGAGTAGCTTTAGATTGGGTAATGTTCATCATGCTTTTTTGCTTTTGGAAGGTGGTTATTTTTATCCTAAGTAGTGTTTAATTAGTTACAAATTACCAAGAAATTAATTACATTATTTAGCGATGCGATTAATTTTTTAGATACAGAAATTTTAGATACGAGAAGATCACTTTGAAGAGACAGACTTTGAGCTGTACGGTACAAGAAGGATGTTAAAATATGCGAATGAGATATTTATTTTTCCAAAAACTTTTTGCATATTTTAAATAATTTATCTATCAAAAAATACATTCTTCTGGGAATAAAAGTGTTCCAACCGGTAATGAAAATATCGACGGTTATAGTACTTAACTTTTATATTTTTGTTACTTAAAATCTAAAAATAATATTATGTAACGCAAATGTATTAATATTGTTCGCACAATGACGAATTAATTGTAACAATTAAGAATAAACACTAATAAAAAATTCTTATGCTATGTGTTTATTATAAGTATTATAATTATTAATTCGAATTGTAATTATAAATAGTGATTTAGAGTGTGAGAAGTGAGAAACTAACTATTTATTATTGCAATGCGAATTCAATTATAAGAATAAAATTTTAAAAAAATTAAAATCGGCATTTAAATTTGCCACTATCGTTCTTCCATGCATGGTGGCAGCACCCTCGTGAATTCTTTGAAAAAGCGTTAAAGTTGTATCTATTTCTTGATTTGTTTTGTTGTCTATGTTCAAAGACTAAGGCCGGCGTCTCATGCATCCAACATCCGACAATACGACAGTGCTGATTGGTTGACCTTTGATAGTTTTGATTGGCTAACATATTAAAATTAGATAAATATATAAATATGTAACTCATAAAGAAAACAAACTGATCTTCAAAAGTGTGGTTAAGGAATATCCGACGTCGCACCAAATTTAAAATAAATTTAACTCATCCAACTGTCGCAGATAATATTCGAACAGAAATTCGCGCCAAAAAATTTCAACCAATCAGAGCACTCTCGTATTGTCGGATGCCGGATGCATGAGACGCCGGCCTAACAGAGTTTGCTTCTGCTGTAGTCGTGCTTATTTAGATATATGGCACATAACCAAGAAAAGAGTGTTTAACAAACACTTGTTCAGTTTTTTATAAATTCAAAGCCTTTTCCAATTGTTCAATTGCATAAATTAATAGAACAACAAAATGGATGAATATGAAGAAAGAAACTGGGTTGGAAATGATCAAAGATCAGATACTGATGTAAGCAGTATTAAATTAATTTGAATTAGAAACAAATAGATCTCGCTATTTCTTTGTGCATATTTTAGATTGAATGTTCAGATGAAACAGAATCTCCAGAACAAGTATTGGCTGAATGTGCTGAAAAGTTTTCTACACCCGATTATATAATGGAACCAGGTATATTCTCACAACTGAAAAAATATTTCCAAGCCGGTGGCAATCCATTACAGGTTATTGAAGAGTTATCACAGAATTACACGGCTATTGCTCAAATGGCCAACTTAATTGCTGAATGGCTAATAATAGGAGGTACTATAGAATTGGCGTTGTACAACGGTGTTGGTGTTGTTGTATTAAGCAAGCTTTTTTTCCACTGCAGGTGTAAAAGTCCAAGATGTACAAGCAATGGTTGAAAATCATTTGAAAGATATGATCATTAAAACATTCGATCCAAAAAAAGCGGATATGATATTTACAGAAGTTGGAGAAACGCCACCGTGGTTGACACAATTAATTGAACATCCTACATGGCGTTCATTAATTTATCGATTAGCGGAAGAATATCCAGATTGTTTAATGTTGAATTTTACGATTAAAGTGAATAATCATTATTTTCTAATCATGCGCGTGTCGAGTATAGTGTCAGTTAGTTTTTAATTTTTCGTTATTTTTAGTTAATATCAGATGCAGGATTTCAAGGTGAAATTACAAGTATTTCAACAGCTGCTCAACAATTAGAAGTATTTTCTCGAGTTTTAAAAACATCTATTACAAGTTTCTTAATGAATCCAGATGAATGGCAAAATACTAGTAGAGATTGCGCGGTACTACAATAATAATAATTAAAAAGTGGATTTAATTTAATTCTTATATTATAGAAAATGGTTTGTCACGGCCAACATACTTATGTATACAGTCAATTGGTAATTCATATTTTGGCACGGGAAAGTAAAGGTGGTTCGAGTATGAAACGGTTATCACAAGAAATTATGAAATGTGCTCAGAAAAAGTATGCAAAAAATTACCAATTCAAAGAAAAAAACTACAAAACTGTTTCTCTTCCATTTTTGTTTTTTTTTTGTAGCGGTAACGACATTACACCAATTACAATGGCATTAAATGGTGCCTCAGCCTATCCGCAAGCATGTCAAGCACTTACTGCTATGTTATCGAAAAATAATTTAAATCCAGCCGATATTTCGGTTTTGTATAGAAATTATTCCGCAACTGATCCACCACCGATTGATTTAGTACGAACACCACAATTTCTGGGTAATGAAAAAACGAATTATTTGATTTTGTATCTAATGTTTTATTTATCTTCTGTTTTTTATTTAGAACTTTTAATAGATGCTCTTTTTAAGCCAGGCGTAAAATTGAATCCGGATCATAAACCAAAGTATATTTATTTATTGGCGTACGCAGCAAGTGTTAGTGAGGTTTTACCTAAAAAAGGTACATACATAACAGTGGAACTCTAAAAGAGATAGGTATTTGTAGCCGCCATTTCCGATTTCACTTGTTGCATTGTAAAATGTAAAATTAATCAATAATTTGTATAAAATTATCTCTTTGCTTGCCCCTAGTTTCTGAACTGGGGTCAAAGTGTTGATTGTACGAATTAAAATTTGTCGCTTTTCGAACGAATAATGAAAACAAATTTACGCAGAATATAGCTTATTTGAAAATCAAACGACTAATAGTTAACTTTCCCTTATTTTAATTAATCTTTATATGAATTAAATTCTAACCGATGTCCAATGATACGCATGATGATGCTTCTTCAGTGCGACGGAAAGTAGATGGTTGGGGGGTTTGCTCGGACTCAACACACAAACGTACAAAATACGGTTCACGCTTGCGAGCAGAGCTGTTTCGGCCATCATCACATTATACTACAAGTCACTATTTTTATTACATTTTCTTAATCTTCAAATACCATAAATTCTTGAACTATTTATTCATAGTAAAAGTATTACCGTGTTACCGTAATTAAATGATTCATGCTTAAATGTTATAAACAAATAGGAATTAATTCTTAAACAACCTAACTAAACAGACTCGCTATAAATCAGAATTCTTTGTTAATTTGGTTTGGTTATGCCTTTATAGAATATATATGCCTTATAAAGAATTCTGATTTATAACGAGCCGCTCGGTTAGGTCGTAATTAAGTTTGGTATTAACTAAGTTTTAAGTTGGATTATTCTGTTTATGCTTAGTGGAATAAGTTCGAGTACTCATAGTATGCAGCCCGGGAATTTATCCGAAGTCGGGTTTATACACTATCAATCTGAAAATGGCTCTGCAAACACTCCCCTCTATTTTTAACTTATAATTGATTTAATCGATTTACATTTTCAATTGATACCAGGACAGAAAAGAGTATGTAATAAAGACGAACTTCACGCAACAATTAAAGCAATAGAAACAGTCCATAACATATGTAATGGTAATAAAGGCAGTTCGGAATTGATGGCTGATTTAGGTACATTGTATCAATCGTTAAGGTAACTAATTCTTATTATATAAATATCGAACTATTTAATAAAATGTCTATATTTTCTCTTCGTTTCTCTGTAGATTTCCGGTTGTTGCTTTGGGTGTAATTCGTTGGGTTGAGTGTACAGTAACTGAAGCGAGTTATTTTAAATTATCAACTGAACATACACCAATACATTTAGCATTGCTAGATGAAGTTGTAACTAATCATTCACTGTTACATAATCAAGTTTTGGAATTATTAATTCGATTATTTGAATCAAAACAAGACGAATTGGAAATTTTAGTACAGGTACGTACAATATTCGTTTAAAATTGTATTGTACTGTATATGGCTATTGGATTACATCGACATCAAACATTTGTTTATCTAATCCTTATTTACAACGCATTCTCACTTGTTTGCAGTTGGAAATGAGAAAAATGGTATTAGACCGTATGGTAAATCTACTTCATTCTGGATGCGTTGTTCCTGTAGTAAAATATATAAAACAATGTTGGCAAAAAGGAGATACCGATATTTCATTAATAAGATACTTTGTAACTGAAGTATATGTGTAATTATCTTGAATTTTTATTACCATACTAACAAATTTATGATTTAGGTTTTGGATACTATAGGGCCGCCATACACTCCAGAATTTGTCAATTTATTTATGCCAATGGTGGAAAATGATGAGATCACAGGAACAATGAGAGGTGATGGTGAGAATGATCCAGTGTCAGAATTTATAGGTATATATTTTTTATTTATACTATACAATGTATATCTGAAATGTTTTTATCGTTTAATGTACGAGCTTTTTTTCAATTTCTCTTCTTGCTGCTTTTTCTCTATAATGTATTTTACCGCTTTTTGTTTTCTGCCGATCGCCCCCACCCCTTCTTACTAATATTTTTTATTCTGATTTTTATTAATTGGATGTTTTAATTTCAGTGTACTGCAAGGCTAATTATACCACTATGTGAACTGTGATTTAATAATTGTAAATACTATAAAATTAAGGCTCTTCATACATATTATAATGAAATACAAAATATTTAATATAAAATCAATGTTTATTATTATAAAATGAGCCCGATCCCCCATGTAATATTATTAAATAATCTAAGTACTAAAAATATTGTGTAGTAATTTTTTTTTTTTTTAGTTTTTTACTTAACTTAGGTAGCTATAAATGCTGTTAGTCATAATTAAAAGCTGGATGACTGGTAAATGAGTTAACTCTATAAATTCAGTTTATGAAGTACGAAAATGTACCTACTTTTATCTTATATATTTTGGCCACAAATTAACTGTTAATTGTTTATACATTTAATGTTTGTATGTTGGATAGTCTTTCAATTTTTAAGGCATGTATTGCAGTCTTAACGTTTTAAATAATAAAATAGAATAATTAAAATTAGGCGTTGTTGTAAGTACATATTCAGTTTTCTTAGTGCGCATTATATGCAGAACATATCATAATAGTATTGGAACAAATATTTAAATAAAAAACTAAAACCAATATACTCTTTTGTAAAAATAAATAAAAATTAATCAATCTATTATCCATTCCAATCAAATATAATGATTTTCTACACAATTATTAATAATAATTAATTACGACAATGATATGTTTCGTATATACAAAAAAAAAAAAAATAAAGAAGAGGCAATTATAAATTGTAAACAGAAAAGCGTTTAAGCCAGCAATTAAAAATATATGTATATAATATATGTATGTATGTGGATCATTTAAGCAAAACTTAAAAAAAAAGAAACAATAATAATATAATTAGATTTTTCTTAATTACTAGTACACAATAATTGAATTGATAAAAGACCTTGTTATTGTTACATCTTGTAATAAAGATTATTAAAAAAAAAAAAATAAATCAAGCTTTAATTAGGTCCATCATCACCATCTAATGATTCCTCTTGGGCTGATGTGGTTGTAGAATTCAAACGGGATGTAGTTAGTGTTATACCTGCACCTCGCCTAGATAGAATCAATAAAATTCATTTATATTAAAACAAAGCCAATTCGAAATTGAAATATAAAATATACAGAGTGAACAGTTAATAATTCAGCTCCGTTCTGATTCATTAATAGATTACACTATTTAAGTTCTAACAATTGGATAAAGAAAAAGTCGTAGATAATGAATATGTTTCTAACTCTTTATGTGCTCACTCTGTATTATACACTCATATTAGTTTAAGATTAATATTATTTATGTGTATACAAATAAGCAATTATCTAGGTATAGTTGTTCCAAATTAAGAAATCATGCATTATGTTGTAATTTGACAGCGTAACGGTGTCATATTTATTTACCAAAAACTATGTTTCGTTGACTAATATTTTGAGTTTTGAGTAAAGAAAAATTTTATTTTGAAATAGTAGAAATTTGTTATAACTCGGTTTTATTGTAAAAATGACAACCGATTCCACGGAGTTGTTCGCAAGTATTTAACAAAAACACAAAGCGTAAATTTTAGCCTGCACTAGTTCCAAGTGCATCAAAAACCGTAACAGAACTGTCCATTTTCAATCGACCAACTCGAACTAAGATATTAACTTCGCCAATTTATGTGTGTGGTTTGTTTGGTCGACTAAAAATAACGATGCAGTGGCAGTTTTTTAGTATACTTGGAACAAGGCTTTTATAAACTGAAACAAGGGATAACCTATTTGATTTCTAGAGTGAAGTAATTCAACCCGACAACGTTGCGGTGATTTCAAATGTTTTGCCAACCTCGCGGCGAACAATTATTTAATGGATTTTAAAATCTCTAGTAAAATTGACTAAAATATTTAGTAATTCGACAGACAAAGCATAACATAAGTATTTTAAATCATAAAATGGAAACGTCTTATTGTCAGCTATAATCGAGACAGATTTCTCAAAATTCAAATGAAATAAATTTGGAAATAGATCAGAAACCATAACTATAAATTTTTTATTATGTTATTTTATTTATCCTTATTATTTATCTCATTAATTCTTACATAATTATTGCATAATTGTCAGTTTAATTTGCAACGACTATATATACTATAAAATACATAGCAAGCAAAATGTACATGGTAAAAATCTATTCTGATAATTGTTATTATCATTCTTATGATTAATCAAACGAAATAACAAACCAATTCTTTTCAAAAAGAAACACAACAAAATTAATGATGAGAAAAGGGTGTGCAGAAGTGTAAATACAATGCGGGACGCACATGGATGTTCATCACGATCATCATCATCATTATCAATCGACTTACTGAATATCAATAGAAGCGCTTCGAATTTTTCTTACAGCTTCCGGTATGCTATTTTGTAGTGTTTCATTTGTTGTAAAAGCAGGCGCAATTACTTGATTCATACTTTAAGCGGAATGAAATAATAATTGTATTAAATTAATATGTTTGATATTAGTGTTAATAGAAGATAATGGCTATTAGCACATCGATTAATTATTGGCACATTTATATAAACTCATTATATATTAATAAATAGAACCTACCCAAGATTTGTAGTAGGCCAATCATAGTCAAACAATTACATACATATTACCTTAAACCACTGAAAAACGATTCAATTTTTTTAATTCCCACTCCATCTATCTTTAATTCTAAGTTGTAATAATACATAGTATATATCGAATTTTAATAAGAAACTTATACTTTCATCCTAATAAAAACATTCACACAAACCTTAATTTACTCTTCAAACTATTGACTTCTCTAATCATACTTTCTTGTACTTCAACCATATCTTCATAATCTCTTTGGGCTTTTCGTTTTAAAGCCTTTTCCCTTGTTACTTCCTCTTCGGCTTCATCCAGTTGCCTTTTCAATGCCTTCACTCGGGAATTGCCTTTTTCTACTTGCTCTTTATACTGATCAGCGTGACGACGTTCATCGTCTAATTGCATCAAAAGTTCTTTAATTCGCTTATCCAATTTACGACTGGTTTTCTGTTGAACTAATCGTTCCTTGGCTTCAACCTAAGCAAAAGAAACAAAAAATGAGAAAAAGCCAAAAGAAATAATACAATTAAATAGTCTAGAAATTATAAAACGAATGAGTATCGAGTACAACAATTGCAAAATTAATGCCATTTACTTCTAATTGTTCTTCTAGATTTGATATTTTGCTTTCTAATGCTGCAATTGTTGCTTTTGTTTTTGTTCGTTGTGCCGTCTCCAATTCATTCAATTTCGCTTTCAATTCTTTATTTTGCTTTTCTAAAAGTAATCGATTTGATTCAATTCGTTGATTGGCTGCCCGTTCATTTGATAGATCGGTAGTAAGTTGATCGATTGCAAGCTGCGCCTGAACAAAAGATAGAAATATTAGATATTAGTTAGTAATCGGAAAAACAACAGTAAAGGGTTCATACTTTGCGTGTTCGATCTTGGAGCAATTCATTTGTGTTTTGTTCTTCCTCAATTTCTTCTTCCAATGTTGCTATTCGAGCTTCTAAACGACGTTTCTCGTCAATTAATTGCCCACCTGGAAATCAAACATCAATATGAAGAGGGAGACAAATTTTCAATATATGAATGAAACAAGTTATACACATACTTTTACTATTACTGGTACTAATCTCTTCTAATAATTCATCTCGTTCGGTTTCGGCAGCTCTTCGTTGTCTTTCCGAACTAGTCATATCTTCGGTTAATTGTAACACTTCCGCTTCCAATAATTTAACTTTCCTTTCGGCTTCTTTGCTAGTAGCCGCCAATTCATCTCGAGCTGCTCTGGCCTCTTCTGCATCACGAATTGATTCCTTGCATTGTTGCTGAGATTTTTTCAATTGTTTCAATGCATCTTCTTTAACTTTACATTGTAATTCGATTTGGCTTTCCAGTTCCTTTATATCACCTGGAAAGAAAAAGAAATGAAATTGATTTTAGATTTAATTAAGGTATGTATGTTTCATGGGCCTGAACGTTCTACTCACTTTCCAATTTCTTTCTAGCAGCAACTGCAGCGGCTCGTTGTTTTCTTTCTTCATCCAATTCAGCTTCAAGATCTCTTAATTGTTTAAGAATACCACGACGTTTCTCTTCAGCTTGTTCCTCTTTGGCTTGAATGTCACGTTCAAATTGAGCACGCAATGCTTGCATATTGACTTCTAATCGTAATTTGGCATCTTCAGTTAATTGTAATTCATCTTCGAGTTCTTCATTTTGAGCTTTTAATTCGGCAAGTTGAGTTTCGAGATTCCTTTTGGCCTAATAAGAAAATAATGAATTCCACAAATTGTTTATTATATCACTAATTAATCACTTACTTTTTCCAGTTCATGGACATTTTTATCTGCAGTTCCTTGGCTATTAACTAATTCATCAAGTTCCCCTTGCAATTGTCGCCTGAATCTTTCCAATTCCTCAATTTTAACATTGGAATCATCTAGTTCCCTCTTTAATGATAGCACCAAAGTCTCCTTGTCCCTCGCTTCTTTTTCAACAGCATCCTTTTCCAATGCTAATTGTTCACTAACTGCTTTCTCCTCGGCAAGAACTTTATCAAAGTTTCGCTGTTTCTTTTCTAATTCGGTGACTTTTTGTCGTTGTGTTTCTAAATCAATATTGGCATCTTCTAATTCGGCAGCGATTTTCTTTTTACTTTTATCTAATTTGTCATTGGCTGCGGTTAGTTCTTCAACATGTCTAAATAGAAAGAAAGAACTTCTTTTATTAAATCTGAATTGAATAATATTTATCAAATTAAGTACCGTTGAAGTACTTCCAAATCTTTTGCCAATTTCTTTTTGCTCTCTTCTAAAATGGCTGCTTGTTCAGCTTCATCATCTGCTTTCTTCTTAGCTTCACTCAATTGAAGATTTAACGTAGCCAATTGTTTTTCTAAATTCCTTTTAGCTTCGTCTTCTTCGTCGATCTGTTCTTGTAATGTCTCTTTATCGGATTCTAATTGTCTCAACTTCGAACTGAGTGCCAATTTTTGTCTGGTTTCCTCTTCTAATGCTGCTTGACTTTCGGCTAATTGTGATTCAATATTGGCTTGACTTTTAGTAGCTGCTGATGCTCTACAATGTTGAATTAATTGGTAAATTTACAAAGAAAAATGACGTAGATACATGGTATTTCAAATTTATATGTAAGTATGGGGATTTCGAAAACGGTAAAAGGTACGAGGTATTTCCACAAATATCAGAAATTTCTCAAATTTTAAAACACCATTTTAAATTTAACTTTGTGTTTAATTAAAACACAAACTTAAAATTGTGCAATTTTGTCTCAATTTAACCGATCAGATGTATCTCTTACCGTTTCCGAAATCCCAATACTTACATACGAATTTAAAACACCCGGTGTAAAATTATACTTTAATTCAGCCTGCTCCAATTGCGCCATAACATTTTCAATTTCCTGTTGGTATTTAGTTGTTTTCTCTTGTAATTCAGTTTTGGCTCGCTCGATATCGTTTAACTTAGCGGTGACTTCAGCCAGCTGACTTTCAGCTTGTTTACGTCTACGTTCACCATCTTGTCTACTGGCACCCACATTGCGTAATTCACTCGTTAAATCGGCATTTTCAGCTTCCAAAGATTGTTTCGATTTCTCCAATGCCGCTTTTTGTTTCTTAATATTTTCCAATTGTTCATTTAATGTTGTTAATTCTTGTGAATGTTTATGACGCATATCTGCTTGGGTTGCTTCATGGACAGCCGTTTCTTCTTCAAGATTTTTCTTTAATGTGGCAAGTTCTTGTTCGCGTTTGGTCCGAAGCTCCTGTTGAGCAGCAGTCGTATCCAATGAATCAAGTAATTCATTTTTCAATGCTTCCAATTCTTCATTTAGATCACGTTTCATTTTCTCAGCTTTTGTTCGTGCAGTTTTTTCCGCTTCCAAATCTTCTTGTAATTCAGTTAATTGACTTTCAAGTTCACGTAGCGCTTTTTGGGATTGTGCTTTCTGTGCACTTTCTTCATCGACTTTAACCATTGCCTGTGTTAGTTCTTCCTCACGTTTGCCAAGCAACAATTGCAATTCTTCGATTTGTGAACGTTTCTCCTGCAATTGGTCCTTCAAATCGTTCACTTCCGTTTCGACTTTCCGTTTCGTTCGATCCGATTCCTGTCGTTGTTGATGATCTTTAAGTAGACGTTCTTCTAATTCAGCAATTGATGCTTCATGTTTAGCTTTTAATTTCGATAAATGTTTAGCCTTTTCTTCTTCCTCGGCCAGTGCCTGGCTTAAATCATTACTTCGTTCTTCGAATAGTTTCTTTTCTTTTAATAGTTTCTGATTCGTATCATCCGATAGAGCTAAATCTTCTTCTAGTTTTTTTATTTTTCCATCGCATTGCACTTTTTCCAATTGGAGCTTTTGCCTGGCACCTTCTTCCTCTTCCAGTTGCTCTTCTAAATCAGACACGGTTGATTGAAGTTTCTTTTTCTCCGTCGTTAGACTAGCCACACGTTCTTCTTCCTCTTCAATTCGTACTTCAAGTTCATGAAGGATTTCCTCCAATTCCAGTTTGCGAGCCGCTAAACGTGCTCGCGATTCTTCAGCTTCTGCACATAGTTCAACTTCAGCTTGAAGCTGCTCTTGAAGTACAGCCTTCTCTTCTTGCGCTTTCTGATATTTCGTTTCATATTCTTCAGCGGATCTAATATGATGCTCCAATTTATCACGTACCTGTTTTAATTCATCTTCTTTTTGCATTAGTTTCTCTTCTTGTTTTGTTACTTCTAGTAGCGGTTTCACTTTGGTGTATAATCGCCACCATTGCCAATTTCTCAATTTCAAATAAGCCGAACAATTTCTTTGAATAATTCGAATAGCATTTAATTGCTGGACACGTTTCTGATAATTCCGGCGAGAAAGAAAACCACGACAAAATGCTTGGAAATTAACAATAAGATCTGTGATTTTATAGTCACGTTCTTCTTCTAAATGGGCTAAAACGCCAGCTCTAAAGAATATTTTCGATTGACCAATCCGATATAAATTCGAATCGAGTTCTAAACTTTTAATCATTGTTTCGCATGCCTTTTTCCCATCCATAAATCCTTTATTAATCACATTCGGTGTGAGCAATTCGTAACGTTGACGGAACTCTTGGAATGGTATTCGGTTTGGAAAGCCTTGCCGACAAATACGTATGCCTTCTAGTACACCATTACATCTTAATTGATCTAATACTAATGGAGCGTCAATTTTAGCTGCTCGTTTCTCATGATTCGGTATAATACAACGTACAAAATTCGGATTAGTATTTCGCAGTGTTACCATCAAATTTGCCAATTGTTCCTTGTATAGATACGAAACGGTACGGAACATACCTTTGGCACGGCCAAGACTTTCAGCATCTTTCCATATATGAACAATGAATGGATCTTGGGATGCTTGCAATAACGATACAACATTTTCATTTTGTGGATCCATATTCTTCATTAGCCATTGATTGGCGCAATAATCCACTTTGCCAGCATAATGAATAATGGAAAAATCGGCAACGCCACGAAAATCGCTTTTCTTAAATTTCGGATGAACTGAATGTGAACTAACCAATTTATCGACAAACGTTCTATCTGTTGCTTTCGGAAATAGACATTCTTCATCTAGTAATGCCATAATACCCATTGGTTTATCAATTAAATCAATTGTAGGCTGTAAATCAAGGCCGAAATCAATAAATTTCCACTCAATTCCTTCCCGCTGATATTCCTCCTGTTCTAATATGAACATTGTATGATTGAATAATTGTTGTAATTTTTCATTTGTATAATTAATGCATAGTTGCTCGAATGAATTCAGTTCGAATATTTCAAAACCGGCTATATCCAATATACCGATAAAACTTGCTCCTTGCCGTTTCGTTCGGCCAAGCGATCGATTAATTCGATTCACTAGCCATTTGAACATTCTTTCGTAGCACGCTTTCGATACAGCTTCGACCGCAAATTCGACCTGTTCTTTCGTTTGACTTTTTGTAACAAAATCTCGACCGACTTTAATGCGAGGTTTTAAAAATGCCCGAGTCATATCGGTTACAGATAAACCTAACAGATGGGCAATTTTCTGTGCAACAGTATTATCCGGCAATGTGGCTTGATCTGAATTACGATCTTGTTTAAATTGCATTTTACCGAATAGCATAACAGCTGATACTACACGAAAAATTGCACTGAAATCTTCACTGGTCATTCCCATTATATTCATACTTTTTACAGTGGCCTGAAATTCAGTTGCATCATCAACACCAGGAACTATATGATTGTCATCTCGTACAAAATTATATGATCTTGAGTCTTCGAGAATAAACTCTTCTGCAAATTAACATAGATTTTTTGATTTACAATTTACAGCTATGTGTACTTAGGTCAATAACTGTGAATACAGTAGATTATCTTACTTTTTTGATCAGCAGAAGCACCAGCCAACAACTGATAAAATATATGGAAAGTACGTTCGTATTTCGCTTGTCTTATGGCACGAGATTTTTCTAATAAATACGTTTCGATATTGGCACCGGCTATGTAACCAGAAGCGTCAAAATTGATCCGAATAAATTTTCCCTGAAAAAGTTGAATTTTCGCCATTAAATATAATCCTGCATTTGCTTTAAAAATAAATCGTATACTTACAAATCTAGAAGAGTTATCATTTTTAATCGTTTTTGCATTACCGAAAGCTTCCAGAATTGGATTGGCTTGTAATAATTGTTGTTCAAGCCCTCCCTGAAATATATCAAAATATACGAAATTAACGTGAATTTTAATGGTGCAGATAACCTAATTAGGGCACACCCACAATTGATATGAAATCGAATTAATGCTAAAAATATATAAAGTGTTTGTTTGTGTGTGTTTTGAGTAAACTAGTATATTGTATTAATTGAATAATAAATAAAACATTTTTTTTTTCTAGCGTGCTATGCAGAATGAATTTCTGGTTGTCAGAGTCGAACCAGATTCGACTTGTTCCATAGCACGGCTACCGTTTTTTAAACAAATTGAAAATATCGAAATTGCCATTTTCCATGAAGAAAAGCTACATACCGAAAATTCCCTTGTTGGACACTGCATGTAAAAATATGTGGCAAATTAATCTTTTTTTTTCCTTAACAGACATTTTATTTATCATTAAATTATTGGCGTATTAATGATATTTAAATGTGTATGATATTAAAGCTCTATCAGGAGAAGTATTCGTAGACGCCATTTATGATTTAGATTGGCAATATAAAGACATAATGTTAATGATTTAATGCTTTTTGTATATCTAATAAATATGACAATTTATTATTACGAGAAAATTAAAGATAGTAACTTTTAATCTACACTAATCAAAGTTTGATTTTAAAATAAGTCATCATCTCGGGGGTAAAGGTGTTTACATTAATTGTTGAGAAAACGACAAATTTTTATTGTACAACCAACACTTTAGGCACAGTTTTGAAACTAGGTGCAACCAGAGACGTAATTATATCAATTCATTGATTAATTTCATATTTCACACTGCAATAAGTTGAATGAAAAATGGCGCCTGCAAATACTTATCCATTTGGAGCACTAACAATATAATTCTTCTTAATATTACAAAATAATCAAGTTACTTACGATAAGGTCTTTTTGCTGTACATCCCCCAATAAAAGGCAAACATGCAAAGAAAAAGAAACAATTGTGAAAAGTAATTTTCAATAGAATTAAATATATGGTGGAGTGTATAATAGGAACATGCATATAAAAAATATATATAATATAAAAAAGATAAAAAGATAGCTCCTTTTATAAGCCAAACATTGCAGCCGTTCAATTTTTACTTTCTAATAATAATAAAAAATCAAAGGCAGAATAAAGCTGCACTAAAATATACAGGCAATAAATAAAAAAATTAATATAAAGGAAGAAAATAGACGAATAGATCAGGAAAAAATTCAATATGTATATCGTCTCTTCAGCTTAGCTTTTATATATAAATGAGCTGTACACTGATCAATACATTCCGTACAACCTAAAATGAATACTGTTCAAGAAAGAATTAGAACTGAACATAAACTTTTATTTTAAATAACACTATTTCTGTAGTATGCTACAATCAAAACACGCTTTAAGTTTTGTATAATATTCATTTTCGAGTGAGATTATCCAACTTCTTAAATTTACTGCATAAACAGTCTTAATTTTAGTACCTACATCTTGATATAAACATACTGTTTCTAATAGTAGCGGTTATACAATTCCTTATGGTGCGATTCTATTAAATGCTTTATTGTTATCCTGCCTCCTATTATGATGCCTTATTATAGATGTATAGTTACAGCGATGGAAGATTCACAAAGGAATGTAAGCTTTCAATTTAAATCGGACAATACATCCGAACTAACAGATTCGGAAATATCTGACATTCACCGATATTACATCGCTTAAAGCGCCGTAAATAGTATATTTGAATACAAGTGTGAAAAACCGCTTGTTTTTTTGTGCGAACGAGTTTGAAACACGAGCTGCGAAGCAGTGAGTGTTTCATTAGTGAGCACGAAAAATCGATTTTTCACACGCGTTTTCAACACTATTTTTTCTAATGAGGTAATTTTAATCAACAAATAATTAATTTAAAAAATTAATTATGTCTGCCATTTAATCCAGAAATTGCTTTGTTTTTGCTGAAAGTAGGTTTTGTGGTAATAAGTGAATTTAGAAGATGGATTTTAATATAATCTAACAAATAAAACTACGAAATTACGTTATTATACGTCATTAAATTGCGTGAGAAAAACTTCTACTTTTCGGCACTCAAATCGACTAAAACGGGTGCCGAAAAGTGCACTTTTCGGCACCGAATTAGAAAAAATTATATAGAATCGTACCATTAATTCTTAACACATAAACGTAATTTAAAGTTCTCAATTTTTAACTTTTACGTATTAAGAAATACGAATTAAGCACGCGCTTGCGCTTTAATCACAGTATTTTCAAGCAGATGAGAGAAGGAACGTAACCTTAACCAAACTATTCTGGTACTATTTTTAATGATAATTTTTCTGCATATTTCAATCGTTTATTTATAATTTTTTTAATATCTATTAGTTACTTTTAGCGTCTTTCATAGAATTGATCAATCTTTCAATTCTTCTCATCAATTTTATTTCGATGTCACTGCTTTAAATTTCTGATTACGAATTAAGAAATTGTATAACCGTATTTTTAATTTTCAGTGATTAAAGTTATGTTAACGAAAAAAGAATTACATTTACGAAGTTGGATAACATCAGCCTTAGATTGTACCAAGTATAGTTTCATTGTTACTTATCACATTCTAAAAACATACCGCTCCTGAACCTTTTGGTGATTTAGATGCAGCAACATAAGCTAAATACTGTATAACTTTTTTCGTATTTTCTGTTTTTCCAGCACCTGATTCACCAGTACATAGTATCGATTGATCTTCTCGTTCTGTTAACAAATCAAATTGTTATTATCAAATCAATCAATTCGGCTATACAAATCGAAAAACTTTACCTTGTAACATTGATCTGTATGCTGTATCTGTAATCGCAAAAACATGCGGCGGAACCTCATGCCGTTTAATACCTTTATACTTTTCCATAATTTTCTCAGTGTAAATTGGCAACTTTTTGTATGGGTTGACCACCACACAGAAAAGACCTGAATATGTCTATCAAAGAAGAAAAAACATAAACATTTTAGAATGTGCAAAAATTCGTTCGAAAATTGCAATTTGAAAGTGCATCTTTTTTTCTATTAAGTACTCGTATTTCCTTCTTTAATTGCATTATGTAGAAATTGTTTGTTAATTCATCATACATAAATTATCAGCAAGTATACAGTTTCTACAACTTGCAGCTCTGTTCCATATATGCGCAGAGTGGCCAGTTTATTATACATGATTTATTGATGTCCCTCATCTTGATAGATAGAGATATTATTGCAAATTCATCGAGGAGACCCTGGCCTGTTGACCGCACTCAGCACTACATCACCACAGCCACCATCATCATCATCATTATGATCAACCATATTTAGCATTGTTCAGCGCTATTTCTTTTTTTAAGTTTGTATGTAGAAAGTGTGCTAATGAAGGTAACAAAACATACCTATATATAGGGGTATGGTATAACAGTACTAGTAGTAAATAAAATTTATTGCTTTTTAAAAAATATATTAAGCTTGATTCAGATTATGCAATTTTCATAAAGTCGCTTCACTCTAAGCTGTAATACTGTACACGGATCACTACAAAGGGCGCATGCCCATTACTTAAATTACGCTTATTTTACTGCGCATGCATTCGCTCTATAGTTTCTTTACAAGCACAAATCAATAGAATATTAGCAGTGCGACTCTTTGGTTCTGTTTTGACCTTATTCCACATTATACTGACAAAGTGCATAGTGTGAAATGGGCTTAAGAAAAAGTTTAACAAAAAATCGCCAAATATTTACGCAAAAGCAAACAAATTTCTCGTATATTAAGCTGAGACCTCGAAATACCAAATACGCATATTTTTTAAGTCACGGCCAACTAAAGCAATAATAATAATAACAATTGTAATAAAATAATTAATTAATTAATTAAAACTGTAACAACAACAAAACTTGCTATGCACCATACCATCATAATAATAATAGGGAGAAAAGCGGAGGTCATGAGGTCAATTATTATGCATATTTTCTATACATGTATATGGATCAAAGTGATTTATGCCGATAAGATTTCCATACACAAATATATTCATATCCATACGCATAGCCTTCATAGTATTTGAAAAAATTAAAATTGCATTTGTTTTAATTTAATTTATTGATCTGTACATAAATATGTATGTATATGTAAATGTGTATGTGTAGATATGCATACATAGGTCAAATTAGGAAAACAAATAAACACTAGCAAGTACTAGGTACTTATTCCCACTATAAATCATATAAGAATGATTTAAATATTAGAACAAGAGTTCGAAGCATATTGACTTCATGGCATGAAAAAAATTTTTGATATCGGATTAGAACAAACAAAGTGGATTACATTTTGCAAAGTTACAGTTAAACGAGAAATGTTGACTTGGAACAAAACGGTTGTTTTTAAAGTGGACTTTACAGTTGACAAATTTTTTCCCGTCAAGTTTCTCGATGGCAAGTTTCTTGAAGAAAATAATTGCCATTTCGCTTTCCAGTCGTCAATTCTTTCTTTTCTTTTCGACAATTTTGGTTACATTAAAATAAATGCCAACCAAAAATAAGAAAATATATCCATCTAAAATAGATCTCTCATATTTTCATACTTATCGTTATGGTAAATTAGCACAGTAGTTAAAATATAATATTCGTTACTAGATAAACAAAATTTTCAAAGCTAATTTTTACAACAGTTTATTTAATATAAACATAAATATCAGAACAGCTAAACATACCAACATACACATGAATGTATAATTCATGTAGTACATGAATTTATACCAAACTTACTGACCAGTGGCAAAAAAAATACCATGCAAAACCTATTTTTGTCAAGTCCAAGAAAACTTGTTAACAAGTGCAATATGCGCGTGCGTAATGCAACATTTGTCAAAAATTAACTTGTCAACAAGAAAACTTGTCAACTGTAAAATTCACTTTACAGGTGCAAGTAAATTTAGCTTTTTTGGTTCTGCTATAAAAAGGAAAATTCAAACGCAGTTCATAGAAACATCCATTTCTACTTGGTCTTTTATAGCTGATTGTATCTACCATAAAAAAATGTATTTCACCTTTTTTATTCATTTTCATTTGTAGAAACCTTCTAAGTAGAACGCCACTGATTAATCCTAAAATACTGTAATCTGCTGATAGATATTAAAAAATATGATCACATTTTATCATGGCTTTAAATAGATATCTCTACAAGCAAAGTAAATAATCGAAAATAATTATTGATTTTTAAATGCTTATTTAATTATACCTACAAATTTTCAAATAGAAGGTATAGACAATTAAGTGCAGATAAGGTACTAAAAATTCCACATAAATTGGTCACCGCCTAAAATCAACAATAAGGAATTTTGCAAGACAAATACTCATACCATGATAATACGCTCTCATGATGGCCCATGCATAACACATACATATATATGTATATGTATGTACAGGGTGGTCGTTTCCTATCTGCACGATGGATAATCTTTAAAAATTAGAACATAAAGCTAGAAAAACTACTGCAATGAGTAAAATTTCAGCATAATTTTGTGAAAAGTTATTTGCCGCCGTAACATTCGGTGTAAGTCGTGCGTGCGATACCTGAAAAAAATGAAAAATTCTTTCTAAATGTCACATATATAGATTGCAGAACTCTTAATAACAGAAAAATGAAAAAGAGCATTTGCAGGAGAACACAAAAAGAACTGCATAAAATTCAATAGCGTTGACTATTCTTTCATGACCTACTTAATTTTAAAGACCCAAAGTACAAATGCGTTTCTTTTTCTTTCAAATAAAAATAGTATAATAGACGCCTATGAAGACTAACATTCAGCAACCTTAAAGTCAGGAAAAATTTTCTTATCAAATTCTCCTCAATTTTACTAATGGAAAGTTATCGATACAAGGATATCTACGGAACATGAGCCACCCTGTACATTATGTACATGTATGACAAATACATTATGTATTTTCGTTATATTTACATTATCATCGTTCTACATATAGGTGGTACACGCAGTAAAATAGTTTTGGTTTTACCACTTTTACCACGTAAAAAAGTATGTCACAAAGGCTGCTTGATGCATCATCATCATCATCGTCTTGCTGATTATGATATTTTTTTTTTAAGTTTAAACAAAAGGATTCCTTTGTGGTGAGGTTTTCAATGTAAAACAAATTAATAACAAATTGAACAAGAATTCGAGGAAAAAAAGGACACTCACTGATAGTGACAAAAATATTTGGAAATATTAAATTATGCAAAGCTCTGTGTTTACCTCAACTTTTATAGCTCAAAAACAATCATTCGCATTTTGTTCTATCGTCTCTAACGAAGACACAGACCGACAGAATTGAATCAATTCCATTCTTAATTATATGGATGCTTTACTAAGTCTAAGTCTATGATAACAGCAGGTATAGGTAATTCAATGTCGAAAAACAAGACATAATCAATAAATTAACTGTAATAACCTGACCAGAAGCAGCAGCGTACATATACATGTATGTACAGTTGGTGTAATCAAAGCATAACAGCAATAGCAGCAGGAGTAAAATAAGGTTTCACTTTCTTAAATGGAATGGTAACGACCTTCATAATAATAAGTGTTATAAAATACAAACCAAATTTAAACCTACTTATCACATCGAGAAAAAAAAGAAAACATTTTTGTACATATGCACATACGTACAGTAGGCAAATAAATTCTTTTGAATTTTTGAAAGAGAAATTTAACATTTGAACAATAGCACATTTTCCAACCTATTTCAGTGTAACAAAAGAGAAAATTCTATCAAATTTTGCCAGTTTAAACTTTTTGAATCAATAAAAAAGTAGTCGTTTAAATGAAAAATATAAACCACCCTGTATACTACAGGTACCAACACACACATGTGTATGCAGAATATGAATATGTATGAGTAACAATTTAATTAATCTAATAGTGGGTTGTCCTGTCATTAAACATAAACAAACAATCAACAAACTAAACAAATATAGAAGAAGAGATAGAAATCAAGTTGCCTTGATTGTACATGCATACGTACGTCAAGTACCGGCAATGAATACATACATATACATAGTAGTAATAATAATAATAATAGGATAAATGCGAATAGGTTACGTGTACCTACATAAAACAGCGAAAACGTTTCAATTTTTTTAAATACTATCAGTTCTTCTTCATCGTTAAAGTTTGCCTCTTTATTTATCTGAAGTAAATAATTTTCTCCCGCAGGAAATTCTTATGCATATAAACGGATATTACGCATAGTAAGTATGTACACATATTCCGATACAGATATTATTACCGTTTAATCACTATCGGTTTCATAGAAAATATTCGTAAATTCTAAACGGCATTGGACGATGACAAGAAAAAAAAAGCGTTTTTCATTGAATTTACATACATTTTTGCTCTTTAAATATCTAAAACGAAAATAGACCTCACAGCTTAATTGTGCCTATATACTGATTATTAACATATATGTATATGTATGTTATATGTAGTCAGTAACAAAAGTCTGCATACACCAAATGAACTTGGAATTTCAATGAAATAGTTTTGAATTCCTGGTGGTTAGTTAACCTTATGTCGTATTTTTCTTGTTCCAGCAGAACCAATAATGTAAAAAGAACCATTTTCCTTGAAGTCAAAATTGTTGTTTATATACGTAAATTTGCAAAACGTAATATTGTCTGTCGATTCTGATCTGAAATCAACGATTTTAATCTAGGTGTTACGAAATCCGTTAAGGCGCAATATACTACGAACTGTTTTAGGTTCACAGATTTTCCACTTATATGTGCACTTTCTACAGTAAGTATAGGAGCATTAGCTTAAATTTTTCTAATTATCGTTTATTTATCCTGTATTTTTAATATTTATCGACGACCAAATCTCTTCTTATTGACTGATTACCATTTTCTTCAAAATTTCTGACTGTCATTTAAAGAGTGTTTCGAGCTGAAGTTCAAATATGTCCTATTCGTTCTAAGATTGGTTTTTATTTCTGGTTTCCACTATCAAAGAGCGTATAGGGATTCGAATTTTTGTTCTAGACATCTTTGTTATGTATTTAAATTGAAAAAATAATGTTATAGACAAGATCAATAAACATACTTTGATTTTCCAAAGGCATCTTGATAAAACTCATGACATAATAGAGCACGTAAGTTGCATACGAAATGATTACAATTCATTGGATTAAAAAAGTCAATAAAAAGTATGTGCGTTGTCCAACACATATCGTTAATTCAAGATTTAAAAAAAATGCACTTTCAACCAATGCCTTGGTTATGTATTATTGGAAACAACAATTCTGGTCTAAATAACAGAAAAATGGATATTTCAGTTTAGTAGCGTATGTGGATATACTATAGCTCTAATTAAAGCTTTATAATAGTATACAGAGTATTGAATCGATTAATTTTAAACATTTGAACAAAAAATTGTTGTGGTTTATACATTAGATTATTTCAATGAAAGTAATCATGTATTTTTAAGTACATATATTTAGAAGAATACAGTGCAACTTCTTTAATTCGAACGCTATCTTCGCCAAATCCTAAATGTAATTTTATAATTCCGAAGTATTGAAATTCATTAGCCTGGATTAAGGATTTAAAACTGACTTATAATTTTTATTCTTAAATATTTTCTATTCTATTCTATTGATATCCATAGCGATATGACCTTGTATCAATGCCCAGTATGATTTTTTATGACCACTACACGTATATCCAGTAGCTCTGACAATTGAACAATAATTCCGGATTTAACTGGACGAATTAAAGAGGTAGAACTGTACTAAATAAAATGTATATGTTTTACAATGCCTCCTTGGATACCTACAGTTGCCCGCTATCAATCAAATCATTTCAATGATTTTGATAAAAAAATTTCTCAATTTTACCACTAAATCTCCTTTTAGAGCTATATACCTGCACATAAGTACATATCTTGGTCCAAATATGCAATTAATAAATGAATAAAGCAAAAAAAGTAGTTATTTCAAACTTACATAAATTAACCCAGAATAATACCGGTCTTTTAAATTATGCAGTACACATGCCTCATTCAGGCATGTTAATTCAGCCATATCTTCGACTTTATCGAATTTCGGTGGATTCATTTTTTGGATATCGTCCTTTGAGACTGTTGTTCGTTTACCAGTTTCCTGAATTTCCACTTCAACTTCATCGCCCTTTTCACCTTTAATCGATGCTGATACGAAGCCCTGCGTTTCATGTGGTACCCAAACGAGCCTCTTTTGTGTCCATTCCGCTTGGGTGGCTGGATCATTGAAATTATTCCTATCCACACATAAAAATTTCAATTCCGGATCATAACGATCTTTAACATCTGTATCAGCCATTGTTCAATCAAGTAATAATATAATAAACAAAGTCAAAATATAAAAAGTAAATGGAAAAAGCGAAATAAATATAAACAAAGAAAACGATTGTTGCTATTTAAATGATCACACTTGAATTAAATGATAAAGTTTTTTTCGTCCATAGAAGATAATAATAATAATAAATAAAATAATACAACACCACTAATCAACTATACTATACAATAAAACTGTCAATCAATAGGCAACCTATAACTCTTTACTTTACAATAGCCAATTGCCTAACTGAATTTTAGACCGCACCCCTACCGTCGAGTTACCGACCGAGTGAGACTAGATTGCCAAACTTATTATACGTTTTTCCTTCACAGAATGGATTCGGTTAATTATTTAGTAATTAAAACTTAAAGACGAAATCTAAGCTCATTTATCCAATTGTTATGCATCCATATGCCATACCGGTATATGATGAATAAAAAATGCAAATTATGTATGCACGAAATAAGAAATAGATAGACAGAAGACCGTACCGATCGTATTATAGTATTTAATTAATTAATTATTAATATAACGACAGATAAGTAATACTAACATTATACTGAACAATACTGAACATTTCTATTTTCTAATAAAAATAAAATAACAAACAGCGAATGTGATAATTTTATTTTATCGATTAATAAATTATACACTATTATACTTATATGTCAAACGTGACAACATGGCACAGAAAATCCTTCAAAGCGCCAACTTTGAATCTGAACAAAAAAAATGTTTAAAATGTTTAAATATTTGAAATAGCTTAATATTTAATCAAATTTAAACCGTTTTAATTGTGTTAGTTTAAATTTATAATATGTTATTATCATTATCAACATTCAGCTGTTAATTTTATAAACAAAGCGTTGAACAAAAGTTTGAACTTTTAAATGGGTTCATTATAAACCAGCAGTGAAAAAATTGTTAACCGATGACGAATACCTACTGCTATTAAAACGAAAAAAACATGATGTCACACGTTATACACACCCAAATCAAAAAAAAAAACAAAAATTGCCGGTAAAATGAAAAATTATTGATTGAACCAGCTGAGTACCTATAATTACTAAATGGAAGTGATTGGGCGCTTGTCTAATTAGAATAACCACTTAAATGATAGTAAATTAAAATTAATATTATAGTCATAAAAACTATACTCAGATATTATTTTTTTAATGGAAATTTATTCCATTTCACTTGAAATCTGAACGAATGAGACATCTCTCTTTTTCCAACCCTTGTATATAGATAAATAGGTAAATGATTAATAACGAATTGAAACAGATGGTTGTAAATCATTTAGGTAGATCTTTCACAATAAATTTGAAGGGAAAACCTCGTTCGAAAAATCAATCTCGAAGTCTATGAATGGTACCACCATATGTGCCATATATATATATATATATATATATAAATGTTTCGTTTAATTTTGTTTCGTAATTGTACCATATTTGGTAGAAAAAATACATAAACTTTTTTTGATCAAGTCACACTGTCATAAATTACCAAATAGAAATTATTTATTGCAAAGAAAAAAAACTGGCCAATTTATTTAATATATATAAACTAAACGTTATTATTATTAGTATATAATAAATAGTGATTTATCTTATAATTTCATTTTCATTCATTTTAATTTGAATTTTTAAATTTGCCAAGGCAGACGCAACCCGCAGAACATTAAGGCAACAAGTCGACGTCGTCGCCGTATTTGCTTTTAAAATAGTACACAATTTATTACTAAACTTACTCCGGTTTTTCTTTATAATAGTTTTTAAATTTCTTTCGAAATACATAATTTTTACGTTCCTCTTTTTGTGTTTCCAATTTTGAACTTTCTTCAAATTTTTGTCTTATTTTCGCAAAAATTGAGTTATTACACGACGACATTATGCCAAAATTTAATCAGGTAACCAGTTTCCATGGAAACCTATCCATATCCAATTTTCAAAGACTACCTTTTATTTATGAGCAAATATAAGTTGGCTTCACTTTGTCTAGACTCTCCTCCATTAGAACTCTGAACGGATAAATATTCGATTAGTTATGCCCTTATATCAAAATGCTCAATGTGAATCGAAAATTGCGGCTATATACTGCCTATAAAGCCTTATCTCGGTAAATTTCAGGAGTGACTCTAAATTCGAATTTCGAAATAAAACTAAATTCGGAAAAAAATAAATTGTTTATTATTTAATAAATAAAATCCCTTAATTGATTAATATTCATCTAAATTTGATTTATTTTTTTCCTTTTTATGTCGCATAAAAGACGTTTCTTCCGATATCACAGAAATCGTTGACAAAGAATTTATAATTTCATCGTTATCTCTTTCACTGGAACAATTTCTATCTAAACGATTTGATATAATATCGTATTTCGGTGTCTGAGATGGCCTACGACCAGTAGTACAACTAGCAACGCCACCACCACTACTGGTACTACTACTGCCATTACTAATTCTTGGTACAATGGAATCATTAGTCATAATACGTGTGGAATGAGCAGAATCTTTCTTAATTAATTCTAACGGAATTTCTTCCGAACGAGGACGTGGCATTCTTGGAGATCCTTCACGAGAACCTCTTGTTCGACTAGTGGATCGATCTCTTATTCGTTCTTTTCTTAGATCAATTGAAGCGGCAGAGATTCCTGTTGAGGATGTTGTTGAAGATGAGGGAGTTGAAGATCTATTTTTAACATTATCACCACCTAAATACAAATTATACTCAATTATCAGTTAAATAAGAATGCATATAGTATGTACAATCTAAAATGAGTACTATGCAATAAGAAAATCGCTATTTGATTAGTCGAATAATAATTTTGCAATCAATACACAATATACAAATAACATCCGCCATTTAAAGTCCTTGCATAGTACTCATTTAAGATTCAGCGCGGTACACAAACCATCTCTGTATCGATGACGTGTTTCATCTGCTCTATGTAAAACACCAGGCGAATTATCACGTTTAGGTGCAGCAAATCCTGGGACACGATGTGTTCCAAATAACGGTCGATGATGACTGTCACCCCTCAGTGTTGTTCTACTATTATATTTGGTAGCATCGTAGTAACTTTGTCCGTGGCCAGTAAAAGCCGGACTGGGTGGCCCGGATTGACCAGGTATTTCCAAGAGACGAGCGATATGTTGCATTTTCCGTTGACGGGCTTTTAAACGACCCTAAATAATAGTAAGAAATTAATAAAAAGAATTAAACAAAATGAAATCTTATGATTAGCCATAATATTTCTATTGGAAAACCGGTTTCGCTTAAAATCAGCATTTGACTAGAGTAAATGAACAAAATTTCTATGAAGGAATCAGCATATCTAATTAGATACAATTAGACGCTATTTTAGAAAATTATAAGAATTTATTATATTTTATAACTATCTGAAAAGTTCTGCATTCTGTATTAACCTAAATGAACTGATAGATCTTAATAATAAACTAATGAGTGTTTGAACCTTAGTTAGTCTTTGTTTAGCTGCCATACATCTTATATTATCATCAAATAAAAACTTGGCACTCAGCAATGGGGCTCTGTTTGTCGTTGCACCAGAAATCGGTCGATGAATTGTGATATGTAGACATCGAGAATCGTCTTTATCACCTGCTACTTCGATATCTTGAAGGAAACCAACCAGTTTTGATACACCCCAGCCCAATCTAAATCCGCGAATTAATAACATTCATAAAATTATTAATCTTAGAATACTATATGAGATTTTAGTTTCAATCTACCTCTTACTATCAGGTTCAACAAGAATTAATTGCATAACATCAATAACTAGAAATCGTCGTATTTTCGTTCCATCTTTATATAAAACGGTGCAAGCAATAAGATCGGAATTATCTAGAAAAGAAAATATAGTTTTATGTGGAACATGTTTAGTACAAGTTGCCAGTGAATGAAACAATTGCTATTGAAAAGAAAGCAACTAGATACACACAGGGCAATAAGTTTCGTCTTGTATGGATTTCACTTGGGCAGAAAATTCACTTCATCTGATTTTTTCATATGTCCATATAAGTGTAGGTTCCACCCTGTACATATCCATTAACGAAAAAAAGAAAAAAATGCAAAAACACACGCAAAAACATGCAAAAGACAACAAGAAAAAAATAAATCGAGCCATTGCTTAATTCACTTGGCACAAAGAACACACAACGAGATATACTCAGATCGAGAGCCTGGTCGATCTGCACACAATTTTGTGGATTCGTTAATGGTAGCTGCATTTCGATCTCTCCATTTAATGTGAATATTGTTTGGCGTATAAGGAAGAATAGACGTATCGCTCTACGAGCTTTTTCACTCTAAATAGAAAAAAAAACATTTTATTAATTTAATGTATTAATTTCGTTAGAATTCAATCGAACTTCAAATGGTAAATACAGCAATTAGTCGAGTAAGTTTATCTTGATGTTTAGTGTGGCTACTAATGTATACTTTAATTGTAAAACTATAATTCAATTTCTATTTAACCCTCCTTTTAGCTTCGATAATTTTCGAGATTCCACAGTAAACATGGGAAAACTCTGTTTATAATAAAAAAGAATTTAACTTGCCTCACCACATGGCAATCGTTTAATAAAATCAATATCGGTCATTGGTGTACCAGTTGGTGGTAATAAAATTGCACTGTCCATACATAGAAATTCAACGTTTAATGAACTTTTTAACATGTCACAATATCTGAAATGAATATCAATAAAATCATTGGTCAATTTCTTGGTTTGGTATTTATTTATTTATTTTTAATTACTCATTTTCGAACATATCCAAAAAGATTTCTTCGCTTTTATAGAAATTTCGTAGTAAAGCCATACTTTGTACTCGAACTGTTTCTAATGCACTTTTATGTGCTTCTATTAATATGTTTTTACCATCGCAAATAGCCAGCTGTAACAGTAATTTCAATGCCACTTCGATTGTTGCCAATCGAACTCTGAAATTGTTTTCGTGTTCGTTACTTTACGAAAATTAAAAATCGACAAACAATCCATTACCGACAGTTTGGTTGACAAGCAAGTGTAAGAATTACTAGAATTTTTTCTATAAAATGAATATTATACGAGTATTTTACATCTTTTGTTGTTGTTTTTATTATGAGAGACTTTTTCGGCAATAAAATTTGTTCTAAAATATTTGATGATACCCCTAGGAAAAAAGAAAACAGTCACTAGAGTTAGGGCCGGACCCCATTTACCGAATCACACTTCTCTTTCAAACTAGACTAACCTTTATTATTCGATAAAGCGTAGAAAAGACATAGTGAGAACAGTGCAGCATAATCATTTTCTGTACAATCTAAATCACTGTACATTGTTTCTAGAAATGGTTTTTCCATTGTTGGTCCTTTGACCAGCTTTTCTTTTTCTTCATCGGTTATGTTTTTCGGTTCTTCTGACAGATTTTCTTTTGAATTCGAACGAGAAGAGAAATCGCTAGTAATATCAGTAGCGCTAGAAGTAATAGTAATGTCAGCGGCTGCTGTTAGATTAGGTATCATTTGTCTTTTCTGTTCCTCATAGTATTCCAATAATTTATTAACACCTTAAAATTATAGATAATAGATTGGAAAATTTATGAAGCGAAATATGTAAATTGGCATTTGTACGCTGTCTGTTACTGGTATAATGCTCTTTTAAAATTGCATGAACTGTATCGGGCACGGACAACAGATTTAATACGTATAGAATGCAATTATATCTATCATCTATTTATATCTAAATATAAATAGAAGAGGGCTTAAGATTCTAGTTGTAGATGAATTAAATAGCTTAAGTGGATTTTACAGTTGACAAGTTGTTGTCAATTTTCTAGAAGAAAACAATTGCCATTTGCCTTTACAGTCGCCAATTTTCTTTTCGACAATTTCGATTACATTAATAAATGTCAACTCAAAATAATAATATATATCTCATATTTTATTACTTATCCTTATGATAAATTAGCACAGTAGTTAAAATATAATATTCGTGTTACTAAACAAACCAAAATTGTCAAAGCTAATTTTTACAACAGTTTATTAAATGGAAACATAAATATCAGCTGCTCCTTTGGGAATTAAAATTTTGGTTGGTATATATGAATTTATAAAAAAATTATCAAACTCGCCGACAAGTGGCAAGAAAAAAGAAAAAGTCCAAGACAACTTGCTAACAAGTGCAATATACGCGTACGTAATGCAAAATTTGTCAAAAATTAACTTGCCGACAGGAAAACTTGTCAACTGTAAAGTCCACTTTAGAATATTAATTTTTAATGTAGTACAATTAAATATTAAAACCACATTTGTTTATTATTCTACATTCGCGAATGCCCTCTATTAGCTATCTTTCAAAGCTGATTCCAAGAATCGTGTCATTCTTGATATTAGTAGTTAAGCTTTTGAATTCTCTTTAATATTTATTTTATTTACATTTAAAATTACCCTTTTCTAGTATTGTTTTATCAGTTTTCAATATAATCCAAGCTAATGTTTGCACTAATGGTGTATGTGATAATGTCAAAAATACTTGCGATAATAAAAAAGAAGCTACAAAACATGATAGTTTTCCAACACCTGGATCTTGATATCTACCTGAATCCGAACCTGAAGATGCTATTCAAATAAAAAATTATGTATAGAATGTGACTATGTTCCGGAATGCTTAGGTATGTTTGTATTTTTTGTATTTTTAATAGGAGTTTTACCTACCTCTATTAAGTACTTTTGCTAATGTATAATTAATATTTTCTTGCAGTAATTTTTGTCTATTAGAAGTTAATGAATAAATATACAAAGGAATTAGTAATTTATGTAGAAGATGATCAGATAAAACTTGATTTAGATCAGTGATATTCAACGATAAAATGTCATTGATATAATGCAAGTAATCTAGATGTTCAGCTACAAGATCAGCTAATCGATTATGTGATTGATGGCTGCAAAAAAAACATATCCATATAAAACAATTTACTCTTTAATAAAAATAGATAACATTTACTCTGCATTTCGTACACACATATCCAATTCCTGTATATGTTTACCAATAAACCATACGATATTTGAAAAATATGGAGCAGCCGTACGATCTCTTATAAATACTAACATACTGGCATCATCCACTTTATATACATTTAATGTCAATGTACGGACAGCAATTCGTACCATTGATTCGGGATGATTGAAAAATTTAATCGCTTCGGTGTATAAAGGAAAATCATTTGTATGCTATAAAAAAAATTAGTTGCATAATTTGTTTTACACTAATTCGGTTGTAAAATTACTTCATTGTAAAAGAAATGAATTGTGTGCGAATTTAATTTCAAACTTAATGTTTTCAAAAAGGAAATATAATAAGCCATTACTTCCTCATCAGAAAAATCAAATTTATGTACAATTATCGAGTTCACATGATTGTTTGATAATAGATAATCTGAAAATCAGTCAGTAAATACATATGTACAAAATGCTAAAGACATATAATTTTTGCCTTCCTTACATAAAGATGTTTCATTTCTAATATTTTCAAATAAAATATTCAACGTTTGTAACAGTTGTACACATACATAATTCGAGCCAGTACCTCTTTGTCTCATAATACGTAGAAAAAACGATAGCATATTTTTTTCAAGGAAAAAGCTTTAAAAATAACAAACATTATTACGTACCACATTCCATAAATAACATAATAAAATTGTAATACGTGTATTTCTTACTCGAAAACTGACGAATCATTTTGATCTCCCCAAATTAAAATTTCAGCTATTGATCGTAACGTTTCAACTAAAAGACTACGATTATGTTCTGAGACTGTTTGATTTTTCGATAAAACATTATGTAGATATTTTAGATGTTCTAATGAATGTGGATTTTTTGGACGACCCCATCCACCACCGAACCAACTTCGACTTCTGAACATCTTCTAAACTAAACTGCTAATATTTCGGTAGTTATGTTTAATTGAACTTTATTACACATTGTATGCCATTTAATATATTTAAATTAATGTTGAAAGTTAACAGTATTGGACTTTGATATGAATTTAATTGAATTTTACACCAGCAAATAAAACAGCATCTGAACTTTACAATTAAATGTTCCAATTTAACTAACGATTTATTTTTATCACTTTTTTTCTAATTAAATATCTCTAATAAATTTATTTATTTACTTCTCAGTTTTCAGTATTTTATAGGGTTAAGTTATAATCTTGTATGTCACATACAACACATGTGACTATTTTCTAAGTTAATTGCCTGCCGTTGGAAAAAGAAGAAGAATGGCGGAACTTAAATTTCAAAATCAAATTAAACTTTATTACGAATAAAATTGTAGATTTTACAGTGTTTTCAGAATTAATGCGATAGAATTATGCGTTTATGTTTAAAATTTATAGGTATAAAATTAAAATCACGCTGTAAGCTCTGAAATTAAAGATAAACAAATTATTATGTTCAAAATCCGAAATGAAATCTTAGCATAAGTTTTATATTTATAATTTTATAGAAACTTTAGTTAAATACTATTTGGACTTGAACTTTTTAAGGTATTTTATTAAATATAAGTATCGTACTACATTTTTTATATATCTCGTAATAATAAAATCAATAATTCTTTAAAAATATGATTTTATTGTATCATCATTTTTAGCTCCATTATTGTGATGACTATTTGATTCTTTAAATCTGGATGTGGTACTACAATACTGATTACAAAACATTAAGTCGTCTTTTCTAGCTCCACAGCTGCACTTTGTAAACGTTTCCTGAAATTTCCAATATTTATTATAATCGGATATTATATAATATGTTATTATATGATAACATACTATACGACATATATATAAAACTTTTTTGTACTTGCCTTAAATGCTTCTCTAAATTTCCCGCTCATAATATTGTATAATATTGGATTAGTGGCAGTTGATACATAATATAAAATTCCACTTATGTAAGTAACTGCAGAATATATATGTAAATACAATGGATTATTTTTTCCATCAATTTTCAATGGAAAGCTTGCATAAACTGAATACAGCCTTTGTATATGAAATGGTGCCCAACAAATGAAAAATGCTACAACTACAGCAACTGTAACATAACAATCAACAAATGATTTACTAAAGATTATCAACATATAAATTATTCTAGCTATTATTCGATAATTTACACTTACTTAACATTTTGATAACTTTTTTTGACGATTTGGTGTAAATATGTGGTGCAGTGTTTATCATTCTTGATGATGTTTTTAGTGTTGTACCAATCAATATATAAAGTACGGTAATTAGTGTCATTGGTGCAATAAAAAACACAAATGTAGATATTGCAAATGAATGTTTAATTAGTGGTTCACTAGGTAAACATTGTGGACAATTTCCATGGACTTTTAATGGTAAAGCTTGAGGTATGGCAAAACTAACTGCTACCTGTATTCAATATATTAATTCAAAGGTGTGAATATACCTATATAATATATGTATAAATAGAAGCAATTATCATTATAATTAAATCATTAATTAATTTTCGTCGCATCGTTACAAACGGCTTTATCTCTAAAACGCTTTGTATATCTTTGAGTTTCAGCGCATCTATTATAAAGAAAAAAAACCTTGCAAGAGAACAACAGCTATATAGGATCTGCTGCGTTCTATTTATTTAATACATACCATCCAAAAAACTAAGACGAATTTCACAGCTCTAGATAATTTCGACATTGTATGTGATATAAATGGATGACAAATTGCTAAATAGCGTTCAACTGTAAATCCAGCAATTGTTAATACAGCAGCATTACCAGATGTTTCAGCTAATAGACCTCTAAGGAAACAAAATCTATTTCCGAATATATATGGATACCTTAAACAAAAACGAAAGATTAAAAATGGATTTTATTTGAAATAATTAATCTCTTCTGTAGTTTCTGCATATACATATCTATGTATACGTACAGAATATACGAGAAGTGTGCCTTGTTTTTTAATTAGGTATTAGGCAATCTGTTTTACATATTCATTTGGCATATCAATGCAGGAAAGTGTACAGGTAGTAAAATAATGGTATGCAAACTATACAGGGTGGTCGTTTTGTATTCCGCATACGGTAGAAAATAGCAACATACTATAGGAAAGACGCAATTTTTAATTCAGATTGATAATCTGAATATACCAATATAAGGACAAATAATGATAATTATCTGATCTGATAAATTAATTTTTATATTGGATAATATGTAACACTTAACTTGTCTTTTTTCGTGGAGTTTTTAATCCTTTTTCGTTTAACTTTCTTTACTTTACTTTAACTTTTTTTACTTTAAAGAAACTTTAGTCAAAAAAGATAAAAAAACTCCGCCAAAAAAGATAAGCAAAAAATTATCTGCCCTTATATATGGCTCTGCGAATTCCTATAACTTTAGTTTTAAGCCTAAAAATGGATACCTATTGCAAATTTTTAGCAAAAATTAAACTTCAGTTTTTGGTTCATTTAGTACTCTTGATTTTTCTATAACATTCTGAAAATTCTCCAGCTTTTCATGCTGTGTGGTTCTATGTTGAATAGAGTAAAAAAGATAAAAAGTGGTTGTTTATTAATGTTTAGCTTTAACAAATGTATTCTTGTAATCGAAAATAAGAAACATATACTGGATGGAAAGTTAATAGTATCCATCCCATTTTAGTGCCCAGCAGTTTATCAGATTTACATGTCGATGTCTGCTTTGTATTTAACAGCTGTTCTAGGGACTCATTTGGCTTACAGGGACTCTGATCCGAGTCTTCCAAAATAGTTTCGCTATCCAGTTTAATTTTTTTAAATACAAAAAAGTGCGGTTTTTATTTTATCTATGAAATGTAGTGTGCTGAGGGTGAACACCTCAAATTAGCTTCGCAAACCGCACATCAAAATTCCGAACTCTTTCAGAAATAGAGCACTTTCAAATTTTCTAAAATTCGATACTTTTTAGTAAAAAAACTGCCAAAAACGAGCCGAAGCCCACTCGATTATTATCCAATGTTTTTAATTGGCATCAATGCAAATGTTGTAAGTGGTGTCCAAGTTGTTACATATTTGACATTGTGTATACGGTGTAAATAAAGTATTTCGATTTCAATTTTTTTATTATCATATTATGATATCATATTTTTATATCAAAAACAAACTTATTTTACATTCCGTTCCATCCACTACGTAACTTAGAGATGGTCATCGAGTCATTTTGATGTTTTTTTCGATAAAGAGCATCGAGTCTTAATAAACTTGAAAGCGTTCTATTTCCGGAATGGTTTGGAATTTTGATGTGCGGTTTACAAATGATAGTATTTGTAGGTATACCTACTCATATGTATGAGATATTTATTCCCTACAGTAATAGCTTAAAAAAGTAACCCATTGTTATAAAAAAAATTAAACTAGCTAGCGTAACTCTACTTTGATTTAGGTCTTTGGCCAATTTGATAAATTGTTCCCAAAAATAGGGTGGACACTAATCAATTTCCACCTTGAATATATTAACTGGGTTTATTTTAAATGCCCAATCATAACGAGATTAACTATAAGCAAGTGGTGAAAAGTATTATAAGTAAGATTCTTCCTTTGTGTAGTGCTTATGAGCGAGTGTCATCAATATTTGTTTCTTCACTTAACTCTGTATACCGTTTCTTTAACACATGAAAATGAAATACAATTAGTTTCATGTTTAAAGTTAACAGGCACTAAAATTAGGTGGAAAAGGGTAAAATCTTGCGTTAGCCGACGATCTACGATGGTAATATCGTAAAAACTGTAAGTATGGGCGAAAAACCAATAAAAAATTACTTCAAAAATCGAAAACGCTGTTGAGTAAGAAGTAAAGAAAGAATTAAAAAAAGGATAGACAATTACACAAGAAAAAGATGAGTAAAATATATATACACGGTGTTTAAAATTTATATGTAAGTATCGGGATCTCGGAAACGGGAAGAGAACGAGATCGGTCAAATTCGGATAAAGTTACGCAATTTTGGGCTTACTAAAATGGTGTTACAAAATTTGAAAAATTTCTGATGTTTGCGGAGATAAACGAAAAAAGCCAAAAATTTCAATTGTTGATTTTCGTCAATAATTTGAAAACTATTTACCGTAGAAAAATAAAAGTTGTACATTATTAAAACACTTTTTTAAGGGCTTTCATCTGATGTTGTCAGATATTCCACAAGACTTCAATTTTCTTAGATACTGAGTACAATTTTCGATATTCTTATGGACGCTATCTTGGATTTTCACAGATTCAAAAAGTACATAAAATTCCCATTGCAACTATAATTCACATCCGCTTTAGAGATATCATTAAATACAAATAATAAAACAAAAATAATTCATCTTTTTTCGTTCAGCTTCGGAAATATCAGGAATTTCTCAAAATTTAATACACCGTGTATAATATATATATACGTATATACTATCCAATAAAAAAAAATGTAGTTACATAAATAACTGGAAAAAGTCGGCAGAAGGACCAGTGTATATCTGATTGCAAAGAAATGATACTTATTTCGGTGATTACCCTAACCAGAGCTAGTCACTAACTAGTAAATTAGTTAATTAGTAATTACTGGTGATTACTTTGTTCTGTACATATGTTTCATTACGGAAAAGTTATCAACACAAATGAATAAAAATGTACCACCCTGTATACTATATAGAATATGTATATATATATATTAATGGATAATTAATTATTTTACTAATCTCTTTTTGTTACTGATTTCAATATATAATTTAATTATGACAATTTAATATTAATGATACTGATGAAATCCACAATTAAATAAAATTAAATTAAAAAAGATGCTATAAATGTATAAATGCGTATTCTAGCTATAGTCACCCTTAAAATAGAATGAAAACAAAGAACAAATCTCTTCACACTTGTCTAAAATGATGTAGTTAAATTAAACAACTCGGATCATTGAATTGTCTTGATGCATACAGATATTATAATACCTATGGAATAATTTGGCACTTTAAATAATCAAATGAACTGTAAAATATTTAACATAGTGGAAAACTAAGCTGCCTCCACAATTTTCTGCTTTTGTGCTAACAATTTAGGTGTTATTAATATTGATTAAATTACTCAATTACAGTGGAATCTCGATTACCCGAATGCCTTTATCTGAGATATTTTTTTATAGAATTGATTTGCAAATTTGTTAAAATCATTTAAAGAAAAAGGTTTGCACATGCGCATTGCTGATTTATATACATTCATATTATATTATTGCCTATATTACGCAATACATTTAACAAATTATTATTATTATTATTAAGTTAAGTTAACAATTATAATTATTATTATTAAGATAAAATTAAAGATCGATAATTATTTTTATCCTAAAGTAAGTAAAATTTTATTTTAAAATAGGCCATGCGATCGGAGTAAGTTTATTGTCATTATTTGTTAAAAAAACGACCAATTTTTATTCGACAACCAACATTTTGGTTCCATTTTTGAAACTAGAAGCAAGCAAAGAGATAATTATATACAATTCATTGATTAATATTGCATTTTACACTGCAATAAGTTGAATCAGAAATGGCGGCTACGAATGCTTGTCTCTACTAGAGTTCTAATAGTATAATCAAGTGTTTACTGTATCTATAGATAAAAAAAAGTCGTTGTCATGTACGTGCAAAGCGCGATACTAATTTAAGGTATTATCTTTTTTATGATGATAAAGCCATTTAATCAAAACACACATCTGATAAAAAGGTATCTAGATTTAATGGAGCAATTAGGCTTTGTAAATTCAGAAGCATAACATCGTCGCCTTCGCCAAAACATAGAAGAAACGGTAATTTACAGAATGTCACTTATTATATGTAGATCATCTACTGTATGTATACATAGTTAAATGCATAGTATTTTATGCATATACTAGTTTTTTCTTACCTATTCCATATTAGATAAGTTTCTTGCGGTAAACCGGATAGAAGCAATACTAAATCCGATACAGCTAAATTAAATAAATAATAATTTGTTGCCGTATGTAACACTCTATTACGATAAATAATTATACATGTTGTTACATTGCCAATTAGACCAGTGAAAAATATGAATACATAAATTAATGTTACGGGTAATACAATGTAGAGTTCATCACGTTTTGGTCCATAGTAATTTTCATTACAGTACGTTGTATTATTTAGAAGGGATTTTTGATTTAGAATCATAATAAACGAATATGGTGAATTGATTAATTAATTTATTGATGTTTTTTTTATTATTACTATATTGTTTCTAGTTGGCTTAATTTATGATGTGGGATTAAATTAAAAATGATCGAATCGTGCGTTTCACTCAAAACAGTCAATTAATAACTATTATTAATCATAACTCGATATAAATCATATTAATGAGAACCATGATCATAATATGTCATCAACATAAAATCAATTATCAATAAAGTTTTTTTAACTGAAAACATAACTTAATTTAATAGAATTGAATGGAAACACTCATCTTGTGTATTTGCTTATTAGTTTTTGATTAATTGAAGTGGAAGAATATACAGAGCATCCATTTTTTTATTGAAAAAATAATAGGCAATCCCATTTTCAAAATAAACAGTAAAATGATAATAAATTTAGTTAGAGTGAAAGAAAAGTTGATGAAAAAGCAATAAAAATTTTATTTATTTGTGCAGACATAGCACAAAATATCGGTGAATAAGTAATATCGCTGATTTCATCTACAAGACCTTGATTTATTTATGTATTTAATTCAATAAAAAAACACCCCCGGAAATAATTTACTTTACTCAGAATAAATTCATTTTTCATCAAGCACCTCCACCAAAATGACCAGAAATCAAAATAGAAAAATGATTATTAATATTTTGATTCTTCATGATTAATTTATTATAAACAGAACAAAATAAATCAAAAACTGTTGCTCCCGAGTTTATCTACACGCGGAGGTGGCCGAGTTTAATAAATCTTAAATGGATATATGTACATGTAGAAAAAGACTAGTGTGTGTTCTCGTTTAGAACGACTCGCATATACTGGCATTACATTATTCACCAGGCAACATCATCACTCAGCATCATTTGGATATGAATGATGGAAGGAAGGAAAATTAAGAATATCCAGGAATCTAGAATATGCATAACTGTAATTTTGTACCACCAGTCTGTATAACACAAGTCAAGCTATGTAGCATATTGTTGGTTGCATAACAATGAAAAAAATTGTAATTTAAATTTACATTTCCTATTACGTATTACATTTTCACTTAGCCCATATTGTGACTGTGTGCTGACTATGCTGTAATATTATCTTTACTGTAGATATCATTAAATAAATATTATTCTTTTTTATGCTTATTTTCAATTTTTATGGCTGTTGGTATTATCGGTTGCCCAGGTAACGACGATGTTTGTCATTCCAAGTTTAACTTTATTTTGACAACAAAAAAAGTTAAAGTAGGATATTTTTAAACATTTTATACACCAATTACCAAGTTTTAATTTAATATTTAATGCATTTAAATAGATTTAGTAAGCATTAAAACGATGATAAAAACAACGAATACTATAGAATATAATGGTAAGAAGCAACCATTTTAAATTCCAAACCGTCTTGAACTATAAGTTCTTTGTTACTAATTCACCCATTATTATTAACAGATTTAGAACAAAAATACGCAGAATTGAAAAGAAAATTTAGAAAAATTAAAGAGCACAATGAAACATTGACCTTGGAAGTTGAAAAGGTAATCATTTCGGGTAATGTACAGCGGTGACACATGTACAGATCGTACAATCTTAAATGAATAATGAATATGAATCAATAAACTCAATTTGCAGTGCAAGTTATAGTAGTATTCACAGTAATTGAATTTTTATTGACGTTTTTACTATCTGTGGAAAATTACAACGACCTTATCTCTCATTAAAAACAACACATATACCTGATCATCCAGAACATCGACCGTCTTATGGAGGCGTGCCAATCTTAGATAATAAATAGTATAAACTAATAAAAAATTAAGTAAAAAAAAAAAATTCAATTACTGTGAATACGACTCTACATATACCGCTATACGGTTTATTTGGGTTTTTTTTATACTTTCTTTTTATTTTCATATTTCTAGCTATCTACAAATGTGAAACAATTAGAAAGTGAAAAATATACTTTGGAAAATCAAATTGCTCAAAATCCACGTAATGATTCTGATGACAATTCATCATATACAAATAATCAAGCAAATACGGAATTAATTGATATTATTGATTCGAAAAATGAACAAATTTCGAATTTATTAAAAGATATAGAGGTTATCTTGCCATTATGATGAAGTTAAGTTCTTTTTTTCTTAAAGAAAGTGTTGTAGAATGCCGAATCGGAAAATTCTGAACTCAAAGAAAATTTAGTTTTGGTAAAAAATGAACTTGAAAGTGCAACAAATTCAATAGTTACATTAACTGAAACATTAAAAAGCAAAGAAGTGCTTTTAGATGAACAAAATGGTATTTAAAGTGGAACTTCTGTATAAGTAGAGGAACATTAATGCTGATCACTAGTGTAGTAGAGACTAATTCTTTTAAAAGTTCAACTTATAGAAATTCGTGTTCATGTTAATTAAAAATACGATTAAAATTGATGATTTTCAGAAACATTTCAATCAATTACGTTGGAACTAAATTCGTTACAAGCTCAATTACAACTTTGTAAAAATGAAAAAGAAGAAATGAAAATTAATTTGGACAACTTTTCAACAGCAATTACTAAAAAAATCGATAAATGGAAAGTAAGAATCATATTCATATTTAAACCTTTTGTTTTCATAATTTCAATTTTTTTCTTCTTGCTTTCGAACAGAGTATTTTAAATAAAAAAAACATCGAAATTGAAACCCTTAAAAAAACTTTAATAAAGTCACAAACAACCACACCTTCGTCCCATCATGAAAAAACCGAAAATCAATTGGAAATTAATCCGATTTATACGGAAAATCTTCAAAAAAAACTTTCAACAACCGAAACACAATTGAGTAGATTGAAAATCGAATTAAATTCATGCACAGAGAATTTAAATGAATCAGCTGAAATTCTGAATAAAATTAATAAAGAGAAATGTAAAATTGAAGATGATTTGAAGATTGAGATCGTGAAAAATCTTGATTTAAAACGACAATTGAATCAATCACATGATCGTTGTAAAAAAATGCATCAACAAGTCGAGTATTCTGGTAAATTGTCGAAAATGCTGAAAAATGAGGTATTAAAGATAATAAAATAAATATAGTATGTTCCAAATATTACTAAGCAAATTTTTGATCATAATTACTTGGTAATTCAAGTCCATGTACAATCTAAAGCAGTAAGATGTGATCTTACGTCACAGTTATTAAGTCATAATTCTTGTGCAGCGTTGTCAATATTATTTTTGGAATTGTATTGATATTTTAATCGATTTTATTTTGAGTTTTTCAATTTTACCGTAATTGTTTTAAATAATAAATACAATTGTTGAAGATTTATTCAAAAATTATTAATATCTTCTAAGTATGGATGAAAATAAACCAATATTTACTTTAATTCTTTTAATTTGATATGTTTAACATATTCAACTGACAAGACTGGTGAATTTTTGTCTCAGTTTTTATGTAAACAATTATGAGGCAATTATACTTTCAATTGAAGCGCTACTATAATTACTATGGAGGGCTATAAAAAGGAGTGAACACTAGAAAAAGAAAAACGGGCTGCCGCCAGGCGACACTGCAACCAACTGAGGCAATGTTTTTATCATTGCTCTTATGAGAAAATCAATTTTTTTTATTTTTATGAAAATCATAGATTTTATGGCAGCAGATTAAAACTGTGATTGTAATAAGGAATATTTAATATAATACAACAATTGGTATTTAAAAAATGGGCATAATTTAGTTTTTTTCCCCAATTTATTAATTTTATGATCAGTGCTATAGGATTAGGTAAAAATAAAAAAAAAAATATGATTATAATTGTTAATTTATTATGTAAAATGTATTTTGAAATAATTATTAACAATTATCTAACAGTTAAATAATTTAGTTTGGAATACTATGGATTATTTTAAATATCAAAATAAATGTAAAATTTGAAAGTAATTTGAAAATGAAACAATAACAAAGCCCGTCACTGATCTGACAATCACCTGCAATTATCGCAAAATACACGAATCCCTCTGGTGAAGAAAAAACTTTCTGACTGATATTTTGACTTTTGTTAGGTTGAGTCTACTCCTTATCCAGATTTTTCAATTTTTAATTGAAAAATCAAATCTGTCAAGACAATAGCAAAGAAAGAAGAAGAATGTGAAACAGTTTTACGAAATTATGTAAGGAAAATTGATTTATATTATTAAATATTAAACAAATCCTGAACGACCAGAAGAAAATATTTACTCTGCTGGCGCCGCATTTGAATACGAATTTGAATGCATCAACTTTTACATTGATTTAATATACACAATTTTTTTCTAAATCATAGTTATAGTGTATAACTATAGTATATAACGCCATACTAAGTATGGCGTAAGATCACATCGTTGCACATTTAACTGTAATAGTATGCATGGCTATGTATGCACTGTTCATTGAAACATACTATATATATATATGCCTGGCGGCATTGCAAACACAAATATTAATTAATTTTTTTTAGTTAAATAATTTATACGAAAAATTGAAAATGAATCCGGAACAAATAGAAACTGCTCATTTACTAGAAGAAATGCATCGATTAAAAATTGAAAATTTCCATCGCCGGGAAAAAATTGAAAAACTCGTTAAAGACGTTAATAATTTTCAAGAAGATTGTGAAAATTCGAAATTTGAAAACAGCATTTTAAAGTACCTAAGTAGAATAGATAATATTAGAATTAATTAGATCAATTAAATGAGTTTTTTTTTCGATTTTAAGGAAAAAATTAGAATTGAATTCTAATGAAAGTTTCATCAACGAAGAGGGTAATGTTCCTAGAACTGGAAAGGAACGATTAAAGTATAATAAAAATAATGCGGAAGAAGAAAATATAACATTAAGATTAGAAATTCAGCAACTGAATAAGCGGGTAGGAATTCATTTTGATTTTGCCAATAGTCTTGCCAGAGCATCCGCCAAAACAGAAATTTTATGGATTAAACCAGTATGATTTATACGGTTGTAATGTTTAATTCTAGATTTCAGATTTGCTTAACAGTCATTATCCAAACAATGATTTATTAATCAACGAAATAGAAGATTTAAAAATGGAAAATCAAGTATTACGAAGTAGTTTGCAAAAAACTGTAAATAGTAATAGCGAACGAATAAATAAAGGTAGACCAAATTATCCTTGTACTTAATAGATGGCGACTGTTATACTACAGCGACCACAAATATTGAATGTTTATCTATCTTTCCTTTTATATTTTTATTGATATTTAATTTTGATAGATGTTCAAACAAATCAAGATGAACATGCCATAAAAACTGATGAAGAACCTAAAAACAATAAAGTAACAGCTGGCCAACTAGAATCAATTGATAATTCACCTTCCATCACTGGTACAAACAAACTAGAAAACTTATATTTCGAAATAGAGAAATTTCAGATGCACGAACAACAATATTTAAATGACATTGGAAACCTACAGCAGGAAATTACCATATGGAAAAGTCGTTTTCAAGAATTAAATAACGAACTGGAAAAGGAACGGGAGCATTTCAAAGCTACATTGACAACATTAGAAAATAAATTATTGAATAATAGAAAATCCAGCAGTAACTTAACCCGGGAAATTGTTTTTCGGGAAGACTTCCTTCCATTACAATTCAATGAAAATGAAAAATGTATAATGAAAAATCAAATCGTTCAAGTATCGATCGATGAAGTTGATGATGAAAAAGAAAGAGCATTGCAGCAACTTAAATTGCTTAAAATGAAAATTAATATGATGGAAAATTTATTAATGGGAAAAGAAGAAATAATTATGAAAAAGGACTTTGACGTGCAAGAGTTTAAAACGCAAATGAATCAAAAAGATCAGCAAATAGCGATGTTAAATAAAAAACTGGAAAAATTCCAACGAGTTGATGATATCGTAGACAATGGTGGAGGAGATGATGGTATAAATCATAATGAACTAGTTAATAAGAATGTATATAGCAATGAGAAGGAAATGATGGAGCTACAGGTAGGCGCTGGTTATTAAACGTAATGCATTTTAACACTGTTTGTTTGTAACGGTTACAGATGGCGCTAGAAGCTGTTAATCAACGAATCGTTGAAAAAGACGAAGACATAGTCAAATATCAAAATATACTGATGGAAAATAAAAATAAAATCAATAATTACGAGAATTTAAAAAATGAATTACAAGCGGCCCAAAAGACATTATCGCTGGAACATCAGAAATACGACAAGTAAAATACAGATCGACTTAGTCTATCACTAATTCCTACTATACATACATACATACATATATAGTTTAATAGAGTTACATGAGAAATCGATTCAAAAATATGAACTAATGGAAAGTTATATCACTCAAGTGCACCTACTGGAAAAGCATTTAGCTGATATGCATACACAACAAACAAAACTAGAAACACAAATTCGTTGTGTTCAAGATGAATTGAATCGATGGAAACAAATTGCTCAAGATCGTTTAATGGCTATGGAGGAATTAGGAAAAAGGTAAAAAAACCCAATAAATCTTAATGAATATGTGGTGTTAATAATCTCACGTGTCCAGCATCATTTTCCGATATGACAATACAAAATTTACGAAATTGTTGCGACTCCGTCTACAGTTAAATGCACAAGGATATGATCTTATGTCATACTTGGTGAAAAACAGTATATCAATATTATAACTATGATTTAAAGAAATTTCTTTAAATTAAATCAATGTAAAATTTGATGCGTTCGAATTGTGGTATTGAAAATAAATAATAATTTGAAATAGTGCTGCAAGCATGCAGCGCTAGCAGAGTAAATATTGTTTCGCGGTCATTTTCGCGGTCAGGATTTGTTTAAAATTTAATAATATGAATCAATTTTACTTATGTAAGTAAAATTTATTAAAATTGAAAGAAATTAAATATATTAATAAAAAATGCAAAAATAAATTTCTTTACTTTTTGCTATTTTCTTGACAGATTTGATTGGATTTTTCAATTAAAAAAAATCATAGTAGCGTTCCAATTGAAAGTATAGTTGTCTCTGTTGTATACACAGAAAAAGCAAGACAAAAACTCACTACTCTTGTCAGTTGAATACGCTAAACACATCGAATTAAAGTGAATATTTGTTTATCTTCGTTTATACTTACCATATTAATCATTTTTGAATAAATCTTCAACAATTGTATTTATTATTTGAAATAATTACTGTAATTAAAAAAATCAAAATTAAATCGATTAAAATATCAATACAATTCCAAAAATAATGTTGACCCGTTGTACAAAAATTATGACTTGGTAACGGCTACGTAAGATCACATCCTATTGCTTTAGATTGTAGTTATTCATACACATTATAGTCATTAGATCTATCAACCTTCTGGCCGGTTTCACTATCTTTTGGCATGTCCGAGACACTGAGCCTATTGTTACAGAGACACTGTAAAATTTTGATACGGATATACTAATGGTTATTTTAATATTTAGTTTAGATGAGCAACATCAGAAGGATTTGAACACGTATAAAACTGACAATGAAAAATTAATGGAATTGATTAGAAAAAACGGAACTTATACTGTCCCGTATAATAATGATAGTAATAATTCAAGAGCAAATAGTGCAAGCAGTACTCAAAGTTTAATATTAGATCCAGAAATATTGAAATTAGTTAGAGAAAAAGATGAGAGAATTAAAGAATTAAATGATAAAATTCAACAAGTATGAAGACCGTGGCCTCAATGAGGTCATAACTCTAAAAGTACAAACATATAATTTTGTGCTTTTAAAATTCCAGTCGACGGTAACACTGGATTCGGAAACGAATACAAAAATTAGTATTACTGATAACGAGAAATTGATGAAAGAAAACCGGATATTGAAGAGAAAATATTTAAATTTAGTGGCAAATGAAAATAAGGCTAAAGAGGAAATAGGAAATTTAAAAGAGCAGTTATCTAAAAGGTATTTTATTTATTGTACTTTGACTAATGGGTGTCCTTTTAAGTAATATGTATACAGGGTGTATACTTACTGGTGCGTACCGTATCGTATTGACCCAAGCTACTAATACGATCGGAACTACTATTATAGTATTTTGAATGGTTCCCATGAAGATTTGCTTTTACCAATTTGTCCCGAAATATGCTTTCTATACTCACCTATTAACTTTTTAATGGAATGTATAGATTTTTTTTATACTGCAGCCATTCCAATTATTCTGACGATAGCAACGAGTGCTCTTCAAGAATTTAAAGAGTTTTGAGAAGAGAGGCTTTTAGAATTTAGCTCCCGTTTCTGATATTCTATAGAGATTGAATGACAATATATTACTCCTCCAGTATTGTACAATTTGACATCAGTTAGATTATAGTTTGTTAATACTTGACTATTGAAAACTTTTATCCTAAATTCCAGATCATACAGTCATCTTCCTATGCGAAGTGATCAGTGCGAAAAAAATCAAATTAAACAATTACAAACTAAAGTCACAATGTATGAAAACCAAATGGAGAATTTAAATGAAAAATTAACGGAACAAACTAAAATTGCGCAAAAATATAAAATTGCATGTGACGAGAATTTCGACAATTGGAAAAAGCAAAAATACTGGCAGGAAAATTGTGAAAAATACAAAACTAAATTCGAGGAAATTGAGGAAAAATTAAAAAAACAAGACCAAGCTTGTGCCGGTCACAGGTAAAGTAATAAAAAATTTAATGTTAAAATATCGCGTAAATTAGAATTTAATTTAAATAATTTGGATTGTTCTAGATTTTTAATTGACCGTTTGGAACGTGACAAAATGAATATGAAATCGCAAAAAACACAACAAAAAGGGCCTATTAATAAAGAAATTAGTTTATTGCAAACTGAAAATGCAAAATTAATATGCGAAATTGTCGATTTGAAGGCAAAGTTAAAGAAAATGCAACAACACAATGTTGAGAAAGAAGAACCGTCAGATGAAAACAATTAAAAAAGTAGAAACATTTTGTTTTTGTTTTGTATTTAAGTAAAAAATGCATATTTACATTACTACTTCTATTATATAACATTTTACTAGTTTTTTATAACTTATTTAATAATTATAATAATATTTTACTAACGAATCGAAATCAATGATTCTTAACAAAATAACGATAACATTTACTATTTCATTAAAATTCATGAAATACTAATTATTTAAGTCCTACATTTTCTCGGCAGAAAATTAATCCATAATCCACCAATTGGTGTAATAATAATACCTTTCGGTTCCATCTTGAGTGGCAGTTTAGTTCTCTTATTTAAACTAAAATCGTAATTTAAAAGGATTAGAGCTAAGGCGATCTTCGCTTGAACCATTGCAAAACGCATACCTAAAACCCATTCTTAATAGTATTATGTAAATGACATAATACATATACGAAAGAAAACGATCTTACAATATAAAATTATGCAAATAATGATTGTAATATAAATTTGGAGTTAAAGTTGCCTCAATTTAATACGCCCATAATAAAGAACGTTTTATTTATATATGCGAGTCTTTCTTCAGTGTCAATAAGCAAAGCAACGTTATACGTCCAAGTTTGGTGATAAAATTCAGTTTTTCATAGTCAGTATTCCTTTAAGATTGACTATACTGTATATATTAATTATTCCTATTTCTTTTACCTATACAATTTCGTGGTCCAGCGCCGAATGGTATATAACTTCCATCTACAATATTTCCTTTATTCTCATCACTAAATCGGTCTGGATCAAATAGTTCTGGATTTGGAAAGTAGTCGGGATCACGATGTAGTCCAAAACATGGTATTAACAATGTTTGCCCCTTTTCTATATAGGCCATCTGTTTACTGTTTGGTATTCGATATCTAGATGTACAAGTTCGCATAAACACCGGTGCCGGGGGATACTTTCTTAATGTCTCTATTAAATTAACAATTATTATTAGCCAAAAGTATGGAGAACTATAATAAAGAGTAGAATCGACCTAACAATTAAAAGTCCAAATATTTCCGGGTCAGAAAATTTTTTGCCCACCAGAATGATTCGTGTTTCTAGGGCTGATTGTCAGATCAGTGACGTGCTTTGTTGCTGTTATTGATTCGTTTTCAAATTATTGTCATATTTTACATTAATTTTGATATTTAAAATAATCCTTAGTATCCCAAGGAAACCATATAGCTATTGTAACGTTCTAGTCTTGTGAGTTCGAATGGGTGTAAACTTTGAATAATTAATTTAAATAAAAAAAAAGTTATTTATGTAAATAATAGAAAAATGTCTCAGAGGAACACAAAACAATCAATACAATTATAAAAACACAATTCAGGACTACTATTTGAACAATATAACAAAGACTATTTATATACAGATTTGCCGAACGGATTCTTATACAAATCTTTATTTAAACGACGCGTATCTAAGCAATAGATAAACTGATCCGGAAATTGCGGCCTTTTTATATAAAATGTACATCCTAGAATATTCTCAATGGTTCTGACTAATCTATGGCCTATCGATTTAAATAATCTGTGTCCGTCAAGACAGTTCTAGATAATTTGACTTATTAAAAATACGTGTCATTGAGATTATTCTAAAGGGTACTCGTGGTCGCTATTATTTATGTAAGTAAATATCGTTACACTATTAAATAATTGTTAATAAAAATTCCAAAATAAATTTTATACATTTAATAAATTAACAATTTTTTATCCAACCTTATACCACCCCAGTGATCATAAAATTAATAAAATGGGGAACAAAACAAAATTTTACCTATTTTTTAAATAAAAATTGCTGTATTATATTAAATATTCATTATTGCAATCATAGTTTTAATCTGCTGCAATAAAATCAACGATTTTCCTGTAAAATAAGCAAATTAGATTTGCCTATAAGAGCAATGTCATAAATTTAGTCTCTGCTAATCGCAACGCCCCCTAATGGCAGGCCGTTTTTTTTCTTGTGTTCACGCCTTCTTATAGGTCTCCATAGTCGAAATCAAGTGTTCCTAAACGCATCTACCTACCATATAAAATTTGATCCAAATATTTTAATTCCATTAATCCATCATAGGTTAGTTTTCCACTATTCAACTCGTTGACATTGTAGATTTCCATTCTGGCTTTATGTTGAATATGCTCGTTCAGAGCAAGTTCAAATAATGCGAAACTCATTGTTGTTGATGTTGTTTCGAATCCCGCTAGGAAGAAAATGAACGCTTGTGCAGCTAATTCGTCAGTGGTAAATGAAGAATAGCAATGTTTAGAATCAATGCCAACATTAGTCTACAAAAGTTTTGAAATTAGCAACATAACATGAAATAATTTCTAAAAAAAATTAAAACTATTTGAACTATACAGAGTGTTCTAAGTTCGAGCGAATTTGTATGGGTATAGTCGTTGTAATTCATAATTTAAAGTATTTTAAATTATAAAATAGAAACATACGTATTGTCCTGTAATCATACGATTTCTCACAATTCAGATGAAATAAATTTGTAAATATATTAAAACTATAACTATGAGTTGGCATTAACTTTAACATATTACACCTTAATTGTCGTTTTAATGTGCGACTACTCTATCTTCATTATTATTCGAGGCACAGTATTGCGGTTTCCAGGAAACTATTCTATATTTTTATGAAACAGAAAATACTGCTAACAGAATTTTGATATCTTTAATAGTTAATATAAACTAATAAAAAAAATGTTAAGAATAGATTTTGGGACCGCCCTCTTATTTGGTTTAATTTTCAAAATCTTAGAAAAATGAAGACCGTTTTGATTAAAAATTTTTGAGTAGAAAATGTGGTGTAACAGCTAATTCAAAAAAAAAAAAATCGTAATTTAAAAGTTACTTTTTTTCAATGGACCACCTTAGATATTTTGACATAATTTATATCATAAAAACATTACTTTGCCTTGATTTTCATGATTGATTCCTTCTTCTTTCTTCCCTTCTTGCTCATTTAATTTATTAGGATTTTTTCTCAAATGCATCAATATCTGCATAAAATCTTTTCGCTCAATGTGATTTTTCTCACGAAATTCAATTGTTTCTTTCACCACATTTCTAAAGAATTGCGTCACATTCAACGAAAATATTCCAAATTTTAGGAGTTTCGCCAGAAATGGAAAACTCCGAATAATAATCTGAAATTGTATTTTTTTTGTCATGTACATATTTAAATATAAAAATAAATATAGGCAACTGATAATACAAGTATACTTATATAACAGTCTACACTCTACACTATTTGTCAATCCAAAATGAATTAAAAGAGCATATTGTTTAATTATGATTCTTTTTTAGGTAATTTAATTTGAACAATTATATTCTAAATTCGAAAATTTTTCGGAAAAAGAAATAAAAGAATAAAAATCCAAATATCGACTGAAAAGCTGTATTCCTTCGTGGAAGAATACAAAACATGATTTTGAATTTTTGAAAATCATTATTCAAATATTTGACAAATCATGTTCGGTTTGAATTTACGAAAGAACGGAGGCCTTATATAATAAGAATTCTGGTCGAATTCTTATTATATAAGGTAGTAAATGACGTAGAAATAAATTGGTCATATTATAAGTGAGGTTAGAAAAGATAAATGAAAAAATAAATAAAATAATCTGCGACGATTATTTTTATGGAAAGAATATAAATAAAACACCTCTAATTTAATAAATAGGCGTTGTATTGAAAATTTAAAATAAATGATGGTTTACAAAAATTATTCATTTATGATCAGGATGATTTTATTAGTCTGGTGTCGAAAAAGTCACCGGCGGGTATTCATGGGTTCGTAAATAAATTCACAAACCGGAACTCAATAATAAATATGAGCGCCACTGTGTTTCCGATTGTCGATTTCATACCAGTAATAGAATATACTATTTTTAAAGTTTGTAATGCATTGTAACTTATCTATCAATTTATGTATTCATTTATTTATTAAAATTAAATCGTTTTTAATCGCTTGTTAACCGAACATGTTTTAATAATTTTCGTCTTTCTAGTACACTAGCTTTGTAACCATTCATTTTGAATTATAATTTACTATTATTGTTTATAATTATTATTTAATTTAAATTCTTTATATTTTCAAATTCATTTAACATATTATATTTATAGTTGAATGCGATATTCCAATAAAAGAGATAATTATATAGAATTTATGGAGTAGTTAATTGAAACATTTATATATGTTTCAATTATATATGAAATATATTTGCAATTATTAATGCAAAAAAAAAAATTATTTGTGATTCCATGCAGGACAGCACATTATTCATTAACACTGTATGCACAATCATGAAAATTATATAAAATTCTATAAGAAACTAGCAAATTTATGAATTTTTAATTAAAAATTTAATTGAGGAATGAATGATAACAATTGAACAAGTAAAGTAACCATTTTGCTAGTAAACAAACAAACAGAATTATAAATGTTCTTGGTTTCTTGAATGCTTTTCAATTTAAATAAACGTAGCGAAAATAATAAGATTAGACTGAACAAAAATCGTTGTTTTGATTAAAATAAATATGAAAGATTTATGGACGTATGCATGCACCAAGAGTACCTATTTAATCATGGTTCACGTCTATAATCGTAGTCAAATCGATAATTCGATATGCACCATGGCCGCAGAGTTGGGCATTAATCGAATACGATTATATACAGAATTACAGATACATAAATAAATCCTTCGATTATATTCGAAGAGTAGCGTAGAAAAGAAACAACTCTACCTGAAATGTGATTGAACTGATTGAAGGCGTAGTTTATTTGAGTTCTAAAGATAACCCGTTATCCGAAACTAATTAAAACTATAATTGTGTTATCGGATTATTTAATACAACAAATCAATTTTCATTTAAGCAGTAAGCGTCATTGTGTGTAATTATTTCAATTTTAATATTATTTGATCAGTACGCGTATAGAAAACCTATTTTAAATTATGATAAATATTCGAACATCTGCTACTAACGAAAGTACAAATAAATCGAAAGTTTCAATTTTTTAATCATTTAAAATGACTCTCTACAGTACATAAAGGTATAATTCGTTTAATTCATTTTAAAGCAACAAAGTGAAATATTTACAATTCTAAAAAGATCGGAAATAGTTTGGGTGAAAGCCCTTTTTCCCATTTTGCGAAATTCCGCTTCTGGATCTCTCATACTATTACAATTCAATCCAAATGCACAACATCCAATAACATCCGTACTATATCTGGCCAAAATTTCCTAAAATAATCAATCAGATTACGATTTCCATTTTACTATGAAATTTACATGACATCATATACGTATTTGATTTACATCAAATATATTAAAAGCCTTTTACTTTGATTTCTACAACTCCATTTTTTTCAATTTCCTCACTAATTACACTACTCATCTCTTCGCCACATTTCAATATAATATCAAACATTCCTTTGATTTTCATTGGTGAATATGCTGGTGTTAATTTAGTTCGTAACGCTTTCCATTTATTTCCCGCTATTGAAAATAGATGGGCACTCAATGGATCGTTTTTTTCATCGTAAAATAAACCTTTAAAATATTATAAGTTCAATTATTAAATACTATATGTATGCACATATATTGATGAATTGTCAATTTTTATTTGTATTGATTTTTTTAACAGGTGCAGGTTTTACCTCTATCTGAAAAATGCACAAAATCCTTTGTTAAGACATCTTTAATAATGGAAGGGTTTAATGGAAGAAAGGCCACTCGACTAAAAAAATATAAACCGACATAATCGTTATTGTTTTTGCCACGCTCTTGATCGTAAATTTCTTTAATCTTATTACCCATATTTTGCTTTCTAAAATAAACTGATAATAATTAATATAATGTATGGTTTATACAATCTAAAAGGAATACCTATTACGCATGATGTCAGGTCTCAGGCTTACTTATCCTTAACCCTTTAGAAAAAGTTGCTAAATACTTAAAATCCATATTTCATTTAAATATTAATTACAAGCTGTAATTAATTAATGCGCTGCATAATATCGGCATTAAAACTTTTTTCATATTCTAACTATACTAATTATAAGTAATTGGCAAGTCGTTTAGCGTTAAGTCGAAACTGTTAAGATGCAGTTTGTCGTATCATACTGGCAGAATAGCAGTAAAATGTTGCCACTACCCTGCAGTATCAAGGCAACTGCAATATATGTATGTTCTCCATTCCAGTGCTTTGTGCTGGTACATGTACTGAGCAGTTGGTTAGAGTATAAATTTAAATGTAATTTGATATATTAGCACAGAATAACCAGAAGGTAATCTTGACGAAAAAAAAATAAGACGAAATCAATAATGTCGAGAATTGCTCAGATGTGTGAGGTTAAGTTGCCCGCACTTATAGCCGTTCACTATGAACGGCTACAAGAAAGAGTGAACAGTAGAAAAAAAAACGGACTGTCACTAGGTAACGTTGCGACCAACTGAGACAACAGATACAACAGTAACATTGCTCTTATGAGAAAATCAAATTTTCTTATTTGTAAGGAAAATCATAGATTTTATGGCAGCAGATTAAAACTAGGATTGCAGTAATGAATATTTAATATAATACAACAATTGTTATTTAAAAAATGGGCATAGATTTGTTTTGTTCCCCATTTTATTAATTTTATGATCAGTGGTGTGCTATAGGATTGGGTAAAAATAAATTATGATTATAATTCTTAATTTATTATGTAAAATTAATTTTTTTAAAATAGTTATTAACAATTATTTAATAGTTAGATAATTTGGTTTGGAATACTATGGATTATTTTAAATATCAAAATTTATGTAAAATTTGAAAATAATTTGAAAACGGAACAATAACAAATACAAATCATTGATCTGACAATCACCTGGGATTATCGGAAAATACACGAATCCTTCTGGTGGACAAAAAATTTTCTGACTCACAAATATTTTGACTTTTGTTAGGTCGATTCTACTCCTTATTATAGTTCTCCATAGTCTAAACCATCTTTTTCATTTTTTGCAAATTTTTACCACTAAATTTAGGCATTTTAGGCAACCTTTTATTTATATCGCTAATGAAATATTTTAAATCTCTTTTGTTTAATGCCAAAATATATTTTATATCTATACAATTTCATTTCATTAATTGCTGTTAAACAAACTGCTTAAAAACACTTTTCAATATATTTTCCTTATTTATTATATTTTGGAAACCTAACCTCACACATTTAAACCTTTGTGAACAGAGGCTGAAAAAGATCAAAGGCACCGCAGCAAGTTCTGGTTTTTCTGTGACATTAGTTCGATTAACCTAACTTAAACTTTGAAGTTAAATTTCAGAGTAAGATTTAAACGTTTCTTTTAATTTCGAGTCAATGATCAGCGTATAATACTGTTGATTAATAAAATCACAAACGAGTATTATTCACCATTTATAGAATCGTCTCAAAATATGAAGTGTATATTTACCATATCTGTACTATAACTCACCTCAAAATTGTACTTGTCATATCACCAAAAGGAAACATCGGCCTAAGTTGCGGTATCCCTAATCTAGTCCAATAATTGAAACAATATTTATAATATGTATAAATTAATAAAATACATATTAATAACAACAGAAGTAAAAAAAACATGGTTTTATTCGACCGAGACCGTCTAGAAGAGAATCTGAATTATATCTCTCTCATACACATACACACACCTATACCTGCATTCATCTCTAGACTGAATCAAGTTTTTTAAGATACAAATTGTTGCACAGAGAAAGTAACAGCCTACTTTGTGTTAAAGTGATTTTTATTGTTGTTGAATAGAATAGAATATACAGTATTTTTGTTTGGATAATTTTATTCGGAATTACGCAATAAAAACGTTGTATATACTAAGCTCGTTTTAGGTTTAATGCTATTTTCTTTTTATAAGAAATTGTTCTTATAATTAAGAAACAAATAATTGTTTTTCTGCGCTAGCAGAGAAAATAGTTTTTCTTAGTCGTTTAGAATTTGTTTAATATTTAATAATATGAATCTAATTTACTTACAGGAATTCATAAAACTGTTTAATTTCTTTATTTTTACTATTTTCTTAACAGATTTGATTTGATTTTTCAATTAAAAGTAATTCTAGTAGCGTTTCAATGGAAAGTATAGTTATCTCTGTTGTATACACGAAAAAAGTGATTCAAAAACTTACCAGTCTTGTCAGTTGAATGCGTTAAACATATCGAATTAAAAGTATGGACGTAAATATTTTTTTATCTCCATATATACTTACGATATTAATTATTTGTGAATAAATCTTCAACAATTTGTATTTAATATTTAAAACATTACCGTAATTGAAAAATTCTAAATAAAATCTATTAAAATATCAATACAATTCCAAAAATAATATCAACAAAGTTGAACAAAAATTATGACTAAAGAACTGTGACGTAAGATCGCATCCTATTGCTTTAAATTGTATAATTTGCTCGTACAAATAATGACAGTGTAAAATGACCTTTACATAGTTTATCTTCCTTTTATTTTTTTGTGGAATATGTACTTTATAAATTTGTGTGTTATGCAGGTTTTGAATTCAGGTATGTGTTAATTGATGTACTACTTGTATATTTGTATTAATTAACACGCAGTGCAATCATTGCACAAATAGTAGGTATAGAGAAAATAAAATCAAACATTCGATAGTTTCTCGCATGGAATTCGTATTAAAAATTCCCCAACTAAATACTGACAGTATAATAAATTAAAATTAAAATCTAATTAAATGTTCATCAAACTTTTCGCCCATTTCCTTCATTCTCATTAATTAAATTAAACTAACCGAAATGGTAATTGTAATAATTGGGAAAGCAGTTTTCTTTTTTTTTTTTTTGTTCTTTTTTTTATCTAATTAAATTCGTGTAAATTATTCTCGAAAAGACAAATAATAAATTGCATTTTATCACATATAGCGTGTGTTGTATCTGGTTATATTTTAATTAGAATTTTAAGTAGTATTTTAGATAAAATATTTTGACTAAATAATATGAATAATTCCAATTAGTTTAAAAAAATATATGTTTTTTTATTGGTTAATAATATGAAATATACATCAATAAACAATTAAATTTAAATACTGCATATACATAAAGTAAATAAATAAATAAATAAGATATGGCCCTCTACCCTTGATTAAGATTATGCAGTCTTTTTTCTATATTAAATTCATACACTTTTAGTCCCATCCAAAGTGAGTACTACGTAACAATTTTAAACGCCAAATAATCGAGGCACACTTCAACCAATACTTAACTGGAGAGCGTCTGTCTGCTTTTGTGTTATATTGCTTAATAGTACTCGTATTAGATTGAACAAACTGTACCAAGCTACATACACACATACATACTATGCATAAAAGAAAAAGGGAAATTTACAAAAAAGTATTATCAAGTCCTTCTTTATCTACAAGTAATGTGCTATGATGATTTCTACCATCATTGGACTTCAATGACGTCATCCTCATCTGCATTGTATCCCCTATACTATTATTAGTATGCAGAAGCCTACTTGATTGGTAACGTTGAAGATGCCGATGATGATGATGAGGATGATGATGATGATCATAATAATAATTCCGATTGAGAATTCGATTTGGGCAAAGTAATTTTAAAAAAGATTCGATCATTCTATGGATGCCATCCTATAAATGTATGAATGAATTACTAATAAAATATTGACGATTTATCTTAATTAATCTTATCTAGTAAGAGATTTTTACTTTTATTTCCTTCATTCGTATACTGTAAATAATTGGATTGGCCAACATTTTCGATATAATCAATACATTATCCATCATACGTAAAATTACAACTAGATTTCTATGATTGCAATTTAATCGATTCAAACCGTTGCCTTCAATGTAACAGCCATATTGGCAGGCTAATGTATAAAATAATATTGCCGGTGTCCAGCCAATAAAACATGACCCCAATATAAATAATGTTGTGTAAATTGCTCTTACGTTGCCTTCTAATTGTTTTTTCTCTTTTGAAAGTTTCGGATTTGATTTACCTAAAAATGATATGTTACATCAGTATGGAATTGCCTGAATTGATTTTATAATTTAGGGAAATTGTTCCACTATAGTCTGTTCATTTAGATTTGTAGGTTTGTCTATGATGTTCATGAACATGGGCGGACAATGGATTGAACCTGCGATTAATTGGGCTGCCTGCACGAACGTTTCAGCTTAATGAATAACATTACATTTTTAACACGTAGTTTGTAATCAGTTTCAATTCAGTCTGCCATCATGTTAATGCATTACTGTGCAAGTTCTTTACAATTATCAACTAGTTTGAAGCCAAGTTGGAAACAATCTAATCGAAACTGAAATCTACTTCGAACAATAGCAGGACCACTTTTAACTACAATTAAAATAAGATCAAAAATTGAAAGCCGGAATATAACCATCAGCTTGAGCTTTCCAGTTCTTCCATAAGTAATACTCTTAACCACAACACAATGAACAGACAATAGACGCAATACTAATAATCATCAGTCAAAAAATGAAAAACAAAGTTAAATATGCAATACTATTTTATATTACGAGACAATAGTATAAATACTGTTGTATATTTATTTTATTAGTGTGCTTTGGAAATTACATTGATTCTTTTATTATCTAGTCATTTATTTAGATTTTACCTTTGGTTTTCGTACTACCCATTCGTGATAAATTTTTCCATCTAGTCTGTTGTTTTCGTACAACAATCAATATATGAGTGTAACATACAACCATTATGAAAATTGGTAAGAAAAATAATGAACAAAACGTTAGACGGAAGCTGAATGTGTGCATAAATCTATATGGAATAAATATACTTATGTATCGGATAAAATCTCATATTTATTTATCGTTTTACAGTAAAAAAATTGAAAGTACAAAGACTCCAGGATTTTTGATCCAAAAGAAGCCAAGGGTTCACAGATTGTGTAGCACTTAAAGCTGTTCATACCTACCTGGGATTTGTATCGGTATTATGAAGGAAATTCTGCCATAATGTTCCCTCCCGATCAAATGCCATACACATTATAATTAAAATTAATGTTGGACATATCCAAAGTAGCCATATTAAAGCTGCCACCTTTTCGATAATAAAAAAAAAGAATCAAGAACAATTACAATTAAGAATCATTTGGTTAAGAGGAGTTAACCAGAGTTTTTATACGACACGTTTATACGTCGCATATTATCTGTATCGATGTATAAACAAATATTTAGCCTAAGGGCAATGTGAGGCGATTCTGGAAGTCAACAGCGAAATCTCGCGCAATCACTACAACTTGTTATATACTGAAAATATCTTTGCAATAACGGCAAACACCAAGAAAAGGTGGGTATATAACCAAGTATAACTTTCATTTCTACTGAAAAGAAAGTAGAGTTTTTCAAAACTAAGGGTAAAATTATCCAACTTTGTAAACTTAATGCATAAACATAGTCGTCAAGTAAATCTTAATATAAACATATTAGGGAGTATTTATCCTCGCTATTTCGCGATTTCGCTATGTTTGTCGTTATTCTGTGCATGCGCAGTTGGAAATGAGCAACCTTTAACTTTATTAACGATAACGATTTCCATTCTTATCGGAGAAATAAATAACTAATTGCTTTATGCTTATTTTATTTGACTTATTTTGGCATATGGTTGCGTTGTCACATCTGAATTTAGTAAATTCACATATTTCTAATAAAACTTTATTTCAATGTATCACTTTTTAAATATCTATTAGAGGGTAAATTAAATAGTATATAAATTGTTTAAACTGAAAACCTATTTATTTTCCATCATCTTTTGTGATAATTGTATACTTGTGCCTTGTGACGGTATAATTTAATCTAAGGATTTATTTGAGAAATCGTTTGGCAGCAATGGAATTTTAACTTAAAAGTCATATTGCTCATATTTGTCATATTGAAAACACAAACAAATTTGTGAATACTATAACGAACTGTCATTTTCCTTTATTTCTATTTTAGGTATAAAATTTTCTTATTTTTTGTTTGTTGGTATGGTTATCTTTGTCACAAATAACAATAGCTTTTGAAAAAATTGACGTTATTTTAGACGAAATAAAAACTCTCTATTGTTTCTAATGGGAGTGTTTATCCAATTTCTTAATGCATAAACGTAATTTTAAAGTTCCCAACGTTTAACTTTTACGTATTATGTAATACAAATTAAAAACGCGCTTGCGCTTTACCCACAATAATTTCAATCAGATGAGAGATGTAACGTAATCTTAGCCAAAATATTCTGGCGCCATTTGTGACGATAATTTTTATGCATCTCTAAATCGTTTATTTATAATTTTTAAATTATCTATTAGTTATTTTTAAAATTTTTCGGTAGAATTACTCTATCTTTTCATTTTGGTCATCAATTTAATTTCAATGTCAATTCTTCTAATTTGTGACTACTAATTAAGAAATAACAAATCGTACAACCATGTTTTTAATTTTTAGTGATCAAAGTTATGTTTTCCAAACAAACATTACGTTTAGATTAAAGTTGGATAATTCCACCCTTAGGCTTCAAGTGAAACAAAAATAAAAAACTAAAAATGTATACAAAATTGTTTCTCAAATATCGATCTGAAATCCTCTTTTAATTAGTTTTACAAACCTTTTTACTTGTAACAATTGAATTGTAATGCAACGGTTTTAATATGCCGATGTAATGATTTAAACTTAATGCCAATAGATGAACAACTGTAATAACTGAAACATTATAGAAATTATATATTTTGTTTTTACCTATACCTTAATTGAAGACAAACGCATGTTAAAGAGTCACTCCACTGATATAGTACACAACATATAGTAGATGCACTTTGATTCACCAAACCTTGGGTTCACGTCACATCATCAATTTATTTTCGATAATATACCCATTTTCTACACATCCACCAATGCCAAATTGATCTTGGTCTAGCACGTATGTCAGCCGTAAGAATCCTTGTGGCATAACTCTAACTCGACAATGAATTGATCACGTGAACCCAAACTTTTGTGATGAAAACTGTAGTTATCCATTCAACAAGATCGAAATGTGCCACCCTGTATGTGTTGCACATACATTAACATGTGCAATATCAAGTCATTCATTTTTTTTTTTACATAATTTATCAATGTCAATTAATAATCAGCCACCCTCGTGTGCTTCAGTAAACCATTTTCCAATCTGTATATCAAATATATACTATGTATATATCTAATACATACCCACACCTCGCTCACCCTTAATCTATGTGTATAATTCGCTCTCACTCATTCTACTACCCACCCTCAATTTTTCCAACACTTCGTCGTCGTCGTCGTCGTCGTTTTTGGAAAGCTGTCGAAACTTCTTCTTTTTAAATATAAAATAAGTATATTAGGTAATTAAAATGTGATCGGATTTTTTTTGTTCTGCCCTTCTTCTGTTTTTTTTTGTTTTCCGGCAGCAGCTTAATTCCCACGAAAACTTATACATATAGATATACTGTACTTCGTCCAAATTTATAATTAGTCGAGTTAGTTAATTAAAAGTAGGCGTAAAAAAGTATACAAATAATAATAAAAATAATGGTAAAGTGTAAGAAATATAATAAGAAAATTTTGGGTCAACGTATCATTTTGCCTTTCATATTTCTCGTTCCAATTACAAATTACTGAACTAATGAAAATTTTTTATTTCCTTTCTATATACTGAAATAATTATTCCCAATCGTATTTCTTTCTTAAGACCTTTTTTCTGGCAAAAAAAAAATATCGACAGATAAAACAGAATTTCCGTTTAATAGCTTCTCCCTTATTATTATTACTATTCCTCTTTCTCAAATAGATGTGGAAAATAGGAAATTCTACATCTCAAGCAAGAATGTAATTAAATGCTCCACCTTTTAATAATAATAATAATAATTACAAATAATGAAATAGTAGAGAACAAGATAGAGAATGCTAAAGAATAGGAGATAATGTATGTATACCACTCTTCTTGACTACCTACTAGTAGGGGTGGAACTGTGGATATAGGACTACGTATACATTTGTAGACAAAGTTTGCCAGCTCAAATATATAGTTACATACTATGTATCTAAATAAATATATACTATGTCTATAATGTAGATTAGTATCGATTTAATTTTAAAATATACTTACAAGAAAGAACTGGAAATGGAATTTAGAATTTATAGTTATACAATATTTCCAAGTAGTTATACATGTAGTATATGTATGCACATATACTAAGACAAGTTTTATTATTTATTACGTACTTATTATGTATATAGAATAAACAATAATACACACATATGGATCTATACATGGTGTCCATTTACTATTGATACTGTTAGTATTAAACTAAACTTTAGTAAAAGAAAAGCAAGTACCGCCACTTCGCTTACTCTAAAATGAATAAAATGTGCTCAACCTCGATGAAATCAGTCTCATATATATTTGGTTTGGCCTAACTTAACCACATGTTGCACGAACGTTAAACATAATATAAGTAGAATTTGTTCTTAACCTATTTTTTTCTTCTTCGTATTGTGACTTTGAATTTTTTTATGTTGATTTTATTTTGTTTTTTTAAATTGCTGTTTTGATTTTTGAGTTTGTTTTTACTGTCTGTTCTGGCTTCGGCTAATAGTGATGGCTCTTGCCAGAACAAGAGAAATAGATAGGTGCTGACTCAATTGGAATTCACCAACAGAAAAAACCAAATTTGAACTATGTACATTTATTTACAACACTGGTTGAGATTATTTACAATGATTGAAATAATACAACTTTGATGTAAATACAAAACAACCACCTCAGATTCAGGTAGTGAGAGAAAGTCTTTTGCCGTGAATATAAACTTTACAGTGCGAATCTTGTTCCCGATCAGTAGATTTCTTTTACTGTCGCGATGGAGTGAGCTAGTGATTTATTTTATCACTTGAGGACATGTAAGTAACTTTACTGTCGCGAGAGAGTTAGAATTATACTTGTCGACACGTAAGTAACTTTACAGTCGCGAGAGAGAGAGAGCTTATGCTTGAGACACGTGAGTGATTGGTTGTGAGATATGATTGTTGAGATACACTTGTGTAGAAACATTTTAAATTAGTCACTGTAAAATTGTATACTGTCTTCTTGAATGTTCCATTCCCATATACATAATAAAGAGGACGCACTGAGCACTGAACCACCATTAAACGTATATTGATGGGCCCTCTCTCAAGCGTGAATTTAATCGAAGTGGCGATTGGAAAATTCTTATAATTAATAAATTTGAACAATTTTCGATGCAAGTTTGATAAGAACAGAATGTGGAAATCTTATTCTATAATACATATTACTACTGAACAAAAATATCAATCAATAAAAAAGATACAATCAAAATCATATAAAAATTAGTAGAGTTCATCGTTCAGAAACGATAAAAAAGTGCATAGTAATTAACGTAAATATTGTATACAAACAAAAATTGTGTGAAAAGTAAATACATATTTAAATCTACGTAACAAAAAAATTATTAGTAATTACAGAACCAAAACAACATATAGCAGCGAAATTTAAATCGCCGGCAAAACAAGTGCCATATGTAGTCAAGACGGATTTCTTTGGCTACTCCTCTGACGTCACGTTAATAAGCAGTAAACAGTATTTTCGAATGCCTTAGTGTTATGTGATGGTAAAAATGTGTTATTTTATGTGCCTTGTACTATAAAGCAGATGTATTGTTTCTTTGCAAATTTCCAATGTATGCAGATTTACTCACGTAGTGTATATGAAAAGTAATTCATATGGTAGATCTGCGTTAAGTAAAAAACTTGAACCGTTATGTTGTTGTTAATAGTTTGCAGTTTGTTTGAGTTCATAATTGAATGGTATTATTTATATGGGTCAATATAAAGACCAACCCAAGAGCATTGGTTATATTTAGTCGTTGTATGTTAATTTATTCATTTGAAAACTAGAATTATCATATGGATAAATGGTCAAAAATTGGCCCACATAAATCGTAGATAGAGCAGCAACATGATTTTACGTGTGTTACATATCTATTTCAATTGTTAACAGACAATTCATTGTTAAAAATGAGTTAGAATAATCAATGTAGTTGACTCTGCATGATGACAGACGCGGGGTGGAGCTTACGATTAGAAACGGGTTGTGCGGCAGAGGAGAGGTAACGAGCATAAAAAGACGACAATACCAGCGAGCGACCGCAGTAGCTGGTCCTGCGTTTGTCGACATCACATCATCACCTAGACGACGGTTACAAACCAAACTGTTCTTTTCAGAACAAATTGAACATTGTTTCGGAAACAAAATGAGCAATGGGGCTAAAATTAACATCGTTCTTTTTCAAGACCACAATAGAAAAATAGAAATAGAAGATTTGGATAGAAATTCTATTGTTCTGTTTTAAACCAAAGAAGAGATTTTAGTGTTGTAAACAAATCGTTCTTTTTCAAGAACAAATTCTGGAAAATCGTACTAAAGTAAATCGTTCTTTTTCAAGAACCAAATGTAGAAAATCAAACTGAAAGTAAATCGTTCTTTTTTAAGAACAAAATGTAGAAAATCATACTGAAAGTAAATCGTTCTTTTTCAAGAACCAAATGTAGAAAATCAAACTGAAATACTAAATGTTCTTTTTCAAGAACCCAAAGAAAACAAAGAAAATCGTGTTAAGGTAGCAGTACTTAGTAGTAGTGTGACGTCACGTCGAAAACAGCTCGTTTCTAAGTGAAATACGACCCGCATTTTGTTGTGACGTCGCGTCATTGTTATTATTTTTAAAGAATTCCATAAATTCTCTTGTTGTTTTACAACACTGTCTAATAGGTAGCTTATTATTTTGATCAATTAGATATGTATAAATTAAATACTATCTGCATAAAATAAATATTCAATTTAAAAGTCCCGCCTGTCGTGACGTCGTCGCGGCATTTTTAGGACGCATGTCCTGCATGTGGACATACTTGTTTTTTTTTACTATAACCTAAATTATAGTTCATTTTTAAAACAAGACAAGTAAAACTTCGATTATTGCTAGTCACAACTTCAATGTAACCAATAAAATAAAATCAAGCAAGTTTAATCATTCTATCCTCCTGATCAAAAAATAAAGATCCGATACAATCGACATTGAAAACCATTTATTTCAGTACATATTTTAAGCCGTTAAGGAAATATGGGGTCTTGAAACTTGATCCACGATTAGAGCAGATCAAGCACAAATATATTAGATCTTATTAGACAGATTCCATTTAATAAAACTTTGCCAGTTTGCACTATACAGTGGAGTGATCAGTCACTTCTTGCTATCAACTCTAAACATAAGCACAGAAGGATGTGATCTTACGTCACAGTTATTAAGTCGTAATTGTTGTGCAAAGTTATCAACATTATTTTTGGAATTGTATTGAAATTTTAATTGATTTGAGTTTTAATTTTTTTTAATTATGGTAATTGTTTTAAATAATAAATACAATTGTTGAAGATTTCGTCAAAAATGTTTAATATCGTAAATACAGACAGAGATAAACAAATATTTACTTAAATGTTATTAATTTGATATCTTTAACGTATTCAACTGACATGACTGGTGAGGTTTTGTCTCGCTTTCCATGTGTATACAACAAAGACAACTATACTTTCAATTGGAAAGCTACTATAATAACTTTGAATGGAAGAATCAAATCAAATCTGTCAAGAAGATAGGAAAAATAAAGTAATAAAACAGTTCGGTATTTCAATACCAATTTGAACACATCAAATTTTACATTGATTTACTGTAAACAAATTTCTCTAAATCATAGTTATAATGTTGGTCTTCCTGTTTTTTACTAAGTATGACGTAAGATCAGATCCTATTGTACTTCTGTATACATTGATATTCTGAAGAATGAAAGCTCTATAAGAAGGAGTATTTGTAGCCACCATTTTTGATTCAATTTAGCAGTTTGTCTATAACGACATACTAGTAATTGATGTTATTGTTTTCCATATATTTATTATATATTATATGTCTTTGATAAATAGAATATATAGTTACTATTTAGAAAAAATTGAAAATCAATACACACTTTTATTCTAAAGTAAGTAAATTTTTATTTCATAATAGGCCATGCGATCTGAATAAATTTCTTTTCATTATTTGTTCAAAAAACGACAAATTTTTATTTGGTAACCAACACTTTTTCCCCATCTTTGAAACTAATGGCCAGCAAAAAGGTAATTATACATATGAAATTTATTGATTAATTTTGCGTTTTACAATTCAATAAATTGAATCGGAAAAGGTGTCTTCATATACTTATCTTTTTCGATCTCTTGTTCTGACCTATAATTGATCTGAAAAACTTACCTATTCCACTTAATCTTAATAATTCAACAATATACGGGAACACACCTAATCGGATTGTTATATAATCTTCGATTAGTACAAGTAGACCATACAATGTTGAACTGAATGCATCTGCAGCAGCTAAGCTTAAGCTAATTTTTAAATTTGGTGTTTTCGATGGGCACTGAATCCAATATGAACTGGCAATCACAAATACATTTACTAGCATTGCTATTAGACAACATAATAGTAAAATTGGTATAATTATACATTCTGTGCAATAATTATTAGCCGCTTGATCCTCGTAATTTGCTATTAATTCCGTCCAACTGCCGCCGTTTATGATAAATTCAGTACATGGATTATAAAAATGTAAATTAAATGACGATTGATTGAAGTAGAAGTTATTATTGCTCAGCAAATGATCTGAAATTATGAAATTCAGTTGCATTACATAAGTATAGTGTGTTTCAAATAATAGTGTTCCTATGCAATTTTGACATAATTGTTATTCTAATCGTTAGCTACAATAAATTGAGATCACAATGCTCTCAAACTGAAGTTATTTGCATTAATCGTTAATCATTGCGACATTATTAGAAATGAATATTTTGTTTTACACATCTCAAGTGTGCTAGTTTGGCCTTACAGCGATTTATAACGGGCTAGATGTTTGATTCGGTTGTGAAAAAGTATAACACAAAATAGCGCCGAGTAATTTAATCTAAGATTTTGTAGATCGTTTTTCTCATACGAATCGGAAAATGTCGGAATTCAGTGATCCCAACTCGGACAAAGTCGGACAAACTTTAGCTACCTAGTTTTAAATATTAACAATGAATCAAAAAGCAACAGGAACTTCTAGTCTAGATATACAGTTCTAGTTTCACAAACATTGACAACATCAGACATTATTGGCATTATTATTTCAGCCAGATTATACAATATTCAAACTTTTGTCATTATATGTACACCCTTACCTCTGGCACCTGTTGATGTATTTAAACCATCGATGGCAGTAATTAAATTCCCACTATAATTAAATGTGATGTTTACAACTGCATTTTCGAATACCATTTTCTTGTTTGTCGACAAACACTGAAACAGAGGTTAGAATATACATAGATCCTTCATATAGTCCTAGATACAAGGATTTAATACGTATACAGAATAGAAATATATCTATAGTATATGTGCATATACAGTCATCAAAGTGAACTTACACCAAGAGAGTGAATTCATAGATGGAGTCACAGTTTTATAATTTAATTGTAATCGACTCCTAGACAATTTAACTTGAACGACTTAAAAAAAAATGTAACATTGAGAAAAATTTTACAAAAAGGTAACCTTGGTTTAAAAATGGATTCACTAAAGTCTGGACTAGATACAGTAATCGAGATTATAGTAGGCATTTGCTATTTTCTACTATATCCTGAATTTTATCAAGATGTCTTTGGGAAATCAAAAAAAAAATTCTTGTCATCCTTAACTATAATCTTAGTAAAAGAAAATTATGTACATAACCGCACGCATGACATGCTTTTTAACAATACCACGATGACGTCACAATAGGCGGGACTTTCAAATTGAATATTTATTTTATGCAAGTAATATATTTAATTTATGCATATTTTTAAAAATGTTAAAAATAATAAACTATCTATTAGAACAGTATAAACAAAGTCAAAAATTAAAATTCAAAGTAAAAAAAAAACAAAATCAACAAAAAAAAATCAAAGTCACAATATATGAGGAAAAAAAAGCAGGTTAAGAACAAATTCTTCTTATATATGTTTAACGTTTGCTCAACATGTGATTAAATTAAACCCAATAAAATATTCACAATCTGCTGTCATCGAGGTTGCGCATTGCGCAAATTTTTTCCATTTTAGTACGCGAAATGCCTATGCTTGCTTTTCTTTTACTGACCGTCAGTTTCTGAAAAGCGGATTACGGATAATCCATGAATAATCATAGTTGTTATGGACGAAATACATTAAAAATAACAGATTAAATATTTTATCCTCTAGCAACAACGATTAATCGCTTTTCTGCAACCGGTGGTAAGACTATAACATTGTCTATTATTTATTTAAATCATAAATGATAATAAATGCGTAGAACAAGGATTCAAATTGCCTGTACACAATAATTATATAGCGAAATTAAGAAAGGAAAACAAATATCTTGCAGGTAATACGAAATATTTTAAGTTTAGCTCGAAGAACAGTTCAAATGCTAGAGATTTTATCAAAAATATTATTAAACTTAATAAGAAGAGATGTAGGTGGTCGATAAAAATGAAAAGGACGAGATAAATGATATACTATATGGCAGTAGTATATTGCAGCTCACCGGATTTTATGGCACTGTACCAAAAAGGAAAATCTTTCATTGCAAATTAAAGCAAACAGGAATAGTTACATTGTGCAAATTCACATCTAAACAAATATGTTGACTTCGAGGAAAATGGTCCTTTTTACAATGAAAAGTTTAACATTTCTGGTTCCGATGAAAAAAGAAGAATAGGTAGGTATATGGCCTAAAGCCAAGCAGAAATTCAAAACCATTTCATTACATTTCCATTTTTACTTTGTCTATGCAAACAAAAGTTTGCATACACAAAGTTTACTTAAAAAAGTTTTTGTGTATACACAAAAGAAAAGAACCCCTAGCTATAACAATTCTGATATATGTGAAGTGAAAACTTTGTATCTTCACAGCAGTATTATTACCGATTAAATAATTTCAATTGCCGAGAAGTAATTCACGATTATTTAAATTCCCATGTAAAATCCTATATATTTGGCTATATGAGAATGGACACCCGGTATATCCAGTAAAACACATTAATCTATTTCTACACAATACTCTTTCTTACTCTCTTATTAAAAAACTTTTTTATTTCGTTATAAAAATGAATGGAAGCACTGATATGCTGCCATGATGTAGACTATGTACTACAACAGTAACAGTATACTACAACAGACAAAGTTTAATTTACTATTGAGCTGCCACACTACTTTATACAATAAACTTTATGAGAACAAGAAGAATGACTGTACAAGTTATAACTTAATAGAACAACATATAAAACAAAAAGAAGATAACGTATGTATGTAATAAAGAAACTAGAGAAAGTATTAAAAAATGTATAAAAATAGTTTTGGGAAGACAAAAGGCACTACTTAGTTATAGTATATCTATAATACTAGGTACATATCACGTGCGGTTATGGATGTGGTTAGCGAATACACTTAATACATTCTAGTTCAGCATCTGGATCACAGTGGAATCCCTAAGTGATAGAGTATCGCAAATGCTATTGCAGTGTATTGGGAACTGTCAAATTCTATCAATATGGCAGCCACGTACTTTGTTTATCATCTTTCATAGAGGGGGAGTTGCCAATATCGTAACGGTCAGTTAAATCGTGCGTTGTTTTTCTCGGATGTTATAAATTGAAATTGACTTCTAGACGCACAATTTCCATTACTTGAGGAAGATAGCAAAAATTATTAGTTAAATAGGTTTTGGTCTAATTGTGCTACAGCGCGATTTACAATAATAAGGTAAAACTGAAGTATCTTTTCGGTTAACCTTCATACCCAATAACAATGTAAATATTTAATTTATAATTCAGTAATAAAAATAAACTTGCGTCATATGATTTTTCGTTGAAACTGCGTTTGTATTTGGATAAGGGTGCACGTTATCGAGCTTTGCTACACTCCTATTATTCTACAGCTACGAGTTATAGGATACGATATACTCACCGATCTTACAAAGAAAAAGAGGACAATATGAAATTGATAAAAGCAAAAGCAAGAAGGAAAATTCATTTTGTAACCACAGAAAAATTAACAATGCTGTTCAGAGACGGACTTGAAAACACCAGAAGATTTTATACAGATTTGTTTATTTAAGATGAATCTCGATGATGTCGAGCAATGTTAGTCAAAAAACAAAAATGGTCTTTAGTCATATAATATGTAATTAATATTTTGTTTGTGTAGAATTCATACAATTTATACACATAAGTAATTTAGTTTGTTATTGAAAAATTTTAATTAGTCTGGCTCATGCATTTGTCTTCGAAAGACTTCCTTTCGAAGGAGTCTGCATAACAATGTAGTTTAGAAAAGCATAAGTAACGATATTGTGCTGTCCAAAAAAACTTACTTTGTTTTCATAAATCGTACAGTATACGGGAGAACAACAGTAATATGTAGAAAGGTAGATACTATGTGAAAAAAATATTTCAAAACATGTTTGGAAATTATTAATTTTTATTATTTGACTTTAACAACATAAATGAATGATTTGCTACATCGGGTATGGATCCAGGAAATATTTGTCCATAGAAATTTCAGGTAAATAAAAAGGAAATTGTCGAAAAAATGAAGTTAAAATATATATAAATGACAGTCATCCCAAAAGACAATAGAATAATGATATGATTTTAATTCCTTTTATATATATTGTAATATGTATTGTATATACTACTCGTACGTACTACATATTATGATATTTGTATTTTCAAATAACTAAAGTTTATAACAGAAAAGCGCTGCTTACCCTCAGCTCAATTCTGTTTATACCTAATCATGAAGAGGTTGTAGAAGTTGTTATATTTTATTCATTGATCCATAATAAAATCCATATAGCATATCGTCAATAGATATGCGTATTTAGAACATATGCCTAATCTACTTACCTATGCCCGCTTGCACAAAAATTAATCGATTAGTAATTAGTCACGGAATTAAACTAATAGAAATAAAGGTGAAATTGGAATAATTATATTGTTTTAATAAAACATACATCTTTACTTCGTGCTATATTTCTTGAATACTTTTTTAACTCCCTCGTAGTACATTCATTCTTCTACATTCATTATTTAATAATACCTGATCGTATTTTGGAAGTAAACTTTGTTTAATTCGATTATTTGCAATTTTATCCAATTATATTTGCGCGGGTTTACAAGTTAGGTGAGCTAACCAGTTTACCGCCAGGCTCTGATTGGACAAAAGAAGCATAATTGACATAGTATGTGGCACGTACTTCCATATGGAACTCCGTTTATTACATATACATTACATTAATTGGTCGTATGCTTTTCAAATCTTCATTGTTATGAAAACGCTTTCCAAAGAAGGTGTTTCGAAAATAAAAACATGAGCCGTACTGATTAAAATTTTCCGATAATAAACTAATTTGTTTACGTGTATAAAACGTGTAAATTCTACAGAAATATAATTTTAATGACATATTATTTGATTACATGCCATTTCGGTTTATTTACTAACATTTCTCGACATCATCGAGATTCATCTTAAATAAACAAATCTGTATAAAATCTGTAAGTGTTTTCGAATCCGTCTCTGAAAAGTATTGTTAATTTTTCTGTGGTTACAAAATGAATTTTCCTTCTAGCTTTTGCTTTTATCAATTTTATATTTTCCTCTTTTTCTTTGTAAGATCTGAGCGTATGTCGTATCTTACAACTCGTAGCTTTAGAATGGGAGGAGTATAGCATAGCTCGATAACATACACCCTTATCATTAAAGTTACATTGGTATTATTTTCAAATCAGGATTGCCGCTGTGATCTAAATCGTACCATGCTTGGGTTTCCCATATCGTACTGGGACGATACTGTTATTTGTGCAGCGAAAGTCGTATTGAAAATATGATTCAAATTTCAAAGTAATGTTTGCAAGGTATGCGCATAGTGAGGCATTTGTATCGAGGTGTATCAAAAGAAGACAAAATAGATGACGGCACTGAATGTCATTTATCACATAGCTATTAACAAAACCTGCTAAAGTTATTTCAAAATATGATTTATAATAAAAGGTGTTTGTATATTGACTTATTTTTTAGTTTTTCAATTTTTATAAACAATAAGTTTAGTTTTTGCACGCTATTTGTGTTTTTTTCCTTTCTCTAATAGTGACAGTTCATTTATTTATTTCAAGGACGATTTTGAAAACTAATCAATATGATTTATGACAACGATTTCCTAAATCGTACTTTTATAAGCTTCTCGAAAACTACTCATAATTATAAAATGGACATTTAATTTGCCACTCTTGTCATTTAATACTGTAGATAACATATCTGACAAGAGAATGGATTAATTTCACGGTTTAGAAGTCCATCGCTTTTTTTTCTACAAATTAAGAAATTCTTAAGTAGTACGATTTCGGCAGCCTTCCCCTAAATATATTTCATAGATTTTTTGCTTGCCTTGTCAACGTATCAGCTTTTTACTAGTCTACAATTTTTAAACTAATTTTTTTCAGTTCCACCGTACCGTATTGAACGCCCGTTAAAACCACTTACTACTACGTATTTTACATCTATTTTCATTAATGTTCTTTTTTTGTTTTGAACAGATTTTTTCCTTTAACGTTTTCTTTGACATGATAAACAATTTAATTTAACGAGAAACATTTTGTTTATTCGTATGTATAAGAAAAAATTCGACTATTTCTTTTTTCTTCCATTTAGAAAACAGAATTGAAAAGAAATTCCTAGTTGTAACAGTGGAAACTACATATACACACACGCGCACATACCGCGTATATTTCTAGTTTAATTGGTTGTATCTAGATCTAGTTATACCTAGTACACATATCATATAAATGTATGTATAGGAAGGAAGACAATACGACGTATCAAATAAAAGGATGTTTGAATGTGTGAAAATAGAGTTCACTCACTTAATATTTTCTTCTCACTTAAATTAGGAAAGTTTTCCTTTATCGCACGTAAATAAATATACATATATTGTTTCTCCTTTTGTGTCTATTTTCTTGTTAAAACATCTTTTATCAGTTTTCTTGCTTTGTATACGGCGCCTCTCAATAAATAGTATTCAGTGTATGCAGGATGTTTCATTCCTAATTAAAAATAATTACACAACGTATAGGTGACGTTATATTATGATGACCGTGAAAACTTGAAGAAATTTGAACCAAATAGAAGTAATATATGGCCATTCTTTCATATTTCAATTTTTCAATACGTTTCTATTAAAGCAGGTGTAATGATATCTTTGACCAAAAAAAAACTGGGCAATTAATTTTACACCAATTCAGACTTAAAAATTAACACAAGTGTTAATTTTTTTCGGTGTGCGCTCTTAAATTATTTACCATTATTTCCGATAATATACGCCCTGTATATTATAGATGACATACGATACACTCTACACAGTAATAAAGTAACCTCAAATAGACCACCCTTTTGATGAACATACAGTGAGTAACAAATGAATCTGTCATTGTGAAATGCATTTGATTAACTGTGTGATGTGAAATGAAATGGCTGCCATTTTGGATTATGTCTTTTCCGCATGCAGCGACCCGAGACATATTTGTCATTTGTTTTATACCATTTCAATTAAAATTGGCAAATAAAATCTGTCAATTTCAATCGAAACAACAATCAACTCATGTCGGTGCACTATTATTTAAAATGGACTATACATGTTTTCAAACTGTTTTTTGGAATGTTTACATAACATTAAGTTGAATATTTGTTTAACAAGAATTGATTCAAAATACCATTTGGCAATAAAATCAATTGGGTCTAGCAAGACATATACTTATTATTATTATTATTACCATTGTGCCGATTTAGAAAATTGTCAGAGCCAATAAAAACTTATACTACTGACTCCATTTCTTAATAGAATGTTTGTTTTGGTTTGGTTTGGTTAATGCATAATTTTCTCTTTTCCTTTTCTATTTTTCCAACGTTCAGCATCTGGCTTGTGGTGATGGTGGTGGTGGTTTTGATCTACTACAGGCGGACGTATCGCAAGAAAATTGAAAGAGTTCGACAACTGTAAATATACCCTGATTAAGCCATCCATTACTACCCGTTGCAAAAGTATTGAGCTCTCACTTTAAACGTTAATATTGAGAGTTTTATAGTGTAATTAAAATTAGTATTTTAAATATATAGGTAAACCAGATCAATGCTACATTTTTGACAAGTCTTCGTTGCTATGATTACTCATACAATGTTGCCAGAATTATTTTTATATTGCATCCAAATTTTAATACATTCTACATCTAATTCTTTCAATAACCAAAAAATTTTTAAATAAAAATATACGAATTTTTATTCTGACAACATTGCTTTTCCATACCAACTATTACTTTTTTAATTTAAGGGTCTAGTTATACCGCTTAGTAAACATAACTTTTGTTGTGGAAGCCAGAACTAGTATTTTTACAGATAATTGCTCTTGACCAAACCAATTAATATGTTTACTTTTTAGTGTATTTAATTGAGTCTTTGACAAAAAACTATAAATGTCAACCCTCATCAGCTTATATCAATCGATTCATAATAATTTTCTGTTAGACACGATGCACCCTTTTTATCTCTTAGCCTTCCTGGAAATTGTCTCTTAAAAGCGAAATGGCTTGAATAGTACTTTTTTTGTGACTCGTTCACAACTTCCTTTCTTTTTTTCTTTTCTTTTTCATGAACACTAGACCTCATCGTCCTATTAATAATAATTCTTCGAAGGAAGGACAAAGGGGAGAAAATAGGCAGTTCATATCTTATGTTGCTAAGAATTTAGTCAAGAATTAGAAATAAGTCTCTCTCAATCGCTTACAGAAATCAGTTGTACACTACACACTTTTGACTCTCTATATCATTTAACTCATACAAGTACTCCTTCTAAACTTAATATTATTGTCCAAGTGTTAACAATTAAATTAATGTAATAAATAGTGTCATTACTTAGAATTTGTGTATTGTAAGTATATGTTCATAACAAGTTAGTGCCTTTCATTCAGTGCATATCATCAAGAGGTAACGAAACTTTTCAACCAGCACCTCTACTCATTGTAACGAGGAAAGCTACACCCCTTCCATGTATGATTGAGCAAATAACGTTCAATTCATAACAACTTTAATTTGTAAACTTAATTCGTAGTCGTAAGACTCGTAAGAAAATAAAATAACGATTATACAATTTTTCAATTCTTAATTTTTAAGAAATAAAGAATGACATTGACATTCGCTATCTTTTTTATATATATATTTTTTTTTTAATTCTACTATTGGTCAATTTATTTTGTGTGTACAGATTCGATCAATCGGTCTAAAAATATGTTACAGCGCTATTTTTCAGTGTGAATGTGGCAAAAAGAATTCAAGAAATGTCATTTGCCGTATTAAAGCACATACATATAACTAACGTTTTCTTATTTCGTATTTTTTAAAAATTAAAAATTTGAAGGTCGCTAAAATTACAAATAGACAAATTAAAAATTGTATAAGCGCCCCCATTAGAAACCATGTTTTGAAATTTAAGTTCAAGAAATAAAATTAAAAATAAGTTTATGTTTATGTTTACCAAGCTGTATAACTAGACCCTAACATGGCGGCAGTCTACTTATATCGGAAATTTGTGTTGGTATATTGTATTTTAATAGATACTTCAAAAGTGTAATATTGATCTGGTCTTAGTTTACTAGTCATATTTTATAAAAAAATGTTTATTCTCATTTTGCACTTTGCTTTAGTCACCGCAAATCTATATAATAAAATACAACCGTACAATGTACAATTGTACATTGTACGGTGCGCATTTTCCCAATTCGACCACCAGATAGCAGCACTGCAGTGCTTACCAGGTGGTCAAATACATTAATTAATTAGATGTAGTCAAGATAATTAAAACATTTATACGGCTATTTTCGTGGTGATAATTCGGAAGAAGCTCCCGATACTCATAGTCACCCCGGACGAAGTCGGGTTTAGACACTAGTTTTTAACAAAAAAAAATCCGTATTAAATTTAATCTAACACCATAAATAAAAATAATTAAGCTCTTAACATACCAAAGAAACTGTATTTTTGAATTTCTGAAAGAGACGTATTTACGGAAATGAAAAGAACATGACAACATTTAATTCAATCGCGTCGCGGAAACTAGCTGTAACTCATTGCCGCACTAACTTCGAACGTATATACTATGTATTTTGCATGGTTAATCAACCATTGGTACCAATGGTTGATTGTGTACCAATGGTGTTACCAATAATTGGTAAACAATTATTGATTTTATAATTGATTTATTATAGTAATTTTCAAGACACGTTTTGTTTTATGCATCAGCCATTAGCTACTATGTGTTAAAATATCTTCTTGATTGGATGCAGATTAAGCGAGATACAAAAAAGCGCTTTTATGCTCTATAGCTCCATAACTAATAAATATTTTGACTAAAAAAAAACTTATACACAGAAATAATCACATTAGCTACTATGAAAATTTCAAGTGATTCTATGCAGTCAACGCAGAAAATAATGCCCTTTATTAGTACTGGGCATGCTCAGTTAATTGTTGGCTCAATTAGCGTATAAATGTCGTTTATTGTTTATAAGAATAAATGTACATGATTCTTATTCTATGCAACAGTTAGTATAACTCGTAAAATTTAATATGCACAACGACAACACTGCAAAATTGAGTAATTTATCTTACTTAATTTTGAAAATTATATTCATTCTCTCGATCATAAATCATTTCGGTTTTTTTTCGCTTGCTTTTGTTCCTTTTTAACAATACTTAATGGATCGATCCAGATCAAAGATTTATTTCTAGAATTTCTCATCATATTCTCCTCTTCTCGCCTCCTCGTCACCCTCCGCATTAGCTTGTATATACATGACATACCTACTACTACATTTCACATACATACATACATATATTTAGGCTTTTAAAAATACGTTTCATTATAAAATTCATTTTTTTTTTTTTATTGCTGAATATTTTTAGTAAATCTCATAGGAGGAAATGGTATGGCATTGCATGGGAAGAATGGATGGAATGGAACGACAACAAACGTCGAAGTATATGTATATTAGATATTATAGTGGTAGTAGTGGAGGTGGCGGTGCAAAATAATAACAAAACATCAATCATTTTTCGCCATTCACAAAAAGAAAAAAAAAAAAAAACGTGTAAAGTAAACCTGTGGATATTATTAGGTTATATCGTATGTGTGTGTGTGTGTCTGTGTATATATATATATTTTTAAAAATATTTTAACTATTATTATTATTATATGAGAAAAAAATGTTGTTTTGGCAAATGGCACTATGTTTAGAGATAATTAGCATCGCATTTATTAGCTGGTGTTTTTTTTCTTTTCGATTATTAGATATCTGTATGATTTTTAATATTTTAACAGCGCAGAGGCAAAAAAAAAGCAACACAACGTAACGAATCTATAGTTCATTCAACCTTAAACAAATATACGAAATAATTTTAAATTACATCTATGGATTACGGGACAAAAACATGTTTCTATTTTATGGTTTCAAATACTTATTTTATGCTTTGTCTTCGAATTACTAAATATTTTAGTCGATTTTTATAGATGTTTTAAAGCCTATGAAATTCTTGTTTTATGAACAAGAAGTCTATTCTAAAGTTCTATTCTAAGTTTTATTCTATGAATTCCACGAAGTTGGCAACACATTTGACATCACCGCAATGCTGCCAGGCTTAATTATTTCACTCTAGTAATCAAATGGGTTATCAACTATATCAGTTGACATTACGTGTGACATTTACATTGAGGGTTTTTGGGTTACATTCTTGTTCGCAAATTAATTGCCATTATTACGACAATAAAACTGATTTATAACAAAAATCTATTATTTGAAAATCAATTTTTTTTTATTCAAATGTAAAAAAATTGTTTTTGTAAAATAAATATGACAACGTCGCGCCGCCATAAATTGATTGCAACATAATCCATAATTTTGAATAATTATTTTTTGAATAGAGTATAATGTCCAATTCTTCTTAGCATTCATTTACGTTACGATTTCTTTTTCAAGTTAAGCGACATTTTATTAAACTACTGAAGGTACTAAACAAAGAAAATCATCGAGTAGGCGGTGAAAGTGCATGTGAATAAAGTAGCGGACAAAGACAAATGAAAAATGCGGGCGCCCAATAGGTAGCGCTGGAGTAGACTAGTACAAATAATTTAACATTGCCCTTAAGGGAAATTTCACTTTCTAAATTTTAAAAGAAATCGTGGATTTTAATACGAAATATAAAAAGTATGAATGTGTTATCGGACTATTTAATACAACAAATCAATTTCCATTTAAGCAGTAAGCAAGCGCCATTGTGTGTAATTATTTCAATTTTAATATTATACGATCAGTGGCGTAGAAAATCTATTTTTAAATTATTGTCCTATGGGAGCCCTGATCCCTGCAGTCTTGCAACCCGCAACAAAACAACGTCTGTCTTTGTACATTTTAAATGTTAATGTTACGAGATAATATAAATAATGAAATTAAGTTTAAATAAAAATTAAAACATAAAAACAAGAAATTAACAAAGTACGCCGCCAATGGAAACTGTCAAAACTAATTCTTTTTGTCGCCGGAAACATGTTGAGGGCGGCATTTTCAACGCGCGCCTGGACATATTTTGATTTTTATACAGTCGTTTCCCCGCCTCCTTACAGTCCCGCGTAAATACGAATATAATGACATTATTTCTATACGTCATTTTGCCTCCAATTCTGTTTATTCATACAGATCTCATTCCTGTTGCATACGAATAGTGGCGATGGCTTAAATTCATTCTTAGATCCGAAGAATTGGATTATTTTAACTCTAATTACCAAATTAAATTAATTAATACACTTGGAGATATTCTAATATCAAAATTAGTTTAGATATTTCACTTGTTTCTTGTTATAGTTATAGCACTATTAATTGGGTTGAACCATACATAATATAAATGCAATTCACCCGCAAAATTCAAACTGGTATTATGCCGCTATATTGAAAAGATAAACAATAGGGTGCAGCAGCACATCACTTCGGGGAAATGGAAAAATTCACTTTACACGCGACATTTTTTATTATTATTATTTTTTTTATTGTTATTGTTTTGAATTCTGTTCGTGCTTTTTGTTCTGCTGGTGTTACGCCAAATAATGGCGCGTTTAACGATACGTATACGCATTCTTTGCGAGAATCCAAAATTAATTTCATTAATGCGTTACATATTCCGTATCTAATTTTTTTAGATCTATGACAAATGAACTACATATTTAAATTAAAATTTATTAATTTCTCAATTTTTCAAATGATTTCATTCGCTATTTATGTGTTTATTTTAATTTTCCTAATGCGGACGCTTATTCAAATAAACAAACAAATATATATGCTAAGAACATATTCTATATTCTCCGTGCTTGTTGATAGTAAAGTAAATGAAATCTCTAAATTTGGATTAGAATTTAGAGAATCTGACTGCTGTGACTGTACGCTGCTTTAAATTTGTCTTATTGACTGGAAGAGATTCAAGTAAATACCTAATTAAAATTTGGTTCGATTATGATCTTTCAGTTTGGAATTTATAGTGGTGAGAATCCCAAATTGCGACATTTGTAGCGAGTTTTGAATACATCTAAGGGTGGCATTATCCAACTCCGTAAACATATCTTTAATCAGTCAAAATTAAAAACACGGTTCTTATTTTTTAATTCGTAATCAGAAATTGAAAGAAGTGACATTGAAATTAAATTGATGACAAGAATTGAAATATTGATCAATTTTACTAAAAAACGCTGGAAGTAACTAATAGATAATAAAAAAATATAAAAATAACCGATTTAAATATGCACAAAAATTATCATCAAAATTAGCGCCAAAATAGTTTCCCTCTCCACCTCTCACCATCTGACCGAAACTATTGTGGGTAAAGCGCAAGCGCGTTCTTAATTCGTATTTCTTAATACATTAAAGGTAAATGTTGGGAAGTTTCAAATTACTTTTATATATTAAGAAATAAGAATTAATAGATTGGATAGCCACTACCTTTAGAAACAATACATTTGTATCAAGATTTACGTACTATGTTTATGTATTAAATTTAAGTAGTTGTATAATCCCACTCTTAGTTATACTTGATATTAAAATGTATATTCTCTGTTCCATCAATACAGAATAAAAAAAAACCGTCTAGAACTGTTTTTCAAATCCAAAACCGTTGTTGACGAAAAATTAAAAAATTAAAAAAAAATTATTTTGCATTCAAGCAAATGTTTTTGCATTAGTGTTTTGCTGGTCGCTCGATTTTTTTCTTTAACTTTAAATTCGCATATAGTCTTCGAGCAGCGCTAAAATCCAAAACGGTTCCGCAATTAAAGTTATTATTTTTAATTCTATCTCGGTTCTAGAACTATTCCAGATTATCTGCTGGAACAAACCTAAATGTTAATTTATGTTAACGTTTAGCGTGAATTTATTATAATTCTAATATTTGATAAATATAATATATTTATTATTATTATTATTATTATTATTAAGACAAAATTAAAAATAGATATTCTAAAGTAAAGTAAAGTTATGAAAGCAAGCCATGATTTGAGTAAATCTGTTTTCATTATTCCTTCAAAAAACAACAAATTTTTATTTGATAACCAACAGTCTGGCCTCAATTTTGAAACTATAGGGGCAAGCAGAAAACTAATTAAATCATTGATTAGTTTCACATTTTACAATGGAATAAAGTGAATCGCAAATCTCTCCGTTTAGAGCTCTAATATATATCTATGTACATATGTATGTTATATACATCAATGTTCAATATATCAAAATTATTATTACTATAGTAATAAATATGCAGTAAATCATAAAGAACTATCTATACGCAATGAGCCAATAGAGTAAATTAATTATACGCATATAGTACACACACACACACACACACACACACACACATACATATGTATATGTATAACGAATGATAAGAATTGCATGCGACTTTCATCTTTTCACTCTTTTCATTTTAATAATAAAAAAAAAAAATAAAACGTAATTACTACACTGATGATGGCGTTAGTTGTGGGTGGATGATTTTATGACATTTATTTATTATTATTATTATTATTATTACTATTATGCATGCGGGATAATAATTAGTTAGAATTATTAATAAGATAAAAAAATGGAATAGAAGAGAGGACGACGAACACAGAAAGCAAATAACAATCAGTATAGATAACAATAAAATTAATTATAAATCATATTATATTGATCATTGAATTAGATAATATAAATAAGTTATGATTTTATAGGGGGAATTTTAATTAAAATGAGGCAAAACCATGTGAATTTTCCGAATTAAGCGTCACAGAAAAACATATTATTTAGATTCATACATAGAAAGTATAGAAAACATAAACACTAGCTGCCTTTGATGTTGCCCGGCAAATATTCTATGACCAAGAGAGCTTATTTTGTAGTTTATTTGCTAAACGAAACTTTAAAATATGCCATTTTATTAATTAAATATTAAATATAGGGGAGAGTTGCCGAAATTGTACCACCTTTTAATTTTTTGATCAACAAAAACAGTGGGTGACTTTTAAAACGTGAAATTAATCCATTCTCTTGTCAGATATGTTATCTACAGTATTAAATGACAAGAGTGACAAATTAAATGTCCATTGTATAATTATGAGTAGTTTTCGAGAAGCTTATAAAAGTACGATTTAGGAAATCGTTGTCATAAATCATATTAATTAGTTTTCAAAATCGTCCTTGAAATAAATAAATGAACTGTCACTATTAGAGAAAGGGAAAAAACACAAATAGCGTGCAAAAACTAAACTTATTGTTTATAAAAATTGAAAAACTAAAAAATAAGCCAATATAAAAACACCTTTTATTATAAATCACATTTCGAAATAAATTTAACTAATTCTGGGCATAGTTATGTGATAGATCACATTTAGAGCCGTCATATGTTTTGTCTTCTTATGCTACATTTTGATACACAGGCCTAACGAGCCGATGCTTTCCAAACAGTACATTGGCACGTTAACTATATTTTCAATACAATTTTCGTTGCACAAATAACAATATCGTCCCAGAACGAAATAGGAAACCCGAACATGGTACTATTTGCACTGGCATTTTAAAATAATATCAATATAAATTTAAAAATAATAATACAAATACAAACTCAGTTTCAACGAAAAATAATATAGAACAAGTTCTCTATTTGTTCTTTTTACTTTTTACTAATGCTTGTATTAATGGAAACAAGATTGCAAGTTACATCAGTCTTACTTCATTATTGTAAGTCGCGTTGTAGCACAATTAACTAAACACCTATTCAACTAATATTTTCGCTAACTTACTGAGGTAACATCTAGCAATGGAAATTGTGTTTAGAAATCAATCGTCTGAATTTATAGCATACAAGAAAAACGAACGTACAATTTAACTGACCGGTGCGATATTGGCCGCTCTCCCCTATTTTTTTAACATTTCGTTGTCAAATGCATTTTTGCACCGCCAGTAATATATATGAACGTAATTCCTGTGCTTACCATAGACGGCAAAACATTAAAAAATTCGAGTACGCTCCACGGATTTTTTTCAGACGCACACAGAACATAGAGACCTGGTGGAAATATACATATACGAAAATCTGACTAGATACTGAAATATTACCATGACATTTAGTCTCAGATTTTCAACAATTTATCTTTATTCTCGGCCCAACATATATGTACATATATGTATAGGTATAGTATGTATATATTTTATTCTAATATACCTAACTTTAGTTTTACTCCCTATGAGAATGCGGGTTTGGCCGTTCAAGCTTAACTCAAGCCTTCTTTAAGTCTAATCTTTGTCATTCAAATTTCAAACTATTCAAATTGAATGTGCATTATTATACTATATTTCCTAGATGGTGCTGTGATTGTTGCCACATACCATTCGAATTCTGACAAATTATTTGAAAACTTTGCGAATTTAAAGTGAAGAAAGTAAATGCAAATTTAAAGTTGTCACGCGAAATCCATATTATTTTCCTTACATTTTATTACTACATATTGTTATTATTCTTATTATTTTTTATTATTAGCATACTGTTCTATTATCATTATTATTATTATTATCCTCATTGTTATTATTTTTTTATTACAAGAGAGAATATCTACTTAATCATTTTTTTTCAACTAATTTTATGGTCAATAAAGACGCTGTATAATTTTTTGTCAAAAAAGATTAGAGTCGCGCAAAAAAAAAGAAGAAAAACTAATTTGAAATAAACTTCACTGAGCTATAGAGAATTTATAATATCTTATGCTAGAATTTATTTTATACAATGGAAATTTAGTAAAAAAAAATGCTATAAAATCTCATCAAATTGACTTTGTGAATTGCATAGTGTAGTTAAGTGTAGGTAGAGTATGATGCTAAATTACGATCTACAAGCATCGGGATGAACGAGGGTAATATCTTTTTTAAAATCGTGTCAGATAGAGTTATGTTTATATGAATAGTTGCTTAGATACCTGAAAGCTTAATTATGCATATGTATAGTGTATACTGTAGGTAGTATATTAATTTTTATTGATTAAATTTAGTAATAACTGTAGTGTAAAACACTATTTTGGAAGCATCACAAATTACGTTCTAAATGTCATTGATCTGAGACTTTACATAACATTACATTAAAACCCATTTTAGTATTAAGTATAACTAAGGGTGGGATTATCCAACTTCTTAAATTTAATCCCTAAATATAGTCGTAATTTTAATACGTAAATCTTGGTATAAACATATTGTTCTTAATGGTGTAGGTAGCGGTTAACCAATGTCTTAATTGTTATTTCTTAATACATAAACGAAATTTCAAAGTTCTCAACTATTAACTTTTACGTATTAAGAAATAAGAATTAAGAACGCGCTTGCGCTTTCACCACATTATTTTCGATCAGATGAGAGATGGAACGTGACCTTAACCAAACTATTCCGGCGCTATTTTGGATGATAATTTTTGTTCATATTTGAATCGTTTACTTATTAATTATATTGTTTATTAAAATATTAATTTTTTTATTATCTAGTTTTAGCCTTTTTTAATAGAATTAATCAATCTTTGATTAATTTGTCATCAATTTCAATGTCAATTCTTCCACTTCAGATTACGAATTATGAAATAAAAAATTATATAATCGTGTTTTTAATTTTTAGTAATTATTGACTAGTAATTACGACGTTGGATAATTCCACCCCACCGCTCTTTAAAGCGGAGCCTATAAGATATATATGCGCCGTCGCCATCTTTAATTCAGATTAACAATCGGAACATAATGTTAATTGATCTTAAAGTTTTTTATAATGCAATAAATATAATACAGTTATTATTACTAGAAAGTTAAAGACTGGTAGTAACTTTTATTAAGTTAACTTTTATATACATAAGTCGCTTTTATTCTAAAGTAAGTAAAGTTTTATTTTAAAGTAGGCCATGGTCGGAGTGAATCTATTTTCATTATTCGTTCAAAGAACGACAAATTTTTATTCTTCTCCTTCAACACTTTGACCCCAGTTTTGAAACTAGAGACGGGCAAAAAGAGGTAAATTATAAAAAATTCATTGTTTCAATATAAAATAAATAGACAGGGTGTTCCTTAATGGCATGCTAATATTGAAGGAGGCGTTTCTTGGCATCAATCTAAGAAAAAAAATGCTTATTAATGTGTGTGTGTCTAAACGTCTGAACTTTTGAAATACAGGGGGTCAAAGTTAGGAAATAAAAATGGAATTTCGGAGATATTTCTTAAATGGCTATATCGATTTACTTCAAATTTTGTACTAGTACATAACTTAGGAGCATCCATTTTTTCATTATGAAGAAAATTCAAAATTCACTCCAGCGACGTACCTAGAGATATTAATCTAGGGATATATACTCATATAATGGGTACGTCAATTTAAAATTTTGATTCAATATTATGAATTACCAAAGAAAACTATACAAAACATGCCTCTTGCACTGTCTTGCTATAACGTGCCATTTTCGAGAAAGAATTAGATAAAAATTGCTTGCTCAGTACTAGTTAAAATCGAATATTGATGATTATTTTAAATACATGAGTAAACAATTCGACGTTCTCACGAATTTTATTAATAGTAAAAACTTGATTGTATAGAACAAAAAATGTATTTAATTTATTTTTTTAACAAAACTTAATTAATATAATCTATTTCTTAACTTAACTATTTATTAACTAAAATTTTGATCAGCGATTGATAGTCCAAAAATGGTTGTTACCCTTTTTATTGAATATTGATTTCCCATCTTCGATCAACGATCGATTATGAGTTATTGCCGATTATATCCGGAACCATCCGAATTATTCCTCAATCTAATGAACTCATTGGGGTTCATTATGATTTGGAACATCCATGTGGGAATTGCTATTCAGCAAAATAATTAATTCTAAAAATGCTTAATTTATAAAATAGTGTAATAATGGTTATTAAAATAAATGTATAATGATAATTATATGAAAAAGAATAATTCTTAATACTAAGAATATTGTATTTAACCAGAATAGAAATAAGAATAAATGTTGTATGAAGATATTCATGACTCATGTATTAAAAAAGTACTATTTAGATCCATAGTTAGCTATTTAATAAGCTAACTAGGGGACATCTTATTAAATTATTAAACGAAACTGAAAATATAAAATTTTATATTTTTAAATTTCATAAAATTCCTGTTAGTTCAAGTACACCATTGAAAACGTCTTGCGAGTTATTTAAGATTTTAATGTACTTCTTAAAAGCCGTACACTATATCAGAAAAGTGCGAAAGACATGTTTCTTTTTTGTTTCCGGTGGTAATTCATAATATTGAATCAAAATTTTAAATAATCATTGACGTACCCATTATATCAGTATAAATCACTAGATTAATATCTCTAGGTACGTCACTGCAGCGAATTCAGAATTCTATTCATGATGAAAAAATGGAGGTTCCTAAGTTATGTACTAGTACAAAATTTGAAGTAAATCGATATAGCCATTTAAAAAATATCTCCGAAATTCCATTTTTATTTTCTAACTTTGACCCCTCTGTATTTCAAAAGTTCAGAGATTTAGACTCTACATAAATAAGAACTTCTTATTCTTAGATAATCACTCCTTCAGTATCAGCATGTCATTAAGGAACACCCTATATATGAATAATAAATCTGTCATATAAGTTGAATCAGAAATGGCGTCTTCAAATATTTAGAGTTCCAGTTATAATATATATCTATGAACTTGCAATATCAACTGCGCAATGCGCATGCTCTTGGACATTATGCTTTATCAGAAAATAGCATGATACCTACTTATGGTACGTGAAAATAACCTCACTATAAAATGAGCTTTAGAACTAATAGAAAATGCCAAATTCGCATAAAATTTCATTTGATGATCAACTTTATTATTTCCTTTGAAACTAGTATAGATATCAATTGCACTTCCATTATTTAAGCTGGTTTTATCATTTTAATGAATATCATTTTTATCCTATTTTTTTTTTTTTTTACTTCAGTTTCATTCCCTGTGTGGACAAAAGTTTTTACGAATGGAAAAATGAAGATAATAGGATTAAAATTTGAGTACAGACGATTTATTACTATCATTTGCTTGTGGTTGTTAACTCTATCTGTTCTAGAGGAAAAAACTAATTTGTGATTTTAGTGTTTTAATTTCATAAACAATTAATTAATAAAGTAATTGGAGCCACTAAAATAAATTCGCAGATAATTTTAGTAGTTGTGCCAAATCTACAATTTATTCGTCTATCTAAAATTAAACCAGGAAAAAAAATAATAAAAGATTTATTCTTTTATTAACAATTTTTAACTAATTTTTTCATCACATATTCGTCTGTATATATTATACACATATAAATATTTTTATTATTTTTGCTAGATTGGTATTAATAAGATTTTCTCTGCTTTTTTTCATCGCCCATCTGAAAAATGCCAAATATTTTATATTTTAAAGATAATTAATTAATCTAACAGTTTCGCTCCGGCATTTTACATAAATTACATATTTAGATTCTAATTTTGAATAAATATTTATTTTATAAATCAATTTCGCGGCTTTTTTTTTCTTCTTCTTCTTTTTTGATGTTTTCCATTCAGATTAATTTCTGTCTTTACTTTGTATGAATCATTTTATTTTTTTGTTTGGTATTTAGATTCAATATCAACACCACAATAGTAGAGCATTTTATTTATCTACTTATACACGCTCGATCCGTGCTAAACTTTAAATATATCAATTATTTACTTACTTAATTACGCTTACAGTGTGTACTATGTACATAGATACTTCCCCCGTTTAGTATAAATATGTTAAGACATAAGCCACTGTCTAATCCAATCAAATTTCTAGCTACATATCTATTCAAATATGTATAGAATGCACAAAATTTATTAGTAAAACTATACGTAACGAAGCTCCAACTATTCAATATGTATATGTCTAATTCTAATTAGGAATTGATTAATGAAAGGGAAAAATGAATTTAATTGTGCTCTGGAGCGTGATTGAACACAGATAAATTAATTTTGATTTAATAAACAGTGACATATATAGAATTAATATAATAGATAATAATAAATGAAATAAAATTAATTAAATGCTAAAAAATGCCGCAAATAAAAATTATAACTCGTGTCTTACCTTTTAGAAACTTTCAATTTTTTTTTTTTTTGCGCAAAAATTAACAATTTAATTCACATAATTAATTATATAAATTCCAGTATAAATAACGAATTGTCGAAAATAGAAAATACAATAATTTTTTTTAATCGCGAATTTCAAAAAAATTTTATTGTTTTTTTTTCACTTTTTCTTATCGTCTTTTTCTCCCAATATCCTGTCCCTATAGAATGCAAGTTTATCGCTTACTGGTGGTTTTAACTCGCATCATCATCATCATCATTGAAAGCGTCGGGACGTTCGTCCAAGCTATACATACATATGTATATATTATACCTATTCGTATTTAGATAGATAGATAGATAGATAGTATAGTCAAAAGAACTATATCAGTTTTATTACTGGGAAATGCCATTGAAACAAAACCAAAAACGGAAATAGCTATAGAGCTATATAAATAATACATCGATATCTATTAGTTAATTAGAATTAAGAAAGTTGAAAGAAGATAATTAAAACGTATATAATTAAACGTATATGTGTGTGGAATAATACGATCACCTCAGTATACTGTACCTACCAAATTTTTTAACTACTCTGTATACCATTCCATATTTCATATATTGTACATTTATGCACTTATACAATAGTATATTGTATATTTCGATACTATAAATGTTAATTTCAACCTAGTTAGCTATTTTATGCCACCCTAAGGAAGCATAATGCGATAAAATCGTTTAGGAAATTGAAAGGTTTAATCATTTCATATATCTTTTCCCTCTACAATTAAATTATGACGTTGATTTTAAACAAAATGGTAGAAGTGAATTTTAGAATAGTTTTGACGCGCCTTCACCGTTTTGTCATGAAAACGATTAACATAAAACTGAAGGTTACTGTCAATATTTTAAGTTCACCTATTTCGATAGATTTTTATCACTTATTATTAGACACATTAAACAAAATCAAGAAAATGATAGCCATTGACTCTAATTTATTTTCTATAAAACTTTTTAATAAATAAATAAATCAATTATGGTCTTGGATTTTTTTGCAAACTATAAAATATTCTAAATATAAGTAAAAAATATTCTAAAATATTAGGCCAAAAATTTTGGCGCCATCTGCCAAGCTAAGTAATAGTTTAAAAAACTTTTAAAAAAATTAAATTCTTTGTAAAATTAAAATATTGTAATCAATAATAAAAACAAATTATGTATAATTATTGTGAATAAATAAATATTATTATTTGTATTCAACTTTTATCATTTATTTGCTTTTTCAAAAGTACGTATTCAATTGGAATTCGAGAAAAAAAATCTGCTAAGATTATACACACACATATCCAGGTACTCACAGTACTATTATCCCGCAATATTTTAACAATAATCACATGTTGCCCTCCTGATTAAAACTAATAACATGAATAGTAATTTTTTTTTCCTACATTATATCCTCTTATACTATAAGAATGTTTATGTTATCTTTGAAGTACACTTAAAATGAATTATTACTTGTATGGTTAATTAAAATCATCAATAGATAATCATAATAAACAAAACATTAACAAGTCCACTTGATATATCTACATCTGATTTCAATTGTATGATAATGTGGAAGGATATAATAGTAAAATTATTTATTTTATGCTTACATTAAAATTATACACAACTTCCGAAATGGAAGCCATCGAAAAAAATAAAAAAGAAGATTCTTTAAAACCATCAGTAATCAATAAGGGTAAGGTACCACTAATAAATGAACATTGCTTTCTTAACATTTTGTAATTTAATTATTTTTAGGTCCTCGAATCGGTAAAAGACATGTAATCTCTCTATTAATGTTTTTCCTATTGGCTGTTGGTTATTCGATGCGAATTAATTTATCAGTTGGAATTGTTGCAATGACAAGTAATTCGAGTAGTCCAAATCCGGATATTCCAGTAAATCATTTTTTTAACTATCTATAAATTAAGCTAATTACAATCTTCAATTTATTTGCAATTGTAAAAACTGTAAAGAAATATAATGATGATTGAGCGTGTTTTATTTATACTGAATACGCGCCGTCACCATTTTGCCAAGAATAAGCTCAATTGTTAATTATTAAATTAACTATAATTAATATATTTAATTATATTAAACATATTGTCACTTTTCTATTACAGGTATACCATTGGACAAATACAAGTTTTATATTATCAACATTCTACATGGGATATATTTGTTTTCAAATTTTCGCAGGTGAATTGGGTAAACGATATGGACCAAAATGGTTTCTAGTAGGCACAATGATAATCAACTCAGGTCTGTCTTTTACGTAAATATCTTTATGTCTATATTATCAATAACACCTAAAAATAACTTTCATTGTTATTTGAACAGCATCAGAATATTATCGCCCACCTTTTTCATATATTTTGTATAGGAGTTCTCACTTTATACTAAAATAGATAATAATACTAAGAATAACAAATACCTAAATACCTGCATATAGAATCTGAAAATTATTGATAATAATAAAAAGAAAATAAAGTTGTTTTTAATAGCACTGTACAATTTATAGAGCGACTTATCGAAGCCATGCGCCTTTTCTTGATTATTATGTCATTTCAATTGCTTCTGAAGCATTCATAGATAAGATTCTTATATCTATAAAGAAAAATCAAACTATAAATCAATATTTCATCATTTTTTTCATTCAATTTGCTGTGGGCACTAGAAAATCTGACATAAACACCACAGAATTGAAAAAGCGATTAAACATTAATCTCAAACATCAATCAATCTTTTTTTTTTCTTTTTTTTTAGTTGCATGTATGTTAATTCCATTTATGGCAGCTAAATTTAGTTATTATGGTGTAATTGTTTGTAGGATAACACAAGGATTATTTCAAGGGTTTTTCTTTCCATCTACACAAAATATTTTAGCAAAATGGGCGCCAGTTGAAGAACGATCAACATTAGCCAATATAGTATATACAGGTATAATATAAAAGAACAATTTAAAAAGAATACCGTACACACATGTAATACTATCCATATACGCAGGCCCTGGTTGTGGTACAGCTTTTGCAATGTTAATTACCGGTCTCATTTCGGGGACCTGGGCAGGTTGGCCGACAGCATTCTATTTCTTTGGTAGTCTCGGTTTTCTTTGGACAATTTTATGGGTTTTGTTTGGTTCAAATAGCCCGGCTGATGATCGTTCAATTACATTGGATGAACGTAATTATATTGAAACATCATTAGATAGTGTGAACAAAAATCAAAAAGTAAATACATATATAATGGAAATGGCAATATATAAATTCTTTGGGCACTGAATCTGAAAATTTTTTATCAGTTAAGACTGGTTTCACATTGTATAGTATAGAAATCAGTTTCGGGCCAAAGTAAATAACAAAATTATTAGTTAAATAAATGTACGTAAAAGAATTGATTCGTGGTCTGAATTAAGATGCCTTTATTAACATATGAAACCAATCTGAAATCAAAGAATAAATATGTTATGTATGATAAAATGAAAAGTAGATATATTATACATAAGTATAGTTTTGTGCATATTTACTCTAATGGAAAAACATATTTCCAAAATAGCTTGCAAGCTACATCTAACGAAATAATTCTTAACAAAATGCTGAAGGGTTCCTAATAAAAAAATTAATACTCACCATTCTTTGTTGTACAACCGTTACTTGTACGATAAGAGCTGCAAAAAATTAAAGAAACATAAGACTGATAACTTCATTAACTAACTAACTTCTTTTATCCTATGTTAAACAGAATTTAAAAACACCATGGAAAGCGATTTTCACATCTCTTCCAGTATGGGCGATTATTGTTGCAAGTTTTGGTCAAATCTGGGGCTTTTCCGTATTACTAACAGAAATACCCAGTTATTTAAATAATGTTGCCAATCAGGATATTTCACATGTAAGTAAAGATCAATATCGATTTAAACCAGAGCTCTAAAAGGATTAGGTATTTGCAACCGCTATATTGAGTTCAACTTAATATTGCACTGTAAAATGCAGAATTAACCAGTGTATAATCACCTCTTTGCTTGCCCCTAGTTTCACAACAGAGGTCATAGTATTAGTTGTGGAATAAAAATTTGTCGTTGTTTGAACAAATAATGAAAACCGATTTACACAGATCATGGCCTATTTTATACTAATATTTACTATAGTTATCATTAACTTTCTTCTAATAATAACCATATTACAAAAAACATTAACATCAATTAATAATTATAGTGAATAATAAGCAATTGAACTCTTATAACAATTTTGATTGTCAGTATGTGATTTACCAATTTAATGTTAAATTTCATAATTAATAATTTACTTAGGATTCGCTGTTTTCATGTGCTCCATACGTGGCTGGTTTACTTTTTGGATTATCATTTGGTCCACTAGCAGATTGGTTAATAGTTAGCAAAGTCTTATCAACATTAGCAACACGTAGAATAATGCAATCAATTGGTAAAATCAACATAATACCTAATCATATTATATTACGATTAATTATTATAATTCATGTCTTTAATATTGCATAGGTTCATGTGTACCAGCGATAGCTTTAATTATTCTCGGCTTTGCGCCAAAAGACAACATTGCAATTATTGAAACCTTATTAATTATCGCTGTTGGTCTTAATGGTGCTGTATTATCTGGTGTTCAAGTAAATCACATTGATTTATCGCCACGATTTAGTGGTATACTTATGGGAATTGCTAATGGTTCATCTAATATATTGGCTGTTGTTACGCCTAATATGGTTCAAGGAATTGTCACAGATCCAGTATGTGCATTGATCAATACTTAAACCTAATGCAAACAAATATTTTTTATTAATTTTCCAGAAAGATGCCAGCCAATGGCGAATTATCTTTTTAACTGCCGCAGCAGTTTATATTATTTCAAATTTATTCTATGTCGTTTTTGCAAAAGCAAATCGTCAGTGGTGGGATAACTGTGATGATGACGAAAATAATCCAAAACATTCGTAACAGCAACAATTCTCATAGTAATTGAAATTGAAGAATAATTAATTTAATTTATTAATTTCATAAGTAACTGAAATTGTATTTTACAAATACAATGCTCAATTAATTGCAGTTGAATTTAGCCATTTAAAATTGAAAACACTATAGCATCTAGTTTTTCTTTATTATTAATATATTTAATAATATAATAATAATTATAATACAAATTCAACATACATGCGCAGGTATACTGGTGAATACAAATATTTATTTAAATAACAAATCAACTTTTTATAATAACAACAATATAGTATGGAAATTGCCACTGAAAAATTGGCTCTAAAATTATTCTATTTCCAAATATATTTAAAATTTCTTATTTAAAAAAAATCTATGTGTATAAATTAAGGAATGAGGAGAAAATCGTTAAATTGTTTACTAATATAATTAATAATTACTTAAGTATTATCACACAACGCTATTTAATTTAGCAAATAAGCTTTAATAAATATATTAAATTATGTAGGTATTATATGTATGTATTGGGATTGGCAGCTTTCGTTTAGTAATAATTTAGTTAAAAACGTTTGTTTGTATTAGTATAAATTTGTAAGAATATGACCATAATCAATTCGCTATTTTAAACAAAATATTATTACGTGGTATAGCCGATTAATGAATAATAAATTATGAATTAAATTTATAATAATTATTGTATGTAAAACTTCTGCAACGTTATTTATTCTTGACAAAATGGTGGTGAATTTGATTGATTAGATTATAAATGCAAACTCCACCAATTTATCGATTAGAGCTGTTGAGTTTTTTCAGTTCTTATTTTCAATAGCGATACAGTCTCTTTAAAATTTACACTCATGTCTATTTAAAACAATAAAAGCTATTAATCATTTAATTTAAAAATCAATCAAAACTATAGCGTGAAATCATTAACTTTACTGAACCCATGAGGCAGGGACCCATAATGGTTCACATTCTACCCGTCTAACTGCAGCTAAAAGTGCACTAAATGATTCCATTAAATCATCATTTTCTATTACTTCGTCGAAATAATGGGAATAAAGAAATTCAATACGTTCACCATGTGCTATCATGTCTTTAAACTCATCTTCCTAAAATAATAATAATAATAGAATAAACTAAGATATTGTACTAACAAAAATAATCATTTTAATCCAATCTCTTTGTTTACAATATTAATGATTATTTTATAATTAACGCAAAATATTCTTGACGAAATGGTGGAGGAATTTGCGCAATGATCACAATTATTTAATACCTTTAAATTGAAAGCTTTATTATGAATAGATAGTATCCTTGTAAAGCATAAATAAGAAACTAAATGTACTATACGTACAGTAAACCCTCTCGAATTATTCACATCAAATGTACTTCTAGCATGATTAACTTCTCTTGTTTCTTTTAACGTTTTTAATGGTGGTGGTTTTATATAAATTATAAATGGTTTTAATCGTGCTGTTCGAAGAATTTTCAGTGCTTGATAATGTGGATTTAATACACAAACATGACCATCATTAATAATTTTCTTTACATTACTTGCACTCGTACCTGGATTTTGTATAATTTTGAAATATTATAATATATGCAGTTTGCTCAGTTTTAAATTAGTCATTTACCATATAAATTGCCTTTGTATTCGCCAAATTCAATAAATTTCCCTTTATTAATTTCATCTTCCATATAATCGCGTGTCACAAAAAAGTATTCTTTACCATCTACCTCACCTGGTTTCATTGGTCTACTCGTATCTACAATTAAATTAGTTAATATGTACATGTTTGTATATATATCGCATTCAACAATATAACTAGGCTCTACTATATAAGGGGAAGTATTCGCAAGCGCCATTTTCGATTCAGTTGCCATAAGGGAACCTAATGTCAATTGAGGCTAATAATTTTTGTGTATTTATTATATATTCAATAAATATGAAATTTTATATAATATAGATATTATACAGTATTATATTATTACTATATTATACTAAAGTAAGCCAATTTTTATTATAAAGTAGGCCATGGGATCTGAGTATATATTTTTTGATTATTTGTTCAAATAACAATAAATTTTTAGTCCACAATCAACTTTTGGCTAGTTTTGAAACTAGAGACAAGTAAAATGACAACTATTTACAAATCATAGATTAATTTTACATTTTACAATGTAACCGGAACCGGAAATGGCGGCTGCAAATTTTGTTTAGCTCTAGTATAACTTACATGGTACTGGTGTACGATATTTGATCCGATCTAGATCAATTAACCGACGTTTTAATTCATTTCGACCAACGCCAGGTGGTCCTATTAATACAATTGGTCGATATACTCCTGGTCTTGGATATAATTTTGCTACTTCCTCATAAGTTGGTATCATTTCACGATCGAAATCGTCATTTTCTGCTGTATCGTAAATGATTTTTTTAGTTTTATTTTTATCCGAAACTAATAGACAGCGAGTGGGTGTCGGACTACATAATAGGCCGTCTCCAGGAGATAATATTGATAAAGGACAGAGGCCTATTACTATGTATGTAAATGTAATGCAGTAGCAAGAGAAGTAACAGTAGCAGCAGCGACGGCGGAGGCGACGACGGCGGCAGCAAATAGATGAATAAAAAATGATTCGTATTAGTGATATGATAATGATGATATAAAATCATGCGAAAATGAAAAATAATGTATGTATTATGAAAAGCATTTTAAGCAAATAAATAGAAGCTTTCCCTGAATATTTCTATTTCATGTATCAATTCAAATGTAACAGACCTGTATCGTCTTCATCATTTCTACCAGCAGCAGCTCGTTCTTTCACGACACGTTTCTCTTGTAATGCCCTGCTAGGAATCAATCCAGCTCTCATATGTTTATCACCCTCTTTTCGGGCTTGCCACCTTTAATTATCGAAGAATAAGACAATCAATATGGTTATTATATTTTCAGATACCTCTAGTATACAGGGTGTTTCAAATTCTAATGTAAGTATGGGGATCTTGGAAACGGTAAGAGATACGAGGTCGATTAAATTCTGGCAAAGTTACGCAATTTGGGACATACTAAAATGTTGTTTTAAAATTTGAGAAATTCCTGATATTTCAGGATATAAACGAAAAACACCGAAAATTTCGATTTTCGTTTTTTGTGAATAACTTGAAACGTACTTATCGTAGAGAAATAAAAATTGTACATTATCAAGGCACTTTTTTAAAAGCGTTTAACTGATGTCGTCAGGTATTCCACAGGACTTTAATTTGCTTAGATATTGAGTACAATTTTCGATATTCTTATGGACGCCATCTTGGATTGGCATAGATAAAGTACATGAAATTCCCATTGCAACCATGTATCACATCCACTACTTTAGATATTATTTAATACAAATACTGAAAAAAAATCTAATTCATCTTATTTAAATTCAAGTTCCATTTTTCTCAAAGAGACGTTATTTTGTATAATTATTATTATAAAATATTCTCTAATCTACGTCTCAAAGATTATATAATATATATTTAAATCAATATACATATAACGAATCATAACATAACACGTGTTTCGGTATAAACAATCATCAGATATTATGATAAGGATATAATTATAAAAAGAAATATTTATGAAACATAATTCAAATTGACAATTTAGAAAATTATGGCAATATACGAAGTTAATGACTTTTGCGAACAAGCCTAAAATTTTTTTATATTCTTTATCTGATTATAGTTTATACCGAAACACGTGTTATGTTATGATTCGTTATATGTATATAGATTTAAATATATATTATATAATTTTTGAGACGTAGATTGGAGAATATTTTATAATAATAATCATACTAATTCATCTTAGTTGGCTTTGGATAGTAGTAATATTAATAATAGTAATAAATATTCTCTAATAGTAGAAATTGAAAGAGTAATATAACTTTTATGGATATAATACATAAATACGTATCAGAAGCGCGGATTATATTTCTCTGACATGAGTAAAATATTTTAATTAAATCAAATCTTTCCTCATTCGAAAATCGCATTTTATTTAAATAATTTAATATGTAAAATAATTAAATAATGAAAACATATTAGAAGCAAATAATTTGACATATCAGAGCAATCCAGATTTTCTGTAACGACTATAATTATTAATTATCCAAAGCCAACTAAGATGAATTAGAATTTTTTTAAATTATTTCTATTAAATGATATCTAAAGTAGAGGATGTGATACATGGTTGCAAATGGGAATTCCATGTACTTTTTAAATCTATGACAATCCAAGATAGCGTCCATAAGAATATCGAAAATTGTACTCAATATCTAAGCAAATTAAAGTCCTGTGGAATACCTGACGACATCAGTCGACATCAACGCTTTTAAAATAGGACCTTAATAATGTACAATTTTTATTCCTCTACGATAAGTACTTTTAATAACTTTTAAAATAATAACTTTTCAAGTTATCAACGAAAAATGAAAATCGACATTTTTGTTTTTTTTTTATTATTTCCGGAAATATCAGGAATTTCTCAAATTTTGAAAAATCATTTTAGTAAGTCCAAAATTGTGTAACTTTGCCACAATTTAATCGACCTCGAATCTCTTACCGTTTCCGAAATCTCCATACTTACGAATTTGAAACACCCTGTATATACAAATATGGGGCCCTACCAAAACTGATCATCTTGACAAACAACATGAAGAACATCGCCTTTTTTAAAATCTAATCCAGCTTCTTTGCATGGAATTAGTGCATCGGCAGAGCTATCATAATTGAAATAAGCTCGAACTCGTACTTTACTTTCTCTAACATTGCCACTTTTATTTTCAGCTGGAATTAGTTTGAATGTTATGGTTCCTTCGGAATTTTGCTACAAAACATAATAGAAAATTAATAGGAAGGTAAAAATGAATGACGATCAAGAATATACAAATATACATACTAATATCGATAATACATCATTTGGTGTTTTGCCTTCAACACTAATAGCATTTACTTCAACAACTTCATCACCGATATGAATTAAACCAGATCGATCAGCTGCACCGCCATGCATTACCCTGGCAATAATTATACGTCCAGTTTGTTCATCAGTTTTAATTGTTGCACCCTATATACATATATAGGAAGTTAGTTTAATTGACATTGATATCAATAATTGAAAGATCTAATAAATACATAAACATATTTACATTTAAAGAAAACAAAGACTAATTTGTATTTGTGTGGCTGTGACTGGTACTATTCCAAATATCCTACTGCTATAATATTTATTTATATGGACTCGAAGATATAATAATGATTGCGAAAGGCATAATGTATATAGAAGTAAAAGTACATACATGCACTAAATAGAAGTGATTAAAGAATCATATAGTAGTAGAGAAGGTTTGAAAATTCATTTCAGATCATACTATTCTTTTGTTCAAACAAATCTTAGGCAAATTTCCAGCATAGTGTAAAATAAAATATGCCACAATATACTGTGTACAATGTTCTGTTGGTTTTCCAAAGAAAATATTGTTTGAGCGCATGCGCAATTGGTCATGTTATAAATGAATACCTCTTCGTTTACTTACAGTTTATAGTTTACAATTACATAAACTAAGTCACTATAAAATAAAAATTACATTATATTCTATCGATATATTATGGATGACTCTTTTAGTTCTCCATAAATATATCTATAAACATACAAAATGTATTGTATGTATGCACTTTTATACAAGTGAAATATAAGTAATGCGTATGCTCAGATACAGTACGATTTAAGTGATTAAAACAAACAAAATAGTTTTAAGACTAGAAAATTGCCTACTATGTTCCTATACAAGAAAATAACATTTAAGCAATCTAAGGCGGGTTTTACATATATAAAAATGGTGTAGGAAAGATTTGAAGTGTGTGAACAAGAACTGATTAACTAAACAATTTAAATAGGAGAAAAATGCAATGAAGAAAAATAGAAAATCGAAGCAAAAAAATTATTTCAATACATACAGTACGTATTTGTGTATACATACATGTGTATCCTAGATATGTTTTCAAATAGAACATGCTAAATGTGGTGCATGTAAAATTAAACTAACAATCAGATTGAAAAACATTTATCTTATGTTACTGTCATCACTTTCAGCATGTTTCATTTAATCAATATCTAATGGGAAAAAGTAGTATGAATAGCTGCTGAATTACAGGAAAATTGTTTGTTCGTTTTCGGTTTATTTTAGCCAATATACTTACAACAATTGGTTCTGCGCTTTCAGTACCAGTCTTTGCAAAAAAGAAAAATTAATTGCAATTTAAGCATTAATAATAGAACAAAAATTGAATTAATTTTTTTGTGTACAGACTTGATTATTAATTTATATTTATCTTACCAACGGTTCATTGCTTTTAACTAACTGAACTATTTTCACTGTTTCCTCATTATCGTCATCTTCTTCCATTGGTATATCAGGTAGATGGGGATAATAATCTTTTTGTGCGATTGAGTCATGAGCGCACAATAATCCCTGTTGTACAAAGAAAGCAAACATCAATAACAAACTAGAGAGCAGTACTCAACAATAAACAAAAAAATAGCAATTCTATATCTATAACTCTTCAAAAAGTTACTTGCTTGTATATGGGGCATTTGTAACATATGAAACAGTTCCTTACAATCCGGATTTACTTGAACTTTATTAATTAATACTTCTAAAACATCGGAAAGTACCTGCATACTGTCTGATAATACTGGTAGTGGAAAAAATCTGGAAAACAAACACGTAAATAATTGATTTTGATTCTTATATAAATCAGTTGCTTATATGAAATCAACCTTTCATAATTCCCAGTAGTTAATATCTTATTATGAATATGTACTAAAGCATTGAGTTCTTTCGATTTCAATAAATCATTTAGAAATGTAAGCTCTTCATTTGTTGTTTGTAAACTGGAAGTGTTTTGTAAGTTATCAACTAAATTGCCGATTGCTATAGAAGAAACTAAAAAGTAATAAGTTAAGTAATTATTATCTAACTATGCTTATTTTATTGTGGTATGCAAATTTACCTGTATCCAGCTTCTTCTGTCCGTTGGCCAAAAACCCTGATGCCATTCCAATAAAACTAAAAATAAGAGAAATTACCAGTTTAAACTAATTAGATCACAATAATAATAGATTTACCCACAACTTCAGAGTTGTGGATTCATTGCCAAATTGAATAAGTATAATAATTTTACAAGAGTACTACTGGGCAGTCCTAATACAAGAAGCCTACTAATTATTTACCATACATTGAATGTAGTAGACTATGGACTATATATAATTTTATTTATAAATCAAACGCAGCAAATTTTAGTAATTAGATATTAGAACGAAAGGTGAATAACCCTTATTCGAGTTAAAACAGTTGATTTTCCAAGTATTTTTCCATTTGTAGTGAAAAAAATACCAATTTTCATCAACTTATTAACTAACGATATAATATAAAGAATTTAAAATATTACCTGTGCGATTATAAAATCTGAGTTTTTTCATACCGACTTTTAAAGGAAATTTATCAATTTTCCGATGAAAACATGGCGTTTTCCATAAAATTGGAACACAAATACAATTAGCAAGATTTTCCAAATACAAGGTAATATAGGCAACTGCGCATACTAGTATTGGAAAATCAATAATTTCAAAACTTTTTTAAAGAACCGAAATCATTTTTAGGAAAATCTTAGAATTTAAAATAAACATAAATATAAACAATAATAAAGGTTAATTTTCAATTTAGAATAGTATTTCATTACAAAAATCATGTTTTACAAAAACATTGCGAAAAAGGATTATGCTACCCTCTATACAGAGCAGCCGAGATTACATCACATCGATTACCACACATGTTTATTTTCATCTAAACTTAACCAAACTATTTAATAAACAAATCTAAACAAACCAATTAATAATTTGGTTCTAAAATGTTTTATGAAGTATAACACTATCTATACGGATAGATAAAATGTTTAAAGCACCTAAACAATTAATTTCATCACACTCATTTTGCTACTATACAAAACCGCAACCAAAAAGTAGCAATTTGTACAGTCATACAGTGCTATTACCGAAAACAAAATTCCCATTAAAACTATTAGGAAAAAAACTTACTGAAAGAGATAAAAGAATTCATAAGGTCTCCATTTTATTGTTATCAATTCAATAGGACAAAAACTACGAGTTTTTTTTACCTTATTCTAGTTGGCGGCGTTTGATGATTTATATCAATGGCAAAGAACAAATTTAAATAAAACCAATAAAGAATTTATTTTACATGATGGCCCACCTTATGCTAATGGCAAACCTCATATTGGCCACGCAATAAATAAGGTATTGTCTTATCATTTGTATAGTATTGTGACTTATTTATATTTTATCAGTAGATCTTAAAAGATATAATCTTGAGATGGAACTTATTAAACAATAGAAAAATACATTATGTGCCAGGATGGGACTGTCATGGTTTACCTATAGAATTAAAAGCGTTATCACAGTCACAAAATGTGGATTCGATTCAGTTAAGAAAAACAGGTTGATGAGCTCTGCTTAAATTTTTATATTCTGTAATAACAAGCCCATTTTGCAGCTAGAGATTTTGCCAGCAAAACAATAAATGAACAAAAACTAATATTTCGTTCATGGGGTTTGATAGGCGATTGGGATAACTATTATGAGACGAAAAATGGGAATTATGTAAATAATCAGATTGAACAGTTTCTTAAATTGTATGAAAACAATTATGTTTATCGTGATTTCAAACCAGTTTACTGGAGCCCCTCATCCAAGTAGGCAACTATATGGTTGGTTGAAATTGATTTAATTTACTGAGTATTTAATTTTAGAACAGCATTAGCTGAATCCGAATTGGAATATAATGAAAATCATGAAAGTCCGGCAATTTTTGTTCGATGTAGAATAAACGAAATACCTAATGTTCCTAATTTAATTGACAAACAGTAAATATCGAATTAAATTATGGTCCATCCATTTTTATTAACTTTTGCTCGATTTAGAGTCTATGTAATTGTATGGACAACAACACCATGGACATTACCAAGTAACCAAGCGATTTCATACAATAATTCTTTGACATATTGTCTGATCAAATCGGCTAATCAAAAAGACGAAAGTGTATACATTATTGCAACTGAATCATTTGGTTCATTTTGTAAAGAAACCAATCAGGAGTATCTGTTATTAGGCGTTCATTCTGGTATGTTTTATACGGTTTTTTAACACGATTAATTGAAATTGCAATAGGTATTTTCAATTTCGTATATTTGAAGGTGATATGTTGCTAGATGCCACTTATATTCATCCGGTTTATAAAGAGAAATTATGCCGCTTTTATCATTCTAATCATGTGACAAGTTTAAAAGGAACTGGATTGGTACATACAGCTCCAGCACATGGGCCAGATGATTTTCTTGTTGCTATTAAACATAAGCTACCTATAGTAAGTATGTATAGATAGATAAATGATTGAGGTCTAACTTCAAGTAGCATAATCATTTGACATTTAACAACTCTTAAAGAACTTCAGGGAAGATTAAGGGTACAGCATAAGTTTTTTGTTCTCAAATTTCCCGATGGCAAGTTTCTTGAAGAAAAAAATTGCCGTTTGGCTATACAGTCGCCAATTTCTTTTTCGACAATTTCGATAGACATTAATAAATGCCAACGAGAGTAAAAAAATCTATCTGTCTAAAATAGGTCTATCTCATATTTTAATATTTATCTTTATGGTAAATTAGTACAGTAGTTACAATATACTATTCGTTACTAGATAAACAAAATTTTCAAAGCTGTTAATTTTTACAACAGTTTATTAAATATAAGCAGAAATATCAATTTTAATCTCTTGGGAATTAAAATTTTAGTTGGTACTCATGAATTTATACAAAATATTAGCAAACTTGCCGACAAGTGACAAGAAAAATAGCGCGCAGTACCTATTTTCGTCAAGTCCAAGAAAACTTGCCAAAAATTAACTTGCCGACAAGCAAACTTCTCAACTGTAAAGTCCATTTAACGTACTTACAAGATTTTGCAGCAAGTAGCGAAGTGAGAAAATTATAAAAATTCAATCAATAATTTAGTTTTCGACTAGAATGTAAAATAATCACCCACGACTTGAAAAATTCTTTAAAATTCGTTTGAATTATATTTGATTTAATGAATATACATTAATCACTGTTTAGATTGATCTTATAAACGAAGATGGTTGTTACACAAAAGCTGCAGGTACTTTACTGGAAAACAAATTTGTTTTAAACGCAGGAAATGATACAATAATAAATCTATTAGAAAATGATATAATTCATAAAAATACAATTGAACATAGTTATCCATATGATTGGAGAACAAAGAAACCGGTAATAATTAGAGCGAGCAAACAATGGTTTATGAAAACTGAAAAAATTAAGAGCCGAGCATTGGTAATGTTTTTGTTATGAATGTTGTAGCCAGACTGAAATAAGTATCGATTAATATGTATGATTTATTAGGAAGTTTTAGAACAAATCGATATATTACCGAAATCGAAAAGTGAAATATACAAAAGAATTCTTATTAATCAAGTACAAAATCGACCATATTGGTGTATATCACGGCAAAGGAAATGGGGCGTTCCTATTCCAGTTTTCTATGAGAAACACAGTGAAAATGTCTTACTGAATAAGTAAGTTTGAAATCTAAAGTAGCCGGGAAGCTAAAGAGTACGACATTTCATGTCGAATGTCAAAATTTTCTACCACAACACAGCCAAGATTATGAAGCAAGAAATATCGAGGTGTCTTCGCTATTTTTTCTTAAAGGCACACTAATTAGTGAAATACTAGATGCTCCTTTACCTCCGATCTAAAGAAAAACATTAAAATATATAAATTGTTTTATTTGAATTAAATAATTTTTTATTCTTCCAAATAGAGACACAATTGGTCACATTTCTAATCAGTTAAAACATCATGGTACAGATTTTTGGTGGAAATTGCCATTAAACGAATTATTGCCACGGAATTATTCCAGTAATTACGATCAATATGAAAAAGGCGAAGTGCGTTAAATTAGAATCTAATTATCTGAATTTTAATCAGCCAATTATTTTAATCAGTGTATTTTAGGATATTTTAGATATTTGGTTTGATAGCGGTTTATCCTGGTCTTATGTTTTAAATGAAAAATCAGCTGATTTATATCTAGAAGGTGTTGATCAATTTAATGGATGGTTTCAAACTAGTTTAATAACATCAGTAGCATTAAAAAATCAGGCACCATATAAAGCTATTCTGGTTCATGGTTATGCAGTTGATCAACATGGAAATAAAATGTCAAAATCTTTAGGAAATGTAATCGATCCAGTGGAGATTACTGAAGGTGATAGTAAAAATAAAAAGCAACCTTATGGTGTCGATGTTTTAAGGTACCAATTAATCAAAGAGACAAGAAATTAATTCGTCAAATGATTTATTGTTTACTACACAGATGGTGGGTAGCATCTCACGCAAATCAAGCAAGCCTTGCATCAATCGGTGATAATATATTGAATGAATCAATGGAAGAAATTCAGAAGATCCGTAGTACAATGCGATTTTGTTTAGGCGCTTTATTCGATTATAATCCCGACGAAAACAATGGTGATCAATTATTATTGATCGATCAATATATTTTGCATTTATTGTATCGGCTTAATGATCAGGTACGTATCATCGTCAAAGAAATGCAGTGTTTTAAGTATATGAAGTAACTTACAACTATGGAAGACTATAAGATATTTTAGTGTTATATTTAGGACTCGTTTATGAGTCCTAATAACCACAAAATATATGTCGTGTATTATTGGTTGCATATTTAATGACTTAATAATTATGTTTTCAAAAATCAAAACTTCTCTGCTCTACAATGCACATAATAACAGCAATTTACACAAAAGAATTACATTTTTCTTCCAGATTTCGCTTCATATGGAAAATTATCAATTCCATAAACTCAATTCGATTCTATTACCATTTCTAGTCAATCAAATATCTGCATTATACTTCTCAGCAATTAAGGATCGTTTATATTGCGAAACGGCTAATAGTAATAGTCGGAAATCAGCTCAATACACATTGCATCAAATTTTCAATCTTGTATCGCACTTAATAGCAAGTGTTTTACCACATTTAGTTGAAGAAATGCATATGTATTTGCCACATCATCAGCAAAAGCCATTTTTTATGAATAATAATCACGAACAGTGGTACTTAAAAATAGCCAACTGGAAAAATGATAATATAGAACAGATAATGGATTTAATTTTAAAAATTAGAAAAGAAATAAATCAAACATCTCAACAGCAACAAATTAGTACATCAGAATTGGATGTTTCTATAACATTTAACAATAAAGAATATGGATTTTTAATGGTAATTAGCAAGCATTCATAATAATAAAATTAATCTGGAGCTGATGAATAACTTCGTTGCATTTTTGTTTTTTTCTAGAATTTCATAAACAAAGAATCGCTCGAAGACGAAATACGCAATGTTTGTCAAATTTCAGATGCGTTTATTAATCAGAATATGGAAATTACGGATAATAGCATATACAAAATCAAAATTAGAAACAATTTAAACAAATTCAGTTGCCCACGATGTCGTGTAAAACAGGCAGAATATAAAAACGAATTATGCTTAAGATGCGAAAATGTTGTTAATAATAAATGTTAAATGATAAACAATTTATAAATTATTAAATGGAAATCAAAATAATAACTTATTTGTGATGATGATTATTATGATGATATTGATGACGCAAGAAAAAAATTCGGGCTCAGCCGGGATTTGAACCCGGGACCTCTCGCACCCAAAGCGAGAATCATACCCCTAGACCACTGAGCCGCATATTTAATCTATGACATAAATAACTAGTTAACAGAATGTAACCTAAATTGTTTAAATTTATTATCATTTTTACTGTATGAATATTTCATAACTTTTAATTATCTTTTCTTAGATAATTTTTGGTTTTGATATATTTATTTCATATATGAAGTATCTCATCTATACAATAATAATAATAAGTGTTATTATTCTTAAAATTGAAACTGGGGTATTCACCCATCAGAATTACTCGTTTTTTTTCTTTAATTACAAAACAACCTACCTACGCTTTTGCTTTATATTCGATCAATATTCAGATAGATAAAAGTAGATACGCACTTTTCAATATGACAATCAATTGTTTTGTAATTACAGGTAAATTTCTGGTAAATTTCCATTATGTATTTGTACTTCTAATGTTATCATCAGCAATGGTTACTGTTTTGGGCTGTACTAATAATACAACAGATAATTATACATTAAATAGACAAAAATTATTAGATTTAGAAAAAAAACAAGTTTTCTATGGACACGATGAACTGTTAAGCGGCAAAGAAATTAAAGTGAATAAGTACCTTTTACAAATAAAAAAGAAGGAATTACAGCATCTACAGATTTCCGACTTTTTACCAGCTAAGAATTTCTTGGAGGCTAAAAATGAAATAGAAAATTCCAAAGTAAGTACACAACAGATGTATAATTAATTATCAGACCCCGTATCATATACTATACGAAATTTTAGGTATTTCAATTAATCAAGAAAATTCCAAAAGGTTCATCGCTTCACACTCATATGCTGGCAGGCGTAAATATAAAATGGTTAATAAAAAACGTTACCTACAACGAACACATTTATGGTTGTTATACCTATATTACAAACAATAATAGAATTTTCAAATTGAAAGTATTAAATGATACAAATAAAAATGGCAATTGTCCATGGAAAAGCTTGAAAGAATATAGAAAAGAATTTCATGAGAAAAATGAAGATTTTGATGAGTTTTTAGAAGAACAATTAACATTAGGAATAAAAACTTTGGATCAAAGCCGCGATGAGGTTTGGACAAAGTTCAAAAATATATTTTCGACTTTATATGATTTAGTAACTTATCGGCCAATATTTGAGCAATACATTTATCGATTATTAGAGGAATTGTATCAAGATAATGTCTTCTATACTGAACTAAAAGGTTGGCATAAGTTTTGTAGGGATAAATATATAAAAAAAAATAAATACGATTGTATTTTATAGGCACTTTTATGCCTTTATACGATTTGAATGGTACCAAATATGATACGAAAGAGTTTTTTGAAAGGTTTATAAATGTAGTCGAAGAATTCAAAAAGTCACATGTAAATTTCATTGGAGTAAAATATATTCTTTCAATTTATCGAGGTGTAGATAATACTACTCTACGTAGTAATTTAGAAGAATTGATCCATTTCAAGAAAATATTTCCGAATTTCATTATAGGTGCGTAAAACTTTGACATAATGTATGTACAGTTGCCTAATTCTCGTCTAACTATCTGTATACTTCCAAAATATTAGGATTTGACTTGGTTGGGCTTGAAGAAGATGGAAAAAATCTAGTGGATTTTCACAAAGAACTTTTAGAAGTATCTAATCATTTAAATTTCTATTTTCATGCTGGTGAAACATATGAATTCGGTCGAACTGATTTAAATCTAATTGATGCCATTTTACTGAATGTCTCAAGAATTGGACATGGATTTGCACTAGCCAAACATCCCGAATTATTAAAAATTGCTAAAGAAAAAAATATTCCGTTAGAATTGTGTCCAATATCAAACCAAGTGTTGAAAGTAAAGTGTAATCATTTATAACGTATTTGAAGAAATACGTTATATGCGTAATATAATAATATTGTACATTATTTACAGCTTATTAGTGACCCTAGAAATCATCCAGTTGCAATACTATTATCGATAAATTATCCCGTAATCATTGGCAACGATGATCCTGCTGCCTGGAGTGCTACTGGATTAAGTTATGATTGGTTAATACTTTCTTCGCCCTAATTAAATTGATTTAATTTAATGATTAATTGTTATAGGTACATTGCGTTTATGTCAATGACTTGGGAAGATCATGGGCTAGAAATTTTTAAAAAGTTTGCAAAAAATTCAATTAAATACAGCGCAACTACCAGAAATCAGCATAAGCATATGATGAGTATATGGCATAAACAGTGGACATTATTTTTAGAAGAATTTGATTAAAATTATGTAATTAAAAAAATAGTAAATGCTAATAAATACATATATGTACTAGGACCTAAGACTTATGGTGGGTTTATACGGAAGAATAAGGGATAGGAAATAACGAATAGCCCCTAACGGTTAACATCGTTTATACAACCGCTTAATATAAAAATAATATACCAAACTTTGAAAATTATTCTTTGAATTTTTTCAGGATTCGGTCAGGTTTTCTTTTAAAAAAAACTCTTTTTATTGCTCCATATTTCGACTGTCCTTACAGTCTTCCTCAAGAGACTAAAACAATTCATTTATTAGTATTTAAATAAAAAATCATACCATAAAAATATATATATATATCGTAAAACCTGTCTACCATTTCTGGTGTAGGCTTGTTAGTCTTTTTTTTTTCCTTTTTTCTTTTTTTTTTTTCTTTCGTTCTCTAGGCTTATACGTTTTTGCTTCACGTCACTGCGTCGCTAAACTTTCTCCATTCTTTCCAGTTGTTTGCCATCCTACTAGCTTCACTCATCGTTATTCTTCTTCTTTGTAATATCTTTTCGATTATGTCATTCCAGGTAGTTTCAGGTCTCCCCCTTTTTCTTTTCTGCCCAGGTCTAGCTTCCCATACCCTTCTCACTTGTCTTTCTTGTCCCATTCTTTTCAGGTGACCCCACCATCCCAACTGCCTCTTCTCTATGTATTCGTGTATCGCCTCCATTCCCAGTTCTTTTCTTATTTCTTCATTCCTGATTCTTTCTCTCTTTGTCACTCCCTTTACTCTCCTCATGTATTTCATTTCTACCGCTTGAACTTTACTTATTTCCTTTTTATCTGTTATCCATGTCTCACATCCAAATGTCAGTATTGGTCTTATTATTGTTTTATATACGTTTATTTTTGTTTTCCTTGTTATTTCTTTTTTCCCCACAATCGTATTGCTGATACTGTAAAACACTTTCATTGCTTTTTCTACCCGACTGTTAATTTCTTCTTTTTGCTTTCCTGAACTAGATATTTCTACTCCCAGATATTTCCATTTCGTCACTTGCTCCAATTTTGCCTTATCTACCATGATTTTTATCTCATGTTGTTCCCCAATTACCATTACTTTTGTTTTCTCTTTACACATCTCCATTCCGTTCTCTCTAAGTGTTTCATTCCATTTATTTATGCTTGTCTGCAACTCTTTTTCGTTAGATGCTACCACCATTATATCGTCCTCAAATGCTCCAATCTTTACTTCAACTCTCTCCATATAATTCCATCCCACGTCAAGTCCTCTAGTTCTTTCTTTCGCTTTCTTTATTATTTTGTCCATGTAAATATTAAATAATGTTGGACTTAGTCCTCCTCCCTGTCTTAGTCCGTCTTTCGTTTTAAATTTTTTTGATTGTCTGTTTTTGACTATCACGCTATTTGAGTTTTCTTCATATATTTTTTTATTAAGCTAATCATTTTCCTGCTTATCTCTTTCTCTGCCATCATCTTCCACAATGTATCTCTTCTTACTTTATCAAATACTTTTTTTAAATCTAAAAAACCCATGTATACATTTTTTCCTTTTACTTATTTTTTCAACTATCTGCTTAATCGTAAATATATGGTCTTGAATTCTTCTTCCTTCCCTAAATCCTGACTCAGATTCGTCCAGAGCTTTCTCTATCTTAATTTTTATTCTCTCGTTTATCATCATTTCCAACACTTTCATGTTTGTATTTAATAGAGTAATTCCTCTGTAATTATTACAATCTTTCTTATCTCCTTTCTTAAAGATTGGTACTATCAGTGCATGCTGTCATTCTTTAGGTATTATTTGCTCTTTCCATATTTTGTTATATATGTCCAGCATTACCTGCCTTCCCTCTTCTCCCATATATTTTATCATTTCAGTCGTTATTGTGTCACTTCCTGGTGGTTTTCCATTCTTCAGTTGTTTTATGATCTTTTCCAATTCCTCCATATTAAATTCCTCTTCCTCGTCTTTGCATTCCTTTCTCTCTGTATTGTCTGCTTCTGTTGTCTCGTTCCTCTCTATATTGTCTGACAGCAGCTCTTCAAAGTATTGCTTCCATCTTTCCATTATTTCATCTTCCTGCTTTAATATTTCTCCTTCTTTGTTATTTATATATGTAGCACTGTTGGTCTTTCCTTTTCTTATTGTTCTTAGTCTACTATAGAATATTTTTTTTTCCTCTGTAGCTTCGTTTTCTAATTTATTGCCGAATTCTGCCAATTCATTTCTTTTCGCCTCTAATACTAATTGCTTCACTATTTTCCTTTCCTCCTTGTAACACTGATACGTTTCTCTATTTTTTTTTTTTTTTTGTAAATATTCCTTCAATTGTTTCTTTTTTAATCTCACTCTTCTCTTGATCTCTTCTGTCCACCATGCCGTTTGTTTTATTTTCTTATTTCTTTTTATTTTTCCACACACTTCCGAGTTTATTTGTAGTTATCATCTTTTTGAATTCCTCCCAACTCTCTTCCAAACTTAATGCCTTCTATTTCTCATTTCTGCTCTCGATCATCCTTTTCATTTTTTCTCTATATTGCTTTGCCAGCTCTCCGTCTTTTAGCCTATACGCTCTTATTTTCTCATATTTTATCTTATCTTCTTTTCTCTCTCTGTTGCCTGATTTTAGTGGTTTCTTTATTTTTGATATAACCATATAATGATCACTTCCCACTTCCGATCCTCTTGATACTTTTACATCTACTATGTTCTTTCTATTTTCATTTCCTGCTACTATGTAGTCTATTATTGATTTTTCATTTTTGCTGCTCATCTCTCAAGTATACTTGTGTATATCCTTGTGCTTATAATAAGTATTTGCTATAAACATATTGTTGATTCGGCAAAACTCTATCAATCTTTTTCCGTTATCATTTAGTATTGTCTCCCCATTCTGGCCCAATATTCTGCTCTCTCCTGTTTTTCCCTTTCCCACTATACTATTAACATCTCCTGCAATGTATATTTCGCCTTTTGCTCTTTCTACCGTCTCTGTTAACATTTCCCAGAATTTCTCTTTGTTCTCCTTTTTGTCGTCTTCATTTGGTCCATACACACTTATTATCGTTTGAATGCTCTCATTATCGTCCTTCATATTTATTGTCAATATCCTCTCTGAACACGCCTCCCATTCTTCTATATTGTGTGCCCATTCCTTTTTTATCATACATGCGACTCCCTCAGCTGCTCTTTTCTCTGTTTGCACTCCGCTGTATATAAATACACTTCCTTTCATTATTTTTTGTAATCCGTTATTGTAAGTATGTCTATCTTATTTTCCAGAAACTCATCTTCTAGTTCTATTTCTTTTCCCTATATGCTTCGTATATTCCATGTTGCTAATCTCCATATTTCTACATTTTTTCTTCTCATTGTTTTCTGCTCCTTTCCCCACTTCTTTGTCAGTTTTTTGTTTGTTTCTTCTCTTCTTCCCAGCTTCCATAATCTGTCCTATTTCTATATTGTTCCTCCTTTCGTTTATATATTTGGCACCTTTTGCTGGTGGCCATGTGCTCTATATCTTTACCTTTAATCCTTGTGCAGTTGGCGCATTTTATCTCATTTTTCTCACAATCTTTCCCTTCATGTCCTTCCTGTCCACATCTGTAGCATATCTCCGTTCTTGTACAGTACTTGGCTACATGCCCATAGCAGCAGCATTTATAGCAGATCGCGATCTTTACGTATTCCGCTACTTTGTTTTACAGTACTATCAATAATTTTCCTTTTTTTACCACGTACTTGAATATCTTCTTGTCAGATTCTACTACCCAGTCCTCCACATATTGTTTACTGTTCCTAAAGGTATTTTTTTTAACTGCTCTCATTACTGTTTTCACCTCTCTAATCCCCACCACTTTCCTTATTTCTTAATTTTCTCTTAATATTTCGTTTACTATTTCTTCTTCAGTATATCCTTGCTCAATTTTTTTTATTATAAACAACGGCTTTGTTTCTTTCATTTTCCTCATTGTCATTCCTTTTACTTCCTCCAGATTCTTCCCTATTTGCTCCTGTTGTAGCTCGTTTCTGCACTTCATCACTACCAATTCACTTCTAAATTTTTTTATTTCCTTTATACCTTCTTCACCTACTTCTTCTATGTACCTCTACTAAGGTTTTCTCTTATTTTTTCCATTACATTTTCCCCTTCTGCCGCTTTCACTGTGATTTCTCTTATTTTTTCTGGTGTTTTCCATCCCTGTATCTTTTTTGTACCATTTTCTTTTTTCCTTTCAGTGATGTCGTTTTGCTTCTTTCTTGGTTTATTGTACCTCCCACTGTCAATTCCAATATTTTCGTTTCTAATTCATCCATTCTGTTTTTAAATTGTTTCTCTATTTGTTCCAGTCTTTGTTCTACTTTATCTTTTTTTTCTGGTTTTTGTTTTTTCTCTTCATTCTCTATTTTTCCATACATTGTGGCGGACATTTTATCTACTATTTTTTCTATATTTTCTATGCTTTTTTCCATTTCTTCCCGAGTTTGTCCTTCTCTTTTATTCCCCTCTTTAAATACCCTAATTTCCCTTTGTATCATTTTGATTTGATTTATTATCTCCTCTGATACTCTGCTTGACTTTTTTTTACTATGTTCTCTTTCTTCTTTCCACTGAGCCATATCTGTCTGTCTTAGTTTTATTCTTTTTTCCATGCTATCCTCAACCTCGCTCATCACTACTACTCTATATGACTTGTTTGCCTTTTCTTGCTCCTCATATTCTTCATCTTCCTCTGTTGAGGTTTTTCTTTTTCTATTATCGACCTTTCCCACTGGTGGAGTTCTTTTGACTTTAGTCGCCACTTTAAATGGATTTTTATCCTCCATAATTATTTTTATTTTTATAAAAAAAAAAAAACTTTATTGTTATTTTAACTTTAAACTACTATATATAAACAATCAATACTCTGCTTATCTGTGTATCGACTTTTCGATTTCAGCACAAATAAGCATCCGACCACTTGAACCATTGAAGTAATAGGAATAATAATGAATAATTAATTTTATATTAATTGGTATTATGACAATATTAGAGATCAATTGTATATAAGAGGCGGGAATACTGATTATTTATTATAAATGAAATATAAATATCAAAATATCTATGTTTCTTTGCGTATAATAAGGTAATGCGCTTGCGTCAACCGAATAATGTAGGATAAGAATAAAGATAAAAGTTGGTCCACTTTAGGCGCTACTCCTTATTCTAATACGATGTATAAACGTTTCCATTCAGTTGCCTACCTTTAATTAATTTAATTCTGTAGTTAATAAAGTTAATTTAAATTAGTTCAGTATCAAATTTATTCTCTGCAACTGAAATTACACACGCTATTTCCCGAAATTATTGACAGACTAGGGAAGATCAATTTTGATTGACTTTGTACAATGTACAGTACAGTCAGATTTAAAAATTCTATGGTTAGGTTTGAACGGTTTTTAACATTTAATTTTATATTTATAAATATAAAACTATTTTGAGTGAATTTAAATATATTCATAACAGAAAAATGTATGTTCTATTTGAAACTGCAATAGGTTTCGCTATATTTAAAGTAAGTCTGACTTCTTTAAAATTTTAATATTGAAGTTGACCACATTCTTTCCATTCTATAATTTTCAGCTTTTGGATGAAAAGAAATTGGAACAAGTGGACTCTATAAGTAGTTTATTTGAAGATGTAGACAAAGCCCGCAATTTGTAAGTTTCTTGTTGTATTTTTGTTGCGTTTATTTCAATTATTTAAATCTATTTCAGTGTTAAATTAACACATTTCGAAAAATTTTCCGATGTAACTGAAGGTCTAGTAGCATCAACAGCAATAATTGAAGGCAAAGTACCTAAAACTCTTAAACATGCATTGAAGAAATCCATATTGAAAGATCCAAATTCTTCGTTAATGGTCGCCGATACGAAATTGGGTGCTGCAATCAAAGATAAATTTAATTTACAATGCGTATCGAATACGGCAATAAGCGAATTAATGAGAGGTATTCGATCGCAGCTTGATAGCTTACTATCAGGCACAGCTCAGCAGGATCTATCAGTGATGAGACCTTCATTGGCCCTTTCGCTGTCAAGATATAAATTGAAATTTTCACCTGATAAAGTAGACACCATGGTCATACAAGCAGTATGTCTGTTAGATGATTTAGATAAAGAGTTAAATAACTACATTATGAGGTAAAATACGAGTCTTCGCATTTACGAACGCATCGTTAAAATAAATTATAATTGCGATAGCTTTTTACAGGTGTCGAGAATGGTATGGTTGGCATTTTCCTGAATTGGGCAAAATGATAACGGACAATATCACCTACGCTAGAACTGTTAAAAACCTAGGTGTTAGAGAAAATGCTGCTAGTGCTGATTTATCTGATATTTTACCGGAAGAAGTAGAGGAGAAAGTAAGAATTTTAAATACATAAGTATATCAAAAACTTGATAATTCTATATCTCCTTTCTTTCTAGGTTAAAGAAGCAGCGGAAACTTCAATGGGTACAGAAATTGCTGATGATGATATGCTCAACATTTGTTGCCTATGTGATCAGATTATTGAATTATCAAATTATCGAACAGAATTATACGATTATTTACAGCGACGTATGATGGCAATAGCTCCAAATTTAACAGTTCTAGTTGGTGAACTTGTGGGTGGTAGACTTATATCACATGCTGGTAAATTATTGATGAAAAATTAACGTTTTTTAATTGATAAATTAAACCGTAATTATTTTCTTAGGTTCACTAATCAATCTTGCAAAACATCCTGCATCAACTATCCAGCTATTGGGAGCGGAAAAGGCGCTTTTTAGAGCTTTAAAAACAAAAAAAGATACACCCAAATATGGTTTGATATATCATTCACAATTAGTAGGTCAGTGCAGTCAGAAACTTAAAGGAAAAATGTCTAGGTAAATGAATTTTACTGTCAGATTATTAAAATGTTTCAATATTACTCTCAATAGGTGTCCGATAAATAATTCTTAATGTTTTAGAATGTTGGCGGCTAAAACTGCTCTAGCTATACGAGTTGATGCCTTAGGGGATGATACTAATCTAAATTTAGGTATGGAACATCGAGCTAAGCTAGAAACTCGTTTAAAACAATTAGAAGAGGGCAACATAAAAAAAATAAGTGGAACAGGTATGCAAAAGCATTGAAGAAAACTATCTACTGTAACATTTTTCAATAATGTGTCACATTACAGGAAAGGCTAAAGCAAAGTTCGAAAAATATCACAGTAAAAGCGAAGTCTTTCAATATCACGCAGCGGCGGACAGTACTTTACAAACCAAAAAACGAAAATGGGAAGATAACAAGGAGGAAATAAGTGAAGTATGTAAAAAATAAAGAGTTTTTGTATCATTCTTTAGTAGATATATAGTATACTGCGAGCAACATATTAGTCTAACCCTAGCGGTTAATCTTACACTTTTTTTCTTTTATTAATTTTAAGAATATCGTAAAAACTGAAGAAGTTAATGAGACCGAAGAACAAGTAAAAGATGAACCAACAACTAGTTCCAAAAAGAAAAAATCGAAAAAAGTTAAAGTCGAAGAAGAACCAGTGGTAAAAGTAGAAACTGAAACAACTCCGGTAGAGAAAAAGGCAAAACGACAACTAATAGAAGAATTGGGTGAAGTACAGACGGAGGACGTTGCAGTCGAACGAGAATCTGAAAAGAAGAAAAAGAAAAAATCGAAGAAAATGAAACATGAAGCGGAATGAGCCCAAATTCTTTTTACTATTAATTAAATTTAGTCTTAAGCGTAATTATTAAACTATATTTTGTTATACAATAGAATTGTAAAATACGTAATGGTAATAAGCATGTATTAATTCCAAAAATTCGTACATAAATTAATTCTTTTTTCAACTGAAATAATGATTATTTTTGCTAAAATTCATCATCTAATACTGGGTTCTGAACCTTCGCAGTTTTATCACATGTAAATGCTATTGTAATGGCATATCTTTCTCCAGTTTCCACCTACAATTAATATTAAGAACAAAAGATATAAATATAAAAATGTAAGGACGTGCACAAATATGACGACTGACAGTTGCAACTGCAAATGACTTATGCACAGGAATGGCGGTTTGATAACTACTTTGCGCCACTGTAGATAAACCCGTAACGAATGAACAAGCATAAAATAATTTTGAATCTGATGAAAAACGGTGTGAATAAATTGCACATTTTCATAAAAAATATATATATAATTCAATTAAAAAATAAACAAAACGAAGGCACATTATTATCACGATTACATAAACAGGTATGTAACTGAAAAACATAAACATAAATGGCACATTATGGCATAATAACCGCATCACAAAATCAAAAAATAAATAATACATTCTAATATATAATAAGTAAATAAGTTATACGTGTTATATAAATGCCCTATTATATAACATTGCGATGTTACATAATAAGGTATTAAAGATCATCTTTTATAATTAATGTTTCAGGAATGATGACTGAATCTTCAGTATCACTCACATATCCTTTTTCTCCAGTATAATGAGTGGGATGTAACAGCAATGGAGCTGCTGAAAATGCGACTAAATTCCTGTTCGGATAATGACGTTTCCAATCGTCTTGTGGATGTTTATCGAATAGAATTGGTAGATATTCATCTACTGGTACCTGAAAAGGAATATACAAGAATTAAATGTTATATGATGGTTAGTGTTTTAAAGTTAAATTTACCAATTTCTTTAGTGGTTGGGCATTAATAAGTTTTCTTGCACCGTTTAGACTTAATGCATAGCCTAAAGTCCAATATGAATATCCAACTTCAACGAGATAATTTGCACCATCAACCCATGGTTCATCTTGCTCTTGTAAACGTTTACGACCAAAGTAACTGCAAGAAACAGTAATCGTTTATATATCTACTGGATTACGAAATATATATTTTCCTACACTAAATCCCAATTTTCAATTCTTACAACCTCATTCATTAAATTGGCCACTTTATCTCGAAAATTTGGCTCAAATTTTATATCATCCTCTAAAACCAATGTTATTTTATAATTATTTTCAATAATCTGAAATTGTTTGAGGAAAACCAATTGTAACTAATAAATGTTTCGGATAATTAAAATTTTTACGTACTGTCTCCCATATACCATAATGACTTAAAAAACAACCAATTTCACCTAATTTCATCGGTCTTTTATGATATGGATCGAAAAAATTTGGCATAAATGAAATGGTTTGAAGAAATGTTTCATTTAATGTTCTAAAATTGGTTAAATTTTATATATGTAAATGTATAATTAATATATATTCATCATACTGTCCATCAACTGCATTAAAAGTTTCAACTTTTAATCCTAATTCATCAAAACATTCATTCATTCGCATCCTTCTATCATATCGTCTCTTCAAATTGATCATGAAAATTTTATCAAAGATCATTGAATCTTTTACTATTTGTTTAATGAATGGTTTTAGTATATTGTTCACATACAGAGGTTTACCTTCAATATTAATACAACAAATGAATAGAATGAATAGCAGAGATACATTCAATGGAGTTCCTGAGCCTACTATTTATTCTAGACATTTTTAAACGCTAAAGTATTCAAAATGAATGTTCTAAAGGAATACTGCATATGAACGGAACAATGAAGCCCAAAAATAGTAGGTCCAGACACTTTAATTTATTATAAACCATAGTTCCAAGGGCGGGCAAGTAAGTGTAGTAAATGTGCTACTACTACTACTACTACTAATAATAATAATAATAAGCAACTGCAAATACTAATATGTAATTGGTGTATTAAGTGTTGCAAGCGGAAATTTGATTCTAATATCGATAATTATCATGTGCTCTTCAACATTTTTCATATGTCCCTGAATTTTGCTACAAAAAACATACCAGAATTTAGTACGTCCAATTTAATATTTAACAGATTTTGATAATCCTCATTAAAATCGCCAGTTTGTTCTAATGGTACTGTAATATATCCAAATATATCTTCATTACATAAAAGTAATGGCACATTATTGAATTTGGCACTAAGTGCAAAAACTATAATATCATCAAATGGCCCATTAAATCCGACAATGTTTTCTGGTTTATAGGTCAACAAGTCAGATTCGATTTGTCTTAAATCAATTAGTACACAAGAATGTATCATTGGAACATTAAAACAACTAATATTCTGTCGTTCTAATATTGGTTTATATGCATCGGTACGTAAATAATAAAAATCTTCTGTCATGCCATGCCAAAAATTTGAATATAAGCCAGTTGATAAAAGCATTGGAGCAACAACAATCAATTTTTTGCTTATTAAATATTTTAATGTTTCCGGATTTGTTAGAAAAACATCGGCATCAATTGCCTACAAAATACATACGTACGTACAATTGTTCGTATTGCACATGCAAGAATAAACAATTTACCAGAAAATAATCAGCCCAAACGTTTCGAGCATGATTCAATCCTGTTTCCCTTGTTTCTATCATATGGTTAAAACGTTCATATGTCCAATGAGCAATACCTTCCTCATCTAATAAAATAAGCACCCTCTTAATTATATAATTCAAACGATAAACTGTAAAATACCGACTATGATATGATGTGTCCGCTCCGCTATCTTCAAATTCTATATGGATGAAATGATACGAACGTTTTACAGTTTCAACCCATGTTTGTAATATTTCAAGACTGTTATCAATATTATGATCTGTTTTAATCCTACAAAACACTCTTAACTTATTGTTAACAATTTAAATAGGGAAAAGTTTTATTTGGAAATTAAACTGTTGATTTGTTGATTGAGGTTAGGATTTCATAAACAAATACTATTTTTTTAATCTTAATAGTAAAAGAGACTTACCAAATCGATATACGTTCTTTTGGGTAATTTAAACGTTCTAAATTTGATAGAAAATAAGGCAAAGTATGTCCTTTATTCCTAACTAAAATTGATATGAAAATTGTTGGAGCCTTGAAATCTGCATTGACCGAAGATGTTGAAAAAAACATTAATAACAGGAATAAACTTATATACTTAAACATTATTTTCTGCCAATTATTAGAAAACAACGTTGAGTGGGTTAATTACATTAAGTTTAATTTTACACACGGATTTACATTTAAAAACGGATGTGGCGGTGCTCAAACCGGAAGTAGCCAATTAATGTCATAGGCCATAGATAAACAATGTAATTTTAATCCAAGTTAAACTTAATTTATTAATTTTAGTTAAACACACACGTTTAAATACAAATCTAATCTAAGATTAAACAAATTCCACCGAGAGTACCGGGGTGTTAATACTGTCAATGATGAGCTGATCATCTGATGCTGATGTGATGAGTACTATTCTGTGTAACTGTTAATATGATATAAAAATTAAGGACTATAAGAAGGAGTGGAAACAAAACGACTGAATAAAAGTCCAAATTCAAAATACTTCTGAGCTTGAAAATGCCGCCATCAATATGTTCTCGGCGACACAAAGCATTAGTTAAAGTTTGAGTTTGACAGTTACCATTGACGGCGTATATGCCTTGTTTTTTTATGTTTTACTTTTAATTTTCATTTAAACTTAATTTCATTATTTATATTATCTCGTAAGATTAACATATAAAATGTACAAATGACAGACGTTGATTAGTTGGGAGTTGCAAGACTGGTGCCGTATTCATAGTCCCACACTTAAGTAACCCTTAAGCATTACTTTTTAAAGTGCACATGCAGTCAAGAGGCTAGAACTGTGACCCTAATGCCCGTATTTATAGTCGTTTGGATAAATGAACCTTAACACAAACTTACCCAAGTATTTTATAAGTATCACTTCCCCCTTATACTAATTTCAGTTTTATAGTCAATAGTTGAATAATACTCATATGAGGGAAATTAAAGTGCTCATTGTCATAACAGAACCTTATTACAATTCACTTAAGGGTACTAGAATTGTGTGCTAAGCGTTAAGGGAAATTTTGATCTCAAAAAAAGCTAATCGATGACTATAAAACTGATTTCTGTTGCTAAGTGATACTACAGTGGAAAGTGATATTTAATGGCCGTATTCATAGTCCTACCCCAAGTAGCACAGATACGTCATAATAACGACGTACGTAACGACGTTTAAACCGATTTTGAATGGCACCAATTTCTGTCTCACTTTGAGTTGTTGCGGAAAATCGGATCTGAATAGCACCTAAAACACAAAACTCAGTCAGCATTGGTTACTCAACCAGCTGAATGGTTATTGTTAATTAAATAGACTTACGGATAATAACGGAATCTAACTGAGTTTTCTCAAATGGAGTTTTTCAAATTTCGCTGTCTCGCGAAATCATATTGTGCGATATTGTTGACAAATTATATTGTTGGTCAACTAAAACCTTAAAATTTTATTCGTTTGATTGCTATTTTAGGTGCCTCTTAGAAATGAAAGATATGTTGCCTAAAATAAATTTAAAAGATAAAGAATAGCACATTTTTTAATTATGTCATCTACTTCATTTCTTACTAATTGCAATCACTCTCTTCTTCATTAAAGTACAATTCCAATAATAGCAAATCTTCAATTGTAATTATCGGGAATTTCACTGGAATATTTATAGATATGTCTGTCGATATAACGACATAATGGTTAATATATGACATAATACCTGATAAGTTGTACTTTTTTAGAAACTAAATATTGTCAAACTGAGCCAAAATGTAAAAAAATGGCAATCGTAAACAATACTGGCGCGTTTTAAGCATATTGCTGTCAAATGACGAAGATAGACGAATTTAAAACATTGCTGCCCTATGCACGAATACTTCAGTACCAAAAATTAAGGCGAAAAAGAAAATTATTTTTCTGTTATATTTATTATATTTTAGACATATTTATTGTCTTAAACTTAAACTAAAAACTAATACTTATTTTTTAGACATAAAAAGATTTTATGTACAGAATTAATCTCGATTGATTTTTTTATATATCACTCGAACATATTCGGAATAATTAATGTCACAAACGAAACCTTGATTTTTTTTCTTATTTGTATAATGGATATTATAAATCAGAATGTGATTTATATCCAAAATTGTAACAAATACTATAGATAGCAATACGTCCGGCTCCCTATTTTTTACATACATTTTAAGGCAAGTAGTGAAATGGAAACACCTTTCAGGATGTGTTGCCTCTATATCCTAAAGTTGTAGATCAATGTAACAATTAAAATCAACAATTTTGGAAAAATAACGTTCATGTTTGTGCTGCAATTATATTCATATTATTTGTAACTTAAGTAAACATCATTTATAAAGTGTTATGAACTATTGTAAGCTATAATATGATGTAATTGCACCTGCTACCGCTAAGGGAGCGAAAGCCAATATTTACGAAAAGCTAGACGTATGTTATTTAACATACGTTAATAACATAGATCTATGTTATTTGGTTGTAATCATAATATACTTACGTTAGATATACACAAAGAGTGAGAGTATAAAAGTTTATCTAAGAGTTTTGGAAAAATGAAGACACTTATATATATGAACTTAATCTTATTACTAAAATATACTTATCTAACTATACTACTATAAAATCTTTTTACTGACTAAAAAATAATTTCATTTTGAAATTATTGAAATTGCCAATTTTCATATTTAGAAAATATGAATTCAATTCAATTTCATTGAAATGAAGTTGATGAGCAATGAAGCTGATTCTCACCGATCAATTTTGAAACGTGCTGTTACTTAATTTCGGTTAGATTTGAAAGACTCTGGTCGAACACTAGATACATCGGTTTACCAACCGATAAATTCTGAAAAGTGCCCACTGTTTATCTGCTGTTGCTAATGCTTCCGTAATAGAATACAATTCTGTATTCTGTGACATCTGTCAGAATACTTCAGATATAATTTCTTGTCCATGATCGGACTAGAAGCTTCGTGCTGCTTCATTCGTTAATAATTTTCTTTGTACTTTTCCGCTGAATTTAAACATTCGATCATTATATTGTAAATATTAATAGCTCCTATTCAATAAACTTATATAAAGGTAAGTTAAAATGTATGTCGTATACTATTCTTAACTTAATTGAAGCAAGATTTTCTATTTTTGTTCACTTTATTATTCATAATTGACGTTCCAAACAATTTTCGTAATGGCATTCATCGCCCTGCCAAATTTTCCAATTTTAATTCAAATTGTCTTTCTTCCAAAATCTTGTAATTTAGGAAATACGTAATGTCAAATAGAAGAAGTGACCCTAGGGGCGGCAATCATTTTTCTCCGGCATTCTCTAACCTTAACGTCAACCCCTGGCAAAGCAGTCAACGTACTAATGCTCTGAATCAGAGCGGAATACTTTCCCAATTAAGAACAAATCCACAGTTTGCCATAGCTTTATCGACCTTACTTCAGCCTCAGCAGCAGCAACTACCATCATTACTTTCTTTGAATACATCCGGTTATTCTGATAGTCGTGATTTCGGTAGATTTAGTGGTGACCGACGCCGTGATTTTAGGCGCAATGAGCCCTACACGAAGGTATGAATAATTAATCTTAATTCGTCTAGGCAATTTTGTGTAATTTTCTTCACCTTTTTAATGTTCTGTTATACAAATAGAAATAGATTTTTTCATGTAGGTACATTGAAACAAATGTCTACAACCTGTTAGTCAACAAATATTTTTCAATTGTTGTAATGCAAATGATTTTCCATAAAGTCTGAATCATTTATCGTACGATTCTACGATTTAGCCCTTTTTTTTGTGCTTTGTTACAATTCATATAACAGAGTAAAACAAAGTTTTTCTACAAATTCATTGTAGTCTGTCGCGATTCGGATTCATGAGTTTCTTAAAGAGATATTTTATATAACGGAATGTTACAATATCTCAAATACCGGCAATATTCTACAGACCATATACATTTATTAGCTTTCTTTTTATTAATAATGATTTAACTGGATACTTATAAGCCATATTTCAAAAATCTTTTATTCTTAAATCTGTATGTGTACATACAAATCATGTCAATATTATAATGGTCTTTACATGGATTTCAGGAAAACATTTTCTTCTAATTATCATGACCTGGCCTAAGATACATAAATGCTATTTGTATTTGAATAACATGAACAATTATTTTTTCAAAGGAAATACCTATAAATATCAAACAATAGTCAATAAGCTATGCATTGTTCCAAAGAAAAAATTCTAGTCTTCTATGCATATTTTTTATAAGGAAAGTTCTTGATTGATTCAAATTGTTCTAAGGAAATTATTTAAATATCATTGTAACGATAGTAATGGGAAGTCTTCAACCAACTATACTTTTTTTTGTTTTGAATTTTTTTTATAGACAATCACTAGGTTTATTTGCAAAAAAATTGATATAAGTTTCAGTTTTGGAAAGTATTTAATTTTTCTTCTATTATTTATTGGGAACGAGGAATCAACCACTTATAGATGGAATAGTTTTCTTAGAGGAAATATACTATTACTAAGGCTGCAACGATATTAATTGCAATTGAATTGCTAAATTAAAAATTGAATTTTTAAGTGAAATTGATGAATTTTGAATAAAAAAGTCAAAATTTTTAACGTATAGAAACAAAAATATTTTATAAAAAATCGTTAAGCATGCTATAAAGTGGACTTCACAATTGACAAGTTTTTTTGTCGATAGCAAGTTTTTTAAAGTAAAAGATTGTCGTTCTAAGCGTAAAATATTTTAATATTCTTAAATTCAGGGAAATGGAGTTTGGAGAACTGACAGAAGATTCAGACAGTCACAAAGTGATAAAAAGAGGGACGACCAAAAGTCGGAAGCTAAAAAAGATGTATCGAAGGAAAAGGTATGTTTTTATGAATGTAAACGTGAGTTTGGTCTGGTTCAGACTAAGTGGAAACAGCATTTCGTTCTTCATCTATATAAATGTTGCACCTTAAGTTGAAGTATTCACCCATACTCCAAAGTTTTGGACTCGACAACTTAACACTATTTATTTGGTACATTATAAAATTCTTATTTTTCATGATCAGTTAATTGAAAGCATCGATCTATCAGTGGAAGAAAGTATTAATGAAGAAAATAAAGAAGATAAAAGAGATTGGAAGGATGAAAAAAATCGGGCTGAAGGAAAAGAGCACACCGAGGCAGAGAGTAAGAGTAAATATGTTTTTTTTTTGCTATTATTTGTGTTCATCTTTTTTCTATAGGAAAAAATGCCAAAGGAAAAGAGGGCAAATTTGCTGGTGTGCCAGCAAAATATCTAAACTGTTTTGTATGTAATAAACAGATGTGGAATGGAGAATCAATGAGAAAACATCTTAAAGGTAATTAAGATATTGTTTATACTCGTCAGTCTTTACTATCGCGAACTATAAGGAGTTGAAAATTAACCTAACAAAAGTCAAAGTATCTACGGGTAGAAATTTTTTATCTACCAGAGAGATTCGTGTTACTAGTGCTGAATGTCAGAGCAGTGGCGTGCTTTGTTGTTGTTTCGTTTTCAAATCATTTTCATAATTTTACATTAATTTGGATATTTAAAATAATCCATAGTATTCTAGAGAAACGGTAAATCTATTGAATAAAAAATGTAATTTTTTATTTTTATATTAAAAATTAACAATTATTGTTGTATTATATTTTTACCCAATAGCACGCCACTGATTATAACATTAATAATTTGGGGAAAAAAACAAAATTATGCCCATTTTTTTAAATAAAAATTGTTGTGTTATATTAAATACTCATTATGGCAATCATAATTTTAATTTACTGCAATAAAATCTACGATATTCTTTAAAAATAAGAAAGTTTGATTTTCTCATAAAAGTATTGTCAAAGATATAGGTTCTATTAATCGCAGCATCCCCTAATGGCACCACCCCCCCTTTTTTTTCGTGCTCATTCCTTATAGTTCTCCATGGTCTTTACCATATACTTAAATTAATGTTATTTTTATATATTCAATTTCAAGGGCGAGCCCATTACGAAATGCTTAAAGCCTTGGAAGAAAATATTCATATTTGCGTGAATATATTAAGAGAGAACATGCGTCTATCTGAAGAACGTAAAGTTATTGAACTAAAACGACAAGATCGCCTTAAAAAATATGGTGGTAGAAAAAATTTCGGAGATATTACAAGCCATTGTAATATGTGCGATCTGAAATTTCTGGGAAAAATTGTCACTCACAGAAAGTAAGCATTTAATTGTATGTACTAGAATATTTATAATGTTACATTAATATTTTCTATTGATTAGATCTCATGAACATCAACGATTAAAACGGTATTTACATCCAACTTGTCGTATTTGCGAGAAGGAATTTCCATCCAGAATGGAATGGATTGAACATCGTTTAACTCCCGATCATTTAATCAAATTTCATGAAATATCAAAGAAACCCGTTGGGGGTAAAAATGGAGATGAAATAGTGGAGTCAATGGAGACAGAATCAAATATCGATGAGGCCCCACAACAAGGAGACGACGATAATGAAGTTGATCGAGAAGCGAACGCTGAGAATGCTGATACTGAAGATCTGCAAGATTTGGCCTTGGAACCATTGCTAGACGAAGCGTTACAAATGGAAAACGACGATCCAATTTTAGAACTAGATGATGTTTTAGATGGGTTTCAAAATCGAATACCAGCATATAAACGAGATAGACAAATTTCGGTAAAGAGTATACAGCCGTTTACTGGTTTTGTATGCATTTTGTGTCATAAAAGTTTTGTTAACGAAAATGATTCTCAGGTAAGCCATAGAAACATTGTGTGGCTCTTTGACAAATATTTGCTGTTTTTTTATTCATATAAAAATAGTGTTTTCTTTATTGTAGAATCACTTGAAAACAAGATACCATTATTATAAATTTATCGAAACTCTAAAAGAACAGTTTGAAAGAAACGAACGGAAATCAAAGAAAACTGAGAAACAAGCCCAGAAAGAAACTGACAGCATTGAAGATACGCAGAATTGCCAAGAAAATGGTAAACTAGAAGCGGAGGGTGGTGAAGATGAAGGTTGAAATATTTACAAAACATTAACCTTATGACTTTTCTTTAATCGCCTACTTATTTTAATAGATATTTCGGAAATGAAGAAAAACGATGAAAATGTTGAAATGTATGATCCCGCAATTTATACTGGAAGTCATCATGATGATGATGATGAGGATGATGAAGATGGATATGTGGATGAACTGAACAATACACAAGTCAGTGATGGTGAAGATTCCGAGGCACCAATTTTGGTTGAAGATGATGAAGAAGACGAAACTTATGCTTCTATGGATACTGCAGTTATTGCTGTTTCTGTTGAGGCTGCCGATAATGTTACTGTGACCGTAGTTAACCCTGCAGCTATAGCTACTGATCAGCCTGAAACTCAACCAGAATCGGAAAACAAACCTGATATTGTGCAGGTAATTAAAGAATATTCGTTTATTCAGTAAATAAAAAATCCTGACAGATGTGTCTTCGAGTGATTGATGCAATAGGCTCTAGGACCGGATACAATGCTACTTATCAGAATTGACAGGTCCTTGGAGTGTTGTTGTCAATGTATGTTAACATGTCTTCTGTAGTTTGTTGTTTATCAAACTTAATTTTAATTCATAGTCGTGAGACTCGTAAGAAAATAAAATAACGATTATACAATTTTTCCATTCTTAATTTTAAAAAAAATAAGAAATGACATTGACATTTCCTATCTTTTATATTTTTAACTTTTAGAAAATTCTGTTATTGGTCAATTTATTTTGTGTGTACAGATTCGACCAATCGGTCTAAAAATATGTTACAGCGCTATTTTTCAGTGTGAATGTGGTAAAAAGAATTCAAGAAATGTGATTTGCCGTATTGAACCGCATGCGTATAAATCACGTTTTCTTATTTCGTATTTTTTTAAAATTAAAAATTTTGAGATCGCTAAAATTACTAATTAAGAAATAAAAGTCCTGAAAAATTCTTACATTGCTTTATTCTAAATTAACTTCTAGCGAAACCCGCTAAAACTTCAGACACCTCAAAAATCACCGAAACCATCTCCGGCCTCTACTCCTGCTGCTGCGCAAAATACTACTCCATCTCGATCTAAGTCAACGACTTTGCAAGCAATGCAAAATAGAACGAATGTCAGAAATGGTACGGGTCCTAGAAGCAAAAGAGGGCGAAGAAGCTAGTTTACATAGTACTAAAGTTTAGTACTTAATCTACATAGATTAATAAATTTTATGATGTTGAAATACGTAGTATTTTAATGTTAGATTAAGTAGTGCTGGTTTTTTGATATGTTTTTGTATCCGTGCACTCTAATCGCAATAGAAAAAGCCATTCAGCAATTGGCATTTCAATTGTTTTTTTTTTTTTAATTACTGGTCATTTAAACAATAAAACAGGCGGATAAATGTAGCCATTATGTCAACACTAAAGGCAATTTTTATTAAGTAAACTTATATAAACACAAATTTAAATATAACTTAATTCAATAATAAACAGTCGATTTTCTTATCCATAATATCATCAACAATAACATAAATGCATATATGTATGTATAAAAAATAGAATCGATAGAGTTCGATAAATATGTAAACAGGTAGTTTAAAGAGTAGGTACTCTATGTTCTTCTAGTATACATATACATCTATGTATCTCATTAAAAATGCAGACTTGTATCTCTTGAACTTATCTTCTAATTTTCGGTATTATCTTCTTCAGAACTCTCAACGTTTTCGTCTTTTGTTTTGTTTTTCTCTTTTGATTCTTTATGTTGAAAACTAAGGCTTTTTTTATTAAAATCTAATGTCATTATGCCTAAATCACCACTGAATCGATTTTTGGTAACCTGAATACGTATTTTATAGTATAATTTTTTCTACCCTACATAGCAAATATTACTTACTTGCAAATATTTCCTTTTCGTTTGAGTAAGTACATTGTTGTTTTGTATAATTAAAACATTATCAGCTTCTTGGGATGCTTTCGCTCCACCAAATATTGAACTATTTGTTAATAAATCATTGTCAGCTTCTTTTCTGTCATAGAGTTGTGATTAATAGAATAATTTGCCATAGCTAAATTCAATTACACCTGTATCTATCTACCTGGGATGTATAATTAACGTGACATGACAGTTTTTTTTCGTAGCAAATGTACGAAATGCTGCTACAATAAGATCCTGGAGAAAAAATCGATCCATATATTTATTTTCCGATATTCCCATCATGAATTGTAAATTATCGATAATTAAATGAGCAATATCATGAACATATGCTGCATGCTCGACGGCCTAATAAGTCAAAATTATTCATTAGAAATCGGGAACTAATTTAGTCGATCAATTTTGCTGTTAGTACTTCTAGAACGACTTTAACTGTTTGTTGCCCTTGAAACGTCATAAAATAAATTGGTAACTTTTCAAATTTGTCCGCTTCCCTATCAAATAAATCCAAATTTTCTTGCAATGGAAATCCTGCCATTTGTTGTAACATGGTTTGTGCTAATCGGGTATTCTTAATTTCAAAACTACCCCATAATGTATTTACCTATATAAACATAGACAAGAATAATAATAAGTTGTCATTATACACTTTTTCTCGTAGTTGATTTACTCCTTGCATTGCTAAATCCAATGAATATTCACTAATAAATGTTGTTTTACCCGAACCAGTTGGCCCGGTTAATATTGTTAATTCACCTCTTCTATGACCTTTTAATATTTTATTTAGTGTTTGAAAACGTTTCCATTTCACACCTTCCACCTTAAAAAAAATTATTTTAAATTATTTTCTATCTCGATTATTGTTAGAAAAACAAAGTTTGCAAAAAATAGAAAAGTTGTTTAGTAAACTGATTTTTATACTGATCTGAATAAAATTGATGTCAAATATATCACAATGTTTAATTATACAGGGTGCTTCAAATTCGTATATAAGTATGGGGATCTTGGAAACGGTAAGAGATACGAGGTCGTTTAAATTGGTGCAAAGTTAGGCAATTTTCGGCTTACTAAGATGATTTTTTAAAATTTGAGAAACTCTTGATATTTCCGTAGATAAACGAAAAAAATCTAAAATTTCGTTTTTCGTCAACTAGTTGAAAACTATATATCGTAGAGAAATAAAAGTTGTACATTTTTAAGACAATTTTTGAAGAACTTTTACCTGATGTCGTCAGATGTTCCACAGGACTTTAATTTTCTTAGGTATTAAGTACAACTTTCGATGTTCCTAAGGACGCCATCTTGGATTTTCATAGACATAAAAAGTATCTGAAATTCACATTGCAACCATGTATCTATCACATTCAATACTTTAGATATCATTTAATATAAATACTGATAAAAAATTTAATTCGTTTTAGTTAGTTTTGGATAATTAATAATTATAGTCGTTACGGAAAACCTGGTTACTATGATACGTCAAATTATTTGCTTTTAATGTTTTCATTATTTTATTACTTTGCATATTAAATTATTTAAATAAAATGCGATTCTCCAATGAGGAAAAGTCTAATTTCATTAAAATATTTTATTCATGTGAGAGTAATATGATCTGCGCTTCTGATACGTATTTACTATTATTAAAATTAATAACATATATTTTAATACAAAAGTTACAGTATTCTTGCAATTTCTACTATTAATTATCCAAAGCCAACTAAGATGAATTAGATTTTTTTAAAATTATTTGTATTAAAATATATAATATAAAAAATATAAAATATCTAAAGTAGTGGATGTAAGTAATGTAAAGTAGTACATGGTTGTAATGGGAATTTCATGTACTTTTTATATCTACCAAAATCCAAGATGGCGTCCTTAAGAAAATAGAAAGTTGCACGCAATATCTAAGAAAATTAAAGTCCTGTGAAATGTCTGCCTAAATCAAGTAAAAGCCTTTAAAAAAACTTATTTCTCTACGATAGTTTTCAAGTTATTGATGAAAAACGAAATTTTCGGGTTTTGTCGTTGATCTCTGGAAATATTAGGAATTTTTCAATTTTAAAACACCATTTTGGTAAGCCCAAAATTGCATAACTTTACCCCAACTTAACCGACCTCATATCTCTTACCGTTTCTGAAATCCACAAATTTACATACGAATTTGAAACACCCTGTAGATAAATAAGAAAAACAGGAGTCACTGAAATCAGGATATCGTTATATTATAAATTGTTGTAAGAAATTTAACAGTACCTTTGTTATATTTTGCAAATTTAACAAAATATCGGATCGTAAACTGCCAAATGTCGTTATACTTTTATGCCAAAAAGCATAGGCTTTATTTAAAATACTTTTAAAATCTTGTTTATCATTTATGTGTGGTAACAGTTCATTGGGTCTAACAAGATAGCATCGTTTTTCACCTAATTTATATGCAAAATGTTTAGCTGAATTCCATGCAGTTTCATCACTTCCCAACCATAATATTAATTTTTTATATCGTTCTAAAGTTGGCAGAACGTATTGCGACAGCGTATTAATGCCCTGAGGTAAACATACAATATTTACATTTAATTTTTGATTAAGTAGTATTAGAAAATCTGCAATAGATGGTACTAGAACAGCTGTATCTTTACTATTTGGTATGTGAGCGGTTAGGAGGCCACCAGTTTGAATATTTGGTAGAATTGTTTCATCTTTTCTTGAACAATGTACAACTCTATAAGCAACAATTTTACTATCGACATTCTCCAATGGGAAATGTAAACAGTTCTTTTTCTCATTCAATCTTATATCAAAAGATTCAATTGTTTGAGTTGATACTATCTTAAAAGAAAAACACAAGATAAATGCCAAAAATCAATTCCGTTTTTAGTACCCACTGGTAATTTGAACTTTTCAAATATTTTCGTAATATCTGTTTCCTCCAATTGTTTAAGTTGTACAGTTTCATTTTGAATATCTTTAAGGGAATTATTAAATTCATTAGCCTTGTCTGAATCTTTTGGTTTTTCTGAATTTACAGCACTTATACAGGCACGTAGTTGATCAAATTGTCCACTATGACCACAAAAACTACATAGATACATTCCTTTAATAAAATTAGTTTTTATTTGGCTTAAATTATGATTCTTAATACAATCGACAATGAGATGAATCATCAATTATCGCAATGTCTGTTAAGATCAGACAGACATAATTTAAACCTTTACGATCACTTTTAAAATACGAATATTCAATACATAACAATTTAGCGATTTACCTGTAGTTTTATTTATATATAACTTTGGAGTAATTTTAGTTTTCGTCGTTTTAGTTCGTTTACACATAAAGCAATTTGTTATAAAGCAAGTGTATCCTTCTTCGAATGTAATGGAATTTCGGTTGAATGTCTGTTTTATTGATATCGAAGAGATTTCTGGAATATCTTCAATGGAAATATTATTGTACTGCTTTATACATTGCTTAAAAAGTTTTCGATTATTATATGGTATTAACATTTTTATCAGATTCCTAGAAAACATTTTACGAACTTTTTCAGTTTGGAAAAAATGAAAGCATTGCTTAAATAAGTGTGGTTATATTATTTTTAAAATATAAATATGGGGCCAATTGCTCTTTTCGTACGTACACGAATCGCATACGGCAGCCGTATACGCTTTTATTGCTTTTTTAGGAAAGGGAGCATCGGTGTTGCCACTTCATTTTTTGTAATTTTTCAAGTCTGGGAATGATCTCTCTTCAATTTTTCCCTCGGATTTTTGCTTTCGAGTTTCATGCGCTTTTTTTTACGTCTAAATCTTTGAATTACATAGTTTAGTTTTTTTATTTCGTCTAGTGAAAATCAGTGAAAATTTTATGAATTGTATGGCCAATTTGGCAACTTCAGTATTTATTCGTATTCATCATAACTAAATCGTACTTCTTTAAAACATTTTCAAAGTTGAAAAAATTGTACAGTAAATTTTTCAATGCTCAATGAAAATGTCCCATTAAAATTACGTCATGATACATGGTCTATCAATGACGGAGCTTTACCTCATTTTTACTCTCATGTTAGATCATTTTCGAATAAACATTTTCCAAATAGGTGGATAGGCCGTGGAAGACCTATTGGGCGACCAGCTAGATCCCTTAATTTAAATTTCTTACATTTTTTATTTAGGATTACAGGAAGTATCTGGTATGCAAAGGGCCCTTTATACTGAAGATGCACTTCATGCACAAATTTATAAAGTTACAAGAATAATTCGTGAAAAAGCTGCGGAATTATTCTCAGAAGTTCATGAATCTTTTATAAATCGGGCTCAACATAGGACTGAAAAAAATGGTAGTCATATTGAACACAATCTGTAAATAACTAATGAATTGTATTACTACTCTGGATATTGTAAGGTTAAGTATGATTGGCATAATCTAAGGTAGTATTCATTGTCTAGTGCTGTGGACATTTGTTTATGTGATGATATGAATTATTAACTGCTGGCGGTAGCGGGGTGGTAAGCCATATCATCTCGCCTGGTAGGTTGAAGTTATTTACTAATTTATCGTAATAATTACACCAAATATTAGTGCCATGCAGGTATTGTCTTAATTTGCTTTGCCCTAATAAAGGTAACATTACCGAACTGTTTGTGTAATTGTAATTTGCTATCTGATTTGCTAGCAAGATTATAAAAAGTACTTTTTTTAACTAGACATAAGTAAAGAAGTTTTTGCTGGTTTTAAAAACAAAATAATTGATAGTACTATGCAATAGAACGAAATTGCGCCAACGAAGTTGAAATTAGAATTAAAAAAATTAAATAAACTTCACAGATTCTGAATTTTTTTAAGTAAAAATATTTTTACTCTTTTGCATTACGTAGCTTATATAACTTTTTTTAAATTTTATGTATTTGTAATAAAAGTGTTTCTGCAACGTATTTTCAAAACTTGATAAGCAATGTCCAATTTCTCTGATTCATTTTTTTTTATTCTAATTCCAAGACAAATAAAAAAATAAAAATCAACAAGTGTGACCTTGTCTCATTTGCTGTGTAGGCGAGTCATTGCATGTGTTATTTCATCGACGTCGCTCACGACTGCCATGATAACGAGTTTTTACGGTCGGTCGGCTCGAGCCGCCGTAGAGTACAGTGGATATTAAACTGTTTCTAGCAGCTTTTAAATGTTACGCAATATTGTGAAATAATTAAAGTTGATTTTCGGAAAAAAGTTATAACAAAAAGTTGTTTGTATTGATGTCAGGACTACGTAGTGTGAATATTCTACAACTCTAAATTAACACCCTGTATATTACTGAAATAATGAATAAATTTAAAAAAATATTATTAATTAATTAAACGTTAACAAACTGCAAGCTGTATTAAAATAAAAAACATAGGCAAACAAAACAAATTAATATCAGATTAGAGACTATAACCATCATTTCAATTATTAAAACAAGTAATCTGGAAAGGGGTCTCTCACTGACGTCACTACCAAATTGACACAGGTGCGCGTTAGCTTATTTTATTAGTCTTAGTATCATGAGTTAACGTTTCGACGTTCTCACTATTTTTTATTAGTTAAAATTTGATTGTAGAACAAGAAATTTATTTAATGTATTTTTTTAAGAAAACTTAATTCATATAAACTATTTCATAACTTAACTACTTCTTAACTAGAATTTTGATCAACGATGGATAGTCCAAAATCGTTGTTATCCTTTTTATTGAATATTCATTTCCCACATTCGATCGGCGATCGGTAATAATTGCCGATTATATCCGGAAACGTCCGAATTATTCCTCAAGCTAATGAACTCATTGGGGTTCATTATAATTTGGAACATCCTGGTTTAACTGCAATAATCCATTGTGGTAATTGCTATTCAGCAAAATAATTAATTCTAAAAATGCTTAATTTATAAAATATTATAATAATGGTTATTAAAATAAATGTATAATGATAATTATATGAATAATAATAATATTATGTTTAACCAGAATAGAAATAAGAATGTTGTATGAAGATATTCATGACTCATGCGTATTATGGAGAAGTATAATAAAATATATAATATATATATATATATATATATATAATATAGTAATGTATAATATTATAGTTCTCTTTAATGCATGTCCATATTTGTTCAGTAAATTAAATATGTAATGTTAAGGTTCAAATTGTATGTACAGATTAGAAAGTATGTTATAATTCTCATCTAAAAATTATTTTACTTATCTCTTATTGGAATTTTAATATTTCATTATTGTTGTTATTTTAGATGTAATAATTTTTTTCAATAAATTTTAATAGTTAATTTGCTCAATTAAAATGAAATCAAATGCTAAATACCCATTTTCTATAAAACCCGTATTATTAAACCCATCACCGCTCAAAAAAGCTATTGCTTAGATTTTTTACTTTTTAGTAGTTGCTACTTGTAGGTTGGGTAAATTTGTGCATTTAAAAGTTAGAAGAAAAACATTAAACCACACAAACAATTTACATTCAAGTACCCATTATATGCCTTACTTTTCTAATAATTTATTTAGTTGTTTTTGCGCTTTCCTTTTTATTGCCATATCTCGTATAATTGAAATGGATACTTGTTTTAAAGTTTTTGGAATTAAATGAGGTAAATTTAAGCTGGGGACATCATCTTTAAGACCTCGATATCGGGAAGGGGTGTAATTTAACAACTGATGTTGTAGATTTATTTTAAAGTCACTTTGTTCAAAATGTTTCGAACACACTACGCAGTTATTCACAATAAATTTGTGATCTTAATATATTTTTACAGAATTTAAAAAAAAACGAGAAAAACAGGTATTTTTAATAAACAAAGCGAAATTTCACTACTTCTACTACCACAGATTAACAATTACTCTTTTGCCTACGTCTTTTGAAACGCCCACAATGCGCAATATTAGTATTGTCGATTATTTTTACCAGAATGGATTCTTCGAATCGATTATAAATCGCCACTTTTGATTTTGAATTGATTAAAAAAGAATCGGGAATCGGCAACAAAATAATCGATTTTTCTAAGAATCGATTAAAAAAAAATATATATGCATAATGTTATGCTGATAAATTCAAGCAAGACAATGTATCTGTCTTGAGATTAGGCAGATTATTAGTTTATAATCTGTGACTCAAGAAGCAAGAAATGTGAGCCTAAATCTTCAACTTTCAATTCTCTAGTAAAAAATGTTGTCAACTGTAAAAAATTGAAATATGTGGGTGAATGTATGTATGCGTAATGTAATGTAAGCAATACAACTAGGTAAATGTATTCTATATTGATCGTCAATATCATTTGATATCATATCGTTCACTCTGCATTTTTTTTTCTTTGGATTGATTGAAATGGCCAATTTTCATATTTAGAAAATATGATCAATCTATTCGATTTTTAAATTTGTTGAATTGATAACAAAAACGGCTTCTCTACGCAATATCATATCTTTTATAAGTTATCGTGATACCTGTCCATAATTTTTTACGATTAGCTGGCAACCCGCAGATGTTAAGGGTGTCTATATCTTTCTAATGCATTTTGGTAAAAATGAAGAATGGAGCTAAATTATGGAGAACTTATAGGCTTCCCTTCCATATGCTTGATATGCTAAATATTTTGTTTGCATTTTCTGCGAAGTATAAACTAACATTATCTCTATTCATATTTTCCATTGACATAATATTATTATGTCAATGATATTTTAATATTAACCTCAATTTTTTGAAAATAGTTTTGAACTTTGGAAGGCAGTAAATAGAATAGAGCAAAAGTAGAAAAGTAGAGCAAAGCAAACTGCAAAAGTATTATAGCCACACAATACATTAAAGATTCTAGCCTAGCCTATGGAGGACTGTAAGTACTGTAACCTTAAATTATAGGTTTTTGTTCGTGCCCCGTTCTAAGTATTGTAGCTCATATTAATATTTTGGTAATTTTGTACTTTATTTCCCGCCCCTGAAGTTGGGCGAGAATTTTTCGCTAGATGTGCTTAGGGCACATTTAGAAAGCCGTTTTAGATAAATAGTATATATTGTATACATATATGTATTGTATTGTATACAATGTAGTGTACATTTTATCATTCTAGCCATAGATGAATCGGTAATCTTCCACTTTGGTCAACAATTTATATAATGAGGTTGGGTGATGTCATATTGAATTGGAAAACATTAAATTTTATCGGCATCGTTGTGAGTTTATTTAATTTACTGATGGATGTTTCACACTTTCATATTGTGGAATTCACTGTTTGGAAATTAAAAAAATAAGGGGTCTTAGAGGGATTACCCAGCTTCGTAAACGTAATTTTTATTTCTTCAACATAATTTTAACAACTAAAAATTAAAAACACGGTTATACAATTTCTTAATTCGCAATCAGAATTTGAAAGAACTGACATTGAAATGAAATTGATGAGAAGAATCAAAAGATTGATCAATTATACTAAAAAAAGCTAAAAATAACTAATAAATAATGATACAATTATAAATAAGCGTTTTAATAATGCACAAAAATAGTGCCAGAATAGCTGGGTTAAGATTACTTCCATGTCTCATCTGATCGAAAATATTGTGGTGAAAGCGCAAGCGCGTGCTTAATTCTTATTTCTTAATACGTAAAAGTTAAAAGTTGAGAACTTTAAAATTACGTTTATGTATTAAGAAATAAGAATTAGGAAATTGGGTAACTATGACGATAAGAAACGCCTATGTTTATATCAAGATTTACGTACGAAAACTACGACTATGTTTATGCATTAAGTTTACAAAGCTGGGTAACTCCGGTCTTATACGTTATAGTGGATTTCGAATTTTTTGTCCTAGAATTATTAGATACTTACATCAGAAGACAATTACAAAAAGAATTTTTGCCGACTATCCATAAATAAAGAAACTAGAACATTGTGAAATTTTTCATATTTTACCATATTTCACGCGTGATTCGCCATACTGCTCCCTCCTGCTGGCGGGGTGTAACGTAAACTAAGAAAAATTACCAAACCACACCGAAAAAAAGTAGTCTGCAAAAATTTTTTTTGCAACAGTTTTTTAATGCAAATATTTAATGACCAAAAAGAATTTTTTAAAAATTGGATCTGCTATAACGTACAGGAGCCAATAAGTATAGAGTATTGTAATCTATACTTTACATTGGTATAAAATAATAATTGCATAAAGTTTAAATTTTATTACAAAAATTAATCTATTTTTTTTTCAAACAGTGAATTCCACAATATGAAAGTGTGAAACATCAGTAAATTAAATAACCTCACAACGATGCCGATAAAATTTAACGTTTCCAACTTAATGTGACATCGCATAACCTCACTATAAAGGCCGGCGTCTCATGCATCCGGCATCCGAAAATACAATACGACAGTGCTCTGATTCGTTGACATTTTTTGGCGCGAATTTCGGAGTCAAATTTATTTTAACTATGGTGCGACGTCTGATATTCCTTAACCACACTTTTAAAGATCAGTTTGTTTTCTTTATGAGTTACATATTTATATATTTATGTAATTTTAATATGTTAGCCAATCAAAACTATCAAAGGTCAACCAATCACAGCACTGTCGTATTGTCAGATGTCGGATGCATGATACGCCGGCCTAAGTTGTTGACTAAAGTGGAAGATTGCCGATGAATCCGAATAAAATAAACAAATTTAAGGTTTTATCCATGATTCTACCTATTTGTTATATAGGTTGACTATCCTAAATGCAGAATTAGGAAATAACGAAGAATTCAAAACTTTCTCTCCAAATTTTCGACAATAATCTTGGAATGATTAGGTAGATTTTAGATTTTAACACTACTATTTTAACAACAGTTAAAAAACTGTTGGTCTGTGATTTTAACACTATATAGGTGTTAATCTTTCTTTTTATTTTATTTTAATAATTAATAATTCCATTAAACTTTATATTTTCAATGTACATAGATAAAGAGGAATTTAATACAGATGCAGAGGAGGCTGAAGGCAATTTCATAAGTGATATAAAAGTAGAAGACACGCAATTAGTGAAACACGGTTAGTAATACTACAACTTACTTGATACATAGTCGTCGTTGTAAGTTGTAACTGCTAATAATATATAATTTGAGAGATAATATAATTTATATTGGATTTTTAATATTATAGAATATAAGGGCGATGAAACATTCTTATCAGATGAAATTCAAGGCGAACAAGACAATATTGGTACGTATATGGAACACTAAGATAAATTAGATAAATTAATCATTGTGTACCCTGTTTTGTGTATATATAATAATATATCGTAGGCTTGGTTGAAGACGAATTGAATAATTCGTCTTTTTGTAGCAGCACTCATTGTTTGACAAAAAGTTAGCATATTGAATAAAAGAATAAAATAGGTCCATTTCCTATTACTTGTGAAATACAAGATTTGAGCGCGCATATTCATGTCACCGGCACATGAAAATTCATATAAGTTAAAACAAATATTTTTATGATAATAATAATAAATACACACATCATATATACATTTTAGCATTTCACTAATATTAGTATTTTGACAAAAAGAACTTTAAAGCAGCTTCACTGCTATTACAAGACTTGCGCAAAAATCGTATGTTGTAATCGTTTCTCTCATTGAAATTCTTGTCTTACCAAAGAAGAAATAGATCTATTATTTATCATGAACTAGACGATTTCCAATTATTTAGAAAAATGCTTAACTGCCATTGAACGAATAACTTACGATTAATCTTTTAATCCGTAATTAAAATCCGTTTAATTCAGAATTTTTCATTAAAAATTGAAATGCCTTTAAGTTCAATCTGTTTTAATATCATAATTTCCAACCGTTATTTTTGATCTGTTCGTATTTTTATTAGGAATTGGTTAATTAGGGTATATTATTTCTTTCTATAAATAAATTAAGAAAAGAATTAGAATTTCGCGTAGAGGGATAACTTTGGTTAAATATGCTGATATTTTATTAAATGTCTGTAAGTGTAATAACAACAATATATTGAATGGTCGCTTTAATTGATTAGATAAAAAGCCGTTCAGTTGTCAACAATGTTCGAAAAGATTTTCTTGGAAATCTAATTTGATTAGACATATAAAACTGCATTCTGGTGAGTAATGAAGTAAAAGAATTTTGTCTATGTTTTATTATTTTTCTGTCAATATCAGATTTTCAATCAATCTCACGATAATTTAAAATTTCCATAGGAGAAAAACCGTTCACGTGTCAAATATGTCTGAAATCTTTTACGTTTAAAGATCTTTTGCAATCGCATTATAGAATACATACAGGTAAATGAATGTTTTTAAAGAAGCATTTCGTTTATGTAGAACTTGGTGATCATTTTTAGGAGGAAAATCTTATAAATGTGAATATTGCCAAAGATCATTTGGTTATCCGGCCAATTTAAGGCGACATAAAATATCCCAGACTTGTGAGTTATAATTTGTTTTAGATTGAATTAAATATTACGCAATAGCGATACCGCCGTGAATACATCTTTTAATTAATTAGGTAATAAGCCCTTCAATTGTGAAACATGTTCGAAAAGATTTACTAGCAGAAGAATTTTGATTAAACATGCTAAAATTCATTCTGGTGAGTATGATTTTTCTTTAAATTTATACAATTTTTTATTTTCAGGGGAGAAACCCCTGAGTTCGATCAAAGAGACATTTATAATGTCAACATTCTCCTATGTCATTTGTAAAAACAAGATTACAGCGTCATGAAAGAATTCACAGCAGTAAATGATAGTTACTATACTACTATATACTATATATGATACTAAAACTATCATTTACTACTATGGATTTTGTCATGACGTTATAATCTTGTTTTTGCGACAAATGACATAGGACAAGGTTCACATTTATAAGGTTTCTCCCCTAAAATAAAGAATTGCATTATTTATTTAATTTAATATTACTTAATAACAATATTGTATTCAATAACTGTGTTAATTAATTAGGTGAAAAAGTATTTGTGTGTCATACATGTTCGAAAGGATTTAATCAAAAATCAAATTTAGTAGTACATCTTAGGATACATACAGGTAAATGAATATTTCTCAAAAAGATACGTATTTTGGTTTCATAATTGTTTATTGCTTTTATTAGGTGAAAAGCCATATAAGTGTGAAATTTGTTCAAAGCAATTTGCGCGTAAAGGAAACTTGAACACACATATTACAACTCATTTAGGTTAGTAGCGTGAAGAATATTTTAGATTTTTTATTAAATCACATCAACTTATTCGTTTGCTTTTAGAAGAAAGACCTTATAAATGTCAATATTGTGTAAAGTCATTTACGACCTTACAAAATTTACGAATACATGAAGGAATCCATACTGGTAAGTGGAAGCTTATTAAATAACATCAATTCTTAAAAAATGTATTCGTTTGCTTTCAGGAGAAAGACCTTATAACTGTCAATATTGTGTAAAATCATTTACGACCTTACAAAATTTACGAGCACATGAAGGAATCCATACTGGTAAGTGGAAGCTTATTAAATAAAATCAATTTAAAAAAAATGTATTCGTTTGCTTTCAGAAGAAAGACCTTATAAATGTCAATATTGTGTAAAATCATTTATGTACCTGCAAAATTTACGAATACATGAAAGACTCCATAGTGGTAAGTGGAACTTGGGTCGACTAAATTAAGTTACAATTTGATAATATTAATGTTGACTAACGTGTGTGAATTAATTAGGTGCAAAACCGTTTATTTGTGAAATATGTTCGAAAGCATTTCGTCAGAATCATCATTTGAAGCAACATATGGAAATTCATAAAGGTATATGCCAGAATGTTTAATTTTTTTTTTGCTTAATCCCATGCGAATTAAGTTAATTCATTTTTTATGATCGTTTCAAAATAATCTCCATTTTCTATTCGCTATCAAATATTTACATACTTTACTAATTATATAACCCACGAAAGTGTATAAAATTGTTTATACAGTGTAAAAACTTTAGTATGAAAAAACTAAGTACACCCGCACGTAGGACATGCGTTATAAAAATACCGCGATGACGTCAGGATACACGCGACATTGTAATTGAATATTAATTTTATGCAGCTAATATTTATGTTTATATTTAATACATACATTTAATTTACAACCATTTGCACCAGTTAGATAAGGTGAAGTTCAAGCTAAATGGTACATTTTGGTCCATATAAATTGCGCTGCAGCTATGGAAAATAATCTGCGTTTTAGCTTAAACTTCATCTAATAAACTGGTGCCAATTGTCGGTGACCATTATGACGTTATTGAGGTTGCGCACATTTTTTTAAATTTTAGTAAGCGAAGTGGCTATACTTGATTTTCTTATTCTAAGATAAAGACACTTTTACTATAATATCTATTCGGGAAAAGTGGACCCCTGTTGGCAATATGCTGAACCCGTATAGGGGCGAGCGTACAAACAAAAGTCTATTTTTGGCACGTGTATTCCAGTTTTGTATTTAATTTGGAACTGGTTTAATGTCTAATTGAAGTCATGTTGCTAAATTTTATTATAGAATTTAAATTGCAAACTAAGATGATTAATTGTCAATTTTCTAGGTGAATCACTATACATATGTTACGTTTGCTCAGATAGTTTTCGTAGTAAAGCTGATATACGAAGGCATGTAAAAGTACACCTTGGAACACACAGTGAAACGAGACAACAAACGAAAAGTACATAATATTAAGCCCAAGTTATGGACCATTTACTCTTAAAGCTATAAAGAGGATTTAATACTGTAATAAGTAAATTAGAAATTTACTGTAGTTCGTCATGTCTAATTACAGTTAGACATAAGTTAGTTAAGCCTATATTTTGCCGCCTTTTATAAAGGTATGTAAAACCACTCGATATATATTGTAACAATTGTGATAAATTTATGGGCTTATTTTTGAATGTGAAACTAGCTAGATTTAATTCATGAAATTCCTGATATGTGTTTAATGTAACGTGATAATCGTAATTTCGATACTGTGTCTACATGGATAGAATGAGTATTGGAATTATGTGAAGAATAGAAATTTACAATAGACGTACTTATTATTCGCAAAAGATACGAATTTCTAAGAGAGAAACGGTTGCAAAATACGATTTTAGCACAAATCTTGTAACAGCATCGAAGTGAGTCTCAATTTCGTTTGGTAAATGTTTTTTTTACCAAAATACTAATATTAATAAAATATCTTTTTTTGATTTATTTACGTGATGTGTAATTGTGTACTTATTGATTATTATTATCAAGAGAATATTTATTTCAACTTTTATAAATTTTCACCTGCCGGTTACGTGAATATACGCGCGAAATTCGTGTACATTAAAAGTAATAGGAAATAGGTCTATTTCTAAAGTGAACTTTACAGTTGTCAAAGTTAATTTTTAACAGGTTTTACATTACGCATGTGCATATTTTACTTGTTATCAGGTTTTCGTTGACTTGACGAAAATAGGTTATTCGCTATTTCTCTTGTCGCTTGTCGACAACTTTGGTTCTATTCTGTATAAATTAATTTATAGCAACTAAAATTTTAATTCCCAAGAGAACAGCTGATATTTATGTTTCCATTTAAGAAACTGTTGTAGAAATTAGCTTTGAAAATCTAGTAACGAATATTATGTGAACAACGAATGGGCTTGTATAATCGCTAGCCGGCACTTGATAGTTTTGTTTTTCGTCACAATATCCAAACCCTGTGGAATTATTGGTTGTAATAGAAGAAACACAAAAAGTATACTACAAAAATTCATATATGTAATAGCTCCATACGAGATTAGAATTATATAGTATTATAGTTACCAAACCTATTTATATATTGTAGTAAATACTTATTATATATTTACTTTGTAAATGGAAATACTTTGTTTAAATTACTAATTGTGGCAACGATTTGATAATATTAATTTGAAAACAATTTATACATTTATATTTATTTTTTACAATATTTACATAAAATGTTTCGGATGATGAATTGATTTAAGCAAATAAATTGGTTTTAATATTTTTAATTATGTCAACGCTGTACATTTTGCGACGTCATAAATTGGATTTTTTGATTGGTTTAAAACCCAAAGCCCGGGTGGCCCTACCTCTTTATCTACTTACCTTATACATTGTGTATATTCGGCAGTTACTTTTGACATGAAAATAAGGTTAAAAAGATTAAAATTTAAAATTATTACAAATTATTATAATGCCATTATTATCAAGAATATCATAATAACATTAATACATGGTGTGAACTTTGAGTTGTAGGAAAATTACACCACGTATAGGTCATTAAAAACGAAATCGAAAATTGTTAAGGAAGGGTGGGTCTATCTTCAGTAGTTTCCGAGATAATCAGCATTTTCTGATCTCACCTTACGGCAGCAGCTACCACACCGGTATAGGGTGAAAAATACTGAAAATAAATTAAATGATTAAATAATTCGGTCAATTAGCGTCGGTCATGGGCCTTTACTTGACACATAGGTAGGAAAAGGAAGCCGTTCTAGAACTCGATTGGCGACAGGAAAAATAAATGGATTTATTTTTATTTTTAAATCCCTCTTCGAATGAACGGATTACTCTGCTGCTTCCAGTGGAGTCGTTTTAATGTTTCCTCTACCCCACCTTTTACAGCTAGGTATCTTGAAGTCACGAAACTACTTGGCTATTTCGGCCGGGCCCTTTTTATACCTAAGATTGTTTATTAAAATCAAGGGCCAGGGTGGGAGATTTACAATAACAATTTTCTATACCTCAGTGTAGTGCTGGCTGCAAAGCCTTATGTTGAAATCAACTTTATTTATAAAAATACATTTTATTTACCCTAAGTTATTTCAGGAAATATCTGGTATACAGAGAGTGCTTTGATATTGAAGATGTACTTCATGCACGAATTTTTAAAGTTACAAGCATAATTCGTGAAAAAGCCTACAGGACAATTCTCAAGAGTTCATGAATCTTATATAAATCGGGCTCAACATAGGATTGAAAAAAATGGTAGTCATATTGAACACAATCTGTAAATAACTAATAAATGTAAATTTTTTTTATATTGGATAGTTAATATATAATTTTACTTAGCTTTTTTTTGGATTTCTTATCCTGTTATATTTCTTTTTTCGTGTTTTAATAAACAACATAAACAATATAAGCTTAACAAGTTTATATTAATATAATAAGAGGACAGATATAGTTATTTGAATGTATACGATTAATTGAAAGAGTTTCTAAAGAAATGTTTATTTTCGATCATGTACCAGCAAAAACATGACCTGTAAGGCTACAAGAAAAAACAATGTTTAATGGAAGCGAAGCAACTTTAAGAATTTAAGAATTGTTTTGAAGAAAATCGGCTTCTAATATAAAAAAGATGATCCACGTCGAGGATTATGCGAGCTGCCTAGAATAGTCTTGCAAAGAGCAATTTTTTTGAAAAACTACGTGGCAAATGTTAACAGTTCCAATCCTTCGCAATTTCTGTTTCTGGATGTAACCTGGATATTCCAGCACGGAACTGCAGCCACATCTTGGCACTACAAAGACCCCAGAAGCGTACGGAAACTTAAATCTGATGGAAAAAGGTAAAATTACTGAATTAGTCACTTAAACTAGTTCACTTCTCACATTAAAATTTTTACTTTTAGGCTTATAGTAGTACATGCAAGAGCAAAAAATGGTTTTGTTCCTGGTAGTGATTTAATATTCGCTTCAAAAACGTCCACCGTCAGTTCAGACTATCATGGAGACATGAATGAAGTAGTGTTTCTCAGATGGTTCGATGATATGTTGCAAAAATTGGAACAACCTTCAATCATCATAATGGACAATGCCAGCTACCATTCCACTTTAGAAACGAAACATCCAAATGGTATATATATAACTATATATATCGTAAAGCCTGTCTACCATTTCTGGTGTAGGCTTGTTAGTCTTTATCTTTTTTTCCTTTATTCTTCTTTTTCTTTCTTTCTTTCTCTAAGCTTATACGTTTTTGCTTCACGTCACTGCGTCGCTAAACTTTCGCCATTCTTTCCTGTTGTTTGCCATCCTACTAGCTTCACTCATCAAATGGTAACTGGCGTAAATCAGAAATTTTGGATTGACTCAACAAAAACAAAATAGTATATTCTGCCAATCTACTATAAGTAGAATTACTTGATATTGCAAAAAGCTAAATTGTGAATAACTACAAAATACAGTTCCCATATGTAGTATATGTTTCTTTTTTAGAAATATGCCACCAAAAAAATTCAAAACTGGCTATGGAATTGGCTATGACTTGTGGACATAAAGTTTTGCGTCTACCTCCATATCATTGTCAATTTAATCCAATAGAACATATATGGGGTATAGCTAAAACGTATTACAATAGACATGTAGGGCGAGATGGCGATTCTGTGGATTGTGCCCTATGAATGTGGAAAGAAGCACTTGACCATATTACGCTCAAAATGTGGTTTAATACGGTAAGACACACCGAGAAGCTGATCAAGGAATCGTGGGACCGAGAAATATAATACGATCGAGAAGAAATCACTCCTCTAATTATTCAATTAGCTGAAAGTGATTCTGAAGATACTGATGAAGTATGATCATTTTTTTGTTAGAGATATATGGTGATGGGTATTTATTTTTAAATCAAAGTAGTTGTAAAAATATAAATTTGAAGTAATTTGATCTAAGTTAGTATAGTTTGGTTGATTAATTCAATTAAAGAGTATATTTTTTATTTGAAATTATTTAATGTTGTATAAATTTTGTATTATTTTTAGGATAGGCTGAATAGAAAATTTCTTATGAAATCCGCCTGTAATAGTTTAAGAATTATGCAAAAGTTTTTTGTTATTACTGCCAGGTAAAAGTTCGAATGGAAGAAAAAGAGAAGAAGAATATTATAAATAAATCTGAGACACGAATAGGCTTGTATTATCTTAATTCTGTTATTTAGTTAGAAAATTAAACTAATATCTATTCATTATAAAGTAAGAATAAAATAAACCAGAAACGGCTGTAAGTGTTGATTAATATAAATATATTCATATTATATCTATAAAAATATATTTATAATTATATATATATATATGTATCTTGAAGCCTGTCTACCATCGAATGGTGTAGGCTTGTTAGTCTTTATCTTTTTTTTCTTTATTTGTCTATGCTTATACGTTTTAGCTTCGCGTCACTGCGTCGCAAAACTTTCTCCATTCTTTCCTGTTGTTTGCCATCCTGCTAGCTTCACTCATCGTTATTCCTCTTCTTTGCAAAATCTTTTCTATCATGTCATTCCAAGTAGTTTCAGGTCTTCCCCTTTTTCTTTTCTGTCCAGGTCTAGCTTCCCATACTCTTCTCACTGTTCTTTCTTGTCCCATTCTTTTCAAGTGACCCCACCATCCCAACTGCCTCTTCTCTATGTATTCGTGTATCGCCTCCATTCCCAGTTCTTTTCTTATTTCTTCGTTCCTGATTCTTTCTCTCTTTGTCACTCCCTTTACTCTCCTCATGTATTTCATTTCTACCGCTTGAACTTTACTTATTTCCTTTTTATCTATTATCCATGTCTCACATCCAAATGTCAGTATTGGTCTTATTATTGTTTTATATACGTTTATTTTTGTTTTCCTTGTTATTTCTTTTTTCCCCACAATCGTATTGCTGATACTGTAATACACTCTCATTGCTTTTTCTACCCGACTGTTAATTTCTTCTTCTTGCTTTCCTGAATTAGATATTTCTACTCCTAGATATTTCCATTTCATCACTTGCTCCAATTTTACCTTATCTACCATGATTTTTATCTCCTGTTGTTCCCCAATTATCATCACTTTTGTTTTCTCTTTACACATTTCCATTCCGTTCTCTCTCAGTGTTTCATTCCATATATTTATGTTTGCCTGCAGCTCTTTTTCATTAGATGCTACCACCATTATATCGTCTGCGAATGCTCCACTCTTTATTTCAACTCTCTCCATATAATTACATCCCACTTCAAGTCCTCTAGTTCTTTCTTTCGTTTTTCTTATTATTCTGTCCATGTAGATATTAAATAATGTTGGACTTAGTCCTCCTCCCTGCCTTAGTCCGTCTTTCGTTTTAAATTTTTCCGATTGTTTGTTTTTTACTATTACGCTATTTGAGTTTTCTTCATATATTTTTTTTATTAATCTTATCATTCTCGTGCTTATCTCTTTCTCTGCCATCATCCTCCACAATCTATCTCTTCCCACTTTTTCGAATGCTTTTTTTAGATCTAAAAATCCCATATATACATTTTTTTCTTTCTATTTGCTTTTTCGATTATCTGTTTGATCGTGAATATATTGTCTTGGATACTCCTTCCTTCCCTAAATCCTGACTGTGAATCTTCCAGTGTTTTGTCGATTTTATTTCTTAATCTCTCATTGATCATTATTTCCAGCACTTTCATATTGGTGTTTATCAGTGTAATTTCCATATAGTTATTACAGTCCTTCCTGTCCCCTTTCTTGTATATTGGCACTATCATTGCATGCTGCCATTCTCTTGGTATTCTTTGTTCTTTCCATATTTTTTTATACACCTCAAGCATTACTTTCCTTCCCTCTTCCCCCATATATTTTATCATTTCTGTTGTTACTGTGTCGCTTCCTGGCGCTTTCCCATTCTTTAATAGTTTTATGGCCTTTTCCATTTCCTCCATATTAAACTCTTCCTCATCGTCCCTCCTTTCAGCTCTGTCTACAGTGGCTACCTCTCCTATATCGGTCCTCTCTCTCTTTTCTGACAGCAGCTTTTCAAAGTATTGCTTCCATCTTTCCATTATTTCCTTTTCCTGCTTTAATAGTTCTCCTTCTTTGTTCTTTATATATGTCGCGCAGTTGGTCTTTCCTTTTCTTATTGTTTTCAGTCTGCTGTAGAATATTTTTTTCCCCTCTGCCGCTTCGTTTTCTAATTTCTTGCCAAATTCTGCCCATTCATTTCTTTTCGCCTCTAATACTAATGTCTTCACTATTTTCCTTTCCTCCTTGTAACACTGATACGTTTTTCTATTTTTTTTTTTTGTAAATATTCCTTCCATCTTTTTTTTTTTAATCTTTTTATTTTATTTGTTTTATTTTCTTATTTCTTTTTATTTTTCCACACACTTCTGAGCTTATTTGTAGTATCATCTTTTTGAATTCCTCCCAACTCTCTTCCAAACTTAATGCCTTCCATTTCTCATTTCTGCTCTCGATCATCCTCTTCATATTTTCTCTATATTGCTTTGCCACCTCTCCGTCTTTTAGCCCATACGCTCTTATTTTCTCATATTCTATCTTATCTTCTTTCCTCTCTCTGTTGTCTGCTTTTAATGGTTTCTTTATCTTTGATATGACCATATAATGATCACTTCCCACTTCCGGTCCTCTTGACACTTTTACATCTACTATGTTCTTTCTATTTTCATTTCTTGCTACTATGTAGTCTATTATCGATTTTTCCTTTTTGCTGCTCATCTCTCTAGTATATTTGTGTATATCTTTGTGCTTATAGTAAGTATTTGCTATTAACATATTATTGATTCGGCAAAACTCTATTAATCTTTTCCCATTATCATTTAGTATTGTCTCCCCATTCTGGCCCAATATTCTACTCTCTCCTGATTTTCCCTTTCCCACTCTACTATTGAAATCTCCTGCAATGTATATTTCGCCTTTTGCTCTTTCTACCGTCTCTGTTAACATTTCCCAGAATTTCTCTTTGTTCCCCTTTTTGTCGTCTTCATTTGGTCCATACACACTTATTATCGTTTGAATGCTCTCATTATCGTCCTTCATATTTACTGTCAATATCCTCTCTGAACATGCCTCCCATTTTTCTATATTGTGTGCCCATTCTTTTTTTATCATACATGCGACTCCTTCAGCTGCTCTTTTCTCTGTTTCCACTCCCCTATATATAAATACACTTCCTTTCATCATTTTTTGCAATCCTCCCTTTTTTTTCGTTTCCGTTATTGTAAGTATGTCTATCTTATTTTCCAGAAACTCATCTTCTAGTTCTATTTCTTTCCCCTTTATGCTTCGTATATTCCATGTTGCCAATCTCCATATTTCTACCTTTTTCCTTCTCATTGTTTTCTGCTCCTTTCCCCACTTCTTCTTCAGTTTTTTGTTTGTTTCTGCTTTTCTTCCCAGCTTCCATAATCTATCCTATTTCTATATTGTTCCTCCTTTCTTTTGTATATTTGGCACTTTTTGCTAGTTGCCATGTGCTCTAGGTCTTTATCTTTAATTCTTGTACAGTTGGCGCATTTTATCTCATTTTTTCCACAATCTTTCCCTTCGTGTCCTTCTTGTCCACATCTGTAGCATACCTCCGTTCTTATACAGTACTTGGCTACATGCCCATAGCAGCAGCATTTGTAGCAGATCGCGATCCTTATGTATTCCTCTACCTGTTTTACAGTAAAATCTATCAGTAATTTTTCTTTTTTTTTACCACGTACTTCAAAATCTCATTGTCCGCTTCTAATACCCAGTCCTCTACATATTGTTTACTGTTCCCGATGGCATTTTTTTTAACTGCTCTTATTACTGTCTTCACCTCTCTAGTCCCCACCATTTTTCTTATTTCTTCATTTTCCCTTAATATTTCATTTACTATTTCTTCTTCAGTATACCCTTGCTCAACTTTTTTTATTATAAACAACGGCTTTGTTTCTTTCATTTTCTTCACTGTTATTCCTTGTACTTCCTCCAGTTTCTTCCCCATTTGCTCCTGTTGTAGCTCGTTTCTGCACTTCATCACTATCAATCCACTTTTGTATTTTTTTATTTCCTTTATACCTTCTTCACCTACTTCTTCTATCGTAAGTTTTTCTCGAATTTTTTCCATTACCTTCTCACCTTCTACCGCTTTCACTGTTATTTCTCTTATTTTTTCAGGTGTTTTCCATCCCTTTATCTTTTTTGTATCGTTCTCTTTTTTCTTTTCTGTGATAGCCGCATATGTCTTTCTGCTCATATTTTGTGTTATTGTACCTCCCCCTATCAATTCCGTTATTTTTGCTTCCAATTTGTCCATTCTTTTTTCGAATTGTTTCTCTATTTGTTCCAGCCTTTGCTCTAATTTATCTGTTTTTCCTGGTTTTTGTTTTTCCTCTGCAGTCTCCATGTTTTCATATATTGTGGCGGTCATTTTACCTACTATTTTTTCTATATTCTCTATACTTTTTTCCATTTTCTCTTGAGTTTGTCCTTCTTCTCTTTTATTCCCCTCTTTATATATCCTAATTTCCCTTTGTATCAGTTTGATTTGAATCATTAATTCATGTGATACTCCACTTAGTTTTTCCTGAGTATCTTCATTTTCTTCTTTCCGCTGCGACATATCTTTCTGTCTTAATTTTATTCTTTTTTCCATCTTCAACCTCGCTCATCACTACTTCTCTATACGATTTGTTTGCTTTTTCTTGCTCCTCATATTTCTCTTCTTCCTCCGTTGATGTTTTTCTTTTTCTAGTCTCCACTTTTCCCACTGGAGGAGTTCTTTTGATTTTAGTCGCCACTTTGAATGGGTTTTTAGCCTCCATTCTTGCGAGGTCAATCCCACTTCTATTTATAAATCTATAATAATATTAAATATTTATCTCAGTATAAAATACAAATAAGAAGCAAATAAAAGTTGTTTTTGTTTCTTATCTCAATAAAACCGGTCCTGCTTATCAGTTCTACTTGTTATTTGGAACTTACCCCCGCTTCCTCCGCTCGGAGGGGCAATTTCCTATACTTATCTAGATGTCTTTCTTCTCCGTTGTTCTGTTATTAGTTAATATCCTTATCAAACTCACAAAATAAAAAATAACTTTATTGATGTATTATCTTTAAACCACTAAACAATCAGTACTCTGCTTATCTGCGTATCGACTTTTCGATTTCACCACAAACAAACATCCGACCACTTTCACTCTCCGAACTAGACTCCATCCCATTAGCAAAAAAAAGAAAGTGTATGTGTATGTAATATGTAACATATTACATTTCATAAAAGAATATAAGTATAACTGTAATTCTATATAAAATAAATACAATATATTTTATTTTTTTCTTGTGTTTTTTAACATTTTATCACCAGGCGCATTAGGGCGCTTTTCAAAGCTAAAGTCTGTGATTGGTTTTTCAAAAATCTGACAACTGTGGGCACAGACAGTTTGTCTGTGTACGGTGGTGTCGTGTTGGTAGCGGCAACGTGGCAACTAAATTTGTTTAAAATTTTGATGGTTTAATTTGCGGTTATTTATTTTTATTTATTTAATCACACATACAAATAGGATAACAAATTTTCCTGTTCAATCAAATTGGATAAAAATTTATCAATTGTAAGTGTAATCAAAATTAACAGTGAATTGAATATATCGAAAAGTTGTATTTACTATACAACTTACCTACTTAACAAGTTCAAATATTCAATAATTATTAAAGTTGTTGGTGCAAGAAATATGGTACTATTGGAACCAGATGGTTTTTTAAGTGAATTAACAAAATTGTTTCAAAAAGCACGGCTCAATGGTTCAGTAAGCATGACATTTAAAAAGTATGATGGTAGAGATCGTCCTAAATCAAAAAAACCACATTCCAAGGAAACCACTTCAAATGAGCCAAAAGAAAATTTATGTTTACTTCGAGCGAAATTTCGATCAAGGAAATTATCTACTGTAATTCATCAGAAAGAAGTAACGAAATTTCTTATTGCTTATAGTACTCTAATGAAGGGAAACCTTGATGGTCTTAAAAAATTGAAGAAAACTAAAAAGACACAAATTGCATTATAACTTTAATTGTACTATTAAGAGTATTAAGAATACCTATGTATATTTTTTTATTGCTGTAATCAATTAACTAAATAAAAATTATATCAAAGTTTGATCATCAAACATTATTTATTTAATTTTTATCTGTTTTAATTATAATTCAGATTTAAGAGTATTCACGTAATTCCATATATAAATTCTTCGGTTATTTTTTCTGTTTCTTTTATTGCATTGATGCCCATAATGCATAATCCAAAAAAAAGCTAAGTAAAATGCATAATATTTAAATAATTATAAAAGGGAATATTAGATTTTTTACAAAACCATGTATTTATATAATAAACAAGCAAGTATTAAGTCATTGTTGTATCTTTATGCATGTTTGATTTTACATTTTTTAAAATAATTTAAAATATAATGTAAATGATTGACTACTATTTATAAATTAATATAAAAATGAAACAAGTGCATTGGGATATAGATTTATGTTCTTTCTTATAACGATGCATTAAAATTGGAAATAATTAAATACAAACAATTTATGTGAATATTTATGAGCAAGTTATTCCAAGTTTGTTATACTGTAAATACTTTAATTACTTAGGCTAGCTAGTCTACTCTAAGTACTACTAGCTAGTACTTACTACTCTACTAGTTAGTAACATTGATACCTATTGTAATTAAACCAATTAATCTAGTGATCTTTTAAGACTACTTATATGCATCAATTTTTTAGATGCATATATTACAAATAAAAAAATACTCAAAATATAAAAACTTAATTTGGGATTACAAGAGTAAATAAAAAAAAAATTACTGTTACATCTTAAAATTATTTTATTTACAGTTAATATAACACACTCTTCAGACTGTATATCTTTAAGATTAGTTGACAGTTTAACATTTTGATTGCCCATAAAAGCGGAATGTGAGTGCGTACCTAAAACAGAACATACTCAAATAAAATCATGTAAATATGTTACTTTACACCACATAATTTTATTAATTTGTCAATTACTTAAAACATTACAATTGAAAGTATTAATTTATTTTGGTTATTATCTGTATTTCCGTATCTTTTATATCCTTTTCAGCTTTTTCTATTCTATATCACTTGATTCCCGCAGAAAACATATTTGTAGAATATACCTATTCAGTAGGCGGATCACATTCATGACCGCCGCAATCATTAATATTGGCTGTAATAGCTTTGTTATGTGCACCAGAATATGCCCGTTTATTGTAGCCACAAAATTTCACAAATATTTGCTGTTTGGTGCGCAGTGAAGAAAGCTGATTTTGCCTATACATCCATTCACCCAGATTATGATCAGTATATACTATTGTGGTACATGAAGATAAAGCAGATTTTAAACATCTCCACGATCTTTCAATATTCTGGTTGCGGAACCTAAAAGTATCGTCAATATCATACATTTATAAAAAAATTATATAAAAGATATATAAAGTAATTTACCGAACAGGAGCATTTAATTCCGGATTGATTGGTGGGAAGATGTTTGCCGAGTCTAGACACTCATCGGAAAATCTTCCTGCTAGGTACCACATTGACGGCATGTTTGCTGGTGGGTGTATGAACTCTGCAGAATGGTTCACTCTACTATGACCTCTAAAGGCAGACGCACAGTGATCGTACGATATCCACATATCTGAAACAATATGCGAATCTCGATCAATGTACACCTGTCTTATAGGCAGCAGGGTATCTGCGGTTCGATTATTCACCAGCACAGCGAATCTTTTTTTTATAAGATAGGCTGATCCTGCCAAAGACCCAATGATGTTATCACATTGTATTTTCCCTTAAGTAGATGTGTTTCATCAACTTCGACAATGTCTGCGGCACCACCAATCCCATGAAAATCATGCCACTTCTCGGCAGTACTGGTACCAAGCAATTCCAGTATTCGTGGCAATGCCACATTCTATTATTGTCTCCGTAACCGACCATTTGCTCAAAAACGCATAAATTAGCTTGACGATTTGATGTGCTCCTAAATCGTTCACCCGAGTCTTTTCCAAAAACGTATTTTTAGATGGCTCGAATTTATGATTTAAGTGACAACGATATCGCCACCCCAAGCTTCTATTAGCATCGTTTTGAGACGAAAATTACGCACAATTTACACATAAAATCGACTGGTTTATTAGCCTCAATAATTTATAATATTACCTTCATTGGCAAGTGACAATTTGAATTTGTACCCACTATGACATCTGTTTAGGTATTACGTCAAGATGCTCCAGCCACCGTAGCCGTTGCTGATTAGAAATTTTTTTGGTCTCCTTAATCCAGTCTACTTTTAAATAAGCTCCCAGATTATTTGTATTTAGCCTATTGCTACTTAAGAGTTCTTGTGGCTACAACATTTTGAATGAAAATATAAGTAAGCGTATAAGTTAGCCTCTGGGAATAGCCAAAGCAGTTTTGCGCATGGCCAATCACCATGCGATGGCTTAGTATGGCGCATAGTATACTATTATATTCAAACTTGTTTAACTTAATTTGAGTATCATATGATGTAATGATTTTAGGTTAAGCAAAAGAGCAAAACTGCAATTTTCTTTAATAAAATTAATTAATATTAGACACCATGTTCAAGTATCTGTTTTCATACTTCATTCATTAGAAATATGGAACAAATATTTTTACGCTATAATGGTACAAGAATTTTAGTGAAAATAAAAGAAAATGGTATTCGAAACGTTTTATTAATTTATATAGGTTAAATTTAGTGATGGGAATAGACGAATAAAAATTAATAATAATTCGATAGTTGCGTATTAGTTGAGTTATTCGATATTAGAAAAATATATTATATCTATTCAATTCAAATCAGATTATATTATATCATAGAAGTATTAGATTAGATTTACTGGGACACTTTTTTTTTAATTCAGTTATAGTGACATATTTAGAAATCCATTTTGGGCCATCCATATGGATGAATTAAGAACGAAGAGATTGTCAAAAAAAGAACACGAAGTGATTGTTGATCAATTATATGCATTGGTCAGTAAAGAGAACATTATTGAAAATGCCACTGAAATTCAACGAAAGAAATGAACAAGAATTAACATAATAACAAGGGGAGATTTAAACTATTTAATTCGAAAATTTAATATTAATAAAAGACGATATATGGATGATATGATAGCAACTGCATAGCAATTGTATTGATCTACAAGTTGAAGAGTCGAATGCAGAAGGCAAAAATAATGCTTTTCTATTTTAAAAAACTGGTACCAGCAATTTGACGATTTTTTTTTAAATTAGTTGTACTTATTTGTGTTAAAATATTAGAAGAGATTTGGTTGTATTGAAAACTGGATCAAAAAGTATATTTTTGTTGTGTGGTGGAGGTTGTGATGATGGTAGTTTAATATTAATTGTTAGGTGAAAGTTACCCTGGTTTAAAGGTTGATGATTTTTCTGTGGGGTTTATGAATGGCATCATGGAAAAAATTGAGGACTCGGTAGAATAAATTCTATCGATATTACTCATGGGTCAAACAAAAAAAATGGTATCTTACAATAGTCTTAACTAAAAATGAAAAAAATATTGGATTTTCAGTAGCCTTTTTGCTTTCTAACGAAAGAATTATGATGTGGGCCCATTGTTATAGAATTAACATTGGTATTAATCCAAACATGGCATTAGAAAGTCTTAACAAAGACTTACAATATAACAAAATGAAAGGACAAAGATATCTTAGGTAAATGAACGCTATTAGAAAAAAAAATATGTGTTAATGATAATTTCTCAGGATCGAGCAGTTATTGGATCTATGAGATGAACTCATCGATGACAAAATGTGGAAAAAAATAATAGATACAGAAAGACCACACGCGAATAATTATCAACATAAAGTTACACTGAACAATCACAAAAAAACTGAAAATATGACAGATAAAATTGAAATTGTAGAATTTGGGAATTCTTGGGAACAAGATTGTCTCAAGTACAATCTTGTTCGCAAAATTAAATCTATTCAGTCTGCGATGCGATGAAGATTGTAGAAGTGATTATTGTCATCAATGTAAAGTTTGCATATATAGATACAATTGTGAATGTCCAGAATTCGGAATTAAAAGCGTCATTTGTAAGCACATTTATGTAGTAAAATTATTCGAACAAAAATTAATTCTGGATCAGTCAAATAGGTGTACGTGGAACGAAGATACGGAAAATCTATATATTAGCGAACCTGCGAAAAGTCGAATGATTTATAAAAATAATTTGGAATATTTCATGAAAGAGAAAAGAAAACAGAACTGTGTTGAGAGAATAAGCTTTGAGAAGAAACGGGAGGTGAGTTTCTAAAGTTTTTTATAAGTAATAAGTTGATAAATAATCAGATTTTTGACGTTTTTTTTTTAGATATCACTACAAGAAGTATGTAATTTTGGCAGAACTTTAAATGAAGTGGAACTTTCGAAATTGAGTGGATTGGAGAAATGGAGAACTTCACGAAATGTCACAAAATGAAGAATTTAATAAAAAAAGAAAAAATGGAAAAGCAATATTATTTTCTTAATAAAAAATAAATTCTATGCTTCAGTTTTGTTTTATTTTGGTCATAAATAAATATGTAGAATTTCCAAAAATATACGTACCTCAACTTATAACTAATATCTATATACATATAACGTATAATGTAATATAATACATATAATAAGATATTATTAAAAATATTATTTATCTTTTTTTCGATTTTTATACTTTTCTATACATATATCTTTATATTAATAAAATTCGAAAGCATGTGCAATGAAACACATGATGATGCCTCTTTTTGGTACATCGTCGAGTCCGACGAAAAGTAGATGGTCGCATTATTAAAAGTCGCAAAGCATTATTATAATGCTTTGTAATTCCCATTACCTATGGGGTATAGAATATTAGGCGAAAGTATAATCTTTCATAGATGAAACCTTTGATATATTACATGTAGTCAATATAATTAAAATTTTTATATTGACGGCTATTTTGGCGGTGCTAATCCGGAATAAGTTCGAGAATTCATAGTAATCAGCCCTGGAACTAAGTCACCCCGGACGAAGTCAAGTTTATACACTAGTGTTTTATAAAAATTGGTTCCGCAGACATCTGTTTTATTTAGCGAAACTATTTTAAATTCATTTACAGAAGCTATTGGAAATTGCAAATAAAACAATGTTTGTTAAATATATATATAGAAAAAAATAAAAAGAAGATAAGTAAAGTAAAATTTCAATTGTAATATCCACGAAAATGAATAATCAAATGAAAAAAAAATAAGTATCAGGTATTGATACTTATTTACTAAATTTAATTTTAGCGCCACAGGCATATGGCACCACTGACGCTTTTTAGTTGGTTGCTGCGTTCTGATTTTTCATTGGCTCGGCATGTGCGAAAACTAGTGTATGCTCGCTAAAGCACCCAATCTGGTAACTGCGTCTGTGCCACCACATGATATTGAGAATTGAGACTAACAAGTTACAAGGTAAGCCAACGCGCAGCTTTGTCAAATTGTTGTGACGTCAGTGAGAGAATCGTTTGCAAATCGCTTGTTTTAATAATTGAAATTGTGGGTATAGTCTCACAACTCTCATATACCCAAACGCATCAGTAATCTGATGTTATATTTGTCTGTTAATTAATTTTTTTATATTTTTTTGTATTTTAGTATAGCTTGCAGTTTGTTAACGTTTAATTAATTAATTTTTTTAAAAAATTTATTCATTATTTCAGTAAAATATGTTTGCACATGTGTTTGTATTATATTTAATAAATATATAGAAAAACTATTATATAAAGAAGAAATTTTATTTAAATATGACAACGTTTTTCAACTTTAAAAAACCACAAGGTCTCCCAGTGACGCCATGCGCAAAAATTTTTTAAATTGGATCTCAGGTTGGTTTATCTTGTAGTCTTAGTATCATGCATAATACGTAGATATTGCAAATAGAAAATTTGCACAAGAAAATTGCAAACAATTTTATTGTAGGTGCTTATTTTATCTTTTATTTGTGTCAAATATTTACATTTTTCTGATTTACAGTATAAAATTTACTCTAGTCAATAAAAGTGTTTACAATTTTGTGTTTAATAAAATTGCGTAGTATAAAAGGCTAATTAGTTTAGAGACGTTTTTTTTAACGAGCATTTCAAAACTATGTCGAAACTATGCATTTTCGTGTTGAAGTTATGACGTCAGAATATTAGAACATACATTTGATTCATTTAAATAAAGCCACTGTACGTATATATTATCTATATATAGATATAGATATATATTCTATATAGTAGTATATACGATATAGTGACTCTACATTTGAATTTCACTAATCCACGCCTTTTCCTTGCTGATTAAAATCGATGTATCGATTTTTTCCGCCATCTCTAGTTATCCCCTCTTCTTTTTTGTTATTTTAACGCTATAGGACACTTGACAGCTTGACGCCACGCCAGAAATCTATTAGCTTTATTACAAAGTAGACGTAGGGCTGCAAATTCAAGATGACTGTGGTAAGTAAATTTGGACTATTTCTTAAATTCAATTAATTTTAGTTGATCACTAAATATTGTCAACTGCTTTCAAGTCATTTTTATTTATATAATTCCATGCAATAAATCGTTGATTATATTTTTTTATTTCATTCATTTTATGTGGTGGCACATGGTTTTTAAAAATTTCTTTTCAATTTCTTAGTATATTGTTGCTGGTGTCGTTGCTGTGCAATTATACAATATAAATAAATTACGTCTGGCTAAAAGGCAACTACTTTTGTTGTTGATTCCAGACTAAGCAAACCACTTCAGCTAAAACAAGTACGACAAAAGGTAAATCTGGAGGGAAAGCGAAAACACCTGCTGCAGCTCCACAAGCCGCGGCAGCATCCTCTTCATCAACAGCATCAGCTTCCAAAGTTAAACAGAACGCACCCAAAGCAAAGACAGAAGTTGCTCCAGCTAAGGCTGCTAGTGCACCTACCGTAACTGCAGCAGCTTCAAAAGCGGCTCCAGCTCAAAAAGCTGCAAAACCAACAAAATCTGCCACAGGAAAACCAGCAGCAGGAACAGCTGCCGCAAAAGTTGCACCTCCACAAGGCAAAAAAGGTGGCGCTACCGCCCCTGCACAAAAGGCAACAGCTCCACAAGGCAAAAAGGGTGCTGCTGCTCCTGCACCAAAAGCCGCCGAGCCTGCAACTACTAAAGCAAAACAAGCAGGAAAGTCTGCAGCTAATGCACCAAAAGCCCCCCCTGCAGCTGCTCCAGCTAAAGCACAGGCACCTGCTGCTGCTGCTAAGAATAGTGCTAATGTAGCAGCTGCTGCAAAGGCCAGTGTGAAAACGAAATCAGCTGCTGCAGCTCCACCAACGAAAGCCGCATTGAAAACGGCAGCAACGGCAAAAGCAAAAACTGCTGAAAAGCCTGTTGTAAAAGCGGAGAAGCCTGTCGCTGCTCCTGCTCCAGCAGCAGCAGCTCCTGTACCAGTCAAACAACCAGCTGTTGCAAAGGCTGTAAAACCAAAACGGAAACAAGTACGAGGCAAAGGTTCCAAGAAGAAGAAGTCTGTCATGAAATTCTTTATCGATTGTACACATCCTGTTGAAGATAACATATTGGATGTTGTTAACTTTGTAAGTACAAGATAATTTTGGCATAATTGGAGTTTTATTAATTGATTCTATTTCTATCTATAGGAAAACTATTTGAAATCGAGGGTGAAAATCAATGGAAAAACTAATAATTTCCTCATCAAGGGAAAGGAACCTGCAGTGATTATTGGTAATGAAAAAGGCACAAAAGTTACTCTTACTTCAGAAATTCCTTTCTCAAAAAGGTAATTAAATGAATAAATATATTTTTATTACATTAAATATGTAATGAGTATTACAATTCAGAGCAGATCCAGCTCCACGCAACGAATATTTTCTAGTTGACGTCGGCGTTTTTATCTGCTAAATTAATTTTGTTGTACCTCGCTATGTTTTCTAATTTTTCTCTATTGATTAGAATAATACAATGGTCAACTACAATCAATTAAAAATTTAAATAACCGATTTGATTTTGTTGCAGTGACAGTACATTATAATATTTTAAGTTTTCCTATTTTGTTTCTAGGTACCTAAAATATCTTACGAAAAAATATTTAAAAAAGAACAATTTAAGAGATTGGCTTCGAGTTGTCGCATCTGGAAAAGATTCATATGAATTAAGATATTTCCAAATCAATAATCAAGAAGACGAAGATGAAGAAGCCGAGTAAAGTTGTTACTGAAATAGATTTCTGATGTATTATAATAAATCATAAAGTAAAAATTAGTTTTTATTATTTTTAATTATCTAAGTTGTACATAATAAAATAATTAAATCCGAAAATTTATTTTTTGTTGGTTATTCAATTAATTTGAGAAAAATTGACAGTATGGAGAAATATAATAAGGATTAGAATTTAGCTAGCTGAAGTGTTGGAAATTTTCTTGTCCACCAGGTGAGCTCGTTTTTCTAGTGATGATTGTCAGATCAGTAACGTACCCTATTATTGTTTGACTTTCAAATAATTTTCATATTTTTTTATATTTAAAATAATCCGTAGTATTTCGAAGAAAACATAAATATTCATGAAAAATTCGAAATAAATTAACAATGATTTTTATTCCACCCAACCTTATGGCATGCCACTGATCGTTAAATTAATAAAATAGGGAAAACATTAAAGTTATGGCTGTTTTTTACATAAAGAAATTGCTGTATTATATTATTTTAAATATTCATTATATTGATAATATATAAACAATCATAGTTTTAATCTGCTGTCATAAAATAACCAATTTTCTTAAAAATGAGAAAATTTATTTGCTAATAAGCGCAATGTTAAAGATGTAGCCGCTTCCGACCGTAGCGCCCGCTAATGGCAAGCTGTTTACTCATAGTTTTTGATTTATCCCTAAAAAAAAGTAATACAGGCGATTCGAAAAAGAAGAATTTTGTTCATTTTTGGAATATTGTAGACTCAGTTTCCAGAACTGTTACTAGATGGCTTCCCATCAGGTTATCAGTGTTCAATTAAAATATTTTGGGAAAAAACCCATAATTTTTACTAATTTTGAAAACATTTGGTGTTGATCAAAAGTATGAATACTAAAACTCTGTTAGCAACAAATAACTACACTAATAGCTTACGAATATATGCTCAATTGTGGCTGTTTCATCTTTTTTTTGATATTCTAGTTGATGTCGCTTGATAGCTTCATATAATGAAGAAATTAAGATGATTCCGTGAATATTTTGCATATGGACTCCGAGTTTTGTCACAAAAAATATTTTTGGGAATTAGACGCAGATTACATGATAAACAGTAGTGAACAACATATACGTATGTGTCTAATTTTTATAAATAAATAATAGAATCTCTGATGTATATATGTATTGTGGATAATACACATATTTATGTATATGCGCGTCTATGTCAACAATTTAATTTCATTTATTTAATCCATATTTGATTCTTTTTAATATGATGCATTCCTAGAAGTGTATTTTTATAATATCAATAATATACATTGCAGGTTGTTTTGATAGGGAGGGGGAGGGGGCGTGACTTCCTATTAATTTACATCCTTAAAATACTATTATTAAATTTTCAATTCAAGTCAAACTATTTAATTTAATAAAATAATTAAAAGTAACAAAAAAAACTGGTATTTTTCCTTTTGATAGAGTTTAATTTATCAATATATGTATGTTAATTATTAATGTCTTGACATGTGTCGACTTCTATATACACATCTTATCTATAATTGTTAACTATGAATAGTATTATCGAAAATTTATTAGGAAATTTCATTGAATAGCTAGGGCATTGTTACCAGTAGCAGAAGATTTTTTTTTAGAATCAGAGTGTGGTAGTGGTTATAGTCAATACTTAAAATACTTACCGTGGATATTTAATAAGCCTGTAACTTAAAACAGATTTTAGCGAATTAGACTTTGAGCAAAAATATTTATTAAAATTAAATACTTATACTTTATTAAAATCGATAAAAATATCCATGTAAGTATATTTGTACTTATATATATATATATATATTATATATGTATATATATGTATAAAAAAATGTTTATCGATACAAAAGTCAAACTTCTAATGAGATTTAATTTGGACTTTTGAATTTTAAACACCACAATGTACAGTATGACCAACGAATTTAATATAATTGTATTATTATGTAAAAAGAGTTTCTTTTCTGCTGGAAATTTTAAACATTTGTATTCTCTATATTATATTACTGTTAAATAAAGCCCAAAATGATAACAAGGACTTTTTAAACGATATCTTGCAAAATGAGAACAATTTAAATTGTATGTCGTCCCATTAAAAATTTAGCAACGAAACTATATCGATATAATTAATCTAGCAAGTCACCTCTGATGAACTTTTTATATAAATGATATGAGAGTTTATCTTTCGCTAGTGATTAAGTACCAAAAAATAAATAAATAAATGAAATAAATTACAAATACTATCACTATAACAATGGGTCGAGAGGAGAAAAATCAACTATACTTCTCCTACGCATAAAAATTTTTCCAATTGGAAAAATTTCATCTTATATTTGTCTATACTCTGATCTACATATTGATCAGTTCGAATATAGAGTAGGTATAAAATATAAAGGAAAAGTAAGAAAAACAGTATACAGCGGCATTTATATGGTTTCATTTCGATTCAATAATAACAATATAGTAAAGCTCTCTAGATAGGATAGAAATCGCAGACGTAGGAATAGAGATGGATAATATTAAAAAAAAAAACAAACTTCAAAAATACCCCGATTAATTTTTGTATTTTCATCGGCAAATATTAATAATTAACGATTTCATAGAAATACAAAAATAAATGTATACAAAATTTATCATTTTCGTTGCTAATTCGTTAGTCAAACATTTTGATAATTTTATTACTAATTAAAATCATAATTTTTTTTAAGATTCAAATGCCTTATGTATGCACTGTAATTTTATGTACCTAATAATAAAAATTTAATAGTCATTATAAGTAAATGGTTAATAAAATATTGTTTAAAAGCTGATATCCTTCTAGTTTATCCAACTACATGTCGGATACAGTATATCTATAAATCTAGTAGTCGTAGAACATTTAAAAAGAAAAAAAAATGGATGTGCAAGTAGGCTATGGAGGAAAATAGCTAGTAGAAATATGACGTAGATCTTCGCTAATTTAATCGGTATGGTCTTTTCAGCCATCTCATCATCATAATCATCAGCATCATGCTTTATCTGGTAGGTACTGACGTCTGTTGATGTTTTTTTTTCTCTCTCTTTTGATAAATCTGATGATTGTTCATGAATAATTATTATCTATAGTTTTTTTTTTATTACTTACAAATCAAATATGTATAACTACTGACGCTATTGCATAATAATTTTGGTATTTAAAAGATACTGAATATTTGAAATTTAAATTATTTACAAATAGTTAATTTTCAGAAAATTAACTGAGCTGCGTTTAAGCTGGTAAAATAGTGAAAAAAGTAAGTATGATATTCGAAATCAATTAATAGCTATGTATGCTCCTGCAATTAACCATGTACATATGACGTCTACACATACTGTACCAGTATTCTTCTTCGTATACATTTTTCAGCGTGCCTGTTATTAAGGGTGGAATTATCCAACTTTATAAATTTAATTTTTATTTCGTAAACATAAGATTAATCACTAAAAATTAAAAACAGGGTTATACAGTTTTTTAATTCGTAATCAGAAATTGAAAGAAATGACATTGAAAATGACGAAATTGATGACAAGAATTGAAAGATTAATCGATACTAATAAAAAAAGGCTAAAAGTAATTAATAGATAACAATAAAATTTAAAAAAAACGATTCAAATTTGCACAAAAATTATCTTCAAAAATTGCGCCAGAATAGTTTGGTTAATGTTCCATCTCTCATCTGATCGAAAATATGGTGGGTAAAGCGCAAACGCGATCTTAATCGTATTTCTTAATACGTAAAAGTTGAAAATTGAGAACTTTAAAATTTCGTTTATGTATTAAGATATAAGAATTAAGGAATTAAATCTTATTAGAATTAGAAACAATATGTTTATATCAAGATTTACATATTAAAATTACGACTATGTTTATGCATCCAATTTAAGAAGTTGGATAATCCCAGTCTAATAACTCTCATTACTGGCCTGTTTCGACTTCCATAGTGGTGATTAATAATTCGATTTTGTTTTGACACTAACATATATAGTGATGTATGCAGTATATACGTACAATATATTAGACATTTAGACTTTAATTTATCGTATATTTTGTATAAGATTTCTTAATTTACAATACAATAGATAATATTAATAACAAATTGATATAAAAATATGTGAGAATTATTTATAGCTATAATGAATAAAAAAATTTAAAGCCACCTTCGATTTAAAACGGCTCATCGAAACCACGCCTACCGTGTGTCATTTGCTATACCAAAGGATTCCTTAGTGAAATAATGCGTTTTTATAGATAAGAATTAAATTATATCCAAATCAAATTTAAATCATTGTCCACAGGTTGAAAAGTATGTAAGCATACTTTTCAGTATGCTTACATACTACCGAATAAGCTAGTAAGAAGGGTTTCTGTGACGATCTTTAATATTAAGATTTCGGTTCGCTCATGCATTGAAATATTTCAATCATAGGAAATGCTAAAATAGTTATAAAATAAAAATTCTAAACTTTTCTGTAATACGCTTATCCTCTCTTTATATAACGTTTACGTAACTCAACCTGTGTGCATTATTTTATTAAATGAAACCTTTTTTCACTTCTTATTAATACGTAGGTAAAGTATTATTATAATATTATATTTTTATAGCATTATTCGATACTTCGAAAAATTCTGTTATCTAAAAACAAATAACTAAACCTAACAATTTGATCTATTCTACAAACAATCTGTGATCTGTTTTACTTGATAATACACCATTATCGAAACTGTGGTCTAATTGCGAATTTATGGTTTATATAATTTTAAGCTTACTGCAAATGAGATTAATCCAGTCATTGGATGAAATTTAGTTGTCATCTTACCAAATATTAGATACCAAAATATCTTATATAATATCTCTTAAAAACAGTACATGGAAGTCTAAAAACAATAATGTATATAAACAGTAACTTAGAAGGTCATGAAAAAAACTTGATTTTGATATCAAAGATGCCAAAGATATAACACGCAGTGTTATTAATGCAGCATTAAAACATACGCTACAGGAAAGTATGTATGTATGTATGTATACGACGGTATAGTTATTAATCAAGTTACATTGCATCCAAATACAGAAAACCGGTGCGCGCATCCTTTCATCCAATTCACCTTAACAGACTCAGTCTGATTAAAATATACTGTAAGTTAATATTTAACATAACATTAAAATTTAATATTTAAAATTCAAAAAGTTTCACAAAAAAAATAAAAAAAAACGACTTACTTAGGTCTACACGCAAGAATCAAAATGATAGTAGGCATTTTCTGTCAACAGACCATTGTCTGTTGTTATGTCATGAATTTTATCAAAATGCCTTTGTAAAATTAAAGTATGTTTGTATACATTTTGCTTTAAATTTAAATCTGTTTGTTTAAAAAATGTTTAAAAAAAAATGATAAATAATAATGTCTGCAACAGATATTCAAATTCCTAATTGCAATTTGGTAGTGAAATTAACAAATGAACACAAATTTTCAGCAGAAATATTGAATATTTCAAGTATAACTCAAAGAGTATACACTTTTAACGATAGAAATTTTATTAAAAATGATAATAAAAATAAGTTTAGGTGGGTCATCAACATGAAATAAATGGGATAGATGAACGATAAATTAGAAAAATTAAATCGCAAATAAGAACTACCGGTCCCTACTATACTTGCCGCAGAAATTGAAAATGTATGTGGAAAATCTGTAAATACTAATACTGTTCCAAGTATACTACGTCTTAACGGAATTGCTGACAGATTATCAAGAAGAAAGTCTTAAATTTCAGATTAGAACAAACAGAAAAGTTCACTTTTGCTAATTGCATCTAAACAAAAACATTGATTTCATGGAAAATGACCCCATTTACAGTTAAAAGTAAGTTCAACATTTTTGATTCTATTGTTATTCTTGATTTCTTTGTAACTCCATTCTTACTGGTTTATGTAGACTTTGGTGCCCAACTATATATGTACATCAATGTACATAATACTACCCTTTTGACTAGGTTGAGCAAATAGACACATAGATCTTTAAATTTACTACAATATTAACAACAAATCATATCAATATTAATCACCAAATTATATAAACATAGATAATTAACCATAAATAATTACTTTTGGACATAATCGAAATGAACTATTCGGTCACACCATTTTTTGTCACGCGAAAAGGTCGTGAGGAGCGCGACCTTTTTGCTATGCTCTGTAGTAACCACAGAATTACAGATAAGCAAGTAAAAACAAACGAACGAAAAAAAAAAGAGGAGCAAATTTTGAAGAGCAAAGTTTCCTTTTCTTATTATCCATGCACACACAATACACAGAATCTCCTGATCCTCTCTCTGTTCTTCTTTTGGTGGTCACAGTTTATTATTATGACCATTTTTTTTTTTTTGGAATTTGCTCTTACTTTTGTTGTTCTTTATTGCGGTTTTTTTTTCTGTGCTGAATATTTAGATCAGACAAAACATGGCTTTAGCACATTTACTGCTCCTTTTTGTTATCTTATTATTTAGAGATAAGTGTATAGATAATCCATCAGCAACATTAGCATGTTTATCACGGTACATTTTTTACTATTATATAATGTATGATAATAAATCCAGTGGCGTAGAATATTTTTTTCGTAAATTTCCACTCCTTTTAAACAATTCTGTTTAAAAAAAGTAAAAATTATTAGTAGTATGCTGCATAATTCTAATTCTTTGTGTTCTACCCTATTTAGTGGACTTTACAGTTGACAAGCTTCCTTGTCGACAAGTTCTTGTCATGGGTAATCCATGTTTGGATCACGCACGCGCATATTGTACTTGTTAAAAAGTTGTCTTGGACCTGACGAAAATACGTTCTGCGCGCTATTTTTCTTGCCCGTTGTTGGCAAGTTTGATAATATTTTGTACAAATTCATGTATGCCAACTAAAATTTTAATTCCCAAGAGAACAGCTTGGGAATTAAACAAATGTTCCCAACAAATTGGGAACATTTATGTTTATATTTAATAAACTGTTGTAAAAATTAGCTTTGAAAATTTTGTTCATCTAGTAACGATTATTATATTTTAACTACTGTGCTAATTTATCATAACGATAAGTATGAAAATATGAGACAGATCTATTTTAGATAAATGTTTTTTTTTTCAGATTGACATGTATTAATGCAAACGAAATTGTTAAAAAGAAAATTGGCGACTCTAAGGCTAAACGGCAACATTTTTCTTCAACTTGCCATCGAGAAAAAAAAACTCGTGACGACATATAACTCGTATAGTGTAAAGTCCGCTTTACAGTTATTCGATCTGTATTTATTCTACCCTCAAACCCAGAAGCATAGCTTTACCACTGGTGACTATATCTAATTAAAAATTTTTGCCGCTTACAATTACAATTAACCAACAATTAAATTGAAAATCTATTATATAAATAAGTATGCATTTAATGAGTAAATTAGGTCACAGAATATAGACATACAAGTATATTCTGTTCCGCCAAGTCGAATATACTGCTATAGAAAAACCTGAAAAACATATTTCGAACCCCTGTATAGTTTGTATTGTACCAATCATCATCAGCACGTTACACGTGAATCCGTGGCAGTTCATTACTTCGTGATTGAATGATTAACTAGAATGAATACAGTACAATATAATATCAGCTGGTAGATCATCTATTCATGATCTGCCTGTGTGTAATATTTATGTAGTGTATGTATACTAGTGTGTGGCGTGGAGATTTCCGTTTTTCATTTCTTTTCTGTCTCTGTTGTTTGCGCTCTCAGTCTCGCTCGTACTCTCTCTATCTATCTATCTATGACTGTCTCTTTCTCTCACATTATAACTACATATCGACCGTCGAGTTGCCGAAAATCTATATTAAATGAATGAAGAGAGCCAGCTAGCGAAGAGTCACGCGATTGGCTTGAAGTTATCGCGCCACCAAGTAAGAATAAAGTGGCCAGTTTTCAGCGAAAATTTTACAGTCGTAATTCTGTTGTTGTTTGTTGTGGTAGAGCAATATATATGTACATATAGTATATATATATAACAAAAGAAATTCTAATAAAATTAACAATTATTATTGAATGAAAGTGGTGTCTACTCCAGTCTATTTAATTGATTTTCTAGTGTGTGTTTGTCAATATAGCAAGTGGAAAAGAGATTTTTATATTATAATCGGCTTTTTCTGAAGATTTGTGCATATAAATTTGATTTGTGGAAAAATTGGAGTATATTTTAATAATAGAAGCAGAAAAAATTTAATAGGAACGTAAAATTAAAGAAACAGGTATTATTTCAGTTATTCATTTAAATTCTTGTATATTTAATTTTATTAATGACATTAGTTTAAATATTCTTAAGTTGCGAACGTAGTTTGCGTAATTTTTGCGATAAGGTCAATGTAATAAGTGGAGCAAATTAGGGGAACTACGTTCTTAAACCATGAATCCGTTCTTTAAACAAAATTTTTCTCTTTCTTTTCTAAACAGTAAAAATATGTGTCCAGAAGGGTTTAAGTAATTTTTTAACGCACAAGATTTACCCGTATGCTTTCCATATTGCCATAGTAAATTAGAGTTGCTACGACTTTAAAAATGTACAACCAAAAACCATTATTTGATTACTACTTTTATGTACGCATTTGTTTTGATCAATTAGACAATTATTCGGTAATTAATTAATTAGCGAAATGATGGAAATAAAATCAAAATAATGTTTGCATTTAAGCAATTTGAAAATCCCACTCTAGTGCGCATATACATATGTACTAAGCTCAACTCTATTCCTTATTATTATTCTCATTAATGTTCTTTCTAATTACATACTATTATTTCAGGTATTCAAAATGCCTGCCAAATCTGAGACTCATAATCTATCAAATGGTACTACCTCACCTTCCCATAGGACGACGAATCGACCAAATGATATTGTAATAAGTGGTATTTCCGGACGATTTCCGGAAAGCGATTCAATTGAAGAATTCAAACGACAATTGTTCGACGGTATGGATTTAGTAACTGATGATGAACGTCGATGGCCATCAGGTCTCTTCGGTCTACCAACACGTACCGGTAAATTAAAAGATTTAAGTCGTTTCGATGCCCAATTTTTCGGTGTACATGCCAAGCAAGCGGAAGTTATGGATCCACAATTACGTATAATGTTAGAATTGACACATGAAGCATTGGTCGATGCCGGCATTAATCCAGCTGATGTACGTGGCACACGGACTGGCGTCTTTGTTGGTGTATCCGATTCGGAATCGAGTGAATATTGGACGGCACAGGATAGTGATACAATTAATGGTTATGGATTGACTGGATGTTGTAGGGCAATGTTTCCAAATCGTATATCATATACGTTTGATTTTAAGGGACCGAGTTATGCAATTGATACGGCCTGTTCAAGCTCACTATATGCATTTCAGCAAGCTGTAAATGCAATTCAAACGGGACAATGCGATTCGGCAATTGTTGGTGGCGTAAACTTATTACTTAAACCAACTGCCTCGTTGCAATTTCATAGGTTTGTTGTTAAGATGTAGTGTTTTAACTATGTATATAGCCTGTACAATCTAAAATGAATATTATGCACAATGCCTGATTAAGATTGTATTGGTATATTTTCGGTTGTTCGTGATATAATGATGGGAATGTTATCAAATAGGGACGCATTTTTATCATTAATTAGATAGAATTGCGCTCTACTCATCATTGAACCCGATTAGTTACAATAGAGAGTTTTTATGAGGTCCAAAATAAAATCAATTTATGTGAAAATTACCGTTATTTGTAATAATCAACTACAGTTATAGGTTGCTCATTTGAGAACTTCGCATGCGTAAAATAACTACAACCATAACGAAATCATGAAATAGTTTATATAATACTATTTCATTCTAATAACAAATATTTCTAATAACCAATGAAATAACTATTTCATTGCATATTTATTATTTTAGATTAAACATGCTGTCAGCGAATGGCATGTGTAAAGCATTTGACGCAACTGGTTCTGGTTATGTTCGTGCCGAAGCTGCCGGTATCTTATTTTTGCAAAAAGCCAGTTCAGCCAAAAGAGTTTATGCTACAGTTTTGGGCGCTAAAACGAATACTGATGGATATAAGGAACAAGGTATACGATTCCACGACAAAATAAATAGACTTATAAACTAATAACCAGATATGTTTCAGGCATTACATTTCCTGCTGGTTCAATGCAAAACCGCTTAATTAAGGAGACCTATGACAATCTCGATGTTAAACCAAGCGATGTTGTTTATGTAGAAGCCCATGGAACTGGTACCAAAGTATGTTCGCTTTTTTCTTAGTTGGAAGATTATATTGATGTAAACTCCTTGATTAAATTTTGCTATGTAGGTTGGTGATCCACAAGAAGTCAACTCTATAGCGGACTTCTTCTGCAATAATCGTAAAGAACCATTATTAATTGGTTCGGTAAAATCTAATATGGGACATTCTGAACCGGCTTCCGGTGTATGTTCATTAGCAAAAATGGTCATTGCAATGGAATCGGGTGTTATTCCAGCTAATTTACATTTCAAGGAACCAAATAAAGATATACCAGCACTTAATGACGGCAGATTAAAAGTAGAGAGTTTTTTCAATCTTAATTGAGTATTATGTAATAATTCGCAACCGCAGATAATCGTGCAATGTTCTGTTTAGTAGTGCAGTAGTAACTAGAAACTTGCATTCTATTCTAAAACAGTTAAAATTATTAAACTGATTATTACATAATACTTGTTTTAGATTCTATTAAAAAAAGAAAAGAAAAATTTCATCAATTTCTTGTATATTTAGGTTATAGCTGAAAATCAACCATGGAACGGTGGCATAGTCGCAATAAATTCATTTGGTTTCGGTGGTGCAAATGCACATGTCATCTTAAAATCGAATCCAAAACCAAAACCAACATTGCCAGCAGTTAAATCAACTATTCCACGTGTAATTGGTGTTAGTGGACGTACAGAGAATTCAGTACGAAATTTCTTAAATAAAATTGAAGAGAACAAAAAGGATGAAGAGTTCTTGGCCCTTGTTGATGAAGTTCATTCGAAAAATATCAATGCACATTTCTATCGTGGTTTTGCTATACTACATGATGATAAACCATTAATTACAGAAATTGGTCAAGTATCGAATGACGTACGGCCCATTTGTTTTGTGTTCTCTGGTATGGGTTCACAGTGGGCTGGAATGGCAAAGGACTTATTACGTTTTGATGTATTTAAACGATCAATTGATATCTGTGCAGCAACATTAAAACCACATGGAATTAATTTAGTTGATATATTAGTCAATGCAGATACATCGGCATTTGATAATGTTCTAAATTCGTTTATTTCAATTGCTGCAATGCAAGTGGCATTAACTGATGTATTGAAAACGGCTGGAATTGAACCGAATTTCATTGTAGGACATTCAGTTGGAGAAATTGGTAAACAAATGTGTATATTTTAATATTTGATATATGTATATATTTTGAATATTTTTGTATTTGAATATTGTGCAATAATTTGTGACTGTGTAATAGAGCACCTGCCAATTAAAAAAAAACGGGTTTTGGAATTAAGAGTTTTAGATACACATTAACATTATATTTTTATTCATTATTGCATAATAGGTGTTCATTTTACATTGTATGATCTATATCAATAGAATTTATAAATTCCGCAACTTTAAATCTTAATTTTCTTTCATATTCCAATAGGATGTGCTTATGCTGATGGCACTCTAACAGCACAACAAGCAATTCTAGCAGCATACAGTCGTGGGAAAGCAATTTTGGAAAGTAAATTGGCACCTGGTGCAATGGCCGCTGTTGGTTTGTCATGGGAAGAAGCAAAAGCTAGATGTCCACCAGAAATTGTTCCAGCATGTCATAATAGTAAAGATTCCGTTACAATATCTGGGCCAGTAGATGCTATTCAGAAAGTATAAATTTGCTCGATTCACCCTCATAAGGACAACTGTATTAATTTTCAACTTTTTTTTATTATCGACACAGTTCGTTGCCCAACTTCAAAGTGAAGATATCTTCGCTAGAGCTGTAAATAGTTCGGGAGCAGCGTTCCACAGCCGATATATTGCCGATGCTGGACCGAAATTGAGAAAAGCTTTAAATGAAATTATACCAAATCCAAAACCAAGAAGTCAAAGGTGACTATAGTTAAACAATTTTAACATCCGCTATTTAGCAATAATAATAATCTAAATAATCAATTGGTTATTTAGATGGATATCTTCATCTATACCGGAAAGTGATTGGGGTCTACCACTTGCCCAACAATCCAGTGCATCTTATCATGTTAATAATCTCCTTTCACCGGTATTGTTCCATGAAGCACTTGCTCATGTACCAACAGATGCAATTGCAATTGAAATTGCACCAACTGGACTTTTACAAGTGAGTGAATCAAATGTTTTGATTCGTTACTTGATCTTCAATTCGTAATCTGTTTCATTTATGTCTTTGCTAATGTCTTGAGGCATTTGGCTCCTTATACTATCTCTGGTGACTTGTAATTTAATTTAAATTGAGAAGACAAATCAGGAAAACGTTAGACACTTTACCAATCAAAAATCTTTTCAAGTTTCTCTTTTGCTTAAACTAACCTTCTTTCAGGCCATTCTAAAACGCGCATTAGGTCCAGACGCTACCAATATATCATTAGTGAAACGAAATGATCCAGATAATATCACATTTTTACTCTCTGCACTTGGAAAGTAAGTTGATTGATCGATTCGTTTATCAATTAGAACATTTCTAATCATATTTTTTTTTCTATTAGAATCTATGCAGCTGGTGGTCAACCACAATTCAGCAACCTATATCCATCCGTAGAATTCCCAGTATCACGTGGCACACCAATGTTAAACTCTTTAATTGAATGGGATCATTCAACGGAATGGTCTGTAGCAAGTTTCGGCGGCAAAGGTTCGAAATCTGGTGAAACTGTAATCGATGTTGATTTACGAAAAGAAAGTGATGCATTCCTAGCTGGGCATACAATTGATGGTAGAGTTCTTTTCCCAGCAACAGGATATTTAACATTAGTATGGAGAACATTTGCAAAATTACGTAATGAAGATTATGAACAAACACCTGTTGTATTGCAAAATGTACAATTCCATCGGGCAACCATTATACCAAAAGATGGTGTCGTTAAGTTTTTAATAAACATATTCGATGGTTCAGGAGATTTTGAGTTGTGCGAAGGCGGTTCAGTGGCTGTAACTGGTAACATTTATGTGCCAGAAGATGTGGATAAGGAAACCTTAAAGAATCTACCGAAACAATCGAAGAAATCATCAACGGGTTTAGATTTAAATAGTTTAGATATATATAAGGAACTCCGGTTGAGGGGATATGATTATGAAAATCTTTTCAAAGGTGTAATTAAAAGTGATAATCAAGGTACAAATGGATTCTTAAAATGGGAAAATAATTGGATCAGTTTCATTGATACAATGTTACAATTTTCATTGATTGGATTGAATACACGTGAACTCTACCTGCCGACACGAATCCAAAGAATCTACATTAATCCAAAAGATCATTTGAATGCAATGAAAAGTGTTGGGGAAAATGATGCCGTCGAAGTGAATATGTATCGTGATATTAGTGTAATTAAAACGGATGGTATTGAAATACGTGGTATGAAAGCAAGTTTAGCACCCAGACGACAGCAAACACAAGCCGATCCACTCCTCGAAAAATATCAATTTGTCGCATTGGAAGGTGCTCAATGGTTCACACATGAAACAGAAATTAATCGAAATAATGCGCTCACTGTCATTTGCCAATTAGTTGCGGAAAATTCAGGTGGGGCCTCAAAAGTTAAAATTGTAGAAGTACTAAATGGTAGCGACGAACTGTCAGTGGAAAATGCATTGATCTCACAACTTGTAACCATTTTCGATACACAAACGATTACATTCGTTGATGCCACATTGGTAACACAAGGTCCAATTGATTCAACAACTATTGAATCATTAGAGATTAAGAATTCTGTTAAGGATTTATCTAAATCAGATATTGATGCCAATTCTCATCTGGTTGTCATTACTGACGCCTTAAAAGCTAACAATTTATCTCTAATTGAGAATGCAAAAAGATCAGTAAAGGCTAACGGTTTTATCTTGCTAGAGGAACCCAAAACCACTTCAATTGATATAGAAACATTTTCTTCATTGGACTTAGAACTAATCAGTATTCAAGCAACACCAGTTAAATCGTACATTTTACTTAGACGTGCCGTTGAGCCTAGTAAAGAACCAGTAATTATACGTATCACTCAGGATAATTTCAAATGGATTGAACCGCTGAAAAGTGCATTAGAACAAGCTGAGAAAAACGATGAAACGAAAATTTATTTATATGTTCAAGGTGAACCATTGACAGGATTTATTGGTTTTATTAATTGTTTGGTAAAAGAACCAGTTGGTGGCTTGAAAGTGCGAGCATTTTTCATTTTGGATAAAAGTGCACCGAATTTCAGTCTAAATGCTTATGCCAATCAATTGAAGAAAGATCTTGTTCATAATGTGTATAAAAATAAAGTATGGGGAACATATAAGCATTTACTACTAGATCAAAATGCTTCCAGCAGTTTGCAAGTCGAGCATGCATACATCAATGCATTAACACGTGGTGATTTATCGAGTCTACGATGGATTGAAGGACCATTATCTTATTACAAAGCAAACAGTTCTCCGGATACCGAATTGTGCCATGTTTATTATGCTCCATTGAATTTCAGAGATATTATGTTGGCAACTGGTAAACTACCACCCGATGCTCTACCCGGTGATTTAGCCGGACAGGATTGTATATTGGGATTGGAATTTGCGGGACGTGATAGTTCCGGTCGACGAGTTATGGGTATGGTAGCTGCCAAATCATTGGCTACTACCGTATTAGCTGATCCCGGATTTTTATGGGAAGTACCGGAGAAATGGTCACTGGAAGAGGCATCAACCATACCAGTCGTTTACGGTACCAGTTATTATTCGTTAATTGTTCGAGGTCAATTGAAATCAGGTGAATCAGTGTTAGTTCATGCTGGTTCCGGTGGTGTTGGTCAAGCATCGATTGCTATTGCCCTTCATTTAGGATGTGAGGTCTTTACAACTGTTTCGAATCAAGCAAAGCGTAATTTCCTCAAGAAAACATTCCCACAATTAACTGATGATCATATTGGTAATTCACGTGATACTAGTTTCGAACAGCTCGTCCTAACTCAGACTAATGGCCGTGGTGTTGATGTGGTATTAAATTCACTGGCCGCTGATCAACTGCAAGCATCAGTTAGATGTTTAGCAATTGGTGGCAGATTTCTAGAAATCGGTAAAGTCGATTTGAGTAACAATAGCGCACTTGGCATGAGTATTTTCTTAAAGAACACTACATTCCACGGTGTACTGTTAGATAGTCTATTCGATACAAATGGCACTGAAAAGAAGGAAGTGATGCGTTTGGTTAGCGAAGGAATTAAATCGGGTGCTGTGCGACCACTACCAAAGACTGTTTTCGATGAAAATCAAATTGAACAAGCGTTCCGATATATGGCAACTGGTAAACATATTGGTAAAGTTGTATTGAAAGTACGTGACGAGGAATCGAGGAAAACACAAAAACCAGCTGTAAAAACTGTAGCAGCAATTCCAAGAACGTATGTTAACCCAGATAAAAGTTATATTATTGTTGGGGGTTTGGGTGGTTTCGGTTTGGAATTGGCCAATTGGTTAATTACACGTGGAGCTAGATATTTGGTCTTGACCTCTCGAAGTGGTGTTAAAACTGGATATCAATCACTATGTATTAGACGATGGCACCAAACGACTGGTGTACAAGTTGTTGTTTCAACAGCTGATGCAACAACGGAGACTGGCTCACGGGCGCTTCTTGAACAAGCGAAAAAATTAGGACCCGTCGGCGGTATATTCAATTTGGCAGCAGTTTTACGTGACGCACTATTCGATAATCAAACTGAAGCTGATTATATAACTGTATGTAAACCAAAAATTGATGGTACTCTACAACTGGATGCAGCGTCTAGGATTCTTGCACCAAATTTAGATTATTTCGTTTGCTTTTCATCAGTGGCTGCTGGTAGAGGTAATTTAGGTCAAACCAATTATGCGCTGGCCAATTCAGCAATGGAACGAATAGCTGAAGCGCGACAAGCAGCTGGACTGCCTGGTGTAGTTATACAATGGGGTGCAATTGGTGATGTTGGATTAGTGTTGGAAAGTTTAGGTGGCAAAAATGATACAGAAATTGGTGGAACACTACCTCAAAAGTAAATTGGAATTAATTCCAAATCATTTCCGATTGATATAATTGACTTCTTATTACAGAATCTCTTCCTGTTTGGCAACAATTGATATTTTCTTACAACAACCTCATGCTGTCGTTGCCAGTATGGTATTGGCAGAAAAACGGAAATTAGCAACTGGATCAAGTCAGGGCAGTTTAACTGATGCAGTTGCAAATATCCTTGGCTTGAAGGATATAAGTAATGTAGCCGCAGCTGCCACATTAGCCGATTTAGGAATGGATTCATTAATGGGAGCTGAAATTAAACAAACATTAGAACGAAATTATGATCTGGTTTTAAGTGCACAAGAAATTAGAGGTGAAATATTTGATTTTGAATAAATTACCATTATCTCATAAATCATATTCAAAGTTAAATAGGGTGCCATCCAATAGTTCCAATTTCTGTTTTATAGGTTTAACATTTGGTAAATTACAAGGATTAGGTTCAGGTGAATCAACTACTGTAGTCGAAGTAGAAAAGACTGAAAGTAATTTAATTACATTTGAAAATATGACTGAAATCATGCCATCGAAAACCGTTGTCTTACTTCCTAGTAAATCCAACGATAATAAGAAATCACCAGTTTTCCTTATCCATCCAATTGAAGGGGTTATTGACTCACTGAAAACATTTGCTAAAAATGTTGAATCACCCGTTTATGGTTTGCAGTGTACGAGAAACGCTCCATTAGATAGTATAGCGTCATTGGCCGATTTTTATGTAACAGAAATAAGGAAAGTACAATCAAAAGGGCCATTTAATTTAGTAAGTATAACGTATTATTATTAGAATGCAAATATGTAGATTGAATCGTTAATTGAAATAACGTGTGTGAAAAATGCAACTCGTAATAACTCACCCATATAGCCATATATGTGGCTATGTTGCCGATTGTATTTTTCATACAAATTAAATAAACTTTACTCCTAAAAGGATTAGAATCATTTTTTTAATGTTTGTTAATAGGTAGGATATTCATTTGGTGCAGCGGTCGCATTTGAAATTGGTGTACTTTTGGAAAGTCAAGGGGAACAAGTTAAATTACTTCTAATTGATGGTTCGCCAAGTTTTGTAGCAATTCATACAGGAATGGCTAAAGGAAAAATACATCAAGGTGCAGCATCTGAGGAAAGTGAAGCACTGTGTTATTTCGCAGCGAAATTTAAAGAATTCAATCAACAAAAAGTAAATTTATGATTTTCACTTATTAACGTGTAATTATTTAATTAAATCGCTTTCTTGCAACAGCTTCTGCAAGAATTATTAAGACTAAAATCATTAAATGAACGTGCAGCTAAAGTGGCCGACCTAGTCAGTTCATCAACAACATTTTCCAAAGAAGATTTTCAAGCTGCTACATTAAGTTTCTTTTATAAAGTTAAAGCAGCTGATGAATATAAACCACTAGATCAATTTAGAGGACCTGTAACATTGATTAAGGCAAAAGATAATTTTGTTCAAGGCGACGAAGATTATGGACTGTCGAATGTAAGTTTTGAGTTAAATTAATGATTTTATATTTTTCTTTATTGACCGTTAATTTTTGTTATTTGCATTTCAAAGGTGTGCAACAGTAAACCAAAGATTGAAGTATTCAAAGGTGATCACAGAAGCATACTTGCCACTGGAACAGTTGAAAATATAGCTAATATTTTAAATCAAAACTTGAGAGAAGTCTAAACGGAGTTTATTAATTTAATTTTGTGTTAATTATTACCATATTCAGTGAGACATCCGCATATTTCAAATTAATAGTTAGATCTTGATACAACCGAAGCTGATTATTTTTTCAATTAATTTTAGAAAACATCATTCCTAAACTAATTTAAACATTAAAAAAAAAAAAAAAAAAAAACTGTAAATACATATTTCATAAAAAATATATAACAAGTTATTTTGGGGCTGTGTGGGAATTTACGAATATAAAACGTCATAGTTAAGTAAAAGAAATATATATCTTAAGAAAGATAAGCAATGATCACAGAGGGGTTTTTAGTTTTATTAATTAATCCTGTAATATAGTTAAAATGTATAATAAATAAAAAAATGTAATCTGGTATTACTTCTATTAAAAATAAAAAGTATCAACAAAATTAATTAGAAATGCATATATTTATTATATTATTTAATATAATAAATATAAATAAACAAAGAAAATGTATTGAAAATAGTTTTAAGTAATTTGACGGTAACAAAAATTAATGTAGAGACATTAAATTAATTTTGCCATTAAACAAAAGTGATACAAAATATTTCATTGCCGATATAAATAATGGGTGACCAAGCCATCCATTATTTATTAGGCGTAATAAATAGTCGAAAAAATTGTAAAAAATGAAGATGGTGCAAGTCAGAGATATTACAGATCACAGATATTTTTATAGATAAGTAAAGTTAATAAAAAAATAGGGCAATATCCATACAATATCCTAATATATCTATTTATTATTATATAATTATAATTATTTATATATAATTGTCTATAATATTCTTGGGTGCAGGCAGGCCTAACTTCACATATGTGAATTATTATCAAGGTTCTTTGTTTATTTTGTTTTGTCAGGCAAGATCATATTCGGTATAAATTACGACATTGTAAATGGTCAAGATTGATATCTGGTCGTTGTGTAGTACAGTGTAGTTAACGGTTTTCTTGAATATGATTCTCCAGTAGAAATTCCCTGTGTGGTATAACGTCTATCAGTTGATTTACGCTAATAAATTTGGTTATGATCACCAATGAACTTTATTTTATTAGTAAATAGATTAATGTAAAATGTAACAGTAATATATGTGACAAACGAAAAATAATTCTTAATATATCTACTAAAGTAAGTTTATCGTTAAAAAACAATTTTTAGTTCACATATTCTAACAGTGAAATCTGAAATCTGTTTTCACTTTACTTTTGTTTAATAGTTTGTTTCTCGGTACTTTTTACTTACCGTTTGTCACCTTTAATCTTCAAAATGTTGCCTTAAAACTGTACAAGACTTTTATTAGAATATCTTAGAAGACATCATAGAAGTATCCTTTCTTTGCAAGAATCCTAATAATATCTGTCATAGTTGATATTTCAATATTATTTCTAGATACTTGCTGCTGTAGGCTGTTTATTTTCTTTTGCAAGATTGCTACTTTGTTATCTGGAACGGTTTGACTGGACTGATCAATAAATGATGGCGTTTGGGTTAATTCGGTTACTGTGGATGAACTACATGGTATTGAAGAATCAGATTTTTCGAATACCAGGGGTTCATCACATGATGCTTTACGAACAGTTTTTGTAGTGGTACTCTGCTGTAAAAGTTGAGTCGTCATTTCTTGAAACTGTACTTAAACATATGAATAGGAAAGTACTGATCAGAACTTACCACTTTTATTATTTTTCTGCGGGGCCTCACGAGTTTAGGCATTAAGTGTTTAGGAAATGAAAAAACGCTTGGCACCGCATCTAATTTTAATACGCTATTTGATCCAGTTTTATAATCAGTTGATCGAAAATGATCCCCACAAAGCCTGCTAGTATTTGATGGGTACCATTTGTCTCTGCGAATAGACTTAATCCATAATTTTAGCACTTCCGGCCTTTTAAATGGAAATCTGTTATATTAAATACATATGAAATCATTTAACCAATTGTCTCATAATGTAGTTGCTAAAGTTTATGATAATCTTTTATAGCTTATAGTGGATTAAAGTATTTTAGTTATGGTAACTTACGTATGAAATGGAATTTTCTTTCTTCCATCTTGTTCATTTTTGCAGCCGTATGCCACACAGCAAGTAACCATTTTGCTAGTAAATAAAACAAACAAAATTATAAATGTTCTTAGTTTCTTGAATGCTATTCAATTTAAATAAACGTTGTAGCAAAAACAATATTAGACTGAACAAAAATAGTTGCTTAAATTAATATAGATACAAACGACTTAAAAATTTTTTAATTGAAGATTACAGTAACCAAAAATAACATATGCCCGTATGAAATGAAAGGCGATAGCAATACTTCAAAATATATATATCTTTGTCAGGGCTGATATTCCGAATCCTAAAACGTGTTCGCTTTGCGCATGACATAGGCAAAAGAGTAAAATCAAAAATAACAAAACATTATGTACGTATCAGGATTAGGGAGAACTATAATAAAATATAATATTATAGTTCTCTTTAGTACATATCCATATTTGCTCATTAAATTAAATATGTAATATTAAGGTTCAAATTGTATGTACAGATTAGAAAGTATGTTAGAATTCTCATCTAAAAATTATTTTACTTATCTTTTATTGGAGTTTTAATATTTCATTATAGTTGTTATTTTATATGTAATATTTTTGTTTATAATTTTTAATAGTTAATTTGCTTAATTAAAATGAAATCAAATACTAAATACCCATTTTCTATAAAACCCGTATTCCTAAACCCATCACCGCTCAAAAAAACGGGTCTACGAAGTTATCCCGTCACCCGATTTTTTCATTTCTTTGTAAATTAAATGAAACAATAGACGTTAATTAATCAATTCGTTAAAAAAAATTAGAGGATAGATAACAAATAATGTCTTAATTAACACTTGAAAATTGAATAATTCTCGCTCTACTAATATTTGTTGGAAAAGGACTATATGAGGGAGTCACTTCTCTCTCTCCATATGTAGTAGTTGAGCTGAGGATTTCTGCGCGAACAATACAGCGTTGCCGTTAGTTTAGTATAAGTAAAGTTACATAATATTGGTAGTACCTGTAAGTCGGAAGTACCTGTAATATTAAATTACAGTATGTTCTTCGATGTTTAAAATTTGGGAAGCTACCCCTACTCTGGCTAGACAACACCAAGTAAATAGCATTCGAAAAATATCTTTCGGTGTTCTTTATGCCTTCCAAGAAGCTTCCCACAGTTACAGGTCACAGGGTACTTCACACGACATTTCTTGCAAAAAAAATTGCTATTGAGAATTGAGATAATAGTCACCGTGGTTATGTATAACACAGAAACGGCGGCGTATAGATTTCCTGCATCTAAATCGAGATTTTATTAACCCATGTTCTTTGAGAAGTGCCAAAATCGACTCGGTATTGCCACTAAATAGAGCTGAAACATCCTCTAAACAATTAACAGAATTCATTTAATCTTATGAAATAAAAACAGACGAAAAAACACGAACACGAAAATTACCATTTTACGAAAATACTGGTTACTACCACAATTGAATGATAACTGAACTAAAATTACATTTGCTGACACCCACTCCTTTGCTTAATAAAAAAATGAACGAACCTAGACAGAGAACTGAATTGAAATTTCCTATACATTTGGTGTCATCCCCCCCTTTCCCTGATAAGAAAATAGACCAACTTTCCAAGAATTTTCTACAGGTTTTTTTCAAGGCAAAACATCTTCATGGAAAAATGAATTTATATAAGTAATGTTAAGTTAAATAAGTATCAATTAATATTGACAGAATGTTTTAAAGTATAAGTATAGATATGTTCTAAAGATATTTCAATCTAAGGCTGGAATTACCAAGCTTCGTAAACTTAATTTTTATTTCGTGAAAATAACTTTAATCACTAAAAATTAAAAACACGGTACAACATCAAAGCACAATTACAAAAAATAATAAAAACTCTTTGAGAAAGATTTAAACATCGAAACGGCCGTCAGAGTAACGAAAGTAAAAGGAAAAATATAACAGGATAGAAAATCCACAAAAAAAAAGGCTAAATAAAATTAAAAATACAGTTATACAATCTCTTATTTCTAAATTCGTAATCAGAATTCGATAGAATTGACATTGAAATAATGAAAATCAATAACGAATTCGCAAAAGTTTTTTTTCATGAAAAAAAAATAATGTAGAGGTTTGAACATCGATCAACTTCCTAATCTACTCATAACCATCAGCACTTTACGAGCTGGGCCACCACAAGATTATAGAATATATATATGCTAGATAACTTCTATATTAACTTGAGGGCGCCAACCGCCGAACCACACAGCGCGCAAGCGCTGGCGGTTGGCAACCACTTTTTTTATTATGAATTATCTGTTTTGTTATAACTAGTTTTTTATTTAGGAAAATTTGTTGTTTTAAATTAAAATTAATCGCCCACCGTCTACGTCGCTTGGTAGGCTTTCAAAATTTTTTAAATACATAGCAACGTTGCATTGTTCCACAGAAACTTCCGCTACTAGGTGTAGAGAGAGAGAGAGGTAGCTTCCGTGTCTAATCCTTTTCTAACACATACGGGTAGAGCGAGATTTATCTAATTTTCAAATGTTAATTAAGACATTATTTGTTATTTATCCTCTAATTTTTTTTTCACGAATTGATTAATTAAAGTCCATTGTTTCTTTTAATTAACAAAGAAATTAAAAAATCGGGTGACGGGATAACTACATGGAGCCCATTTGTGCTTTTAAAAGATAGAAGGAAAACATTAAACCACACAAACAAGTTATATTCAAGTACCCATTATATGCCTTACTTTTCTAATAATTTATTTAGTTCTTCTTTTTGTGCTTTTCTTTTTATTGCAATATCTCGCCTAATTGAAGTGGATACTTGTTTTAAAGTTTTTGGGATTAAATGAGGTAAATTTAAGCTGGGGACAGCATCATCTTTAAGACCTCGATATCGGGAAGGGGTGTAATTTAACAACTGATGTTGTAGATTTATTTTAAAATCACTTTGGTCAAAATGTTTCGAACACACTACACAGTTTTTTACATTAAATTTGTCTTTTCTTCCAGTTGCATGAATCCATTTTTTTAAAAATATATTGTCTTTAGGGAAATGGAAAAATTTTATGCCCGGGCAAGGCTTTTTTTTTGACTGGTTATCTGAATCACATCCAAAAATAGCACAACGCATTCTGAATCTTAATATATTTTTACAGAATTTAAAAAAAAAACGAGAAAAACAGGTGCTTCTAATAAAAGAAACGGTAAACACGAACAAGAATGACCGAGAAAAATAATAATAATAACAACAGAATTTCGAGGTATTTCGTTCTGTCTATTCTATGCGACGTTGTCAGATGAATTTTTAGACGACTTTGAACTTTTAGAAGATTCACTTACATTACATTACATTACAATATACTGTATAGTTTATTTTATACTATAAACCTCATCACACTTCGAAGTCTTCGAACGCATAATAGTTTCAAACATCCCTATTACCACTTTTCATCGTTCCTCACTTTCTACCAAGAGGCGACCTGCAATTGAAGAGTCGACCACCTCTCCACATTCATTTTGTGCTAATACCCTACACTCATCAAAACTTTCACACTCAAACAAGGCGTGCTCAGCAGTATCCGCAGAGGCTCCGCAGAACACACAGGAGCTCTCCTCCTGTGTGTCGCGGTGAATCGCACCATAAATTAGATTTAATAATGATAATAACATATCTCTATTCTCTATTATAAATGAAAGGTATATTCGTGGCACGAAACACTACAGCAACACATCTAACTTTATTTCCGAACTAACATGGACACGAAAGTCACGAAACGAGTCGTGTTGAAAATATAGCCTGATGCCGTCGACCGACACGTCACTCTAGCCGTGCCACGCTCAAAACTAACATAGAGTTTACCATATACAAGGTACCAGTAGAGTTCACTGAGGACCTGACTATAGAGTATAGTCCTCTATGTTGATGAAATCACCGAGGTTGTCAAATGCGGCGATTAATCAGAGATGTGGCGATTGTAGATTGTAGGAAAAAATTTGCTCCTAAAATTTAGATAAAGTCGCGAATAGCTCCGCAGCAGTGGAACGGAGTGTTTCAATAATGAATATTATAATATCAAATCAAAATTAAGAAATAGAATAATGCTTGAACTATTAAAATTATTAAATGTTGCAATACTTGTTCGAGCTTCAGCTTACTTTCATTTTAACTTAATCTGCTGCAAAGAATTTGTACGTTCTGTAGCTATTTTTTCTAACTTTAATTCCAAAATGTATGTAATCGAAATTGACGACGTATTAGAATTATGTAATCTATAAAATAGAATACTTGTAAGTGTGTACACAGTATGTATTATTATTATATTATCTGCGTATTCATGATTTTCATTAATAAAAAGCAAGTTTATTGGTTATATGTTAAGTTTATTTTAGTTATTTCATTCAGTTCAAGCAATACTAGGTATGATATGAATAAAGTTTATACCAGTAATGATAAAAGATGCAATTGTGGAGTAGTAAGAGTAAAAATCTACTACTCAGATTTAATTTTACATAATACGTATATTTAAAATGCATAAATTCAGAACACAAATTAGGATAACAAAGTTGGTTATTTAAATTTTGTTTTATTTTATATTTTCATTTGGCTCATTGCTGTTTTGTTAGTTGTGGTTTTTGCGCTATTTGGTGATTGCGGTGGCTCTTAGCATCTCTAATATATGTCAACTCTGAATACCATGCTTATTGACACCATAGACTAATAGATCTATTTCCTATTACATGTGAAGTGTAAAATTTACGCGTGCATGTCATCGGCAGGTGAAAATTTATAGAAGTCAAAATAAATATTTTCCTGATAGTAATAAGCAAACAATACACAATTATACATCATATATATAAATGAAAAACATGTATATTATTAATATTAGTATTGTGGTAAAAAAAAAATAGTATTTATTAATTATTTACCACTAAAATGGCGACTAACTTCACTGCTGTTACAAGACTTGCGCAAAAATCATATGTTGCAACCGTTTCTCTCAAGAATGGGATTTACGTCTATTAGTGTATGATTTATGATTAACTACTGCAGCAATAAAAACTAAAGTGTTGCAAACCAGGCAGATTTCGTTCAAGCATTTATCTATACTCTGCATGGGGTCTATTTTTCATATTCTTAGTCAATCTGGGGAGTACTGCGCGTTTCAGTTTTTCAAAAAACCCGATTCGTTCGTGGTAATCTAGACGAACCAATGGGCGTTTGACTTTATCCCAGCATGGCTTTTGCTGATACAAATTTTTGAAAACGCGTTTAGACATTAAAAATGCTGGTGCGGAACCTATTGATTTTAATTTTGGACAAAATTGCTTGAAATGTAAACGGCTCTTAAAACTGTAAAAATGATTTCGATCCTGTCGGTTGCATTAATTGATTTTGTCGATAAACTTAATACTTACTGCATTCTTAACTCTAAGTGGGTTATGTCATGTTATGCAACTAGACAAACACATTTTAAATAATGCCTAGTTAATGCACTACTCGATTACTCAAAAAAAATAGTAAACTTGCATTTAGTTTTAATTAAACGATTTTTTTATCTAAATACATACATAAACAAATACAAGTAATTAGATAAATTAAATAAATTATTGACTTAAACTCGAAGCTTACGCTAATCATTTATTTGGCCCATTAAAAATATATTCTTTAAACAATTGTAAAGCATTTTCTGCTATCTTTATATATACAAATAAAAAAATAACATAATACGTTTTATATGTGCATCTATATACATATATATAATTTAATCTTCTATTGCTAAGAACCAGCCTTATTCTGACTCTGGGTTTGAAAATAAATAGAAAAAAAAAAAATAACAATTTAAATTAAAATAATTCATCCCAACACTTTCTTTTTCATAACACGTTTATATTCTTTTAATTTAGAATAAAACAATGCTATTACGAACTAAGTTCATATATACATACGTATATATGTAATTTAAACATTCGTTGTAGCAAATAATCGTATAAGAATTTCGAAATGATCTAATTATATCAATTTTACTATAAATGGACGACATATTTCTTCTATATTATTATTTACAATAACTATATTTGGAATATTTTCTTCATATAAATTAAATAATAGTCTATATCTAACTGCTTTTTAAATAAATAAATTGAAAACAATAACTTAAGCAATTGGATAAGTTAGTTTTTATCATACAATTGGGCTTTCCGTTTTCGATTAGCCAACATATCATAGAAAGGATTATGGCTAATACTTTGGGTCAATCTTCGTATCCATTCTTTCCTTTCATCATCAGTGCCAGCTGACATACGGTAAACGGTATGTTTACCTTCAACCACTTTACCCTCCGAATCGGTTTTACATGCTTTAATAAAATCAGCACCACCACTCGCATATAATTCGAAACAAAATGGTTTTTGCCTATCCGTACATTCTCTTACTGATATATTTTCTAATGGTATAATACCTCGTGGCTCTTTATCGGTTGTATATTCGAAATAATATAAACAATTGTCATTTAATATAAACCAACGTCTTTTCCAACTTTTGTAACGTCCCCCTTGTTTCGATAACCAACCTTCTTTATCTGGATTGAAAAATGTATGCATTAAATCATTACCATCATCTTCTGGTATTTTAAATGGTTCAGCTTTGATACTTTCATATAAACTCTGAAAATATATGTAACATGTTCAGGTATTTACATCTTTTCGATCTTAAATTAATATTGTGGAGAGAATCGTTTAAATAGTGTTTTATAGCACGTTTTGTGTGTATTTGTATGTATATACTTTATACAGGGTGTTTTAAATGTATCGCATGTAAGTATGGGGATCTCGGAAACGGTAAGAGATTCGAAGTCCATTAAATTGGGGCAAAGTTACGCAATTTTGGACTTACTAAAATAGTGTTTTAAAATTTTAGAAATTCCTGATATTTCCCAAGATAAACAAAAAATCCGAAAATTTCGATTTTCGTTAATAACTTGAAATCTATTTAACGTAGAGAAATAAAAGGTGTACATTATTAAGTCACTTTGTTAAAGGGCTTTAATCTAATTATTTACCTCAAATTATTTGCTTTTGATATGTTTTCATTATTTTATTATTTTGCATATTAAATTATTTAAATAAAAAGCGATTCTCGAATGAAGAAAAGTCTGATTTAATTAAAATATTTTATTCATATCAGAAAAATATGATCTGCGCTTCTGATACGTATTTACGTATCATATTTAGAAAGGTTATATTATTCTTTCAATTATTACTATTAATTATCCAAAACCAACTGAGATTAACTAGATTTTTTATCATTTCCCTTAAATGATATCTAAAGTAGTCGTTGTGATACATGGTTGCAATGGAAATTTCATATACTTTTTATATCTATGAACATTCAAGATGGCATCCGTAGGGAAATCGAAAGTTGTACTCAATATTTAAGAAAGTGAAATAGATCCTGTGAAATATCTAACAACATCAGGTAAAAGCCCTTAAAAAAGTGCCTTAATAATGTACTAATTTTATTTTTCTACAAAAAATAGTATTCAAGTTATTGACGAAGAACGAAAATCGAAATTTTCGTTTATCTTCGGAAATATGAGGAATTTCTCAAAATTTAAAACACCATTTTAATAAGCCCAAAATTGCGTAATTTTGTAAGCCAATTTAACCGACCTTGTATGTCTTACCGTTTCGAAGATCCCTATACTCATATACGAATTTGGGAAACACCCTGTATGCTTTATACATATACTAGATTTACTTACAACCAACAATTCACGTGGTAAATCTTGACCCTGATTAATTCCGCGATTCATATTTATAAATTGTTCAATTGACGGCTTTTCCTTTACACTAGGATTATGTAGACTAGTATTTAACATAATAATTGCGAATGAAAGTACATAACAGGTATCGGAATTTTCAAATATATTATTATCGCCTTGACAATCACAGTAGCGTTTCGCGAAACATTCCATCATTCGGTCGATTTTTTGTGCTTCACCAGGTAAACGGAAACTCCAGAGAAATTGCCTAAAATTTTGAATTTAAAATTAATAGATATGGATAGATAGATAGTGGAATTAAATTTAAATACATTTTATTATTATTGTTATTTGTTTAGATGTTGTTTAAACTAAAAAATACAAAAAAATACATTCGAATAAAAATATTGGTGACATCATTACATCAACAGGTTTCTATTTTCGTATTTTTTGCATTTTTTTCAATAAATATTTGAATATTAATGACATTATCAATATACATATATACAGTGTGGCAATTTCTCTTTTTATGGCTAACTTTGTTTTAGTAAAGTTAGTAGACGGATTAAACAAAATTGGGCAAAATTTTAAGGGAAAAAATCACTGAAAATTAATGCATGTAGTAGATAATAAGTACAGTTTTCACAATTCAACGTACATCTACTTAAAGATATTTAAGTAAAATAGTATAATAAATAGTTACAGAAAATAAGTTAATTTACACTGACGGAGTGTAACATTGCATTTGACTGAATTGATCGATACAAAAAAAATTCTTGTACTTTTATTCATAAAACCATATAGGAAATGGCCACTCTGTCTGTATGTATGTATAGCATGTAAAAATTAATGCTTGCCTTAAAGCTTGGACTAGAATTAAATCTGTAAAATCATGTAGATCGACAAAAGCTTTAAGTACACGTTCATTGAATTCATTTTTTTCACCTAAATAATCACCAATTGCTGTTTTATTCAATCCTTCGCCTTTATGCAGATATTGTGCGACACTTTCTGGAGTATTCTGGAAACAAAAATTGATACATTCGTTAATTGGATTAATACATATTTAGTCTTATTTTGAAATGACAGCTTGTAGGGCTACATACATATACAAATATGTATATAATAACATTTAATCCAATAAATTAATACATGCATTTATAGGGGTTTACTCAATCTATTTGTTTCTACTGAATATCGAATAGTATTGCTTTAATTTTACAATAACACACATACTTGCATCAATCCTTTTTCTATCAGGTACTCAATTCCTTTCTTTGGATCCATATTAAATTTCTTTCTACCGATTGACATCATTTTGTTTTTATTATTATTCTTACCATCTTCACTGGAATCCAAAGATTCCATTTCCGATACCACTTCGTTAAGTTCATCTTTTAATTGCTGCAAAAAGCAACAACATAATTAGCTCATTAATTAACTGCTAACAATTAGCTATACAGGGTGTACGTTTTTTGAGCGCATCTATAGTAATATCGGTTATTATTAGAACTACAGTCAATTATATTGAGGGAAAGTTGCATACTTTTATTGTGATTGATTATCTGAAATAAGATTTCAAATAATTCTGATCGTTTTTTAACTTTATTTTACGAAAAAAATTCGGAAACGGCGTTTTCTTTTTTTTTTAATTCAAAGTTAATTTTTTAATTTAAAGTGAAAACTAATAATATTACTGTGATTATATTAGCACACTATGTAGGTACTTTTTCACGTAGATTCCAAATTCATTATCAACATTTTCAAATCCTAAAAGATTTACGAGCTGTAGCATGTAAATTTATTTTTTCTTGTGGCCTTTAAATCATATTGGTTTTCTACTAATTTAAATAGCATATTTTTTGCTGAATCTAATGATGTATCGTATCATATTTGAATCTTTCGAAAGAAATCCTGTTCTACGAAGAGTGCCTTGGAAACAAGATGTGGATGTTTCTCTGTTTCTGAGCTCATATATATAATGTCTAGAGACAAGTGTTCTTCAGGGGACTTTTCAAATTCATTTTCCGGTGAAGTTTGGGAAAGCTATAACATTGCGTATTTACTCGCTTAAAAATCTAATTTTATAGTCACAAGTAAGGAAAACTGTTGATCTGTCAATAGAATCAGTCCTTTTAAAGTTGTATGGCCTTTACTTCCAAGGCATTCCTTGATAAAACCTAAATTTTCTATAATTCACAAACTATTTAATGTGCACAAAGCATTTTTTCTAAATAGTTAAGAATTTTAATTATACTTAAACTAAATTGCACACAACTGAGCAGATTTTACTATTATTTTATGCAACTTGGAAAATAATGGGAAGCGTCTTATATTTTTCTTCAATCTGAAACTATATGCATATCATTACAGTTTTGATACGTTTATTCTGTTGTTTTCCGACTATACATGAAAATATGTATATAAAAAAAAACAATTAATCGATATGGTCTGGCATTGTTTTCGTTTCTGGATTCGTAAGATGATTTCGTAGAGCATTTGATGTCTAGAGCGGAACAAAGTGTATTTCAAACTTCACACATTTTTCGAGAAAATTCTAACATTATGCTATTAATAACACATCGTGTGTTTTACAATACAAAAATATGCAACTTTTCTCACCTGCTCTATATCTCTAATAATCATCGACATTCTCTTTCACGTGATCAAAGAAAATTGAGCACCTTGTATAGCATACAAGCATCTACATACGTAAATATGTGCGGCTAAAAAGTCCATACATAATTACATTATTTATTAGTGTTTTTATAAAATGCCTACCCTTCCTTGATTATTCCTATCATAATGACTAGTACTAGTTGTACTACACGATGATACCAAATCCCAAGCACTTCTTGATACAATTCGATTCTCATCTCTAACTATTGCTTTTGATTTTTTTGGTCGTTTTAATGAAAAGAACCAACTGCTTATCGTACTATTATTGTTACTATTATTACTAGTACTAGTACCACTGCTAGTATGGACCCTTGAACTAACCACCCCCGAAAAAAAACCACTACTACTTTTACGAGTAACAGTATCTTGATAATGAGTCATTATGGTGGTATTTAATTGGTAAATCATTTAAATTCAATTAACTTCTAATTTTCGAATTCCTACAATACCAATTTACAAGTGCAACTCTCTATACATATGTATAGATAATATATCACAGTACCGATTGACATATAATATCACAGACATTTTTCAACAAGATTACAGTAAAATTTGTAAAAAATTCTCGCACAATTTCTGAAACACAAAAGAAAAAAAAAGACACAGAATAACAATCGGGCTACTAAAACGAATGAACGCAACTACCACAAGGTGCTATAGTTCAGTATAACTAACCAACTAACTGAATAATTCACAAAGAAAATATGTTAAATATTCGAATGGATGGATAGAATAACAGCAGGCAAGTCATTGACAAGGTCCAACAAGGACGGACACTGCTTGTTGTTGTTACTGCTGCTGCTGCTGCTTATGTATATTGCTAATAATTATATGTATACATATGAGCAGATAATAATATAAATTGTATATTATAAACAATTTATATATATTAAGTTCATTCAAGGCGTACATACGATTTTTAAAAGGATACTTACCTTTTTTCTTGTGTTGAATTTTTCACCAGAAAAATGCTGTCTTTTTTTTTTGTTCAAAAAAGCACATCACACGATATGTGCAAAAAGCATTATTATTATTATTATGACTTTTAGTAAAAGGTAGTTGAACAGTGAAAAATTCCATTAATAAAAATATAAAAGGTCAAATGAAATGGAAAATAGCATAAATTTTTAATGATCGTGTGTTTGGATGTGTGCCATAATTTTTAGACTTTAATACAACCTACATCTACGTATGTATGTACGGAGAAATGATGTTTAAAGTACCAGAAAGATTTTATAAATTATCGATAATTTTCACATTGCAATTTATTATTATAAGTTTAAAGCTAAGAACAAGTGGCTAGAAACAATTAATTTCCATGTGTTTTGGAAATAATATAATATATCATCCAGAATAAATTGTAGCTATCTTTCGAACATACTATATGATTATAATATTATGTTGAATCAACATCCTGTATGTAATGAGATAAACAGTAAAATATGTTAAATAAAGATAAGCGGGACAAAAGAGGAAGTTAATTTGAAAAATAGGGATTTTTTTATTTTTAAAGGCACATTCGATTTGATTTATCATTAGCGAGAACCTTGTGGTAGAAATTTATTCATTTAATTGAAATTAATTTAAATCAAAATTTTACTCACTCATAGAAAATTGCTTATAATTCACTTAATTTTCATTATGTATTCCCAGTACTAGTACTAGTTGAAATTACGCATTTATTGACGTAATTAGCTCCTGGCTATTTATTTATTATTCATCATTTAATACTCATATAATTATACTTGATTAGTATTAAATACACTTTGACCGGTAGATGATGAATACAACAAATTATTCTTTTAACGAACAAATTTTCTCTATTTTATTAACTGCTACTTCTTTCAGAAATACTATTCCCGTTTGCACGAAATTACGAAATTTTTTTTTTTAATTGAAATACAATTAAAAACATCAGAAAACAAACATTATCTGGCTTTTTGGGGTTTTTTCTTGTTTCAACATTATCTCTTCAATAACAAATCTATTCTTTGTTTATCACACACCAATAATATTATTCTATAATTACATATTAGGAAAGATAAAAGCCACAATAACAAACAATATAGCGCTTAACTACACGCGCGTATAATAATAACAGCCTTAACATAAAGAATTTAACACGCAATACAACAAAAACCATTAGCAACTAAGTAAAATGAAATGAGAATGCGAATGCAAAGTAAAACATGTGAACAAAAAAAATAGTCCAGACGATTTACGCGTTGCGCGCTTTGAAAATTTTGGTACTAAATTTGAAATGCAAAACATGGACTTCTATTAAAAACAAACAAAAATAGCCTTAAATTATACAAGTATCAATTCAGCAATGTGATCAAATTGAAGGAGCAACTGGTAAACTACATAGATTAAGATAACTATAAAAACATTAAAAACGAAATTTTTTTGCTATTTTTTTTTTCTCGAAATTGGTACTATGTATGAAATTGACAGGCAAGAAAGGCAAACGAAAGACAAGGAATTTCTTTTTATTTCTATTCTTTATTATGTTATGTAGTTCCCGTGCAGATAGGTATATAATACTTTTTTGGACACATTAAATAATGTAATTATTCTTGGAGCTTAAATTTTAATATACTTATAATTTACTTACTTGTATTTGCAGGAGAAGTTCCTTTTTTTTTCTTCGAATTTCTACTAAAAGTTTCTGTTTCTCTGGAGCAAGATCTGTAAGCAATTGAATAAATTAATAGACGTTTTACTAGAAGTTGTTTCCAATTTTTATATATTTTATGGCCCATTGTTGTTGTTAACTGAAAATCTGAATCTCTCAAGATATCTAACTGATATACTGTTTTTTTGTCAGCCAGCTATACTTTAGCTTAAACTTTGTAACTATCAAATTAATATCTCCATTTAAATTTAACTAATCTAGAATCCATTTTACTAATCAACGCTATAATTTTCGGGCTCAATTTCAACAACAATCGTAGATATTCATAATTAGAAATTAATGACTAATATTGATAAGGTTTAATAGTAGATAAACATATCTTACCAGCTATATTAAATAAGTCAATGTTATTAGTGGATGTCTCCATTCTTAAAAGTTAGTGGAAATAAAGTGTATTACAACATGATAAAGTCATTTTTTTAAATATTAAATGCATTTATGTGATAAAAACAATCGGAAGTAATTAATAAACAGACAACCATATTGAATTTTCTTTCACCTGTTCTTATATTACAGTGTTGCCAATATTATATTCATTCTTAATATCCGAAATATTCGGTTTCTGAAATTAGCTAATGGCGTATTTTCATCTACATTTAAGTGTCAGCTGTCATGTCACTTTTTTGACGTTTTCTGAAAGATTTAGAAGCGGCATTGCCAGATTTGCAGTGTACTAGAAAATTTCGTAGAAGTAACAGTCCTCTGGGTGCATTGCACGTGTTCCGTTCCGTCGCACGACGAATTTTTTTAGTTTTGAGTTGAGGTAGAAATTTTATTTTTTTATCTAAATGTAATTATATAATTGAAGTGAAAGTAATCTGGTGTGTATATTTCGTGTATTAGAAGGACACAGTATGAGTTTGATGCCGATCTTTGAAACTTAACGGTTATTTTCGATGAATGAATCAACAACAGTGGAAGTTTTTACTAATGGCGGAAAAAACATTTTAAAAGAATTAAAATCGATAGTGAAACAATAAATGCTACAAAAAAGATTTTCTTTGGGATCACAACATATTAATTTGTATTATAGTTTGAACTTTTGAAGCGGTGTTATTAATTAATTGTAATAATTGCATCATCAAATTTACATGTGTTTTCATTTTACATAGTTTGCCGAAATCAAATAATTTTCGTGTATGTATATTGTAAAAATGTTATGTTTTTATTGTGAAATAGAACAACAAATGAAATATATTGGAGATTTATTCAATAGAAATTAAAATAAAATGAAGACATACGTTTTTACAATATACATACCCGAAAATTATTTGATTTCGGCAAACTATGTAAAATGAAAACACATGTAAATTTGATGATGCAATTATTACAATTAATTAATAACACCGCTTCAAAAGTTCAAAGTATAATACAAATTAATATGTTGTGATCCCAAAGAAAATCTTTTTTGTAGCATTTATTGTTTCACTATCGATTTTAATTCTTTTAAAATGTTTTTTTCGCCATTAGTAAAAACTTTCACTGTTGTTGATTCATCCATCGAAAATAACCATTAAGTTTCAAAAATCAGTATCAAACTCATACTGTGTCCTTCTAATACACGAAATATACACACCAGATTACTTTCACTTCAATTATATAATTACATTTAGATAAAAAAATAAAATTTCTACCTCAACTCAAAACTAAAAAAATTCGTCGTGCGACGGAACGGAACACGTGCACCCAGAGAGCTGTTACCTCTACGAAATTTTCTAGTACACTGCAAATCTGGCAATGTCGCTTCTAAATCTTTCAGAAAACGTCAAAAAAGTGACATGACAGCTGACACTTAAATGTAGATGTACATACGGCGTAACATTTCTATCAAAATTCAAAATAGCGTAATTAATTTTGATATTTTTGATTCATGAATTATAATTATTCTAAATCCTAAAACCTGATTAATTTTGTTAATTCGAAATATCGTACCGTACTGAAATTAGGATTTTTTATTTTTCAGAAAAAAGAAAAGAAAATTTTCACCAACCCTACGTAGTATTGACGTGACGTGAGTACTTACTAAGTGTGTACTAAGTACTAAGTAGTCTAAGTACGTATGTACTGTAGTATTTCACTGGCTTTCACTCACTACATTTACGTACATATTACGTATATACGTCACGTAATGTAATATGTAGTTATGGAGAAGTTTATAATATATTGTCCAGTTTATGGAAAACTATGATGAATATAATACCTATTATATTCTATTATATAATACTATATATAATATATATATATTATATAATATATTATATAATACCTATTATATGTGGTGAGTTCAAAATTCAACACAATTGTACTGAAATGGCAACACTGTCTATAGTAGTTACTTTAAAAAAGTAAACGCTAATACGACACGAGACCATCTGACGGAGTGTTGTGTAACTACTTCATATAATTTTTTTTTAAATTTTACTAGCGTAACAGATTTAATGATTGGACTAAATCAAACTAATTCGAAACTGTAGACGGACAACTAGTTGGACATATAGTATATCTAAATAATTTATACTTTTTTATATTTAAATCCACACTCACCCCAACCGAACTGGATATACTAATTTTTGTTGTTCAAGACGAGATGGCGCCACAAAAGAATTAGAGTACAATTTATTGTTGGGTCTTACGTTTATCCACTTTCAGAAGTCAGTCTGCAAGTTGCCCTAGGCCATTTATGGTCATTTGCACAACTTGGACTAGGTGAAATTTAAGAAGTTACACTTTCGGTCTATATACATTACATTGTGACTATGGAAATTAATTTGTACCTTAGCTTCAACTTCACCTAATCCAACGGATTATGTGATGTAGTGTAAGTACTGTAAATGATCATACGTATGTAATCTGGGCAGTCCGTACTAGATACTGAAATAATCCTAAGACATTAGAGTACTCTAATTTTTTTATCTTAATTAAAATAAGACTAAACGATTAAAGAGTTCATTAATCGTTTAGTCTACTGTTCGGCCACGATTCACTTCTACGAATGTAAGTTCACAGCGCTTTTAATAAAAAATAAAAACTTTATCCACATGCAACAGAACTGTATCAAAATTCACAATAATATAATTGACTCCGAATATGAAAATAAAATAGAAGAAAAAAACAAATATATAGGCATACTAAACTTTATTTTGAATTAGAAATTAAGTAGACAATTTACCAAATAATATGCATGAAAATCAATTATTATTATTTTGTTACGGATCTAATTTTCAACTTTGAACTAAAATAAAAAATTGTATATTACAAATATTAACTTAATTAAAGTCGATGTAACTAGTAATATTTCGATTTGATTGTTTGAATTGTGTAATAGTCGTTTGCTCTTTGGATAGTCTTAACTGACTTTATTTTTTAATATCAGTTAACGGTTTCCGTTAACCGATGTTGCAAACGTCTATTAGCGGCAGATTGTGTTTTCCTTATGGCACCGTTATAAAAAAAATCTTTCACTTATTAAAATACTGATTTTCTAGTATGTAAAAAATAACACAAAAAAAAATTGTTAGAATGTATGCTTATAAAAAAATATACTCTGTTTGATATCTAATAAATGGGCTGGAAGAATAGTAATTGCATTACGTAATAAAATAATTAAACGGAAAAATGAATAATAACAATTCAATGAATTAATAATTACAGACACAAAAACTAACATACAATACAATAATAATTCTTAAATTAATACATTTAAATCTTGTAGAAAGATAATAAATTTAAATTCACTTCACTTAAAGCGACACAAAGAATTTTTAGTACATAATTAACATTTTTTATTTGATTTGACGTAATTATTTATATAAATTGAATCTTTTTCTTTGAATTTTTGTAATCATTAAATCAATGAGGTGTAATTTATTTACGTTAAGTACAGTACAATGATGGAGATTGCTGTAAGCCAAAAGAATAGGATAAAAAAAAGAAATAAAAGATACTTATAGATTCTCCTTGTACTATAAAAAAACATTTCGTATTATCATCTACAATACAAAATAATGAGGTATATTAAATTGGAACATAAAACCTTAATTATTCAGCTGCCGTTTTTTTTTCTATAATAATTTTCACATAAAAATTTTTTAAAGGCACTTGTCTTCGCACCCAAATTTTGCAATTTTTTTTTATTTTGCGTAAATGTATAAATATATATCTTTCTTTTATGTTTAATATAATATGTAATTAAAAAACGGAGCAAAACAACTGGAATCTATCATTTCATCATTAAATTTGAATAAATGTTATTTATATTATGTATTATTTTATTATCAGTACTATTTATTACTCTTATTTCTCAATAATAATTGATTAGAATTAAAAAAATAATTAATAAACAAACAAGACCTTATTGATTACCTCAAAATTACTCTTAAAAAAAAACAAAAAAAAAAGAAAATAAATACTAAAGAAATTGGCAAGTAAAAAAATCCTAAAGATAATGCTGTTTTATATAAATAAAAACTAATAATAACTATAGCATAATAATTAGGAAATAATAAAATATACAAATGAAAACATTAATCTTAATTACTATTATTAAAAGGCAGAAGAAATTGTTGCTTTTTTTGTAAACAGAACACGTTTTTGTTACATTTCCAATAATTAATATTCATTTCAATAAAAAAATATGTTTTAATTTTCGAACATTTTTTTTTTAATTAAATAAATTAAAGGAAGACTATATTATTATTGTTATTATTATTATTATGTAATATTATACATAAACTAAAGGTGCATTAGAAAAAAAAAAAAAAACAGAAATCGAAAATTAAATATCAGTCGACAGATTTAACTTGAGCCATTATTTTACCTTCCCATAATGGAAGTATGTCGTTGTCACTACTAATTTCCTCATGTATAACTTGATTTCCCAACTCTTCACAAATCGTTTTAAAGAAATATCTAGAAATGGAAAACATTATAAATCAATACGCACACACACTCACAGAACACAGACTAAACAGAATAGAAGCATTCTCTGAACCATACTACCCGCGGTATTATTTTTGTAATGTTATATTTATTTCATACACGGCTGTATTGCCAGTTGCATTTTTCAGACAGTCCTATTACTTATACTCTCCGTTTCACTTACCTATAATTTCCCTTCTTTGGCAGATACTCTTTAAATTGCTTCAATGTTATTTGACTGCCAGGTATTTTAGTTCTATATGGAAATTGTTCATCGCAAAATGAAAACATGACAACAATAACATCATTAGGTGAATGTTGTTGGGTTACGGTTGAAGCAATGGTGGCACTAGTAGCAGTTGTATTAGCAAACCTTTGACCCCTTTGAGATTTTCGCAATGTTGATTGGCTGCTTTGCGTTACAAATTCAGGATAATGACGATTAGAAAATGCCCTAAAACATTTCATTTCACAATGAGCATGAAAAATTGTGCAAGTAGGAGCTCCAAGGCTCGACTGTTTCAATATATGCGAGTTGTAAAATGCTCATTTACTAAGCACACAATCAATAAGTTTATTCATTTGCTAATCGCTAGCACTTTTAATATTAAGAAACATTCAAAGAAAAATCTTATTTCTTAGTCAATTTAACTAGTTATGCATTTTAACACTGCAAAAATAAAATAAAATATAACAACATATTTAATTGATAAGTAATAGTAAAAGATTGAATATATGCTTTGAATACCTTTTCTTGTTAACTCGTATATCGTTAGATCGTCGTCGAGCTTCTTCTGATTGACTGGCGATATTTAAATTAATTATAGGCTGAGGTGGTGCCATAGTAGTACCTGTTCCACTATTTCGTTCCACTGAACTTGATCTCGATCCAAAACCTACTAAAAATAATCAAACCAAGCAAATTTATTACTACTCTAAGTATCATTATGCTAGGAATCACTCACCTTTTTTATGTCTGTGAGATGACGTAGGAGATGTGGCACTACTCGTTCGATAACTGGCCGATCGTTGTTTCGAGGACATTTCATGTGCCATTATGCGTGCCAACAGTCTACTATCTTTCGATGAATCGATTGAATGATGTGTATCGGATATTACTGATATTCCACTATCAGTTAAATCAGTTAATGTTCGTCTGGATGATGATCTTCGACCAACACTACCAATAAATCTAGTCTCATCTTGATAGCCGGGCATACTTTTCGATTTAACCATGCCAGATGACCAATAACCATCAGATGATTCAGCGAAATCATGAACATTACCCGAATCAATACTGTACGTTGAACCGTCTTTACGTTTACGTGAAATATTATGCCTGCAAGAAAGGAAGAGTTGAAACTTGACAAAATTAAAAAATCATTTCGGCTTAAATTACCTTGTTCTAGGCGATGATCTACCCGGTGTATCTGGAAATACCAGGCTAATATGATCATCTAATATTGATTGGTCTTCATCCGGTTTTTCGCCTAATGATGTTAACGCTTCGTTCTATAAAAAGAGCATTAAATACATAGCATATCATGTATTAATAAGTATTAGAAATTTAATATCTACTATGATCCATTAAGGAGGTTTCACATTATGTGATTTGTCACATGATTTTATTACACAAATATTAAATTCCTTGTTTACATTCTGTGATTTTATCATATACTAACGGAAGTACCCGACTTCGTTCGGGGTGACTTCCCGGGTTGAATACTATGAGTACCCGAACTTACGTGAATTTTACAATTTTAACGTGAAATATAAGAGAAAAAAGAAAATTGGCAACGTCGCAGCATTTCTTTTCATTCTCGTCCGGGTTGAGTTATTAATTGAAAATCTCTATAAGACAGAACTCACGATCAAATCAAACAACCCGTTACAAATTGGAATTATCTGTAATACTAAACTTAATTACGACCAAACTAACCGGCCCGTTATAAATCTGAATCCTCTTTAAGACAGAACTCATCACCAAACCATGCCGCCCGCTATAAATTAGAATTTACTATAAGGTAAAATTCATAACCAAACCATATTTACACTTGCCTTATAAAGAATTCTGATTTATAGCTGGTGTGTTTGGTTTGGTTCTTGGTTGGATATGTTGTTTAACAATTAATTCCTATTTGTTTATAACATTTAAGCATGAATCATTTAATTAAGGTAACACGGTAATACATTTATTATAAGTAATAGTTCAAGAATTTATTGTATTTGAAGATGAAGAAAATGTAATAAAAATAATGACTTGCATAACATAATGATGGCCGAAACAGCTCTGCTGGTAAACGTGAACCGTATTTTGTACGTTTGTGTGTCGAGTCCGAGTAAAATACCGAACCCCCAACCATCTAGTTTATGGTCGCACTCAACAATGCACAGAAAGGAGGCATCATCGTGTGTTTCATTGGACATACTTTTGAATTTTATTAATATAAAATAAGATGACTCGCATCAAGGTCAATCACAAAGAGAATCATGTAAAAATTTTGCTTGTCAAAAGAGATAGGAACGTTTCTATTGTATGTGATATCTGCTGTGATTTTCGCTTTTAGTCATCAAATAACCGATGAAAGATACATATTTAATCCGAAAAACTTCTAATGAATAATTTTTTTTATCTAATTTCAAGTCTCATAGGGCTCCATTCTTGAATCTTATAGAAAAGAAATAACCGCTATTAAATCCAAAAGTAAGCGTCTCTTTTACAAATTGATGCGGAGGATATTTAGCAGTTGAAAGAACCGTAAGAAAAAAACGTGGCATTCTACATACACCTTCTTTAATCCTCACGGATTCAAGAATCGAGCTACTGATCGGGTGATCCAATAGTTCAATACTTATTACATCATAAACTTAATTCGCAGCTGTCAAATCCAATTCTTACCTCTTTCAGTACATTTTCCTGTTCTTGTTTTACAATATCTAATTTCTGTTTAAGAATCGATGCAAATTCTTCCGGATCCAATGGTTGACATTGATTTTTATTGACTCTTTGAGTACGTGGAATTTGATATTGATTCATATGAGATTCTTTGTTAACAGTGGCCTGCCATCGTGCGCTAGAAATAAATAATATCAATAATAATAAGCATAACGATCGTTATTAATTAAATACATACAGTGAACTATAGACATATGACATTGTATCGGATCTTGTTCGAGCATCTGAATGACTACTAAGAGTAAGCCCACTACTACAAGGATAGTCTGGAAAATAATAAAACAATGATTTGTTGTTAAACTTTATTAAACGAAATAAAACTTTCGATTACTTATAATGCTTACCGGAACTATGAATACCATAATAATTTGGGGCATTTAACATTAATTCAGTATCCTCATGTAAAATTGGTAATGCGTCCAAGGCACTAGCCAAATTCGATACATCGTTGCTATAATCGCTACTACTACTATTAGTACCGTTCGATAAGTGTGCATTCTACAAAAAAAGTAAATAATAAATGAAATTTTAATTTACTTTTACATACAGGATGGTCATTCTTTGTTTAATTTGTATGCGGGCCTTCATTTTTTAGTAAAATTAGAAAACGGATTGAATTAGAATGGATTATCCAACTTCTTAAATGCATAAAAATAATCGTAAAAATTACGTACTAAAATAGTAGGTGAAGCTTGATATAAGGGTTGTTTCTAATGGTAGCTATTATTCAATGCTTTTATTCTTATTAATACATACATATACAATATTACATTATTAATATAATATATAATCGTAAAAAGTTCCCATCCTTTAACTTTTACGTTATTAAGAAAAAGGAATTAAGAACGCGCTTGCTCTTTAACCACAATATTTTCAAACAGATGAGAGATGGAACGTAACCTTAACCAAACTATTTGGCACTATTTTTAATAATAAATTTTGTTCATATTTGAATAGTTTATTTATAATTTTATTATAATTTATTAGTTACTTTTAGCGTTTTTTTACAAGAATTGATCAGTCTTTCAATTCTGCTCATCAATTTCATTTCATTGTCAATTCTTTCAATTTCTGATTACGAATTAAGAAATCAGAAATGGTATAACTGCGTTTTTAATTTTTAGTGATTAATCCTATGTTATGAAATAAAAATTACGTTTACGAAGATGGATAGTTCCACCATTAAGCAGAATTTTATAAGAAATTCTCTGATTTTGCTTAAACTGTGACACAACTGATTTCATAGTCTATTAACTCATTACCTAAAATGGATTTTTCAGTTGACAAGTTTTTTGTTGTCAAGTCTTTCGATGACAAGTTTCTTAAAAAAAAAAAAAAAAAATTGCCGTTTGGCTTTATACGGTCGCCAAATTTCTATTCGACAATTTCAATTAAATTAGAATAAATGCCAAACAATTATAAAAAAATATGTCTATCTAAAATAGATATATTTCAGACTTTAATACTTATTCTTATGATAAATTAGCAAAGTAGTTAAAATATAATATCCGTTACTAGATAAACAAAGATTTTCAAAGCTAATTTTTACAACAGTTTATTAAATATAAACATAAATATCAGCTGTTCTTTTGGGAATTAAAATTATTGTTGGTATACATGAATTTATCCAAAATATTACCAAACTTGCCGACCAGTGGCAAGAAAAATAGCGCGCAGAACCTATTTTCGTCAAGTCTAAGAAAACTTGTCAACTGTAAAGTTCTCTTAATATCTCTAATAAAAGTTAACTAGGCATAAAAGCTAGAAAATGACCATCACTTATGACAAATACATATATGAATAAATATTATCGTTTATTTACCTCTATGTATTGCAGATACACATCGCTTTTTAAGAAATTTAAATATGTAGTTGTGGCAATTAAATTTTCAATTTGAGTTTGTACTTTATCATAAATAGTTATTGGTGATTCAAGGCACTGGGAAGACTCAACTCTTTTAACGATTTCTTTACGTAAATCTTCTGATATTGGAAGAGCAGATTTCACAAAATATTTCCTAGAAGTCAATTGATTGATGGCCGGTCATTACAGAAATTTAATTCTTATTACGATTTTGATACGTACTTTTTGATAATTTTAACAAGTTCAATAATTTCATCATCGCAGCTGCGTTTCTTCAATCCTTCACAAGCAAACCAAAAATCTAAAGCGTCTGCATGTTGTTTACCCTCTAATTGTAAATACTGAACAAAAGAAAAAATATTGAATTTTCCATTTTTCTGTTAAACTATTCTATTCACAATTTACCTGTCGGAATAGTTCAATACCATCTTTATCTTGTAATAACGTGTGAAGTGAATTTGACCACTTTAGGCATGTTAATGGTGGTGACCGATGACCGCCTTGATGTTGAGCTGGAAGACCATCATGTAAGCAGCTGGTAGAAGGACGGTTTGCTGATGATGGCAATGGTGGTTCAACAACAACAGAAGCAGTAGCCGCAGTAACAGCAACAGAAGACGAACAAGGTAAAGGATCAGCAGCAGAAACTGGATATTGCATTGTTTATTAAATCTGGAATAAAATAGTAATGAAAATTAATCAAAAATTCAAAGAAATATTAACAAATTAACAGAAAACTATTTGAGAAAAAATTCCCATTTTGTATTTAACAAAATCTTGGCGTCCATGGCCGCCATACAAACCCAACTCCATATTGATTTCTCCCAGCACCAACAACCATTTCAGTTTTTAATTTTAATAGACATACTATATGCATACATTCAAAATTATAAGATCATAATACATGTATAATGATCAAATATAAAACTGCAGGTAAGAAAAAAAAAAAAAAAAAACTATTATTTCATAAATACGCGCTCAACAAGGAACTCAACCAGAAAATTTCAGAACAAAAGTATAAACGGTTTAACAAGAAATGATTTGATACATCTTCAACATGAAATAATTTTTAAACTAACATGCAGCTAAGAAGAAGATACCGAAATGGTTCATTCAATAAGCATTAGAATAACGTACCAGGAGGGATAGCTAAATACTCAAAAATTATAATAATAATATGAACAAAAGGCTTTCTTCTTTATTGATTAAAAAAAATGAAAACCTGTCAGTTTTAGTAACTGAACAATTTTTTGACAGACGTGATACTACAACAAGGCACTACTATTGAGAGTGCGCTTAAAGGAGGGATACAAACCCCAATTCTAGAGGCATATTTTTCAAACCTGGTACAATCCATCATGATACTTATATACGAATAATAAAAATTGTAATACAAATTTATGAAAATTATGAAAAATAATACAAAAAAAGACTAAGAGATGTTGGTCGCTTAGTGGCGCCTTCGCCAAAATCCGTGAATTTCACCAAGAAGCTGATATGTAATAAAAATTTACTAGTATAAACTAAAACAAATTACTGAATAAACTATACGAAGGCATAAATAAACAATACTGAAGCTACATGCATCTTAAATTACAAAGAAACATGGATGCCTACCGTTTTTCAATGCCTTGAGCAAGTACAAGTAGAAGGGAAACAAATATGAGCAAATATAAAAGGCCAAATTATTAGCGCAAACAAAATATTAATGTTTAAAATAGAATAATGCACAATAGTAGTTTATTAAATATGATGAATACCTGTCAGTTTTAATAACTGAACAATACTATGATAGACAGTTGAATAGTAAGAAACTGAATATGGCTGAATGTAGTTGCGTCGAGGTAATTTTTGGTGGGGGGTTGCAACCCTGTATTGAAAAAAAAAAGAAACTGCTTCCACTTGGAACTATATGAAATTGATATTACTAGATACTGTAAAACTATAAAAAACCATATTTGAAATTTTATCAAATTCAGTAATGCCTCCTGGTAAATGTAAGATTTTCGCCTTCACCAAGTTTTAAAGTACCCATTTTTTTTTAAACTTAAAATATGAGTAACCATCATAATTCTTTTGTATTGATTAAATATGAATAGCTGTCAGTTTTAATAACAAAACAACTTTATACCAGACAGCTGAATACCAAAGAATCAAATATGGTTAATTAAAGATGGAAGGAAGCATAAAATAGTGGTGGGGATGAACATTTCCGTTTTTTTTTCTTCCAGAAGTGAATAGTTTTCTAATAAGTGTAAAGCTGAACCAAGCCTATAGTGTATAAGTGAACGATTTTGGAAAATATTTGCAAATTTTGTTTAAATAATATGCGCATTCGCCAAAAATTAAACATAATCCAAGCATCAAAACAACAAACAATGCTACAAGGTATGTAGTCATTTTCTCTACCTAAATAGATAGTGATATAAACTATTTAATTAGATATTTTTTTCAATTTTACCATCGAAATAAAATTTTCTTGTTTTTCTTGTTTCGTTTTAAGCATTTATTATTTGTATCTGTCTATTTCAAATTGAAAAATAGCAATGAATATTTTAAAACACCAAACAAGAAAAGTGCATTAGTAAATTTGATAGTCAAGCAATCGGGCTTCACACATTTTCCCTACCCAATGCATGAAAAATTAAATGTTGAAAGTGGTGAAGATGGTGAATAAATGAGGAAACACTTAGGATTTGTATCCATTTCTTCCGCAAATTGATTTTGTTTAGTTCTTTTTATAAATAAACAAATTGTGTTTTATCATCAACACAATCTATTATAATAATTTTAGCTGCAATCAACGTAAGCTAAACAGTGTTATTTTATCAATATATGATGAAGCAACGCTATCATATTATTTGCTCCAAATTAATATACCAGGCTGAAGTAAAGAGTTCAGTGTGGTTATTATTGGTCTTCACAATAATAGCTAATAAATATTAAAATTTTATGAAAATGCACCAGAAATACTCCGTATACTGAAACTGCCAATAATTTGCTTGAACATTAAAAACCTTATGCGGAAATCTTGTTTATCAATAGAGCTAAGATTTCCACAATTTCAATCACTTTACCCACACATGGGTAAAAATCATGATTTAAAAAAGAAAAAAGAAAAAAAATCATTTGATTAAAATCATGGATTTAAATCAATTGATTGTAAAGCCTAGAACATTAAAAGTATTTTCTTTTATAAAGTAGAAACAATTAATGTCCCATACTCCAAAGGGTTGTGCAATAATTAAATGAGATAAATTCTAAAATATATTAAGAATTTTAACTGTAAATTATTATTAAAACTATTAAATTACTCATTATTACATAACACTCCTTTTAGTTGGCGCCAACTAAATAGATTGATAGTAGTGCAAAATAATGATTTTGGCTAGAAATCATAACGCAGTTAAATTCTTTTATACTATTTTGAATTCTTTGTTTTTTACTAAATCTTTCTAATACCCAAGTACCAAATAAATTTTGTATTTGGCATTTATTTACCTCCAGTTTTCAAATTTCTATCATTTTTTCGACAAACAACGTTATTAAAACTGACAACTATTCATATTTAATCAATACAAAAGAATTATGACGGCTACTCATATTTTAAGTTAAAAAAAAAAAAACATTTGGGTACTTTAAGATTTCGTGAATCTTTGTGTGAAAATCTTACATTTACCAAGAGGAGTTATTAAATTTGATAAAATTTCGAATATGGTTTTTTAAAGTTAACCAGTAATCTAGTAAAATCAATTTCATATGGTTCTAATCCAAATGGAAGTAGTTATTTTTTTACTCGAAAGATAGAATAAAAGTGAATTTCGGGGATTGATCATTGTACAATACACTGTTTCGTTTAAATACATAAACAATACATAATTCAAATTGGCATTGGGATCTTCAAAGTATTTTGTACAAATAATTGTAATTATTGACCAATTCGTAAAGTACAAAGTGCTTTACGAATTTTGAGAATTTATATGAATGCTCCTGTTAAAAATCACACAATCTAAAGAAATTCAATTGATTGTATATTTTATTCAATCTTTAAAAGAGTACTATGACTAAACTTTGCGTTCTTATTCAGTACGATGGTTGATTTGTTTAAAACATGCATTTTAAACAAGTGCATTAACAATACTGTTTTTCCAGATTCTGAATAATTAGAAACATTATCATTCTGTTCATGCGTCTAAAATATGAACCACATGTAGAGAAATAAATACGTATCACTTCTGAATTAAAGCAAACTTAAACAAACATTAAAATCGTAAAAATATCTACTCAAATATCTTATGCATCACATACGATGTTTATTGCCTTCATTAACCATTTCACAGAACAATGGGCCATTTTCATAATCAACAATTTAACTTTAATTTAATTTAAAGTCGTACACTATTGGCTAAAAAGTATTTTAAGCTAATGACAGTCAACTTTATATTTGACTTAAAGTTAAAGATTGATCATGAAACTGGTTCAGTATGAAATAAAAATTACAGTAAAACAATCATTAAAAATCATCTCTTCTCGATAGCAACAACCTGCAGTGGTGTATTAATTATATTTTATGAAAAGTTTATACTGAATAGACTATAAATTATTGTTTATTTTGATACTTGATATTTCAGTGAGCCTGCGTCACTCAGCATCTTTTGCCAAAGTTCAGTTCGGTAGATCCCAGCAAATCCGGAACTGGAACACATTTTCTGTCTAAAGAAATTCATAACAATTTATAATTTATACATAAACATTATTTATATTTGATAATAAAATTACTATTGTCATTAATACTTGATAATTAAGCTATTTTATATTTCAACTTTATCAACATTTATTTGACGAATAATTGGTGAATTTTATATTGTCTCTAGTTTTAATCAGGTGCTTTAAATTGTTTTTTGTTTAAAACATCATTTTTATGGTAGTATCTAAAACGGTATTTTAAACAGAAAAGACATTTAAACAATAAAAAACTTGCACTTTTTAAACAAATAAAAAAAGTAGTTTTTTAGCAACCCTGCTGGTGTCACAATATAGATTGTCTTAAAATTTTTCAAAATTGTTATTCTACAGGAATTATTCAGAATTTTAACTATCGCCATGGAGTATGCCAATAAAAACAGTACTTTTTACTATTAACTACTATAAATGAAGTTCCTGAACATCCAGGATATTTAAATGAAATCCCAGTCTTTTTCAACCGTCGATTTACTCCGTTCTACACCATCAACTTACCTGTTTGCTTTAAATAATTCGATCATAAAAGTCTACAATTATAATTCCATCATTTCACTTTAGTTTTTAGTTAAATTTTACACGGAAAAACTTGAACACAAAATCAAGAACACTAAACTTAACCATTATACTGATATACACTATCGAAATAAATGCATTTGAGTATTTTTCAAAAAAAGTTATAACCGTCAAAGCAGCCCTTTTAAACAGCTTGTTACCTGCTGGCACCAATAGGCAACCCCTTGCAAATTTGAATTATTACTGTTGTCAAGTTTTTCAGAATTTCGATAGGAACCCTATGCATAATAGGCTACCGGTCAGTTAGTGAACTGTTAAATTTATATTAGATTCCTTGGAATTACGCATACATTTACAATTTCTGTCCATTAGAAAATTTAAAGGAGCATTAAAATTACATACTTACATTCTATTCTCTTGATTTTAGCGATTATCAAAACTATTCCTTAAAAATCTATCTGAAAAAATCCAGTTTAGTAAAATTGCCATAATTCGATGCAGCACTGATGAAGAACGGTAATGGTGATGGTGGTGATTATGAAGAGAGAATCGAATTAATGTTCTTTAACATACGGATATGTTACATTACGATTTGTTGCTACTTTATACACGATGTTCTCGTAATACGATAAGTACTAATACTTAAATTGTTTATTTGATTTCCAGGATTGAAAATTTGCTGAAAAAATCCACAACTACTACAGCACACTACCAAAAAATCAAAGCTCTGATAGCGATAGAGAGGAAAAAAATAAAATACAATAAAAGACTAGATAGAGAGAACAAGGGTCAGCAACCGCGGTACCACCAGTATAAGCTCAGTTGGACCTCAAAAGAACGCCGGCCGCCTTTCTGTATCTTCACCGCTTCGTCTCACTTCTTGCCCCATAGACATACTGCTATTATAACAGAGGCGCACACATAAACTTTTGTTATGATGACCAAGAAGCCGAAAAAGGCTGAAATTTTCTTATTTAAAATTTATTATTGTATAGTGTATCAATATATACAGTGTGGTCATTTTCTATTTGCTTGAATGGTAACTTTCGTTTTTGGTAAAGATAGATAAGTGGTTAATTAGCAAAATTAGAAATAGAAATAGATAGAATTCCTTTGGTAATGGAATCATTAATCAACTAAGTCTTCTGGCTAACTGAAATATCCTGGAAAATGTAAAAATACCATTAGGGTTAAATATTAAATCTTTCATAGAAAACTATTAGTGACCTAACTACTAAAACTAAAAACGCTATTTATGCATGAAATTCAACCAACGGTTTTCATAGCCTTCTTCGTTTTAAAGATCTAATGCAAACAAATATTTTTTCTTAAATAAGACATAGTTGACCATAGCCGAGAATCATTAAATGATCCATCTTTTATCTCGATATACATCTTAAGTGCAAGAAAACCACGTATTTCGCATACTAAAATGAAAAAAATGTGCGCAACCTCGATGACATCAAATTCATATGTTTTGTTGGGTCTAACTTAACCACATGTTGAATCAATGTTAAACATAATATAAAAAGAATTTGTTCTTAACGTATTTCTTTGTTCCTCATATTGTGACTTCCTCATATTGAATTTGTTGATGTTTTTTTATTTTGTTCAGATTTTTGACTTTGTTTTTACTGTCTAATAGGTAGCTTATATTGTTTAGCAATAGATATATGTAAATTAAATATATAGTAGTATATGATTACATGAGTGACGAAAACAGCATTTGCTGCACTCGAGAGAATAGTTTACTAAACGAGGCGAAGCCGAGTTAATAGTAATGTTCGCTAGATTCAGAAAATAATTTTCAACGAATATACTATACTTTTTCTACGACCATCGTTATTAAAATTAAATCTAATTAAAAAAATATATACAAAATAGCCAGAATTAAATTTCATAGACCTTGCCAACTTGATATAAAAGTTTAATTGTCTTGACTATCAAGTGTCATACACTTATTGATAATACTAATTATTTCGTTAAATTTATTGTTGTATTTTACATGTAACATTTCAATTAAAATTTTATTTTATTTAATACAATTTACAAAAAGTAGAAAAACTTTACAGTAATTATAATGCAGTGGCTATTGATCATATGTATTTGCAGTTGCTGAAGATTGTTATGGTAGGTTTATACAGAAGAATAATGGATAAGAATAAAAGATAGGAAATAACGAATAGCGTCTATAACAACGAATAAAATCGTTTATACAAGCGCTTCATATAAGAATAATAATTAATAATTAATTTAATATTAACTAGAATTATGACAATATTAGAGATCAACTGTATATAATAAGTATAAGGAATACTGATTATTTATTATAAATGAAATATAAATATCAAAATATCCATGTTTCTTTGCGTATAATAAGGTAATGCGCTTGCGTCAACCGAATAATGTAGGATAAGAATAAAGATAAAAGTTGGTCAACTTTAGGCGCTACTCCTTATTCTAATACGATGTATAAACGTTTCCATTCAGTTGCCTACTTTAATTAACGTTAGGCGTTATCCCTTATTCTTCTGTATAAATCCACCACGCAACCAAAAATTATATGCATAATTAAACATTTATTCAAATTTTGAAAATTGAAGAGATATTTACCATTTCATGATATGATGTGAATCAATTTCTATATTTTTGTATTTGCAATGTGTGTTATTATCAATTATTTTTTAGCTTGATAAAAATAATTTTAATTTTTTAGCGTTTAATACAGTCAGTTTTGGTTTGGTTTTGGTAAAATCATTAATGTGAAATCCAGAAATCTTTTAAATGTTTATATTTTGGTGCTAAATCATGTTTTCCCATTATTCTTTTAATAATTCAATCATTATAATTGTATATATGTAGGTGCATCTATTTGATTTGCTAATGATTTACTTTCGTCACAACTGACGAAAGTTAACGTTATGTGTTATTAAATCACTAGTGACGGAAATAAAATTTTCGTGTAAAGTAGATAGTGACGAAAGTTAATATTTTTTATATGGTCGTAGAAAAAATCTATTATCTGCATAAAATAAATGTTCAATTTAAAAGTCGCGCCTGATGTCATCGCTGCATTTTTAAAAAGCATGTCCTGCGCGTGCCTATACTTGATTTTGTTTTACTATGATATACAGTGAGATATGATAAAAATATACATATACATACAGTGAGTCATAAAAGTTGACATACACCAAATAAAAGTGGAGTTACAATGAAATGCTTTTGTACGCTTGGTTACCGTTACGCCATATAAAGTCTTCCATGCAAGTTGGTATTAAGAAGTTACAACATTTCGAAATATGACTCTCTAAATGCCTAGGTTGATATGCCGGTAACTATGGTTATTAATTAGGAAAACATATCACAGATGACACTTCACCACTTCACGAAGAAGATAAAAAATGATCACTTTGTCTGTCAAATAAATAACATTCTTACGAACTAATAGCTCTACTAAAAATCTAAAGACTCGTGTCCACTGGTAAGTAAAACTTGCTAGAGTAGGTCTCTGAGAGCGTTTGCTATTGCGTACACATTAGCGCAAATTGACTTGTGAGAGTAACTTCTGCAATTTGTACTGTCGGAGCAACTACTTGCACTTGCTAGTGTACACGTTAGCTCTCAGGCTTGCCGATAGTACTTGCCGCTCGGAACATGCCTGACATTTTTGGTGCAAGTGCTGCAAATTGGATTGGTTATTTTGAGCTATTCATTTTGAAAATGAAATAAATGGACTATTTATAGTTATTAATAAAATTAAATTAAAAATTGAACTTTTATGAGAAGCTTATACTTGCTGAAACTGGCAATTTAGCCTATTTGTTTGATTTTATATTTGACATTCGCTCAAATAATAACAAGACCAATGTCATTACTAGACGAAACCAATGAGAAAGCTGCTTAGGGTCCTTCTGGATTGTTCTATTTTGTGTTTACATCTTTTATTTTGCATTTTTTTCTATCCTAAATCCTAATATTAAAAAGTATTCGGAGTGTTGGTCAAGATGGAATTTATAGGTGCCTTTTTTTAATATTACATAGCTCTTGCTTATACATGCAAGAAATATTGCTTCCTATGAATAAAATTACATTTTTGACATTCAACACCATTACCAAAAATTTCATAATATTCAACATTTCAGAGAATGATAAAAATCTCGGACTATGTGACAAAATATCAAAAATAACATACATTTTTCATATCTAGTACATGGTGCGCTAATAAAATAATGCGACTCGCCTTGCCGCCATAGATTCATTTGTCTTACTTACAATTATTTCGAAATTTACCCATGTTATTGTAACGTTTTGCTATACAAAATATTTCACACGAAAATGATTGTAAGCATAAAAATCCAAATAGAAAAATAAACATTGATAATCCTCATTCATAAAACAAAAAAATTAATAAAAAAAAAAAACAAAAAGAAAAAAAACAAAAGAAAGCATAAAATCGTTTAAAAATATTAAGTCAAGTTGTTCTGCTAGTGTCTCATGTCTCATCATCATCATCAAAGAGCATCGTCGTAATTTTAAAGTGGCTATGTGATCTCCTAAGCGTACCATTGACGCCGCTGTTTCAGGCGGCGCCTTTGATGTATAAGCGGTGGCGGCAGTAGAAGCGAGCGGGCAGACGGGACGCCTGGCGGCGGTGTACACAAAAGTGCGGTGGAAAAAGAAGCAAAGCCTTTGCTTCTGCTGTTCGCCAAACAAAAATGAAGTGACCTAGAAGGAGGTCTCCACTTTGCCATCACCTGTTGTCCAATAATATATATATAAAAAAAACGAAGCAATGAAATATATATTTTTTATTATACGTACCTACGAGGAATAGATTAAACTGGATATTTTAATTTTACTCAACTGTTTGTAATCTTGAAAGTTGTTTATGTATACGATGGATATGATGATAATAAGTTGAACAATTTTTTAGGGAAACATCAAAGTACCTATACAACCTTGTGGAACTAATAGACGACTATAAAAATGCAGCTTTTCCTTTTATTTTATACTATATTAAAATTTTCGCCTTGATAACGGATCTTATTCCTTTTAATAATTTCGAATGTATGAATGTAAAATATGGGTTTTACATTAGTATGTCTTATCTTGCGTTGGAATATATAGGGTGATTTATGAAACTTATCGATAAACGGTTGATACATTTTAGTAATCATCCCATATAAAGTATTGGGGTTTCGAGTAATGTTTACATGTTTACATCAGCTTCATCTAATATTAAAACATAAGACAAGCTGTGGACATTGTTTACATCAATATAAATACAATCATTCTATTCATGATTTATATTCAAATCAAATAATACGTACTGTAGTGTATCACAGTAGCATAGCGCTTGCCTGATTAAAATCTAGCAAATAAACAATCTAACCTTACATTTAATGGTATGTATTGAAATCTGGAAAATCTTACCTTAAACATTATTTTATACGTTTAATTTATATTTAGTAATGATTTACGTTATTCTTGGTCTGCAAACATAAACATAACATATATTTTAAAACCAATCAAACACGTCAGAATAATTAATGCAATAACAACGAAATTTTTAACATAGCTTTTTTAAAGAAACAATAATAAATGTAACGGAAAAAATTAACGAAATTTATTGAGGCACTTGTATTCACATTCAGCTAGCTAATCATAATAAAAAGAAATAAAAAAAATAATAATAAGCTCATTAAGAGCTTTTTTTCAATAATAAATTCACTGTGTTCTGTTTCACCTCCTAGAGGACAACTGTTGAACTAATCACAGAACTAATTATGACCTGTGATTTACAGTGCTGCCACTTTTGGACGACAAAAATGTTTAGTAAAAAATCCAGCAGACCAGACTAACTAAAACGAAAGTAAACTAGACTGAAGAGTGAAGACAGTGAAGCGAAGAGACTGAAGACAACACAAAAAATCAGATTTCCTGATAATAAACTGTTAGCTTGTTAAGTATCGACTCTGTACTGAAGTACTTCGTACTCTTCGTAGGAACCAGAAAATTCAGAAAATAAAATTTAAATATTTAAAATGCAAAAAGGAAAGCGGAAAACCCGAAATTCCTTCGTTACGTTACGTCAGATTTTACTAGTAATAATGGTAGTCATTATGGACTTATGGATCTAGTGCTAGTCTAATTAAATATTCATTAACGATATATGCTTCAAAGTGGCAACACCGCTTTTGCGTATAGAATTGAAATGAATTATAAGAGATGTGTTTAACTATATTTATTTTATCGATTTTATTCAAATATCTTTCCTTTTTTTAATATATATTATTTTAAAATATTTCAATATTTACGATTTAGAATTTCCAAATTTTGCAACTTTTACCTTTAAAAATTTCAAATTGAAAGCTCATATTTCCAATTTCTCTATGGAAGTAATTATTTTAAAATTAAATTTTAATTTTAATTGTTAGCTAAAACGAGTAAAACGTCTAAAACTACACTGTTAAAGCTTAAAGTCGTAAAGCTGTTACACAACTGTTTTAAAAAGACTTAAATAGTAATTCTTGATTCCATGAAAGTTTAACTTAATTTAGCTACATGGAAGAGTTTCAGTTAAATTTAATGAAAATTGCCCAATGACGATTATATAGAAGTTGCCTGGAAGGCTGTTCCGTTGTTGAATTGCAGCTAAACATTACAAGCTTCTAGTAGTTTCTAATTTAATTAGTCAATGCTAAATGTTAATTGACTGACAATATTGCCTGTATGGCAACAAGCCAGCTCTTTAGAAAATCTTCCTGCAGACGAAGGTAAAACTAATAAAACTAAAAAACTACAACTACTGTTACACGTTACACGTATAGTTCGGTACGGCGGTACGTACCCATTTCCAATTTATGATTATCTAATATTTTTTTTAAAATTTGAACTAGAATCGGGGCACATTTATCATTTATTATTTGTATATTTATATTATTTATTATAAATATATGCATATTTACTTTCATTAAAAATTTAGATATTTTTCAATTATTGTTAAATTGATATGAGATGAGGGGATCCGTGATGAGAATGAGATTAATGAGATATGAGAGATATATTATTATTACTATGAATATGAATTATGAATATGATATTGAAATTTGAAAATTTTGAAATTTTTGAAATCAAATTGAAAAAAAAATATATAAATTTCGATACATATCGATGTTTTGTGATAGCTACAAGTATCGAACATCACTAATTTAAAGATAATTTCTAAAATTTTTATAAATTTTAAAAATGTATCCATTTACTATAAGTTGAAAACACTTTTTGGTTCATTTCTAATGTTAATCACCTAAGAAAATATAATTTAAATTAATAATATCGATTTAGATAAATATATTTAAATTTAAATCTAAATAAATATCGTCCAATAACCTTAGATTAATGGCATAAGCAAATGTTGTAATATTGTTTTATTTATTTTTTATATGTATTTTTATTATAGAAATTTATACAAATATATGTGTTAATGTGAAACATTAGGTTTTTAAATTAGGTATTGAGTTATCTATTTAGGAATATACAGTTACCATTTGCAAAATAACACGTTTAAAAACTAGGTAAGCTACTGTGATCTAACTAATTCTTTATCTCTTGATAATCTTATCTTTAAAGAAAGTTAAAGACGTAAATGTTAAGCATTAAAGTAAATGCATTAACTTTCGAAGAATAAAATATATGACAAAAAGCGTTAGTTCATTGTGATATATTGTTTTTAGCTCATTGTTTGTATGATGTGTTTTATTCAAATTCAATATTCCATAGAGTATGATAGAAGGTGTGGCAAAAAGTTTTGGTGGTTCTAGCGGTACATACAATGTACATGCCTTAGAACTGGCTGCAGCAAGGGAACGAAAACTTAAAGGTCTTCAGGTGACCATTAGGTAATTATAATCTTATTAACTTATCAGAGAATTTTACAAAAAAGCATGCCGGGTATGGGATTATTTTAAGGTTTTTGGACGAAACCGATCATGTGTTTCATTTGGATAAAAAATCTAAAGGAATTGTACTTTTGGAACAAGTTTATCAACATTTAGAATTAATAGAAAAAGATTATTTTGGTTTACAATTTTCATCTGCAACGGAAGACAATAGCAATAATGAAAAACCAGAATGTATAGTAAGCAATTATTATTGTTTTATCTTGCACGCTGCCTATCTGATTATACAATTCCACATATATTCTTAGCGATGGCTTGATCCGTCCAAATCGGTTAAGAAACAATTAGGAAATAATCAACAACAACAACAGCCACAATTACATTTTAGAGTTAAATTTTATGTATCTGATCCTAGTAAATTACAAGAGGAATACACCAGATATCAATTCTATTTACAATTAAGACGTGATATATTAGAAGGGAAATTACATTTAATGCCATCCACTGCCATATTATTAGCAAGTTATACGGTTCAATGTATGTATGAAAATATTCAAATATGTAATTTAGTAATGTACGGTCTTTTTTTTCTAGCGGAATTAGGTGATTATAATCCGGAAGAACATGCAGCAGATTACTTATCAAATATACAATTAATACCAAACCAAACTGAAGAAATGGCGCGAAAAATTGCCGAGCTCCATAAATTACATAAGTAAGATTAATTTTTTACAAATGGAAGTAAGAGTACCTAAAGAAAGTAAAATCCTGTATAAAAGTAATATTAAATTAATTGTTCAATTAATACAATTAAGCATGCAATATACAAACCTTTATTCTCCTACATTTGCGTGCGCCCTCTGGTAGTAATTTTTCAGAGCTATTTAGAAGAATCGGCAATCCTGTCTTTGATGTCCAAGCATAGAGCTTTGATTAATAAATAGAATAATGATTTGCCATTTAAAATTATTGCACAATATTAATTTAAGATTGACTAAATCATGTTCTGTTGATTTAAATCTTTTCTAATGATTCTCCAGAGGCCAAACACCAGCTGATGCGGAATACAATTTTTTGGATCATGCAAAAAAGATTGATATGTATGGCATCGATTTACATAAAGCTAAAGTATGTTAATACGCATGTTTTTTATTTACTTATTGAAAAAAATATGTTTTAGGATTATTTGAACAAAGATATACAGCTTGGTGTAACATATCTCGGTTTAATTGTTTTTCATAACAATATAAAAATTAATACATTTTCGTGGGCGAAAATTATGAAAATTTCATTTAAAAGAAAACAATTTTTTATACAGCTTATACGAGAACCGGTAAGCGTGTGAATTTTGCGAAAATCAGCAGATAGTTAAATTATTGTTAAGTGTTTATTTATTGTTTTTAGTCAGAAGATTATGATACATTGCTTGGTTTCAATATGGAAAATTATAAATCATCGAAGTCATTATGGAAAGCATGTGTTGAACATCATACATTTTTCAGATTAAATTCACCAAAAGCGAAGCGGAAATTCTTTTGCTTAGGATCGAAATTCACTTATTCTGGAAGAACGGAAATTCAAACTGTTTCTGAAGTGAAAAAACGTGGTATTTTAGAAAGAAAATTTGTTAGATCGCCTAGTAAACAATTGGTATGGATAATATTTGTTTTTATTAAGTAATTCATGTTTTGGCAATCTTTACTGGCAGTAGAGCAAGAGTGGCAGAATTTATTGTATTTGAAGTTTACGCAAAACAAACAATTGGGTCCCTTGCCACTTATAAGACTGAGATACGTGTGACGAATTTGTACCATTCCTATTTTTTTCAATAGTTTTAATTTATTTTATCGAACTACTTATGCTACAACTTACTGAATGCCTCAATTGCAACTGTATGTACGAATCTTAGCATACTATTCGTTTGTGTTACGAAAAAAGGCTTTTTTTAACTACAAATTCTCTCTAAAATCTCATTTGCTTTGTTTTTAATTTTTACATAATAAAGATTAATAACTTGTATTTAAGATATGTGATAAAACAAAAATTTCATCAACATCAATTACGTCCACTAAACCGTCCCGACTATATGATACTCATAAAGTAACCACAACCGATACAAAAGAACCAAGGAAAGCATGGACTGAAGATTCGAAAACGAGTGAAGCGTGAGTAAATTAACAAAGAAAAAATTGTTAATTTGACCTCGACTCTGCTTTTATTTTAGTGATGATGGCTTTTTGGAACGAGCAATCGAAGAACCATTTTCACCAGGAATTGCTGGTCGGGTAATGAGTTATGCAGATGATGATATTCCATCACCAGTATCAAATGGTGCATATGAAACGCCACCATATAGTGTTACACATTCACCAACTAGTCATAGTATCGAAGAGAATGTTGTAACAATTATTTTATATCCAGATGAGGAGCGAAAGTATGGATTTAATGTTAAAGGTAATAAGATCTGGATTACCCAACTTTGTAAGCTTAATTTTTATTTCGTAAATATAGGTTTAATCACTAAAAATTATATACACAATTATACAATTTCCTATTTCTTAATTCACAATCAGAAATTGAAAGAAATGACATTGAAATGACATTGATGAGTAGAATTGAAAGATTGAAAGATTTTCTATTCAATTCCTCTAAAAGTGGAATTAATAAAGAATACTTATATATTATTATATAAAAAATACTAATAAAAGTAACTAATAGATAATAATAAAATTATAAATAAACGATTGAAATATGCACAGAAATGATCATTAAACATAGCGCCAGTTATGTTTTGGTTAAGGTTAGGTTTCTCTCTCATCTGATCGACAATATTGTAGTTACAGCGAAAGCGCGTTTTACATTCGTATTTCTTAATAAATAAAAGTTAAAAGTTGAGAATGAAACTTTAAAATTACGTTTATGTATTAAGAAACAAGAATTAAGGAATTAAATAATTGCTACTGAATTACGATTACGTTTATGCATTAAGTATAAGAAATTGGGTAATTCCAGCTTAAGACTAAGAAGAAACTGATAAATAGATCCGTTAAAATACAAGCCGGCTTTGTCAATATGCTTTTAACTCTTAGTTAACAGCCGAATATTTGCAGGTGGAACAGAATTAAGTGTACCGATATTAGTATCTCGAGTAGCACCGAATACACCAGCGGATAAAAGTAATCCAAGACTATCTGAGGGCGATCAAATTTTACAAATAAATGGCCATGATATTACTCAGTCACTACAATCAGATGTTGTGGCACTAGTACAAGAAGCTCGATCGACTGAATCGGGTAAATTGGTTCTTACTGTACGACCAAATGTTTTATATCAAGGTGTTGAAGAATATGAAGAACCACCATATCAATATGTTCCAGTAAATGATGTGGCATTACCTACCGGTACTATTAATTGATTACTTCAGCCACTAGCTAAATTAGTATTAACTAAAATTGGTTTAAATTTTAAGATAATCTGCTAGAACAAAGTATATATTTATTAGCTGATGGTTTAGAAAGTGGTGCGTTACTAGCAAGATATGAAATGTTGTTTAGAAAACATCTGGATTTAACTTGTAATGAAGCTATTAAAACGGTCAATGCCAATAAAAATCGATATAAAGATATATCACCTTGTAAGTAATAAATTTAAGAAAAAACGAATTATTGTTTCGTATTGTGACGTTCTAGTCTTATGAGTTCGAATGGGTGTAAAATAATAATTGTACTTTGGATAAAAAAAATTTTATTTATTTAAATAAAAGAAAAATGTCCTAAGAGGAACACAAAATAATCAACACAATTCACGAACAGTATTTGAACAATATAACAAAAACTATTTTTATACAGCCGAGCGGATTCGTATACAAATATTTATTTAAACGACGCGTATCTAAGCAATAGATAAACTTATACCGTAAATCGAAAATTGCGGCCTTTTTGTATAACCTACGCATCCTAGAATATTCTCAATGGTTCTGACTAATCTATGGCCTATTGGTTTAAATAATCTGTGTCCGTCAAGACAGTTCTAGACAATTTCATTTATTAAAATACATGTCATTGAGATTATTCAAGAGTGTACTCGTGGTCGCTATTATTATGTAAGTAAATATCCTTACAGTATATTGTATCTGTTTTCTAGATGATAGTACTAGAGTGATATTAAAAGATGCTCCAAGTGGTGATTATATTAATGCTAATTTTGTTAATATGGTCATACCAAATGCTGGGATTACAATGAGATACATTGCTACTCAAGGTAAATGATCATTTTTCATTTATAATTTAATGGTTTTGTAGTAGTCTAAATAACTTACGGTAGGTGTTGCTTTGACAAGGAACGTTTCATGTTGTAGCTGCTTTAAAAACCCTTCTGTTTTGTTTAGTTATTTAATAGGTATCTATCTATTAAGAGCAAAAAGTGATGCTTTTTTGCTAGCTGCTGACAGTTAGCGCAAGCCGTTTGAGGAACGTGGTAGTCACTGAGCCACAAAACTCCTTTTTGCTCAAAATGCATATTACCGTTTTTCTACAATCGCAAAAACCTATTATATAAATTATACGAACTTATTTCCATTCTCGAACAAATAAATTGGGCGTCGATATCTTCTATGAGAGTGAGTAATTTAATTATAACTAATATGTTTGTTATTCCATCTTTTTGAATTTGAAATTAATTTAATGCAATTGAATCCTTGAATTTGTTTTAATTAACAACAATTTTTACTTACTAGAATGAAATAATTTTGTTTTGGATGATATCCGATTGAAATACGATTGTGTATTTGACGAATCACAGTAGCCATGATTGCAATATGGCGAATTAACTAGTAAAATATATCTTTCTCTTTTCATTTAATACAAATATGAAACTATCATAATACAATTGACAATCAAAAATAAAATAGTTGGATTTTTAATTATTTAGAGCTGATTATGTAATTTAATTATAAGAATATGTAAAATAATAAATACAGTACAATAAAATAAAATATTAATTACAAGTCGAAAATTTAATTCGATTTGATATTAATTTGTGAGTAATTTTACAGACATTATTAAAACTATTTTCTATCTTTATTATATCAACGAGTTTTTTCTCTGTCGTTAAATTCACAACTTTATCGCCCTAGCTAGAGCAATAAACATTCACTTTTCGCCCGCATTTGAAGGCGAAAAATTATCCATTCATTTGTGATTCTAGAAAAATTTGTTTTATTCTTGTTAGTTTTAGTATAAAATTAAGAAGAATTAGAAATCTTAATATGAAATATACGATAAAGTTAACCACGTTGCTCTGATAATGTCAAATCAACACCGGGTTACTAATAGCAGTTATTAACGACCTGCGGCCTGAAATTGATAAACTTTTCGAAAACCCTCTTAGGCCCACTACAATCAACAACAGAAGATTTCTGGCAAATGGTCCTTGAACAAGAAAGCGATTTATTGGTAATGCTAACAACTGTGATCGAACGTGGCCGACCAAAATGTCACAAATATTGGCCAGGCGTTGGTGAAGTATTAACAATGCAAAATATAATCATTAAATGCATTAAAGAGGAAACAGATGAATCTGGCAACTTTATTTTTCGCGATTTTGTATTAATCGATGTAAAAAATAATAGCCAGCCACCAAGAAATATTAAACATATGCAATATATTGCATGGCCAGATCATGGCGTACCTGAATCACCTCAGCAATTTCTACGTTTCACGCAACATATGCGTAAATTTCGTCATGAAAATCATCCGGTCATTGTACATTGTAGTGCCGGTATTGGTCGTACTGGGGTTTTAGTTTTAATGGAAACGGCTTTATGTTCAATGGAAGCAGGTGAACCGATTTATCCATTGGAAATTGTTAAGACGATGCGTGAACAACGTGCGATGATGATACAAAATGCTGTAAGACAATGTCAATTGTTTTATTTGATTGAATTACAGATTAACATGCTTAATCTCGTATTATCTTGTTTTTAGAGTCAGTATAGATTTGTATGCGAAAGTGTATACGCTGCCTATGATGAATACATGTCAAAGAAAGAGGAAATGGAAAAGGAAAATGATTATTAATTCATCCTCAATTTCCAGTGTATTATGAAACTGAACGATTATAGTTTAATTTATACAAACTTTGTTTAGAATTTAGCACTAATTACAACAAATTAATTACGATAAGAAGATAATATAATTTAATATATTGTCCAATATATTTTAAAATATTAATAATATAGTAATTTTTTACTCAATTGGTATTATTTGTTCGATTATTATGATTTAATATTTCTTTTTTCAAGAAAACAAATTAGGTTGCCACGAACCGTCTGTCTACATTGATAAATTCCCAATAAGAAAAGAATTAAATATTATTCAATTTGTCTATAACTGAAAACTTTTAGAAAAGTCATTAAAAGATTATTCGTTTGCGATTTTTTTGTAAAAAAAAAGAAGTACAATATTTGCGCAAAAGCCAGTTCAAAAAGGGGGATGATGATGCTTTTATAGGTAGAGGATTTTGTAGAATTTCCACATTTATTCGCTCGCGGTTTCGTTTCGCAACTTTTATTAAAGTGTTGAATGGAAGTGGTGATTCAAATTGGATAGCGAGTTTTTTTTTGTTTTGTAATAATTATGGGTACGTAAATTTTTTTTTAAATGAACAACTCAAAAAACACGACGACGATTTTTCAATTCAACAATCAACAAATTAATCATCATAAAACCATTTTTCCTTTTCCGCACATATTATGCCTATATACAGAGTTGTAATATATTTCATGCGTCTCTGTGGGAAATCATGGTACATTTGTCATATACACACATACATACGAGTATAACAGAAAATGTGTAATTTTTTACCGATTATTATGTGCTATACGTCAAAATGCCGGAAAAATAGTCACATGTAATATTTTCTACGATAAGAAAATTTGCAGAGAGATTGAAAGTAAGAGAAACTACTTTTTAAAAAGTTGACATAAGAAAGGAAGAAAAGAGCCATTTATTTTCTGAGATTAATTATAATTATAGTTATTTGCAATTTTCAAAATCTATTTTCCTTTTTTTTTTTCAATTTCAATGCAATTCAATTTTGTTCATAGTAATTTACTTTGTCGTATTCTTAAGGGAGGATAAACTTTCCAATTAAAAATATATACAGAATTATAAAGAAGTAGAGAGCGAGTTATGCTTAAAGCTAATAAAATGAAACAAGTGAAAGAATGATACAAACAGTAGCGTACATGGCTGCTGTACATATAATGTGTACATGTACATATATATAAAATGTATTAAATTGTACAGTGCTTTCAATTTAAAATGAATATCATTGCCAATTAATTAATTAAAATTTAGAAAAATTTTAATTAAAATTAATTAAAAAACACAAATTTAATTAGTTTCGAATGTATATTTTTTATATTTATTGAAATGAATTTTTATTCATTTTTATGTATAGTTAATATCTAAATTATACAGGGTGTCAATTTTTCGTGGCACCCATTGTTATTTCTGTGATTAATAGAGATATAAATTTGGTTGAATTGGGGAAAAGTTGCGAATTTTATGTTGATTAATTATCTGAAAATAGATTTCAAACAGTTCTGATCTGTGTTTTAATTATTGCGACAAAATGCGAAAACGCCTTTTTGTTTTTTTTTTCGATTCTAAGTAAAAACTAATAATATCACTGTGGTTCTATTAGCACATTATGCAGGTACTTTTTCACGTAGATTCCAAATTCATTATCAACATGCTCAAATCCCAAACGATTTATGAGCTGTAGCATGTAAATTTATTTACCTTCGAATCATATTGGTTTTCTACAAATTTAAATAGTATATTCTTTGCTGATTCTAATGATGTACACATTATATGATAAACTTTTTAATTATTGGTGAATTTGAAAGAAATCATGTTCTACGAAGAGTGCCTTGGAAACAAGATGTGGATGGTTTTCATTTCTGGGCTTACAAAAAATTCATAGGCTTGCAATGTTCAGAGGGAAGTGTGCCTCAGAGGACTTTTCAAATTCATTTTCAAACTAAGCTTGGGGCGCTATAAAATTCCGCGATTTGCCGCTTAAAAAGCGGATCTTATAGTCGCAAATAAGGAAAACAGTTGATTTGTCAATAGAATCAGTCAGTGTTACGGTTGCATGATGTTTACTTCCACAGCATTCCACGGCATTGATGAAACCTCAATTTAATATGGTCAAAGCATTTTTCTGAATTGTTAAGAATTTTAATTATATTAAAACTAAATTATCCCCTGCACACCACTGAGCAGATTTTACTATTATTTTAAGCAATTTGGAAAATGATAGGAAGCGTCTTATATTTTTCTTCAATCTAAAACTATATGCATATCATTATAGTTTTGATATGTTTATTCTGTTGTTTTCCGACTATACATGAAAATATGTATATGAAAAACAAACAATTAAATGACGGTTGAACATACATATTTACCAGGCAGTTAGAAGTTAATGATATGGATAAACAGATAGTTAAATACCTTGTGGTTTGGTTATACAATATCAATAACCATTCAGTTAAGTATCTTATAGAAACTAGTGCATTAGATTTTTTTTGTTTTTGTTTTTTTACAGGTGAAAATTTAAATAATACCCTTAAAGTATCATTGATTATTTTAAATGATAGCAATAATAATTACGTACCATATGAAGATCGTCCTGAAACTTATATCGTACCGGCACTATTTTGTCTGATATTTATAATTGGAGTTTTGGGCAATGGCACTTTAGTTATTATATTTCTACGACATCGAGCTATAAGAAATGTACCAAATATGTAAGTTGATTACTACATATAAAATATGTACGTATTCAAGATCGAGCAGCTATGCCAGTGAACACGCCAGAAGCGTGCAACTTATGCATAGCCAATTTTGGCTATGTACGTACTAAATTGTACTTAATCAATGAGCTGCCCTTTCACAATTAATCTGTTACTAATTAATTTTTTCTTCACAGATACATATTCTCATTAGCTCTAGCTGATTTATTAGTAATTTTAACTTGTGTACCATTTACATCTATACTATACACATTAGAATCATGGCCATGGGGAGTGGCTGTTTGTAAAATATCAGAAACAGCGAAAAATATCAGTATTGGTGTGTCAGTTTTCACATTGACTGCACTATCTGTAGAACGATATTCAGCTATAGTAAATCCTTTAAGAAAATTTCAAGTAAGTGTATTTATTTCATACATACATGTATGTAGAGCTCTAAAAGAATAGAAGATAGAGACGCCATTTTTGATTCAACTTATTGCATTTTAAAATGCGAAATTAATCAATGAATATAATTACCTCTTTGCTTGTCCCTAATTTTTCAAAACTGAGCCCAACCTGTTGGTTGTCTAATAAAAATGTGTAGTTTTTTGAAAAAAAATAGCGAAAATAACTTTACTGCAATCATGGCCTACTTTAAAATAAAGCTTCACTTACTTTGGAATAAAAGTTACTAGCGATCTTTAATTTTATCTTAATTAATTATGACATTATGCGTGCCCATATGCTGACTGCACAGCTGAATTAAAAATATCGTTCCCGAATACACTTCCTTATGAATCCTTATAATAAAACTCATCGAACAATTGACAATAACAATCAAAAATCCTTTCCATTCAATAATATCTCATCTCTCTTATTATTATTTACATTACAAAATGTCTCATCATTGTACTCATCTCATACTGCTACTGCTTCTCCTCTGCAGCTTATGCATATTAATGATTTTCCCTGTTTATAACGGGGAACATTTAATTAACATGTTTTCACATTAATGGTCTAACAAAATGAAACGACAATGGTTTATATATATATAAGATTAAAAGTGGGCTAAATAGTCACCCTTTTATAATAGATAGGGAGTAAAATGTAACTACCGCATAATTAAGTTTTTTGCATATTCCGATTAAATTTGTTTTTTTTTTGCCTTGTCTAAAGACAAAATCATCAACGTCATTTTGTGCAATAATTATATGGATTCTGGCTATTTGTTTGGCACTTCCAGATGCAATTTTCTCTCGATTAGAACACGCTACAATTCAAGGAGGGTAGGTAAATCAATAACAACTTTTTTTTCTACGTAGGTTTAATTTATTTTCTTTTTTTTTTAGCAATAAAACAATTACGTACTGTTATCCATTTCCAAATATTACAAATGTAGCCATTTATGCTAAATACAATATTGTTCTTAAATCGTTAATTTACTATTTGATTCCTTTATCAATTATTGCATTCTTCTATATATTGATGGCTATTCGTTTACGTGATAGCATCAATGAATTGCCTGCTACAAATACAATTAAACGTGGTAAACAAGATTCATCAATTATACGTCAGGCTAATGCTAGAAAACAGGTGGCTAGAATGGTATTAATTTTTGTTTTTTGTAAGTAGTCAGTCAGTTTAAAGTACAGTATATAGTCTCTTCAAACTTAAATGAGTATTAGTACTTACAATACAATTCAATCCTATTCTTAGTCCGACATAAAATAAGTATAAGCTTAAATGTACTGATACATTTCAATATCTTATTTCTTGTAGTATTTTTTATCTGTTTTCTTCCACATCATGTCTTCATGTTATGGTACCATCTAACACCAACAGCTGAAGATGATTATGATGACTGGTGGCATGCAATTCGAATTATTGGCTTTTGTTTAAGGTACGTGTGCCTCTGCTATTCTATGAAATATATGATTATCTAATTAAAAGTCAATATATTTTAGTTTTCTGAATTCTTGCGTTAATCCAATAGCCTTATATTGTGTTAGTGCACTATTTCGCCGTTATTTCAATATGTATCTTTGTTGTAAACAAAACGAATGGCACTTTTATCAAAGAAATTCCACTGTCAGAACAAACTTATTTGCATTGACAACTGCTAATTCAACTAAACGAAAGTCTAATACCTATACACAGGTATATTAACATCAATTATTATGCCATTTTTAAATGTCACAGATGTCAAAAATTCTATAATTTTGTAGAACATCGCAAGTACTTCCTTTGAAAAGCCACCATTGTCACCACCAAAGCTAGCGTAAATACTTCAAAATGTCTACAATGGAAAGAACAACTAATTAAGGTTCTTTAATAAACAAAAAAGTAAAGACATTTTCTTTACAAAGGGTTAAAACATATATTTTTCTTACATACACACGCACAATATTTAAAAAATATGAATTGAATTGACACACAGATTTTTGCATATAATAAGACGCGTAATTTAAGCTCTTTTTAGGAAGGAAATATTAGCTAGAAAAATAATGAAAAAATTGACTAGTAGTATAATCACATAGATTGATATTGTAAATAAAATGGTAGGTACACAATATAATAATATAGTTCATTTACCTATACATACATAAATACTCTAAATAGATACATACATATAAATAGACATAAATCTCTACATTTGATACACACATAAACGAATAATTTTACTTTATATGTTTTTGTTCATAATCATAATAATTATAAATTCCATGTATAAATACATATTTCAGAGAAAATGATATTTCCATATTGATTGCATAAAAAATTAATAGACATACCCACACACACACCCTGTATATATAGATTTTAATAAAAAAACAAAACGAATTAACAGGACAAGTAAAGTATAATTTCTGTAAAATAGAACATATCAAAATACCCATGCAGTGGCATACCCCATACTGATAGAAGATAACCGACGACAACTTTTGATACGCCACTGAAATATAAACTAAACTATATGAAAAGAATCAACGATTGTCTTAATAGTTTCATTGTATAAAATAAGAAATAATTTGTGCTGTATATATTATACATACATAAGTCAAAAAATTCATCAGTCAATGATTGTGTATAGAAAATAGATATCTTTTTAAAAATATACGTATTTCAGATTCAGATTGAAAATTATATCCATCTGCGAACAGTGGCTATTTGCTATTGCACACCAATGATCAGTACGTATTAAAATGTAACTCCATCTATCAGAATTTTCAGATTAGAAACTTGCGCGCGCAATGTCAATATTGCCACACTGTTAAATTTTTATAGCTATTTCGACTGGTTTTGCACTGACTACACCCGGTGCACACTAAGATTTAAAACATCGCAGTTTGAGTAATTCTCTAATTAAAAGTGTTTATGTTAAAGGGAATTAATTAAAAAATTGCTTAATAAAAGGTGCAGAAATTCAGGATGTGAGCAATTTAAGATGTCAGTGTGCACCGGGTGCAGTTAGTGCAAGCCAGTCGAAAACACTATTGGAGGAATAGGAGATTTTGTATTTCTCGAATAGTAGCTGGCATTCTCTAGACAATACAATTTTGTTACAACACCTGATAAATTTTATTTTAAACAGAACTATATTATCGGTTCAAAATCGTAAAATTCTGATAGGTACACCGCCAGTCTTAATAGCGATGTGTGTATTTATTGGAAGCAATACATATACAAATATAGTATAAAAAAAGAGGTACACACACACACAGCAGGAGAATAAAAGCATAATTTTTCTTCACTTAAATATGAGGATATGTTAAAAAGAGGAACAAATACATGTATAGGTAAGTACACCGGAACCAATTAGACAGTAGTATTACGTCATCAATTTGTTACATGTTGAGCAATCAACATATTTATTATATTAATAACTGAATTCCTGAACTAAGATAAGCTAGTCTGTAGGTAAAAAATTGATTACGTGTCACTACCTTCTAACTCATTTTCTAGTGGATAATATTATATCTTATTCGTAATGAGCACGGCTAGAAAGAAAAGAGGGATATTGAGACAACAGCGGGAAAATGAGATTGGCTTTCGATTTTTTTTCTTAGCTACTTCGCGATTCATTTAATAGCGAATCTTTGTTTTTGTTTCTTGACAAATTCAACTGCCGTTCGATCACTTATTCTTGATTCCAATATTTGTAAAATTGGATGATCTATAAAAGGATTATGTGTAATAGGATAACAGAGACTTCGCTACAAATCGAGACATATACTTTTATTATATTGTTGCATTAATGCCAGTTCAATTGATTTCAATCCATGAAAATAATTATCGAGTGAAGTGGAGTTATCTGCCACACCTGATACATTGCTCAGTGGCAGAAATGCTTCGCCGGCAAAATCATTGGCTGTTAAAACGTCATGATCCATTACTGTAAATGCAATCATTGCGCCCGGCGATCTAAAATACAATTGTTATTTTAAGCTGGAAAAGCTTCTTTTCAATTCAAAAATCAGCTAATAAATATATTGCTACTAAGTAAGGTGGACTCTGCATTTGACAATGTAGAGTTGTTCAAAACGTTCAAAAATTAATTTTTGAAACGTTTTACATTACGTACTTGTGACAAGTACGTAAATTATTGTACTTGTTAACAAGTTTTCTTCGAATTGTCGAATATAGGTTCTGCACTATTTTTTCTTGCCACTTGTCGGCAAATTTAGTAAACTATTTTGTATAAATTCATGTATACCAATTAAAATTTTAATTCCTAAGAGAACAGCTGATATTTATGTTTATATATTTAATAAACTGTTGCAACAATTAGCTTTGAAAATTTTGTTTATCTTATAACGATTATTATATTTTAATTACTATACTAATTTACCATTAGGATACGTTTTAAAATATGAGAGATCTATTTTAGATAGACATATTTTTTTATTTCGGGTTGGCATTAAAAGTTATCAAAATTGCGGATTGTAAAACCAAACGGCAATTTTTTTCTTCAAGAAACTTGACGACAAAAAACTTGTCAACTGTAAAGTACACTTAAAAGAATGTCACACGATGATTTTCGGCATTTAAAATTATTGCAGAATATTCATTTAAAACTGAAAGCACTATATGTACATTCATACTCTACTCTGTGGTCGGTAGATAGATCACAGATAAAAGAATATATCGATATAAATGAAAATCATGTAATTTACCTGCACTGTTCTAATGTAACACTAAATTCAAAACATTCATCAAATATTGGATTTAACGTCTTTTTATGAACATTTGTTTGTTGTTCGTTACAATGTGGAAATACACGTTTAGGTAGTAATTCAATTATGACAAATGGATCGCTAAAACCATTTGGATCTAATGGTATAATGTTATGAGCGTGTAAAACCTATAAAATAAATGTTGGTAAAATCAATCCTTTTGTAAAACTAGGAAACCAATTGATTTTTTTTTGCTTTTGATTCTTCATTGTGCTCTTTTGTGTATATATATGTATATTACCTCAATACATAATGAATCATGATTAAAATATGTACGTATTGTTAAACTGCCATATTTAGACGTTGTCGTTTGATTAAATTGCTCATTTAATCGTTGCTCGTAAAATAGTTCAATTAATTTCTCTGTATCGGTTTGATGATAATGTAAACTTTGTTCAATTTGACAAAATGTGGCTGAATGTAAACGTTCAATACTCAGTCCGTTGCCATTGGCATGGAAAAAATCAACCATTAATTCTAATGCTGAATGTAAACGTTCATGGAATGTTTTTGGTAGATTTTCATTTGTTGCCTGTGCTATTTGATAATTTAATTCAGCCAACGTATATTCCCATATCTATAAATTAAATTTACAGTTATGGTTAATCAGCTGATCACTGAATGATTAGTGATATCTATCAATACATACATCTGTTAATAATATTTGAAAATTCTGTGACAATAAATTCATATTGAACACTTTTAATTGCATATATAAATAATCAAAGAGCGGATCAATTGCTTGTTGTGTGGCCATTGTGTCTGGTGACCATGCCACATGGAACATTGTTTTTCTTAATGTTTCTTGCATTTGTGGCCCTATACGTTTTAATATATCCCTTATACGCATCTATAAAAGTATGAAATAGATCAAATAAGTCTCTGAGGTCATTTCAAACAAATCAGTATGAAAAGGGCAGAAATCAGGGTGTTCTTTATAATAATGCTTACTTGAAATTGACTTAAAGTACTATCCAATTGATTTGTGATTGATGAAAATTGTGCTTCAGTCGCATATGATTCCAATGTTACAAAATCAAAATAATTCTCTAAAACAGGCATATAAATACAATAAAAGAATCTAAATTAGCAAATCTAATAGAAAAATAGTATATTATTACAAGAGTGATGAAAATAGCATTAAAAAAAAAAATTTTCAACGAGTATAATACTATACTTTTTCTACGACGATCGTTATTAAAATTAAAAATAAGTAAAAAATGTATATAAAATAGCCAGAATTAAGTTTCATAAACCTTGCCAACTTGATATAAAAGTTCAATTGTCTCGACTATTAAGTGTCATACATCTTATGATAATACTAATCGTTTCGTTAAATTTATTGTTGTATTTTACAAGTTATTATTTCAGTTCAAATTTTTTGTTATTTAATAATTACAAAAAGTAGAAATTGTTATTTACCACTCTATGGTGGTATGGTAGAAAAATCAAATTTTAACTATAATTGATTCATTTCAAAGACGTAGTGAGGTATCCCCATTTTTTTCATGGTTATCATTATTATATTATAATAATGTCAATAGTACAGATACAACAACACAAGCGACACAAAGTAGTTTTTCTACTAATTCTGTATGACAATATCACTGACTTTGAACATCTGAAACTCTTCTACTCTTTTAAATCGCAAAAGGATATAATTTAACGTTATAGCTACTAAGTCATAATTTATGTGCAACGTTTTCAACATTATTTTTGACATTGTATTGATATTTTAGACTGTGCTTTTCGATACTTAAAACAATTACGGTAATTGTTTTAAATAATAAATAAAATTGTTGAAGAATAATTCAAAAAATGATTAATAACGGAAGAATACGTGAGGATAAACACATATTGACTTTAATTCTTTTAATTCGGTATGTTTAACATATTCAACTGACAAGACTGGTGAGTTTTTGTTTCGCTTTTTATGTGTATACAACAGAAACCATTATACTTTCAATTGAAACGCTACTATAGTTACTTGTATTTGAAAAATCAAATAAAATCTGTTAAGAAAATAGCGAAAATAAAGAAATTAAAGTTTTACGAAATTAGGTAAGTAAAATTGATTGATATTATGAAATATTAAAAAATTACTGATTGACCAAGAAAAAATATTTACTCTGCTAGGTCTGCATTTCAATACTACAATTTGAACACATCAAATTTTACTTTTCTCTAAATCATAGTTAGAATGTTGGTATACTGTTTGTCACTAAGTATGACGTAAGATCATATCATTTTGCGATTTAGCTATATTTGTGTTTGAACGAGAACTCAAGTATAAAATAGCCCGCAGAAGTGTGACGTCATAATGGGTAAAAACAAATGTCAATAAATTTCTGAAATAATAATTACACTTAATATAGAAGTCATGACGAACTATATTACACACTAATAAAAATTTACAAAATTACCGATAAAAGCTGTTGAGAGTACATGAGCAATCCTCATTTCATGCCAATTAGTGCTTTTCGCTTCACTACATATTTTTTTTATTCTTTCTTCATGGAGCGACTTTTTTTCTAGTATTAGTATCCTTGTAATTTTTTTTCTCTATTTCTTTTTTTTCTCCTCTCTATTTACTATGAAATGCATTCTTATTTTTTCTTCTATCTATCTGTTTTCCGTCTCGGAGTCTACTATATTCAAAACGAAGGCCATTCGTGCCTTTTCCACTATTTTTTTTTCGCATTGATTGAAGACGATCTGGTCGGCGGGCCAACTTTCCTAATTCTCGATTCGTTCCGCAATTCACCCTAATCCTCTTGTCCTTTCTCGGACATCGACGAAGCCTACCCTCTTACCGAGCGCACTGAAGGACCTCCCTAGTAGACACGATAAGTACCTAATATGTGATACGTAGGTGGGACTTGTACTGAAGGGTAGATAGAGTGAACGGGGGATGAAATTTGCTGTTGGAAAATAGAAGTCAGTTTCAATCAAAAACTGAATAAGTTGACTTCTTCAAACTGCCGCTCGAGCAGTTCGTTTCGCTGATTTTTACATTCTTTCTATTTCCTGACTCGTATTTGTATTATGTATATACTGCATTTCTCTTTCTTTAATAAGTTAATTAGTGTAATTGTTACTCGTTGACACACACACATTGACAGTGTACATAAATCATTTTCTGGCGCCCGAGAACTTTTATTTCATCCGCCAAATTCGAGTACTATCTACAAACTTCCACCAAAAGCAATAATTTCACCGAATCTCAACTAAAAATCCACTTAGTGATTAATTTTCTAATATATCCACTCAATCACTAAAATTTTACTACACTAATAAATTTACGACTATATTCTACTAAATTATGGTAATAAAAGAAATAAGATATAACTACAAAATCTCAAAAAAAAAACAGAAAACAAAAAATTATACGTGTTAAACCCTATTGACAAGGATCTGTTTTTACCCAACGTCATGTTGATGGCGACATGACTTCTGCGGTCTATACAAAAATGATCAAATGTCACAATTGCCAAATTTATTAATTCAAGTTTTAACCCTTTGGTCTCGTTATCTGTCAATTCTTAGTGACAAAGCTATTAACACATTACAGGTTGTGGGTTTCACGGAAATTTACAGCATCTTTGAAATGAACCAAATATAAATAAGCATAATGTCAACTGATTTACCTAATAAAGAGACAAATTTATACATATATTCCAAATTATTAACAGTTATACACATATCATCATTAACAATACCACTTGACGAGCCACCACCACCACCACCACATACAATTTTATCGAAATAGCCGGTGTCAAATAGTTTTTGATAAATAATATCGGCATATAACAGCGCTGCAGAACATATACAATCCAATAACTGTGATAATAGTCGTATTGATTGACATTTGGGCCACTGTAATAAACGCCAAAAATCGCGTAAATGACAAAACATTCCAACCACATCAACAGCAGATGAATTATGTTTAACGAATTTCGCATCTAGACATGGCTTTTGTAGCTCTATTGCTTGACGAACCTAAAAAACATAACCAAACATTTTTATAAGGTAAAAAATTTTCATTAAGCCAAGATGAAATAAAACAACCAAATTCTTTTTTTTTTCAGAATATGCCATTTTTTACTTTTATAAAAACTAATAACACGCACAAAGATTTTTTTTTAAACAATAACGTATCAAAAAAGGTTTGCTGGCTTAACAGGAATATAGCGATTATGTTATTACAGCTCACGTTGCTTGCGACATTTTGTACGATGAACTTTATTTAACAATCAAATGCATAATTTTATCCTATTGTCAAATTATTTATTCGAAACCTTCTATTTGCGCCGTTCATAATTAATAAACATGTCGTTTAATTGGTAGTGGCCGCGTTTATTGTTTTTAAGCAGTAAGTTGATAATTTATGAAAAATATTGGCGTATTTTGACATACTGCTCAGTGAACCGATAAATATGACAGTACACAACTTTCAGTCGCTTTTGATTGAAAGGAATACCTTGCTAGTAAGTTGTAAACTTACTGTTGTAAAACAGTAGTTTTACTAGTTAAAACATTTCTATACTCACTCTTTGTAAAGCTTTTCCCTTACAAACACTCAACCAATCGCTAACAGCCGATTCGAACCATTCGTGACATCGTACCAATAGCAATTTATGATCACCACCGATTGGTAGATGTTGATTAAATGTTGCCAAATCTTTGATTTGCATATAAACAGAAAAAATCAACTGACTATTTCTAGCCGATATATCGGGGTGTTCGTATTGGTTAAGGAAATTGATAATTTCATCTGCCATTAGTTTATCAATTTGCTTATAAATAACACTAAAATACGGTATGCCATTTGTGCTAAAAAAATCAAATAAAATCAAAATAATCAATTATTAAATTGATTAAAATAAATACCCTTCAAATAGTGGATGATAATGATACAGTCCGTGATTTAATTGCACATAAATCTCCGAACCAAAATCAATAAATGCATCATTATATTCGTTTGGATTGAAAATGTACACACTTCGTACTGCTGCGAACCATTCCGGTGTGCCTTTACGTAATGTAGCAACAATTTCACCGCGAATCTCTTTATTAAATGGACAACATTTCCAAAATGATTTCTGCAAAATAGAGACCAAGAAGAATGAATCTGTCATTCAAGACTTTCATATTGTTTCCAGTATATATATATTTACCATATTCGACATATAAGCTAGGCACCGCAATAAATATTCCAAACGTACTAAAGAGGCGGCATGTAGTGCCGGAAATAATTGTCTATGGTGACGTAGTTCTTGAAGCCAACGTTCTAAAAGATTGATTGATTATAGAACAATATATGTATTATATTTTCAACTTTCAATACACATATGTGTCTGTCTATTCGAATTGTATACCTTGCATAGATGTAAACTTTTCCGCTAACCACATCTCCTCTTCGCGTGTCAATATTGAGTTATTTACCAACCAAACATTTTCAATATCCGTCAATAGTTGAAGCATCCAACGTGGATCTAATGGTGTTTTCAAATAAATTGTAGATGCAGCAATAAATCTTGCTATAGCTGTTTGTATTTCTGTTAAATCACCTAAATCCAAAATGAGAATTCTATATTATTGATAGGTACATATTGAAATAAATAATGTGCTATAATCATTGTAAAATTAAATGCACAAGGATGTTATTTTACGTTATATTTAGTGAAAAACAGTATATCAGCAATAATACTGATATAGAACTATGATTTAGAGAAATTTGTTTACATTAAATCAATGAAAAATTTGATGTGTTCAAATTGGCACTTTGAAATGCAGCGCTAGCAGAGTAAATATTTTTTTTTTTGGCCGTTCAGAATTTATTTAATAATATATAATATATAAGAATAATATGAATCAATTTTACTTATATAATTTCGTAAAACTGTTTAAATTCTTTATTTTCGTTATTTTCTTGACAGATTTTATTTGATTTCTCAATTAAAATTAATTTTATTAGCGTTTCAATTGAAAGTATAGTTGTCTCTGTTGTATTACACATAAAAAGCGAGACAAAAACTCATCAGTCTTGTCAATAGAATACATTAAACATATCGAATTAAAAGAATTAAAATAAATAATATTTGTTTACTTTCGTTTATATTTACGATATATTAATTATTTTTAAATAAATCTTCAACTATCGTATTAATTATCGATTAAAATATCAATACAATTCAAAAAATAATGTTGACAACGTTGTACAAAAATTATGACTTAATAACTGATGGCGTAAGATTACATCCTATTGCTTTAAATTGTACAATGCATATTATATTTCAATCGCTTTAAGCCGTGCGATTATCTTGTATAAAAATAATCAACTTGTTTACAAAAGTCTTTTAGAAGTTTGCAATATGGTAAAACAGCGTAGACTGGGAATCGATTTTCTTGAGCAATAAAAATCTGAGACAGGCTAAACTTGAAATATTTTTTTGTCTATTAATTTACCTTGAACAGCATGCTGATGTAAAATTGTTAAAGCTGGACCGGGTAAATCCCCATTCCATGTCCACGTCTCTCTATTCCAATTACGCAATTCATAATCAACAAATGTAACATACAAACATTCATGCTGAATTAATTCAGTCCAATTATCATCATTGACCATTGTACGATTTTCTCTAGTCGATAACCACATTTTTAATCTGTGCCAAAAAAGGATTAAAAGATACGTTATATATTACCATATCAACATATTTAGTAGGTAGATATTTACTTTATTTTTCCTTGAACTGAACTTCTTTGTGATCGTGCTTCTAATTTAAACCATCGTTCCATACCAGTCGATGGAATTTCTTGTAATGGTATTGTGACACATCCAAGAAAATCATCTTGGGAACTTTGTCTGGCCGATTGACAGATTTGTTTGAAGAAACGACCAAGACCTACATAAATAGTATGGAATCAACACTTTTACCGTTAAATAATCAATTCATCATTGTTAATTAGAACTTTCGCTTAATTAATAAGACCAGTATGCACCTCTGACTCCTTTAATTTCATTTAATTTACTAACAGCTTCTAATACTGAACTCTCGTCATCATGGTCCCATATATCTAAATGTAACAAGTCACTGTTGATATCATCGATATCACTGAAAAAAAAGAGCAAAAACGTATTAAGTAGGTAAAGTAAATAAAGAAATTTCAATCAATAAAAGTATCGGGTGTTTGAGCAATAGAAAAAGAAGCAGGCCGTGACCCATTAAGTGTTTGCTCTATGTCGCTTCCAAATTCAATCGTTTGACCACGCCCAGTTGTCCAAATACGTATTTACAGTCAGTCACAAAAGTTTACATGCAACAAATAAAAGTGGAGTTACAAAAAAATGATTTTGAATTTGGCCATATGATGGCCATATATTTAGTTATCCAGCAGTAGGTGCTGAAAAAGCTATAATCTTTAGGTTTTAAACTTAAGGGGATAATTCAATTATAAAACTTTCACTCATTTTGCTCCATTTGCACTTGATGTATGCAGAGTATTGGAACTGAGTGAGCGTATGTGGAATAACAAGTATTGTAAATACACGAAACTATTTTAGTTTTGCACAATCGACAACTCTATTGAAAAAGTTTTCTTATAGTTACCGAACTTAACATTAAATGTGATTATCCAGCTATACACTAGGACTGTTAGTATCAAAAGCCAGTGACGTATTGTACCTACATGCATAAAACAACATAATGCTCTTTTAATGTCAAACAGTCACATACGTGTACACTTACACACACAAACACACATATACCCACAAAAAACAAATTTAATTCCTTTTCTAAATAAGCAATTTATAATCCCCAACAGAATATTGAGTGAAATCCTGAAAAAGGGACTTTCGAGAGGGATTAATTTGAAAATCACAAATGGAATTACAGTATTCGTACGGACGACCCTCTTCTCTATACCCACTACAAATATACATAATGTTAAAATCACATTTGCATATTTGAACAGTGACATTAGTGTCAGAAAACATCCGTTTTTATATTTTTTTTTGTAAATTTTACATCCCTATGGATTATATCTTTGCTGGTTGAATGCGCTCCCACAATATAAAACTTTTATGAATATTTTTTTCAGTTCATACTTCTAAATTCCACTATTTAATTAAAATTCTTTGATCTGGATTAAATAGTTAATTAAATGTAAAGGGATCACGAACGAGAGTGGCTGCAAATTCGCAATAGTTCCGCCGCTGACTAAAAAAATTATATATAGATACTCACAAACGAAATTTTTCATTCCATTTCGGATTTAATGTATGTAATTTAACAGATGTAGCTCTTATATATTTTGCTGGCAAGGCACCACTTCCACTGCCACCCGAAGCGTTGCCACCCCCTCCTAAACTATCCCTGTGCCCCATTCTGCCACCGCCGCCATCTTTCCTTTTAAAGCTCAGCTTGAAACTAAAATGAAAATGAAATAATTCAATTAAATAACCATTAGGAAAATAAATATGTTTTCCTAATACCCGCTGTTGCGGAACGGGTGGAAAATTCACGGTGATTAAATGGTATATTATTATTATTATTAACGAGTTCCTGCACATCCGATAGAAAAGATTTTCAGACTTCTGCGCAGGTGTATAAATTAAGAGTAGTATAAATGCTTATCGGACTACGATATTTCCCGGATAATAGCTATTCGGTTTTCGGTGATACGATATTTTTATCTTAACCTATCTGTTATTCGTTGATAAAAATAACAGTTAACACTCTTTAATTCCAATATTAATGAATAGATTTTGCTAAGCTAAATACCACAATATACCACAAATACTTTGTAACTCAACTATAACCTAAGCTCTTAACGTTTAACGTCGTCCTGTAAATGCCGGAATTGTAATTTTAACTTTTACGCTATATAGTAGTTACCGTATTTAGTCACCTAAGCTTACTGTAAAATTTGCAAGAACTCGCTATTATTCCCGCGAACGGGAAAATTAAAAATCGGGTTACCTATGATGTTTGCGTAGTTTTTCATTATTGCCATGATGATTCATATCGGCAATTGAACCGGGCATAATTCCACATGGTGAGCATGCATCGGATAATGTGCGATTAGTTGTAAATGGTTGCGGGGAACTAGCTGGTGCCATTGGCTGAATGCCCAACATGCAATACGGATCACTAAATCCTAAACAATTAATATATTACGAATTACATCGTTAATTTAACAAAAATACAGGTTAGAAATAACAACCATTTGCATCTTTAGCTTCCAGTCCTTCAGCTTCTAATACAACAACACTGAGTACAACAATTGGCGGTTGTTCTTCACCGGCTGCGTGAAGCATACGATAATGTCGTTCCGGTGGCATTTCAAATGCTCTTTGCCCGTATAGATATAAATCTTCTTTGTAATGGGCATATTGACCACCTGGTGCTGGTGCGCCTACCTAGAGAAGCGCGTAACAAAATGAGAAGATATTATAATGCAAGCCACAGTTACGGATGTTTCTTTTCCAGATTGAATTATGAATAAGTTTGCAAAACTTTCACGTCTGTTTTGTAACAGATGCTCCGGAGCGCAACTACTGAGGTCTAGTTGAGCTTATAGTGCACAGTCCGGATGCCTTTCATTTAATAATAAGACTGAAATGAACAGTTTCTAATAGCATACAGGAACAGATCTATTATTATTGCCCGAGGGTCGTAGGTTTTCGCTACTTAAAGTTGCTATATCCATCTATCTAAATACTATGTTTATAAAAGAAAAAAACTAGTTCTTACAGTATTGGCAATCGTATAAAGCATTTCAACATATAATTTCTCTTTCTCATTGTGCGACAGTGCATAATCAAAGGGATGAATTCCAACATTTTGTAGTTCAGCCACTGGTGGTTCAGCAGCGAGACTTTCAGCATTTTGTAGAATGGCTTGTCGTTGATTCTCCAATTTCCATGCTAGTGCTGTGAATCCTTCAAAATATGAACCATCTATTTCTTGAACTCTGAATCACAATTATAAGCAATTGGTAAAGAAAATTCCTAATCACAGAATTCAATCAAATTCTATTCGGGTTTTAACACCATCAAGATGGTGATTTATTATGAATATGTACAATAGCATAATTTGCTATTGCACCCAACTTGATTACAAATAGAGCGACCCGAATAGATAAATTCTACATATATACCCCGATTGTATTTGATGATCAATTTCCGGCCAACTTGATCGACGACAACAGAAAGTTGATCCTTCAATACTCCGTTCAATGCTGGCAGCACTTTTCGTATTTGTTGGTGAACGCATACGTAATGATCCAGGCCGACGGTATGCCAATGGACTCTGAAGTGGTGTACCAACAATCGATGATGATGGTGATGATTGGGGGCATGTTGGTGGTAACAGGGTTTCACCAAATGTACTACGTCGACGTTGAATATTCGGGCTCGCAGTAGGTAGCGGAATAACTTTAGGAAAACCGGGCATTGAAATGCTATCACCTGCTGAATTACTACGTGATGATGTGGCAGTGGTACCGATACCACCACTACCACCACCACCGCTACCGCCGCCGCCACTGTCTGATGTGTCTGAACGAGTTATTGAAAATCTGTAGAGAAAATGTGGTTTCTAAATGATTGTCGTTTTTTTTTTTTTTTTTTTGATAAAGGAGAGCTATAAGAAGAGGCGTGCAAGAGAATGGAAATCTGCAAGGTGGCGATGCAGTATGCAAATTTACTCAAATTAAATTGTTTTTAGCATCAATCTAATTAATAGAGTTTTAAGGACTAATGTTGTGCAAAGTATAATTGCGCAAATGTATATTTAATAGAATAAATAAATTTCGGTTCTGTTTTTCTTATTTTATCATGTTATAAATCAGTGGCGTCGCAACTGATACTGGGTTGAATAAACTCGCATAATACAAATAAAAAAAGCAAGTACAGTAAAAATAATAAATTCACAACCTATTTACAAAAATAGGTTTTAATTCTTAATTTTCAGTCGCAATTGCTGGACAGTTGCGACTTTTAGTCTTTTTTTAATTTTTTGTCAGAAGGGTAACGCATCTTGGAACTAAATGCGAAGTAATGTCCATTTTTATACGTATTACGTAATAACTTTAATAACATAACCTAACAAAATAGAAAATTAGAAACAGAGCATGTCAGGTTCCAGCTAAGTAACACTATACTAACACGACTCCATCTAGTGAACAAAAACTGTTCTGAGCCGAAATAATTTAAGAGTGGGATTATCCAACTTCATAAACATAGCAGTAATGTTTTCATTTTTCATATTGAACAGTAATATGTTAATTTTACTTAGCTTGAATTTTCTATCGTGTTATTATAGATAAATATAAAAAGAAATAATAATAAGATAGAAAATCCAAAAAAGTTAAGTAAAAAAAACAGGCGTAACTTTAGCATGTAAATCAATCACTAACATATTGTTTCTAATAGTCGTGGTTATCCAATTTCTTCATTCTTATTTCTTAATACATAAATGTAATTTTAAAGTTTCCAACTTTTAGCTTTTACGTATTCAGAAATACGAATCGAGGACGCGCTTGCGCTTTAACCACAATATTTTCAATTAGATGAGAGATGGAATGGAAACCTTAACCAAACTATTCTGACGCTATTTTTAATGATAATTTTTATGCATATTTGAATCATTTACTTAATTTTATGGTAATTTATTAGGTACTTTTCTCGTTTTTTTTACTAGAATTGATCAATTTTTCAATACTTCTCATCAATTCCATTTCAATGTCAATTCTTTCAATTTCTGATCACGAATTAAGAAATAAAAAATTATATAACCGTGTTTTTAATTTTTAGTGATTACCGTTACGTTCACGAAAGACAAATTTCGTTTACGAATTTGGATAATTCCACCTTAATATTGTGTAGTCGGTTCCACCCCTTCTTATAGTATAAGTTCTCTAAAAAGCTATAAATGATTTTTGATTACCTTTTAGGACTTAAAGACAGTCCCGCCACGCTATTTGTAACGTATTCCGATAATGAATTGAAGAAACTCATCTTTATAGATGTTTAAAAGTCTGAAATTCTAAAAAAAAAATGCCTAGTTGAATTGCATAAATAATGGTCATTGATAAATAATAGTATCATAGTCGCGCATTCACATCTCTCTTTTCCGTTATCGTGACAATATACCATGCGTGAATAATTATCTAACTAATCAATTACACGGCTCGTTGAGTGAACCACGGACCACGCCAATTATCACGATGACATTTTAAAATGATGGTCATTTATTAGGTTGGATTAATTTATAGGTGTTATGTCCGAGTGCTAGCTATAGTAAATAAATAATAATCAACAAGAGCGATCACTTTTGCTTTTTTTTAATGAAATACATATATGTATAGGTACATAATAAGATAAGTTTTAATTACTTAAAGACGAGAAAGAAATGAAAAGAAAGCGGTAGAAAAAATGATAATAATTTTGAGTAAAAGTTAATATATTATTAGATGGACGACACTCAATCTGTATGTAGAAAAATGTAATTTTCTTTGAGTGCTTTTTCCGCTTTGAAAAACTTTTTAAACTAGTTAACGTAAAATTAATGAGAAAAATTCCATTTTTTTCTCTTTCCATCCTTTTCCTCTTAATATAAGATGGTCGTAATTTCTCATAAAAATTCTCCAATTTATTTAATTTATGTACTGTAGAAGAACAAATTTAATAAATTATAGGTACTATAAGTGGTATTATTCACTAATTACGTATGTATGCCAAAAAATGAATCAATTTTGTTTACAAATAATTCATCGCGCCACTATTATCATCAATCTTGTGCGGGTATCATTTAATACATCAGTGCCACCTGCTATACCTATGTATATAGATACGGAGTATGATCGTTTGTGGATTGTAGCAGATGGTTGTTGAAAACAATCACTGATAATAAAATTAATGCAGCAATAAACAACCACTTTCCTTCATTTAATTAAAATACAAAAAAAACACTTACCGCTCCTTTCCAAATAGCTATCCAACACCTTCAATAGATATTAACCCTTCTTCTAACCATCATCATCATTATCTTATTATTCACAACAACGCCTACACGCACGTAATCCAGAAAAAAAAAATTATTCTATTTATATTATAGACCAAGTTCTTTTCGGGACATTCATCCAGTTTGATGGTTGACGACGCTTTGAAATCATTCAGCTAGCCAGAGGTCTATTCACAGCGAACCACCCTATATACCCACCACCTATCTCGACTATATATGTATATAGTCTATCACGACTATGTATATATCGAAGCGTCGCGACGCTTCAAGTAAGCAGGAGCAGCAGGTGCGGGTGCGTCTCTCGTAATGTCGGTTACGATTCGGCGCTACAACGATAACAAAATCAATTTATCTACCTATACATATACATCCACCTACCTAAAAGGTTCGGACTTCTTTTTACCATTGATCCTTTTTGGCTTGTGTTTTACGCATACATTTTTAACTTTTTTTTTTTTTCCTTTTAAAAGTCTAGGATGGTAACGGATGACGTTGATATTGTGGATTCGAATGGTATTTGAAAAGTATATCAATAGATACGTAAACGAAGCATTGTTTTTTCAATACATGCAACTGACCAACAGTTGCATGCATATGCTATAAAGTGAGTTTAGACGTATTAGGAGAAAACCAAGTCGCAAAAACGTCTAATAAGAAATCGCTGCGTCTAATTTTTATCTTCTTTTTAAAATAGTAAGGCGCAAATTTATTGCATTAGGAACAGCGTCGTTGTATTTAAATTATTTTGTTTTCAACTACTTAGTTAATTCCACATTTTAAAGGATTGTTGAAAATATTCTATAAATTACTTATTCAACGATAACCAGCATTGTTTTTTTCTGATATTCTAGATAATAAGTATAGATAAACATTATTATTTTTTTGATGCGTGGAAAATGTGAGATATACGTAGAGAAATAAACACGTATCATTTCAGCATTAAAGAAACTTAAACAAACATGGAAATCATGAAAAAGTCTACTCAAGTATCCTATTTATCACCTGTGGTGTTTATTACTTTCATTTACCATTTCACAGAAGACAATGAAATAATAATTACAATAAAACTATCATTAAAAATCATCTCTTCTCGATAGCAACAACCTGCAGTCGTGTATTAACTATACTTTATGAAAAGTTTATACTGAATAGACTATAAATTATTGTTTATTTTGGTACTTGATATTTCAGTGAGCCTCCGTCACTCAGCATCTCCTGCCAAAGTTCAGTTCGGTAGATCCCAACAAATCCGGAACTGGAACATATTTTCTGTCTAAAGAAATTCATAACAATTTATAATTTATACATAAACATTATTTATATTTGATAATAAAATTACTATTGTCATTAATACGATAATTCAGTATTTTATATTTCAACTATATCATTTATTTGACGAATATTCGGTGAATTTTATATTCTCTCTAGTTTTAGTCAGGTGCTTTAAATTGTTTTTTTAAGTCAAAAAAGAAAATAAACAAAAAATATTGCAATACTGGCGACATAAAATGTCATAATAATATCTTCTGCAATTATTTAAAAAAAAAATCTAAAATTACAGTCAGCCCACACCAATATCCTATCACCTTCTTGCATCTGTGATGTGTGGAACGTATCTGGACGCGCCCTAATAATGAAAATAATACATTGAGGCAATCAATAGCTGCAATATAATTGACAGAAAAATAAAACGTTTACGGTTAATTAATAGTTTATATTTATATTTTATACATATAGTGCGAGTATAACATTACGTTACATATTTTAGAAAAAAAAAATTAATTAACAAAAATTACGATTAAAACAATAACTTATGAAAAAGAAAAAAAGCTTGACTACGATTGGAAAAAAAAAATAGAGAAAGAAAGAAAAATTAAAATCATCACTCATCTTGAATAATACATACACAGCCCAAAAATAATATACAAAAAGAAAAGAAATGAATGAATAAAAAATGGCTGCTATCTAAAAGATTAACAAAGATAAAAATTGGGAAGAGAAGAAAAAAGAAAATGAAAGCATCATTATCATTATTATTATTATTACCTACTTTATATATACAATAGTAATAAATTTCAAGCTCATTTCTAAACACATTAAAGTACCTATAGTATATTTAAAGCACCACCATCATCATTTAACAACAATTTTTCATTTCTGTTGAGCAACTTCGGAAAATTCAATTCTAAAATTAAATTAGAAATAATTCACATTCAAGTGGAATAATCATTACAATATTGATTGATTTGAATAAATAAAATATTTATTATAATTCTTAACATTATAAACATTAAGTAAGGAGGATGACGTATTAGTTTACAAGAGTATACTAATATCATGTGCTTACTTAAACATTAAAAAAGAAAATAAATTTATCAGTACACATACCTAAAACACATTTGGTCCAAAACAAAAAATCAAGTTAAAAAGAATGTCTCTTAATATGTTAGTAAATTATAATCGTATAAAGCGCAGACAAACGCTAGATCCAAACGCTCAATTCAATGTCCGATTGGCGTGTGTCACATTACCTACACGTAGTGTCTGCTTAAAAATTAACGCTATATTCAAGCAAATTGAATTAATAAAACTGAGCGCACGTTGAAGTTAGAAATAAATAAATATCTAATGAAAACTAAATTAATATAATTAAGTACACAAAAGTGACTAGTTAGCAAAAAAAAACAAAAGAAATAAATCAAATGCTATTATATTGTATTCCCTACTCATATCTTATCACTTTATTACGCTTTAGAAGAGCACACACCAAACACGCTTATTACTGCTTACTTAGGGTGGAACTATCCAATGGCGTAAGCGCAGTTTTTTTATTTCGTAAACATAAGTTTAGTCACAAAAAATTAAAAACACGGTTATACAATTTCTTAATTCGCAACTGATTCGAATCTAAAAGAATTGACATTTAAATTAAATTTATGAAAAGAATTGAAAGATTGATCAATTTTAGTAAAGAAAAACGCTAAAAGTTAACTAACAAATTATAAATAATCTATTCAAATATCGGCAAAAATTATCATTAAAGATGGTGCGAGAATAGTTTGGTTAAGGTTACGTTCCGTCTCTCACCATTTGATCGAAGATATTGTGGTTAAAGCACAAGCGCGTTCTTAATTTGTATTTTTTAATACGTAAAAGTGAAAAGTTGGTAACTTTAAAATTACGTTTATGTATTTAGAAATAAGAATTAAGGAATTGGATAACCGCTACCATTAGAAACAATATGTTTTTATCAAGATTTACATACTAAAATAACGAGTATGTATATGCATGTATGAAATTGGATAATCCCACTCTTATCGTATGTGTGGTATTGTTTTTGCTATGCACTCTTAACTCTTTACCCAACCTATTTCTATCTATGGAGATCTAGAAGAATGGAGTACAGCTCTTCAAATCAGTTTTGACAGCGAACTATTACAGGATCCTTGCAACATCTAGTAATATAAGTTGTTTGTATTTAAAATAAACTATCTAATTAAGCGTATCCTTTTCCTATTTCTCCATACGTCAATTTAATCTTATTCCATCGCCAGTTCTATTTCCATGTAATTCTTTTTCTCTTTGTTCCGAAGCTGCCTAATTAATAACATTATCGAGTCTAATTTATGTATAATATAACTATTGCTTATGTACACTCATTTTATCGATTGATTATTAACTCTAATTATTATTCTATACATACAATTATATATACAACAAGCACGAAAAAAAAAGTCTTCTCATTTCGGTATAACGCGAACATGTCAATTAGAATGTGATGGAAGATCGGAAATGTTTATAATGTGTGTAAGATAGAAAGTATGTATACGATAGAGAGAGAGAGAGAAAGGGCCGTCTATGGTCCCATTCCATTATTATTATTATCCATAATTTAGATCAAAGTGGACGACGGTTACCTCTCTACATGTTTATTTATTTATTTAAATGTGGAATGTCAACGATTTTATCAATCCAAATTTCACATCACTGGAATATATTGTAGAAAAAACAAAAAAAAAAAAGGTCCCAAATATACATTTCATGTATGCATGCATGTATGTTGTGTATTACTTATGTAGAGTGGAAACTTAATAGAAAAGTTCTCTAAAATATTCTAATTATTTTTATACATATTGTATGTACGTTCGTCGATTAATAAGCGGTCACTTGATCGAAACTAAGTGCGCTGTGGGCAAATGTCTTCTTCTTCTTCTTAATTAAAATGTAGCTACACATCATTGTACAGATATAACTACATATTTTATGTAAATAAATACAGTCACAACCTATTATCGATCGATTAATAACAAAATATAATAAAACAATTATGTTTATTATTATTATTAATAATAATAATGTTACTATTTAAACAACATCCCATGATGCTGTTGACGATGTTAAATCAGCTGGCGAACGGAACACATCCAAATTATTAAACAAATCGAATGTATCATCATCATCATGATTATCCTGTGATGATGAGCCCAATAATGGATCATAATTTAATGTTGAATCATTATGATGATTTGCCGATACTGTTGCTGTAAAAATCATCGGTGTATCATCATTCACTGTATGATAATGAGGATGGGACTGATGTTGATTATTATTAACAACATTTGATGACATAAATGCTTCTAATAATTCTTCAGTATCCATTGCTATATCATCGTCATGCTGATTTTCGTCCATTTCAATTGCATTTGGATAATTATTTTGTCCATTCTCATTAAAATCGATAAATTGATTAATATCCATATATTCCTGTAAATCGCCCATTGTGTCTAATAATTCAGCTGGATCAATACCGGCCAGTGCCATTGCATCTGGACTATTTGCGTCCATCATCATTAGCATTTCTTGTGACGACGATTGTCCACCACCACCACCACCACCACCACCGTCACGACCATCATCATCACCATCATCTATATCGTCAGCAATTGTTGTTGTTGATGATGGTTGTAGAGCACGTTCAATAATAACATTTGGATAAAACAATTCATGCTGTTGATTCTTCACTTCAGCCGAACCAGGTGTTGATGGATACGAGGCAGCACTTGGTGGTAGCTCGCCATTTTTAATTAAAATCTCCAATAAATCATCGACGATTTGACTTTTTCCATTGTGCTTCTTAATATGATTGGCGTTAAGTAATTTCATTTCATCTGGATAGAGACCATTTAAATTGATTTTAATATTATGCGGTGATTCGGCTTTTATTTCGTTAATCGTTGATGATGGCTGCATTGTACCAGCACTAGCAGCAGCAGCTGCAGCTGCAGCAGCGGCAATTAGATTAGATGTAATGTAATTCGGTCTAGACACTCCTGCTTTATTGACACCACCACTAAGAGCATGCTGTTGCTGCTGTTGTTCTTGTATTAAATGATAAACCAACGGTGGTGGTGGTTGTGGTACATTGCTATTTGTTGTCATTATTGCATTTCTTAAATTCTTCTGTACACCATCGCTCAATGTAATCAATCCACCACCACCACCACCACCACCACCGTTACCACTATTACTATTCGCATTCAAATTCTTTTGATTCTGAAAAGCGACGTGTTGTTGCTGTTGCAAACGTTGTTGTTCAACATTGATTTGACTTTGTTTTGCTTGTAATTCACGCAACTGATCCATTTGCAAGGCTAGATTTTGTGCTTGTTGCTGTTGCTGTTTGGCTTGTAAGTGTTTTTGTAGTAATAATTGTGCACTGAGCATTGCTGGTTCTTGCTTAATTCCTATAATGGAACCAGAACCAGAACTAGTGGTATTACTGTTACTACTACCGTTAATAGTACCACTAGTAGTAGTAGTAGTAACAGAAGCAGCATTGTTTCTCGACTGATTCGTATTTTCACCACCCAAAGCCTGTAATTTTAATTGGCTCAATGTCAATTCGCGTTGTAATTCTTCAATTTGTCGTTGCTGCTCCCTAACGATATCTTCATTGGTTTTAGTTAAATTGTTTTCTTGAATAATATTACTATTCGATGATCGTTGGTCCTGTAGGTGATGCTGCTGCTGTTGTTTAGGAATTATTAATGTTGTTGTTGTTGGTGGTGATGTTGTTGATGATGCTGGTAATGTTACGACTACTGCTGGCGTTGCAGGACTTGCAATATCCATAAACTCTTGTGTCGAATCAATGTCTTGTGATGATGATTGATCCAATGGAATACTACTGTTTGTACTAACAACCGATTCAACGCTAGCTGGATTTATGTTCATTATTGCATCTGATGTGGATGATGGTTGCTGCTGTTGATGTTGTTGATTTATTATTGTAAATGGTTTCAACCGTTCAATTAATTGTGGTTTTGAACCGGAAACAGGTAAATTGCGGCGTTTCAATTCCATTTTCAAATCGCTCACTTTCATATCTTCTAATCGACCAGTAATTTTATTACTGCTAGTAATCGAAATCGCAGATTCATTATTATTGTTATTATTATTATTATTACTAATTGGTTGAATATTTCTATTTATAATATTATTATTACTATTATTATTAGTATTTTGATTAATAATAATGCCAGAATTATTATTGCTAGCATTGTTATTCGTCGTATTTGTATTTGGTTTCTGTTGGGCAGGTAAAAGTATTTGTGGATATTTATGTTGCAATTCCAATTGCATTAACAATGTTTGTTGTTGCAATAATAAATCGTAGCGTGTCTCCCCGCCATTACCATTCGCAATACTAATATTATTATTAGAATTATTGCTTTTTTGAGCACTAGGTGGACCTTTGTATTCATGAAACTTTATCGTTCTCGTTTTGGGCGCTGCTTTCGATTTACTCTTTTTACGATTCTTATCTTTACCGGGTGCATCACTTTTACCACTATTACTGCAACCACTACTATGAATTAATTTACTATTATTAGTGTTGCTGCTACTGCATAGAGGAGGCAAAGGTGGAGGTGGCGGTGGTGGTGCAACTGCACAAGGTGTTGCTGGTTGCGATACGATTGATGGTATTGGACTTGCCACCGAAGATAATGGACTCAATGTTGATGTTGATGATATTAGTGATGCAGCTGGACTCGATGCTGTCGCAATAATACTACCACCACCACATTGTGTCGAAGCCAGTAACGAACCATTACCACTACCAGTAGTAGCGGCAGCCGCAGCAGCAGCTGCAGCAACTGACCGACACAAATCAGTGAACAATAAGTCATTACTAGTACTACTGGTACTACTACAACTACTATTACTATTACTGTCCTTATTCAATAATGTTGTTGGTGTTGCGGCTTTTAATAACACCGTTGTCGATGGTTGTATCAAGGAGACCATAATACCAGCCGATTTGGCTGCCGTTTCCAAAACATCTCGTACAGTTGCTGCACCAGATTGCTTAATACCACTGGTTGGTAGTGGTGGTGGTGGTGGCGGTGGCGGTGACGTTGATGAACTGCTAATAATTTGCGATTGTGAATCACCTTCCGAACTGCCCTGACTGTCCTCCTCTGGATTAATATAATTGTGTGGATGTTGTGGCCGCTTCAATGCACCCTCACTAGTTGCCTTGTATGGAATTTTGCCAGTTTTAACCGCTTGCTCAATTGGCTCCTCCGTATGTAAAATATTTTTTTGTATCAATTCCAATGGACCCGGTCGATGGGACAATTGATCATTCAATTGATCGGCCAATCGTGCTTTCCGCAGCATACGTTGACGTTCTGCCAAACTTGGATCAGCATGCAATGCATCCACTTCCAATATATGTCTACGTTCTAATTCCTGACGCGGTGGACGCTGTTGAATTTTTGCTTTAAGAATATCACCAGTTTTGGCACGATCCAATGATTTACGTTGACCGTGAGCTGTAATAGAAATGAAAGAAAAAAAAAGTAATGAAATGGTTCATGCAGAAAACATCTAGAAAGTGATGTTAACGTTAAAATTGTATAATAAAAAATACTTACGAGGCATGATTCCTTGTGCAACTAATTGATCAAATGGTCTGCGTAGAAGCAGTTTCACTTTCAATGCTATACAAAAAAATAAAAAATAAAAATAAAAATTTTAAAATCAAAAAATTATTATCCAAGAAAAACGGATACCAATATGTAGAACAAGCACATTTACAAGTTTCTAGAAAACTTGCTGAAATTTCGCTAAAAAATTTCATTTTTATGTAATTCTACCAATTGATGAGTGGGGAGAAAGAGATTGAGAAATGGGATAGCTTATCTAATGTCTAACTAACTGACTATATGATTAATTAATTAATTAGTTCCATTTTTCTAATCTAATTCGTCATAATATAATAAAATAACATTATTAAAATATTTATTAATGTACTTCCTTCCGAATAGGATCATACGTAAGTGTGATACGCACATCCCCAGTAATGCCATTACAATTAAATTCTATTTGATCAAGTATTAGTAAAGATTAAATAAGTACACACTTAAATCAATGTAAATACTAAATATACATTATGACTGTAAGAAAGAGAGACAGAAAAAAAATTGATATGACATAATCGTTGGAGAAGCGATTTCGAGGGGATCCCCTTCGAAGATGATAGAATCATAATCATTTTATCATTAAATAATTTGTAGATCCACATGGCACGTGGACAGCACAACAAAAAATGATTAATTTGTGCTCTATACATAATTATTTATGACATATATGGTATTAGATTAGTTCTTTCAGTTTTAGATGAGTATTGTGCAATGATTTTACAATGCCTAAATGTAGCAACATGCAGTTTGTTTTTATTGACAGAAGAATGTGTTAGAATGTCCACTATAATTAGTTATTAATTTAAGTGAAACTTATGTTGATATTGTTCCGATATAAATAGATGACAGATTTCTAAGTATATAGAACCTGTGCTATCAAACTATCAGCGGGACAACACAATGTATTTCTCGGTCAATCACATTGAGGGTATTATAAATTGGAACAGTTTTGAATTAATGCTTGAATTATTTATTGAAATTAGCAATATTAACAAATATTTTAATTCGCAATCTGAGACTACGAGTCTGTGACTACCAATTAAAATATTTGGGTAAAAGTGTCAAATTATGGAGAATTATACGGAGTGTAAACGAGAAAAAAACTGTCGCTGCCATTAGGGAGCACTGCGATCAGCAGATACTATATCTGTAACATTGCTCTTATGAGAAAATCAAATTTTTTTAGAAAAATCGTAGATTTTATTGCAGCAGATTAAAACTATGATTGCAATAATGAATATTTAATATAATACAGCAATTTTTATTTAAAAAATGAGCATAATTTTGTTTTTTGCCCCATTTTATTATTTTATTAATTTTATAATCAGTGGCGTGCTATATGGTTAGGTAAAAATATATTATAAAAATCATTGTTAATTTATTATAGTATAAAATTTATTTTGAAATTGTTAGTAACAATTATTTAATAGTTATATGGTTTCTTTGGAATACTATGAATTATTTTAGATATCGAAATTAATTGAAAATACGACAATAATTTGAAAACGAAACATTAACAAAACACGTCAATGATCTGACAAAAAATGGTTTGACCCGTAAATATTTTGACTTTTGTTAGGTCGATTCTGTTCCCCATTATAGTTCTTCATAGATAATGATCATAATAATTAATATTATTGAAACATGCTTCATGATAGCCGAAAATTCATCTGTCAGACATCAATTTCTTACTTAGCGCCAGCAGTTTCCGTGAAACTATTGGACATTTCACTCTCTAAACCGTTGTTAATACATAACACTCTTTTTAATTTGCACAACCTATACTCTGTTAGTTCTAATATGTAGAGATTGTTTTAATCCTTAAAAATTGGCATCGTACAAATAATAATAATAATCATTATTATTCGTTGGAAAATGTTAAAAATAAGTTGACTCGAATGAGTTTTATATAAAAATAATACTAATTTTCAATGCCATTTTATTTTATTTGAGAAAAAAAAACATATGTAGATATATTATACGTGTGTGTGTCCATGTGAAAATAGATACAAACACAGATTATAATTTTTCTATTTTGGTGTGAAATAAATTAACAGCACCGGTAGCTAGCAGTAGCGGTCGCTATGAGATGTCCGAAATCAAAACTGTATAAAACTTTTCTTTTATCGGAAAATTATTCTCCACAAAATCCTTTGAATTTAATTTAAGGAATTAAATTTTAAGAGCTCGTCCATAATGTTTACTACTTTCTACCGCTTGGAGCGTCAGCGACGCCACTGCTACTACGATTGCATTCTTTTTCATTTTTATTACCCAATTTCATTCTCCCTTTAAATTTTATCTACATATACTTACACTCTTTATTTTGATCTATTAATATTGGCGATGTATCAATTATGGCTTTTGGTGGTGAATGTCGTAATGTCGGTGTCGATGATGATAATGATGATGGCGTTGTGGAAAAGGGCGACGCTGCTGATGATGAAGACACTTGTGGCGGTAGTGATAGTCGCCCTTTTCCATTTCCACCACCACCACCACCACTACCACCACCTTCGGTCATTGTATTGTTATTGTCCTTAATAAACCACTCTGGATATATCGACGAAATGGTGTCAATTAAATCTTGATCCAGTTGCAAGTGCCAATAACCACTGCCTGGATCACTGCGATGATTAGATTCTGCAAAAAAAGAAACGAAAAATGAAATATACGAATAATTTCGAAACGGATTGTCGCTATTTGTATGTTTATTAATAATTACGAACATTTGCATAAAATTTACGTAATAAAATTGAAATTGTTTTGTTTGAGAAATAAAATGGTATGCACAAAAACATGTGGGTGGATCTCTCCTCACTGCCGTACGATTTTCCGTCGTTCTCCACACATCATATGCTAGTAAAAAGCATTTTCACATACACACACACATACACACATAGACACATGCAATGTGGACGGAAAAAGTATTTGGATTTTGAATCCATTTTATTTTTACGTGCCGAGATTTCTATTATGTAGCCTGTTGGAAGGTATTATTCGATTACGAAAAGAACGGAAAAAAAGTTCCAAATGAAATTTTGTTGTTTGTACGCCATAAATTGGATTCATACGTATAATGTTATTGGAAGTTTTCCACGAGGAAGTTGGAAATTGACAGAAAAGACATCGTGACATCTGAAACTGATCCCATATAGGACCTTAATAATAACAGACACTTTAACTAATAGAATAGAAATGAAAATCTTGTACAAATCGAAAATTTTCATAACGCATTCGCTCTGTAAATAAATAGATTGTTTTTAATTTTTGAGTATGCAGCATCCTCTTTTCTTGTACAAGACGAAAAATCGCGAAAAAGTCTACTCAAATATCTTATTCATCACCTGTGATGTTCATTGCTTTGATTCACCATTTCACAGAAGACAATGAAATAATAATTACAATAAAACTATCATTAAAAATCATCTCCTCTCGACAGTCACAGCCCGTCGTTTATTAACTATACTTTATGGAAAGTTTATACTGTATAGACTATAAATTATTGTTTGTTTTGATATTTAATATTTCAGTGAGCCTCCGGCACTCAGCAACTCCTGCCAAAGTTCAGTTTGGTAGATCCCAGCAAATCCGAAGCTAGAACACATTTTCTGTCTAAAGAAATTCATAACAATTTATAATTTATACATAAACATTATTTATATTTGATAATAAAATTACTATTGTCATTAATACGATAATTCAGTATTTTATATTTCAACTTTATTATTTATTTGACGATAAATACGATGACAATAAATATTCGGTGAATTTCACATTGTCTTTAGTTTTAATCAGAGTTCAATCCCTTAAACTGCTTCTTTTTTTTTTGTTTTGAAACAAACAATAAAACATTTTTCAACGAATTAAAAACATGTTTTTTAATGTTTTAACCATCTTGGTATTATCTATTTTTTATTATATGTATATTTAAAGACAACATTCATAACGGCAAAGAAGTAAACTAACCAAATAAAATAAAAGCAACTTGAAGAGTGCACATGCGCATTTGTTGCACTCTATAATATTGGTCAAATCAAGTAAAGTAAAGCCTCCAAAATAATAATAAAAAAAAACATCCTGAAAACCAAAAACTGTTCTTCCAGAAGATAATATAGTATTGAACAGATTAAACTTAAATAAATAAATAAACATGTTTTCTACTGGATGACATACTCGTAATTAGTTCACGACTTACTGCCCAAGAAAAAAAAAACGGAGTTAAAAGTTAATTTATATTGGCAATGATTCATTTCATGTTTTGCCATTTTGATTAATTACAAAATGTTCGAAATCAATTAATTTAGAAATTTGTGTGTCCTCTTTTTCGAAATATATATCAAGATTTTTCCTGTCACGACGGCCGAAAATGAAAACAAATTAAAAAAAGGTAATAATAATAATAATAAATGAAAATGAACTACTACTGGCACAACAGCAACCGTAATTTTCCCCGTTGCTTCTTCAACTTCTCCACCTCCACCACCTCCTTTTCCTTTTGGGAAAACTGTGTCACTAAACTACATTGAACTTTCTTTCTCGTTCTTCTTCTCTTCTCTTCCTCCATCTATCCATCCAGGAACACTTTCATTCCAAATAAATGCATTTATCTTTCTTTAAACACATTTCTCTTTCTCTCTGCTCTTTCCTATTATTATTATCATTATGTTGATACATTTTTTCACCGGCTGGATGTCTGGATTCATAAATATACATATTATGTAGTTCTTAAGTTCTTATTTTATCCTACATATTTTTTTCGTCTTCTGCTAAATAATTTCGTAACGAATCGTGTTTTTTTTTTTTTTATATTTCTGCAAAATTTTGAAAAATTCTATTTGGCAAGCTAATGCATAAATACATAGGTAGGCCTACCTCTAACAGCAATAGAAAATTTTAAAATGTCATTAAGTGAAGGTCGCAAATCCTGTCGCAACTTGACGACAGAAAAAACTAAATTAGATTTTACAATTTATTTATAGAAGACGATAGCGCAAAAAAAATTGAAATTGAAATTAAATTGCATCTCTTTGCAAATAATGTTCACTTCAACTGATATAGTATGTACATATATATATTAATAAATGAATATTGACAAAGCGTCGTGGAAAATCTAATAAAGTTAAATGTCGTCCTCTTGAGCGCACCCCTCACTCAAGATAGAAAGCAAAATAGGGATGTAATTTCCCATCATATTGACAGATAGAAACGTGTACTAAAATAATGGCAATGCTTGATCCTTATGCATCATTTTTTTCTCTACAAAAAAGAAAACACATACAAAATAATATGAACTTGTACCATCAAGGAGGCAGCGAGAGAAAATATAATTTTTCCGGATTTCTAACAAAACCTTGAAATGTATATGTAATGTAATGTTGTAAAGTATTTTTGGTTCATATTTAATTTTAACAAAATACATTTATTTTACAAGCGTTCATACATACATAATAATTTTGTATTTCAATTTTCACAAAGTGCTGTATTTAAATAAATTTTCATACATATTAAACTGAAATAATTAAAAATCGAAATGAACCAGTCATACACTTGAAAAAAATCATCTAAATAAACTAATACATACTAGATTCTACCACTATAGATAATAGACTGATAATATGCATTACGTGAATAGGTACTACTACAGTAAACAAACAATTCATAATTTTAGCTTCTTTAATAGGAAATGAACAACGAATACACCCATAATTAAAAATTGATTCAAAATGATATCTAGATTCAACAAATCGTGTTTGTTTAATGATAATTTTAAACAACAAATTTTCACTACCAACGACAGACATTATGGAGGGAGGAAATGTGCTAAAATGATTCATTCATTCATTTCATTGAAATGAAATTATCGTTAATTCGGTTACTTTTTTTAGAAATCTAAAAATAAGTATACAAATATTGTGTTTGATGATAATAATTGATAAATAGTAGTTATTAATATTCATTGTAATCGTATAATCAAGTAAGTGTACGCACATAGTATAAGTATAGTTTATACAATGTAACATGAGCAACTATTTAATTTCAACGATACATGACGTCCGCGTTGATGATTATACACACTTTCATACTGTGCTAATCATTCCAGGGTAATTAATGCCCCAACAAGTAGGAGGTTGGTACAAAACTGTATATGCGCGTGCGTTTGTATAAATAGTCGCCAAATTTCTTATATTAAGAATATTATATAGCATTGGAAACATTCTTATTTTGAAAAATAAATTACTGTTGATTACTTCAGCTAGGGTAATAAATAAATACAGTAGAACCTCGTGAATCCGAACAATTCAATGCAAGAGGGTGTTCGAATTTCGACTGAATTCGGACTGTATTAGTGGATATGCCATACAATCGTAATATATTAATAATAAAACCATATTAAACATTAATATGACGCTTTTTTACCCAACGTGATATGCTTGCTTGTTGACATATTCAATTAAGTGTGTACGAAAAAAATGCAAGTGTCACCTCCAATAACAGCAAAGTAGGCTGTAAGCAAACAAAAATATACAATGTAAAGCAATAGTGACAATCTTACGTCACGGTTATTAAGTCATAATTTTTGTGCAACGTTGTCAACAATATTTTTTTATTGTATTGATTTTATTTAGAGGTTTTCAATTACGGTAATTGTTTTAAATAATAAATACATACAATTGTTGAAGATTTATTCAAAAATAATTATTATATCGCTAATATAAACGAAGGTAAACAAATGTTTACTTTAATTCTTTTAATTCAATATGTTTTATGTATTCTATTGACAAAACTATTAAGTTTTGGTCTCGCTTTTTATCTGTATACAACAGAGACGACTATCCTTTCAATTGAAACGCTAATAAAATTAGTTTTAATTGAAAAATCAAATCAAATCTGTCAAGAAAATAGCAAAAATAAAGAAATTAAACAGTTCTACAAAATTATGTAAGAAAAATTGATTCATATTATTAAATATTAAACAAATCCTGAACGAGCCAGGAGAAATATTTACTCTGCTGGCGCTGCATTTCAATGAAAATTGAAAAAATTGAAATGAACACGTCAAATTTTACATTGATTTAATGTAAACAAATTTTTCTAAATCATAGTTATAATGTTGGTATACTGTTTTTCGCCAAGTGTGACGTAAGACCACATCATTGTGCAGTTAACTGTAGATTTTTTTGTAATGTTATTTAATTTAGTTGATCGAAAACTGTATGTGTCAATATTGTTTCCAATTGCCAGTTCAAAAGGTCGGACTCGTAAGTTTGAATTACCGAGATGAGTCCGGATTATAGAAGTTGCACAGAATTGAAAAATGTATTTATGCCTAAAATAGTAATTTCTACTTTTTAACTTTCATCAAAATATTTTTACAATACAAAAAAAATCTGGCAACGACGCATGTCATAAAAATAATAGTCATAGCACTTGACTTACTGGAGGCCAATTTTTTATGATGATCAAATAAACAAAAATCACACATGCGCACAAGTATATTTGTACGAGCTATTCCTGTTCTTTGGGACAAAAACTTTCTGAACTATTATATTGTATATGCTTATTTCAGATTGTACAAACTATACATAATGGCAAGTTCAATACATGTTTCATTAAATATACTCAATCAAGTCATTAAGGAGGTAACAAAAAACTTATCAAAGTACTCAATTTCATTCGGTAATGCCCAATGTTAATTTAATGGTGAAAATAATAAAAACGGACTGTCACTACTACATTATGTACTTATTTCTTTTGATTTCCACACGTTGCTAATGGAAATATATTTGTGTTTTCTTTATTTTGAATAATAAGTAAATAGTAATCGCGGCAGAGTAGGAGCACGAGTAGCAGGAGCAGCAATTTCCAGCCCGTTTTTTGACCTAAATAATTACATAGTTGGAAGCCGTATGTATGTAATTAATTTACAAAATTTAGTAGACACATACACACATGGATGCATACATACATACATTCACCCTACATCATAGAGAAAGAAATCCATAAATAATTTTCCTATTACAACATCAAAATGTTTGATTATTACCGTTGTTCATATATTTCTAATTTTGGATATTTCTAACAAAACAAATGACCAATCATTTATATCGCATTATTATTATCATTATTACTACTATTTTAAAAGGCACACACAATTCAATCTATAGTTTATTTTATCATGGATGAATCACTCTTTTTTTTTTTGTTTTTTCTTTCAATCGTTGGCCATTATTTTTAGCAATTCACTACTGCACATTACTATACAGTACTATACTAAACGCTAGTAGAATCCTTTATTTACTTTATAAATTTTGCGATTTTCCAATAAATTTTTTTTTTTACTTTTTTTTAGCAAATTAAAATTTTTGGAGAAAAGCCAAAAGCAAAAAAGCGGGACAGACGACTAGAAAAACAATGTTTTATGACGACAATGAAAAAAAAGTTATACAAAATGTTGTTTATAATCAATTTGTATGTGTGTTTGTATACACCTGAACTTTGAAATTTTGGTGTCAATCAGAAATTTAGGCCAAGTACTTTTCTAAATTGAATCTATTTTTTCGAAGGCAGTCGATACTTATTTTAAAAAGAAAAATAATGCCCAAACTAAACATACCTACCTCATATCTATTATATGTAAGTATTGAATAAAATAAACAAATAGATCAACGAGCTAAATACATTTTGAATAAAAGACAATATGGTGATCTCCCACAGGATTATATTAGGTATACATATACATCCTATTAAAATCCGAAAAATTTCTAGATTTTAAATAAGCCTACGCATCGAAAATTTGCTTTTTGGAATAAACAACAAAACTTGGCAAAGTAGAAAAAAATAACGGCGAGCGAGAGAGGAATAAAAGGAAAAACAATCAAATGATTCAGATTGGGCAAATCATTTTAAACAAATATCCTATAAATACATACATACATACCATTCGACACAGCCTAAATGTAATGTTTATATTAATTATGTATTGGAATGGAAAATTTTCGAAAAATTTCTTAATTTCGATTTCTTTAATTTAACAGAATTATCAACCAGCATTCAAACAGATAGTTCTAATGACGTATGGCAGAGACTTCATAAAACATTTCCAAGGCTTTCTTAACTTTTATTATCTATGCATATTATATATATATATATATTTAAAATGTATGTAAAAACACCGTAATTAATCAGGTACGCAATTAATCTATTCCTCTACAATTCTTAAATAACATAAACGGTACATAAATAAAAACGTCAACATAGCCGCAAGATAAATTTTAAAGCCCAAATTAAACTTATCGCTTTTGAAATTTGTTAAGAAAACAATGGATCCTTTTCCAATTTTTACGATTACAGCAACTTGTGCTAAAGACAATTTTCATTCAATTCTCAAGAAAATGCATATGTACATACATAAAAATTACAGAATAACCAAACGTGGGTATAGCATAATTTAGAATTCCACGTGGCTCAAGGCGAACATAAATTTGAAAAATGTCAAGTCCTCTTCCATTTTTAATCGTTATAATTCAGGAAACAATTTTTACCATGCAGAGTCAATCATGAAAGTCACCAAATACACCAAATCAAAATGGAGTTATACCGAAATTATTTCGAATTTGATATTATGGCATGCGATTAATATTGTAGCAAAACCAAAAAGGCTAAGCATACTTTCATCTGTAAAAAATAGTATATTTGAATAAAAGTGGGAAAACCCGCTTGTTTCTTGGTGCTAACGAGTTTGAACCTCGTTGAACACGAGTTGCGGAGCAGTGAGTGTTTCATTAGTAATCACCAAAAATCGGGTTTTTAACACGCTTATTCAACGCTAATTTTTCTAATGAGATAATTTTAATCAACAAATAATTAATTTTAAAAATTAATTATGTCTGTCGTTTAATCCAGAACATTTCAAATTGAGATGTGAATTTGCAAAATTTAAACTTGTCTGTTTGTTCTGATCTGAAATTTAATGTTTGCTTCTTAGTACTCTGTTTTCAAATCCATTAAGATGCAGTATGCCATGAATGTTTTAAAATTGAAACATTTTTCACTAAAGTGGACTTTACAGTCGCCAATTTGCTTTTCGACAATTTCGATTACATTAATAAATGCCAAATCAAAGTAAAAAAATATATCTATATCTAAAATTAATCCATCTCATATTTTCATACTTATCGTTATGGTAAATTAGTACAGTAGTTAAAATATAATAATCGCTGCTAGATAAACAAAATTTTTACCACAGTTTATTAAATATAAACATAAATATCAGCTGCGTTGTCTTGGAAATAAAAATTTTATTTGGTATACAGGAATTTATACAAAATATTACCAAACTTGCCGACAAGTGGCAAGAAAAATAGTGCAGAACCTATTTTCGACAAGTCCCAGAAAACTTGTTAACAAGTGAATATGCGCATACGTAATGCAAAACTTGTCAAAAATCGACTTCCGACAAGAAAACTTGTCAACTGATATATTTTAGATATAGACATATTTTTTTATTTTGAGTTGGCATTTATTAATGTAATCGAAATTGTTGAAAAGATAATTAGTGACAGTAAAGCCAAATGACAATTTTTTTCTTCAAGAAACTTGCATTGAAAAACTTGAAGACACAAAACTTGTCAACCATAAAAACCACTTAAATTTTAAATTACATATTTAAAATTGCTCAAATTAATTTGTTTAAGAACAGATTAGTGATTAAAAACCATTTATAAAACTTTCATTCAAGCATTTCAAAGTAACTCCATGTTTACTTGGTGTACGTAGACTATTCTCATCTGACTAATTTTCTGCAATATTTTCCACATAAAGTTTCCACTAACAATAAAAAACACGATACGTATAGGTATTATACAAATTGATAAAAAATAAAATTGGCAAAACCTCCAAGGAAAAAATAAGTAGGGGAAATGAGCATAACAAATAGCGAAATTTTGACATTTTCTTCTTTTATAATAAATTATTATTATTCTACTTTGCTTTTTATAAAAATTTATGACGCTGTTTTGTTAAGGAACATTCATTTCATAACAAGATACAAAATTTATTTGGAATGCAATTATTTTCTTGTTTCTAATATCAACATACATAATTAGTATGTCATTTTGAAGGTATATATCTATTATAGCCAAATTTCCTAATCAACGAAAACAATTTTTCTTTCGAGCAGAAAAATAAATAAATAACATCTTTTGAAAGATGTCTGGGTGTTTTGTGACCCATATTTTACTTAAATAAACTTTTCAACACATTTCCTCTTGATTTTCTTATAAAATTATTCCAAATTTCTATCAAAACTCATTATAAAAGTTAGAAGCATATGTATGTATTTGCAAAAAAATATTTTATAGAATTTAGAGCAACAACTGGTTAGATCACTAAAATAGCAGCACCAGCCGCTGTACGGTAGCAGCATCATCAGTATTATCATCAGGCGCAGATGCTGCATAAACGTCTTCTTCATAATACATACATAATAATAAAATTAAGGTTGTAAAAATTTTATTGAGTAAACGCGACTTGTTCTAAAAAATAATAAAAAAAAAGCAAAATATAATAAAAATAATATTATCTAGAAAAATCGATTGATTTTATGGAACTAAATCGAGTATGCCAATGCTTCTTGACTTAATTTAAGCTAAATATTAAGAACAACAAAAACACAGTCACACATATTCATTGCATTTATTCTATATTATTTCATACCGTCGCAATGTTTGCAACGTTTGGCCCTTGGTGGCGATGGTAGATCTGATCCGGATGTTGTTCCTACTACAACTACTGTTGTGGCTGTTGTTGTTGTTGGCGTTGCTGATACTGTTGTACCTTCTGAATTTTGATGGTGCTGGAATGACGTCACTCCCGCAGTACTCACGGGCATTTCTTTTGATTGATAAGCGTTTAAAGGACGCCATTATCATAATCATCATCGTTGGGATCACATTTATTTTTTTGCACCCCTTCATCAATATTATTATTATTATTATTCGATTCTATGTAAATTTCTTTTAATAAAATGCAAATTTGTTGAAGGGATTTGTATGAATAGAAGCATAAATCAGCACCGGACCTTTGCTGCTGCATTGTGAAATAGAAATGTTTATTAAAATCTTCTAGCTAATTAAAAATCGATGCAATTTTGTAATTTATTTCATTTCCATTCATGAAATTAATCACCTTAATTATCGTTAAATCGAAATTATTAACACTAATATATTAACGAAACAATATAATCAAATGTATAATGTGGGCAATACTAAAATGGAATTCTATTATTACTATTATTCTTATTATTATTATTCTAATGGTCGTCGAGGTGCAAGAAGTAAGGGCGTCGCGATGCACGACCGTCTTACTTACTAAGTTGTTCCGGCGCTTGGCGACGTCTAACCGACTAATACTCGTTAACGTACGATTTGAATCGAAGAAAAACGAAAACGAATTTTTTTTTGGTTTTTGCTTTTTGGAAAACGAACAGATAGATATATGTAAGTAAGTTAAGTATACATCACACATATACTTAGGTGTGTACATAATTCAAAATCAAGGATTAAGTTTTACTTTAAAGTGTTTGAATGTTACACAAAATAGAGCCAAAAAAAAAAAACTTACTTAAATACATACATACATATTGTCAACACATCAATATATTTGATTTGTTTGTGACGAATTTTAAAAAATAAATCAGCTTTTTCACAAAAATTAATACAATGTTAGCAGCCTACTTATACTTTTAAGTTAGTATAATATAAGATTATAAAATTATACCTATAAGATTTCCTTTCAACAATCTCTTTATTGAAATTTTCCAAATGTCTTCCGTCTATTATTAGCATTGACTTTACCATCACCACTTCTATCTTGGGGAGCCTAAGAACTGACATTGCAAAAATATTACTTATTCATTTATTTACTTAATATGAATCTAGTGCAATACATATTATTACATGTTATATTTAAATTTTAAATGTAAAATTTTTTTGTTTATGAAAAACATACATAATAAAACCTGTTTAAACATATTCTCCCACGTATAATTTTAACGAACAACTACAATGTGTATTGTGGACAAGGTGAAGGCAAAAATCTTATTATAAAATCCTAGAATTGTCAATTAACTACATAAAATTTATATAAATTTTATGAAAAACAAGTGAACAGGCTGTTCAGCTCTTGTTCATTGTAAAATTATGAGCCTGATTCTATCAGATGGTTGTACCCTCTGATACAAACCAAACAAAACATCATTGTTTTGAAAGGTTCTGAATGTAAACACCGGTATCACTTAAATTTATCAGCATTTATAATATTAATCATTACATATCGAATAGGATTTATAAATATACTTAATCAATTTCAAATTATTCAGATAATAGCAATTTAATTTATCATGTGTTTATAATATGAAAAAAAATTGAAAATGTACGTGGGTAGAGAAAAATTTTTAACAAATGCAAAAATATTTACCTGTAATCTATTCTGATCATAATTTTGGAAGAATTGGAAATATTAACACTTGTAAAATTAAAATCTTTCATAAAACAACTTTGTTCTTTACTGAATTAATTAAAAAAATATATTTAATAATCAGATGTGCTAACAATTATTAAATCATAATAGTAGCCATATTGAAAATGTCAATAGACATCAGATGTTTTGAGGTTAGAGTAAAAGGTAAAAAAAAAAAACTACAAGTACAAATCGAATTGAAAATTGAAATATTTATTGAACATAAATTTCAATCAATTAATGAAAAAAAATTCTATGTGAAACTAAAATGAACAAAAAATAAATAGATAAATAAATCACATACAAAAAAATTGGCAAAAATAAATAAATCACTCACACAATGTAAGATTTCCGAAACGATTCCAAAAAGAAGAAGTCTTCTTTTGCATAACGGTTAAAAATGTTGAACAAGTTTTCTTTGTTATATTATATCTACTAAATTTATTTATAATTTATATATATTATATTAAAAAATTATATTCAGCTAGTGTCTTTTTCATCAGGAAAATAATATTGTTTTACTTGTTCAATTGCTTTAACCCATTCCGGTGCAAATCCTTCAGGATCTTCTAAATGATATTTTCTATTTGGCTGGAACAATACGAATACATTTTTAAAACAATTCGCTTTTATCTACTATTTGTTTTCTATTGATAGATACACTTACAGTATATATAAAAAATATTTTAAAATTTTTCGCTTTAACAACCAGTTCCTTACTCCATGGTACTTCACCTTTACAAAGCATCGTTATAGGATCAATATAATATAAATGCGGACCGAATGTTAATAAAAACATTCGACGTCTAGGAAACAAACCTTTACGTTTATCTAGGAGACCTAAAAATATATGTTTGTAATAAGGCAAGGTACAGAAACAAAGCGCTCTAATTTTTAACTCGAAACTATGGTCATTTTGTTATAAGCATTGCCAAGCATTTATTGCTTGAAGCAAAGATTTTCGCATTGCTGGTGATTTATAGTAAACCGATTGAAATCTGTGTACTGGAAACGCATACAATATAGTAAATTTGATAGAGAGAAGCGAAAGCAATAGATATTACTCTATTGCTTGCATTTTAATGACAGCAAGTGTCATTGACAAAAAGGCGACGTGTTTAGAAGCACGTGAATAATTGAGATGGCAAGTCTGCTGTCTCATTCCATATCACTATTTAAGATTTTGGTACATGGTCATACTCTTTCCAGTATATACAGAATTCAATTATTAAACAGACAATTATTACTGTTATTTTACCCTGTTTAAGAATGAGTTGATTATTAACAAAACTATTATAAGGATTCGTTTTTCTTTGAGTTTCCATTTTTCTATCGATTTCTCCTTGTGGCAAATCAGTGATGCTTTTTTCCAATTGATTATGGATTTTTACTACTTTACTAGATGTAAATAAATCATCCAATACTAATCTAAAATTTATAGAAACCTTTGAATATTATACTATCCTAATATTTAAAAAAAAATTACTTTGATTGTTTAACAAGATCGAATCCAGGTTCCATATCGGGGGCAGTGTCGATAATTTCACTACAACTATTATTTAATAAACTATCAGATAGTGAAGGCGGTGGACCTAAATCGTCCCAATCAACATCTTCAAATAATTTATGTTCACGCATACTTTTATATAGAATTGAATCTAATGCTCCTACAACGAAGGAAAACAGATAAATTGTTGCATTTATAAATAAAATATGAAGTGCGTAAATTACCAAGTCGTTCATTTGGTTCTAATACTAGTAGTTTCTCTATAAAGTCTTTTACAGTTTTATCAATATCATTATCATTTGGAAATTTATATTCTAATTTTAAAATTTTTTGAAATATAATATATTCACTACGACTTGTAAATGGCATATGACCTGTTGCCATTTGATATACTATACAACCCAATGCCCATAAATCTGATGCTGTTGATGATTTTGATTGTTGTAACATTTCTGGGCTGACAAATTGAGCTGTACCAACAAAGCTGTTCCGACGTTTTCGGAATTCATCTAAGAATTTTCAGCAAAAAAAAAAATTATTACTTTAAGCTATGAATCGAGGATTATCAGGAATAGGAGAATCGACTGTATAAAAGTCAAAATAGTTCTGGGCTTGAAAATGCCGCCCCCAGTGTTCCCTGTGACAAGAAGAATTAGTTTTGACAGTTACCATTGGTGGCGTATAATTTGTTTATGCCTTGTTTTTTATGTTTTCATTTTCATTTAAAATTATAATAAAACTTTATTGCATTCATCTTCATAAATTAATAAAATGTCTATTTTCTTTGATAATTTTCTTAGGAATTCAAAATCATGTTTTTCCACAAAATGTTACCAAATTTGCACACACTTGAAATTAACGTGACAATAAAACTGGCGCAGAAACTATTTTCGTCAAGTTCTTTGACAAATTTGGCAACAAGCGGAATGTGCACATCTGCAGAAACTTATCGCAAGAAAGTTGTCGAAATCTTGTCAACTACATATTATTTTTCATATATGGTGTATATTATGTATTATTGTAATAAATGTAATATTTTACTTATCTTTTTTTCTTGCGAGTTTTTCTACTTTTTTTAACTTTCTTTACATCTGTACAGAAGGTGAAAAAAAAGATAAGTAAAATCTTGTCACTTATGAAGCGCCCATTTTGAATAATATGACAGACAGACATTTTGAATAATAATCCCGAAAGTTCGTTTGATATTATTGTAAAGCTTGTTATTTTATTTATTACACTACCTTTTTTCTGTTCATCATCATCATCACAACCATCCTCATTACCAGTTTCAATTTTTGCACTACCGAAATCAGTTATTAATATATGAAAATTATTATCTAAAAGTATATTTTCTGGTTTTAAGTCACGATGTACAATTTTCTTTGAATGTAGAAATTCTAAGGCAAGTACAAGTTCAGCTGTATAAAATCTAAAAGAAATCAAATAAAATAACAAATCAGTATGCTCAATTTTGATCGAATGGCAGTCTTTTTGTATACTTAGACTTAGTACTAACCTAGTACATTCAAAATTAAATTTTTTATGTTGATCAATATGTTTCAATAATTCGCCATTTTTAGCATATGTCAATACGAAATATAATCGTTCTGGATCTTGAAATGTACTATATAAATGCACGAAATACTGACACGAACTGCCCAATATTCGTAGTACTTCTTTTTCACGCATTACATATTCGGTTTTCTTTTCTTTTATTATATGAGCTTTATCAACTACTTTAACTGGAGGATGGTAATAATAGTAAATATAATGAAAGTATATGTTTTTACATGTAGATCAACTTACTGGCATAATGTTTATTTGTTTGAACATCTTTTGCTATATAAACAGTACTGAAGCTGCCAACACCAATTACTTTTCCAAAAATATAATCGAATGGTGTTTTCTTGCGATTTTGTTGTTGTTCGGAATTAATTGGTGGGCTCATTTTATTTTTGTTGATTTGTATTTAGTTTTCAGACAAAACTTTTATGTTATGACAAGTATTTTATGCAACATTGAACTGAAACCCCCAAAAAACAAAAAAATGACATTGTATACAATTGATTCTACTTTATTTGGACAAAAGAAAAAGGGTCACTTACCTTCACTTTTCATTCTTTTAAATAATTAAATAATGAATTTCTAACGTCATTAATTCTACGTCACACAACACAATACTCTATTTGAAAATCATGAATAATCATTTACTACTTACAATGTTACAATCCTTATTAACCAGCCAGTCAGTATGATGATGATGATGTTGAATACCTTCAATATGAATAATCTTTTATTTTTCAATGATAAAATTTCGTTGTTTACGTCACAAATACCACAAATCGAGGAAATGCTGACCTTTGGACTATAGTGTTTTAATTGGGATTTTCTCTTTGAATTTTTGATACAAACAAACTAAATCTGTGCAGATTTTCTATTAATAATAAATTGACACAACACCAATTGCACTATTTAACTATACCAACTGTTATAAGCAATTCAAAAATTTCGAATCATATGCATAATTTAAATTTTGGAAATTTTTTGAACCTAGTAGTAACAGCTGATTTAATAAGCGTCATCTAGTTCATTCATCTTTGCGAATGTATTTATCAATTTCTATGTTATCGACATTTAGAACGAACCACTTTTCCAATGCACCGTTGCCTAATCTATTCAATCTTCCTAAATATAAGGAATTCCTTCTTGCCTGTTGAGAAAAAAGAAAAACTGTCTGGAAAATGTTGGGAAACGATATATATATTCATATATGCATATGTGCCAAATGTTGTCAAGCTTACAATAATCATTACTTTAAAATCTATAAATTTGTAGTTTACAGTTTTCAATGATTATAAAGACAATGGTAAGTTAATTATATTTGATTTTAATTAAATAATATACATGGTTTAACTGATCGGAAAATGCCTGATTGACTAATTAGGGTATAAAATGTACAGTTAATAATATAGAACTATTTATCATTCATCAATAGATTTATATTCAAATCAAATACATATAGAGAAATATACACACTTGTTACAAAGAGGACGTAATCCGAGGTGTTTGTGATAAATTGATTTTTTTCCTTTTGCAAAGCATTCCTTCATCCTCATTTCGAAATAGAGCGGAAATATATACAATAGATGAAACAAAATGAATTTTGGTTTTTGTATCAACTGGTTTTGTTCAAAAAATACTGAAGATAAACCAACAACTACAAATAATGATTCCGATGAACAATCAACAAATATTCTAGAACCACAACAAAATGCTGGACCAAATATTCCTTCTGGACCATGTGAAGATATCATTCCACCGCCAAAGAATTGTTACCGATTAGTAGTTTTAGGTATATTATTAATAAATTGATAATAAAAAGGTACATAGCGAAGTGGTCTGGTATAGGTTCATCAAAAACAGGAAAAAGTTGTTTAGTTTCTCGATTTTTGGGCGGAAAATTTCACGACAGTTATACACCAACAATTGAAGATTTCCATAGAAAACTTTATCGTATAAGAGGCGAGATTTATCAATTGGATATTTTGGATACATCTGGGAATCATCCGTTTCCAGCTATGCGCCGATTGTCATTCATGACTGGTAAGGAGTACCTTTTGTGCTGTAGATAAAGATGCATATAAATACGGGTTAATGCTGATATTTTTGTAGGTGATCTTTTTGTTATTGTATTCAGTATGGATAGCAGGCAGACATATGAAGAAGCAATTCGGCTACGCGATCAAATAATTGAAACAAAAATCAATTCTCGATCATCCGGCAGTAATGTAGGTTTAACAAAGAAAAAAAATCAAATTAAAATACCAATGATATTAGCTGGAAATAAATGTGATAAAGAAATGAAGTAAGAAACAAAAATTCAACTAATTAGTGAACAATATTCTTTCTAAATTGAATTAAATAATGTATATACTTGTATTTTCACATGTCTAGGACTGTTACTGTTGATGAAGCACAATCATATTGCGATACACAAGATTCATGCTGTGATTTTGTCGAAACCTCAGCAAAGAAGAATTTTCAAGTTGATAAAATATTTTTTCAACTATTTTCCGTAGCAAATCTGCCTGGAGAGATGGCCCCTAATCACCACAAAAGAGTAAGAATTGGTGACATCAAATACCGCCATTTTTTTTCATTAATCATAAACTGATTTGCTTAAAAAAAAAAAAAAAATTAATTGCTCGCCATTAGAAATTGGAGAAAAATTTTAATAAGGATTATTTTTTTGCAGAAAATCTTATAAATTTGTTTATAGTGGTGAGTAGGTAATTCGCCCCTTAATAAGTGTCATTTTTTATTACTATTATTATATTGGATTGCTGTCTTGCATTATACATTATTATTTTCTAGGTGTGTTTTTCTCTATCTATTTTTTTTAAATCTATTTTTCTTTTAAACTTAAAAGATACAACAAAACAAACAGAGAAAAAAAGCATAAATCAAAATGACACGTCAAATGAAACAAAAAAATACATCTTTTCACTTTTCACCAATGATGTAAGTGTATAAGATGGTAAAAGGCTTTAACTACAACTGTATATGACTTCTTTAATCAATTAAAATGATCATTTGTTTTGCCACTTTATTGTTACATCACTGGATTTTCTTTATATTATATGCTGTGCATCTCTCTATTGTAATTTTCATACTACCTTTCTATCTTTTCTCGCTTTGTACATTTCATTATTGTGATACTAATGTAATTTTACGTTACGAACAAGGAATTAACATTCACTTTCTTTTAGATTAGTGCCACATTTGGTGCACCCTGTCCACTTCCGCCATCAAATCCAAGCAACTATTCGAAAAAATATCATTTATCTGTAAAAAGAAGACTGAGCGATGCTTGTGGTGTTGTTGCGCCAAATGTACGACGTCCAAGTATACGTACTGATTTAATATTAATGAGAAATAAGACGCATCATTTTGTTGGCGGCAGTACCAAGAAAAAAAATAATTCAAATAAAAATTCACCATTAAGAAATTGGGGACGCAATATTACCACCACAAATAGTAATAGCTGTACGTTGCAGTAAGATAAAATTTAATGCTTAAATTTATTACTTATTTTGGAGTTAAATACATATCTTTTTTTGATGTAAATATTGTACAAATTACAGATATATCACAATAACCATTAAGAGAACATTAAATGATTAATATACAGCATTTAAAGTCCTCTTTAAACCGGCGAGCTAGCGATAATATCTGTTAATATTAGATAAATGTTGAATCAATGTCTAAAATATACAAAAAGTAATACAATTAATTATAGATTATTAAATTTCATGTTGATGTACCTATTAATCATATATCATATATCTAAAACAACACCAAATAACAAAATGTACAAATAACTTTCTTCGTAATTTTATTATTTATAATAAAACCCTTTTAACTCCATCGATAATGTGCATAAGCACGATTTGCCTCACAATGTTTATGTAAATCTTGTTTTCGTTTGATTACACGTCCAGTATTATTTGATGCGTCAATAAATTCATGGGCTAATTGTGCATAAAACCGGATGGTTCTTTCCTTGGATTTTGCTGCTGTTATTAGCCAATTCATTGCTATAAATTGTGATTTTTTATCACTTAATGGAACTGGAACCTAGAAACATACACCGAAAAATTAAAATAAAAAACAGTTGTCAAATTATTGCGCAGCAAATTTTAGACTGCATTGAAAAGTAGAAAAATCACTGCTATTTCAGTACAGTGATCCTGTTTTCATTTAATTTCATTAATAGAATAAATTGCCGGGATAAAAAAATGCTGATTTCTAAATACCTGATATTTTACACCTCCTCTTTTAATTCCCGTTAATTCTAATAAAGGTTTCGAATTCTTAACAGCATTATAAAATATTACTTTAGGATTTAATTCGATATTTTGTCGTTCCTCATCTGATTGGCATTTATGATAACGTTCAATTTGAAGACGTTTAACTTGTTCAAATGCTTTATCAACCAATTCACGAGCCAATGCTTTTCGACCATGTCTCATAACATAATTTATGAATAAACTAATAAGGAATAATGTTAATTAAGCACTACATAGTTAAGCATGGCAATGTTCCATGTTTACCTAACCATAGGATCATTTGTATATGAGCATGTTTGATCAACAAGTGCTGCTCTAGTTGGAACATGAGCATATTTTGAAATTTCGCCACTTTTTCGTAATTCCTCTTGATCTTCCTTTTTATAGATTGGTGAAATGTAGTATGATGGATACTGAGACATAGCATTTTGTTGGATAATCGCACTGTAATTGTAAGTTTCATGAATACACCTAGATGTTGATGGAGTGATGTATTATGACAAATGCTTACCCCGGAATTCCGCTTTTATATTTTAAAAATCCAGAAAAAGAAAATATTTTTGAAGCCGCCATTTTCACTAGTAGCTACATAACCGTAAAAAAATGTAGTTTAACGATGTGTATATTCGGCGGTGAGTTTTGACATGTAAATAGGGATGGGACTATAGCATTGTCGTTGGGCTGAGAGATTTAAGTTGAATTGAATAATTTAATTATTTTAATTTAATAATAATACCATTAGTACATAACAATAACACTAACACTAGTATAGTATATAACACATAATATATCATATTAATAATATATATGAAATAATTATGAAAAGTAATTTAATAATTACAATATTTAATGCTTAATAAATTATAATTATAATGTTATTATATATTACAATAACAATATTACATATTACAATATTACATATTGTTATTGTTTTCTATAAATCCAACTGTACTCACTTAAATTACTAAAGAAATTTCGAAATTAAAAAAGAAAACGCTCTAATTTTTAAATTGAATTAGATTTACAAATTTAAATTTAAATTGAATATTGAGTAAACAGTATTTATCTATGATCTGTTTGCATAAATGGTTCTAAATCTATGACATATTCAATATCATTCATATTATTAATAGGTGATTTTCTATTGTCATTATTAACCGCCACCACAAAAATATTTTTTCTTTGATTAATTAAATCGCGAAAATAGTTTAACTGACCATATTGTTCATAAAAATCTTTGGTATCATATGTAGATAATAATCTAGCAATTTCTTCGCCAATTGCAATTGTTTTTTGATATTTTTCATTATTTGTTAGCATATTTATCTTAGTTTTTTTCAATTTCTTGATTTCAATTCCAGGTACATTGAAACTAGATGATATTGAACTTTGATTTGAATTTAAGCTGCTCTTACAATTGGTTAAGCCTCTCAGAGTAATAACTTTGCCACATGTGGTTTTTACATGTGCCTTAACAAGTTTCTTATTACATTTCAGTTGTAATAAGTGTTTTACGTCTTTTTGCTCCTCTATATTTAATTTGCGTTGCCTTGGCAACGATAAATAAAAGTCCTTAGAAATTTCATGATTGTGTGTTTCATTTAAGCTAGTTATTTCCAAAGCATTACCATCTTTTGTTAATTTTATATTTATATTCATTGGACAATTTGCTCTTAAAGTTCTAAACAATTATTTACGTAAATAAGAAATAGAACACTATAATATTATACTTGCCTTGATTGCCTTTTATTATTGCTTTGGTAAGTGTATTTTCTACCATGGACACATCTGTATGTAATGGTGTAATAAATTAAGTTTTTATTTGCATTAAGTACCCTAGGACATCTTGTTTCCAGAGATTTTCCTACAAGTTTTTTGCATTCAGCCTTGTAAAGTTGTACACAATGTTCTTTCTCATACTTCATAATGAATGCGTATAAATCAGTTAAAATCGAAAATATTTTCTTTTTCTCCATCTCACAGTAATATAATTAACTATTGAGCGCTCTATTTTAATCCTGTCGAGCGTAGATATGTAAAATTTAAATTGACCTATAGATAAGTTTTCTGCAATTGAATATGAACTATGAATTACTATGAGCAAAGAACGAATTTTAGAACATTACTTTACGAGCTGTGCTTACGAGTAATCATAGATAAGTATATAACTAATAAATGCGAGCAATATTGAATTTATTGAGGTTATGATAGTTGTTAAAAAACAAGAATGGTCCTTTTCACACGTATGCAAACCGCAGCCGTATGCGGTTTTATTGCTTTTTAGGAAAGGGAGCGACGGTGTTGCCACTTCATTTTTTGTAATCCAAAAGCAAAGGATCGATTTTTCCATTTTTTAAAATGTTTTTTGTGCTAAAATAATTTCAAATTCAAAGACGTAAGACGATTATTTTTTGTGAAATATAAAATTGCAGGAGACAGTGAAAAAAGATTTTTTGTTTGTTGTGCAATTTCTTTACAAAAATATCAATTTTATGACTTGTCAATGACCAAAAAGGTAGCATAATATTAAAGATGATAAAATGTTTTTTTTTCCAATGGGAAAATCAGATTTTCATAGGGCCCGCCGGACCCTCTAAATTCGCCATTTTGCTACAAAGCTTGTATAAACTTTTTTGTGCAAATTGTTTTCATAAATTTTATTCTGCTAGTATAATATAAATATTTAATGTTTCTTTGATTCTAACTATTATCTATGAAAGTATGAAATACATTTTATTTCTCAATTACGTCTGTGTAATTTGGCATGATTTGCAATCTTGTATATTTTTTTTCTTTTTTGTTTTCGAAGCTGGAAATGATGTATGTATCTAGTTTATGTATTAAATAAATATAGTGACTGAAGAATTTATTACGCTTTTTTTAAACTTATTTAATGATTTAAGAATTTATTAAAATTTATAAGTTTTCTAAGAAATGAAAGAATTGCAGCTAGAATCTATTTTTTTGTTCTTTCGCCATTTCGTCAAGCTAAATTTGGTCTTACCAAGTGATTTTTTATTTTAAAATATTTGACAACTTTGTCAGGCAACTTTTCTGCAGTACACAGTATGCCACTCACTACAGCTGCTGATGTATGTATATAAACAATGAAAATAAAGATCGTCTGTTGGATAACATTAAGTTCATTGTCCTTTTGCATTGTTTAAATTTAAATTCCAGTTCCATTTTTCTCAAAGAGACGTTATTTTGTATAATTATTATTATAAAATATTCTCCAATCTACGTCTAAAAAAATTATATAATACATATTTAAATCAATATACATATAACGAATCATAACATAACACGTCTTTCGGTATAAACCATCATCAGATATTATGATAAGAATATAAGTATAAAAAGAAATATTTATGAAACATAATTCCAAATTTTTTTTTTCGTTGTATCTAATTGAGCATTGAATTTTCATAAAATTTACTGTAGACTTTTTTCAACTTTGAACATGTTTTAAAGAAATACAATTTAGGTAAAAATGAATACGAATAAATACTGAAGTTGCCAAATTGGCCATACAATTCATAAAATTTTCACTAGACAAAATGAAAAAACTAAACTGTTTAATTTAATTAATTTAAACGTAAAAGATAAGCGCGTCAAGCTCGAACGCAAAAATCCGAGGGAAAAGTTGAAGAGAGATCCCAGACTTGACAAATTAGAAAAAATAACGTGGCAACACCGACGCTCCCTTTTCTAAAAAGCAATAAAACCGTACATGGCTGCCGTATGCGGTTGGCATACGTATGAAGAGTCTAGACAAGTAACTAAAAATTGAAAATACCCAACCTTATACTACCCTTACCGCCAAATATACACTTACGCTAAATATACGCTTTGTTCCAAGTGCATCAAAAACCATAACAGAAGACAGAACAGAACGGCCCATTTCCAGTCGACCAACTGGAACTAAAAGATATTAGTTAACTTATTAACTTATATCAACTCACCACTCACCAATTTATGTGTGTGGTTTGTTTGGTCAACTAAAAAAAACGATACCGTGACAGTTTTTTAATCCGCTTGGAACAAAAGGCTATATTATACAGTTTACAGTCACAAATTCACATTTCACAAAAGGGGTGTAAGGGTAGGACAGTGTTGGACACTTCAGCACGAGTACGAAATACGAGTAATAGATATGTGAAGTCAGGATTATGGGAGGGAGTAATCGTTTTCGCTGACCAATTTATTTCTATTCCAATTTCTATTTAATATAGATAGCTGTTCGACGACTTAATAGTTGACTACAATACTGACTAGAAATGAAAGTGGCAAAAAATGTTAGCAATCTGTAATAACTAACTCCCAAGCCCTATCCTTAATGTATTCGCCATTCGATTCGTATGTATTGTAATATAACTGAATGTAACATGCCTTTTTTTTTAGATTTTTTCTGCTAATGTCACATCTCAGATTCTGAGACTCGGAATTCTCAGACGTTTCGTCGTGTTTAGACTGTCTTCCAGAATTTTCAAAGCGCATGCGCTAAACCGTCGGAGCAATATTTTCAACGAAATCTGCCGGATATAGCCGAAGTAAAGCGAAATTTAGTAGTACAGAGGAAATCTAAGTGGTGAGGTCGCTCCGTGGTGTTGTTCCTTTCAAAGTTGATTGATTTTGTGAAAACATTGTATGTTTCAAAGTAAAATTGTTATGAAAGTATTAATATGTGTACATTTTATATTGCTAGTGATCTAAAAAAATTTAATAAGCAATTATATTATGAAGTTTAATTTATAGGTTCTTTGAAATTATTACTTAAATAACCGAAAAACAATTTTAAAATGTTAGTGCAGTGCACCAACAAATTTTTGAAATTTAATATAAGTACTGTTTGAAAAAAATAAGAAAAAGATTTATGATGACAAAAGAATATTTCGCTGTTGTATTGAAGCTAAAAAGAAATAGGTGTAAACAAAGACAAGTTATGTATTTTTTATTATCTGGTGCAATTTCTGAACAAATAGATTTAATCATAAATAATAGATTGTTCAATTATTCAAAGACTTATAAAGTAATTCTGGATTCTTGAAAGATGTAAATTTACTTCTGTGTTGTGTTTGGTTAAAATAATAACACTTTTTTGGGTTTTGAACATTTGAGAAAAATCTCATAGGTTGCTCGTTACAATGGTACTTACACAAATAATAGATTTTTCGTGATATTTTTATTATAATTAATTTATTCGAAAATTTACTGCTAGTTGTAACTAAGGTTATTAGTAGTTATATTTACTTATTTTGTGTATCATTGCAGTGTTTTTGTACTTATTCCGAAACTTTTGAAAAATGTAATTATATGCCGGTTGGTATGTTTTAGAAATTCTCTTATTGTTTGTAATATGAAAATCTAAATGTACTTATATATACATATATGTATAATGAAGAAATCTTTATGTCATTATAATTATACAAATATAGTTTCTGTTTTCTATTCAATAAGATTCAATTGTTTTATTTATTTATTAATTAAATATGCAAATGTCATACATTTAAAAATTGATATAAATCTAATCTCAAAATCAACTTTGAAAAGAACAATACCACGGAGTGACCTCATCACTAAGATTTTCCTCTGCACTACTAAATTTCACTTTACTTCAACAGATTTCTTTGAAAATATTGCTCTAGTGGTTTAGCGCGTGCGCTTTGAAAATTCTGGAGGGCATAGTCTGAACACGCCGTAGAAGTTTAGGCTGTCTAGGGTCCTAGAATTGATAGATTCTAAATTATTTGAGAATTTTGAGATATCACAATTCTGACAATTCACAATGATTGTGATATGCTGAATTGATAATAAGTAGTAACAATTGAAAATATTGTGATGAAATCACTATAAAATTATATTATAATATGTATAAAAATTATATTATATTATAATTCATAATAAAATAATTCACAATTCCGTTGGTAGATAGATATCGATCAGAGAAGGTATCGATATTAAATTAACATCTGTAACAATGGTGCATGCTTTATTATTGATGTATGTTCATTTCGTTTTTGTTAAATAATTAATTTTGTACTTCACAAACTATAATTGTGTTGATTTTATCTTTGAAAAAAGTTAAATGATAAATGATATTTACATGGTAAAATGCCAGCGATACAAGTGGCCTTATAATTAATTAATAATAAACAGCAATTCAAATGAGCACTTGATTTTCTAATTTACAAGTTTAGTTAAATTGAAACTTATTTATAATTAATTTTCAATAAAGAGAAAATAATAACTATAAAACAAAGATGTCAGAACGGCACAATCAAGGTACGGATTAGTTTTAGAATACAAAAATAAATGTGTAATGGTGACATGACTGTTATCTGATAATTTCTGTTATATTATGAAACAAAGAGAAGTTTCTCTAATTAAAAACAACAGAAAAAAGTTGTGATTTCATTTTTTAGCATCAAAAAAACCAACTCTTTTGCAAATGGATTTTGCAAAACCAACAATAACAACAGCAGCAGGAACAGGAGGAATAACTGTTGTTTCTAGTTCGACATTTTCTTTTCGTCCATTAATTCCAATGCCATTGAATAACGATAAAATTGGAAGTGGTGCCGTTTCTCCAGCAAATTCTTATCGACCGAAAATGAGTTTACCAATTATAAATAGTGGAAGCGGTGGTAGTGGCAGTAGTACTAATAGTAGCAACAATAATAAAAAGGATTCAACTATAAGTAGGAATAAGTAAGTGAATCAGTTCATGGGTCTATTCTAGAACTCAATTCACAGAGTCACTCTAAATGATGGAAGGCCAAAGATTTTAAGTTGCAAACAATTCAATTTGTCATTTCTTCGAACACACACATTTCTGTTAGAGGTACAGTGACATGCCAGTTTTAATTATTTAGGATTTTAATGTTTATACACTTGTGAATATAATTTTGTGGCATTTTGCTAGAATACTAGAACAAGTACTTGTGTTCTGTGATATTGCCTTCAATCATTTGCAATGATTCTAATAGTAATAAGAAATATAATAACATAATTGTATATACATTTTTACAGTACAACTCATATTGAAAGAAACAGAATCAGGTAAAATGACTATGTGATTAAATTGTACTTTTTTTTTTCTTGTTTCTTTAATCTTTGTGTGAAAAAATCGCATGTATTTCATTTAATTGCCCCCTCTTAGTATCATTAATTTTTTTTTTTTCCATTTTAGTAGGGAATCAAAATTGAAGATTTCCCATTCAATGTCGTCAACGGGAAAATTACAAATAAATGGTATAACTTATGATTTTACATCAGATGATTTGCAAGATTTAGGCGAAATTGGTAACTATTTTAAGATACTAGACGTATCATACTTTTAATCATCTCAATGTTGGATTAATGGCATTTTTTAGGTAGAGGCGGTTTCGGTACAGTCAATAAAATGATACATAAAACATCAGAAACGGTGATTGCAGTAAAAAGAATTCGTTCAACAGTTGATGAGAAAGAACAGAAACAATTATTGATGGATTTGGATGTTGTAATGAAAAGTAATGAATGTAAATATATTGTTCAATTTTATGGTGCTTTATTTAAAGAGGTAAAAGGTCTATTCAGTCTCATTACATATTCAAATTGAAGCTTTACTTATTATTATTCTGTAATGTTCATTTAAGGGTGGAATTATCGAATTGAAAGATTAATCAACTCTACTAAAAAACGCTAAAAGTAACTATAGGTGAACCAACCAACCAAACCAAACCAGATTAATTTTACACATTTGACAAGTTTTCGTTGCTTGCGACTCGCGTGCTGCGACTACTCATACAATGTTGCCAGAATTATTTTTATATCGAATGCAAATTTCCAATTCTTAAAATTCTTTCAATTATCAATTCAATAATCGAATGATTCTTAAATAAAAATATAAAAATTTTTATTCTGGCAAGATTGCTTTTCCATACCAACTATTATTTTGAATTTGGACGCAGTCTACTTATATCGGAAATTTGTTTTGGTATATTGCATTTTAGTATATACTTCAAAAGTGTAGCACTGATCTGGTTTTAGAATAACAGACAATAAAAAATTATAAATAAACGATTCCAATATTCACAAATATTATCATCCATAATAGCGTCAGAATAGTTTGGTTAACGTTTTCCATTCCATCTCTCATCTGTTCGAAAATATTGTGGTGAAAGCGCAAGCGCGTTCTCAATTCGTATTTCTGAATATGTAAAAGTTAAATGTTGGGAACTTTAAAATTACGTTTATGTATTAAGATCTACGAATTAAGGAATTGGATAACCACGACTATTAGAAACAATTTGTGTATATCAAGATTGACGTACTAAAATTACGACTATGTTTGTGTATTAAGTTTACGATGTTGGATAATTCCACAAGATTGAATGACGTATATTATTTAATAAAATGATGATATTGGCAACATGTGTACAGTAACTACTAATTGTTTTAGGGTGATTGTTGGATTTGTATGGAAGTAATGGACACATCATTAGACAAGTTTTACAAATTTATCTATGAGCATTTAAATCGTTGCATACCAGAACCTGTGTTAGGCAAAATAGCATTAGCAACCGTTAAAGCATTAAATTATTTAAAGGAAGAATTGAAAATCATCCACAGAGATGTAAAGCCTAGCAATATTCTATTGGATAAAAATGGAAATATAAAATTATGCGACTTTGGTATATCCGGGCAATTAGTTGATTCAATTGCAAAAACAAAAGATGCCGGTTGCCGCCCATATATGGCTGTACGTATCAACTCATGAAAGTGTAAAATAATGATTAATTCCTATTGCATATTCGTATTATAGTGTTTTATCTATTAAATACAAATTGTGTAACTTTTTCATTAGCCTGAAAGAATTGATCAACAATCCGCAAAAGGTTACGATGTTAGAAGTGACGTATGGTCTTTAGGTATTACACTAATGGAAGTAGCAACTGGTCATTTTCCTTATAAACGTTGGTCAAGTGTATTTGATCAATTACATGAAGTCGTTAATGGTGATCCACCAAGATTAACTGTCAATCATAATTCAAATTGTTTTACTGTGGAGTTTGTTAACTTTGTGAATACGTGGTAAGTGTATTTATTTTACTTTTCAGGTAGGAAATCTTCTTTTCTGCTTAGTTGTTTATCTTGTGACTTGTATCACAATGTTAAGAACATTATTCACGATTAGAACATTAACAGCGCCTTCGTTGATTTTAAAACAAAAACTGATTGTATTAAATACAAAAAATTAAAATTATTTTAATCAAGCTAAAATATAATTGAAACACACATTGCAAATATAAAAAAGTAAAAAATGATTCATGACATATCATGAATGTCTTCAATTTTGAAAATTTAATTATGCATATAATTATTGTTGCCTAACAATCCTCAGCAACTATAAATACATATGATCAATAGTCACGGCATTATAATTACTGTAAAGTTTTTTCAACTTTTTGTAATTATTAAATAAAATACAAATATTTGAACTGAAATAATACATGTAAAATACAACAGCAAATCTAACGAAATAATTATCGTTATCATCAAGTATTATCAATAAATGTATGCCACTCAATTGTCAATACAATTGAACTTTCATATCAAGTTGGCAAGGTCTATGAAATTTAATTCTGGCTATTTTATATACAGTTTATTAATTAGTTAATAACGACGGTCGTAGAAAAAGTACCGCATTATACTCCTTGAAAATCATTTTCTGAATGAAAATGTTATTTTCGAAACTCGTGTAGTAAAATAATATACTATTTTAAATATGGAGCTATAGAAATAACATTATTAGAATAAATCTAATTTTTTCTTTCTTTTGTCGTTGTAGTTTAATAAAGCAAGAAAATCAGCGACCTAAATATAATAAATTATTGCAAGATCCATTCATAATTCGATCGCAAAATGAGAAAGTGGATGTTGCCGCATATGTGACAGATATAATGGATGAAATGGCAAATAATGGTATTAGTGCATTTACAACAAATCTGCAATAATAATTAAGTAAAGAAACTATATTTAATACCAAAATATACTTATTACATACTCGTAATAGAACTTATGTTAAGGTTACTTATATAAAAATGACTGTACAGTGTTTCATTGTATAAAAGTTGAATAGGAAATTATAAAACTTAAATATCGATCCGTATTAATATTATTTTTCATGTAATAAGAGATCCAGAGAGGTTATTTATGCTAATAAGATACGTGGATAACATTTGCTTGCAATACAAATTTATTAGCTACCCGTAAAAGTTCTCAAATAAGTTCTGATCTACGTAAAAACGTCACTTGACTCTTTGTGATATTTGTAATGATGGAAAACTAAAAGAAAGTACAGTGATAATCGTTTTTTCGTGTATTTTTAACTCGTTTAATTGTAATTCAATCTATCGGCGCTGCAATAGTTATGTCTTGACAAATTTAGGAAAAAAGGACACAAATGCTTTTAGAATCTTTAAAGTAAGTAAGCTAAGATATAAAAGTAATATTAGTCTGGAATGTAATACAATTAAACATCAAACCCCACTTATTCTTCTGTTAGCGCCTCCTGTTAGTCACCGTATCAAACCTGATTGGGTCAAAGGTAAATTTTTATATTGGACGTTGCGCCTTCATCGTCCAGTGTTCTACATATTTATAATATAACATCTCCTGGTTGAAACGCTTTTATACCTCGATCAAATGCTTTATAATGGTACTGGCTAATATTATCATTTCGATTAACTGATATCATGCCTGTGACGTCTCGACTTTTACCCATTTTTAATTGAGACACTTCAATTATTACATCACATACATGTTCAATGGATTTAGCAATAATTTGATCGTTTCTTACATTAACATGCGAATTAATTACAACGACAATATCCAAATATGAGACTAAATTAATACAACAATTGATAAATTGAATAATTTGCCTTAATTCTATTCCTAAATCTAAATAATGACTTATATCATCGATAATTAAATAAATCGGTCGTGTAGTGTTGATTAATTGAAATTCTTCGATTTCCTTTTTAACTAGAAGAAATATATCTTTCATACTTGTGATTAGAGAATGCTGAAATACATTTATCTATTAGAAAACATCGTCACAGCATATGATACACCGACATTATTACTTCAAATTCGTTTTCACCAATATTTTCAATCATTTCCTTAACCGGATCGATGATTTTCACATTGTCTTTGTCAATTTCTTGTTTTAAATCGTATCCAATTTTTTTCCCAACATTTTGATAATGTTCCAAATTATTATGCATTAGAAGGAAACATACTTTGTTTTGTTCGTAAAAAATTTGTTTCAATAAATGTGTAATAATGAAATTAGAATCGGCCAATGGATTTTCTTTGATGAAAATAATTTTATCATTTGTCGTTATCTTTAACGACGATAAAACCGAGTTGGTTTTTCTTGGATCTGATAATGAAATCATCTAGAAATTATAATTGAAAAAAAAAATGTATTATCATGACCTATAGACGTTCTGCTAGATATTAATTTAATCTTTATTAATTAAGTACAATTGTGAACTATGATTGCTAAAAGTAGGGGAAAATTTATAATATCTATCAAGAAACAGAAAAATTATTCGAATCATAATTTTATATAACTAGCGGTCGTTTACACTGATCGATATGCTCAGTGTACATGTAATCGATAAAATATGACATGAATCCAGTTACAAAATCTAAATTGAAATAAACCAATATTGAAAAATTTAGAGAGCAAAGAACGGTTTCAAAATAACCTTGACGGGTAAAAAAAAAGCGGCCAAAAATCATTGCGCGTTTATCAAATTTAATTAGATAGTAATCACGTAATAGTTTATGATTTGTCTTTTTTTCATTTTTTTATCAGCTGTTAAAATCTTTAATTAATTAAACACATATATTTATATTGCTTACTTGAAACCCAAATGTGCTAACGTGGAAAATAATAGAATAAGATTAAATTTGGTAAGTTGACTAAAATAATTTGTTAATTTTATTGAAAATTTAAAAATTTGGTTACAAATATTTGAAACCAATTTCTAACCTAAGAATTTGACAATGTTGACCAATGGATTGAAAAAAAATTACTAAAATAATAATAAAGATTGATTACCTTTTCAACTTTATGAGTTTCTTTAGACAGATCGACTGAAACTAAGTTTACAACCGTTCAATAATTATTTTCAATTAATCAATTACTTTGAATTGAAATTTCAAGAAAAACTCATTTCAATACTTTCAATTCAAGCTCGATAAAATAAGACATTGTCAATTTGATAAAATCCAATCTCGATAATTAACTAGCTTTCCAATAGATGGTGCAAATTGGCGCTAGTTTATTTAAATTTAAATACACTCTCGAATATAATGATAATTACTGCTGCTAATTAAATTATTTACGCAACAAATTTTCAGTTATTTTATTGTTGTATAGTGAAGCTTCTATAATTCTTTTATTTAGTATTAAGAAAAAAAGAAATGACAGTAAAACCTGTAAAACCAATATTAAAAGAGCAACGAATTGGAAGATGGTATTTTGGTGGATTAGCATCAGCAGGTGCGGCATGTTGCACTCATCCATTAGATTTATTAAAAGTTCTTTTACAAACACAGCAGGAAGGAAAACTATCTTTAGTACAATTAACTGTAAATATTATTAGAAAACAAGGTAAATTTAAATAGATCTTAATTGAGCATATGTTTGTAAAAGTTTAATTTTTTCTGGATACTTAAAAGGTGTTTTGGCCCTTTATAATGGACTATCAGCTTCCCTTTTACGTCAGTTAACATATTCAACAACAAGATTCGGTATATATGAAGTAATAAAGCAAAACTATAGTATGGATACATTTGCGTCTAGAGTGGCAGTGGCTGCAATTGCTGGTATCAAATCATTGATTAAATTCGAGGGCTTTTTCTAATTGTCATTCATAAATACTAGGTTGTATTGGAGGATTTGTAGGCACACCAGGTGATTTAGTAAATGTTCGTATGCAAAATGATATCAAGTTACCAGTGGATAAGCGTAGAAAGTATGTGCTGCAATGCCACATATATTTTTAATCTCTCTAACTAATAACACTAATTCATTTGTAGTTATAAACATGCAATTGATGGTCTAATTCAGGTATATAAAGAAGAAGGTGTTCGACGATTATTTAATGGGGCATCAACAGCTTCATCACGTGCTGTTTTGATGACAATAGGACAAATATCATTTTATGATCAGATTAAAATTACATTATTAAAAACTGGATATTTTGATGATAACTTAACTACTCACTTTTTATCCAGTTTAAGTGCAGTATGTATTCACTATTCATTATAATTAATAACGCTTTATAACATTTATTTGTTGTTGTGTTATTTTTTTTCATTTGCTTTTTTGTTGCAATATTCAGGGAGCAATTGCAACATCTTTAACTCAACCACTAGATGTATTAAAAACAAGAGCAATGAACGCGAAACCTGGTGAATTTACTTCACTATGGGCAATTGTTTTACATACAGCCAAATTAGGACCATTAGGATTTTTCAAGGGCTATGTACCAGCCTTTGTACGTTTAGCTCCGCAAACAATATTAACGTTTGTATTTTTAGAACAGTTACGATTAAATTTTGGTATATTAAAAAGCAATTAACAAACATTGGTTCTTGTTGTTTTTTAAGGTTTATATTATATATATGAATATAATGCTCAGTAACCTTTTATTTATTGTATTTGTCATTATTGTATTTTATTTTACAAAAATTAGCGGTGGGGGGCAAAAAGAATTCTGAATTAAAAGTATCTAGGTATACAAGCTGATAATGATAAATAATAAATATACACAAATTTGAATAGAAATCTATATTCACTTATTTCTTTTTTATATCATTGAATTTCGACAATCCTATTTTTAAAATTTTACGATTTTCATTGTTAATTTTTAGTCCCAAACATAGTTTGAATTGTCACAAAATGGCGGTAAGTATCTTTATGTATGTATTCATAATTCTAGAATAATTACTCTATTGCTCTTCTACTATTTTATACTACTTTTATTAGAATTATAAGTATCTAGATCGTTTTATTCCCCAAAGAATCAATATACAATCAATATGGAATTATCATCAGCACGATGATGATAATGATGTTGTATCGCCATCAGTTGAAATTATTGGTAAATTATCAAAAACGGCACACAAAAATGCTACCGATCTTGTTACAAACATTAGAAATTACAATCTTTGGTATGTACAATCAGTTAAGTTTAGAAAAAACTTGCATTTCTCTGCGTTATGCTGATTAATAAAACTTGACAATTTCCTAAAATAATACCACAAAATTCATAGCTATCAGTTTTTACAATTTATATAGTATCAAACAGGCACTGGGAATGCCATTTAATGATAAGAGAGTATTACATTATTCCAATAGTACACGTTCATCAAACCATCAGTTAATAACCAATTCAAGATTAATACACGATCAATGGTCTATGAAACCACGAAAGGGACCTCTCATGACGGCTTCCGATCCATGTTCTACCGAATTTGATCCAGCTTATTCGGATTTAGTAGCTCATAATCGTAAGAATTATTTGATTTAAATTTATTAAATATACATAATGTACACAGGAGTATTTTAAATAGCATCATGTAGACCGTGGAGTAACATAAACTGCGTGCATATACGTGCTACATACAGTATATCTATGTCTATTAAATTTTAAAACAATATTGTTCTGATGATTTGTATATTAATTTTTGCTCTACACAATTATTCCGTTTATGTATTTTTGTAGATAATGCAATTGATGTAAATAACGAGGGTGATGTAGCAATACTAGAATCAGAAGGGTCAATTTGTTTTTGGTTGAAAAAAGAGAAAGTATGGCTCTTCTTTGAGACTTTGGAAATGCTTCCAATCACTTGTATAAAATTTAATAAAAATGGTGATAAGTTTGCAATTGGTATAAAACAACATTCACTCGAAATTGGCGAAACTAGGAAAAGAAAAGTAAATTAATGTAGTTGAATAACTATAGTTAAATGCACAAGGATGTGATTTTATGTGAGCATTAGTCAAAAACAGTATACCAACATAACAATGATTTAGAAAAATTTGTTTACATCAAATAAATTTGTTTAATTTATTTGATGTGTTCAAATTGGCATTGAAATGTAGCGCTAGCAGAGTAAATATTTTTTCTTGCTCGTTCAGGATTTGTTTAAATATTTAATAATATGAATCAATTTTACTTACAAAATTTCGTAGAATTGTTTAAACTTTTTTTTTGCTGTTTTCTTGACAAATTTGACATTTCAATTAAAAGTATAGTATATAACTATATCGTCGCTTTTGTATACCCATAAAAATCGAGGCAAGAGCTGACCAGTTTACTGTAACTACGTTCAGAATATCGAATTAAAAGAATTAAAGTAAATATCTGTTTATCTTCGTCTATACTTACGACATTAATCATTTTTAAATAAATATTAAACAATTGTATTGATTATATTTAAAACAATTACCGTAATTAAAAGAATCAAAATAAAATGGATTAAAATATCAATACAATTCTAAAAATAGCATAAAAAATCTGACTTAATAAACGTGACGTAAGATCACATCCTATTACAATAAATTGTAGATTAATCAACATGCTTAAGGGGCGATCAGTTTTTCAAGGTACATATAGATTATTCAATTAATAGTGCGCAGTCGCCCATGCATTTCAATCAAGTGTGTATTATTATCATATAGTTGGAGTTGGAGTTTAGCAGGTGTCGACACCCTGTATGCTCATTATTATCATATAATTATTATCAGTAAAATATGGTGTATGTTGACACTACTAGTTGAGTCAAACTAATCTATGACCAATCCGTAACTTTTGCATATTAAATTGTTAAAAACTAATCAACTGTAAATTGAAGTAACCCATCAAAAACCTCGATAAGGGCATCAAGAATTGGCCATTTTGATGATTCTTTTAGTTTTCAATTTTAATTAATTTTCTGCTTTCATCTTCTATACTTAATATATTTTGTCTATGATTTAGGTTCTGTACAATTATTTCATATTTATTTAAAATAGATACTGCACAGTTATTCTTTACAATTTAATAAAGAAACAATTCACTCAATTGAATGGTCAAAAAATGGTTCAACATTGTTTGGTACAGATCAAGGTACAATAATACAATTGATCGACAATAAAATAAGTAATTTAAAGATTAACAAAATAAAAGGGAAAATTGTCGAAATGAAATTTTCTTGTAATGAAACCTATTTAGTTGTACGTAGTGGAAATGGTTTGTGTTTGATTTATAGCAATCTCTTTTCGAAACATATTAATTTAATATTAAAAATTAATACTGAAAATAGAGAAATTCAACATAAAATTGTTAAAGTGAGTATAGAATAAGTGAATACATATATACTACATGTATAAAAAAGGAGACGAATAGTTCAAGATAGTAAAAGTACGTACTTATGTCATTATTATTAAATAGAATCATAATTTTATTTTACAGTATGCGTTGTGTTCGTGGCATCCATGGCAAGATCATATATTAGCAATTGGTGAATGTAATGGAAAAGTATCCATTTGGAATTTAAATGAAAAGAAACTTATTGAACAAGCGCTATGTAAACCGTATATTAATTACCAAACAACTTTAAACAATTTATCTTTTAATCCATTATCAGCGGAATTATTGGTAAGAATGTGCCTACAGTAGGCGCATACTGGGAATAGTGTTATAAACAATAAGAGTGTAAGACTAATTCACAATTAAACTCAATAACATATTATAGATTTAATGACGCCTAAATATTGTATAGAATTTCGATCACAACACAATAAAATCTTTCCGCTTTATAAAGTACAATACTTTTCATTCTTTGCCTTCGTCTCTTTGAATATATTTTTCTGAATTTTATTTTTAATATATATTTTTAAGGTTAGAGGCATTGCTTTTCGGCGGGAAATTAGCATTATCATTGAACCCAGGCTGTACAACGTGAATTGTACAAATGGATTAATGTATAACACTCTTTTTAGTTTGTATCGACTGTAATTCATTAATTGTAAAAAAAAAAGTAATATTTTATACATATTCCAACTTTTTAGGTCGGTTTTTCCATCATATCCGAGGAGCACATCTCTATACGCTCAACATGTTTTTTTACCGTTTTTAAAAATTTGCAAACTAAAATTGATGAAATTGATTGTTGCATTCGTAAAGGCCAACCACTATATCTTTTTTGGGTCGAAAATGGAGCTAGGTTTAGTAAGGAACCAGCTGTAATTAACTGTTCACACAATTTTAACTTAACATTGTTTCTTAACCTTAAGATGCTTAGGATTTACCACTAATAGGAATTGATCTGGCTTAATTTACCCCATCATTTGTGTATATTATATTAAATCATAAACGAATAAAGCTCCACTTTCTCCTATTGCCACGTTAAAATTAGCATCTCGTTTATTGCACGATGTTTATTTAAGACTGTACGGAGGGCAGATGACCTTGAATCATATGTTAGATGGTCACGATTCGCATTAGTGGTATTAAATCACCTAGTATATTGATCAGTAGTCAATCTTGAAACAATTTACATTGATTGTCCTGAACTAGCAAGTCATATTCCAATGGTAAATGTCAATTTTGTGTTTGAGCTGAGGTCAGAATTTAAGACCGACATAATATACATGAAAAGAGACACTCTTTAGGAGCACACTTATCATTTTATCATAAAGAATAACGAGCAATATAAAATATATATTATATCCGTGGTGATCTATAATCTATAATAGTATATAGATTCCATCTGCCATGCAATGGTATAGATTCTACAATGTAATAGAATATGATGTGATCTACGTCACAATTATTAAGTCAGATTTTTTGTGCAGTGTTGTCAATATTTTTTTTTTCTTGGAATTGTATTAATATTTTAATCGATTTTCTTTAAAATTTTTCAGTTACGGTAATTCTTTGAAATAATAAATATAATTGTTGAAGTTTGATTCAAAAATGGTTAATATCGTAGCGATATATCGTATTTTGTAACGTAGACGAAGATAAACAAATATTTAATTTAATTCTTTTAATTCACGTATTCAACATACAAGACTGTTGAATTTTTGTCTCGCTTTTTATGTTTTACTTTTATAATTACTTTTAATTGAGAAATCAAAGCACATCTATCGAGAAAATAGCGAAAATAAAGAATTTAAACAGTTCCACGAAATTATGTAAGCAAAATTGATTCAAATTATTAAACATTAAACAAATCCTGAACGATCAAGAAAAAATATTTAATCGGCATCGCTGCATTTCAATACCACAATTTGAACACATCAAATTGTACATTGATTTAATGCAAACAAATTTCTCTAAATCATTGTTTATGATGTTGGTATACTGTTTTTCACTAAGTATGACGTAAGATCACATTCTTGTGCATTTAACTGTATATCACTATGGCGGATCGATCGCAAAAATATTTGACAGTTTAATTACTGAGTATATACTGTAGTTTTAATGTGTAACCCGTATGTATAAACATCAAAATATTAAAATAATTCATTTTTATCTATATTATAGATACTCTGGATCTATATAATAACGAAATTGTCCACTGGAATTTTTTTGGCGATAAACACACAAATATCCCAAAAGACCGTAAAAAGAAAAGTTGTTTTCTTAATTTTCTTCGAGAAAACTATAAACAAAAATGAAACATATGTCTTCGTGTAACTTATTATATTTATATAATTTTTTTTTTTGTTCAATCTGTTTTTATTGTGAAGTTTGTTAGGTACTATTTAATTACTTTAATTATTTTGAATTAAATTAATTAATTACTAATTATTTATTTACACTATTTACTTATTGTTTGCTAAATATATTTGTTACTCTATACAGGGTATTAAAGATATTATGGAACTCCATTTTGACCTAAACTGACTAAACTAATCGCGAGCATTTTTTTTTAATTTTAAGCAAGCATTTGCTCTAAAGTGATTTCAGTCTCGAGCTTTCGCGCTCAAATACCAATTTCACAGCAGTTTACAACATTTTGATCCATTTCTGAATTAAAAACTGTAGAAATTATAATTCCACCTCTATAACATCTTATCCTATATGTATGTTTTATTTCTTTTTATGAATTAAGTACACAGTACGCAGTCTGCAGTTAGTATTGTACATTATACTGTGTACATTAAATGTTCATTTAGTTATATGTAATACCTATATGTACTATATTTAACCATTATCCTCTATTTCGTCATTTTCTCAATACATAATGCTCAGAATAAGACTATTAATTATTTAAACTAATAGCATATGTTTGAATACATATAATTAAACAGTTTTAAAAACGAAAACTGCATACGTACACCATTCTCATAGATAATTCAGAATTTAATTAATTCATTCAACCGATCAATCAATCAATCAATCATTCAACCAATTGATGGCATATAGTATGTAGTTAACCCCTTTCGCGTGATTATACAATTTTTCCCTCTGTCACTATTTGAATTGTTTTTATTTCTTTCCTTTATTTATAAGTACTTATTCCACACACGCAACTTTGTTCAAATTTATTGGTTTTTTCTTTTTTTCTATGTATATTTTTTTTAGTGTTCCTTCATTTTATTATGTATTACCTACTATTTACCTCTCAGTTCACTCAAAATTACTATATACACCATAAGAGTAATTTATTCTTCTTGTTTATTGTGCGATCGAGCATTTCAAATTTCATTCCAATCGATTTGTCATTCCGTTTGTGGAATATTCTTACTTATTTTTAATGGATTTTTTTCATTTTTCATTTTTTTTTTTTTCAGTTGTTTGTTTCGTTCATATATAAAGTGCCTTTGGCTTGTCATATTTATTCCTAAGAATTTTAATCCTTGGTGCTGCATCGATTGATATATACACATAGACACAAACACGTTCCATTCAATATCAATTTTAAAAGAAAGTTGAAAAACATCAATTATTTTGATGGGCTTTTTAGTTCACACCACATTATTAATTAATATCTAGATTAATAGATAGATATAGCTGGAATTATGTGAGGTGTTCGTGCATATACCCACGTATATTTCACGTTCAATTTATGACGGCAGACATACCTATACCTTTTTCACGTGGTTTATAGTAGATTAGAAATCTAAAGATCACACAGATTATACATTATGTATGTTCATTTAACGTCCATTTTATGTCTAGGTGATCTGTTATGTAATTGTACAAAGCATATAAAGTAATTTTCATCTTTAATTCTTCTATAATCTAGGAGTTACTCGGTAGAGATTAAACAGCGGCATGAATTGGACATTAAATGTACATTTGCCCGTGGTCTTTAATATCTGCGAAATGTATCTGACTGATGTGTCTTTATTTGAATATGCAATATACAACTATACAATAGTACAAAGATTTTTCAAATCAGTTACGTACATTTAATATCCATTTTATGCCAAAAACAAAAACCTGCTATCTAACTCATAAAATGAAGGATTGCAGCATTAGGATTATTTCACAGATTTGTTACACAAATATTACAAATCTTATAAGTTTAATTTACGTACAATTTATGTCCATTGTTACTAAAATATGTCTTTTTACTTATAAAAAAAAACTACAAAATTACCTGAAAAGCTGAATTATTATCGAATGTGCATTATTTCAGCCATTGTGCTTGCTATTTGCCATACTAGCTCTTATTTCTTGCTATAAATATTTAATCACCATCTAAAAATAGCATATTTTGTAAGATTCGAAGGAACAACGAATTTATTATCCTTTTTTCTCGCATTTAAATATTTATTTACATTTTTATCGAACTAGTTGCCATGGCAATCTCTACGTTTACATTAAGCACTATTATGTATGATGTTTAAAGACTTGTATCGTGGAATTCCTCCGTTCCAGGCATTTACGTTTTGTTAGCATGCCTCCAGTGTTGCTCAAAAAACCGTCATTGTAAGTCATTTGCCTACCACCAGGACTGTAGTAGAGTGAGTGAGTGAGTGGCAGTGAAACAACCCCAATCATTTTTAAACATCTGGAACGTGCTGACTTCCACATCGAACGATAGTAATCTCGTGAGTCTGTTTACGTACAAAAATGACTCCAGAAACACCATCCAGTTCTGGAAGTGATACTTCTACAACACGACTGATTCCTGCTGGTGCTACTAGTAGTGGTAGTGGTGGTGGTGGTGGTGGTGCTGCTGCTGCTGCATGTACTGGTTCCACAGTTATGAATCAAAATGCTTCTACTGCAGAAGAACGATTAATGGTTGCAGTACGAATACGACCATTAAAACATGACGAAGAAAGTGCTGGCAGAGTACTTTTTGCTATTGATAAAAAGGTTTGTCTTATTTTATGTTTTTTTTTTGATACTAATTTATAATAGCGCATTTAAGCTATATAGGAAAATATCAAGGAAATAACGAAAATAATGGATTAAAAACATAATAGTTATCATTGCAGAAAATCTAGACACGATTTTCTTTTAAAAAAGAAATAAATATGCAAATTTAAAATACTAAAAATGTGTGTAGGTGTTATGCATCTATTATTAAGCATTTGCGCATGATTTTGGCGTAGGAAATTAATAAAAAAAAAAATTTTCCAATGAAAATATAAGAAAACACGCAAAATATGCTAAAAATACTCTATTTTTTAGCATAAAATATTTTTAGTCCTTCGAGCCAGATATGCATGGATGTGTATACTTTTCTATACTTTTTGTGACTGAGGGTCAAAAGCGGGAAAATATTATTTTATGTCAATAGCGTTTTTATCATAATATGCATATATTTTGTGCTTGTGCATGCTTAGTTTAGTTAAACAACATGAAACACAAAATACATACATATATATTTTATAAATTATATTGATTTATTATTAGTAGTAGATACTATAGTAGTAATACTAATATTATTTTAGCCTTCCTTAATAGTGAGGGGAAATGGAATTGGTAGATAAAAGAAACAAATTACAAATAATAAAAAAATTATTAAGGTTAATTGAAAAACGGTGTTAAAACATTGCGTGATGCTACGTCAAGATTATAGTCGACAATAAAAAAAAGAAAGAAAAATAGATAACAAAATATACATCCATTTTCCATATAGGAAAATGTTAATTAGAAATTTTACTACAGGGAAAAAATTCAATTCCAGATATATCTCTACTAATCGATTAATAATTACAGCAGACATGAAACAATATTATTACCAATGTCACTTTAATAAATAATAATTAACTGATAATAATTATATTATTGTCATACATAATGAATATGAAATTCATTGTGTATGATTCCTTCACAATATATGTATACAGTTAAATGCACAAGAATGCGATCTTACGTCATACTTGGTGAAAACACCAACATCACAAACAATAATTTACAGAAATTAGTTTGCATAAGATCAATGTAAAACTTGATGTGTTCAAATTGTGGTATTGAAATGCAGCGCTAGCAGCGTAAATATTTTTTCTTGATCATTCAGGATTTGTTTAATATTTAATAATATGAATCAATTTTACTTACATAATTTAGTCGAATTGTTCATTCATCATTTCTTTATTCTGCTATTTTCTCGATAGATTTGATTTGATTTCTCAATTAAAAGTAATTATAGTAGCGTTTCAATTGAAAGTATAGTTGTCTCTGTTGTATACACGTAAAAAGCGAGACAAAAACTGACCAGTGTTGTCAGCTGAATATGTTAAAAATGTCGAATTGAAAGAATTAATGTAAATATTTGTTTATCGACAGCTATACTTACGACATTAATCATTTTTGAATAAATCTTCAAAAATTTTATTTAGTATTTAAAATAATTATCGTAATTGAAAAATTCAAAATAAAATCGATTCAAATATCGATAAAATTCCAAAAATAATATTGACAACGTTGCACAAAACTGATGGCTTAATAATTGTGACGTAAGATCACATCCTATCGCTTTCAATTGTATCCTGACTGAAGGTAAATCGCTTTGCGCTATTTGTATACTGAAAAACAAAAAATTTAAATTAATTTTGGGACAAATTCTGTATTCAATGTTAAGAAATTTGTATGCAGAGAAACAGTTGGTGCAACTGGCCTTTATATAATTTACTTGATCCACTTTTTAGACTGTCCTATTGGAAGATGCTGACAAAACAATCAATCCGAAAAAAAGCTTCGATAAACAATACAAATTTAATGTCGTTTTTGGTGAAAATTCAACACAGGAAGATGTCTATAAGGTTACTACAAGTAATTTAGTAAAGGATGTATTAAATGGGTAAATACATAAATTTTGTTATCATAGTCTTGTCAAGAAAAGTTTAACCTTGTCTCATTACGATTTGCTAGGACATTCACTGCTTTACTTGATCGTAACATGTTAGAAAATGCTGTTAAATAAGTTAGATTCGAAAGTTATGAATTGCTTTTTCTAAGTCTAACTTATCAGGTAACGCAGATTATTTCTTAATGGATATGTCAATTTTGTACACATCATTCTTTGCCTGTAGCTATAGTTACCAATTATTACAAATACGGACCATGAATGGCAACTTGACCACTTTTTAAAAATTAATTATTTAAAATATAGACTCAAAAGTAATTACAACCATATCTTAATTCACATGAATGGATTGATGCATTCGTTTAACACTTCGTGCTATTTATTTATTATTGTATAATGCATAGTATTCTTTTAAAATTGAAAGAAACTATATTGTACTAACTACTAACTAACTGTAATTACGTCGCTTATGACAGATACAATGCAACGGTTTTTGCATATGGAGCAACTGGTGCTGGGAAAACATATACAATGGTTGGTGATCGAAATAATCCAGGAATTATGATACGAGCATTAAATGATATATTTGAAACTGTTAGAGATAAAGGTGATGAGTACACGGTAAGTTAAGGTAAAAAATTAGTTACTTATAGCATTTTCGATTGGCTTGCACCGACTGTACGCGGTGCGCACTGAGATTTGAAATACTGCGGTGCCGCCGGTGTCAAACAATCCGTTAAATAATGTCTAAATGAAAGTGTTCATATTAAGTAAATGAATTAAAAAATTGCTTAACAAAATTCCCAGTAACTCAAAATAAGGGCAATTTAAGATCGCAGTGCGCGCATCAAATTGTTGTGATACTCATAAAAACAAAAATAGAACGTTCAAAATTTTGCAATTGTAAGCAGGGAGCAAGCTCGACTCCTCTCCCTCACTTAATGACAACAGGTTAGTGTGGTCAGTCATTTTAAAGTCAATTGACCTGGACAGTTCATGGGATGACGGGTCCTCTGGACTGGTTGTCCGATCAGATTTAAATGACTTCTTTTTAAATTTTAGGCATTTCTTCAATTGAATTTCTTATTTTACTCCAAAAGCATATAGTTTTGACTGTTTTGAATTTTATGAAAATGGAGTTTTCGCATCTATTGTACTTTTGAATGGTTACTTTTTCACATGCATATGAACATAGTAGAAGATATTATTTTCTTTTATTTCTTTGTGTTGATTCTCTGTTGTACTTGCTCCTACTGATGACCCAATTTAGTAGGGTGTTAAAACACTTCTTTATTTTATCTGTTAGGTGACAATGTCTTATTTGGAACTTTACAATGAAAACATAAGAGATCTACTAAATCCAGCATCAGGATATTTGGAATTAAGAGAAGATTCTCGAGGACGAAATATACAAGTTTCTGGCTTAAAGGAAATTTCTACAACATCAACGGATGAGGTACATATAGTTAAAAAATATTTTTCTTTGTTGGTTGAAATATATTCATTGAAGGCCAATTAATATCAGGCAAATGACCTTTTTATGTGTGTGGAAATTCACCGACTATTTGTTTGATTATTGTTTTTTTTGATATAATAAGGCACCTCCCCATTCTGTGAGAATTGACGCAGCTGTGATTATAGAAATAACAATCATTATTTAATGGGAGGATCTAGCTTAGATTAGATTCGAAGTATAATGATTGAATTGACTGCTCTTAGAGGCTTGTTATACTATAGTAATAACAGCAATTGTCAAAAAATGTTCGATTATACATATTTGTAATCAATCATATGGTTGTTGTTCTTGCTGGCCGTCAAATAATTATGGATTTAATTATCCAGACGAACGCCGAAAACCTATACAAATTGTGCTCTATCTGTATATTCGATGAATACGAAATTAACTATTGTGTGTCTATATAGGTAATGCAATTATTACACAAAGGCAATAAAGCACGTACAATTGAACCAACAGCAATGAACCAGACATCGTCCAGAAGTCACGCTTTATTAAGTGTAACAGTTAAACATTCTGTACCATTAGATAAAGAGAATAAAGATCGTTTAAGGATGCGTATCAAGCAGGGACGTTTATTTATGATTGATTTAGCCGGTTCGGAACGTGCAACAAAAACAAAAAATCACGGAAAACGATTGCAAGAAGGTGGTCATATCAACAGGTCTGCATGCAGCCATATCACACAAAAAATTGAATTATTTACCTTTTATTTTTTCTCGATTTCAGATCACTGCTGGCATTAGGAAATTGTATTAATGCATTAGCTGGTGGAGCACGCTATGTTAATTATCGTGATTCGAAATTAACACGTTTATTAAAGGATACACTCGGTGGTAATTGTAAAACTGTAATGATTACACATGTAAGTCCATCAGCTAATCAGAAAGATGAATCGAGAAATACTTTAACGTACGCTGATAGGTAAATAAATGCACGAAATGAACTATTGATAGTAACTAGATTTAAATTAAGTGTTTACTTACTAGTATTACCTCTCCAAGGATATTATAGACAAGGATTTCAGGTCTAATTTGTCTGTCAAAAATGAGACGAGCGTGACGTAGATAGTATGGCTATACTATAATATGGTAACATTGTTATTAATTTTTGTTATTACAATGTTAATAACATTTGTAATTCAAAAGTTGTTGAATTATACAGTTTATAAATTAAAAACCATAGCTTCCTAATTACCTAAACGGTAAAATAACTAAATTAAATATGACAAACTGATAATGAGATAGCAATACAATGACGTCACAGCTTTGAAAAAGCGATACACACAGAAATATGGTTACATTTGTTTTGACCTAAGCTGCTAAAGTCTGTTAGTGTAAATAGAGTCAATCTTTTCTATGAAACAGAACTGTCCTCTTAGTGGAGGAAAAATGCACTTGTATCTGTATTTATTGTCTGGCTATCGATACAACATTGTTCTTATTTTGATTCTTTTTATCTATTGACGTTTAACTCATTCTAACTAAATCTACCATTTCTACTATATAATTTTTATTCCTTTATAAATTCTAGAGCTAATAGCATTTCAACAAAAGTAGAACGTAATGTTTTGGATGTGTCCTATCAGGTCACTCAATATCAAACGGTTGTCAATGAACTTAGAGCAGAAATATCAAGGTAAGAATTTCCTGATATTAGCAGGTCAAGGTGAAGAGGTTTTAACAATAGTGCCTGGCACATTGAAACCTCTCTTTCTAGATCTCTAAATATATTCACTCACTACTCATTATGTATGTATATATATAAATATTATAGATTACAAACGAAAATGAAAGAAGAACGGCCACGATCATCAACAGAGGATCCAAGTCGTAATAAAAATACTGCAGAACGTGGTGAAGAAGTACGAAATTTACGTGAACAAATTGTTGACACGTTTAAAACACAAATGAAATTACGTAGAAAATTAATGGAAATCGACGCTCACTTATTAGGTGAGTGATTACGTTTTTTCTGTTGTGTCAATAACTGAATATAAATTAATTAGGATTGGGAATGGAAGCGGAACGGCAACATCTAATCATATCACATTGGGAATCGAGAAATAATAAATTATATAAGAACAATGTAAACTCGAGCAGAGCCAAAACACAGCAAAGTCTGCGGTAAGTATAAACTTACCGTTGTCAAATAATATCATGCAAAATTTTATTAAATTCCAAATAGAAGACGTCGATTAGTCAGTGCTGATGGTTTTCGATCAGCTGGAAATGAAGAAAATCAATCTAGTAATCATAATAATAATAATGATTTTGATAATGATGAACCGGATGAGGAACTGGCCGTACAACAGGCATGGAATGAATTGGCCGATATTGAACGTGAACAGGAACGATGGAATGAATTGAAAGGGCACATTGAATCGAAATTAGAGAATTGTCGACAAAGAGGTGTAACATTGGAAGATGTATGTATTGATAATAATCGGGAATGTCTAGTAATATAGAATGTCTCCAAGTAATAGTACTATATTTTCGGAATTGTAATATCTGAAAAGAAACTGGTTACTTTACGAATTGAATTTTTAAAAGCAATTTTCCCTCTTTCGATCTGAGAATCAATTATTATGGCTGATCATAGGAGCAAAACTCCGAAGTCATTTTTACTCTGTAACTTTGAAATTATTAGATTCTTCTTGTCTTATAAAGAGAAATGCTGAAAGGCGCATCACGCTAGCTTTAATTATTAGAGAAGATAACCGCGTAAACACAGCATTTGATACACCCCGTATACGTCTGGTATTTTTTTAAATGATTGAAAATTTTTTTTGAAGAATTGAAATTCGGCTGCGCCCAACTAATTCCTTTGAATTTTTATTAATATAATTTTTTTTTAAATAAACATTAATTTCAAATTTTCAGTAGTTGACTGATTAAATTTCGATTCCTTCCAGAAATTACCATCACTTTTATCATCAGATGATGAAAGAGAAATCTTAGCATTAATTTGTCGTGTACACGAATTAGAAGCGGACAAAATGGCATTACAATCTGAACGTTTAGTTAGACAACACGAATTGAAGCGAAGAGATTTACTAATATTACGTTACGATAGACAGCGACAATTATGCGAAGAAATCATAACACGACAAAGACAGTTAATTGAAGGTAAGCTTATCTAAGATACAGGGTGGCTGGTGGTAGCAGTTGCTATAAATTGGCATTCATATTTTATTTCAGAATTAAAAATTAAACTTCCATCAGATCTACAAGAATTGTATTTAATGTATCAACAAGAAATCCATGCTGAAACGTATACAGATTTCAATGCCCCACCAGCATCGACAAGTTCAAATAGTAAATTATTACCACCAATAAACAATATGTAAGTATATATACATTATATGTATGTACATATATGTATATGTACATGTTTTTATTATTATTTTTTATTATTTCCTTTTTTGTTTAACTGTAATTAGTGATTCTCTATTTCGTCGTTCAATGACAGCTCTTTCGGACTCGAGTAATTCAGCACCATCGTCATCGGAAAGTGTTGGAGGTGTTGCTGGTGCTGGTGCCGATGATAAAATTAACGCTTTAAAAGATTCTAGCATCGATAGAGTTATGGGGCAAGCAGTTGGTAGGACTGTATTAGGTGCAAGATTACCTCCATTACCATCTAGTCCGCCACAATCATATAAATTGTCATCGAGAAATTCAGCGCAGTAAGTTTCATTAATATCATTTTAATCACAGAACTAAATGTAATTAAGACAATCGTTTTGTTTATTTCAGCACAATGAAACGATCGACTAGTGAAAATTCATTGCGAAACAACCATTAACCATTAGGATAGAGAGATATTATAAGTTAACAGAATTCCAAATATTTTATTTTATTTTTTGATTTAACCATATAGGAATCATTCCATTAGATATATTTATAATATGCGTATTATAAAACATAAACGAAACTCCAATAAAATATATTGTACAAAAGGAAAGTTAATGGAAAGAAAATTCTAGCTTTACGATCAATCCATATTGCTATTTCTTGGGGTGTCATTTCGGTAAATTGATTTTGTTGTTGTTGTTGCTGTTGTAGAGTAGAGGGAATATTAATGGTGATAGGGACTGTTGTTGATTCACTTTCTTCGATATAATTATTATTATTAGTATCACCACGGGAAAAGGGTTCGTTAGTTCTTGGCACTTCTAATGAATTTGTTGAACTCTGTAACGAAAAAAAGAAAACGTAAATAACCTTGATATTTTCGTTGACAAAGAAGGTTCTTTATGTTCGGATAGTGTGAAGGTTGACAAGAATGGTATGTCTAACTAAACCTACTCCTAGACATAATAATGTGGGTCAATATCATCTGTGAGTAAGATGCTAAATTATGCGCACATTAATTAAAAATAATCTATAATTAAGGAAGTGATAAATCAATGCCGAAAAGCAATGGATTTGATGATGAAATGATACACTTACATAAGTACTTTGATACTTTGAATCGAAACTGGTAAAAGATTGTGACTTCCGTACTTCCTTTCTAGCCAATCGTGGCGACAATGCACCTTTTATTATATATTTACTACTCTGTTTTGCCATTTCGACTTTTTTCCTATTTAAATAAACAAAGAAATAAATAATTGAAATAATATAAATGCTACTAAGCATATGCATACATACCTACGTCTCCAAATAACATTAACAAAAGCGAATTCAGCTAATGAACAAAAAATGAATGTGGCAAGACCGAAAAACCATATTTCACTTGCCTTTACATAACTGACTTTCGGTAGATTTTTAGTTACATTTCCATTTAGTGTAATGAATGATAACATAGTTGCTGTACCTGCAATAATAAACAATATAAAATAAATATAGTAAAATGCAGGGTATTTTATTTGAGATCACGGTACAAATACATAAGCCATAAGAATTATTGATCTTAACCAAGTAACCGTCAATCATTTAAAATGCTCTTGTATAAGTCGACGCATCGAATCAAGTTTTAAATATTTACCTAGAGTTGTTCGAGCTGGAGCTGCTTCTGCTGCTATCCAAAACGATACCCATGACATAAAAACGAGCAGAACTGATGGTAGAAAATATTCCAAAATGTAATAACCAATTTCCCGTTTTAATTTAAAATATAAAATGACTGAACTGTAGCCGTCATCTAATTAAAGAATATGTATTAATAAAGATATATCCACTTGTATATTGCAGTTGGCTATAAATTGTACTTTTACCCCATCTGGTTCTTATATTGGATAATTGAAATGTTTTCTCACTATCTGTCCAAATTTCATCTAATGCAAACTCTGTTAGATGTAAGCTTTCCTCTAAGATGTATGGATTTTCTTTTACCCAGCGTAATTGTAAGTTTGTATAATTATATGTCCCTATAAAATTAGAAGATTGTAAGAATATGTTGATATATAGTCGAAATGAAGTACAAAGAGTGTTATACTATAATCTACAATCACTTTATGAGGATATTTGTATTGTATTTTATGCGCTCTTACTCATTTTTTCAGAACGAATGCTCGTCAAACGAGTGTTGTCTGTGTAAACTAAGAGTGGAATTATCCAACGTCGTAAAGGTAATTTTTATTTCGTAAACATAGGTTTAATCACTGAAAATTAAAAGCACGGTTATACAATTTCTTAAATCGTAATCAGAAATTTAAAAAAAATGCATTGAAATGAAATGGATGACCAGCATTGAAAAAATGATCAATTATACTAAAAAAAGGTAAAAGTAACTAATAGATAATAAAAAAATTGTAAATAAACGATTCAAATCGTCACAACAATCGACATAAATCATCATCAAAAATAATAGTTTGTTTAGATTTCTATATATAGTTTCTGATCAATGTGGGGCACGACAGAGAACTTGCGCTAGTGGTTAAAAAAAAAGAACACACACGAGTTTGATCTAGAGGATGGACGTTTAATTGTACTATTCTACCCATCTATCGTACCTAAATTCAATAAATCCGCTGCATGTATTTAGAATCTGTATACTATATGGTTACTTAACAGCAGGCATGATTACTGAACACCATACCGCCTAAGATGATATCTTCTAATCATATACATTATTAGGACTCTAGTGCCAACTTTATATCAAGATTGACGTACTAAAATTACGACTATGTTTATGCATTAATCTTACGTAGTTGGATAATCCCCCTTTAAAATTTACGTCGACACTAACGGATAACAACTAATAGTCATATTGCGGATAGTACTTATTTCAGATTGTACAGACTCTACATAATATTGTTCTTACAGCTAGTCCACGTAATGCGGCACAATTGTTTATCAAATGGAAATTTTCTTAAGTCCATCCAGCAGTAGAATGTCGTTGTCATTCTATATGAATATGTCACTTCTCCGAATGGACTAATTTTAATAAATACATCTTTTCTACAACAAATATGACGTCATATAAGAAAATTGTCCTCAAATTATCAATGCTCGTTTTTTTTTGTTAATAATCCTACTCATCTAATCCCATAAGATTCGAACTTCGCTCATTCTTTACAACTAAATGCGGCAACCATATACGATTCCTTAAAGTTTCTTTTCCAACAATGATTCCTCGGTTTGGTGATATTTTCGTATAATTTAATCGTTCATCAAGAAAACTGAGTTGAATCAGTAGATGGGATTTAAATTGCTGGAAAAAAATAGGGTTAAAACCGATCACATATTAGATTTGTAAATATACGCACAGTGTGTATACATAAACAGTGCTTATTTTACTGGCGCAAGCGCCAAAGCATTACGTCTTAAAACTAATATCTTTATTCCAGGCATTAGCGTAATATTACATTGCACCAGCTGGGCATGCGTAAAAGGACTATGGTGTATTACTCGATATACGCATGCTCAGTTAGTTGTAGTACAGCAACATTAGGTTTGTTCAAGCAAGAAATCTAAAATAGTTCTTGAACCGAGCTAGTATTTCAGTACTGTTGGAATTCTATGAGAATTGAAAGTTAAAGAAAAAATTCGAGCTACCAGTAAAACACTAATATAAAAACATTTGCCTAAATGCACACTATTTTTTTTTATTTTTTACTTTTGATTTCGAATTCTTCAATAATTACGTTAATAAATAATTTTAGGTTAAAGATAATATGGAACTATACATTAGAATTTGAAATACTCACTTTCTTATAAAAATTTGGAAAACAACTCTAGAATGGTTTTTTTAAAATTCTGTATTGATGGAACAGAGAATTGAAATTCCAATTAGTTACAAGATACTGTTGACACACACTTTTAATTATGCGCATGGTCAGTTAGTTTTAGAACGAAAATATTACTTAGCTGGAACAAATTTATATTGTTTCTTCGCTTTCTATACACTGCTGTTTAAAATTAACACAAGTATAGATAGAGGTAAACAGAAACACACACCGTATTATCAACAGTTTCAATATGTTTAATATCAATTTGGAAATTTACTACGATTGGCAGATCAGTGGGTGGCCGTACTAAACGATCATAACGACAACTAGATGTGAATAATGATAGAAATGCTTCTTGTGTTAAATTGTCCATCATCGTTGATGGATCTAGTGGAGGACAATCGTCAGCATTATTATAGTTATTATTATTATTTTCCAAAATTCCAGATGTTGGGCTACAAACAATTAAAGTATAATTATTGATAAAAGTACAATTTCCGATTGAATTAATGAATTATTATAATAGCACACTTACCTGACTATTTCGCAATTTACATAACAAATAAATAATAAAAATAAAAAAACGAAAAGAACCATCTTTAAAACAACCTATTTGTTTATTTAAAACATCTACTGATAGATAGTTGAGTATTATAACTACTATGTGCTAATAATTATTGGGTTCATTTATACCTATAGGCATCTGTATATAGAAGAAATCTAATTATGTACACAAAAGGAACGATAATAATTTAGGTGCTAAAAAGATAAATTATAAAGTACGACAAGAGAGAGAATGGAAGTGAATAAATAAATAAACAAACGAATGAAAAATATACATATGATCATGATGATTACGATGATGATGTAGATATCTATTGATATAAGCTAGTTTAAATTAAGAAGTTATAGTCAGCGAATAAATTTACATAAATTTTATTAATTGGATCGAATAATTTGCTAATAATTATCTGGCCATAAAGAACTATTTATTTTATCTAAAATGTACATAAAAGTTGCTAATATTTGAATAAATTCGGCAATTCGGGTTTTAATTGTAGGTAACTATTTACATGTGTAATCCATAATAGAGAAATTGTTGCTAATACTTTCATTAAATAAATAAATATATATAACAAATATAATATGAAAATATCAATATTTTCATAAGCCTCAACTTAAACTATTTGTGTAAACATTATGTGAATAGTTAATCGAAAATTAACATTGTCTACAATCACAAAATATTGTTTCACTTTTGTTTGCATTTAAAAGCAAAGAATTGCATATCCTTAAATAAATTGGTAGAAAAAAACGTTATAGAGATATATGAATTTAGGGCAAAAAGTGATACTTTGTTATCGCTCGCATCTTGCGTTCTCGCATAAAACAAATGAATAAACATCGAAAGGAATAAAGCATCACGTTTTGCTTTAAGTACATAGCTATTATAGGAGCTTTTGCACATTCCTTTGTCTTCAATTCAAACGAAATATGCTTCAATTGAGTTTCAATTTTATTGACGCATGCGCCTAATCATTAAGTCAAAAAAAAAAAAAAACTTTATACCAATGCATTGGGGTAAAATTATTCTGCACCAAATAATTGGTCGGAACAAAATAAAAATGCCTTTTAACTAACAAGAATGTATTTGTATTTAAACCTTATACTACATTTATTCAATTCTTATGAAATAAATACTCTGCTACTTTCTTAACTCCTACAACGCATAAACAAAACTCCAATAGAACAAATTAAAAATAAAAAACGCAACGGGAAAAACAATTCTCGATTTCTTATCAATCCAATTGGCCACTTCGTGTGGTGTCATGGTTGTCCATGTTACATGTAAATTATTAGTATTATTATTGTTATTATTCGATTTTATGGATTTTGTATCTAATGGATCTGGATCTCTACAAACAACATCCGGTTCATCATCGATTTTAACTACTTCATTTTCACCAGTATTTGTTGTACAAACTATTGATGGAAATTCCTGAAAATCCGATAAATTATAATGTGGAATACATTTACGTAACACAAAGTAAATTCCAGTATAAATGTGGCAGTACTTATACTAGCATATAGCATACATAGTCACTCTGTATATACATATACTTAGTTATGGTAATACTAGATGAAATTCTCAGATGTAATTTGTGAAACTTACATGAACAGTTAAATAATTATTTCGAGAAATGTTTGAATCGCTTTTCTCATTCAGACTTGATAACGAACGACTTTTATAGTATAAATTATTAAATGATTCAGATCTCCTTAACTGCCTTCTAGCAAGACTTGGTGTCATTGCACTTTTTAAAATATATTTGCTACTTGCCTTTTTCAATTCAACTTGTTTCCTAAAAATTAAAAAGTCAAATACACTTAAAATTTCATTATTCGATTGATTATACTCTGCGCCTTCACCATTACAGCAAGAATATTTTGATGTATTTCAAACAAATGTATTTCAAACAAATGTATACTTCTTCCAATCTTAACTGAGTAGTAGAGCGCAATATTTAGCGAATACTATGGAGATCTATAATAAGAAGTAGAATCGACCTAAGAAAAGTTAAAATATTTGTAGGTCAGAAAATTTTTTGTCCATCAGAGGGATTCGCGTATTTTTCGGTAATTGTTAGATCAGTGACGTGCCCTGTTATTGTTTCGTTTTCAAATTCAACATTTTACGTAATAAATTAACAATTATTTTTGTAATATACTTTTACCAATTGTTATAGCACGTCACTGATCATAAAATTAATAAAATGGGGAAAAAACACAAATATGCCCATTTTTTAAATATCAACAGTTGTGTTAAATTAAATATTTATTTTTACAATCATAGTTTTAATCTGCTGTCATAAAATCTATGATTTTCCTTAAAAATAAGAAAATTTGATTTTCTCATAAGAGCAATATTAAAAACTGTTGTCTCAGTTGGTCGCTCAGTGCCGCCGCGTGGCAGCCCGTTTTTTTTTCTAGTGTTCACTCCTTCTTATAGCCGTCCATAGTGAATGCATTCATTCTTTTTACAGTGAAAGCCTAATACGGCTACAATCTATTGACTGTTTAACAATCAATAGAGTCTATTCTCTCTTTATTTAATTATACCTCCGTCTCCATATTACATTAACAAACGCAAATTCCGCCATAGAACAAAAAATGAAACTTGAACATCCCAAAAACCAAATTTCACTCGCTTTTATGTAACTGACTTTGGGCAAGTTTTTCGTAAGGCCTCCATTTAATGTTATGAATGAAAGCATTGTGGCAGTACCTGTATATTAATACAATTGAATTAAATAACTGTGATGACACACTGTGGTGTGCTTTGAAGAATTTGTAATTGAACGTTTCTACCTAAAGTTGCTCTAGGTGCACTGGCATCAGCCTGTAACCAGAATGTTACCCATGATGTTACGACCAAGAATATTGATGGTAAAAAATAATCCATTATGTAATAACCAATTTCTCTACGTAATTTGAATTCAAAGGTAAGCGAACTGTAATTACCAACTACAAAAAAAAAGATGTATAAAATATAAATCCAACTGACATAAGAGCGCGAGTGCTCTAATATATACATAGATGACCTCCTATACGCAATTTTTAGCAACTGTTACACTGAACATTTGTCAACACAGACATTTTGTCAGTTAAGCAACTTAATTAATATATAAATTGATGTTTTATAATTTTTGTAATTCATAAAACGTTATTTAATTAGATATAGGCTCAATTTAATAAAAAATAAAAGCGAAAAATAATTGTCTAATGGCGGCAAGGAAAAAGAATATTGAAGAACGTTTGGATATTGCATGGATGGAATTATCGCTAGATGGTGATAGTTTACGCAGTTCAACAGATTGAATAATTATTCATTTCATTCTTTATTAATTCATTACAGCTCCAGAAATTTATAATCCTGTTGCTGAACAAACTCAAGCTTTACGACAATTATGTGAAATAGTTCATTTTTTCCTTCCCATTGTGAAATTAGGTGTTGGTTTTATTTATTTTAATGACTGCCCAACAAATCCATGGATTCCATATTATATTATAATAGGAGGTGCTACTTTACTCCAAAAGGTTATTATACAGTCATAAATTCATATCAAACTCATCTGCAGGTATTTTACAATTGTTCTTCCTAATGAGTTTATTATATGGAATATTTAGGAAACCAGTAGTGCTATTTACAATTGGAATTATATATGTTGTTTGGACAATGATAGGTATTACACTTAATAATTAATAAGTTTTTTTTTTAAGTTAATTCTTTTCTAGCGTCGGTTCAAATATTTGTTGAATGGAAACCAGATTTTTTTATTGGTGGCTGGCGATATTGTAATCGAAATTTATTTTACTTTAGTTTTTATTGCAGTGTAATTGAATACGTTATATTTTCAATTCTTGTTTTGTACGTTTGTATTCTGTTTGCATATAAATAAAATCAGTTTAAAAAAGTTTTTTTTTATGGAACTTTGAATGAAACTAATCTAACTGTCTGCTAGATGGCGCTTCTACAAATCGCATATATGTGCATATGCGATGCATAAAATGTTTGATAAAATTTAGCTGATTAGGGGAACCTGATGAGAAACTGATTTTTTAGTTTAGTTTAACTACAGCAGCTAATATTCGGATATCGTTAGTTGCAGTAATTAAATGTATAGTATATATAGGATTATCATATATGTATATGTTCGAAAGCGCATATAATATATGGTTGCCTGTATTTTCAATATTATGATCAATGCACTAAATAAAATTAGTAAAATGATAGAGATAAATTAAACTTATTCAATTAAGAATTGACATTTAATGAAACCCAAATACATACCGAGACCACCAGTGGCAAAAGAACCCGGAACGATTCTTTCATCAGTCCAAAATGAATCCAGAACAAATTCGGTCAAATGAAGATTTCTAGCCACTTGCACTGGATTATGATCGATCCAATGTAACTGCAAATTTCTTGTATCATATGCCCCTATAGATTTAATGTAAATATTATTGAACTTAAAATAAACATGTATGATATATATTTACAACTGATCCAAGTAATTTCGCATATTTGATAATCAAATGGAAATTTCTTCAAATTCATCCAGCAGTAAAATGTTAATGTCATACGATATGAATATGTTACATTCCCATTTGGTTTGATTTGTACAAAAACATCTTTACCATTTAATCCCATCAATGATGATTCCCTGGAATGAAATCATCATGACATACGAATATACTCAGTTACAAAAAAAATCTACATGTATCAAATAAAAATGGAGTTACAATTAAGTAGGTATGTAAAAGAATAGTCTCATAGTTAGATCATAGATAGATTTCATAGTCTTATATAGATTTTCATTTTTATATTACAGTTATATTATATAGTATAAAATATTCATATACCTTTCGTTTTTAATTATTAAATGTGGCACCCATATTTTATCTCTTAATGGTTCCTCTCCTTGAATATTTCCTCTTCTTGGCGAAAATGTGTCATATTTTAAACGATTGTCCTTGTATATTAATTGCACCAGAATGAATGCCTTCATTTGCTGTAAATACACATATGCAAATTAGATAAATTAATATAACATATGAAAAAATAAAATAGCCACGCTGTCATTATCAAATTCTACTAGCGAATTTACCATATAAACAAATTAATGATTCCTACCCAATTAATCAATTTCTCAATTTTTACCTGTGGATCAGATGATTCAATATGTGTTAAATCAATTTGTACATCGACTTTTAATGGCTCCTGTGTAATTGGTTTAATTAATCTATCATAACGACAAGAATCAGTTAATTTCGATGTAAATTCTTCTTGCGTTAAATGATCCATTTCGCCTAATAGTTTCAATGGAAGGCAACTGATATCCACTGGACGTGTCGTTGTTGTTGGTAGAAGAAATGCTGGTAGCTTTGTTATTGTAGGTGCAGGTGCAATTGAGGTTGGTTTAATTGGAGTAGTTTGAATTGAAACTAAAATTAATATGACACATTGTGAACTAATTCAGCTGATGCTATAGTCCATGGTAATTTCATCGAAAATGATGGCCTACTCTTGACCGTCCACCCCTAAGATAATTGTATCTAAAACTTTACCATTTCTTGTTAAATTCTGATAAGGAATCCGTTGAATTTGTGATACTTGAACGGCAGCAAATAATTGTGATTTATTTCCTTTTGATTGGAGTTTAGTACCTGCTACTGATTCCGTTGGTAATGGTTCACTAAAAATAGCAATAAAAATTAATCGAATTGGAGCAAAATATAAATAAAAAATCTATTAGACAAGTAGGTATATAGATATCGTACATTTGCCTTGATGACGATGACCTTATATCAAGCGAACATACCAAATAGGATGTAATATTATAATTATTAATTATCAATCATTTTATAATTAAATTATCACCTTTTCCCTTTGTTTTTAGCTTAAATTCTTCTATAGACAATGTATATACAATTGGCAGATTGTTATTAATAGCATAAATCAATTGTTTGTATAAGTATAATTCGTCATTAGAAAACTGTTTGTTCTACACCAATTTTAACCAAAAACAAGGAGAAATAAAATGTTACTGTGATTTTATTTGATATATTTTTTAATTTAATTTTTGACCAAAACGATATTGATTATAATCCTTGGAGCGTTTCAAATAAACACAATAATAATAATAATTATTATTATTATTTCCTAAATTGTATTATATGAAACACCGGTTTCAGCTATGATTAACTTTGAAAATATAAAAATTAAAAAAATCCAAGGAAAAGTGAAAAAGAATAATTAGAATTATTAAATAGTTTGGAAATTTTGGTTAAAAATTGATTTAGATACTAAAAAAAAAAAAACATATTTCTTGTTACATATCTAGATTAAATTAGAATAAATTAGATTGGTCCTAAGAAATAACAATTAAAATTTAAATAATCCGTTGAATCATTGGAATAAGCCGCGGGTAAACCCGTGTTTAGTAGTTTGAATGAAAAAACTGATAAATTATCTAGAGAAAACCCTAATCGGTGTCTACAAGTAGGCTATCTAAATACCATTTCGTTATCACTAGTTATGGGTTTAATTAATTTCTTTACATTTTACACTATCTGCCACACTTACCCATTCATCCCGCCCAGGCAATTAAACATAATAAAAAATACAATCATTACACAATTATCACCTACTGATTTAATCATATTGTTTTTATTCTATTCAGATAAAATTCGTAATAAAATAGTAAAAATTGATCTACTACTAACTGATTAAAAAATCTTGCTCTGCTATTAATTAATTCATGATTGTTTGCGGTAAAAAATTGAAGGAAAAAATTGCTATTTTTTTATCAGGCAACAAACGTGTGCAAAATGTAAGTTCATAAAATCTAAGTCAAAATAAGTACCTTATAGTAGATGAAGTGGGAGAGGAACTGAAAGAAGGTGACGGAATCCTTCTCTAGAAATTTAAATAAAAATACAATGATTAAGAAGAAATGAGATAAATTTGTATTAATTGTTTATCTAACATTTGATTAAAATCAGTTAAGGTGTGTTTGTGATATGTTATTAATCTGTATAATAAATTAGAACACATCGGTGCGCGCTTTGATTTAACCGCATTAACAAACAAGAATAAAACGCGCTTATCTAGTATATAGATTGCGATCAAATATTATTGACCAAGCACTGAGTCAATTAGTTAAACATCCTTGTAATAAAAATTAGGGATTGTTTAGAAAGATATTTTTATTTACTTAAAATTTGTATAGTAAAAATTAATTATTTTAATTAAATAAGTAAAAATTTTTCCACCAGATGAATTTGGTGGTGATAAAATGGTGAAGGTGCCATTTTGTATTACCGTTAGATATATACTGTGCAAATTTAAATGAGAACAACTGTAACGCCCACTTCGAATACAACGAGAAAATAGGTCAATATTGAGTTGTAATATCATAAGCTGTAATTAGATTTTCAATCGGTTCTACTTAAAATAAGTAGAAACGAGGTTAGAATGAAATCTTGGCTGGTTTTACGTTTTCAAAATACTCCCATTGTTGAACATGGAAAAAGACTTTTTCTAGTCGAGGCAACTGATTATTTCAATGATGAAAACATTTAAATCTTAATAATGTATTGAAAAGAAATTATAAAATACATCTTACATTAAACTTTTTTGGAATTATAAACATATTATCCTTATGTATGACTTATAAGCAAATAGACACTAGAATTTTAGCTTAAAATTTAGAACCATTTAATAATTAAACATGTCGACTTAAATCTACTTACATATACTATAAATATGTTTTTTAACTAATCTAATAAAGTAAGTAGCAATAAAATTTGTGATATGAATTGTGCGATATTAAATGTGCTTAATCCATTATTTTATACCTATATGTGTAATTTAAATGTGCCAAAATGTCAAGTAATTATTGAGCTTAATAGATAAAAGCATGCAACAAAGGCAATACAAATTTTTAAAAAAAGAATAAATGAATGAAAATCTATCATATTAATAAGATTATTCAATCGCTAATTTCTTGCTTCTCGAATACACATAGAACATGGCCAAGTCGCTCTAAACTTTTCCCAATACTTTCATTATTCTTAATTTTTTGCAATGCATCATGTACTTGATTCTTCTTTAATATTTTAGCAACTGTCTCGGATTGTATCAATTGTTCAAATAATGCTAAACAATTATGTATGGTCTGATGATCCCATTTGTCGCCATATTTACTTATTGCCAAATATAAATTCTTTCCAATATCCGTTTCACATAAAATTGCGAAGTACTGATCACATTCTTCTCGTGTATGTTTTTCCGTATTACGTAAACTAACAGCCAGTATTGTTAATGCAATAAATGCCTCGTTTTGCATCATACCATAATTTGATAGAATCATATCAACTATACATTTAACACTATCTTTTACTGATAGAAACGTCGAGAATGGTGCACTTGAACGGGAATTTTTTATTAACCAACAAAAAATCCTTGGAATTTCCCCACTAAAAATGATACAAATTTAAATGAAACAAAACAGCTAAGTTCATTTTTTCAAGACCCCATCTTTTGTGATTCAGATTTATATTCTACCATCTACAATTAAATGCACAAAAGTGTAATCTTACGTCATACTTAGTAAAAAACAGTATATCAACATCATAAACAATTATTTATAAAAATTTACTATTTATTTTTATATTAAATTGAATAAGTGAAACATATCGAATTAAAATAGTTAAAGTGATTTGTTTATCTTTGTCTATACTTATACGATATTAATCATTTTTAAATAAATCTATAACAATTGTTTTGATTATATGTATTTAAAACAATTGCCGTAAATGAAAAATTCTAAAAATCGATTAAAATATCAATACAATTCCAAAATTAATATTGGCAACATTGCATAAAAATTATGACTTAATACTGTGACGTGAAATCATATCCTTTTGCTTTAAATTGTAGTAGAATCTATATATCGTATACAGGGTGGTTTTTATAGGGTCATTTTCAATAAGTAACTAGTTGCTAATAGAGCGAGACAAAAAAAAATTTCTCTTGTTTTTATATCTAAGGTGTAGTAACATTAGTTTCCAATGTATACTACCAATGTATTTTGGTATCAAAATTAGAAATGTTAAACTTCTTTGAGGTTAGACAACAAAAGTTATTCAGACAAGAAGCCATAGAAGTCTACCCTCTATACATATAAGACGGAGCTCAAAATAATATTTATTAATAAGTATTACATCACTCCAACATGATCGCTATGATAACGCCAATAAACTAGTCGTTCAATAAAATATTCCCTGGACAATAAATCACGAGCCACTTCTGATTGACCATCAATAACCATACGATAGGTACCAAGTAACTTAAAAATGACTAAAAAACGTTCCTGCATCAACATTGGATATAAAACATCGATTATACCATCTTCAATTGCCTATAGAAAAAAAAAACATGAAGAAAACTAATCTTGAATGGAAAAATCTCAATACTAACCCTTGATTTATTTTCGTACGGTATAACTAAATTTCGAAGTGTACTTAATATTGCATATTGTAAGTTTACATCACCGGAATCAGTTGATTTATTGCAATTTTTCAATAGATTTATCAATTTTTTGGCCACACCATTTTGTACCATTTGGATGCAATGTAAATCAGTTCTCGCGAAATTGCCAATAGCCAAAGTTCCTGGAAAACAACCATAATAGTATATGATATAACCAGTATGAAATGGAGGTTATTTTACGAGTTTTACACAACGTCTGTTCTTTCCTGGAGAGATCTATAATAAGAAGCAGAATGGACCTAACAAAAGTCGAAATATTTACGGATCAGAAAATTTTTTGCCCATTAGAGAGATTAGTGTTACTACTGCTGATTGTCAGATCAGTGACGTGCTTTGTTATTCTTTCGTTTTCAAAAAATTTTCAAATTTTATATTAATTGTTATATTTAAAATAATCTATGGTATTCTAAACAAACCATATAACTAATAAATAATTGTTAATAAAAATTTCGAAATAAATTTTAGAAACTAAATGAACAATTATTTTTATAACATATTTTTATGCAACCCTATAGCGCGCCACTGATCATGAAATGAATAAAATGGAGAAAAAAACATATTTTCATTTTATTTTCTGGTGTTCACTCCTTCTTATAATTTTCCATAGTTTTTCCTTAAGATTACTTTAGTTGGAAAGTAATTTTTAAAAATTTATAGAGCTGCCATCTGTGATCCATATTTGAAATAGGCAGTAATAGATGGTGCATCAATAGTGCGTAGGTAATTAATGGTAGGTATTAATTAATACGATTCATTTCGGAAAGGTAGTTCTTTATTACTTAGAAAAACAATCACTATTTTCTGATGGATTGCCATTCTAAGAAACTTTGTGTAATACGTTTCTGTGTTGCAACGATTGCAATGCTAATCACCAACAGTTACATAATGTGAATATTACGCAACAGTCGAAAGAAATAACAGTTTACTTCGAACAATTTTATAGTTAAAAAACGCATACCAGTGCAAAGTAAATCTTTATCGTTCGAATCCAACCAGGCTAGCATATTCTGATAAGTTCGCCCTTGTCCATTTTTGTACAAAAAATCCCAGCAAACATCACCTGTTAAAATCAATACAATCAAATCGCAAGCCATCTTTAATATTGAACGACTGTCTGCATCGTTTACTTTATCTCTGAAATAAATTTCATTTATTCGAAAGTACTCTTAATGTAATACGACTTTCAATTTAAGGCTGCCTTAATATACTTGTAAACTGAACTTTAAATTTAAACTGGTTTTAGGAAACCGAGAGTTAAAACAATTAATTACCGATGTTTTTCAATTAAATCATATAATAAATCGCATATTCCCTCTTTGGCCAATAGACATTTGATATCGTTATTCTCTAGTAGTGAATAAAATATTTGCAAACATAACACAGAAATAACAGGTATTTCAGAAACTTTAAATATTTGAAGGATAATATTTATTAGATTTTCAGAGAATGCATAAACTGTCCCATCCAAATAATCGGTTAATATATTTAAAATGTTTAGCATCGATGTAAGCATGACTTCATTTTCTATTAATGATGGTTCCTAGAAAGTAGCCGAAAAGTCAGACGAATGGAATTGTGCGCATCTAACACGCAAATTTTTACCTTGAATTTAACTAAAAGGTCCTCGATGATTTGTAATATGCCTTCTTTCAAGAAACTATTCGAGATCTCATCAAATGTACTTAACAGATTCAATATTAAACCGCAAACTTTTACAGTCAATAAGCTATTGCTATCATTTCGAGAATTATCTTGGAATATATCGAGAATTCTTTTGATTCCAATTTGATCAATTAATTTCGTTGCATCCTCATTTTCATAGCAAATATTACCCAATGCTCTAATCGATGTAAATATTAATTCCGGCGAATCTAGGCAAAAGAAAAAAAAACTAGATATTTATTTACTGTTTTCAGCTATAATCAGTTAATTACCAGATTTTAAGAAACTCATAAGTTTCCTTATAACATCCTTATGTGAAAACATTTCTCTATTATCTTTTTGCTTACACATCTCAGCTATCGCTTCTGCAACTGTAATTTTGATGGATGCTGTCTCACTACTTAGCAGTTCAACAAATAAATCTAAATAATCGATATTAATCATCGTATCAGCATCTTTTATAATTAACTTTAGGTTGCTTATTATATCTTTTTCGTTTTGTGCTTTTATAGAGGTATTTAAATTATTAAAGATTAAATCCATTGTTCTAATGGATTAATTTTAGCAGGGAAAATAAGCTAAACAAATTAATAAAGTACAACTATTTGTTTAATAATAAATGAAATCAGCTGTTGCACCTTAATTACTTGGTTATAGATAGGTTTCTTCTTCTTTTTCCTCGCTTTGAAGGTTAAAATTTATGCAACTGATTAATCACTTCTTTCATGCAATTTTTATTTTTTTGCCATATTATTTGAATTTTTTAGTTTTAATTTATATCTGAGTGTAATTAATTTACATATTAAAACTTAATTGATAAAACTAAGCTAAACATACAATTTCCTTATCTGTTTAGTTGGCACTCAAGCACATAAACACGTTGTGTACCTCCACCTCTCATCTTTCCTACTTAAGTACTCTCTATTTATATGTATATTATTGTGTGTTTGCCTGTAAAGTCCAAAGTACATATATGATTTTATAGAAAAGTATATTTTGTTTAGAGTTACAGTTTAAGATTTCAGTTCCAGTCCAAAGTTTGTTCAATTGTTTTTCTTCACCTTTCATAATATCTGTATTAAGAATCTAAAAAGTGGATTTTTAATCAATATGTCTAATTTGCAAATATTTGGAGCCTTTTCTGGCAAATTAATGAGAATCAATAGGACATCTTGGAACTCAAGTAAGCTTGATTTACTATATAATAATATGCTTATGATGATATAATAACCATTTATGAAACTGAAATTATGTTATTCCAATTTTAGCAGTAAAAAGATACTTGTCAACAATCCCTAAGAAACATTTGGAAACTAAAGTAGTTGACAATGTGGCTGTTATTTATCTTAACTCACCAAATGCCAAAGTAAGAGCACTTGCCTAGAATTATATAACATGTACATTAAGTATGATTTAATAACTGTTCTTAATGACAACTAGTTCAATGCTATTGTGCAGATTAAATTCGATTACTGTTTTTATACAGGTCAATTCTCTCAATAAAGAGGTAGTGGATGAAGTGTCACAAGTTTTATCTAAAATTCAATCTGATTCTTCAATACAATCGAGTGTTTTGATTTCCAAAAAACAAAATTGCTTCATTGCGGGTGCTGATATTAATATGCTTGCTGATTGTAAAACAGCTGCAGAAGCCACACAAATCTCAAAGTATGTTATTAACCAATATGGTTCAAATAGTCTGTATTGTGCAAATAAAATAACACAGGATCACTGTAAATGATTGAAGTTAACAAGATGAGTTATAGGCAACTAATAATACAAATAATGGCGTGTCTTATCCAGGGGACATTGCGGTTTATCTTATAAAAAGTAATTTAATTGGATAATTGAGAATTTTACGTTAGAAAGTATCAGCTTTGAAATGAACAAAAATGATTTCTTAAAATATGTTTTAATGAACGTAAACATCATTGCTTCTTTTAACCAAAATTTGAATTGTATGGATCATCATATCCGTTCTTAGTCAGATTTCTCCATTAACAAACATTAAATTGCCATGTAACTTTCAATCTTTTATAGACTTATCTTGTACACTACACTTTTAATTCTCGTTATCTTTTAAATTATATTCATATTTTAGAGACGGCCATGTAATTTATAATGAAATTGAAAACAGTACGAAACCAATAGTTGCCGCAATTCAGGGTAGCTGCTTAGGCGGTGGATTCGAAACAGCATTAGCCTGCCATTATCGTATAGCAGTAAAAGATAAGAAAACAGTAATGGCTTTGCCAGAAGTAATGTTAGGACTTTTACCAGGTGGTGGCGGTACTATCCGATTACCAAAACTAGCTGGTATACTAACAGCTTTAGATATGGCCCTAACAGGAAAAAATATTCGAGCTGATAAGGCGAAAAAACTCGGTATTGTTGATCTTTTAGTTGATCCATTAGGACCTGGTTTGGATACACCAGAAAATTCTACTCGACAATATCTGGAGGATGTTGCTGTTGGTGTTGCCAAACAATTAGCTGCCGGTACACTGAAAGTCGATCGTGAGCAAAGTTTAACTGGCAAACTAATGAATTATGCTTTACAATATGATTTCGTTAAAAATAAATTATTCGAGAAATCTCGAAATCAAGTGTTGAAATTAACTGGCGGATTATATCCGGCTCCATTAAAAATTCTTGAAGTAATACGTACTGGTTTAGATCGTGGTACAGAAGAAGGTTTAGCAGCGGAAGCACAGGGTTTTGGTCAATTAGCTGCAACACCACAAAGCAAAGGATTGATTAGCTTATTTAAGGGACAAACACAATGTAAGAAGAATCGATTTGGTGCACCGAAAAAACAAGTGAAAACTGTTTCCGTTTTGGGAGCGGGTTTAATGGGTGCTGGTATTGCTCAAGTAACTGTTGATAAGGGTTATACTGTTGTTTTGAAGGATACTAATCCAAAAGGTTTAGCTAGAGGCAGACAACAAATTACAAATGCATTGAATACTGCTGTTAAACGCAAGAAGTACATTGGGTAAGAAATTAATATAATCAAAATATCTAGGATCTTGACGCACCAGCTTAACTGCGCATGCTCTCAGATAATATTTGACATGAAAATCGAACTGGAATAGAGTATTAAACAATTATTTGTTTTTTCATTTCACACTACATATATTAGAAAATGGTCTACGATTTACTTGTACAAGAGAATAGCATATTCTAGAATATGGTAGATTTTTTAATATATCTTTCCAATGTATTTATAAGAAAAGCTGTTAATTCTCTCGCCTCAATATTGTCTTATTGAGATTCGTTTTCTTGTCTTTTTAGTCTAGAGAGAGATAGAATCTTAGCAAATTTGGACCCAACACTCGAATATAATAAAAATTTCCGTAATAGTGATGTTGTAATCGAAGCTGTGTTCGAAGATTTAAATATTAAACACAAAGTATTGAAAGAAGTTGAAGCCGTTATTAGACCAGATTGTGTGTTTGCATCAAACACTAGTGCAATTCCAATAGCCAAAATTGCAGCCGCATCCGCTCGACCGGAGAATGTTATTGGTTGGTATAGTTTGTGCAATTTTAAAAGAATATGCAATAATAGCAAACACTGTTAATCAATATGTTGCTAAAGCGCAAAAGAAAGTGATATTACGTCACAGTTATTAAGTCATAATTTCGGGACAACGTTGTCAACATTATTTTTAGAATTCTACTGATTTTTAATCGATTTTATTTAGAATTTTTCAATAATGGTAATGGTTTTAAATATAATAAATACAGTTGTTGCAGATTTATTAAAAAGTCATTAGTTCGGTAAGATGGAAGAAAATAATACTAGATATTGACTTTAATTCTTGTAATTCGATATGTTAAACGTATTCAACTGACAAAACTGGCGAGTTTCTGTCTCGATTTTTATGTGTATACAACAGAGACAACTACAATTTCAATTGAAACGCTAATAAAATTACTTTTAATTGAAAAATTAAATCAAATCTGTTAAGCAGATTTTATTTATGATGATGCGATGTTAAGCAGATAGCAAAAATTAAGAAACTAAACAAGAAATTATGTAAATAAAATTGATTTTTTATCAATTGTTGATATTTGAGCAAATATCAAAAAACAAATCCTGAACGATCAAAAGAAAATATTTACTCTGCCAGCGCTGCATTTCAATACCAAGTTGAAGACATCAAATTTTAGATTGAGTTAATGTAAACAAAATTTTCTAAATCATAGTTATAATGTGGGTATACCATCTTCACTAAGTATAACGTAAGATCACATTTTTTTGCAATTTAGTGTAATTTAAACTTGATATTATGAAGTTATGAACCAATGAAATCAGCATTAACTGCTGATGTAAGTAAAGATTCATAAATTTTAGCAAGTATGTATTTAGATTTAAATTTTACTGCATAAAAATCTTTTGTATTGTATTCGATTAATTATGTAGCATTATACATACGATCTGAGTGTATAAATATTTTTCTTACCTCGGCAATTCTAGGTATGCATTACTTTTCACCAGTAGATAAAATGCAACTACTAGAAATTATTACAACCCCAAAAACCAGTAAAGAAGTAACAGCTGTAGCTGTTGATTTAGGTTTAAAACAAGGTAAAGTTGTTATAACAGTTGCCGATGGTCCGGGTTTCTACACAACTAGAATTTTGTCGGCTATGATGTCTGAATCAATACGATTATTACAGGAAGGTAGGAGTAAATCATTATTATTATGTATATACCTATTCAGTACAGTTTCTTTTCATCTTTGGGACAGGTGTCGATCCAAAGGATTTAGATAAACTTACAAAGAAATTTGGATTCCCTGTTGGTGGGGCCACATTAGCTGATGAAGTCGGTTTAGATGTTGGCAGTCATATTGGACCCTTTCTTTCTCAAGTACTTAAAAATCGTTTAACGTTCCATGCATATTTACTTGATTTTTAAAATTTTTTTAGGCGTTTGGTGATCGTTTTGGTGGAGGTAATCCAAACATATTGCCGGAAATTGTAAAAGCAGGATATCTAGGTCGTAAATCAGGCAAAGGCATTTTTATTTACGAAAAGAAATCGAAAAGTCGTGAAGTGAATCCAGACGCATTGGAGATATTGAAAAAATACAGTTTAGAACCAAAAGGACCGTTCGAAGATGAAGATAAAACTTTACGTCTGGTATCGCGATTTGTTAATGAAGCGGTTTTGTGTTTGGAGGAGCAAATATTAGCTAATCCATTGGAAGGTAATAACTAATCAGTTAATTTAGTGGTTTTAACTCGTTAGCGGTTTTAAACTCTCGGTTGAATATCTATTAATTAATATTTATTTACAGGGGATATTGGTGCTGTGTTCGGTTTAGGTTTCCCACCATTCACTGGCGGTCCATTCCGGTGGGTAGATGAATTTGGGGCAGCTAAACTTGTCACCAAAATGGAAACGTATCAAAACGCTTATGGCTTGCCATTTAAACCGGCAGAGACTTTAGTTAATATGGCTCGTGATCCATCCAAGAAATTTTACAGCAGTTAATTATTTGTTAAATAAACAAACTTAATTTATGAATTAATATTTATATATACGAGTACATAATATTTAAATTTATTTTTATAAAAGAAAAAAAACTTCTTAAATATACTTATTATCTAGAAGATATATTCATATTTTATTGTATACATTATCGTCATTATTTTCGATAATATTGTTATTTAATAAAAACTCATTATTATTATAATGTAAGTATGAGGAGTGTTTCATTTTCGGTTGTTTGTATTCTTAAGTATACCTGTCTACATTTTAACATTTTTAAAACTACAGGGCAGTTCGTTCGTTAAGGGTATTTATTGAGTTGAGTGTTTTTAGTAGATGAGCAAATTGAAAATCTCTTTCAAAAAAGTTAGTTGTGTATATTGGCAAACGTGTTGCTACTTATCATTAATTACAAAAAAAAAATTCCTCACTTAGTGATTTCAAGTATCCATTGTTTACATATATACATATTATAAGATAATTCATTAATAACTCCTTCAAAAAATTTATATATAAATATCTCAATAGTATGAATTTATTACAGTATAAAACAATTTAACGAAGTAGTGACATATACTAGGAGTTATATAGATGTATTAATTAAATAATTAGTGATAAAACGTACATTGCTATATTTAAGTTCCTTAGATACTAAAATTATGTAAGTATATAGATTAATTCTTCAATAAATTCATCATATGATGTGGAAAATAACATTGAGATATAATATATTTACAAAGACATCAGTACAGAAATATTTCCAATAATATGAAAGTATTTTTGTGTTTATTATTGGACGATAGAAAATACCTTTGTAATTTAACCCAATCTAACGTGTATACTTGGCTATGCGTATAACTAAAGGAGCGCTAAAAAAGTATCTTTAAGCTCCTTATAGAGCTCATTATTATATAATTAGTGTATATTTATTATGTATAAATATACTTTATTCATGTGTAGATGGACATATTGATATATGTAGAACCTGCATATACATATAGCCATATATTAAAGAATTCGACTCAATTTGTTTTTGTTATTTTTCTTAGTTTTTGATATTTCGTAAAGCTGAAAGAGATTTTTAGCTAAGGGTTTAATTAACTTTTAAACATTTTGGATTTATAACTTCTTCATTGTTCTTCATGTTCATCATTTATTTTAATTTATTTTCTTTTGCAGACAAATAAGACACTTTCAATATCTAGGAGAATTATGGCCCAATGTAGATTCAACTCCAGATTCTCATCTATAAATTTATCAATTCTAATTCTGTTCATAATCATTCAAGTTAATGCACTGCAATTGAATAAAAATGTAGGCGTATACACGAGAGCAAGATTAATTTGAAATAACTATATACGTATTAATTTTTTTATGATATTTTATCAATTAGGTAGGAAAAAACAACATTTTAGCTAACGTGCATTATCAAGATGCTTTACCTGATCCTCCGAAACCTGATGACGATCAATGTAGTAATATAGCAGATGGGGATCGATTTGATTGTTTGCCTGATAAGAGTGCTACTCAAGAGGAATGTGAGGGGCGTGGATGTTGTTGGAACCGTTCCGGAAAACAAAGTAAAGCTGCAGATTATTTTAATGTTTTAATCTGTTAAATTCAGATAATACTTTTAGCTAGTATATTATACTATTATAAGATTATACTAGACTATGTTAATAATCTAGTAATTTCTACAATTAAGCTAGTTGAATATAGTCGATTATGATTTTGAACATTCCAAGATATCGTTGATATCGAGCTTGATATATTCGGTTATTAATGTTCTAGATCAAAGTGATAAACTGAAAATGGGTCGACCATCTTGTTTCTATTCAAGCAACTACGATACATATCGATACGTGAATATAACAAATACCGATTATGGTATTGACGCTTATCTTACACGAACCTATAGAACAGCATATTCGAATGATATTCCAACAATAAAGATGACTATTCGTTTTGAAACAGAAAATCGGTTACATATTAAAGTAAGCTGCATCTCGTTTTGTCGATGAACCTTTTTCTTTAGCAAATGGCGGATGCGCCAAATTAATAATGAACTAATTTTTCAGTTTACTGATCCAGAAAATGACCGTTATGAACCACCATATCCTATCGTACCAAATGACGATACGGTGCCAGAGAGTACAAATTATATTGCCTACTTGAATAAATCAACTCCTGGATTTAGTGTTTTACGAAGATCAGATTTGTCAAAAATGTACGTACTTGTAATATGGAAAACACAGTAGAAACTATAATTAATTAAGAAGATATAATTACAAGAAAGAAGACCAATATTTTATTATATTTCTAGATTTGACAGTACGAATCTTAGAAACTTTGCATTTACAAATCAATTTTTACAAATAAGTAGCCGATTACCTTCAAAATATATTTATGGATTAGGCGAACATGTGACCAATTTACTGTTAGAAGTTGATTGGAAACAGTTAACATTATTCAATCATGGAACCCCACCGGCTACTGATGTAAGTTCTTGTCTACTAACAGAAATTATCGATGAACCCCTCGACAAACATATCGGATGAATTTAAGTCGTCTTGAAGACGTCTCGGTCATTGGGTATTTTCAGCTAGTTATTTGTACTACAAAGATTTATTTATTCTTTTTTTTTATAAATTAGTTAAACATATATGGATCACATCCATTTTACATGGGAATGGAAGAATCTGGAAACAGTTACGGTGTATTTTTGTTAAACAGTAATGCAATCGGTATGTTAAAGTATACTACAACTATGAACGGCCATAAGATATATATAATAGATCTCCATAACCACAACTTAATTCACACAGATTAACCTATCTAACCCTATTTAATCTATATGGTCGAATTTCAGATGTAATTCTTCAACCGACTCCTGCAATCACTTTTCGTACAGTAGGCGGTATATTAGATTTCTACTTTTTTTTGGGTCCAACACCAAATGACGTTATTGCTCAATACACTGAAGTAATTGGACGACCATACATGCCGCCATTTTGGTCATTAGGTTTCCATTTGTGTCGCTATGGATACAATTCGTTAAATGAGACAAGGAAGGTATTGCAGAGGAACTTGGATGCTGGAATTCAAGTTGTAAGTATTTTGACACGAAAACTGATATAGAACGTCAATCATAATTATGCGGCTTGCGTACAAAGAACGTAATATTTAATCTTCAGGATACCCAATGGAATGATCTGGATTATATGAACAACAGTAATGACTTTACGTATGATAACCAGAAATACGAGGGTCTGCCTAACTTTGTTAAGGAAATACACGATAAAGGTCTACATTATATTGTTCTAATTGATCCTGGTGTCAGTGCCGGAGAACCATTGGGGACATATCCTCCATTCGATATCGGTTTAGACATGGACGTTTTTGTAAAAAATAATGATGGAGAAACATTTATTGGAAAGGTGTGTGTGTGTGTGTCATTAATAATTATAAGTATGGCATATTACATGTTCATGTATAGTTTTAAAAGGAATTGGACAATTACATTGTTTGCGTAATTTTATTCTTACTTATTCTTATGTAATTGTCTGTCGAAATTGACCTGTATATATATGTACCTCTGTAGGTTTGGAATTCGGAATCAACGGCTTGGCCAGATTTCACCCATCCAAATGCAACACAATATTGGAAACAAATGATATCAACTTTCCACGATGAATTACCATTCGATGGTGCATGGATTGATATGAATGAACCAGAAAATTTCTGGGATGGCACTGCAAATGGATGTCCAGATGATGTAGATGTAGAGAAGCCACCATATGTACCTAATGTGCAAGGTGGATTCTTATCGTATCGTACAATCTGTATGTCAGCTAAACATTATAACAGTTTACATTATAATGTACATAATTTGTTTGGATTTACCGAAGCTATTGTAACTAATCAGTAAGTCTAACTGCATAATATTTGATAAAGTCTGCAACGCAATCATAATTCCACATAAATGGTTTTTAAATGCAGAGTAATGACGGAAATTCGCAGTGAACGTCCAATGGTCATTTCAAGGTCAACGTTTAGTGGACTCGGACATTATGCTGGACATTGGAGTGGCGATGTATATTCTTCGTGGGATGATTTGAAACAGAGTATATCACGTGAGTAATATTGGCTGTCCGTAATAATTACTGCAGAGATAATTCTAAAAATAAATGAATTTTTTTTTTTCAGAGTTATTAAGCTTTAGTATTTATGGTATTTCATTAATGGGTGCTGATATTTGTGGATTTAATGGTGATTCCAACGAACAGTTATGCAACAGGTGGCAGCAGTTGGGAGCATTTTATCCGTTCTCTCGAAATCATAATGGTTACGGTCAAAAAGTAAGAATTTTCAGTCACTACGAAATTTAATTACATATTAATTGTATAAGTTATAATAAAATTACAGGACCAAGATCCGGCTGTTTGGGGTGACCTGGTAGTAAATTCGACAATAAAATCTCTAAACGTACGATACGAACTTTTACCATATTTATATACATTGTTCTACAAAGCTCATGTATATGGTGAAACAGTTGCCAGACCAGTATTTTTCGAGTACGATTATTTCCTTTTCTTTCATTTCTTCACTTTTATTTCACGATTCTTTAATTGATATTTTCTACAATTTTAAGATTCTATGATGACATGATCACTTACGATATTGATACTGAATTTTTATGGGGTCCAGCTCTTTTGATAATTCCTGTATTGGATGTAAGAAAGCGGTTTTTTTTTACTTCAATTCAAATAGTTCATATTTAAATTATTTTATATTCTTTATATATATATATGTATATATATACTAACAGGAAATCAGCACGGAAGTTCTTCCTTATATTCCAAACGGTTTATGGTATTATTACTATACAAAACAATTAATAGATAGTAAAGGTGAATTTGTCAATATACCAGCACCATTGGATACAATACCAGTATTAATACGTGGGGGCTATATTCTGCCACAACTGGAAGCTAAAAAAACAACAACCGAAACACGAACAACAAAACTTACACTTCTAGTAGCTTTAGATCGAAATGGAGAGGCTGTTGGTGATTTGTATTGGGATGATGGAATAGCATTAAGTTAGTAAATATACCTACACTTTGATTCATTAAACCTTGGGTTCACACGTAATCAATTTGTTTTCGATAATATACCTGTTTTCTACACGTCCACCGACAAATGGATCTTCATCTAGCACGTACGTATATGTAAGGCTTGTGGCATAATATCGAAAATAAATTGATGACGTGAACCGGAAGTTTGGTGAATCAAAGTGTATATACATATAATTATCTAGTTAAATTTCATTTTAAAACAATATGCACTAATTCATTTGCAGATGCAACAGAAAACAATAATTATTCTCTATTAAAATTCCAATTGAAAAATAAAACACTTGTTAGTAATGTTGATAATTGGGCAGGAGAGCATCCCCCCAATTTACAGTCATTAGTATTTTTAGGTGTGACTGACGAAGTTTCAAATGTTTTCGTAAATAATGCTTCGACAGTCTTCACTCATGATGATAATACTAAGGTAAATGTATCACAAAATAGATAAATACATTTTTTGAAAAACTAATACATTTAGAAATTCTTACTTTTAGGCGTTATCAGTAGGTGATTTGGATATATCATTAGAAGAAACATTTGTCGTTAATTGGGAATAGAAGTAATGTGAACTATTTATAAGGTAAAAATTGTAGATACTTCCAAAAATAATTAACTGGAATGCGTGAGATGAATATTAAATTGTAACTATTAAATTAAATTAATAAATTTCGTTAATTACTTACGTTTTATTAAAATGATACATTTGTGTTTTTTTTTAATTAAATAATTTATTAGTAATTAGTAAATTAAGTATTTATTAATAACTAGTGTATAAACTCGACTTCGTCCAGGGGTCACTTCCCTACCCTATGGTACACTATAGATTAAGTACTAGATAGTACTTAGATAGTCGTATAAATATAAATAAGTGTCTTCATTTTCCCAAAACCCACAAAAAACTGTTAAGATAAACTTTTATACTCTATCTTTCTCTCTCTCTTTCTGAAACACCTTTCTAAAATATATTATAATATCTGTAATTACAAGCTTGGAACTTGGATTATTTCAAATCGTATTCTGATTTTTAGAATCAGAATTTATGTATAATTCCGATAAGGAAAAAAATCAAGATTTAGACCAGTATTTTGTGAAATTAATTACTACGAATCGAATGTTCGATTGATATTTAAAAAAATCAATAGCGATTAATTTTTCACATAAAGCCTTTTCATGTCTAAAAAATAATTGAATTTTCTTTTTCGTTTTTTAGGTCCTAAGAAATCGTGCATATGGCAACAGTGTTTTAATGTTATCTATCTTTGCAATGCGCCAGCAATCCGCGTAGAACAAGCGCGAAGTGGTGGTCGTATTTTTTACGTTTGTCGTTAATAATGGCTGCAGTGTAGAAAAGTTTCAGTTTTTCTATATTTATTATCTTTTCTTCATTCCTTTATATACAATAAATTCTTGAACTATTTATTCATGGTGGAAGTATTACTGCGTTACCCTTATTAAATGTTTAAATCTTAAGAAAAAACAGAAAACAAATAGGTACTAACAACCAAACCAAAAAGACCCGTTATAAATCATAATTTTCTGTAAGGCCAACCATAAGTTTGGTTTGATTACGAGTTCTTGTGATTACTGTTTGATTACTGATTTATAACGGGTAGTTTTTGGTTCGGTGGTGGCTTCTGCCTTACAAAAGATTTAAAATTAAAACGGTTGTTTGGTTTGGTCTTTCAAGAGATCTATTTAGATCAAGTTTAGCCTTACAGAGATCTATAATTTAAAGAAAATAAATGTTGTGACGTTCTTTTATTATTGTTTTACGTTAAAATAGTAAATTCACGTATGGTTAGTGGTAATTATAGTTTGGTGGTGAGTTCTGCCTTATAGCCAATTCCATTTTATAGCTCATAGTATGCAGCGCGGGAAGTCACCCCGGACGAAGTCGGGTACTTCTGCTAGTATAATATAATATTTTATGTAATATTCGCTGCTTGTGTTTTCCTGATATTAAATCGTTTTACTAAATTACACTAATTTTTTCTTTATTGAAAACTTCAATAAAATCAATTTATACGCCAATTTCTTCCTTTGAAGTAAAAATTTTACGAATTCGCAGCATTTTAGGAATGCACTTTATTAGTTGAGTTTCACTAACTGAATGAAAATGGAAACGAATAAAAATGTGAATAGCAGAACAAAGCAAGATAATTAAATGATTACTTACATGTTAAATTCACATTCATCATTTAACAAGTGCAAACATTTGCCACTTACAGGAAATTTTCAATCTATGACTAGGCTTGATATAGATATCAAGCGTATACTTACCAAAGCATTCAATACTTGCCATAAAAAACTATAATTGATGTAAATATATTTATTTTTAATTGTATAATATTTTGTTAGATCGACCATTTCTTAATGCAATATTATTTTAATTTTAATTTTGTCTTTGCCCGTTCACGACAAAATTTTCCACATGCACGTCAGAAAATTAGTGCCCGAGTCGGTTCAATAGAACGTTCGCTTAAGAGACAGCTATAGCTGCTAGGAGGCTAGGACAATGTAATTTTTATGGGAAGCTGCCGGCCCAAGCAAAGGTGTCCGCCTAACGGAGATTTCACTGTACATACCTATACATATGTAAGTATAATATAAATACAATAATTCACTTCAAATTGCGATTTACTTTAACATTTAATCAATATGTCTACTAGTAAAATGTTAAATAAAATGAAATAATATTATTCAATTTTATTACCCGGAGAAACTTGGCAACAATGCTTTCAAAGAATCTTGGTAGAACCAGCTTTTGTCTAAATGCATAAAACTGGGTTTTCTCGTTTTTTTGTGAAGATTCCGTTGTGATCATCGTTATCAGTGAAGATATGAAGATAAGCTGTGGAAGCTTATAAACAATATCCGTCTAAATACTCCATAAATCTTTCGTATTCAAAACTGTATAATATAAAATAAATTAAATTTTTAAAATTAAATTAAAAGCAATTAAATTAAATATATAGCAAAATTGTTTTTTTATAAAAAATAATATAAAAATTAAAAAGTAATTATAAACAAACAAAACAATTTTTGTTTATACATAATACGAATTTTGCGGCATCTATTATATCTATAGTCTTTTGAATACAAAAAATTAAAAATTAAAATAGTAATAAAATATAAAGAAATGAAGAAAGAACTCAATTAATTCAAACCTCAAAGTCTCAAGTTAAAATCAAAATTATCAAAATATCAATACTATCAATAGATAGTTTAACTAATGATAACTAACTATCTATTGATAGTTAAACTATCTATGATAACTAACTATCTATTGATAGTTAAACTATCTATTTGATAGTTTAACTATCTATTGATAAATTGATAACTATGATAGTTATCAATTTATCAAAGTTAGATTTATATCAAATCAAACTTTGATTCTTTGTCTCAAAAATGTGAAAAATGTCAAAATAGAAAATACTCAAAAATCTCAAAATCCTTCGATTGTTCCCATCGCTATTTTACTTTGACCACAATTGACAATTGTAGTATAATGTTCGCGCACTCGAACAGATGGTAGCACAGATATTGTCAATGTCTTTGATTTATGAAATCTCTAATTTCTATAGTTGTTGTGATTACTTTGTAGTAGATTTATATTTCCGGTTTTCAGCAAGTTTAACAACTACATTTATTAACTACCAAGTAATTAATTACTGTTCATTGCCATTTTACTAGTTTTCCTACTTAGTGTTCATTAGTTGTGGTGTTCTTAATATCCATCTTAAATTTCATACTCGGTTAAAATGGATGAAATTTTAAAAGAAATGGAGAAAAAACGAATCTATCCATCCGGGGCTGTAAATGGGCGCCGTCAATCAGATGGAACCAAATGGCGCTTTCCCGATACTCAGAGTTCAGATAGTGATGACAATTTTGATGATTGCTATGAGCAGCAATTTGTTAAAGATGAATTAAAGCGATATTTTGAACCACACACAGAGGTAGAAATGCAAAAATTAATCTTAATCAAATTAATAGCAGAGTTATTACTACTATTTTTCTATCTATCTAAATTACTATAGTATATGCATAGACAACAGCATTAATTTTCTTTTTATTTCAACTTGATACAGAATAAATCAAAACCAGATGATTTCTCAATGGTCAGTAGCGTTGTTGGTACCGTAACAGAGTCCTATCCTAATATTTATGATAAGTACAATTTCCTGCAAGATTTAAGTATCAAGAAAGATTTACCTATTGATTCGTACATAGAGAAAATTTCTTCGATGATAGATACTAATCAAATTACTGTGATTGAAGGACCTACTGGATGTGGTAAAAATTTAATATATTATTCTTACATGGTAGAATATTTACGTTATGTTTATGTTAGCGTTTGAAAAGAGAATAAATAGAATATGTTTTTTTTTAATATTACACATGCTTCCATAATTTTTTTTTTATTTATTTCATTAAGGAAAAACAACTCAGGTTCCACAAATAATAATGGATAAAGCACGCGAACGAAACCAATATTGTAAAATCGTTGTGACTCAACCTCGAAAAATTGCCACAATTAATTTAGCGAAACGTGTTTGCCAGGAAAGAGGTTGGACCATGGGTACTGTGTGCGGTTACCAAATTGGCTTAGAGAAAACAATATCACCAGATCAAATCATTACATATGTGACCATTGGAATTTTACTTCAGAAAATAATCCATGCAAAATCATTAAAAGAATATACGCATATAGTTATCGATGAAATCCATGAACGTAGCCAAGACATGGATTTCTTATTGTTACTGGTTCGAAAATATCTGTTTTTAAATTCACCGTCAACTAAGGTAAGCGTCTATAGTAGCATTTTATCAGTAGTCTTTGACTATAGACTATAAGAAGGGGAGGGTAACGACTGTATAAACGTCAAAATATTTCTGGGCATGCAAATACCGTCCGCAATATGTTCCCAGCAACAAAATCAGTTACCATTGGCTGCATATAGTTTGTTTATTTCTTGTTTTTTTATGTTTCATTTTTCATTTAAATTTAATTTTATTTATATTATCTCGTAACATTAACAACAGGAAAAAAAGAAACTTTTGGATTCTTAGATTTAAAATGTACAAAGACAGATGTTGTTTTGTTGCGGGTTGCAAAACTGACTTCCCATCAGACAATAATTTAAAATAGGTTTTCTACGCCACTGATCGTATAATATTAAAATAGAAATAATTACACACAATGACACAATGACGCTTACTGCTTAAATGAAAATTGATTTGTTGTATTAAATAGTCCAATAACACAATCATTGTTTTAATTTGTTGTATTAAAATTCATGATTTTCCTTATAATTTAGAAAATAAAATTTCCCATAAAGACAATGTTAAACTATTTCTTCTAGTCTACTCTAACGCTACCTATTGGGTGCCCGCTTTTTTTTTTCGTTTTCGTTCATTCTTTTAGTTCTCCATAGTCTTGATTGATTTATTGCATATTTCATTAAATTCTTGTAGGTGGTACTCATGTCAGCTACGATTAATGCCGGTGAATTTGCGCACTATTTTCGTCGAAGGTCTTCCAGTTGTATCATTCCAGCGCCTATTATTACAATAAGTGAAAATTTGCATTATCAAAAATTGATTTATTATTTAAACGATTTACAGATGTGTCTGTCTAAGGTAAGATTTTGATACAATCATGTAAATTAACATTCCACTATTATTTTCTAATTTGTAATACATTTACTTCAGATGCCACAATTCGATATTGCCAAACCTAGTATTCCTGACACAGTCTGGGAAACGTTTGTTTTTTTATTAAAAATTTTCGATAAAATAGACCGTGGTAATAAATTTGGCACGGTTCTTGTCTTTTTACCTGGATTACATGAAATTGAGGAGGCAAATAAGCATCTAGTGGAAACAGAAAAGTAAAAAATTTACTTGCTTTATTTCCACATTTGTAGTCCGAAAACTGCTACTGATTTTATTTATTTATTTTTTTTTTGGTATTATCTTTTTTTAGTAAGGGCAACGAAATTCTAGCAAAATGGGAAATTGTGCCATTACATTCATCATTTCCAAATGATGAACAAGCTAAGGCGTTTTTACCTCGAAAAGATGGCTGGCGACGAATTATTTTATCTACTAATATTGCGGAGAGTTCAGTTACAGTTCCGGATACTTCATATGGTATAAAGCCACATATACCTATCTATTTATTTGCTGCTTATCTACTATTTTACTACTACTTTTTTCTTTTTAAATAAATTTTAGTCATTGATTTTTGTATGAGTAAGTCTCTTACACTGGACCCAGTGACAAACTATTCCTGTTTAAAATTACATTGGGCATCGCATATGAACTGTGACCAACGTGCCGGACGTGCTGGACGGACATGTGATGGTCGCGTTTATCGTTTAGTAAGCTCCGAATTTTATAAAAAGGAAATGGATAAAACGATTCATCCGGAAATTGTTCAAGCACCACTGGAATCTGTTGTTTTACATGCAAAATTATTGGATCTAGTTGAAACACCAGCACAAATTCTAGCCTTAGCTATGAAACCACCAAATTTAGGGAATATACAAAAAACTATTTGGAAATTAAAAGAGATTGGGGGATTATTGAAAACATGCAGGGGTAATTTGTCCAATATTGATGGAGATATCACATTCCTAGGTCATGTAATGGCCCGTCTACCAATTGATGTGCGTCTGACAAAATTGATTATATTGGGCCAATTGTTCAGTTGTTTAGATGAAACTATTATTATTGCTGCTGGATGTTCGATACAAAATATATTTGCTGTGCCATTTCAAAAGAAATTGGAATCTTATAAAAAACAATTACTTTGGGCTGATAATTCAAATAGTGATCTTATTGCTATTTTAAATGTTTACACGGTACGAACGAGATTTTAACCCAGTTAAATACAAAAGAGAAATCTCTAGCTGTTAATCGTTTTAGGTTTGGCAAAACATGAAAAGAGAAAACGCATTCCAAAATTTCGCGGCTGAGCTTGATTGGTGTGAGAAAAATTTTGTGTGTTTGAAAAGTTTGAGAGAATGGAATTTGCTGATTGGCGAAATAAAATCCCGTTTGCAACGTATGCAAATTGTTGAAGCAGCTGGATCAAGAAGAGTTTCATTAACAGCTGCAGAAAAACCAACAGTTTTAAAGGTACCAATCACATGCATTCGATAGATTCAGTCAGCATTAAGATGGAAATATGTTTTTTGTATTAAAGATTGTAATGGCCGGTGCTTTTTATCCAAATTTCTTTGTAAAATGTACAAAAATAGATAGTGAAAAGCAAGCCGTAAGAGTTACAGGTGGACGTAATCCATTTTCTACAGTTTATTTAACAGGTAAATTAGCATATTGCATGCATGCATAAAGAACAGAATCAAGGCCAACTATGAAAGGCCACAGCATGAGTTTTTAGGCGACTAGGGCACTGCGTAGTTCGTGCGAATACGCTAGTGGCGCAATGTGAGTGATTGAGTGATGAAACTAGGGACGCATATTTTGTTCATAGCAAAAATCTGATTTGATAGAATTCAGTAAATATTCTTTCAGGAATGGACACAAACCAGCCGGGCCCACTCTATGTAAGACAAATAAAGAAAATGATCCAAGAAAATAGAGAATTTGTTAGTGGAAATAAAATAGAAAGAGATATTGATATTCACGTGGGTTTTGACAATAGCCAGTGAGTTGACGTATTATGAATATGTTATAAAAAAATCTTTTTCTGCTATATAAAAATGATTAACTTTCGTCACTAGTGATGGAATACCAATAACGTTAACTTTCTTCACTTCACGTGACGAAAATAAATCATTAGTAAATCAAATAGTTGCACTTACATATAGACAATTATAATGATTGAATTCTTAAAAGAATAATGGGACAACATGATTTAGCACCAAAATGTGAACATTGCTCTTTTTTAAAGCAGAAATTAAACATTTAAAAGATTTCAAGACTTCACATTAATCAACGAAGGTGCTGTCCAGCGCCTTCCTTGATTTTAAAACCAAAACAGATTGTATTAAATGCAAAAAGTTAAAATACATTTAATCAAGCTATAAAATAATTAAAACACACATTGCAGATACCAAAATGTAAAAAATGCTTCATAACACATCATGTAATGGCAAATTTTATTTTAAAATGGTAAAAAAAGCTAAATGGTCAAATGGTAAATATTTCTTCAATTGTCAGAATTTAAATAAATGTTTGTTTAATTATCCATATAATTTTTGGTTGCTTAACAATCATCGGCAACCGCAAATACATATGATCAATGGTCACTGCATTATAATCAAATGAATGTAAAGTTTTTTATACTTTTTGTAATTATTAAATAAAATAGAATTTTAACTAAAATAATACATGTACAATACAACAATAAATTTAACGAAATAATTAGTATTATCAATAAGTGTATGTCACTTAATAGTCAATACAATTGAACTTCTATATCATGTTGGCAAGGTCTACGAAATTTAATTGTGGCTAGTTTATATACTTTTTATTAATGAGCTTTAATTTTAATTACAATGGTCGTAAAAAAAGTGTAGTATTATATTTGTCGAACATTACTACGAACTGTTCTCTCGATTGCAGAAAAACCTATTTTCGTCCTTCGTCTAATAATATCGTATTTTATTTTAAGGAAAATCTATATTGAATTCCGCAACAGTTTTCAACACGATCCAGTTACAGTTAATGTTAATAATTTTGAGAAAAAGTTAATGATGAGCACAATAACTAAAGTACCAAAAGAGGTCTATGAATCAGTGAGAAAACGACAATTGCGATATGATTTTAAATTGAGAGTTTTACAGTAAGTTCACGCTTTACCCATTAGTCGAATTAAATCAATAATTTCGACAATAAAAATCAATGTGTAATTTTTGTTATTAGTACTGACAAGGCAGTGAAGTTTTACAATCAATTTTCCAGTGGCAGTAGTACTAGCGGTGCTGCTGCTTCTACTGCAGAAGATTGCACTTCCCTTGCACTTTCCACAGAGTCAACGAATTGTTTCTCATCAGTGACACACTGTGCGTTACCATCACATGATACTGAATTTATAACTATTTACATTTCTTGCGTAAGTATCTGTTTTGCTGTTAATAGTTTCATTTTTTTAAACAATTCAATTAATTTTCGAAAAAATATCATTTCTCTTGTGTCGTTCGTGCAGTATGTCGATGTTGGCCATTTTTGGGCGCAAAACGCCAACGATGAAACCAAACAGCTATTAGAAAGAATATTCGTTTCACTTAATCAACAAGTTCTAACCGCTGTGGGAAATGAACCATTAAAAATTGGAAAGTTATATGCGGCTAAATTTCATACTGATGGCCATTTCTATCGAGCGAGGTTGACTACAATAGCAGGTCGATTGAATCAGGTAATTAACTTGCACCATTTCAGTTGCCTTACCTCTAATATAAGTAAGCCGCAGACCAGGACCGGTTTTCCTATACCGTTTAAAATAAGTATTAAAAACAAAAAATCTGATAGAGACGAATTGTCCTAGAGGGAACAATATGCTGAGCGGATTTGCTCCATCAGCATGTAGTGAAGAGAAAGAATTAATAGGGTGTTGTTGTGTGAGGGGTACAACACCGACACAGACTGATTTATTTCAGTTTCAACTTAATCACTAACTTCGATCAAGTTAGGACTTGAATATCCAAATTGGACTCTACGGTCAGTAGAGTATTTGATAAAAAACAGCGATCACGTTTGAACTTTTAACAACGTTTCCCGCTAGTGTTAGGCGAACGAAGATGAGATGGTTAAGTTTGGTTGATGGTGAATAAATTGGCTTATAAGTCAGTTTGTTCCTACCGAAAAAGCCTTTTGGCGGGGCGGTGCTTTATCAAAGTTAAAACGTTGATAGTAAACATGATTATGCTGCGGTGAACGTCGAATTCATTTGGATAATCATCATAATTTTGGCTATAAGTAGTACAAAATTTCAACTACATTTTGTTTATTTAGGTTTTATTTATCGATTATGGTAATTTTCAAGAAGTAACTCGAAAAGAATTATTTTACCTTCCTCAAACTCCCCAGTGCTATATGAATCCATTGGCATTTCAATGTACACTGCACGGCATAAAACCATCATATAAAAAGAATCCATTAGGTTACTGGAGCGACGATGCCAATATGAGTTTTAAAAATTTAACAGACGGGATTTTATTATATGCAGAGGTAATATAATGTTAACAATTTTCTGATTACTCTATAGCTGTCTGAAAACTACACAGTTTGTACAATTTAAAATTAACATTTTACAAGAATTTTAAAGAACTTAAAACGGCGTATTATATAATACGCCGTGACATGTAAGTATGTCACTTTTTTGGCGTTTCTTGAAAGATTTAGTAGCGACGTTGCCAGATTTTCAGTGTACTAGAAAATTTCGTGGAAGTAACAGCTCTGTGGGTGTATTGTACGTGTTCCGTTCCGTCCCAAGACGAATTTTTTTAGTTTTCAGTTGAGGAAGAAATTTTAATTTTTTTATATAAATGAAGTGAAAGTAATCTGATGTGTATATTTTGTGTATTAGAAGGACACAGTGTGACTTTGATGCAGTTCTTTTTTTTTTTTTTTTTTTAATTTTTGGAACTTAATGGATATTTTCGATGCATGATTCAACAACGTTTTGAAGTTTTTACTAATGGAAAGGAAAACATTTTAAAATAATTTAAATCGATAGTGAACCAATGAATACTACTAACAGGATTTTCTTTGGGTTTCCTAAATCTTTCCGCTTCTAAATCTTTCAAGAACCGTCAAAAAAGTGACATGACAGCTGACATTTAAATTTAGATGTACATACGTAACATCAGTTTGTCCTTTGATTTTTATTTACTACTAGTGGATGTACCCGACTTTGCTCGGATTGAGTTGTTAATAAGAATTCTCTATAAGAGATAATTTCGTGTGTCCAGAAATTTTTGAAATTCCCTATCTCGTTCAGTCTCTTTGTTACAGTCCTCCATAGTTTGATTATTTAAAATAATTATAAAAGTGGAGAAAGCAGGACAGCAAACTGAGTTTAGTTAATAAACTTTTTTTTAAATTACTACATGCACGGTGAGATCGCGCCAAAGTGGTTGAATTGAGAAAGTCACAGTGACTGTCTGAGTCACACAGTCATACTGAAACGTATGTGGCGTGTGTGTGTGCAGATCACAGGGCGCAATTCATCTGCTTTCGTTGTCGATAAGCAACTGAGCAACGAACACCAACGGGTTGTGAAACAAATCATTTTTTGAATTTTATTATCATAGGGACAAAGATATAAATAAAGGTCACCTCGTATTTATTTTAAATTGTATCAAATATAGATAATATACGGTTAATCATCATAATTTGCTTTCAGATCTATTCAGTTCTAACTGATGTAGTTGAATTAACATTATACCGTAGTGAAAAGAAGACCAATCCGATTAATAAATATTTTCTGGTTTATGGATTAGCTGAACCTTGCGCACCGTCACTATTGTCGACTCAAAATCATGAAGTCCGTCTGCGCAATAAACAATTGGGTATCAACGCACCAAAGCAAGGTACATTTAGGTTGATTAAATCCAATGTTCTTCTTTTTATTTTTCTGTTTTTTGATTGATATATTCTTTTTGTTACTTTACATCAGAACGTATAACGTATACAAACTTTACTGATCCAAATGGAGAAGAAATTAGCAAACAATTTGAATCATTGCTCTGCGATAATTCTAGTTGTTACAATATCTATTTGAAAGGTCCATATAGTCCATTAGAAGTGAAATTTACATGTTGTACGAAAGTTGGTAGTGGTTTAGAAGTGAATATTGACACCACTTCAGTTAACTGTGTTACACTAGATACGGAACCGGAAAGTCAATACACAAGGTGAAACCCCTATAAAATTCTAATTATTTTTCGAATTATTTTCAAAATCGATAATATTAATGACCAAAAAATTACAGTTTGAGAGACTATAAGATGCTGTTAATTTTCATTAACTTTTATGCATTTTTGTAGACTTTTAGTGGCAGGCTATGTGGGACAAAATCCTGAACGTACCCGTTTATCTTTAAGACAAACAACTTTAATGCCGAATGTTGCTGGTTTGCCTATAATGCTGGCAGCGTTGTTTTGTCCAACAATGAAAGTCAATGTTGTCGGTACGTAATTTTGGGCTTTTGCTTCTTATCGATACTAAGTATTATTTTCTTGAATAGATAACCATTTAACAATTGGTGGAGTACTATTTGGATTGGGATGTGACCAAGCAACTGGCAAATCATTATATCCACCACATGATATGGTTTTATGTGCCGATACGGAATTAACATCAAATGAAATTGAATTAGTACGTAATCCCTTTATTTCTTCGATTGTATTATTATTTAATTGGTATTTAAAAGATTACTAAATCAGTGCCTAATTTAAACAAACTCATCTCACACATTCAATAAATAAAAATAAAAGGCCTGAATTTTAAATGCAAAATGTCGCTTATTGTAACCTGTAAATCGAAATTTGTTAGATAAACAATTAACTTACCATTACAAAGTTGGTTAATTATGTTGACTAAACATCAAAATATATTCCATATTTATTTTTAAGATCGTTCTAGACTTGTGTAGAGGTGGACTTTACAGTTGACAAGTTTTCTTGTTGGCAAATTAATTTTTGACAAGTTTCGCACTACGCATACGCATACTGTAGTTTTTAACAAGTTTTCTTGGACTTAACGAAAATAGGTTTTGCACTATTTTTCTTGCCATTTGTCAGCAAGTTTACTAGAATTTTTTGTATAAAGTCATGTATACCAACTAAAATTTTAATTCCCAAGACTACAGCTGATATTTATGTTTATATTTAATAAGCTGTTGTAAAAATTGGCTTTGAAAATTTTGTTTATCTAGTAACGAATATTATATTTTAACTGCTGTACTAATTTACCGTAAGGATAAATATTAAAATATGAGATAGATCTATTTTAGACAGATAGAATTTTTTATTTTGGGTTGGCATTTATCAATGTCTATCGGAATTGTCAGAAAGAAAATTGGCTATTTTAAGGCCAAGCGGCAAATTTTTTCTTCAAGAAACGGACTATCGAGAAACTTGACAACGAAAAAGTTGTCAATTGTAAAGTCGCGTTAAGAAACCGGTTAGGATAATCGCTTTAATTTACGTTAAAACCTTGTACACAACTGTCTGTACGCATGTGCATTGCTGACACTACTTTTATTTTACATTTTTTCATTTTCATTAGGTCAATACCATCAGATATCTTATGAATAATGGTTTAAGATCGATGCAAGTGAATAACGAAAATGGATCAAATACTGGATTTTACAACGCTCAATTAAATATTAAACGCTGTTTGTTTGAGTAAGCTTTAATCGACAAATTATTCCGTTTATTGTTGGACGATTTTAATTATTGTCTTTTTCTGCTAGCCTAATTAATTTGGAACGCGTACCAATTACAGAAAATTTGTCAATGAAATCAGATAACGATTGGATGTCGACTAGTAAATTGCATACTTTGGATCCATTGTACGAAAATGTAGAAGGCGACGTTTGGGAATTGTTTTCATTCGTTAAATTGCCAAAACTCGACGAGTATCACCGCAAAGTTCTAAATAATTTAGATGACATCAAGAAACTATTTAGAGATGATACCAAATTTCAACCAATTTCATGTATACTTTGCAATGTAGATCAAGAGTTTACAAGATATGGTGATTTGCGATGGCATGTGATATCGGATGATCACAAAGCAAATGTAGCAGATTTTCAATCTTCTTTGCAAAATAATTAAGAAAATAATTTTAGTTTTTATTTTTTAATCTCAAATAAGTAATGTTTCGAATAAGTTTTTTTTATTCTGTGATTGTTTTTACCATTCCTTTATTATTTTTGTATGTTTACTAATCAGTATGCTCAGTTTATATGAAGATTATGATGATTTTAATTAATTTAAATTTAGAAGGTTAATTTGTGGCAAATACATAAACGAAAACAAATAAAGTATTTTCCAAGAAGATTGTGTAATTATTGAATATTTTGGCGGATGCGAGGAGCACAAAGATCCGCCATTATCCTATATTTTCTATGAGTTGGCGCAGGCCCATGTCATCGATTTACCACTATATTTAAGAGCTGACACCCTTTACGGATCGCGGTCAATATTCGACGACACACTTTCAAAGTGAAATAGTGAGAAAATTTACTATTTTCCAGACCAAGTTGTTCGAATGTGTTTAATTTAACTTTTTTTATACAAAAGTGAGCAACTTATTTATTGTGTAAATTGTACTAAAATTTTTATTTTACTGGCGTTCAATTAAAAACCAGAGTCCTATCAAACTGGCGCCTTTTAAATTTAAATTTGGTAGAATGGCAAATTCATTGAATCTAAACGATTCGAGTGTTGCAGTCGGTACACCACTAGAAAGTCCAACGACGATAACAACAAATTCATCATCATCAACGGCACAATCGGATGACGAAGAAAATGAAAGTAGGAGACGACCCCCAAATAATTAATTATTAAAATGTAATTCAATAAAATATATTGACATTTTCAGTTGAGACTACTTTAACAATCGCTGACGATGATATTACGATGGAGGTTGATGATAATTCCAATTCACAGGAGGAATTAAATGGGATAGCGACAACAAATACGATACCAGCAAGTCCACCACCATCATATGAGTTTGTTTTGGAGGAGGTAAATAAAAAAAACAACAATAAAAAGTGGTGGTTAAGTTGACAGCAAATTATACGTGATATAACTTGTTTTAGAAACGATTGAAACAAAAAGATGGGGATAAACAGCAATCTAATCCACAATCACCATCATCTACTACACCCGTTGCAGCAGCACCCGTTGAAATCATGCATACATCTAGCAAGGAATTTTACAAGTTTGTATACAACATTTTACAAGTTGTTAATCGCTAGGCAATCCATTATTTTCCTGCCTGTACATATATCTAAAAGACGCATGCTTTGTGGGCAGTGCATTCTCGTTTTATCAAATTAATTCAAATTTGATATTTTTCTTGAAACAGACTATATTATGATAGTCATAGAGTAAGTTCGCGTCAGTTTTGAGTTATGTGCTTATAGTGTCGTTCTTGCTACTACTCATTTTAGATTGTACATACTATAAAATCTGGCCTACCTAGATTAATTTTCATTTTTGTGTTACTTTTTTTTAATTACAGAGCTGTAGCAAAACAATTCGGTATAACATGCAAAATGTCGGATCAATGTCGATGTTATGATTGTCAAAGTCATTATTTCGATTGTGAATATGAGAAAAATGAACAGGAAAAAACTGATGGTGGCCTAGGTGCTGGAACTCCAGTTTTTCTTCAGGAAGTTATGCATGGTACGGCTTGTGTAATACTATAAATAAATTTCTAAAAGAATGAAGGAGAGAGAGAGAGAGAAACAAAAAAGTATACATATACAGTGGTAGCATTAGATAAGCAAATGTACTACTATATCTACTACTATGCATGTTTGTGTATGTGTGTGTGTGTATGTGACTGTGTGTATTTGTATTTTCAATCAGGCAGAAGTAACGGAACGAATTCTGGGGAAAAAATCGGTTTACTCTAACTAAACTAAAAGAAAATAAAGTAAAGTTTACACACCAGTAAAATTTATCAAATTTACTGGTATGTTGATTGATTGACAGTTCTAATAAGAAAAGCTGACATTTTATCAGCGAACTGTTATTTTATTGCGCTTCGACGAAATCTATTAAAATTAAGTAGCTATCAAATCAAAACTGACCGTGTGGTGTAAATTGCGCACGCAGATTTAGATGCAATTTTGTCATATTTTTTTGACCAATAATAGTTATTTATGTATTAAGAGCAACAAAGCCCCTTTTTGCTCGAAATGCGTTTTACGTTTTTTCTACAATCACAAAAAAAATGCTACATGAATTATACAAATAACTTTCCATTAAGAGAATGAGGATTTTAATTTTATAACTATCTAATATGTTTGTGATCCTACCGTCAAATGTGTTATTAATTTAATGCAATCGAATCTTTGGATTTGTTTTAATTAACACCAATTTTTAGTTGGTAAAACTTAAATAATTTTGTTTTGGAAGATATCTGTCTGACATACAATTGTGTATTTGAAATCATAGTAGCCATGATTGAAGTATAGCGAAGTGACTACTAAGATATATCTTTCTCTTTTCATTCAATGCAAATGTGAGAAAACTATACAATTGACAATCAAAAATAAATTTGTTTGATTATTAATTATTTAGGCCTAATTATGTAATTTAATTATAAAAATATATAAAATAGTATAATAAAATATTAATTACAAGTCGAAAATTGAATTCGATTTCATATTAATTTGTCAGACATTTCACAGAAATTATTAAAATTGTTTTCTATCTTTGTTATATCTACGTATTTTCTCTCTATCGCTAAATTAACAACTTTATCCCCCTTGAGCAAAAAAGATTCACTTTTCATCCGTCTGATAAGTGACCCATTAATTTGTGATTGTAGAAGAAATTAATTTCAATTAAAGTAAACATTGCTATTAAAAAGATATTTTTATCACGTATCCACTTCTACACGAAATACAATTTCCAGTAAAAATGAAAAAAATAAAAAGGAAAAATCCAAAACGAACACCCTCTATTACCATTCCAAGATGTTCAACTCTTTCTTTAAAAAATCTGGCGATTTTGCACCTAAATTATTGATCAGTTTTTTTATCTCAAAAATTGACAGATGGAAATGGCCACCTTTTTAAAATGATTTTTTTAAATGTTTTAACGAATAACGAACTGCCTAAGAACTAAACAACTGATAATCGATATCAGTGCCTGCAATGTTGCCAATTTAAATTATTTTCCAGATAATCCTATATAATTTACGAATTTTGTAATTTAGTGTATGTTTTTTACTCGTCATACGTCATTGACACAACTTTACATATTTTTTATATGCTACTTTTGATTTTTATCTTGTATTAAATCTGTAATAATAATAATAATAATAGTAGGTAGATATATATCGAAGCAAGCCGATTCTGATTCCCGGCCCATCCACCCTCTCTATTTATTATTACCTATACTTATGTATTAATTAATTATATAGTGACTATATAATCGCACCAAATATAAAAATTATTATTAAAAAGAAATTTTTTAACGCACGATAACGCTAATAATATTTACTGTATACAATATTCATATTATTCTATTTATATAATATATGTATTTATATTTTGTATTTGTAAACGTGAATTTAAGTCTGTACTTTCCTAAATCAGTGTGTGATAAATGTAAGTATATAAAAGGCAATTATTATATATTATTATTATACAAATTATTTATTTATTATTTAAAATAAACTTTTTGATTTAGTGTGATTTTGTCTGTTTTTTATTCTTTTTTTTTCTATTATTAATCTTATATTAGATACGTAACAATTAATTATTATTATTGTTAACTAGTTCGTTGTTATCACAGACATATATATGTCTCACCCACTTGATGCAATCCAAAGTTACATCCATTTGCATTTCATTCTAATCTTATTGGCAGTAGTCGTATATTCGACCAACAGGTGGCCCTGTCTAATATCAGATAATCGAATACATAGATGATTCTGTGAATTTCCATTTTAAATAAATAAATAATGGAGCACCAAGTGAGTGGGGCATATATCGCATTAAAATAAATAGATAGAATCAAAAATATGCGCACGCACATCGTATTTACAAAAGAGATAAACTAATAGTTTAAGATTAATATCAATTTTTCCAATATTATTGACAATAAGTAAAAAAAAAAATAGATGGGTTTGGTCATTAATGTTAAGTCATCTGTTTGAATTAATAGTATTAGAGTTTTCTTCTCCTTCACCATCTGCATTATACTGTTCTATTCCATTTTCTCAATTAATATTTTTCTTGTTTTAGAACATTAAATCATAGTAGCTTTTACCTCTCTTAAACTATACGTACTTATAATATTAGCGATTCAATAAATTTGGAACAAATAGGCTGAAATAACAGCAAAGCATAGAAATAGAAAATGTATAGAACGATAAAGAGTATAATGAATAACTTGAACTTTGTGCCTCGTCTGCCATTATTACCGATGTATATCTTGGTTGTTCGTCTTCTATTTCTTTCAGTTGTTCGATGTCGTGATCTTTTCTTATTGTATTCCTATTGCTTGTTTTATGGAATCTATGTCAAATGGAAAATTTAATTAATTAAAATCCATGTTGGTTTACAGATTTAAAGTAATTAATGTAAAAATACATCAATTAACTACAGTTATATTGACTAAATGTATATGCTAGCTAATCAGCGGCTACTACGCATGTTTAATATAAATGTCTTATTAAATGATTTATGGGCACTATTTCAGCGATTATTTATCGCTTTTATTTTTATTATAAGCGATACTTACCGAACAACATTATCCTCATCATCATTAGCTAACTTTACCACTTGATTACCAACAATTAATTTATTATCAGTTTCATTATCCATATAGGATTTGGTTGGATGACCTTTCTTCTTTAAGATCTTTTCAATTTCAATTGCATCACCATCCTTATAATTAACTTTAATAAATGACGTTATTGTAATTTCGAATATTTTATTTGGATCAGCTGGTAATGAATTGATTTCACGTCGTTTCCTTTTACGACCGTAACCAGTTTGACCATCACTACATTCCACCTGAAGATTAAATGTTGAAAATATGTAGTATATGACATAACGACTAATGAAATTAGAATAATTTCTTAACAATATATGTATTATGTAACACTTTATATATATATATATTATTTGAGAAATGATTATTATTAGCCTAGTAAAGAGAATTCAGCGCCTTCACCATTTCTGGCGAAGGTGCTATAGTGATGCTATATGATATGTGGCGATAGTCGTTACAAATTAAACTGACAATTATGCATTATGTCGTAACCGACTTATGACAGCGCAATGTACTATTTCAAAAACAAAGCATAATAAATAATTGAAACTATAAAATATAAACATATATTACTATCCTGTAATCAGAAAATTTTTCAAAATTTTGATAATTGGGCATTACTTCTTACATATTATTACATAATTATCTTTTTAATTGCACGTATATTAGACTACATATATTATGTATGTGCAATACATTTACGGAATTTATCTGTTCTGTCTGATCGCTACTTACCCCTTTACATTTATCCAAACATACATTGACAGTGCCCTTGAATTGGACGTAAGTGGAATCCGGGAATTTAAATGCGCGAAATTTTGCTATTAAATTATCACCATCGATGGTATTGAAGTTTTCAAATAGATATGGATCAACCGAGCAACTACAAATAACAAATATATTCTGCTAAATTAAATCAACATAGTTTTGCACAAGGTAGAATTTAAAGCAATAGGATGTGATTTTACGGCACAGTTATTAAATGATCATTATTGCGCAAACGTTATCAACATTATTTTTCGAATTGTATAGATATTTTAAACGATTGGATTTAGAATTTTCCAATTGCGGTAATTGTATTAAATATAATTAATACAATTGTTTAAGATTTATTCGAAAATGATTAATATCGTAAGTATAGATGAAGCTAAATAAATAGTTACTTTAATTCTTTTAATTCGATATGTTTCACTTGTTCAACTGACAAGACTGCTGAGTTTTTACGTCGCTTTCTATGTGTATATAACAGAGACAACTATACTTTCAATTGAATCACTAGTATAATTACTTTTAATTAAAAAATCAAATCAAACCTGTCAAGAAAATTTATTGACAAAAAAAACAGTTCTACGAAATTATGTAAGTAAAATTGATTCATATTTTTATATACTAAACAAATCCTGAACGATCAAGGAAAAATATTTACTCTGCTAGTGCTGCATTTCAATGTACCAATTTGAACACATCAAATTTTACATTGATTTAATGTTAACAAATTTCTAAATCATGATTATAATGTTGATATACTATTTTTCAGTAAGTATGACGTAAGATCACATATTTGTGCATTTAATTGTATAATGTACAACGTATAATCGCACGATCTTAAATAAATAGTGTGCAATGATTTCAAACAGGATACTTATGCAACAGTCATCGCAAAACTGAGATGTTATTTTTACAATATTTTCTAACAATTGTTGTGAGTTGCGAAATGCATATTTCATGAATTTTACCCTATATCTTGCTGATTCGACTAAGTTTTCTTAAAATTATGTTGAAAATTGAATAAAAAAAAACGTGGAGAGCTGCTATTTATGGTCCAATTTTGTAATAGCCCATCATAAATACGTTGTAGAAATGCAATATTTTGCTATTTCTCGACAAATTCACCGGGATATAACATAGCATATTCGTATAGAAAAAAATATTTAATAATGCTTGACATAATTAAGCATAGGAAATATTTATATTACCTGATCTATTTATATTTTTTAATAAATGTGTTTTAATAAATAATACTATACATTTGCTAGTCATTAGTGATTACGTAACAGTCGTATGTGAAACCTATTGAAATTGGCGAATTATGTATATTTAAACTTATTATCAATTTTTAACTTACGACAGAATTAATCAATCCTAGTATTAGTATTAATATTAAAAGCAATTGAGTGTCAGACTCATTGAGAGTATTAGATAGCTCTACTATACATTGGCACTGCACTATCATGCTTATGGTACGATACTCATTTTAAATTGTACATTCTATAGATTCAAGTATACCCATTATAAATAATAGTTTCCTCTTGTGCTTTAGTATCCGATACCCGCATATGAGTTACTAATAAACCATAAATTGATGTCGATGCTTGATCTAATGAGATTTCCATTTGTAGTGGTGTACCTGGTGATACATTTAATTCACCCGTTACTAATCGGCCAGCTTGTCGAACACCAACAGTGATATTTGGTTGTGGTGCCATACCAATTAAACTTGTTGTGGTTTCTATATCACTAGGAAAATAAATACGTGAGGTGATATGTGACAATTTAATAATGTTGTATTTAAGTTAAATTTACATTGGCTCTTCAAATCCAGCTGGAAAAACAACATTTCGTCTGGATACACCGTGACTTTGATGTTGAGTAGTTGAACATTTGACATGGGCTGTTTGTCGTTCGTATGGAGTGCCATTTGTTGCTGCTGTAACTTCATCTGTCTTTTCTATTATTATAGTTTGATAGTAAATTTTCTTGCCCTAAAATATGTATATGAAATTATGACATTTTTTTTGGTTGGATCCTCCCTCCTTAAATATACGTTTACCGTTTGTCTATTAACAACTCTTGTTACCGCACATCGATAAACATCATTCAAATCAAATTCAAATATTGCAAATTTACCAGTGGCGTCCGTATGTGGACGACATGCCGGATCTGGATATTCTTTTAAACCAGATATATAAATATTTTTAATTGTTGCTACTGTTAATGGTATTTCGACACGCATCAACTCATTGGAACATTGAACTTGTGGTGAAACTATAACAAAAAAAAGAACGAGAAAAAATAGCGAAGAATAATAATAAAATCAAATTACAGCGTGATTAATTATCTTCAGAGTACCACATATTTAATTAATTAATTGATCGATTTTATTTGCAATTAAACAGACGGCGGTTTAAATAAAGATGAGATCATAAGAACGAAAATAGTAGATACAGCCGTGTGGATTCAATCACAAGAAAAAAAATCCTTGTTTCTAAATTTGGTTATATGATTTTTTACTGTTGTACCACAGTAGGTAGGTTCATGGTGTGCGTGTATGTATATATGTATATGTGTCGTCCAAAAATGGGCATCAAAACCATTCAACCCACGTGAATATTAATGGGTTTTATTCGTCATCGGCTTTTTCTAATAGATATATAGATACAACACAAATTGTAAAAGCTGTCTTTTTTTTGTCCATTTTTTTTTTTGGGGGGGGGGGGTTTGTTTGTGTGACTGGTTTTTGTTTTGACAGCAAAATCTTTAAATAAGCACTTTCATCACATATTTGCGTTTAAAAAAAATGTTTTATTCATTAATTTAATTTTCTGGCAATATGTAAATATATGCAATGGTTGGCTTATAGATGTCATCTCATGCAGCTCGGAAATTCTGAGACAAAATTCTGTTGATTGGATACTTTTGAAATATGCTGCTGTCGGTGACTTTAGGATTCTTCCAAGTTGACAGTTTTAACTAGTTTTCGATTAGTTTGTTAGTAGTGGGTAGGTTGGAGCTATTAAATTGTTATTGAAACGCGGGAATATTTTGAACATTTTCAACCTAGCTAATAATTCGATATCATATTATTAATTCGGATCGTAACAGAAGATACAGCAAATCGTGTAAAATGAATTGTTCAAATGTCTACCAACATGTTAATGCATCTACTGTGCATGCTCCCAACTAATAGTACATCTGCCCAGCTCAGACTGCAATCAACTATCACGAATTAGTTGGTTATAGTAAAAAACTAAGTTGGAATATGTGATTATTACTTGGAGTTTCAGTTTCTGTAAAGCTAGAACAGTTTATACCTACATATTGCGTATGCTCGTTACAATTACAAACTACGTAGTTTGAAGTCAAGTTGGAAAGGACCTTTAATCTCAATTCTTCTTCTCAAGAGTTATTAATAAGTATTTAACTGATGATTACCAATAATTTAAATAAATAAATCTCAAACTTTTAGGTGAATAATTAATTTAATTTTTCAAAAGTCGTAGGTTAATTATATTGCATTATATGTATTATTAAACTATAACTTTCTCCCACTGCAAGTATCCTGTGTAAAAGAAAAGAGATCGAATGAAGGAAGCTTTTAAACCTTGACGTTTAAAAAGAAGAAAGAAACAGAAAGAAAAACCACAGCGAAACGAAATAACAATAATTATTATAAATCTACCTTTTTTTTATGGTAATTTCGTTAATTATTATTCCTACCGGAATTAATACTTGTATGATGTTATATTGTTAGTTATGCTCGGTATAATTCCATCTTATTATATTCCTTTTATACTACTACATCTACTTAATTGTGCTTGTTAATTATTTATACGGGGGGAAATCTGATTAGATGCTTTTAAAATAAAGAAAATTCAAGTTGGTGCTGGTATAGTTAATTAGGGTTTTTTTTTAGATTTGCATTTAAAACTTCTACTATCATCATAGAACTGTTCCAGAAATCTTTTTGTTTGTATATTTATCTGTAGCTGATTTGATATTATAAATTCATTGTGATCAAATACCGTTAATTAATATAGACTTGATGTTAATTCAAAAATGGGAGTGTAACATGTCAATAATTCCGCTCTAAAAATCATAGCCAACTATCATAAATATTCAAAAATTAATAAATGTGTGAATTGGCCATCATAAACTTTACCATATATATAAATTTTTGTTTTGGGAAAATTACGAAACGAAATATATACAGGGTATTTATAAGATAAGAACAAAATTTAAGAAATTATAACAACGGTTTTTTGATTTGAACAGTGCAGGCAACTGGATATACATACATAAAATGAAATGAAGCATGCGAACATTGACTATGCATAATAGAAAATTAACAACAGGATGGAAACGAGAAGAAAAAATGGACACCCAATAGGTAGCGCAGGAATAGACTAGTACAAATAATTTAACATTGTCCTTAAGGGAACTTTTATTTTCTAAATTTTAAGGAAAATCATGGATTTTGATGCAAAAAATTAAAACTATGATTGTGTTATCGGACTATTTAATACAACAAAACAATTTTCATTTAAGCAGTAAGCGTCATTGTGCGTAATTATGTCAATTTTAATATTAGACGATCAGTAGCGTAGAAAACCTATTTTTAAATTATTGTGCGATGGGAGCCCTGCAGTCTTACAACCCGCAACAAAACAACATCTGTCTTTGTATATTTTAAATATTAATGTTTTCGAGATAATATAAATAATGAAATTAAGTTTAAATGAAAATTAAAACAGGAAAAAACAAGACAATAACAAAGTAATGGTAACTGTCAAAACTAACTATTTTTGTTGCCGCCAACACATTGAGGGCGGCGGTTTCATGCCCGGAAATATTTTGACTTTTATACAATCGATTCTCTTCTTTCTTATAGTCTTCCATGATGATGATCTATTGATCTATGCATCTATACATAATATAGTTCTAATTATACAAAATATTAAGTAAATATTGCATGTATCCCATCACCCGTGTATATTTTAAACGTTTAGCGACCAAATGCCAAACAAATAATGAAAAAAAAAAGAAAAAAGAAAATGGACACAAGTTCATCCTTTAAATTATAAATTAAATAGCGGTACTATTTTGCCCGTCCGTAAAAAGATTTTCTGTCAGGTAGGTAAGGTAGAGGTAAAGTAGACAGAGGCATCCGCTGATTAATTATTCATATTTTTTTATATTTTATGTTTTGATTTTTTTTTAATAATCATTTAATTACACTTGATAGACGAAAGAACGTAATATAGAAACTCAATTTATATGTATATGTATATAGAGATCAGTTATCTGGTTTTCATCAGTTTTAAATAAGATATGAATGTTTATATGGCTGGGGCTGGCTGAAATCGGTATTATTTTCGCACGCTCATGAAAATATGATAATTAATCACCATAGTATCATCATCATCGGCCTCATCGATGTTGTGTTATTTCTTTGGAGAAATTTTTCTCTCAGCTAGTCTCAAATGATTCTCGTTTATGGGTGCGCCTCCCCCTTAAGGCAGACGACCCATAAATAAATTGAAAGAAACACACCAAAAGAAGGAGATACGGAGAGAGAGAGAGAGAGAAAGATGGAAATAGAGAATATGTTTATATGTATATGTAGATTAAGGTATAGGCTATATACCTACTAAATGCTAATATATGCACGCAACTAGGCAGGTATTATATGTATATATAGCATCTATAGCTATATATGTAAATATCAGAATTAGATCTACTGTTTAATCTGCCTGCTTCTGCCTTTTTCCATCTTTAATTTATAAAGATGATGATGATGTTGTTGTTGTTTTTGATGACCAGAAATGGTTCTAGATAATAAGTTGTAGCAAAAAAAAAAAACAAAGGGCTAGAAATCTTTAATTGTGGCCAGCCTATTTCTTCACTTAATAAAGTTGTTTTCGTATAATAATAAACTACATATTAGTATAGATACAGGTAATTAAATTACCTATAATATATATATAGGTATTACGTTACAATGTAACAGACATAATTGGTACCATCAAGAGAGACAGAGGGAATAAACTGGTCTCCAAATCGATTAATTTAATACATGTAAGTTGTTTTGCTCTCTTGGTAATTTAAATTTAATATTTTAGTTAATTTGACACAACTTATACCATGACCAATCATTTCAATTTATCAATTCAAAAGAGAGAATTGTACATTGTATTACTATTCAGCTACATATCGACCTACTTACAAATGGCATATACAAGAAAAAGTATATGTACACTATTGGGCAAAAGTAAAGCGACAACTTCGAAAATTGCAAGAATTGGAAAAATCGTATTTTAAGATTAGGATTTAAAGAATATTATTCTATATTATAATCGATTAAGGAATGTTGTTTTGATTCACAGCTGAAATTATTTACTTACAGCTAATTGAGAAGTTTAATTCATCTTATATCAGTTTCCTAACTTTTTACGTCGGACAAAGGTAATGCAACATTAAAAGAATGGTTTATCTATATTTGTATTTAACTATATTCTAGACTTAAAATTAGCGTACTGCCTCTTACCCAAACCTAAAACTTAGCGACATGTCGTAACAACGATCGCGGCATTGATAATATGAACTTTGTCATATACTCTCGTAATAAAAATTATTTTGTTCTTCAATTACTGATCATTTGTTAGGCGATTTCTAGGTTTAATTATATTTCTGGATCTTCTTCGGTCTGTTTTCTATCGGGCCAAGATGCATTAGCGTATTCACCATTGCAAAATTAGAAGATTATTGGCAGGAAACCAAATTGTTGCGAGGTGGAAGCTATAATTTCGGTCGCTACCTTGTTGAAGCTTGAAGCACTAACTGTAGAAACATTTTTCTTTTGGCCTATAAGAACATTACATCTTATAATATATTCCTGGAATCAGATCTATCAAAAGTATTTCTTTTAAAGAGCCGCAGATCTCCATATATTCACATACAGCACGTGCGTAAGTAAACATTGCATTGGATTATAAAAAATATGATTGAATGAAATCGGACCATGATCCGATATGGATAATAAATAAAGCAGAAGTAAATAACAATATAATAATTATAATAAGTAATATAGTAAAGCATTCAATCAAATTATTTGTAATAGTTATGCACCCGCTATATGTGTGGAGGTCTTATCTTGGATGGATCTGATTGGACGAATATACTGTAAGATGTAATGGTTGTTTAGGTCCACTGAGAAATGTTTCTACAGTTTGTGCTTCTACAGGATAACGTTCTACATCGCTTTTTCTACCTTACAACTATTCGGTTTGTGGCCGTTAATCTTCTAATTTTGCAATCGTGAATATGACAATGCATCTTGGTCCGATAGAAAACTGAATAAGGAAGATCCAGAAATATCTTCCAATCCAAAAATCACCTAACACATGATCGGTAACTGAAGAACAGAATAACTTTTACTATGAGAGCTGATAAAAAAGTTCATATCATCAATGCGGCGATGGTTGTGGAATAAATCGTTACTACGAGTAATTAAATAAAAATATTCTTCTTAATGTTGCTTTACTTTTGTCCAACTGGAAAATTCAGTAAACTGATATAAGCTGAATAAAACTTTTTGATTAGTTGCAAATGAATAATTTCAGCTGTCAAAGAAAGCGGCATTCCTTAATCGATTATAATATAGAATAACATTCTTTAAATCCGAATCTTAAAATTCGATTTTTTCAATTCTTGCAATTTTCGACGTTGTTTCTTTAGCGTACATAGATGGGTGGTTATTATTAGTTTGCTAGCAATGAGCAAATATGCATGTTGGTGAGTAACAAATTCGTGGTGGTGGTGGTCACCTACTAAATAGGTAGTACTTACCTTTATGTTTATTGATTATTTAAACTTAATATCCAAGGTCGTCTACGTATAGTGTAAGGTAATGACAATCAATAATTTAAAACAAATTAATTACCAACAAAATACAATGTAGACTTATTTTATGTATTGTAAAATTATGCCAAGATTAAATTGACATTTTATAGATGTAAAGGCTTGACTTTTAATGAACAATTGAGATACACCTCTATTTGTATATACAAAGGGTGAACGAGGATGAGGAGGAGAACACAAGCAAGCAGTTATAGGTAAAAGTCTAATAAAATGCAAATGTCAAGGATGCAAAAACAAAAATAAAAACGCACCTTATATTATTATACGTACATATCGAGAACATAAATAAGGTGTTGTTTGATTTTCATGTGCAATTTTAAACGGAGAATGCCACCACCACCACCACCACCAATGGCAGCATCTGCATTATTTTTGATTCTTACCATCATCAGCGAGAGCAAGCCATTTGGTGTCTGTTGTCACAGTTACCATTAAAAAATACCATAAAACTACCATCTGCACGTCCTGCCTCCTATGAAGTAGGTTATTCATCATTGATTGTACTACCAAAAAAAATTTCTATTTTTCTTTTATTTTCGGATAAACTGTTACAGTTGCAGCCTCAATTTTTAAATTAATTGAACGACAACTTTCAAGGACGACAAAAGGAGAAAATTGTGCAGCACAAGAACAACAACAATGTCGTCGTTGCAGCTGAAGAAGAAATCAACACACTCACTTACTATATGTATACGCGCGTACACTCACTCTTTCTTTGCGAAACTAGTATCGTACCACCAATATCTACGTACCCGTACTATACAATCTAATATACTTTTAAAAATAGTATAATTTGAAAGTGAAATGTGACTGCAGGAACTACCTACGAGCAGTACTCTCTATAGATGTTCCAATTTTCTACTTATATGTATTTACTACTACACACACACTTAATTCATCCTTTTTTTAAATTTTCTTTCGCTTAATTTTCTAAATACGCATAGAAACGGCGTAGATGAGTCATTGATGGTTCCACCGTCCACCACATATATATATATATATATATATATGTATAACGGGTACTTTCGGTCAATGTTTTCGAATACCTATAATAGATATATAATAGTACTGCTGGGGTAGACAAGCTTACTGCTCCACCGTCACGACGAACCAACGAAGAGCAACTCGTCTTCTTCATTGTCTTCGATCGATGACGACCACCAGAAAGGTTCTGGTGGGGTAACAGAGATAAAGAGAGGAACAGAGAAAGAGTGTGAGAGAGAGAGAAACGATTTGGTTTGGATACGGTGGTATGCTCTTGCAAGTAAAGGCCATCGACGCACGAGTTAATAATAATGATTATTATTATTATTATTATTCGGCAGACCGATGGGAATTTACTTTTGCATTCATTTTTTTTTTCGCGTGAAATTTCATATACACTGACAAGACTTTCTCCAATCATAATAATTATATTAATATTAAAAGTTAAACTAGGGCAGATTGATTCGAGAGTAGATACCTACTTATTCTACTGCATTGTCTATGTATAATATATGTTAACTTAGAATAGCTTACTACGTATAGATAAAACTATGTAGATGGATACCCTTTGGGCAAGGTTGACAAATTATTGATTTACATATTGTGTAAAGCCTAGCCTTTAGGAATATGCATACAAGAAACAACGAAGAGAAACGTTAAAAGAAATCAAACAAGTTTTAATTTGATGTGACTCCATGATATAATACATAGCATACTGGATGTTTGTTTCTTTATAGCGTTTTTTGTCTCCTTGGCTGGGAATTTTCATAGTTTACCTTATATTGTTTAGCGATATAACAATGAGCACTGTTGTGTTCAACTTTACGAGGAAATGCTAACGAAGAAACGTCTAATATTTTGCTTAAACAGAGAATATTGGGTCCAAATTATACATTATTAAAAGCCTTTCGTGTGGAAAAAGTTAACAATTGTTCGAATATCACGTCATTAACAACAAAACATATTATTCGTTCATTATTTCGGCGCTTCTTCATCTCAACATCTTCATTCTTATTATTTCCTTTTGCTAGGAGTACTGTAAAAGAAGCAAACAAAGAAATTAAAAACTAATTAGTACTTATTGTCAGTCGCCAGCTATTTTGCTAGATATTAACGCCTCTTTGTCTGTTTATTTGAGTGAGATATATAGATCTTGTTTGGACTATAACGGTATCTTTTACTCATAAGGTGATGACTTTCATTATTATAACAATATGATAACTAACATATTATAAGAGTGACATCATAATAATCCTCATGATAGCAAATATATAATGATGGTGGTAATGTTGAAAATTAATAATCTTGTCTTGAACTCATCACCATAAGCTAAGATAAGTATATCGACACACGTAACAACAGCAGCTGCAGCAGCAGCAACATTCAGACACAGCAATTAAATTTGATTGCTTCGTTTTTACATAATGTTAATGATTCTTAATTTTTACATTTCATTTAAGTAGGTATACTTACATTAAAAATAGCTGTTTAACAAACCATCCTGAGCCATGTTGACCTTACTACACCTTTATTTACTTTAATGGTCAAATGTTTTATCCTTACACCACTTAGATGATTCATTCTACAAATGCATTGAAACCACGATGACTGACCGGAACAACCTGCAATGTACCATTGATATTGTAATTACTAAGTATATAGTATACTTTTGCAACAAATGAAAAAAGTCAATTTTATATAATTCCGAATGTTTTCTGGTAGATTTATAGCTGTGAATTCCAGCTAATAGAATTATAGCAGTGCAATTCTTAAGAGCTGTCACTCCTATTATTCCAGGTTGAAACTTTCCTCATGCTATGCTTAAGTTTGTCATAATCTGGAACAGAATTTTATAATTCATAAGTTTATGCCTTACTATAAGGCAATATCTATTCTTAGATATAATATATCAACTAAATACAACCCCAAATAAAATATTATTTTATTGAATAACCACTGCTCATCTTAACATACCTTATTTTGTGATTGTTGCAGGTAATAAATAAAAATTCTCCCTAATCCTAAAATGATTTTGATTCGTCTGAAACTGAAACAGTAGTTTTTGTTTTGGATTGCCAAAGTGATAAACTGCTTTGAAAAACTTAGTATGAGAATATAGTGCTGCAAAAGAATTATAAAATTCCTATTGTTATTATTGTGACGGAATCCGTGTGAAAGAAAATTATAAAATAAAAACCGAACTTCAATTCAATTTAACTGAAGTAAATAAAATTAAATTTAAAATACGAAATAGATCCGGCAGCAACCATTAAATCACCAAGAGGAGCGCTCAACGCACACAGATTAAAGTTGTGTTTTATTTTATTGTCCATTTTCTTTTATTGATGTTGCTTGTTTGACTGGTTTCTGGTTTTGCAAAGAAATCTTTAAATAAACAGCTTCATATAAAATAAAAATCAAACTTCAATTCAATTTAACTGAAGTAAATAAAATTAAATATAATATAAAATACCAAATGGACGCGGCAACCATTAAATTACCAGAGCAAGCGCTCAGTGTTCACAGATTAAAGGGATAATGCAAGCGCCATCTTATCGTCTGACAGTTTATCAAATCTCCATCAGATCAGCTGATATTTATGTCATCAACTCAAAATAGGTTATGATTCATATGATTCATATTTTTATTGTTCGGTAAACAAAACAAAATTAATTAATTTCAGTAACGCACTAATTAATACCAAGACTAATAAGAACAAAAAAAAATGTTTTCGGGTAGTCCAAATTATACAAAATTAAAAACCAACTTACGTTTGGCAATTACGCGTTTAAAGTTATTAGAAAAAAAGAAAAGTGAACTAACAGAGAAATCTCGAAGGGAAATTGCAGATTATATCAGTGCTGGAAAATACGAACGTGCTAAAATTCGTGTAGAATACATTATAAGGTAAATTAATGATGATGGCATCTGATATGTTTTAATTTTCTTATTACGTATAAATTTTAGAGAAGATTATTTAGTAGAAGCCCTTGAATTAGTTGAAATGTACTGTGATTTATTACTGGCACGATTTGGACTTATTCAAAACATGAAGGAATTGGATGCAGGAATTGCTGAAGCAGTTTCAAGTGTAATCTGGGTATCACCACGATTACAATCAGATATTCAAGTAAAACAACTATACATAATTATTTATTAATATGTAAATACGTTCCAAAGCTTACTTGATGAACCTACTTGCTTTCTTAACAGGAAATAAAAGTAATCTCCGATCTATTAACAGCAAAATATGGTCAGAATTATGCTGAAGCATGTCGTATTGAATCAGTTGATACAATCAGTGAAAAACTGAAACATAAACTTTCTATTCAAGCACCTGCAAAACTATTAGTCGAGAAATACGTTATTGAAATTGCAAAATGTTTTGATATACCGTACGAACCTGATCCTCATATAATGTCGACTAGTCAGGGCAAGGATGCAATGCTCATCGATTTGTCTGATAAGAATAATTTAGGCAATGGTGGTGGTGGGGGCGGTATGCCGCAACCACCTGGTTTTATTGGTTATCCACCAGCACCTGCATTTCCAACAGTGGGACCGTCGCATTCCTATCCCGTATGTAGACAATTTCAATTGAATAATTAAGTAGAGTAAGTCCTAATTACTTATTATTGTTGTAGAACTTACCTATCGAACAAAGTGGCCCATCTGCACCAGCAATGTTATCGTATAATATTCCGCCAGTTCCAAACGAAATCAAGGAATCGAATACTGATTATTTGGTAAGAATTAATTTTTTTAAATGTTCATTACAGCGACACATATTTAATCCTGACAATGTAATGTTAAAGTTTGGATTAGTTGGACCGGATTAGATAGGTTACACTGCAATTTAGTTTGATTAAATTAATTACACTTATTTTATGCTTAAAAACAAGTGTTCGCTATAGGCAATAATTTATGCTTTTAGTGCAGTTAGTTTTCTTCTTTTCTAGGCAAATTTACCTAGTTATAGCATGTTATATCCTGAAACTAAAAAGGTAAAACACATTTTTTTTTTGTGTACCGCTTCTTGTTTTTGGTTTTCAGTTTGGCAAATCGATGCTGCTTTTTTTGACATCCACTTGCAAATTAAACCATTTGCAGCTAAGCTAGAGCCAGATTTGCTACTGTTAACACTACGATTAAAAATACTGCTAAAATAAATGTCTTAATTTCAGGATCCTGTCGACAACAGTGACAATAATTTAGAGGTATTTTTTTATTGGAAATTTCTTGACGCATTTTTATTAATTTTTGTATTTAGCAGAATAAAGACGATAAACCCAAGCCATTACCAAGAACTAAATTGAATAATGAATTCAATCTGCCCGATGTACCAGGCAATTCCAATATTAATCTATCATCGAGGGGTGATGATGATGGCGAGATAGATTTTGATGATTTAACAAGACGATTTAATGAATTGAAAAAGAAACATTGATTCGAATTTATGGCTGTAAGCAAGGGTTAGTATGCACTTGTTGAGATTACTGTTTTGCTGGTTAAACTTTTATATAGTTAAATAAATACGTTACTGGGTTTTTTCTAGGTTAAGATTATGGAGAATTTATTAACTTCATAGTTAGGATAAAATAAATAAAATTATATTAGGCATATAAAATGTATTTTTTTAAATAAAATTTAAGTTAAAATTATATTATTATAGTACTAGTTGTAGGAATATATGTATGTATATTTATATTGGAATAATGTGAAAATATATGCGAAAACTCCCCGAGTTTAATTGGTTGCATAAATTGATATACGTCTTTATAAATAAATATTAAATACTCCGAGTACATCCTAGTAATTCTCTAAATGGGAGGGAATTTTATGAAAAAATTACCATTATAATAATAAAATTAAATCTTAATTTTAATCTTCTAGCTAGAAATAGATCTAGTTGAGAGACAAGTTGGGAATGAATTTAGCTTTTCCTAGTCAAAGATGTCAGTACTTTCCCACCTCCAGAGGTGGGATAGATAACTATTATCAAAAAACATCCGAGTAGATTTGAAAGAGCCTTGCAAAGATGTGCTTTTTTGAGTACTTTTAGAGTATTTTCTTCGTGGTTTTTGAGAAGTAGATGAGCGTTTTAAGTTTGGTGACTCGGCCGAGATGCTTTCTAGAATTTTACATCTTTTTTCTAAGAAATTAAAAAATTCAACGACGGTCGGCAATCTTTTCACATCACGCTCCGATTGGAACGCTCGACGCGTATCGTAATTTAATTTTCTTTCTAAAATATTTATAAGTTAGAGATCCCAGTGTTCAGTGGGGCATTTCAAATTAGGCAACACGTCTAATGTTCGTTTACGTGTAGCTTTTTTCTAAGGGAGGGCGCATGCGCTTTCGTTGTTTTGTTTAAATCAACTAACACATTGATTGGCGCGTTTATTTTGGCTGAATTATTCTGATACCGATTAGTTAACATGTTTAGTGCAATTTTAAAATTACTATTGGTTAGTTGTAGCGAACAAATCGTGTCTAACGGTTCGCCTTTTAAGAACGACTTTAAATAAATGAATTTATGGATATCAATCAGAGTAGTATCATCAATAATTAAGGCAGAAAACAGTTGACAGAAGGATTCCCATTCGGATATGTCACCCGAAAGTATAGGAATATTGACTTGAGGTAGTTTTACATTTTGGGATTGCAGATTTAAATTAGATGATGGTTTAGGTGGCATAGTTGATTTGGCAAGATCAATTTTCTCACGCAGATAAGCGACATTTTCAAAATACAGAATTTCAGTATCAACCCTATTCTTCTGATCAGCATGTGCGAGGTCTAGTTCCCCTATTTCATCCTGAGCGGAGCAATAATCATTAAAGGCATTTACTAATTGCTGCTCGCTACATAGCAGCACATACAAAGTAGTGTCAGTATTTAAATTATTTGTCATCCATTTAGAAATTCTTGTCATCGTTGCCTTTGCAGATCTATGTGATTGTTTAAATTTTTCCATGTTTGGAAAACTAAATTAACTATTATTAAACAGCAGTAATTATTTAATGCTACTAATGAATCGATTAATTCGTAGTTATTCTTACTGTTTATCTATAATCACATAACTATAACTCCCACTAACCTTCCTGTATGTCGCTTTAGTTTATCTGTTGATGAATGTGATGGAATCTGATGTAGCTTCTCTGAGCTTTATGACTGCTTGCTTGTCCTGTGATTTTGGATGATTCAACACAGTCGTTTCCTACTGGGTTCACGTTATACATAGACAACTGAATGCAAAATTTCCAGAATCCGACTCAAAGGACCAAAATGTATGAACTAAAAGTATTGTGTACATCAAATTCGACACCTATGGAGTGCAACTAATTTCCTTTGAGTTGCCAATGAACTGTATAACGGGAGTATAATTTCTTCGTTGATTAAAATTACTTATGTCAGTGTGCACTATTATCTTTTCAATTCTTAATTTACTAACATTGGTATGTTTTAATTCTTAATTATTAAAGCGGAGATTGTGTAAAGTATATATGGTTAAAATGTAGTATCGAGGTAGAAATATACATAAAAAAGTATATGATATAAATTATAAGTGAATATGAAGAGGAAGCTTTCCTCTGATCTAGTTGCAAGACACGTTGGGAATTAATTTAATTTTTCTTAGTCGAAGATGTCATCACTCCTCAAGATCAAAAACTATTATCCAAAAAAATCCGAGTAGATCCGAAAAAGCTTTGCTAAGACGTTCTTTCTAAAAAAGCTAATGTAGCTAATGCGTAGCAATTAATAGTAATAGATGCCCTATTAATTATCCATTGTAAAAGGATTAATGGAAGGTGACGACAGTCTTACGAGTATATATAGAAAAAAATTATGAGACTTTCTAATAGTGTACATCTCCTGGATTGCGTTGCGCGAATGATTCATTTACGTATGTTATATACTAGAAAATCAATAAAACGTTTCCTTCATCATCTCTACTGTTATAATAGATATCCACCCTTATATAAATTTCGATTTCTCTTCGTTAATATGCTTCCACTATAAATATGTTACCAGAATCCGAAAATTATGGGATTCTACATCACAAATCATATAAAATCAATTCCGATAGTTTCCGGTAAGTAATGTAAGACTACTTAGTCGTTATTTCTCCATTAATTACGTACCTATTTAATTTGCTTATTAGGAAAAAATTGGAATGTAAAAAATTGAAACGCAAAACGACAAAATCAGCAAATTTGAAACAAAAACGCGTTGAATTAATTTATGAAAATGTCGATTTTCTATCAGCACCTGAAATTGAATTACCATCAAATGCATCAGCTTTCGCTGTATTCGCTTCAATTCGATTAGCCGTTTTAGACAGGTAGGGTTTATAAACTGATGATAAAAAACACAAAAAAAACACGTCTATTTGAGTATATAACACTATTATTATTATTTTACATACAAACAATTCAGATGGATCCGGAATGCAGCTCAAGAACATGTGCATAGTAATTACAATGCTCAATTGGCTGAACAAAATGATTTTGAAAGTGATACTGATGATAATACACAAAGCAGCATTTATGTACCGATTAAAGTGTCAAAAGTTGTTGGACTTGGTATGTATGGAAGGGCACTGAAAACGTTGTGGTTACAAAAGTATATTAGTTTCATCTTCTCGATTTATATTTATAATGATTTGCCACACCCTCAATCTATAATCTTACCCATTTCCATATCTCTAACAATTGAATTTAATAATTTAAGGTTTGCGTTCTGTTTTCGAATTGATTAAAGAAAGTCGAACATCCCATCCATCATTATGTTCAAAAGCATTGCACGCTCTTCTAGATGTCCTTCAAGGTAATATCACCTGCAACACTTGCTTGTTCTTAATCTTTTTCAATTTTCTAATTATGATTAAAAGGCCAAATACCAGAAAGCTTAAAAAGTGAACCTGCAGAAATTATCGATCCTCTATTTGACCTGTTATTAGATCTTGCCATTTTATATGGCCCGGAAAATGGTGCAGTACCAAATGATGGCAATCATTTAACATCGGTGGCATGTGCATGTTTATTATCTTTGGTTGTTGTTCGTGGTGATACTGGGAAATATTTAAATGCAATAGCGGCATTATTGATGTGTCCTAGGACGCTTTCACTACAGTATATCAAAGTATGTACATTGAATATACAGTTTTAAAATATTCAATAGTATGGATTCACTATCCTTGATGGAATGGTGAATGCGCTATTCATTTAAGAATGACAGAAGTTTATCCTTACAATTTTTCCTTACCTCTATCCAACTAATAATAATGTGAGCCAGCGATTGACTGACATTTCTTTCTGTATTTTTGCTATTCTCTATCTATATGAATGATACACTTTCAGATGCCATCAGTCTTATCATCTCTCCAGCGAAGTATTCATGGAGTACTACTTGGTAAAGCTGTTCGTCCTGATTGGCTTACCCATGGTGTACCGAAATCTTCTAAAATCAATTCTTTCGTTGTTAAAATTCCTGCTGACTTAAGAGATACACCAATCACCATGAAATCACTAGCATTCGATGGCCACTATTTGTTCCTATTTACTTCAAAGGGATTATTGAAAATTGGCAGTGGCTATGGTGGCACAATAAAAGGACATGTGACATTATGGAAACCGGATTTCTATTGTAATGATCATGGTAATTTGCTGTTTTGTTCTGTAAGTGCTGCTAGCGACCATCAGTACAATCAAGTAATAAAGCAACCAACAATGATTCATTTTTAGGGCAATTTATATCTCAAATTAAGTGGCAGAAAAAGTGGAGAATTTCTCATCATCGACCGAACGAATTTACTTATTTCGGGTTCTATACATTTAGCCATACGTGATGCTTCTGCTTCTGTTGTCTTTTCCGATGGAGAATCAATTGGCACAATTTCGTCAACCAAAGAAGTGAGTACTAGAACTAGTACACACTTATAACTTCCCATCTTTTCCTTGTCCCATTCAAGCCGCCTTACGATTTATTTATTTACAATGTTTGCCCTTAGGATGGTTTTGTTGTGCGTTTATATAATCAGAATACTACTCCTGGTACTTTAGTCAATGAATTACCATTAAAATTGGCCAGAAAATGTGTGGATTCTATTGGATGCGCTCCATTTGATGATGAACCCACTTGTTATACGATTAATATTAATATGGAAGAGGAAATTCTTACTGTATGCGCTGGAAAGGAATTTGGATTGTTGAGAACGTCCACTGGAAAAGTACTATGAACTGTTCAATACTGGATTATGCTTTTCTACATCTGATGTTGTTTCTCTAGGTATTGTATACTGGGAAATCATCAGCTCTTGGTATAAAACAGACGGGCTTAAGAACAGGAAAATGGCTAGATTTAAATTTAACAAAATCACCAAAAATTACTCATATTGCTATGGGCCACGATGGTTTACATGCGATTCTAATAACAGACGATGGTGCTGTCTTTTTTGCAGGTAAAACACTCAGTAGTAGACTCCCAAAAGTAGAATAGTGACTAAATCATGCGATGTTTTGTGACTTTTTCTCACTTACCTTTAGGAACAGCACGCAGAGGAGAAGATGGCGACCAAAGTAAGGTGCGCCGTCAACCAAAATCGGTCAAACCAAAGAAAATGATTAAAGTGGATGGAATCCATATAGTTACTGGCGCATGTAATAATGGCACTACAGCTCTAGTAACTAAGGAAGGTGAACTTTTAATGTTCGGTAAAGATACAACGCATGCTGATCAATCCACTGGTGTAGTGACAGGATTGAAGGGCGAATTTGTCACACAAGTGGCTTTAGGAAAAGCTCATGCTGTTGTATTAACATCGAAAGGATACACTTATACTTTCGGGATAAATAATAAATTTCAGTGTGGCAGGGAGTTTACCAAATCGATTGCTAAAGAAGGTAAATTCCCGCATTCCAACCCAAACATTCTTTTCTATAAATTCCGTTGTTCTAGACACTCAATTTCATATCGTAGCAATGGACACATGTTCAGCTCAAGATGACCAAGAATATTATTATGACGAGAACAATATGCCAACATTAAAAGATTCGGATAATCGAGCATGTTTCTCTGAGGGTAATGTCGGTGAAGGTCAACAAAACATATGCCCAGCTGGATCACATGCATGGCACGATGACCTATGTATGATTTGTACAGTTTGTCGGGAATGCACCGGCTATTCGATTAGTTGCTTGAGTTCGATGAGTTCCGAAAGGAATCCAGGACAGGAATGTGGATGCGGTGAAGGCGATAGTGGTTGTGCTGTCTGTGGTTGTTGTCGTATATGTGCCAGGGAAGTGGTTGATAATTCGGAACTTGCTGATCTGGCTGGAATGATGAGATTAGATTCATTGTTCAGGTATGAATTTACATAGAGGGCGACGATGCGTTTATTATAACAGCTCGATAGTGTTCTTATAAGAATTAATGTCAGAGATGAAGGATTATAGATCTCTAGAAAATTTGTCAAGTGTAATGAAGTTTTACAGCCATTTTTAAGAGTTTCTGTACGACAAAGTACGAGCTGTGATTGTAGGCTTTGAATTTTATTCTCTCTAATTTCTATTCTTCGATATTAGGGACAATAAAATCGTAATCCCTTCAAAACAACGTACCAAATTACAAGAACAAATTCAGAGTCGTTTGGAAGATCGAAAAAATAAATGCAAAAAGTCTATTGCCAGCTCAAGCAAAACGGCATCTAAAATGAAAGTGACCAAGTGCGTATGTACTTATTATTTTCGAGTTTATTTTACATGCTCATATTCCAGATCTGCAGTCTTACCAACACCAACTCACAAACCTAGCAACAATCTAATCCGACAAAACAACATAATCGGACCTATTAAGGAACCAAGTGGTTCTGATCTGGAACGAGACGCTGCTCGGATTGCATGTCTGCCACCTGCTAGATTATCTTTACCCTCTGACGATCCAGTTGTAAGACCTTTAATGAACTGTGTAATTCTATTTAATCACTGCTCTATGAATGTTTAGATTCAAATTGCTTGCGGATTGCATCACAGCGTTTTACTATTACAAAGTGGCCAAGTGCTGACATTTGGCTCGAATCTATTTGGTCAATTAGGATGCGGCGATATTTTAGCGAAAAATTGTGTGCAATATGTTAAATTACCAAGTAGTGCTATGCAAGTGGCTGCTGGAAGTAATCATACGATTGTATTGAGTACTAAAGGAGATGTTTACACATTTGGAAACCCAGAGGTAGGTTAAAGTACTAACAATTTAACGTATAACACAATAATACATATTTAATTCAAGAAAGGTCAATTAGGACGACAGGAAAACTCTCAGGCTGGGCAAAGTTCATGTAGCAGTAGCAGCAGCAGTAGTTCGAAATTTAATAATCCAAGCACTCCATGGCATTGCATACCAGGAGCTATTCCTAATATTGGATCAAAGTAAGTTACCATTTGTGTATTAGCTTTTAAGATGATTTGTTATCGTCCATATTATTGGACGATATATATTATTGGACCATCTTTTTTGCTCGGACCTACGGAGAACTTATAGTATCTTTGATGAACCATAATGTAATGAAACTGACCAGAGAATATGTTGAATTATCGCCACAAAAAAAAACAGACGACTCGATAACATACGTTTTTTATGTTCTTGTGTATATATTAAATGTGCAACTAATTGTACAATAATTAATCTGTTTCACTAGACATGGACGTCGTGCTACATGGATTGGAGCTTCAGGTGACCAGACTTTTATTAAACTTGATGAAAGTTTGATTAATTCTGTTAGTATAACAAAGTCAACAGTTACAGCGAATAAATATTCTATAGGTATTCGGATATTGAGAATATATTTAAAAGAAAAGATAACTATATTAAGCAATTCCAGTGTTGTTTCCAAATCAAGAAATCACAACAAGAAATTTCAAATGCTTAGTGATTAATAAAAAAGATGGCAACTGTAATTCATTTAAAGGCGACGATCAAGTGGATTTCAGTAATAAAATTGTCTGCATGGATCCAATTTTTAATGTTACATGGTCATATAATCCGGGCAGTCACGAAATGTGTTGTTACAATATCGTTGCATCTGAATTGCAAATATTTCCCAAAGGATTCACATCCAAATCAGGAACATCAGTTGATCAAAACAATAAGATCCTATCTGATATTAAAGTGATTAACGATAAAAGCATTACTGCTAAGGAATCAAACGTTAACATGATTCTATCACCTGAATTGGCTTTGCCCATTTTGACCAATTGTTTTGTGACAAGGTAATATAGGAATATTAAGACAACAAAGAATTGTATCACATAAGGACGTTTGATGTATGGTTTACTGAATTTAAAAAAACGACCAAAATTCATAAGTAAATAATGCTTAATTGCTGCTTTAATCCGTTCTTCAAAATGCAGTGGCCATGTATTGGGTGTCTCAAGCGACGCAGCTCTAATTATGTTTATTTCATTTCATAGATTCCAAGCCGCTATTAATCTACTGTGTTGTTTGGACACATTGACACTAGCACACGATCTTCAAATTGTTGCTGTAAAAGAGGAAGTTGATGAACGCCAAGTAATGGCTGGCAGGCAATATTCCAAGGAAGACTTTCAAACGGTTAACAGGTAATAAAGTACCTTAAAGAAAGCTTACACGTGCATATACATATATGTGTGTCTTTAGATTTGAGAGTTACGGTGGTGGTTGGGGCTACTCTGGTCACAGTATAGAAGCGATAAGATTTATGGCCGACACCGACATACTATTGGGTGGTTTTGGATTGTTTGGGGGCCGAGGCGAATACACGGCAAAGTTAAAACTATTAGATATCGGTCCAAATGGTGGTGAGCAGGAAGTCGATGGTGAACTATTGGCAGAAACCGAAGAAATTCCGTATGAATGTGGACCAAGGCAAAAGTATCCTATGTTGTTCGAAGAACCCATTCAATTACAAGTAAATGCTCACAATAGCAACGCCTATTTGATCGTAATCTTACCATATATGCCTGCAGGCTCATCGTTGGTATGTTGCATGGTGCAGGATTAGTGGTCCAAGCAGTGACTGCGGCTGTTCTGGCCAAACAATGGTAACCACTGAAGATCAAGTGTTATTCTACTTTAAATCGTCAAAGAAAACTAATAATGGCACTGACGTAAATGCTGGACAAATACCACAACTTCTTTATAAAATAATTACGCCAGAAAATCAAGGCCCAGCAAGACAAGTAATTACTTAATACTGTTGTCTAGTAATTCTGTAGCTGTACTATTAATTATTAATCATTTTCAGAATGATATAGTAGAACCAATTCATATACTATCCAAAGAATTCTCACGTACAGTGACCAAAGAATGTTTTCAAAGCCTACTCTCATTATTGCAATGGTCTTGGAATACATTTAAATGGGGTGTAATTGAAGGGCAATCGATTAAGAATCTGTATACAAATTTGGAACTAGAAAAACTAATGTACATCAGCACAGCTAGTTTAAGGCTGATTTGTACATATACAAATGAAATTTATCCAAAATCCTCATTGCGGAAAACACCATTGGAAAACTTACAGTTAGCTGAATGTGTTGGTGATGTGCGAACATTATTAAAAAAAATTCTGTCTGATAACATATCGTTGTTAATACAAAATAAGAAGAGTAGCAAATCAAAGACGTACACTATCAATTTGATGAAAAACATATTGGAAGAGTGCCATAATACATTTGTTAGTTGTTTTCATGCATTCTATCCTACAGCATATTTAAAATGGACTTGCGTTTGTGATCTGTTAGCTGTAACATGCGAGGTAAGTATGTAAGTTGAACTTACCGATTAATACACTAAAGCGACATGTAACATTTCATTCAATTCTGTTTCAACACTAAACAGTAGCAACTTGAATGAATGCTGAATCTAAATTGAACTTATATTTAGAACAAAAAGCTAAACTACTGTTTATCATTCTTGAAAATAGTATTAAATCTTTTAATTAAACATTTACCACTTCACAAACTAGCCTAATCTGCACTACAAAATAAATATACATTTTTGTTCTGCGCTCTCTTTAATTTAACAGATTGTACTGGTTGCATAATCATTTGTAAAATGTATAATTACATAAAATATTTTTTCACAGGATTACAGTTCTCACAATCAAATAAATACTCAAATGCTTTTAAGTTCTGTACTATGTGCCCTCTGTTCACCTTCAGTACGACTTAGAAGTACTTTTCCATTATTAAATACAAATCAAAATAATGAGAACTCATTATATCGTGTACTAAGTCCATCCGATAATAATGGTTATCCAATGGCGAATGTTTCTGACAATTATAGTTTTCCAATATTAGTGGAACATATGAGTTATAAGAGTCAGGTGAAAGAAAATAGTGGAGTAAGTAATAATTATATTTTTTACTGTGACATTTTTACGTTACTTAGACGGAATCGAATTATGGCGGATTAAACTGGACATGGCCAAACGTACTAGATCGATTAATTAATATTATTTCCGATCCCATTATGCGAATTTTACAAAAAGAACCAACAGTTGCATTGCCAGATCTATCGAGATACTGTTGTCATTTATTGGCAAGAGTTTTAGCTGAATTGGTACATCAATGTAGTAGCTCAGATGTAAGTCGTTGCATATTCGATGTAAGCCTTCTTAAATTAATGACCGATAACTGTATCACAGGAAGATCTACAAGGTGTTTGTGGACGTATTCTACACATGACCCCCTCCAGATTTACCAGAACCAATCAATCAAGAACATGGAATACTGGCAATGGATCTCCGGATGCAATTTGTTTTCAAGTCGATAAAGGTGGTATTTCTATTGTTGGTATTGGAATATATAGCGGTATAGGTCACTATGAATATGAACTAGAAATACTGGAAGATGTAAGTTGAATATGGGAGACTTATTTCTTGATTTCTTTTTATTTTCATCCTCATTATACAGACAAGTTCAATCAATGGTTTAGAGAACCATCCGGCACACAGATGGAACAGTTTGGAAACAAGTCGTGGATCATTTGGTCCAGAAGATTTTGCACCAGAAATTGTTGAAGTGAAATTTGACCGAGCTGTAGCAATTAAGGTAAATAGAGAAAAATTGTATAGTTTATTCAATTTTAAAAAAATATTATAGCAAAACTTTAAACACCAGGTATAATTGTTCGAAGTTGTTTATTAATTAAGAAAATTTTTATCAACCGATATTTTCAATACAATAGCGAAATTTAATTGACTTTAAGTGAGAGTTTAGCTTACAATTTCACTTACAATGAATTTAAAATTGAACAAAATTTATTTTCTCTAATTGATTATAGTAAGAACTTTATTTTGCTTAGGAAAATGTGAAATATGCAATACGTTTACGTAACCATGGTGGCAGAACGAATAACGGCGACGGTGGGTTGAGTTCAGTAAAAGGTTCTGATAATACGACATTTATGTTTTCAACATGCTCATTGAGTTTTAATGGTACTACATTGGCTAGAGGACAAATTCCAGTTATTTTATATTATAGGTAAAATATCCCAGTCTTGCAATAGAATAGACATAGCACAGAAACTTAATTATTTAAATGTTAGGTTACAATTTTCTGTTCCCCGCAGCTGCTGGATGTTCTAAATCTCCGGATAGGAGAAAATTGCTCTTGACTTATTAAAAATTACAAGTTGGGCTTTCCATCATTGTTGTTCTGTCATACACATGAGCTAATTACGTAATTTTATGTATTTTTTTTTAACATAGTAACCCAACCGATTATGGAAAAGTATCAACTACGAAATTGGAAAATCAAGCTCGAACAACTGCTCTAACAATGACAAGCGTAATTGTTCAAAACACTGCTAAATTAATGACATTAGCTAGAGAAAAAGCTGACGAACTACCAGTTGCGAGTATTCTGAGTGATTCTTGTATTGTTAAAACATTGTTACCACTGGTATTTGCTCACATAAGTCCACTGGCAACAAATGATCCAAAAGTAAACCTATTAGAATTAGGTAATGCTCGTATTTGAAACCATAAACCATCATTTCAGAGTGCTGTTCAAGTTTTAAGTTTAATTCAAGAACTATTACCTCATGTGGCGGCATTGAATCTAATAGCTATCACATCCAGTCCCACAATCCATAAACCGAAATCATTAATCAATTCCAATACTTCAAATCAAGATGGCTTAGATAATAAAATTACAACAACTAGTAATCATTATACATGGGTGGAAAGTGAACATCCATATAAGTCGGCAGTGGTGGCCAATTACAGGTAATTAATTCTGATTTCAAGCGGAATCGAAACAAACTGAGATATTTTTCATTTGCAGAGTCCTATTTCCTGACTGTGTTAAATGGATGTCTTTGGAATTCGATGCAGCTTGTGCAACAGCTCAACCTGAAGATTCGTTGCAATTGTACATCCCGGCAATTGATTATAATTCTACTGATAGACGCTGCAGTGGTACCAATATTAGTGTTGGTGGTGGTGGGGATGATGGTGATTCGGCGTCTCCATTACCTTATTGGCCAGTTTTACATAAATTTAGTGGAAGGTTCGTGCTATTCCTTGTGCTAAAATCATCTGTTCGTATTCTCGCTGTAATAACACTATAATCTGATGGTTTTAATTAAACTTTCTCCATCTCTTTTCTATGTATAACTAGTCCTACTACATTTATCAAAAACCAAATGTATTTTACAGTTTACAATGGCCAACAAATTCTGTAATTCTACCAGGCAACGAAGTAATTTTTTCATTGGAAACCGCTTCGGATTACTTAAAAGATGACAGATCAAGTTCGTATGGTTTTAAATGTTTGGTAATTGGTTACGAATGGCCATTGGACAGTAGCAACAGCAACGTCAGTACATTTAACGGTTTAAAACATTTAGAAGCTGAATTATCATTTCTAGGGGGCATGTGTGCCGCTAGTTTATTGAAAAAAGATTTATTGTTGCCTACTTTGGGAGGTAGGTTAACAAAAATTTAAGTCACAACAAATTTTTTGCAGATACGTTTTGTTGCATCTTTAAAGAATGTTGTGCAATTAAGAATTTTATAAAAAACGTAGCTGAATCTTTTTTTCCCATATTAGCCTAAAAGTATTTTACTGATAAACAAAAACGTGGGATCCTTTGACGTTTAAAACTATTGCACAGTAGCCTTTTAATATTGAATAACCTGTATGTACATTGAATACGTACCGTATTTACAGATGAAATGGAAATAGATATGGAGTCTGCTGAATCGGTAGCTATACAAATATTCGCGGAGCACAGTTCTTTGTTGTCAAAAGGATTGGCATTGAATGGTTTACCAACAGTTACACAAGCTCTTGATGGCACCTTACCTTATAGGTAAGTTCAGTAGTGTCTTTTAATTTGGTTCAAAAAACTTTGTGTTTAGCAGCTTCAATACTACAGTGGGATTTTTCGATATTACAATCATGTTGTTCGTTGTTTATGTACTTGATTTATTGAATTGAAACACACAAACAAAAATAAATAGATTTTAACTCTAATTCGTAAGAGGTAAAATTATAAAATCACAGAATAAGCATGTGTAAAACAATTATAAAAACGAATTCCATTTTCAAACGTACACATTAATTATATACATGAAATTAAATTTAATACAAAATACTGATAAAGAAATCCATGCAAGTGACTGCATGGATTCTAAATTGTTTATAATCTAAGGTAACTTGATCAGGTAGCAACAAAATCGTTGAAATATGGATATTGTCCTTATTCTTTATATGTATAATGGTTCTGTTGTAAATGCTCAATTTATAAAACAGGTTTGTTTACTAAATTGAAATAGCAATCATTACAAATCAGTAGTTAATAAATCGGCCTTTTCAACAATGACATGTAACTCAGTTTCCCTATAAGTTCGACCATCTGGTACAATTAAACTAAATGGTGATTTTCTGTCTTTATTACATCCATACTTTTGGCTCCTGTACACCATTTTGTAGTAGATATAAGAGCATATTGTTATAATGCCTAATAAAGCAATTAAAACGCTCACAATGATAATAGTCGTATAATGACCGGTTAAAATTGAACAATAATCAGTCTTGAATTTTCGCGCGTTAATGTACTCGTTGCTATCGATTAAACATTGAATTTCATTGTAGAACATTGCATTTTCGAAATTATTCACAATACTTTCACAATTACACGTTTGATTTAGATTTAAATTTAAGATTTTCTTATCTAAATTATCTTGCATTTGAAAAGAATATTTTTCCATTACGGAAACCGTATTCGAATCAATTACGACACTAGCTGTTGATGCAGAATGCGACGCTCCAGATACTCTAAAGTCCTCTTGATTATTTAGTAATTTAATTGCATAAAATGCTTCGTTATTAATCGTATGGAAAATGTTGTGTTTGAACAACACATCGCCACCGACCATCATAAAAAACGCCTCACCATCCAAAAGTTTGATTTGATTATACGTCGCAATGAAATTCGATGGACTTAATATAATTAGCGCGCTTGGACGTAATGTTCCGAAACGACAATTTGTTATAAGGAACTTCCTATATGTCGTTATATCCGAGAAAGCTCTACTAGGAATTTCCTTAATAGTCACATTGTCCAGTGCCAAATATTCCGTACCAAATTTTTTGAAACTTTGCGATTTTAAGTCGATAATTAACGAATTTCGGATCTGCAATTTTTCCATTAATAAAAGATTCGTAAATGCAAATGTTTCGATATTATCTATAATAACATTTTCAAAATTGATTTCATTAATTCGACCAGCGAATACTTGTGATGCAATTGTTTTTACATTGGCATTTTTCACTGTAACTTTTAAACTTGGTGTACTTAGATCGAAACGTTCATTTCGATCACTGTTATGGTCACGATATCCATACCAATTGATACTATTCTGTTCGAAAACTATCGTACTACTATGATGTTCACTATTTACTTTGATATTACGTAGACTGCGTAAATCTGAAATTGAATGGCTGCCAAAACGTACTTTGGGACATCCATTAATTTCAATTGTTTCAATATTTGGACTGTTGATGGCACCACGATAAAGATAAAGCTGAAAAAAAAAACATATAACATATGTATTAATATCTTAGTGTGAATGGTTCACTCTAATTTTCATATGGCTATTATATAATAGCCGCATTACATAACTGCCGACCATGGAAAATTGTAGGACAATAGTTTTTTTAATTGGATATCATTTCCAACGTACCTCCTCTGCCTCTGACGTACAATTACAAGTTAACTTCATTGAGGAGCCGCCAATCCAACGGCATCCATAATACCAGATACGTGTAAAATCATCATTACTTTGACAAATTCTTAATAAATTTGCAAGAAAGAATGCGAAAATAATTCGACCAATCCACGATCTCATTTGATTCATGTCTTTTTAATTTCTACATTTTCATTAACTTAATAAAATAGAAATTTTATCTGATCTGAAAAGAGAATAAAAGGCAAATGTTATAAATTCAGTGAGAACACACCTTTATTTACCAATAAAATAAAATAGCAATTTAGGTATTTTTAAATACGAGTACATGATGAGATGATTATTTATTTTGGGTGGTTACCGAATTGTATTGCTTTCTTTCATTTTGTTATACACCCACCATGATCTATATTTATTTAATTTTTTTCAAAAAGATAAGTTGTTCTAAATTATCAATCAATATTCTATATATAACTTTATGCAACCACAAATACTTGAATATGTCAAAATTTTTGCGGTACGCGCAATATAACCCTACTTTAGTCATATGTTAAAATTGTGTTTTCTAGTTATGAACATTTTAACACGAAAATCAATTTTATTGTTTTCCAACAGCAAGTTTTTGAAATATTATTGTCGTAAATTTATCTCGCATGCGAATTATATTAAGAAATTCAACATGACTGTGCCAAAGTGTCGTGAAAGTCCTGTTATTATGAAATTACAAAGTCCCGAATTTAAATCAATATTTACCGATGAAGTGAGAACATTAATAGATTTATTTACTAAATATAATTATGAAATAAGAATAGCGGGTGGTGCTGTGCGTGATTTACTTATGAATTTGCAACCGAAAGATTTCGATTTCGCAACAACGGCAACACCAACCGAAATGAAGAAAATGTTTGAAACAGAAAATATACGAATGATAAATATGAACGGTGAAAAACATGGCACAATTACACCACGAATAAATGATAAAGAGAATTTCGAAATAACAACATTAAGAATTGATATGGTAACAGATGGACGGCACGCGGATGTTGTGTTTACTACCGATTGGAAATTGGATGCACTTAGACGAGATTTAACTATAAATTCAATGTTTTTAAGTTTTGACGGTACCGTTACCGATTATTTCTACGGCTATGACGATTTACAAAAAAGACGGGTGGCATTTGTTGGAAATGCCGTATCTAGAATACAAGAAGACTATTTACGAATTTTACGCTATTTTCGATTCTATGGAAAAGTGGCACAGAACTGTGATAATCATGAAAAAGACACTTTACAAGCAATTAAGGATAATGTTGAAGGTTTAAGTCACATATCGGGTGAAAGAATATGGGTGGAATTGAAGAAAATTTTAGAAGGCAATTTTGCTGGTGATTTAATGCAAGTTATTATTCAGTGTGGTATTTCAAAATATATTGGCTTGCCAGACAATCCCAATACAGATGAATTACAAACAGTATGGAAACATGGTGCTCATTTAAATTTGAATGCCATTACTTTATTGTCATCACTTTTACATGATGTTGGTGATGCTATTAATTTAAATGCCCGTTTAAAACTATCAGCATTCGATCGAGATTTAGCTGTATTTATTGTAGAAAATCGTAGAACTCAATTGCATCCAAAACCATTATTACCATATCAACAACTTATTGTAAAAACTAAAACGAAGCCATTTGTAATTAAACAATACGTTGTAGAAGTTCTAAAATACAATAATTCACCGCATATAAATGAAATGGAAAATTGGGAAATTCCAAAGTTTCCGGTTAATGGGGCGATTTTAAAGGAACACAATATCGAACGTGGAAAACTGATGGGTACTATTTTACATGAACTGAAATGCATCTGGGCCGATAATGAATTTCGACTGAATCTTGATGAGATTGTATCACATATTCCGGAAGTGTTAAATAAATTAAATGAGAAAAAGAAAAAAAAGGATAAATAAAATATAGTATTTTATTTTCTGATGTTTTATAATTTGTCTGAACCTTCAAAATAAGATTTAATTTCGTAAATTATTGTACCAGATATTTTGCCAAGTGCAAAAAGCGCGATTGGTCACATGCCTGAATTAAAAATTAAAACATAAAAAAAACCTGTAGGCGTACAAATAGGACCTCATGAAATAAATCGCAGATGCCTTGTCCTGTCTTCAACCTATAGCCATTGTATAATGAACATTTAAGTAAATATGTATTTAAATAAACAAATAATAAAAAATTATCTTAGTCACGACCAGGGACGAATTCAAGCAGCTGAAACGGTACTTTTTAATTAACAACTTTTCAATTATTGATTTGCGGTAAATTGCCCGACATTTTTTATAAAAAATCTATTGTTTGTCGTAGAGGCAGTCAGGTACTCAGCATAAAATTTCAGTGGCAACTTTGCAGCTCGGTGCCTAGAATTTTATGCTAAAAACATACTGATGTAGTATGAATGAATGCAGGACTATCTCTACGTTATTTAGCCAGTGGAAAAGTTACATAATCATAATTGAGCCGGTCCTGGTTGAAAACTATTATCATACTCGTTATCTAAACATCGAAATGCATAAACAATTTGAAAAGGCTAAATATTTCGTCATTTTATAATTTTTGGAAGAATACAAGGTTCTTTTAAATTGGGAAGAGTATTAGTGTATGTATATAACCTAAAAACTCATACAGTAGATGAAGTATTGGAATGAATATGGAGGCTTAACTTTGTCGTTTGTTTCCGTAACTACACCGCTGACTTAATAAGAATATATATATATACATATAATCCATAATTATAATGTAGATACTTACATGGAAGTTATATTTTGTTGTTTTGTCTAGATAAGTTAACAAAAGCGCAAAAAGTGCTAAAACATCAATACGTACTTTGTTCGTGCGATATAATTAATTTAAATGCGAAATTAATCAGGTGTGATTCGTCATGTTCTAATGAAATAGATAATTCTTTTTTATCAGAAAAGATAACTCGAATAAAGTTTAGTCAGCAATCAAGTCATTTTAAATGAGGAAATGATGAACCCACAATAAATATTGATATGGGTGACAATTTCAATCTTGAAGCACAATAAAATGCAGTTATAACGACAAACAGCACACATTAAATCATAAAGTGTCTACTTACCCCTTTCGTCTATTATTAACAAAATCACAAATCCATTTTGATTTAATTCATTTCATCCGCGAAGAAAAATGCACATTGCTTAAAAGCTATGTATTATACATACACTCTGTTCCGCGCCGCACGATGTTAATCTTCGTCAATGTTGTTGATTTATGTTTGGTTTGTGCACGATCGGTTTTTGCTTGGCTTGGCTCCGCTTGCCAGCTAGCTATTTTCCCGCTATGATTATTTGTTGTTATACAACATGTGCGCTTAGCTAAACGCATATAAAAGGAACTGAATATTTTAAATATACACACAACACAATAATGATTAAACAACCCATCGTGCATATTTCGACGTCGTCAAGGTGCCAATGTTCTTAGTTCGTTTTTTTTTTTTAAGTTTTATTGGAAAATCGATAGAATTTCACATGTGTAGTATATGTACGTATACAGAGTGGCTCATGTCTTATGTCCATACAATAACCAAGTTGTTCTATTCTATTAGTAAAGTTAAATAGAAAATTGGTTGATATTTCAGGTTATGCGGTACCTCTAATTTGTAAATGGCAATTCACCCTTTGTACATTATAACTACTCTTTCTTTTTCTAATGCAAGGCAAGAATAGTAGAGATTTTACGATTTTAGACTAGAGTATTAAAGTTCATTTTACAATAGTTAGCTCTTATACTATAGATATAGATATAGATATATGAATCCATGAATATATTTAAAAGGTAATTAAATTTAATTAGCTATAGCCTGCTATAGGTATGTACTTTCAATTAGGTACTCTAATAAATAAACCACACACACACATTCATATCGTATTTACATTACACTAACTTTTAACCAGCTCATCTGCAATTTAAAAATTTATTTCATCCGTTTCAAATTGAAAACAATTAAAATTATTATAAAATATCCTGTTGCTGCTGTTAATGTTTCCTACTCTTAAAAGAATGGCTTGGTAATATAGTATAAGATTTTCCAATATACATGGTGATCAAGTGTAAACATCATGATACATAATGAACATGTATAAGCTTTAAAAAGCTTTAAAGCTGGACTTTGCAGTTGTCACGCTTTCTTGTCGGCAAGTTTTCCATTACGCATGCGCATATTGCACGTGTTATCAAGTTTTCTTGGACTTAACGAAAATAGGTTTTGCGCTATTTTTCTTGCCACTTGCCGGCAAGTTGGTCATATTTTGTATAAATTCACGTACACCAACTAAAATTTAAATTCTCAAGGGAACAGCTGATATTTATGTTTATATTTAATAAATTTTTAAAAATTAGCTTTGAAAATTTTGTTTATCTAGTAACGCATATTATATTTTAACTGCTGTGCTAATTTACCATAAGGATAAGTATTAAAATATGAGATAGATCTATTATCTATCTGTAGATTTTAGTCTAAAATCAAACCGAATAATTTTGAGGCTAGAAAATCCTATAGGAATTTCTTGTGCAAGAAAATAACATAGTGTAGATCCAACTTTATTTATAGTACACCAATTATCAATTTCTTCGCATTTTCTCGCTCTATTGTATTCTAACCAGAGTACCAGTAATCATATTCTTTACGGTTATTTTTTTATCGAATTAATTATTAAGATATGTCTATATGCAAACATCTTTATTTATGCTAATAGTAATAAATTAATAAATTTGACCTTTACCAATCAATACATGTACTTATTTGTATCTATTGAAATTAAGACGTAATTATATTAAATTGATGCATATGATTAAAAATGAAATGAAATGTCCTCGAAAATGCATTTGCATTCTAATTGAAAGTCGAAAGTCTTTTTCTAAGGCCATAAAATCAATGTGATGTGATGATATTTATGTTATATTAGGGGAATAAAACAATGATGGACGCCAATTCTGCATTGCACACTAACCACAAGAATGAGGTACGTTTCAATTAACGTAAAAATTACTATTGGCCGTATGACATCTAAATAGAAAAGTTTGTATTTCAAATTTCGTTATTTATATGCGACAAATATTTCTGAGTATATGATTTATTTTTAGTTTCTTCGATGTGAATATGTAGATTCTTATTGAATGTTGGGTTTTATTATTATCGTAGCTGACTACATATTCATACGTCAAAATAACATATGTAAAACATAAAATTAAAGCATTAATAATTCATATTGATATAATTTGAGTCGTTGTGTTTGTGTGCGTTTTCTTTTACCAAGGTTTCGACGAAGTTTTGAAATTACGCAGACTCAATACCATCCAAAGTTAATAGTTACTTAAACTTGCTTAAAACCGACCATTCTTCACCGCCTAAACATTGCAGATTTGTGTAGTAAATAGATTCTATAGTATACTATCATGTCACCGGTGAAATCTGCGCATGGATTAGTTGTGATTGTACGCCTTGCGTAGTATACATTACTGTATAGCATACTTCCTAATCTGTGGTGTACAATAGTGGTTGAAAATAGACTGTACCACAGATATCTGTGGACTGTACACTCAATACGATAATCGTCGAACAAACCTGTAATTAGTACAGCCATCTTTATCAAATAAATAAACATTCTTTATTGGTTTATAGTAGAGACAATTTTTTATTTAATGTGTTTTCGTATAATATAAAACCTATTATATAATTTTTTCATTAAATTCAATTTGTTAAATTATATTATATAGTAGCTAGGTATACGTATATACTACGTATTTTCGATACGTAAAAAAAATTGTCTTAAAAAATATACATTAATCAAACAATATACAAGACATACATAAATCAATCGATAAATTAGGATCTTTCTATACACAATATCACAGCAGCAACAAAAACTAATAGGCAAGTGTTCGTTGTTCTTCAAATGATTCTTCTTGTTACCAGAATATAGCTATATTGATAAATTTTTATTTACACAGTCTATAAGCAGTCTATTCATTCGAACTTGTGACACAACACAGCTGGCCCTTTTGTGCTCTTCCAATTCTTGTACTACAACAAACGAACTAGTTGGACAGGCGACTTATCTATTTTGTTTGGATTCTATCTTGTTAACTTATTACACAGATTTTGCATAAACAGCAACATTCTCATCACAAATTCAAAGAGTATTAGATTGATTATAGACTGTACGAAGTAATCCATCATATCAATATTTATTGATTGATTTCGCGAGAAAATTAAATGGTTGAACTGTTCAGTCTTATGAAACAATAATATATATATATATATATAAAAAATCATTAATCACTAGAAAAGTATAAAAAGATCAATCACATTGTCATATAAATTATATCAAAATTGCGAAGATGGCCCTGGATTATATTTAAATTCAGGCCGTTCAGGTAATGGTCTCAAAGCAATATCCTTCGAACCAGCATCTACTAAACTTTTTGCTCGGTTTTCATCTTTTTGTTTCAATTCCGAATACAGATGAATATCATCTTTATCAATTGGTTCAGAATAATGACCAGTCAATATTGGTATCGTGTTAGCAGTGGTTTTGCTACTATTGTTTTTTGTTTTATCTATATCGAAATAATGGCTAATTTCATCTAAGTTGTTGCTACTAAATTTCTCTTCCATTAATTTTAATATATCACGTGCATCATTATTGTGCTGTGATAAAAGTTGTGGAGTAGATGTGGAAATTGTAGCAGAAGAAGCAGTAGCTGCTACTGCTGCAGCAGCGCCACATCCACTATCTGCTAAAGGAGATTCTTGTTCCTGATACGGTGGTGGTGGTATTTGACGATTTAGATTGCCAAGTTCTTCGTATAAATGAGCTTCTTCATCTCTAGCAAAAATTGCGTAATTATAATATGCAGCAAATCAATCACTTTGCATACTAACCTATTGTTATTATTATTATTATTCTCATAACTATCGTCAATAACGAAAATTTCATAAAGTCGTTCAATCATTTCAGTTGCCTCCTGATTGGTTGATGGTTCTTCTAATCGTCTAGATAATTCATGTAAAAATTCTATTGTTAATTCATCGGGAATTTCTAATTTTTCATTTTCCGTATCAATAGTGACAATTGTATTTTCCTCTTCTTCGTTACTGTGATTATTTGTGCTATAGTAATTTTTTCGAAAGTAACCTGAAAATAATTATGAAAATACAAACCCAATTGATAATTACAGCTAGAGGATATTCAATCTTAACTGAATCAATCAAATTGAGCTTCGAATTGATGTTTATGCTTTATAGCAAAATCCTCATTTTAACTTGCAGGAACTGTATTTCTGTATGATACAGGATTAAACTTACCATTCCGTTTTAACCATCGACTTCCACGCACAAGTAATCCAACAAATGTAGCAATCAACACCAATATAAAAATACCAATTACAGTAATAATAACAAATAGCCATGTTTTCTTTTGATTCGATTCGTGATCAATGAAGATTTTACCAGTTGTATTAATTGTTCTACTTTCACCGTTGTACGGTTCGCATATGGTAGTATTTTGACATGCTTTTTCCGTAAAATTTTCCATATTGATAATATCAATTGGCAATGAGAAACATTCGGATAAACGTTTATTAACTGTACAAAAACTTGTATCCAGAATGATGTCGTTGTATTGGGATGTGTTTGTTACAGATTCAATCCATTCATTTAGATCACAGCTATAACAATTAGATGGGGTTTAAAAAATTATCTTTAGTCAAAGAGCATTATCAAGTAGGCTGTGAGATAAAAAAAATTGTAGCTTTCAAGGCCAATGAACTATCTATTATTGCTACTAGTTATTACTTCTACTGCTACTACTATACATAAATAATAGTAGCATACAATATACATAGTTCTCGTCGATTCATTATCACGTTTCTATGCTACTTGACTAGTTGTTTTTTTTCTTCAATAGTTCTTAGATATTACAAATGTTTTATCATCTCTTAGATAACAATAAAATCAATTAGTTACCTGCAAGTTTCATTAAAAAAATTATCATCAATCATCAATTTTTTTGGATCATTAATTTTCGATACAAAATTCAATGAATTTTCCATCAAATTATAAATTTCATTTCCTTTAAAACTAAAGAAATCCACTTCCGAATTGAATGGTGCAATAATGAATTCATTATAAAGATTCTTGATTATATTCTGATTCATTGTAATTCGATTCCATTTATTTATAATAATAGCAGAATGATACAAAGTGACTATTTGGTTGCCTATAATTTCAACTTTTGCTGCTGTACTTGCCACTGCTTTTGTTCGAATACTCGTGATTCTAAAATAGAATGAATGAAATAGAAAATAATTTAAGAATGATTCTAAGGTAGTGGAATTATAAAAATGCAGATTTACTTACGTTGAATGATTAATAGTGAAATTCATCATACCGGCCATAATAGCTTCAGAATCTAGTATATTAATTTCGCATTTATCAATACGAAAATCAACAATTAATGGTCCATCAAAGGATTTCCTTTTTATTGTATCGAGATTGGTATTCAGCATTTGTATCTACAATTTGTAGTAATAATCAGTAGCATAAAATGGCATGTAAATGTAAAGTTTCATTATTCACTTACCGATGATATTTGAGCTGATCGAAATGCTTCAGATAAGATGTTGCCAATTCGACAATCTTGAAATACTATTTGAGCAAATGAGGTTAGAAAAACTCGTTCTGGTATATCTGGTATCGATACATTGATGAATGATACCTGAAATCATTGATTTTATTAGAATAAATGTATACAATCTATGAATTCACGTAAAATGTGCAGTTGAGACAATTTAAGAAGAGCGCTGCGCAATAATCGCAAATTAAGAAGAGGATTATCCAACTTCTTAAAATGAATGCATAAACAATGCGTAATCTAGTACATAAATCTTAAGATAAACATATTGTTTTTCATAGTAGTGGTTATCCAATTTACTAATTCTTATTTCTTAATGCATTAATATAATTTTAAAGTTGCCAACCTTTAACTTTTACGTATTAAGAAATACGAATTAAGAACGCGCTTGCGCCTTAACCACAATATTTTCAATTAGATGAGAGGTGGAACGTAAACTTAACCAAACTATTCTGGCACTATTTTTGATAATAATTTTTGTTCATATTTAAATCGTTTATTTATAATTTTTTTGTTATTTATTAGTTACTTTTAGCGTTTTTTAGTTGAATTGATCAATCTTTCAATTCTTCTCATCAATTTCATTGCACTGTCAATACTTTCAATTTCTGATCATGAATTGAGAAATTGTATAACCCTGTTTTTAATTCTTAGCAATTAAAATCATGTTTACGAAATAAAAATTACGTTTTGGAAATTGAATAATTGCACCCTTATTTAAATTTAAGTTGACAATACATTATAAAACATATTTCATTTTAGTTAATAGGCTCAAAAATAATGAACTAGACAGTGGCGCAAGTAATTGACAAAGTGATTAAAAATTTCTCTAACTAAAATAACGTCACATGATCATATGCTATCTAAATTAATAACCAAACCACTACTACATTTTAGATTGAATAAACTGTGCTGCATACACAAATCTAACCTAATAAATTCATCACTTACCACGGTGACCGGTCCATGTCGTCCAATATTACCAAGATTTGTAATTTCAAAAGCACCGCTATCTAATGTTAACATATCAACATTTTGAAACGTACAATTACTCAATTTGCTGAATGGTGATTCTTCCAATTTGACATTTGTCACGTTCAATATCTCAATGGTTAATGCACCCTAATTATTTATTACGGGGATGAAGAAACAAAAACAATTAAGCTTTATTATTCAAACATTCGATTAAAATCGAATTGAGTACCTGTACCTGCAACTCTTCGAATGTATGACTTTTGAATATGACCTTGTTGCATTTGACAATATGTAAATGTAGACTAGATGACTGTATATTGGTAAAGGCACCTGAATAGAAAATGATGTTATCAACATTCTCCACATATAGTAAGGTAAATGCTTTGTATCCATTGAATGTTTTCGGTGTGAAAATTAACGATTTGCCACCAGTTAGATTTACTTCGGTTATTTCATTGGGGATGTGTCCAGGTTCTAAGGTTAATATCTGAAAATTATGAGAAAAAAATTGAGGTTTTATTCGTATTTATGTATGTTAGTATAATAGTTTGTTAATAGATTTATACATCTCGATTTTGCTCCATTACTTTTACTCTACTTCTCTGTAGCTTACATCTTTATACTAGTATACTAGTATAAAGTACACTCTAAAAGTGTAAGAATGTAATGATTAGTAACCGATTTTGAATGAAGGTCTAATACGATCTTTACGTATTGCAAATTAATGAATTATGTATTATTATTATTTCCTAACCTTTCAACAAGATTGAAAGGTTAGAAATTATAAAAATGACAACTTGACGTTCGACTTAGGCTAATCGAATCAAATCATAGACCTCGCCTATAAGGTGGGTTTCGTACGTACAAAATTGAATTAATTCATCTTAATAGCCAATTACACAAATTACGATCCACAGCCATCCATATTTATGCGCTGCCTATAAGTATTGGCTTCAATTCGATTCGTCATTACAAATAATAAAATTCCAAAAAAAAAAAAAGAATGAATTAAATGATTTCATTTGCTATAGTTAGGTTAAAAAGGTTCTAACCTTTTGACATCTCTATAATTAACAAGAACAATAACAATTAAATGAAATGTTAATTGTGTGCACACTGCTGCTGTTCTCGATGCTGTTTGCTGTACGTCGAGTACGCCACCTTACCCGTACATCAATAATAATAATAATGTATTTAACGCCCCTGTTTCACAATTTATTAATTCTTAAAAGTAAAATTTATTTGGTTCAATAACCTTGACTAGATGTACACTATATATGTACATATGTAGGTAGGTATAGTATACATACATACATACATATACAGGGTGTATCAGTTTAGAAATAAAAAGAGAACCGGAGATTTTTTAATTAAAACACCACATTCCCGCATCTGTTTCGAATAGGGTTTGTTTAATTTCATTAATGGAACTATGTATTTAAGCTGTGCTTTTGTGATGTTTGTATATGTATGTATTTCGAGGGAGGATTCTATTTCGGTTTGTTGACAACATGATAAAATACTTAAAATAATGAACGAATGGTTTATTTTGAGATTATTATACCTTTTCGATTTGATTTGACTTTAACAAGGTAGAAATATTTCGGATTTAGATTGATAAGGGTTGTAGAGGGTTAGAATTAGAACTAAGCAAGCAAGTATTCCGGATATCCGGAGTGCTACCTGCATATCTGTGAATTCTTAATTAAACTAAATTAAAAAACTACATAAATCTCGACAACTTCAATAAAATTACTATGCACTCAAAATGGCATTAAACAAACAACGAAAAATTATTTGCTGGAATAAAATAGATAAACAATTATAAATAGAATCTATTATTATTATTATGATTACTATTAATCATTGAACTTTCCTTTTCCTGTCCCTCCTTCTGCATAGATATTTTAATTATTAAATCATTTCATCTTATATTTTAGTTGGCACTCGTAGCAGTAATAGAAAACAAATAGGTTATGTTTATAATATGCGCTTTTAAGCACCAGGGCAGGTGCTTAAAAATACCTATAAAATGAAACGAAATAATAATAATAATAATAATAGTGAAAATTCAATGAAATTTTTAGCATTCAAAAGAATTTGGTATACATTCTAAAGTCAAGCGCCCACTCGATTTTATCTAAGAGTTCACAGGCTCTTTTGTGTTTTTTAATTTAATAAGTTTGCGATGTGTTGTGACAGGTTAGGTTACTTTCTTGGATTATCGTACGTATTAAATGGAGAACATTTTTACGATGGACGTGAATCGATAATGATTGTGAATGACAAAATTTACTACCACGTGAACATTTAAAAAAACAAAACATTTACATATCATTTATTAGTCTTTTTTTAATAGAAAAAACAAATATGTTAATGGCTAACGTAATGGACCATTTACACGTAACAATTTTATAATTTATTTGTGCGACCAATAACTTCGATTTAGTAAGCGGTTACTTTTGGTGGGTTCTGGGCCTTAACATAAGAAACATGATTATAAAATTATAAACCGATATTATAGGTATCTACATATTTTAAGCATCGTTAATTACAGGAAATTGCTTAATTATTCTATAAACGATGCAATTTTTCGTTTGTTTATCAATATACCTATTTATGTATACGTATTATAAACGATGAGAACACTAATCTACCTAGGCCGTTTAAATGAATTTCATTTGATGTTATCATCATTGTAAATGTGCCAGATATGAAAATTTCGATAGCTTTATACCTCAATATTATGCGGAGAACTACATTTGGATTGCTATTCTGCAGGTAATGATAACTTGGTTATCAATTAAAAAAACGAATCGAGGGTTTATGGTTGTTTTAAAATTCAGTTTCCAAAATAAATGTATGTGTACAGTGTATCTTTTGCGCGCTAGAGCAATAAAGTTGTCAATTTAATGACAGAGAAAAAACATATTAATATAACAAAGATAGAAAATAATGTTTAGTAATTTCTATAAAATGATTGACAAATTAACATCAAATTGAATTACATACTCGACTTGTAATTGATATTTTACTATACTATATTTACTATTTTCTATATTTTTATAATTAAATTGCATAATTAGGCATAAATAATTAATAAGCAAACAATATTATTTTTGATTGTCAATTGTATAGTTTTCTCAATTTGAATTGAATGAAAAGAGCAAGATATATTTTAGTAGTCAATTCGCCATATTGCAATCATGGCTACTATGATTCGTCAAATACACAATCTTATGTCAATTCGATATCATCCAGAACAAAAATATTTAAGTTTTAATAAGTAAAAATTGATGTTAAAATTAAAACGTATTCAAGAGGATTCGATTGCATTAAATAAATGTCACATTTAAAGGTAGGATCACAAACGTATGACACAGTTGTAATTAAATGCCTCATTCTCATAGAAGAAATCGATGTCTAAATTGGTTGTTCGAGAATGGAAATAAATTTGTATAATATATGTAAACTAAAACCAGATCAATGCTACACTTTCGAAGTATCTACCAAAATACAGTATACCAACACAAATTTCCGATATAAACAGATTGCGGCCATGTTAATTTCAAAATAATAGTTGATATGGAAAAGCAATGCCGTCAGAATACAAATTTTTGAGTAATCATTTAATAATTTACCAATAAAATTAATATTTGAAAAGAGCAAACCTTCCAATTATAATAAAACATATTTTTAATTGAAAAATAAAAATTATAAAATTAAAAAATCTTATTTTAAAATTTAAATTAATTTAATTAATCAACTTACCTTGATTTGTATTTGCTATTTAGGCAAATTTGTACACTAAATTATGAGAAACATATTTTTTATTAAAAAAATCGTTCGGACATTGAAAGAATTAGGAAATTTGTATTACAATATGAATGCAATATAAAAATAATTCTGGCAACATTGTATGGGTAAACATAATAAACGAAGACTTGTTAAAAGTGTATCATTGCTCTGGTTTACCTATAGTCAATTTTTGTGATTGTAGAAAAAAACGTAACATGCATTTCGGACAAAAAGTAGCTTTGTTACTTGCGGTGACCCTAGCACATTATTTGTCACTTCAGAGCAGCGAATCATATCTCTTTTTGCTCTAAATACATAAATAATTATGAAATCAGCATCACCCATTATCAAAATTTGGTTCTATTCTATAATTCTACGTATGTTTAATTGAAATATTTAAGGTCAATTGCATAAATAATATCTTCTAAATGAAAGTAAATTATTATTTTATTAGGCGATATACGGCGGCATAGAAAATTTGATCAATACAATCATCACTACTAGTAGTAAAAAATATTTAACTGAATTAAGTAGTCGACAGCATGCAGCAGTACTGCCCGTTTTATTTCCGCTGTCAAGAAAAAAAAAGAAAAGAAAAAAAGCCGAAATGAAATATTTATGTTAAGTACGTACATTATGCATAAACGAATGAAACAGACGAATTCAAATTTATTTATTTCCGGCAAGTTTATTAGTATACTGCTATGGGTTTAATACGGAACGCTTGATCTAGTCGACGTCATTATCAACAACGAAAAATTTCAAGCATTATTAGTGTTGATAGGTAGAAATGAAAATGAAACAGTCTTCTTTTCCATCAGCAACAGTGGGGAATGATGTCCGATTACGGTTATCCTATCAATAATCTAAGATAGAAGCATATACATACAGAGACTATACAATCTTAAATGAGTACTATTAGAGAACTGAAAGTTTAGATACTCACAGCCGCCATTTTCGATTCAATCTATCGATCTGGCATTGTAATATGCCAAATTAATCAATGAATTGTATATAAACAACTCTGTGCTTGCTCCTAGTTTATGAACTGGGGCTAAAGTTTTTGTTGTAGAATAAAAATTTGTCGTTATTTGAACAAATAATCAAAACAAATTTTCTGGGGGCATAGTTTACTTGAAAACGAACTTTACTTTAGAATAGGTTCAATCTAAATGCAAATATTATACATATACATATGGATAGTACAAAAGAAAATAATCTGGTATTTACTTAGTGACCGAAATTCCTGACATTAAATTAAATAAATATATCTAAGGACGATAGAAAAAAATATGTTTAGAATAAAAGTTATGTATGTATATTATAGATAGGTACATATGTACAATACTACAATGAAATAAAATACATAGTGCAATACTGTACTATGTACATATACAAAGGCGCATGTAGATAAATCATCAAGGAATATCTACTCCTATCCTATTATTAAGTAAATAGTGATAATTTTACGGTCCATCATACGGCTCAATGATTGAACTCTTTACAAAAGAGAAAACAATTCTCTCTCGAATGAAAGCGATTATTATGGACAGTCAGAAATTGCTTGTGTCTGTGTGTTTGTGTACGTGCATGTGTATGTACTTTATAGTTTGTAGGTACAGGAAATGGTTAATTATTCTGGTCGTGATTTTTATGGATGTAGCTTGCCAAAATGGGCGGGCAAGGTAGAGCCGCCTAAGTAGTGAGGCTTCTGATGGAGCCTCGAGAAAAGTGAGAAGCAGATTCTTCACTGCAAAAGTTACGAGTCGTGCCCCTCTAATGAGAACTATAAAAGAATTCGGATGGGATTAATAAACATTTTTTAGGAAAAATATATTTATTAATAATACTATTATTATTAACAATTTAAATATTATCATTGTTTATGTATACAGTTTAAACAGGGTATTACGTTTAAGTTGAAGATGACAGTACATTTAATGTCTTGTATTGTAATAATATACAGGGTGTTTCAAATCTATCGCATGTAAGTATGGGGATCTCGGAAACGGTAAGAGATACGAGGTCGGTTAAATTGGGGAAAAATTACGCAATTTTGGGCTTACTAAAATGGTTTTTTAAAATTATTCTGATAATATCATGATATTTGCGGAGATAAACGAAACAAACCGAAAATTTTGATTTTCATTCTTCGCCAATAACTTGAAAACTATTTATCGTAGATAAATAAAAGTTGTACATTATGAAGGCACTTTTTTCAGATCTTTTACCTGATGACGTCACATATTCCCCAGAACTTGAATTTTTTAAGATATTGAGTACAACTTGCAATTTTCTCACGGACGCCATCGTGGATTGTCATAAATTTAAAAAGCCCATGAAATTCCCATTGCAACCATGTATTACGTTCACTACTTTAGATATCATTTAATACAAATAATAAAAAAAAAATATATGTCATCTTATTTCACTTTGGATAATTAATAATAATAGTCGTTACAGAAAATCTGGATTGCTCTGATATGTCAAATTATTTGCTTCTAATATGTTTTCATTATTTAATTATTTAAATAAAATGCGATTTTCGAATGAGGAAAAGTCTGATTTCATTAAAATATTTTATTCATGCCAGAGAAATATGATTCGCACCTTCTGACACGTATTTACGTATTATATCCAGAAAAGTTACATTATTCTTTCAATTACTACTATTAATTATCCAAAGCCAACTAAGATGAATTAGATTTTGTCTTTATTATTTGTATTAAATAATATCTAAAGTAGTGAATGTGATACATGGTTGCAATGGGAATTGCATCTACTTTTTAGATATATGGATCTAAAAATACAACAAATAGCAACATTCGATGCTCCTTAGGAGCATCGAATGTTGTACTCAATATCTAAGAAAATTAAAGTCCTATAAAATATCTAACAATATTAAGTAAAAGTCCTTAAAAACGTGCCTTAATGTACTACATTTATTTCTTCAGGATAAATAGTTTTCAAGTTATTGACGAAAAATAAAAATAAAAATTTCGAATTTTTTCGTTAATCTCCGGAAATATCAAGAATTTCTCTAATTTTAAAACAACATTTTAGTAAGCCCAAAATAGCGTAACTTTGGCGCAATATTTAACCGAACTCGTATATATCTTTTACTGTTTCCGAGATCCACATACTTATATACGAATTTGGAACACCCTGTATAGTTTTCTAATCTCAACCAAAAAAAAATTAAATGTCAGGTCGTTACTAGTGAAATTTACATTCATTCTTTCATTTCCCATGAATACAGAGTATTATAAGTATAATAGTAATTTTCTAATACTCATGAATTAATAGAAAAAGCATAGTTGCCATTTTGAATTTTTGCACTTTCATTTACTGCATTTAGAGATGTAACGTTCATTTTTGTTGCATTCAAATTATTTATAGCTGAAAGTTCTCCATTTTAAGCTGACAAAATTTTTCTTGTCAATTCAAAAGATTGACCGAAGGCTACGATGGGTTTGTTTAATAAACAAAACAATATCGGACAATCAACTGCAATTTATAGTCGGTATAATCTACTATATAATATTATCTAACGAGTATGAAAGACCCTATATTATTGTATATATTGTGTAATGTAGTATACATCTATATGTATACTACGATATTCTTTTAATATTGAACAAATTGTAGATTGTACACAACGCACATAAATGAATAATAACTTTTAAGGTGAAAGCTTAATATGCATTTTTAAATTGCAAGGGAATTAAGCTTAATGATATTTACATATATTATTATCATTATGGAACTGGTTGGTGTACGACGGTGCAGAATGACCTTCTTTATCTGTACTTGAGTGGACACAATCACTTGTCGTTTTGATATTTATAGCCAGGAACAAAAGAATAAGATCAATAATGAATTAAATTAAATTCGAGATTAAATTAATAATAATGAAAAATATACATACTATATTAACGTATACATATAATGTGTTTGAGATACATAAATGCGTAGAAACAAAGTTCTGTTTTTATAAACAATCTACATAATACATAAGTATACATATCACAAGTTATACAATAAATTTCACAGTTTTTTCTAGTTCTTTAAATAAATATCGGAATAGTATTGTGGTTTATTTGTTGGATGATTATTTTTATTTTTTTCGAATTTTTATTTTTATAACTCCAAATAATTCTTATTTTAACCTATCTATCTGTCTATCTGGCGTAGACATTATAATTTGTATCATTTTATGTTCTTGTCCTGACCTACATATATACACATAGTATACATATTTTGTATCCTAAATAAAATATACAGGTGAGAACAAAATTACAATTTTAGGTGCACATAAAAAATTTGTAAAAAAGAATGTGTAAACCAATTGCGAAGCAAAGAGCGTTTCAATGAACGAACATCGATAAAAGGGTTTTTGTCAGTAGTAATCAACATTATTTTTACTAATAATTAATTTTGAAAATCATTTGCTTCCGCCATTTAATTTAGTACATTTTTTATGATTTTTTACATCTTCGTCGAAAATGGTTGGTATTACGTTAATCAATTATTTTATTTCGAAGAAGATAATTTTCAATATAACCTAACAAGTTAAAAAAATTAACAAACAAAAATTTATTATTAAAATTCACTAGATCACATAATTAGAAAAATACGTACATGCAAAATATCTAATGATCCACAGATTGGCTTTATACCAAAATATTTCAAGGTTAACTGTGTGAACTTTGTCAATTGATCTTTGTTTATTATTGGAATTCAATCATATGGTTGTTTGACCGCACTAATTAGCGCTAGCAAGAATATTTATTATTATTATTATTATTATTAAGATAATATACAAATATTAAATGTTTATACAAATTATATAAGTACAAACATTAATGTATATACTTTCCATCCAGATTTATCATCAACAAAATATTTACTTCCCTAAATAAATACGCAACTCAAACATTTCTTTGAATTTAAAATTCAAATAGAAAGAATACTAGAGATTGTTCTTTAAATGTATCCCTCATTTCCTCATTTTTCAACCCTGTTCAAGTCAAGTCATAAAATATACATAAAGCTGTTTAAAATCTAAGAATAGATAGGCAATTCAAGATACATACACATATTAAAATTTTCTGAATGCATAAAACAGAATATAGTTTACGAACGAGAAGTATGTATCAAAGACTTGCAGAAGGAAATTTCTTATTTTACGATCACACATAGATTTTCTTTGCGAAATATTTCGGATAATTTTAGGACGCATTGGAATTTTCATTTCAACAACCTCTGTTTCACTTCAACTTATGTAGATAGAGGATCTCTCTTTCTCTGGAAACTTCTGGCCTTCTAGGTCTCTACAGTTTACATACATACACATGATATTGGTAGCGTTTTTTTAATACATTTCAAAGGAAAATAAAAAATTATGGAAATTACCTACATTAACGTTGTTATTGTATTAAAAAAACACAATTTTTTTAAAATTTCTTATTTTATTACCCTGTTGGGTTAACGTATAAATACTACAGGTAGGTATCTAGTGAAAGTGTAGTAGGCCATGGTAAATCGACATTTCCTATTATGCACGTACAACATGCGTGTTTTTAAAGCACTTCACTGAAATAAACTAGATACGTATTTAGATCGAAAATAAATCATTATTAATCAAACTGTGGATAATATACAATTGTTGACAAATCGATTGATCAATTAATTGATGGATTATTCAAATCAAACGGTTACTGAGTCACGTGACAGCTATTTTTTAGTTACCTTTTTTTTTACCATTAAATCTTACCTGATCATTAACTAAATTACACTGAATATTTTTCCAGTTTCCTGCTGCAACTGTACAATTACATCCTTGTAAATTACATAAATCATTATAATTATTAACATGGAAGACTCTTTGTCCTCCTCCTCCTTCTGCCGCTGCTATCACTCCAACAGCTAGAATAGCCCATAAACTACTAACAATAACAACATCCGAAAATGTAACTAATGACGAAAATCTTTTCATGTTCATCATTATTCACTTGTTTTTTTATTACAACAGCACTCATCCTAAATTATCCAATGTGCACCATAGGTTATAATGAGTAATAATCCTGTTTAATCACCCATTATTGATTTAAAATAATCTTCATTGTAACGTATTATCAAATAGTATTCTTTTTAGTACTTTTTTCAATTATACAAACGAATTATACGTAATTTTCGTTCTTTTTTGTTTACCGTACTGTAAATAAAGAATAGTTTTAAAATGAAATGGCGAAGGCGCACATACGCGATTAACTTTCCGCTTAACTAACCGTCTACAACATCTCCGTTAGACCACAAATCAAAAACTGAAATAAAATTAAACTTTATAAAATGAAAGTACTGGCTGGAGGGAGTACTACTGGTGGATGTTTTTTTTCTTCTTTTTTTTTTTCATAACAGGAACAGACGATGATGGCGACAATGATCGCTTGTGTGTGTGTGTGTTTAATAAAATTGTGGTATAGGGATTTTAACAGTGGCGCAGCTCGTTACTATTTTTAACATTTTCTCTTTTTCTGCTTTTTACGCTTTTTTTGTTTGTGATGACGAATACTAATGTTTTTTAATCTATTTGCATTTTCCTTTTTTGTTTGGTTTAATTAAATGAGGCAACAGGAGCCATGCAATGAGATAAGAAATAAGAAAAAGATGAACCAGGCAGCGTTAAGATGAACAATCTGCAATATTATAAATTTTAAAAAGATTTAAATGTGATGCCATCAATATGGTGTTCGGTAAAAACAAAGACTTTTTAACATAGGTTATTTTTTCTTATGCCGGATTTCCGATTTTATATGTCAGACGATGTAGTAAGATACTTAACTGAATAAATAAAAAACAATTTGCCGTCAATGGACCTACCCTACCACATCTCCTACCCCACTGATTGAAACTGAGACTTTCTTTTCATCATTTTTCATCCCATTTATATTCTGAATGTTTTCTTGTTCCTAGTAGGCCAGACCAGACAAGACAATAATGGGTGCCCCCTTCGGTACACCCCCCCCCCTTCAAAGGAAAACGATACATCTTACATACCCACTGGTAGCCGCTAGGTCAAGCTATGTACACATTTTCAGCTGTTTTCGTCCTTTTATTTTGTACTTCATTCGTAACAATGCCCTGAGAAAAGTCATTTAATTAAAATAACATGTAACAACCTGTTTCGGAAGATGATGATGATAAGACACAGTTGCCATATTTAGCCAATAAATGAATTACGAGTTTAATCAAGGTCACTGTGTTTTAACTGGATCTAAACAATTGGAATATAAAACTATGACAGGAGCTATTCACATACATTTACATTAATTTAATATGATATTTTGTCACAAATTATATTTTAATTTAACAGAATCAGTTAATTGTCAATTTGTAATTACATATTGCTTTTCAGTATACATTCTAATGAACGTCTATTTCTTCGGGATTTTGTTAACTGTGCGTTAGGCACTAGTGGCGGGCGTTTTGCTCAATGGTTACAACCTGGTAGCCGAGCAGAACCATCACAATGTCGTGTAATTTATGCAAAAGATGATTTGAGGCAAGGATGGCCTGCTATTGTTACAATTCTAATTAAGGATCAGTATGGTGTCGCTGTTCATGTACCAAATATGAAGGTGAAATAATTATATACTGCTTCTGTCATAGCATCCAATAGTATAAAATGACACTATTTTTATATAGGTGGAAGTTAAAGCAATACCAATTGATAAGAAAGAATTAGGAGATACTGACAATACGAGGAAAATGAGACGTGTCAGTCAACCTGATCCATTCCTGTATGGTGGTCTGCCGCCTCCACCATTATATCACAATTACGAGGCAACGATTAAAGACAAAATGAAATTTCATTCTATTACAGTTATGAAACCGTTTCAAAATTATTCGTTTGAAGAATTACGGTAAGAACATAGACTAAAAGAATTAGAGAGATATGGCAAAACGTCATTATTAAAAGAACTCTATTAAAGTCGCACTTTATTTAAATCAAATCGTCCTTTATTAAAGGCATTGAAATTCTGTTATGTCAGATGATTTGTCAATTTTATTAGTGACTTTGATTTAGTATTAGTGGCGCCCTTATTTTCAAATTTGATAATTAAGAAAAATATTGTCAAATGGTATACAAAAATAACCGATGTAACTATAATAAATGTCAGTTTATTTAGGAATTACTAAACCGACCTTTGCCGGAACAACCGATCCGTTAATACAGGGAAAATAAAAGCTCGGCAGTATTTTATTTAAATAAAGGCAGTCAGTATCTTAATAAAATATCTTTATTTAAAACGGTAAATGCGCATTCGCAGATTCTAAAATAAGAGATTTTTTTAATATTGCTCAAGCAATATTACACTAAGCATTTTACACTTGCCATATCTCTCAATTATTGTACTTTTGGTTTATGACTGCAGGTACTCATCACCACCAGTGAAACGAGCAAATGAAGCAATGCTAGTACGTGCGAATCCAGATGGTACTTACAATGCTACTTGGACACCAACCGCTACAGGTTGTTACTCGATTTCGGTGAATATTGATGGTTATGAGATGGAAGAATCATTTAAAGTTGAGGTAGAATTAACGAAATTTATCAATATAACATATGTAAGCCAAATCAATGTGATTGCTTAATTATGCAGGTCAAAGAACCACCACATGGCATGGTTCCACCCAATCAAAATACAAACAAAAAATTAAGTCATCAACCAAATAAAGTACGAAAATTCGTAGGCAAAAATTCGGCTGGTTTAAGGGTTAGGGCGCATCCATCGTTGCAAAGTGAACAAATTGGTGTGGTACCTGTAAATGGTACAATTGTATTTATTGATGAGGTAATGTGGACATAATCATATCACTAACAATTATATGGTTCACCAAAATAAAAATTTGATAGATTCATAATGATGATGGAGTGTGGCTTCGTTTATCTGCCGATACCATTCGGCAATATTGTAATCCTCATATTATTGAGGCATGGTGCTTGCAATATAATCAACATTTAGGCAAAACTCTACTATTGCCAATTGAAGAACCGAAATCGGTTCTGGAACAAGTTATCACCGATACAATTATGAGAAAATTGCCAGAAATTCAAGATAAAACGAAAAATTCACAAATAAGTTATAAGGTACTATTTTAAAATAAAAAAAGGAAACATAATCTTATAACGGCCGATATATTATTGCAGGTAATTAAATGTAGTGCACCAGGGCATAATGTACGCAGTCGGCCAAGTGTAAAATCACCACCAGTAGGCATGCTGGTATTGGGCAATCATATTTCAGTTAATGAATATGTAGTAAATTCGGAAGGTCAGTTTTGTTCCAACATGCGGAAGTAATTATTATATAATTATTATTTGCCATCTAGGTTGTTGGGTACTACTTGATAAGCCAACAAAAGAAAAGTACTGTTTCAATATTGAAGGAGAAGCTTGGTCCCTGGCAATCGATACAAACAACGTGCTTTATTTGGATAATATCAGTGAAGGGGATGATACACTAAAAGTATGTTTGTTGTATAATGTGGCACGATGACTTGGTAGTACTAATTCTTTACTCGATTCCAAAGATTGTTTCGGACGGTCAAAGCAAACAAGGATTTACATTTTTCTATTCGAAATCGAACAATGGTGGGGATTTCACATTTTCGGGTGCGCTAAATGGTGGTACATCATCATCATCATCGACATTGAAAGGGAAATTGGAGGATACTAGTTCGTCATCAACTAATCCATTCGTTTTTGGGGAAATCTCGGAGCCACCAAAAGTACCAAGACGTTCCCATAAAGCAAAATTTACTCATAAATTAGCCAAAGGAGATGCAGGCCAAATGTAATAGACCTTCTAAATTATAATTATAGAAATTATTTTCATATTGTTTCATATTTTTGATAGAAATGATGGATTTTTCGATTTTTCGTCAAGACCACCAATCGAAAGTGGTTCTAACGGAAATGGCATAACACCACCAGATACACCCAAACGATCTCGCAGTCCTACACCGGCCATTTTCTCACCAAAACCATCCAGTCGCAGTTCCAGTCCATTAACATTACCTAGTAAGTAATTCAATAAGACAATACTACATTATAAAAGAATTTCGTAGTTATAATAAGCCCGTTATAAACCATTTGTTTTTAGATCGAGTGTTTTCTTTAGATAGTGGTAGTAGCAGTAGTCCACCAATCCATACATCATCCAAAAGCATTGGAGTGTCTCCATTAGGTAACTAGAAATAAACATTGCGCATGGGGTAAAATATGCAAATTTTTAATTAGCTATAGGAAATCAATGCAATGAAAATGGTGTTGGTGGTGGCGGTGCCGCTGGTGGTAGTACTCCTCCTCGTCGCGATTCAAATCAATCCGATACCAGCATCTTAATTAGTAGTTTAACTAGAGATGTATCTCAGAGTCTCAGCCAAGCATCTCAACCCAAAGAAATGATGACATCAAGTCCAAGTGGCAGTTCTTTACAAACAAGCCCATTACGAACATCCGGATCCATTCGAGGCAAAGATTTATCCGTAAGAATGAGTATAAAGTGTAAAAATGCTGAGATTTATTTATTTCTAAATTGATGTTGCTCAGGAGTCAACGGTAGAACAGCCATCCAGCAAAAAACTGACACAAACTGGAACACAAACATCACCAGACAATGTGGTAGGGTCTCCAATTAAAGGACATTTTTCAATAGGATCGATTAGTAAAGAGGAAAAAGTATCGCCGAAATTAATACGAAAAGATCGGGCGCCACAAAAGAGCCGACCCAAACGAACCTTAACAACTTCAGTAGCAGCAGCAAGTAGTGGAGTAACAGCGGCAACGACATCACCTTCAAATGTTACCAATTGTCCTACTACTAATGGTAAACATGGAAACTATGTCATTACAGAACCAGTAAAAGAAGCTATGAGTCCATCAGTTGCTGAGTCATTACGAGCTGTTTTTGCAGCATTTTTATGGCATGAGGTATAACTATTACCAAGCATGGCTTGGAATAGCTTTTATAGAACTAGATAGTGTAGCTTGAAATCATTACATTAATATATTTAGGGAATTGTTCATGACGCCATGGCTTGCGCTTCATTCTTAAAATTTCATCCAACATTACCAAAACATGGCGCCCAGGTGATCACACGGCATTCTGAATTACCAACTGATAAAAGACGAAATGAATTGTCGAAAGAACAAAGAGCAAAACAAAGACATTCCGTGGAGGTATTTCTTAGATAATTGTTTGAATTAGTCAACTAAATTGTGTTAATTTCACTAAATTCTGTATAGGTTAGTAATGCTGGTACTTATCTACATATTCAACCATCCACATTAGAATCATTAACACGTTCAGCGGCGAATGCAAATGCAAATCGTAACAGGCCACGGAAATTAGCCGATAGTATGATAAAAGAGGAGATTGTTACTGGTGGTGCTAGCAGTTCTGAGCAGCACCCAATTTACTCCTATCAGACTGTTTCCGTTCTACCACCAGCATTAAAAAGTTTAGTTTATTTATGGGAGGAATTGACAGCCAACTGTTTGGAAAATATCAATGAACAGGTGGATACTTTTGGAATTAGAACTTCAGACTCGAATCACTGTTGCTCTTTGCTTATTTGATTATTTATTCGTTTGCAGGTTTCGAGTCCTAATAAAGAAACGATAAAGAAATTCGAGCAAAACGACGTAAAAGATAAAAACAATACAATCGAAAAAGATTCTAGAAAAATAAATAAAAAAAAGAAACCATCACGTAATTATTTGGGTACAATTCTCTTTGCTTATAGTTTAACTATCTATCCCTCATTCCCATTGTTTTATTCTATATTTCAGAAGATATTGGTTTATCTTCCTACCTTCATCAACCATCATGGGGTGATATTTTATGTGAATTATGTGGTGATCATTTCTCCCATCCGGTCACTTATCATATGCATCAAGATCACCCTGGCTGTGCACAGCCCGCTGGTGGCAAAGGATACAACTCCTCAGGCAATTATTGTTTAGGTTGGGCGGGAAATTGTGGAGATGGTGGTGTTCGTAAGTTGTCTATTTAGATAAGTATAAGAGTAATCTTTTGGCAGACAACTGAGATTATTTTAGCTGGTAGTTCTTGGTATTTACTTTGCGAGCAATGTCGCGACAAGTACATGAAAAACATCAAAACAACTAAACCGGCAATAAGATCGAAAAATTTAACACAAAACAAAAGGTTTAACTCAATGCATCGGTCAGCCTTCTTTGGAACTGAACCACATATTATTATGAAGAACAATGCCATGTTCCTATTGGATTTGGCTAGTTCATCAGATGTTGTAATGCCCAATCAAAGGGGGTACGATCCATTTACAATTTTGCTTCATATAAATGCAATTAAACTGTAGTATTGATAACGTTTACAGATCATCCGTCGTTGGTATGCCTTCAGTTTCTGAAAATATAACTCCGCCAGATTACTCTGGTCCTTTTGGACCGCTGCCACCGTTTCAATGTCTACAAACATTGGGAGGTGCAAATTTAATTAATGAGTCACCGTTTTATGATGAAACACAACAAAAATATAATATTCCAAATGCGTTTAATATCCCCGGGACGTCAAAGCAACGAGTAAACATTTTTCTTATTTATTTGGAATACTAGTAAGTACGTTTTTTCTAATTTTCAGCCACTATCAGAAGTTTCTCTATCAGAAAACGAATCTGACAATTTAAAAGGATTCAAATTTCACCGGTCTGTATCGATGGGCACAAATGGGGTGCCATGGGCTAAAATCGGGTACGATGGACGCATCATTATGATGAGGCGACGAAATAATAGTAGTAGCGAAGTAGCTGGAGGTAATCAAACAAACGAAATAACGATCTAAACTAAGAGTGGATTTACTGAAAACATAGATACGGGTTCTTCTCTGCTCTGCAATCCATCATCGGAACTACAAAAATTGCTCCCAGAAGAAGAAATTTCATCTATTGTTAAAATGGAAAAATCGATTGATAATCGTGATAGCCTGAATCTAATTCAACGACCAGTGCTACAGTTTGTTATACAGCAACATGATTTAGATTATCTCAAATTGTCTATGCAACAAGCTCTGAGGTAACTTACAATTTGATAGGAGCTCCATGTATTTGATTATAGAATTGTCTTATTATAGAAAAGCAATGTGCCGGGTATATGCTATGCAAGCACTCAATTGGCTGTTAAGATCCATAACTCAACCAATTTGTTTGCATGACCTCCTCTGGTGGTTCGTAACGTCATTTACGCCAATTGAAATGGAAGTTGAACAGGAAGAAGATAATCGACCACCAAAAAAAGCAACAGAAGAAGTATGTCAGATATGAGTAAAAAAATTGCCATTGCGATGATATATTATTATTGATATCCCTTCTCTTCCAACAACCACGTAATCCCCAATCTCTTTGGTTAGTTTTCCCAAAGTGGGAAGGCTGTTAAGCAGTCTCGTCCGAAAGCCCCGCACTAGAGAAATTATACTTATGGAATAACTATTAATCGACGTTTGTGGTGGACGGGTGGCTGTTGCTATATTTCAACTGTTACAACGAACAGCGAAGTCATCGTTGTTCGTTTTAATAAGGTTGCATCATACCTCACATCGATGGTCGTTCGATTTCTGTCGAAGACGTCTTCGGACTGATGGCTTCCCTAGCCTTTCTAATTAGCCGTGATACGGCGAAACCGGCCAGAGCAGGAGTTCCTGGTTGGTTGACGTGGAAGGCGATTTTACGAGAATTCTTATCTTTAATAAACGAGTTGCTTCTGAATAACATGCCTCATTATTTAATAGTAATAATTATTATATAGGAATTAAATGTTTGCGAACATCCTCTATCTGATATTGCAATAGCTGGTGAAGCTGTACATCCGTTACCGTCAACATTTCACGCCCTTCTGCAAACAATTGCTAATTTAATGGTATTGCTTCCAATGGGTTCGGCATTACAACAAATAGCAGTAAAATGTTGGGGATTAAAATTTACATCAGCCGATCATAGTTTTCTGCATAGATCACAAGTCTTTAGCAATATTAGCAAAATATTGTCTAGAAGTGACGAAATGGAGGATTTTACAGTACGATTAATAAGTGACCTGTTTAATTTGCTCCATTAATTGTAAATATCATTTAGATATCCATGCACGAAAGTGCGTTCAATCAGCCAACAGCAACAGTTGAAAGCTTGAAGGATTTAACGCAAATGGTGGAAATTAAGGCTTCAAGTCGACAAGCGATGATTGGCAGTTTAACGGATGGATCAACGGAAACGTTTTGGGAAAGTGGCGACGAAGATCGTAATAAAACAAAAAATTTAACAATCATTTGTGCCCAAGGACACCGACCAGTATTAATTTGTGTTCATGTAGATAATTGTCGAGATTTGGGGGTAAGAAATTTATTGATACTAATTGATGGCAGACGATAAACTGATGAAAATTTACATATTGTAGAATAAAATATCGACTGTGACTTTTTATGCTGGGCAAAATGCAGATGAATTTACTAAGTTAAGAACAATTGAAGTGGAGACCCGGCTACTTGGTGGCTGGGTGAATTGTCCTGTTACAGGTATGATATTTGGCTACGATTTGTTAATAGTACAGAGTAAACTAATCATGCTATATTTATGCAGGAGAAAATGATAGCATAATTAGATTAGAATTGAAAGGACCAGATAACACATTGAGATTAAGACAAATTCGTATTCTCGGTAAAATTAATGGGGAGCCTTTAAAAGTTGGGAAACAATATTGTGCGGCAACAATTCAACAAAGAAATTGCGAAACAGAAACGTTAAAAGTTTTTAGACTAATCACAGGTACTCAGCATTTTTACCTTTTGGTCTACAAAATTTGATTACAATTATTGACCAGCTCAAGTATTTGGAAAGCTCCTTCAAAGACACGATTATCAATCTAATAAATGTGCTGTCATTGCTGACAATATACTATCACCAACCGATCCGATTGATGATCCACTTGAAGATAGTAACGATTTAAGAGAGCATATGGTTGGGATTCTATTCAGTCGAAGTAAACTGACTCATCTACAGAAACAAGTATCTAGATTACATTATTGGAAACCTACTCACGAGTAAGAATCTGATTATTTTCCTTTTCCAGGTTATCGTTCATATAGTTCAAGCGATACGTAAAGAAACAGAACGAGTTTTTGATGAATGGAAATCGAATTTATGCACAGCATCTACAATGTCCTCAGATAGTAGTTCGGATATGGCCAAGAATTCAGACACGTACTGTTTTGAAATGCTTTCAATGGTGTTGGCATTATCCGGTAGCTCAGTTGGTCGATCATACATGTCACACCAAGGTGGCCTACTAAGTGATTTGCTAACATTGTTGCATACGGGAAGCGCTCGAGTTCAGAGACAAGTAACAGCATTATTGAGACGGATGCTGCCCGAAATTACACCGGAATATTTGGCTAAAGTTGTTGGTGTTGCCAATTTACCACCAAAAGATTTTAATGTCGTACCAATTGCTAAAGATTCTGAAAATTCGAAATTTGATGTTAATAGGTAAATCTGATTCTATAGAATTTAATCACACATAAAATTGACGTCTTGCTTATTCATTTCAGATCTGGCCTGTTGGATATATTCTTCAGTATCATTGCCAAATCCTTAACAGTACAAATTAAAACACGAAATAAATCATCTAGTGGTAGTACGAATAAAGAAATGACTACTGTATCATTAGCAACATCGGTACAATTACAAGATGAATCAAAGTGGTGGCTACGGGGTACGACTAATAGGAAATTAGCACAAGTTATTATACAACTTATTAATGATATGACCAGCGTAAGTTGAATTTGAGCGATCTGAGTTTAACGAAATATACCTATAGCAATATTTCGTTTCAGGGCAAAATGTCTGAGTCCTGGTCGAAAATTACAAAAAGTGCAATAGCTGAAAATATTATAAATTTGACATGTTTAAATGAGGAACAACGGGTACCTAATGTTTGTCTTAATACACCAACTCTTTGGTTAGCTCTCGCTTCACTCTGCGTGCTGGATCAGGAGCATGTTGACCGTTTATCTTCTGGTGTGTATAATAATGAAATTAAACTACAATATAGAGAATTGTATTGATTCCATTTTTGAAAGGTCAATGGAGTAAAGCTGAAGGACACAATGTTCCACCAAGGCCAATGTGCACTAATCACGATGATGGCGATACAGTAGCTGTGATTCAATGTAATATTTGTGGAAATTTGTGCGCTGATTGTGATCGATTTTTACATTTACATAGGAAAACTAGAGCTCATTTAAGACAGGTAAAGAAATAGTACTAGACTTATTTTTCGGTAAGTAATTAAATTGATTTCAGGTATGTAAAGAAGAGGAAGAAGCTGTAAAAGTAGAACTACATGAAGGTTGTGGACGTACAAAATTGTTCTGGCTTTTAGGTATATATAATTAATGGCACTCCCTTAATCATTCTTAATTATTTTCTTTGCACCTTAAAAGCTTTGGCCGATTCAAGAACTCTTAAAGCTCTAGTCGAATTCCGTGATGGTGGTACACGTACAAAGGCAGCTGGTATAACTGGCATTTGTCGTTTCTGCGGTACAACCGGAAATTCTGGATTATTGGCAATTGGAAATGTGTGCGCCGATTCGGATTGTCAAGTAATCGATTGATATTCACTCATATCTACTTGTCTATTTCACTCTGTCTACAACTTTAGGAATATGGCAAAACGGCATGTACGAAAATTTTAAATTGTGGACATATGTGTGGGGGTGTTCTAGGCGAAGAACACTGTCTACCATGCTTGCATAGATGTTCAAATGATGCGACATTGCGTCAAGATTCTGATGATATGTGCATGATCTGTTTTACGGAAGCTTTGTCTTGTGCTCCAGCTATACAGGTAAGTGCCAGTAGATCGAGGATGATTTTATTAACACACCTCATATTCGGTTGTATTTCAGCTGAAATGTGGTCACGTTTTCCATCTACATTGTTGCCAAACAGTATTAATTAAACGTTGGGCTGGACCGAGAATTACTTTCTCATTTTCTCTATGCCCTATTTGCAAGGTGATGATCTAAGTCAACTAATACTGTTTACTTTATTTATACCATGCATTTTTATAGGCGGAAATCAAACATCCAACATTGCAAGAGTATTTGCAACCAATAGAAGAATTATTTAAAGATGTGCGACGCAAGGCCCTGATGCGTTTAGAATATGAAGGTTTACATACAATTGAAGCAGTTGTGACACCTGGGACTCGTTTCTATAATGATCCAGCTTCATATGCAATGGATCGATACGCTTACTATGTTTGTTATAAGTGTAACAAGGTAAACACGGCTTCTTTTCACCTTTTACTAATTTCTTATTCTTTGAGTTTGATATTCTGTCGTAACTTCAGGCTTATTTCGGTGGAGAGGCCCGATGTGATGCAGAAGCCGATGATAAATATGACCCAACTGAATTAGTATGTGGCGGATGTAGTGATGTGGCTAGAGCACAAATGTGTCCCAAACATGGAGCCGATTTTTTAGAGTATAAATGCCGTTATTGTTGTTCAGTGGCGGTATTTTTTTGCTTTGGTACAACACACTTCTGTAATTCATGTCATGACGATTTTCAAAGGGTAACGAATTTGGTGAAGAGCGAGATACCGATGTGTCCAGCAGGTAATAAATGGGAGCGCTGAGTATCAGTTCGAACTCTAAACGTCTTTTGCATTTTAGGTCCAAGAGCCACGCAATTGGATGGTGACGAATGCCCACTGCATGTCAAACATCCACCTACAGGAGAAGAATTCGCATTGGGTTGTGGAGTGTGTCGCAATGCGCATACGTTTTAAAATGCACTTTCTAAGCATATGCTATTCTTAAGCTAAAATTAATAATGATTATTTATAGAATAATGTAAAATGTAGAAAATACTTGGCCTTTTGTATTTTGACAGACAGATTTTGATCTCAATAGATCAGGAACCACACGAAATATAATTAATACATTTTAACCCGTTTAATCATTGACTTTGTTTTATTCTTCCGCATTTGCAAAGTTACTTCCACACGTTGTTGAATTGTCGTTGGCATTAACATAGTTTCCTCGTTTACGATGTTTTCTTCTTATTTAAGGTGACCACACCCATACAGGTTCCCGTCTGGTTTTTTAGTTGATTTTTATCATGTGCTGGTTTTTATTTGCGAAAAAAAAATATTTACCAAAATGCCATATGCATAAGGATATGCATTGGACCTCACACACACACATGCACAAGTCTACTACTATAAAAACTAAAACCCAATCGCACAAGAGCACATATCAGTACAGTTTTTCGTTAACGAAATAGGTACCATACAATAAATTCACAATGAAAGTAAGTGTTAGGTACTTGATAACAGGCTGACTATTCTTTTAAATAAAATTTATTTTTTTAAGGCCATCTTTGCTATTGTTTTCGTCGCCATTGTAGCAGCAGCATCAGCTTCCAATTTGATCCTTCCACATGCATACAGTTATGGAATAGGTCTGCATAGTCCTATAGCAGCGTATAGTACTCCATTGGCTTATTCTGCACCTATTGTAGCTGCTCCAGCAATTCAATCCGGGTAAGGCGGCCATGTGTATGCATTATATGCATTTTAATTGTGTACAAATCTCATTAATAGATATGTGGCTGCTAATCGTGGTGCCATCCATACTGCTCCACTACCGGAAGGGCCCCATGCTTTCAGTCACCATTTGAATACCGCCCCAGCTCCAGGAACTTTATAAATAATTTTCGTGCAAAGAATCGTCATTTGATTTTGTTATACAAAACTTAATTCTAAAAAGCTAAAGATTTTCAGGTTACGAATGGATTTTTTTGTAAACTTTTTTTCAAACATTTCTGAAATAATTTGATAATAAAAATTTTAAAACTATTTATTTACAATTAATTTTATTTTTTGGTACACAAATTTGTTCTACAGATCATTCTGTACTTATAACAAAACACTTAATAATTGAATTTATTTTAAACTATTCTAAAAAAGGCACTTGTTTATATTATCAATAATTAGGACTTAAAAAGAGTACAAAACATAGGACGTCATTTTCAGAGCTGCCAAGTGAAAAAAAAAAAGAAATAAAAAAATCGCATTTTTTTTTTAAATTCTGCCTAACATAAGATAACAATACATAGTAATTTATTGTATTATTCGATAAATAAATTTGCGCATGCGATTCTCATAAAAGAATCTTGATAAAAAAATCAATCATGAATTGTTTTACATGACTTCTTAAATCTGTACTCACAAAACTGTTAACGTCAAATTTTGATCAAAATCATAAAAACCTTATTATTTGTAACCGTTGTGTAATTGCCGATAAACGTCCAATTTGGCAGCATCAATCAAACTTATGTGTGATTAATGGAAATTGTACAATGCGCAATTCTTTTCCATAATCACATAAAACGGCATCCCTTAATAAAATTAATTGATTGGTAAAAACCAGTGGATCCCGACCCAATCGAATATTTCGTACACATTCACCAGTCCGTACATCCCATATCACTAGACGTCCATTTTTGCCAGCAACAACTAAATGCGGCGCTAACATTAAGATATTATTCGAGAAACTCGAACCAATAAAAATACTCTTTAACATATGCCCCTGAAAACGTTCCCAAACACATAATCGTTCATCAGAACCTAATGAGATTACATAACTAGCCGAATATGTTAATGAAACAATTGAACCGTCGTGTGCTTGAATACTATACATACAGGTACCTGACAATAGATCCCATACACATAACATACCATCCTGACTACCACTACCGGATGTAGCTGTACAAACTCTATCAATAAATAAACATGTTATTGGTCCGCAATGTCCATGCAGTGTATATTGTGGTTCGCCATTTTCAATTCGATACACTTTTACTTTATGATCTTTACTGCCGCTAACAATACGACCACCTTCACAATCCAAGCATGTAATTGGTTGCTGATGGGCTCTTATACTAAATACTTTTATACATTTTAAATCTTCATCGTAATTATCCTAAAAACAGAAAAAAAAAATGGAAAAATAATTAACGTTCCAATTAATTCTACTGTGTAACATACCGAACTTTTTCGACTATGTTCCGATATTGATCCCATTGAACCAGTACGTATATGGGTTCGTTGATATGCTCGTGTAAATGTCCAATCAACAGCTTTACCTCCTTGATTGAATGTTTTTAGTTGGAGTAGATCTAGAGAGCCATGTAAACGTGCTATAATAATACGGGAACCCATGACTTTTATATGAGTAATTCCTGAGTCTTTTTCGCCATCTAATATACACTAAAAACAGATAAATACTATGTATTATTTTAGTTTATAATATATAGCTAGATAAAATTAAAACCTTAATTCTACTTGTAGTCGCCTCCCATATTTCCAGTCTTCCATTTGCACAGCCAATAAAAATTAAATTATCCACATAATCAATACACCACACTGATGAGACTCGATTAGTGGCTGATTTAGAATGAATTTTTCCATAATTTTCTTCATTTTGTTCCATGTTGTTGTTGTTTTGGTACGGTTTTATCGATGTACTCGAATTATTAAATGTGTAATGATATTTAAAAGATTTGTCAAACTCAAGTTGAGCATTATACTGTCCATTTTCTGGTAATTTAAATCCAGAGAATTTTGTATTTATTTGTTTCGTCAATTTGGGAAATTGCTCGTTGGAGTCTGTTGATGGTGGAAACAGCAGAGGTTGGAGTTGTAGTAACAATGATGAATCTTCAGAATCGGTATAATCATCACATCTATTATTTTCCGATACATCATTAGTTTCGGAAGAAGAAAAATAATGATGGCGATCTATTATGTTGTATAGTTCTCCTGTAATACTGTCCCAGACACGTATTTGACCAGCTAAACATACACTAACTAAATTTACACCATCAGTAGCTAAACATTCAATCTAAAATTAAGAAAAATAGATTTTTTTTTTACAATCATCCTATAACATACTTATTGGTTGAAGTATAAACTTATTAATACATTATAAAGTAAAAAATTCGTGATTATCGCGGTAGACAATAAATTAAATGTGTAATTTCTATCAATTTATGGAATATATTGACGAATTCTCCATATTAGACTCAAGTCATGTTAAGACTTTATACATAATTAGCATTTCTTGGTCAATTTGCATATTTTAATATGTAAATTAAATAAAACCAAGAAAACAATTGGCTTTGTGTAATTTATACCAACTACTTTTGCATACTAGCGCCACAACATTAGCGGTACTTGTTACATTAATTATAAGTTCCATAGCAACTTTGATTAAATCGTTCAAATTTAAAAGAAAACTTACGACTTTTTTTTTGCTCTTAATATATAAATAATTACATTAATATCTTATAGAATGTCGTGAATCTGTACCTCTTGTTGATGTCCTTCTAAAACTACTGGTACCGCTTCCAATAGGACATGGTCTTCTACAGTTTCTTCTACATTTTCCGGATACCAAGATGAACGCCATTCAGCATAATTTCGTGAACATATACATTTATATAAAACAACAAATGCATAAGTTAATACAATAATACTGATAGACAGTAGTATTGTTATTAACATAATTTCCATTGGAGAACGTGGATAAAATGGCTGATCAATTTGATTGATAATCGCTGGATATTCATCTGGAATAAATAAAATGAAATAATGTTATTCTATAATAGATTTAAATTAAATTAGAAAACTACCTCCAGTGAAATCTATAGGATCCAATGCAACAGCTAGCGCTTGCCATTGAAATTTTTCACCATATTTCTCATTTGGATTTCTCAATAGAGCAGCTTGCTTTGGTGTAATGGCATGCGCCAATTTGATACATGGTAACAAAGCTATACTTTTTCCACTCAACGATATATTGTATTTATTCAATATAATCGACCAATGGCTGAGCGATAGTTTTAGCCACGGTGAATATTCGGACGGTTTCAATCTTTCCAAATAATGCGAATGATTTTGTTTGTTATTGTGAATATTCTGGTTGTTCTGAGAGTCCACTGAATTATTTGTAACATAATAACTATTAATTGCCGATTGATTCATTTGAGGTAATGAATGAAAATTCAAAGATATGTAATTGTTGCCACTACGCAAAGGAGATGCTGTAGTCGATTGATTTGCTTCGCCATTTTTCCCATTTAAAAAGTACGTATTAATTATATCACTATTATAAATAATTAATGATATCCAAAGGACCATTAAGATCATAAAAGATTTTTGAAAAAATCGCGTTTTTGTCCATATATTTATTATTCTTAAACGTTTACACATTGAGGGTTCCTGTGTATTATTTCCAATATGTTTTTGCCCAGCTGCAACAACATTAGCGGGAAAATTTAATCTAGGATGTGATCTGGAACGTATCATTCCAGGTGGCGAATAATGATGCAAATTCGATTCCAATATAACAAGAGGTTGATATAGATTGTTTCGAAAATGTTGACCGGTTCGTTCCAATGGAGAGTTATTTGTCTTATTCAATTCGATACCGAGTACCGTAATGAAGAAAAATATTTGAATAAATAAGCCAGTTATTAGACTAACCAATGCAAATATACAAAATTCTTGGACCACTGGAATAAATGTAATTAAACCGCAAGTTAATATTGTAATTTCCACTAGTAAGTTTTTCGTTGTCGACCATGCCTCACGACTTAAACCCTGAGCTAAACGAATCTTTGCATCCAAATGTAATGGGATTATTAAAACACTTTTAGTTAACACTAAAACATTTTCAAGACCCCATGAAATCGCCAAATATGGGAATACCCATTTACCACGCTGATTATTCACCGTCAAACCAAAAACGAAACAAATTGAAATTGTCATTAGTAAACTGCAGATAACTGTGAATGTAGCAATAGCGGCCATGCCACATTTTGTTTTGATCTCTGCCACTTTACGAACACAAAAGTAATAATAAAGAAACAATAAAATGAACGCTATTAATATAGGTACTAATTCCACATAATCTATTTCGCCTGGATACTTAATGATTAATGTTTCATTTGGTAAATGCGATATTGCTGCATCTTTCATATTCGCGTCTTGATGCAAAGGATAAATCGATGTTAATTTATCATGTAGCCCTTTAATAAACCTGAAAAAAAAAGACCAAAAGTTATTAACCAAAAATTAATGTGTAAAACTAGTAAAATACTTACGTTGTATCAAATTTCTTATAAAATAGTGTGACGGCAAATTGTATCACTCGCTGACGATTTCGGAATGGATACCGTTTAATACCAGTGTCACGCATTGTCAAGCCAAATAGCATTTCCGATATTGATACTTTTCCCTTTTGAAATTTCTATAAATTGAATCAACAAGTTATTAATCGAGAAAACACTATCGGCCATTTACACCAGTTGGATTAGGTGAAGTTAAATGAATTCCTTTGCTTTCATTTCAAAATTGATAGTGACAGCATTGTCAAATGTTATTTGCACCAGGAAAAAGATTGCATCAAATACTACAGATACTTAAATATTAGATAATAATACGCCCAGCTTCCACTTTTTTCCTTACATTTCAAGGCAACTAGTGAAATAGCACCATCTTTCAGCTCTAGATGAAACTACAACAATGAAACAACCACGATTCATATATACTGTTGCATTAAAAAAAAAAACCGGGTGACTCGCGATTATCACCCCACTTTATATTCATAAGCGGTGTGAAAAACCGCTTGTTCTTTGGTGCGAACGAGTTTGAAATACGAGCTGCGGAGCAGTGAGTAAGCACCAAAAATAGGTTTTTCACACGCGTATTCAACGCTATGTTTTCTAATGAGGTAATTTTAATCAACAAATAATTAATTTCAAAAATTAATTATGTCTGCCATTTAATCCAGAAATTGTTTTGCTGCAAGTAGGTGCTCTGATATTAAGTGATTTTAGAAGATGAATTTTAATATAATACTAGCTTTGTTGAAGCTGGACATATTATTATCCATAATCAGTGAACTGTATACAAACTCGATAAGGGGATAGGGAAACGCCAAACGTAGTCGATTATAAAAATTGTTGAGGAGGCACCAGACAAAGACAACTATTAATGCAGCCTTGCTATCTTTTTTTTTTTTCTTTTTAATGGACATTGTTATTTATTGCTATTTATTTATGACGTTTGTGTGGGATGTGCAGTTTATTTCTTTTTAACACCCTACAAATAATGTGTTGAAAAGAAATAGATAGCCTGCAGCAATGTGAGTTGCACAATCCTTTTTTTTGCTTCGCTGCCGTCGACTGATGCACCCCTTCCAATTAGTATAGTAATATACTGTCTACAGTATTTCCTTACATGGTAACTAAATATAGTAGACAAAATCGAATTATCCTGTGTAAATTCATTGATATCCTGATGCCAGAAATTAGCAGGGGATAGAACCAGACAACTATATTCTGGTAATACACGGGCATCATTTGCAACAGCTTCAACATGTAAACAAACATGTCCCAATGTCTGCAAACTATAAGAAAAGGTTAATTAAAATATCTTCTTGTTCATTACACCGAACGAAATATTTGGAACAGGAATAATATACAAAAAAAATATTTCTGCACATATAATAGGAATAAACGTTATAGAATCGGATTATTCAACTTCGTAAATTTAATTTTTATTTCGTAAACATAACTAATGGGTAATAAAAAAATTATAAATAAACGATTCAAATATGCAGAAAAATTATCATCAAAAATAGCTCCAGAATAGTTTGGCTAAAGTTATGTTCCATCTCTTATCTGATTGAAAATATTGTGGTTAAAACGTAAGTGTGTTCTTAATTCTTAATACGTAAAAGTTAAAAGTTGTGAACTTTAAAATTACGTTTATGTATTAAGAAATAGGAATTAAGGAATAGGATCAGCACTACCATTAGAAACAATATGTTTATATCAAGATTGACGTACTAAAATTACGATGCATTAAGTTTATGAAGTTGGATAATTCCAGCCTTAAACGCACAGCTGAAGCTACAATTTGGCTCCTATTACATAGTGGCGCAACAATTATTTATGCCTGTAAATTTGGGGAAAGTACATATCTAATGAGATAAGCTTGATATTCTCAGTGTCATGGAATATTGCTAATAAACAGTAAAGAAACCGACTCATACGCCTTTCTTATAAGATATTGATATTGTTCGGTGCTTTCTAGCTCTTTTGATTAACTTTCTTTCTATCTATTAACGTATTCTTCTAAGTTAACCGATAAGTCATCCGCTGTATCTGCCATCATTACATCATTTCACTATGAACATTTGATGTACCCAAATTTCAGTTCATCCCCGATATTGGTACAACAGATAAAATAACTACGTAATGATAAATATAGGTGACTATCAGCTTAAAACTTAAAAGTCTCCAGGTACAATGAATACTATACATATACCTATTTTTATCCTCATAATTTCGTACGATATCTAATACTTTAAATGCTTCGTAAAGTGGTGCACGAAATGCATCGGCTACATGTAAATTTCCGTTTTCCCATGGTACAACTGCTGTTTTTACAATAACTTGTTGAACATAACAATATGGCGATGCTGATGTAATATTGGCAGTTGATATCCATTCTTGTTGAGGAAATGTTAATGGTAGAGGTATGTTTACTAATGGTAAGCTGAAATAGGAATTGATTGAATTATAGTGCATGTATTCACGTATTCAACCTGGCCAAGGATAGTGTTAGGGCTAAAGTCACTCTGTATATGTTACTTTAAATAATAGTATATTTGAATACAAGTGTGAAAAACCGCTTGTTTTTTTGTGCGAACGAGTTTGAAACACGAGCTGCGAAGCAGTGAGTGTTTCATTAGTGAGCACGAAAAATCGGTTTTTCACACGCGTATTCAACGCTATTTTTTCTAATGAGGTAATTTTAATCAACAAATAATTAATTTAAAAAATTAATTATCTCTGCCATTTAATCCAGAAATTGCTTTATTTTTGCTGAAAGTAGGTTTTGTGGTAATAAGTGAATTTAGAAGATGAATTTTAATATAATCTAACAAATAAAACTACGAAATTACGTTATTATACGTCATTAAATTGCGTGCAAAAAACTTCTACTTTTCTTTGAATAAGAACCAACCACGAAAGCCTAGTAAAAATGAAGCAAAAGCAAGTAAAAAAGGGAAATGAGTGAATACAAGTTTCGTAATTTAATTGCAATAATTTCTTAGACAATTTAACTTGAACAATTCCAAGTTAAATTGGAATTATCCAAGTTAACTAATTCAAAAAAGTTTCGCAAAACTAAGTAAAAAATTAACTCTTTTTAAATATACATTCTATAGTTATAAATATGATATTGGGCGTTTTCTGTTCTCTGTTATTATTAGTTTGTTTTCTTTCTGAGAAAAAGAATGAAGCAAGAGAGATGGAAAATATTTCTACTTTTAGTTTGTAGTACAGTTAAACGATAATTAGAATTTTGAATAAAGATAAAGACTACTATTTAATAAGAAGAAACCTGATCGTTCACATAAATTACATTAAACGAGATAAACGGGCGATAACTTATGTAAAATTTGAATTCTTTAAATCCTAAAACAGTTCGAAAAATATTGCACCTTAATGGATTTCATAACAGAGTGTCAAAATAAAACATTCGATTTAAGATCAGAACAAACGCGAGAGATTGTATTTTGAAAATTTACATCTAAATAAAAATTCCGACTTTTAATCAGTCCGAATCTGATAATTTCTTTACAGTTGTGCCACCCATATGGGAACGCTTCATTTCTTTTTGCATAGATAGTTTAGCGTTATAGAGTCAAATTAGTATAAGAATATAATAAATTTGTATGGGCGCATATGGGAAATAGATGATGTACCTCTTATACTATGTTGACTCTACCAAAAACTGCCAATTGAAAAGTAGATAGCAATCATGATTTTTAGAAAAAACAAAAATCAATAATTTTTTTTATAAGGACCAAACTTACAAAGAATGCTATTCGTTAATATTCGACAACTTGTGTTCTAGGGATACTAATAAAGGAAAATTATATTAAATTTAATATTTTCGTTTTGATGTCACATTATTTTTGACTTTTTTATATCATTTAAAAATTAGGCAGTGAAAAACAGCAAAGTTAGAATTTCTTTTCAAAAATTTTAACACTTAAATAATGTAAAAAAGTACAGATATTGTAATTTAAATGCTAAATGTTTTATGAATAAAATATTTCTCTGTGTAATATGAGATTTATTTATTTTATTTTATAGTTTATTTTTAATCATGATTAAAAAGGCGTTTGTTTGAATTTATATCCGCTGTTCTAATCGAGATAATTCGATATTATCTCGATCGAGATAACGATTTTAACTTAAAGTTGGTATATGGTAATTAAAATAGATCATACCGAAAAGAAAATAACAGAGCGACACCTGTAACTTTTCATTTACACTTTCTCTTTAATTTTAATTGTAGTTACATGTTTATTTTTTTGGATGGGTTTTAAATAAAACGTTAAAAAAAAGGTTTCTATTTGTGACTTTTCGCCTGTAATATGAGGCCTTTTCAGACGTACGTTTAAAAACTCTGGAATACATACACGTATGTTTACAATTGTGTTACAATTACAACTAGTTTTTTTTGTTTTAATTTTATTCATTACTTTTAATTTTTTCATTAGGCAAAGAAAAATGTTTTCTAGCAATTTTGTTGCTGAAATTTTGCAAGCCTCCCGATTTCGGTCACCTCCTTATAACAGCCACTTGGGCTGACATTTTGGGTGACCGTTACCGAGAGGTTTTACTGTAATTAATAAATATAATATTATTATGTAATAAAAATTAATATATTTATATAATCAACTATATAATAAATACAGCTTAATTTTTATCTATTTTAGGCCGACTTTTGTGACTGACTCTATGCATTGTAACGTATACAAGGTCAACGATTGACGTCACAAGTCGCAGGCGAGCATTACATTTACACCTCGAATATTCTCGAGCGCATAACCCGTGTCGTGTGCCGTACTGGCCTAGTACTTGACGTACTTATGTAAATCTACACGTACGGAAAAGTTCTAGTGTTTTGACTAGTATAAAAGAGATGTCTCCCCGTCGACTCGATCAGTTTGAATTTAGTATAGTGAATCGTAAGCGGGTTATCCTTAACGCCGGCTTTAGATTAAGCATCTGTGTTACTAGTACTACTAATTAAATAGAGGTCTAAAACGCCCCTTATAGAGCTTTAGTTTAGATAAGTGCTGTATAAATAAATAGTAGTTTTAAGTGATATTCATATAGTTTTATAGTATTCATAATTGTTACTTGTTTTTTTTTATATTCCCTTAGTTTTTAATTTATTCTTTAGTTGTGAATAAAATTCTTCTGGATTATTTAAACGTTTTATTCACACCTTTTCGAATCCACGGAAAATTAAAAACGTTACAGCATATTATTATATTAATTATGCTAAATAATTCTATAATAATTGTTATATCAAGGCTAAATATTAGAAATCAACTTTCAAATATAATTGCATATATTAATTGCTGCAGAAAATAGACGATAAAAAGTGTTTAACGCCATATATGTAGTATACTATAGTAAAATCATATGCCATCAACATTTTATTAAACAAAGTTACAGATTGAAAGTTAAAATTCATATTTTTGTACTTACCAACAACTTATACTAACAATCGCTGTAAAAATTAATACAGCAGCGGGATGATTACTGCATAATAGACCCCAACTATAAAATATTGCTTCAACACGTTCCTGTATTGATAATGCTTTATTTGATGAGCCTCGATCAGGTCGAGGCTCATCATTCAATTTTAAGTTCATGTCACATTTGCCATATGGAATTTATAAGGTTTTTCGATGAAAAATTGAAATTTGGATCTAGAATAGAATAATAGGCTAGGAATAAATAAACAAATAAAAGCAAGTATACGTATGCATGTATGTATGTATGTAAATTCTAGATAGATTATAAATTTTCATCGTAATTTATCGAGAGAAAATTCTACTATTATCTAGTCGAATAATAAATAAAATTAAAGATTTTCCTGAACAACAAAATGATGCAATTTTCGATTTATCAATAATAATTCTTTGAAAGTAATTTGGCGTTAAAATTTGCTCTGGTTAAATCAACTTTATCTTTCATATTTTTGCGGTTTCTGAAGACGATAAGATAAGTTTCATGTAAATTCTATTTTTTTCGTTAACAAATAAGTCCAATAATCATAATCAAATAAAGATTTATTATGATTAAATAAATAGAAACGTAGAACTTGTTGATTGACAGAATCAACAGAATATCTTTTTCATTTACAGAAATTTTTATATATTTATAAAATGTAATTTATATCTTTTCCTATCACAATTTAGGATGTGGTCCACACATTAAAATATACAAATATTTACAATACAAAAATTGACCTTTTTTATAATTAAATTAAATTGATAAAATTGCTAATAATCACGAAAAATTATACTGGAAATTCATTAATTGGATATTACTTCGTTGCCCGTATGCAAATATATAAGTTAATAAATTAATTTATCATTTTTATAATTAAAATTATAAAATAAGTGAAAGGAGACAAACTAAATTTGTGCCCCATCTCCTCTACTTACAAGGAGACTGTCATTTGCTATATTTTAGTGCACCGTCTACCGTCTTAAATCAAATATTCAACCTAGGCATTCGTTGTAACTCTGTATTTTGAAGCCTCGAGAAAATGCTCGATTAGCAAAAATTTTAAAAAATATAAAACTTACAAAACTCCTGTACATTTATTAAATAAAACATGTGTATATTTGTATGTATGATAAAATTGCGACAATTTTCTTGGTGCACTGTCGAAATAAGTATAATTACCATAGTTAACCTATACAAATGTCGTATTTCAGATTTTGTAATTCAAAGATTAATTTGAATTTGAAGCAAACATTAAAATTGACTTACCTGTTTAGGAATTATTAATAATTTCACTGTTTTTATCTGAAAAATAATTGAATAGCGCTATTTGCATTATACAATATTACTTGGAAAAATAAATAAATAAATAAAAAATAATAATTATTCATAATGGTGGCGGTAGTGGAGGCTTATTTTCTTTCATATAAATGGTGACATCTAGTAGATATATATAAATTAATGCTTAACATGATATGATTAGAAAGAAGAAACCTTCGACCATTGAGACTTTCTTGACAATACCGAAAATGATAATTTTTCTCAAAGAATCAATTAAAGCAAATGGATATTCACAAAATTGAATACAAATCGTAATGGATCATATGTATGTATGCACCTTTTAATGGGAATTACGATAAATATCGCCTAATGCTATACATAATACATGTGCCATGTATGTACATAGGGTAAAAATAGTCATTTGTTTCCATGGCAATATACGGTATTTATATGTACTTATGCAGTATGAAATATTGAGGGGTGTTTTAATTTAAACAATACAATACAGCTTTTTCTTTGTGTTCAATTCTGAGGGTTGTTAGCTTTTTTTATAGATATTGATGTTAATGGAAGTTGATAGATGGATAGATATTATATTTTAATTGACAAAAAGAATGAAATTGATAACATGATAATAATGACGGCAGTTAAAGTCGAATTGTTACTAGTTTCTAGTTGGTACTGAGTAGGCTACGCATTTGTCCAATTAAAGTGTTTCGTTATGATGAAGATGATCCATTAGCTATTGCAGCCTATAGTATAAATCCAAATGCATAATAATTTTATTTCTATTTAGCTGTAGGTATACCTAATTCATATGATATATAATAATGATAATAATCATTATCATTATCTCCATTTCTCTTACTCGTCCTCATCCTCCAGCAGACTGCCACCCCCATTTAGCTATATGCCTCTATATTTACTATAATCATCGTCATCATTGGCATCAAGCAGTCTCGCGAAAAAGGCCAAAATGGTCGAGTCAGTCGTCGCGCCGTCAGACGACGTCGACCGACGCAAACTCACCATAACTCGCTTTGTGCCCAGGTGAATACATGGAACACATGACTGTAAGTGAGTGTGTGAGTAATATTGTGTGATATTACGTATAGTAAGTTAGGAAAGAAAGAAATAGTAAGCGAGAGAGAGAGGGAGATGGTGAAAGAGTCTCGAGGGTTGGAGTTTCACATCATTTGAATGTTACGTACTCTTATCGATATCTCCTTCTTTCCGACTAGTGTTTTTGCTCAATTCGATGAGTAACGACTGCTAGGGCAAAACAAGGCGAGCAAATAAACAAATTATGTACAGTTTTTTCATTCTGGAACTGGTGTGGATCGGGTCGGTCGCAAATTGGTGAGAGTGAGTAAGTGACGAGTGACTCGTGTTTATCTGAACAACCTGAACAAAAAGAGAAACTTTGTTGCGCACGCGATAGTTTTTTTTGACTCCAAATAGGTTTTATTTATACGCTTTGCAGCATCAATGTCGACAATGATATCATTAAATTGAAGACATAGTATGGTCAAAATTGCAATGATGACATTCTCGTATTAATATTCATATTTTATTATTTCGCAATTCTCAGCTCGTATATCGTGCGAAATTGGTGGTGAAACTAATGATTTGCCTCATATTAGAACAGGCGCTATATCACCTCTATACATTTAAAATAAATCATTGCATCAACTATATATTGTTAAACTTTTGCTTTGCTCATTTGCTGTGCCGAAATATGCATATTTAGGCAAATAGCAGGAACCGTTTAATTCAAAACTAGCCGTAGGAAACTTTGTCTCGTTAAACTATAGAGACTTTAAGTTCTAATATGTAATAATTTGAAAATTAATCGCCATCTATTCAAACGGAGTTCTGATTCATCATTCATCGGCAAAAGACCAATTGGACAATTTTCGTCCAGTAGCAAAAACAGTTGGTTAAGCGTTAAAAAAAAAATATGGAAAGTAAACTGATCATTTATTAAGTGCCTGATGATGAAAATACATTAAGAGCGGAAAAGAAATGTTAATATTTTTGGCGTGATGATAAATCAACGAAAATGATCTAACATGGTGGCATGGTATGTGTTAATAGCTGATAGTGTATCCAGAGCTGTTATCCGGAGGATTATTCTAAAACATCTATTGTCATTTTATCACTTCAATCAATCTGCCATTATCACTGAATGTTATTAAGGTAAGTGGAAGAAGAAATTCTGTCTTTTTTTTCGCAAGGGAGAACATTTTACTGTCTTTCCATAAATAGGCTTGTTATTATTCTGAAATTTTCCAATATTCAATAATCACATTGGTTTGATTCATATAGTTTCTACTTGATATTATTTCCAATTTCTAATGCAAATAAAATGTTCAATGTTCACCCTCGCTATTCAATCATCTATATCATCTAATTTTATTCGATATATTTTTCATTCTTATTTGTCTTTCTAGCACAAATGCCTGTCGCTATATGTCTCTATCTCTTAGTGTTCACTGTAGGCCAGTTATGATAAATTATGAAGTCATAAGGCACGCGGTGAATGCCAAGAGAAGACTGTGGTCCAAATATAACATCATTTTTTCTAAGATTTATTTAATAATTCATTGCTCTTTTCTATATTGCACAATATTTTCCACATGTTATATACATGTAAATCATTGCACATTTAACGGCAGCTTTGTTAATGCCTAAAAAAAAAAAGGCAATGGGCAAATCAACAAACAAAGCACGCGATCTCCTATTTCTCCAAAATATGGCAACATCAAATCGATAAACGGAACTTCCTCATCTCCTACTGTCTACTTTTTAGGCAAAAAAGGGTGTCCATCCATCCATCCATTCGTCTATCTATACTTACTACGATGCATCCGTTGTCTCTTTTTCCCAGGGAAAGGGCTCGAATCGAGGGCCCCCGGAGATGACGGCTGTTTCTGTGCCTTTATTTTATACTACTGCTACTACTACCTAGTTCATGCTCATATTGATTCACTCTATATATATATTCTCTTTGTTTCTCCCTTGATCTCCCGTCTCTATCTGCCGCTCTTTCACTCTTTCTCTCTGTCTGTTCCATATATTCTTATAATACATGTGCTACCCAGCGCCTTTCCTCAGATGAAATCTGTGGTGAGTGTACAGTACAAATCAATATCCAGGATTTCAGGGCTTGGCGAGAGTCATTGCTGCTGGTTGCTATGGTAACCAGCTGCTGTTGCTGCTCTTGCTATTACGAGACAAATGGTGATTTGCGCAATCAACTGTCAGCCCTCCTCTTCCCATTTACCCTCATCTATCCCCTCTATCGAAAACTATATATATATATATACGTATATTTGCTTTTCCACATTTTTCGCTGTTTGCTCCATCTTTATTCCGGTTCTTTTTTTTTCCTTTTTTTCTAATCCCATTACATTTTCTACATTATAATTAATTACAAAACCGCTGGCGAAAATTTCTTTTTGTCTATGTACTACTACCTCTTCTATTGGAAAAAAAACAAACGTAATTTTTCGTAAAAAAATTGAGCAGCAGCAGATTTTAATTGGTGTCTCTTAACTTGTCCCCCTCCCTTTTTTGTTGCTCAAACTCCATTCACATAGGATATTATATTGAGGAGTCATATTTGCTTTGTTTGTTTTTTTTGGCAGCACGGTGAAATGGAAATATGTATATAAAATTTTAAGGACCAGTGCCAGTTGCTACCCGATTTTGATTAATGGATTAAATTAAATATACGCCGTCAAATTATAAAAATAATATTAAAAAATACTTAAATAATTCATCGAAACAGTTTGCATTTAAATTTAATATTAAATTATTAGAACACACACTGTTTTCATCCACTTTTAAACTTTATCCTTAAATCAGGCGGACACCAAAACATATTTATGTACGTAGAAATCCTTCACCATTATTAATAATAAATTTATTGCGATAGCTGGCACAACATGGCGACACCACGCATAATCCAATGATCCTGTGATTTTTCCGTAGGCAATGACATTGCAATGACAAAATTCGTTGAGTGACCTGTGGTTGATAATACACCACGTCTTTCAGTTGTTTTGTACAATGGACAAACGTAAGTTTGTCTTTCTATTAGATTTTCTCGTTTTATCGGTTTCAACCATATCTAAAATTGATATCGGGAGCGTTGAGATTAATTCGAAGCTGTAATTCGTTTGCAACTGTGACTATGACTTACATATGGTACCGTATCATACAACACTTTTGGCAATGATTCATCTAAAATCATTTTTTCTTTATTCCATCGGGCCCCGTCCAAAAACAATCCGTAAACATAGACACCATCGTCGGGAGCTTTCTTAAATTCGGTACCTTTTAGTACCTGCAAACAACATCAGTATATATATATATATATAGCTGGTAGATGTTGCATCGACAATACATATATACATACTTCATAGTCAAATGTTAATAAATCAATGGGAATCGTATACTTTCTAGCAAAATTCTGTTGGGCGCCAGTGAGAAAGGCTTGTGTGAAAAAGAACCCAGATAACCAAAATGTGTTTGGAGCACCATCGTCCATCCATTTCTGAAAAATTTTTTAAATAATTCAGAGATATCGTTACTGAAGGATTCCTTCAAAATGAAATTCCACCTGAAGAAATGCCAATCGAGCTAGGAAATCATTAACATAACTTCCCAATGGTTTCAGCGATGGATATGATTTACTTGCCCACATTGCTGGTATTCTGCCAGTAAGAATACTGGTCACTACTTGTTCTAAATCTACTGACATCACAATTAAGCCTATAATAATAATAAATAAAGAATATATGATTCAGGCATTTAATTCAATAATGTTTTAGCACAGCCAATATTGCATACAATAATCTAGAAGGGGCACTATAAGCAGTTTTGCCATTAAATTGATTATGACACGTAGTATTTCATTGATTGTATGATTCTACAATCATTGTTGGACAAGGTGTCCAATATAGAACGAAATTTCAATAATCCAACTTGTTACAATTTGGATTGTAACATCCAAATTGTGATGTTACATGTGTAAGATCAATTACAAAACTTGAATTTGTCAATTGAAGTTTTACCTTTTCCCTCCTAGACAATTTATAAAAAAAAATAAAACTTTGTGCAAGTTGTCCCTCTTCTAGTTGGCTGTATTCTGTGACACTAGGATACATACACTGTGATACATAGGCACGCGCTTGTGCCTATGTATGTGACATAATATAGAAAATTTTACCAAACGTAATGGGAGTAAATTTAATTACCCTTAATAGCTTTTTGCACATTTCTCAAACTATTCCGTATAATATTCAATAAAATATTGAAACGATTCATTTCCTGTACCAGTACAGTATTCATACTTTGCGAATACGACACTGGATATTTCTCCATTGCCGTTTCACGATCAAAATCATTTGGTAATTTTGTTAATATATCAGCAGCTACTTCCATTACAATATCATCAGGTGATTTTGATGAACTTGATGATGACATTGTGTCCTAGAGAGATTAAAAAAAACAAAGAATAGAAGAAAAAAATCGTATAAGTTCGCACATATAAGGGGGTGTACTGATGTAGGACTATAAATAAGGGGAATTAATGTATATATACATATATGTACAAAAAGGATACGTCACCCTATAGTAGAGCTGTAGCTCGCACTCACCCTCTTTTTAACTATGAGTAAATCCTGTGATGGTGCATAAATTAAATATCAAAAAAAAAAAACATTACGACATTAAGTTTGATAAAAACGTCAAGGGTTTTTTATTATAGAGATAATTAGGTACCATGTTCACATGCAGAGTCAAACAGTCAAACATAACCAACAGTTAAAAAACTTAAACATGGAAAGTTGTTATTTGCTGGATGTGTGCCAAAATTAGCAATTCATATACAAATATTAAATTGAATTCCTGTAGTGTACTTTAAATCTGAATTGAACTCTAAACATCCACATGTATAACATGTACCTATTATAGCAAATATATGCATGTAATACCTATATTTTATAACTTACCCATCGATCCTATATATATACAGAGTGAGCAAGAAAATATAGAATCCTATCAGTCGTTTAATTAAGTCTTAATTAAAATAATATACAAAATTTGAATAGGACATCCCATTTTTATTATCCCTTTCTCTTCACCCTACCGAAATTCAACCCTTTATCTATTAATAATACTTCCGAAAAATGCGTTCTACGCAACACTGCCCCCGCCTGCCTGCTGCATCCAGATCTCTCAATTTTATTGATTTGATGCAAAATTTCGCCAGCCACACGTAGGATGGTGGTGGTAGTGGTAGTGGTAGTATATATACATAATGCAATATACATACATTCGTACATAGAAAACTAAATTCGCAATAATAATCACAATAAATTTGGAAATTTTGAATACAAATAGACAGACAGACGAAATATAATCAACATCATCAGCACTACGCTGCAATAGCCATAGGTAGCAAAGTATTGATTACGAAATGGGATAATAATTGATAGAAGTGTTTTTAAATAAAATACAATACCATATTCTACCTGTGTTAATAATGTATTAGCTAAAAGCAGATTAGTTTCCTGTTGGTCTTTCATAATGTCGGCATTTTCATTCATGCCAAATACTTCTGGATGTGTAATTGCTGGCAATGACTTTGTATAAGTCATAAAGTCGTCATAATCCGTTGTATTTGGGCAATAATATTCACCTTAAAAATAAATACATATCAGAAATGAATCTAGCAGATATTTAGTGAAATATAAACAAATTACACGACAGCTATGCGTGTCGTGTAATTTGTTTCTTGAATAGTATAATGAGTTGCATAATCATTTCATTAATGACGGTTACGAAGGTTAGATTACTACAGGTTATTGTAAAATCATAAATAATAAATAATTAGAAAATAATATATAGAACAATTATATTCTAATATTTCTGTAAATATAAATTATAATAAATTTATTATTAAATTAAATTACACTAACCAGTAGGATCAAATGGACAGTTTTCAATTTCGACCACGTCTCTGCAATAAAATTTCCGTAATATTGTATTCAATGTTCTTCTATCCCAGTCGTCTGTTACTCGTCCGCCATAATTACATTCTCCAGTCAAGTAAAGTAAAGCGGCAAATTGTATATCCTAGAAATATGGAAAGTGTTAGTAATAGCTGCTAGAATATATCAAATTGAAATAATACGGGAAAAGGAAAAATATGGAGCAGTAAGTATATCATGTCATGTAAGACTAATAATCGAGTATATTAATACTTATCATAAGACATATATACGAATACGTACATCATATTCATTCAAAAACATTTGCAATTGCATAACACTAATTCTCAAATCAGTTTCATTGAATTCATATTGTATATTCCAACCCAATGGACCAAATTTTCTTCGTTCTTGTACAGTTGCATGGAAAAAGCATAAGCTGTACAATAATTTCCTGAACACGGCACCCTGTTTGCAATTCTCATACCATTCTAAATCGGATATTGGATCACTCATATACGATCGCGTAATATTCGCTCTTAAACCTTTCGGTGGTTCATTTGTCATTTTAACACCATTTTGTAATACCAATACGGGAAAATGATCTGCTGGATATGACGTAAGCCATAAACGAAAATCTGGATGTGTTGTCTCTGGCACTAGATTCTCGCAAATCTAAAACAATATTTGTGTTAGGTGATTTGTTGCATTAAAAATTGTATTGTATTAGGTATTAGATTGTTTTGTTTTCGTTTCTGTTCTAGGACGGTAAGTAAATCATCCAGTTGCACACTTGATTGTACAGATTTACATGTACATATTTCAATATGAAAACCATGCCCATAAAGTAGGCGGTTTCTAACAAATTATATTAAATAGTAGAGAAGTACGTCTAGTACTTAGTACTAAAATGTTGAACTACGCAACGTCACTGTATTTTCTTACTAATTATCTAATTGTTTCAAATATGATTATACTACGGAGAACTATTATACGCAGTAGAATCGACCTAATAAAAGTCAATATTATATATAAAATATTTATATTTTACGGGTCAGAATTTTTTTTTCACATCTGTGATGTGCATTGTTATTGTTTCGTTTTCAAAAAATTTTACATTAATTGTCATATTTAAAATAATTCATAGTATTCCAAAGAAACCATATATAACTATAAAATAATAAATTAATTAGTAGTTTCTCGACCGTAATATATAATTTCTAATTTGGAAGGATATCAGGAGATTGTCTTAGTTTTTATTCATTCGATTTTTGATTTTACATTTAAATTTGTTAAATTAAAAGAAATTAAGTTCGAAGCTAATTGATCGTCTAGGTGTTCTGAAACTGGTATCACTGTGTTTGGAAAGAGTCTAAAATAATGCTCACCTATTTCTCCTAAAGAAGATTGCAACCGCAATCGAAATATTGAGAATGATACAAAGAGTTTAATTTTTAAAGAGACCGATTCCCGATATCCTGCCCAATTATATATTAACTAATGGTTAATAAAAGTTTCAAAATAAATTTTATACAATAAATTAACAATTATTTTTATAATATATTTTTACCCAACCCATAGCACGCCACTGATGATAAAATTAATAAAGGGGGAAAAAATTATGCCCATTTTTTAAATAAAAATTGTTGTATTATATTAAATATTTATTATTGCAATCATAGTTTTAATCTGCAGCCATAAAATCTACGATTTCCTTAAAAATTAAAAAAATTGATTTTCTCATAAGAGCAATGTTAAAGATTGAGTCTCTGTTAATCGCAGCGCTCCCAAATGGCACTCCGTTTTTTTTTTCGTCTTCACTTCCATCTTATTGTTCTCCATACCACAGATTATACTTACTCTTTCTAAAGTCGGCATAAAACTTTTCGCTAAATGACAATTCTGCAGAACAACCCATGTACCATTTTTAACACCCTCGTCAATTAGTTTGACGGCAATTGGTCCCTGACCTTGCCCTAAAGAAAGTGCAAACAGTCTGGCCGCACCAAATCCCTGATCGTCGGCAAACTTAAGTAGAACTGCAGTAGGATCCGCTCCAGGTGTCAAAACGAATATTAATGGTATACAGCAATGAGAATCGGCAAATGATGATGTTAGATCGAATGGTGGTGGTTCAACAAATTGTTTCCCAAGATGTTCTATCGAAATATCGAATGCAATGTACATATACATAGAGAACAGATTAGTGTATGCGGTTTTATTATACTTTAAATCACCAAAGTTTGAGTTGGCGCCATGAATTTATTTTCGATAATACCATTCAGCGTGAAATTGGTCTTTATCAAGCACGTAAGTCGAAAGAGTGCATGTGGCATAACTTGAAAATAAATTGATGACGTACACTCAAACTTTGGTGATTTAGTTAGTTGTAACTAATATTTTGTATTTTACCAGTAACAAAATCTTGAACACCTGGTACTACTTTATCATATCTTATACATCGTAAAATGAGTAATTTTTGTAATGAATTTAACCGTTCATTCCATGGCGCTGGTAATGGCTTATTTTGAGGTTCACCCGAATCGAAAATACTTTTCCATTGGCTGAGGTTTTCCGTAAAATGTTTTTTTAATCCACTACAAAACAGAAGTGATAAAGTTTTAAATTTTTATTATGTTCAGACCGTAACTGCTCTGATGAGTCGCGATACGGTAAAACTAGTCAGTTTTTCCACTGCTATTAAAAAAATATTGGAACTTTAAGGCTATAAATTGATATTAGATTTTTAATCTCATCTTAAATTGTACATACTGTATTTATACAGAATCAGGCAATGATTCTTAATACCAACCTGAAACTAGATAAATCATCAAGACGACACAATTCATCCCACGATTTCGCCACTAGCCACCTACTTGGATTCACATTCGGATTGTCTAATCCAACGCCACCAGTTAAGAAAAACATCCATTCCGCCGCATCAACTTCACCAACACTTTTCATTAAATTAATGGTAAGTAAAAGGGAGAATAGCAGTTTATCTTTTTCAAATAGACTACGGCATATGTTGGCGTACAAGTAATACGTGAAAACCTATCGAAAAAAGAGTTTTATTGTTTCAATTCTATAGCGATAGGGTATTATCACTATCAGTATAATATGTGTAGAGATTGTATTCTAAGTACCCTTCTTAAATCCTCTAATCGTACTGTAACATCTTCAACTTTGTCCGTATTGTCAATAGTCGATTTAAATAAATTAACAAACCATACAAGTGAATATTGATACATTGGATCGATATTGGCTAAATCGGCTACCGTGAAGAATAATATGGCTGAATGCACAGCGATTGGAGTGTATTCTAATCTTGCCTGAATTTTAATTGAAAAATATTAATGGCAGTAAAACCTCTCCATAGCGGTCACCCAAAGTGTTAGTCCTAGTGGCCGTTATAAGGAGGTGATTGGCATCCGGAAAAATTTTTGAAAAAAATTGATAAAAAACACTTTCGTTTGCCCCAATAGTGAATAAATTGAAATCAGTAAAATAAAAGTAGTCTAAAAAAAATTTACTTATTGAACATTATAAAGTGATCGTATAATAGTATAGTAGAATATATTATTCTACATACTATATAAAACATACATATAGAGTATAAGTAGATGCATCAATGCATTTATGTTTTTTTTTAAATACGACTCAATATTGGTTTGTTTTAGATATTTTAATTTGTTTACATACATTTTTTTATGAAATATATTTTTAAGAAAAATATGCGTGTTATTAGTCTATGGAATTCACCTAAATTACTGATTCTAACTGATCGTATCTTGCCATGAAAATCAATATTTACGGCTTAAAAATAAATTATAAAAATTTATTAAAGCTCATAAAATGAAAAATGAAATATCTTCTAATTTTAATTAAAAAAATTAGTGAACATGCCGGCCGTTATCAAGAGGTAATTTTACATAGAATTAGGTTAGCATGTAGTGACCGTGGCTGTTATTCGGTGGTGGCCGTTATCGAGAGGTAGCCGTTAAGGGAGACTTTAATGAATTATGAAGAAATCATTCACAGAATGATTGCAAACCTTATCAATTTGCTTCTCTGTAACTTCAGCGATCGCTTGTTTCGCAGCAATATCATTCGATAATTGTTTCGATGAACTCAATATTTGAACAGCTGTTTCATCTTCCAATATGTTACCCTGCGATGTGCTTAATACTTCCAGAATTTTATCTTCAATTTCTTTTAAGCATCTGTAACGGAGAAATTTATTATTTTAATTCCATCCATCCATCGAATTCGGTGAATAGTATTAATTTTTAGCACCTTTTATTTTCAGCACTTTGTATAATTAAAGCATTTTTTTCGGCTTCTAAATCGGGCCGTTCTTTTGCCACAACAATACCTAATAGTTGATCTTCTAGACCGGCTTTAGTTATCATGAAATTGACTAATGTTACTTTCACAGCCACTTCCGGTAAATAATGAGGATTACGTAGCTTTGTAGTTACATAGAGTCTAAATAAAGCAGAGGAGCAAAGGAAATTGTTAATTACTGTTGAAACTAGTCAGCTAATTTGTATGTTTTTAATGCTGTTTTACTTGAAATCTGGATTATATTCCACAACGGAATCGCCCAATTTTAAACACAGTGCACCTCCTTGTTTGAATACTTGTTGTCCCAATATTGGTTCTAAAATTGGATCTAATTCTTGACCAATATTTTCTAGTAGCACCTAATTTGAATTTGAAAAAACTAAAAAAATTCTTAACGAATTCTCTTATTCCAGATTAATTTAACATACAGGCTGTCCAAATTGTATCGCATTCTCCAATATACGAACATAGTCGGATTGATTCAAACGAATAATTGCTAAATTATTCAATCTTTCCATATTTTTTATCCATTTATTAGCTTGGCTTTGTGGATCAATCATTAAAGCATATCTTCTAGCATTTCTAAATCAAAAAATAACACTACTTTAGGACACCAATTTTTCAACTGTTAAACGGGAGAGTGTCATATGAGCTTAATTATTAATTTGTTGTGCAATTTTATTCAATCATCAAAAGTATTAAGTTCTTACGAAATTATAATTGCATTTTCCACACTAAAATTATCAGTTGGCAAGCCGTAAATGTTCCATTGACGTATTACAACTGGTTCCCCTAATATGAGTGTTAATTGGAAATCCCTGGTAGTAACAATGCCAAAACTAATCAATTGATCGACCCATTCTTCAATTTGTTGAGCACGAAATTGCATTGTGAATGCGCCTAGATATGCTACGATTCCTGCTGATATTAATATGTCACCTAAACATAAAAAGTACCTTTTAGATTAAGCAGTACCTACTTTTTGTAAGATATAAGTTAATATCAATATTACTGATATAAAATTAGATACAGTTAATAATTGTTATCGTTATACAATTAGTACTACCAAAATTATTTGTTAAATATAGTATTATGAAATAGGTACCACCATGTACTTTACAACTAATATCATCAGGCGGTAGTACTATAGACTATACATACTACTGATGCGGTTGCTATTTAATTTAGTTCATACACCAAGTAATACGTTACGAAGTACTATATCGTAGTACCGAAAGTACAGCAATATGAATTATTTACTACAGGATGGTAGCAATGAATTTATAGTAATCAAAACCCCGTGATACTAACAGGTATTTCAGCAACTGACCAGTACCACTTAAGTTGTACTATACAAATTCTCTACTAAAAAGATTTACGCACCTACAATCATATTATATCTTTCACCAAGTTCATTAGCAGTACTACGCCAACGGTCCTTTTCACCACCAAGACCACCAATTAAATCCTCGGCTCTTTGCAATTTCAATTGACACAATTCAACTTCATCTGTTAATGTTTGAAATTTCTTTTTCTCTGCAGCAAGTCTTTCCTCTAATTTTGCTACCTAAAGGAGAATTCATTTTAAATACTCGAATATATTTAATACTATTATAGCAATTGTTGTAACAAACTTTCTCCCTAGCATCCCTCAATTGGGCTCGTTTAATTTCCAAAGAAGCCATAGCCGTGTTGAATTGCTCTTCAGCAACGGCCAATGCGGCTCGTTTCGGTGCCACAACTTTAGCAACTTTATCATATTTTGAAATGGCAATTACCCATTTACAAATACCTGAAACGAAATTTAGATGAGTGCTCGCCTTGAGTAAAGTATTGTTGTAAGAATCAATGCTAACGTATATTGGCACCTACACACCTTCAGCTGCTGATGATGCAGTTTTAATTTTATCCGGATCAAAATTTTCATCATGTAGAATTTGTTCTTTTAATTTCGCCATTATACGTGGCGGTATGTTATCCTTATCATATAGAATTAAACTTTCCAAAAACTTCATATCGCCCAAGACCTTCTTCGATGGACCCCAATAATCATCGACGGTACCAATGCCACTTGGAGCAGGTACTTTATCAGGTTTCACATCCTAAATGGACATCGTAAGTATTAAAAATGTTATGTATAGGCTCTATAATCTAAAGTGGCTCTTAAGTATTAATGGCGAAGCATATGTCAAGGTGCTCAATTTGTCGCTAAAGTTTCTGACGTGTTCTGAAATATTTTTTTTACGACCATATAAAAATGATTAATTTTCGTCACTATCTACTCCACACGAAAATTTGATTTCCTTCACTTCACGTGACGAAAATAAATCATTAGTAAATCAAATAGTCGCACTTACATATAGACAATTATAATGATTGAATTATTAAAAGAATAATGGGAAAACATGATTTAGCACCAAAATATGAACATTTCTCTTTTTTACAAGCAAAAATTAAACAATTAAAAGATTTCAAGATTTCACATTAATCAACGAAGGTGCTGGACAGCGCCTTCCTTGATTTTAAAACCTAAACTGATTGTATTAAATGCAAAAAATTAAAATTATTTTAATCAAGCTAAAAAATAATTGAAACACACATTGCAAATACAAAAATGTAAAATTTGATTCATAACATATCATGAAATGGTAAATATTTATTCAATTTTCAAAATTTTAATAAATGTTTAATTATGGTTTTAACATTTTTGGTTGCCTAACAATCCTCAGCAACTGCAAGTACATATGATCGATAGCCACTGCATTATAATTACTGTAAAGTAATTTAACGAAATAATTAGTATTATCAATAAAGTTATGACGCTCAATAGTCAATACAATTGAACTTTTATATCAAGTTGGCAAAGTCTATGAAATTTAATTCTAGCTATTCTGTATATATTTTTTCGATTGGATTTAATTTTAAAACGCTTGTCGTAGAAAAAGTTTAGTACTATACTCGTTGAGAATCATTTTCTGGATCTCCAAAATGCTATTTTCGTCACTCGTGTAATAATATACTATTGTTCCGTTAATAGTGTTTAGAACCTTTGATTACTGCAAACTCTAGTACGATTTCATTTATAAATTAAGACTTTGGTGCAATTTAAAGCAATAGGAGGTGATTTTACAGCATAATTAGTAAGTCATAACTTTTGTGTAACGTTGTCAATATTATTTTTAAAATCGTATTGATATTTTAATGGATTTTATTTAGAATTTTTCAATTACGGTAATTGTTTACAAGTAATAAATACAATTGTTTAAGATTTTTTCAAAAGTGATTAATATCGTAACTATAGACGAAGAAAACAAATATTTACTCTAATTCTTGTAATTCGATATGTTTAACGTATTCAACTGACAAGACTGGTCAGTTTTTGTCTATCTTTTTATGTGTATACAGAGAAACTATATTTCCAATTGAAATGCTACTATAGTTAATACTTTTAATTGAAAAATCAAATCAAATCTGTCAATAAAATAGCAAAAATAGAGAAACTACACAGTTCTACAAAATGATGTAAGTAAAATTGATTCATATTATTAAATATTTAAACAACTCCTGGACGAGCAAGAAAAAATATTTACTCTGCTAGCGCTGCATTTCAATACCAATTTGAGACCCATCAAGTTTTACATTGATTTAATGTAAACAACACGTCGCGTAATTATCGAACGTTTAAAATAGTTGCACACTGTTCATTTTAGATTGTACAAATTATATATACTAGATTTGTTCTAAAAATGTACAATAGTTCTCTATTGACCTTTAATATGCACACCGCTTCCATAACCAACTTTACACCTTTTGGCGGATTTTTCATTGTTTTCACAATTGCTATATCAGCTGTTGTTAATGTATTTAACGCAGTTAGGGCTGCATTCAATGCCGGCATAGCTTCCGCCATATCTGCTTCACATTCATCTTTAATTGCTTGTGCTGCTTTTGCTTGTTCATTGGCAGCCTAATTACACATTTGAATTAGTCAATTCATCAGTATATTTATTGAAAATTCAAAACAATTTATACGTATTTTTACCTCTTCGTCAATCATAACAATTTTTTCTACTTCAGCAGCATCAGCTGATTCAGCTTCAACGATTTTCATTGTTTCTTCGACTTTTGCTTGTGCAACCACTAACTGAGGTTTTAATACTTCCAATGCAGCTTGCATTACGGCTACTTCAGCACCAGCATTTTGAAGTTTTTCCAAACCAATTTCGTAACGTTTTTTGCCTAAAACTAGTTGCCTGAAAATAAAATTATGGAGTATTTTCCATCGAATTATGTATGCTCCATAGCCACATACTCACATTCTCTTGTTTGACAAGAATGTTTTAAACGTATTAATCATTTCTAAGTATGATGTGGGTGTAACATAATTATGACGTCCCAATCGCAAAAAATATTCATCGGATAAGGCCTGAGTGGAAACATGGAATATTTGGCACATATCGATACAAACTTTCCTCTCATGATCAGTTAATTCAATTTCACCTAGAAATGTTCTAGCAACTGCTAGTAGAGCATCTTCTGGCCAACTCTGGAAATATTTAGCGACTTATTGATTTTACTAGTAGTTAACGGCTTGTGATCCAACTAATACATCCAGAACAATTCAGTACCGCATCGATAGTTCTAATTAGCAAACTGCATTGTTTCAATTAAACATTATAATATGAGATGCTTCCTTTAAAATGTTCCAAAATGTCGCTACTGATATCACAAACTTTTTTGTCCGCAAAATATAAGATTAAACAAATGACAGTTATTCAACTGATTGATTCAATAAGAATTGAACACAACATCCATTAAAATTACACCTACCTGAAACCAATCGATCGTACAACAATTAACTAAAGCAGGAAATTTTCGAACGCGATTCCGAAAGCTGTCCCCAATGGGTGACATGGTGAGCACCACATGCAACTGCTCACGCAATACTTGTACGAAGAAATTGAATAGGGCCGCTGGACTGCCATCAGTTTGTAATGATTTATCCCGTTGCCGATCCAATTGACGCATCTTTTCACATATCTCCACTTTTTCTTCGGTGTTGTACAAATTTGGTACCTGAGATGTTATTACATATATATAAATAATAAGCGTGTTTCGAACCTTCAAATTCAAAATGCCAATTTTACCTCGCCAGAATTCATAAGATTACTAACATCTTCCAAGAATGCTTCCTCCTTAATTTGTGTATCGGAAAACAAGAAAACGGCATGCTGATCAGATGAACTCGCTTTTCTTAATATCGATTTGACGTCTTCACGCCATTCTGGCACACCATACAATCGAGTAATTTCCACTTGAAATAATTCGTATTCGGAAATATGTGTGGCTAATCGTGTTAGAGATTGGCGTCCAGAACCACCGACACCTATACACAAACCATGACTTCGGGGTTGTTTTAAAATTCGACACAGCTTTGATAAATGTTCAATTGCAAATCTATGCAAAGAATCAGTAATAATAATAATAATAATGAAACAAATCTAGTCTTTTAAGTTAAAAAATCGTAGTGAATCTTTAGATCATTCATTGGTTCTTCGTGCATTACGGCAAGAAGGCCATCGAGCAACGGTCTACCGCCGTTGTGGATACAGGTACAAATATACACAATGCACAGGAAGCAACAATATTACCGTGAAAAGGACGACCGTCAACCTTCAGGTCACAGTCAATTTTAGAAAGTGATAAGCAACGCATTCTGAATATCGCAATAGTTCAGAATTTTTCAGAATATTTATAAAAAAATTACCTAAATAGTACTAAATTCATTGGTTTCTTTGACATATTATTATACTCATTCAAGTATCCTTCAGCTACAGATTTAAGGAATTCAATATCTTGCACTTCGGTATAATGCCGCTGATCAGCTTTCGGATTAGCAAAATCGCAATAGATTAGTTTTCGTAATTCCGTATCGCCAATCTATGAGTGCCAATCGAATCATGTATTAAACTATTCAAATGAATACAATTATTTTCACTTACAGTTGGCTTATTCGGACTGGCCAATCTACGAAACATGTCATTTAAGTCTTCATCCAATTTATCTCGGCAAACTACTTTTAATGCTTCCACAATCCAATTTCGATCATTATCATCGACCAAACGATCATAGTAGACTCGTAGCACTTCATGAACCCATAATCGTTTAATTGCTGTTAAATCTTCCATTGCTTCTGGTACGGATAATAAAACACCCTGCGGACCCATGGTAAAAATGGGTAATTTCATTATTTACAGTAAACATATTGAGATTAAAGCGCACCTGTATAACCCTTGAAAAATCTCTTAAGTTAAACAGATAATGCGACTTGGTTGGTGTTGGTAATAGATTTGCCCGAGCCATTTTGTAAATATCCAATGTGGCCAGTACGATTTCATCAATACACGGATCAAAATCTTTGGAAAATCCCCTAAATATCAATGCAATAAATACACGATTTAATTCTATTCTAATTCAAAAGTGTTGTAGCAACCTTGTATCCAAATGCCACAACATGATCCGACTGAATATGTTTATCAAAGTGTTATCTTGGAATTCATCAATACAAAAATAATTAAAGTGACGTGAGAATCGTGGCGTAATTGATGAACCGCTACCACCTGGTGGGCACATAGCACACATAAACTGCAATCGTAAGAACACAAATTTACATAATTATAGGATAAGTAAATAGAATCAATTTACTTGAATATCAATTAATTTCATTGGTACAATATCTTTTAAATCGTACCACATTTCGTGATCGAACCACTGTCTTAATAGTTCAATTGGCGGTTGGGCGCCATAAATTTCTTTTAATGGCATATTTACATCGTCTACAAATATTACGCATTTCTTTGTTACAGGAGGAGCGTAAACACCTGAAATTTGAATCAGAATTAACAAAGATGCTAATGAAAATCGATCTTGCACCTTTTCTTCGTTTATCAAGCTTCGACATAATAATATTTTGCAACTGGTTCGCTGTAGTTTGTGCGGAAAAGTTAATAAATAGAGGAATATATGTTTTAGCATCATTCTTCTTCAACAAAAAGTCCTTAAAAATGTTTGATTCAGTTAATGCATTAATATAAAGTAACAAAACAAAAATGAAAGGTCATATTTTTACTAATATTATATCCAATTAGTAACCAGTTTCTCTCAAAAGTATTTTTGAGTAAACATAAAAACTATTTTGTCTTAAATTTGACCCGGTCCTCATCATTGCCGTTTCCAATTTTAGTTACCGTTACATAAACTGATTTTCCGGTACCAGTTGGACCAATGATTATCATTGCCTTATCGTGTTGAACCAACAATTGCATCACAGCAATGCTGCGTACAGTTTCAATTGTTGTAACAATGATTTGATTTACTGGAATATCACGTGGTATCGGTGGGGCATTAGCTAAATCGTCTGACCATAATTTCCATTTGCCCTTGCTCTAGTAATGAATATATTCATATGTATAAGAAAATTTCATGTCATTGCTGCTTAAATGTGATCTTTTGTACTACCTCCTTTATAAATCTATAATCAAATACGGTTTCTCCAACTGGCAGCGTGAATATATACGGTTTTTCCGGTTTACTAATCTCCAGTGGCATACCTAGTTGTTCGGCACATTTCTCTGGAAACTCCTTTTCTAGTAAGCCACGGAAAAGAAAATCAAATTTCTGGCGACTTTCATGATCCAGCGTTCCGCCCATTGACCAAATACAAGCAAAGAAAAATGATCCTTCAATTTGGGCACGAACATCCAAATCGGAAACTTGTTCCAAATACTTTTCATTGTAGAAATCATCCATAAAGCAATCGAATAAATTCATTGTTGCTCTGACTAAATTATGATCAGATGATGTAGCAATCTCCTGAATGGATAATTGAGATGGCTAAGCTCAATTCGTAAGTGCATGTAGGAAAAGTATGTTACCTTTACACCTCCTTTTCGAATTAACCATAAAATCGGTTTGCAGAAACGCTTAAATAAATTGTATATCATTGTTTTGTAGAAGTCAGTGTTTAAGCATGGAGGAAGTGTATTGAGCCAAGACAGTAGCAATGGATCCCAACCTAATGATTTCGGTTCCATATAAATCATTCCACATCTAGATACCTGCAAACGGATTTTTAAGGAATATCAATAAGTAATTGGAGCAAGTCGCTAGTGAGTAATTAGTGTAGCCGATGACTTGTTTTTCAATCGTTTATCTTATTTTCTACGTACAGTAGCTGGAGAAGCAACATCCAAATCCATTGGCTCAAAAATCAAATTAGTGGAATTGGACAGTTGAATAATTTCACCTGACATGAGGCAAAGTTTTTTATTATCGTCCAATACAGTATTCATATTTTCAATCCAGACAGCATCTACTGGGCCATCAAATATGAGCCACTTTCTGTAAATTGTAACACCTGATGATCAGCTTGACTTAATATGTACCTACCTACCTATCTTCGCTAGTTGACATCGCAAACTGTCGGAAACTAACTGCTAATATGCCATCAGACCATTCATGAGACACTGGATCAAATTGCCCATATAGTTGACCCATTGTAATTGATTTAGGATTCATGATTGTATAGATAGCTTGATGCTCATCCATTTCACCCTGAATACACGGTGTGACTTTTAGTTATGGAATTCAAAAGTGAAACTGATACTTACTCGTTGCCCTACCAAGCCCAAAGCATCAGCCAATACCCTGTACGATGTAGTTTTTCCAGCAAACGGTAAACCAACAATCATTAGTCCATGTCGTACTATAATCATTTCATAAAGTTGTTGGACTTTTTCCAAAAATACCGGTACACATTGGATGTTCTTTGCTGTGCACACTTCTTCGACTGCATTATTCAATGCAACATAATCTGGTTCGGGTAGAATCACACCAGGGAATAAATCAGAAGTAATGCCCTAAGTTAATATGATCAAGTGACGATTATTTGAATGAATTCGAACAAAGAGAATCCAACCTGAAATAATGGAACGTCGTGTTGAAGAAATTTTGCAAGATTGATATCCTTGATTGATCTAAGTACTAGAATTTCTTCTTTTTCATCTGGATATCGAAGTTTTAACGCTCCAGCAGCACGCAGTACTGATTTAACAGCACGCATTCCTATAACATAGACAATTATATATTCTTTTCTGTATAGATATAAAAGTTAATTATGACATTCACCGTAATCATAATGGCATTGAGACGATAATTGTTCCGAACACAATCGATACGTGGCTACGATTTTAACAGCTAATGGTTTGGCAATAAGAAATCCCGAGGCATACAATTCAATTTCCGATATTAGTGCATAATCTGGTACCATCATTGCTACCGAACGAAATAGTGCTTTCAAATTGTCGGGCAATTCTGACCTTCCAGCATATCCTATGAAGCAGCAAGAGCAAGGTAATACAAACACGCTCCATTTCTGTATCCCATAATTTTACCTGGATTCATTGTGATAAATACCGCACATGTTGGATCCAACTTCAATTCAGTACCTTCAAATAACAATTTTTCCTGACCGGCATTGATACCCCGCTGAATTGTTAGAATTTGTTGAGCAACCACTGACAAAACTTCTAAATCAATACGATTGAATTCGTCGAAACACGACCACGCTCCACATGAAGCTAAACCCTGATGGATTTGCATTCATTAGATAGATATAGAAATTAGCACAATTTCATGTTATACTATTTTACCTTGAAGAATTTTCCCAATGCAATATAATCCAAACCGTCGGAGCAATTAAAAACTACACATTGCTTTGCTACAGCTTTAGCTAAATCTTTGGTGGTTTCCGTTTTACCAGTACCAGCTGGTCCTTCGGGAGCACCACCTGAAACTCTGCGTTTTATGCTAATATTCATACGATCATATTCATACATACCCAAATGTAAATGTAATGCACCAAACAGTGTACGGTAACATCGATCTGTTAAAGGTGTAATAACTAATCTAGCCGTATTGCCAAGGTACTCGTAACCATAATGTAAGACGGAGTTTATCATCGCTGTTGACAATTGATTGGACTAAAACAAATAGACTTTGAATTCTGAAAGAAATAGATAAAAATTGTTATTATATAGTACCTGCCAATAATACCGCAATTGGGAAAGCCAATTGAAATCGTTAACAGTTTTAACTTCGATACGAATGATTTCGGAAAGGACATCACGTTGATGAACATCCAATACTACCAAGGCTCCTAATGTTATCCTGTTTTGTAGATTCAATTTTCCTCGCACCAAATCGACAATTTTAGCAATTTGAGTGTTGCATTTAGTCAAATAAGCTTTCATTGCTTCCAATCCTTCCCCAATGGCTTTTGTTAGTTCTGATGTCCAAAATGTTGAGCCTACAGCTTGTATACACTGGCCTGGCCATTTCAGTACCTTAAATACGATGGTACATGATACGATTCAATTAATAAATTCTTCATTGATTATTGAGAAAATAAGTTTTCCCCTTACCCAATGATCTCGCTGCCTCTTTGGATAATCTTCAATTGATTTAGCTACCATTAAATGGACGGACTTTTTCATATCAATCTCAAGTTCCACCAACCATTTTTCCACTTGGCCTCTAGCCAAACTGGTTTGTATTATATCGGGCAATGGCACGATCTCACCTTCACTCGATTTCATAGCAGTCACATCCATATCTTCGGTGAATGATAATTTCGCTATGCCTTCAAAGCATTTTTTGAGATGTGGTTGTACCCTGATTTTTAAAAGAGTAATCAACTAAGAAGCTATACTATAGGAATATTCGAAATAAAAACCTTGTTGGATCTTTTGTCTCAGATAAAATTTCCAATAATTCGTCGTTGGATAGAAAGAAAAATCTTGGAAAATATAGACGCTTCTTTTCCAAATAATCATTTAATCCTCGTTGAATCAATTCCAGCAAATTGTTACATTTCTTTAAACGTTCAACCATTTTATCAATTTCCACAACGGACAGGACTTTCGGGTCCGCACAAACAGCTTTCATTACATCACGCCATATTTTATCAACTGCACTGAATCTTCGGCCTTCTTCAGGCATTTGCTGTTGAATATCCGGCGAGGAAAATATTGGTTCCAAGTACATCCATGTAGATTGAACTTTTAACCATTCATCAAGGATTTCTTGAAGGAGCTGCAGTTTCGCTTCCCAATCTCTACGTAGGTATAAAAAGATAAGTTTAATTTAAATGTAAACTGTGAATCAGATCCATCTATCTACAGGTTATAATGCAATCCTGGTAAAGTGAGTACCAAGAAGTTGGAAGTACTAAAGACTCACCCGATTTCTTTTTGGAATGGTTTAATATATGGTGAATTCTTCATAGTTTGTGTTTTAACTATGTGATCATCCAACTGAACTTGAATATCATCAACAGCTGACAATATGTAAGTACCAGTATCCTTATATGATAAAATAGTAAATTCCATGCCGACCCATTCGGAAATCATTTTATTTAAATGTTTTTCTAAATTATTCTCTTTTGTTGCTGATTCTGAGATTGTTTCGAATTTCTCAATATAATCATTTAGACCGTAATCAATGATTTTCTCCAATGTTAAATCATCATCGACTAGAATTAATGATTATAGTAATCATCATGATTATTATTTTGTTCGCTATGGATACCTTTAATAGGAAATCCCACAATTTCGGAGACTTTCTCCCAATGTCGTGCTTTCATACCAGGGTTGCCTAATGTTTGAATAATAGGCATATGTTCTTTGAATTCTTCAATTTCTTCACGTACCTACACGAAATTGTCAAACATTTAATAACTTTGCTTTTGCTTCTATTCATTTGAAATCATACAGTTGTTGCCAAACTCAGTGTATCCGGTCGATCAGTAAACACTTTTTCCAATTTCAATACATTTCGAAAATATCCACCAACATCCGCTTCAATTTGTTCGGGATCATATGTGCCCACTTTCGATTTCATCCACATTTCATGTTTTGTTGTAAATTCCATTGCATTATCATAGAGTTTCTTATATGGTGTCAACTTTTCATGCACCTGTTTACGTAATGGATACTGCGACAATTCTAAGCCAAATGCTGCTTCTTCCTCATTGAATTGGTCAATACGTTCCATAGCTGCAATCAATCTATAGAAGTATGTAAGTAAATAAAACTGTAAGCTTTTCTGTTGGAATTCTTTCGAAGACCAATATTCTCATATAGTATAACAGTACCTTTCATCCAATTTCGTTGCTTTTCTATGATAACGAGGCAACTCATCTAAATTGCCATTATATTGAAGTTCATCAACCATTTTCGCATACATATCCAGGTCACTGTTGAATTTCTCAATTTTCGATATGAGTAAAATTTGAAACTCTTCTTTTTTTGCATCGACCATCTGCCGATGTTGCTCTAAAACCGTTGGCATTTGAAGATAACGATAGAATGTGATATTATTCTGTTTCATTTCAATTGGAGTAAAGAGACAGTGATCAGATAGAAATATGATGTATTTCATGACATCTCTTAATCGATCTTCTAGTGTATAGAGAGTTACAGTTTCCGTTTCATTCATAAACTTGATTAAGTCCATCAGCTCAGCGGTAGTAGCTGGAATGCTTAAAGCTTTATCGGCAAGATGTTGATACTCGTCACCCAGCCTAGAAATGTATCAATATAGTATGCTGGCGCGCTACGCGATCTCACGATTGTTTAGTCAATGATCAGAACCGACGTCTGAAACATGAACGATCGATTCTTGACTATAATACAAGATGCGCATTTGACAAGCTCCGGCATTGTAAGATAGAAGCAGTGTATATTGTTTTGTACAATACAGTGTACAAAACAATCATAAGCGTAAGATCTAGCAGAGTTACTTACATTTTGCAATTGTCCTGATAATCCTTAATACCTCGCTGTACTAATCGATCATGGAAATTCTCTGCTTGCATTTCCAATGCTTTAATGAAATCAATACGATTCATTTCGTACATATCCATTGTAACAACATGTTCAGCTGCTAATGGTACTGTATCTATTATGGTTTTATATTTGACAATTTCCCCCATAAATTCTTCCAAATTTCGTTCACCTACACGATTAAGAAATTCATCTAGTTGTGCTTCAGCTTCACCGTTTATTAGTGACATAAAATCGTCAAAATCTTGAACACGTAACTCTGGACCAATTCGTTGATTTTCTAATAGTTCTTCAATTTGTCGTTTGTAATTGGTGATTGTGTCTTCAGGAATTACTGGCTATATAGAATTAATAATTCATAAAATTACATCGATATAATATGTTACCTACAATAGATTTGCTCTGAGCAACAATAACTTTTGGTAGTCTGTAGTGTTTATGTGTAGGTAGGTCCGAATTGACACATGAATCGACGAATTTATTGCCATCACCATAATAATAGTATACAAAAAGTTTTCTGTCTCACGGCCCCCTGTTGTTCGCATGGTGTTCATTGCTCAGTTGCTTATGGACAACGAAAGCGAAAAGATCGTGCGTGCTGATCTGCACACATACTCAACATCTGCTTTACTAAGTGTGATTTTTTATTTTTTTCAATTCAACCACCATGGCACCATCTCACCGTGCATGTATTAATTTCAGAAAAAGTTCAGTAGCTAAACTCAGTTTGCTGCCCTGTTTTCTTCACTTTTATAATTATTTTAAATAATAAAATCATGGAGGACTGTAACAGGGAGACCGAACGAGATAGAGAATTTCAAAAATTTCTGGGTACACTAAATTATTATGCCTTATAGATAATTCTAATTTATAACGTGTTTTTCGGTTTAATTGTGAGTCTGATTAGGTTCAGTTGGGAATTCAGCCTTATAGAGAATTCCACTTAATACTCGACCCGGACGCAGCTGGGTACTTCCACTAGTTTAGAATAGAGCTGCAACCATTCTTTAAATGAATCATATGTTTTACCTTCAAAAATGTTTCAGGTTCAATCCAGTCACGATACAGTCTAGTTTCTAATGTTGGTATATCCATAACGGCATTGACAATAGCATCAATTTGTTTAAATAAAACATCTTTGAAATGTTTAAATGGCGGTTCGAAACATAAAACGTTTGAACGTTGAGCAAGTTTGATTTGGAATCCTTTATTGGAGTACTAGAAATGGTAGGCATATTACTTTTATAATGTAGGTATACCTAATGTGTAACTTACCTTTGTATCCAGGATATATTGAACAAAATCGTAAAGTGATTTAAGGCAAAGTGATTGCATCTGATTGGTCATAATAACAGCTGTAGCATTATAAAACGATTGCATTTGTCGGCGTTTAGCTGGATTGGGAAGTTTATTTTTTTTGGCACCTTGTAGAAATGTGTCAGTTACGGCATAATAATAGTCATTCATTAGAATTTCTTTACAGTGTTCGATACTTTTTTCCACAAAATACTTAAAATTTTGTAAGTCATATGCTCCAGGCGATTTCTGTTTTATATCGTTAATGTCAACTAAACGCAACTTTCTGAAATATTAAACAGATCAAATACGCAGCACTCATATGGCACTGCAAGATAACCAGGTAACCTGACTGAGGTAACCACTCCTACAGTAGAAGGCGTGCAAAAATAACTTGTAACCACTCCCCTTTGTACTCTCGCCTACCTGTATTTGCTATACCAAATATCTGATAGAGCTGCCAAACATGGATTGGTGACATGAAGTATTTTTTCCATTCGATTTCTAGCATAGTCGAATGCTGCTTTGAAACTGTTTCCGATTTCTTTACGTTCCTGTTGGAATGGCGATTCTATTTGATTTAAAGATTTAAATGTATGCAAATGATCTTGGAGAACATAATCGATTATCGCTTTTTTATTAGCTTCCATAAAATCTTTTTTAATGTCATCGATAATTTGATTAAGTGTTTGTTGCCAAATTGTTAAGTTTTTCGGAACTAACGCGAACACCTAGAGGTAAGTATTATATGATTTAATGCGAATTTCCATTTTTAGTCAGTGCCAAGTTTTTACAGTATTTAACAATTTTTCGTCAATCGGTGCCACATGCACCGTATCAAAACCATGCTTAATATAGTAATAATAACGCAATATTTTATTCTCTTCGATAGTCGGGCCATCAAAGTCCATGGCCTGCTCTTCATTCGGTTTAATTATCAAGTCGACTAAGCGTTGTCTAAATTCTTCGCGTTGTTTTCTTAAGTCATTATAAGTTTTCAGTTTATTTCGTTGTTCTAAGGCTTTTAGAGAAAAATTACATTAATGAAAGCCAAATGCAATCACAATTTTACAAATGATACCTTTCTTTTTGTCCGTCGCTATTTTCTGTTTATATCTTGGATATGCTGATGCCAAAATTGGTTTCAGTGTTTCGGGTGGTAATGAAAATATCGATTTTCCTTGAATATTATAATCACTAGGCAATTCCAATTTCGGAATTTTTATGCGTAAATCGCTACGATTTTCTAATTGTTGACGTTTTTCGGCAATTTTTTTTAATAATCTATCGCGTTCCACGTTTTTTTCTGCCATTTTTTTTTTTGGATTATTTGCGATTTTGACAAATCCGTCAAAGATGAATCTTGAAATACTACCTACTACTTATATTCGTATCTGATGCTATTATTATAGGGCATGTGAGGCAAAATTTCATCTAAAACTGTCTTATTATATATAATTTAAATTTCTACAGAAAAACACGCATTTTTATATTGAAATTGATTACTTGAAATAGACTTACCGGTATCTAGATAATCTGTATCACTGTATACAGTTTATGTATCTCTATGTTTCAGTACAATCTTAAGCTATTGATAATCACTATGGCAGTTCATTCTCGCCATATTTTATCTTTATTTATAAATTTCCATAGTAACACCATCGATAAATGGCGCTCTCTTTTTATGTGATCATAGATAAATAAATAAGTTTTAAGATAACTTGAATTGGTAATGAAGACATAGAAGAGCTACTGTACGAAAAGCAAAAAGCAAGACGAAGAGTTGTTACTCCTGAAATGGGAGTAATATACTTTTACTCTTTAAGGAATAACTTGCTGAACAAATTATTAATTGCTGATACCACTACTATACAAGGTGAAAAGTTATTAGCGTCTACCCCATTTTTGGACTCGAGCATTTAGCAGATTAATATGATGTTTGTTTTTAATGGCTGCTCTAGGGCTTCATTTCGACCAACAGGGACCTGATCTCTGTTTCTCAAAACGGAGTCTTGCTATTCAATTATTATTATTTTTTTTAAATATAATATTCTATTTTAGTTAATTTATTACTGCAGACTAATTACAAAAACTAACTACTTACTAATTACTACTCAAACCAACTTCGCAAACTGCAAATCAAATTTTCAAGTCGTTTACAAAATAGAGCACTCTAGAGTGTATTAAAATTCGATACTTTTTATCGAAAAAATTGCCTGAACTGACTCGGAGCCGATATCTATTATTCAGTATTTTTAATTGGTATCATTCAATATAAATAAAAAAAAGTAACACATTGTATTTACCAAAAATGACACTAAATAACGGAGCTCTCTTTTGGAAACCTCGGATCAGAGTCGTTGTTGGTCAATATTCAGCCCTAGAGCAACCATTAAAAACAAAGCAGACATCATGTTTATTTGACAAATTGCAGGGCCCAAAAGTAGAGTGGACACCATTAACTTTTCACCCTGTATTATCAAGATCTGCGGATTTTTACAAATAATAATCCCAATCTGACAGCTAGTCACAGAAGAATCTACGAATTGTGCATGGTGAGACATGAGAGCGAGTGAATTAGTTATTGTTATACGTTTATGTCGTCATTTTGCGCAAAAAATATATTCTTGGTTGAAACCTAAGAACGGAATTATAGATAAAGTCAATCTAAGAGATATTTTAGTTTATAACGTCGCCTGTATTCGTGCCATTCGAAAATGAAATCCTGAACTAAACATTATAATAGGAAATTGGAAAGGGCATTGAAAATCAATCCTGTTGATAAGAAGTTTGAGTTTTACAAAAATTTGGTCCTCATATACTAGTTATGAAAATTACATGTGTAAAAAGTCCTCAATTTGGTAGAGTTTACGACTATATAAAAATACTATTCAAACTTTAATTGTATTTATGTATTTAATAATATATTTTATCTACTGTAAATTTACTAAAACATTTAAGACAAAATGATTAATTGCAAACTTATTCAAAGTACTATTTTATATCACATAATAAAGCAACTCCTCGCAATGTCCAATGTCTCGGATTATGTTCAGTTTCGAAATCAATGCTGCCAACATATTTTTGATCTGTTCGTTGCGGTTTTCGATAAATCGGACATTCATATAATTTTGGATCTTTCCCAGCGGTTGTATTAATTGCATAAATGTAAATTACGGGCATTTGTTCATAAAGCACCTAGTGGCAGTAACTTCTTAGACAAAATTATAGTTAATGTTTTAATTTAATTACCTTTGCTTTACTCTCAACTAATTTCGTTGTTCTTTTGTCGAGACTAGCACCTTCCAAAAATAATCCATAAACATAGACGCCTTCTTGTGGACATTCTTTTATATCTTCCTTTGTATAACGTGTTATCAGATTTTGTAATACAACTGAATCAAGTGCCCAGCCTTTATGAGCCCGGGTCACATCTTGTCGCATGGCTGTTAGAAAACCTTGTGGATTGAAAAAACCCGTCATCCAAAATGCTCCGGGTTTCCCGTGATTGCACCAATTACGAAATTGGATGTCACGTTCCAATAGTTCGGTATACCAGAAACCTAATGTAGCTGATTCCCATGAAATCTAGTATATGCACAGAATAAATTATTTAACGATAGATTGATAGCGTTAAGTTATTATTACTAACTTTTAGCCATTTTTCTGGAATTCTGGCATCATACATGGCATCAAGAGCGTCGCGTAAATCTTGACTCATTACAATTGTTCCATCAATTGCTAATTTCAAATCCAATAACGTCGATTTCACCTTAAATAGAACTGTCAATTAAGCACATTATTATAAAAATAATCAATCAACTGTTACCTCTTTAATTACTTTCTGAATTCGATCAATTTCCTGTCTCAAGAAAATAGTCATTGGCAGTAGTGCACCCATACGATTTAATGCCTCTTTGACTTCAAAATTAACGTACAATTCAGGCAACTTGCTGAGCATATCTTCGGCTAAACAATATACAACACTTTCACGTGTTTCACCTCCACCACCGCCACCTTGTTTCGGTTGAACACTTAGAATCGTATCTAGAATTCCTAGACAAAGAACACACGATCAATTACAAATATCATCAACCTCTGCCTAAATAAGTCACAAACAGTGTGACTGGAAACCCATTCAAGGAGAGGTTGATTATGTCAATTTAGGCTAGTTAACTAACGAATTAAAGACATTAGACATTAAATTGTGTACTATACCTTTAGCAGTGTTAATCTGATAAGTTATATCGGCATTACAATGCAGTCCAAATACTTCTGGTGTATCAGTAATTGGTAAGTCATTGATATAATCAATATAACCTTGTAAATTCCGTGTTTGTGGTACTTTATAGCCTTTGTAAAATTCGAAACCCGGTCGAAGTAGAACATCACAGAACCAAACCTGTATTAAGGATCAGAACATTAGCAGATCAAAGAATATAGCATCAGAAGTAACTGATGGTATAGCTAATGGTAAACTGTCAAGTCACCTCAGAAATTAAACTGTAACTAAGTCAGTTACTTTATGCAACTAGTGAGAAGTACGAGATTTACTCGAAACGTCTTCAGCAATCAATACCAGTATTATCTATATTCTCTATTAATACTATTCGTTTTGACTTATTTCATTCAGAGATGTCTCAGAATTAATTGATTAACTACTAAAATATAAATATCAACACTAATCGATTTATACCTGAGTAAAAGTTGTTAATAATCTTTTGTCAAAATCATCAGTGACACGTCCACCATATTGTACTTCACCAAGCATGTAGCATACAGTTTGCCATGAGATACCTTTCTTTGGATCCATGTCATCCAAATGGTTTTGTATAAATTGAACACTAGCCGCAAAATCAGCTTGATTAAATTCGTATCGTACATTCCAACCTAGGAGTTAATTGCAAATGTCGAAGTTTAAATATATTGGATTGTTCTTTAGACATCGCGAATTCTACCCGAAACAACTAAATAATATCAACTGTTATATGTAGGTATATTTGGACATAGCTTGCAGTAAAAATAAGACGCCTGCGCGGATGTTCATCCCGATTGCGAGTGGCTTTTACACTGACGCAAGTCAGTTTATTCAACTAGCTAGATTACAGATTTATACCTAATGGTCCAAATTTTCTTCTTTCCTGTACAACAGTATGTAAAAAAGCAACAGCATACAACATTGGTGGCCATTGCATCTGTGAGGAGTAGTCTAAGAAATCTTGAGTAATATTTTGATAGGTTCGTTTCATGCTTGCTCGAATACCTTTTAGTTTTTAATCAAAAATTATAATTAATTTACGAAATACGATATGAAATCTGATTTTGTAGATACCTTGAGGTGGTTCATTTGTAAACTTAATAGCCATTTGTAATAGGCCAATTGGAAACTGTTCATGGACTTCGGTTGTTAACCAAATGCGAAACGTTTCGTTAATATTTTCAGCGTCAATCAATAAACTCATCACTTCATTAGCAAATGGCAAAGATAAATGAATATTTTGCAATAAAACCCAACCGCCATTGGCAATACACAATTCAATCATTTCTTTTGCAACAACTTCTTGTCCTTGACCCATCGATACTGATTTCAGTGCTGTAAAATAACGAACGATGTGATTGTTAAAATTTAATAAAAATGTTGATTAGGTAATTACGAATCTCTTTGGATTTCGCTAAAGCCGATATTTGTGGCGATGGATCGGAACCAATTGATAAAATGCATACTAATGGCGTACGGGGTTCTGATTCCAGCCATGTTGCCTCTAGATCCAATATACATGGTTCACCATATTCAGGACCAAGAGAATCTGGAATTCAATGATATAATCGTGCTATATACTCATATACTCATATTTGGACAGTTTGCTTCGTTCACCTGCAATATATTTCGTAGCTTGTGACAATGTCCTATCTGGACACCAAGAACGTATCAGCAGCAGTTTTTTAAAAACGTCAAGGCTTTTGTGGTACCCGCATGGTATGTCTTCCTCTTCGGGTTTCTCTTTTTCATACCAGATTCTCCATTCTTTTTCGTTTGATTCAATCTAGATTGAAAAAGAGGTATACAAAAAACATAAGCGCTTCTATTTTACTTACTTTTCTTAAAATTTCCGAAAATGTTGTCAATTTATTAATTTCAACCAAATTCAGCCACGTAATATCCAATATCCACTTAAATGGTTTTGGTCTGACTGCATTCAAATCCAACGATGCACCGCCTTTAATAAATGTCATAAATTCCTCATGTGTGATTCGTCCTTTTTGTAAATCAATCTTCATTGCCATCATTAATGTAAATAATGACTTATGACGTTCATACAAACTTCGTTGTGTGAAGATCCAGACTTCGTGTGTTAAATATTTCAAAATTATGTCGATTCGTTCAAATGTATTCGAATTTCTTTCGGATTTCATAATTGAATTATCGAATATTGTCAGAAATTGCTTCAATGAATTTTGATACATTACATTCACATTACTCATTTCAACAATTAGAAAATATAATATGGAACCTCGAGCTGCTACCGCACGAAATTCCTCTCGAGCTATATTGATTTTCTTTTCAGTTTGAGCGGAAACTGAAAGTTTTTGGGTCACCTCTTCAGCCGTTGTTTTTGTTACTTGAAGAACATTGATCAGTTCTTCATCGTCAACCTATAATATAAGAAGGAATAAGAGAGTAGTTGTAATGAATTAAAAGGGCTTATCATTATTTAGTTACCAATGAACCCTCAGTAGAATTGAGCCGATTCAATAAATTGGTTTCCAGTTCTTTCATTCGTAATTGGTTTTTCATTACAGATTCAAATAGAGTGACTCGTTCTGCTTCCAAATCAGACTTTTCCATTAATATTACTCGGCCCAATAATTGATCTTCCAAACCTAAATAAAAGAAGACTACCCAGTTTGAGATTCAAATCATTTACGGATTAAGGTGGCAAGGCTTACCTAGCATAGTCACTGTAAAATCAATAATTGATGTTTTAGCACTGATCTCTGGCGAATAGGGTGGATTAGGTAACTTAGTAGTAATGTATAACATAAATCCTTTTAATACATCACATTCCTTATCTCCGACAATCACTTTTTCAATGCTGCCAGACTTGATAAAGTTTTTCTCCAATACATTGTCTAGAACTGGATCTAATTCGATATCAATATCTTCGATTAGCAAAGGTTTACCTAGAATAGAAACAGTTAAATATAGTAATTATCTATTAGTCGATAATCTTCAATTGAAAACTTTACCCAGTGACAAACAATCTTCTAAATGCGTACGAAAATACTTATGATTCAATGAGGTGATTTGTAAATTATTATTTGCTTCTTTAGATTTAATCCACATTTTTCCTTGATTTTGTGGATCAATTAGTAAAGGATACGATCTAGATTTCGTAACAATCAAAGCATTTTGCACCGACAGTTCATCATTTGGCAAACCTTGTAGTGTCCATTCGGATATTGTGGCGTTTTCGACTAACATATTCGTAATATTCAAACTGATCGTATAAGGGATGACTCTGATAATAGAAAATTGTCTAATGGTCTATAGGCACCCTCCCAATGTAGTTAATAGGTTACCTGGATTGTAATATTTGCATCCAACTATTGACCAAACTGGCTCTAAATTCCTGGTTGTATGGACCACAATATGACAAAAATCCTGTTGCCAGTAACACATCACCGACCAATCTACCCAACTGGGCTTTAAAATCTTTGCTCTGTTGTGTCCATCGAATTTTCTCACCACCCAATCCCTTGATCAATGTCGTAGCTGTATTCATTTTGCGTAGGCACAGATTGGCTGCATCAATTAATTGTTGCTTTTCAAGCACTGCTCGATCGTATTGTTCTTTTACTTGTTTCAATGACTGCTCACGTTCTTCTAGCTCATGTTCGGCAACTGCCAAATCATCCATGGCAATCTGATGGAGAGATTTTTTTAAATAAAATATTTATGGCTGGAGTGATTATACTATACCTTTAGTCGGGCTTCTTGCAACGCTAGATTCGCTTTCAGTGGCAAAACTTCCCGATTTACACTATGAAAGAATGCCATTGATTTAGTCCAAGATAACAATCCTGAAAAAAAAAACATATATTCATTGGCCTATGTCGCTTAGAAAGCAAGGCGTATTCTACCTGCAACATCACCGCAAACTCTTTTCGCCGTATCCATGTTATAATCGTCCATTTGAAAATATGGTTGTAACAAGTCAACCATTTCATTATTTATAATGTCTTTCGGATAATTTTGAAGTTGTAGCAGGAATGTCGTAGATGCCATCATCTAGGAATGCGAAAACCAATTAGAGTATTAATATCTATAAAATACAACTACCGAGGTCAAATTGTCCTTATTTGCTCTCTTATGACTCGTAGCATTGTGAAACCGGTCATACTATGATTACTGTGTATGAAGGCATCGAAGAAGAGGATTATCCTAAACTTCGACATCACATTTCAAAATAATGTGGGGACTTATTAATATTTAAGTATGGGTCAATGAAAAAAACAATCACAACAGATTTGTGCTTTCTGGGACGTATAGCAATACGCCTAGTGATCTATTTTTCTACAAAGTTCTTTTATATTTACTTTTAATGATTCAGCCCACGACAACTTTATACAATGGGTCGACGTATCTGGATAAACCGGATGTAATTTTCTTTTAAATAATATTAAAACACAATCCATGATTCTCATTATGAGATGTGGTGGTCTGCCTAATTTCCGAACAGTTGCTAAAATACATCAACAATACAATCATTAGAAATAGATAATATACATATAATATATGTACATATAAATAAATCAGCTAGCTGTTATCCTACCTATATGAGCTGGCTTAATTGTATTCAAAGCAGCCTCAGCTTCTTCCAATGCCGGTTTTGCTGCTTCTAATTTTTCCTCAGCTAATGCTTTTTCTGTTGCAATTGACGAGACTAAAACCTCAGCTTTTTCTTTGACTTTTTGTACTTGATTTTTTACTATTTCTGCTTGCATGGCTCTTTCCGTTACCTCTAAATTTGAGAAGTAGTGGAAATAAAATAGAATAAATATAGAACGCATTTAGAAGAAGCAGACAGCGAGAGGGACCGACCTGTCAGGACAGTTTCAGCTCTTTGCGATGCATCAGCCAATTCTTGTTCCATAACAGCCAACTCCTTTTTAAGAACTAATACAGATGAAGAGGCCTCTGCAAGTTTCTCAAGGCCAGTATCCATTCTTAAAGCGCCATTACTCAATTCGTTTTGTTTCGAATTGTATATGCTTTTGTAACCAGCGATAAAGTTCAGGTATGATTTTGGAGTGACATGTGTAGCTCGGCGGAACCTGTTACAGAGCGTTTGATTATAATATAAAGAAATAATGTTACGTAAAAAAAAGGTAAGTCTTTTGCAACATGCCTCTGGAAATATTCAGTAGATGTTTTTGCCACTATATCTTGTATGGAACCTAATGCCGTTACTAGTTCGTTCTTCACTTCATTTGTACAAGCGATCTTGAAATCGCAAAGAAAATGTTTAGCCACTGATATGAGAGCATCTTTTGGCCATGGTTGGAACCAATCAATTGTACATCCGGCAATTAATGCTGGAAATCTAAGCGACCTGTTTCGAAATTTCTCACCTACCTGGAATTGAATATTGGGCAAAAGAACTTGATTGAACCGACTTTGATTGATTTTTCACCGACTTACCGGTGAAAAACAGAACACCAAATGCAGATTTTGACAGGTTCTATTCATGAAAAAGTCCATAACGATTTCATGATTTAGTGTTCGTTTTGGGTTCTCACGTTTCATAATTGGCGTCAATTCTTGAATGATCTCAAGTTGTTCATCTTTTGTGAATAAATTCGACATTACGCCGGATGAGAGGATATTGTTCAAATACTCTAAGAATCCTTCCTCTTTAATGTCAAGATCAGTGAAAATGAACGTGGTTCCCTTTCCTTGACATCCACATGATCGATAAAGGACTTTTAAATCTTCTAAGAAGTTGCCGATATTATACGATCGCGTCAAAGAAATTTGAAACGTCTTATAACCAGCAATGAATGAAGAGAGTTTGGTTAATGATTGTTTACCACTACCTCCGACACCTGTAATTCCAATATTGAAATCCCAATCGTTCTCAAAAGTAACCACTCAACTGACCAACTAGCATAACATTTCCTCTGGGATGCCTTATTACACGTGAAATTTTCACTAAATGCAACATTGCATCCGGAAAAAATACTAAATCCATTCCAGAGCCACGAACCATCTCATTGAATTGTGTCAAGAACATTTCTAAACGGTCTTTTAATTCATTTTGGTTGTAAACAGGTTCATAGACTTTCGGGAGTTCCATGTCGGTATCTTCACCTTCTTCACCTGTTGGTTCTGGTGCATCTCTAAGAATTATTTGATATCACTTCGTTTACAGATTGTGTATTTATGATGTCTAAATGAATGTTACCTCATAAAATCGACAAACACTGGATTGGGTTCTGCTTTTCGTCTAAGTTCCACGCCAAGTTCTTTTTCAACTAGTTTGATAAGTGCTTTATTGAACCACGTTTTATCTGCTTCGATTGTAAAGCGATCGGATAGTACTCGACAGCATTCGTGTTTCCATAGAACCATTAAACAATTTTCAGATTCGATTACAGTTGATAGAGTACCAATCTAAAGCAGTGTGTTCAGATTATGAAAGAAAATAAACATTTGTACCCACCATTCCTTGCCAGATTCTAGATAAATCTCTTAATGAAAATACGTAATGAAATTTAGCAGGTGTTGGGAGTAGTTTGGATCTGGTGGTTTTCCATAGTATACGGGTTAATGGAATCAGCTTAGCTATCAGGTTTCTTACTTCTAATGTGAAGCCTCTTTTCACATTATAGTGCCCTGGATTAAAATTAGGACGTAATATAACAGTTTAAGTAAACAAAATTCTGATTAACTAAACCTTGTGCAATTACGCTGAAAATCTTATCAATTGCCACATCAGTTGGTAATGGACAATTAAATATGCTAAACTGCCTTTTCAATCTACAAGGAATATCATTTCTACCACCCCCAGGTTGATTCATCGCAGCAACAAATTGAACATCAATCAACGAAATGAATTCACCAGGCTTTTCTAAACTGTAGAAACCGCGCATGTCCATTGCTTGCCGAACAATTTCATTGGTTACCTAAAAGATTTTACCTCCAAGAATAACAATCAGTCGCTTACAACTGAAAGATAGATACACACTTGGTCACCCCAGCAATTAATTTCCGGCAAATTGAGGTCATCAATGAAGATAATTAATTTGCGGCCATTTGGTGCACCAAAAGCATTACCCATCCGTTTCTCTATGTAACTTTCAATTGTCTTCTGAAATTGATAGGGAGTAGTAGCACTGGAAAAGTTAAATGAACGATACATATATGTTTCTGGATTCGATTTCTTCATATACGATTTCATCATGACCTGAGAGAAATACGGCATGCGCTTATAATGATAATCAGAGAATAAACGTAGAGAAGCATTACTGTCTTAGCAGTTCCTTGTTCACCAATCAACATGACTGCCTTCTCTTGGTTGACAATTGTATCAATAAGGAAATTAATTCGAACATTATCTGTAATTGGTACCAAGATAGTAGCAAATTCTGGTGTGGATAATTCAGGATAAATATAGTTGGTGAGCAAAGTGTCCCAAAGAACCCATTTGCCATCAGAATTAACAACATAGTCAAAAATTGTAGTCTAAAAAGAATGATGGCCAGCTGAATCATATGTCAAATCATATACAATGATTAATATGATTCATGAAATTATTATAATTACATCTGGATTGTTATCATCTGGCATGGGTAGAAAGTCGAAACTGCCACTTAAAAAAGCGTGGAATTTTTTGCGATCATCTGTTTCTAGAAATGCCCCAATGCCCCAGGAGAGGGCGAATACATATACTTTTGCCAAATGTTCCATTGTAAAGATCTTTGTTTTCTCTTGGTTGTGTTTGCTGGTGTTGTCTGATTCATGATCCTCATCATCATGATCTGATTTATTAATTAAAGATTCTTGATGATGAATCTCTGAAGATGATTGATTTGGCGTTAAACCTAAAAGGGAAAGTAGGATACGATCACTAATTCAGTACTCATTTTAATTGCAGAGCAAAGGATGTACATCTTTACATCCTTGCGTTTTGAACAAGAACTTCCAGAACTTTTCTATTACCTTCGAGTAAATTTATGATTTGCAAAATAATATTGCATTCTAACATATTCATTACAGGAATCAGATTTTGTTCTCGCCAACTATTCACAGTACCAAATGAATCATCGAATAGTTTCGTAAAAATTTCTTGTTCTCGCACGCAACGCTTTTTCAGCCATGCTTTCAATATTGGTTTCCAATTTAAACCTGATGAACTCATGTAAACCTAAATAGGTACAGCATCAATTTATTTATTTGTTAGATAAAATACGCTTAAGAAATATTTATATATGCTAATGGGTGCTGTCAGTTTGAACATATATAAATTACCATGCCATTTCGCGAAACAGTAGCTGGTGATGCGTTATCAATATTTTCTGGTTCGAAAATGATTTTACAAGTTGCTGACATTGGTAGACGATCGCCATTAGCTAAAGTCAATGTTTTATTATCGTCTAAGACTGAATTGAGATTTTCAATCCAGATACTATCAACTGGACCATCGAGAATCAACCAAATGTGCTCATCTGTATTTAAGGGAGCAAGAACGATTCATTATTTATTGTTCTGGTCATTCATAAAACCATATAAGCAAAAACAATGTTTTACCATTTTTAGCTTTCAATGTTTTTCTCCATAAAGCTGAAAAAATCCCATCGGTCCAATCATTTGTCGCCACATCCAATCGACCAAACATTTGTGCGGCAGTTATGGCTTTCGGATTCATTCTCATTTCTCTGAAATATTTTTTAATCATAATAATATACAATTAGATTAAATGTTATTCAGAACGTACTTATGTAGAATGCCCATTTGTGTCAAAGATTTCATCAGGATTTGTGTACATGATGTTTTCCCTGCACCAGATGGTCCCAGCGTCATTATTCCATGCCGAACTCTTTGAGTTTCATAAAGCTGCCAACAGCTATTAATTAGTAAATTCATTTTGTGATACTACAGATTTGAAATAGTACTTGAATTAGTTTCAAAACCCATGACGGATGATTAATTAACCCCATTAATTCCACCTGTTTATTAATTGCATCTTCCAGTTCTGGATATGCAGTTTTTTCCAAGACCAAATTTGGGAATAGATCAGCTATTAAACTAATAAACAACGGTTCATCTTCGTCAATTAATTTTGATAAATTCATATCTCTCAGTACTCTCATGACAATTGTACTTTCCGTGTCTTTGTTGTTTAGTCGTTTGGCTGCACCGAGGCTTCGTAACACTGATAGAATGTTTCTTAAACCGAAATCGTAATGAACCTGAAATGAAGAATCAGTTGATTGTTTAATTGACCGAGTTAAATGGTGATTTTTTAATAGTTACTTGTTTAGTTAATTGCTCTTCGCATAGCTTATACAAGGTGTAGAATTTCCTCGCTAATGTTATATTTTCCAAAAATCCACAGCTAGCGAGTTTGACTCGAATAATAATCTGTCTATCGGGAACCATCATTGCGACCGTTCGAAATTGAATTTTTAAATTTTCCGGCAACTCTTTTCTACCAGCATATCCAGGATTCTATATAAGTACAAAAAAAGACCTGTTACCATTGGGCAACTACTACGTACTATATTCCGACACTACCATTGTTATGAAAATTCCAAATTCTGGACACATATCAATCATATCACCATCGGTAAATTGAAACGTTTTCCGTTTTTCTTTTTTACTTGCTAAAACAACAGCAATTTGTTGTGCGGCAACTGATAGTACTGGCAGTTCAATCCGATTAAATTCATCGAAACATCCCCAGGAACCCGATTGAGCTAAACCTAATTTTAATGCAAATTATGAATCAGAAACCGCACACTTGATAACAATAGACAGCAAAGAGAAGATAAACACGACAAAAACGTGTAGTACCAATGTTCTATGTAAATATTACCCTTATAAATTCGTCCCAATCCGCGATAATCCATTTGATCGGAACAATTAAACACAACCACATATTTTGCTAAAGTTTTGCCCATGTCTTTTACAGTTTCCGTTTTTCCTGTACCAGCTGGTCCACAAGGAGCACCGCCCATGCTCATAGCCAGTGCTTGGGCAAGGGTTATGTAGCATCTAAACACAACGAGAACTTAAGTGATATGAAACGGATGTGAATATGAGTGAATTATTTTAACCTATCAGTTAATGGTGTGATAACAAGACGATCAGTACATCCCAAATATTCATTTTGATAAGAAAATGTCACATCTGTGATTATAATCAGTGTTTTATCCTGTTCTTCTTTAAAATAGAATCGGCATTGTTTTAACCATTCGAAGTCATTGACGTGTCTTACGTTTAATCGGCACTGGAATTAGAGTTTTAGTTTATAGTTGATTTCGATCACAAAAGTTTCATCGGTATTCGTGGCTCATACACCTTACACATTATCTTATCAACTAACCAGTATATCAAATATATCTCGCTGATGTACATGAATAGTAATCAATGTTTCAAACTTCGTACGTTCAATTTTTGACAGATCTCTTGTAGTTTGATCAATTAATGTATTTAGTAATTCAAGAAATCGATTATTTGTATCGGACATAATTTTTCTGTCTTGCCTAGCTTGAAGCAGAGCCAATTCAGCGTCTCTGGTCCAAATCATTTGTAGACCTAACAGTCCGATCTAAATTAAAGAGAATCAAGAACATAGCTATCTTCAATAAGAGGATCATCTACCAGAAAAAATATCTACATTCATAATAGGTCTGTTAAATTATCGTCCAGCAGTGCATTCTGCATCCCACCACATTATTTTATAGATTGTCAATGCAGCCAGATGTCACTTCGATGTTCAGTTCACTAGTGGGCGATAACAAACAAACGTTACATCAAAACATACTTGAGCTGGAATCTTTTCCAAGAAATTGAGCAATTGAAAATTTGAATCATTAATCATAACGTGAGCTGTTCGTATAATCGAATGCAATGACATTTGGGATGTATGCAACAACTGTGTCAGCCATGTTTCGACACTGCCTTCAGCTCGTACAGCTTTCTCTAATTGTATTATTTCACCTTCACAGGATATAATCGATGTTATCTTATTATATTCGATATCATGGAATTTCACGTGACGTGTATTATCGAAAATCGATAAAAGATGATTTTGAATTGTATGCGAATCAGATGCTTGTCCAAGTATCTCTAATAGAGCTGGATCCGAAACGAAGAAGAATCGTGGAAACATCATACGTTTCTTTTCCAAATAGCCGCTCAGTGATTTTTGACAGAGTTCTAATTGTTCTTGAAGATGTGGCAAAAGTTGTTTTAACATATCATCACCTAAACGATGACATAAAGATTTAATTAATACATCTTATACTACATTTTTTCTAAGTTGTATCTATTGACCTGATGAAAAAAACAATTTCGAAATCGGGTAGTGGCTTCATGTTTTGGCAAAAGAGGAAGCCAATTTTAACAAATTGCTTTGTATTTCGCACTTTTACCTACAGATGGCGCTACCACAAAATTTGCTTATTTAGTTGTTGCTTTTAACATATGATAGGTGACAAAATGCATTTTAAATAAGGTTGGTTTGATTTGATGCCTGGCGCTGTCTTTCTATAGAGAGCGCCGGGCATTTTAGCTATGATACATACGATGAAATGTGATACCAGTATAAACTTTAATATAGACATGACATATTTAAGCACATTAAATGTTTATTTACAGTATTCACTATTAAATATCTTACCAACACAACATGCGACAACACCAGGTGTTTCATGGGCTCTCTGCATAATTTTCTGCCATGATTTGTCAATTTTAGAAAATCGTTTCGCTTCTTTTGGCAATTGTTTGGCAATATCACCACCAACAAACACCGCCTCCAAATACACCCACATGTTTTGCACCAACAACCATCTTTCCAGAATCTCATTCGTACTGGACAGATCGTGTACCCATTGCTGGATTTGTTTCTTAAATGGTGCATTGTATCTAGGGGGGAAATTATTCTATATGTATAATGATGGTGCGGGAAAAGGCCAAAGAGAATCAATTTACCTATTGGACAATAACGAACCCAATATCATTAAACTGTCTTCTAATTGGCCAATAGTTTCTGCAGTAGTATCACCTCGCAAAAGTAATTCTCCTCTATTATTAAACGTCATAAATGTCAATTCATGTACGGACCACTCATTGGTAACTTGTCGCAATTTAGCTTCAATATCTTTTTCTTTCATTGCCGATATACAAATATCTTCAATGTCCTCTTTGTGCTGAAGCAGTGGCGCTTCTAAGATATGTTTCAGACAAAATGCCTCATTTTCCAAATCAAATTTAAAATTCAATGAATCCATTATTCTTTGCCAATGGCGCGGTTTCATTGCTTTATTGGCCATCAGTTCCAACAATGGACACATATCATTAAAATCATCAATGGTTTTTTTCAATGCGAAAAATGCCGGCCATTCTTTTAAACCTTTTGGTAATTTTCGGCAGCGATTTTGAAATTCCATTAATTCATTATTGATCTCTTCGATATTCACTTCACCCCATGACATTTCGTAGTAACTGTTCACTTGATCGATAACATCATTATATAACTTGTAGAGTTTTTGTAGTAGATTCAGTTCTTTACGGATCTGAGCCAATTCGGGGCAATCAGTAATTGGTAAACCAAATAATTCCTCGCCACTTTGATATGTTTGCAATTTTCTCCACATACCATCAAACCGATTCTAAATCGTAATACATACATATGTAGATTTATTTCAAACGATCGAGTATATAAGAAAAGCATGAAAGTATAATAACGCGCAGAATCGTTATACAGAGTTTTTATGCCCACTATTTCGGGATCTCGTGATGTTTGTCGTCATTCTGCACATGAGCAGTGGTCAGATGAACATCTTTATTACAAATAATGATAACTTTGGCTGACGTTATTTTGGACAGCATAAAAACTCTCTAGTATTAAAGCAATTAGCAATCAAATTACTTGAAACAAAACAAGTCGATCGGATGCCTCACGTGGCACTAATCCTGGTTCCATTGGTCCAGCTGTACGGTACTCGTTGCAGTAACTAATTTTATCTTGAATGAATTTCTCCAAATTAGTTTTTAAATCGTTCTCGAATTGCGGTTGCATATCGAGCAGATTGTTTTGTATTTGTAAGGCGTATTTTAAAAGCTGCTTCCAAGTATACCGGAGGTTATCTGCTTGTTCTAACATTTCTTTTTCTACAGTTATTTTGTAACGATTAAGAACATTGAATGCATCCTGGAAGAATAAGGATATATGTTTAAGATAGATTTAAGTGCATAGATTCTAATATTTGGAGTATACAAATATGTATCCACCTCAATAGGATCAATTCTAAGTTCCATATCAGTTTCTTGCTCTCTAACGCGTTTCAATGTATCCATAATCATGCGAACATCATCCAAGTCTCTGATGGTTCTATCCAATTTTCTTTCCATTTCATTAATTACCGCATAAACATAGTCCATTTCCCGTTTGTATTTTTTCTTCAGTGCTTGGCCAATTCTATAGATTTAGTAAGAAATAGATTCTGGCTATATTTAGATCTTAATTATAGATTTTCTAAAAATTCTATCTATTAATCTATACCGATGCGTGCAACATTTAATTTCCGTAGAAATTCCATATTTTAATTTCTCGACTGACACAGCTATACAACTTGAAATAATAAAAACATCCTTCTCAGTTGTTAATCGTTCATTCAATTCTTCGTGTTTCCTCAGTGCCAACTCAAATTCCATTAAATGGCATTTTAACAGTTCACGTGGTGATTTCTCATTTGTCCATAGAATGTTGTACGGTCGCCATCTTGAGAGAAATTGTAACATCTCCTGAGGAAATAGAAAATAGAAATACGTCAGGAGATGTCACAATTTTTGTAAAGAGGCGCGGCATAAATGGGTAGAGGTACCATCATCAACGTATGGTCGATCAACTCTTCATCCAATCAGAATGATTAAGAAAATACATAAAAATATGCAAATAGAAGATTTTCGGTAAGTAGGTTTGGTTCATGCCTAAGATGCTGCGAACCATCGTACATACTCTTCCTCCTTTTCCTAAATATATTGCATACACATTTAGTAGTGTGCTCAGGGCGTGGCTTCACTGCATCTTGGCATCACTGAACTATCTGATATAGAAATACATAGATAGCTACTTACACAGCGCATATCTTGTACACATGTGGCCAACAATGACAATGTTTTAATAATTTCCTTATTTTCGATTACTTGATTGAAAAAGTTCCGATGCTGAACTCGAATTGTTGGTTTGTCTTCAGAGATTAACCGATATAATTTCCTACGGCGTTCACGGAAATCATTTTCTTCCATTTTCAAACTGTTCAAGGTTGATTTCTGTTGATTGTAATGAATTGTCAGTTGCTTTCGTAACACTTAAAATATACATACATATATCTAATTTTAAAGTAATTATTAACAGAATGTTTGGGCAAGCGCAGTAGACAGGTAAGTATACCAAGCTAGTCCCATACCATCCTCATCAGAACCTCTCAATTTTTGATCTATACAAGCCCACAGAATACAACAAACCAGAAGGAACACTAAGCGGTTTTTTCATTGATGCTTCGCTACAATAATGAGTACAATCTTGAGTGCATTAAATTTCTCCCCACTTATTCCAGCAAAATGTCAAATATACAATGCAACTATAAGCAATCATACCACCCCTATCATTTCAAGTTTTAACTTCTTCTTTTTAGGCTAGTTGCTATCATTGGCATAAATGAAAGCTTTGCTGTTGTGTGATATGTTCCTGGCGGATAGTTGGATTCTGTGTCAAAAAAAAAAAGCAAAAAAATTGTAAAAATTAATTCAAAAACTGATACACAAGGTAACAAATATAATACAAAGTAAAACTAGACAGCATTCTTGTTTATTGGTTGACATATACAGGGTGAAAGGTTTCTAGTGTCCACTGCAGTTTAATACTTAGCAATTTATCAGATTAGCATGATATCTACTCCATTTTTAATGACTGCTTTGGGTCTTGTCTTCATTTTAAGTCTTTCTTGTCTTTTTAAGTCTTGTCTTCATTTTGTCTTCATTTCATTTCATTTTAATCAACAGAGATTCTAATCCGAGTTTTCCAAAATAGATAATTCGCCATCCAGTTTAATTTTTTTAATTACAATATGCTACTTTTATTCATTACTGCAGAGAGTAAACAACTCAAGGCAGCTTCGCAAACCGTACATCAAAATTCCAAGCGGTTTCGGAAATAGAGCACTCTAAAATTTATTAATATTCAGTGCTTTTTATCGAAAAAAACATCAAAATGACTCGAGGACCACCTCTACGTTATGTAGTGGATGGAATGGAAAATAAGTTTGTTTTTGATAAATAAACAAATTGAAATCAAAATATTTTATTTACATCATATACGCAATGTCAAAAATTTAAAGGGCTGGACACCACCTACAACATTTGCATGGTGCCAATTAGAAATATTGAAGAATACAGATGAGGATCGAGTCCTTTTTGTCAGTGTTTTCAATAAAAAGCATTGAATTTTACTAACCTTTACAAAGTTCTATTTCGTAAACGGTTCGGAATTTTGATGTGCGGTTTGCGAAGCGAGTTTGAAGTACATATTCTCTACAGTAATAGATTTTAGAAAGTAGCATAATATATTTAAAGAAATGAAACTGGAAAGCTAAACTTTATTTAAGAAAACACGGTACCGAGTTTCTTGTTAGTCAAAATAGGGTCCTAGAGCAGCCATTAAAACACAGCAGACTCATGTTAATCTGATTAATTGCCAGGTTCAAAAATGGGATACATGCTAGTAACTTTTCACTCTGTATAGTACTTTCATTTAAATATAAATAATCTAATTTGTAACAAAAATTGGCAATTAAATCCAATATAAATGATTAATTACTTACATCCAAAGGAATTTTTGATCGATTAATAATATCCAGTAAATTCATTTTAGATGTTCCTGCTAGTTTTTTCCATTTAGATGCTTTATTAGTCGTGTCCTTCTAAATAAATATATTTTGCAACATTGCATGCAACAGTGTTGTTGTGTTGAAACAGAGTGATAAGAATTTACCATATTTATTATATTTATATCTATATCTACATATATGTATATACATTATTTACTATTACATTATGTACATTATAGTGGGTGGCCTATAGGGGAATTGTATGTCATTGTGAGACGTGAATGGAGAAATATGTGTAAAGTGTATTAAAGTTAGTTGAAGTTTAATACTGGCAATGAGTTTTTATGTGTGTAGTATAGTGTGAAATTGAGTGATTTTTTATAAAATACATTATACATAGTTGTTACCTCATCCCCACTAGCAGCCCATTGGCAAACACCTTTTGATACAGCTGTCACATTTCTACCAGCTAAATTCAATATGTCCTGTACTTGTTCTAAATCAGGTTGAATGCCAACTTTTGGAATTAACAGTATAGCATTTAAAATAAACACTGCTTCTCGGCCTTGTTTAACTGGACAACAGAAAAAAGGGCGACGTCTGATCTATGCATAAATACTAGATTACGCAATCTAAAATGAGTACTATGCAATTATGAATTAAATATTCATATTATATCATTTATATAATTAAGAATTAAATTATATAAAATCGAATTAAAAAAATAGTTGGAAAAAATTGCATAGTATTCATTTAAAATTGAACTAACTGTATATACATACATTCAGTCGAGAATCTTTTGCGTAATGCATCTAGTGACTGTCGCGTAACTTTAACCAATACATCAACCACTTTACGTGTATAATAACGTCTCATTTCATTCACTGCCCCTTTAACCATATCATTCATTGCCTTCGACATGCCACTATTGAATAGTAAATGGGGTTTCTCAAAGCATTCCCAAACCAGTGACCAGTCAGTACCTTGTTGTTGATTGCATATTTGTGCGGAACTGTTAGTTTGATTATCATCGTCTGCAATGTATTATTGTATCATATCTGCACACAGTATTTACTTTAATTATATGTAGTAGGATCTGACCTTTAAATACTGTATCATCATCTGGATCAATGCGTGCCTTTTTCACTAATGTCAATATCTCCTCTACAGCTTCTTCTATCATAGTACTTTTCTTATTTAATTCTATAGCACCAATATGACATGCGTTATCCATTTTAGTGTTAAATGTTTCTAAACAATAAGAGACCAAAAAAAAAAAGACAGTTAGGTGTAAACATAGTAGGCTGGTAATAAATACTTATATCCCAAGGTGGTTCTCCCGCTCCAGGTAAGGCATGCAATTGAATAGCTTGCATACTAGTCAATACATTTAGAACTCGATTTGTGTAGATGTCATGTACACGATCGGTCTGTGAAACACCCAGTAACATGAACAAGAAATATGTCAAATTTATAAACGTATTCGGTCACTGATAACATGCAAATTTAGTGATAACTATTAGGTAAGTATACACACAGAGAATACAACAATTAAGAAGATTAAGCAAAGGTAGCTTGTATACGTTTTTTTTTATGCAAATGACAGAAATCAATGATTACATGCCCATTTATGCTGAGATGGAAATATTTTCATCTAGTAAAAGTCGTAAAATATGCCAGGTCAAAATTAATGGAAAGCCGTTTAGTGCCCCTTCTGAGTTGTATTCTGTGGCATAAATTTGTAATGTAGACTAAGGCCATTATCCAATTGTTCGTATCCTAGTCTCTACATCCACACATCCTTTAAATTAGTTATCAAAGAATCCGTACCAGTTCTTTAAAATTATGAACAGAATCTTGAGCAGATCTAACGTAACTTTCCCAATTCTCCGACACCCAATTCAACTGTTTCACACCCGGTTCAATTTTTCCACATAGTTTTATTAAATGTGGTAGAAAAAGTGGTCGAATTTCCAATTTGACACTGGTAACCACTTTTAAGAACTCTTTGATCAGGAACTAGAAAGAAAATATAATTATTTTAAAGAAGACCAAACCGTACCACAAGTCTAACAGACAAAAGTTATGATATAATTATATAAAGTTATAAATTCTACTTTAAAAAGAATCTTGAGGATTAATAAATAAGAATGCAATATTACATATTACAAACACATATCTTTAATTGCACAATATTCATTTGAAATTGAATGAACTTTAGCTATTCTTATACATACGTATAATGTATCTCGTATTAACGTAAAATGATCCTGTTTCGCATAGAGTGTCAATGCAACAATTGGTATAGGTAATTTCATTTTAATCATTAAATCAGTTTCACGAATAAGTAATGGAATTGTCATGTGTAGATTGACTTTTAATTTTTGCTTCTCTGGGCATACGGCCAGTAAATGTGCCGTTAAAGCACCGTCAGCATCAGATACCTGCAAAATACAATTAGGTACAGAATCTGTAATTGATTCAGTGTATGCAAAAATATTACATGCTGATTCATCCATAGAGCCACCATATCGGCTTCATATAATTTAAGCATATTTTCGGCTGTTCGATGCTTTTTTGACAGCTCAATAGTGGTTGGTAAAAGTTTTATCACTGGATGATTGGTAATGTTTAATAAAAGTTCATCTAAATGCGATTGAAGACATCGGGCCCATTTAATTCGACCTAGATTAATATAAAATAATTTTCCAAGCAATGCTCTTTTAATGATTTGTAACAAATAACCATGGCCGACTGATGGTCATCACTAAATTTGCGACGAAATTAACTGCAAATACACGGGGCAGAATCGTAAACTCCCTTTCTAAATTCGAATGTTCGACATCCGATTGAGATCATTCTCAATCACTTCAGTTTCAAAGACTCAAAGTCTAAAACTCTCAATCACCCAACTACAATAGATGAATACACTAACCTGCGATTGGTGGAAACATTATCGGTACAGGTGGATCATCTTTTTGTTTTTTAAACATTTTAATAATACGATCGACTTCTTTCTCACAATATTTCAATATTCTATCGTATTTTTCATCCATTTTCGCTAATGGAACTTTTTCCCGGACTTTTTCAAATCGACTCAAGAATCGAATACCTTGCATTGTTTCCCAAACACTGTTGAAACTCTTTTCTATAATTTCTGCTATGGCTTCTTTTAATCGATCAATTTGTTCGAGGAAATTCTGAAAGTCCTTTTCGAATTCCGTGTTTCTTTGATCTAAATAGTCGTATTGTTTGTCGATTATGTTTGATTTGATTTCAGTAAAGTTTTGTACGGATTCTTCTAGTGCTATCGAAAAATAATGAAAGTATTGTTCTTTTGTTAGAAGCGAATGATTTCCAAATGCACTTACCATCACCAAGTAGCAATCCTTCCATTCGTTTTTGAAACAATTCAGTATAATCATCGATTATATCAAACATTGAAATGATTTTTACAAGTCGTTTACAGAATGCATCAAATTTTCCAAAGATATAATTTTCCGAAAAGGTAAATAGTCGTGCCGATGGTAAAATCATTTGATTTTTAATAATATGATACGTTTTCTTGTACGCTTTTTTCAATTGAATACATTGAGTCAGTTTGGTTTTAACAAATGCTCGATCTTGAGACCAAAGAGATTGTTGACCACGATTGGTTATATAACATTTGCATGTTTCAATCATTTGATTAGTTATCTGAAATGTAGTTCGTGTGGGTGTAACTTTTAGGATCTTTAATATTCGATGGATTCAAAGATAACAACATCGGTGATAATTAAAGTTAAAGCGAAGCAGTTTTGATTCTTATATGTATCAATTTGCAACTTATGCGCTACGTCTAAGAGTCTGAGGGTTATTTGCACAAATTTTCTTAAATAAAGCCAGAAAATGTATTGGCGCGTACGGTGACAATGTTTGCGCGCTTTTGTATTCTAAAATGCAAAAGGATGTGATCTTACGTCATCATTGTTACGTCATAATTTTTGTGCAACGTGGTCAACATTATTTTTGGCATTCTATTGATATTTTAATCGATTTTATTTAGAATTTTTCAATTACTTTAATTGTTTTAAATAATAAATACATAGAATTGTTTTGTTGAATATTTTCTCAAAAATGAGTAATATCGTCCGTATGGCCGAAGATAAACAAATATTTACTTCATTTCTTTTAATTCGATATGTTTAACATATTCAATTGACAAGACTAGTGAGTTTTGTCTCGTTTTTTATGTGTATACAATAGAGACAACTATACTTTCAATTGAAAGGCTACGATAATTACTTTTAATTGAACAGCAAATCAAATCTGTCAAGAAAATAGCAAAAATGAAGAAATTAAATAGTTACACAAAATTATGTAAGAAAAATTGATCCACTTATTAAATATTAAACAAATCGTGAACAACCAAGAAATTTTTTTTCTGCTAGCGCTGTGTTTCAATACCACAATTTGAACACATGAAATTTTACATTGATTTGATGTAAGCAAATTTCTATAAATCATAGTTATAATGTTGGTATCCTATTTTTCACTAAATATGACCTAAGATCACATCCTTTTGCATTTTATATAAAACTTATAACTTCCGACATAAATGAAACTATAAAACTTACCTTTACCATCAATGCCGAACATCGTTCCGATGTATTATAAAACTGCGAAATATTATAAATTAATCGAACTGTTTGTAATAAACCTAAGATTGAATCTTTCATTTTCACCTAAAAATGCAAAAATCTATACGTATAATTCTTCGATTAAGTGTCATGCGAATTCAATTTACTGGATCATCCAAATACAACGAGTGACATTTTGTTTCAAGCGCCTGAATATATTTGGCATTATCTTTTGCCTCATTATAACAGTGTATTATTTTTTTCTCAGTTTCGTTCCAGTTTTTTATTAGTTTTGAATGTGCTGTTCGTAAACATAAAATTGTCAGTTGCACTTCATCAGAACTGACTTGATTAACAATTTGAGAGAATCGAGCACTGCGTTTTTTCCAGTATTCAAGTTCATCCTGTGGTCCTATGTTAAATAATATTCAATTAGTATAAATTTTGAAAATGAATTTGATCTTTAATTAGATGTCTACCAGAAGAATCATTCTCTTTTCTCAATTGTTCACTTTCCTTTAAAATTTCATCCAATTTTTTACACCATTTTTTCATCCGCATTTCGAATTGTAGTACTTTTTCTGGATATTTTGCCAGTTCTTTAACTTCGTCGGGATGTAATTTGCCAATTAAAATTAGACCATCATCAAATATATTGCCGACATTTTGAACTGCCTCGCATACTGCAATATGATTAGAAAGGTATAAATTTAGAAAAAACAATCATAAATGGATAGTCTGCCCTTTCTAACTGTAGACCATCTGTAAAATCGATTAAAATATCAATAGAATTCCAAAAATAATGTTGACAACGTTGCACAAAAATGATGACTTAATAACTGTGACGTAACAGCACATCATTTGCTTTAAATTATATATTGAAACACGTTTTTGGTACATTTTTTTGTACTCGGTCACTTTTCTTATTTAATTTGCCTATTAAACAAAAAATTCAGCTCTAGTAGCTTTTAAAAGCTACTTTCAAGTCAAAAACTCTCAACTCAAACTCTGCATAATACTCATTTTAGATTGTACAGACTATAGATACCTCTTAAAATACTACAAAACGAACGCAAACTGGGCAACAAATGGTTTTTAATCATTGCACAATTATTCGTATTATCATCGTCTGAATTTAGAGCAGGATGAGCCAAAGCCTCCATAAAAACATGCTCTATAACCCGTTCAATGGTTGTGATCATACCAATTCGTTTTGCATCGATAACACCACAAAATAAGTCCTAACAAAAGGAACATTTAATAAAAACAGTGCTTGCTGTAATTTATGATAATTTTCATACCTTCTGAAACCCCTCCTCAGGCAGCTGCTTACTCGTATTGGTTCGATAAATGTAAACACAGATACCAGTAAGTGGTGCATCTTGTCCATCAGTTAGAAATAATTTCTTTTTATAGACTGGCACAAGATTTGCTGGTAAAACGTTAATTCGACTTGTGCTCGGTTGCAGCAATTGACGGATATTAGTCGGTTTAGTCATCGATTCGATTGCTTGAGTCATCGTTTCTGTGTCTAGAACATCTTGATAGTACCAAATCAATTTACTTTTCATATGCGGTAGAAATAATTGATTAACCTCATCTAGCTGTGGAAACAAAATGAAATAAATCGATAAAAAACATTTTAAGATTTTGCACTAAAGACTATCTCAGGGGCAATCAGTCGAAGGAAAAACACTCATGAAATGAGCTAGGCCTGGGACAACTGCCTCCCTTTGCTGAATTACAGCTCATATACTACCTAGTGCACCTACCATGTCACCTTCAAATACGTGATCTATAACTGCATTCCTAGATAATCCAGTGGCATCCATTAGAATTTGAAAAGTGAATTCCAAACGTGGATCCATTTCTCCACGTCTCGCTTTTCGTTCGCATTCTTCACGTCGTCTCTGAAAGAAAAATGCAAAACAAAAGTAGATACGTATTCTTTTCGAAACATTTCCAGATATCTAAAAGGCGCTTTAAACTGAGTCCAAAACACTGTAAATCTTTCCATCTTACATACGGTAATTTCTTTGGTAAATCCACTGCAGAATTTACTCTATAACACGTACGTATATCGATGAATGGAAATATAGCAGAATTTGGATATTTTAAACATAAAACTATAAAGAAAAATACCGCAAGCATTTCACTGGGAGTAAGTTCTTCAATATTATCTTGATCATCATTGTTATGATCATCTGATGTATCAACATTATCATCATCGTAACTGCAATATTCACTAGTGGTGGTTGTGGTATTCGTGGAACGGGTGGCTGTTGTAGTACAAGACCGAGATGTTTTTAATGTATGTATGAACATTTTGGGATTTATTAAGTTAACATTCTGCATTAATTTCTTATTGTAATTACGTTCTGGGTATAACAAGGAAGGTACAAAGCAAACTGTATCGTATTTTCATGTAAAATTTACACGGCTACTAATTTCACAATAGTTTTAATGCAGAAATGTGTAATCTGAAAACAATCAATTGTAGGTGCCAGCTATTATCCTGGCACAACGTACTATTTTAACTACTGGTTTATTACGAGTAGATAGAAATTTAGCCTTTTCTATTAGAGGTATAAAATTCGAGTGTTTTTATTCTCTTATTTTAGCGTAAAATAATTAGATTTTAATTTAAGGTGATACCTATAGCTACATAAAAAAGCTTCGACAACCCGCAGCTGTGATTTTATTTACTAGATTGCGCTTTATTATAATTAAGTATACAGTATAATTGAAATATAATTGGAAAATAATTATTTCTAACTCTGATTCTTTTTGTTATCAAGTTAAAAATTAACTCACCAAAGCCGTAGATGATTCATTTAAACTATACGATTCATTAATTCTAGGCATTCCCAATTGTTTTATGCCTTGAAAAAAAATCAGATTTTTACTATCTCTTCTACCGCAATTGGTTCCGTCGTCTTGATAATTATCATCTTCCATTATTGTTGAGTATATTGAGAAAATTCTCAATCGTCAAGAAAATATATTATTATAATTGTAACCACTCGAATGGAAAGAATGCATATAGTGAATGTGGGAATATAGTTATGGCTGCTTTAAATATATTTATAAAAATGAATATAATATCTATATGCATTATTATCATTTCAATATTATATGCGTGACTGGATTTATAGCTTGGTTTTATGAGGGTCGGAAATGTTTGATCGAAAAATTGATAAATTTACAAAGAAAACAAAAAAGCAATTTCTATGTTGTGCGGCAAAATAAACTATTATTTGATTATAATTATTAATTATCAAGGCTTTTTTGGCTAAAAGAGCATATATATGCACAAACCTTGTTAAGTTCATCATCGTCCGCCATTTTGTTTTTTCTACCAAGTCACCTCACCGTACACGTATTTTTTAAAATAATTTTTATCAAACCTGCACCTAATACTACTATTACCATTACTAATAAATAAATAAAATCCCTCAAAGATTAATTTCGGCCTTTTATAGGCAGCTATATATAAATAAAAATCTTCTCTTTCCATTATTTTCCTGGATATATTATATATGGAATATAATGGAACCCCACCATACACCGCTCATCATTGACAACTTTAACTTTCCATTATATTTTGTCATTTGATTATAATTTTATTTATTAATAATACCAGTCACTGAATGGTAAATCTTTATTCTATTTGGTTTGATTGATGCAATGCTCTATTTCATAATAATAATAATTATAACGGAAATAATATATCTATATATATATAGATGAGAGGGTTGAGGTGAGCATGATGAGGTAGTTAGTTGAAGTCTTTGTTAAAGTTGGAAACTGCTTCGCAACATGCCACACAGCGATTATTATTTATTAAATAATTATATAGTCGTAAAAGGCTTGAATATCTATTAGCTCCAAATTAAACGATATACTATACATATTAGATTTCGTCTAGTCTTAACTCACTATATATTTTTATCATTAACGTTGAAATTGACATGAATGTCGAAATTCTTCCATTTTTTTTTTGCCATCAATTTGCAATTCCTATTGGTAGACAGCCAAATATGTAAATTATGTTGCATGCAGTAGCTTTGCTTCTTGTTTCTCATAATTATTACTTATAAAAGAAAATGACAAATAAATGGAACTGAGTATAATCGTGTAACTGGTACTGTATTCGAAAATGTTCTATTCTGCCCTAGAAAACAACGAAACATTTTGCTTTGTTTTATCTATTATTAAGGAATATTGACCTGAAATGAAACACAAAACAGTTTATGAAAAAATAATACTTTTTTATTATGACATGTAAATTAAAAAAAAAGAAAAAAAGAAAAAAAAAGTCTAAGAAACATAATACATCATGTTTTCTTTTTTTAATCCAAATTAAATTAGAATTATTAATTAACACAGTTTGACTCTAAATTATCAACGATAGTATCTGTCGGAATCGCCACCGCCACCAGAACTATTCGAAGAATTTAAAAATAATTCGATGTAACGATGTTGCATATGTCCCTTATCTTTAGACATGGCCCTAATGGCATCTTCGTGACAGGCGAACGTCACCTCCGCTTCACCAGATGCACGTCCAGACGGTTCAGTAAAGAAATGAATAGTCATTGGAGTTATCGGTTTGAAAAACTATAATAAATAGAAATATTTTTCATTAGCGAAAAAATAAATTAAATAATTTCAATTGTAGCTACAGTTGGCACAATCTAAAATGAGTGTTATACAATACAAAATTTCTTTCGAATTTAAAGCTATAATTTAAACCGATAGGATGTGATTTTACGTCACAGATATTAAGACATCATTTTTATGCAACGTTATCAATATTGTTTTTGGAATTCTATTATACTTTAACCGATTTTATTTAGAATTTTTCAAGTACGATAATTGTTATAAATCAAAAATTAAAATTAATCCAAAAATGATTAATATCGTAAGTAATTATGAAAATAAACATATATTTACTTTCATTCTTTTAATTCGATATGTTTAACGTATTCAGCTGACAAGACTAGTGACTTTTGGTCTCGCTTTTTATGTATCTTCAACAGAGACAACTACACTTTCAATTGACACGCTACTGTAATTACTTTTAATTGAAAAATCCAATCAAATCTATCGAGATAATAGCAAAAATAAAGCAATTAAACAGTTCTATAAAATGATGTAAATAAAATTTATTCATGTCATTAGATATTATAAAAATTTTGAACGACTAAGAAAAAATATTTTTTCTGCTAGCGCTACATTTCAACATCAATTTGAACACATCAAATTTTCTATTGATTTAATATAACAAATTTCTTTAAGTCATAGTTATAATGTTGGTATAGTTTTTATGACTAAGTATGACGTAAGATCAGATCTTTGTGCATTTAACTGTAGTTTAATCTTCTACTAATAATCAATACTACACATTACGTTACTTTACAAATTCCCTGCAAAAGAAGTTTTTTTTCTGTTTTTAATTCATCTTGACAGAAAGCAATGAAAGCGTGCACGCAGTTGTAAATGCCACGAGTTTTTGCATTGCTTCGAAAATTGGATACATACCATCTGAAACTTCGGGAAACTACGCACGCCGCTTTCATGCCGCACAATGCTAATCACTAATCACTACCATAACATAGATTTTATTTATTTTAAAATGTATTTTCCATTCAAGGTAAGTAGATGAGGAGGTAGGACAACACGAGGCTTCCGACCTAAATTTTGACGTCACCAGGAATTGGCCTGGTACAAGGATCCAACACATGTTCCATTTGACATTTATATTTATCAGCTATGATATAAGACTAGAATTGTATAGTATTAGAGTTACTAAACCTACTTATATATATCGTATATAAGTATACATTATACATACATATATACTATACTTATTATACTTATACTTAATATATATTGCAATAAAGACTTATCATATATTTACTTGGAAATGGAAATACTTTGTTTAAAGTCCTAATTGTTCTTTGTCAGATTATGCTATGTCTTTGCATAATCTTATGCAAAGATTTGATAATATAAATTTGTATACATTTATATTCATTTTTTACAATATTACGTAAAATGTTTCGGATGATGAATGGATTCAAGCATACAAATTGGTTTTAATATTTTTAAATATGTCAACGCTGTACACTTGGTGACGTCATAAAATGGATTTTTTTTATTGGTTTAAAAACCGATACCCGTGTGGCCCTACCTCATCATCTACTTGCCTTTTTTTTCTATTCAAATGTTGAAATGACTGTACAATATTCAGTTAAGATTGTACAGACTATACATATCTGCTTACTTCAACAACATCCTGCTGTGTGGCTTTAAATGGTAGGCCGCGCATATGTATCCGATAAGTATTAAATGGTTTAAATGTATCGTTGTAACTATTTAAATTAAGATTGCCGCGTATTCCATTATCTTGACTCAACCATGGATCTACAAAATTGTTATTTGTTATAAATTACTTAACAGTTTTAACAACTTTTTCTATTGTGATTAAATGTAAAACAGAATCACACAATACATACTTATATGATGGTAATTCCCTTTGAAATTTCTATTTCCTCTAGAGTTTCGTCCTCCGTTAAATCTATCGGGTACTCGATCATATGGGCCTGGACGTGAATTAAATCCACCACCTCCGCCACCTCGATGGGCCGAGCGACGTGCAGCCATTTGTGCTGCCGATAAACTGCTTCGAAACACTTCTATGTACCTGTATATTTTAAAATAGTAAAAAAAACTAAGAAAATGGGAATTATAATGGAAACATTCATATATAAATTAATTTATGGTTAATTTTCGGTTGTTTAGCAAAAATGAATATTGTTTTATGTCAATGATCTTTGTTTTCTTTAATAAATGATATCCTAAAATTAAATAGGAATTCTAAGAGCACATCAGATATATTATAATAATCTATTACAATTAGATGTATAACAAGCTTAATATTAGAGAACCGGTTATGACATAAAGCAATATTACGGTGTAAATTCATTTTCTCTCTTCTATCAGAAAAATAATTTTCTTCGTATAAAAAACTGAAATGGAGTGGTCCATTAATAACCCTTATTGTTCGTTTCTCAGAAATCTTCGTCAAAATAAAAATTAATTATTATTTGCATTTAAAACTATCTTCATATTCTTCAAATAATTTTTTCTGCGATTTTAAAATTTCCAAAATTTTAAACAAACCCTTGACAAAGTTTTACAAATTTCTACTGTAAAAAATATGGATAAAGATAATAATATAGTATAGTATATATGTAATAATTTTTTAAACCAAAAAAGCTATACATTACATCCCATACCCCACCTGTGTCCAATTTTTTCCCCGTGTTTCTGTAGTGCCCGTTCGGCAATCTCTCCACTAGCAAATTGTACGTAGGCCTCCCCTGAACTGCGACCCGAGTAGTCCGTGAGCAACGTAATACCGTTTGGCACTAGTTCCATCCCTACCCACAAAATATAACCACCCGGTAAGGCCAAAACAAAACATGTATTCTAAATTCAATTAATGCCCATAATTATATTAAAAAAAAGATAAATAGAGTCTACATTTTTCCCAAAATTTGCAATCCATTTTTGAAAGGGCATATAAATAGAACATTTTGTAAAGCTAGTGAATAAAACAGTACTATGACATGTTATAGATACAAGACATATTATTTATCATAAAAAAAAACTATATCAAATGTATTTTACCTTTAGCACAGAATAACAACATAAACTTCAAATTCCTTAATCTTTGCCTTAATTATGGAGGACTATAAGGAAGGGAAACGCGAAAAAAAAAAGCGGACACTCAATAGATAGCGGTGGAATAGACTAGTACACATAATTGAACATTATTCTAATGGAAAATTTTCCTTTTTAAATTTTAGGGAAAATCGCGGATTTTGATGCACAAAATTAAAACTATGATTGTTTCATGGGACTACTATTTAATATAACAAATCAATTTTTATTTAAGCAGTAAGCGTCATTGTTTAATTATTTCAATTTTAATATTATACGATCAGTGACGTAGAAAACCTACTTTTCAATTATTATCCGATGGGAGCCTAGTCTTGCAACCGGCAACAAAACAACAACGTCTGTCTTTGTACATTTTAAATGTTAATTTTACGAGATAATATAAATAATTAAATTAAATTTAAATGAAAATTAAAACATAGAAAAACAAAACATAAACAAAGTATACACCACCAATGAAAACTGTCAAAACTAATTCTTTTTTTCGCCGGTAACAAATTGAGGACGGCGTTTTCAAGCCCGAACATATTTTGACTTTAATATCGTCGTTTCGCTATATTCTTATAGTCCTCCATAACCTTAATCTTTTGAACTAAAAACGACTTTGATATTCTTCAGTAATGTACAAACACTAAACACATGTTGCAAATTAGAATCCAATTCAAACTGCCAGAGAAATTTATAAAATTTTCTATACACTTTTTTATGTTACTAAGTACATCAGCAACTCTTACAGGAGTTCCGAACATTTCATTTGAGCTAATAAAATCTCGAAAATTGAAATGTTGTGATTCTGTGATTTCAGCGAAAGACATTTGATCGATTACATAACCAAAAGGCGAACCTTGGGTATATTGTAAGACAGTTACAACAAAACTGAAACAGAAAAAAAGTCTAAAACCTATTGCTGAGTGGAAAACATAGAAGGAAAAATGGATCTAACTATCTGTCTACCATTGCTTATCTAATTTCTACATAAAAACAACAAACATATAAATCCAATTAATCGAACTGTTCACAAAACGCTTACCAGTGAAGAATTGAGCAATTTCCTCTTTGGAACAGCCAAATGGAAGTCCTCTTAAACGAACGCAACCATTTTCATCGGATGTGCCACTAGAACCAAATCGTTTTATAACCCATTCCATTTCAGCACGTTTCACTTTAAAAACTATATAAAAGTACAAATATTTTAAATCGAAAATTGTGTTATTTCGTACACTTTTCATCCTACCTTCTATATATCTTGAACCCATATTTTCTCGGTGCCTAGCCTCCGCTTCGATTTGATCTTCTTCAGTGTCTAATTCAACAAAGGCCTCACCACTGGGTCGGCCTTCAGTACTAAATGTTAAATGAATTGCTAAAACATTGATTCCTTCTAAGAATTTCCGTATTTCTGTTTCAGTAGCGGTCCATGGAAGACCACGTAATTTGACAATATACCCATCATCGGATGACATCTGCAGAGGGAGTTAAATATGAAAGACTCCGCAAAAAAATCTTGGTATTGCCAAATAAAATATTCTATCATAAAATAAACGTAATATGACCGGTATGAAACATGAAAGCAAATAAAATGATACTATGAAAGGGTAGCATAGCAACGTACCACATGCCATCGCATGTGCTACTTATCTGTTTTTCTAGGACAGTCAACTTTATTATATATAAGTTAATATAATACAGGGAAAAGCGAAGCCTTCTTACTACAAAATCAGTATAAAATTTAAATTAAAATGCATTTCGGCATGCCGTTAGAGTCTAGTTCCACATCAAACTTGTTCAATACATGAATTGAAAAAATAATTTATTTAGTAAAATCTAATGTAGCTCTATAATAACTTTTTAATAATATCCACTTACATTTAATTATACTATATAGTTCCTTTATATAGGAAAATAAGGAAGTAACCAACAATTCAAACACAATTACACCGCATGCAATGTCAAATAAAAATAAAATTAAATATAAAATAAATAATAAATTATCGGAAATAGAAAGAAACTGTAAACAAATGGAGGAGTGGCTTCTGTTTATATGACATGACATATGTCTTAAGTAGAGAAGTGAATATAGCGTTGCCTATGTAGATAACAGAATGGAGATTTTAAAATTTGAAATAATTAATAAAATATTTTATTAAATATTTAATAATTATTTGTAAAATATTTATAATAAATAATAAAATATTTCTTAAAATTTAAAATAAGAAGATATAATAAATAAACTTATTATGTAACTGTAGATATTGGCCGTCCATAATACATTATGGTTGATTTAATAAAATTGCCAATTTTGGACAAATTGGATTGGACATTGATGATTACTTATTTATTGGTGATCTGATCAGGTTCTGAAGTCTGAATCTGAACTGAAGTAACTAAGCTTCAACTTACTACTTAACTTACTGTCCTTAGTAAGGACTCCTTACAGTCCTTACCTTACCTTACTGAACATTGGATTGGCGGCCTAACCTAAAGTCCTAAACAATACCGTGCTGCTATATATTACCCATCTCTACTCTAGTAATTTGATTATAACCTCTGTTATAACCGCACTAACCGCAGTTTTTCGAGCATCTTAGAACAGTAAGAAAATTATTTTTAGTAGTTTATGAAAATACCAATAGTTTAATTGAAATAACATTTCTCTTTAAACAATGGCAGATGAATCTGAAGTTGTAAGTATATATTCTGAATTGAAATATTGTTAATTTAACGCTGAATATTACTTATTATTATTTTGCAGATTCCGTCTGCAACGGTTAAAGAACCCCTAGATTTAGTTCGTTTAAGTTTAGATGAAAAAATCTATGTAAAAATGCGAAACGATAGAGAATTACGAGGCAGATTACACGTAATGTTTGCAGACATTTAATGAATAAAATAAAATTTAATTTGTAATTAATTTCAGGCATACGATCAACACATGAATATGATACTGAGCGATGCTGAAGAAACAATAACAACGGTAGAAATTGATGAAGAAACATATGAGGAAGTTTATAAAACTACCAAACGTAATATTCCAATGCTTTTTGTTCGAGGTGATGGAGTTATATTGGTATCACCACCAATGAGGATCTCATAATAACTTTATTCTAAAATCTAGATTAAGCATGATTTAATTAAGAACATAATTATTGTAATAAATTTAAAAAAATGGATAGAATTAGTGAGTTTCTTTGTAGATGTCCAACCACTTCGTGCTCTTCATAGTGTAAATAAAAGCCAATTTAAATTCCCCGCTTCAAACATTGAATTGTCAAGATCATCGTCATTATCATCATGTTTTCATAATCAGCCGGTGCGCAATCGTAACACAAACACAAACATTGAAAAAAAAAATTAGACATCGTGTCGCGTCAAATTAAATCAACGTAATAAATTCATTATTTTAACAAATCAGAAAAAGTATATGAATTAATAACTTTATTTTTTATTTGAAGTGATGAACAGGACATAATGTAAGAATGGGCAGCATCCATGAAAATGTCAACAACGGCAACAAACGCAGTCGGAACGGTAAAAATCAGGTCGACCTGTGCATCTATATTGAAAAAGAATTATGATAGAATTTCCGTATTGTTTGCGGCTATTTTAAAAGAAAAATTCAAACCAAATGAACAATCAACGCAATCCTCGATTGTTTACTATGATGTTCTATTCTCAAATCCAGATGGTATTGCTAGATCAATTAGTGATGATTTCATTCCAAGATTACAGGTAATAAACATACAGTATACCTTGTAGATATAAAACTTAGGTCATAACAGAACTAACTATAGATATTTAGAAAAAAAAAAATTGCTTGAACTCGTCCTATTTGACTACTACTAGTTGAATACTATGCTACCAATGAATGAAAGCCTCAAAATTGAGTAATGTAATAAAAGAAGAAGAAAAAGTTTCTTTCTATTTAACAAACCATTTAATGATTCTAGAGAAGGGAAACTGGGCCAAGCGGATTAAATTTAAATAAATTGAAAACGGATTTAACAAACGTTTGGAAGTAAAACGAGGACGTCAAACAAATGGAATAAATAGATGCCGGGCGATTCTTCGTAGCGGTTTTTTTCCTTTTACTTTTACTTTTTTTGCTTTAAAAGTTCTTTTCTTCGTCTGTAGAAATAAATTTAAGGAAATAAATCGCATATCCCTTCCTGGTATACCATTGATGTCTTTTTAATTATACTATATGACCTAATCTATATGGGCAGATTCTTGTTCGGATTTAAATACAGCAGATTTATTTAGCTTCAGCCGCAGTAATTTGTGATGACCTGATTTCTCTCTCTATGTTTATTGCCAAATTATTTTTTTTTCACACATTCAATTTCGTGATGAACTTGAACACATGATAATAATCTCGGGCAATATATTATTATTATTATTATTATTATTCGATACAACATAACAAGAAATAACGATACAAAAAACGGTTCAGCGACCGAAACAACCAACGAACATCGTCGTTGTCGTCGTCGTCGTCGGCAGTTTATTTTATTCTCGACCCGGATCTCTCCCCGAGGCCGAGGTGCGCATTTAAAAAAAAAATGTGGGTCCCGGATATAAATTTGCCACTTTGATAAAAAACGAAAGACCGGGTTTCAAGGGTTTACCTAATAATAAATAATTGATCGATTAAATGCAATAACTGTTAATTATATGCAGCAGGGACACTTTCCAGGTATCGCTATTTGACCGGTGAATAAAAAAAAATGGACATAAAAAAAAAAGAATATTGCTTGTACTATATCAAAATTAATTTAATGCATCTCTCTCTTTCTTTTACCTTGTTCTCTCTCCCTCTTAGGTCCGGTTTATGTCTGCTTATGTTTTATGTATTCGTATTTCATTCGCACATGCTTATGTATACTTTATTATTATTGATCAATAAGGCCAAAAAAGTTAATGGGCAAAGTATACTATACGATGATGATAGTATCATTGATAGTCAATTCGTTGATAAAAGTAGCAGAAGGAGAGATAGTACCGACTGCTAGTCGCGTATGAGTGGTGATGGTAAATCGCAATTCCCTCTTTTCTTTCTTTCTCTTTTACATCCGGCTGACCGGATCATCAATTTTATTATTATCATCATCATCATCATTATCCGGATCTTCATATTGAAGTTCAGTTTTCATTGGAATTTATACGAAATTTATTTCGTCTTTCCTCTTTTTCTATCACGACGTCGTCTAGTTTTCGCGTATCGTATATCGATTGCGTTTTAATTTTTTCCTGTGTCAAATTAAAATACATTTACTTTTGTATACTGGATCAATCAACACAGTGTCTAGTCGGTTAGAAAAAGGTCACCATTGTCAAGAAAACACCACTTCAACAGGAACTTTCTGTTTCGGGAGGAAGGGATATTTTGAAAGAAAAAAAGAAAGAAGAATATGATTGTCTGTGCGTATGTGTATGTGATTAAACGAAGATCGATGACATTCAATCATTTTTTTATTATTATGATTGCTTTCGATCTTGCTTCGATTATTAGCTTCGATAATAATTGATTGAATGATATATTTTGGTTTGAATATTTCGCGAGTTGTTGTTGTGTGCTGTCATTGTATTCGTGTACTTAGTATAGATGTTAGTTAGTAAATAGTACTTAATAGTACTTCTACTATAAATGTGCTGCAAGATCCGGGTATCGACAACAATAATAACAACAACACCGACTTTTCTGGATATGACTATTACTTTAGGCGAGGTTAGTAGACAGTAATTTAAATAACAATAATAATGAAACCCTGTTTATTTAGGTACTCGTAATATTCTCTATGCTATTCATTAATTGCGCCTCCGAATAAAAGGAATAATAAATTAATTAATCGACCAAGTGTGTAATGAATCGCTTATTAGTATTTTTTTTTTTTTTTTTAATACAAGGTGTGCCCATGTATAGGTGATGGAACCATCTAATTTAATGCATCTTCACTATATACTATCTATATGTGCCATCTATCCGTCTAGTTATTGTTAAAACTATTCGAAAAGGAAATCCCTAATGTACGGGTATTAAGGGTCCCGTTTCATAGAAGCGCTGACCACCGACGCTGGTTTTTTTGGTTGATCCAGCGCCATTCAGGGGTAACAGCGTATCGTCTTCTTACGAAAAAAAGATTTCTATACAACAAGGATTGACAAGGATCGATTATTTCCCATCTTTCTGTGTTGGTCGTCGCTATATAGAACTATAATAAGAAGTAGAATCGGCTTAAACAAAGTCAAAATATTTACGGCTCAGAAAAATAGTTGTCCACCAGAAGGATTCGTGTTTCTAGTGCTGATTGTCAGATCAATTACGTGCGTTGTTTCGTTTTCTAGTCTTTTTAAATTTTTACGTTAATTTTTATATCTAAAATAATCCATAGTATTCCAAAGAAACTATATTAATTAATTGTTAAAAAAATTTCAAAATAAATTTTATATAATAAATTAACAGTTACTTATTTTTATAATATATTTTTACCAAATCTTATAGCACGCCACTGATCACAAATTTAACAAAATAAGGAAAAAACAAAATTATGCCCAATAACAATTGTTGTATTATATTAAATATTCATTTTTACAATCATAGTTTTAATCTGCTGTCATAAAATTTACGATTTTCTTTAAAAATAAGAAAATGTGATTTTCTCATAAGAGCCATGTTAAAGATTTAGTCTCTGCTAATCGCAGCCCGTTTTTTTCTCGTTTCTACTGGTTATAGTTCTCCATAGTCGCTGCTTTTACAAGCTAGCGCCTATCTGAAATGGGACATATTTCTTTAAATGTGATAAAAATCTAATTGAAGAAAAGGGATGTGTGTACCTACATACATATCTATACATATATGTAATTGTTCTACTAATTCATAATTAAGCATTGCCACAGGTGATAAAAAAACCCATTTGATTAATGAAGGCATTGTATTAAAATGGTTCCACTAACACTACTTATCAATTCAAATACATATTATGTGGTATTAAATACAGGGTGGCCGGTTGTTAATTTTTGTTTTATTGTAAAAAGATAGAAATCCTACTAATTTGTCTGATTTTCTAATTCATGATTACACCTAAAAAGGATAGCCAAAAGGCCTCGTTGTACCAAGCAGGTGTTGTATTATCTACTTTAAAAACACACAATTGAAATGTTCTAATTTTTCACACTCTATATACATATAATGTCTATTATAAGAAAAGAAATCATTATTCTAAACGATTCTTGTCATCATAGCAAATACATATGGGGATTCACCATACGTGTGTAAGAATTTGGAAAATAACAAACAATTGGCGGTTAAAGTGCAATAGCTTGGAGGAGTTGCAACTTTGAATGTGGTTAATTATAAGGTTGATAACAGCAACATATCATGATGCTCCTTTCCCAATTCGTAATCAAAATAATGTGTACCCTCCTGTATATCAATGAAATAAAATGACCGTCACATTAAATTCACTAAAAATTATTTAAACAATTCCAATTCCGGGTTTTGTAATATATACACACACACACACACACATACGTCTATCATACTAATGATGACGTCAAAAAAATAACAATTTTATCATTTAGAAAAAATCGCAAGCACATTTAAGTATTGTATGTACTATCTACTGTTTACTTATGATTTTATTACATTCTATTTTGATGAAACTGTTTTGTATTTGAAATTCTATTAATTGACGATTTGTTGATTTTTACTATTCATTCTTTTATGACGACGCGAGAGCATATTTTTATATGATTTTCAATTATTTTTCGTATAGTGAAAGTGGAAGAAAAGTTGTGAACGATCATTATCCATGTAGTTTCTTAATTCGTTATTCAATTGATTCCAATTTTCAGAAATATGTAGATGATATTTGCCTTGAAGGATGTAACCTGACCAAAAGCGTTTCAGTAACTGGTGAAGACTCCAGTTACGATTCGGATGGTGATAATTACTATGATGGTGGACAGCAACATCAACACAAGCTGCTACAGCAAGGATGCAGTAGTAGTAGTTGCAGCAGTCATCAGGATGTATCCAGAACAACTAGTGATACTTTGGCAGCTGAATATGCTGAATATGTGCAAGGGGCACAGCAACAACAACAACATGAAACCAGCCCAGGATATAATGCCAGGTGAGTGAAGCGAACGAGCAATAATGATAAAACTAAATTAAATAATTTACATATTTAATTACATATTAAACTAATTGAATGTTTCTATTGATTATTAATTAAAAGTCCATCTACGACGATTTCTAAAGAAGTATCTTATAAGAAGTATGTGTGTGTGTAGGTCGAACTAATCGACTACAATCATTCACATTATTCATCCTTGAAGAATAAACGAGGACGGGATCGTAGTGCTGCTGTTATTTCGTCCTTTTACGCCCACTTTATAAAACTCCCTTTATGGATATCACATGATTATTCTAAAATGGTTTATAGTCTCGTATAAGTTCCATTATTAGTCCAGATTTTCTTATTAAGTGGACTTTACAGTTGACAAGTTTTTTGTCGTCAAGTGTCTCGATGGCAAGTTTCTTGAAGAAAAAAACTGGCTTTATACAGTTTCTTTTCGACACATTCGATTAGATTAATAGATGCCAACGCAAGATAAATATATCTACTTAAAATAGATCCATCTCATATTTTAATACTTATCCTTACGGTAAATTAGCACAGTAGTTAAATATAATATTCATTATTAGATAAACAAAAATGGCCAAAGCTAATTTTTACAACAGTTTATTATATAGAATCATAAATATCAGCTATTCTCTTGAGAATTAAAGTTTTAATTAGTATTAGTATACATACATTTATACAAAATATTACCAAACTTGCCGACAATTAGCAAAAGAAAAATAGCGCAGAACCTACTATTTTCATTTTTTCAACAAGTACAAGTTTGTACAATTGTACAAACAAGTACAATATGCGCGTGCGTAATGAAAAACTTGTCAACTATAAAGTCCACTTTAGCCAACATCACCACAAAACTGTCGGTTCCTACGGATGAGTTCTGTCACTGTAATATTTATTCCCTGCGTTTCAGTAACCCCAGATTTCATAATACAACTTAAAATTTAGAACTACTGCAACCTACGTACATGTAAAACTAGCTTTTAAATTTAAAATCGAAAGTCTTTTATTATTAAATTAATTTATTACAGAGTGGAATTTGCATTAAAATTGGGATATACAGAGAAACATGTTCAAGCTGCCCTACAAAAACTCGGTGTATCACCAACACAAAATGAATTACTAGCTGAACTGATTAAATTGGGTGCACAGAAAGGTTGTGGCAGTTCATGTGATAGTAGTCCAACAGATAGTCTTGCTAATGATGGATACGGCCACTTGGAAAGGTAAAGATTTTTCAATATCAATCAAACAAGTCAGTACCGAATGATTTGTAAATTCATTGTAAAATAAATCTTCCTTATTTTTTTTTATTTTTTTCGTTTAGAGATGACATCCTTGATGGAAGCCATACAGTGACATTGAGGCCAATCGTTGTAGATGGCAGCAATGTGGCTATGAGTCATGGAAATAAAGAAGTATTTTCATGTAGAGGCATAAAGATCTGTGTCGATTGGTTTAAGGTAAATGAGAGAATGGAAAGCAACCAATGGGCATGTTGAGTAATAAAATGTGTGATTTTAGAATCGTGGTCATAAAGTGATAACAGTTTTTGTACCAAAATGGCGCAAGGAAGCACCTCGGCCTGATAATCCTATACGCGATCAAGAAATATTAGCGGAATTAGAACGGGAAAGATTACTAGTTTTCACTCCATCACGATTAGTTGGTGGTAAACGTATGGTTTGCTATGATGATCGATATATTTTAAAACTGGCTGCCCGAAATAAAGGAATTGTTGTTAGTAATGATAATTACAGGTAAATAGGTAAATCAGATATGTAAATAGCTGATTTAGTAAATATTAAATTTATCAGATTTATAGGAATAATAATCCACTAACCGTTCAGTTCAATTTTTAGGGATTTATGTCAGGAAAGTGTTGAATTCCGTAAAGTGATTGAAGAAAGAATTTTAATGTACTCATTTGTCAATGATCATTTCATGCCACCAGATGATCCATTAGGAAGAGGTGGTCCGACGTTGGATAATTTTCTAAAAATGCCAATGAGAAAAGTAACTACCTACATTTTATATGTATTTTTTGACTGACTCGGTGTCATAAAGCGGACCAGTAAAATTGTAAAATGCGATATGAAATAAACCGTTGGTTGAACGCGGAGTGGTGACTTCAGAACTGGTGGTTAATAATTCAATTTCTAGTTTTTTATTTGTTAAAAACTTTTATTTTACCAATGTTTCGAAGACACTATTTTTTCTTTCATCGGGGCTTGTATAATTAATAATCCAGCTAATTTAAATAAAACGTTAAAACTAACATATGTAATTTTTAACTATAACATTTTGCTTTATTTAAATCTGTTTATGAAAAAAACAAATAAGTATCGATTTTTTTGTTCAAAAGGGTGAGGATGCCCCGCCTCCTCCGCCATGTCCTTATGGAAAGAAATGTACATACGGCAACAAATGCAAATATCACCATCCAGAACGAGGACCATTACCACATAAAAGTGTTACGGAACGACTCTCTGAACATTGTCTACGACATTTACAAGCTAGAGAAAATAAGGAAACAGGTTTGTCTCATACTGATATAATACTACATATGTATATCGCTTAATCATACTGACTACATCAATGAACAAAGGATTATAATGGTTTGATGGATATATCTCTTCTTCTGTATATATTACCCATAATCTGAAATTGGCGCAGTTCACGAATGCCTTTCTATCGAAACATTTCTAAATATAGTGGACAAAAAATAAAACGGGTGTATTTATTGAGATTAAGATATATTTAAAGAAAATGTTTTAGGCATTTCATACACTTTTCATCATTTTTTTATAAAATTTAACTAAACTTAATTTTCCTTAAATTAGAACGATTATTATCATTATTATAAATTATAAACTTAACAATAATAACTTATGTATTATTCAGCCACTGATGATATTCGCAAAAATCCATTGGGTCGAACACGGTCCAATGTTCCCCCACCTAAAGAACCGCAACACGCAATCGTCTCAAAATCACGTAGTGTCGATAATGTTGGTGTATTAACACAGCAGCAACAACAACAGCAACAGTCATCTATATTAAATCAAGATTTCTCCACTTATCAACAGCCCACTGCACCACCGGAAAATTTACATAGAAAACTTCAAAGGCAACTCACATTGAATCCAAGCAATGATTCAAGGCTCGTTTCGCATTCAAGGCGTGGTTTTGCACCGCAACCGTTAAGTCCTAATCCAGGAAATTATTTAAATACATCAAGATGGGGAACAACAGCTGATATTCATCAGTGTGTTACTAGAATTGCTAGTGCTCCAGATTCGTATCGTGGTGGTGGTGGTGGAACACAGCAACAGCAACAACCAAGTGGTGCTGGATGGTCAGGAGGAATTCTGAATGCATCCTCTGCGACTGGTGTAAGTCGGTTAATTGTTATCATTTATCTATTTATTTGCTAAATCAAAATATTGTGTGCTTCAATTGATGAAATGTTTCTAGCAGATTCCATCCGTTCATCATATGCATCGTATGTCGAGTTGTTCAGATTCCCAATTGAATATTTGGTCAGGTCAACAGCATCAGCAGCAGCACCAGCAATGGAATCCAGTAGTCGTGGGTACACCGCAACAAGAAGATGCACGACGTAAACTTCATTATCATTTAGCAGCGATTTTTCCCGAAGAACAAGTACTGCAAGCGATGCGAATGTATCCGGAAGAAACAAATGCTCAAAAAATTTGCGCCGCCATTTTAGCAATGAGTGCACCAAAGGTATGATGATGATGACCAATGGTTAATCATTGATGGAAAATGAAACGAATGGAATTAATATGCATTGAAAGTAATTCAATGGAATAATTAATTAGTTTCGAGATTGTTTTTCGGTTTTCCATAGAAGGGTTGAGTTCCTACTTGATTCTTTATTCAATATAAATGTTGTAGTATGTACAACATTTTAATCTTATTATTTTTCGATTAATTTAATGTTAACTGTTAGATTTTAATACTTTGGATAGTTATTAGAAATTTAACAAGTACCCCACCCGAAAACCATACATGAACCTTCCTCAAGCCCTTCATATTGAAGAAATGTTTTGACAGAGTAAAAATGCATGATTTTTCGTTGTTTTATTATTATTATTAATACTAATGTACTATGGATAACACATACATACCTATTAAGCATAAAAATGCGTGATGTCATTGTGTGCACAAAACGAGAGAATTGGGAAAGCCGTCTTGGTCTTCCTTGGATTCCTCTTTGCCTTGCAATGAATCTCGTATAAATATATTGTTGATACTATGTATCTCTAGTAAAATTGCTGCAATTTGAATTAGTTATTTTATATTAAGGGAAAAATATGTACATTCATGTTGTAAGTTTATTTTAAACATTTTTTTCTTTAAGAAATATGCCTTTGTTGTTTATCACGAATTTTTAAATAGATACCTTACTTAGTAATGGAAATTTTTGATGTAACTTGCAGCTACAATGTCACAGATTATAAATAGCAAAATTCGAAATACCATGAAAGTAGCTAAAATACACGTGCTTTAATCGAAGAATTGTAGACAGAGTTTTAGGAGTATTTTAGAGTATGAATAATCTACGAAGAGAGAACTTTGTATCTGTCAAATCTGTGACTGTAATTTAATTTATAGATCCGTCCTAGTTCGAAATTTGAACGACGAAAATAAATTTTGCCCTAATTGCTTCTATAATAATCACCCACACATAAATAGTATGTAGGATAGAATATCAATATGATAAACTGAAATTATCAGAAAATTAAAGAGAAATTTAAAGTTTTCTTCTAATCGTAAAAATATGTCGGGATTTTTCTGAAAGTCAGTTGATTCTTTCAATTTCAATGTTCACTGTTCAGTCAATTTTGTATTGTAACTAAATCTATCGAAAACACTAATAGTTCTTGGAATGGTCTGCCCTGAAAAAACAATGCTCACAAAGATTTGAAATGCTGTTGTGTTAAACATGTTTTTCGTATTTGTTTTGTACATTTTGAAATAATTTTCAAATAGAAGTAATCTTATTAATAAAATTAATTTAAAAATTGTCTAATGAAACTCCCAGTAAATTAGAATATGCACGATTTCAGATCTCAGTAGCATCAGTGCAGAACACTAGGAAACGCCATAAATTAACAGTCGTTAGTTTTATTATAGATCAACTATCATTCGTTATAAGAAATTATAACAATTGCACTGTCTAGCAGTGGCGGCGCGTGGTCGTTTAATTTAGTAGTGCTGCAGGTTGATAACATTAAATATGATATTTTTTACATGATTTGCAGTTAGTGCTATCCGTAATAAGTGGATAATAATAAAAATGTATGACTTTTAATTACTTACCAAAAATAGAAATAGTCTGTTTTCTCAATTTATTCGAATACTTGTTTTTAATAAAACACAAAAAAGCACTTAAAATAATAAACAAAAAAAAACTGTTTAGTTATTTCACGTACTTTAAATTTTCGTATTCTTATAAATGAAATCCATACGTCGATTTTTTTTATTTGCAAATTTAGCAATTACTTTATTATGAAAATATATAATTTAATAATAAAATGATATAAATGATTTTTCTACCGTTAAACAAGCTAATGCGCATCTCTTGGGACATCGTACTCCTTTAAAATGTTTTTATTCTTTTTAATGTATAGCAGTTCCTGTCAGCTTCTGCGGTTGTCATATGCATAAATTTTTCCTCGAAACTAGCCGACGAAAAATTTTCGAATAATGTTCAAATATCCATTATAAAATATAAAAAATAATATAATACGTTTCGTAAAGCAACACGAAAGAAATTAAACTAAAAACTGAATTTATAGCATTAATGAAAATTTTCAATAATCATCAGTTACATTAAATTTTAAAAAAATCGAAGAATAAGCATATCCATTCAAATATTCCATAAAATCATCCTTTTCATCAGTTTTCCGTTTACCTATATCGGCATGCATATATATATAGGTATACATCATATGCTTGGCTGTAAAGCCAAGCTTTGTTAGAACATCATACCGCCGGACTGTGATCGTTGCAACACGGCATTTGTACCGCACGTCGCATCAACCCAGTCGATGCAACCAACAAGCATATGATTAATGAGGTGGATGGTGTACATCTGAGATTAATATTTTACATTATAATTCTAGTTTCAATTGGTATCAAATAAATAATTACTGATAATATTCGTAATCAAGATGAAAAAAATTAATTAAAATTTAATTTCTTATTTTATTTTGATTTTTTAACCAGTGCTGCAGCTCTGCAACCCTTATTGACCAACCGCCACTGCTGTCTAGTATTTTGAAACAAGTCGTTTTTATATTATCTTGTCTTTAAGTGAATTCATTGAATAATAATTGTCAAATAGAAAATCCATTGATATGTAAAAACAAGCACACGTATAATACATACCCCTTTTTTTATTACTATTTTGACTTGAACCATTTAAATGCGTGATCTTAGCTTTTCAAGTAGAACTTAATAAGTAGAATTGATCGTACTGTAAAACGAATTTGTATTTAAACGATGCAAGTCAAGAATTGTAGCAAAACCTACGAGTAGGTTCTATCGTAATGATAATTTCAGCCACTTGCACTGTGCATACATACAACCGATTGTTTTATTTCATACTGCGTATGACAATATGTAGGTATTTACTTTAAATAAAAATCAAAATTTTACAGAAATTATACAAGTGATAACCGAAATAAAAACGAGGGCAAAATACGTTATCGAACTGGCAACATTTAACACATTAAATTAACGAAAGAAAAGTAGAGTAGGTTTTTACTGGGCAGTATGGAATAGAAAAAGAAAAATTAATTGAAAATATGGTATCAGTTTTATTATTGACATCGTATTAAATAGATATATGTACGTACGAATAGGTAGACGATAATTGATAGTAAAGACGACGAATGTATTTTTAATTGAGCCTTTGTACGTTTAAGCAAATGTCAATTTAAGAATACACATCGTATATCGTTTTTTCTCGTCCCCAATTTAGTGTTCGTATTGTATTTTATTTTGGATTTTATAATTTTATAAATGATAAAAAAAAAGTTAAAATAAATTATGTTTTATTACTTATGTTGAATTTGTTTTCTTTTCTTTTTACAATACAAACAAAATTATTTCACATCACAGTATGAACATGGACAACGAAGAAATACTAATAGAACGAACAGTTCCTTTGATTTTTACTAGCCAAATTTTATAACCTTGAGCACGTTAAACTCCTTCTATTTGCTATTATTTGCGCACGCGTGAAATTATATGCACACAACAAGAGTGCGTGTTTGGTGGGTGATTATAAAACAAAAGAGAGAACAAGATACAAGTGTTTGTGACCCAGCCATCATGTGGTAATAGCAACGCCAATATGACTTTCGTTCCTTCAAATCGGATAACTACTAATAGAGGGCGCTCGCAAATGTAGAAGAATAAAAAGTACAATGTATGGAGAACTATAATATACATATATAATAGTATAATATATATTATAGTCCTTCATAGTAAAATGATAAAAAATCTAGTTTTATTCATTACAAATTGATATAAAAATGGTTTTAATATTCAATTAAACACTACAAGAGACAGACTTTCCAAACAATACAATTTTATATATTTGATAAAAGTATTACATTACATACATACATATTTCATATTTATTAATAGTAGAGAAGGTATACATAGTATAGTGTTTACTAGTAATTTCAAGTACGAGACAAAGCATGATATAAAAAATACATAGTTGTCTACTGCTTCTTCCAGAAGAATATTCGCGTTCTTTTTGTTGAGCAACAGCATCCATTTCGAAAACATCTTATTTGTTATTGTTCATCGCTTAATTAATATAAAGCCGAGATAATGGCTAAGTGAAGATTTCATAAAATTGTCGCGATAGGAGTCAAATTTATCATGTTGCTATCTACATCGACGCTTTTAAATAGAAGAACAAGATCAGTAATTAATTGGCTGATTAAATGTAGCAATAGGATAAACCGTTTGCCAGGAATTAAAGTGGTTAATATATTATCGAAAACAGATTATTGTACAAAATAAGTTTTTTAATTTATAAGTATAAAAAAAAAGGAAAAAAAAAACAAAAATATTACAATATTTATACAATAAATAGAATGAAAAAGCCATAATAATTATAATAATAATAATATCAAATAATCGCCATTTAATATTAGATACCTATTAATGTTGTAATACTGAATGTTTGGCATATGCACAACTACTATGTATTTGGAATTAATTCCTGCTATTTACATTTTCTCATCAATTTCAATTTAAAACAGCGCGTGTTAACAGTGTGGTTATTTTCTAATTCTTAAATTGTATGTATAACTTTTTTATTATCAGCAATGTTCAACACAATCAAGTTATATAAATTGGATAGAAGATTATAACATTGTCAGCATATTTCATTAACTCTAAGACTTATATCGAAAATTAAAGAGGAAAATAGGTCTCATTGCATTCTGCACAACGAATTTCGCTAATTTACCGCATTTTTCAAGATTACTGATAAAAAAGTTACGATCAACATTTATAAATCACTGGAAAATAGCCGAAATTATATTTAAGCTTAATTATAGGCCGGCAATAATTGGAATATTTAAAGTCATTCTGAATAATAAGTATCAAACTGATGACAATAGATACAATAATATAGAACATTAAAGATTATTAGACTAAAATCACATTATAGATAGAAGCAACCATAATATATTACGTTTCAAAAAATCTTTAGAAAAAAAGATATTTAAGTAGGTAACTATTATTTAGATATCTAGGGGGGGACGCCACTTGATCTAACAATGCCGTTAGTCTGAACATATCATAAAAACAATTAATCTCGAATCAAAAATCTGATCGTGCATTTCAAATTCTCAATTTAGCACATACAAAGAAGAAAAATTTACTCTAGATAGTATTAATTATAAATAACTAAATCTATTTATACAATATTTTAATCGAAAGTTGGACTGGATAAACAAATTAACCAATCGCAATAATTATCATTTTGACATGTTACTCTTTGTTTTGCCACATTTTCTTTACGTGCACTATCAGTTGATTATATTTCTTTATTTGCCAACTTCTCGCGGTTTTCTTTTATGTCACGCCGACGTCTCATTCTCACCCCAACCTTCTGAATCGCATTCACTATCACTACCCGAATCTGAATCACTGAATTCAACTGCTACCCGTCTAGCCAATATACTTGCCACATCATGTAAACCATTAACACCTCTATCTACTTCCTGTCTTTGTTCATTTTTCTCAACTTTTCGCAATTTAATTCCATCACGAATTGCCTAATAAATAATTCATATCTTGTATTAAACGATCAGCAAAAACGTAAGTGCTCTTTACAATTGACAAGTTTGGCATCACGCATGCGTATATTGTACTTGCCGAAAATAGGTTCTCCGCTCTTTTTTGGCAATTGTCGGCAGGTTCGGTAATATGTTGTATAAATTCATATATACCAACTAAAATTTTAATTCTCAAGAGAACAGCAGATATTTATGTTTATATTTAATAAACTGTTGTAGAATTTAGCTTTGAAAATTTTGTTCAGAAAATTGGCAACTGTAAAGCTGAACAACGATTTTTTCTACAAAAAACTAGTCAACTGTAAAGTCCACTTAAGAATATAACAAATAAAAGGTCAAAAATGCAAAATTTTAATTCAAAATCGTACACAATATTCTTTTAAAATTGAATAAACTGTATAAGTATGCAACATCACACTTACTTTTAATAAATCATTTCTTGGATCAACTAATGGCGGTCCCAATTTACTACTCAATACTCTATCCTTAACAGGGGTTAACTTCGGTGGACTAGCAAGGGCTTTAATTAAATCTCCATTTAAAATAGGACCAGCCGGTGGAGCATGAATATTTGTCGTTGGCATAGGTGGTGGCGGAGGGGGTGGTGGTGCTACAGGTGCCACTGGTGGTGGACTGCTACTACTATTACTATTATGTCTTTGAATGCTGCTGCCACTAATATTGCCCATTAGTGGTTTTTGATTAGCATTAATAATCTGTTTTGGTGGTGATGACTGTTTAAAGTCATTTAGTTGTTGTTGGGTAGGTGGCACAGGCGGTGGAGGAGGTAGGTCCTGACTATTACTATTGGTACTACTATTATTGTTATGGTTGATTAATTTTGGTGACGTAATTGATGGTTCAGGAGTACACGATCGATGAGGACTGTCTGATATTCGATTCTGGAATCAATATTCATTTCATTCAACTGAAAAATAAATCAATAAAAAGGAAATTACCATATGGGGTGGTAATCCATTCAGTGGTGGTGGCGATGTCGTTTCCGGAGGTGGTGGAGGTGGCGGCAGCTGCTCCCTTCCCGCGGGCATATTTCGATTTCTAGTTGGTGTCCCGGTTGTTGGTGTGCCTTGATTCGATGGTGGCGCCGGTGGTGGCTGACTAGGCCGTGATTTATTTGTTCGAGTTGGAGTACCACCGGAATATAATGATTCCGAACTGAAAAAGCGCAATATAACAATAAAAATCAGCTCATTTGTCACATTTTTCGAAAAAAAAAAAGTACCTCAACGGTCCTAAGCCGTACATGTCCTGTTGATATGGATTATGGTCTTCGGAATTGATAGTCGGGTTACTGTTTTGATATAATAACGGCGAGTGCATACCATCAGGATGAATCTCCTGTTCACGTTGATAAGATCGCCTAATTTCAATGGAATTTGGTCTTGGCGGCCTTTGAGATTCTTGCTGACCGCCATGTGGAATGTATCCGTCAACGGTATGCTCGTATAGCTGCTGTGGCGATCTATAAGTTAAAAAATACATCTGTAGTTCTTACGATTTGAAAAGATAGAAAAGAATTGGTCAGACTAAAGGCCTATGTTCAGTTATTAACGAATTTTGAAACTAGTGTCGTTTAAATGTCAATTGTAATTCGAACCTTTAATGTATGTATTCACCTGAAAAATACTTATGAGTGGACAGACTTTGCAAAAATCGTCTAAATACATTGTGGAAACGTGTAACATTGATGAAAGGTAAAATTGAACCAAAATATACATACAGTTAAATGCACCAGGATGTGATCTTACGTCATACTTAGTGTAAACCACAACATTATAACTATGATTTAGAGCAGTTTGTTTATATTAAATCGATGTTAAGTTTGATGTGTTCAAATATGGTATTGAAATGCAACGCCAGCAGAGTAAATATTTTTTCTTGATCGTTCAAGAAATGATTCAATAATATGAATCAATTTTACTTACATCATTTCGTAGAACCGTTTATTAATTTTTTTTTTTTACTATTTTCACATATTTGATTTGATTTTTCAATAAAAAGTAATTATAGTAGCGTTTTAATTGAAGGTAAAGTAAGTCGCTGTTGAATACACATAAAAAGCGAGACAAAAACTCACCAGTCTTGTCAGTTGCATACGTTAAACATATCGAATTAAAAGAATTAAACTAAATATTTGTTTATCTTCGTCTATACTTACGATATTAATCATATTTGAATAAATCTTAAACAATTGTATTTATTATTTAAAACAATTAGCATAATTGAGAAATTCTCGAATAATTTCTTGAAATTATTCAATACAATTAAAAATCTTAAATATAGTAAAAATATTTAAGATTAAAAATATCAATACAATTCCAAAAATAATTTTGACAACGTTGCACAGAAATTATGAGATAATAACTGGTGACGTAAGATCACATCCTAATGCTTTAAATTGTTCCTAGTAACTAAAAATTTACAGCTTCTCATAATACTTTACCTGTAAATTGTATTTTGCGGCGGCATAATATATTCACCATGATCCCTAGCAATTTGTTTCTGTCTCTCTCGTGTATTGTGAGGTTGTCTTACACGTTTTTTATGTCTATTACCACTCTGACCACCATCAGTTGTATTTCGTCCACCTCGGTGGCCTCTGCAAAGGCACATAATAAATAATAAACAACAGATTTACCAATAAACGATAAAACTAAAAAAGTGCAATGTCATAATCCATACCTATTTTTGCCCTTATCATGCATAACCCTTTCAGTATCATTCAACATTTCATCACGCCACAATTCAAAGAAATAATTCGGATCTGTATAGAATTTCAAACCGTCTTTTCCATCGTCACGATAGCAATTCAATTTATCTAATGGTGGTGGACGATCGCATGAATTATATGTTTCTAGCATTGCTGTTGGCATTGTTGCCCTTGAAAATATCTAAGGGAAAAAGAAATCGATAAAGTAATTGGCAAAGTAATCAATCTCCCAATGTTTGCAAGTACCTGCTGATCGAAAACGGTGGCACTTTTAAATGCCTTTCGCATATGTATATCTTGTAAACTAACTTCTTCCACTGTACTATCTAATTGTGTTACTTTTACTGATAATCGATCGATTCGTGCCTGCAATGAATTCGATCGATCATTTAATTGTTGAGCATCTCTAGCCAATTCACCAAATAAATCTTCTGCATGCCTAAGTGAAAAATAAAACGTTTATTTTCAATTTAACAATACTATAAATAATACTTTCAATTTACCGAGACAGAGAAGATAATTGTCGTACAGTATTTGCTAATGTGCCATTGGTGACACCTTCCAATTCAGATGGCAATGGTAAATCTTCAGGTAATGTACCACGAGTCACATATACGGGTTCGATAAGTCTTTTAGGAAATGGCATTTTGATTGATTTGTTTGGTTAATTTATCTTTGCAAAGCTAATAGTATTTATATGATTATGATCTAAATGGATCTACCCCTGATAAGGGGGTGGTCATGGTTGATACAGTGATAACTGCAAAGATTAAAAAACGTTATTATTAGCTTTATTGCAAATAGATAATATTTAAGATATAGCAACCTACGTCAAAGTTAAATTAATTTAACAAGCACCAATTTAACAAATTGTTTTCTTGATGGATAAATTTATTGAAATGATGAAAATTCACCAGGATGACACACAAAAATATATTCGAACATGTCGCAAAGATAAGATTAAAGTTGGGCTTTTAGGCAGCGATCTCATCTTCCCAACATGTACATACTCTTATTATATTACATATTTTTTATTAATGTCTTCCAGGATGTGAGTCATAAAATTGGGAGTGAATTAGGAGTACGCAATACAAATCTAACAGCTGATGTTTCTAATACATATAACAATATGCATTTACAGTTTGCACTGCGAAAAATGCAAAAATTGTACTACGTGCATATAAATAAAAATACCTACATATGCACTTTAATTAAGTAATTACAGTTATTATGAGAAGTGAAAGCATAGTAAAGCTTTTAACTGTAAATATTATTTTTATCAGCTGTAAATTGGAACATTGATCATGTATAAATAAATAATTTATTGCGATTTTTATATAGCCAATTTTATACACATTTTCCGACAATTTTCAATAATATTCTTATCATCAGTAATCAATTATCATAAATGTTTCATCGTTTAACATTCTAAACAGGTATTTCCTGTATCGATATTAGATTAGAAAATAAATGCATATAAGCAAGGAATCTGTCAGTATTCAATGAAATAAATCATTTAGATAATATATGTTACTATGAAGTAAATAAATGTATTTAAATAAAAATCTATAAAGTAATGATCTAATCGAGTAATTTAAATGTCAACTCAATATGAGAAAAGGCGAAGCACAGTTCGTGATTATTAAACGGTATGAATATCTATAATGCATGTTTACTTACATATTTATGTTCCGTTCTTATACTTAATGTACATTTTACTATCTAAATGGAAAATTAGAAAATATTTTCATTGAAGAACCACATTCAATTTTAAAAATAATTAAGAAAATGGCGATAATATATTGAAAAAATGGAAACAACAAGACTTCCTTGTCTTGTCAAAGTCTGATGGGAGACATAGTTGTCAAATGCAACTATACTAAAGCTGAAGTGAATTGTAAGTTGCCTAAGATACTTGCCCAGAATTGAAATAAATAAAACAATTTAATTAAATTTTATTTTTTTATACATATAAAACCCGCACCATTTTCATAGATCCATTGCCAAAACTTTCAAATAATTGAAAACCATTTATTGTGTATTCATAAATTTAACTGCAACTTTTCAATTAGCGTAAATATTTCTCTTATCTTCAAAACACTTAAAATGCAAAACTTATTATTAAAATTCGGAAAGCAGGAAATTAGAATCAATCGATATTATATACTTAAATATAGACACAAAGAAACAGTTATTTTTAACCAACAGTTCCTACGATTATTTTTATTACGTAGGAATTATTTAATAAAGCACGTTTTATTAAAATTTAAATTGATCAAATAGACTACGGGTGCTATTTTATGACTGCGACGCTTCTCGACGCCCAATTTCCGCATTAATTTAATCCATTCGAAATGAATAGTGAAGTAAACAATAAAGTGAATAATAGTGATTCTAGTTCAGATAATGACTCAGATAATCAAGACGATGAAAGACCAGATGATGTAGATTTCAAACGTGATAAAAGGGAATCCGCTTCATGGTAATTTATTAAGATTTCTTGAATGAATTAACCAATAATTTCGTGTATTACACTGTATAGGTGTGGGGTGGATAATGTAAATTCATCTCCACCCTCAACTAATTATAGAAAAGTGGTATGGCCACCTCCACAACACTATCAACAACAACCAACCACTTCCTATTTTGCATTGAACAACAGTCATTGGGACAATCCAAAGTTAGGCTCTAAAATGCAATTGTTTTCTTCAACCGGCTATTTCCTTGCTGTTTATCCTGATGGTACTGTTAAGGGTACAACAGATGAAACAGATCCACACAGTAATTAAATTATGTACAGTTTATACAATTTAAAATGAATATTGTCAGAAGAAATTTAAATGTTAAATGGCGCTGTTCTTATTGGAGAAAATATTTATCAGCTAGTTTTTCGAAATTAAACAAAGAAATTTATTAATTTGAACAAATGATTTGCTTGATTTTCTACTATAATTAATTTCGAATTAAATCAAAGTTGGGTCCACTTTATTTTAATATTATTAATTAATGACACAATTTATAAGTGCAACAATATTAAGTTCTAATAGTTCTAATAATCTAAAGGAAAAATTTTGAATGCAAAGTATTTCTGGATTGGTTACGAATTTTAATTTTTAACTATAGCTTTTACGAATTAGTTCATAACACTCTTTTTAAGTTGAATAAACTGCATATTTTTATGTATTTATTTTGATCTATTTGGGGCAAGGTTATTGTGAAACACTGGTATTAATGAATATTTCTAATTATACGCTGATGATTTCCTTCCTATTTCTCAGCTTTTCTGGAAATTGTAAGCGGCGGACCGCTATCAGAGCACATAAAAATCAAAGGAATGTTAACAAATATGTATGTGGCAATGCACAAAAAAGGTCGTCTATACGCAGAAGTATGTGTAAAATCGATGATATAAATTTAAAATTTATTCACTTTTTACTATTTATGATTCCAGACAAATCCAGACGCTGAATCGACTGTATTTATCGAATCCTTTCAACGTTCCTATAATACATACTTATCAAAAAGTTATGCCCATCTAGGATGGTATTTGGGGATAAAAAAATCAGGAAAATTTAAAAATGGTACCAAAACTAAATATGGACAGAAAGCTGTAAAGTTTTTACCTGTCAGAAAACGATTCGAGTGAAAACGAGGCGGGAATTGCAGTATTTAACTTAAAACGAATAAATTAAATAATTGGATATAGTCTTTTCGAATAATGATAAAATTAATAATACACACTACGTATTTAAAATTCGTACAGCGTTGCCAAGTTAAGAATAATCCGGATATTATGTGTCAGCAAAGTGATAATTAGAAAACTTATACTTAAGCCTATCATATGCTGATATTGATATTCAAAAAAATTTACAAATATCTCAAAATTATTATTCAAATGTTTAGATTATTTAGCCTAAGCTGCATAGTGCATATGTCAAAAATAATTCGCATTTTTAGAACCCAATTGATGACACAGCACAAAGGAAACTTGATGCATTTACTTTTAGTATTTTCTTTGTACCTACTTGTTTTTTTCTTATTTATAAATAATTTATATTTTGTTAAAATAAAATGGCTTTTAATAGTTTATATAGTTAAGGAATATATCTTGTATCTATAACTTTATCTAATTTTATCATTTCCTTTTCTACTAGATTAACTAGAACAACTTTTAAGTACAACTAATCTATATGTATAGTATGTAGATAATGTAAATGGAAAATCACATAATACGGAACAAAATAACAGAACAAAAAGATAAAGAGAGGAGAACAACATAAACCTTAAATTGCAACTTATTTATTTTTAATTGTTTGAGTAGCAGCATTACACTTCTGCTGCTGATCAACTGCAGTAATCGTCGTCATATTTCCTTCTGATGATTTAGTTGCTGAATTAATACTTGTCAGAGTTGTCACTTGCTTCATTAAATTCTGAACTGTTTCCTCCTTATTTTCCAATTGAACTTGTAGGAACAACACCTGCCTTCTAAGATCTGCCAATTCTCTTCTACTGTTATTATTATTATTATTAATCATCGATTGATCAATATTCGTATTGGAAGTACTTGTTAATAAATGATCAGTTTCTGCCTATAGTTGGATAATACCAAAGATACTTAAATTGGCATATTTCAATCAAAAATCTATACTGACCTCATTTAAAATCATTCGTAGTTTAATCAACATTTTCTTAATTTCCATTAAATCTTGGCGACAAGGCAACGCTTTTAAAATCCTTCCCAATTCATTATTGGAATTGTTAAAACTTGAATTCAAGCTTTCGATACTTGTCGATGAACAAATCGATTGGAAATCGAATCCTCTTTGTAACCAATTAGGTAAATTTAATTGATCTTTGGCATTGCAGATTGTCGATGAACATTTCGAAATTTTCGAAAATGATCTACAAAGTTAGATTAACAATTGTGTTGATCAATCACATGTAATCGATCAAAACTCATTTTAATGTTACTTCAGTCTAAGTAGTAGTAGAGTTATTAATCACGCATGTACAAATGCAACCCATGACTCCAATGATTTTAACCCTATTCCTTAGTAAAAGAAAACCAAGTATAGTCACATTCCGCTCACTGAAATGAAATAAAAATGTGCGCAACTTCGATGACATCCGATTCATATGTTTTGTTGGGCCTAACTTAAAAACATGGCGAATCAACGTTCAACATAATATAAAAAGTAATTGTTCTTAACCTATTTTTTTGTTCTTCATATTGTCACTTTGAATTATTTGATGTTGATTTTATGTTTTTTTTACTTTCTATTTTGATTTTTGAGTTTGATTTTATTGTCTAATAGGTAGCTTTTTATTTTTATTAATAGACATGTATGAATTAAATATGTAAGATCTATTATCTGCTTAAAATAAATATTCAATGTCAAAGTCGCACCTATTCTGACGTCATCGCGGTTTTCTTTAAAACGCATGTCCTGCGCATTTCTAGGCTACACTTGGTCTTCTTTACTAAGCTCTATACTACATACCTTTGAAAATCATTTGTGCAATTAGAATCGTAATCGATAATAAAATCATCACTGGCAATACTAATACAAGAGATTAAACTGTCTAAACTGCCCGACGACTTGTTTATGTTGTTGTTGTTGCTGCCGCTGTATAATTTGCTTCTCCTTAGTGATAATGGCGTTGATTCAGCTGACGTGAGGTTGATTTTATGTTTGACACTGGGAATCTAAAAAAAATTTAGAAAGGTTTTGAATTAATGATCTTCAGAGAACATAGATTAGATATAGTCTGTACAATCTAAAATGAGTATTAAGCAGACAACCAGTAAGAATAGAACCAACTTAAATTGAAAGTAACTAAAATAATAAATGATTTCGCGTTCACGATTACTTCAAATTATTCCTTTAAGATTCTACAAACTGTAGCTATTCAGTCATATGCGTGCGCGCAAAAAAAATGGTGAGATAAAACCTTGAATAGGCAAATTGATAATTGTGACATGATTGTTATAATTGTTATATTTCTGATTTATATTTGATTCATAAAATGAAAATGAGAGAAATTTCATCGGCTCAAGATCATCTAATAATTAAAGGCAGCAATGCAACAACCGAATAGCCTCTCGTTTGATTTGCTGTATTCTGTAGCAAAATATACTTATTCAATATATTCGTTTTAGATTGTACATGGTATACATGTTATACGTAGTTACGTACCATATCACCATTGTATCTCGCTGTAATTCTATCGCGTTGTTCATCACCGTGAGCTACTTGATCTGATGCTGATGTGCCACTTTTCAAAATTAATCCCGGTTGATCGGCAATTTCATCGTCAATTAAAAAATCTTTTTCATATGGTAATATTGAAGATGAACTGTGATTGGTAGGCGATTCAGGTGATTGATCGACTTGATTTAATAATTTTATTGGTATTGTATCAGTTTCGGATGAATTCAATGGACTTTCTAATGGAGACAGTTTCTCATCGTCCAATAAAGTGCCTGATGTGTAAAACAATAAATGGGGAAATATTTAAGCTATTAATTATTATTAATTAATTATTAATTAACTAACCGTAATTATTGAAGGCGATGCAGCTAAAATCATTATCAACGGCAGCTGTATCAGCTTCAGTTTCATCCTTTTCTTTTTCATCGTCTGAAAGCGTTTTATTATCCAAATCTAAGAATTTCGGTGTAGTTACTTTAGGTGAGGAACAGGCGATTGCGTTGTTGTTATTTTCTGTTTTATCAGTTTTTCCATTAACTATTATTTGATTAATACTGGATGTATCGAGTGCCATTGCTTCTCCTGCATTATTATCCTATTAAAAACAGCAATTAATTCAACAATTGAAAGATGAGACAGTATAGGTACTGAGACACCGTAATCAAACTATTATCTGTCTTATATCTATTAGGAAAAGTATAAGGAGTGTACAAAAGAAAAAAACCAGCTGCCACTAGGCGGCGCTCCGATCAAATGAGACTAAGTTTTTAACGTTGCTCTTATTTGAAAATTAAATTTTCTTATTTTTAAGGAAAATCGTAGATTTTATTGCAGCAGATTAAAACTATGATTGTAATAATGAGCGTTTGATATAATACAGCAATTTTTATTTAAAAAATGTTCATAATTTTGTCTTTTTCCCCCTTTTATTAATTTTATGATCAGTGGCGTGCTATTATAGGGTTGGTAAATATATATTTTAAATGTAATTTGTTAATTATTTAAATTAATTATTTTTTTATATTAATTTTTAATTGAGAATCTACTAATTAATTCATTATTTAATAGTTACATATGGTTTCTTTGGAATACGATGGATTGTTTTAAATATCAAAATTAATGTAAAATTTGAAAATGATTTGAAAACGAAACAATAACAATACACATCACTGATCTGACAATCAGCACTAGAAACACGAATGCCTCTGATGGATAGATAAATATTTTGAATTTTGTTAGTTTATGTTCTTCATAATCTCAGTAAGAATTGGCCATCGCCATTTGTCATTCAGATTGGAAGTTCTCAGATATGGGTAATTCGAATACCTATACTATAAGAAGACTAAAGTGCCTTTTACTGTAGATACATTAGACAATAAGTAGAGACTAATAATAAATTATGTACTAGATAAATTTACCCAACATAAATACGATGATGAGGAATCATCACTGTTCTCCTGAATTTCCTGGAATTTCAGTTTGAACAATGTATTTTCTATTGCCGATTTGCCCAAATTTGCGTTTGTTGTTTCAACTGGACTGGCCCATTTTGTGACCGGTTTTGCATGATCGACCAAATTTAGACATTTGAATACTGCTTCATGATGGCTGTTGTTGTTGCTATTAATACTGCGATTAAATGCCGTTTTTAATCCCAATTTGTCACCAGCATAATCTGTATTTAGAAAAAATGAAATGTAACCTGATGGTAGTAAAAAAAACATGAAAACCAAAACTAACCTAAAGTGTTGTTTTTAAAGAATTCTTCACGGGCTGCGTGTTTATCAAAATGAATTTTTTCGTGTTGCTTTTTCGTATTTATTAAAGTTTTGTCGTTTTTTGTTTCAATTAAACGAACTGGTTCAGGATGTGGTAGTTCCGTATATTGGAATGTATAACGATGAAGCAACTAAAATATTTAAAAAAAATATGCTCAATAGTATATTTTACTCAATTAATCATGGGATACTAGGTAGTATTTTTTTATTTCTCAGAATGCAGTAACTTGCTTATTAGAAAAATGAGAAATTACGTTGATTTAGCACAATTATTAGCTCCACAATGACCACCCTGTATAGTATATTCAACAACGCCAATTATTTAGTGAGTTACCTGCGATTCTCCACTCGTTTCTTTCTTCTCTTCAGTTGCTGCTTTATTACTCTCATCATTTTTAATTCTACTTGATCCAGCTGATTTTACATGCGGACGAAATCCAAATCTGATTTAACAATTAACTATTTTATAATTATAATTTTAATTCTTTTCTATCTTTTACCTGTTTGTTGTTTCAGTTTTTGGTGGCTGAACATTTTTCGGGATTATTTGCGGTTGAATTTTATTTGATTCTGATTTAGTTTTAGTTACTGCTGGCCCTGTAAGTGAATGCATTATGAAGTTAAAGATAACAGAGGAACGAATAGATTCTGAACTTAGTAGCTCAAACTTACCATTAGTAGTTGTAGCATTATTGTTACTGTTATTATTATTATTGTTAGTATTAACAGCAGGATGTTTAAATCCAAACGATGTGGCAACACCTTTACTATACAACTGTTTCTTTTTTCCAATCAGTTTCTTTTCATTCACTGCTAACAATGATGATGATGGTGATGATGGCGGCAGCTCAACAATATCTAGTTTTTTCACTTCCCAACTTTTCTTCTACAGAAGAAAAATGTGAATAAAATTTGAAAATTGCCCAATTCACAGATAAGTAAAATTTAAAGTTAAAATAAGTAAATCAAAATCAAAAAGATCAATTAGAATTAGTGGTGCCCTTGTATAAACACCCTGTATTGAGAATGACTTTGATTTAATAGTTGTATTATAGTATCACCACAAGAAAGTAGAAGAAAGGTTAAATCACAAAAGAATTAATTGCACTTTTGGGCATTGTTTTGAGTTTATATTATCACTTCCGGATAATATATAATACACCGATTCTGCCTAACATAAAAAATCTGCTAAAATAAAAGAAGTGCGCAGAATCATGGACGCCCAGGTACGATGTTATCGTCACCACTACTTGGGGATTCAATTTAATATGAATATTTTGAATCTTGGAGAAATTGATAGCTTACTATAATTTAAGGCAGTTTGCTAAAGCAAATGATTTTACGTCACAGTTATTAGACCATAATTTTTGTGCAACATTGTCAATATTATTTTTGGAATCTTCCAAAAATACGGCAAATAAAATAAATGCAAAAATGTAAAAATGTAAAATGCAAAAAAACGGAAACCGTTCCAAAATATTTTGGAACGGTAATTGTTCTAAGTAATAAATACAATTGTTGAAGATTTATCCAAAAATAATTAATATCGTAACCTACGATTCGTAAGTATAGACGAAGATAAGCAAATATTTATTTTAATTCTTTTAATTCGATATGTTTAACATATACAACTGACAAGTCTGATGATTTTTTATCTCATCTTTTATGTGTATACAACAGAGACAAATATGCTTTCAATTGAAACGCTTCTATAATTACTTTTAATTGAAAAATCTAATCAAATCTGTCAGTCAGGGAAATAGTAAAAAGTAAAAATAAAGAAATTAAACAGCTTTACGAAATTATGTAAGTAAAATTAATGCATATTGTTAAATATTAAACAAATCTTGAACGAACAAGAAAAAATATTTATTCTGTTAGCGCTGCATTTCAATACCAATTGGAAATTGGAACACATCAAATTTTACATTAGTTTAATGTAAGCAAATATCTCTAAATCATAGGTATAATGTTGATATACTATTTTTCACTAAATATGACATAGGATCACATTCTCGTGCATTTAATAATTAAATTGAAACAGTTAAATTAAATTTTACTTTAATTGTAGATACATAAGTATCTTATCAATATTGAGATATAAATATAATGGATAAATACTGAAGAAGTTCTTATCAAACTGAACTTCAGTCATTTATTCCCCCCTTTCCCCGCTATTCTAAGTCCTATTCTAATCTTTGCTAATAAAAATCAACATAAAATAACTAGAAGTGAAAAGGGCCACCCGGTATAATTAAAATAATATTCAATTTATATTTTATAGTATACTACATGAACTTACTAAAGTATTATCCTTGAAATTTTCCATATACTCCTTTTTCGGAAAGACAAGTGACTTCTTTTTATTTTTTTTAGTTTTTTTTGTTGGTGTTGTTGCTGCTGTTGTTGTTTTGCTATGTGACGCAGATTGGCCCATGAATTTTAATAAATAAAAATTGGTGTTCGCTCGCTCTCTGGTTAAAAATAATAATTATTCATAAATAAGAATAATGATTATCAATACATAATTATATCTACTTACCTTTTTATTTAGAATTAATAAACAAATTCATGTTTTTTACTCATAAAAAAACTAGCAATTTTAAACAGAATCTCTTTCCACCCTCTAATTGATTCACTGGATATTCCATTTTCTATAGAATTTGCGCAGTCTCATGGAAAATCGATGGAAATGCCTTTTCGTATTGTATCTGGTATAAAATATCCAGATCTCTATGGAATACAATGTAACGCATTTTATAAGCGAAAATTAACTATATTGCTCTTGTTTCACATAATTTGTTCAAATTTTTAGTTTATCTTTCATTATGACTAAAATTCCTTAAAATTGCATGTTTTTTTATATGATTTTTTAAAACAAACAAATCTTGAAATAAAAAAAAAATTTATATGAAAATGTTGTAGTCAGGCAACCAGTAATACTTCCATACCACTAAGGTTTGCTTGTTTTCTTTGCGCCAAATAAAGATGAAGGTTATGATACGTGTTTGAATTGAAACTTAATAAAAGTGTAAAATGATCACCAAAACAGTTTAAAAACTTTAAATTTAAAGTATTTTTGAGTTTATTAACAATCTCATATAATATAACAGGTGCAGTTCAATTTTTTGATGAAATTTAAGGCGCCGTAGTCTGACTGTAAACTAAAAAGTTTAAAGGTTAAATTAGTTATGCTAAATTTATATCTGTACGTTTATTGATCCAGAAATGTTGGCTGTGCTGTGACTATAGTGACTATAGCGCCGCAAATAATCGTTCATTTTCACATATGTATCCACATATTTTTAGTGAATAAATTTAGTACGTGACTCATGAAAAATGTATATCAAGCAATCTAGATTTTTCGTTGATTCAGAAATATATAGCCTACTACTTACAAGTATAATGATTATCGAAAAAATATTTAATTACGAATTACTTGGTATATCAAGCCGAATTAATAATTATTTTCAATTTAAATTAATTAATAATGGTTTATGTAATTGTACATTATGGATGGTTATTATATGGGGTATTGTTTATAAAATATTCGACTTTTATTTACAGGTAAAAAAATCGTCAAATTAAAGGGTTAGTAGCAGACACTAGTATATTCAAATTTCTATGTTTTTCAATTTTTCAGCATTATTTAAAGAAAACTGGATTTAAATATTACATATGCCAAAGATTAACCAAAAGCTTCTGGTCAATATTAACTTATATTCTATTAATAATCTATTTCTTAGAAATACTCATTATTAATAATAATACTGGCAATAATGAATTACTTTTCACTACAAAATGGAAGACACAAACATTGCAGAATACAACTAGACATCAGCCAAATTATCATTTAATTTTTGCACTAATTAGTTTATGTGCCTTTTATTTAAATTCAATATTTTTACGAATAATCAAATTAAATTCATCATTTATTGCCTCTACTAATGGCGTTACATCATGTTTGTTGTTTTTAATTACTGTGTGGGCCTTTGCAATTGAGTAAGTAACAGAGTAAATCTTGTTTCCGATAGAAAACAAGACGAAATGGCTCACCAACTCCAACTTTATCGCATCAAATTAAATAAATAAATCTTTTATTTCAGACATGTGGAAATACCATTAATTTTAACCATACTAATCGGAATTCCAGAAATTCTAACTGAACTCACAAGAATATATTTCAGTAGCATAATATGCAATCGGCATAATCATAATAATATCAGCAGCAATAATTGTTTAGTTAAATTGTTTCAACCACTATTCATTCTAAGTCAAATTGTGTGGTAAGTTAAGTACACTTCGATTAGGATGTACTATGGAGAATTATAAGGAGTGAATACCAGAGAAAAAAAACGAGCTGCCATTAGGAGGCGCTGTGATTAGCCGAATCAAAATCTTGATTATCTATTAATCTTAGTTATATGGTTTCTTTGAAATACTATGGATTATTTTAAATATAAAAACTAATGTGAAATTTGAAAATGATTTGAAAACGACACAATAACATGGCACGTCACTGATCTGACAATCAGCACTAGAAACACGAATCCCGTCTGGTGGACAAAAAATTTTTTGACCCGTAATTATTGGGACTTGTTAGGTCGATTCTACTCGTTATTATAGTTCTCCATAGGATGTACTTTAGTGTGCTATACTATAATAGGTTTGGTGCATGATCAGTTAGTTTTACAACGGTATTATTACTTTGCTGGAACAAAGCTAATAATTTGTTTCATTATTTTATACAATTTACATTACTAGGTTAATCATATATATAATTGTGATACCTGTCCGATTCTTGTTACCACTTCAGCGGCATCTATGTTATAATTTTACATTAAGTCAAAGTTTGATGTTTATATTATTGCTATTTTGGTTTATTGTGGCAATTTATCAATCGGTAATTATTTCATTTAAAAATTTTAAAATCACTGGATGTTTTATAAAGTATTGGCAGCCATTAAGAGGTGAATTTAGAAATGTGCAAAACGGAATAATGAGAAAAAAAGAGGCAAGTGGCTCTCGTTGTCTTTGGATAAAAACTACATTACTTTTATAGATTTCTGGAATAATAACATATAAAAACAGTTCTAGTTTCGCAACTTATAGAAAAATATTAATATCATGATCATATCATATGAATCTGTATGAATTATATTTTATAATGCATCCAGTTCCTCTTAAATTTAATTAATATTTAAGAAGACTGCCAGTCACAAGACCAATTTTATGACAAAAATCAAAACTACACCGAACTATTCTGAGAACTTCCTTTCTTCACGCATAATCTCATTGCATTGCCATTGAAGATCCGATATTGTTTATAAAATTGGTACCTATCAATTGGCAAAATGATATTGTAATCAGTTGTAAATACTTAATGACGTCAATTTCAGGTACTGCTCAAATTGTTCTCTCACTGGTTGTACCACAATAATCAAAATGCTGCCACTAATAATAATGAGAATTCAGATAATAATGATGATACCACTGAAAACGATAATGATAATTTATCGACAACTAACTCTAATTATTATGACCTTTGCTATTCGAAGAATAAATTTGAATGTGCATTATTTCCAGAACAACGTTCCGATGCTAGTTATTTCTTGAGTTTGCTACGTACTGAAATGAAAATCAGAGAGAATGAGTACGTATATTAAAATAGCGTAATAGAACAGCAAAAAATTGATTTAAATTGTGTCTTGTTTTTAAGGCGAATTGCAAAAAGAAAACCGAAAAACAGAGGAGTTGTCTTTCAAACATTAAAATGTAAGTAGGCGACAGCAAAACCCTCTCATTCTATACTGGAATAATCAACTAGAACTGCCATTGTTATCTTATCAAGATAATTGCAAAGTATTGGAGTAGAAAACAATTTATTCTAGCAATTATTTTTACTTAGGTATGCTTGCAATTAAGAAAAAACGTAAAAATCTCCAACAACAATCATCAGTAACTAGTAGTAATAACAATAATAATGGTGACAGTGATAATAATGAATTAGATTCAGATTCAGATAATGCAACTGCTGATAATAATTCTGATCATGGAATAAATCAATCAAAAAATGAAGAAGCAAGTGATTGTGAATCGAAAATTGTTATTAGAATTAGGAAAGAGAGTGAAGATGATAAAGTTAAAGAAATGGCTAAGGAGCTGAGCAACGACTAAAGGCGAAAAGAAACAAATCAATTAGTTGAATTTATTATTACATAAATATTTATATCATATAAACCAATGTAAATACTTTAATTTATTGAAATTCATATTAGTTTATTTTATAACCTACATCCAAAACTATAAGATCGGTTTAGGAGAAATCATTGCAGTTTCAAATAAATATATGGATCTAAATACTATGGAGGACTATTAGAGGGAGGAGAAATGACTGTGTAAAAGTCAAAATATTTCCGGGCTTGAAAACGCTACCGTTAATATGTTCCCGACGACCAAAGGAATAGTTTCGACAATTACCATTGGCGGTGTATGTTCTTGTCTTGTTTTTGTTTTAATTTTCGTTTAAACTTAATTTCATTATTTAAATTATCTCGTAACGTTAGCATTTAAAATGTTCAGCCACAAACGTTGTTTTTTTGCGGGAGTTGCAAGACTGAGCTTCCCATTGGACAATAATTTAAAAATAGGTTTTCTACGCCACTGATCGAATAATATTAAAATTTAAATAATTACACAATGAAGCTTGCTTACTGCTTAATTGGAAATTGATTTATTGTATTAAATAGTCCGATAACACAGTCATAGCTTTAATTTTTTGTATTACAATCCTTGATTTTCCTTAACATTTAGAAAATAAAATTTCCCATAAGGACAGTGTTACATTATGTACTAGTCTACTCCAGCGCTAACTATTGGGTACCTATTTTTTTTCTCGTTTTCCCTCCTTTTAATTCTCCGTAGTAAGGGCCTATTCATGCATATATCTGAATTATGTAACAATTACCATACATTTGCAAATATAATTTAATCAGAGTTTCCTCTTCCTCACTTACGACTCAGAACAGTTAATTCCGCTCAATTAATTAATCAAAGTTAAATGTAATTAGATTAATAATACTTAAGTAGGCACACAAACACAGTCAAATAATAAAACAAATGCCGGCTATAAACAACTAATAAAATTCTTGCATATATGTATATGAAGTATTAGTGAACTTGATCAAAATTAGGAAAAAACGATTCGATTTCTTCTAATAACAATGGATTTTGATCAGGTGTTGCCAATTGTTGGTGAATTTGGCCGTTACCAGAAATTGATTTTGTGGTTTGTTTTATTACCAGCAGTGTTTCCATGTGGTTTTAGTGCATATAATCAATTATTTATGACAAATGTTCCAGATCACTGGTGCAAATTACCAGACATCAATGGCATAGAAAATCAATTAATAAAAGATATCAGGTAGAAACTAGCTGCGGTTTAAATTATATGTAATTGTGTATGTACGTTTATGATATTTTCTGTATAGTATCCCAATTGAAACTAGAACTGGAAAGGAACAGTACAGTCAATGTTTTATGTATGACAATTTGAATTATTCACTCATTTTCGCTACGAATTTCAATAATAATACAGAATATAATTTAACAAAATGTAAAAATGGATGGAGATACAGTACTGATAATATACAACGATCCGTTATCACTGAGGTATATTACATATAGTCTAAATCATTTTCATAAATTAACATTTGTTGCTATTTTCTTGTACAAGAAAATCGAATGCCAATTATCTACTCTCAAGCACAACTACTTCGTTTGATTTATGTTGTACATGAGCATGTGCATTACTGTAATTTCTGTTGTTTTTCTTCGTTCATTTCATTGACCTGTTTGATGTTATGTACGTGTATTGTTTTGTCCATAGATATACTTATTTAGTACAAATAGATAATTGACGTAAAAGTTAATGAAAGTAGAAAAAAATTACACGTAATGTAATATTATTACATTTGTACTATAGTTACAATTGTAAACTATTAATGTAATTAAATCTAAATGTTGATGTATCTTGTTATCCATCTATGGCCGCATGCATAGTCTCACAATTAAGTAAGCCTTAAGTATTACTTATTAAAGTAATATACTAAAGGTACTACCTTTATAGTATACATATATACTATATATGCGTATATAATATATATTCTAAAACCAGATAAATCCTATACTTATGACAAGTCTTCGTTGCTATGATTACTCATATATTGTATGTATGTATGTTTGTGTAAATGTATGGGTAATGATGGCAACTAAGACTGGTCAAAAGTGTAGGATTCATCTGGTTTACCCATTACGTATAGTATACCCTATAATATACGTATGGTATGGATAATAAATCCATTTATGGTCGTATTCGTAGTTTCAAACTTAAGTAACTCGTAAGTATTACTTATTAAAGTAATACTTCACAGTCACATTCACTGTACATAGTCGAATAATTGAATACCCTTAAATAAGTGCTTACTAAAGTTTAAATTGCATATGGCAGCACTGAAAAATTCGGTTGTCACATGATTATTTTATTAAAATTTCAAATTAACGGCTCACTTATTGAAAATTATTCAAATGATTAAAACACATTTTTATTTTACTGTTAAAAAATAGAAAGAGGCTTATACGGTAAGGCAAAAAAAATGATTTTTTTATATTTCTTATAGAATTCTAAATAATACATAACACCTGTTTTTATTTGCTAGTAATCCATCAATTTTTTTCCTCAAATTGATGGATGAAATGTAAATATTATAGTAAGTTATTATTAAAATAATTGTACAATATAATAATATATTCTCTGCTAAACTAATAGGGTATATTTAATTGTATCTTTTAATGATATGGTTGAGAAATGCCCCTTAAATCACCACTAACAACCTGAAAAAATTGGGATGTGTAACTGATTATTGATTTAATCATAACATCAATTGTTATGATTACTATAATCCAGTAGCATATAGAATCCCAATGCCACAAGCAACTGGAAAGGAGTTGATATACCCCGATCGTTTCCTATATTTAAAGTGTTTATTACCAATTAATAAACTTAATTGTCACACACTTCCTTTCGGAACTTTGCACAAATGCATTGGTGCAATTTCTTCATAACATTCCAAGTTTCCATTATTTATGATCCATGGATTATCCATGCCCCTTATATAACGTTTTAGAATTCTTGGCATTGATAATAGCTCTTGCATATCGCACGTATACATACCATAGAAAATCTCCCATTTTCAATACAAATATACACATATTGCAATGAAAGAATCAAAAAAGTGTTGTAAAGTCTCTGTAACTCTATTTCATCTTGTACCTCATTCACATGCTATAAAAGATCTTCTAAATCTTGCATTTAAAATTATATAATTGAATACTTTATAGAGTTGATGAAAGCATAAAATACAAAAATTGAATATAACCTAACTAAAATTAACTTCGGGTTTGTAAAATGGACACTTTGATGTTGACCGAAATTTTGCTTTTTGATCTCAAAAAACACCTATCGATGATTATGAAACCGATTTCTGTTGCTTCGTGACACATAAGTGGAAAGGGACTTTTGAATAACGACTATGAATACGACCACTAGTTATGGTCATACAAGTGGTCATGATTTTACCATACAGGTTGGATCAAGTGCGCATGCCCCCCGGTTGTCTATGTTGTTTGATTGAACGTAAAATGTCAATCGAATATTTTTCATTTTTCTGTTTCTCATTCGGTACTGAAGACGAACCTAAAGTTCATACAATCTAAACTGAGCATGGTGCAATAACACATTAATGCCAGTTTGTAGTTGTCCCAAGTTACAAAATTCTTTTAATAACGGAAACAACTGCCTGCGTCTGTAATTTTTACTCTTCTTCTACAATATATTATAAATACACCATAAATACAGTACACTAATTATTCATTTTTAGTGGGATTTAGTTTGTTCAAAACGTATAATACCAACAATTGCATTAGTTTTATTTGGATTCAGTGGTTTGATTGGTAATTATATTTTTGGTTACATTCAAGATAGGTTAGGTCGTAAACCAGCATATTTTATCTATTTATTGGTACAGTGTGTTTTTGGCATTGGGACGATATTTGTTGAAAATTACTATTTCTGGATTGCTTTCCGAATGGGTGTTGGATTTACGGTGCCCGCTATTTTGGGAACACCTTATGTACTAGGTAAGTAGGTAGGTATAGTGTGTTCCAACAAATAATGGTAACTTTTTTATGTAAAATATAACTCGATAATGTAATTACTGTATTGACTGTAATTTAAAGCAATAGGATGTGATTTTACGTCACAATTATTAAGTCATAATGTTTGTGCAATGCTGCCAACATTATTTTTAAAATCGTATTGATATTTTAATCGATTTTATTTAGAAATTTTTAATTACAGTAATTGTTTTAAATAATAAATACAGTTCGTTAAGATCTATTCAAAAATAATTAATATCGTAAGTATAGACGTAGATAAACAAATATTTACTTCAATTCTGTTAATTCGATATGTACAACATATTCAACTAATTCAACTGACAAGACTGGTGAGTTTTTATTTCGCTTTTTGTGTATGTACAACAGAGACAACTATACTTTCAATTGAAATGCTCCTATAATCATTTCTTAATTGAAAAATCAAATCAAATCTGTCAAGAAAATTACAAAAATAAAGAAATTAAATAGTTCTAAGAAATTATATACGTAAAATTGTATCATATTGTCAAAAATTAAAGAAATCTTGATCGACCAAGAAAAAATATTTACTCTGCTAGCGCCACATTTCAATGTACCAATTTGAACATATCAAATTTCACATTCATTTAATGTAAAAAATGCGCCTAAATCATAGTTATAATACTTATAATATTAGTATACTGTTTTTCACTAAATATGACGTAAGATCACATTTTTTTGCATTTAACTGTATGTGTTATTTCCCATATAGCAATAGAACTTGTTGGTCCGAAAGACAGAGCAACAGTAATGATATTAATCAATATCGCTTATTCTCTATCCCTAGTTGCTTTGGCAATTGTGGTTTGGGCAATTAGAGATTGGAGGTAAATAAATGTCAACGTACATGACATTTATGAATTCAGTAGATAGTTATTTTTTTAGGCAGTTAGCTTTAGCCACAACTGCGCCGTTCACATTATTATTTCTAACATGGTTTTTATTACCAGAAAGTCCAAGATGGCTAATGGCACGTGGCAAATATAAAGAAACTGAGAAAATATTGAAGACAATGGCCAAGTAATTGAATATATATTAAAGTATAGTCTATTCGAGTTAATAGTGCATACATAGAACTCCAGTGAACGATACCTCTAAGTACGAATAGTTGATATTGACTCACTAAATTATGTAACTTTGAGTACATTAGGTCCTCGCCCCCCTATATTGTAGTTTGTCGAATTCAATGTGAAAATATTAAAAACAAAATTGTAATTCGCTGATTAAAGCCCAGTATGGGGAGATGCTACTTTTAATATTGCTTGAAAACTAACAGCTTGAGACGTGTACATTCTGTTCTAATAATAGTCAATTTTCATTTAGAATCAATAAAACATCCAACAGTGAAACGGAAATATCAAATTTATTTGAAAATATGTTAAAAGGAAAAACCGCAGAGAATGATGACACTAATGATAATTATGGTATTAAACATTTATTTCAATTACCAAATCTACGATGGAAAACAATAATTATAACATTTTTATGGTTTACTAATATCAGCGTTTATGTAGGATTATCATATTATGCACCAGCATTAGGTAATGAAATAACTATACAGACAACTGTACGTAACGTTATTTGACATTTATCTAGGCGGTGATGAATACTTGAATTTCTTCCTGGCTGGAGCAGTCGAATTTCCAACTTATCTTTTTCTATGGCCAGCCATTGAACGACTTGGTCGACGATGGACATTGTGTACTAGTATGATTATTGGTGGTGCATCGTGTCTAGCTACATATTTCGTACAAAATGGTAAAAGAAACTTTCAAATAATAATGTTTACAAACCCCAGTGACAGAAAAAAAACGTCGCACAATCATCTAGCGATTTCAAATTATTACATATAGTATTCATTTAAGATTGTATAGAGTATATTGCATTGTTTTTTTTTCAGATTACGTTGTAACATTAGCATTATACTGTATAGGAAAAATGGGAATATCATCATCATTTGTTGTTTTACCATTAATGGCATCCGAATTATATCCAACTGTTGTACGTGGATTGGGAATGTCAATGAGTTCAGGAATTGGAATGCTTGGACCAATTTTTATACCATTAATAAATTATTTGGTAGGTTTTCTAGTATTGTGTCATAGAATACAACAAACTAGAAGAAACATTATGCGTTTTTTTTCTTATTGATTTGTTTCACTTTAGTCATGGCCTTGAGCTCATCAAACTCCTCCCTAGATATTTATCTGAGCAAAGATAACCAATAAAAAAAAATTAATATATCACAATTGTCACATGTGGCAATTCAAGATTGGGTTTTTCTTTGTATATGCGACTTCTGTCATTTGCATAAAAGAAAACTTTACACGGAATGCCTCTTTTCAATTGTTGTATTCTGTGGTTAGACGGTAAACATGGTGTATTTTAATAGATGTTTATGCGAGTACTTCCCTATAGCCATTTTAAATTGAGAACACCGCCCATGTATTCTAAATAATGATGATATACTGAACTCAATACTTTTATTCTAACTTGAAATTTTCCATTTGTTTAACGTACTATATAGGGTTCAACTATACTAACATTACCATTAATTCTAATGGGAATAATGTTAGTTAGTGGTGGTGTTTGTTCATTATTATTACCGGAAACCTTAAATCAACCATTACCTCAAACAATTGCCGATGCCGAACAGAGTCAACTTGATTTCTTCGTTTGTTGTGTACCACCGCAGAAAGATATTGATTTTAATAATAATAATAATAATCATTATGACAACAAATGTTATTATTCAGATATGGATTTGTAGAATGCAAATAATTTATTTATAGGTATTTAAAACAAACTACAGGTGCTTTCGATGTGTGTATTTTAAATACAAATGTATATTTAGGTACAACATATACATAAACATATTGCATAACATGTAATTGCAATTAATTCTAATTAATTTATTATAATTATGGCTAATAACATATGTAGGCGGTTCTATACACTCATATAAAAGTCAATAATATTTTGACAAAAAATACCGATATCAAGTTGGCACAGCAGAAAAAATATATAATTTTACATTACTTTATTAATTTAATAATTAAGCACATCTTATATAGTAGCTTTAGTATAAGAAAACCAAGTATAGCCACTTTGCTTACTAAAATGAGAAGAATGTTCGCAACCTCGATGACATCAGACCGTAAATGTTTTGTGGGGCCTAAACTAACCATATGTTGAACTAACGTTAAACATAATATAAGAAGAATTTTTTCTTAATCTATTTTTTTCTTCCTCATATTGTGACTTTGAATTTCTTTATGTTGATTTTATGTTGTTTTTTTTTTTAATTGCTGTTTTGATTTTTGAGTTTGTTTTTACTGTCAAATAGGTAGCTTATAATGTTTAGCAATAGATATATGTAAATTATAGATATTAGATATATTATCTGCATAAAACAAATATTCAATTTAAAAGTCGCGTCTATCCTGGTATCGCGGTATTTGTAAAAAGCGTGTCCTGCGCGTGCTTATACTTGGTTTTCTTTTACTAAGATAATACCTATAATTTATAATAATAGATAGATAGTTATAATAATAATTCACAAATCAGTCTGATTTATTATTCTAAATTAATTCTGCATACATATTAAATAAAAACATTTTAGATATCTTATATCTTGTTTCACTCTGTATAATAAGCTTCTTTAATTGTTTTGTCTACATAACCTGAAAAATAAGAAAATTCTATGAATACGTTTTGTGGATAGAAAACAATAAAGTAACAATAAGCCACATATAATTAAATTCAATTAAATTGAATTATTAGATTTCATTCTTTTTATTCCAATCTCGTTCTGTATTATAGTATAGAGAGAATGTACTTGAACACAATTATCTGTTATTATTATTAGTTTCGTTAGGATGTCTTTTAAAAAATAATTGTCTCTTTGTTTCTTTTCCTTTTTAGTATCTAGAAAAAAAAATGGTCGCTCTTCTACTCTGAAAAATTCAATTCTCATTCAATGTCAGAACTTATTGTTAGAACGAAATGATAAGAAATGTTTCTGACAGGTTGACAGTTTGTTTTCTATACGCAATTAATTTAAATTAAATTAATTTTACTCAAATGTGAATGCTATTATTATTTTAGTATACGAGTGGAATCTACTGGATATTTCCGGATAGAAATCCTAAATCCATTTTCTATTGATTCTACATGGTTTATCTTCATTTATCATCAAACTGAATACTATTTTGTATAAGTATTACATTCTATTCGGTTAAGACACCGAATAGAATGTCTCCTATTTACATCTTGTTAGTTTTATATAGAGTGACAATTTTAATTTATATTTATCGAACGCGTTTTTACTTTCAATTCTTCATTTGCAGTTGCTAATCATCTAGAAAATGATATTACGTTCTTCTGTAGCATTGCACAATCCTAAGCCCTCACATCGAAACGTGAAAACGATAATGGATTCTTATCAAATTCAATTCAATTGAATGTTTCTAATTTCACTTAATAAATAGCTTTACTGATATAAAAATAGAATTATTACACGAATGACTTCAGTAACTATCCACCCTGTATACACATATTCCCCAATAAGCCACATACTTACATACATATATTTAGAAGTTGTATTTAATGAAAAAATAAAGAAAAGATTACTAACGAAGACTCTTCAACGTTGATTAACTCTGGATTATATAATAATAATGATAATAATAATACTATGTTTTTGTTCCCTAAAAGAAAGAAAGCCACCTACCACCATACAGCACCAACAGCTAAACCACCGCCACACATTCAACATCATCATTTAATCCCTCCGTTTTAATCAAAAAGAGCGAATTTAATCCGTATTATTCCATCTCTATTCCTGTCATGATAATGATAGAGCAGTAAACGAGTGATAGAAAAAGATAGTAATTCTTAATAATAGTAGTAGCAGATATAGATATATATGAACGAGTAACGAGTATAAAAATGAATTTCCAGTTTCTACTGATTTTGCTTTTTATTAAAAAGGAAACTAAATAGGTTAAAAGATGCTTGTGGATGCTTGTTATTAAACGTCATTTACTTGTTGTGGATATAATCCGAATGATTAAAAATACATACGTACATATACATATATACATCTCTATCTATTATAATATGTGAGAGAAAGAAGTATAGGTATGTGCCTACAGTTTTTTTTTTTCCAGTCCAAGATGAACTGGAAAATAATCTGCATTCTTCTTGATAGTATACATATGCGACTGTGAATTAAGTGAATACTATGCAAAATTATAAAAAAAGTTGAAACGAGAAAAGAACGGGTTGCCATTATAGGGAGCGGTACGATTAGAATGGAAAGCAACTTTAACGTTGCTCTTATGAGAAAATCAAATTTTGTTATTTCTAAGAAAAATCGTAGATTTTATGGCAGCAGATTAAAATTAGGATTGCAGTAATGATTATTTTATATAATACAGCAATTTTTATGTAAAAAATTGGCCTACTTGTTTGTTTTTTCCCCAATTTATTCATTTGATGATCAGTGGCGTGCTATAGGGTTTTTTGGAAAAATATACTATAATAAAAATAGTCGTTAATTTATTATGTAAAATTTATTTTGAAATTTTTATTAACAATTATTCAATAGTTATATCGTTTCTTCCAAATACTATAGATTATTTAAATATCAAAATTCATTAAAAATTTGAAAATGATTTGAAGACGAAACAATACCAATACACGTCACTGACAATCAGCACTAGGAACACGAAGCCCTCTAGTGGACAAAAATTTTCTGACCCGTAAATATTGCGACTTATCCTAGACGGTCGATTCTACTCCTTATTATGATCCTCCCCATAGTCTATAGTGATATATCAAGAATTACCAGCTAAGAAAACAATAAAACGATTGCATCAAACACAAACATATCTTTTGTTGAAATAAAATCAAACTTTTCCAATTAAAGATCTTTTCCAATTTACTCAAAGTTTCTAAAACATTTTATTTATATAGCATGGCATGCATCACACCTACCTACACATTATCAGAGGAGATATTGCAGATCCTGTATTCTATCTATCTATAAAATACATATATATATATTACATATACTAATAATGATAATAATAACAATATTTAATTATTTTATTTATAAGGGGCGCTTTACACTTGACAAAGTTTTTCGTAGCCGAGTAAATTCTCGACAAGTTTCTTGAAGTTGAAGTGTAAGACAAAGTTGACGTTTGATTTTGGAGTTGACAATTTCCTTTTCAGACAACTTGACAGATACGAATAAGTGTTAACCAAAAAGGAAAAAATATTTCTTTGACTTTATGTATGAACAAAAATAGTACACGACGAATAAAGAAACAGCAAAACTTTAGTCCATACTGACTATATTTTGTTTAATTATAATTTGTCTATAATTAACTAAATTTTTTTTTTGTTTTTTGCTTGAAAATTTTCTCTGGGGATTAAAATTCATGTTGGTGTACATGACTTTATAAAAAATATTACAAAACTTGCCGACAAATTTACTTTAAACAAACTTACCTGTCTGGCCGTGTTCAAAAACCTCGAAAGTTTTTGAACTTGACGGAAATATCGTTGAGTATATTATTGAGTTTTTGACAAAAACTAGTCAACAGGTGCCATCCGAATACGCCGTGACTTGGTCACAATTTGTCAATTATAAAATTACAGAACAAGCACAAGCGCAGACAGGTTTGCCTTTGATCAGAAGTGAATATTCGCTGCGACACCTCGGCTGAGAAAGTGTGAGGTTATGTGATCAAAATATAAATAAACAAGGAAAATATTTTTAAGTAATTTGTTATTTAACAATAATTAATAAAATGTAGTCATGGGGAGATATGAAATTAATTTTGTAATTAAACAAAAGTGACATTGATTAAATATTTCATTGCCGAATTAAATAATGGGTACGTACTAATTTTAGTAGTAAAAATTGCAAAAATTAAAAAAGAGATGGTCCAGGCTATGAAAAATTTTAATAACTTTAATTTTTATTAAAGTTCTGTGTAGTCCAGGCTATAGGCGCAGGCAATCTAACCTCACACCTCTGAGAAATTATCACGGATATTTGTTTCGTCTTATTTATGGAGAACTAAAAAAGGAGGGGGAACGAGCCTATAAAAACCGAAATATTTCTGGGCTTGAAAACGTCGCCCTCAATATGTTCCCGGCGAAAAAAGAAATAGTTTTGACAGTTACCATTTGTGGCGTATATTTTGGTTACGACTTGTTTTTTTGTTTTAATTTTCATTTAAATTTAATTTCAGTATTTATATTATCTCGAAAACATTAATATTTACAATATACAAAGACAGATGTTGTTTTGTTGCCAGTTGCAAGACTAGGCTGTCATCGCACAATAATTTAAAAATAGGTTTTTTACGCCACTGATCGTCTAATATTAAAATTGACATAATTACGCACAATGACGCTTACTGCTTAAATGAAAATTGATTTGTTGTATTAAATAGTAGTCCGATAACACAATCATAGTTTTAATTTTTTGTAGCAAAATCCTCGATTTTCCTTAACATTTAGAAAATAAAATTTCCCATAAGGACAATGTTAAATCATTCGTAGTGGTCTACAACAGCGCTACCTATATTGGGCGTCCTCTTTATTTTTCACGTCACCCCTTCTTACAGTCCTCCATAGTTTTTTTTTTATGGACAATATTGACTACTGGTTGTTTGTTCTGTGGTAAAACTCCCATAGCCATATGGAAAAAAGTAATAGAACAGAGTATCAAAATCAGAGTAAGTAATAAAAAAACAACTAGAATGTTGTTTATATAAAGAAAAGAAACGAAGCACAAAGATAACTAAAAAAAAAAAAAAGTAGCTAGTAACAGTAACAATGATGAAATGAATTGTTGTCTCAATTCTTTTGGGAAATTTATTGAAATTGCCGCCGGCATTGTGTGTTCATTATATAATCTGTCAAAGCATCCAACAAACTATCTAATCTATAATAATAATATATAATAGTAGAAGTATATGTATACGAGAGTTGCATCAAATTTTCTAATCAATAGTTTTCTAATCAATAGTTTTCCATTTTGAATTTAGTTTTTCCATTAATTAAGAGAAAACTGTACACTTCGTTAAATGAACAATACAACGAGGTATCTATCGCGCAGGAACAACAGCAACATTTTTTTTTAATTAAGTTATTATATGCTGTAATTATTTTCGATTTTGTTTCCATTTGTTTTTTGTTTTTTTTTTGTTTAGAGTTATATCAACTATGTAGTACTGTCCTAGATATTAATTTGTTCTTTAAATTTCCATTAAAAATTATTAATTAAATTTCTAAATAAATTGTTCAGAATTAAAATTAAAATCATCACTGCACCATCAATAGTACAAAAGTATAGCAGATTCAAATTAAATTGGTATATACAGTGCTTTGAAACTAATAGTGCTTATATGTTATTAGTTTGCATGGCATACATAGAACGAAAATACAGTACGTTGGTTACTGTTCACACACATCGAGCAATTTTAGTGCCAAGTTTATTAAATATAAAGAACTACCAAAACGATAGCAGAAATTTTGTGTTTATTCTCCTAGTAGAAAGAATCAAGAAAGAAGAGCATATCTAATTAGCAAAAAAGGAACGAATCAATATAGTGCATGGTGCCCAAGAAATAGCCGTATGTCTAGTCACTACGTTTAACTAAGTGGAATCCGAAACTGTCGAAATTATCACCATCTTCTAGTTTTTCAACGCTACATATCTCACTCACCTATTTATATATTTAAATTAAATCATTCTTAAAGAAATTCCCATGTAATTAACTCTCAATTGTACAAGATTAATCATCGTTCTTCTTATCATTGCATTGAATTACATCATCTTCATCACCATCATCATTTGGCGTTATTAAATTTAATTTGACAATTTCCAATGTTGGATGATATTCGACAGCAAAATTTGGCACCTGCTCAAGAAATTTACGTAAACGGTTCTTTTAGTATTGGTTAATTTCATATTAAAATATATTTGAATTTGACAAAATAGGTCAAATGTAGAGTTTTTTATATCGGTTTTTTCCAACTTCAAATTTCTAACTAGCTCCTGCTCAGTTTCTAATTTAGTAATCCGAAACTTATAGTTTTGTATTTGTCCATGATTAGTTTGTGAGTGGGTAGGTTGGAACTGTTCGGAAATATGTGATTTTCAGTTGGAGTTTCAATTTTTGTAAAGTTGAAATAGTTTATACGTATTGCGCATGCTCTTTACGATTACAAACTAGTTTGAAGCCAAGTTGGAAAGAATTTCATCAATTCAAATCGTCACTTACATTAATATTTTCCATTTCAATACTGTCAGCTTTGGTGGTGGTGGAACTTATAGCTCTTTTATCTTTAACAGATGCGGCTCGTTGTATTAGATGATGAGATGACAGAAGTGTTTCTTGTTGTGTTTCGTTGTTGCCTAATTTTGAACAGAGGTAAAATAACGGTTTAGTTATTGGGAAATTCGCTAGAATCTAAGATTAAAATGTAGAATAAATTGGCTTCGCTTTGCCATAATAATATGATACTTCTATTCTATATTCTGATAGAAATATTATCATCATGTGTTTACCGTTACATGTCCGTTCTGATCGCCAATTAGTAAACCTACTTGTTGATGGTACATGTGCCACTGATGCATCGAAACATGGCAGCACCTGCTTGAACTCCTTGCGAAAATTCTCATTTAGCCAGGCATAGAGAAATGGATTGTAGCATGTTGATGACATTGCCATTTGATGTACTAAAAAGTGCTTTCAATCAATTAACCATTCAATGTTTATAATGACGATGTCGAATTGAGTAAAGACTTAAAACGTACCCAAGAAGAAACTTAAAAAATAATAATCCCAAGCGATCATTTCCTTATTAATGTCATTGATAATATTAATTAAATTAAGTGGTAACCAGGATAATAGAAAAACGGCAACCATTGCAATTAGCATACGATTAGTACGTTTCTTTCTTTCGCGATCTGCTTCTTCTTTTCGACTACTTTTCGAACCTGGTTTGGTTCTAAAATTATAAATATCTAATTGAGATCTGACGATATACATATCTGAGGCAATTATTAGATAATATAAAATGCATTCTGTATACTATAGAACTTGTATCATTGCTATTAAATGGTGCAGTATTATTTCAAACATGCTATATGGGCATCTATATTTACTATATTCATGTACTAATTCACTTATAGGGGATTTTAATTATTATTATCATTATTATTATTATAATGTATAAGCAAAAGTAAACTTTTTCATAATAAATCATTTAGTTTTGACAGGCGATTAATCTTGTTAGAGGCACATGTTTGCATGGAAATAGAAGAACATTATGCATACAGCATAACATTATAAACAGGTAGATGGACTACATAAGTCTCGTTTCAGATGAGCGCTGACGGTCAGGACGATACAATGCACTTAGACCAAATGTCCCGAAATTTTACAATGGAAAATAAAGCAAAAAAAAGGGGTTAATCAAATAAATGTGGTTAACTCTAGCTGCCGACATGGTAAGAAGTTTCGATCACAATAGTGAATATTAGTGAACAATCAAAACACAACAGGATGTGATCTTACGTCATACTTAGTAAAAAACAGTATACCAACATTAGACTTGCCGCAATACTAATAACGGTTTACGTCATTAATTACGCCAACTTAATAATTATAAAATAACTTCTTTAAAAGGAGCAGAGGACTATTGCAAAATGATTAGAATTATAATTGAAATATTCTAAAAGTAAAAAGTATCTCAATTTTTTGGATTTCAAGTGTAAAATTCACATTTTTGTTGAAAATTTTATTTTTGCCTGAAAATGTGTTGGCAATGTATAAAACGCGTTTCCCACAAGATTTGCCAAGCGGCGTTGAAGCTAATTAAATTCTTAACCAAACTTTCTTACCGTTAAAAGCTAAAATTTTATATTCATCAAACTATTTGCACCAATTTATGTGATTTTATTCTTATCTTATTTGAAAAATATTAGTTTATTCAATTTTATAAGTAAAATAAGATTAGTATAAAATCAATTTAAAAATCGATATTGGTTAATCGATCGAATAGTGATGTGTAGGTTAGTGCAGTGTATGTGGACCAAAACGTCCACCGTCAGTTCAGACTATAATGGAGACATGAATGAAGTAGTGTTTCTCAGATGGTTGGATGATATGTTGCAAAAATTGGAAGAACCTTCAATCATCATAATGGACAATGCCAGCTACCATTCCACGAAACATCCAAATGGTATCTGGCGTAAATCGGAAATTTTGGATTGGCTCAACAAAAACAAAATAGAATATTCTGCCAATCTACTAAAAGTGGAATTACTTGATATTGCAAGAAGGTAAATTGTGACTAACTACTAAATACAGTTCCCATATGTAGTATATGTTTCTTTTTTAGAAATATGCCACCAAAAACTTTCAAAACTGGCTATGGAATTGGCTATGACTTGTGGACATAAAGTTTTGCGTCTACCTCCATATCATTGCCAATTTAATCCAAAAGAACATATATGGGGCATAGCTAAAACGTATTACAATAGACATGGCGATTCTGTGGATTGTGCCCTACGGATGTGGAAAGAAGCACTTGACCATCTTACGCCCGAAATGTGGTTTAATACGGTAAGACACACCGAGAAGCTGATCAAGGAATCGTGGGACCGAGAAATACAATACGATCGAGAAGAAATCACTCCTTTAATTATTCAATTAGCTGAAAGTGATTCTGAAGATACTGATGAAGTATGACAATTTTTGGTTAGAGGTATATGGTGATGGGTATTTATTTTTAAATCAATGTAGTTGTAAAAATATAAATTTGAAGTAATTTGATCTAAGTTAGTATAGTTTGGTCGATTAATTCAATTAAAGAGTATATTTTTTATTTGAAATTATTTAAGGTTGTATAAATTTTGTATTATTTTTAGGATATGCTGAATAGAAAATTTCTTATGAAATCCGCCTGTAGTGGTTTAAGAATTATGCAAAAGTTTTTTGTTATTACTGCCAGGTAAAAGTTCGAATGGAAGAAAAAGAGAAGAAGAATATTATAAATAAATCTGAGACACGAATAGGCTTGTATTATCTTAATTCTGTTATTTAGTTAGAAAATTAAACCAATATCTATTCATTATAAAGTAAGAATAAAATAAACCAGAAACGGCTGTAAGTGTTGATTAATATAAATATATTCATATTATATCTATAAAAATATATTTATAGTTATATTAATATAAATATACCATCTATTTGATACCGAGATATTATTAAAATAATTGTTTTTTACCTCTAACTATTAAAATTTAAATAAAATTCAGAAATTGAAATGAATCTAGAAACGAACTTTAGCAAATATTATTTTAGATTCATTATTTAGTTATTACATTTAGATGTTACAGCATGGCATACAGATATAAGAGAAGTTATTTTTGCATATTTTAATATCCATTCCTTGTATTCCCTATATCAAAACGATTGTTCTGAATATACGTCGGTAACGTACCTGACGTCCGTTAACGCGCGTCAGGTTAATTTTTTGAAATACGCTAGTAAATCCAGATACTTTTTTAAAAATATCATAATTAATCTGGAATAGTTGGAAAAGTAAATAAAATCGAGATTCGCCACTTTTCATTGATTTTACAACAATTTTAGTAAATTGTCATTAAAATAGGAAGTGTGAAGCTTCTGTTATGATTGAGCCTCTTTATAACTATGATTTAGAGAAATTTATTTACTTTAAATTAATGTAGAATCTGATGTATTCAAATTGGTATTAAAATGCAACGCTAGCAGAGTAAATATTTTTTATTGGTCGTTCAGGATTTAATTTAATATAATATTTAATAATATGAATCTAATTTACTTACAGGAATTCATAGAACTATTTATTTTCATTATTTTGTCTATTATCTGAACAGATTTGATTTGATTTTTCAATTAAAAGTAATTATAGTAGCGTTGCAACTGAACGTATAGTTGACTCTGTTGTATATAGATATAAAAAGCTAGATACAAACTCACCAGTTTTGCCAGTTAACCATGTTGAACATATGGAATTAAAAAATTAAAGAAAAATATTTGTTTATCTTCGTTTGTACTTACGATATCAATCATTTTTGAATAAAACTTCAACAATTCTATTTATTATTTAAAGCAATTGTCGTAATTGATAAATTTCAAATAGAATCGATTAAAATATCAATACAATTCCAAAAATAATGGTGACAACGTTACACAAACATTGTGGTCTAACAACTGTGATGTAGATCACATCCTTTTGCACTTTAAAATAGTTTCACCAGATCGTGTCAAATGTACCGACAGTCAGTGCGTATCTGAACCGGGACTTAATATAGGTAGAATAAAAGTACGATGAGGAGAAAATTAGATTAAAATATACACAGTATTTGAGAAAATATCTTGAAACGAACAATACATACCTGGCTCTATCATTTAATTTAGCCGATACACGTATATAACAAAATGCCATAATTAGAAATGGTATCATGAATTGTAATACGGCTGTAACTAAACCAAAAACGACCCTTGAACGTTCAATTGGCCAATTTTCCTCGCAATAAAATCGTGTTGAGTTTGTTGTATCTTGAACGTGTTTCATGAAAATGCCATATGGTAGTGTTAGAGCAATAGCCACTATCCATATGATGATTATTATTATTATACATGTGGTTATTTTCATTCGTGGATGAAATGGATAAATTATAACTAAATATCTAAAAAGGTTGTAGAAATGTCAGTTTAACCAGTAACAAGTTGTTGGATAGAGTAAACCTTAGGAAAAGAAAGCAAAGTATCGCCACGAGTATACCGCGATGACGTCAGGATGAGCGTGACTTTCCAATTGAATATTTATTTTATGCTGATAATATATTTAATTTATATATATTTATTGATAAAAATAATAAATTATCTATCAGATAATCCAAACAAACTGAAAAATTAAAACATAAAGTAAAAAAAAAATTTAAAAATCAACATAAAAAAATTCAAAGTCACAATATGAAGAACAAAAAAATAGGTTAAGAGCAAATTCTTCCTATATTATATTTAACGTAGGTTCATGTTAAGTTAGGTTCAACAAAACATATGAGTCAGATGTAATCGAGGTTGAGCACATTTTTCTTATTTTAATAAGCGTAATGGCTATATTTCGTTTTCTTTTACTAAGGAGTGAACTTAAAATTATCCATACAGACAGAGTGATCATTTTAAGTTTTCTTGCAGTGGTCGAGTAAACAGCTTTAAAATGATTTAATTAGTTAAATCGGACAGAATTTCGTAATAAACTCCTTGGCGTATTTATACATATGCACTACATATGTATATGTATTTTGACGTACATTTTCTGGTTAGTGAAATAATATGCTGAATAAAAACTGATCAATGTCATTAATTTTTCAAATGTCAAATATCTTCACAACTTTTAGGAACAAAAGAAAACTCTCAAACATATTTGATAGAAACTTTGCAGAGAAGTAAAAGCCGTTGATATTTTTCTCATAGCCTACTAAATTTTGATGCTATATCTGTAAATAGCATAGCAGATTTGTAAATCGAATCATAGTTGTCTGTGAGATTATTGAAAAGATTATTTTTCCCTCTTGTGACTGTAACATCTTACGATGTACATTTATTTCGTTTTCTAACCTCAAAAATAAAAAAACTTATAATGTAGGATTTGAATCAATCAGGATGGCCATGAAATCTGCATTTTAGTGTTAAATTTTCCAATTAAAACTGACAGAAAGTGCCTGCTTAGCCTCTTTATCCATCACTCCTTTTTCTGAACTCATTAGTCCAACAGAAAACTTCATTAGTTTTATAATGTTGATGAAATAATTACCCTCCTGTATACGTAAGTAAATATATTAAATTCAAAATACATACTTACCTATCAATAGCAATTGACATTAATGTTAGTGTTGATATATAAACACTGGCACCTTGTGCATAAGGTACCAAATGACATATCCATTTACCAAATACCCATTTGCCCAAGAACGTGTACAATGGTGTAAATGGCACAGCCAAAATACATAATAAAATATCGGATAATGCTAAATTTGTTATAAATAAATTCGTCACTGTTCGCATTGCCTTATTACGGAACACCACAAAACATACAAGTAAATTGCCACATAAACCGACAATAAATATGGTCGTATAGCCAATGAGAAATAATACTTGAACACCTTTTTTATCGATAATATCCATTTTACGTATGACGGTCGCTGTTACATTTGTCATTATTGCTTCGGTTGTTGCTGGTGTTATTTTAAGGGTGGATTCCATTTTTGATTTCTCTCTCTCTCTCTCTCTCTCTCTCTCTGTCTCTTGTTGTTCACAATTTTATATGTGTACAGTAGATAAACGAAATTAGAAAACGAACATTTCAATAACAAATTGAATCAGTCAAAAACATATTTGTTGTTGAGTAATAATAATACTAATGGCACATTTCTGATTCAACATCATCATCATCATAATTATTACCATCCTATGTTGTGTCAGTGTGAGATACATTTACAAAGGTACCTACGTTTTAGTCTTTAATTAACACCTATAATCGAAACAACAACAAAAATTAGAGAAATGGTGTTAATGAGTTGAAAAAGTTAAAAATAAACTGATTTTACATAATAATAATATACATATTTGATAGTTTGTTTTATTTTATCACATTGTATCAGTGTTGTCTACAAGAACTAAAATGCATATGCTCTTTCAATACCACCCAAGTCTTAAACATAGAACTAATCTATATATTTACTATCTAGTATCTACTATATAATAAAATACGAAAATCTGTCTAATGTTCGCTTCCCAGCGAGGAGGTTTCTCACCGTCACTCAATTCAACCATCATGGCGCCATCTCTCCGTGCATGTATTAATTTCGGACAAAGTTTAGTAGCTAAACACAGTTTTTTCTATTTTCTCAACTCTTATTTGAAATAATGAAACTATGGAGGACTGTAACCAGCCAAGCCATATTATCAAATAGAATGGGACACACTATATACATATGTATCAATTTTATTGCGGTATAAATAACAAGAAAACCCCTTTCACGTTGAATCTGTTTCTATTTTCACTCTAAGCAACTCTCTTGTCTACTCGGCCTTTTCTTTTTACCTATCCCTGCGTCTTCCCACGCTTTCTAGCACAAATTCTATCTATCTCTCTCTTTCGTCCTCTTTCCTTGATCGTTTCTATGTTTATCACCACCACAGCCACCGTGATTTGAATATCCCCATCTACCAAATTTCGCAACGTGACATGTCCAACATACGGCAACCAACTTGAGTGCTCGCGTGATTCAATTATTATTTTCCACATTGGAAAACTTACATTTTCCTTTCATAAAAGCGAAATGAACAGTGCATTGACAAGAATAACCATACAAACATATATATATATATATGTAGAGTGGACTGAACACAGAACTGTACGTATAGGAAGTGGAGGAGTAATGATGGTGGTGTTGTTGGTGATAAAAGCAGGGAACGGTTATTAAAACCTTCTCTTTCTCTCTCGCTCCCTAAGTGTATATATGTTCCGGGGTGGTCACACACGTGACCAGCAGCAGTATTACTTCTACATAATGTAGTATACATACAGCTATATGTGATTCGTTGTGGCAAATAACTCTATACATACGTACCCATTTCACATGCCATTTCATCGGCTTCTTAACAACGCCACATAATAGAAAATACAAATTATTTTCCTTGTACTTAAATGAGGACGGATGAATATGTATATATATAAGAGTAAATAGAGTTATTCAAAGTATACTCCGTCCATATAGGTACATATTTGATGTATTTCCCGAATGGATAGATGGAATTTTGATTTGAAAGAAAATCAGAGGGAGATGGAAATAGAAGGGATCGTATATGTACCTACTTCATCTTAATGGAAACATTAAACATGATAATTCAGTTAAAATTTTGTAAATACGCATAAATTAATATGTATGTAGGTAAATATACGCCTATATGGAAACTGGGATACGAAACTGGCTTTGAACTAAATAATAATTATTGTGTCGAAATATGAAATAAAACTGAATGTTGAAGGATTTTATTTTGTGAGTTCCAATTCAACTTTTTGTAATATTTGCTGTTCACTACTAAATTCAGAAGTATAATTTTATACTACAAAGCGCCTTTAATGAAATCTCACAAAAACGTACTCAAAACATTCTGAAACAATTGTGTATATTATTATTAACCTCAATGGTAGCGTTAACGATGTACATTTAAAACATCTAGATGGAGCTGAATTAACTTATTATATAAAGCCACTATATATATACTACCCAAAGTAACGCCATTTTGGTGCAAATAATGCGGCAAATTTGAAATGTCTTGGATGAAAACATTATTTATTTATAAACTGTCTTTACGCAAAACTGTATTCGACCAAAGCAAAATAGTTATAAAATACAACAATTCCAAAATATCAACAGAACAAATTTTTGTCATTCTGTCAAATCACTTTGATGTGACATATTTGGTCATATTAAAAAAACAACACTCATTAGAAATGAAGACCGCTGCAAGAAAATATCTTTTTTGACAGCATAAAATAATATTATTATCACGTTTTTAAAAAATTTACCGAATTAAACGATTGCTATTTAGGATTCAAGATAACTGTGAACAGATCTTATTGACAACCTTGTTATGCAATCAATAAAGTAACCTCCATTTTGGTTGCAAAGTTTACCTCCATTTGTATTTTTCTCTCTTTCTAAATTATACGTAAAACTAATGACGACACTTTAGTACTATATAGTGGTTTTATAATTATATAAAGTAACAAAAAATTTATTATTCTCATGTAAAGTCGTTGGATCATATCAAGTGGGTTGCAAAGATCTGGTAGAACACTAGCAAAAAAGGAAAAAATAGCTAATGCTATGCTAGTAATTCTCCAAAACTGTGACACTGGTGTTTTAATATTAAACACGCTATTTCCTACCAAGTATACACACATAATTTAAAATGCTTATAAATATAATATGTCGGCAATTTTTCCATAACTGAAATTTTCGAGGTGGAAAAATTGGTGGAAAAATATAAGAGGTGGTAAGAATCGAGAAGAATTTTTCACCAGAGAAAATCATAATTACATGTATTTTTAATAGTGATTTCACTTCAAACAGACAAGCTAATTGAGCACGACAAAAAAGCGTCCCTGACGTTTTTAAAAACTGTTTTGTTAGTTCTCTCCATCAATCGCATTGAGTTGAATTTATGTCTATTTTTAAAGAAATTTATTTTCGCACTGGGCATGGCAACTGTCAGAAACATGTCGAATTTCATATTGAAATTAATGTATTATTATTTTCAAAGTAAGAGTAAAAATAATCTTACATTTCGATAAGCTAACACTATGTAAACTATTCTTCATAACATGGAACGGCTTATTTTATGAAAAAACTGAAAAACAGTTTAAGAATCGCTTATAAATCATATTACAAAAATATAGTTTATTTAAAAAAAATAACTCTGTTTTGGAAAACCCGGATTAGAGTCCCTGTTGGTCAAATCCAAGATATGATGGAATGATACAAAACGCAAAAGAAATCATCCCAACCGGATCAATTTGGTCTATTCAAATCAGCTATGGCTATCACTAAATTACCACCGTGTATAGTACAGGGAGTCCAAAAAAGTCAACACATTTGGATTCTATCCGAATTACTTTCGAATTAGCTAATTATTCTTATTGTTTATTAACTACTCAACAAAAATTAAGATAAAGCTGATGTGACTCGTTTTCGAATGAATCTGGGTAAAACAGCTAATCTGGCGCTTTTACTCTAAAGACACGTACTTGTCATTATAAGTATTTTAGATATAATGTTAAACTGTCGAATTTCGTTCGTGATTTCTTGACGGAAGAATTTATTTTCCATAGGAAAGCGACATGGATACTTTCCACGCTGCCCTATCACATACACATACAGTCGAAAATAATATCAATATTTGCGGATTATTGTTGTAAAATCTAGTGGCTTCATCAATATAATTAAATCGAAGATTTGAAGAACGTTCAGTTGACAGACACACATGTAGGTGCCTATTTCTTCAAAGCAGTCAAGCAATAAATTGGCAAAGTTTGTCACTTAGCGGAAAGTTACTTAATAATTTCTAATCCATCTCCATCCCTTCTATTCTATATAAGTATGTATATCATGTATATGTATATGGATATTTCCAAGTTTTGTTTCCTATATAGGATACTATATCACCATGTACCCCTTTTCCTTTACTATCTATTGTAATTTAGTATATTGTAGAAACTTGTTATTTAGTTTAAACCTGTGGATTTCAATACATCCACAAGCAGAAAATTATTACTGTAATATGCTTTTCCGTGGTCACCCTTCAGAATTCTCTAATAACTATTTCTCTTTCTCTCTCTCTCTTTCTGCTTTTGCATAATACAGGTTCGTATAACTTTTTTATTAGTAAAGTTTTGAAAAAGGATTGAATTAGCGAAATTGAGCAGAGTTTTATAAGAAACACTTCACTGTTATATCACGTCACGTTTGATGAAAAAGTCTGACGGGTGCAGGGTTTCCATTCTGCTGGAAAACTGAACGCTACTATTTTCTTCAAATTTTTTAAATATCTTGGAGTGAAAACTAGTAATTGTCATTTCAAGAAAAGTTTGATAATTACCTCTGCAGATAATTTCGCACGACTAGTATTTTCTTCATAGCCTACTATAGATTTTTAGAAGATATGAAAAGTTTATGCTTTTTCAAATGGCAATTATAGTTGGGCATGAGGTCATTAAAAATATTATTATTTTCTCCTTAGTAAAAGAAAAGCAAGTATAGCCACACTTAATCACCTGCTAAAATGAAAAAAATTTGCGCAACCTGAATGACATTAGACTCATATATTTTGTTGAACCAACGTTAAACATAATATAGGAAGACTTTGTTCTTAACCTATGTTCCTTGTTCCTCATATTGTGAATTTTAGTTGAATTTTACACAAAAAACTTGACCATATTTAGTAATACACATTATTTACTCATATTTCCAGATAAAATAATTTTGAGAATGTAAGCAAGCTTTCAATGCTATAAACGAAACAAGACTCCAAAAAAAAAAAAAGAATAGAATTAACAGTATTTCATCAATATGTAAGTATCTGGTAATACTTAATTAAATGTATTAATTGTATTAATATATTTAATATAATTGTATACAATTAAATAAATTATTTGTATAATTACAAATTCACGCTGCCTACACTAAATACCATGCAATTTGTGCATTGAAAAAAGTAAACAAAGCCGTTGCAAGGTCAATACGAGCCAGAACCGAAGCAGGTAGTCTTTTCCCGAATTTTCCAACAGCGTTAAAAATACCTGATTAATCGTATTAATAATCGGCGATTGCAATTAATCGTAATCGTTACATCCCTAGTTTTTATCAATAGATATTTGAATAAATAAATTACATACATAATAGTTATTTATGTATTAAGAGCGAAAAGTGATACTTCGTTGCTCGCAAGTGACAGTTAGAACGCGACGCTAGCGCAGCTAAGTTTTTTCTCGTAATACATATTAAATTTTTTCTACAATCACCAGAAAATCATTCAAATGTGTATTATTTAATTAAACTTCTTATTTATTAATAAACTTTATTTATAATTTTATACATCATTTTTGCGCTTTGTATCTTTGATTGCAGAATAATACTCGCGACACAACGCTAGTGGTAAACATATACTGTCACAGTTCTCTCATGTCATATGTATAAACAACACAACAGATAAATTGTGAACAGATTCTGTGTTTGCCTATGATCGTATTAATAAGAAGAATTAAATTAAGAAGAAGAAGTATTAAGAAATGCCAGAAGAACATAGATAACACGTCAAACAGTATTGACTGGATAAAACCTATATGTCTATGTCTGAGAAAAAAACCTTCCTATTGTAAATATAAATAGGATTAGACATTATTTTTCAGTAGGTAATTAATTGTTTTTTATACTTCTTCAAAAATTAAAAAAAATCTTAAAATATTGGAAAATAGATGTATTACTTTTTGCGCTAGAGCAAAAACTAGTAAGTGCTCGACAAAGTGACACTTTTCGCTTGCGTTTTAAAGCGAAAAATAACACATTATTACGTGATTGTAAAAAAATATATTATTTGCATAAAATAAATATTCAATTTTAAAGTCGCGCTTATCCTGACGTCATCGCGTTATTTTTAAAATGCATGTCCTTCGCGTGACTACACTTGATTTTCTTTTACTAAGATACAACTGACATTTACTTAATAACTTACTTTGTTTTTAGAAGATACAACACATTTATGTTTCTTTCAAATAGCAATTATTGCTATTGGCCATGGGATCATTGACAATCTTATTATTTTTTCTTTAAACAATGGTATGCCACATATTTTCTATCTTTAAAATAATAGCAGAAAGGAAAATGTCCATTTCCAATTCAATTTCCTGCAGAAATTTTTTACCCTCCAGATACAAAAATATGCAGGTAATTTGTAATCAAATTTAACTAAATTTTACTAATATACCATTTGTCTGGTCCCATTTTGTTTTAAAAGAAAAATGGATAGATACAACCAAATAAAATTTATAAAATTTCAGCCAAATTATGAATCAGATTGAGAATCATTCAACTCATTTTTCAAAATCGCCCCATCCATGTAATCACCACTAGAATACGAAAAGCAGGAAAACTTTGTTTGTAACGAAACTGCAGTTTAAAGTGTTTATTGCCTGCGAATGCATTCAGTGAAATTTGACCAGGCGGTATATATATATAAATGTAAACCTAAATTGTATTTTAGGAATGTAATGTAATTTAATTTTCACCACCACGCCCATACATACGACGAATGATTACATTCTGCAGAAGAGGAAAATCAGTTATATTCTGACAATCGTTATAATTGATCCATTTCATCTCTCTCCCACTCGCTCGGTTATTATAAATAAATAACTAGAGTATCCAATTTATCTGGCTATCCAGCTATATCTATACGTAGATACGTATTTTTCAAGTAGAGAATGAAATGATATACAATTTTGATAAATATTCTTCAACTAATAGAAGACAAATAACACAGCATATCGAATATACTCCCGTATTAATGGAGACACTAATGGATAATCATCGCATCTAGCTGGCGCCTATTCAAATTTTCAATTCATCCTCTCTCAGCCTCTTTCTCTCTCTCTCTCTCTTTTTCGCTTTCGTTCTTTCCAATTTGCGTTTAAAAGGGATAATATAAATATATGTATATTAGGATTATTTAGGTAGGTATATGGAAATTGTGAAAATCTTAATAATTGGTCCCCATCAGTTTATTTTCTTTTATACCATAGAGAATGGAATCTCTATGGATGATAGATATCCAACCAGAGATTGATGGATAAACATAATATAGTGGTATCTATAATTTATTCATTTGAAAGGTGCTTTCTTTTTCTTTTTCCGATTGCAGCAAGCAGAGAAAACCATACAAGCAGAAGGGACTGCTGTTGCTACCGCTGCCATAAAGGTTTCTTTTCTTTGATGCCATGCGATTGACACTTGAAAGGAATCACATCGTAGGAGGGGGGGGGGGAGTAAAATTTAAATACATTGTTACTATGGTGAGTATGTTGAAATACAATTTCGTTTTGACATTCTGTTCAAACAAACAAAAATGGTTTGCCCGTGAAGTAATCAAGTATCTAAGGCCAGTATTATACACTGCTGTAAAAAATCACAAAATTTTTCATGAGTTGGTATTTCTTTAATAAAGTCAAACTTTTGTCCTTGCTGAATTTTTTTATACTGTAATATTTTCATGTTTCATCTATACCAAAAAATTTCTATCAAATACTTCAGAATGTAGGCTGCCTTACAACCTGCTCTTCCCGTTGCCATAGATACCATATTCCTGGTATCTATATTTGTAATAGTATTACAGTTAGTTAGTGCTTGGCGTCGCCCTACGGCATCTTTAAAACGAACTACGTATAGAATGAGAACATGTCTATTAGTATTGTTGAACAATTTAAATATGAATATTAATAGTAAGTAGTTATTCTATTCCTCGGCACTACTCCTCTTCTTTCTAGTAATTGGCGAAAATAAACGCGTATAATTATTATTATTTCCATATTATCAAAGCACACACTGGGGGCAGGATATTACTTATTGTTATTTCTCTGAAAATATTCATTGTGAACATTCTTTGTTTGCCTTTTTTTTTTTAAGTGAATCCTCTTACACCAACGGCAAGGACTATTAACAGTACTTATAGGAACAAGTGCCAATTAACACGAATGTAAATAATACATATATTTGCATAACTATTTCTACAACATAAATTAGTAAACATGGAAAATACGAAAAGATAACTTCCAAGTGTATTCGGTAATTATCGATTCTCTTCTTTGATTCTGCAAATGTTCTCATTGCGAAAAGAGAAACAATAGAGAGTTTAAAGTTGGCCATCGTTGACGTAAACGTGAACGACGTGGAGCACATTCACGTCATAATATGGAAATGTCGTTTGTTATTAGTTTTATATTTATTATACGTATATCTTTCAGTTGACTGATGACTAAATCTCTAACGTTATAAATGTTTCTAAATAGAGATTATTTACATTGAAATTCCCCTGAAGGAAGTTTTATAGTTTGTTGCTAGTTGTGGAAATAGGTTGTAATAAAACGTTTTGTGAGTATGTGTGAGCGTGTGTGTCGATATTGGAGAAGAGATTGCGAATTACGATTAAATTAATATTTAGGTATCTTAGTTAGGAAAAATTCATAAATCATTTAGGTTAATGAATTTCGTAGCAATAAACGAAAAAATCTCAATCCACTAAATCAAGATATCTATAAAAAATGATAAAGCAATGTTGTTAAACATTATTTTAACCATCCTATTTCGGCTAGGATTAGAGAACAAATCAAATCGGTAACCAAATACCCATATTAATCTTTGTGTCATAAATTACACGGATAACTAGAGCAAGCGACTTTACATTCATTATCGAACTTAGGGTGGAGTTATCAAACTTCGTAAACGTAATTTTTATTTCGTAAACATAACTTTAATCACTAAAAATTTAAAACACGATTATACAATTTCTTATTTCTTAATTCGTAATCAAAATTTGAAAGAATTGACATCGAAATTAAATTGATGACAATAATCGAAAGATTGATCAATTCTATTAAAAAATGCTAATAGTAACTAATAAATAATAATAAAATTATAAATAAACGATTCAAATATGCACAAAAATTATAATCAAAAATGGTGCCAGAATAGTTTGGTTAAGATTACGTTCCATCTCGCATCTGATCGAAAATATTGTGGGTAAAGCGCAAGCGCGTTCTTATTTCATTTTTCTTAATACGTAAAAGTTAAAAGTTGGGAACTTTAAAATTACATTTATGTATTAAGAAATAAAAATTTAAAAGTTGGTTAACTACTGCTATTAAAGACAATATGTTTATTTCAAGATTTATGTACTAAAATTACGACTGTTTGTTTATGTATCAAATTTACGAAATTGGATAATCCCACTGTTAGTCAGCTAAGAAATGGCCAGGTTTTACCATGTTTTCGTATATGTTAACGTCGTCTATACTTCTAACTTAACCTCTCTAATAAACAACATACTGACTCTATTGAATGTACGTCTACATTCGTAACGATGCAAGTCGTTGTTTTCTGTTTTTGATTTTGTTCTTTTTCTACTAGGATTTTTTCGATTTGTTTTTGACTTTTTAGTTTTTCGGAAGTTGTTATTTCAAATCGATTCTCGTTTGAATCAGGTTTTCAACTATTCGGAAAATGGATATTCGGTGTTGTTACTGTTCTTTTTTTTTTTTGGTTTTTTTTCTTTCTTTTTTAATACGGCAAACATAAAAAGTTCTATTTTACGCAAAAGACAATCCGACATATTGTCAAAATAATAGTATTTTACATGATGGTTTAATTTAATGAGTTTTCTGTTATTTTTTTTTGTTCGCTAGAGGAAAAAGGAATTGAACACTTAAAATTTCCATAATTTCGCAATAGCAATAGAAATGTTTTTCTAATGGCCTATGTTGGATACGCTGCTAATGTAAAATATGTAAATTAATTATAGTTCTTTTATATATTTAACAAGATTCGTTTAACGAAAGCATCTATAATAATAACAAAATAATCATTATCATTAAATAGACATCGTATAATAGCTTTCATTCTCGTAGTTTTATGGGCCATTTCTTCATTTTCTTCTCTCATTGCCCTTCTTTTCTTTTTCTTTACGATTTCAAATAAAAATGGTTTACGCCTTTCTTGACCTGAATATAAAATGCTGTTGAAAAATATCTGTATTTGAAAAGACGATGAAAGAAAATGATTTGAAAATGTACCGAAATGGATCTCAATGATGAGTGGGGGTCAAACACAAGCGGAATTTATAATTAACCATTTTTACGTTTCGAGATCTTCTTGACATTTTGGTGAAGGCGCCGCGGCTTTTATTAATATTTAAATTTATTTGTTACGTGGGTAGTGGATATTCATTCATATTATGCATATCAAACCAGAATTTCTTAAAATCGAAGAAGAGAAAACAATCTAGCGATCACTACCGTCGTCATCGTCGTCGTCATCACCACACCATCATCTTCATCAAATCCCTTTATTTGAAACGAATAGATTGAGAGGGTGAGAGAGAGAGAGAGACAAAATAAAACACATTGGCAATGCAGATGATGCGCCAATTCCAAATATGGTAATTGGGCGAAATAAATTATTCATATAAACAAAACGACTACGCCTTTTTGTAGTCCATTTACCTACTCTAATTGTCCATTTCACTACACAGTTTTTGGCTTTTATCTTTCAAATGGTTGGATAAAAAAAAAAGTTGTGTTTTTATTTTATTTTGTTGAAATATTTTGATTTTTTAGACACATTTAGTTTATTTATACACTCTATAGAAATCAATAATAATATTACAGTTCTCTATATACATATGTATAGGTATAGTTCGCACACAATTTACATACATACTTCACTCTATGAGTTATTTATTTCGAGGAGGATTTATTCGCTATTTCGCTGCTGGATGTATAAATGTCAAATACAACTACAAGTACATACATCCTCATAAATTAACGAGAAATCTTTAATAATAATAATAATAATAATAATTTCATATTATTATTATTATCGTATTATTTTATTATTATTATTATTATAGAAATACAATTTCCAGTAAACAGCGAACACATCAACCAATGACATGGCTGCATCCATATAAAATACATTGCAAAGGCAATCAAATCAAATCAAAAAAGCCATGGATAGAGGCGTGTCTTAAGCGAATTCTATGATGGTTGATTTGACATAGATATCTATACCTGTCTTTATAATATATATTGCAATTTGGTAATACATGCTTTTTTTAACTGTGTAAATGACAGAACAACAACAAACATATATAGTTAACTCCGCTGAAATTAACATATACATACATACATATAGCGTAAATAACGCTTGAAAAGGATGTAGGTACAAACATATTTTCATTAATTAATTAAGCCTGCATTAATATGCATCGAATCAAAGCATAGTTTCCTGCATACAGTTTATTCAATCTAAGATGAGTATTGTGAAGTGTAGGTACCCGACATATTTTACTTTATCATAGCGTAGACTGTATACTTTATCATAGTTTTATGCAAATGATTAGCCAAACAATGTTTAGTAAAATGTTACAAAATATAAGCGCATATACGAGTACATAGTTTGTAACTACATGCTCTTTGAGTTTTAATTTAATATCGTTATTATTAGCATTATTAATATTGATTATTATTATTATGTAGCATACGTAGGTACGTATATGTATGTATGAATATGCAACTGTTAATTTCCTATGGGACAAGTAAATTTCTCATTTTAATTTTTATTGTTTTGGTTTTAATATTAATTTCTCTGCCGGATAACTTTAGCTCTATAGGATAGAGATGTTGAATTATGCTTAATTTAGATGCTTGAAGTAGTGAAATTTTTGGTTTTTAACGGAAAACTGAATGAATTATAACTATTTTAGTATTTTATACTTATTTTTTATTCGAGTATAGCACACTTCTGTATGCCTACTTGATTTAGCCCTGTTTGACGAAAAAATCTGTATAGTGTCTGCGTCTGTACATAGAAAAATGAAAGTAACACGACAGTGTATGTATGAATAAACCTATTAATTAAAAAGATTTGATTCTGTCAAAAAATGCGATTATTTTCTTCTATATTCATTTACCGCTTATTATCTGAAATTCCTCTTATTAATACCACAGAACACAGTTCTGTACTTCTGTGTTAATACATTAAATATTCCAATAACAGATGATAGATGGCAGCTTCAGGATTCTTGGAGCTGCCTCCGAAAAAACTTGACTTTCTGAGAAAAGCTCAAGGAAATTCAGTCGAAGAAAAAGATATCGAAATGACTCGTGAAATGAAGATTTTCCAAGTCAATTCAAATTGAATTAACACAATTTCCGTTACTATAAACGTTACGATCCATTTACAGCTCGTGCTACAATTTTTCATGTCCGTTATGAAATGATCTTCATTTCCTCCTACTCGATATATGTATAATATTATATCTATGTATAATCAAGTAACATTCTAGCAACATCACATATAACTAAATTGGCGATTTTACTCCAACAAATAAAAGACGAGCTATTAAAACTTAAAAACAGGAAGAAGTTAAAGAGAAAGGGGAAAGGGCATTTTTCTCTCTGCGACGACTTAAATCTCTGATTATAGCAGATTTTGATAATTAATACGGTTTCCCCCTTGTAATTAATAATAATAATAATAAAATAATCATAATAATGATGCCAATTAATTGAGATTTTGTTAAAACCAGAGAAAAACATGACAAGAAGGAAATCCCGAATCCATTTCCGCTATAACACTGTAGATTTTAATTATGTAAGGCGTGAACGTGTAATATAACCACATTATGCCATAGAGTACAAGAATCCCAGAAGGGACAGCTCACATAAAGCTTTCTTTTATTTGAATCACATGAGTTAACTTGAGGTAGGCGCAGCTAAATCTGAATTGACCCATTTGACAATTGTGACATGTTTCATTATATATTGGACATATCGCACAGATTAAAAAATTAAGAATTAGGTAATCATGGTTATAAAATAGGGGAAAGTTGCCGATATTGTAGCGGTAACATAAATCATACTTGTTAGTTTTGGATGTTATAAATGTATGGTGCATTCGGACTTCAATTCTCTTGCTCTGTGCCAGCTCGAACTTTATTCGAGCTGTTAACGTTAAGAAGGCGAAATAGCACGAAGCAATTTCTTCGAAGCGGTTTTGAATTGTTCGAGTGCAGGTGCAATGATGGTGTACAGCCATTTTTATATATATTTTTTGTCCATTGATATTGTCATAATAGAATTGACATAAATACAATTAAAAAATCATATAACCATATTGTAACATGTATGGCATATAATATAGGAACTTTATTTGACACATGACAATCAATTGCGACATGATCATATTGAGCGGATAGTGCAGTAGCCCGAAGGCACGAAATTTTCGGCTCGAAGAAGGTGCAAGATAAGCGAACGTAAAAAAATGGCCCGATCCCGTGAAAGCTCGAGCCGAGGGCGTCAAAATCCTGTAGTCCAAATGCACTATAAGATAGCAAAAATATTGATTGAATAGGTGTTTATTTAATTGTGCTACAGCAACTTGCAATAGTCAATCACTTTTTCTACCGATTGAAAAATTCGGTACAATTCGGCAACTCTCCCCTACATATTGCTCAATAAAATTGGCGAAAAAATAGTATATTTGAATACAAGTGTAGTTTTAAATTTTAATCAACAAATAATTAATGTCCAAAATTAATTTTGTCTGCTATTTAATCCAGAAATTGATTTGTTTTTACTGAAAGTAGATTCTGTGGAATTAAGTGAGATTATAAGATGAATTTTAATATAAACTAACAATTAAAACTGCGAAATTATGTTATTATAAGTCACTAAATTGGATGCGAAACACTTCTACGTTTCGACACTCAAATTGACTAAAACGGGTGCCGAAAAGTACACTTTTCGGCACCGAATTAGAAAAAGAACATTTCAATCTTCCACCTGATTTGTTATATTCTATGCCTAAATTTAATAAATAGATATAAATAGTGTGTTTGTTTTATACATATAGTCTCACCATGTATTCAGAGTGGGTACATCTCCAGCATGAGTTATACATTACATCGAAAAAAACAACAAAAAGGGAGATGAAGAAAGATAAATATGAAATTTATTTGTACAAGGAGTTGTAATTTATTTTGGGCATTTGTCATGTTGATTTTACTCTCTCGTATTATTATATAGGAGATTGGCGGGGTAGAGAGCAAATGAGAGGTATGTATATAGTGGAATCCTGAAAAATGGGTTTTGTGTGTTGGCCCTCGCATAAGGCACAGGGAACACAGTCGTTGAATGGAGTGAGAAAACGAATAAAAGTAAAAGAGATGAATAGGCAAAAACGAGTTAGTAGAGGACGGGGGGACATTTAAAATTCAGCTAGGTTCGTAAAAATTCGAATCGAATACAAATTTTAAAATCGAAAGATGTTATTGAACACCCTGTAAACATAGATATTTAGGTATGTGTGCACACAATTCGATGAAAACGCAATTTCTACATCAATTATTTGTTATTAAACAATATTCCAATCAACCGGCTGGTTGGTCAGTTTAAATTGAACAAATCATTGATTTGTACATATAGTTGTAGTTTATTAAGGGCGAAATGAGTTGATGTATATATGTCTCTACATACATATGTATACTAGATATCTATTATTGTGGTAAATAAATGAGTGGAACGTAATAACTTTATAGCTGGGTTACGTTTAGTGCAGAGGCGGCTCGTCAGAGAAAGCAATCAACTTTAGCATAATTTCTGTTGAATAGTTAATAAACTAATAGTAATAATTAGATAATTCGAAAGTAATTCGGATAAAATTGGCTTTTTCGAACTACCTGTACTATATATGTATGTCTCGAAAATTATAAGCCTTTCTTAAGCTGTTTTTTAGTTCTCTCATAAAATAGGCCGTTCCAAGTTACCAAGAATAATATATTGTGCTGGCTTTCCTAAATGTAAGGTTCTGTTTACTCTCATTTTGAAAATAATAATAAATAAATTCGGCATGTTTTTGACAGTTGCCATGCCTAGTGCGATCAACTGGGCATGATCAACTATTTCTTTAAAAATAGACAGGAATTTAACTCAATGCGAATGAGGGAGAGAACTAACAAAACAGTTTTTAAAAACGTCAGGGACGCTTTTTTGTCGTGCTCAATTAGCTTGTCTGTTTGTAGTGAAATCACTATTAAAAATACATGTAATTATGATTTTCCCTGTAGTGATAAAAATTGCTCTAGATTTTTACCAGCTTATGAAATTCCATAATTCAATGTGCAGAGCACATATGAAACGTAGATTTTTCCTCCCAATTTTTTCAAATTGAAAATTTCAGTTATTTGAGTTACTCAGATCAGTAGTACTCAGAGTACTGCAGTACTCTGAGAGTATCGTGAATTATCGGTTTCCGTTAAATGCCAGTGTCCAACTTTTGTCAAGTACTAGTAGTATAGGATTAGTTATCTTTTGCTTTTTTACTATAAAGCTTTTTTTACTATGTTCTACCACAACTCAGTTGACACGGGTCTGGCCCATGAAAATTAGATAAGCAATTAGTTTTTCTTTGAATACCATATTCTATCTAAAAACTTTTATCTGAATTTCAAGTTAAACCGAGAAAGCCAAGCGTATTTTAAAATGGTAAATCTCCTGTTCCAACTTTATGATTTAAATGCCATCAGAAAACTTTCTAATGCAATAGAAATCGTTGATGCTGAATATATTATTATTATAAAACGAACCGTTTATACGCCTTTTTATTCCATACTTTTTATTTTATAAAAAGACGAAAAAATAACACTTCAAAGTGAACTGCTTAAACTGTTTGAAAAGCTCAAAGAACGAGACTATGCCGCACCTCAGCCAAAGTTTTAGATAAATATACAACTACAACGAAGTTTTAAAGTTAATTAAAAAGATACGATCAAGAAGAACAACAACAAATTAATAAAGAAAAAATAAACCACGAATAAAAAAATACGGAGTTGAAGACGAAGAAGAAGAGCAAGATAAAATCTTGTTAAAAATCAAACCAGCAAACAGTTTCAAACTTTATTCATGTTTAACAAGTAGGCGCATCTATCTAGAAATAGCGATATTTATTATAATATACAGGGTAGTTGATTTAGATCATTTAATATATGCTCGGTGTTATTATAGCACAAAATACAACGACTCAGATGGCAAGACTTTTTTTTTTATGCGAATGACGAACGTCAACATGAGAAATGATAGGAACTAACAATTGAATTGACAGATTTGACAAGAGTGATATTGTGTCGTTTACATTTGACATTTGGCCGAAATAAAAATGAGAGGAGTTGCATATGTGTTCAAAAGGGCATGTTATTTAGGCGATAGAATCAATTGAAACGGCATTTAGTGCTTAGTAAAAGAAAACCAAGGATAGCCACTTAGCTTATTAAAATGAGAAAAATGTGCGCAACCTCCATTACATCAGACTCATACTTTTTTTGACATAACTTAACCACATATTGAACCAACGTGAAACGTAATATAAGAAGAATTTGTTCTTAACCTATTTTTTTGTTCCCCATATTGTGACTTTCAATTTTTTGATGTTGATTTTTTATATTATTTTTTTACTTTGGATTTTGAATTTTGAGTTCGTTTTTACTGTCTAATTTATTATTAGATAATTTATTATTTTTATCAATAGATATGTATAAATTAAATATATATGTAAAATATATTATATGCATAAAATAAATATTCAATTTGAAAGTCGCGCCTATGCTGACGTCATCGTGGTATGTTTAAAACGAATGTCTTGCGCATGACTATACTTGATTTTCATTTACTAAGCCTTAGTGCTCCATCTGGTTTTTGTATTTCGTGCTATTAGTAAGGCAGAAAACAAATAAGTTGGATGATAACCAAATTTATACTGAATTTCAACAACAACAACATATTATTACTTTAAATAAGCTATAGCACAAATATATGTATATGTTCATATAATGGAGTCACGCTTACGTAATACTCGAAAGCCTTTGAAATTGTCATTTGAATTTCATTCGATTGATCTCGATAAATTGCCCTTTTTTATTTAACCATTAAGTATAGAGCAGAGAAACAGAAAGAGACCAACAAATGAACGAAAAGAGTATCTCCAGTTTAAATATTAAAACATCTCCGCCTCTTTTTGTTATTAGCTATTCTTCTTTTCGATTGCATCAATCAAACAGTAGAGAATCATACATGTGTATAGAGGAGTTGTTGTTATCGATTAAAAAAGAAAGGACAAAAAAGGAATTTTATTTTCCATTTGAAATCGCCGGTGAGTGAAATTCGAAGAAAATTGATAAAATTACGATTAGATTACGACAAAGTTTGTGTTACGACAAAGTACCTACTATATAAAAAGAGTAGGTTACGGAAAACAATGAAAAAGAGAAAGAGTAAAAAAACGAAAACCGGGAAAACTAAATCTTGATAATTCCTATGGGCAACACACACACATACAAGTGGAACAAATGCGAGATAAAAGAGAAAGGTTTTACTTGTAGAAACTAAAAATAGAGTTGTATGGTTCATTATTATTTGAGGCCATTTAGTAAAATACAAAAAGGTGTAAAGTGTTTCCATTTGTTGACACACCCTGTAACGTTAATGAAATGAAAATATTTAAACCAACATAAAAATATACAATTTTCCAGTTGCAATTCAATTTAAAATATCATTCAGAGAAAAAAAACGCATTATTTTATACACAATTATTGTTATCATATTTTCCTTTCAACCAATTTTCCACCATTTATCTCGGTTTTTTTTTTTAGCGGATTTTTCACTCACAAATGACAACCAATTGGGCTTACTAAAACCGGGACACGTGCCCGTGTGGAAAATTTTAATTTTCATTTTATCCACATGGGAAAGATGAAAACGGGGTGGACCGTTGGCAACAATAGGGAAGTTGGGGAGTGTTGGTGATACTAGATGCTGAGAGAAAGAGCTGAGGAGAGCAGCAGGTAGTCGAACGAAGTAAATACATATGTAATGGTTTACGTAAACAACATTACTTCGACGGGAGAGGGAACTCGAACGGACATGAAAACATACGTACACACTACACACATAAATGACGGCAATGCCAAATGATTAATTAATTGCATTGTAGCATAGAGTTTATTATATTGTATTGCAAATGATTGCTCTTTACAGGGCGACTCTTAAAAATAATCTCAACTTCTACAATCTACTAAAATTAATATAGTAATTTATTTACCTTTAATTGACTTGAAATTCGAATTCGAAATAAAAAAATTAAAATTAAAAACACAATTCTCACATAAATAAATATTTTCACGAAAATATATTAAGAAAATCTTTACGTATTATTTTTGATACGATTGTATTTTTCCGACACAGAGCACACGTTGCTGTTGCCGCTGCTGCTGTTGTTCGAAGTTGTTTGTTGTTGTTGTTGGTCTTTTACTGGATATGGTGCGTGATACTCTGATGAGAGATCCAAATTCCAGAGTATTTCATCCTATAGCTACTATTGTATACGAGTATCGGGAAACACAGATGGAAATTGTCGCGCGACGCGACGACGACGCTCGCTTACGGTTACCATGGTTACCGTATATTATATGTATAGAGTAGAAAGACATGAGATTATATATATATCTATACTATATAATATTGACGACAGTTTAAATAAAATACTAGCTAGACTATTACACATATCTTATATAGTGTGTCTGACTATCTAAATAAAGATTAGACACATATTTCGGATTATCTAAAGTTATATTATATGAAATGAAACTTGATACACGCGGCCCTCCAAGCAAATTCGGTTAGAAATTGGGATGACAATTTAAGGAAATGAACGACGTATATTGAATTTTAAACACACTATATATACGTAAAAATTAAAAAAGCAAAATGACAACTAAAAATATTTATAACTAAAAACTGCAGAAACTGTAATTGTCTGCGCTTAAATCATATAGTTTCAGCATGATCTAGTTGGCCTAAACTGTCTAGCATACATATGTATCAATGGTTGCCAAAACATATTTTAGTTCTTTAAAAATTATACTAAATAAATAGTAAATGTCTCTAAAGCGGACCTTACAGTTGATAAGTTTTTTGTCGACAATTTCGATTACTTTAATAAATGCCAACGCAAAATAAATCTCATGTTTTAATATTTATTCTTATGGTAAATAAGCACAGCAGTTAAAATATTCATTATTAGATACAAAACATTTTCAGAGCTTTTTCAATTTTTTGCAACAGTTTATTAAATGTAAACATAAATATCAGCTGTTTATTTGGGAATTAAAATTTTAGTTGGTGTACATAAATTTATGTCAACTATCAATTATCAAACTTGCCGATAAGTGGCAAGAAAAATAGCACAGAAATTCGTCAAATCTATGGAGAACTAAAAGCAGGAGGGGAAACCAGAAATAAAGTGGACACTCAATAGGTAGCGCTCGAGTAGACTAGTACAAATATTTTAACATTGTCCTTACGCGAAATTTTATTTTCTAAATTTTTAGGGAAATCGCGGATTTATCGGACTATTTAATATAACAAATCAATTTTCATTTAAGTGTGTAATTATTTCAATTTTAATATTATACGATCAGTGGCGTAGAAAACCGAATTTAAAGTTATTTTCCCATGGGAGCTCAGTCTTGCGACTCGCAACCAAACAACATCTGCCTGTGCATATTTTAAATATTAATGTCACGAGATAATATAAATGATGAAATTATGTTTAAAAGAAAATTAAAATACCCAAAAACAAGATATAAACAAAGGGCTTAATGCAAAACTTATTAAAAATTTACTTGACGGCAAAAATACTTGTCAACTATAAAGTCTACTTAATAATGTCTAATGTCTAAAAGCTAAACATTCTTTTCTAAAGTGAATAGTCCAATGAAACTTCCAATTCCAAATTGGACTTCTTCCACTTGCATTAGCTAATGAAAATTAATTTATTCCTAGAGAACCACACGTGTGTGTCTATCTACTGCAGTTACTGCCCTTATTTGCATTATAGTCACATTACTACAGCATTTCTATTATAATTATATACATTTCTTGAATATTTTTTAGTGAACCAGTAAATATCTTTCTATTTTTTCTATGTGTATGGTTTAAAAAACGAATTTAATTCCAAATCGTATATTTAATGTATTTCTATTTATTATTGAGATTTAAAAAGTTTAACAAATTAGTAGCACAAGAAAAAAATTAAATTAAAAAAAAAACTAATAGATAAGTACTTATAATTTTTAAATGATAAAAAACATTATTTAGAAAATATGATATTTAAAACAATAGATGTTAACTTAACCTAACTTACTAAGAAAAGTATCCAAACAAAACAACTTCTTAATTCGCTAATTTATTTTGTTTTGTTAGAATTAATTAATAAAAGTATATATAAATAAATTGTAACAAACAAAAAAAATATATGCTTGCTCCTGTGTAATTTTTGTATAATTAAAATAATATAATAAATTTTGCCAAGAGCCAGTCCTATTAAAAATTTTAATTATTATTTGTTTATTTTATTGGTTTAAAAATTATATTTCCAATCGCAAAGTATACGATTGGCAAGCTTCGTCGCTCGCCTTGTAATCTACTATTTATTCAGTTGGTTAAAACAAAAGGAACATATTAAAGCAACCGGTGGTATACGAAAATATTTAGTTTTATGCTTACTCTGTATATATATAGATATACTTATATATATTATCAAATTATGCTAAAAAATGAACGAGAAAAGAAATTTTTATCCATATTTTCCATTCAATTTCTGGTTGGTTGCTTTTAATAAATATATAATTTTCTACTTCGTTAAATTTTCATCATCTTTTTTCTTTCTACCGTTTATCAGTGCTTCTTTTTATATTCTACAATCATAATTACCTTTACACCAATTTATATTTTAAGGGAAAACTTTATATATCTTTTTGCGTTTCGTTAAAATTTGTCGAAGCCTTATATATTATAATGCTGCACTTTGCTTTAAATTAGATAGTTATATATATTCTTGTAAAACTTTCTCTAATTAGTTGTAGATAGATAGAATTTAAAAGAGAGAAAATTAAGGCAACGTCAGATTGGTTTTCCATCTTTCCTTTCATGTTTTTCGCATGCTGCACACACACACACACACCCATACACATACAGATAGTTTGTCAGTACGTAGAGTCAAGAAAATGTGTTAACGTTTTAATTTATCCAAAACGGCAGATATAATGAGAAGATTATCATTTTGTAAGAAAATTAGGTTGTACGCTTTGAAGAAACTTTGAAAGAAAATGAATTAGGTATCATAGTAAACTTTTTTAAATTGCTCATTATTACAATCTTGACAATACGGCGATAGTATAATTTGTCTTTTCTATTGGAAAATTCTATTTGGAAGAATAAATACATATTTATAAGTATCAATCATCGTCTTTATTTCCTCCAATTAATAAAAAACGAATACACACGCAGAAAAAAAAATATGTCGGAAACTTTTAATATGAAAAAACAAAAATAAAGCAACAATTAATAATAATTCAAAAATCAAACGAAATTCTAGATAACACGTTAAATTATGGCAACGAAATAATTCAGTAAAAATATTATAATTAACGTCAAATTATTGTTAAATTTCTTTCTTGTTTAAAAAACATTCGTTTTCATCAATTTTTACAAATTAATTTCCATCGACTTCAATCAAAAAATCTTCAAATAATTTCACCAAATTCTCAATACCGTCAAGAAAATTCTTATCAATTTCTCGGTTGTTTTTCGTTCGATAGACATGTGCGAAATCAATTATTCTTGCTGTTGCCCATACCTAAAATAAATGCTGGTAAATATCCGAGAAAAGAAAATCTATTATAAACATACTTCACATTTCACATCATCATTACATAAGTCATCCAAAATGTACGAATAAGTTTCTTTTTTGTTCTCAACATCTTTATCGTAATTATTTTGAAAACTATGCGTTCTTGTCAGTGTTCGTATTGATTTGTGCCATGAATTTTGATGATTTCTATTATTTAAATATGATGATAATTTTTCATTGTTCAATATTTTGTTGTTTGACGATGCCGCCGATTTTAGTATCGGCCCATCTTGAGCTAACTGACCACTAAATCCGGTAAGTACATGTTTACAGCCGTTGCTTAATGTTGCTAAACTTAAAGGTCTATAAAAAAACAATTTAATATTGGGATTTTCCATAGACTCCGACCCGGATGGTTTAAGTGTAAAATTACACAATTTTACAATTCTACGCGTAAAATTTTACACTTAAAACGTCCAGTGCTCGAATTTTAATTCTAAATACGATGATTATCACCTATATAAACTTCGTTGTTGCATTACAGGTATATTTTTCGTATTAATTTGTTTCACTGGCAATTCCATCAGCTGCCTTAAACGTTTCGCATCGTAAATTAGCAAAACTGACGCTGAATATAAACGAATTCGTTTTTGATTTCTTGCGAAATGTTGAATTTGCCATAAAACTGCTAGAAATTGTACAAGTAGCTGCCTGTTGAAATTCTGGGTGTCTGCATTGAGAAACTCTTTTAGAACTGAAAAACGGAACGACTCGCTTAAATTAAAACTATAATCACTTATAAACTAATTTGTATACCTTCTCGCGCAGAGTCTTTACTTAATGTTTTTCCAAAATCTTTGCCATACTTTACAAATTCATTGTTTCGAATTTTATAGATTTGTAAACCGGGAATGCAAAAACCTAAATCACGTTTACATTCTCTATATTTTTCCTATATTAATATAGGAAATTTGAAATAATACGCAAAAAATGAAATATAATACAATCATACAATAATTTCAATACTCACTTCTTCAGCCATAATTTTGCTATAACTGGCATTTGGATCCCATGTCCTTTTACCAATTTTGATATCCATTATACATGGTTCTTTAAAATCTCTTGTAAGATCTTCTAAAACCAAGAAATCAATGTCTCTACCATTTATATTGATCTAAAGGCAAATAATAATAATTTGCTATTAATCATGGCGTTAAAATTACCTTTACCAAGTTTCAATTTAAGATAGATAAATAAACAAATTTACTTTTTGCACGCCATAATATTTTGGTATGAGTTGTTTCAGTTCAATTAGTGATTTATCTTCATTGATGATTTGTTGTACTAAATGTTCATAAAATTCAACTTCTCTTTCGCCACAGTCCTTTTTCAATAAAGGCTTGAAAACTTGATTATTCATTTTTAGCATACCTGGTCAAAGGATGATAAAAATATATTAATAAATTCGAGTTAACATAAGTCCATGAATGTACGTACCAATTTCACTTGATGATTCTGATAATTGTTCAGCTATCGCATGACCAGCGACTTGATTAGTTAATATTTCCATACATGTTGGAATGCCTAAATGTTGTTTTGTAACTTTTGTATTTTGCTGCTCACATTTATCGATGTTGACGTTGTTGTTAAAACCATTTCGTATTACATTCCTGTTACATTTATTATTATACACTGCCTTATTGTTTACTTGTGATTGATAAATATTAAAATTTGGTTCACTGATTTCAGCTGTTGATGTTGGAATTGACTGCATTTTTGATTTTCCCATTGTGTCTGTCCTGTCTATTGTCTGTATTGATATGCCATTATTGTTTATAATAAAAAATAGTTAAGGCATAATTCTAAAAATTAAATCGTTCTAATTCCAGACTTTAAATTGAGCAAAACACTAATCAAGATATTTCGATTAATCACTGAAATACCTTGAATAATAACGTATTGTTATAAATAAAATCAGAAGATATAGTTAATTAACACTAGAAAAGCAATTACGATGTTGTCAAAATGATTTTGTTAATTTAATAAATGAAAAGTTGTGATTTCAACTTTCAACACGAATTTCTCATAAAGCATATGAGACAAAATCAGAAATATAATTACCTAGAAAATGTTATTAATTTCTATGCAACAGTATTTATCTAGTTAATCTATTTTTATACTTAAATTAGGCCTGAAATATGAAATCCGCCATTTTATTTTATAATGTACAAGGATTTTTAATGTTTAACTGGTTATCTAAAAAACTTTGTCATTCTACCTGTCACTTAAAGTCATTTGTTGTCAGAATTGACAATCAGCTGATTGAAAAATGTGGGTAAATAAATAAGACAACTTAATATTCTTAATAACAATTATATATCGAAGATGAATAACTTTGAAGATCCAGAATTGCATATTCTTAACAAAGTGGAGAAGGTATAGCCATTATATTTAAAGAACGCAACCTAGAATTATTGTTTCTAAAATCTTACAGGAACAAACGAATTTATTACTACTACAAGAACGTTTATCAAAAAGTGCCCAAATTACTAAAGGAATTGGTAATATTTTAAATACATTTGAACAAAGATTATCCAGATTGGAAGAAACAATTCTACCAGTTTATAATGAAACTGAAAATTTACAAAAATCACAACACAGTATCCTTTACTGAAATTACTACTAACTATTTAAGATTCAATCTGGAGCAGATTTCCTGAACACTTTCATAGATATTGATTGTACTCTACAACTACTGGATAGCGTTATCAGTTACTACGAGGTAACAAGTAATGTAGAACACATTATTGAAAAGGGGCCTGGAGAAAGTGCTGACGATATTGATAGATATATTGATGCATTAAATCGATTGTACAATGCTCAGAAGTATTTTGAAAAGAACATACCACATAGTGTGGAATTAATTAATGTGGTATGGAAACAATGTGATAAAAATTAATTAATTAATTGCTAGTTAATACTTAAATTTTTTCCAGTCATCATTTTTCCATAAGGGAAGCGACAAATTAAATGCAGAATTTAAAACAATTTTAGATAAATACAATACACCAGTTCTTCCAGTTGTTTTACTAGATTTAATAAATTTTGAGGGTATTACGATTGCAGGTGTAGAAATATTCTGTTTTTTGATTCTAGATTTTTTCAGATTCCAAAGATACGAAAAATCCCCCAAAACTAATGAATCCGGATACGAAGGATCTATTAATCAAAATCTCTTCATGGCTACTGAATCATAATCGCGATGAATTTCTAACCGTTTACGGTAAAACTAGGGGTAGTGTAATGCAACGTTCATTAACAATGTTGCGAAATTATCAAAAATCGGTTAGCGGTGGTAGTGTGCATGGTACAACAAGTTCACCAATGTTGGTAATGCTCATAAATGCTACTTTTTAATATGTCACGTTTTATTCTGAATATTTTTATTAAATATTTATTAGAAACCAAAATTTCCTAATCGACACGAAGCAAAACGGCAACCATCTACAAGACGACTACAAGCATTCGAAAGGAAAGCAAATAAAATGCTTTTGAGAGCATCACAAACATTGGAACATTCGACTGGATTGACATTGGGTACACGACGTGCATCACATTTAGGTTAGATAATTAGTTTTCATTATCATTATTGGAATAAATATGCAGAATTCTGTGCGATAAATTGCGCACTAAAATTTTTTATTTTTTATTAAATAGATACATCGTACAGTGGCGAAGAAGTTGACAATGAACAAGAAATGGAAAATTATTTAATATGCGTAATTGCATTGCACAAATTAATGCAAATCGAACAAGGTTTAATGAAAGAAATTATCGCCACAACTCATCGACCGCGAGTTTTTGAACTAATCGTCCGTGAGGCAATGGATATGCTGGTCCAAGATGGCGAAGTATGTCACAGCTTTATAAAGTACACTTTACAGTTGACAAGTTTTCTTGGACTTTACGAAATTGGGTTCTGCGCTATTTTTCTTGCCCGCTTGTCTGCAAGTGAGGTAATATTTTCTATAAATTCATGTATACCAAATAAAATTTTTATTCTCAAGAGAACAGCTGATATTTATGTTTATATTTAATAAACTATTGTATAAATTAGCTTTGAAAATCTTTGTTTATCTAGTAACGAATATTATATTTTAACTACTGTGCTAATTTACCATAAGGATAAGTATTAAAATATGAGATAGAGCTATTTTAAATAGATATATTTTTTTTATTTTGGGTTGGCATTTATTAATGTAATCGCAATTGTTGAAAGAAAATTGGCGACTGTAAAGCCAAAAGGCAATTTTTTCCTTGAAAAACCTTGCCAATGAGAACAAAAACCTTGCCAACTGTAAAGTCCATATTAAAAACATTTCTTGTTTTGAGAACCAGTCTACATTTCCTTATTACTTCCAGAATATTGTTACCAGAGCCAAAAAATGTATTCAAAGACATGATTTCGGAACGGTTTTAGTCATATTTCCAATATTCAAACAACTACGGTCCTTGAAACCGGATTTTGAACGTACAGTGGAACAATGTGATTTAAATGTTAAATTAAAATTTGAGTCAATCTTGCAAATGCTTCAAACGACTGTAAGTTGTCATCACAAAACAACCCGTGGTTTTCATCAACTCTTGGATTTACTCAATTGTTCAAGTTTTTCTTCATTTTCAGGGTTCAAAAGCTTTAGAAGATTTTATTGAAAGTTTGAAAACCGATTCAGTAACTCAGTTGCCACCAGATGGCACTGTACACGAATTAACAAGTAATGTTATCATGTTTCTTGAACAATTGTTGGATTATAGTGATACATTGGGTATTGTTTTGTCACAAGATCCAAGTTATATGAGACAATTGGAGCAATTAAAATGTAGTGATCAAACGAAGGCATTACTGGGGCTTTACATTAGTAAGTACAGTCCAGATAATCTAAAATTTAAGCTGGTAATGGCTAACACATTTGCTGATTTTATAGAAAAAGTATTAGTTCAGTTGAACCACACGTTAATAAGTAAAAGCGAGCAATACAGTGATGTGGCTTTGAAAGCACTGTTTCGAATCAATAATAATAATTACATATTGAAATCATTACAACGGAGTAATTTATTGGAACTGTACATCATATCCGAACCAAAATGTGAAGAGTTTTATTCAAACTCAATTCAAAAGCATAAACAAGATTATGCGGAATGGTAAATAATATTGAGGCAGAGAGTTTCATATTAACTGAATTGTTAATATTAACGAAACCTATCTTTTTCCTAGATTTTGATAAGACTTGCGTCGTACTATTATTGTATGTATTTGCTTGATTTTAGCTGGAATAAACTGCTTAACTATATAAAATACACCGAAACATTTTCGCATGGCGATCGTTTAAAAGATAAAGAACGTGCAACTTTAAAAGAAAAATTCGCTGGATTCAACAAGGAAATTGATGAAATGTCAAAGGTGCAAAGAGGATACTCGGTGCCCGATATACAATTAAGGGAGAGTATTAAAAGGGATAATAAGGAACTGATTATTCCACAGTATAATTCGTTCTTTCATAAGTAAGTGCTTAATGGAGATTTGCATAGTAATAGAAAAATTCGTGCTAGAAAACAAACAATTCCTTTTCAGATATGGTTGTTTGAATTTCACCAAAAATCCAGAAAAATACATTAGACATAAGCCGGATGAAGTATCGGCAATTATCGATCGATTTTTCGATGTTGCAGCATAAAAAGAAACAAGAACTTATTGAACAAATTGCTGATTGTATTTTGTATCTAAAACAAAAATTGATTAAAGTAACACATTAATCTTATCAATCAATTCACTGGCGGCTCTTTACTAAAATATGGTGCTGAACTTTTGACTAGTATTGTGTGACAGACATCACAGACTTTTGATGGTCGCAAATTTGGACCTGATTGCACCGAACGACTTAAACAATTTATACAAAATATTTGTCCACAATGTTTACAATGTTGCTTCTTTTTTGAATTTAGAAATTGTGTACGACATACTGGGCATTCATCGACATCTTCATCGTGCTGCCATCGAACTTGATTATCTGATTCGCGAATTTTTTCTAATTGAATCTGTAATAAACAGGAATCGATCGGGCATTGATGAAGTGTTAAAAATTAAAGCAATTATAAAAATCTACCTGTAAACTTTGTGATAATTTCACAAAATCTCTTTGAACTGTTTCAGTCGTTTCTAATTCTTGTTGCAAGGAATGTACTCTGGTTCTCAGTTCATTATTTTGAGTTTCTAATTTTTTCTAAAATTAAAGTACTCCATGTTATCTCTTTTGGAGTTTTTTAGTAGTATTACATACCTGTTGGATTTCTAATTCATTTAATCGACTCTCTTTCTCTAATAGATCCGTATTTCTAGCTAAAAGTTGTTGTTTTTCCTTTTCTAATTTATTCATTGCCGATCTGGAAATAAATCATTACGAGATTCTAATTTCTTTTTCCTTTAATCTGCTTGATTTCTTTCTCGCTACACAATGCACTATTCTATTTGCATAATCATCAAAAACCTACCGTAGACATTTGACTTGATCATTTAATGATTCCGTCGTTGTTTCTTGCAACATTAAATTCGATTTTAGGCTTAACACAACTTCTTCAGTTTTTTCTTTACCGATTTTCGCTATTATCAAATCCTCGTGATTTTTCAGAATTAATTCTTGTAATTCCTTAAAAAATGCAACATGTATAAGAACATAAAACCAAACACAAAAGTTATAATTCGAAATTACTTCTACAGTATTTGGTAAATTAATAGCTTGATTTTGAAATTCTACCGAATGAATTGTGTATTTTCCAACTAAATGTTCATTTTCTTTCTGTAATCTGAAAAGTTTAAAATATAAAACAATAACTAAAAACACAATGCTTCAACAGCTAAACATTACCGATCCATTTCCTCAATTATAATATCTCTTTCCTTGATTAATTCACCTAATTGATAACGAACATCTCCATTTGTTTGTGTAAAATAGTCACGTAATTCTTTCATATCCTGTTCCGTGCATTGCATTATCTTTGTTAGTTTTAATACTTGTTGTTTATGTTCTTCACGTTTTTCATTCCATTTTTCTTCCATTTCTTTTCTAAAACAAACAGTAACAATTTAAAATTATTGTAATATAATCAATTGCGATACACTATGAAATTTAAATGTCAAATTCTTTAGCTACAATTCTGAGGACCATAAGCAGAGAAAACGAAAAAAAAAGCGGATACCCAATAGGTAGCGTTGGAATAGATTAGTACACATAATTTAATATTGTCCTTATGGGAAATTTAATTTTCTAAATTTGAAGGGAAATCATGGATTTTGATACAAAAAATTAAAACTATGATTATTTCATCGGACTACTATTTAATACAATAAATCAATTTCCATTTAAGCAATAAGCGTCATTGTTTAATTATTTCAATTTTAATATTAGACGATCAGTGGCGTAGAAAACCTATTTTTAAATTATTGTCAGATGGAAGCCTAGTCTTGCAAACTGGAACAAAAGAACGTCTGTCTTTGTACATTTTAAATACTAACGTTACGAGATAATATAAATAATGAAATTAAGTTTAAATGAAAATTAAAACACCCAAAAACAAGATATAAAAAAACTATACGCCGATAACGGTAACTGTCGAAACTAACTCTTTTTGTCTCCGGGGACATATTGAGGGCGGTATTTTCAAACCCAAAAATATTTGAACTTTTATACAGTCGTTTCTTCTCCTTTTTCTAATCTTACATAGCGACAATTTAATAAATTCCACGATTTTTTTTACCTAAATCCAATTTCTTTCAATAATTCTTCCTTATGTCGTTCAGCAGCTTTTTCTGACGTCTGTAATTTAACCATTAAATCCTGTACATTTTGCTGTTCTTTTACTAGTTGTGCTTCGTAATTACTGCACATATCACATGTTAGATTCTCATTTTTTTGAATATTTTCAAACGAAGTATTCGTTGAAGTATGTTGCAGCACCATGCGATTTGTTAACTGTTTATTTTGCTACAAAAGAATACATTTGTTATTTTCTTCCATGATTTTTCTTTCAATATGATGGCGTACATCATTTATTAAATGTTTGCATTCCATACATTTCTGTAATTGATCATCGGCCGTCCTTAATTTCTCTTTCAGTGCCTTAATTTGATCTTCCAATGGTTCCACTAAGGATTTCAATAATTCTATATCTTCTAGAGGCGTCTAAAAGTACATAGCTGCTGCAGAAAAGGAAAAAATATACAATGATAATGTTACCTTATCAACATTTCGATCATCTTGTGAGCCAAATGCATCGGCTCCCAATTTTTTCGCTAATCCTTTACAAGCATTAATTACAGCACTTGGTGCCAAACTAAGCTCCTAAAAAATACAATCAAAATAATTTAGTTAAACCTTGGATTGATCTGTTTGGAAATACGTATTACATATTTTGAATTGACTTCGTTAATAAATTTTAACATAGCCTGAGTGCTTCCACGTTGAAAAAACATTTAAATGACACATTATCAATTTACTGCATAACAAAATGTATAATTATTTATGATTATGAAACTAGGTTGCTTATATCAGTATAATTTATATTTGTATTTTGTTGATTATTTTGCTTTAGGTGACATTAATTTTAACCAGTATTTTACTCGTTTATTTACCTGATTGGCCGCTGCTGCTTGATTTTTAAGTTTCAAATTTTCCCGCTGTAAACTCAAGATATCTTTTTGTAAATTTTGCATGTAATCCTTTAGTTTGGTAAAATCTTCATCATATAATGAACGAGCTGAACTGGATTCTTCGACAGTTTCTAAACAAAATAAAAATTGGGCCGGGTAAAGTGCTGGATGTTCACATTTATTAAACAATTAATTTTTATTTAAAAGTGTTATTAATTAATTAACCATGAACAAGACGTTGCAATGAAGCAATTTCCTCGTCGGCTTTTCGTTTTTCCATTTCAAAATCCGTTTCTAATCGTATACTATCAACAACCAATTGACTTTTTACATCATCTAATTCATTTTGTAATTGTTTAACTTGATTCACTAACAAATCATTTTCTTTTGAGTTTCTTAATACTTCAGCTACAATCAGTGTTTATTTACTAATATATAAAACAATTTATTTAAATCAAATAAGGCTAAATTACAGTGTACCTTCTTTCTGCAAAAACAGTTCTTTCATTTTTGCCCGTTGAACATTAAATTCGTCGATTAGACGAGTGTTTTCTTTTTCCAATAATTGAATTTTAGTTTCGGTGTCTAAAATGTATGAATCAATTAAAATTAATTGTTACTGATATCTGTATTTAACATTATATTATTGTTTTGATGAATACCTCCATTGATTTCAAAACTTATTAAATCGTTTTGATCCATTAGAAAAACTGTGTATTGAAATTGAACGAAATTTACTTAAAAACTAAGAATGTCATATTTTAAATTAAATAAGGGATGAAAACGCAATTTTATTTGATTAATCAACAGCTAAATATTTATTTGTCACCACCATTGGTCAATATGTCATTTTTAAAATTTGTCCCCCCAGAGTTTGTCACCATCCATATGATAAACGAATATGAAGTTGCCTATATCATTAAACGACATTGGTTATGGCAAATACTAAATCAAAAAAGGAAGAAATATTTAATTAATGTAATATGCTAATTATGCGTTATAAAAATATTATTTTACATTACGTATTATAACGGAGTAGAACTCCCAATAGAGTTTAATAGACTGGTTTGAGATTTGACAGTTTAAAAATTTTAAAATTAAAATTAAAATAGTAATCTATAAATTCCGAAAAAAGAATTTTTTTAGTTTTTTTTTATAATATGATTTTTGTTTACTTTTTAGTTTTTACACTTTTTACAGATTTATTGAATTTTAATTTTTAAGCAACAGTTGGCTAGTCTCTGTTATCATACCATGTGCTTATATTACAAATACGTATTATTTCTAATTTAATCTGAATCGCACTTAATTTATTTTATTCTGTTTTTATCTAAATCTAAATCCAAATACCAAATATATAATATATGTACAAATTTCTAAACGCCATCAGCTGAGCAAATTTAGAATCATAATAAAACTAAAATAACGTCATCACCATTTATCGCTATCTCTGTCATGGACATACCGAAAAAGATATTCATTTCGCGCAACGCCAGTCTAGCTAATACAATCTCTTGTCTATGACCAAAAATAAGTGTCCATCAAAGAAAAAAAAAATTGACAAAAGATTTCTACCTGAACTTTGTTAATTTTTGAGGTCACTGCAATGGTCTTAATTTTTTTATATAATTATAAGAAAATTGATTATATTGACCATCAGGGAAAGTTTTGTTCATATGGGCAATAAAATTTCCATAAAACGTGCAAGAAATCTAAACAGTGACCAGAGTGTAAATAAACAAAAACAAAAGGTGAATCAATCAAATCAGGTAAATGTGAAACAAAAACAAATAATAGTTACAATGATAATAATCCTAAGGCTGGATAGATTTGTTCCATAGTTAAATAAAGAAAATAAAAAAAAATCAAGAGTTTTCTTATTATTATTATTATTAATTTTTTTTTCGAAATTTTAAACTGCGTCATTTTGGTGATTTAATTTTTTGTTTCTTTTTCGAATTTTTCGATAGTTAAACAGTCAAAGTACTAGAAGCAACAATAATAACTGCAGTTTCAAAAGCATTTCAAGCCAAGATAGTCAAAGGACAAATTACAGTTGTAACAGACCGTGGTCAAGGATTTCCAGAAGAAGGTAAATTATCGTTATTCATCTCAAAAATTCAATTACATATTTTGTGTTCGAATTTATGTGACAATTGGCATGCATGCGGCTGCACAGGACCTACTGCTATATTCTTTGTTTTGCAAAATATATAAATATAATATTCAAATATCTATAATATACATACATACAAGTGTAAGTATATGTATGTACTATACATATAATAATGATTAGTATTATTAATTCGATTGCCCCCCTCTCCGACCTCTGCTTCCCTTATATAACACTTTGTGTGTATGATAAATGACTAAAATAAACTGTTGTACCTATAGCATTATTTGTTGAACAGAAAGATTCGCCATCTTTGCCAGTGGCGTACCACTATATATAGATCATACTATTGTGCGGAAAATTTGTTTGTAAAAACAAACTACAAAGAAATAACGGCGTTTTTGGGGCTGATGTGGTGGTACACACATGGCGTTGCATTGGCTATAGTTGACGAAGATCTCAGATGGCTTTGTGTGTTGTTGCCAATTTTAATTATTTTGGGGAATTTATTCATTTAACAAAAAAAAAAAAAAAACATTTTATATGTTAATGCATATTTTATTTGTATTCGTAGTTTCATAAAAAAAAGGTCAAATATTTATCTGCTTATTTTATTTGCTTTTATTTATTTTTTAAAAAATTAATTATGTATTAGTTTTTATTTATGAACAAATTTTTAGATGTTCCTTTAAATAATCAGGTAAAATTTGATATTTTATTTGGTTTTTGAGGAGGTATTAGGAGGAAGTTTTGTTTCCATGTATTTCGCATATCTATTTTAATTATTATAAAGTATAAACAATTGTTTAAAAGTAAATCTAAATTGCGGCAGATTTGTGATCAATTATTACAGTTGAATTTAGGTCAATTTTTATCAGAAAATAATTTGATTTTATCAAATCATCAAACCCATCAATGACCGGCGAAAAGCGGGCAATAATTATCAATAGTATTATTATTATTATTATTATGACCTCCCAATTTAATTATTTAAACGCGTAAATTCCATATTCTGATATGTTTAGTTTTTCATAGAGTGTGAGTGGTGAGGGGTGGGGTATTAGTAGATATGTACGTAATTGTAATACTTTACATTGTATACATGTATTTACTAGAGTAGCACCTGTCGACACAGTATAATTCAATTTTTCACAAATAATTCGTAAATCTATGAAAACAAGTAAGTAAACATTGGGTGGATTCAAGAAGAAAATGCGGAAATACAGTCATAACGATGATGATGATGACGCTATGATATAGAATACTTTGCCCTCCAAAATATGAATAAATAAATAAATAAGTAATGTTCCGAACAGACAGACAAATAATGTTGTTTTTATGTACTTAACTTAGTAATAATAGTTATTACAAATATTTAAAAGTCTTGAACTTTTTATTGTATATAATTTGGTCAACAGTACATGTATATTTAAATACGTATTAAGTTTAATTGCTTTTTAATCTTATGTCTGCAGTTGTAGTAATAATATCGACAGAATTATTTGTTTCAACATCGATATGGAATTTCAACAAAAAAAAAACGATAAATAAATAGAGATTTTAATTTAATATAGAAATAGAAATGTTACCTAGCCGAAATGCAACTTTGTATACTATAAATAAATATTTCGATACTCGTTTTCTTATCATTTTTATTGTCTATAGCTGGAAAGAGTCAACATTAACACTTCCATATGAATTAAGTAAAACTGCTTGGCCGGTAACACAATTAGAGGCACATTTTCTACCATTATTTCCAATCAGTGGTCGTGAATCAGACAATAATAATTATAATAATCAATTTGAAATATTACAAGAAATTAGTTGCGGTGCATTTGGACAAGTATATAAAGTCAAAGATTTGAATACTGAACAAACGTATGCACTGAAGATCTTGTCTAAATCTAAGGTAAGAGGGTCGTACAATTTACGAAGAGTATTATGCAAATAGTGGTTAAGAATTTCTAATACATATATGCATGTAAAGTTGATGAGAAAGTTGCGGATAATTCCGAATTGAAATTCAAATAAAGCTGTAATGTGCCTGTCCTTAACATGCCATTTTCTGATGTATTTATTAAGCTACAAATCTGATTCTTTACCTTGTTACATTTTCTCTACATATGAAGAGTTATAGAATTGATTCGATATAGAGGTATCATGTTTTTTTTGTTTTTTGTTGGTATTAGAAAATATTAACCCCTGACGTCTTACAAGGACGATTTCTAATATTAACCTGTTGAAGTATAGTTATTGGAAGACGGAAAAAGTTAGTTTAGGAAACTTACAATGTACCTCCTATCTCTACCCTTTACTAGGCACCCTCAATGATATAAAAATAATCCATGAATTGGATGAAGGATAGCTTTATTTCATCCTCAAAATCAAAATTAAAAATTAAGTATCATTCTTCCTAATTCTATTATTCCTCAATTTAAGCTAGTGATTAGTGATTATTTTAGTGTTTAGTTAGTATAATAAAGTAACTGAATAAATATGTTTATGTTGTTATTTTTCGTTCATTATAAAGCCATTGAACGAAATTAATGAAAGTTGAAAATTATTCTATAATGTAAAACACTTATAGCTTATATTGATGATAATCTAAATTTAATGCTACCCATATAGATTATAAGTGAAAATTCAATTGAACAAGTTAAAGAAGAAGTGCGTATACAAAAAGCTTGTGGACATCGTCCATTTATTGTCCGTTGTATATCCAATTGGCAAAGCAAAAAGGATTTGTATATTGGTAAGTTAGGAATTATTATGAATATCAAAGTAAATAACCAATGAACTCGATACTACTAACTATTATTCCATTAAGCCAAATGCATTAGAAAGAGATAGATTGCCTTCACAACTGCAGGTTGCCTAGATTGGCCAATTGCCTCACTTCATTTGCGTTGTGGGCTCGTCGCCGCAACGTAGGGTAGTATAGAGTTCACTGTTAATAACTATCTGTCCAGCATGTCTTATATTCAGTCATCTAAAATGAATATTCACTGATCAATTGTGTAGATAGTGTAGACCAATCATGCAGGTAATTAAATACCATAATATTTGACTAGACGCCTCTGAAATGACAGTGTCGATTTGAAACTCATGTTCAATAGGTAACTTGATTATTTGAGACTATTTGAAGGCATCATGTTATTTATTATTAACAACATACATATAAATATAAAAACAAGCAAAAAAAAAACAAATAATTAGGAACATTTCAGAAAAAAAATATAAATAGCAAAAATGTCACGTATTTGAAATAAAAATTATAAAATCTTGCAAGTAAAAGACATTCAGAGGAAATTTTGATTTTTTAACAGAAAAAAAACAATTCAAATTCAACTATCTCACCAGGTGACACCGTCTATAACATTGACGTGACAGTCAATGATTTACAATGACTTATTCATTGAGATGTTATTATAATAATAATGATGAATGTGACATTTTCCCATAAAAAATATAATAAGATAGGGAATTTTTGTAGAGGTTCTGATACAGACAAGCAGGTAAAGTTTTGTAAAAACTACCAGGTAAAGCATAACAATAAAACAAGAATTTTCGAAGATTTTGTTGGAAGGAGCGAATTTGCTAAAAATCACCTCATTTTGTAGTATACTTGGTGGTCACACGAATGTAGCCCTTCTGGCTGGCAGTTTGTTCAATTCTAATTTTTTCATCTCTTTTACAGTAACCGAATATATTGAAGGTGGCGAATTGTGGAAATTATTACAAAATTTAATAAGTTTTCCAGTGGAAATTGTACAATTGTATGTGGCGCAGATAGCACTGGCAATTGGTATGTAATTTTTCTTTTCAGTAAAAAATTTTATTATATAAAATTTCTATTAATGAGCATGTTGTTTTGTTGACGCTCAATATATTCATTATTAATCGAGTTTAAGCGAGTATGTGCTGCGAATATTTATCCTTTTATAGCTCTAGTTGAAGTTCAAATTTTATTTTATACTTTTTTTTTTGCCCGGTTTAAATTGTAATAGTTATTTATGAATTAAGAATGTAAAGTGATGTTTTGTTCACGAGTGACAGTTAACGCGGGACGCTTGCGGAGCGCGATAATCAGTGAGGGCAACAAAGCCACTTTCTACCCAATGTGCATATTACGTTTTCCCTATAATCACAAAAAAGAACTACATAAATTATACACATTTATTTCCATTCTCGAACAATCAAATTGAACGTCGATTTCATCTATGAGAATGAGGAATTTAATTATAACTCTCTATTATGTTTGGGATCCTACCTTCACATGTAAAATTAATTTAACGCCATCGAATCCTTGAAATTGTTTTAATTAACAACAATTTTTACTTATTAAAACTGAAATAAATTTGTTTTGGATGATATCCGTTTGACATACGATTATGTATTTAAAATCCATGATACTAAGACTACAACATAAACCAACCTGAGATCCAATTTTAGAAATTTCTGCGCATGGCGTCACTGCGAGACCCTTTTGTTTTTTTTTTCGTTGAGAAAGCGTTGACATATTTAAATAAAATATCTTTTTTATAATTTTTTAAATATAATATAATAACATATACACATGCATAAATATATACTACTGAAATAATGACTAAATTTAAAACAAATATTATTAATTAATTAAACGTAAACAAACTGCAAGCTGTATTAAAATAAAAAAAATAGAAAAAAAAGAAAATTGACATCAGCGTAGAGCCTATAACCACATTTTCAATTAGTAAAGCAAGCGATTTGCAAAGACGTCTCTCACTGACGTGACAACCAAATTGACAAAGCTGCGCATTGCTTATCTTGTTAGTCTTAGTATCAGGTTTAAAATCATAGTAGCCATAATTGCAATATGACGAATTGACTATTAAAATATATCTTTCTCTTTTCATTCAATTCAAATATGAGAAATCCATACAATTGACAATAAAAAATTAAAAATTTTGATTATTAATTGGAGAGTTTGTATGCCCAGTATTTCGTGATTTCGCAGTTTGCCGTTGTTCTGCGCATGCACAGTATGAAATGAGCAACGTTTTACTTTACTAACGATTACCGTTATACCCGGAGAAATAAATAACTAATTTCTTTAGTGCTTATTTTATTTGACTTATTTTGACATATGGTTGCGTTGCCATATCTTACTAATTTAAATGAATTTAGTGAATTTACATATTTCTAAAACTCTATTTCAATGTATGTCTTTTTAAATATCTATTAAAGGGTAAATTAAATAGCATATAAATTGTTTAAACTTAAAACGTATTTATTTTCTATTATCTTTTGTGATAATTGTATACTTGTGATGATATAATTTAATGTAAGGATTTATTTAAGAAATCGTTTGACAGCAAAGGAATTTTAACTTAATAGTCATATTGCTCATATTTGTCATATTGAAAACACAAACAAATTTGTGAATACTATAAGGAATTGTCATTTTCCTTTATTTCTATTTTAGGTATAAAATCTCTTTATTTTTTGTCTGTAGTTACAGTTATCTTTATTACAAATAATGATAACTTTAACAAAAATTAACGTTATTTTGGACGGCATAAAAACTCTCTATTATTTAAGCCGAATTATGTAATTTAATTATAAAAATATATAAAATAGTAAATACGGTATAATATAATGATTAATTACAAGTCGAAAATTTAATTCAATTTGATATTAATTTGTCAGCTATTTTACGGAAATTATTAAAATTATTTTCTATCATTGTTACATGTTTTCTTCCTGTCGCTAAATTGATAACTTCATCTTTTTAGACCAAAAGAAATTCCTTTTCGCCAGCATCTGAAAGCGAAAAATTATAGGAATTTATTTTAATACATTAATTTGTAATTGTAGAAAAAAATTATATATTTTTATTTTCTTTTTACATAGATTTTCTACACAACGCTGGAATAATCTACAGGGACTTGAAACCGGAAAACATCCTATTGGATGCAAATGCAAATATTAAACTGATTGATTTTGGTTTATCAAAGTGGTTACCATACGGTCGTTTAACTGAAACTGTATGCGGAACACCCAAATACATGGGTATGAACATATATATTTAACTTCAATTTTAATTCAACAAATTTCAATAATAATTTGGTTTCTTTTATTTGGAGGTGTGTGTTTCTGTGGCGAAGACGAAGCACACATTCCTTTTAATTAAAAATCATTACTATTATTAAATAAGGCGTCGAAAATTTAGTGAGAGAAAACCAAAATAGCAACAAAAAAGAAGAAAAAGAAAAACTATATAGAAAAAATTATTATAAGAGAATTACATTTTACTACTCAGGTTTATCTGTGATCATTGTGTGATATAATAACTGAATATTTTGCCGCTTGATTTTTCTGTTTTTTTTTTTTACAAATTTAATTTTCATATCGCTCGCTGTTGTTGATGTTGTTTTTGTAAACAAAATCATCGCAAAAAGAAAAAATGAATGCCCGATCTCAAACATTTGAATTAAGTCTAGAAGGTAGACAAGCGGACGAAGCTGTCGCTAGTTTATTTCACACAGTTTTATTTCATAGATGTTTAGGTAAATTTTTATACAACACCGAAAATAGTTATTCATTAAGTACAGTTGGTTTTACTGATGTCGATTGTGACTTTATCGATTTAACATATGTATGCTGTTCATCAAATGCATTAATACGTAATGTAAAACAGGAGATTAGTAATTTTTCCGAGCAATTACGAAGCAACGAATCAAATGGAACAGGTCAAATTACATTAGAATTTTTCCAAAAGAAACCTGGCCGCTATTTAATATTACAACCGGAATGTTGTTTACCATGGGAGGTATGGACGGTACGTTTACAACTAATTAGTTTGGATAATGAATTGGAAAAGCAAAAGTGTCGCGAAGAAGTTGGCAATCATTTAACTGATAAAATTTTATATATAACGGAAGTAATGAATCGCAATGAGTATTTACCAAAAATGCCAACTAGAAGTGAAGTTGATTTAATTTTCGATACATCGTATCCAGATATACAGCCGTATTTATTTAAAATGAATTATTCCGTTACGGGTCCATCGAGTAATAATATTTCTGTGAAATCAACTATGAGGAAATTCATTAAGGAGAATTTTAATTTGTAGAATTCGATGAGAAATTAACAACATTTTCGTTTGTTGTTCGTATAGTAGACGTGTATTAACTAGGCAGTAGATAGATAGATAGTTTGAACGTAGGTGCTTTTTTGCTCTTTATTTTGTTTCGTTCAATTCAATTAGACGATATTAGGCAACAAAAATTAATAATAATCATCGAAACTTGACTAAAGTCTAAAAATTAAACGAATCGGGCGGATTTGATTTCTTTGTGTTTATTTCCTATTCAGTTTCTTGTTTTATCGTGGCTCAATTTCTAAGTGAACTGAATATGAAATGCATATTTTGTTGTCTTTTATACGTTAGACGAGAATTAGTTTCTTATGTTTCGTTTCTTATTAATAGGATTTCAACTCAAATCGAGGGTTTTAGTTTCTAATAGTTAATATTATATGTATCGAGTCGTATTTTATGCGCAGCTTTGTTTTTTGATGCGCAGGAATGTTATAGGTTATTGTAATAATAATAATCACGTTTCCAGTAACAGTATTAACGATGTATTTAATAATAATCAAGCAAGCGCAGCGGTATACAGCAAAGAATTAATCATTATTTAAGTATGCGTCGTAGTATCTACATATTTATGAAAGCTGACGCATTAGTTAAATAGAATATTGTGTCGTCATTGTCATTGTTCGCTTATTATATATATATATTTTTTTTGTACCTGTGTTCTAGTTGTTGTAAATTTAGATTAAATAAATATGTAATTGATCAAAAGAATTGATTCATAATTTTATTTGTTAATAATAATTAATTTGAATGCGCTTGAAATTTCATTAGAAATGTATGTTTTCATAATGTAATTAAATTAGTAGTTTATAATAAAATATTTGATCTAATTGTATGTTTTAGTTTATTTTTTAATTTGCAAGCGAAAATTAATTTTTATTTGGCTGTAGTAACTACTAACAATTAAATTTAGAATTATTATTATTAATACTTATTAACAGTTCGTGTTATAGTTCATTACCTACAATTCATATTATTATCTAACTAATTAATTATTGTATGATATCTTTAAGAGCTTTTCAACCAAATATATAATGCGTATACAGGGTTATAATTTTCTGTATCCTTGTATTTATGTATGGATACCTTTTTGATTCGTAAAGTTGAAAAACTGATTAATTTCGCACAATTGAACCGTTTTGCTAATTTTGACCAATACAGAAGTTATCCATATACCACATGGATCGAGAAGGATGGCCATTTGTATACATACATTAGGGAATATCAGAATAGTGCAGATACTCTTGGTTGGGTATCGTTTATTAAACGTTTTCTTGAATCGTTTTATTCCATAGATATTAATTTCGAAGACACAGTTAAACTGTTGAGTGAATATAGGTATATAATAATAATTAATTAAAAGCACGTGTTGGTATGTACGTCAATGAAAGACGAGGAGTTTTTTTGCTTTCTACGAAAGTAATACATGAGTTAATTTTATGATTCTACTAGATTTAGGAGGCTTTTATTTATTTAACACATCAGTGCGCGAGATTAGGAAATAAGTAAATTAAAAAAAAGCAAAAAATGAAAAAAAAAACAAAAAAATAATAAATAGGAAAAATGCAAAAGAAACGCTTAATGTATATAACTATTTTTACTTGTACAACTTATTCTGTTTATATATCAATTTTCTTCTATTTACCACTGCTACTGCTACTATACTGCTGTCACAGTGTAAACGGTGGTGTCACTGATAATGAAATGACCATTACATTGCATCTGCTGCTTCTTTCGTATATATATGAAGGAGGCATCAGATTGGAAGTGGTGTAACTGTTGTGTTCACTATGACCACTACTATAGAATATAACAATTCAGAAGGGATAGTTTGCATAAAGTTCTATTTTATGCTATTGACAAGAATTGAATAGCTAAAATTTGATAATAATGACATGCTTATTTATATCTAACATGTCCATCAAGTAAAAATGAGTGCCCCTTCTGGATCGCTGTAGTCTTTGTTACTAGTTAAGTTCTCTAAAAATTTGAATGTAGATTAACACTAATAATAATAAGTGCGATTATCGTTAAGTCCACCCAAATAACATTATTATTCCCTTCAATTATTCATATTATATACAAAAAATACAGGTGCAATATTATATTTTTGAAATTACCAAATTTCATTAGAAAACATGCATAACGGGGGGAGAGGCAAATATGTAGTGTAAAATGATTTGTTCAAATTCAGTTAGGGAAAACTGCCACTTTATCACACCCGTTCGTCGAATGTGGCAAAGTGTTACTTCAGTGCGCATCATGTTAACTGAACTTTACAGTTGACAAGTTTTGCATTACGCACGCGTATATTGACCTGTTATCAAGTTTTCTTGGACTTTACGAAATTGGGTTCTGCGCTATTTTTCTTGCCGCTTGTCGGCAAGTTTGGTAATATTTTCTATAAATTCATGTATACCAAATAAAATTTTTATTCTCAAGAGAACAGCTGATATTTATGTTTATATATTTAATCAACTATTCTACAAATTAGATTTGAAAATTTTGTTTATCTAGTAACGATTATTATATTTTAACTACTGTGTTAATTTACCATAAGGATAAGTGTTAAAATATTGAGATGGATCTATTTTAGATGGATATATTTTTTATTTTGGGTTGGCATTCATTTTAATGTAATCGAAATCATCGAAAAGAAAATTGGCAACTGTAAAGCTAAAGGGCAATTTTTTCTTTAAGAAACTTAACGACAAAAAACTTGTCAACTGTAAAGTCCACTTTAAGAATTTTAGTAAATTCTTAGTGAAGTTTTAGTACGTTGACTACAACACAACGACTCAGTTACTGTGGTAACTGGATACTATTCCGTTACCATAGCAATTAGAGACTTGTTGCCTTATGTTTTCGAAGTTAAAAAAAAAATTATGGTCAAAATTATATTTATTTTATTTATAATTACCTCATACCGTTGAATATACGTGTGGCAAGTTTTCTGTGTGTTCGCTAGTTGCAGATCTCGCTGATTTCAATAGCGGTTCATCCTGTAAACGCACTCACACTACAAACAGCCGACTTGTCACACAGGTGTTCAAATGTATTATTTCGATACATTCAAATTCTGTTGATAATAATTGTTATTATTATACTATTGTTTGGTTTAATTGGGACCACCACAGTAACACACACATACACATATTATTATTATTATCATTATTGTATATTTTCAATCAACGCTTATCAAGAGAAATTTGCATCTATTCTTATGTTGTTGTCAAAAATTTTATGAAACTTGAAATGATTTAGATACTATGGACATATGGATTTCGTTTTCGAAAACGCACAATACACATTATTTATTATTATTTCGAGTGTGAAAGATATATAGAATGACGTGTTGGTTCGCTCTCCCAGCCAATATCCTAAGATTCAAATGCTTAATTAAAAAACATTTAATTGTAAAAAATACACCGAAAAGTTCAAAAAGTAAATTAAAATTAAATCATAATGAACTAATAATATTATTATTGTATGTATATAGTTTTTATAGGGTACAATTTCTCCACAAATTAGATTTATGTATTTGCTATTATTATGTGTGTATATATTTATTATTATTAAGACAAAATATATTTATATTCTAAGGTTTCTCAAATAAAATAATTGTGAATTACGGCCATTGTAAATATAATAATTTTCAGTATCTATTTAATGTACATATACTATATTTTGTGAATAGTTATAATGATTAATGATAATTAATATTAGTAGCGTTCTATCTTAATATTATTATTATTAATGTGATTTTTTTTAATAAAATAAAAAAACAAAAACGAAAAAAAATAATTAAAAATTGAAAATACAAAAATAAAGAGCATATTTACTAAGACAAAATTGCGTTGATAAATTTACAAAAATGAATCTATACCCATTCATAGGAGATGCCCCCTTACCTTTGCTCTGCAACCACCACCTCCTGGTATGAGAGGTAAGTTGAAATTTCGTTTTTTTGTTTTAGCTCCGGAAATATTAAGGGCAAAGCCTCATTATGGACATTCAGTTGATTGGTGGAGTCTTGGAATTATTGGTTGCCTTATGCTTACATCAAAGGTATGTTTTAGATCTAATTATTAAGCAATACTGTTAAAAAAATAGAGGGAACACGTGTTGGATTTCTTTAAACTCCATTTTGAGAATGTGTAACGCAGATTTTCTGTACGCCAAAGCGCATACATTTATTGAATATTAATAAATAATACCGAAATTAGTCCAATTCGATGAATATTTTATATCGTTACGAGGTGCATCACTAATAACTGTTCATCCTGTATGAACTACGAGTAATTCATATGCATAAGTATGAAAGACATCTTAATTTCTTTACATATCACACCACTGATTTGAATAATGAAAAAATTATAAAATAGATAGAGCTGTACATTTTTTCTTTGAAGAAAGTTCACTTGCGTGCTACAGGAACTGGACTTGTATGGGCATTTTTATGCTTATCGCCCAAATCTCATAAATTTGTTTAGAATTTGAAAGAAAATATATTTTTATATAAGAGACAAACGCCATTAGGACACGAAGCTGTCTGGTGGGAATTAGGTAAGTTTGCCTATTTTCAATTTTCAATATGCACTTACATACTTATTATTTATCTGTAATCTCTGTACACAAAATTATTGTTTAATAACAAAATTATCAGTTAGCCAGGGTTATCATTATTTTAACAAAAATGAAATTTGCCATTTGAAGGTTAATTGGTGTGTTGTTATGTGCAATAAATATATAGCAAAACGTCCAAAATAATTGTTAAACAAACGAATCAGATTTAGTGTCTATTAAACTTTATTAAAAAGCTTGTAAATACATTTCAAAATTAATAATAATAATAATTAAAAATGAAAAATAATGCACATAGCATCATCTTTCGTCCATGTTCCACTTGTTCTAAATCCGCCATGTTGTTTTTTCTTCTTTTTTTTTTAATTCGAAAATGTGCAAGTATGGGATTACCACTAGGAAAAACAAAGAAAAAAAGTTCGGGTTTTTAATAGCCTTAAAACAGGAAGATACATTGAGCACACTAAATAATAATAATAATACAACGTTACAAAAGTAATCCGGTTAGCCCTAACTGTTTTAGCACGAAAATAAGGAAAGAATATTAAATAGACAGCACTAAAACAAGGGGCCAAGCGAATCATCATTTTCTTCCACTATTCCGTGTTCCACTGGTTCCCCGTCCATTCTACCATGAATCAGTCAATAACATATTTTCTTTTTTGATCTAATTTTCATACATACTATTTAACTATTGGCTAATAGAAGAATAAAATCTATGGTTCTTAATTCAAGAACTTGTTGCTGCTTCTGCTGCTACTGGTATATTTTCATTGGCTTGCTGTATTTGAAGTTCAGCTGGTTTATCATCGCTTAATGGTTGCTCTGCGACCGGTTTCTTTTCTTCAACTTTGTTCGAATCCAAGGGACTTTTTTCTTTCTCAGGTTCAGCTGATTTGCCTTCTGGTAGTTTTTCATTTGATACTGATGCTAATGTGGATGGTTTCTCATCAGCTACAACAGCAGCTGCACTAGGAAGGTCATCTGCATTAATAGCTGGTGGTAGAATCAATGGTTTCGATTCCTCTGATTGTTGTTTACTGGGTTCATCAGCTGCAACAGGGGCTGCGGCCACACTAGCAGGTAGATCTTGGGCAACAGCTGGAACAGCTTGTGAACTTGGAACTGCTGCGGATGCTTCCTGTGGTTGTGCATTATCGTCAGATTTTGCTTTCTTCTCAGCACTGTGTGGTTGTTCAGCTGGCAAACTGGCATCATTTTTCTTTTCATCTTTTACGGGAGTTGATGGGATTTCATCGGATTGAACTGATGGGGTTGGTTGTGGTTGATCCAGTTTCTGTTCGGTACTGCTGCTGGCTGCTGGAAGAATAATTTCTTCTTTAATTTCAGAGGCTGCTGCAGCTTTTTCTTGAGCAGGCAATGCAAGAGGTTTTTCAGCTTCTTCAGTAGGAAGAGTTTTCAAGTCAGGTTGAGTGGCAAGAGCTGGAGCAGCAGGGGCAGCAGCAGCTAAATTTTCCTCTTTTTTCTCGGGTTCAATGGCAGCGAGGGTTTTCAACTGAGGTGCTGCTTCACTTTCAACATTTTTCAGAGTTGGTAATGGTTCTTCGGGTTTTTTCTCTTCAAGCAGTAGTGGTTTAGGTTCCTCTTTCTTTTCGTCTGAGCTGAGTTTTCCTTGTGACTGTGGTTGATCACCAGCAGCAGCAGCAGGCGCAGCTGAAGGAGCCGGTTGCTCTTGTGGTGGGTTTACTGGAGCCTGTTGAGTTTCAGCTGCCTGTTTGTTTGGCTGGTCTCCACCATTGTCTGCACTTGCTGGTTTTGGTTGCTCGTCTGCTGCTGCTGCTGCTTGTGGTTGTGGTAAAGCAGCTGGTGCTGGCTCAGGTTGATCCTGAGATGGCTTCTCTTGATTATTTAGAGTTGGTTTTTGTTCACCACCCAACGGTTTACTTTCGCCACTTTCTTTAGATTCTTCTGAACTTGTACCTGAATTTTCTTGTTGAGATGAATTTGGAGCGGAATCTTGTTGAAGTGATTTTTGTAAGTCAAGTTTAGCTTCCTCGGACTTTGATACTGACGAATATGAATCGGAGATTACTGGCGGTTCCTGAGGTTTTTCCTCATTTTCACCTAATGGATAGGCGAGTGCAGTTGCAACGAGGAGCACAATTCCTATTAGAAGTTTCATCTGCAACACAAAAAAATTGTTCAATTTGTATCAGGAAATAAGTGTAAAATAAAGTTAGACGAATGAATGGTATTGACCCAAATCGAGTTTATAACAAAATGTACACAAACACACACACATAGTGTGACATAATACAAAGTGGAATTCCGTTTCAAGTTCACAAGACCAGCCGTAAGTTGTCACCTTCAAATTCCGGTTTTAGCAAAATAAACTGTCACACATTATTTGGATTGAACTTTTTTTAAATCTGTGATGCGACTTTTTTTAACTCGATTTATAAAATCGTCAGTTGTCCTTCGATTCTTCGAATCGTTTTCGCTTCAATTAGCATAAAACATGATGGATAGAGAACCTGTACGAAGAAGAAACCAATAATCAAGAAGATAATCAACTAATGCTTAATGGGAAAAAATCAACTGGTCGTCGTTTTTAAAGATGATTCTTCTATTTTTATATCTATACTAACTAACCAGCAAGAAAAGAAAGAGAAGGCAAAAAAGAGATAAAGATTTACAACGGCAGGTTGAAACAAACCTGAAATACGCGCAAAACCCGCATGTTTTTTATTTATATACATTTTTTTTTTCCTTCCTTTCGCTCGATCTTCTTTAATGGCTCTTCTTCTTTTTTGCTCAACCGGTTGAGAGCAACTTCGTAGAACATGATATAGTATGGATGGACTAAATAAAGAGATAGAGTGAGTAAGATGGTGTGGATGTTGGGTTCATCATCCCATGCGTGCAAAGTCTCTGAACTCTCTTTCTTCCATCTATCTCTCTTCCTTTCTCATTTCATTAGTTTCAGATATCATGTTCAATCTATTCAAGTTTTTTTTCTTTCCTCTTCTTTTTTATTCGTTGTAATGATGATGATGATAAACTTTTGCGCTTTTAGACGGGTTTTCGTTTTGGTTGTTTTTTTTTAAATTTCATTTGTGTTTCTTTGCAAAAATCATGAAGGTGATGCGATCAATGCGATGACCATTCGTACAAAGTATCGAACCTAAGGGCATTGCTCGTGAAGTTGCTGCCACTTCTATAATGAAAGTTGCAATTTCTCTCTCTCTCTCTCTCTCTTTCTGTGGTAATCCGCGTTTTTTGCTTTGCTTCGACTGCTTCATCTTTAACTGGTTTCATATATTAACTATCGGACTTGTTTTTCGGTTCTCTTTGTTCCTTCTTGTTCGGCTTCTTCACCATGGTACCTAGCTTTAAGGTATATAAGGAAAGTAGATTCGGTCGGGTTAATTAAATATTTCAAGTGACGTAACAATCGAAATACAAAAAGAAAGAGAGAAAGAGGGAATTATGCAATACATCCACATTGCACTTGGCATTTAGTTTTACCTTATGTGCAACCATATGTAATGAAAAGGTCACCACCACCTGATCCAAAAGGTCAAATACAAATATATCCTACATATAGATAAAATAATAATTGAAGTATTGTTGATTATGATTAAAATAACCTTCTATTGCTTGGCTTGGGGCGGTGTATAAACAGGAGAGGGAAAGGTAAAACACTACCAATGCATTCCATTATCCAAGATTGATATCTGTTCTGTCTTTCAACCGTGGAGAGCGAATTGTTTTTCTTTTGTTTTGTATGAAATCAAGTTGATCAACATACCAATCGTACTTTTTTCTATTCTCCTATTTAAATATGTATTATGCTAATCAATCAAACAGAAACAAGAAATTAGTATTACGTTGTTGGCTCTCGGCAAAAAAAGAAAAAAAATCTGTCAGATAAATATCTAATATTACCGTTAGTAGAAGAAGAAAGAATCAAAATATGTATGTTGTATATAAACAGCACTCTGGAGGTCATAGACCTCCAGATTTGGTTACTATTAACATTCTTGATTTATACGAAATATTGAAAAAACTAAATCATCATATCTACCCCCTTGTCTTTACGAGTGATTGCCTGATCTGGCTGTAGGGCTGTGTTGTGCAAATCGATTTTTGAAATAAACGGTTAAAAAATCGTAGCGGCCAAGACCCGCATGAATTATTAAATCTCAAATTAGAATGATTTATATGTATATAAGCGACAGAGATATAATTAAAGCTTATTTGGAAAATTATTATACTAATTTAAAGTTTAAACGTTGAATTGACGCCCTTATTTAATTGAAATAAAAAAGGGAGCTATGCGTCATAGCTGATTACAAAAATTCAGGGGGTTTTTGTTTATATTTTTAAAATAAAATTTCCATATCATTGACCTTTATTTCAAATTGAAAATTAATTAATCACATATTTCCTTGTTGATTAAATTTTATTTAATATTTTAAGCACGATGATCATGATGATGATAAACCTTTTTTAAAGGTGCAACTATGATTATATGCGTTGTTATTGTAGATATGTATTTTCATGAAGAAAACAAAAGCGGAAATTTATTGGCGTCTAATTACTAATTAGTTAATGATAACAATTTACTAATTCAAAAACAATGGAAATGTTTTATTATGATTAGAAAAAGAACGTGACACTACTATAATGAACGAAACGAATTTTTCTCTTTCTTTTATTACTAATTGTTTTGTTGTTTGGATTTTGGGTGGAGAATAGAATAATCGTATATGTATATACATATGTAGGTTTGAAGGGTATTCCGCACCCTTTTCTAAGTACGTAGGTATATTTTCATAGAAATAAAATGAATCGATTTGTTTCAAAAGCAATTCCAGCTCGAAGGGCTGTAAATTTGCTAAATTAATTTCATTTATTGGGTGTTTTATGAAAGTACTGTTTTTTGCATTTTTTTGTGATTCTAATTGAATTTTCGAAATATTTACAAATTGATTAGCAAAAAAAAAACACTTTAAATAACCGATTTTTTCATTATAACGATACCTACACGACAAAATATACATTATTAGTTAATTTAACAAAAAAATCAATAAAAACGAAGCTAGAGCTGTGGTATAGGTAGATATTTTGGGTTTAGTCTTTTTCTTTTGTCTATGCCAATAGATAGACAAAAGGAATTTGTTTACAATTTAATAATTCCAAATTAATGAATTAAAGTTTTTTATTTTTAACTGTCATAAAGTCGATTTGGACCAAAACCTGTCTACCTATTAATAAATTAAATTAATTTTTTTGTAAAAAAAATTATAAATGGTTAAAAAATTAAATTACGAAATTATCAAAAAAAAAAAAACAAAGTCATACCTTATCAATTACTGTTTGTTGACTTCAATCAAAATATTTCTTGAACAGTGAAAAAAGAATATATTTTTTAAGGGATGTGTTGTGAGTAAACGTTACAGAAATATGGCGGACAGCACCCCAAATTATAATAAATACAAAAATTATCACAAACTATACGTTTTTATCACACGGTTTTTTCTGAGGGATTATCTGTGTGTGTATGAACACTAAAAAGAAGATGTATAATGGCGTGTGCGGGGAATGGCGAAACCGATTTATATGTACTCTGCTGATGATGGTGTGTGGTGGTACCCTAGTGTGGAGAGTGGTGGAGGCTAGGAGAACCTCAACCCCTCTCTGATTGTATATTTATATCTGCTTTTTCAATGATGATCAATGATGATGATGATGATCATTAGTATCATTATTATTATGAGGATAATGATGGTAACAATGCGGGTCCATTCTATTTCTTTACATAGGTCAAGTCTATTATGATTAGACATTTTAGTGATGCCTGATGAGGGCTGACGGAGAATTGATTTGATCAATGTGGAGGATTTTACTTCCATCGATGGATGACGTTTAATCTTCGATGAAATGTCTACACTAAAGATGATATAAATTATAATCAACCACCAGTAAACCTTGTGCATAAACTTTGATTGCATATTAATCGATTATTTTCCAATTAACGTGAATTTGATTTAATAAAAATATCAACAAGCCGCACGTGGTATAAATTTATACATGTAATGCATATAATATATGTACAGGTACTCTTCCTGGATTTACCATGCGCCTCAGTATATGTATGTGTTTGAATACAAAATATTGCTTTTCAATGTTAATTTACCTATTCTGCTGCAATGAATCATTTTCGATCTAATCACCGCAAAGGTGTATTATAAATACCAATCAGACACGATTCGAGCGAGGATGACGTTTCTTTTTAATTGTTACACCATTTTATACACTCAATTAATTTTATATTGGAAATGTTGTATTGCAATTAACAACATATAGTCAAGTTGTTATATTTCATTAATTAGGAGGTGCGGTCGCCATTTTTCATTTAAAATTGACAAATTGAAACCTTGACAATGAAATCGATGAGAAATCATTCATTTCATTCAGTAATAATAACGGTGATGAATAATACTATAAGAGAAAAAGGAATTACACAATCGCTTTACATTGTCAATAATAGGATGGAAGAAAAAATGGTGAAATTCAATTTCAATAAATAATAATGATAAATTTTAATTACATATTTTATTTGCAACGTGGCAACTATGTTTGCGCATACCAATTACGGGCACTGTCATTTTGCACACTGTGCGCAGCACTCTTGGTCAGAGAAGATATAAAGAAATACACGTAAATGTTTTGCTTGTTATTTTCATACAAGTATCTTAATTGTGTTATTGAGACTAATAATAATTATTCTTTTAAAATGTAATTAAGGAACAATTTTTTTTTTACGGTAAAGTAACTACTAAACAGGTAAGTGTTATGATGATGATGACGACGGTGATTTCATTTAACCTCGAATTAAATTTGAAATAATAATAATCATTAGAAATAGAATATCTCTTCTAATGTTAAAGATCATGGTACACTATATGGATGTTTTTATCTAATTAAAGAAATAATAATCACTTCCAGAAGCAATTAGTAAAAAATATCAATAATAGTATATCAAATACAAGGCCAAGCAGTGAGCATGCAGGTTCTGGTTTTGATTTAGAATACTGATAACTTTGCAAGATACTTAGATCGTATTTGACACATAGATGATAAATGATGTGGATTTTTTCGATGGCGGTTACAAAGGAAAAAGGTTTAGGTTTTGACAATTGACACAAAGGAAATTGAAGAAGTAAATTAAATGTTTCACACGTTAGCGGTGAAAGATGCAGAATAGTGTTAATTTCATATTTCATCTAAACAAATATTGACATTCTCAAACATGGCTTGGTTTGGTTTGAAAATAGACCTCTTAATTTCTTGGATATGTATTTTTATTGGATACGGACAATGAACTTTTCTATTAAGCATAAGCAAAAAAGAAGATGGCTCAAATTAATATACCTACCTATTTCCGTTTTCGAATAAATTTGAGGTGAAGGTCACAAGGAAATATAGTATTTTATTGTTTTTTTGTTATAACGTTCTCAATTGTTTAATTTTAGCAAATTATACTACACATACAGATACAAGAATCATCCTTGAATCGTGTCCTATGCAAAGTATGCGCGAGATGGTAATTTTTTTTCTTAAATATGCTAAATAATAGTACTATGGATTCTCTCTGGTTTCTAAAACGAGGTTTAGATTATAATCTTAAAGGAGGTCAAAAAATAATCCATGAATAATAATGATTATTCGGCAAAAAGAAAATAGAAGCAAAGAAAAAAAAACATAGTGAACCAGAATCTCAGGAATAATTGCTTGGGCATCAACAAAAAAAAAAAAATTGATTTTAATCATCATTTCAGTCATAAATCAAAAACAAAGTATGCAACTAAAGTTCTAGTAGGTAGCGGGTAGTATAAAAAGCAAATGCATTTAAATTTATTCTAATTTTCTCTATGGGAAAAATCCAAGAGCGAGTGTATGATGATGAAGGTGTGGTGTGCCCACAGGTTGCAACTCTTCTCATCAATGTCTTCCATTTTACTGAAAACCTGCTGCATAACAACTTACCTGTAATAATAATAATAATAATATGTAGGTACATAATGAGCTACGGAAGAATAACTGTACGTGTATCTAAAATTAGCAACATAAATAACAGATTAGAAACTGTTGAATATTAATATTTTACTTATTATATGTATGTATGTGAATGTACTTATAGATCGATAGAGATGAGATTTTCTTTTTTGTAAAATCTAAAAATATACCTGTAATAAGTGTACGACCGTTCTAAATGCAGTAATTGAACTTGATCTCGTCTTCTACTTTTTATTTCAATCCACATCATTTTCTCTACTTGATGTATAAAATTAAGTCTTTCTTATAGAGAGAGGAGTTGTTGCTGGCTGATGTTTTTTGCATTCTACTTGGTAATTTTAATCCCTTGTATGTACCTATATAATAATAATAATGATATAGAGCAGCAAATGGATGAAGAAATATACATAGTTGGTACCATGGCCAAAGGGGAGGGTCTGGACGTATTCTCTTTTTTTTTTGTTTAAAGAAATTAATAATATAAATTTCTATTCCTGCTGAATAAAACGGCGAATTATTTTATATTTGATGTGTTTTTGAATTTTTACCTTTCAAATTAACGAAACGGCATTTCGAAATAAATAATTTTTTTCATAGTTTCATTATAGTAGAAGGTATCTTAAAATTAAATCTTTACATTATTAATAAAACAATTTAAAATCATCATTTGCCGCTATTTTAAATAAATAAATAATTATTCAAATCTGATGTGTATTATACACAAATATATACATATATATAGACAGAGTGGAATTGAGTAAATTAATTAATTATTCTTGAAAGTCCGTTATATTTTAAAATTTTGCACGATTACAGTATCAAATTACTACTTGCTTCTTTTTTTTATTAGCTTATAAATCTGTTGCTTGTTTGAAAGATTTATAAAAGTAGAATTTAACAAGTAGTTTTTCATATCTAGATTGGATATACTTACATTCCAACGTTAAAAAGGAACTGTGTTCGCATTATGTAAAACGCGTCCTTCAATTGATCAAGGTAGTTGACCGGTGGACTATTAAATAATAACAATAAAAATATATTATTGCAAAAATCGATTTGCAACATCAAGTACGCTAATGTAAGCAGAGCGAAGTGCGCAATTGATTCCGAATTAAAGTTGAATTGAAGATTCAAGAGTATAGTTTTAGAAGAACTATAGTAGAGGATCAATAGATGATTAACACAACAGATAGAAAAATCGAATTTTTAACATTTTCGATATGTATATAGATAGGGTAAAATTGGCTGGAATTGAAGAAGATGTAAAACAGCAAAAGCAGCAGCAGTTCTTTTGCATTGATGAGTGGACGGACGCTTAATAATGCGTCCATCAGCAGCGAGATGAAGTCGCTTTGAAGATTGAAGAAGCATTGACCGTGGAAGGTCAACGATGGCCATCCATTCTCTGCTATTTCTTCTACATCGTCATCATAATGTGGCTGGAAAATGAGTCGATATTAGCTATTCTATTTATAGGTGAGAATCATTCAGATGAGAAAAGATGAGTTTAGTTCGTGTTGTTTGCTCTTCAGACAGATGCTAAAGATTTTAGCATTTTAGCAAAAAAAAAAGTTTACAGTAAATCAAAAGCTCGTTATTACCTTGTGTAAGAAAATCGTATTGCAATTTTCTAGCGTTCCGTAGGACTGCAACTCTGAGCAATATCTGCTACTTTCAGAGAATAGATTGGCCGAGAGAATGCAGAGTTGGTGGGCGCTTGCGCAGTTAAATTAAACCAAGGTATAGGTTCTTTCCAACTAGACATTTCTAACTAATTTTAGATTAGCTGGTAATTTTATAATCAGAGAAACTTATAGTAACTTCCGATAAATAGTTTGTTAGTTGATAGGCTGGAACCGTTCGGAATTATTATTGGAAAAAGTAGATTGCAGTATCTGATTTTTAGTTGGAGTTTCAGTTTCAGTGAAGGAAGTCGATACAGTTTTACAGTTACGTATTGCGCATGCTCTTTACAATTACAAACTAGTTTGAAGCCAAGTTGGGTACGACCTTAGTTATAATACCATATCTATGAAGAACTATAATAAGAAGTAGAATCGACCTAACAAAAGTCAAAATCTTTACGAGTCGGAAAATTTTTTGTCCACCAGAGAGATTCATGTTTCTAGTGCTAATTTTCAGATTAGTGACGCGCTTTTTTATTGTTTCGTTTTCAAATTTTACATTAATTTTTGTATTTAAAATAATGCATATTATTCCAAAGAAACCGAAAAATTAATTAATTTTTAATGCAAATTTTAAAATAAATTTTATATAATGAATTAACAATTATTTTTATAATATATTTTTACCCAACCCTATAGCTCGCCACTGATCATAAAATTAATAAAAGGGGGTAAAAAACAAAATTACACCCAATTTTTAAATAAAAATTGCTCTATTATATTCAACATGCATTTTGACAATCATAGTTTTAATCTGATGCCATCAAATCTATGATTGTCCTTAAAAATAAGAAAATTTGATATTTTCAAAAGGGTAATGTTAAAGATGTGGTCTTCAGCGTTCGCTAATGGCGGCTCGTTTTTTTTTGTGTTCACTCCTTATAGTTCCTAATAATGATATCTATGAACTACACATAATATACATTCATAACCTCAAAAAAGTAAACTAGCAAAGTAAAATACAAGTATCGCTTTGCGCATGTTCACATGTAGTTTTTTTCATTCAACATTCTAGTGTTGTGTAAAACGTGCTGATTGTTTAATTGGAAAGATTATTAATGACATGAATTGGGTTCAATTTGAAGACTAAGAATGCATTTCTTATTACTTAATTGTTGAACTTTTTCAATGACCTTAATTGATACAATTTGTGTTCTCTTTCTTTAGAAAAGTTAGAGAAACAGAGAATGGAGTGGGAGAACGTCTGGAATCTTCAAAATGCTCAAAACATTTTACCGGATGTTATCATATAGTTGACATTATTATTATTATTATGTACGGTGCATCTTAATTCTTCTCTTTTTGGTGCCACTATAATCATTATAATTTTTTTTTATTTCGTGTCACTCGACGAAATATAAACAAATTTTCTCATTAAATTCATTCTTTTTTCTGCTTTTTTAAATTTCTTATGTTTCGCAATAAAATGTTTTACGACATAATACACATTATCTCGCCATAAATAGACTCCAAATAAATATACTCTGGCAGTTTTTATATGCCGATGCGTTTGGTAGGTAATTATAATTACGTATTTTTTCCGTGTGGACATAAAAATGATCAGTGTAATCGCTTATGATAATAATAAAAGGTAAATTAAGGCTTCTTAATCGAATGGGAACGGGTCTTAAAAAATTCTATGAGTGGCAAGGCCAATTGCAATGCGGATAGCAGTTTATTACTACTTTATAGTATATGCAAACTAACGATAAAATATGTTTTGATTAATCTATCCAATTAGTTAATATGTTTCCTTCCATCTCTCAACTTCATCATCTGTAGATAATGAGCATTTCCTTCTATTCGTACGTCTGTTCTACAACCAACGTCAAAGGTCGCATCTCGAAAATCGAAGCGGTTTGTTGAATTATTTTCAACGAAACATTTAGCCGATTTGTACTCTGGACAATCAACATTTTCAAAGCGGGTACGATTCGTTTAACGTTCCAGCACCACTCGGGTCCTGGAAGTCTAGCACATTCAAAATGTTCTATGCTTTTGTCATTATCAAGGCAGTACACTTGCAGAATGAACTGTTTCTGTTTCTAATATATCAGAACTACTCTATTTTTGGCATCGCCAAATATGTCAGACTTTAATTAGTCATTAGCTCCTTTACAAGGGGCACAATACAATACATGAAAATAGAATAGAATGTATTCCAAAAGGACGTCTCAACTTGTAGTTTTTTCTTTTTTTTTTCAAAATGCTGCTGCATTCTTCAAAGTACATCGCATGCCCATTTTAAGTTTTAATTTAATCCAACGCAACTCGCAATTTTTCTTCTGAAGAAAAATGAACAGACTAGTTTATGTCTTCTTTTTTTTTTCTTGTCTCTAAACGAGAGAGTTTTATGTCAGTCTAGGGAGCTATTTAAAAATCTAAATTTTCCTTTCGTATTTCACGATCAAAACGATGTAAAAGAAATGAGTAGCAGACGAGACGAGACGAGACACAAGCATTGAGACGGACGGAGTCACGTCTTTGTTTGTGCATGACTCTAGAATGAATACCTACCGATCTACTATAGAAAAACTTGTATTTTTATCCATAATTAGAGATAGACAGATCAAGAGATGGGGAACTGTTATTGCAGTAATTGTATGTGCAGCAGCAGCAGCAGCATCCATGTCATTACTGACATCTCCAATGTCGCTGTTTGCTGCTGCTGCTGCTGCCACTTTTCGTTCGATTAAGATTGAGATGAAGATTTTGCATTCCTGCAGAATTGCTATAATAACTGTTATCGTAACTTATAATGGACACGGTTTGAAACGTATACGTAAGTATAAAAATTTCAGCGAAAAAAAGAAAAAAGCCAGTTTCTTCTATTTTTCAAGTCTATTTTTAGAATGGTTGAATTCTATTCAGAGGAGTACTGTGTGCCATGGATAAGATTTTAAATCAATCAAAATTTAGAATGTTCTTATCTATTGTTACAAACGAAATCATTAATTTAAATTGCAGTATTATATGGCACTATTTATTATATATATATATATACACACATGTACGTATTGTAGACACACACTCGGCATTCAATCATTCGTTCATTCAATTTGATTTCATTCATATGTATAATAACGAACCCAATTTACATCTCCAAAAAATTCAATTATCTTTCATTTGAATCAATTTATGTATTTAGATTAATAAAGACGGTCACATAATCTATTTATTCAATTAGCTAACTACTTATCAGAAACAGAAGAAGAAGAGGAAGTATAAGATTTAATGGAAAAGTACGTGTAGGATTGTTTAGACATACCTACTATAAAGCGGACTTTACAGTTGACAGGTTTATTGTCGTCAAGTTTCTTGAAGAAAAGAATTCAAGTTTGGTTTTACAGTCACCAATTTTCTTTTCGACATTTTCGATAGGCATTAATAAATGCCAAACCGAAATAAAAAATATATCTATTTAAAATAGATCTATCTCATATTTTAGTACTTATCCTTAGCGTAAATTAGCACAGTAGTTAAAACATAATATTCGTTATTAGATAAACGAAAATTTTCAAAGCTCATTTTTTGCAACAGTTTATTAAATATAAGCAGAAATATCAGCTGTTCTTTCGGGAACTAAAATTTTAGTTGGTACCTATACATGAATTCATACAAAATATTCTACTAAACTTGCCGACAAGTGGCAAGAAAAATAGGGCAGAAACTATTTTCGTCACGTCGAAGAAAACGAAGATAACAAGTACAATATGCGCGTGCGTGTTGCAAAACTTGTTAAAAATTAACTTGCCGATAAGGAACTTTGTGAATTGTAAAGTCCCTTTAACAGTTAGGATGATTTTTTAGGTAATTATCGTAGTTATGTCTCGGGGAGCCATTTTCTCGTTACAAAATTAAAATGTCGAAGTTTAATTTAGAGAGAGAGAAATTAACACGACTCATATATTCTCTTAATATAGCAAAGGAATAAACTGCATCAGAGAGAACTAATCTTTACTTTTTTTTTTTTTTTTTTAATTGTTCTTACATAAACCGATGGATACCTAAAAAGCCTATAGGTAGATACCCTTGTTATACGCGATAATATATGAATTTTCTTCGAAATTTATTGCGTCTGGTTTTGGACCATGACCAGTTTTTCTGGTGATGGTGAAATAAAAGATTTATTGCCAAATAAATCATTAAAGGCGAGATGCCATCTTGAAAATGTAAGAGGTCGTATTTGTATTTGTACAGTGTAAAAAAATTATTTGGTTCATCATTTCTTACTACGCTACTGATACGATTTTTCCTATAATTTTATTTATATTAAATGATACCTGGCGCCTTTAAGTTCCGTTCTAAATAGACTTTTTTTGCTTCTTGTTATAACGTCCAGCCACTCAACATCTTTTACTATTATCATTATTACCTATATCGTTCCCTCCTGACTCCCCTTCTCACCATCTTCTTATTACATTATTACTAGTACTAGGTATTATCATTTCGTTACGGTTACCTCTCGCAGGTTGAATTTTGCGAATCGAACAGTCAGTACTTACAGACAATGTTATCTCTGCTTCTACTTATTTCATCTTAAATTTTTTATTTTCGTATTTTTTTCATTGTAGTAAAATATTTCGTTATTTTTTTTGCTCATCTAACGATCGATCGATAGATAGATTGAGGGATGGATAGATCATCGATCGTTGATGATGACGAGAATGGGCGCCATTATTTTTTTTTTTTGTTGGTTTCATTAATGATATCGTAATTATATTAATGATCAATTAAATTGGCTAGCATTTATACAGTATGTATATGATGGTCTTATTTCTTTTTTGCGTACCTAGAACATGAATGAATTGGAAATGAGCAATTTAATGAATGATTAATCAAGTCTATGTTAATTAGTGGTTTTCGTACATGTGTATGGGGATTCCAAAATCATAGACGCGTAGATGACATAACTTAAACAAAGGATGAATAATTTTTTTCCAGAAACTTAAAAATATGGAGAAGTATAGGAAAGAAGTGAATACCACAAAAAGAAGAAACGGACTGCCATTAGAGGGCGCTGCGATTAGCAGAAACTACATCTTTAACATTGCTTTTATGAGAAAGTCAATTTTCTTATTTTCAAGGAAAATCGTAGATTTTATGGCCGCAGATTATAAAACTATGATTGTAAAAATGCCTGTTGAATATAATAGAGCAATTTTTATTTAAAAAATGGGCATAATTTTGTTTTTTCGTCATTTCATTAATTTTCTGATCAGTGGCGTGCTATAGGGATGGGTAAAAGTATATTATAAGAATAATTGTTAATTCACTATATAAAATTTATTTAGAAATTTTTATTAACAAATAACAATTATTTAATAGTTATATGGTTTCTTTGAAATACTAATAGATTAATACTAATACTAATAGATTATTATCCGAGTTCCTATAGAGCAATTTTGCCTATTAATTACAAAGATTTTGTTTGTAAACAAAAAGAGCATTCCAAAGAACAATATTTATGAGGTTTGACATCCATCAATTTCACACCACTAATAGAACCCACCATCCAAAAGACAATTTCCAAGAAATGAGAGAAACAAAAAAAATCTTAAGAAATCAAAATTCTAACGGGATTTTCACACCAAAAGCTATAATTATTATTATTATTATCATTATTATTATAAAACGCAGAGGAGAATGGTGAAATAATCGTGACTTGGCAAAAAGGCCACAACACAACCAACAATCTGTTGTTGGTTTTGCTTATTTCTTTTTTGTTTTGGTCGTTTCTGTTTTAGTTGCTGCTGAGATGATTTGGTTGGTCAAGTGAGCGAGCAAGTGAGTGAGTGAGTGAGTCCACTTTATTTGTTCTCAATAAAGGCCGCTAAACTTTTTAATACATAATAGTATAATATTAAATATTAAAAAGTTTTAAACAGAAACCTGTAAAGTTATAATGTATGTAAAAGAGTGAGGCGCAGAAGAAGAGTGGAAAAAAAGAAGTTATATGAATTCAAAATAGGCATCTCATCAGGCGGCGGCATTCTGCGCCTTACACACAAGACATTTCTACATTTATCTAACTAATTTATTTAAAATAATAATTAACAAATTCAACAAAACAACGGTTCTAACAATCTAAAATTATTATCAAGAGTTCTTTTTTTTTATTATTTTTATTTATTTGATAAATGGAAATGAGAACGTAACGGTCGAAGATTATTTTTGATTAAATATACATACATATAGGTAGATAAAAAATAGGATTGCAAATTAAATTTAATTTACATCGTATCGTGTATACATTGTACTCGATTTGTTACTTGTGAGATTGACTATAGCGATCAAGTTGATTAGTTTAAATTATAAATTGAGTTTAATCATAAATCGTGAATTAACTAATTTTTCATTTTTTTTTTTGCAGTTCCCCGAATTAGAACATGCACACTCTAATGAAACACCCAATATCCATTTACCTGAAATCCAAACAAGTAACCTGATGCTGGATGCATCATCCAAGGACCTGTTGTGTCGTTTACTGGCAGTTGATCCAATCAAACGAATTAAATCTGTAAGAAAATTACAAACAATTGCTTTCTATAAGGATTATAATTTTGATGATGTTGAAGAGCAAAAGGTATTTTATATATAAAAGAATATACATGCCGTACAATCTTAAATGAATCTTGTGCAATATGTAGTTTTAGGCGTTATCGTGGCAATCGGTCCACCAAGTGTACTTTATTATATAGATTCTTTCCAGCTTGGCTTCAAACTAGTAACTGTAATTGGCAAAGAACATGCGCAATACGAGTAAACTGTTCTGACTTTGGAAATCACATATTCCAAATTACGTGTTAACTAGTACCAACTAGTTCATGGTGTTTATTTTAGTTTGAGCTGAGCCGAAGTACTATTCGTTGTCAGCATGCGCAGTAAATGCTTTAAACGTTGGTAGACATTTTGACAAGCCATTTGCAGGATTTGCTGTACCTTAAGTGCTGTTTGCGGCTTTTTTATTTATTTATTTTTTACGATGTCATTATAATGATATGATATCGAATTATTAGCTAGGCTAAGACCCTTTCATTATATTTTCGAGTTCCAATAATAATTCCGAACACGTCCAACCTACCAACTGATACCCGTGATTAGCAAACTGTGTCCGTTTAACAAACTAATCACGGGCAAATACACAACTACAAATTTCTGATTATAAAGTGATGAACTAATCAAAAACTAGTCAGAAACATCAAGTTGGAAAAAAACTTTATATGTACACTGTAGATTGAGCAGCAATAAATAGTTCGATCATTATTGGCGTTATCATACGTATGGAGAAAAACCTAAAAATCAGCAAAAATATATCATATTCATAATAATGAACACCAAATCGATATAAACTGGTATCGATTTTCTTTATTTTCATTTTTCTCTTTAATATTATGAGAATTTTGTACCTGTGCTGATACTTGATACCCTGAAAGGGAACTAAAATAAACGATCCAATATTACAGTTGAACAGGCATGTCCACCTAACACTAACGTTACTACCAAACCATAGCAAAAGCTTAATATTAATTGCAGTGCGTTAATTACAGATTGAAATTCACTTATAAAGAAACGTATTTCGAATTTTAACGTAAATCTGGGACCTTAATTGCAAATTGGCAACCATTTGCGATTGTATAATGCTCATTTTAGATTGTACAAAGGGTATCTGCATTCTGTAATTTTTGGTAATAAGATAAGGGTGGTTTTGTTTGTATATAGGTAACTGCTAAGCCACTATTAGTCAAATACTTTGGTAATGATTACGCACAACGACAAATCAAGACGAACGACGGCCACAACGAAGATGCTGCCACTTTTGATCAATTTGATGAAGAATTATTTTAAATTTATAAATTATTTGGGGGAAAAAGCATAAAAAAATTACGCCAAATTCTTTATATGTATTAATTAATAAACTACTAAAAAAATGTATGTCAACGTAAGTGAAGGTTTTCATGCTGAAATCTCAGTTAATCAATTAATATCTCAATTAATAAAGAATCTCAATTTAACTTTTTTGTTCATATAGAATCTTCAAAACAAGAAATGTAAATTTTAAGTTAATAAATGGCTAGAGCTGATATAAATTGTTGTTGTTTTCAATTCAACGAATAAATCCATTAATAATCCATTAGGTAACTTATTTAGAATTTTGTAGCACTTAATGGGATGTTTTTTCGATTCTCAGAATCTAAAATTAACGTTATTACCATGTTTGGTAATGGTACCATGATGGTAAGAATAAGAATGTGTCTATACAGGGCAATTCCCTTTAATCATGGTAATTAAACGGACTATTAGTCGAATAAATATTACACACATACACATTTTGACTTACCACGGTAGCAACTGCAATAAAACAGTTCAATATAACTTGTTAATCTGGACTGACGAATTTCCATAATTCAGACGTACGTAACGTACGAAAATGTTGATACTGAAAGTTGCCTAAGGTGATGTTCTGTTCGTACTAAAGAGGTTACACTGTAGCGACAAATTGATGGAGAAGATTTTCATTCATAAGATTTCCATTACCTACACAAATTAATAAAATATTAAAATATATACAAAATAATGTAAATAAATATGTATTCATTTTCTGAATCGTTCGTTCCAAATACCATACGGCATACCTACATCTGTGTGTGGCATTTTAAAGTTTCATAATCATGTAATATTCAAATTCAAATTTGAATTTCAATATTATAATATTATAAGTACCAGAAGTCTATTTCTTAATATCATTAAAAAATTCGAAACAAAAACTGATAATTAATTGCTGATTAATTCAGAATGAATATATGAATCTTCATCTTCATAGAAAGCCATGGAAATGACAGTTCTCCATCTTTAATGCTACCTACTTTTTAGACTACCCTTTATACATTATTCAATGTACTGTTTCCAATTAATGTTCTATTTCCTATTTAACAATACGGAATTTCATTACGATTGTACAGGATTCAAGAATCGTTTCTACCGAACATCTCGTACACATAATAAATGTTATTGAATTTTCCAATAAACATACACTTATTCAGCGCATTCGCCATTACTGGAATTCAATGTAAAATTATATGTGTATAAAAATTTAGAAAATCTTTTTTCTGTTGTTAAAAAACTCAAATGAAAATAAAAAAGATACGAAAAAGGAAAATAGAGATGGAACATGGAAAAATCGATTTTTCCAAAGCATGCGCTCCCCTCTATCTGACGTCTCTCGTCTCGTGATAAAATCATATCACTTATTGGTACGAGTTCGAATTGAGCACAAAACTTCCTATTGCATAAAGTTTTCCAGAAAAAATTAAATCTCTTCATAAGTTTTGCTCGTTTCAAACTCCAGTAATTAAACAAAATGCCAGGATCCAGAAAAATGATATTAAAACATGTAATGTCTGGAATATGTTCGAAAATGAATCGAACAAAACAACTACCATCCGATGTAATGGAAACTCCACTGAATCGTTGTTTAAATACATTTGATATTACACTACTTGGTAAGCTATTCACTATTATAGTACAATATTATTATGATACAATATTTGCTTCTATTATGCGATTGCTATCTATAGGAGTGGGCCATATGGTCGGTGCAGGAATCTACATTCTAACTGGGACAGTAGCAAAAGATATTGCAGGACCTGGTATCATACTGTCTTTCCTTCTAGCTGGTTTGGCTTCCTTATTATCGGCTTTATGCTATGCAGAATTTGGAACAAGAATACCAAAATCTGGTTCCGCATATGTTTATACATATATAAGTATAGGAGAATTTTGGGCATTCGTTATTGGTTGGAACATATTGCTAGAGCATATGATTGGTAAATTAGCATTGAATTCTACAGTTTCATTAACTAAAGTAAAAGTGTATTACCGTTTTAGGTGCAGCATCAGTAGCCAGAGCGTGGAGTGGATATGTTGATTCACTATTTGATGGAATTATTAGTAATACAACTGTTGCAATTACTGGTGAAATGCACGAACAATTGGTTGGTCGTTATCCGGATTTTTTAGCATTTCTAGTTTGTTTGGTTTATGCATTTCTATTAGGTGAAAAGACTTCTATAGTCTATTCAATTTTAAAAGAATTGTGTTGCAATTAATTTAGAGTGGAATTATCCAACTTCGTAAACTTAATTCATAAACATAGTCGTAATTTTAGTATGTAAATCTTGATATAAACATCTTGTTTCCAATGGTAGCGATTATCTAATTCGTTAATTTTTATTTCTAATGCATAAACGTAATTTTAATGTTCTCAATTTTTAACTTTTACTAGTTTTAACTTTTACGTATTAAGAAATACGAATTAAGAACACACTTGTGCTTTAACCACAATATTTTCAAACAGATGAGAGATGGAACATAACTTAAACCAAATTATTCGGGTGCTATTTTTGTTGATAATTTTTGTGCATACTTGAATCGTTTATTTATAATTTATTAGTTACTGTTAGTGTTTCTTACAGCAATATAATATTCCACATATGTTAATAGTTTTCATTAACATTTAAAGAAATGTGTTTGCACACTTATTGCAACATATTCTTTTTAAATTGTATAGACTATATTCTAATAGCTGCATTTTCGTAATTTCAAAAATCTTCATATTGTTTTCAGGTATCGGTGTCAAAGGTTCAGCAATTGTGAACAGTTTCCTAACAATAATCAATCTGTCAGTTATGGTAATAGTAGTTGTTGTCGGTTTTTATTATGCAAATGATGAAAATTGGACTTCTAAAGGTGGTTTTCTGCCATATGGGTTCGGTGGTGTAATTGCCGGTAAGTAAATCGGTTTAATTATAAGTAATCGTTTTCGATAAAAATATCAATTTCAACTATTAATTAGGAGCCGCAACATGTTTCTATGCCTTTGTCGGTTTCGATAGTATTGCAACATCAGGTGAAGAAGCGAAAAATCCATCGTTTTCCATACCAATGGCCACTGTTATTTCGATGGGAATTGTAACACTTGGATATGTTTTAGTATCGGCTGCGTTGACACTTTTAGTTCCTTATTGTGATATTAATCCAAAGTACAGTTTTAGTAGTATCTTTATCTATGTAACTGATTGGAATGCCATCATTATGAGCAATTAGGTGCTGCGTCTCTCTATGTTCTAAATAGATGGTATAATCATTAGTAAAAGAAAACCAAGTATAGCCCCCTTACTAAAATGAAAGAAATGTGTGCAACCTCGATGCAATCAGACTCATATATGTTTTTTTTGGCCTCACTTAACTGTATGTTGTACCAACGTTAAACATGATATAAGAATGTGTATTTAATCTATTTGTATAGATTAAGTTAATTTGTATAGCCTATCCTGACGTCACTGGGGTATTTTTAAAGCGCATGCCACGCGTCCTGCGCGTGGCTATTGCTTCTCTTTTACTAAGGTGTAATCGTTACTGGACGGTACAAATATCTGGCCAAAATAGAAAATACCTTAATCAAGACGCAAAATCATTGGTATCCAGTATAGTGACAATATCCTTCCCTTCGGAACAAAAAAAAAACCGTTAAATTACAACGAGGCAGCAAAATAATTTGTTTCTATTTTATTATTTCAAATTGTCATTCCAGTAAGTTATCATATGTAGTTTAATGCACAAATCTTATTCTATTTAAATGAATTAATTATTATGAATTGTTTCAGTGCCGCTCTACCTGATGCCTTTGTAAACATTGGACAACATTGGGTGAAATATGTTGTTTCGCTTGGCGCTATTTGTGGTATGACAACCACTTTATTTGGTTCATTATTCTCATTGCCCAGATGTATGTATGCCATGGCAGTTGATGGACTATTATTTGGATTTCTCGGTAAAATCAAGTGCATAGCCGAAAACTGTTGATATTCATTTTGTCTTTTTAGGTAAAGTCAATAGCAAAACTCAATTGCCTCTAACGAATTTAGTTATCGCTGGACTCTCATCAGCAGTAATAGCTTTGCTATTCGATTTAGAGAAATTGGTTGAATTTATGTCAATTGGAACACTTTTGGCTTATACGATTGTTAGTGCCAGTGTGATCATTTTACGATATCGGTAACATTATTTGGCGTAATAGGCAACTTGTAATATATTTAAAAAATAAAGTCGAATTTAATTCACTTCTATAGGCCTAGTTTTGAAACATTGGCAATTAACAAATCAGCATCCACGCCTGGATCGGAAATATCGAATTTACCCACTCCCACATCCGATATAATTAATTTAACTGGTAGTTTAAGAGTGCAATATAGTTGGTACGTAAATGTAATATGAGCTATGTATTTCAGCGATTTCTAAGATTAATGAATACTTGTAGGTTGGCACCCATTTTTGGCAAATGCGAACCCGGCTCAGTTGTAACGGGATCCGTATTTACTTTCACTATCTTCAGTTGTGTTTTATGCACATTTATTCAAATATCAACAAGAGATTTAGAAAATGGTATTTGGTGGACTGTTGTTTTTATAACGTTTTTTATCATTGTTATGATCAGCTGTAAGCACTCTGATTTACCATTTACCATATTACAATGTTCATTTTCAATCGCTTTAGGTTTAGTGATAATAAACGCACATCATCAAAACACCACCATCTTAAGATTCAAAGTGCCACTGGTACCATTCATTCCTGCTATTAGTATATTAGCCAATATCGAATTTATGGTTCATCTCAACATATTGACTTGGTTGAGATTTTTCATATGGATGATCATCGGTAAAAATGCATCACTATACAATATCGAAGTCCAACACGATTCATTCATTTTTCTGTTCCAGGCATGCTAGTATACTTTCTCTATGGAATACATCATAGTAAAGAAGGTGAAGGTAATTCATCCTATTCAATTTTAATGACTTCATCGGAAGCTGGTAAAGAAAAATGGGGTGCAACAACCAAAACGAATCTGAAACGTACTTTAGCAAAAAGTCGAAAACCATTGGAGGATGATCGAAATGTTATTATAGATAATGATGATGATGATGATGATGATGAAAGTACTGATTAGAAACACGCGATAATTGTAGAAAAGAAGCAGTATTGAACAGATGTTTTTTTTTTTGGAAAATATTTACGAGAAATATATTTTAGTAGATTGTTATAAATAGAATACAGTTTGTTCAATTTTAAATGAATATTGAGCAATTACTGTGAAAACCAAATGATCGATTCGAAGCATAAAAATTACGCTGATTTTAGGCTATGCTATTTTGTTGGAAAAAAATTGTATGCAATTTTCTAGTCGCCAATAAGGGACAATTCGCAGGCGCATCGCTTCGATTACTTTTATTTTCGTTAGCTCATTTTTTGAGGTTATGTATCTTATCTATAGAAACATACCAGATAAAAATCAGATGAAGCAATATAATACTTGACTAACTGCGCATGCCTTTGTTTTAAAATTGACAATCAACGATTTTGATTGCTAGTTTCAGACCTAGAATAATGCAGACGATTTTCTTAAGTGAACTTTACGGTTGACCAGTTTTTTGTTGTCAAGTTACTTGAAGAAAAAAATTGCCGTTTAGCTTTACAATCCTCAATTTTCTTTTCAATGATTTCGATTACATTAATAAATGCAAAAGCAAAATTAAAAAAATATCTCTGATCTATCTAAAAAGATCTATATCATATTTTAATACTTATCTTTATGGTAAATTAGCACAATAGTTAAAATATAATATTAGTTACTAGATAAACAAAATTTTCAAAACTAATTTTTACAACAGTTTATTAAATACATATAAACATAAATATCAGCTGTTCTCTTGAGAATTAAAATTTTAGTCGGCATACATGAATTTATACAAAATATTCTACGAAACTTGCCGATAAGTGGCAAGACAAATAGCGCAGAACTTATTTACGCCTAGTCTAAGAAAACTTGATAACAAGTGGAATATGCGCGTGCGTAATACAAAACTTCTTAAAAATTAACTTGCCGACAAGAAACTTGTCAACCTTAAAGTCCACTGTATACAAGAAAATAACTTTCCGCCAAAGCATATTGAACCTGTACTATACTGACAGGTTACATTCTTTTGAATTCTAATCCATTAGTGTACAATGTTCTTTTAAGATTGAACAAAATGTATATGCTGACAAGCGCCTCTTCGCATCATGAATTGAATATGGCACATTATGGCTATAATAATTCGTTACACTAGTAGTAAAGTAATTAGGGTACAAACAAATAAATAAATGAATGAGGAACTGCCATGTTACATTGTACTATTGTACACATGTAAATTTGTATGTTGTTGTCTCCGGTTTGTTAAAGGGCCAACAAAGGCCAACAGAGCTTGTGCGCAAATTATTTTGTATTACTATTTATCAAGGTTGATGATTGTGAAAAAATGCTAATGAAATTCAATGTGGTAAAAGACAAATATAAATTATTTATTATGAATGTTAGCTGGATGTAAATAAACATCTTTTCAAGTAAACTGGATGTCCTAAATATTTTTCAGCAATTCATTTTTTGGAAACGGGAGCGCCCTTTTCCTCAAAGTATTGATGCCATACAAATAAGGGCAATAGGCAATGCAGGAAAAATGTAAAACTACAGGAAGACATTTCCCCCCTTTTGAGGCCATTATGCAATATACGCATAGGTGTGGCATATTGTAATGAAAAGTTAGCATGCAAGAGTGAGCCCTATTCGAGAAAATTGGTTATTAATTGGGTTTTCCGCTTTTCTAGTTTCGGCCGATTGGTTTTTTAACTTTTTCGAGTTTCTCTTTTGATTCTTTCCCTTGCCTATAGAAAATAATTTCTCTGGATTCCAACTGTGTGTGTCTATTCACTTTCTCCTTTCGCCCTATGTTCATGCAAAGATCAAAAACAGGAATATAATAAATCTCATACAATTTATATTTTATGGGCATTTATTACATTCGTCCTATAAAATTTGGACTCGTAAAAATTCAACAAACTGTTCTTCTCCTGTAACAGCACCGGAAATGCTACTATAAAAAAACAGCGTTCCGACGTAAACTTGATTAATAATTCAATGCTTTATATTATTATGTTTTAGGTGATCTATTAAATGAACATATATGCGTGTGCAGCATGTGTAACAATATCATTCATAATAATTTGTAAAACGGAAGTTTTATTTCCGTGCTCGATGGATCTCCTTTTTTTTTTCTATGTGTAGTAAATAAATATTAGCAGTGGCAGGTTGCAGGAAAAAATACTATATACATACATATATCGATCGTGTATGTGTTGATGTTGTTCATCTTATAGTGGCAGCGTGGTGATGGTGGTGGTGGTGGTGCAATGCTGATCATTTCACTTTTACTCTCATCATCATTATTATCAATTGAGAACGTGCAAGATCAAATTGAATTATCAATTAAATTATTGTGAATCAATGTGTGTGTGTGTGTGTAGTAGAAGCATAATAACAACAGCAGCAGAAGCAGAGGGTTTCTAAGTGCAAGAACTCTATTGAGTTGGAAAATTAAGATTTAGTTTTTGGAAGTTACATAGATAGTTGAGTTAATGGTAAGAAAAGTTTTTTTCTTGACAATTTTTTTCAAAGTTTATTTTTTCTCTTTTTTAATTTTATTATCAATTCTTTTCTTCATTCAACTTCTTCTTATCTAGATAGTTAATTTTCATAATCGATCATCAGTTTATTAATGTAGGCGTTCATAAAACGTCCTACATTATAAAGCCGCTGCTATTTAAATTATCTAATAAATCAACACGCAAAAGAACCGGAAAACGGCCTATAGAATCTAAAACAAGCATAAAACAGTTAACACAATTGCTTAACGATCATGCATTATGAATCCAAAGGATGTTCAGATTTCCAAAAAGATGCAACTAGTTACGCCACTGATTGTTGACTGTTGACTCTTCCATTATATTCAAAAACAATTCAAGTTCAAATCAGTGAATTTTGAGTTTCTGTAATTAAAAACGAAATTAATTTATAACAAAATATTAATTCTCTCGTTTAGAATCCTATATTTTTTTTCATTCTATTCATGGCGTGTGTAATTATTAATTTTTTAGACATATACATGCATATGCTCCTCAATAACGCCACAGGGGATAAGAAAGTGTAACAAAAAGCTAGTCAACTGTGGATAGATTTTTTCTTTTTTTTTTTTTAATAATACTAATAAAACATGTTAGTTTCAATTATTAATTTAAATTTTGCAACCCTGAAATTACTTCCAATTAAATATCTAATTGAGGCGTTCGACAGTGGCGGGAAGACATGTAGAAATCAACGATTAACTGGTTATAAATATAATAGAACGGGACGCTACTGGTCCTTTATACATAAATAATTTATTTAGTGGTAAAAATGTTCCGCAAATTAACACCATGTTTTCAAGAAAACGAAATATATTTAATTAATAGACAGATAAATAATATATTTATGTATAATATATAGTGGTAACCCAGATAAATACGCGCCCGTTCATTTTTTTTTTCATTTCCAAGATAATCTGTGGTTGATTTTTCTGAAAATCTATGTGCCTATGTGTGTGTGAAAGGCTTAATCGTTTAGAACGTGGCCTGAATAGTTGCAATTTAGAAAAAAAAGAAAGAAAATAAACAAATCCATTTTAATACTAAAATGTTTATTAGCGAATTGATGGTCTTGTTTTCTAAATATGTAGACAACAAGCAGAACAAACAGAATTTATTGTATCAGTTTGTCGTCGCAGTCTTTTTACAGGCAGCTATAGTATGTACAATTTTAAATGAATACTGTACAGTCAGTTCAAATCAACTAAGCTAATGTTGCATTGTACGTTAGGAATACAATTTAGAGCAATAGGATGTGTGATTTTAGTCACAGCTATTAAGTCATAATTTTTGTGCAACGTTGTCAATATTATTTTTCAAATTGTATTGATATTTTAATCGATTTTATTTAGAATTTTTCAATTACGGTGATTGTTTTAAATAATAAATACAATTGTTGAAGATTTATTAAAAAATTATTAATATCGTAAGTATAGACGAAGATAAACAAATATTTAGTTTAATTCTTTTAATTCGATATGTTTAACGTATTCAACTGACAAGACTGGTGAGTTTTGGTTTCACTTTTCATGTGTATACAACAGAGACAACTATACTTTCAATTGAAACGCTACTATAGTTACTTCAAATTGAAAAATCAAATCAAATCTGTCAAGAAAATAGCAAAAATAAAGAAATTAAACAGTTGTACGAAATTATGTAAGTAAAATTGATTCATATTATTAAATATTAAACAAATCCTGCACAATCAAAGACAAATATTTACTCCGCTACCGCTGCATTTCAATGTACCATTTTGAACACATCAAATTTTGATTTAACATAAGCAAATTTCTCTAAATCATAGTTATAAAGTTGGTATGCCATTTTTCACTATGACGTAAGGTCACATCCATTTGCTATTTAACTGTATATTTATAATTCACCTGATATTAGGTGATAGTCCGAACACCTCTCGGTAATTCAGACTCACGAGCCTGAACTTGTCAAGTGGCAACCGAAAAAATACTGCGCCAGACACTTTTTTTGGTCAACTAAATTAAATGACAGCGCCAAAAAATACCTATTGATTTATTTTTGTCTACTAAACGTAGTCTGCAACTGAAAGCGACACGGATTAATCTACTGTAAATGATACATAAATCTGCACGTCAACTTGATATTTTATCCTCCCTTATTACTGTACAGTACTCATTTAAGACTGTGTAGAGTATACATATACATAGAAATGTGAAAAGTACGTGACCGACAGAGAGAGAAAAATACTTTTACCTTTTACTTAATTTAAACAAAAAAAAATTAAATTAAGAGCCAAGCCGCCATCAACAGCAATTTCACTTTAAAATTGAAACGGAAAAAAAACTCACATGTCTTTCTATAGAACGTACACACACACATGCACTTGTGCGCAAATTGTTATAATTTTTATATATACTTATGTTAAATAATGAATCTCTTTGCTTGGCTCTCCCTTTCATTATTTTTTATTTTAATGTGAGCAGCAACAGATGCGCGATTAAATATTTCCAATACAATAAAATAAAAGACTATAATTTTAGAAGGCAGAAATCAAGCAACAACAACAACAAATGGAATATGATTATCAACAGGTGATATTACCGAAATTATCCGGATATTTGGAGAAGAAAGGACGAAAGGTAAATAAATATAATATTGATATATAAATATGGCAAATACTCTGGTGGCAGCAAGTTTCTATAGTCATGTGAAAGCCATAAGTTAATAGGAAATGGTCTCCAAGGTTGGAGATAATTCATTTTAGTAACTAGCGTTTTCTTTAAATAAACACACATGCCCCTGCACAGATTTACTTGCACACAGACATTCATTTAAGAAATCTGCAGTCTAATTTCGAACTTTTGTTTCCATATAGAAAATGCTATCATGCTACAAAAGATATTGGTTTGTCTTAGAAGGCCGATTACTACTCTATTATAAATCAAAGGATGATTACGATGCAATATCACCGTGCAAAGGTTCCATTGCACTAGGACCGACATGTAATGTTAAACCGTGTACGTCACACTGTGGTGTTTTTCAAATTAGCAGTCACATAACAACAATAACATTGGTAAGTGTTTAAACAATGTTTTTGTCAGTTTGTCTATATCACGTATTAAATTGTGGTACCTTCATCATAGTCTACTTAGTGGAAAATGTCCTTCGTTCTTTGCTTGTTATAATGCAATACTAAATGTACTATTTTTCATTTAGAGAGCTGAAACAAGAGAAGAACAACACAAATGGATGCAAGCAATTATATTAGCATTAAATCAACGTAATAATAATATGAAGAAATTGGGTCATTTCCGTTATTCACTCGGTGAATTATCGCCAACTATTCCATCACACATCAATGGCAACTTACAAAAATTTCGTATGTTTACCAATTTTAGATAATCTTACAAGATTATTAAAGAAATAAAAAATTGTTTTTTGTTTCTCAAAAGATATCCCGTCCAGCAAAACCATATTGAAACCATTAAAATTATACAAACAAATATCGTTGTCCGATGAATCGTTGGCATGTCGTACTGAAACCAACATTCAGCTGCCAAAACGTAATGTTGCACTAACAAAATCCGATGCCAATTTGAAATCATCATCGAAACATATTTATGAAAATTTCCATCCGAAATATTTCAAGAAACGACGTCCAAGGAAATGCTTTGAACAGGACAGTGCCTTGCAAATACAAGCCTCTTTAAATAATAATAATGATATTTCTGATGGTTCCTCATCTGGAGAAACTGAACATTTTTACTGTGAAGCTGATTATCGATATGTTGAATCTGATGAGAAATCGTCAGATGAAATTGAACTGATTTCATCGGAAAAACTTGAGAATGGTAAGAAAACATCAGGAATTTGAGTTTTTCTATTAATGTTACTAAAGGTATGTTCCAAGTGAATGATGTTAAACAGTACTGTTTTTCCGCAATATAAAATTATGTTAAAATATAAGAAATGTGCAGAAGCACTGCCCTGCAGTGGCAATAATATTGTCAACTGGAACAGAACTAACTTCATAACAACTAAAAATAGGCTCGTTGCTTAACATCCACTTCTTTAATAGTCGCTGAAAAAATATAGTGAACGACTCGTGAAATCTAAATTCTCCTTTTTATTCTTCATTTGACTATTTACATCTGATCACATTTGCTATCCATAGATAAACCAAAAACGAAAATCTGCCCAAAAACTGACAAGGAAAAAAAGAAAAAAATGAAAAAATCGGAAAGTTTTTTACAAAGAATGTGGTTGAAACGATCAAAAAAGAAAAAAGAATTATCAGCTACTACTAGTACCACAGCAACCACATTTGTATCGCCAGATACAATAGTTAAAGAAAGTGCGCGGCAAGAAGAAATGTTACCAAAATTCGATTATGAAATTAAGCAGGTACCGATAATCTCTAAAATTCACTAATCTATATACTTTCATATCAATAGAAATTCCAGGAGGAGAAAAAACTAATGATGATAAGCAGCAGTAATGAAACTGTAGAAAACAGTGTAAGTTACCATGAAATCGATATGAAAAGCAATTCAACAACAGCAGAAGGTAAACGGCAGAATTCGCTATTCTCTATGTAGTATTTATAGTGAAAAATTAAAAAATTTTGCAGAAAAGGAATATGAACAATCAAATGGAATATGCCCATTATTGCCACTAAAATGTCGAAAAACCCCGGACGTCACACCAAATAACAATAATTCGCAACAATCACTTGATGAAATATTAAATGATTTAAATACAGAACGCAAACAACCGGAAGAAACAGACATCGAACAAAAAGGTACAGATTGTACAATCTAAAATGAGTATTAGAGAAGAATCATCCAAATTTGTAAACGTAATTTTTATTTCGTAAACATAAGTTTAATATCACTAAAAATTAAAAACACGGTTATACAATTTCTTAATTCTTAATGAGCAATTGAAAGAACTGATATTGAAGAAAAGAACCGAAAGATTGATCAATTCTACTAAAAAAATTTTGTCACAAGAAAGTTTACGAAAAAAAAACTGAAAGTCCACTTTATCCACACATTAATTCGTATGATTTGATTTAAGGAAAAGTCAAAAGATTAATTAAACAATTCAGTATGGGAAAAGATGACGTTGAATTACGAAAAACTAAAAATTATCGAATAACTGACGGTAAAAAGCAAACCGATTCAAGTGAATTAAATCGCTTATTAGATGAATTGGCAAAAGTTACAACTGCACCAATCATGACACCCGGTGTAACTACCAGTCTTATCAATCCGGATGTGTCCGATACAGAGGTGGAAATATTATGTCACATAAAAACTAAACAAAATAATATATCTGCATAGTTACAGCTTCGTCGAATGATACCCATAAGAAGAAAGATGTCTGATCCAGATTATGATGTACCAAGACCACATCGATCACTTGGCAATTTACCCAAAAAAGATGCAAATGCTTTGGAAGCTACCAGATTTTTTGGACCCGTATTAAAACCATCAGATTTTAATATGGGTTCCAGATATAGACCGTAAATTATATTGCTAAATTCGTTTTGAATGGACAAATTTTACAAGTGTGTTTTTAGAGTTACACCACCAGCAGATTATTCAAACATACCAAGTAGTCTGACACCAGATTCTTTAGAATTTGCAAGTAAAAAATCGTCACATAGCCGTCACGATGAGTCGTATAGTTCGCATAATTATCAACATTATCGAAAACCGAGTCATACAAACATTGAAATGTCGATTATGCCAAATCTAATTGGGAAACATAACAATATTTATGCAAATCCTATCAATTTACTGCTAATGCGCAAAGGGGACGAATATAATGGAAAGCATTGTTCCGCACGTAAAAAAAGTGCGGATGACGATTTTATTGATTCGTTGGAAACTTGAAATTGTGTTTACCTAATATAGTAGCGTTTATAAAATATAAGTTTATAGTGTTTAAAGAATAGATTTTAATTACCTGAAAAATACATTTAAGTGAATCCAGACCGAAAGTTTCATAGGAATGAAAAATAAAATTGACAGCCTATAGTAGAAAAACAATTTATTACTTATTTCATTTTATATTTTCCCGTACTGTTCAAAGATTATGGGTATTTTAAAGTACACAACATTCTTAGAGTATCTCTCGATTTGATTTTAACCCATCAAGAAAGCTACCATTTATTAAAGCTTATGTCGTTCAACTGTGCGAGCAGGATTGATAATTTATTATTAGAAAGTAAAAAGGCACATACTTGAAATGATAACGAACCTAGAAAAGTAATTAAAAAACGAAATTAGTATCTTGTTCTATACATATTATCTGAAGGGAATGCAATATTCCAGAAATACCTCAGAGGTAGTGACGAAAATAATAAAAGCAATTTCAGGAAAATTCAAAATTCTAATATTTGATACATCATTGGTATTTGATATAAACATTTTCAAAACAGTTTTTAATCAAAGAAGGTCATTGCGAACAAATAACAGCAGAGCTTCAGTTGCGGCACGTGGCCACCACTAAAGCTGTATATTTAAAATATATAGGTACATACTTGGAGTACAAGAGTTGATACCAACATTTCTTCCATTTAGGCATGCTAATAAGAGCGACAGTCTTTTACTTGAACTCCTTTTACTGTGGAATATGAAAATTTCACGCTTTCTTCAGTTACTTGTAATTGGTGTTAAATCTACAGTGTATAATAATAATCCAGGTAAACTAATAATCCAACAATACCTCAAAAATTATTGATTATTTCATGGCTTCAACATCAGAATTTGGTTCAGTTAGTTCAGGGAACCTACCTAACTGAACCTTAATCTACCTACCTCAGTAGGTAGATTAAAGATTGATCATTGAAAATCTTAAAAAATCATATTAAATTAGTAATCATCAATCAAAAACATTTATACAATAAGTACTTACATTATGTCTGTTTAACAACTTTAACACTCATTTCACGCCATGCTTCTCAATTCTTACGCACCAAACCAAAATTATCTTTGAATTCAAACTCCATTTTGTTCATCCGTCAGAAATATCATGATTTTTCATTTTTGACAATTTTAGCATCATGTGATGAATGTAAATTGCTAGTTGCATATGCTACAATACTAAAAACTATAATGATGTATTTTATTTTATTGATTTTTCGTTTTATCCAAAATACATCAAATTTATGACATTTAAAAATTATTGGCTGCAGAATTTAATTTTCATTAAAAATTTCAAGTAGGAAAAGAAAAAGGAGATTTTTTATCAATTATTTACGCCAGGTTAAAATAAAAGGGAAACTAAATACTAAATACAATACAAACAAAAGTGAAAACAAGAAAAAAAAAACGAAAATGAGATCGGCAGAGATTTGCTTTGTTTGGGGAATTTTATGTCATTTCGAATATTCGTATAGCAGGGTTGCAATTAGGACTGGATAAAAGTGATGATACCGATAAAAGTTTTATCATATCATAAGAAGATTAAGAAGTAAGACGTCTAATTAAAAATTCAACTTTTTATTGTCAGTTTTTTTTGCATTTTTTTTAATTGATTCGAAATTCAAAATTCTTATCTCTGTATCGAGTATAATCAATGTTTAGATTAGTTAGACTTTAGAATTTAAAAATATTTATTATTTTTGTGCAAAGTTCTAGTCTAAAGAAGTAGTCTAACTGCAAACAATAAAGCGGTACAATAATTATGTATTGAATAGTATTATTAAAGCTTACTCTATTAAAGAAATTTGACTTTTAACCCATAAAACCCATCATTGTCATTCCAATATTCTAAATTAAATTATCCAATATCATTACACTATAAATAAAAAAGTGAGTATGTATTTTTGTAATGTGTAATATTCGTAATTTGATTCGTATCTGTGTTTTCATTTATTCAACTAATCAATAATTTCAATTCTTAAAAGTCTTAATACAACCCTTACATAGCAGTCAAAGGCAAACCAGAATGTTGCAGAAAATTTTGCCTATCACCATATCACCAAACCAACATATGCAATGCAGTTGGTAGAATTGTAAATATGACGTGTAGTTCCGTGTTCCCTGTGTTGATTTGATAGAAGTTTCAGTTTCTCTTTCATTTTCGATTAAAGGAATTTCTGAAGACAACAGTTTGTAATTCGTATAAAGTACTTAGAGTCGTTTTTTGCTTGTTTTACTAAAAATAAAGGTTCTATGACACCGTACGACTTACGAACTGTGATGATTAAAATAAAGTTCGTAAAATTTAATTAAGAAAATTTATAGTGAATGTAGTTAATCAGTTTCCTAAAAACAATTCTAAAAATTCAAGTGTTTTATAAAATATGAGTTCGTGGGAATTGTTTTTGCTTTCTGATTAAAAAAATTCGGGGTATGTTATCAACGAAATTAAATGGAATTGAATAGTCTGTGTTAAATTGAAAGTTTTATATTGATTCCTGATTTTCTGTACAGCTTTACGTCATTTTTGACGCAAAAAAAATTGACTTAAACATTTCATCAATGAGATTTTAAAGTTTGATAACACTTTCGAGAAGAAAAGATAAAAAACCTACACTAATTGTGATGGCTTCTCCACCACCAAATTTCGAAGCAAAAGTATTAATGTGTAAAGGTAAAAGAGCCACGGCAGCTTATTTACATGCAGATTGCACAGCAGATCGTAATCCACAACATTTAAAGGAAGTATTGGATAATTTATTGAATCCTGGAAAACCGATTGATGAATGGGAAACAATTGATTGGTGTAAATGGCTAATGGCCGGTGGTCGCACCCCTGATGAATTTGCAACTATAGGTAAAATACAAAAAAAGATATAATCAAAGGGGGAATAGCAATTGCAAAACATTTTTCCTTGTACAAAATCTAAATAACCTTGCCGTTGGCCTTCACTTAGTCAGCACATACATGTCATATATATAAATACATTGACTCATATCCAAATTTATAATTAATATGTATAAACAGAGTTTTATAAGTATTTGCTGAAAAACTAAAAAGAAAAACAGTCTTAAAAAATATCTTTTAGCACTGAATTCATTTTTTCCCTTTGAAAAAAATAAATTATATTTACTTTCATAAATATCATAGATATTCACTAGCCTTCATATAACTTTTATAAGTATCGGTATTAAGAAATACTATTTACTGAACTCACAATAACAACAAATAACAATTTTAATATAATTTTTTATACATTATGTTCCAATTATGAAAATTTGAATCTCAGTAGTTTTTGATTATCTATTTTCGATTGAAAATTCAATAATTTAAAATTGAACAGTCATTTAGTGGCCATTTTTATCTGAATCAATTGCTACTTGATTTGTGTATTTATACTTATGGCAGTTATGACATGAATATGGAGATCTATAATAAGAAGTAGAACCGACTTAACAAAACTAACAAAAGTTAAAATATTTGTGGGTCAGAAAATGTTTTGTCCACCAGAGGGATTCGTGTATTTAGCAGTGATTGTCAGATCTGTGACGGGCTTTCTTATTGTTTCGTTTTTAAAAATCATTTTCATATTTTACATTAATTTTGATATTTAAAATAATCCATAGTATTTCAAAGAAACTATATAACTATTAAATAATTGTTAATAACAATTTCAAAATAAATTTTACATAATGAATTTTAACAATTATTTTTGTAATATATTTTGACCCAATCCTATAGCACGTCACTGATCATAAAATTAATAAAATGGGCAAAAAACAAAATTATACTCATTTCTTAAATAACCATTGTTGTATTATATCAAATATTCATTATTATAAGAGTAGTGTTAAAAACTTAGTCTCAGTTGATCACATCGCCATCTAGTGGCAGCCCGATTTTTTTTCTTGTGTTCACTCCTTACAGCCCTCCATAGGCATGAATGATTTCAGATTCAAAAATCAACCAATCGCTAATGTGTATTAAGGGTTGCGGTATTGTAAATTTTAAAAAAATATCTAGTTTTTGAGTCTATAAAACAAAGCTAAATCATTATAATTAGCTTTTTGTAGCTGATAATCAAGTAAATAAATATGTATATCAATACTTATTATACAATAGCAAAGTGACCTTCCCTTTTTTCTGCAAAAATTAAATAATACCTCATTATACCATTATTGTATAGTATACTGATAATCTAGATTGTGTTTTATTAGATTTAACTAGTAGTATAAAGCAAAAAAGATCGCTATAAGTAAGTTTGCTTCTAGTAAGTCTAATTATAGTGCGCTTATGCACATAAATTATTATTCTTTTTTTATGCATAAATTAATTACTTTTGTATGTAACTATCAACCAACTTGTTCGAAAGAGAGTACTCATCTAAATATGTATTATATTTGAAAAATTATTTGGATAAAATAGCATTTCGTCTGATGCGATCAGTATTTATTTGAAGTTTATTATAGTTATTGAAATTTAAGGGGACTTTTCACTATCGGACATGCTGGTGCTCTAGTCATATTCGCAATATCCAAACATCCACTATTCTAATTGGCAAAGGTAACCCGAAAGCTTTTGTTTTTGTTTCTAGCTTATTAAATAATAGTAATAACTATTTTTTTATTGTCAAACTTATTGCATCACACACAATCCAGTCAGTCAGTACATATTGTAATGCGGTGTGTTTCAATTCAATTAATTCCATTTTTTTTTTTTTTTTAATTTCTGTCTTGATATTGTTATTCATTCCACCGCCACCATGTTATGTATGCATGCATATTATGCAATATATTTATTTATTATAAAGGAAAATGCCATTAAATCCATATAAACAATAAATAATCTCTCTTAAGAACTGAGTGGAAGGCTGAATGGTAGCATGTCATGTTTATTCAATGTCTCAAGCTGCAGGCAACCAGCCAGCCAGTGAGCAAGTCATGTTCCTGGTTTGAAGGTTTTCCTTCTTATTTCTTCTTTGACAATAAATAAAAATCGATTTCAATTATTCGAAGGTTAAATTAAATATTATGAGATAAATACATGTGTAACATATATGAAAATGAGGAAATGTGCACTAGAACGATAAGAAAGCAACTAGATGTTGATTAATTCGATTAATTAGATTTGGATGTACTGCACTGACAGCCAAATTAATTAGATATTAGGATTTTCCTGTTTATTATTATAATATTATATTTTTAACTAATATTCAATACATGATTTTCTTTTCGTCTTCTTTTTCTTTCTTGTTTTTTTTTTGTATTCCTATTTCGCAACTGTTGAATTTATCAACAAAGTAAGAAGAGAGTGTGGATGAACTGGAGGGTCAAGAAGTACGATGACCTTGCCAAAAAAAAGTACATACCTACTTATATTGTACCTACGTAAAAGTACTCGCAGTAGATTTCTGCTACGATTTCTCGGTCTAAGTTGTCATTTCCCCATCAGATTTTGTCCTATTTTTTGTGTAGATTTTTTTTTTATTATGGTTTTATTATACTTTTCAATAAATCTTTTTATTATTAATTGCGTCTATTTCGATTCAATTAAAGCGTTAAGGGTGGCTGAACAGTACAAAAAATATTTTTTTCTTTTCTCTTCTAAACTGACTGACCGGGAGGATACAAAATTATGATGATGATGACTATCGCCAATTATTTTTTATATCTTCAGCTTAAATAATAGTTGCCAAGTTATGTAATTAATACAATAATAATTTCAAACTGGTTGGCAGCATATCATAATAATAATAATTAAAAAGAAACTAGCTAGCTGTGGTTGCTGCTTTGCTTGCCTATAGCCTAAGCCTAATAATTGTTTCGGGCTTTGTTGTTTATTATTATTAAGAGAAGAATAATTAAGAGGAAATGTGTATTCTGGTCTGCTGTAACTATTCTCCCTATTAGCGCGCATTCGCCAAAAGTTTAAAATCAATGCTGTACATACAATTGATTTTATTTTATGATTAATTAATTTTCCAGTTCGTGATTATGATAATGCGACAACATGTGGCTTAGTTTGGACACCTAATTTTGTTGCGTATCGTTGCCGAACATGTGGCATATCACCATGTATGTCATTATGCACCGATTGTTTCAAAAAGGGCAATCATTTACGACATGATTTCAATATGTTCCTATCACAAGCTGGAGGTGCATGTGATTGTGGTGATACATCAGTTATGAAGGAAACAGGGTACTTGTTATTTTCTTTTTTTATTATTTTTTTTTAATGCAGTATTTTGTATCTGTCAGGTTTTGTGATCGACATGGTCCAAATAAAGTGTCATGTAAAGGTAAAGCACCGCGTGAACTAATGTCAGTTGCTGAAGCGATGATGCCACGTATTATTCTAAGACTAGTTCAACATCTAAGAGATAACAGTTCATCAGCAGATGCATATAGAGCGGCCTTACAGGAGGCAGATGCCTATCTTACGATGCTATTGGATTTTAATAATATGGGTGGATTGATGCGTAAAGTGATGACAGCGGCATTAACAAATCCAGCTGTAAGGCATTCAGTAGAAAGTTGAAATGTGTGTGTTGACTCAATTTTGTATTTTTTTTTTTTGTAGAAATATAAATTATTAAATGAAATACCCGAGTATTTAGAAGGTGAATATGCTACATTTTTGGCATCATCGAAGAAGGCGTATGAAGAGGCATTACGGTCCTTACCAGGGCCGGTTATTGATGAGAAAATTCAAGATATGGTTTCACTAGTTGAGAACTTGGTACATAAAACGTTTTTAGAGGAATTGGTTTTTTGGACTGTGAAATTTGAATTTCCTCAAAAAGTATGTAAAACCCAACTGACAACAATTGACGATAGATATAGGATTTAAGACAAGAACTTCAACTTTTTTGTATGATAATCTTTTTCGATTTTCAATCATGCGAATACGTTAATGTAAACGAAGTAATTAGGGAGATATGGCAGAACGTCATTATTAAAAAAACTTTATTAAAGTTGCATCTGATTTTAAAAAAATCGTCCCCTATTACAGGCATTGAAATCGTGTTATGACAGATTATTCTTGAATTTTATTAGTGCCTTTGATTATTCATAGTGGCGCTCTTATTCTTAAGTTTGAGAATCGAGAATTATTATTTGATCTGTATAACTAACTGCCAGACAAACCAGTTAAAAATAAATGGATATATATTAATGATTATTTAATTTTATCTTTTTTCATTTTGATTAGGAAATGTTAAACTATTTTTTTAAATTTTATCACTAAACACACAATGAAAAAAAAATCGATATAACTTTAAAAGATGTTACATTATTTCGACAATTTCAAGCCGACTGTTACCGGAAAAATCCGATGCGTTAATGAAATCCAGCATTTAATTTATTTAAAAAATAGAAGGCATTATTAAGTATCTTTATTTAAAATGGTTATATACGCATGTGCAGATCCTTAAATAAAGGGTCTTTTAATAGGGCTCATGAACTAAACTCTTGCCGTATTTTTCTAATATTAACAAATTGTATTATAAAGTAAAATATCAAATTTGCAAATTATAAAGAAATAATTAAAACTTTATTAAATTTTTAAACGTTTCCCAATTCTCTCCCGTTATTTCCCAATGTGTGTACAACTTTTGTTTGCTTTCTAGGTCGTCTGCCTACTATTAAACATGCTTCCCGATCCAGACTATAAGGAGGCATTAACACGTGCCTTTGTAATGCATTACAGTCGTATAAGTGTAATGTTAGAACAAAGTACAGATCCAGATACATTAAGTAATCGTGTTGTTCATGTCAGTGTGCAATTATTTAGTAATGAAGGTTTGGCAGTAAGAATGACAGAGCAATTAAATCTATTACATATAATGGTTATTAGTTTGCGTAGTATGATGAGTAAAGTTTTAATAAGAAACACGTTGCACCGTAAGTATCCAGTTCAAGTTAAATTAGCTTATAAATGATATACTTCATCTCGTTTTTAAATTGTGTTGAATTTATCTAAAGCAATTATCAATGTATTCTTTATTTTCTAGATCGAGAATCGAATTACCATCAAGTGGTTGATTGTGAGAAGCCCGTAATGAAAGATCATTGTTATTGGCCACTTGTATCCGATTTAAATAATGTTTTATCACATAGACCAGTTGCATTAAAATTCATGTCGGACGACACTCTACTGACAATGTGGTTCTCATTTTTAAGAGTGTTCCAAGGTAAGAAAAGCAAATGTCAGTGTAAGTCACAGAATAACTTGTAATATCCAGAAGTTTGTCTTCTGATTATTTCATCTTGGAAAAAATTAGCGTAGGCAAATTAATAAAGGGTGTGATTTTGATAAGTCTTTGAAAAATGCAAGTGTTTTAAAACAGTGGGTTCAACGGGTACAGGCCAGTCAGCCCTGGGCCGAAAGACATATAAATTTTGGTATTTTATTGCTATAGATAGATAGATACTCACTCATGTATGCATTACTATTAATCTATATAGAGTACTATAGAGTTACTAATTTCAATTTTCTCATTTCTAATTCCATAGGAATGAATGTTAACCAAAGAGAAGTATCGACGCATATAGAATTTGAACCAAATACATATTATGCTGCATTTAGCGCTGAATTAGAAGCAAGTGCCTATCCAATGTGGGCACTAGTTACACATTTAACGAATGAAAGTACTGCATCATTGACGAAACGCGTAATATCGGCATGTTACAATGAATGGTGTCGCTGGCTTGAAGATACGGGATATACATCACCAGCTCCTGTTTGTATACCGGGATACTAACTGTTATGTTTTACTATCTATTCTTTTTTATTATTGCCAATATAGGAAGATATGATGCAAGTGTCTTTCCATCTGCCACTTCATCGCTACTTGTCGATTTTCCTTTGCCAAGGTATAGCCAAGCAGGGTATCCAATTAGATGCTGTTCTACCATCAAGTGATACACTACTGACGCTATTAATCATGCATCCATTGCGTATTCAAGTAAGTAAATGTTAAAATAAGAAAATAAAGTGGACTTCACAGTTGACAAGTTTCTTTTCGACAATTTCGATTACATTAAAATAAATGCCAACGGAAAATAAAAAATTATGTCTTAATTATAGATCTATTTAAAATCTCATATTTTTATACTTATCCTTATGATAAATTAGCACAGTAGTTAAAATATAATATTGGTTACTAGATGAACAAAATTTTCAAAGCTAACTTTTACAACAGTTTACTAAATATAAACATAAATATCTGCTGTGTTCTCTTAGGAATTAAAATACATGAATTTATACAAAATATTCTGCTAAACTTGCCGACAAGTGGCAAGAAAAATAGGGCAGAACCTATTATTTTCATCAAGTCCAAGAAAACAAGTACAATATGCTCGTGCGTAATGCAAAACTGGTTGAAAATTAACTTGCCGACAAGAAAACTTATCAACTGTAAAGTCTACTTAAGTAGACATTAACTCGATACTACTTTCTCTATTTATTTATTTATTAATCAATATAAAAAGAAAAACAATACAAATTTTTAATCTAATTTAATACCGGCCATATGCACGCTTAATGCATTTTCCGGAAATTCCGCTAATAATAATTGACTGAAATCGTATGTCAGAATTGTTGGTGTCAGGAAACCACCATAACCCATTGCACCCTTATACTGTATACCGATGCCCATTAGTGGTACTGCTGGTACATTATAAACAGGTTGTGTATCAATAAATGGTATTGTTGTTTGAGCTGCGTCTGCTTCAAAACCACTATGTGTAAATTGTAGAAATGTGCCATTTTGTTCGATTAATTCGGATGGTGGCGATAGATTTGGTAGATCGGCATTTGAATCGATATTTATCGATTTCCTATAAACATTTACTATATTTATTAGACGCATTGTACATGAGCCTCTAGCGAAAGTTGCTAGCGTGTGATTTTTTTTAGTTTTTCTACAAACAGAAACAAAAAAAAAATCAAATGCGAACAATTTTTACTAATGACTCTCTTCTAACTTGAACAAAAATCTCTGCTATTACCTCAATTTAGCTGAATTATAAATGTATTTATTGATAGTTGAAATCACTAATCCTTTTTTCCAATCAATAGCATTAGCTATGATTTGTAGACGTAGTTCTTTTGCTATTAGTTGAAAACTGACACCTGCAAATTCACTAATCGTATTCGCGCTGAAATAATATTCATAACCTTATAACAAATTCAATCACCTGTAATAACATAATCTTTTCCTTCAACACGTAATTCATCCAATATCATTGTTCGATTCTCATGTGACATAGTGAAATAATCGATTCCATTATAAATATTCGGATCAGTAATTTTATAGTCATCGACTGGTACCCATTCTACTGTACTATTATCAATAAATCCATGAGGTAGCAATTTACCTTGTTGAATTTGTAAATGTAAAATGCGATTGTGTTTTATTAATCGAATGCCTGTTACAACTCTACAATTTTATTAAGTACATAAGGACGTTTAGTTTTTATTATTATTATTATTATTATGATCATGTACAAACCTGTTGTTTTGTACATCAGCCCAAACTGGTCTTAGATTAATATATCGATCCGATTTTAATCCTTGTTCATCGCATAAACAAAAACAGTATGAACAATGTACAAACCAACGGTACCAACTACGTACTACTTTACGCCAACAATTCGTTACTTTACCATATTTACCACTTTTTCCATAATGCACATAATCATATCGTCTCGTTGAACTTTTCTAAAGGAAAATCTTTGAATAGATTTGACTGACCCCTAATTTATTGATCAATGACATTCAATATATGATTGAATGATTCTGTGTATATAATTTTCAAAACATTTTTAAGCAGATACAAATGCATCGACTTACCGATGGACATATTTCCATATCACTTTCAATAAATTGACATCCAATAATACTGCCTGTACATCTTTCCATTTCCTTACAGTAACTACTGTCACTGTCATAGCAACCATAGCTTTGACTATTTTCATATGATGCACAGTTACGTGTACATGTACGCGCCACACTCATATCAGCTTCATTTTCAATATGGCCTTGTAGTAGACGTGTGAATTCATCGTACGTTAAACCTGTAATTGTTTATTTATAGTTTATACTATTTGGCAGTAGTACTGAGATAGTATAATTTTAATTTTGTTACATCACAGTACTTAGTACTATTAATAAATGCTAAGAATAAATTTAGATGGTACTGAGGTGGTACTGGAATACTACCAAGTTAGAATTATAGTAGTATCATGGTACTATTACGATATAATTGAGGTAGAGCGGTTGTGGTACTTGGTGGTGCCACCGCTAAGATAGACTTTAGATTGTACTGCAGTATAATCGTGGAGCTCGGTGGTACCACGGTACTATCAAGATAGAGTTGAGGTAACACTTCGATACTATAAATGTAACATTGATGCAGTACTGTGATATTGTCATGATATTTGATGGTACCAAGGTATTGCTGGGTTAAAAAAAACGAGACAATAGTCGAAGTAACACTAAGATACTACCAGCGAACTAATTCTTGTATTTATAATACTATGGTTTCATGAACTGATTAGATATTTACCAATGCTTGATTGCTTAGAGTTCAAACGTCTACTCTTATACATACGTACCTTTAATATGTTCTTTTGGATCACATCGCCATATTAATTTCGGTACTAATTCCATAGCACCACGAAACACTGTCATTGTTAAATTTACCCTTTTACGGAATTTTGTGCGTGCAATTATAGCTAAATCACTGTAATTGCCTTTCAGTAGTATAGATAGAGATGAAAAGAAAAAAAGAAAAGCAAAAAAAATTACACGATAGTGGAAATGAATACTTAAACAGTCTTAATTACCGGATAACGTGGTACTTTCTCTATCCATTTCCTTGATTAAATATGCAAATTGTAGCATTATATAATCTTTTAAGCCATTTAATGCTACAGCATTATATAGATTATAATAGACTTGTTGCGGCGATTGAAAGAAATCTTTACAATAGTAATTACCTTCTAACGACTGAAGAAAAATAGAAATTAAATGAAAAATGGATTAGAGCTGAAAGCAGTCAGTGTTAGTGGTGCATGATAAACAACAAATAACAATGCTCATGAATATCAACGACTAGGCTTCCAACACTGATTGATTTTTTACTTAATTATACTATAGAAAGAAAAAGTGAACTCACTTCCAATATTTTAAACAGCATATTTTCGTTGGTAAATGTCAAATTGAAAACTTTATTTATTGTTGCATTTGCACCAATATTTGGATTCAAAATATCATGTACAATATCATTGGAATCAATGATTGGTGGATCCTGCCGTAATATTGCCCTATCGAAATAATCCATTTTGCTTAGTTGAATTTGTCCATTCATATAACGACGGAATTTGTCATATAAATTTTCCGTTTGTCTTAATTCCGGATAGAGTAATACAAATGAATTAATATGTTTAATTGGTTCTAAACCTTGTAGAATTTCTTCCGGCATCTAAAATGAAATGAGCATTTTTATTTGCATTAGGATTATTGCGATTTATGATCGATTGAGATCGTATTGTTTGCAGTCACCATTTTCAATTTTTCATCAAACATTTGAAATTTTTCAATTAAATGTAATTCAGCATCAGCGCGATTCGCATTCGATATTTCCCACATAACGTACGTTTGTAATTTATTCTCTAATTCGAGAAATTCATTTCGTAATTGATCGATTAATAGATAATGCTCTTCCATATCAATGGATTTAACAAGAAATAATGTTAAAAAAACGACAATAATTCGACGTTTTAAATCGACGTAAAAATCCATGTTTGTTTATTGGTAAATTTACGAGGTACTATATTTATACAAATTGTATACTAACACAGTAGACACACATTCACAATCAACGACCGAACTCTGATCGGAATTATTAACTAGTTCCAACAATAATAATAATAATATAGATTAATTTTTTTAGTGTAGATTTTAGATAATCTCTGTGACCGCTATGATAGTACCACCACTACCACACCACCATTATCATCAATATTACTATGAATAATAATAAAACCACAAGAGTTTATTTTTGATAAATTTGAATAACTTATAATAAAATAATGAATGTTATGTGTGATAAGGAGTTAGAGAGTAGGAAAGAGTGAAAGCGGAGGGAGATCATGTACATTGTTAGTACACATACATTGTTTACAAATAAATACTGCCGATTCAACTGTTTTAAAGAGTATATTTTCTGAAATTACAATTAAGAAATAGAGTAAACCAATTAATTAATATTTCGCCACAGTTCTATGGTAGAAGCGATTAAATTAAGCCAGTACCTACTGTAATAATATTAAACTATAGTACTATGCCAAAGTACTCTCCATACCCTGGTACCATACAGATTACAGCACGTAATCAATTAACCAGCATCTCAGCAATGTCTTCTGGTGTGTCTGGCATTTTATTACTAATATGTTTATTGTAATCGTATGTTTTTATTATTGGTGCGATATAACCACCATAGCTTTCTCGTAATTTATAAAAAATTCCAGCACCAATTAGTGGTACTGCCGGCTCACTAGTAACTTGCTGAATATCGATAAATGGTACAGTAGTTTGGGCGGCATCTTTTTCAAAACTGCTATGCGTGAATTTCACTTGATATTCACCATCCACTTTTATGGATTGACCTCCTGCCATAGTTGGAACGTCAGCGTTATTCAAGACAATAGTCTCTCTGTATAATAAAAGAAAAAAAAAACAGTGAAGGAATATTTTGATGGAATAATAATCAGAGTTTACCGGGTTGAATGATGTGTTGTTCCATAAATGAAGTAACCACTATCTGGACTAACCGTACCATTTTTCCAATCGAATGGACTAATATGTATTTCGAAATAGATTTTCCCATTTATATATTCGAATCGGACACCGGTTATAATACGATTCGGTTCATGTGTTTGTAATTCATCCATTGCCATTGTGCGATTTGTAAAATGCATTACAATAAAATCAGTACCTTCTGCTACATCTTTATTTGTAATTTTATAATCATCGAGTGGTACCCAATCAACTGTTGATTGGTCAATATATCCATAGGGTAGTAATTTACCTTGTTGGATTTGTAAATGTAAAATTCGATTATGTTTTACTAGACGTATACCGGTTACTACCCTTAAAAAAAAGAAATGATTAAGTAATTGTTTGTGCTTGCAATAGTGGTGATGGTGGTGGTAATAGTACCTGTTGTGTTCAATATCGGATTTAACGGGTCGTAAACTGATATACCGATCACTTTTTGGACTAGTTTCATCACACAAACACATACAATATGCGCATCGAACAAACCAACGTGTCCAACTGTTAACACTTTTTTGATTTGTACAATGTTTATTCCGCCCATAGGTATATCCACTCTTAAATCGAATATATTCGTATCGTCTGTTAGGCGAATTCTAAAAAAAAAACTGTCAATAGTTACGAATCATAGCATCTGATTTGTTTTGTTTTTTTGTTCCATCACCGATAGGCAAACTGTTGATGCCTTTTCAATATAAAAACAACCAATAATGTTGCCATTGCATTTTTCCATTTTTCTACAATAATCACTCGATGAATCGTAACAACCGGTACTTTGTGTAAAATAATAGTCATTGCATGTTTTTGTACATGTTCCTTTTGAATTCATATCAACTTCATTTTGTATATGGCCTTGTAGTAATCTGGTAAATTCATCATATGTTTTGCCTGCAATTGAAGACGAACGTATTAAATTGTTGGTGGATTATCATCAGAAAATTTGGCAGTATTTTTCCGTGGTTAATCTGCGGTCATATAATATGTCAAATGACTGTCCCTTGTCATCTGTACAACGACATAGACTTTGTTTCTGTTAAATACCATAAAGTTAGCTATACAAAGCTATACAAAAAATTCAAGTAGAATCGTTGAGTTTTTATCATTACTTCCAGTAAAACTGATGCAGAAAATTTGCATCCTAATGCAAAAGGATGTGATCTTACGTCATACTTAGTCAAAAACAGGATACCAACATTATAACTAAGATTTAGAGAAATTTGTTGGTAACAAATCAATGTAAAATTTGATGTGTTCAAATTGGTACATTGAAATGCAGCGTTAGCAGAGTAATTATTTTTTCTTCAGTCGTTCAGGATTTGTTTAATATTTAATAATATGAATCAATTTTACTTACATCATTTCGTAGAACCGTTTAATTTTTTTTTTTTTTTGCTATTTTCACATATTTGATTTGATTTTTCAATAAAAAGTAATTATAGTAGCGTTTTAATTGAAAGTAAAGTAAGTCTCTGTTGAATACACATAAAAAGCGAGACAAAAACTCACCAGTCTTGTCAGTTGAATACGTTAAACATATCGAATTAAAAGAATTAAACTAAATATTTGTTTATCTTCGTCTATACTTTTTTAATAAATCTTCAACAATTGTATTTATTATTTAAAACAATCACCGTAATTGAAAAATTCTAAATAAAATCGATTAAAATATCAATACAATTCCAAAAATAATGTTGACATCGAAACACAAAAATGATGACTTAATAACTGTGACGTGAGATCACATCCTTTTGCGCTTTAGAATGTATTAGATTTTTTTGTTACTAGTAACTAGTGTACACTAATACGTGTACGCAATACAGATTAATCCACATTGTTGGACGATAACAATTACATAGTTCTAATCTTACCACGAGCATGATATTCTGGATCACATTTCCAAATATCATTTGGCCATTTTAAACTCATACGTTTAATTAATGCTTTGGTACGGGCCTTGAATTTACGTCGTGCAATATTAGCAATTTCATTATCATTGTCTACAGAATAAGAGAAAAAAAATTGTTTTTAGATGCAAGTTCTATTTAAACCTTTAGTTGCCTAAATACCTTTTTCGTACAAACGATTAACCAAATAGACAAACTGTTCCATAATATAAGCTTTTAAATCTCGAATAGCAATGATATTATAAAAATTGTACATAACTTGTTGGGGAGATTGTTTAATTTTGTTGCATCCAAAGTTTTGAGATAAAATCTATTACGGTTTTAGTTAAAAAATTGGATTTGCTTTGCTAATATATATTTGGTTTACATACTTTTTCAAGTTGTTCAATGACACTGTCCGAATCTTCGCCATAAACTCCAGTATATTCGTATATTTTCTTCATTGTTTCAATTGCTCCACTTCGATTGTTAAGTATATCGTAATTAATGCTTTCAATTAGCATCCCATCCTCTTTACGTGACAAATAACCATTTTGATATTCGCGAAATTTCTCATAAATATTATCAATATTCAGTAGTTCTGGATAGAGATAGAGAAAATTGGGAATGCTTGGTAGAATTTGAGCATTTTGTATTATATCGATTGGAATCTGAAAAAATAGAGCTTGATTTTATGTAATTTTTATTTTTCATGTTGAATATCCTTGGTGATAAGGAAAGAAGTAATTTATAATGGCAAATACCGGATGTTTTATTCGTTAAAAAGATGGCTGCTTTGCGTTAAGTATCAACAATGTTGTTAAACCGTAATTTTAATAAGGAAATCCAATTTTATTTACCCTTACTTACATTTTGAAGTTGTTGATCAAAATCATATAGATTTCTAACTAAATTGGTCTCATTCGTTACATGTCCATTAGAACTACCCCATAATGCAATTTCCAATGTTAAAAAATCCCATCGTAATTGATCAATTAATGTAGGTTTATTAACAGATGTAAAACAATAACAATAATTAGTAATTAAAACTAACAAAATTCCGATGAATTTTTTAGAGAAAATCATCTCTGCTAAGTAGTTGAACAGCAAAGTTCAACTACTGAACTTAATTTTTTTTTTATTAGTGTATACAAATTGTGAATACTATAACTGAGATAACGCTTCTTGGCACTGTGGTGGTTGCTGATAAACAAAATACAATTTATAATATAAAGAGTGAAGTGTTTGCGATAATAAATAATATTTATAGTTGTTGTTATAAGAATGGTTTCCATTGTTTCCAGTTGTTTTTACCAATCTACGTCTCAAAATTTTATAAAATTTAAAATATAAAATAAAAGTCGTATAAAAATTATATAAAAATCATAATCATTATACGGTATTATATTTTTTCATATTATCGTATTTCATATAAATTTTATAGTATATTATAATTTTCATTAGTTATTGTGTACTACCTGAAGCACCCGACTTCGTCCGGGTTCAGATTAGCATTAATATTATAATTCACTGAATTACAATATTAATGCAATCGAATCCTTGAATTTGTTTTAATTAACAACTGTTTTTACTTATTAAAACTTAAATAATGTTGTTTTAGATGATATTCGTTTGACATACGATTGTGTATTTGAAGAATCATAGCAGCCATGATTGCAATATGGCGAATTGACCACTAAAATATATATTTCTCTTTTCATTCAATTCAAATTGAGAAAACTATACAATTGACAATCAAAAATAAAATTGTTTGATCATTCATTATATAATTTAATTATAAAATAGTATATTTGCATACAATTGTGAGAAACCGCTCACATAAAAAATCGGTTTTTAACACGAGTATTCAAGGCTATTTTTTCTAATGAGATAATTTTAATCAACAAATAATTAATTTTTTAAATTAATTATGTCTGCTATTTAACCCAGAAATTGTTTTGTTTTTACTGAAAGTAGATTCTGTGGAATTAAGTGAGATTAGAATATGAATTTTAATATAAACTAACAATTAAAACTACGAGATTAAGTTATTGTAAGTCACTAAATTGCGTACGAAAAGCTTCCACTTTTCGGCACCGAATTAGAAAAATAATATTATCCCGTTATCTTCTTTTTTTTGAATTGATATTAATGCGACAATATGGCGGTTTGCCATAATTGTAGCACACATAAAAAAATGAAGGAAGAAGGGAAGGAAACGGCAATTGATTTAATTAAATCTAGTGAAATATGCTTGTCGGGTTGTAAGTTAGGAGCATTAAAAGAACTAATTCTCGTTAATAATATCAATTTCACAATATAAAAAGGATTTAATTGTTCAGCAAATAATAGCCTAAGGAGCGAATTTCATTATTATAATAGCGCCTAGGCCTGAATTCATTGGCTCTACTACTTATATACAAATTTTATAAATTACAAATCACAGTATTCACTCTATATAAAAATGTAATTAATCGATTAATTAACTAATAAATCTTCATTGGGAAAAGCAGCATGTAAATATTTACTAACGTCGTATGTTATAATTTTTGGCGTAACAAATCCACCAAAATATGGCCGACCTTTATGAAATATACCAGCGCCAGATAGTGGTACGGCTTGATAGGATTCCACCTTAAACAGATAAACATAATTTTTACCATTAGAATTCGAATAAGCAATAGCTTAAATAAGCTTATTTCCAATAAGCAATACAAGAAATAATTACTAATAAAGCTGTGTGCTCTCTGTTACCTTTTGTGCATCGAAAAATGGTACAGCTGTCTGTCCAGCATCGCGATAGATATCGGTATGTGTGAATTCAATATATTGATCAGATACCGATGTTGGTATCGACTGACTTAGTGAACGTGTTGGCACATCAGGTTGTATCAATTGCAGTTCCTTCCTGGAAATTAAAGACTGTCGAATCAGTATCGAGGGTGCAACAGGGTATTTAGCTTAGAATTTACCGTGGATGGTACTTTGAAACATCTGTATTTGGATTATCTTTCCATTTCGATTGTTCCGTTTTCAATTTGCCACTATCGAAATCGAACTTGGTAGTATAAATTTCGAAATTTAAATGTGAGCCAATTTCTTTAAAACGAACACCTATTCGAACAAAACAAACACAATTAGATATATTCTAGTATTTTGTTTTTTTTTTATGTGGCCGAACTGGACCATCGCTCTTGTCGTGTTACTATTGACACCGTAGCGCTAACCACATGCATCACTTACGATGCCACCATAACGGGGGTTGTGCACAAATTACTTTAACTAACCAATCACTGACCTGTTAATATGTATCCATCATCGGCTTCTAAATCATCTAAATCTAATGCCCGTTTCTCCCATGTGAATTTATGATAATCCTGCGAGTTAAATATCGATCGATCGGTTATTTTGTAATTTTCAACTGGTTTCCACGTTACTGTACTCATATTAATATTCAAGCGTGGCAAAAGTTCACCTTCCTGAATTTGTAAATGAATAATTCTATTGTTTTTAACAAATCGTAATCCAGTGACAATTCTAGAAAAGAAGGAAATGCATGAATTAAACTGTCGTACGGTGAATCGTAGTGATTGTCAATCTATTGTCCCATCTAGGGCGATAAATTGGGCGGTACTTTTTCAAGTTAATTTCAGCAGTTAGAAAAACGTGATTGTTAAAATGTAACTAAGATGTCATCTACCTATTATTCTCAATATCAGCAACAGCTGGTCTCATATTAACATAACGATCTGATGCTGAAGTTTCTTCATCGCAGTAACAAAAACAGTATGAGCAATGCCAGAACAACCAACGCCACCAACTATCTACTTTTGTAGTGCCCCGTGGACAGCCTATTTTTCTGCCCAGTACTTTACCATTTTCGTATTCGATATAGTTGTAACGTCGATTTGTTGATGGATCCTTTTGCAAATAGTTAACAATTAATTTACGGAGATAGCACTTAGTTTGTATTGATCTTACAGCATTACATATCCACATATCTGAATCATGGAAATGGCATCCAATGATTTTTCCATTACATTTTCGTTGCTTTTTGCAAAACTGATTGTCGTAACAACCATAACTTTTTGTATACGTGTATTCTGCGCAATTCTCTTTACAGGTACCATCGGCATTTAAGTCAACCTCATTTTGTATGTAGCCCTGTAGGAAGTTTGTAATTTCTTCATACGTTTCACCTGGAAGTAAACGGTGTTGATTCTTTAAACGTTATAGAATAATAAATGCAATTGTTTAGCTTTTCTCCACATAACCATTAAATCATCTAGCGGATTTCGTTATACTATGATTCATCAGAGTCCATAATGTCAAGTACATGAAGAAAGACAATGCAACGAAAGTCTTATTAATTTCACCATACCTTTCACATGAGTTTTTGGATCACAATTCCATAAAGTTCTTTTCACATTGTTTAATACTTTACGTACAGTGTCGGTAGCATCTTTCATACGTTCCTTGTATCGTTGTCGACTGTTTTGTGATTCTATAGTAAAATTACCTGGAATTTTTTCAAAATTTTAATGCTACGTAGTTGGTTTTTATTTTAATTTAGTTACCTTTGCCATGTAATTTCAATAGCATATAAGAAAATTGTACCATTGAATACCCTTTTAGTTCAGCCAATGCAATTGAATCGTATAAATTATAAAGTACTTGTTGCGCACTTTGCTTTAGATCGCATGCTAAGTTACTTTCAACTTCCTAATTAATATGATACATGCAACCAGATTAGCAAATGTTTAAGGAAAAGCATAAATGCGTAGATACCAAATCTAATTATAACTTTATTATCATTAATAATAGAAAGTTTTTATGGCCACTATTTCGTGGTTTCGTTATCGTTGTCGTTATTCTGCGCATGTGCAGTTCTTAAATGAGCAACCTTTAACTTGTAATCTTTATTACAAATAACGATAACTTGCAAAAATTGACGTTATGTTGGACGGCATAAAAATTCTCTAATATACCTTAGAGGCAGATTCAAATAATGTATCATCATTTATTTTCCTAATCGAAGTTACTAATTCGGCTCCGATAATCGGTTCAGTAAAATCAATCCATGCCTGTTTGGGTGATGGTATTCGACCACTGGTGGTTTGCTGTCGTTCGAAACGTCTGAATGATTTATACAACGCTTCAATACTACGTATATCATCGATTACCATTTCCCAATTACTGTTTAAACTTTCCATACCATAAGTGCCGTAATCTGGTTTTGTATTCTATAGAATGTTAGGGAGGAGTAAGGAAAGAGATGATGAGGAGTGCAATATTGTTTGTTGTTGTTACCTTTTGTAGAATATCATAGAATTCTCCAAATTCTCTAATTAGTTCAACTTCAGGTAGAATTAATTTATCGGAGTTGTTTTCAGTGATTATTGGATCGGTAATGTAATTGTGCCAAAGTTGTTTTTCTAATTTTAGAAATTCGTATTGTAATTGACTGATTATTAATCGATTCGATGAATCTCTGATGGTGACGACAAAAGGTGTTGATAAAACAGTGACTAATACAAAGAAATAAGGGAAGGTAGTGGTGGTGGCAGCGGTCATTCTACGATGTATCATTGTAGTTTTGATAAAATTCCGATTATTTTACATACCCCTTTGGACTTTAACTAGAATTCAATGAGATTTATTGTTATTATTATTATTGCACAAAATTTTGCTAAAGACTCATTTCAAATTATTAATGTTATTCATTAAACCAGGAACGAGTTTCTCAAGGTGCATTAATACGACCAATTACAAAAGATTATTAAGGTCAAATTATTTAATATGATTCAAGTTAACTTACTTAGACATAAAATGTAATTAGTTTTATAATTCGTAATAAAAAAAATTTTTTTGTGTTCATTAAATGTCAAAATTTTTGTTTGAAAAAATTGCAAGTTCCAATTACATTACTAAATAGCAATATTATTACCTGATTAAATGCTAAATTATTAGTTCTGCAACTAGAAATACACGCAACTGAAAACACTGTCGGTATAATAACAAACTGCAAAAAAAAAAAACTTTCTCTTAGATCCCAATAACAAATAAAACTATTAAAGAGAACTAATAAAATCTCTATGTTTTAACTAATGGGGAAAAAAACAATTTAATTGAAACAAATTTATGCCCGCATGTGTTCTAGGAAAACAAAGCGGAAACAGAAATCAAGTGGTCAGGTTGACTGGAGTTCGGTTGGAACACATGTCAATACCTAAAAACTGTGTTCATATTTGCTCAATCTATATATTGTTTATATTAATTGATATAAAGTTAATTAGACAGATAATAATAATAACAATAAGGGTACCTCTCAATTTTTTTTATTCATGTAGAAAAACAATAGTTTCTCTGTTTATCACTTATCACACACACATACACACACATATACGACAGATAATCATATATTAATTTGAACCCCAAAAAGAGAGAGCGGCCGCATTAAACAAAAGAACCGTAGTATTTTACAACATACATTTAATGGCTATAGAGAGAGAAAAATTACGATTTTATTGAATTTTAAGTGCGTCGTAGTAGAAGGAGAAATCGACAAAGAGAAGGGGTTGATAGCACATGGATGGATGGAGTGGGCAGGAAATTTCAGGGAGGGAGCGGGTGGATTTGTTTTTGGTTTATCTTCTGTTTGATTAAGCACGTAATTAACAGTTTTTTTGTGTATATTGGTTAAGTAATAATGACAAGTTATAATTAGATATATACGCATCTTAGAACTGCATATTGATAGAATATTCGGATTTATTTCTCTGCTTATTTATGTTTTCCTTACCTCTAATCCATTGGCTAACAATTCGAATAAGCCACTGCTGGTAATACTACGTCCATTTGGTACAATAAACGTATGTATACGCTCAATTAGATTAATCACTGAACTGCTGTCATGCGAGACAATCGTTTGAGCAAAATCTTCCAAAGTCAGCCGTTCATAATCTTTTTGATTTATCGTATAGGTTTGCATACGACGATAATTCGCTTCAATACGTGTTAAATAATCAATTAAATCATTTAAACGTAATTCTAACCGTACACGTTCCGGTAGATTATGAATAATTGTTGTGATTGATTGAGTCCCTGCGAAAGATATTTAATTGTGAGATGAGACAAAGAAAGTTTAAAAGCATTCAACTCGATGAGTAATTATCCAAAAAGTATTGTTTTCGTTTTCTGTTTCGAATGCACTATTTTCAGAGTAGGGATAATAAACTCTTAAATTTGTATCGTGGAAATATATGGGACTTCAATTATCATCCATAAACAAAAAAACCGGATTATTCGAATCCTCTCTGTATACTCTAGCCATGAATTAATCATTCTTCACTGTTACTTTCTTGAAATACCTAGTCATCTCGCAAGATCAATGAATCATTCAAGAACCAGAAATTGAGAACAATGATTCGTTTTCATTCTTGATTCAGCACTTTTTGCGTTAGCTCACATGGCATTTGCATACAAACGAATAATCTGTGTATTCTGAATCAGTGCGAAGTAGAGAAGTAAATACATAATTAAGTTCACATCGATAAAAATTTGGAGATCGATAAAACATTTTTTTTCTTAAGTGGACTTTAAGTTTTCTTGTCAGCAAGTTAATTTTTTGCTAGTTTTGCATTACACACGTAATGCAAACTTACCAACTGAAATTTTAATTCCCAAGAGAACAGCTGATATTTATGTTTATATTTAACAAATTGTTTTAAAAATTAGCTTTGAAAATTTTGTTTATCTAGTAACGTATATCATATTTTAACTACTGTAGTAATTTACCATATAAGGATAAGTATTAAAATATGAGATAGATATATTTTTTATTTTGGGTTGGCATTTATTTTAATGTAATCGAAATTGTCGAAAAGAAAATTGGCAACTGTAAAGCCAAAAGGCAATTTTTTTCTCAAAACCAACCTCAAAGTTGGTTTTTTTCTCCAAAAAACTTGCCATCGAGAAACGTGACGTCAATAACTCAACTGTAAAGTCCATTTTAGGTATCATTTGATAAATAAGAAATTGGCCCATTTTATTTCATAATTCATATATGTAGGTATTATTAATATGGAATAGTTATTGATTAATTAATTAACAATTTGAATTTTTTCACGTTCAATAGAAGGGCAATAGTTGGCCTTTTACTATTGATTAATTTATTTATTTTGTTAGCTATTTGGCATTGCTCTTTTTATTCTTTCTTACCTATTTTATCGACTTTAGCCGACAATTGTTCCAATTTCATATTAATTCGATCGATACGTCCAAATAGTTTATTTTCAGTTTTGTGTAAAATCGGTATTGGAACATCGGCGAAATCGACATTTTGATCAACCAGATCCCAGGCTTTTGATAAACCAATTAAAACATCAGCACCAATTTTAATTATATCCAACACTTGTGATACCACTAAACAATTACAAATTGAATGACTATTATAATTAATTAATATTAAGACGAAAAGTAGAAATCGCGTTGAAGATGATCGGATATTGATTAGCATTGTGTATGAAAAAAAAAATTCACACAGATACACTCGTTTAAAATTAAATAAAAGAAAGTTTAGCACGAAATACAAATTGTTTATAAATATTTCTTTGTTATTAAATGACCATTCTAGCAACAAATTATCATGGAATGAATGTAATCGCTAAAATCAATCAAGGTAAAATCGAAGTGTAAATGAAAGAAGTGGTGATATTTGCTTTTTATACATATTGTTAGCCTATCGGACTAACAATATTTAATTTGACAATATATTTATTAATAATAAAACAAGAGAGAAAACACATATTCATAAACACTAGAGAGAGAAACAGATAGATACAAAATTAATAGAGTGCTGTGAACTAAACAATAACCCGAACACAAACGAAATGCCACGAAACGATGAAAGCAACCGATCGACCAACAAACAGACAGACAACCGACAACTCGTTCTTCTTTTTTTGAGAGAATAAAATACAGGGTGAGCAAAAAATAAATTGAAAACTATTCATATTTTTTTTAGGTGGCCTTCTATGAAATATTAAATGGTCTATGGGTACGTAATGGATTACAAATTAAAGGACAAGCAATGACATATATTCAGTGTAATTTTTGTAATTCAATGGTTGATGCCGATATTTATCTATTACAAATTTGTTGTACGAAAATAAAAGCAGATCGATTTATTTCAATGATTATTGATCAGTAAGTATCACTAAATCAAATACTTTCATACTATACTAATTGCTCAAGGGTAATTAGGTTTCCAAAAAGTGAGGGTTTGTACAATGTTGTATATGCGCAAGTGCTGTAATAGTTGCCAAATAGATTATATTTAGAATATTGTAACAATAATTATTTTTAGAAACAAATTATTATTGGTAACTTTAATATGGTCGGGGTGATAAATAAATATTTAAAAATGGAATTATTCCTGAAATGGTAGTTTCTACTTTCTAACTTTTATAAAAATATTGTTATAGAAAAGGTCTGTCAATGGCGCTTATTGTAAAATCTAGAATATCACTTACATAAGAAAGCAACAGCTGATTTCTTGTGTTAATTTCTATTCATGCTACTAAATACACAGGTTTACGCATGCGCATAAGTAGATTTGTCGAGCTATTTATTCTTTCTGCGATTAAGATTGCCCACACTATTATATCGAAATTATAGTATAAAAGAGTTTACACTATAGATAAGTCATTAGGATTAAAATCAATAGCTTAATTAATATCTAATAAATTTTGTATAGGTTTCATATAAGAGATTTCCTAAGTGTACAAATAACTGAAAATTTTACACCTGATAATGATCCACCAATGTTGGAAAGTTGCTTAACATTTTTAGCAACATTAATCAGTGTACGAGCTAATATGGGTAAGTGTTTAATAGAGAGAGAAAGAGATTTAATAGTGTTCAATTGTTCAATTCTTTCATTATCCAGGATTGTCAGATACAGTTTTAAACCGATTAGAAATGGTAACGTTGTTATGTATGGGTAATAAAACACATTCGCAATTAATGGAACTAATGCCAGAAAGGTAATTATGGGACTAAGTTTAAGAAGTTGGGTAATTCCACCACTACCACTCGCTTATACTAATGGTCGTAATAATAATATAATAATTGAAACCCTAGATGTGGAACACAAAGTAGAGATTTTGAAAGTTTATTAGCTGAGTGTGCTGATTATAAAGCGCCGTCACTTGAAGTATCAGGCAATATGCAACAAGGGATGTATATACCAAAATCAACGGTTTGGGAAAATTTATATGATCCAATTCATATACTGTTACGTGCTGTACATCGTAGAGATTTTCAAAATTCTATTGATCGATATACGGAATTGTAAGTTAATTTCGATTTGCCGATAAGCGAATTAATTGATATTTAATAAAATGAAATTTGCGTGTATGTAATTAATCAAATTGTCCTGTTTTATTAGCTGTAGACAAACGAAGAAAATAAAACGTGGCACGAATCTGTGGCCACCATTTCGTACACCGGTTAAAGCTGGTGACCAGTATATTGATCCACGTAATATTTTAACATCAAAAGTATTCCATGCAATGGCATTCATAGTATTATATAAAGCTGTTAATTCTACGGTATCGGAACAAGTTATGGCATTAATTGTATTTCTATTAGAACAAGCTGTAAATATCACAATTGATGGGCAATCATCTGTAAGTCTTCTGCCGATTTTAAGAATTGCATTGACGAGATTAACCTTTTTTTTTGTTAGGGCACAAAATTATGTTCAACAACAAAACATGATAGTAATTCAAGACATATCGCTGATTTCGAATTTTGCGACTGGTTTCAAAGTGATTATGTTTTCGATAATTTTCGCACAATTATACCAAAAGTGTTTCTTCAAACTAAGTCAGAAGTATTTTATACAACACCGATTGTTTACAATTCTGGTGAAAGTAAGCGCTTGATGTGATTATTGTATAGTTTGTACAATCTAAAATGAGTATTATGCAATTGTGATCAAACATAACAAGTTCTTAATAAACTTTTTCATTCAGAATGTATCTCGATATCCAAACGCCCAAATTAGGTCTCAAATAACTATTTCCTAAAGTGGAGTTTACAGTTGACAAATTTTCTAGCTGGTAAAGTAATGTCTGACAATTTTTACATTACGCATATGGTACTAGTTATCAGGTTTTCTTGGACTTGACGAAAATAGGTTCTGCGCTATTTCTCTTGCCGCTTGACGGCAAGTTTAGTAATATTTGGTTAAAATTCATGTATACCAACGAAAATTTTAATTTCCAAATAAACAGCTGATATTTATGTTTGTGTTTAATAAACTGCTGTAAAAATTAGCTTTAAAAATTTAGTTTATCTAGTAGCAAATTTTATAATTTAACTACTGTGTTAATTTACCATAAGGATAAACATTAAAATATGAGATTGATCTATTTTAGACAGATATATTTTTTTATTTTGAATTAGCATTTATTAATGTAATAGTTGTCAACTGTAAAGTCCATTTAACACATTGTAAGATCTCTAATATTTGCATCATATTCGATGTAGATCCTACGAACTGCATCTGTTAGATATTTTCCCTTATTGCATCTTATAATTCACATGTTTGCATCCGTTTAGGTGATGGTGGTGAAGATGAAGTAACTTCAACTGATTCTGATGAAAACTTCCAAGGAACAGGCGACAATTCGCCAAAATCATCAAGTAAAGTGGCACTAAGTATTTATAATCGCAGTGAAAATGATAATGATGATGAAGACGATGTTGATGATGATGTTGAACATGAGAAAGATAATAACGGTGGCAATAATGTTGATACTGGTGGCACCACTACTGAACATAGTCCAAATAGAAACGCAGAGGATATGGATTTAATGGTTTATCCAATTCAATTGACATCATCTATGGGTAAAATTAGATTGAAAGATAGCTATGGAAAATTTACTGGAATTAATTGTTCTCGCTATATTCTAGAAGCGGAAATAAGTAGTCCACCTGGATCACCAATGGAAATGTTACCAACAAGTAATGTTTCTGTGGTGCCACGTAGTTATGCATTAGTGGAATCACAAAGTCCGTTTGAAGCAATTGAACGACGACTGGTTGTACAGAATACTCGATCATTATCAACTGATCGTAAGTAATTTTTGTCTATACAAAACGAGAAGGAGGCTCCAGTAAAAAATTACCCCCGTTTTTCGGCTCCTCATATTAATTTTGAAAGAAAACTATCAAAGTTAGCTTGAAGTTGCTCGCAAATATAGGAGAATCAACAACACATTACTATTATTTATGAAACTACCCATAGTGCCGCTGACGTTGAGCCTTCTCCTTTTATTTACCCATAGTATTTTTTTTACTGTTTTCTTATTTCAATATAATTTTGTTTTGTCTAGGAACTATTAGTTCACTAGCAGCCTCTAGAACATTGCCCTATAATCGTCTTCCAGCTATATTGGCTGGAAATGAAATTGCTAGACAAGGGGAAGGTAAAGTATAAATAAGAAAAAGTCTCAGTTTTTGTTTTATTTTTCTGAATAAATTTACACAGTACCAGGTCCAAGTAGCAGTGAAAATGATATAATTGAATTTCACCAGGAGTTAAACGAGGATTATGAACATTCACAACCATCAACGTCTCGTCATGGAAGAAAAAGAAGAATGAAGAAACTTGTATCAATGGTAAATTCAACAAGCGAGCTTTCAAAAGATGACTTTATAATTGATTCTTACTTTTTTGCTTATTTGAAGAACGTTTCCAAAAGTCGACCATCGATCGATGTAAATGAATCGATAATTTCCCTTTTACTTAAATTACATTCAGCTTTAACTGGAATACCGGATAGTTTTAATCCAGATGATAACAGTGTTGATTATTTTGCATATGATGATGATAAGGTACGTGTAAAACTAGTGAACGGAAGATATTAAAAATAGTATTTTATTAGAACCCGCCACTAGCAAAATGCACAGTTATAGGCCCTCAGAAATAGTATTCAGATATTTCTTTAAAGGTTAACTCCAGATTGAGAATATAGGGTATAAAAATGTCACGGTCTGTTTAATTGTCGAATATCTTAGAAAGTTAGTTAGTTAGAATTGCAATTGCATGTACAAATCTCACCATTCTCATAGGTGATTTTTCCATTCTAACATCCACGGCTAATGGAGGTTTTCGTTTTTTTGATTACATATAAATCAGTTCCGAAATTCATTAATATCCAATATTATAATTATGACAGGTTCCATGTGGTGATGGTACATTCTACGTAGGTAAATTATTGAAAAAAATCGCTAAAACTGATGAGGCATGTTACAATTATATTCAAGAGACCCGACGGCAAATCTGGCCGTCGGAAGAGCAAAATGAAAAAGCGAAGAAAATGAGAGAGAACAAAGAACGTGAAGAACGAAAGAAAAAAGCGCATGCACGACAAGTTAGTACAATCTGCGTAAAAAATTTACTTAAGCACTAAAGACTAGGATTATCTGAATGAAAAAAAGTGTATATCACCCATGAAATAGGCATGAAGTGATGCTACAATTTCTCATGTTCGTTGTAAAATGACCTCAATTTCCTATTCGTAAAATAATATACAATTTAACACGAATTGATTTTGTACAATAACAAATTTTTTTTTTTTGTACAATAGGAAAAAATTAAGGCGGAATTTGCGCGAAAACAAGAAGAATTTTTGCGTCAAGAGGCCAAACGAATGGATACGGATGAAACACCAGAAAATATGGATGAAAGTGAAACACCAATATCAAAACAAGAATATGATTGTATTATATGTAACACAAGGTAAAAGAGTGGTAGTTGTAAATAAGGTTTCTTAATGTAATGTGAGACCAAACGTTTTATTAATAGTCTAATTTTGCTGGTTTAAACCAAATTTTCCATCTGGCCTAAGAGTGGGATTACCCAACATCGTAAACTTAATTTGTATTTCATAAATATAACATTACTCACTAAAAATTTAAAAACAGGGTTATATAATTTCTGATTTCTTAATTCGTAATCAGAATTTGAAAGAAATGACATTGAAATGAAATTGATGACAAGAATTGAAAAATTGATCAATTCTAGTAAAAAAATGCTAGAAGTAACTAATAAATAATAAAAAAATTATAAAAAACGATTCAAATATGCAAAAATATCGCCAGAATAGTTGAGTGAACGTTACGTTCCATCTCATCTCATCGAAAATATTGCGGTTAAAGCGCAAGCGCGTTCTTAACTCGTATTGCTTAATTATTACATAAAGGTTAAAAGTGGGGAACTGTAAAATTACGTTTATGTATTAAGAAATAAGAACTAAGGAATTGGATAACGCTACTATTAGAAACAATATGTTTTTATCAAATGTACGTATTAAAATTGCGACTATGTTTATGCATTAACTTTAAGTTAAATAATTATAGTCTAACTAATAAGAAAAATACCTAACAAAGATAAAATGACCGCCTATATAGTAAATATAAATAATTTTTTTCATATAATAAACATAGATCGCCAAGCACTGAAAAAGAACCAATGGGTCTAGTAGCCCTTATTCAAGCAACAAGTATTATTGGACACAAACGAAAATATAGTCAAATTCAACGTGCAACATTACCAACACGAACTGAAGAAAACGAACAATTAAGACGTGACGATACACTAGGTGCGGAATTAGATCGAAGAGTTGAAGAATTGAATCGACATTTTGATCCAGTAAGTATCAATTAATTAACACAAAAGTCAATACTCTAAATTCAATTTTTTTAAAGCAATCATGGTTTTTATCGATAAATACCGGATGGGATGGTGGTATTCATGTTCAAACTTGCGGCCATCATTTGCATTTAACATGTTTTAATGCTTATGTGGCGTCACTAAAGCCCACTAATCGTGGAACGACAAATGCATCCGAAGTGTACGTATTTCATTATATTTATTGATTGATTATGAAAGGATGGACGATAATTACAAAATTTCTTTCCCTTCTATTTGTTTCAGGACTGAATATTTCTGTCCACTATGTAGACAATTAGGCAATACTTTTCTACCTTTAACACCTGAATATGGCGATAAATCACAAATGGTACGCGCTAAGCCAAATCAAAGTATGCCTGAAATATTAGAGGAAATTAGCAGTTTTCTAAATGACAATGAACAAAAACCGGTAAATTTAAATAATTAATTAGATTATTAGCTAAAATTACTAAACAAAACATATAGAAGGCACGGCAAATTTGCTGGAGTTTTTCTACTTTTATTCATGAAAAGTTTTTAAGTGGACTTAACGGTTGACCAGTTTTTTTGTTGGTAAGTTAAGTTTTGACCAGTTTTGCATTACGCATGCGCATGGTGTACTAATAAGTATTAAATCTATTAGATTTATTTTTTTATTTTGGGTTGGCATTTATTAAATATAATCGAAATTTCATCAAGATACTTGCAATTGAGAAATTTGACGACAAAAAACTTGTCAACTGTAAAATCCACGTTAGTTATCAATTTTAATTACCAATAATATTATTTAACGAATTATTATAGGGTATATCTGATATGATACAAGCAATAGGTAAAGTAATGGCCGATATGTCCCATTGTACACAAGTGAAACCACTATTTCGATCGATTGGTCATCAGCCAGTCAATGAAAGTTTATTATTATTTATAACATCAGTAGCGAGAACAAATTTGGAAGTTGAATTAATACAACGTGGCGGTTCACTAGTGATATCAGCTGATGAACCACCAAATCCATTACTACCGAAACGTGACTGTATTGGTAAAATGATTCGAATTAAACGATAAAGTGTGTATGTTGTTATTTTCATATTTTCATTTCTAGTACCACTACTTTATGTGGTTGCTGTACATGCGCGTGTAGCAAAAACCGTAGCTGGATGGTCAGCGTGTATTTTTAGGCAATTATGTGGGTTGCCACCAGAAGAAACAAATCAATCATTAACATTATTCAAACGAGAAGTACCTCTATTATTGAAAGATCCATTAACTTTGTTTTTACAATTTGTTTTGTTATTACCACTACATTTAGATCAAAGTAAGTTTGTAGACAACTATTTTTGCCAACTTATTTTCTCACATTAATTAATTTTTTAGCTTATTTTACTGTAACAGTTCAAATGGTTTATAATTTATTATATTATCAAATTGTTGCACAAGTATCATGTGGTTTAAGTAGTTCGGAAAGATCAAATGCATCACGAAACGCATCTGATACAGGTGTATCGAATCTACGCGACGCATTATATATGATTAATCAATTTCTCGAACCAACCGATTTATATATGGATGATGATGATAATGATGATATGGACAGTGGTGAACAAGAAGCAAAAAATTCAAATAAGATTGATGGCAATGTAAATATACTAGCATTAGAACAACAGGTGAGAACAACAAATTCGTGAAATTAATTTGATAAAAATGAATGAATAATGTGATTTTTCAGGTTCAAAAATTGTGTTTACCATTTTTACGTATTGCATCGTTATTAAAATATCATCTATATCAACATCCCTTACCAGAAATACGTAAACCTGAAAGTGAATTTGTTCAATTAGTTTATTATTTAGATTTAATTACTGAGTCAATGGATTGGGATTATTTTAATGCTAGCATTGCGTTGAATTGGTCACCAGATAGTGATATGTTTCGACATGCACCACAAATATGGTGTAACGAATATGCGTCATTTGTTGGACGTAGTCAAATCGCCGCTAGGTCATTATTAATAGAACAACATGCATTATGGAATCAGCCAAGATTATTAGCCCTGCCAAGAGAATATGAACGATTGTTTTCTGTATGTTACTATTTATTTATTATTTATATAGTTCATTCAATTTTAAAAGAATATTGTGTAAAGAATTTTTAAATAATATTTTGTTTTGTTAGTTTAGTACGGAAGTACAGAAAACCGCAATGGAATATGATTTTACATCATACTTAAGTGAAAAACAATATACCAACGATGTAACTATAAATTAGAGAAATTTCTTTATATTAATTCAACGTAAAATTTGATGAGCTCAAATTGGTAGATTGAAATGCAGCGCTAGCAGAGTAAATAATTTTTCTCGGTCGTTCAAGATTTGTTCAATATTTAATAATATGGATCAATTTTACTTACATAATTTCGTACAACTGTTTAATTTCTTTATTTTTGCTATTTTCTTGACAGATTTGATTTGATTTTTCAATTTAAAGCAAATCTAGTAGCGTTTCAATTGAAAGTATAATGGTTTCTGTTGTATACACATAAAAAGCGAGACAAAAATTCACCAGTCTTGTCAGTTGAATACGTTAAACATATCGAATTAAAAGAATTAAACTAAATATTTGTTTATCTTCAGCTATACTTACGATATTAATCATTTTTGAATAAATCTTAAACAATTGTATTGATTAGATTCAAAACAATTACCACGATTGAAAAATTCTAAATAAAATCGATTAAAATATCAATACAATTTGAAAAATAATGTTGACAATGTTGCACAAGAATTATGACGTAACAATGATGACGTAAGTTCAAGTCCTTTTGCAATTAACAATATTTTTAATAAACAAAGCAAAAATTAATGGCACAATGTTCTTTTTAAATTGTATAAACTATACAATTTATCTAGTATTTTCTGTCTTCTATCAAATAGTATTATCATGAGAAACCGTGCAATCAATGTTTATCAGTGGCACAAGAAACAACCATTTGTCTTTTGTGTGGAACAATAATCTGTTTGAAACAAAGCTGTTGTAAACAGGAAAATGTATGTGAAGCTGTACAACATGCAAGAGAATGTGGATCGGGAACTGCGGTACTGTTAGTAATTACTTCAACGTGCATTATAATTATACGTGGGAGCCGTGCATGTTTATGGGGGTCTTTATATTTGGACGAATTTGAAGAGGAAGATAGAGATTTGAAGTAATTTTTTTTTTTTTGTATAATTTTGTACTACTCAAAGTGGTACTAACTAGAAAGAGTACTGGCCATAGCGAGTCTATTTTGAGCAAAAAGAAAAACATACTGTTTTTGTTTTCAGACGAGGAAAACCATTGTATCTAAGTAAAGATCGTTATCAATTACTGGAACAACAATGGTTAGCACATCGTTTCGATCATACAAAACGAAGTTGGGTACTACATCATAATTCGCTTTAAATTTTGATGAGGAGGCAGATATGCTTCGATATTTTATTATTTATAATTTTTTTTACTGTCTCGATATTGTACCGAATATACTAATTTGTAAAAAATAACTTTTCATTTTTACTGTGATAAAATCTATGTAGAACATTGGAGTGAGAAGGAAAAAAGTTAGTTAGAAAGAGATAGAGGATTAGTAATACTTATTAAATCTCGATATTGAAGATGACTAATAAAATAAGTTTAATTTTTATTTAATTTTAAAGAAAAATATACGGTTAATACTTTATTTACTTTAAACATTGTATTGGCAATAATTATTATTATTATTATGTATTATTCTCGTTCATTTAAAAAGATCATCTTTTTATTTGTACTCGTTTATTGTGTATTAGTGTAATTAATTAATTAATGTGGAGAAAAAATTAACAAATCCTATTTATCACAAATACGGATAGTTTTTTTGCATTTCTTTTTTTTTTTTTTGTTGAAAGTTGTAATACAAATTGCACTACCCACGCTTTTTTGAACTTTCTCTGTTGAAGCAAATCGAATATTCAGCTTTAGAATTTTAAATTTATTACTGTAGTAAAATTACTGAATTAAATAAGATTTAAATGTATAAATGAATTTTTGTTTTATATCTAAATATCTTTTCCTTTCCACTATTATGTTATATTATACATATGTGTGGGATTTTAAATAGTTGTTGTCTTGGAGACGCTTGTCTCACGTTAATAATCACTAGTGGTTGTCTTATGTCTGTCTATTATAAATATCCAAATTTTGATAGAATTTACCGAGTTTCATATTTTGAAAAATAGCGTAAAAGTAACTTATTACCCAGTTTATAATCTGATCTGAATTTCAATTTGAATAATCTGGATCTACTCAAGGTATATCAATCTGATATTTTTACATTTTTTATTACATACATTAATATTATATACATTCTGTAACCCTTTATAACATACAGTGGTATAACAACATAAATAATCGCCATTTGGTAAATGAATTTGCGTTAAGGCCGGACATTAAATAAGTATCTGCTTTGCCGGCATAACTAACTTGCAAAGATAAGCAGCAATTTTGTATAATTAACGTAGTTCGATACAATCTGTCTAAAATTAGCCAACAATAACTGATACACCACTGAATCCGCAAAGTAAACAAGGCACTTAACAGTCTCATGATAGTAGAATAAATTAAACAATACTTATCTTTTTCCCGTCCCACATCATGCACCGGTATTATCACATTAGAATGTACGTGACCTAATTTATACTATATTAAAACAAAGAATATTTCCAAGTTCTGAATTATTAACAATGGAACCAATAATTGTTGTTCATGGCGGTGCTGGTTCTATTGTCGATTCTAGAATTTTACCAAAAATCAATGGAAATAAACGAGCCGTTGAAGCAGGTTATGAAATTTTAGAAAATGGCGGTACAGCAATGGATGCCGTTGAGGCTGCTGTTCGTGTAATGGAGGATGACGAAGCATTTAATGCAGGTAAAATGAAAAATTAATTCAAATTTTTAATTAGATAATGCACTTAGACTAATTTTTAATTTCCATTAAATAAATACATAACGCATTTTAAGGTTATGGCTCGGTATTAAATTTAGATGGCGAAGTCGAAATGGATGCATCCATAATGGATGGTATTAATTTACGAGCAGGCGCTGTAACAATTGTCAGAGATATTCAACATCCCATCAGGTATAGTTTAATGTATCTCCACAATGATTTCATGCAATGGAAGAAATCTACTTAGAAACTCTTTACAGTTTAGCACGTCTGGTAATGGAGAAAACTCCGCATGTTCTGTTGGCCGGAACGGGGGCTAATAAATTCGCCATAGAACAAGGGGTGCCGCAATTAGCTGAGGGCACTTTAGTATCAACATTTGCGATAACCGCACATGAAAAATGTAAATTAAATAAAGATAATCGAACAGAAATTGGTGAAGATCCGGTAAATTTCAATCAGATTAGTTCCTAGTTTATAGTATTATTTCGATAATAATGGAAAACAAAACTAAAATATTATTTGTCAAAATGAATTGAAGAAATTTGATTTAATCTTATTAGGAACCAGGTGAAGTTGGTACGGTGGGAGCCGTTGCAATTGATCGAAAAGGAAATTTGGCGGCGGCCACATCAACGGGTGGAATTAATGGTAAAATGGTAGGTCGCAGCAGTGACACATCATTAATTGGCTGCGGCACGTACGCAGATAATGATGTTGGAGCTGTATCAACAACTGGTACATATATTTTTTATACCCGCGCGGCTAATCGACCAAGATGCGAACAAGAATGAAGTTAAATGCCGATGATTCTCTATTAATTTATTTATGTACCTACTTCAGGTCACGGAGAAACGATAGCAAAATATTGTTTAGCACATGCCATCATAAAAGAAATGGAATACACTAAACAATCAGCAAAGGATGCTACGAATATTATTATTAATAAAATGACAAAGAAATTAAATAATACGGCGGGTAATTAATGTAAAAAAGGGGTATCAGATTGATGTGTAATTATCTGAATTTTTAGGTGCAATTACATTATCAAAGACTGGCGATATCGGCATTGGATTCAGTTCAAAACGCATGTCTTGGGTGTATAGAAAAGGACGTGAAATACATTATGGTGTTGAACAAGAGCAACATGAAATTGAAACTATTTAAAAATATATGTCGTAGAAATGAAAAGTATTATGTTCTTATTGTACTGTTGGTTCTATTACATGTAATATCACAACTATAAGTTAGGTAGTTTTAATAAATATAAATTAAAAATATACAATGATGAAAAAAAATATATATAAATTACTGCGATACTCTAAGATGGACGTGGCACTATATTGACCATCGTTAGATTGCTCTCTTTTATGTAATTTTAATCTTCTCTCTTTTCGTATTGTGTCTTCATGCGTTCAAATATTAAAAACATCGCAAATGGAGTTCCAATCCCGGCCAAAGTTATACAAAATACTATAAACTATTAATATCTGTTATATAGGCAGCAAATGGAAGTTAATATAAAATTAAAAGAACTAATAATTAATAATACTTAGTTAATAAGCAGTAGGCTACACAAAAGCATAAAATTAATCTTTGATTGTCATTTTTATTATCATTACTGCTTGTTGCCAAAAAGTGGATTCACTAACTATTGTCCATGTCAAATTAAATGAAAAGAAACAATAACCATAATCTAATACTAATTAAAAAAAATAAATCTTTAGAACTCACAAAAAAAAACCGATGCACAATAATGGCATTCCATCGATGAAAATCAATTACAAATAGTACAAAATATACGACCAAAATAAATAAAAGACAAGATTTCATTTTAACATTAAAGATAAAAACATTTCCTGGTTTTCCTTCTGTTCCTAAATTCCTTTTTTCGAATCATTTTCTTCCGTACTAATTGTAACGTGATTTACTGGTGGTTTCTCACCAAAACAATGTTTCGCCATTGGATCCCGATACGTGTTTTCATGATATACACTTTGTGAATTTGTGCGACATTTTGCTAAACATAATTCAAAATGGTCGGCAGCAGATAAAAGTAGAATATTATTTTGTTCTACAGCTTGTTTCAATATGGATTCTAGTAAGTTTTTCTATAGAAAAAAAAAGAGTTAATGGATGATACATAACTACTAGGACAGAGTTAATTCCAATAAATAATTTTCCGAGTGAATATAGTTATTTACTCGGAACTAATTTGTTTCTATTAATACCTTATCCGGATGTAAACAACAAGAAACACAATTTTCATATATAGAACAGCAATTATTATCATTACATGTATCACAACTGTATTGATGCACGTCTGGCATTTCCGAATTGCAACAACCATTCCTCATAAGTGTATAATGTGTACATATGTAACCTGAAAAAACATTTTGTGGATTCTGTGTTAATTTATACTAACATTAAAAAAAGAAAAAGAAAGCCAATCAGACGTAATTATTTAATTTAAAACTAATCAAATTATAGAATAGACTAGCAGAAACGCTAAGGATATCCATTAGAAGACTACCTCGTTCATCAACCAATAATTTTTTTCCTTGCACTGAATTTCTACATTTTAAATCTATATCATTTGTGGTATTATGTTGTTGTAATGTTCTCCATATAAATGGTTCGCTTCGTTTGATTGGTATTATGTCGTCATCGTCGTTATTAAAAAAATCTGACTAGAATTGTTAGAAAATAAGGGAATTGTGATGTGTTATATCATATTTAATTATAATGATATAATTATGTATTTAACAATACTATACCTTCTGGATATAGCTAAACATACAGTAACAGAATGACAATGTTAAAATTAGACCTAATATTAAACGACGTCTTATAAATCGAATAAAAACGGCGTAGCACATGTTTCCATTAAATGCATGTTTCTTTTTTTTTTAAGTGTTAAAAACCCGTTATTGTTTATATTTATAAACAAAGTTATTCTTTTAGATTTTGAGGTTAACTGTCATTTTTCAGTGGTGCAATTTTTTTTAATTTCTGATACTGGTCGCATTTGCCTTGCCTTGCCTTGCATCGCATAAATTTTAAATTAAAAAAAAATAATATTATATATATATGTCTATATGCCTTATACCATCAACTGGTGTCGGCTAAAAAAAAAAAAAAAAAAAAAAAAAAAATTATAATATTAATAAATTTAATTTTTATTTTACTTTGCCAGCTTGGCCTGAGAATGAGAAATTTGAATTGAACATACATACTGATGTATGTAATATGTATGTTCAATTATATATATAGTATATCTATATAGTATATAGTGCTAATATAATATAATATTGATTATTATTGCTAATCTAATTTGCTATTATTCATTGATTCATTGAATTCATTCATCATAAGATATCATATCATATTGCATTTAATAATTCATTAATTCATTTCACATTTGATTTCCACCAGTTTAATATTATGAATATGAATGCAACTATTTTAAGTATTTTGTGAAATGAATTTGACAATGACAGCTTTTTTAAATGAAATTTAAGAAATTTTTTCATATCTTACTCGATTTTATAAAAAAGTTATATTTCAAGATGCACATTTTCGATTTAAATCATTACATATATTTATTATTTTAAGCATGCTATGTTTTTAAGGTATAATATTAACATCAATGTCTTCAATCTACTTTTGAATTCAAATTTTTTGAAACAAAATGAATGAACACAGTTCCTATTTTAATTTCCGGGCTACCATTTTTGCCTATATCTGTCTCTTTATTTAACACACGTGAAGCAACAAAGACAAATATAGAAACTCGAATTGACTTCGACTAACATCGTGCCCACATTCTACCTTCATTCGCCGTCTATTAAAGAGAAGCATTTAGAATATTGACTGATAACTGTACTAGTTCAGTCACCATTTTGACAAATATTTTTTGTTTAAATTAAGGTTTCATTTAATTAAGATTAGGTAATCTATTCGCTAGAAGATGTATAATACAAGAAGAAGTAAGTGTAGATTACATTTATCGTAATGTGTAAGTACATAACATAAAATAAATTCTGTTTTCTAGCATCAGGCCCTCAAAGTGCTTTTGCTGTAGGACGTCGTAGACCAGTTCCTAATAATTTCAATCAGGGAGGACAGGTATTACTTAGTTTTAAGCGTTATGCAGGATTTCCAAACTGTTCTTTTATTTTAATTTTGTTTGAAGCTCCATTTCCAAGATTATGTTTTCTTGAGAACAATTATCATTTGCGCTTTTCTTCGTTCGGTTGTTTTTATCAGTTTTTCATAGTCAATTTACATACATATTTTAGTCAACATTCAATAATCTTTAAACCTAGATAATTCTTTGAATAATATGTTTATAAAGGTTTTCATACGTTTGATAGAAAGGAAACGAAAAAAAAAATGTCGCCATTATTGCTATCCAAATAGACTGCTTATTATACAGCCGGTACAGTGTTGCCAGCCTCTGATTTACAAATGTTTAAAGTTTATAATTTAACACGTGCTTATTAAGCAGAAAATGTAATAAAAATGATAAAACGTGTTTTCCACGTGCTCCAAAGTAAAAATTCCACTGCCTAATCATCTCTTTACTTAAGCTTATTATTAAAACATTTCGAAAGTATTTTAGCTTTACCTAGCATACGAACAGTATCACAGATAACACACACGATTACTGTGATATTATGCTTTTCCTTTCATTTAATTTAATAATTTCATATTTTTGATGCAAACAAATGTAAAGTGGACTGTTTTTTACTCAGTCTTAAACGATTATTTACGAATTTTTTCTATCTAAAAAGTTTTCCGTGAACATAAAACGGAGTAATAATCCTGTAGACTACCCTGCTAAATTAATACATCCTATTTCATTGCCATTTTCTTAATGCCCGCCCATCCTTTTCATTTTCCTCATCGATTCATTTAGTATCCTACTCGATAATACTATGCTATAGGCTATAGAATACAACTTTTTCTACATCCTTCAAGCGCTGGCGGCACTGGCATTGCAATATAATAAAACTAATGACATTTTTAATATTTAGGTGGTTCTGCGAAGCTATACTGGGCCATGGTAGTTGCACATATATAGGCAAATTTTCTGCCTAACTGAAACCGATTGTACAATTTAATTATTGGTCAATGCATTTTATCTGCGTATACATTAAGTATGTTCATTTACCAGAAAAGAGAAAAATGCATTGTTCAATAACAAAAATGGATAATCATTTCTTTTTGGGCAACTATATGTATCTTGGCTACATAAGTATTTCCATTTGAATGATGTATCATTATTTCACTAAATCAAATCTTAATGTCTCCACACATACATGTTTGCATACCTGCTTAATTGGTCAAGATATAAAGAAATACAATTGATATCTTTCTCTGTAAGATGTGCTCGTTTTTTCTTCATCATTTCATTAAATCTACCAATTAAATATTTCTTTTTAAATTCGTATTGATTTAATCTGAAATATTCTAAGTGGATATTCGTTTAATTTTTGATGAAGAAGAGGGCGTGTCTCAGTTAAAGATGTACCTATATGGGGCTTCGAACCGTTCAAAGGTTTTCATTTAATAAACGAATTTAAACCTGCTCGTATAGCTTAATGGTAATCAACAGCAACAACAACATCAGCAGCCGCAGCAACACCAACAACAACAATTCCATCAACAAAATAGACAGTCAGCAAATCAATCCCGTAATCAACAACAAGCGCATCCTAGTGACAATCACGTAAAACAGGTAAATTAATAGGTATTGGATGGATACTTCTGGCCGCAAGGATCATATTTTAAATAGTAGAATAACAACTCGTTTATTAATTCGTCATAAATAATGTTAGGCAACATATTTCATTAATTCATTATTATCGCAAAAAAGTTTATAGTTGGTAGTTAAATGACCCCTTAAACAAATAAAACTATTTTTTGGGCCAAAAGGCGATTAATTCAACCCCAACATTTTCGTTTGATGAGCAGTGGGCTATAGAACAATATTCTATTTGGCATAGCCCATTCATCTGTATTTTGTTTGTTATGTCTACATAAATATGGTGCTTGGATGTTTTGGTCACCTCAATACCTGCGTCTTAAGGCAAAACCAAAACGAGTTTATCCAGACACTGAGACTGGCACTGACCACAGGGAGCAGTGTTTTTATTCTTTACAAATTGGATACAAACTTTATTACCTGTGGGAAATTAATGGTTGACTTAAATGTTTGGCTTTTAGAAAATCGATTTCTTAAAGTGTATTTTTAATTCATACAAATGTTATTATTTAATTTATTGCAATTAAATTTATGTACTATGAAATAATAACTAATCTTCTTTGATATTGATTTTTTCCAGCAAAATGTGAAACCTAGTTCGGCTGCTGCGCAAAATGTCCAGGTACGATATATTACACATATATGTATTCTAAAACCAGGTCAATGCTATACTTTTAAAGTGTCTACTAAAATACCGTATACCAACACAGATTTCCGATAGAAGTAGACTGCGTCCATGTTAAATTCAAAATAATAGTTGGTATGGAAAAGCAATGTTGTCAGAATAATAATTTTTATATTTTTATTTAAAAATCGTTCGGTTACTGAATTGAAAATTGAAAAAATTAAAAATTGGTATTAAAATTTGCATTCACTATAAAAATAATTCTGACAATATTGTGTGAGTAATCACAGCAACGAAGACTTAAATATTGATATTTCGCCAGCATTATCTCAAAGGATGCTTTAATAAAAATTTTAAAATTTTTTTTTATAAAAGTACTCAAAATCTAGCTCCTGTTAAATTTTTTTTTCTTTATTAGTGCTTTTTAAGAATATTGTGATATGTTTCGCCCATTTTTGAGCATCATCAGACAAATAAATTACTAAAAACAGAACAAAAATGATACGTTAGACATGACTTTAACTTATCCTACTACTTAACTAGCCAAACTATACTATACCTAACATCACATACACATTAAAATATTATATTAAGATAGTTTTTTATTGTTATTAATTTATAAATTATGTTGTTACCGTATTCCTTTAGTTTCTATTACATTCTATTATATAAATATTTAATAATTCTTGTTGTGAAGGCAACATATAATGAAAGTTGGCGCTAAAAATTAAAAATTATATACATATAAGAGCTAATAGGTAAGCAACTAGTCGTTATATTTATATAACAGAATATAATAGAAACTAAAGGAATACAGAAAGTAACAATATCATTTATAAATTAATAACAATAAAAAACTATCTTAATATAATATTTTAATGTGTATGTGATGTTAGGTATAGTATAGTTTGGCTAGTTAAGTAGTAGGATAAGTTACAGTCATGTCTAACGTATCATTTTTGTTTTGTTTTTAGTAATTTCTTTGTCTGATGATGCTCAAAAATGGGCGGAACATATCACAATATTCTTAAAAAACACCAATAAAGAAAAAAAAATTTAGCAGGAGCTAGATTTTGAGTATCTTTATTATATATATAACGAAGACTTGTCAAAAGTGTGGGATTGATTTGGTTTACCTGTATATATAATTTAAAGCAAGAAGACGTTATCGTACGTCACAGTTATTACGTCATACTTCTTGTACAACGTTGTCAACATTATTTTTGGAATTGTATTGATATTTTAATCGATTTTATTTAGATTTTTTCAATTATGGTAATTGTTTTAAATAATAAATACAATTGTTGAAGATTTATTCAAAAATGATTAATATCGTAAGCAAGAAAAAATATTTACTCTGCTAGCGCTGCATTTCAATGTACCAATTTAAACACATCAAATTTTACATTGATTTAATGTAAACAAATTTCTCTAAATCATAGGTAAAATGTTGGTATCCCGTTTTTCACTAAGTATGACATAAGATCACATCATTGTATATTTAAGTTTACAAAGGCATTTTAAATGATTGATAATAGGCGCGTGAAATTTATTGATATTTTCTTAAGGTTAATTGTTCTTCTGTGAACTATTTTATGTGTGCTTTATTCAGTTTTTTTTTATTTTGGAAATCAAATGAAATTAGTGTTTCAAAATTGCAACTCTCTTTTGCTTTAGAAGAAAATTATGTAAATTCGGGCACTGCATTATTTAAAATAATTAGATTTCTAGTTAAAGGCCATTACGCGCACTACTAATTCAATAGCGGCCTTCAATCATTTAAAATAACGCTTTTCGAAGATATTACTATAATGATTTCACTGATATGTATATGACATTCTTATAACATTGAATTTAGGTTAAAAAGGAACCGGTTGAAAAAATTCCCGATTCAGGCACTGCTACTCCTACAAAAACTCTTGCCAGCACACAACTTACAAAACCTACACAAAATCAAAATACTAAAGCGCCTTCACCGGCTAAGGTTACTTCAGCTAGCAGCAGTAGCTCTAACCCATCAACTCCAACTGTAGTAAAAGCATCACCTGCGGCTGTTGCTACTGCTGCAGTTGCATCGTCCGTACCACCGACGGCGGCACCAGTAACTTGTCAAGTTAAAGTAGAAAATAAAGTAACTGGTGCACAATCGACTGTAAAAGGGGCGGTTCCCGTCCCAGTGAAAACCGAGCAGCAAGTGCCTGTGCCAAAAGCAGTAGCAGTCTTAGCAACAGCTGCAGCTACGACTGGACCTGCTACTGATAATACACCGTCAGGATCATCTATGGATACAAGTGATGATAAAACAGAAGGTAGTGAAGGTGAAGTTGGAAAAAAGACGTGGTTTAAAAATAGAGGTAAGCCAAAGAATATACAGGAATGTTGTGAGAATTGAATAATGCGCTGTAATGATGATAACACTGCGCAAATTCGATGTATGCAACCAAAATAAATGAAAAACTGTTGCATGCAATGAGATGCATTGAAATTTATGTACTGAACTTTTTGATGCATGAATGAATTAGTATCACAGAACGACCAGAAGTCAATCTTTGCTGCGGCGCTTCAGCCTCGATATATTGATAAAGTAATTTATTTAATAGTATTTTAGTATTAACAGTATCCAAATTTTCAATTAAATACAAGTGATATAAAATTGTCGATATGAATAATGGGTTGTCTAATTTTGGTAGTAAATATTGCAAAAAATGAAGAAGCTGATGTAGTCGATAGGTGCGGGCAGCCTAACCTCACTTCTGGGAAATATCAAGGTTATTTTTTTTTGTCAAGATTGCCTTCTGGTTGTTCTGTTTTGGTCTTTTTATTTTTCTTTCTCTTTTTTGTTTCAACATTTTATTTAATGAAAAATATTGTGAAGGTACGCTTTCAGGACGCATAACAAAAGCGGAAAAACTACGCCGTCGAAATCTGCGTTTAAGTAAAATATTGCAACCGAAAAGTGCTGTTATGATTTTAAATGAATTAGTACGTGGTACAAATTACAATGTGGAAGAATGTACTGGATCACGTGAAATGGAGAATCAATTTAAAGCATGTGTTCAAGTTGATGGGCAAGACTTTGTTGGGATTGGTAAATATTCAAAGTTTATACAATCATAATTGAATATTGTGCAATAATAATAACAGGAGGATAGAAGAATAAAGAATAAGCTGGTTACAAATTAGCATTTAAGATGTTTAGTATATTGGCATATTAAACGTATGAAGTTTAATTTATAATAGAAACTGTTAATCAAAAGCTCCTCCTATTTAATGTTGACATTAACAATATATGCTTATTGATTATTGCATAATAGTCATTTCAGATTGTAAAGACTACTTTATTTTAGCACTTCTAAAGTGAATAAGGTTTAAAACCACAAGAAGTCAGCCAAATAAAAATTTAAAATGATTTTATTTAGCGTTACGATTGTGGAAAATCAATTAGTACAATTTAAGTCTTTTGAATTGGAACGTTTTGTTGCAATTCACTGTGGAAACTTGAATTGTTCACTACGCTCTTGAGAGTCGAAATAATTTCTAATATAAATTATTTCATAGTATTAGAGCAAACACTGTTTTATTAAATTACAAATTTACGAACTATTTAAAGTTCAAATTTTCAATAATCGTCAATTAATTGCTTGTAGGTCGTACCAAAATGCAAGCACGTAACGAAGCAGCCGAAGTAGCATTAAAATTCATAATTAAAACAAAACATTTACAAAAAATACGTACACCAAACGAGGAAGCAATGGACGAGGGCCAAGAAGATGAAGATGTTGAAATGGAAATTCAAGAAGATGAAAGCAAATCTTTACCATGGTCACATATTGCCTCATTTGCGATGTTTAAATTGTTAACATCGTGGGGTGAGGATCCAAATATTATTCATAAAGTAAGAAGTTTACGAATCGATAAATAATAGTATAAGCGTTTAATGAAATTTGTAATATTCTAGAGCACGACAGATAGCTTGCCATCAAAAGATAGTGTACCAAAATTGAGCAATGCGAATATGAATTCTGGTGACGGTGGTGGTGTTGGTGTTGGTGGACCACGAATCGAACCGAAACCGGCTAAAAAAATGCCAGCAAGTCCAGAAAAATTAAATCCATTAATGTTAATACATCAGATGTTACCAAATGTAAGTTGGGAAGAAGGTGAACGATTAGGAATGCCCCCAAATTCTATATTTACATTTAAATTGCATGTAAGCGGACGTACGTTCAGTGGAAGTGGTAAGTGCTGATAAAATTGGCAATACCTCAAATCAATTCCTTTGATTTATTTTTTTAGGATCAAATAAAAAAACTGCAAAGAAAATGGCCGCTTTCGCTGCATGTCATGAATTGTTATATGTGAATTATCCGCCAGATGTTTGGACTGCTCAGTATTAGTCAAATGGAGTATACCAGGATAAACAATATTAATACTAATAATTATTATTATTATTGCATACTGATTGGTGATAGTAATGATATGCGCAGGAGCTATAATACTATTTTTAAGCTTTTCCCTAGACTATTTATTAATAATTATTGAGTTACGCTAATGTCTATTATTAAATAATATTGCACTGCATTATTTGATAGTTTTAGACGCATAGAAGCGACAAAGGGATTATTTTATTCTACTCTACCTTGAAGCAATGATTTTACTACATATACTGATATTTATTTGTTGGCTAAATTTTAAATGGATATAACGTTAATTATACGTAATTAACTCCAATTGAGTTTGTATTTGTTTAATGGTCAATTATCGTTATGATGGGCAAACAACAGACGTTTACGCTAGTGCACCATTATAATCATAGTAATTAATAAGTACTTATTAAGGTTAGATATTTAGATACCATAATTCTTTTTTTTTTCTTTATGTACTATGAATTTGATATATTTTTTCTAATATACATTAAGTTCTTCTAAAAATATATCGGTTTTTATTTCTTTTTTTTAAATAATGATACTAATTACAGTGAGCGGTACAAGTGGTTAGAGTACAAGCAACGTTGTCTTTTTTTCGATTGTTCAATTTTGTGACTGCTCGTGAATCAAATCAAACCTAATCTAATTGAAGTTCGGATTGATAAACTTTGTCAATTACATCATTCACTTCAATTTCACGAGCAACAGCCAGTAAGCATTGATCCAATATTTGATCTGAAATTCTGAAATTTATTCATATTATTTTAATTTTTTAATTTTGTTATTGCTGTTAATATGCTATTAAACAGAATGAACGTACATTGAATATCTTGTCATAACATGGAAATTTTCTCGCAACTTACTTATTCATCAAAATCCATGGTTCACAAGTTGTTGACTTTTTATACATTAATTTCGTTTTCAAATACTGATAGAAATCAAATTTATATTGAATGGCACTAATTGCTTCAAATTTTTCTAATGGTTGTAATTGTTTTTTGGGTAATTTCTTTTTTTGTAGACGTAATTTTAAATTGATTGAGTTCGATTGATGATGATTATGGTGATGGGCGATCGGTTTTGCTTTTGATCCTTTTTTTAACTGAAATGTTTATATTGTGACAAAAAACACTACGTGGCATTGGGTACATTTTATGACTCAGCGAATAGTTTCAATTTTTTTGGGGAATAATCTTAAAGAAATCATGCACAATTAGCCAAATAACCATCGTACCAACAGCATATCTGCATAACATGTAAAAATCACAACGAATACAAGGTACCGATACCTAAAGATTGCTTGTTGCAGCAGCAAAGCTGCTGAGAGTTACTAATTGTACCTATTGTTTCTCATTCAGTGATCTTAACTTTACCTTCCGCTTATTATTATTTCGTTTCGTTGTTTTGATTTCTGCATTCTTTTTATCTTTTTGCTCATCTAGTTTCTTATTATTTTCAATTGCACTGTCGGCACTTTTGATACAAATGAGACGTGCATTTTTCTCTCCTGTTATTGTAATTTGTTCTTGTCTGGAAATAATGGTATTTTAAATATTACTCTAATTGAAAATATCGGGATATTCTGTTTAAAGTTCCGGTAGCTTGATTTAATAAAACCGAATAATCATTTCAATAAAAATGATGGGAGGCTTTGATTTCCCTAATGGCAAATACACCTATCATTCAAATATCAAAGCATAGCCCTGTGCTGCCATACAATATCCATGGATGCTATTAATATTGTATCTTAGGTGGAATTATCCAACTTCGTGAACTGAATTTTTATATCGTAAACATAATTTTAGTCGGTAAAAATTATAAACACGGTTATACAAATTCGTAATCAGAATTTGAAAGCATTGACATTGAAATGAAAGATTGATCAATTCTAGTAAAAAAATGCTAAAAGTGCCTAATAAATAATAATAAAATTATAAATTGACGATATAAATATACACAAAAAATAGTCTCAAACACAGCGGAAGAGTAGTGTGGTTAAGGTTACATTACATTTCTCATTTGCTCGAAAATATTGTGGTGAAAGGGCAAGCGTGTTCTTAATTCTTATTTCTTAATACTTGAAGTATTTTTACCGTAAAAGTTTGAAGTAGGACACTTTAAAATTACGTTTATGCATTAAGAAATTGGATAAGCACAACCATTGGAAACAATGTTTATATCTAAATTTGCGTACTCAAATTACGACTATGTTAATATTGTTAATGCATTAAGTTTACAAAGTTGAATAATCCCACTGTTAGGCCGGAGTTTCCCAGCTTCGTAAACTTAATGTATAAACATGGTCGTAATTTTAGTACGTAAATCTTGATATAAACGTATGCGTGTCTTATCGTAGTCGGTACCCAATTTCCTACTTCTTATTTCTTAATGCATAAACGTAATTTTAAAGTTCCCAACTTTTAACTTTTACGTATTAAGAAAGTGCAAGGCGCTTTCACCACAGTATTTTCGATCAGATGCGAGATGGAACGTACTCTTAACCAAACTATTCTGGCACTATTTTTGATGATAATTTTTTTGCATATTAAAATCGTTTATTTATAATTTTATTATTATCTATTAATTACTTTTAGCGTTTTTTAGTATAACTGATTAATCTTTTGATTCTTCTCATCAATTTCATTTTAATGTCAGTTCTTTCAAATTCTGATTACGAATTAAGAAATAAGAAATTGTATAACCGTATTTTTAATTTTTAGTGGTTAAAGTTATGTTTACGAAGCTGGGTAATCCCGGCCTTACTCATTTTAAACCGTATAGACTGTAGAATTATTACAATTTCTTTAATATTTCTTTCTATTCAGTTAATTAAAGTATGCTTTCAACCGTTTTACCTCGTGCACATATCAATTCTTGGTGTGCATTGCAACAACAAATAAATACATACTACATATTTAATTATACATGCATAATGCATCAATGCAAATTGAGCAAATAGCAAAATATAAATTAATAACAATATTTAATTTGATATTCAATAGAGCAAAAAAAAGAATCCAAGACAAAATATTTTCGTGTCTTGTTGCTGTTGCTCGAATACCTTTCGAGAAAAACTCCACCTATTTATAACCTGTGACAAAAACTTTCATCTTTTTTTATATATATACATGTTGTTATTATTAGTTATTAAAATTTTAACCGGTATAGCGAATTAATTATTTGCTATTAATTCGATGGGTCGACTTGTTGGTTTATTAGTCGATGTCTATACATATACAGGGTGTATACGATCACGATAAATATCTTGTCACTAGTTTCATTGATGGATGGCAACTTCTATGATTTAAATTTTAATAGGTCTATTTAGTTAGCAGTGGCATTATATATGTATTTGTAAAATAGCGATTATGTAAATTGTAATATGTTTGCTATTTCTGACGCCAATTGTATTACAAACTGAATACAAACTGCGTTTAGTTAGGACGTACACGAAATTATAACCAGCACTTCCTAGTTATCTGCTTTAATATTTACTTAACTTTAAAGTGGACTTTACAGTAGACAAGTTTTTCTGTCAGCAAGTTAATTTTTGACTAGTTTTGCATCATGCACGCGCATATTACATTTGTTGTCAAGTTTTCTTGGACTTGACGAAAACCGGCTTTGCGCTATTTCTCTTGCCACTTGTCGGCAAGTTTGGAAGATTTTGTGTAAATTCTCATGTATACCAATTAATATTTTAATTCCCAATAGAACAGCTGATATTTATGTTTATATTTAATAAACTGATGTGACAATTAGCTTTGAAAATTTTGTTTATCTAGTAACGAATATTATATTTTAACTATTGTGCTAATTCATAAGGACAAGTATTAAAATATGAGATCGGCATTCATTAATGTAATTGAAATTGTCGAAAAAAAAATTGGCGACTGAAAAGCAAACGACATTTTTTTTTCTTCGAGAAATTTAACTACAAAAAACTTGTCAACTGTAAAGTCCACTTAAGAATGGTGTTGGTACGCTTTAAATAAACATGAGAATAGTAATATCTAGTAGTAAGTGTTGAATTGAAACTATGACGTTACGCGCGCATTTTTTCTATAAAAACACCAACATAAAATCAAAATCCAAATGATATGACACACCCTGTACAAAAAAATCTAAACGGTTTCTACTACTACCTACCTACCACACATATTTATGTATATAAAAATTTACTAAAAATGTTTCCAATTATGGTTTTAGGTAAAAAAGAAAAGAACTCATCGTATTACATATTCATTCCACTCATCAACAGCCATACTAGAAAGAGATATTACTACGTTTACTAATCATTTCTTTATATTAAATCATAACTATTATTTGTATTATCATTTAATTAGTCGTCTTAATTCTAGTTTTAGTATAGTAGAGTAAATTTTGTGAGTGTGGGTGTGAGTAGTAAGTTTTTTTTTCTGCATTTTCAAAATGGTGAGTAGATATTTGTATACCTTTCAGCGATAGTCTAGTAGGCAAAAAACTATATTTAAAAAAAAATCAAAATCTAAAGGTGAACAGGCTTAATGTAAGATTTATAAAAATAAGAAAAATATTACGAACATTAAATAATAATAATAATAGTAATTTTCTAATCTTTGCTTTTAGAAAACTGCACAAAAATGCACATTAATTCGAATAAACAGACGTCCATATTGGAAAAACATGAACTGCTGCATGCACCGGCCTTTAAAACTAATTAACAAAATAAAAATTTAATTAATACATATAGGTCAATATTATAATATAATATGAATTTACAATCATATTATATGCATATCATTTCTTATTAATAATTATATTACCTGTATATGGCGCTGGCATAATTTTCCTTATTTTATCGTGCCCTATTCATATAATAATATTATAATTGGTGTTATCAATTTTAATTATTGTTTGTTATTAAAGGACTTGTTGCACCACAATTAATTATAACTGAATAAGTATATGCGTTTGTAGCTATGGATGTGCATGTTAATTAGTTTTTTTTTTCTTTAATACTTTTTTTCCTAAAATAGTAAGTGTTTTCCATCCAATACACATACATATAATGTATTCATAGAATTGATTAATTTATTTAATCATTATTTGGATTCTATCGGAATTTTTTCGAAAAAATTGTTTACAAAATAGATTTTGGCGCAAAATAGGCACCCGATGCTGTTGTCATATATCTACTATACATATACATTTTATGTATATTTTTAGCCCCTTACAATCTTTCCAATAACCATGGAAAATACCTACATGTATAACATTTTTGCTAGTGTGTGTGTGTGTGTGTTTGTCTTTGCACTCGGTACCACTCAAATACTATTATTATTATTATTATTATTATATTTTACATAGTTTTTTTGGATAGAAAATGAAAAGACGTTGGAATTATTTTATATTTAATTTTATTTTCGTCTTGTTCCCATTTTCGGGACATCGGGCGAAATATTCTTACCACCCACCACCCCCTTTACCGTCGCCACCTCTCAACATTTTCCTGGAATATTAATTCGTCGATCTACTATGTATACTATAATAATATAGGTATACCTACATATATACATATATATCTGATCTAATCTAATATCATTTGTTCTTATTGCTTGTATTATATTATTAGATCAGCGATATAATTCGAAGTGGAACAAGTGAATTGTGATAAAAATTGTGCAGTTAAAAATTTATCAAAGTTTATTTATAACATTGACACACTTATCCATATCTATTTATCACTAACTAATTATTTAATCAGGAAAAACATAATAAAATAATTTGCGATACATAATTATAAATCTTATTTATTTATGATTTTAATTAACTCTGTTAGTAAAAAAAGTGTAGTAAAACGTTATGAAATTTTGAGATATAAGATATCTAGGTACTTAATCAGGCACCTAATATATGTATGTGCCGTCATATTGTCATTATCAATAATTTTACGATTAATAAACTGATCATATCTTTTTTTAAATTTCTAAGGTACTCGATTAGAACTATTGCGTTAAACCTGGATATCTTTTTTATTAGAAAGCAAACTATTATTTAATAATAATTATGAGTAATTGTTGTTGAGTATTTTGTTTTAGCATTTATATAGGATGGTCATTTTCTAGACCCTTAAGTAGGATTTTTTCAAGCCATTTTGGCTATGCAATTTTATACTGTGGAGAACCGAAGTTGGTACGAATAAAGTGAAAGGAAAAATTACATTTCTTTGCCAGTCAAATATCTTGAAAACTAGATTTAAAACGCCATTTTTGCAGAACAGTAAACAGAGTCGGCACTTTTATCATAGCCTACTTAGATTTACAGACGTACATATATAACTCAAACTCAAATAATTTTAAATGCAAATCATAGTTGGCCATGGGATTTTTAAAAAGGTTATTTCTCTCTGTTTATAGTGCAAAGTAGTATTTACTTTCTTTTCTAAATCTAAACTTAAAAATAACAAAATTATCCAACATTTCCCTTATAAACTATAAAAATCTAAGGGTCTAAATCTAAAAGTCTCTAGAATATAGTCGTCGTAAATAAAAAAGACAATTTTTACTGTCTCATAGTTTTAATTCGTAGTATGTTTACAAATTTAGTTCATCTGAATTTTGAGAAATGTTTTGATGACAGCTGACAATAACATGTTTTTATTTTATAATTTCAAATACTTGTTTTATGTCTTGCTTTCGTCTTTTTATGTTTGTCTTTGCACGCATAATGCACTGGTTATCAAGTTTTCTTGGACTTGACAAAAATACGTTCTGCGCAATTTTTCTTGCCACTTGCGGCAAGTTTGGTAATATTTTGTATAAATTCATTCGTACCAACCAAAATTTTAATTCCCAATAGAACAGCTGATATTTATGTTTATATTTAATAAACTGATGTGACAATTAGCACTGAAAATTTTGTTTATCTAGTAACGAATATTATCTTTTAATTACTGTGCCCATTTGCCATAAGGATAAAGGTCAAAATATCAGATAGATCTATTTTAGATAGATATATTTTTTTTATTCTGTGTTGAGATTCATTTTAATGTAATCGAAATAGTCGAAAAGAAAAATGGCGACTGTATAAAGCTAAACGGCAAATTTTTTCTTCAAGAAACTAGCCATCGGGAAACTTAACGACAAAAAATAAGCCCACTTTAAAAACTTGCGGACAACCCCTCATGGAATCAATATTGTTATTGTCACAATAAAATCAATGAACAACAAATTTCTGTTATTTTACCAATCAAATTTTTGTTTAATGAAAATTCAAAATATTAACCAATCAAACAGTAGTTTTCGGAAAATAAATATGACAATGTCGCGTTGTCATAATCTGATTGCAACATATTGCATAATTGTCTTTTTAATTTGCGACGACTATACATCTACAGCGAAAAAATTCCACTCAGTTTCGCTAATTTTACTCATTTTTCCTGACTTCATAAAAAAATTACTCAAATAGAAAATGGCCACCCAGTATAATAACTTAAATAGGTTCTAGATAAGGAAATTCTAGTAAACACGAAAAATATTAACACATGTATTTGATTGTTTGTTTAAATCTTTTTTACAGGGATGTGGCCACTCATCGAAGCCATCAAAGGAGCAGGTAAATAAATAATAAGTAGTCTGAATTATGTACAAGTTGGAAATTAAAAACAAAAGTGTCGAACACGAGGCGTTTCTCTATTAACTAAAACTTTTCAAGTCACTTATAATTGAAACAAATCAATTACATATCAAATAAATAAATAAAAAATGAATACTTTACTTAATAGATTGGCCTATATTTTTAGAAATTATAATATGTATACATATTATGTATTTGAACATTTTCCAAAAACTTATTAATGTTTATTTGAATTAAAATTTGTACAATTTCTAATGATTTTCTTTGATCATTTTATGGCAGTGCATTTTTCAAAGAAAAATGCACTGCCATATAAAATCGAAAATCATAATTTTCCAACGTTGCCCGTTAATTTTCAACACATTCAAGTCACAGAAGAATGATACACAGAATTAACTGGCTGAACTCAGCCAGTTAATTAACTTTACTTAACTCAGTAAAAATTTCTGGTATTCCGTAATAAAATTAATACGTAGTGCACATGTGCAAAATGCATTAGCTATTACCAGACCGCGCATGCGCTACTGTAATTTAGCTAGCGGTATATTATAAGCCCTTTAACTAAAACTAGTGATTCACCTTCTATCACATTGAAGCAGCGTCACTGATTTACATCGCAATGACGTATTGCTTGCACACTAAGACGTATCTCTAGCACCGCACTTGTTTCATTCACATTCAATATGGTCGTTTCCGCGGACTAGGAAATCTCGAAATAAGGAAAAGCTGTAAGTTCTCATTCTTTTTCTTTAGTTTGTGACTTAATGTTTGGCGTAAATGAACCATACTGCCTTCGCCATTTAAAAACAAACATTTAATTTATCAATTAAAAGCTTTTATAGCAGCAATTCATTTATTATAGACATTTATCCAATCAATTCTTATACTATTTCTACACTTAATTAATTTCTATAACAATCTGCATCCAATAATATCTCATATTCATCTCTTAATTACTCACCTATGAAAAAAATTGAGTATCAAAAATAATCCAACATTTTAATCGACTAATAAAATTAACGACAACCTGTATACGCACACACACATCAACTTGTACTGTCTGTAGATATACTATATCTATATATTGCAATGAAAATTTGGCGAAGGAGAAAACAAGTGGTGGTGGGAGGTGTGGCGCGCAAAAACAAACAATATGGATGGATATGGCTGGAATACATATAGATTTTCAAAGCATTTTCATCATCATTTCAAAGTTTTTCTTTCACTTTTCCACTTTCTCAACAACGACGACAACGGTTGTAATCGTTTAACTATTGACTTGATTGTTTTAATCTGTTTATCTTATATTACTTAGCTGTACATATAACATTCATTAAATTATACAATTAGTATTGTTAATTAATTTTTCTTGCTGATTTTCACCTTCTAAATAATTTTTTTTAAATCATAAAAATGGTAAGTGAGTAATTTAGAATTAGAATATATTTATTAATAATAATAATAATACTATCATTATTTTCCAAATTATAATTATTGTGAGTTTCGAGTAACTAGCGCAGATACGTCCAGGAATTGAAAAATCTTGATTTTGTTGCAGCTTTTTTCCAATCGTCGAAGTTGTCCAAGTAGTGTACGTATTTGAGGCTTTTATTTCCCAAATCGATTTTCTTTGATTTTTTTATTCATTTCATTTTTAATTTATTTTTTGTACGATTACTATTATTTTTTCATTGACAAAACTTAACAATATGTAGAACTAAAAGTTAATTGATTAAAGTGGTTACATATTTTCGTCTATATTCGCATCTCCAATTATTCTAAATGGAAATTGTTCTTAATCCATTCAAATTACACTCTATAGGTACACTCCCCATTTTCATTTAGTTGCAATTTGCATGCATATTGTCGTCTGCGTGTGAGTTATTAAAAATTTCTAGCCATTTTTCGTTTTTTTTTGTTTTCCAAATTTTTCTCCACTCGCCAAATTGTCCACAGAACCTAATTATACTGATGCACCTGATTTAATTTTGTTTCTTACGTCTACTTATACAATGTTTGTTTTGCCCACCTGCTCTGGAAAATGTTCTACAAATCGACAAGCGAACATATTCCTGTGCAACACAAAAAAAAAATTGGTTTTTCTTTTGGCTCATAGTCAACTAAATTTTAAAAAACATGAACTGAATTTTCATCATCTAATATATTTCCTTTTCAAATAAGCACCGAATTCTACCCAGTAGAGATATATTATTAATTTAAAGTAGGCGTTTATTTATTCATTTTATTTATATAAAAGTTAATTCGGAAAGAGGATATTTGTGCCAAAATTTATTTTATTGCTTAAAACGGCCTCCAATTTCCATTTCGGAAATTGTTATGGCATACACACATACATTTACTACAATTGCAACGTATATTTTGTGAATTAGGCAACCGAAAATACAGTAATAAAATGACAGAACCAATTATTATTGTATCACATTAACACATTTATACTCTGATACCAGCTAAATACACTGTGATAATATTTAATGAAATATTCATAAGTCGTATGCAACCACTTATTCAGGCGGCAGCCATTTTAACAAGAAATACCTTCATTTCATTACTGCACCCACTTTGAGATAGTGGTTATAGGTAAAAATACATATATTATTATTATATCCAGATAAATATATTATATCACACTTACCCATTTTTCTTCATTGTCATTAGTAGATTTCCTTGATTATTTAATTTTTCTCCAATTAAACTGCTTTGACTATTTAAAATTTCTAATTTAAGTTCTTGTTCTTGTTGTTGTTGATGTTCATTCTCTTGTTTCTTCGGATCAATAGTATCCGATAGATTATCTAGCATTTTTTTCAATAAATCTTTATTCGAGTTTTCCCCAACTAAATCCATGATTTCATTTAGATATTCGTCATTATTGAATTTATTTTTATGAATCGATTCATTATTGTTATCTATATTCTGTTCGTTTGGTTGCACGTCACTGGTTTCATTTTGATGATGTTGTTTCAATGCATATTGAAGTAATTTGATAAGCATTTGATGTTCACGGGTTTCTTGTTTCTAAAATTTAAATAAATAATAGAAAAATATAAAAACACTGGATGTTTTTATATTTGTATAAATAAATGCAATTGTATGTGGTATATAAAAATTATTACTAATAAAGAAAATCAAATTATTATTTTAAAATTCCAAAACACTAACGTCTGAAATGACAATTAGCTAAGAAATTTGCGATTATGTTAATATCGCAGAACACTTTCTAAGTTAAACAGATATACAGGGTGGAAATATACTAGTGTCCATCCCAGTTTTGGAATCGGCAATTGATCACATTAACATGATATTTGCTTTGTCTCTAATGACTGCTCTAGGATCTCATTTTGACCAACAGAGACTCTGATCCGAGTTTTCCAAAATAGTTTCGCTAACCAGTTGTCAGTGCCAGGTAACTGGACTATTTGAAAATGCAATGCTACTTTTTTTAATCTATTGCTGCAGAGACTAAAGATCTCAAACCAGCTTCGAAAAGCACATATCAAAATTGCAAGCTGTTTCGGAAATAGAGCCCTCCGGAAGTTATTAATAGTCAGATAGTCGCTGCTTTCTATCGAAAACCCCATAAAAAATGAGTCGGAGCCAATCTCTACATTATATAGTGGATGGGATGAAAAATAAGTCGTTTTTGATTAATAAAAAAATTGAAATCAAAATACTTTATTTACACCAGTATACACAATGTTAAACATTTAAAAGTCAGGACACCACCTACAAAAATTGCATGAAGCTAATTAAAAATATTGAATAACAAAGTTGGGCTCCGAGTTGTTTTTAGCTGTCTTTTCACTAAAAATTATCAAATTTTACTAACCTTTAGAGCGCTTTATTTCGTAAAACAATTTGAAATTTTGAGGTGCTGTTTGCGAAGCTAATTTGAGGTGTTTATTCTCTGCAGTAATAGATAAAAAAGTTGCATATTGTATTTAAAAAACATAAACTGCATAGCGAAAATCTATTTTGGAAAACTCGTGGCAAAAATGAGTTTCTAGAGTAGCCATTAAAAACAAAGCAGACATTCATGTCCACCTTGATAAATTGCCGGGTCTAAAATGGGCCTGGACACTAGCATCTTTCCACCCTGTATAAAAGTAGTGCCAACAAGAAAATATCCATCCTGTATCTATTTAAGCTAGTCTAGGCCACCGAAAGAATTGTCTAGGTTCATGGTGGCACGAAACCATAAAATCTCGTCACTCCTCAATTCCTACTTCGTCCCTGATGATGAAGGGTATCGTACCAGTTACCATCATGAGGTAATAGGCACATAATAATCATTATTTAGTGCTATTACTATTATTATTATTTTTATTACGATCTGTGAATAATCTAAACATGCAATACGCGAATAAAATGATTCAGATGCTGAAAATAGAAATGCAAAATCGATATACATTATAATAAAGATAAAATAAAGAAAGAGTACGTGTTGTTTACATACATACAAGTGAAAGAGTAGATCATGATATGTCAAAATCGAAAAAAAAATACAATTGCCATTTGCCAATTTAGACGTTTGCCAAGAAATAAAAAAATCAGCAACAAAAGTTTTGCAGACAAAAACAACCAATGGTACAAAGAAAAATATATTTTAATAAGTATTTTTTACGCGACATTTAAAAATGAATTAAAAAAATCATTAATAAAAAAATTATGTTACAATACTCGACGTGAAAAATACAAAATTGACAAGTGATTTAATTTGATTCTCCCTTTTCCAGAGCGCTCCAGCTTCCAATGAACCAAAAACTTGCGCTCAATGCAAAGAAACCATCACTGGTGTAAGTATACTAATAGGTGTGTGTGTGTGTCAGTTTTGTGTTTTCAATGCAAATTAACAATTATTTGAATTATCAGCTGTAGCTATATTATCAACAGATAGCATACCTACATATATACAGCTCACTAATCAGTAAATTTTGTGCGCTCTCTCATTATTTTATAGAGTTTGCTAACAGCTTTAGGCAAAGCATGGCATCCAGAACATTTTGCTTGCGATGGCTGCAAGAAACCAATAAATGAAACGAAATTTCATACTAATGATGATAAACCGTATTGTGGCGATTGTCATGTTAAATTATTTGCTAAAACGTGTCACGCTTGCGATAAACCTATTTTGGATGTAAGTTTGATTTGTGATTTAAACTAACAGAACTAAATTAATATGCAATTATCCAGAATTTTCCGATTGCCGTTCTACTACATTTTACGAAAAGAATTGGATATAGAGAAACCGGTTAAAAAACCGACATCCACAATACCATAATTTACAATTACTTATTTTAATATTCTTTATTCTAACATATAGAAATGTGTACAAGCAATGGGTACCAATTGGCATGAAGACCATTTCGTGTGTGGCGGCTGCAAAACAAAATTAGTCGGTACCCAATTTATGGATGTTAAAGGTGCCCCATTCTGCCAGAAATGCTATCTTTCGAAGCACGCTGATCGTTGCAAGGGCTGTTCGAAACCAATTGCTGATAAAGCAGTTGTTGCACTCGATGCTAAATGGCATCAAATGTGCTTCAGATGTTCGGTAAGTTTGAAATAATTTGAGTGAATGATATACGTGTCATGTGTTGCTCTATTAATTATTTGAATACATTGTTTTCACTACACAATAATAGACTTTTGAGATATTGACAGCTCTTAAATAGTCCATGCATATGTATGTAGTGAATGCAATTGTATAGATTCAAAAATAACTCACAGCAGCATTGAAAGAAAATAAATGAACAAACACATTTTTAACACTAATATGTTTCTAACATCTCGAGAAATGGTCAAAGAGGGCTCTGATTCTTCATAGACATAAAAGAAAACACTGGCAAAACACAAATAAAACCAAAAAAATTAAGATAAATAAAAAACGAGCACATCATTTCATATTATCATAAATGCACGCATCGGCTACTAGATTTTTTGATGCCGTTAGTGTGTATTTTCTCAATATGAATCGTTGGTTGCATTCTTCCTTGTTTAATATTTTTTTTACAGAATTGCGACAAACCAATTGGCAAAGACCAGTCGTTCCAAGTTGAAGATGGAAAACCTCATTGCGTTAAATGCTAATTTCTTGTTTTATTCACAACGCTTAAGGCGGATATCACTAGATTTTTTTTTTTTATAATTAATGAGAGAGTATACATACATATTATATGCATTTATGCAGCCAATATTGCACGATACCGCTATAATAATTAATAATTAATAAGCTATTGAATTTAGCACCAATATTTTACATCAAATGAGTATTATTTTAATAAAATGTATGAATATTTTATATTCCACAATTTGGCTTTAATAAAATAATTTGTAATTAAAATTGTCGGCTTCTTAATATACAAAGTGCCTCAGTAAAATTTCAAGCATTTTGTGTATCTGATTAAAATAGGGCCAAACGCTTTAATAACTCTTAAAAAATCTTCCATTCACCTCCATTCCTCAGTGCTTCGTCCACGTCCATTATAAAAAAAAAAAGATGAAAAACGCAAACAACTAACAGCATCTGTTTGTCGATGTATTTGATTTTTAATCGTTGTTGTTAACTGTAAGTATTAGTCTAACTTAATATTCTGACGAATTAATTTTATTAATGCATACATATATTTTCCCCTATATAGAAATGCGAAAAACCGATAATGAAAGATCAATCATACAAATTGGATCAGAAAACTGGCAAGCCACATTGTGTCAAATGTTAAATGGACAAAAGTAAGAAATAAGATACAAAGTAATGGGAAATAAGAGGAAATATAACAGTTTATTTTTTAATTTTCATCTAATAATAATCGAGCTATTTTATTTATACACGTTCACCCACAAAGCTCTGTGTTTGTTTGCTTAATGGTTTATTAATAATTATGTATCTCAAGTAATAAATTCTTATTTTGTTAATAAAATTTACTAAACTTTATATTTATTTCATTTATTTAAAGTAGACTTTACGGTTGACAAGTTTTCTTGCCGGTAAGTTAACATTTGACAGGTTTCGCATTACGCATGCGCATGTTGCGCTTTTTATCAAGTTTTCTTGACCGAAAATAGGTTCTGCGCTATTTTTCTTGCTACTTGTCGCAAGTTTGGTAGTATTTTGTATAAATTCATGCATACCACCTAAAATTTTCATTCCCAAGAGAATAACTGATGTTTATGATTATATTTAATAAACTGTTGTAGAAATTAGCTTTGACAATTTTTGTTTATCTAGTAACGAATATTATATTTTCACTACTGTGCTAATTTATCATAAGGATAAGTACTAAAATATGAGATAGATCTATCTTGGATAGATATATTTTTTTATTTTGAGTTGGCATTTATTAAATGTAATCGAAATAATTGAAAAGAAAATTGGAGACTGTAAAGCCAAACGGCAATTATTTTCTTCAAGAAACTTGCCATCGAGGAACTGGACGATATAAAACTTGTCAATTGTAAAGCCCACTTAAGGTATAAAGCACCCTCCATGGCATCCTACACCGTTTCCATTGTTCAAGCGCATGCATTACTGGATCTTAATTGTTGTCGATCCACACAATAAATTAGGAAAAAATTAGCATATTTCTATGCTGATTTATTATCTCAAGTTTCTTATGAAATTATTCGTAATTTTTCTAATTTAACTCACCTTCACACTACTAGTAAAAGTAATTTCTATAAAAAATGACGACTACCAAAACATTCTAATTACCTTCTCATTTTTTTCTCTATCATCACGCAGCCCATTTTTCACTTCAATATTACTTTTCCCCAATTCAACCATTGTTTTAATTAGATCCTCATTAATTGGCGTATTTAATCGTGTCGGTTTAGAATCGCCGCTTCGCGGTGTTATTTTTATGCTTTGAAAAGGTTTTTTTTGGCTCTTCTTATTAGGACTCATACTAGCCTGTGATGGTGGCGGTACAGGTGTCGCAGTGGTCGCCAGTTGTGGTGGTGGTCGATGTTTATATGTGGCTGTTTTATACTTCGATTTCACATTAATTCTAAAAAAATATTAATACGAGTAATAAAAGACTGTGAAACGTTTATGTTTAAAAAAGGACAATTCTCACTTATTTCTTGATAAATTTTCGACAGCTCTTCGCCAATGCAGATCACGACGAAATGATGCCGTAGTTGCGTACATTGCATATCTTTTATTATTATCACAGCTAAATGGACGACGTATTTTTCGTTTTTCATTTTTTTGATTTTTCTCATTTTTATTTTGTTCACCACCACTGCTATTAGCCGTTTTCTGTTTTGTTAAACTAACATTGGAATTTCCCGTTCGTAAGATGTTTTCACTTGAAGCAGCAATGACTGATAATGGTTGTCCGTTAATATTTTGTACTGTTAATTCCGCTTGGATTTTGAAACTCTACAATTAATTGAAATATAATAAAAAAGTCATTGATATTTTCTCACTGCCTTTGAATATTCTAGCACTCAAATAGCACCCAACAATACTTACATCAACAAATTCCAATAAATAATCATCCTCTTCAAATTGTTGAATTAAATTTCGATAAAATTCACACACCTCGATTATACTGGCCATTAAAATTCGCAGTTGATTTTGATTAAATTCACCACCAGCTGTAGGTAAATGATTATGGAATGCTTGAAGTGAATTGCAGATTACTTGATAAACGGATAGTAATTTCGGCATAATTAATTGATTGTTGAATTGTAAATGTTTTGGTAATTCTTTCAACTGAAAGACGGACAGATTATGAATAAATGGAAGTACGAAATTATTTTATTGTATCTGGGTGTATAGATACCAGAATAGAATTTCTTATTACATACCGATAATATGCCATACTTTACCTAAAGCTAGCTATGTTGAAATTATCGAAAACACTACATATACCTATTTTGGAAAAACTTTTAAAGTCTAATTAGTGTAGTAAATATATCTAGTCTATTAAATAAATTAATTGTAAATATCACTCTAATAAATCCATTTATGTAAATCGAATAAAAAAAAAGAAAAGAAAAAAATATGTTTATCATCTTTTCTTCTAATTTAAAGAAGCCTCCTTGATTTTTTTTGCCATGCTGCCATTTTTTTCTCATGTGCGCAAATATATCTGGTTGCATACTTATGTATAATGAATAAAATGAAAAATATGAAATAAATAAAGCTATATGTAATAGCTTAGATTTAATAAAATGTGTCTTTTGTATTTCTCAATTTAACTTTCGAATTTTCCAAAAAAAAAACCCAAAAAATTCTTACTTGTCTGGATAACGGATACAAGTAATTTCTGGAATAACGATTAGCAAACTCTTTAACACGAACGTTCCGTTTTTGAAGTTCTTCTTCCCCATCCGGTGGAGTGATTCCTCTTAATATAATCGTTCTGTGGAATAATATTGTAAAAATAAGCGGTGGCGGAGTTCTTAAATTTCTCTTATAATTAAATTGCTTATTAAGCGTAAGTACCTAATTTCATTTAAACTTTGCAAACTTTTTTCAAAAACTGATCGAAACTTTTGATTTAAACCGAACGCCATTGGTATATATGGATTTTGTGATGGTTTTTTCGCTTTTTCTTTATTTTGGTCATCTGCCCGTTTTGGGTGTGATGGTGTCGCTGGTGATGTGGGGTTTTCATATAGTTTCGGTAGGGGCATTATTAATGATATGTTGTCGTCATTATGATGATGATGATCATTCTCATCATCACTACTCAAAGAATAAACTTTAAGACTTTCATTTTCTTGATTAGACTTTTTATTGTGTAATTTAATTGTGTCTCTATTTATTAAAACATCTGGTGAACGTCGCCGCCTCGGTGGGGATTTTGCCTAAAAATTATATAAAAATCAGTTGAATTCAGTCGATAATTACTTTTAATCGATTGAAAATCCACCTTGTTTCCTTTTTTTCTATCTTTTATTACTACTGGATGTAGTAATGGTGAATCAGATTCATTAATACTTGTTGTATTCGTTGTAGTACTATCAGTATCCGATGATAAAATTCTGACTGGGTGTGGCTTAAATTTACGTTTATCCTTTCTATGCTGTTTAGCTTTTTCTTCGAGTAGTTGATGTTGGTATTCAAGTTTCTTTAATATGGCTAATTCCCTTAATGGTGGCGGTGAGTGTACCTATATGAAAATCAGTCTATGAAAGCAAGGATGTTTCCTCGAAATTATTCTACTTACATTTTGCACTACATTCATATTTTAAAAATATTATTTTTTCTATTTATATTTTGTAATTAGTGCTATCGTCAATCTTCGGCTTTTCTGATAATTATCGTATTGAATTGAATTAATTAAATGCAACACAAATAAGAATAGTAGATAGATAATAATTTAAAAAAATGACATAAGGGTAAACATGTAGGTATAAATGAAAACTAACTGTCAAAGAAAGACCTGGGAACAATTCAAGCATAGCTCCGGTACCCGCCAATGACCACATCATTTGTTTGTGTTGTTTCTGGCAAGTGGTGGTTGTCATGGCAACAGAACCGGAAATAGCAAAAAAAATCGTATTTTTTGCGAAATAGTTTTAGTCAGAGAAAAAACTAATGGGCTATTTTATTGACCAATTTTCAATTTTCCTTGTATTATTTGTATTTGTCCAATTATCCTCACATTTCACATCATTGTAAACTAATCCATTACCATGGAAATGACATGATTATAATAAATAAGGATAAAAATTGTCTTTTCTCTTCTGTCCTCAACTCGCTTTCGCCTGGCAGTCGCATCTGACATATGACTTCTTGATTTCGACAAACATTTAGTTCCTAATTGCAATTAGGAATATAAATTTATAAATTAAATATACTACTATAATTGTTGTGTTAATTGAATAGTGATGCGTCAAATAACATTAACAAGACGACCATATACAAATAATTTAAACAATCAGAGAAAAATATCATTGAATACCATCATTTTACCACCAATAGAAATCAATCAGCAGCGATTTTTAAGTGCTCTTTTGGTAAGTATAAGAATAGTTCTGCAAAATTAATTATATTACATATTAGAAGAAAATATATTAGATTTTCTTTCTTTCTTCATTTTCTCTCTCGCTCTTATTCTTGCTGGGAAGGGGAACAACGGAGTTTCTGCGATGCGATGATCTCAATTCTCTATAGCTCCCTGCTAGCTGGAAATTCCAGCATTTGACTCTATCACCATATTACATCTACTATACAACCGAGCATGTCAGAAAACAACCCCCGCGTTGCTCGACCTTCTCCTCCTTTTAATAATAATCGATAATAATGACTAAGTCTAACGATATTTTATAGTATCTCGTATTTTAGTTATTCAAGGGAAATATTCGAGTTTTTCTAGTCTTCTTTTGTCCACATACTGTCGGCTGATTCATTTTTCTATTGTGTTTTAATTCACAATACTTGAAAGAAAATTGTGCAGTGGAAAATTTAATCAATTGTTTATATTGCGTGTTAGTTGGGTGTGGGGAGCTCTGTTTTTTTTTTTGTCTTCTATGCAAATAATTCGTTATAGCTTTTATGCTGCAACGGAGTAAATAAGAAAATACATTTTATTGGTATTTTTAACTATTTAATAATCATCAGTATATCGTCATCGCGTCATATAGAGGTAATAATAATAGGTCGTACGTTTATTTTCTACGCAGATTTTTCGATTATAATTTAGGCGGTGGAGGGAAACAGCAATCCGCGTGAATTGCACTTTTTCGCATTGTTTTTATTTCGTTTTTGAATCATGGCGTCGAAAATTATAGTAAAATTGCCAGTGGCATTTGGACAGGTAAGTTTACATATATTTTCATAAAAGTTTATTAAACAAAATTCAATGTCGTCCCGTGCTAATAGTTTCCCTGGAGGATACAAAGCAAATTTTTAATTAACTTATTTTCATATTGCAAAGGTAAATAAATCCAGATCAAATTCAATCAATAATGATCTCATCAATCTACCTGCAACATCAAGTAAAAATCAAGAACAAAAAAATAACGATGAGGATCAACAGCAGCAGCAACAATCACCACCGTTGCAACAACAGCAGTCTCCTGCTACAATCAAAACGTCCGAACAGAGCAGAATCAACCAATTGGAGCAAAACATTCGATTTTTGCAAGAGCAACATCAGCAAATGCTCGCCGGTTTACATGCTGAAATTGAGAAATTACAAACGAAAAATCGAGGTACAATAAAACATTTGGCTAAATAAATGTTGTGGTTATTATATAATAACCACAATTAATGTGGTTATATAAAACACTTATTTATTTATGCAGAGTAGCTATAATTCTCTTTGTATGACGAGTAATTTAATAGTAACAGAAAAAAGTGTTACACAGAAAAAGAAAATCATAGTTTTTTCTGATGCGAATGACAGAGATAGGAATCAACCCAAGCAAAGAGGAACTACAACAATATCAATATTATTTATATTATTAAGAGACAAAATGTAATTCTCAGTTTTACATTTTCACCTTGGAATAAACAAAAAGGGTTAACTCAAAGTCATCCTAGCTTGAGATTGGAAACTTGTATTACTCATTTTGTCACAAAATTTTTGTGTCCATAATAAGAGACTGCTCAAGCGTGTAGAATATTTTTTGTCGTTGGTTTTTATTTTGTAACAAACCTCTTATATATTTGGTGTTGGTTCCAATAAAGTATACTAAAAAAATTAAAAATTTATATCAAAAATGAGATTCTTAAAGAAAGATAAAAAACTGCTTCTGAATGCTCCGATCAGTTAACGATCACTTCAAGAACCGTTATATTAGAAAATTTCAAATATGTTGGCTTGATTCTTGATTGATAATAGAAAAATTAAGAGCATATTTAAAATATTTCTTTGTAAAATTATAAGATAAGCAAATATTATAGAAAGTTTTTTCCTCACCCGAGTGTTGCTAGTGCTGATTGTTAGATCAGTAACGTGCTTTGCTATTGTTTCGTTTTCAAAGAATTTTCTAAAGAAATCATATCACTATTAAATAATTGTTAATAACAATAAGAAAATACATTTTATATAATAAATTAACAATTACTTTTATAATATATTTGTACCCAACCCTATAGCACGCCACTGATCATAAAATTAATAAAATGGCGGAAAAAATAAAATTATGCCCATTTTTTAAATAACAATTGTTGTGTTATATTAAATATTAAATTAATTATTGTAATCAGTCTCAATCGGCTGCAAGAAAAATCGTAGGTTTTCCTTAAAAATGAGAAAATTTTATTTTTACATAAGAGCAATGTTAAAGATTTAGTCTCCGCTAATCGCAGCGCCCTCTAATGGCAACCCGTCTTTCTTCTTACGTTCAGTTTTCCATATTTATACCTCATAAAAAGCTGACACATGTTCCATAGCCTACTTGGTTTATTTACAAGTTATTATTTTATATGTTGGCTATGATTCTCTATGAAATAATTATTTTCATAGTTGGCTATGAAATGATTAAAACGTTATATAATAATCTTAAAGATTTCTTGAGCTACTACCACTAATTCAAGAAGATTTTATTAATTTTCAGAATTCCAATTTCAATTAGCATTTGGTTCAAATATTGACAATATCATTTCATCAAGCAGTTCATCAACTCCAACGTTATCATCGGAAGAAGAACCAAAGCATAAGGTTAAACAATTTAATTAAAGAAACTAATTGCATTTGTAAATATACATTTTCATAATTTCCAAATAAAAGGTTTATGTGAGTCCAAAGGTTGCGACGAATACAACTCCATTACAAGTTGAACTATTGGAAAAAGAACTAGGAGAAATGAAAATACAAATGCAAGAAATGGAAAGTAGAAATGTTTATCTATCGGCTATAGTTGATGAGCAGAAAAAGTAATTAATGGGAAAAAGGAGAAATTTGCATGACACTGTACTGCTACTGTGGCGATATCATATAATTTTTTTTTCTTTTACAGAAAACTGGAACGATTGGATCGTCGAAAGGAAAAAGAAATAGCCGAACAACATCAAAATATTTTTGTGAATTCGACAACAACGAGCAACGAAGCGAAGGAATTATTATGTAAATTGGAGGATGCTGAAGCTGTTATTCGACGTTTGAAACGTGAAAACTCCGATTTACACAAAGAAGTTCAATGCGTTACTGCAGCATCAACAGCAGCTACTTCCTCTCCTCAAAGAAGAAGTGGAGCTACGGCAGCTGTTGTTTCTGCCACAGAGGCAGGCGATAGTGTCGACGCTGCTGCAAGTTGCCCAAATAATCCTTCCCGACCGTAAAACTGAATTCTAATCGAATTGAAAGCAGTAAAAATTTAAATTTCTCTATTTGCAGGTATCAAGTTTATCCAGGAGTGCAAGGTTATAGAAGAAATCATAGAAATGGCCACTACAAGGGTGGTAAGGGGTGGTTTCCGTCGCTTCATGTGCAGAATTTTTTGGAAGGTACGCTTTAATAATAACCGACTAATTGCTGCTTTTACAAAATGACTATGCTTTTCAGAAGCGCTACAACAGCCATACAATGGAGGGGGAGGAGGCAGAGGAAGAGGAGGAGGTGGTAACAATGCAGATGGAGGAGCAACACAGAACAATGGTATCCCAACTGCAACCAATCGCTTACCAAACCTTTCAAAGACCATTTCCACCGTAGTAGATGACGAGGAAAAAGTTCTCGGTCAACCACCTCCCCGTTATTCCTATAATCATGGTCACCACCATCATGGAAGAAGAAACAATAACTATCATCATAATAATTATCACCACAATAATGGAGGTGGTGGTGGAGGTGGCGGTGGAGGTGGCGGTGATGGGCGAAAATATAAAGGAGGCCATGGCAAAAATCATAAACCATGAAAGATGAATGCCACTATTCTTATTCGTTTTGCTTAATAATTTTATTTAGAATATGCTTTATAATGATTAATTATATAATGTAGTTCTATCAAATAGAGCTCGTTTAAATTAAATATTAGAGATTGAGGTTGATGGATATTTTGCCTCAAAGCTTAAATTGGTCTAAATTCAAATTTTGATTAAAAGAATAAATTCGAAAGCATATAGTTTTTAACAACTGGGATCATTTGGAGTTACCTAACACTGTATTCTGTTGGATTAAGCAACATAGAATTGCTTGAGAAGGCACCTGGTTGGAAAAAAAATAATGTTATTAGTAACTTTTTAAGCTTGTACGTTCGGCTTTCGGGTCTCGGCTCTATTAGTGATGAATAGTGAGGAACTTTTAGTAGTAACAATTTTTCTTTTGTATCCCGTCCTTATTTATTATATCTATTTTTTCCTTTTGGAATTTGGTGGTTCAATAAATATTCCTATATAATAATCATTGTTGAAATAAAATATAGATGGCACTGCTTTTACTTAAATAATGAATTTAATAATCATGTAAAATGTTACTGGATTTTGAAAATGACGTCTATTTAAGTTTATTTTATCTCATAATACATAAATAAATTGTCTATCATGCTATATAGTATTGCCATTTATAGTTTTTAACTATTTAATCTCAAATATGTCTTATTTTGAATAATTACAAATTGCAAGAGTTTTATATAAGTATAATTACTATAGGTTTATATTAGTAAACGACACTTTCAATGATTTTATCGGAGAGCTTACGTATGGATTAAAATAAAAACTCCGCAAACTCTTCCAATAAAATTTCTGAAAGTTCGAATCTTGGTTCGGAATAAACCTTATATTTAACCATATAGTTAAAATTTATACTCTTATACTCAATTTATACGTGTTTATTAAATCTTTTATAATATATTAAAATAAATACTTACATTTTACATATACATACATATAAAAAATCAATTAAATTAGACTTAGCTGTGATTGCACCTTTTTCATGATATTATATTATATTATATATTGACTCCTTTTTACTTTATGTAATTTATTTGATTAAATAAAGAATATTTAACTGCAACATCGTCTTAAGATTATTTCAAAATTAGTAGCTTTGAAAATTTGATGTGTGATTGGTTTTTTTTTACTAAATTCAAATATTAAATTTAAATATACATACATCCATTCTAATTTAATTAAAATGTAGACATAGAATTTAAAATTTTAATTTGAGCAGTAAGTTTATTTGTTGAAAATTTCAATAAAGTAAAAAAAATGTTAAGTACTTGAAATTTGAAATTCGTTAATTGTCAGTTAATTTGAATTTTCCTCTTTTTTAGGTGATGTAGATGACGCGTTGAATACGATTTGATAGTTTTGTGACACGTGTCATGATGTGAACGTTTGTGACGATGTGAAATTTGTGAATGTGTGTGACACGAAGTGAGTCACACAACGATACAAGGATACAACTCAAAATTTGAGTTGAGTCTCAAATCAAATACATTCATATTCATACAACATATGAACATAGTGCATAGCATTCAATTACAAAGTCTCAAAAGTCAAATTCATTTCTATTATTTTATTCATTTATTATTTATATTTTATTCTATTTTCTATATGCTATATTTTATTTTCAAAATTATAATTTTCTTTTTCTGCACAAAGAAAGTGAAACAGAAGAAACGCATACATTTACATTTGTTACCGAATGTTGAATAAGTTGAATTACTAGAATTATAGCGTATTGGGAAAACCTGAAATCTGAACTGACTTCACTGGGTGCGCAATGAGATTAATTAGATCCGTAATTCTTTATTCATATTCTGAGTTTTTTGTTTTTTCAAAGCAAAAGTTTTTGTAAGCAATTTTTAAATTAGTTTACTTAATATAAACATTCTTTTTCAAAATCTTTTAAATTATCATCTATAATTATTGAATTTTAAAGAATTGTTTAACATCGCGGTATTTCAATTTGAAATATCGCGATTTTCAAATCGCAGTGCGCACTGAATGCAGTCAGTTCAAGCAGTCCGAATAAGCTATTAGATTACACTCGAATATATAAAATTTGTCATTTCATTTTACGTCAAATTGATGACATTTCAAAGATCAAATTTTGTTTTGCAGTTTTTGTTTTTTCATTTATAAGTGTTAATTTTAATTGTTAATTTAATAATGAATTTTATTAATTAATTTCGTTTTTTTTTTCAATTAGTTAGTACTTTTGTAGTTTGGAAATTTAGCACAGGGGTCAAAAATATTTGGATATCAACAAAACAAAACGTATTACTTCTATATCTAAAAATAACCCAACAATTTTAACTAAATAATAATCAGGTGATATTGTGCACATGCGTATAATCTATACCGCCAACATGGAAGGAATTTCAAAAAATAATCCTCATCATTCGGCCGGTTTACTTGTTCGTGATAAGTTGCACTTATTAAAATGCCATCAGAAACATTAGAGAAAAGTTCGAAAATTGTATTAAAAAAATTAAATATAATGGAACAAAATAATTCGCAAGCGGAATTAGTTCGACAAAATAATAATGATGATGGTGGTGGTGGTGATGGTGAAAACGAACGTTCATGGAGAGATATTAAATGGAAAGAATGGCTAGCCGTAGTTGTTTTATGTTATGTGAATTTAATTAATTATATGGATAGATTTACCGTTGCAGGTAAGCATTATCTCTAATGTAATTAATTCGACAATGAAATATTTCGAGTCAATAATAAAATTCTCTGGCTGAATTCCCACATCTTTTCTCTATTTGCAAAGAATTTAACATTTACTTTTATTGTTGCGTTGTGTTTGTAGTTGAAAGTTGTAATATACATGGACATGTATGATAAATAACAAATATTTGAAGAATTATGTATTTACTAGTTACAAAATACCTTTCGTCCTTTTTATTTTTCTTTCACTGTACTGGTTTGTTCCATAAGCCGATTCAACAAGTTGTTTTGTTGATTGATGCCAAATTTGAAATTTTCATATTTGTTTGAATTGTTTGTATGTGCATATGCATAATATTTAAATTATTTGAAGAAATTAAAAATGCATCGTAAAAATGAGCAAGAGATAACTACGAGAAAATGGGTCACACCGCTAATACTCTCATTAATTAATTTCTTAAATTATATGGACCGATTTTCTGCTCCAGGTAATGTCAGAATTAACGCTTTATTTTGTTTAAAATTAAGACAATTTGATTGATAAAATTTAAAAAAAATTAAATACTACTCATCAATGTACATATACGTATAGGGATGTAAATGCCTATTTACTATTGTAATATGGAAAAGTAAAGTTTGAAGAAAACATGAACTACAGGAAAACTCTAATGTTACAGTTCTCCGTAATGTGAACCAATAGAAATGCGTTGTGTATGTCGTACGAGATTGGGCGGTGTTTATGATTGTTTTTTTCCAAAAAATCGTAAATATTTGCTAGAAATTCAATCATTTCTATATGTAGAAATTCTGATTCTTTGTTTTTAATGACAAACGAACAATAAACATAATAAGGGTATTCCACCTCTAGTTATAAGTATATAATAATGGACGCTAATGCAATAATATGGTATGGTTATATTATTACCGTGGTTTTCAAATGTGATTACAAACGATTCTTATTGTAATAAGTATATTCTTATTGTAATTCCATTATATGGGGTTATTAAATCAATTATAATATTAATGTCAATTCATTTTGAAAGCATATCCCGTACAATGACATTTGTGTCATATAAAATGTATGTCTGTGTAAGGAAAAGTAAATATTTCCACATCGATTTTTTTTCAATTTTTTATTTTTTTGAATTGTTGGTTGTATAACGTAGGCTCTCATCATTTCACACATAATGTTATGTACATACGTTTTGTTGTCATTTCACACTTTGTAATTATTCAGACAAAATGTAACTTATGCTATTTGTCATTAAATTCACTATCTATCTGTCTATCTTCTTTTTGCTCCCTAAATCTCGAGTATTTTCGTTTTGTTTTTGTTATTTTCTTTTTTCTTTTTTACTATAGTTCCTAAATTAGTGTGATCTTTTATTATTATCTATATAAATGTTGATTTTAACTACATAATATGCCATATTTAACTTGTTGCAATGTATATAATACAATAAGATAAATTCTTTATACAGGGTGGATATTTTTCTAATTTTTGGTATGTGCACAGAATGCAGTAATCAAAAAAAGTAGCACAGAATTTTTTTTATGCGAATTAGCAATGATAGGAGATGCTAAGATGATCAGCTCGACGAAGGACGAGCGAATTAACAAATTTGATAATTATTATAACATATGTGATTATATTGACACTATTGACACAAATAAATGCGGAAGAATTTCATGTGTCATGGTGTAGAAATGTTATTGGCCAAAATCAGTGCGAAAACCGCATAATGTTCTTTCTTAAGTGAACTTTACAGTTGGCAAGTTTTTTGTCGTCAAGTTGCTTGAAAAAAAAAATTGCCGTTTGGATTTACAATCGCCAATTTCGGTTATATTTAATAAATGTCAACCCAAAATAAAAAACTATATTTAATTAAAATAGATTTATCTCTTATTTTAATACTAATCTTTATATGGTAAATTAGCATAGTAGTTAAAACTATTTGTTACTAGATAAACAAAATTTTCACAGCTAATTTTTACAGCAGTTTATTAAATATAAACATAAATATCAATTTCAATCTCTTGGGAATTCAAATTTTAGTTGGCATACATGAATTAATACAAAATCTTACCAAACTTGCCGACAAGTGGCAAGAAAAATTAATAACTGTAAAGTCCACTTTAGTAATTGTATTCTGTGATTTAGAAATTTTTGTATACATAATTGGAGGAAATCAATGGAAAATGCATTAAATTATCGAAACCTAGTAGATATTAATAAGATCTGGTCACCTTGTAGTGTTATGTACACATATGTATATAACAAAATTCCAAAATTTCATAATACCTATATTTCATATACTTTACATAAAAAAATCAATAATACTTATGTATCTTTCTGTGCCACTTGATTAAATATTTGCTTTTCGAATTGGCATAGAAAAGCACTTAAAAAAAACTACTGATAATAGTAGCTATATGCTATATATATATATTTATAACAGATATCAAACTTGACCTAACAAGAAAGGTTTTTTTTTCTTTTTAATTTGCATACATAATCACAGACAAACATAATAATAATAATGACTGTCATAGTCAACAATCAATGTCAAAGAAAAACTAAAAAGAAATTAAATAGTATAATAATAAAGATAATAGAAAATAACAAGAATTATGGCAGATCGAACATTGAGGGATATTACATGTTCCGAATGGCAGATGATGGGCGCATTACTATATACCGAATTGGTAAATTATATTTGTCGATTTAATGTTGCAGGTGAGTGCATTTAGTTTTACCATCTATCTACATATGTATTTATTAACTTCAGTTAATTGAAATCCTTAACTTCTCTTTCGAATCAAGGAAATCTTTAAGCTCGGACGAGATTCGGACCAATTTAATTTGCTTCTTTTCAAAAGAAAAAATTATATTTTCTGTTTATGAATACTCACATCCGTCTGTACAACGTACCTACTAATCTATTTTATACAGTTAAATACACGTTGGATGCTGTAAGGTGTGTTTTAGACTAGGCGCTGCTGGTTTATATCCGAAGCCGTAGGCAATTTCTAGTTTTAAATTAAAATTATCTTGTTCGATTCTAGTCGCTTTCCACCACATTGTAACATGTAGTGTAGTTTTATTCAGTAGTGCGCATGCTCATTGAAGATCTGCGCATGCTTTCGAATGTATTACTTGAAACTAGAATATCAATAATTTTTTTTTTACGAATTTATATGATTCTAGTCAATTACATACGATTTTCTTGTACAAAACAATATTGTAGTGAAAAACGGGCTTTATTTAACAGAATACATGAACACCTTTATTTTATAATACGATTAAAGGACCTCCTTTTTTTACAAACAAATACATAATGGTTTGATGATGGTATATATTATAAGAAGGGCGGTATAAGAGGTGCAGAAAAAAAAGGGAAAAAAATAGAGATAGAGAGCGATAAAGAGGGAGAAAAAACGTTGCTATGAATACATTACCTTGCTTGAAATTACATGTTATAACATAATGAAAGCACTTCGAAATGTGAAAATGTGTGTATCTGTGTGATATGCTGATAGAAATTTTTAAGTAGAGGTATAAATTTTCGGGGCGAGACATTTAGAAGGAAAGGTTTCCTTATAGTAATGATAATAATAAGAATAGAAATTATTATTATTATAGAAAAATTCATAATTTACACCCACACCGAAATTAATTCTAAAGAACAAACGAGATTTTTCTAAAATCGTGATGCTGCGCTGCTGCATGCTAATGTTGCGCTAGTGGTCGTAGGTGGCATAAGCATCATAGGTTCGGTTGCTATCCTTTTTGGGATTTACATAAATTGATTCAAAAGAAACTGGAAAGAGATAAATATTTAAAGCAACCCAGAAGAATTATTATTATAGCTGTTGTTGTTGTTGTTGGTGTTTTTGTTTGGTAGTTGTTTTAGAAACGCGCAACAGCTTCACAATATACCTCCATACTCACTTATTCAAAAATAACATTCATGATATCTTTCATATTATTATTATTATTAAGTATTCTGTATTTAGAGACTTGTCTTGTGCGTGTTTTCCAAGAGAGTGAAAGTATAATGAAGTAATTTAATGTAGTTACAGTCGGTCCAAGCTTAAAAGAGTGTTGCATTCATTAGATGACGATACCCTACAATAGCATTTTATTTAGAGAAAATTATCGCATATACGTGATGTGCTTTCTTTTTAACATGCTGAATTAATTATGCGCGATAAAAAGTACAGTTAAAGGCACAACAATGTGATCTTACGTCATACTTAGTGAAAAACAGTAAGCACCAACATTATAACTACGATTTAGAGAAATCTGTTTACATTAGATCAATGTAAAATTTGATGTGTTTAAATTGGTACATTGAAATGCAGCGCTAAGCAGATTAAATACTTTGTCTTGGCCATTTAGGATTTGTTTAATATTTAATAATATGAATCAATTTTACTTAAATAATTTCGTACAACTGTTTAATTTCTTTGTTTTTGTTATTTTCTTGACTTATTTGATTTGATTTTTGAATTAAAAGTAATTACAGTAGCCTTTCAATTGGAAGTATAGTTGTCTCTGTTGAATACACATATATACAATACAGTACATTATGAAACTTTAGTATAAATTTCTATTAATTTGTTCGCATTATCGCATAACACTCTTTCTAGTTTGCGTTGACTGTAACTGCTGCGGTTAATGCACTTTGCTACACATATTATTAAATAAATTATGGAAAACCTACCTACCTTATTCTTTAATTTTGTCTTGGCTTGAATTCACATCAATGTCGAATTCCATTGTAATTTTTTCCTTCAAATAATAGATTCATTTCAGAGGCTTGTAGGTAGATACTTTTTTATAATTAAAGCCAATAAAATTTATTGAATGCTAAATCTATTTCAATGAATAAAATCATTAATATTAATTTATTGCAATAAAAATAGTGATAATTGTGTCCTGGTGACATCAGTGATTTTTATTCAGCTTCAATTAAGACAACTAATTGGATTTTAAGAAAAAAAGAAACGAACTTGTAATAAACATTTGACGGTCAGAAATTAAATTGTAAATGAAATTTTAAAGTAATTTCCCCTTTTTATCAAAAAAAAATGTTTATTTATCTAAACCCTAATTGGAAACGCTTTCGTCTCACGTAAATACACATACACGCACACACTTACATATGTACATTTCAATCACATTTTTATGAAAACCAATTTCTTTCGTTTTATTATTAATTTCCTGAAAAAGAAGCACCATAAACGTGTACATTGATAAATTAATTTTCGTTTTTATTCAATGTTATTATGTGCGTACATGCAAGTTAATAGTGGGCTGTGAATGACATCTATCAATGACAGTTGTTTTTTCTTTTTTAATGTAAAAGAACAAAGGAATAAAAAAGCAGAAGAAACTGTTTGATGTTTAAGAAAAAATCGTGTTTATTTATATAGTTTCTTTTTTTTTCACATAAAATGTATCAGATTTATAAGGAAATTAAGTTTTTTACAGTTTCATTACACGTATCAATGAATATCTAATTGAAGCTGCCATTTTTCTTTTTATTGCTGTACATTTTTCCTAATTTACATTACGCCGAAATTTCGTGTTTATAATTTCTATGTAGTATTAATATAATATATTTGAATACTAGTGTATAAACCCGACTTAGTCCGGTGGTGACTTCCCAGGCTGAATACTATAAGTATACTCCAACTTATTCCAGATTAGCACCGCGAAAATAACCGTTAATATAAATGTTTTAATTATATTTACTACATGTAGTATATCAAAAGTTTCGTCCATGCTTTCGTCTGATACTCTGTAATCTAGATAAAGGGTATTATTATAGTGGAATTGCCCGACCTCGTCCGGGTTGAGTTATAAATTGGAATTCTCTATAAGGCAGAACTCAAAATCAAACCATAGTTACCACTAACCATTAACTATAAGTAAGCAGTGACCAATACGAACTCAATAGCAGGCAGGTTTCTTCTCATTTGCACTCCTTTTTATAGTTTGCATAAGTAGTGAATCAATTAAGGCACATGTTTTGAATTAATTACAGTTCAATTCAAGTAAATAGTATTATGCATAAGGTTTCATTTTTTCATTTTATACAGTAATTTTATTTGTCTTTCAATCAATTTGTATCACCCATGTAGATCTAAACTGCAACAATCGTGTATCAAATGATTTAACCGCGGTTTCCTCCAATTTAAGCCATAAAAATACATAAAATTGAATTTGCTGCAGTAAGCACCAACTGATGAAAAATCTGCAGACAATAACAGAAAATTGCTATTTTGTTTTTACTTGTGTATAAGCAAACACAAATATATTCGGTATCGTTGAGTGGAAAATGGTCCAAATGGGAGGTGCATTGTTTTCCCACAGGAGCCATGAAGTTGGTATACATACATAGTTAAACATTCCTCAAAGTGAGAATCCATGTTGAGCGGGCTATTTTTGTAGACAAGCACTCTGTGTTCGTCTAATTCTCTCTCTCTCTCTTGAGCAAAAAGTATAGTGAACACGACGATTATGGTGTATGCATTCTCTATTGGAGATCCAATACAATGGAAAATCGCGGCATATTGAAAAAGATAAATGACGTGTATGAATGAATATGCATGTAGAATATGAGTACTTATAATGTATAATGTATTGATTGGTTCGTTATAGTTGATTGATTGATTGATTGATTGAGTGGAAAAAAAGAGAGGGTGAGAGTTTGAATAGATAGAAGGGAAATGGAAGTGTATATGCTTAGAACATGGAGTGGAATGGTAATACGTCAGTATAGATGAGTGAGATAAACAGATAAGCATAATCATATGAATTAAATGTCATGACCATCTGCCAAAAATAGGACAAAAAAAAACACGAAACGAGGACGAAGGATTCATTATGACGCTGAGGGAAGCTTGCCTTGTGGTGTATAAAAAACAGACTCTATTCCTGGGTTTGGTACTACTTCAAATGAGCGCTGACCGAGAGCGCGTTATATGATCTATCAAATTTCATTAGTTGCCATTATAAAGGACTAACAGAAGGAGGGGAAACGACTGTATAAAAGTCCAAATATTTCTGGGTTTGAAAACATCGCTCTCAACATGTTTCCCGAAAAGAATTAATTTTGACAGTTACCATTGGCGGCGTATACTTTGTTTATGTCTTGTTTTTCAATGTTTTAATTTTCATTTAAACTTAATTTCATTATTTATATTATCTAGTAAAATTAACATTTAAAATGTACAAAGACAGGTGTTGTTTTGTTGCGGGGGTTGCAAGACTGGGCTGTCCCATCGGACAATAATTTAAAAATATTTTGTCTGCGCCACTGATCGTATAATATTAAAATTGAAATAATTACACAATAACGCTTACTGCTTAAATGAAAATTGATTTATTGTATTAAGTAGTAGTCCGATAACACAATCATAGTTTTAATTTTTTATATCAAAATCTGCGATTTTCCTTAAAATTTAGAAAATTAAATTTTCCATAAGGAAAATGGTAATTTTTTTTACTAGTCTACTCCAGCGCTAACTATTGGGCGCCCGCTTTTTTTCTCTTTATCCATAGTTTCCACATATTCAATTGTAATTCAAGATTTCGAATATTTTTTTGGTGTGATTTGAAATCCTGAATTTAAACATTATAGAAAATGTTTGGTTTTATTATTAAAGATGTAATCTGAGAGGATTCATGTTGCGGACCTTTTCAACGTCCAGAGTTCAAGCCGAAAATCCATGAAAATCTAGAGTAAGACTTTCAAGAGGTATTTTTGGTCTGATGAAAATTCCGCTGGGCCCTGATCAATACCTTCTTTTTAACTTTCTACAATGTTATCTCTTGTTATTCTACTAATAGAATAGATTATTATTTCACAATGTTCAGTTTTAACTTTTTGTTTATATTATCTATTTACATCAGATCTATTTCGATATGTTTTTATCGGTCCACAGACGGTGAGCGTACCATCAGTCAGCGCTTATCTGAAACGCGACATAGTGGATACATCACTATAGGGAGTTTAAAAGCACTGGAGGGGTAAAAGGATTGTTACATGGTATACGATACGACCTAAAGCCTAAAACAAGCAAGGAAGTAAACAAACAAACAAACCAACAAGAGAAAAAAACCCCAAAACAAACAAAAATAGATATGATGATGATGATGATGCTGAAACAACATTGTGCGCCATGACGACGTTGTCGTTGTCATCATCATCATCATCATCATCATCATCCCTTCTTCATAGTCCCTATAGGGTCGTTATGTTAAATTGGCTTTTTCAACGGCAGGATGAGTAAATAAGGAAATAAGGACATAAGTAGTACGATGAGAGAGAAAAGCACGTATAGGAGAGTATATGGAATATGAATGGATAGATACAGTGTATAGTGGAGGAAATATGAAAGGATGATAGGGAAATGGGGTGATGGTGGTGATGTTATTGCTGCTGTTACTGTTGGTTTATTGTGTGTGTAATATTTTGATGGGAAGGAATCAGTTTACTAGAGGGTAAAGTGCATTATTGTAATCATTGTAATTGGATTTTATACTGTATACATGTATGGGGGGTTTTTGTCGATTTTTTTTTTCAATCGAAAATACCGGATTATTTTTTTGCTTAAATGGAAAATTTTGAATTTATTTTAGTTTTTTTTTTTTAAGCAAAAGGTCAGTTAATAAAATTAAACAAAACTTGCCAGGTAACTGTTTCATATTTCGATGGAAAAAATAATATAATTTATTCTATTTTTTTTATTGCAAGAAATTTATGTGCAGTTTATTCGATTTTAATTTTAAAATTCTATGTGATAATTTTTCAACGCCATGCTATTTTGTTAATCAAAAGAAGGTGAACTCAAATGAAAAGATATTATCAATATTTCGGCTCGTGGGGTCTTTAGTAACATGATTAATGACCTATTTCAGCCTCTACGCACGTCATTAATAGCCCGAGTCTTGATTTGATCAGAGTTTTTATTTTGTACTAAACTGGATGTACCAAATGGATAAACTTATACAAAAACTAATAAGAATTATTAATTATAATTAGTACTTAATACTAAAAATTGCTCCTAACACCCAATTATTAAAACGGCAATTAATACTTTTAGGCATGAGCACACATTCAGTCTCGGAAATGTCATCCTTAATTTAAGATTTTCACGGGCATTAGTCTCTCTCATTATACTAGAAATAGAGCTCATTTAAAATCGTATAAACTGTACCTGCAATTCTTCAATGACTCACATCACGATTAAAGCCTTGGTGTCTCGATCGAAATTTATTTAAATTCTACTTCGTTATCGCTGATGTGAACATGCAAAAAATGTAATTGTATATATGCATATGCCTAAGGAAAGGATGTCCGGTAAATATGCATCGCATATTGTACGTAACCCACCTACTTATCTACCTACTATCCATGCTAAGAATATGTACTATATATATATATATACTATAATATATACTATTCTCAAATTAAACTGATATTTTAATCGATTTTATTTAGAATTTTTCAATCACGGTAATTGTTTTAAATGATAAATACAATTGTTGATAGTTACATAATTTGTACATAAATTGTATAGTTTATACAATTTAAAAAGAACATTGTGCCATTAATTTTTGCTTGGTTTATTAAAGACATTGTTAATTACAAAAGGATCTGAACTTACGTGATCATTATTACGTCATACTTCTTCTGCAACGTTGTCAACATTATTTTTCGAATTGTACTGATATTTTAATCGATTTTATTTTGAATTTTTCAATTACGGTAATTGTTTTAAATATAATCAATACAATTGTTTAAGATTGATTCCAAAATGATTAATATCGTAAGTATAGACGAAGATAGACAAATATTTACTTTAATTCCTTTAATTCGATATGTTTAACGTATTCAACTGACCAGACTGGTGAGTTTTTGTCTCACTTTTTATGTGTACTGTATACAACAGATACAACTATATTTTCAATTGAAACGCTACTAGAATCACTATTAATTGAACAGTCAAATCAAATTTGTCAAGAAAATTGCAAAAATAAAGAAATTAAACAGTTCTACGAAATTACGTAAGTAAAATCGATTCATTTTATTAAATATTAAACAAATCCTGAACGACTGAAGAAAAAATAATTACTCGGCTAGCGCTGCATTTCAGTACCAATTTACATATTACACATCAAATTTTCTATTGATTTAATATAAACAAATTTCTCTAAATCATAGTTATAATGTAGGTATACTGTTTTTCACTAAATATGACGTAAGATCACATCTTTGTGCATTTAATTGTATTAATTCTAATTTTACTTAGCTTGTTTGGATTTTCTATTCTGTTTTTAATTCTTTTTTTTTATAAAAAAATCAATAATACTATAAAAAATTATAAAAAAAATAATACTGTATTAATTCTTGTATTATTCTTATATTAATTGCAAGTTTAGTTTGAGTAGAGTATATACATTGTATACATCGACCTATGTATGTACTATTTCACGTCTCCTCAACATAATCGTGATTAAATCAAATACGTACATATATCCAAGTTAAAAACAACACTGCAGAAAAAAAAAAGCTTGAATAATTGCAAAGAAAAACTCATAATATTTCTTCTTCATCATGTAATTCGACCACGTATAAAATGCATTTATTAATTCGGTTATTCTTATGTCTCTCCATGTCTTCCCCAACTCTCTATCGAACAAGCAAGCAGCAAATAATCAAGCAATCCCCCCATCGGCTATCACTCATGGAATGAAAACAACATTGCTGAGAAAAGATTAGAATCTTTACTTTGTATGTTTGTGACGACCGTGTGTTTGTTTTCTTTTGTTTTTTTTTCCTTTTTTTACATTTAGAGGAATTCAGAGTGATGGACGACTATGCTGAAAATTATATGGGTGGAGAGGACAGTGTAGATGAAGCGCTGAGAAATAGAAAGATATTGTTGTTGCTGTTGAACTTTCATATGGGCAGCGCCGTACAAGACTAGACCAATGGATAATATTATGACATTAAAACTTAAATAGAAAAGAAAGTACAGGGGAGAAATGGAACTAAAAATGAAAGTGATCAGCATTTTTTGTCCAGTTTTTGGATCACTAAAGTCTTTAGAAGATGAGTTTGACATTAAGGGAATGTACTAGCTGAGTTAGTATTTAGAAAGTATATTAGAAACACGGTGTGCTTTGAAAAATTTGAGGTGGAAAAGGAAAGATACAAGTAATTGTAGAGTACTTGAAAGAAATAAAATCTCATATAAAAATAATATTAGTCTTTTTAATACTTGTACTACAATTGAAGATACGAAATAGATGGAATTTTTATTCTTCTACATTCGCGAGCACCCTCTGCCAGTCAGATTCCGAAACTGACTAGAACAGCTCAAAATCGTGTAAATTTTTACTAGTAGGCGTTGATTCCTCTTTCGTAGTTCCCAAATGTATTTCTTTAAATAATTATCACAATAATCGACTTGTACACTTTATTTTAGATATTATTCTTATTTTTATTTATTTGGCAACAATCCATCAATAGTCTGCATCACGCCACTATTCCACTATACTACGTCTACTATTTACTATTACCTATATACATATTATTTGCTTAACTTGACATTCATTATTATCACCCGACTTGAAGAAAAGAAGAAAAAAAAACGAACGAAACCGATCGTATGGTTCAATCGATGAAAGCTGTTTCTTTTTATATTTTTTTTTTGTTACGGAAGAATGATCAGGTGATTTTATACTATTTATATTCATATCATAGTCAACATTATTATTATAAGTGATACTAATTTGGCATCATGAAATGGTCAGTGAAGACGACGACCAATCATTTTAATACACTCATCGGCAATGATTAATTGGGAAACCGAATAAATAATAAATTACGTAATTAGATGAATGCGCGCGCTCACTTTCATGTAATAATTATTGTGGTATAAAAATAGCTGCATGTAAACTAGTAAACAATAAAAAGTTATTGCTAAATATCTAGGTATCAATAAAATAGAATTTTATTTCATTAAATTCATATCAGAAAGTAGGAATTTCGATTAATTTATAGAAAACGAATTGAGGAAGAACTAAGTTCAGTTACAAAACGTTTTCTTAACAAAAATTGATTAATATCATTCTAAGTGGCTTAATGGAAGCATTAGAATTACATTCAGGCGGTTATTAAACATCTCTTGTATTAACAACAAGTATCTTTTGGTAATTGTTATCAATTAAATTCGAAACGGCGCGAATAGTGTGATAGGCTAATTAAGTGCGAAAACAAATTCACTAACTTTTGGGCAGTTTTCTGAAGGGTCAACGACATTCACACACACTACTGCCATTTAATTTTAGTAAACACTTCAATGCATCAAGTTAGGTAACAAAATATCATTAATAAACACCAGCTTTTAATTGCATCATGTCATTCTTTCAAAAAAAAAAAAGAAGAAAAAGTAAATCTAGTTTTAGATAGGCGGTCGCTTGAAATATCCAGGAATAAACTACTATCTATATAGACGTGTACATTACATTTCTGTATGATGTGAGAACATAGGAAAACGAATGACACCGTCTATCTACATATTCGTAGACGATACGCATACGTCATAATAGTGTAGTGTAATATTCGCTATTCGTAATAGTTTCGTCGCACGCTTCGCTACCTGCCATTAGCCAGAAGTTTGTGCACCTATCTACATATGTATATCCAGAAGCTAATCAGGAAATAGACAGATTTAGCAACGAATTAGATTAAGGATGTACAAAAATACATAAGTACATCAGGCAATGTTACAGAACTTTGAATTAAATCAAGCAATCAAAAATATAGTCAGTTATCAGAATCTGCGAACACCAAATAAAAAGGGAATTGAATTAAATCATTTTGTATTCTTTCGTTTCTCATCAAAATCAAAAATGGTAAACTTACTTTTTTCGGCAAATGAACCCTTTTACTAAGATCGGTATTTTTGTTTATATGTAAATTTCCAAAAAATAGTAATTTCTTTTTGTTCTGATCCGAACTAAAGCGTACTCGGTACTGTTCCACAAAATCCGTTAAGGCACAATATGCTACAAACTGTTTTAGGATTCACAGATTTCCCACAAACATTGTCAATTTCTGCAGCAAGTATTATGGGAGCAGTGTTTCTTGGTCGTGATTTCAATTTTCTAATTATGGCCCATCTATCCTGTTTATATAATTTTTATAGACGACCAGATCGTTTGTTGTTAAAAGTTTATTACAATTTTTATTAAAGTTCCTATCGTTGCAATTGCACTTCGAGCTAAACTTCAAATATTTCCTATTTCTTCTAAGATTTGTTTTCATTGCTTAGTTTCATTACTAACTTGCCTTTTCCGCGGTTTAAATTTTTCTTCCAGACATCTTTTCAATGTATTTAAATTAAAAGGAAAATGTTATGGACAAGATAAATACATATACTTTAATTTTCCAAACGCTTCTTGATACAATTTATGACATAATAGAAAACAGAAAACGCCTACTATAATTTGCGTTAATGCAAGTAGTCTGTGAGGAAACGATTTTTTAATTTTCTACCCTTTTTGTGAAACGTATGAGTTTCGGAATTAATTTTTGAAACTGTTTAAGTTAAATTGTTTAAGAACTGGCAACTTTCATTTACTTATAAAAACATTTTCATGTTTGTTGTATGAATGACCAAATTACCGAACGGATATTTTAGGCAACCACAAATGTCAATTAGTTCATGATGAAGTAATGTTGTTATAGATACATAAGTATTTATAGATCTAATGTTACACTTCATTCATTATTATTGGGACTTACTACTGTTTTTAGATGCCCTCAATTATAAACGGACCCACTCTCCCTTTTTTTTTGTTTTCTTTTAATTTATCAATAAAATACACGTTCAAATTTTCACGTTAATTGGAGAATAATTAAAGGCATCATCATTATTATTGTCATTGGTCGATTCTAAGTACTTATTGACATTGCTCCTTGAACTGTACCTACATATGTAATATTAATTGATAATATAAATTGCAGCTCACCTACTTATTGGTGGCAATCAGTTTAGTATCTTTAATTTACTTTTTTATTTTGACTTTTTATGTGCCATTTATATTAATTATTCGAATTATTTACTAGAGTAATTTGAATTAATGTTAGCATTCATTGATTGGGAATTGCTAATGAATTATAATTCATATATGTACCTGTTATTCATTTAAAATAGGTCGATCTCTATTTGCACTAATGTAAAATATCAATTTGTAATTTTTTTTGTTTTTAAGTGTATTTTGTACCCATCCCATCCCATCTTATACTATCTTATTGCGTCTTTTCCAAACTTACATATATACATATCTCTATAATTCGATGTTTTTTCTTGTTTTTGTTCTACCTTTTCGAAGAAGAATGCATATACCTACGTACGTATATGTACTACGTGTAAATTAGGTAGATGCCTATGTTTAGTTCACATATAAAAGACGATGAGAATGACTATGAAATCCCATTTAGATGCTTATCTAAATTATTATTATATTATGTACATGTTTTTCACAATACAGAGTGGTTCGTTCCATGTCTATGTTTTTTTACTTTTCCTTCACCTTCGCCTTCCCTGTTTTCATTTTTTTTTTTTTTTTTTTTGTCTTGAGCTCTTCAGGCATAGACGCCTACTTTATCTCATCTCGCAGCATATTTCCTTCGTTCCTTTGCTCTCAGTTTCATTATAATTTATTAAGCGGCAAAAGATAATGGGTGAATAAAAGTCACTAGACGTCCTCATGGTAATTTATTTCCACATATTTGAATAATGTTATTAAGAAACTGGGGAAGGTGCAGTGCTAAAGGAATTATTAAACTGTCATTTCTTAGCTGACAATAGATCTTCATAACTCCGACAAAAAAAGAAAGATCTCTCGTCGCTCAATTAACACTAGCTCCTTTTTATGACCTTGCCTCATAAAAACAATAAATCCATCCATACCACCATTTCAAGAACGCTACTTCTTGTAGAACAATAAAAAAATAAACGTAGAGGAGGAAGTGAAAAAAAAAGGTGAGAACATCAGTGAGAAAAAAAAAATGAGCGCGAATAATAAGCAGAACAGATGTTCTTCGATATAATCGTGTTTCAAGTGCAAGAGATTATTGTTCCTGTAGTAATTATTGCGCAAAAGGGCAATCTATTTGCAACCGCCATTTTTGATTCAGATTGACAGTTGTCATATGGGCGACCGAGAATGGTAATTGATGCTAAAGTCTTTTGTATGATCATAATATTTATATTTATATTTAATAAATAGAAAATAGTTATTATTTAGAGAAAACTAGCGATCGACAGAAAGTTGTTTTTTAACTATGGAGAACTATAATAAGAAGTAGGACCGACCTAACAAGAGTTAAAATATTTGTGGGTCAGAAAATGTTTTGTTGTCCACCAGAGGGATTCGTGTATTTAGCGGTGATTGTCAGATAAGTGACGTGTTTTGTTATTGTTTCGTTTTCAAATCATTTTCAAATTTTACATTAATTTTGATATTTAAAATAATCCATAGTATTCCAAAGAAACGTGTTTACTCCTTTTATAGTTCTCTATAATTCGAACTAAATAAATAAAGTTTCACTTTGAAGTAGGTCAAGATCGAAGTAAGTTTTTTTCAATTATATTTGTTCAAACAATAACACATTTTCATTAGGCAATCAAAACTTTGGCTCCTGGTTTTGAAACTATAGGAAGAAACAAAGAAGTGCTTATAAACAATTCATTGATTAATTTTGCATTTTACAATGCAATAAGTTGAATCGGAAATGGTGCGTCTGCGAATACTTAAACTTTTGAAGCTCTCATTTTACTACCTCTATCTATCTATCTATCTGTCCCTCCACCCGACCCCGCTTAAACACATTAATTTCCAATTTAATTCCTGGTTACCGTCTATCTGCTGCTGATTTTGATAGCACGTCATCATCAGCAAACACACACTTCATTCACAGCCCCCGCCCGTTATTTCTCTGATGCCATTAATAAATCCAATCTAAACTTTCAACCCCAAAGTGTTTTTAAAAGGCAATTTTTGAAATTGACAGTGCCAATCTTGTTTTTCAATCAACAACCATCATCATTATCCTCCCCATCAAAAAGTTAATTCCGGTATGATAGAGTGGTGGTTGGTTGTGATGGTGACTGCTGGTTTTTCCTCATCATTTAATTTTCCGTGATGATTAAGTTTTGATGGTTAAAAGAAAATTGACTCTATTTAGAGGAAAATTAATTTTTAGTGATTATGGATTAGAGCAGTGAATTAATTTTTGTGTATGTTTCTTAAATTGTTAAAGTGGACTTTACAGTTACAAGTTTTTTGTCATCAAGTTCCTTAGTGGTAAGTTTCTTGATGAAAAAAATTTCCGTTTGGCTGTAGAGTCCCCAATTCCGGTTACATTAAAATAAATGCCAACCCAAAATAAAAAAATATATCTGCCTAAAGTAGATCTATCTGATATTTTGATACTTATCCTTATGGTAAATTAGCACAGTAGTTAAAATATTATATTCGTTACTAGATAAACAAAATTTTCAAAACTAATGTTTATAATAGTTTATTAAATATAAAGATTCAGTTCAAGTCTCTTGGGAATTAAAATTTTAGTTTGTATACATGAATTTATACAAAATGTTATCAAACTTGCCGACAAGTGGCAAGAAAAATAGCGCAGCACCTATTGTCGTCAAGTCCAAGAAAACTTATTAACAAGTGCAATATGCGCGTGCGTAATGCAAAACTTGTCAAAAATTAACTTGCCGACAAGAAAACTTGTCAATTGTAAAGTCCACTTACACAGAATTTCGAACGGTCGCCATCACCAAAATTTAAACGACTGTTTCTTTAGAAGACTTGTAGTCTAAAAGTAGCCCAAATTTTAAAAAAAAGCAAAGAAAGTTAACGAATGAAGTAGTTATTTCCAGAAAGAGTTTATTCCACAGCCGGTGGACACACAGCATTTTGTCGAATGCTAAATTTTGATGTACAAAAATAATGGCATCTCTTTTCCTTTCCTTTTCCGTTTTTCTTTTCACGGAATTTCATTTTAACTACATCATCTACATATGTTTGTATTTTCTTTGGATTAAGTGTTCCTGTTTCTTTGTTTATTTATTTATTTTTATGCTTTTCAATCTTTATAAATTGGTGTACCGCTGCTGCTGCGGCTGCTGCTGTTGTTGTTGTGTGTTTATTATTGTTAGGCGCACTTGCCTTTTTTTTTGTTTTTAATTAAAAAAGTCGCTCTAGCCTGTACTTTATTCACTTCCTTTATTCTTTCTTCCAATTTTTGGATGAAAACCTTAAAAAGATGATGATGGTGGGGGAAAGTTAATTAAGTTTTTCCTTGTTGTGCTTTTCTTTGTTTAAAAAATTAATGAAGTCTGTTTATGACTGAAATTTTGGAAATTTGAACGTAGTTTTATCAACATGTTGCGTGTTATTTTCCTGTTTATTTGAACAATTTATAAATTATTTACTTACACATTGTAATACGTACTATAATTTATCATTGAGGGTTATCATTTACTGCCAGAAAATATTATTTTCTATCAAATTTCGTTATATATTTTATACATAAAATATAAATCGTTATATATTTCGTACACTATTGGACCAAAGTAAAGCGACAAATATGAAAATTGCAAAAATTGAACAAAAAAAAATAATTTTAAGATTAGAATTTAAAGAATGTTATTCTATATCTTAATCGATTAAAAAATGCTGCTTTCATTGACAGCTCAACAATTAGCTCACATTCAGATAAAAGATTTACATTATTACTTTTGTCCAATAGTGTATTATTTTAAATCCATTTCGTACATAAATACATAAACAATAATGGTTCTTCTTTCCGAAATTGGACAAAATAGCAAATGACCTTAATACCGAAAGGGACCCGATTTGCTATTTTGTGCCGTGATTTTTCTACTGTAGAATGTTCGAAGAACATTTGGCAACCATGTATTTTTTGGCTACCTGCTCTTACTATTTATATAAGAATTAAATAGGAATAAATTGAAAACATGAGAACATCCCCAAAAATTTAATAATTTAAGTATACCTATATAACTATATATTTGAAGGTTCTTGAAGGCAAAAAATAAATATATTATTATATTGTTTATGTTAACTGCTTTCTAGAAAAGAGCCTTATTTATGATGTTTCAAAATAAGTTATTGACTGAATGGGATCAGTCTTAATTAGGAATACTGCATTTAATATTATATTAAAGATATTGCTTTCTTTTCGGCTAAAATGTTATATGGGTAGGTATATTTGACATTTTTTGACATTTCATCTAAATTATTATTTCCTTTTTTAAAAAAGTTTCCTTCATGACTTTCCTTCTGCTTCTGGTCATTTTAGTTTAAAATTGACTTCTTTGGTAAAACTAGGTGTTACAATTCTACATATAGTAGTATTTTTGTATTTTTTGTCAATTTTTAAGTTAAATAAAATTTCTACAACTACTTTCTTATTCTTATTATTGTAAATACTTAAGTATATGTATGATATGTACTCTAACAAAAATAGAATATATCAGGATAAAAATATACATATATCTACATATCACAATATAATGTTTTCTTTTTCCCTAATAACTACAATTTAAATCCTTCTTCCAGTGTTGCCATTTTACAAACTATATGCCTTGACATATGTTTCCTCATTTGCTATTTTGTGCCGTCTTTTTCGAAATTTTATATCACAGCAGGTAGTATTTGCTATTTTGTCCTCTAGCCCTTCTTTCATGATTCATAGGGGTTTTAACAGACATCCAAAAAGAATTCAACAGTGGCAACGATGAAGGTGGTCTTTTACAAACGGCATTCATTATCTTCTATATGGGATTTGGTCCATTATTTGGATATCTTGGTGATCGATATAGTAGGAAATGGTTAATGGCGATTGGTGTTACTTTATGGAGTTTAACTACATTAGCTGGATCATTTATGACAGTAAGTATAATTCAACTCAATTGCCGTTTATATTTCGAAGCATTTTGAATAGTTTAAAAGTGTTCTCCATATTTTGTACAGCCAAGTTGTACCAACCTAGTTTTTGCTTTTGCTAATCTAAACAATCGTTTAGATTACAACGAACGGCGGATGGGGTTCGTTGAAATACTGAAACACACAGTCAAAGTGGATTCTCTAAATCGACTAAAAAGAAATATAAAAAATAAGACCCCATGCAGAGTAGGTAAAGAAATAAATGCTTGAACGAAAACTGCCTGGTTCAGAAAGTTTTGGACTATTAACTACTAATTTATTTGATAGAGATATTTGACAGTATATCGGTGTCTTGCCGATCCACTTTTGACAAGGGGTTTATTTATCTATATTATTATTGCATTTATCTCGAATAGAGAAAAAGAATAAATGTTAAAGGATGTAAAAGTCTAAACTCAAATCTGGTCCAATTTGTTGTTGGGGTGGAAGAACTACATTTTTATGAATATTTATTGTTTTCGTGATCATATAATGCCACACGGGTGCCTCTATACATGTCGCCGTTTGAGCAAATTTTGAGCAAACTGTTTCAAGTGTCTAAACGGAAAACGGCATTAATATAAAGTTGCTGGAGTAAAATTTTGTGTAAAATGCTTAAAAGTGTAAACGGTCCTTTAGAGACTATTAAAGCCAAGATAAATTACATTTTATTTTCATTTATTTTAGAATTATTGGTGGTTTCTTCTTTTTCGGGCAATGGTCGGTATTGGGGAAGCAAGTTACTCTACAATTGCACCAACAATATTAAGTGATCTATTTGTTGGTAATATGCGATCGAAAATGTTGGCATTGTTCTATTTTGCCATACCAGTTGGAAGGTATAAAAATAAATGCTTTAATTTTCTACTGGAGCTCTATTGTCAGACATCATTTCCGATTCAATTTATTGCATAGTAAAATGCAAAATTAGTCAATGCATTATTTTATATAATGATCTATTTGCTGTTTCCCTATACTAATCTTGCATTTTGTATTGATTTTCTCATTCATAATATTCCTTTTCTGAAAAAAATTCTAGTGGTCTCGGCTATATAATTGGAGCAGAAACAGCAAAATTATTCGGTTCATGGCATTGGGCACTTCGTGTAACACCTGGTCTTGGACTGATTGCCGTTATCGCGATTATTCTGTTGCTTAAAGAGCCAGAACGTGGAGCCAGTGAGGGAAGTGGCCATATGGAGGCAACCTCATGGAGTGAAGATTTGAAACATATTATCAAAAAGTAATGTAGTTTGTTTTTTATTATTACATAATACAGGTTATTCAATTTAAAATCTTCGATTCATTCGAGTAAAATAGTTCGAGTGATGAGCGCTGGATACAGTTAAATACCCAAAGATATTATCTTATTTGTCATATTTAGTGCAAGACAGTATACCAACATTATAACTATGAGTTAGAGAAATTTGTTTACATTTAATCAATGTAAAATGTGATACATTCAAATTGGTACATTGAAATGCAGCGCTAGCTGAGTAAATATTTTTTACTCAGCTACTTACTAATATTTAATAATATGAGTCAGTTTTACATAAATCATTTCGTAGAACTATTTAATTTCTTTATTTTTGCTATTTTCTTGACAGCTTTGATTTTTCAATGAAAAGTAATTATAGTAGCGGTCCAATTGAAAGTATAGTGGTTTTTGTTGTATACACATAAAAAGCGAGACCAAAAAAACGCTATAAATTTCATACAGGTAATTAAGAGCTTGTGATAAACCAAATAAAACAAAATTATCGGTTTAAATTAACTTTTTTGTTGGATTAAAGAAATCGAGAGTTGTATTTCATTAAATATCCAAATTAGTACCAGTACTGCAGCCGTGCATCCTTATACCAATTATTCTACAATATTCTTTTAAGATTGAATAAACTGTACTTACTACTAGTTATTAGTATTCATTCGTTAGTTAATACTAATTAATAAATATTAATTTTTTTAATTTTTAGCAAAAGTTTTATGTTGTCAACAGCTGGTTTCACTTGTGTTGCTTTTGTAGCGGGTGCTCTATCCTGGTGGGGACCAAAATATATGGAAATGGGCTCTGCATTGCAAGGCGAAGGAGAACAAGAGGACACGTAAGAAATTGATCATTGATTTTTCAGCCTGCGGCGGGTTATTAGTTATTATCAATTTTTCCTTCAATAAAAGTCACTATATAATAACTCCTATAAAAGGCCCACGATTTTGATTTACCACAAGCGGAATAATATAGCCGACTTATTCATATATGTATTTTGCACAAGATCATTCACTTTGTACTAAATTGATAATATTAATAACAAAATGATATAAAAATACGTAAAGACTATTTTTAATAAAGAAACTAAAATCGTGTCGATTTATAACGACTGATCGAAGCCACGCCTACCTTCGATGTCATTTCAACTAGTTCCATTGTATTCTTTGAAAAAATTCGTATATTTACAAAGAAAAATTGAGATAAATGTTAAACATTATTTTAATTTCCTGCAGGCTGAAAATTCTCTTGTCAGCACTTTGGGAATTAAAAGGACAATTAATTTAGGCTTTCGCTTTGCTGACACATCAAAAATATTTCGGTCATAAATTGTCTTTATTAATCACCTTTAGTGTCTAAATAACAATTACTTAAGTCATACTACTTCTCTTTATTTACCAACAGGATTTCTCTAAGATTTGGTATTGTAGCAATGATATCCGGATTAGCTGGTGTTCCAGCTGGTTCCGGTTTAGCTCAATTATTGCGGCACCGATGGAGGCGAATTGATGCCTATATATGTGGTTGCGGATTATTACTATCCTGTCCATTTGTTTTTGCTGCAATTTTCATGGCTCGATATTCTACAAGTGGATGTTTCGCATTGGTATTCTTCGGTGAATTCTTTTTGAATTTAACGTGGGCACTTGTTGCTGACATTTTATTGGTAAATCAGTCTTTCCTTTTTTTTTTTTTTTTTTATTGGAATCGGAAAATTCAGTATTTCTCCTTATTGGATTATACTCGGTTTAAATTGTAATTTAATTGATTTCTTTTTAGTATGTCATTGTCCCAATACGTCGATCAACGGCTGAAGGTTTTCAATTGCTTATTTCACATGCACTTGGCGATGCAGGAAGTCCATATTTAGTAGGAGTTGTAAGTTGAATATTCTGCATTATTTTTTTATTCTAAAATTTATTGTTATTATTATTATTATTTTTAGTTATCAGATGCTTTTGCCATCATGCTTAAAAAAGAAAAAGGCGATTTCAGCAGCAACGGTTTCAATACCACAATATCCTCAGTCACCAGCACAACTATCCATCCATCACCACCTGATGATATTAGTTTTCGATCATTACAATACGCTTTATTTACAACATGTTTCGTTGAAATTCTTGGTGGTCTATTCTTTTTAATGAATGCATTTTATCTAGTTGAAGATCGAGAGCGAGCAGAACGAGCTGTTCATGGTAAGGAACGAAATCGATAGCCTATAAAGATTATTTTTCAGTTATTTATTATTGAAGAGTAAAACAGGTTATGAAAAATTACAATCAAAGAACAAAATATTTCTTTAAATTACAGGATGATTTTGGATTTTAGATTCGGAACGATCAGTAAACGAAACTAGTCCCTTGATTGATTGACTAGAAAGAAACTTGTCTGTGTTAAGAAACTGAGAATTTCTATAATACTATCTTTAAGCTCCAAAATATTAATAATAATAAATACTGCCATAATTCGATGTTGATTTGAAATTGTTGTTATTGTAACATGTTACGCAATTAATTTGCGTTAATTGTCAAAATTTAATTTCATCAATCTTTATTCTCTATAGCTGAAAATACGCCATCAGCTCTTACCCATAGGGGAGCATCCGACTTATCAAAATTGGATCCAATGGATCAGAACGTTGCAAATTTATAACCTACATACACACACACACGCAAACACGTAAGGTGGTTATAAGTACATATATATATGTACATATATATGTTCTATTAAATGGAAATTTTGGCATTAATCTAACAACGTATTGTATGTTATTGTCAAACTACTAATAATAGGAAATAACGAGAGAGAGCACGTTATAAAATTCACGTAATCATCCATTGGATAAAGAGGAACAATATTCTATTTTTTTTATAATAAAGTATATTGGTGTTGGGTCACATTATCAGCAAGGGACATACATATATGGATGAAGAACATTTCTGTGGTGTTGGTTTTAAATTGCATTCTAAAATATATTTTTGCGTTTTGATCATTCACTTTTTGGTTGGGATACAATTGACTGTTTTTCTTTTTTTTTCTGTTCTGTCACACACGTGAAATTGTTACTGATATATTGAAATTATTGAAAATTTATTTTTGATTGATTTTTTTTGCAGGAAATTCAGAGGCATTATTAAGTAATGAGGACCAACAAACGGCGTAACCAACCAAATGTTGGTTAATTTTGGGCCAATAAATTAGTAGTACCCTTGTATCCTAATGAATGAAATACAACTTAGGAGGAAAGGGAAGGGTTTTGTCTATTGACGACATAATAATTATTATTATTACCCATCAGCGCCAGTGATTGATTCTATAGATTTTTTCTTTCCTTTTTTTTAATATTTTTTTAATTTGTGCACAAATCAAGATCTGAATAAGTGTAAAATTCGAAGATACTAGTATCTTAGTGTGTGAAATTATGTAAATATTTTTTTTCTTTCCAATTCATTCATTGATTGTAAATAAGTTTATTTGAAGCAAAAACTAGGAGAAGTAACGTGAGTAATCAGTACTATTTAATATAACATACAAAACTGTTGTTTCAAACCAAAATACTATTTGTATATTGCTGTGAATTACGAATGAAGACGAACATTTGGCAACTATTTAATTTGATTCGTTGTAGCGTTAAATTAAATTTGTATGGCGCGCTTATATGTAAAATGAAAGGAAAGTATGTATTTTATATGATGGTTAATAGTTATTAATTAGCATTATGGTTTATGAGAAGGTAATGCTGTTGTTCCTAGCCACTGAATAATGATAATAAAATATAAGGCTTAGTACAAAAGACACATAAAACGGTTTTATTCTTATTATTATCAGTATTTTATATTAATACCGAAAAGAATGTAGTAAAATAAAATGTTTAAAGACTGATTCTCACCACAGGCATATATTTATGCCGTTATGTATTTATTTTCATTGTTATTTGTATAATTTATTTATCACATTAAAATTAAAGTAATAATAATACCGAAATGTATTTTAAAAATCATCTTTTTTATTGAATACATGAAATGAAAGATTATAATTGAAGATTTTCTTCTTTATCCTGGCTGATTTTTCTTAGAACTTTGTATTTAAAGTTGACTTTACAGTTAACCAGTATTTTGTCGTCAAGTTTCCCAATGACAGGTTTTTTGAAGAAAAAGATTTCCGTTTGGCTTTACAATGGCCAATTTTCTTTTCGACAATTTCAATTACATTAATAAATGACGAACCAAAATAAATATATATATAATATCAGATATATGTATATCTGAAATACCTCTATCTCATATTTTAATACTTGTCCTTATGAATTAGCACAATAGTTAAAATATAATATTTCCTACTAGATAAACAAAATTTTTAACCCTAATTTTCACAACAGTTTATGAAATATGAACATATATATCAGCTGCTCTTTTGGAAATTAAAATTTTATTTGGTACACATGAATTTATAGAAAATATTACAAAAGCCCGACAAGTGGCAAGCAAAATAGTGCAACACTTGTTTTCGTGAAGTCCAAAAAAGCAATATGCGTGTGCGTAATACAAAACTTGTCAAAAATTTACTTGCCGACAAAAAAACTTGTCAACTGTAAATTCCACTTAATATATTGAACTGCGTAACTTCATTATGATGTTGCGACAACATCTTGAAGCCCTGGAGCTGAAATTTGCTAAAACTCGGGACGGAAATGATGATGAGCTTCGCCGATGTTTATTTACAATATTTCAATTAATTTTACATTAAATCATTAAATAATATTTAATTTATAAACAAATCAAGTATAGCCATAACATATCACACTAATTTTGTTAAAATTCTACATTCCACAGCAAGAAAAAGAAAACAGAATAAGAAGTGTCTCAATTTTTACAGATACCTAATGCTCTATATTTCTATTGAATTGTGAATAATTAATAATTTTTAGGAGGAGCGCAGGAACGTTGTTTTATTTATCTTTATTTTATCCACTTAGATTAATCACGTTTGTAGTTGAATCTAATTACAACGTAATTTCAAGTGTAATTAATCTATGTAATTTAATTACATTTATTCAGTAATTACGTGGTACTTACTTATATATGTAGCTTATGATACATTATAACTAAAAGATTATTTTTTTTCTCAACTCTAACCGAAAAGCAGCTGTCCGTAGTAATTCCAATTAGCGTTCAAATGTCCAAGTAGCAATTTAGAAAAGATGAACCTGATACGCATTATCAAAGTTTCCATTAGTGCTAAGCCCTGACGCAGAAAAGATCCTAAGTGACGGATAAGTATACCGGCGTGTCGTTCAATATGTGGATACAGTTTTAAATAAATAGGATGTAAAATAACTAAAATATTTTCCATAAATTTAATCAGTAATTTTAAGGGTAAATTTAAAGGCAGTGTCAGCAACAATTCTGAAAGATCTATTAAAGCGCCAACGTAATCTTTGTTGAGAACATCAGTGGCAAATTTATTGATATTTCTTAGTTGAACTACGATAGGGATGTCATCTGAAAAAGCCAAAAATTACTAACCAATGTTATATTTTCTTGATGGATTAATCTTTAGACCTCTTACGAATTGTTAATTTGTCATTAACGGTTTTATGTTGGGAGTGTGTAAGGTAATAACAAAACGAAGAAAATAATGGAAATGCTTCGGCGTAAACCACCAGTACGTAAATTGATCTAGCAGCGAAGATTCATAAGCAAAAGACACTGCCGATAAAAAAAAGCGATCTTACGACAGAAGCGCAATGTAAAAGAATATAAGAAACTATAAGTAAATTGATGAACGCAACTTGTGGCGCAGCGAAAACCCATTAAACCGTTGTTGCAAAGCCTTAAATGTGTAAGAGGTCTTTTAGATACACCTAGACATAATACTATTAATTTTCTAATTAATATTAGATTAATATATAATACTATTAAATAATAATTTACACTCATACTTACCCAGAGGGCTGGGCTCTCTTTTATGTCTGCGCACTGAATCTAGTAGAACAGCATTACATAGTGGATACAATAATGGAGAATATATTAAAAAACACAAAAAAATATGAAATACTCTGTTCGCCATTTGGTAAACTAAATAATGTATATCTATATTTTTTTATCCACCTTCTACCTGAGATATTGAGCCAATTATTAATGATAAAAATGTATTGGTAATATAATTATTACAATGCAGTATTCGCACTATCGCGCTAATGTTTTAATGCAATGCATTAAAAGGAGGTAATTAATATGTAATGTAAGTATAGATTATCATAATTACAAAATTAGTATTTCAATTTAACTTAAAAACATTTTTTTTTTAATAACATATATAAAAAATAATTTTTGATAATACAAAATAATTAACAATTATTTATGTATGTAAAATATAAATCACAAAATGTCTTAGGTGGCTGTGTCCCATGAGATTACTTCATACAATTTAGGTTTTCTTAAGATAGTATTATTATTACGCGATTTGATATAATTATAAAATAAACATTAATCAAAGTATAGTAATTGAGGTTTTAAATTATCAGTTATATATATAAATTGTCTAAAGTATAAAAAGTCTAACAGTTGCAATGTACTGGCAAAACTTCCACGCCATATTTTTTAACGTATTTTGTACATGCCAAGATCTGAGTTGCTTGACAGCCATGATAAAAGTAGAAAAACAAAGGAATTTGAAAGAAACGTTGTAGGAACAAAATCTTTAATTACTTTGAAAATTCTGATAGTTGTATCAAATAAAATTGACATATTTTAATTTTAATCTTACGGCAATAACAAAACTAAACAAGTTAGAAATTGAAATATTAAATCCACCTAAGTTAATCAAATTACCAGCAGATGGCGTGCTGTCGTAATGAAGTTGAAAAATCAGTAATGTTTTACTTTAAGGACTCCCGGAGTTGGGTGAAAATTTTTCGGCAGATTTTCTTAGGGCACCTTTAAAAAGCTGTTCGGACTACTCAAAGTTTGTCCAAATGAAAATTACATACATATGTATATATTAATTCAAGGTAGGTAAAATAATACAATATAAAATATATATCTCTACTAGCCATCGCGAAAACTAATTGCGGAATAAGGAACATACTCCCATGTCCTAGGTAATTTTTTACTTATCTAGAGCAGATATTTACTCCATGATTCCATAAGCTTTTGAGATAAATATTCATTTGCACAAACTGAGTAGTCAAAACGACTGTCTAAAAGTGCCGTAAGTACAGATCTACCAAAAAATTGTTATCCAACTCCAGGGGTCCTTAAAGTAAGAGATTACCAGCTATACATTTGTTAATACCAAGCAAATACACCTAACCTAATCTGATTAAGGAAATATGCCCAGATTTTGTTTGTATTCAGGTCAGCGGCGTGATAAGCAAAGTGATGTTTTAACATCTACATACAAGTATTACTGCCAATATATATATATATATATATTTGGCAGTAATACTTGTATATACAATATATACAAGTACAGTACACTAGTATACTAGTACAATAGTAGAAACAATATTGTATGCATAACCTATGTTTTTACTTTTTTACATACATCTTTTTATCACATTTAACTTTTGTCCAAAGTTCTACGTCAAGTTCGTGTTACAAAACACACTACTTTATGATACTTTTTTAAATATTCAATGAAACTTGGCAAACATCTCCCCAATATCCTACAACACTGACTTTTAACGTGATTCAATTTATTTTCTAGATTAACTTTAGATAATTCGTCCATATTGAAATCATCCACATCGTAAATTAAATCATTCATTGTTTCTTCGTCCCAAGATGTAGCACTATTTGCTGCTTCCCATAACACAAATGTATTTGCCATTGTAGGATACTCACATCTTGTAAAACTCTCAAAAATGCGACGACAATTTCTATCGACAAGACAATTTTCTATACGATGATTAAATTGATCAATTTGCTGCGAGGTAAATTTGGCCATCAGACTATATAGAATCAAAATGTTAATTCAATTATTATACCATTTTTATTTTATTCTTACATGTTTGTTGTTATATTTCATTCTAAATTGGGCTCATTCGTCAATACTATTATAGAAAATATCTATTCGTACTGAAAAGTTGAACTTTATAATTAAATCATGGGAATTAGCACGATTAAAATAACAGTGAACTAAATTACTTATTTTCCAATTTTTATGTATCGTTTGAGCGGCTAAAGTTTCAGTCTTGGATATGATCATATGGTATTATAGTATTACTATTGACCAAAATTGGCCAGGCCTATCACTAAAATCCAAAATAAGCCTTAGGCACTGGCAATCTTTAGATTAAAATCGTTGCAAACTGCACAGAATATTGTAAACAATGTAAACAGAAGATCTGTACTGTACAATCAGTGTACACTGCCCACAAATAACAGTTTATAAATCTATGCGTAGTAGGCAAGATTGGAAATAAAGAACAACTTGGTAAGCGGACCATATAGTTTATCTGTGCTTATTAGTATTTCTGTGATATCTAATGAAGACAATCCTACCTTCTACACCTGCTACTAATCTGCCTAGTCATAATATGACGTCAAATAAAATTATAAGTTATCGCTTATATTTGATGACTGGTGATTCTTTATTGTAGTGAGATAAGTATACATCCCATATCAAATATATCTATTAACAATGAGAATTTATCTGAGTTGCTTTTTTTGTATTTTTAAAAATACGCAAGTATATATTCAATTTCCACAGATTACTTTCCATTAGATACCTAGAGCTTCACATATCACTCATAAGATGTCGCTCTCTTTCGCTTTTTTTTGAGATTAAACACTATTTTAAATTTTTCCATATAGTCGACTCTTCAAACACAAAATTAGTAATCAATTTACTCATAAATTGCTAAACACAAGAAACAAACAAAAAAAATTATTTGCGGTTAAAATTTATTTTACATTGGCTTTTGGTATTTAGCTTGAATCCACACCCTAAACATTTTTAATAATTTTCCTCTATTCACTTGTAATCTTTTATCAACAATATTTTCTTGTTCGTTGAATTGTTTAAACATTTTTTTTATTTCATCTAGAAATAGCTATTTTGTATTATTGGAGTCCAATAAATTTTTAGCTTTTTACCTTGTTCAAAAAAATAAACTCTTGTACCGTCTCCTCGAACGTAGAAATTCTCTCCTAATGATTTTCCAACTTTAAATCGTAATTGAGCTAAATCGTAACGCCCATAGTCTCTGAATAATACTAAACCGCCTGGTTTTAAATACTTGTGAATATTCGAAACAACATGATCAAATCTGAAAACTGTTTCAATGAATCCAACTTAGAAAACTTAGGGTACAGATGTTTCTTACTTATCTGGATTTATAGCTGATAAAACATAAATCATAACAATAATATCGATACTATTTTCTTGAAATGGTACCATCCACTCGTTTTTACTGATATCTAATGGAAATACATGGCATCGTTTTTCTTCGTATATTTCCGAATTTTGTAAAATTGTTATTGCCTTTTCAGAAAAATCACATCCATATACTTTCAATGTATTACATTTATTATATTGTAGTATTGGAATTATTGTATTGCCAACACCACATCCTAATTCAAAAATATTGACATTTTCCTTATTAATATTATTCAGTTCTGGAAATTCGGTAAATAACCAATGCCGGTCTTTGAAAAATTTGTTATCATGAACATTATAAAATGAATCCCAATATCTATATGCATCGGTTTCATATTTTTCAATTTCCTCTTTCGATAATAACACTTTACTGTTCGTTTCGACCTTATTAATTGCTTCTTGCTTTTGATTTTCATCCCATTCAACATTATCCCTAAAATTTTAATTAATTGAATAATACATGTTTCGTGTAGCAGTAATGAATAAATACCATGCATTAAATGTGAAAGTATTTAATTTATCCGTAAAAAATCTACTTCCATATTTCGGTTTTTTTCGATATTTCGTATGACAAAAACGTGAATAACATAAAATTTTCCTACCAGGCATTATGTTGAAAAACATTATTGTCTTCTGTTAAATAACGATTACCAAACTGCGGCCGTTTTTCCTCTTCATTCATTTTCCCAAATTACGTTTTCGTTTCGTTTAAAAACCAAAACAAAATATAAAATTGAGGTTATGGTTAATTTCCAGTTTTCCTGGTTGCTTGAATTCGTAAATTTTTCCCTATTATTTAGGGAAATAATGATTTTCTCCCCACTCCAAGTGAGCGGACAATTCATTGGGGATTTCCAATTTTTAGCTTTATTTTTATTTACCACAAGGAAAATTAGAAAGAGACAAAATTAAGGGAAAGTTTGGGGTGCCTTGCTTCGTGCTTCGTAAAATTTTCGATGCGCACACAGCATACTCCTTAAATTAAATTTATTTCTACATTTAATTTAGATATATAAGTATTGTGGTGTTTATTTTATTTTATAAATTTATATTTTTATTTATTAACAAATAACAATATTAACATATTGAATATTTTGAGATTTTTGAAGAGGTTCGTTCAGTTCGTTGCAAAGCAAATCTACTATTGCGACATTGATAATTTAATTATCAATGTTGCAATAATTATCATAATTATAAATATAATTGTAAGTTGTAACTAGTGTTTTTCCCGTTAATTCTTTCATTTTTTATTTAATTGTTTTCTTTTTTTATAATATTCCAGTGCACAAGAATTGAACTGAGCAAATCCTAGAACATAGTCGTCTACTATTGGGCAGCATTGACATGTGTCAGAAATAAGGAGGGCGTGTGCATTCGTTGCATGTAAGTTTTGAACAATTTATTAAAATAAAATAAATATATTTTTCATTGCGATACTTTTCTTTTCAGTATTAAATTAAGTTTAATTATCTGCCAAAGTGTGCCTTAAATTACTACATAATCTAGGAACCAAATTTTTAAGGTAAGTTAATTTTGATTTATTTTATTCTCAATTAATTATTTAGTTACCATATTTCCAGTTAATGAATTGATAATTTTTTGCTCTGATCTAATATATTAAAATTGTGCTCTTCTTTTTTCACTTTAATAGTACTTTTTTGCTTAACTTGTTCACATACTCTTTTTTTTAAATATTTTAGTGATGAGACTTGAAAAAATAACTTTCTAACGATTTGAAAATGATAATAAAAAAAAGAATAGATAAGAATACTTAGGTACATCATTCATATTACAATATAAATTTACACATGTACATATAGATATCAATATTAATAAGTTTTACTTATACATACTTACATCCATATTGGGGGCCAAAGTGATAAGTTCCCAACTAAAATTAATCCCGTAATGCTGTACTTCTACCTATGTATGTAATATAAAAAAATAATGGCAATAATTAGGCTAGGCGATAAAATCGAATTTTAAGACTCCATGACACATATGACACTACCCTTTTCTAAAAATGGCGAAATTATGATTAGAATTGTTTCTATAGCAACCATCAGTGAATTGTCATGACAACGGTTAATTGTAATAGGCCATTATTATTACGAGTTAATAACAATTATTACAGGGTTTCTCTAAAATTTCCAGTCAAGAAATAATTTCTTGCAGACAGAAAAATTTACTGTACATATCGTAGCTAGTATCAACTAATTAAAAAAGTGCCTAGATTTCTAAAAAATACCGCAAATACAGGAACTCATACGAGATAAAAAGCGAAGAGCAACATGGCGGCATTTAACGAATGTCACATACGTCAGCTTAGAGACAAATTCACCTGCTACTTGCACCCTATCCCGTTTCATGTCTTACTTTCTTTTAGGGAAGTAGATTCGCTTCTTAATAGCGACTCAATTGTATGGTAATTTATCAAATCTACTAGGATCTTTTGATCATCATGATTACCGACATGAGTCGTCTATTCTATTTTTATAAGTAGCAAATAATTGGCAGTGATTCGCGTGCATTAGAGAAGAGTTTAGGAGTCAATACATATGTATAAAAGGGCCCCATTTTTTTTAGCGTCTGCTATTTTTACTAGGCTTATTATAGGTACCAGTAATAATTTTTGTGAAACGCAAATCAACATGTTTTTCATCAAAAATTGAAGTAAATTAAATTGATATGTTTACATTTGTTCATTGGTATTTTTTTGTTATTCATTAGGGATTAAATCATACAAATTAGACGACAACTTGTCTGTCTCTTGATGTTTTTTCTCATTAATGTATACACGAGTATCTACGTACTACAGTGTGTTCTATTACTACTGTCTCACCCCGCTTGGAGATTTATCTGATTGATATGATTTCTAATTGGCCTTTATTTCGGTTTGAGATCCGAATTTTGATCAATAGCGAACTTATATCGGAGTTGTCCGTAATAGAGTTTTCGCATCGACATTAATTTTGATAAATATAATATGCTACTTTTTCTCATCTATTACTATAGTGAATAAATGCCCCAAATGAGCTTCGCAAAGCGCACATCGAAATTCCGAGCCGTTTTGGAAATAGTACACTCTAAAGTTTAATAAAATTCGATGCTTTAAAGTCCAAAATGCGGTGGACACTAGTAATGATACACCCTGCATATGTATAAATAATACAAATTATATCTAATTATATTAATAGCAAGTAAACAATTATTATTACCTACATTTTTACATACGTAGTTGTATTTATTTTACTAGGAATCAAAGCAATGTCCTCGCATCGCCATGCTTTGTATCTTAGGGTCAACCTGTGTAACATTCAGTTGATTCAATTTGAAAGAATGCAGAACGATGGTCTATTTTCATTTCTTTCTCTTTTTTTTTGTACTCAGATTTTTTTCTCTAAACTTCATTCTACTATGTTTTTCTAAATTTTATATTTTCCTTTTTGCAATTATCGATTTACCTTGCTTCTAGTTGCATAGCAGCAGGATGCAGCCAAAGGGCTAGCAACAGGAGCACAACAGCACCAGACTCAGATTAAATCTTAGGTTAAAATATGGCTCTAATTTTACAAAATTACATACTGTACCATGCGAACGGTAGGCTGACTTACTGGCAATTTTGTTTCAAATCGATGTTTTCCTTGTTGCAAAAGAAATTACTCGAATTTACAAACACGCGAGTTATTTGGGAAAACAATGAAAATTTGATTTGTTGTTTCACTCTTTTTTTGTCAGTATTATCAAGGAATGCTTTGGAATCAATTGAATTGACACGACATGACATGACACAGAGTGGGCGTGGACTTCGAGAAGTCGTTCTAAATCGTATAGTGCTTAGATAAGTGATTTTATTTCCTTTATTATTATTTTTTATAATATTATTATTATTAATTTTAATTTATTTTTATATAAATTTGTTATCTAATTTCACTATAAAACTTTTTTCGCTCATAAACTGCACTTTTCTGTCCGGAATTAGAAAAAAGGTAGTTTTTAAATTTCTAAGCAATGCATGAAAATGCAAAAAAATCTATACGAAAATTTTATAATTTACTTTTCCTTATTCTTTGTTTAATTTTTATTATAAATATTTTAATCGTTTTATCTTGATATATGGTGAGTAAATGTAAAGTGAGAGTAAACACTTCAAATTGAAATTTTCAAATACTTTAGTGAATTGCAATCATATTTCTTTTGTTTCAATTATTAATGTGATTCCCATTCTATTTATTCTCTTATCTGAATATGTTGTTATAATGTTTATATTCCCAAAAATCAGTGTTTGTCATATATGTACTTTATCACTTATTTTATGGCATTTTAAGTGGGTAAGTAAGTACACAACCCAAAAAGACCGATCGATAAAACTTTTATCGTGCAAATTCTGGCATTATAATGCTGATAAGAAATTGAAAAGATAACGCGAATAACGAGAGGTAATACCATTGAAAAATAATGTCCGATTTTTTAAAAATTCCTGCTAAAAACCGAGCCCGTTCCTGTATTCATAAAATAAAATATTTTACACTGTAACACGCGACCGAAAAAAAAAAATGGAGGGTCGACGACCCCATTCTCTGCTATTGCCACTACCCTGATCTTGTCTTTTTTTTTCCTTTTTTTGGGTGAAAGTCTGCTACTACTGCGTCGTTGGTGGTGGTGGTGCTGCGGCTGCTTCTGCTGCTGATAGTGGTGCTACTAACGGCTGCTGATTGCTGCTCTTTCTTTTCTTCCTCATTCTCCTGTTGATACTTGCTTATAATAAAGTAAGCAAGCATGGTACCTACCTACCATATGCATGCATGCATGCCATGCATATAACACACAATGTCAATGAAATACATATTTCGCCTAGGTCATGACACCGGAATAATTTATTTAGGTTACTTAGTTGGAGAGTAGGAATATGTATGTGTATGTGTATTCATGATTCTGGTCAGATTACTTTTCATTCTTGATATTATTATCATAATTCGGAGCACATTATTTTTAGTGATTTTCGGATATATTATATTTACTTACATCGAACTAGTCAATCAATAATTTTATTATGATGGAAAGTTTCAATTTGAATTGCTCATTATTATGTCTCAGTGTTTATTGTGTTGCATACATATATTCAATCAGTCATCAACCAAGTAAAGATTTACAATGAAGTAGCTTTATAATTTAATTGTAATAATATTGTAGACAATTTAACTTAAACAGTTTCAAAAATTAATTCCGAAACTCATACGTTTCACAAAAAGGGTAGAAAATTAAAAAATCGTTTCCTCACAGACTACTTGTAGTAACGCAAATTATAGTAGGCGTTTTCTGTTTTCTATTATGTCATAAATTGTATCAAGAAGCCTTTGGAAAATTAAAGTATATGTATTTATCTTGTCCATAACATTTTTCTTTTAATTTAAATACATTGAAAAGATGTCTAGAAGAAAAATTTAAACCGCGGAAAAGGCAATTTAGTAATGAAACTAAGCAATGAAAACAAATCTTAGAAGAAATAGGAAATATTTGAAGTTTAGCTCGAAGTGCAATTGCAACGATAGGAACTTTAATAAAAATTGTAATAAACTTTTAACAACAAGCGATCTGGTCGTCTATAAAAATTATATGAACAGAATAAATGGGCGATAATTAGAAAATTGAAATCTCGACCAAGAATCACTACTCCTATAATAGTTGCTGCAGAAATTGAAAATGTTTGTGGGAAATCTGTGAATCCTAAAACAGTTCGTAGCATATTGTGTCTTAACGGATTTTGTGGAAAAGTACCAAGTACGTTTTACTTCGGATCAGAACAAACAGAAATTACTATTTTTTGGAAATTTACATTGGAATTACAAAATATTTTAGTTTAAATGCTAAATTTTTTATGATTCAATTGTTTTTCTTGTTAATATGAAATTTGCTTGCATATTTTTACTCATGATTTAAATCATTTCAACCGCGAAAAAGGTTCATTTGCCAAATAAATGTACGTTTAGCATTTTTGATTTTGACGGAAAGGAAAAGCATTTCATTGTAACTCCATTTTTATTTGGTGTGCGTAGATTTCTGTGACTAACTGTATGTGAAATGTCATTAAAATGTTATTAAATTATATCGCCTCAGTAAGGAAATATGTGAAGTGTATCTATTTGTTTGTTCCCCCTTTGTTTTTTTTTCACACTCGGTTAATTCACTTGTTGCTTATATAATAGATTTCTGAGTGAACAATGAGGATTTAATGAGTATTAAATATCTATCCGTATTAAGAATAAATGAACTTTAGAATCAATAAAATATTCCCAAAAAGAACATTAATGCAAAGTTAACGGACTAGATTGAATTCCTATATTAGTTTTATGTACATATGATCTAGGGAGCACTATAATGAAAAGTAGAATCGACCTAACAAAAGTCAAAATATTTACGGGTCAGATAATTTTTTGTCCACTAGAAGAATTCGTGTTTTTAGTGCTGATTGTCAGATCAGTGACGTGCGTTGTTAATGTTTCGTTTTTAAATCATTTTCACATTTTACATTAATTTTGATATTTAGAATAATCCATAGTATTCCAAAGAAATCGTAAAACTATTAAATAATTGTTAATAACAATTTAAAAATAAATTTTATACTATAATCAATTAACAATAATTTTTTTAATATATTTCTATCCAACACTATAGCACGCCACTGATTATAAAATTAATAAAATGGGGAAAAAACAAAAATATGTCCATTTTTTAAATGACAATTGTTGTATTCTATTAAATATTTATTTTTACAATCATAGATTTAATCTAATGCAATAAAATCTACGATTTTCCTTAAAAATAAGAAAATTTGATTTTCTCATAAAAGTGATGTTAGAGATGCAGTCTCTGCTAATCGCAGCTGGTTTTTTTTTCTGATGTTCACTCTTGCTTATAGTTCTCCATAGTATAACCCTATAATCATTTTAAAATGCCAGATTCTAGAATTATTGTTATGACAACCACGTCGCCAAAACGACAAAGCCCAGCAGCTAAACCACCCACCCATCTATGCACCCACACCATCTATGTATAGTCCGTTTCTTTTTCCCATTTATCGTCTAGACTACCACTACTACCACCAACCACCACCACCACCACGTTCACGACTAGGGCGAAAGGGCTTTCACCCTCTATCTGACTGAACGAATATAGCGGAAGTGATCTCTCTGTCTATGGCCCAACGACCTCATCCGAAAAATGGGAAAAAAGAAACATGTTTTTTACATGTAATTTACCACGATTTTGCTACATTCTTAAAAGAGAATCTAGATTCGTTTCGCGTAATGATGTAATTGTAATAATTTGTTATATTTTTTTGTATGATTTGCAGTGAACTGTGGAACGAGTATAATTTATAATTGCATGGAAAATGAATGAACGAATAAGGGAGAATTTATTATATGTTGAATAAATACTAATTGGAAAGTGCTGAACACATTCCAAACAAGGTCCATTGGCTTTTGATATCTGCGACTACAGGTACTATTGAAATGTAAGTTGCATATCATTTTAATATGAATAATGAATAAGTATTATGTACATGTAGATCTAGCAGCACACACACACACACGCAGATTTTTTCCTAAACTGAAGCTCCTCCTTTTTCTTATGTTACCTTGCGCTGATTGGTTTATAATTAGAACAAGGTTCAATGTTATTCTATTAGCAATAACTTCACGTTATTATAATTCATTAGTAACGCCATACTGATTGGTCATAATTAATTATTTTTTAGCAAATCAATTCAATTAGATTGATATGATTGATTAATTTTTATTTAGCCATCATCGTCATTATCTAAAATATGATGACAGTGAGAGAGAGAGAGCGAGAGGGATTCATTGGCAGATAGTGTACGCTCGCAGTAGAGTATGCACACACACACAAAGTAAATTAATATAAATTTATACTGTTTTGGTTGGTCCGTTTCTGATGATATGATCGTCGGCGCTTCGCGTCGCGAAATACATACAGCGCTATCTGGTGGCGCACAAATCGAATCTCTCTCGTTCGCGACGACGACGACGACGACGTCGTCGACGACTACTACTACGAAACGCACTCAAAATGGTGTCCGACGGGGAATAATTTAAAGGGAGTGGCGGATGAAGTATAGAGTTGAGGTGATCGTGGACGGACTCCTTCAGCCCTGTAGCGCGCACAGGGTGGTGTTACCACATATAAATAGTTTTTAGTAGTAGTAAAAGACAGGGCCCCCTCAGACAAGAAAAACAAAAACCTGTAATAAACAAAAAGCAAAAGTTAAAAGTACGAAAAGGAAAAATCGTAAAACAGAAAAATTAAAAAAAAAAAAAATTAAATAAAAACGAGTGCAAAAGAATCAGTGCCATGTGATGATGACCTTCGCCTGACTACTTAACTGTGCAATGACTCAAATTTCAATTTAAAGAAAAATAATTAAAAAGAAAAAAAAATAGATAGATAGATAGATATAATAAAAGGCAAAATTGGAACGAGAAAGAGATAGAGTGAGAGAGAGAGACACACCCCGACCCGACGACTTATTGATACAATCTAATCTGTGATATAATTTTATTAATAATGGCGGTTCGTATGGATAATAGTAGTTCAACTTCCACATCTAGGAGTAAACTTAATTACAATAAAGTAACGGTAAGATGGAATTTCTTTTTTATTTTCAACTTTTGTATATATGTATATTGCCATTCATCCCTGTTTGTATCTCATCTTTACATCCCACATACAATCATTATCATCATCCTTTTACTAAAAGTAGAAAATTTATTTGTTTTCTTCTTCATTATTATCATGATGTGGCCGATCGATCGATCAATGGATGATGATGATGATGATGTTGTGCATGTACATGTTCCCACTACTCTACACAATGATAAAATGCATGCATGCCATCCATAGCATACTTGTTTTGATTGCATAATATCTAAACTAAACACCCTGCTTGTATATACTACTATGTATATTTTACGAATATAATCAGAGAAATATATGTATATTACTACTAGTAGGTACAATGGCAAACATATGTTTTATGTTTTCCATGTTCAAGGGAAATCAAATTGCAACTCTGTGTATGTGTGTGCGTGTATCCTTTATTATTACTTTTTTTAAATTTAATTTGTATTTGTGTGTTGTGTGAGGTCATGAACTTTTACTAGATTTAATATAGCTTTTAATCAATTTAAAGTGTATTTTATTCATGTTTATGTGCCACACGATCGTCATCATCAACATCATCAAGTCTCAATTGCTTTACCAAGGTCAGGTAGATGGTGATAATATATGTATGCATGTATGTATGTGTGTGGTGGAGGCTATTAGCTACTATACTATAGGCTACTACACCGCTTACTATTTTATAATAGATCGGCCTACACGCACACAAACTTAGATCATTTAATCGTCTATTAGAAAAAATCAGTCAATGCCAAGTGCATGGCCAAAAAAAAATCTCGTATAATAACTCTGAATACCCAAATGCACACTCGTACTTATTCACTTTCATATTTTCTTTATTTATTTACTTAAAAAGAGCAATCTAATTTTCAAATTCATTCTTGAGCTCATCATCGTTTTGCTCGAAATGTTGGGCCATTCCAATTGGAATATAAAGGTAAACATCTTTTGCTGCTGCTGTTGCGTGGGTGTGTGATGGGTGAATGACAGTTAGTTCAGTTCAGTCATCAAAATCTGCGCTGAATGCGCAAATCACAACACCGCCACCGTCAACATTTCCGTTTGTTTTTTTTTTTTAATTTTTCTCAATTTTCCTGATACAAATACAGGAAATTTGAAGTTAAAGGATTTCATTTTGTTGGTAATTTCGCTTTTTATTAATATACATACATACAATTATTATTGGCCTGCTTCCAGTCCTGTCACATCTTGTGGATTTCCACATTGAATTTTTAATCGTATTTGGGTGTATCTCCTTCAGTCCCCAGTAAAGATCGCATTTGTTGCGCGGTCATTGCACCCCGCATGTGCATACATTCCTTTCCTTGCTTGCTCCCCTTTCATTCTAGTTGTCTCGTTCTGTCTATCTCGTTTTCTCCCTTTCAGTTCGCCCTTTATTACTATTAGATGTGCCTATGGGTATCTACACACCTTTATGCTGTTTTTCTGACAGTTTTGCTGTTCAATCTACCAATTTCCGTTCCTGGTTCCAGGCCGCCCAAAGTTTCTCTTAAATTTTAATAGGTAATTGGCTCCCCCGAAATCATTCAATAATGTCATTAATTAATTAATTCTTGATGACTTTTAAATCAACTGGAAAGAATAATCTTTCGGTATATTAACGTAATTAAGCCACAATATACACATGTAGTATGCGTATCGGTATATGTATTTCAATCCCAATTCAACATTAAAGAAAGAAAGAGAAAAAATGAATGGCCAACGTGACTTTATGCATAATTTCTTCTACTCTATGCTTGAGAATGAGAATGAGATGATGATGATCGCGATGGTGGGGTGATGTAAAATCGAAAAAGAAGAAAAATGAATAAGAAGAAGAAGAAGCAGTTAAGTTGGGTTACATCCGGGTGTAGCATGGGCTTCTTCATATGTTGACCCAGGAGTTTAAAAACAGGCCCGGTATCAGTTTTGAATTCAGATCTCTGTGTGTGCATGCGTGTTTTTTTTCTCTTTTGTACTCTATCCAAGTGTCTAGTGAAATTTATGAGATTTTCAGATAAATTGTATGGAAATTATTTATTACCCGTATAATGTCAGCCAAATTGTCATTTATTAGTGAAAATCTTCAAGGTATTGAAAAAAAAATATCATTAGTTTTATCTTTTCAAATTACTATGGTTAACGAATTATTATAATTCGATGATATCCATTAAAATCATTGATACGCCGCTGAACAAGCAAAAAAACTGTGCCTAGATAGATACTAGAGTAAGCAAATTCTCTCTTATTAGAAAGGATGCTGTGTATGTATCTATTTATACTAGTAATAAACAAACGACCTCGACTTAGTTGCTCATTTTGGCCCAGTTTATTTTCTTTGTATCTTCTTCTTCTGTTTCTCCTTGTTGATGATGTCAATTGTTTTCTGTCTTGTTTGTTGTTCTGTTTTATTGATCAACAGAAAAATCAATTGGTTTGCTATACAATGATGCTTTGCATGTTTTATATTCAATGGGGCATAGTTCTTGCTGTATTCTTTCATGAATCTGTATTAAATAAGCAAAATTGGGTAAAATTTTAAATTAATCTTAGTTGTCCGCCAACTGAATTTTTCTCGATGCAATATGTCAATTTCAATTATAGACATACGCGTTTCCTTTTGAACATATATATAGAAACGAGATGGTATCCATTTATACTTTTCTAGCTTTTTCTCTATCAATTTCACCATATTGCATGCCGTTTTTAGTGTGTATGAATAAAATAAAGTTATAAACTTTCAAATTATATGAAGAAATGGACATTGTTTAAATAATTCCATAGCAATGTATGATTTTCATTTAAGAACGAGATTCGTAACAGTCAATCTGCAAAAATAAGTAGGCTATGGAAATCATTATTTATGATTGTCACTATCTTAAGGTCTAAATGAAAGTAACGACCCTTATTGAATCTATCCGATCTATGAAAGATTCATTTAGGATTTTGTCCCTAATTAAAAGTAAAAAAAAATCTAGTGAGACATCCGTAAAGTGGACTTCACAGTTGGCAAGGTTTTTGTCGTCAAGTTTGTCGATGGCAAGTGGCTTGGGGAAAAAAATTGCCGTTCGGCTTTACAGTCGCCAATTTTCTTTTCTACAATTTCGAATACATTTAATAAATGCCAACCCGAAATAAAAAAATATATCTATTTAAAATAGCTCTATCTCATACTTTAATACTTATCATTATGGTAAATTAGTACAGTAGTTAAAATATAATATTAGTTACTAGATAAACGAAAATTTTCAAAGCTAATTGTTACAACAGCTTCCCAGCTCTCTTGGGAATTAAAATTTCAGTTGGTATACATGAATTTATACGAAATATTCCGCTAAACTTGCCGACAAGTGGCAAGAAAAATAGCGCAATATGCGCGTGCGTAATGCAAAAAACTTGTCAAAAAACTCACTTGACGACAAGAACCCTTGTCAGCTGTAAAGTCCACTTAAGACACACTTTACTGATGTGAAAGCGGCAAAGAATTCTATGCAATTTTGCTAATTTGATCCTTTCTCTAAACTGTACTAAACATTGTTCGGAATATAGGAGTGGATAGAAGTCTGTACTGTTTTATGATAGTTTATGTATATGTACATGTCATGTCATATATGTCTATTTGACTACATTTTCTTATAGGAAAACATATACATTTCTCAAAATATAGAATAAGATTTACTTGGGCTTTTTCTAAATTGTTTTAAGCGTCGTATTGTTAGGATATATTTTTTTCTTTGGAATTTTTATGGGATATTTTCTTCTTGTTGATGGTGTTTTTTTTCTTTTTCCTTTTCCTGTTTAAGCCTTAATGGCTTTCATTTAATGGTCTATTTATCACAGTGCCTGGTGTCCGGCCTATACATATACGTGTCCTACCTGCCAGTATGCAAAAAAACGCAACTCTCATCATCATCATCATCATCATTGACAATTAGGTACATATGTATAGCGAAAAGTATAACCTCGACGATCAACATCCGTGTCACTTACTGTAATCGCATACCGAAGATTCTTCAGCAGCAGCAGCAGCGGCACCAACAGCTATTCGTTGTCGATATCAGATTGCAATGGCTAAACTAAAGAAAAAAACAAAATAGTTATTGATGAAGATAATAATGATGACATTATTTAATTAATACGTATATTAATCCACAGCCATCTTAAATAGATTTGCTTGACTGTCAAGTAGGCCGTGATATGTATCACGGCCTACCAAGGAAATTGAGACGATATTTACTATAGTAGAAAAGGACAAATTTAGAAAACCTTGAATCGAATGATATCGACATAAATGTCTATAATCAAAATATCCCTTCAAGTTATATCATCCCCTATAATTTTCTTTCCCGCTCCACCTCGTGATGCAAACTTCTTATTTGATTAGCCTTTCTACTTGTTCGCTATGCATATTCGGTTTTTACCCCTTCCGAAACTATTCATATGATGATGATGATAGTCAATAACCGACCATTGAGCAGTTACGAAGTTCTTCTTCTTTTGCTGTGTTCCATTATTATTATTTGATCAATTATTATTATTATAAGATAAGGTACAACCGGTTATCTATCGTTTCATTATTATTATTATGATGTAGGTATTGTGTGCGTGAAATTTATAATATTATAATATGCCTTGTGGTAGTACCTAGTTCTTGCATCGATTTCGACCTTCACAAATATTAATCGAATAGTGTAGATACTTTTGTACAGTAATTTTAGTCTAATTAAAGTGATTGATAATGATGATGATGATCGTGTCTCTTGTACACAGTGTGGATGAGTGAAACTCTGGAATAAAATTTTTTTGGAAAGGTGAGAAATTTAAAGGTTAATTTAATCAATAAATACAAATAACGGTGTGTTATAAATTGATAATCAAATGACAATGTATCAGAAAAAGAAAAAAAAATGGAAAGGGAAGGCGGAACTCGAATACGTGGACAATAATCGTAATAAGAAAGAATAATATTTCTGTTAAGCTTTTAGCAACCAAATGAAGAATTCTACTTGTCAGTTGTCATGTCATAAAAACACTAGCGCCCACTAGGTCCGGACAGTTTTTTCTTTCTAGTATAAATTCATAAAAGGTCATATTTAAGATTGCAAAAAACCTATTTTGCTATTGTATAGAACATTTGCCACATCATATGTATATGTATGATACAACATAATACATATGTACATAGTATGTGTATAATAATCCCCTATTGCTATCTTTGTTTGCTACATTAGAGTTTTGCCATTGGGTTTTTACATTTTGGGAATTTTACTTGAACATGTTACAGACATTATTATATGTATGGTCGGTCGGTTTATTGTTAAGATGAACCAAATTTAAATTTAATTTTACAGCAAGAAAGAGAATGTGTTGTATTTATGTATAATAACGAAAACAAAGGCGATTTATTATGATAAAATTTTATCGAGAGAATTCTAATGTATTTTCATTATGTTTTCCTGGTTGTCGTGCACCTGTGGAATGAGTCATTTTAATCATCTTTATATCTATCTATCTATGCATTCTTTCCTTTTATTTTCTCGTACGTATGTATATGTTATAACTGAGGAATGGATGAAACAATCGATAAAGCGAAATAGATGAACATCAGAATCAAAAATCGAAGTAATTTTTAAGTGATCGAATTAAAATATTTCAATATCGAAATAATTTATTATAGGTATCTAATTACCTATATGAAAACACATTTTCTGATATATGTTTTGGGCGGCGACAATTAAATAAAAGCGGCCTCGCAGTTCACTATTCTACTCAGTGGGTTTTCTTTTATTTTTTCAATTAACGTGTTAACTAAATCATTATTTATTAATTTTTCTTGGGTGATCAACTTTTACAATATATATCAAATTTCGATTATTGTGCGAAACAGTCGATTATTTTATCTCGATGGCCGCGTCTAATTAATGATCGCCCATCCCTATAATATATGTACATATATTCCTTATATGACTGAACAATCTTATTTCTAAATTCCTACAAATGATATCATCATCTAAATTACATACTTAGGTAGAAGTATTTCATCTTTATGTTGGAACTATGTTCAACTTTTAATCATTAAATCAGTGAGAAAATTCAAATCGAAATTCCACACATTTTATCATACCAACCAACAAAAAAAAAGAATCAAATATTCAAACGGTTCTTTTAAAGCTCAACAACCACTATTATTACAATAATAATAATTATTATTTTCTATACTCAGTACTGGCAAATGGATAAAAATTCAAGCAAGTAAACCAACTGCATTTTATCATTAAAAATATTAATTGGGAACTTAATTAAAACGATTATTAATAAAAAAAAAAAAAAAAGAAAATGTCTAGTTTAAATCGCGTTCATGTTTTATTTATCTGTTGCGTTAGTGTGTTTATTGGTTGTATCACGGAAAAATTATAGTGAAAAGATGCAATTTTTGGCCCTATCGACGTGGGTCATTGAAATCGCCGGAGAAGAAAACGTGGAAATGCGGAATACATTCGACAGCGCTTTAGTCTTTTTTAACTAATTGCACAGCTAATTCTCACTAATTAATGAAAAATAAGAATAAATTATAAAAAAAGAATACGTATATACACAATAAAACGAATACATAGGTTTTAATTAGGATGAGAAAATTAATGGCAACGAAACGTAGCACACAAGAGTGATTTACCGTTCTACTGCTATTGTGTAGTTTTTAAACATAGTACACCGAATAATTGCACTTGAAATGAATTTTGCATTTGTAGGGGTTTTTATTATTTTATTACCTCTAAAGTGGACGTTATAGTTGACTTGTCGTCAGGTTAATTTTTTACAAGTTTTTTGCATTACGCACGCGCATATTGTACTTTTCTTGGACTTTACGAAAATAGGTTCTGGGCTAATTTTCTTGCCACTTGTCGGCAAGTTTGATAATAGTTTGCATCAATTCATGTATACTAAATTTCAATCGATGCCAGGAGAACAACTGATATTTATGTTTATATGTATTTAATAAACTGTTGTAAAAATTAGCTTGGAAAATTTTGTTTATCTAGTAACTAATATTACATTTTAACTACTGTGCTAATTTACCATAAGGATAAATATTAAAATATGAAATAGATCTATTTTATACAGATATATTTTTTTATTTTGAGATGTCGTTTATTAATGCGAAAAAGAAAATCGGCGACTGCAAAGCCAAACGGCAATTTTTTCTTGAAGAAACTTGACGACAAAATATTTGTCAACTAAACTTAAGTCCACTTAAAATGGGGAGCAAAGTGTACGACAAGCTTTAGCATTTATTATTGATTTGGGACAAGACGATCATACGTATAATCAGATATCTTCTTATAAATCCATCATTGCCTTGATAAAGGGTAAATTATTCAATTAGTGTTTTTTTTTTCTTTTGTATTAAAAGCGATCCTAATGGAATTCCTTTACTGCTGTACATATGTATGTACATCTAAAATAGCGAACCTATAGCAACTAACAATAAACATTAGCTATTTCTTTTTTCATATTACGGTCCACGGAAGAAAATCAAGAAAGATAGAAAGAGAAGAGAGAGAATGTGCAAGAATCTGGGACAGCCGAGGTCATTGTAGTACCTACATAGTTGTTGTAGTAGTAGTACTACATACATACTATAGAATAGAAGAAATATTCTACATACTAGCAGATTAATTATTATTTGCTAGTAAAAACCAGTGGCGTCTCGTTTGTTACCTACAATTATAATAATAATGATAACAAGCTGGCTTCAGTTTAGTTAAATCTGTCAATTACTAGATGCATGGCATCTACATATATTGTAGAGGCAATCAATCAGTCATTGCGAAGACAAAATAATTGATTGAATAATATTCGAATTTCGTTTCGTCATCATTTTTCCGGTTCCGGTTAGGAAACACACAAATAAAAGGAACATTTATAAATTCCAATAAGGTCACTACTACTACTACTGTATTATAATAGATCCGATTTAACTAATAACTGATTTTGGTTAATTCTCAATACATAAGCATAGCACAATATATTAGAAAGAAAACCGGATATGGATGAATGAATTGACAAACTAAATAGTGAAAGATCGCCATTTTTTTGGCATTTGTTTTGTTCGTATTGATGTCTGTTGTCAGTAAATTCTCTATTATTATACGAGTAGTAGAGTAGCCCAAATAGTAAGATATCTAAATATATCTACTATATTAAAGTAACGGACCAATTCATTACATTCCACTTTGTTTAATTTTCGTAAAAGTATATTGCACCTACTTAACGGGCAACGACCTTCCAAGGTCACCGTCGTACGTCTGCTATTCCTCTTCGTCTTGTTCTTCTTCTTCTGCTTCTCCTACTTATTTTACTTACACACTGCTGTTTCTTTAGCCATCATCATATAATACATACTGTAGTAGTAGTACATAACACATATGTATGTACATAGTGCATACATAAACTGGCAGAAAGATAATCACCAGTTTTTTCAATCTTCTTTTACTCGTCGTCATAGTAAGGTGGTGGTAGTGGTGAAATGGGATGGAATGTATACCATATAATGTGCTGTTTATTGAAGAATGATTTACAAGTGTGGCCCACCGGATTTACCTGATCTTGCTCCACTTTTACCATACATATGTATGTGGATGGATAGTAGAAGCATAGTTGGCTTATGTGGTTGATTTTGATTCATTTGTATCTCTATATCTACAACGCCCCCAATTAAACCTTCATGTATGTGTGGTATACCACTTGATTGAAGAGTTATGTAAATATTCAATAAATAGAAAGGGCACGTTGCGTATGAACATGCTGATGATCAGCGCGCATTTGTTGCTTGCGAACGCTGCGACTCGTCATTGCTGTGACGAGGCATAAATCTATTCGGATGATGATCAGCTGGACGCGGATAATAATAACACAGGCCTGTCAAATATTTCATTTAATACAAGATAAAGTTGGAAGTAAAGATTTAAATGGTTCTTCGTTTTGATTCGGAATCTCGTATTTTATTTTCAAAATTATGAAAAGTATTGGATTGGGGTGTTGTAAACCGTCACAGAGAATATGGAAAACAACTTTCTGAACTATTTGATATTTAAGAATGTAAAATAAAGCTGAAAATGTTTCAATAAGCTGTCAAAAGATCACTAATATCAATTTAACCATCGGCGTTGATTTTATCTAATGCTCTGCATGGCGCAAGTAGCATCTTCGGAAAGTGCGATTTAAAGCAATAGGATGTGTGATCTTAGTCACAGCTATTAAGTCATAACATTATCAACATTATTTTTTGAATTGTATTGATATTTTTATCTATTTTATCGTGAGTCTTCCAATTAATGTAATTGTCTTAAATAATAAATACAAATATTGAAGATTTATTCAAGAATGATTAATATCGTAAGTATAGACAAAGATAAACAAATATTTAGTTTGATTCTTTTAATTCGACATGTTTAACATATTCAGCTGACAAGACTGATGACTTTTTGTCTCGCTTTTTATGTGTATATAACAGAAACAACTATACTTTCAATTGAATCACTACTATAATTACTTTTAATTAAATAATCAAATCAAATCTGTCAATAAAATAGCCAAAAAAAAGAAATTAAACAGATCTACGAAATGATGTAAGTAAAATTGATTCAAATTATTAAATATTAAACATATCCTGAACGACAAAAAAAAAAATTTACTCTGCTAGCGCTGCACATTTCAATACCAATTTAGACACATCAAATTTTACATTGATTTAATGTAAACAAATTTCTCTAAATCATAGTTGCAATGTTGGTGTTTACTGTTTTTCACTAAGTATGACGTAAGATCACATCCTGGTGCATTTAACTGTAGACACATTCCGCTATGTACCGACGATCCGAGCACGTTCTTCGTCTGCACCATTTGAAACGGGACTTATTATACATATCTGGTAATCGCCTAAAAATGTTGATAGAGACAATCAGATATTTTTAGTCTTTTTCTGTCTGATCAAAGTTCAGTTGGACCCTAATCGACACTTTTTCTTTTACTTTTTATCAAACAATGTCATTATAATAGAACAGATTATGGTTCCACTATTGTGTCCATTTTTATCTTTTTTTTTATATGATTTATTTATCAACTGTATTAAATATAATATAGAGCAGAAATACATATTTATCTATATCTAATGGTGATAATTTTAAAAGAGGTTTTCTTTAATTTTTGGTAGTATATGTGTATAATAATATCGTTTTGTGCATGTGTGTGTATCAACTATCAAGTCCAAATGATAATGAACTTTAGTATTTCTTTCTTTCTTTATAATAATAACTAATTAAACATTGTACATATTTATTGGTAGATTAGTAGACATTGAATAGATAAATGGTATGATAATATATCATTATTATTAAAAGACAACAAACTTGATAGATAATAGGGTGTATATTAACTGTCGCTTTAAATTATTCTTTTGCCTGTCTGGCGAAAAGGGTTGATAATCCTCTTTTTCGGACTGAAGAATTCATTGAAAATCTTAATTACGAAGATCATCATTCATTCATAATATATATATCCGTTTTTTTAATTACGAACATATTATAAAAACATTAATTATTATTATTATCATTAGTCAGTGATAACATTTCCCATTTCCACCATTCCACATAATATGACGTGGGTAAATTGATAAAAATAATTTATTTATTCAAAGCAATGTTATTTTAGAAAAAAAAAGCAACATAAATTTAAATAACAAAGAGGGGGAGCTGTATTTATAAATGTACATATTTATAATTAATAATTCTCCTGTTTTATTATCAATTTTTACATGACTTGTAATTAGAGAGTTTAAGCGAGATGCAACTTACGTAAACGTATACGTACATAATTATTTCTCCACTCATGCGCACAACGTATTGTTTGATTTGGAACTTACACGTCACATATTTATCTGATACACTAATGCAATATTTATTACTTAGAGAATTGCAGAACAACATTGATTGATTGATTGATACAAGATGAAACAAAACCTAGTCGTATAGATTTTTTTGGGTATTTCAAATGGCTGTGTATGTTACTATTATTGGATAGCATCATCGGTGCCATTTTGTATTCCCATCTTTTTACGTTTTTCTATAGAATAACTTAAACTATCTATTATGAAGGCAATTTAAATATAATAAATCCATCTATGCAATGCATGTATGATTTGATTTCCCTTTTAAAATGGTTGTAAATTCAAAATCAAGTCGACTCGACCCCTATATCAATATTTATGTATACATATGTATGTACATTTTATTTATTCATTGACAAAGTTTAACAAACTTGACATTATGAATTCAATTAATTAATTTTTAGATATACTATACGAATAGATATAAGATGTATGTATATATTTTGTGTTTTTTAGTCCTGTAACATTGTTGGACCTAGTAATCGACTTCATCAACACAATCAACATAATTTGCAGCCTCCTGCGGGCGTGCAACATCAATTAAATAGCGGAGCAGGAATTCAAGTGTCAGGGTGCGCCATAGGTTTGTATTTTTCCATTTCGTTACCTTGCTCGTTCTACAAATTGTGAACACATATAATGATTAATTGATTGATTTCGATGTTTAGGTGCACCTATGGCCACCCAGCACCAAACGCCCGGTGGCTTCCGCGGCCCATGGAATACAGTGGGTGGTGGTCACCATCAGCATCCAGCTGCAGCTGTAAATAATTCCTATCAACATTTCCAACGTTATCCACAGCAACAACAGCAGCAGCAGCAACAACAGGCGGCAGCGGCGGCCGCAGCAGCTGCAGCAGCAGCACAAACACAATCCTCTGCCGTACAACAGCAGCAGCAGTCCTCTCAACCGCCACATCAACAACAAATATCATATAATAATTCTGCCAGTAGCAATTATAATAATTCTAATACGGTACGTTTCCCAAATGTGAATAACAAATGCCATAGACGTAACATACATTTATATAATGGAATAGAAAAATAATAATAAGGAATAAAGTACTAATTAAAATTAAATTAAATATTAAATCACGGCTGCTAAACTTAATTAAGAACATTGGAAATATGGGAGTACATTAAAACTATCTGTTGTAGCGAAGTATTAATTATTTTTAATAGACAAATGTTTTAATTGTCCATCTATCTAACAGCAGGTCATTAGTATTATACCAGTCACTAATTCTATATAACAGAAGAATACAACATTGAAAATTTATAGCTCGCTTTAGCTTTCTTTTCTCCGAATGATAAAAATCAACATGAAGACAAAAGATTTAAAACTTAAAGTGGAATTTACAGTTGACAAGTTTTGCATTACGCACGCGCATATTGCATTTGTTATCTAATTTTTTTGGACTTGCCAAAAATACGTTCTGCGCTATTTTTCTTTCGCTAATTGTCTGCAAGTTTGCTAATATTTTGGATAAATTCCTATATACCAACTGAAATTTTAATTTCCAAGAGAACAGCTAATATTTCTGCTTATATTTAATAAACTGTTGTAAAAATTAGCTTTGTCAATTTTTGTGTATCTAGTAAAAAATATTATATTTTAACTACTGTGCTAATTTACCATTAAGATACATATTAAAATATGAGATTTAGATATCTATCTATTTTAGATAGATATTGACGAAAAGAAAATTGACGACTGAAAAACCAAACAGCAATTTTTTCTTCAAGAAACTTGCCATCGAGAAAAAGACAAAATTGAATGCGTAGTACCTAATAGAAATCCTCTTAGCCTATACAGGTGACATACACCGGTTGTACTTGAATATCCAAACAAAATACCCTATTAATTAATCATTAGCCTATGGGGAATTCCGGAGAATTGAACTGATGCCTTAGTTATAATGATTGTTAACATTATAAACATATAACAACAATATACTAATAATAAAATAATTGTTAGGACGATAAATCTGAGGGTGACACAATCTTATCTTGTGATTATCTTTTTTTTCTGTTATTTGTATTACTTTTGCCAAAGTTCAGGTAAAATATGTAGATAAATTGTTGATGGTGTGGTAATTGCTGGCAGACTGAGAGAGAGACAGAGACAAGAAATTTTGTTTAGCTTGTCACAGATAAATATTTATCATACTATTCTTGTCGAACCTTTTTCTTTGTTTCTTTAATATACCTAAAAGGGCCATTCTCCTCTCCCCACCATCTTTATTCTTCCCTTTTTCTTATGGGATCTATAAATTTCATGTTGATTTCTTAAGAGTGTTTAGTTTCGTTGTGATTGCTTGCTCGTGTTACTATTATATTAATTACAATAATTTTAATTTAAATTTAGTGCTTTACTCTCTCTTACTGTTATTATTATTATTACTATTATATCAAAATAGTGTTTATTTATTAACAATGATTAACGGTAGAAATACGAATTTTCAGTATCACGGTAACCGAATTCCAGCTACCTCGCCATCTAACGCTAGTAGTTCTAGCAGTCATACAGGTGGAAGTCAGAACGCTGCTACCGGCGGTAGTGGTGCAGGAGGCGGTGGTGGTGGTGGTGTTAGTAGTGGTTGTGGTGGAGCAACAGCCACCAACGGTGGTCATACAGGAAATAATCGAGGTGGAGGCGGCGGCGGCAACAACAGCAGCAGTACTACTAGTATAGTTACAAATAACAGTGGAGTACCGTCAAATAATAGTAATAATACATTAACTGGATCAAATACGATGCAATCAGCTACGAATAATAATAACAATATTGATAATAATAATGCTGCTACTAGTAATATTATATCATCGACTACCATTAATAGTTCATCGTCTTATAATCATCATGGTGGTAATGAACAATTAAGTAAAACTAATTTATATATCAGAGGACTGCCTTCTAATACTACGGATAAGGATCTTGTTACTATGTGTCATAAGTGAGTAGAATTTATATTGAAATTTCAAACATCAAAACATAAGTATATTATATTTATAAAAATGAGAAGAATTTGTTACATTGTCTTTTTTTCTCTTGTTTTTGTTTTAGTTTCGGTACAATTATCTCTACCAAAGCTATTTTGGATAAGAATACAAATAAATGCAAAGGTATGTTGATGATTACTATTTGAATCATCAAAGTTTGCGTTCACGTCATCTATTTATTTTCGAATTACGTCACAAGCCTTTTTAGTGCGAGACAAAGATCAATTTGACATTGGTCGACGTGTAGAGCACCGGTATTATCGAAAATAAATTGATAACGCGAACTTTGGTTATTCAAACTGTATATTTATATTTTGATTTTATACATATGTAAAGTTTATCTCAAGAAATAAGATCGATCTTAATTATTTTTCGTTGTCTTACCCTTAAAGTAAAAGCACTTAATTGTCATCTATATGCATGCGCATGAAGAACTACCCTGAACTGACCGAACTTTATATAAGCTTGAAAACTTCGATGCAATTATAGAGGAATATAAGAACGAAGGGAAACGACCGTATAAAAATCAAAATATTTCTGAGTGTGAAAATGCCGCCCTGAATGTTTCGCGGCGACAAAAACAGTTATTTTGACAGTTACCATTGGCGGCGTTTACTTTGTTTATGTCTTGTTTTTCAATGATTATGTTTTAATTGTACATGTACGATGTACAAAGACATCGTTGTTTTTTTGCAAGTTGCAAGACTAGATTCCCATCGGACAATAATTTGAAAATAGGTTTTCTACGCCACTGATTGTATAATATTAAAATTGAAATAATTACACACAATGACGCTTATTACTGCTTAAATGAAAATTAATTTGTTGTATTAAATAGTTCGATAACACAATCACAGTTTTAATTTGTTATATCAAAATCCACGATTTCCCTTTAAAATTTAGAAAACAAAATGTCCCATAAGGACAATGTTAAATTCTATGTACTAGTCTACTCCAGCGCTACTTATTGGTTGTCCACTTTTCTCTCTCGTTTCCCCTACTTCTTATGTTCCTCCATAGATGCAATCTAATAAATTCCGATAGAAGTTTTTCTTTTATTTATCAACTAGTATTTCAAATGAATTTTTTATATTCATCTCAGACCTTATTTCGTGAAACAGTCCATATCTCATTTTAATATGCTATTTAATGTCAAGTGTATTCTTTGTTTTTAGGTTATGGTTTTGTAGATTTTGATAGTCCAGCGTCTGCAGCAGCGGCAGTTAGTGGATTACTTCAAAAAAACATTCAGGCACAAATGGCGAAAGTGGGTATTTGGTATCATCAACGTAGACAAGCCACTGTACGTTTGCATGCAAGTAATACCTAAGCTTAATCTAAAAGCTCCATCACAGCATTAATCTCTTTATGTTTTTCGATATGTTTTCAATCATTATCATTTCGATCATCATTTACAAATCGATTTGTTTATTTATTTGTTTAATTATTTATTCCGTTTGATTTTAAATTTTTTTTTTATTCTAGATTTAATATAGGTACTCGGGGATTAATAAGGATTTAAACTTAAGGCGGTAATTTGACAATTTAATGTTTTCACCTGGTTGTTTTTCTTTTTTCTTTATTCAGTGATAAAGACAAGATTGTCAAAATTGACAATGTGTACATTATAATTACTATTATATCTATTATTGTTATCTTAAAATTGAAAGAAATTTGCCTGCTGTGCTGTGACAGAGTTTCAAATAACACACTGACAACTAAATTGATTTTGGTGTTTCCCGAAATTATGAATATTATCTGTTTCTGTTTATTGTTATTCTTTCACATGTAACATGTGTTAGAACAATAAATAAATCGTATATTTTATATCCAATAAACTGGTGGAGCGACAAGTGATGCTTTATTGTTTGGCCACAACTCTAAACGGGGCGCTACAATCGTTGAACTTATCACGATCGATACTTATATTTGCCCTATATCGAATACTGATTACTTTTCATCGGTCCCGCTCAGATGTACAAAAATCAACTGAATACATACGATATATTTATCGTATTTCATAAAAAAATAAAATTTTCCAAATTTTTCTCGTTTTCCTCTGAAAAATAAACACCAAATTCAATTGAAACTTGTAAATTTTATTCTCTCGGTCAAAATGTAGGTAGTTTAAAACACCTAAAAAGAAAAATACACGAAAAAAAAAGTAAAATGAAAATGCGATGCGTTATGTTGTTGTTTTGGCATAGAGGTGCATGAAATTTTCTTAGATTTAATTGATTGATGGAATAATTGTTGGAAAGGTGGTTTGTTTAAGTTTGGATTTGTTTAATTATTATTATTATTTAATATGTGTTTTTTATTTTGTTTTGCAGCTTTATTTATTATTTTGTTTAATACTAATTATTAATTGTCTGGGAAAATCGAAATTTAATGAGAATTGATTTTTTATCGTTTACTTTTTATCATTTTTATTGTTTCTTCACATCTTGTTTTTCCATTCTTTTAAATCATATACATTGATTTTAATATTTCAGAATTACAATACAGAGTAATAATTTCTCTTTTAAATAACTCTTATTAATTGTTAGGTTTTTTATCGATTGAATCAAAGTTTATACAAATTTCTTAATTATTAAGGACTAGAAAAATCAGAATTATTCAATAATTAAATAATTGGACATCATAATAAATTAGTGTGCTGTAAATGGCCTGTACAGTTTAACAAAATATGAGTAATGCAATGCATGTTGTATAAAAACTTAAATCACTATTTAAATTATTATATTATGAATAATATAAATATATGTACTTACTGCATTTGATAACACATATGTATTTGTTCGCAATGATATCAGATATTATTAAATTAAGGAACAAATATGTATGTAGGTAAAGATTGATTGGATTGTGGCACTATATTTTTAAAACTAACACAATATAATCTTAATATCAGCAAAGAAAAATGGACTTGTCTAAAACAAAATTTTATATTTCTTAAAAAAAAAAAATTGATATAAATATGCTGTCTGCTGTTTAATCAATCGGTCAGGAATTGATTAAACAATAAAATTTTCAACGGTTGATCAACTGAATATTGATACAATTTATACGAATATTTATATCAAAACAGGCTACTATTATGATTGTTAAAAGATGGCGTGCATTCATGTTCTTCTTTTTTTGTTAATATAGCAACAGGAACAGGATCCCACCAATTTATATATAGCAAATTTGCCACCAACATTTAAAGAATCAGATTTAGAGACATTATTAATTAAATATGGACAAGTTATATCGACTAGAATACTACGTGATTTGCAAGGTATAAAAAATCATTAAAAAAAACGAGTTAATAATGTTCAGATGATAATAATCAAGATGGCGTCTATTCCGAGATAGAACGTACTATGGAAAACTTTAAGGAGTGGCAACGAAAAAAAACGGGCTGCCATTAGGGGGCGTTGCGATTGGCAGAGACTAAGGCCGGAGTTACCCAGCTTCTTAAACTTAATGCATAAACATAGTCGTAATTTTAGTACGTAAATCTTGATATAAACATATGGGTTCTAGTGGAAGCGGTTATCCATTTTTTTAATACTTATTTCTTATTTCTTAATACATAAACGTAATTTTAAAGTTCCCAACTTTTAACTTTTACGTTATTAAGGAAAAGGAATTAAGGACGCGCTTGCTCTTTAACCACAATATTTTCAAACAGATGAGAGATGGAACGCAATCTTAACCAAACTATTATGACGATATTTTTGATAATAGTTTTTGTGCATATTTGAATCGTTTTCTTATAATTTTATTATTATCTATTAGTTACTTTTAGAGTTTTTTAGTATAATTGATCAATCTTTTGATTCTTCTCATCAATTTCATTGATGAGTCAGTTCTTTGAAATTCTGATTACGAATTAAGAAATAAGAAATTGTATAACCGTGTTTTTAATTTTTAGTTGTCAAAGTTATGTTTATGAAATAAACATTAAGTTTACGAAGCTGGGTAATCCCGCTCTAAATCTTTAACATCGCTCTTATGAGAAATTCAAATTTTCTTATTTTTAAGAAAAATCGTAGATTTTATCGCAGCAGATTAAAACTGTGATTGCAATAATAAATATTTAATATAATACAACAATTTTTATTTAAAAAATGGACATAATTCTGTTTTTTCCCCATTTTATAAATTTTATGATCAATGGCGTGCTATAGGGTTGGATAAAAATATAATATAAAAATAATTGTTAATTTATTATATAAAATTTATTTTAAAATTTGTATTAACAATTAATTAATAGTTATACGATTTCTTTGGAATACTATGGATTATTTTAAATATCAAAATTAATGTAAAATATGAAAATGATTTGAAAACGAAATAATAACATAGCACGTAACTGATCTGATAGTCAGCACTAAAAACACGAATTCTTCTGGTGACAAAAAATTATCTGACCCGTAAATATTTTGACTTTTGTCAGGTCGATTCAACTCCTGCTTATAGTTCTCCATAGTATATAAACACATATTTTATATTATAATATTTGCAAGGAAATATTTAATTTTAGGGATATCTAAAGGGGTAGGATTTGCTCGTATGGAATCGAAAGAAAAATGCGAGACTATTATTCAATCGTTGAATAATTGTCATTTGCCAAATAGCACTAATAAAGAGCCACTATTGGTAAAATTTGCAGATGGTGGAAATAAGAAAAAGAATTTATATAATAAGGTAAATTTCTTTTTTTCTTTCTTCGTCTAGTTTGGTGCATAGAGATAATTTTTCTCGATGTTGTACTGTAGATACTACTTTGTTGTTTAACAATGAAAATTAACAAGTTTCTTTTAGACCAATGATAATCCAATGAAATGGCGTGACAATTCTGATTCAATGGGTGCAATTGGTTATGCATCAGAAGCATTAGCACAAAATGGCGTAGGTGGACAACACATTGTGCCATATCATAATTATCGACACATTAATCAGGTAGGATAACATTGTGATTATTATGTATCATGATTAGTATTGATTTCTACCGAATTTATTGATGAGTAATTTGGCAAATAAATAAAGTTACAATTGGAATTCGGTGATTTCTTATTATTCGTGATGCTTATAATGAGGTTCCTTCCAACTTGGCGTCAAATTAGTTTGTCATTGTAAAGAGAAAGGGCACGCGCAGTACGTGTAAACTGTTCCAACTTTCCAAAAAGTAGATCTCCCAACTAAAAATCACATATTTCAACTTACTTTTTTACTAAGACAAACTAGTTCGTGATAGTTTATTTTAGTTTGAGCTAGGCCGAGGTACTATGAGTTGGAAACATGCGCCGTAAATGCATTAACAAGTTGGTAGACATTTGGACAAGTCATTTGCAGGATTTGCGGTACCTTATGTTTTGTTTGGTATTTCTATTTATCTATTTTATTTGTTGATTTGTTACGATGCAAACTACTGATTTGATAATGAATTATTAGCTTATATAAAAAAAAAATAAATATTCTCGCGTTCCAATAGTAATTTAACAGTTCCAACCGACTCATTATCAAACTAGCCATGGAGAAATATACAATTATAAGATTCTGATAATAAAATTAGATACTGGTTAAAATCTATCCAGTAATGTCAAGTTAGAAAGAATCTAATTTTATGTTATCAAAAAGTTGATTTTGTTCATTATTATTAGTATGGTTACGGTACTACTGCAGCACCATGGTTTCAACAATATATGATACCAGCTGGTGTCGGTGTTCAAGCAGTAGACGATGCATATAATTTACAAAGTCATATGCAAGGACGCGATGGTCAAGCGGCACGCGCCATACCAGTAATGGTACCAGCTAGTGATGCATCAATGTCATATGGAAGTCACATGATTCCACAGTTAACAACACAAATGAGTGCGGTGCAATTACAACCAACCGGATCCTACCATATTCCACCACAAGTAAATTGTTGTTACAAATAATTACTTACACACAAGCAAAAATTAAACTATAAACTCTTACAGAAAATTTAAATGATGATAAAAATTGGAGAAAAAAAATAATGATAAATTTGGCATTTGATTTTAATTTTTTAATTTATTTTGATTTGTTTTTATTTGGTTTATTTTTGTTTTTTGTTTTCTTTTTTTGTTTGATTCTTCCCAAAAATCCCTGTCGCAACCAAACTCATATTTTATTTTGGAACTTAACAAGTAAAGCATGGGACAAAGTGATAATCAGGATGACAGTTTTTTAATAAAGAAAAAAACAACGTAAACACGGTTTCGGTTTTTCCATAAAACAAAAAATAAAAATTTCATATACAAATTAAAACAAAACAAACAGAAATTATGATAATATAATTAAAAAATTGTAGCTCTCTTTTATTCAACGGCCATATACACTAGTGGACAAAAGCAAAGCAACAACTTTGAAAATTGCAAAAATTGAAAAAAATCATATTTTAGGATCCGAAGTTAAAGCACATTATTCTATATCATAATCGATTAAGGAATGCTGCTTTAATTGACAGCTGAAATTATTTACTTACAACTAATCGAAAAGTTTTATTCAGCTTACATCAGTTTTCTAAATTTTTAGGTTGGACAAAAGTAAAACAACTTGCAGAAAAATGGTCAATAATTTTATTTTACTATACTCTAGGATTTAAAATTACCATACTGCCTTTTACAGACACCAACCTAAAACTTAGCGATAGATCCTAGTAACGATTTATTCCGCAACCATCGCGGCATTGATGATATGAACTTTTTCATATACTCTCACAGTAAAAGTTATTCTGTTCTTCAGTAGTTACCGATTATTTGTTTAGGTGATTTTTGGGTTGGAATATATTTATGGACTTGCTGCCTTCAGTTTTCTATCGGACCAAGATGCATTGTCATATTCACCATTGCAAAATTAGAAGATCTTCAGCCGAAAACCAAATTGTTGTAAGGTAGAAGTAGTGATTCAGTCGTTATCTTGTTGAAGCACAAGCTGTGGAAACATTTCTCAGTGGGCCTAAAGAAACATTACATCTTACTATATATACCTCGAATCAAATCCATATATAGTTCTTCTTGTAAAGAGCAGCGGACCTCCAATAATAAAGCATAATTATTCATAACTTTTAGAGTAGAGGCAATGTTTAGTTATGCACTAGTTGTATGTGAATAGATGGATGCCCGCAGCTCTTTACAATTTTAAATTATTATTTTTTTCAATGTTTGCAATTTTCAACGTTGTTACTTTACTGTTGTGCAACAGTGTAAATGGCGTTTTAGTTTTAATTTCTGTCTTTTTCTTTTCTTTTTGTTTTATTTTTAATGTTATAGAACTACTTTCCATTCCCCATTTTGCATCCGGTACCCGTTGATTCAGAACATACAAGCAACGCAGCTAGTCCTGAAGATCCTTATGGCGCTTATCAATCGGCCCAACAAAAATAATAACTTTTTTTTTGTCTTTATGTTGAGCAATGTGTATTATCATTATTATTAATTTTAATTTTTTAAATTAATTGGAACTGATTATTTAATATAAGCCGCACGTTCAGGGGCAAACAGAGGATAATAATCGAGTAAAAAGAGAATAAAAATATACCTTATTAAGTGCCATTCCAATAATATTGTATTGAAGAAGTTGTTATGTGGATTTGAATTATATTTTTGGCTTTTTTTTTTTTTTTTTGGAATACATACGTAATTTTAATCGAAGTACTATCAACACTGAATAGCGGTTTGAATTAAATAAATAGTATAATCTTTTTTTCTGTTTGTTTGTGGGTTAATTTTCTTTCAAATTAATAATAATAGAATTGTTGCAAAAAAAAAAATTATGAGATTGAGTGAAAACGAAATGAGATGAATTATGAGATATTAACATACATACATAGTAAGTTATACATATATTTTTTTAAAGAAAATTTTAATTTATTTTCCAATATACATATATTTTCTTTCCCTCCAATTTATTATAATTCGTTGTTTTGTTGTAGGTAAATTGTTTTATATGTTTATTATTGTAGTACATTTTCTGCAATTATGTCTTTATACACTTTTTTTTTCTTTTTTTGCTTTATTAAGCATCGTTATAGATCGTAGAACTGATGGCGTCGATTGCCTTAAGTGAAATATGGCGCCAACCCCGTTGGATTTATATATCCGTATTCGATTTATAGATAATTAAATGGAAATTATTTTTACTAATTAATACGATACCAGTATAGTGATACTACATTGGTGACGTCATACTTCTACGGTTTACAAGTTAATAAATTGTAATCGAGCACATGCTCGATTTTTCTATGTTTTGTAGATGTACGTACATGATATGTATGAAAAATATAATTTCATATATTGGTACTAATTATTGGATCAATGAAAAAAGACTAATTGAAACATTTCATTCTAAAACTGACAGGAAAATTGAATATAATTGAAAGAAAATATGATATCAAAATATATCTATCGTTTTTTTTTTCTTTTTTGTTCCCATCGATTTACAATTTAATTACAATAATATTAAAATATTCATCAAATATGCATATTTTAGAGACAAAGCAAAACATAACAAATTAAATAGATCGATTAATATACCTACATTTCCATAGATAAAAAACAGATTAATCGATCTTTTTTTTTATTGATGATATTGTTATTAAAAAATGTAGAGGAAAAAAAGAAAACAAAAAAAACTAAACAAAACAAAACGGACTGAAAATTGTAAAGTAGATATTTTTGATACAGTATGTTCCTAGTTTTCCTACACAAAAGAAAAAATTAATAACGTATTGATGATTGTATTGAAAATATATCTGGTATTATTATTACTATTATTATTATTATATTATACATATATATAGTATGTATCAAACCAACTAATTGCCTGGATCTGTGTAAGAAAAATGTTATTCGGTATGTTTTTTATCGATGCACTTGTTACATTAATGTCAGTTTGACACTTCAAAAGTGATACTACTCTAGATTTAATTTAGACCATATTGTAACGGAAACGCTATAAGATCTCGGTGCGCCCAACGGGTTTTATCAATGTAAGCCAGTCGAAAACGCTATGGCTAACTAGCAAGTAGTGCTAGTCAGTTTACAGCAGCTTTCATTGCTGTAAAATAAAGTGTTGAACACAACTGACTATCATATTTTCATTAAAACAATGCCTTGTTTGAAGCTGATTTTCACTGAGACAAAAGCAATCGGTGGATACTTAATGGGCGATTAAAAACAGACCAAATTTCTCTCTCGGTAACAAAACCGAATTGTTTTCATACACAGATAATTCTTTATATATTTGTATGTAGTACCAATCATACACATACATTCACAACAATAAAATGGAATTTAAGAACGATTTAGATGTAAGAAATTTATAGAATTAATAGTAATTGATTTGATTTGACTGTGTAGGTGTATGTGTGTGCACACATGTGTGCACTTAATTTGCCACAAAAAATAACCCTTTTTGAAGGGTTAATATAACCCTTCATAAGGGTAAAAATAACCGTTGCTCTAGTCAAAATAATCTAAAATTTGACTGTGTAATCTCATACTCACACAGAATTCAATATTTCTGTATATTTTGCGATTAAATAATTAATGAACGATTTTTTAATTGAGAAAATGTTGGTAAATTAAGTGTGCGTCGTTACCCAATACGTAAGGCGGTATGGGCTATGGTATTCAGGAAAATAATAATGGATAATTAATTATTATGTTCTCTCTACATATCTACATGCATACATGATAATAATATATGATGTAGGTGTGTACGTACATTGATCTTCCGATGCTGCATGAAGATATTTTTACAGCGGCAAAAATAGTATTTAAGTGAAAAACAAAACAAAGTAGCGATTTTATTTTTTGATGACGATCTTATCTCTACATAGGTAGTGGTTTAAGTACATAACAAAGAAATAAAATAAAAATTGTACGAATTGTAATTAAATATGACACAAAATTAACTGCGCGTGGACGCGAAACTGCTCATCATCAAAAATCAAATAAATTCTTCCTATTTATAACGATTATTATTAAAATAATAATTAAAATACATACTTCCAATAATGTCTTGCGCAAGCAAATCGTGTTTTTTTTTTTTTTTTTTTTTTTAATTTCTTCTTTTCTTTTTAGTACTATTATTTTACATATGTAATTATATGTATGTATTAATATAATTATTTTATTTTTAATATTTTGTTTATTTTTGTCCCAAAATATTTTCTCTATTTTGGTTTGTAAAAAATTGTACAGGAATAATTTTTGCAAGATAATAGTGGTTATAATTTTATGTTTATTTTGTTGTTCCAATTATTGATAATCACTTTTCTATAGAACAGAACTATAAACAGAATATGTTAATTATAAATTTATCAAAATATTTGCTAAAAAACGATTGAGTGATTGACTGATAAAAGTGTGAACGCGAAACAGAATTTTCTCCACAATCACTTAAAAATGCCCTATTGTTTGCATTGAAATTCAAGCGAAAAACGCAGGTTTTTTGCGCTAAAGCGATAAAGCTATTACGACATCACATTGTCGGGATGCTAGGCAAGCGATAAAGTGAAAGTTACTTTATCGCTTTCATCTAAAAACATGCATTTTAATGTAAATAATTACATCATAAATTACAATAATAAATGCAATAAAGCATCAATTTTTGCTCTTATTGCATAAATAAATAACTATTGTTTTGTTTTTGTACATTATGAAGATATATTGGTGCCATTTAATTGAAAAAAAAAAACTAAAATCGAAGAGATTGTATTCCATTTAAAGCAAAATTTATTGATACATTTATTTAACATAAATTGTAATTATATTTTTTCTTCTCTCTTCCACCCGTTTTATATACATACCATTAGCTAGTTAGAGAATACATACATGCAATGACAGACATTCCAGTGTATGTCTCCTCTCTCCTCCCAACACATATTTATTATTTATTTATATTCAATTAATTTACTGTGAAATATGGATGGATATTGAATTAAATTTTTACATTAATATTTATAGCCATTGTTTATAATTATTATTATAGTGCAATTTTTATTTTTAGAAATTTATTTATGAAAAATAATTGATATCTACCTACCAAATCTATACAGAAAACTAATCATAATAATCGACTGAAAATTAATTGAATAATTAATTCACATGAATTAAATTAGGCTAATAACTGTTATTTGTGGCTACGAAGATTTTGTTTCTTTTTGAAATTAATAAACTGATGGAACACTCAATGCTGTGATTTTTTAAATATTTTCTCAAGTCATGTATAGTAAATATATGTATGTATATTAGAGAAATGCATTTTAAATAATATATTCCGTCAGTTTATTAGTGACGATTTTTATTTATTTTATTTTTTATAATATAATAATAATAGCCATTTGAATTTTAGAAAGGAAGTAGGACTTCAATTGATTTGAAATTTTAATAACATACCCTTTTTTATATCTATTTGCAACAACAGTAGGGCATCGAAAACGGATTTATTCAGTGCCTTGTAACTGTTAAAAATTGTTTTGCAAACGTTAAAAACAACGGTTGTTGTTTACCACCGGTTGCAGAAACGCAAATTATTGTCGATGCGAGAATATAATCGGTTATTTTCAATGTATGTTCTCTATAACAACTATGATTATCCACGGACAAGATATATATAAACACAGAATACACTTTCCACGGAAACTGGCTATTAATCACCCAATCGCTGTTGAATAGAGATATTAAAACATTATTATTCAGTTGAAAACGAAAAAAAAACGTTCAGTTTTCTTAATCGTATTAAATCGATTACAAGTTCAATTATTTCATAATTGAATACATTAGCAAGTTAACAACAATCCTTAAAAATCGCTTATTTCATTTCTAAAGATAAAATTTATGGAAATTCCAAATCAATTGCTGTTGCTCTAAAAATTATTGAGCCAAATTATAATCATTTTGCTTCAAGTTTCTTATTAAAAAACCAAATATAATAAAAAAAATCGTGCCTTTTCAGAGAGTCCATCACAGGGATAAACTGAAAAAAAAAATAATAAAGAGAATAAAAAAACATATAATATACAATACATATTTTTTAATATATTTTTTTAAGTCGATGTTTTTCAAACTAACCAGAATTTTTAAAAATAAATGAAAAATAATAAAAAACGTTTTTTAGCACTATATTATGTGAATATAGAGATGTATTTGTACTGTTGCAATTTTATCTTTTTCCTTTTCTTATTATTATTATTTTTTTTTTCTTTATGTATACATTTTTCTGTTTAGTATCTATTATTTCAAGTGAAACTTCGAATGAAATTTAACTCAACTAAATGAAATGTTGAATTTCAATCGAAACTTCCAGATTATGTGAATTATGATTGGAGGTTCTATGGGTCTTGGTTTTAGCAACACAAAATACACACATGTGTATGTTTGTATGGATGGATATATACATATGGTTTAACATTGTAATAGTGCATAATTAGTATGCACCAATTATCTATCTAATGTTCTCGAAGAAAAATTAAGAAATAAACAACGGCTGATGAATTTTAAAAGAAAAATAACACTTATTATCCATATATTTATGTACTAATTCTATATGGCGTGTGCCCCGCTTTTACTGTTTCCTATTTTTGAACAATCTGCAGATGATCAAACTATTCTTTGGTCTTTTTTTAACTAATAAAAGAGCCTAGTGGTACTGCGCATGCCTACACATTCATAAAAGAAACAAGTGTTGCGGGCATGCGCAGTAACAGCAGGGCCCTTTATCAGATAAATAACAAACAATAGTTTGGTCGTCTACTGATTTTTCAAAAATAGAAAACAGTAAAAGTGGCGGGGCACATCATTTAGGATTATTACCTATATGTTATTACCACTGGTGACAGAAATCCGCATTTTGCCCATAACAACTTTGATTATTCATGGATGATAATCCGCTTATCAGAAACTGGCGATTAGAGATCTATTGATGTTGTTAAAGTGTGTCTTACCTAAATGTAAATTAGTAGCCTCCATTCATAATTTTCTTTTTTTGTTTAATAAAAAGGTAGATAAAATTGGTGTTTCTTGTTTTACCTATTTGGGATTTTACAATCAACGAAACGTACTTTTAGAGATATTTTATTAGAAACAACTTGATAGGTAATCCCGAATATATAAAATATAACACTCTCCTCACTATATTTTTCACTCTCTCTGTGTATCAATTGAATAATTAAAAAAAAAGAGACTATTATAACTCAATATGTACTCAAATTAATGCTATTTTGTTCTTTTAGTATTTTAAACCTATACAGGAATGTCAATATATTTTTAATCTTGTTTGTTTTTTTCTCGTTGAATTGTTGTTGAAATTTTTTGATTTACAGTACAAACTTAATTTGATCAAATTGATAAATGGAAACAGCAAAATGCATTAAATTTGAGTAAAAACAAAAAATTTAGCGCAAACCAAAAATTAATTAATAAACAAAGAAAATGTGTGGACAAAATTTAGGACATTTTTTTACAAATGTTAATTAACTAATAAACCAAATAGACGAAACAAAAGAAGTAGTCATGTGAATAATACATATATTTTTATATGCCTCTATTTCTCTCTTTCTCACACACACACACATAATATACATAATAATATATTGTCACGGTATATAAACATAACATATTTAGAGAAATGACTTAAAAAATGACTACCTATAATTAATTAAAGAAAACATGATTGCAAATAAAGAACAAACGAATGTCTTCATGTTTATTGTAAAAATATAAAAAAAAACATAAAAAAAAAAAAAAAATATCCGAAAGCATATTAAAATGCAGTAGGAATTAGATTTGTTAGCTTTTAGATATCAAATAGTTAGTTTTAGTTGTAGTAGTACTAGTACTTATAGTGGTTAGTTAGTTATTAAAAATAATGTATTTGTTTAGATTAAGACGACGAAAAAAAATGATAAAAAAACAAAAAAAAAAACTAAATGGCATAGAATAGTGTTTAAACAAGTAAGAATGTATGCTATAAGCATATTTAATATTACTGATAATTTTAAGAATAAGATTGAAAATAAAAATGTTTCATCAATTTTGGCTAATATATGAAGATGATCAGTTAGTCTTTAGTTAGCGTGTTTATATATAATACATATATATATATATAGTATATATAGAGTATTTAATGACTGGATAATTAATTGTACTTTTTCTGATAGAGATTTTGAACATTTGGATGAACTGAATATAATTCAGATTGTATGATTAAATTCAGGATGGCAAGGTGCAAACTTCATATTTTAGCCAATTTTGATTTATTTAGATTAAGTGATAGTTTTAAGTGAAACTGTAATAGGTGTTAAGTATAAGTGTTTTTTTCTCGTTCTTTTCTCCTATTCTTCTGTTCAATTTCTTTTCATTTTTTTTTTTTGTTATTATTTTTAAGCATGTTTTGTTTTTCATTGTCAACATGTGTTGATAAATAAAACCGTATTTGTCCAAGATGTTGTTCATATCTTTTTTATTTGAGTAATAAACCATAAATTCCTTATATTCGTTCTAAAGTTATTTAAGGAATTACTAAACAAAACTGAGGAAACTTAATTTATTCGACAGAAAAAATAAATGTCAATCAAAATAAAATTTTCCTCCTGTTAAAATAAAACGTTGCAATTTTTTATTATTTACAATAATTATAGTGGATATGCAAAGGTGGATAAAAATCCACCCTACTTTAGTCCCTTATTTAAAAAAAGGCGTAGTTTTATCACTGCTTCCTACTTTTATCAATATCTTGCTTTGGCTAGGCAAAGAAAAGTTCGTTTGATTCAAATTATGAAGAACTTATATTAAAAAGTAGAATCGACTATGCAAAAGTCAAAATATTTACGGGTTAGAAAAAAAAGAAAGTTTAATTTTCTCATACGAGCAATGTTAAAAATGTAGTCGCTGCTGATTGCAGCGCCCCCTAATGGCAGTTCGGTTTTTTTCTGGTGTTTACTCCCTATAGTTCTCCGTAATTCAAATGCATATTACATCAGTCATCATCACTACTTAAATTAGTTATGCGTATTATCGAAATTAATTGAATTCTTGAACAAAAAAAAAACGATCCACTCAATTTCAATTTTTTCAATTGATTCAGAAAATTTAAAAATCAATTCATAAATCATATTATCTTCTTATTAATTATATAATTAATATATAAAATATTTATCATATTTTCTTCTTTCTTCACTTGCATTATTGCAATTACAATTAACAACATTTAAAAGATTAGGCGAAAGTCGACGTTTGTAAATTTTCCAGTTTCCCTTTAATTTTCTATATAAAATTTGGTTTTACAGGGTTCATCAGTGAAACGAGAATTGTTTAAAACTTTGTTATTCATTAGACGTTTGAGTGGAGGCGCTGGTATTATTGATAAATTGTTAGCCACCCATTTAGTAAATATTGAGCAGTGATTGAGTACTCAACGTGCTTTTTTTGTGTCAAAACATTTTATAAAATCAGGATTCCGCAGCATGCACGGTTACCATCGATGCAAGCCATTGATTTGTCGGTACAAACGTTCCAAGAAACTGGATCTATTGTAAATTTGACACATGAAGGAGCAACCAAAACCGTTAGAACGCCGGAGAACATTGATATTGATAGAATTCAAACAGTCATAATACGTAGTCCAAAGCGTTATGCAATTAAACATGCATTGGTATTGAATATCAGGATTAAAAGTAAAGATTCAGAAAGAAATTGTACCTGTTACACCAGAAATATTACAGCGAGTAATGCGAAATTTTCGAAAACGACTACAAGACCGTGTATAGGGTAATGGTGCCCATTTGTCAAATATTATTTTTAAAGAGAAAAATGGCAAGTCCAGCTTAACAGAAAACTGTAAAAACTTTAACGTTAAATAAAAACATATGCAAATACAGTAATTTTAAATTTTCCTACTTTACTGACGAACACTGTATATGCAAACATTTTTTTAATTGAATCAATTATTTTCTTGAATCCATAAAAAATGCCGATCGATTCTAGAAGAAATAACTGACATCATTAACTGAAAATCTAAACCAGGGATTTGGAACGGTCCAAGACAAGAACTGGTACAGATTTACGACGATTTACCTGCATCGTATTTTCAATTCTTCATTTTCCAAATTTGGAACGGTCCGGTACGCCCATAACATTTCGAAATATAAAGTCGGGTAGCTAACTGCTAAACAATTAGTCAATCAAACAGAAATCCAGATGTCATTCACTATGTACCCAACTGCCGGGCAAGTTTTTTAGAAAATTTAAACTGTTGCAGAAATGTTTAATAAATGAATGTCAAAAGGAAAAGGGCATTTTCACATTCTAGCGATTAACGGAGGGTCTTTACCCAATATCAATTATCTCATAATTGATAAAGTGGAATTTACAGTTAACACGTTTTTTGTCTGAAAGTCTTTGTAAATAAAACTTTGCTAAAAACGGCAAAAGTAATTGCCGTTTGGCTGTACAGTCGCCGATTTTCTTTTTAGCTTTAATAAATGCCATGTCAAAATAAAAAAGATTTATCTATCTAAAAATCTGTCTCATACTTTAATACTTATCCTTATGGTAAATGAGCACAGTAGTTAAAATATAATATTCTTTAAATATTGATATTTCGCCAGCATTATCTCAAAGGATGCTTTAATAGTTATATATATAATAAAGATACCCAAAATCTATCTCCTGTTAAATTTTTTTTTCTTTATTGATGTTTTTTAAGAATATTGTGACATGTTTCGCCCATTTTTGAGCATCGTCAGATGAATAAATTACTATTGGCTCTTACATGTATATAATTTTTAGCGCCAATAGTAATTTATTCATCTGACGATGCTCAAAAATGGGCGAACCATGTCACAATATTCTTAAAAAATATCAATAAAGAAAAAAAAAATTTAACAGGAGCTAGATTTTGCGTATCTTTATTATATATATAATATTCTTTACTAGATAAACAAAATTTTCAAAACTAATCTTTATAATAGTTTATTAACTATAAAGATAAATATCAGTTCAAATCTCTTGGAAATTAAAATTTTTGTTGGTATAAATGAATTTATCCAAAATATTACTTAACTTGCCGACAAGTGGCAAGAAAAATAGTGCAGAACCTATTTTCGTCAAGTTCAAGAAAACTTGATAACAAGTGCAATATGCGCGTGCGTAATACAAAACTTGTCAAAAATTTACTTGCCGACAAGAAAACTTGTCAACTGTAAAATCCAACTAGTTGTACAATTTCAATCTTAAATTTCTAATAATTATTGATGGATTTATTTTCGATTTACAATAATCCATGAAAGGGCACAAAAATTTAATTTATCAGAAGTTTTATATACATATAACAAAAATTATATTAGTATTTTATGTATACGTATGTAGTATATATAAATATATAAATTTTATAAAAACTAACATGTACTTAATATCAAAACAGTGCGCAATGAAGCAGCTCTGTCTTTCCAGCAAAAGTGAAATGTGATAATATCGGATTTGTATATATATTTCAATTTTCCTGCTATGATGAGACAGCTTCTATTATAACTTAATTAGGTACACGTACACAGGTCTAAATATGATTGTAATGTACAAATAAAGTAGGTATATGACAAGCAATCACTAGAGTAACTACTAGCTCTCCTCAGAGCACAATAAATAGGTCAGCATATGTCTTATATTCACTTGACCATTACTAACAACACTAATAACATATTTGCCCGATATAAATTCGCTATCATTAGTACTCGATTCTTCTATTATTATTTCGGCAGTTTGCGATTTCCAGCATACAATTCCTTGATTGTAAAATGCAAGAATAACGCCATTTTCTATGCATACACCATTCAATCTGGAAATAATAAAAAAAACGAGGACTATATTTCCGGGTATAAATTTATTCCAGTGATGGGACTCACCTATCATAGTTTTTCGGTGGTGTATAACTTGCCAATTTTTTCCATGAGTAATCCTTACCGTGGATAGCAATTAGTCGCAATTCACGATCAACACATTGTTGTAAAGTGAAGAGAAAACCCTAAAAATCAAATTATTACACTTATTTTGCGAGCGAATATATCACAGAATAATAATGGGATAACTCTCGAGTTCCCATTGTTATTTTTTGTTTATCCACAACATCTCGAGTTTCCAGTTCAATGGCCAGTTGCAACAATTTGATAAACTGGACTTTACAATTGACAAGTTTTCTTGTCGGCAAGTTAATTTTTGACAAGGTTTGCATTACGCACGCGCATATTGTACTTGTTAACAAGTTTTCTTGGACTTTACGAAATTGGGGTCTGCGCTATTTGTCTTGCCACTTGTCGGCAAGTTTGATAATATTTTGTATAAATTCCTGTATACCAACTAAAATTTTAATTCCCAAAAGAACATAGCAGATATTTATGTTTATATTTAATAAACTGTTGTAAAAATTATTTTTTAAAATATTGTTTATCTGGTAACGAATATTATATTTTAACTACTGTGCTAATTTACCATAAGGTTAAGTATGAGAATATAATTTTTTTTTCAAAAAACTTGCCATTGAGAAACTTGCCGACAAAAAACTTGTCGACTGTAAAATCCACTTAATAAATTAAAGTATGTTTCAAGGGCACATTGGCATCAAAACTGAAAAAAGGGAAACTAAGCTACTGATTTAGCTGATTGATTGTCAACTTTCGTTATCTAAAAACACTTCAGCTTATTCATCTTATTTAGAAAGCCATATAACCAAGTTTTATATCTGCCCCTTTCTATTGCCGTAAGAATTTTCATACATTTAGTTTATTTAGCATGTTAGTTGCCTAATTTTCAAAAACAATTAAAGGCCCAACCAATCGAAACAGCAGTTTTGTACCACTTTCAACAAGTTGTCCATTAATTATGGCTGAGAGTCAATCTCGCAGCTTTGAACAGTTAAAAATAATTAATATTTCGAGAGTTCAAATTATTGATTAAATAATTAAAAATCATATAAGTAAATAATGATTATACTGTATAAGTGAAACTCACTCTGTCACATTTAACCCATAAAGTACAAAGTGGCGATTTAATTTCCAACATTTCCACTGTGGCTAAAATATAACCATCTTCAATATTCCATAATGTTATTTTATTTTCACCACAACCGGCAATTATAGTTTCACCATCTAAATTTAAAAAAAACTATCTTGTTAAGTACCTACTAATTTGTAATTTGAAATTTAAGATCTCGGTAAATCTATCATCAATTCTTACCTTCAATTGTATGTAAAGATGAAACATAATGTTCAATCGAACCAAATTCACTTTTACCATCAACGGTTTGATAATCAGCAGCTAAATGATAATGAAAAATGTGTGTTTGTTTCTTTCCTAATTCACTATTTGTTATAAACCAGCTGACGATAATTTTTGGATAATATTGTAGTACACAATACTGGACATCATCAGCAAAACTATAATAATAAAACTTATAATATTAGAATTCCATTAAAAAAAAAGGCTGTTGTTTATTTTACGTTTCATACCCTTTAATGTTTTCAAGTTGTAACACTTTTTTATCTAAACCACTTTGGCCTTTTTTCCAAAAATAAATTATAGCGAATATATCCGCCACCGGTCGTTCACGTAATTCACTTTCATGTTCCTGTGTCCATAATTCGATGTATGCTAGATTGTTGTCGGTGGAAACAACCATTTCTAATGATTCCTTAAAGGTACAATTCGCATTTACCGTTATACGTTGCACATTACCTTTGTGAATCCACATATTTTGAGCACCTAGGATACATTAACTATTAACACTTTTATCATGAACCTACATCGGCCCAAAAAGCCGATACTGACATAAAATCCAAGATGGCAACCGCCGACCAGTCCCATTAACAATTAGAAGGAAATAAGACCTTAGACATGTTAATGCATTTTACGTAGACTTGACAACAAATACTACTGTTTCAATTAGTAATTGAAAAAAAAACTGTTTTTATTTGGAAGCCAAAATTTTTAGATTTTTAAAAATTTCGATCTTTCGCTAAATAGCCATTTTGGATTTTAGTCGTACTTTTAATAGAGGGCCTCACCTAAAACACTTCCCAAAGCGGTTTGTGTCCAAAATGACACTAATAATTCCTGACATAAAACTAAATTATGTTTTAAATAAAATGATTTCAATACTTTGCCATTTTCATTTGATATATTAATTGAATGACGATTTTTCTTCGATTTTTCCGGGCTTGGGCCTGGAGTATCTGTCGTACTCCAATTTGTCAATTTATTTGTTGTAGATAAAAGTTCTGAGGAATTACTGGGATTTAGATCGGCTACTACTAACGCTGTTGCTGATGGCAGTACTGGTGTAATACAATAACGATTAGTTTCAGCAGGAGAAGGTGACAGTTCTTTAATCTTATTGTCATCTACATCGTTTTTAGAAGCTACTGACGGTTCCTTTGTACTATTTGCTTGTTTGTTCACATTATTTATTGTTGTTACTTCATACTGTTTTATTATGATACTGTCTGCTTTTTGTAATTCTTCATTTTTATCACTAGTTGGTTTGTCTACAACGTTACTATTCGATTGTTTATTATAAATGGCAAATATTGGAGATAGTGGACGGGTAACAGACATCGAAGCCTTATTTATCCATAGACTTTTCTTATGTTCCAAAGTGAGACTTGAAAAATCAGCATCTGAGACGAAATTCTGGAAAGCATCAGCGTATTGTCGATCATTAAAATTCAATAGATCATAGTTGTCATTACTATTCGATAATTTACATAAATCATTGCTTAAATCTTTCACATTGATGATGGCTTCATTTTCGCAATTTTCTTCAATTTTCTGCACGTTTTCATTCTGTGATGGTTTTGATATTTGTTGTTTCGTTACTGGTGTTTTTCGTTTTAGCTTCTTCTTCGGTAATCCTTCATGTATCTTTTTGGGAACCATACGTTTCAATGGAATTACCAGTTGCTTTTTACTTCGATTCCTTAACGAATAAATTATTTCCGAAATTAATAACGATTGTTTGCTACTCCTTGTGACTCGTTTAAAATCACCTTTTGGTAACGGTTTTCTCTTTAGCGATTTATTTTTTGGCTGTTCTTTATTTCTACTTATCAGACGCTTTGCTGAATTCTTCGTTTTACCATTATTAACTATATTATTATTTACATTGTAAAATTCAGCATTTTCTTTGATGACATCGTCAAAATGGTGTATTGCACGAAATAAAACCTTTGATGGTTTCGGAATAGAAAAATTGTAACAATTTTGACTAGCATCCATAGCTTTACTATTATTATTATTCTGTGAATCAGCAACAAAAACCTTAGGCACGGAGACAGAAGAGGTGGAAGATGATGAAAGAATTTTGTTATCGTAATCTTTTCTTTTTCCTGTTGTAGGATTTAAACGATATTTTGACCATTCGTTATTCTCACTAACTTTAATTGAATTTGATGAGTTTAAATTTCCTGCTGCCGTTGCTGTTGCCGTATCACTGCAATTTGATTTACTACTCGGTGTATCATTTGATTTATTTTTCAATTTATTGAATTGAGCTAGATTTTTGACTCTTGCCGATCGACGATTTGTAAATTTCGATATACCAGTATTCTTTTTATCATTTGGTTTCATTAATTGTAAATAGTTGCACAGTTCTCGTTTCTTCTCATTTTCTGGAGATGCGTGTAATTTACTATTATTGTGATTGATTGATAATGACTCGAATTCTTTATTTACAGACTTACAGCCACGTTGTTGTTGCTGTAAGATTTTCAGTTTATGATTTGCATCTTTTTGTTCATTGTTTCGTTTTGCGAACAAATCCTCTTCGTAATCCTTCTTCAAAAACTTATATTTCATTATTTGCATTTTACTTAATTTATCTGAAATATGTAGGTGGTGAAAAATTATGAATACCTTGTCTATTCTAGTTTACTTACCAGTTGAGTAGTCATGTTCAAAATGATGGTAATTATAGCGATTTTTAAACATTCCTTCTTCTATAGGGTACGCAATTTCATCTTCATCTTTACCATCATTACTGATGGCATCATCTTGTTGCAAACAATTTATCCAATTGTTTACTTTTTGTAATGGGCAGGGAGTACAATTTGTATCTGCCCTGATATCTTTTGCATAACAACTCCTATTACTATTACTTCTCATGTTTAGTTTGTTTGTTTTAGATAAGTTTGGGTAACTCTCACAGCTTGATGATGTTTGTGGCGTATCCATTAAACAATATTCAGCAGATATTTATTAAACAATCGGAACACTGTTAACTGAATTTTATGACTAAATTTATAAACACAGAGTTCACTATATAAATTGATAATTATTTTATATTTGTATAGTGAATATTTTTATTAGTAAAATCAAATCAGCATCGTAAATGGTAGGGGGCATGGAGATGTAAACAACAATATGTCAATTTGTATTATTTACAATTTTGTATTAAATTCTATTTTTTTGATCTAATAGTTTTTTGTTGCCTTTTAATTCTAGAATGTTTCAAATTTTTCAGTATTTCTAATGGAATCTGGGTATTCTTTTTAATAAAATAAAACATATTTAGATTTTCTAAAGTCTTGTAAATATCCATGTTGCAAAGTTTCAAAATGTAACCAATGGGATAGCAGGCGCTTATATAACGATGCAATCTGATTGGTCAGTTTATAGGTGTTTTGTTAGTCCTCCATTAAGCGTTGTATTACAAATTTTAATTTTACTGTATTACATCGTAAAATATGAATTAGATGAACTTGTTAATGAAATTAAATGAAATGTTAAATATATCAAATAGCATTTACTTGAATTTTTTATTTTCAAATTTTAAATTACGCTTCGGCTTCAGCTACATTAGTAATAAGGGAGAATTCTGTAAATTTGTTACATAATGAATTTAATAATTTAATAAGAATATAATTGTTGATACAATGATAATGTGATGCTACTGCATTGTATTTTTCATTTCTTTCCAACTTTTTAAATTGGTTCTATTCTATGTCTATTACATTACAATAATTTTGCATCCATATTTTCAACTTTTCCTTGTTATTCAATATTCAGTTGCCAGATCCTAGATGTCTCTACGAATCAAATTGCGTTATACAACATTTCCCCCTTCCGTTGTATAATTTGTTTGTACATAACAAAATGCAAATGTAATTTTAAACCAGCAAGCAAAAGCCAAAACAAAATGGCGTCGTGATATTATTTACCTTTTATGCCTTTTACGTTTTATTAATAATAATAATAAAAGAAAAAATTGTACGTGAATTTTACATGGTGTGATATTTTTGCGAATTTGTTAAAATTTTAAAAGACTTTATTTTGATATGTAAGTATAATAAAAACAAGTAAATTAGTTGTAAAAGCGGGTATGTACTTGGGTACATTATTTATATAGGTATCTATGTATAAATTATATTGTGCATATATTTTAATTTTTTTTACGATTGTTGAGATTTGAAATAATAATCAATTGTTTTATTTATTATATGTAGGTATTTATCCAAATGTAGGTATTTGGATAAATGAAATCTTTAGGTACCTATATGACAATAAGTTATTTTTAATTAGCGCCTAATATTGTCAGCAATTTGGTTAATATCGTTTTGATTTCTGTCTTTTTTTTTGGTTTTTATGATTTGTAAACGTAAATCAATCAATTTTCAGCTTCTATTCATAGTATATGTAATGCTTTTGTTATATTGTTATATATTTTTAAATGATGTACAAACAAAGTTACATATGTAATTTTTTACTCCAATTTCTAAATTACATAAAATGTATGAAAATCTATAATAAATTGATAATATTTTATTATTTATATCTACATACATTGTACTTATTATCTAATTTCAATTCGATATATAGGAAAAAATCTATCAAGTGTATATTTATAGAATTTAATCGAAATGTTTTCCAGATAGAGGTAGAATTATCATATATTTTGCAATCAATATACATGCATATATTAAATTATTAAACTCTTTATTGTTTATTCATTGAAAATTGATTGATGTAGAAGTAAAATTATTTAATTAATTGATGTTGTAGATACGTATATAATTCATCCAACCGCATCATGTTTTAAATTATTATCAAATACCTACATACATACATATAATATAGCTACCCAAAGAAACAGGTATATAGTTGTTTATTTGTGTTTATATATTTTATGCGTATATTATTTATACGTGTCTTGATCTTTCTCTTTTGGTTGTTGTTGGTACATTCCACTCATTTTAGACATGCAAGCAACCTTGAGAAAAACTTGTCTGGCATCCTTCTTGTATATTCAACTTCTTCTCCTCCACCTATGAATGTATCAATGTGTATCACACATATGCCTATGTATACTGTAAATGTACCTTTGGTTATGTATATTTATTTACTGCTACTCTGCTACTGCATACATTTATATGTAGGAATGACCAGAAAAGTCAAAATGTCAATATTTTTAAGCCTCCGATATATCGCTGTAAATTATAGTGGTTTTGTTAACTGGACTTTACAGTTGACAAGTTTTCTTGTGGGCTAACTGATTTTTGACAGGTTTTGCATTACACACGCGCATATTGCACTTGTTAACAAGTTTTCTTGCACTGTTTTTCTTGCCACTTTACGATAAATTTGGTAATATTTTGTATAAATTCATGTATACCAACTGAAATTTTAATTCCCAATAGAACAGCTGATATTTATGTTTATATTTAATAAACTGTTGTAACAATTAGCTTTGAAAATTTTGTTTATCTAGTAACGATTATTATATTTTAACTACTGTGCTAATTTACCATAAGGATAAATATTAAAATATGAGATAGATCTATTTTATATGGATATATTTTTTTATTTTGATTTGGCATTTATTAATGTCTATTGAAATTGCCGAAAAGAAAATTTGCGGCTCTACAGCTAAAGGGCAATTTTTTTCTTTAAGAAACTTACCATCGAGAAATTTGACGACAAAAAAATTGTCAACTATAAAGTCCACTTTGACGCTGAGATAAACGTCGACTACAATATGGCACAAAATTATACTAGTCTATGCCAGATATAAGACGCAAATTTATCTTTCCATTTTTCTAAAGTCAAAAACTGAACCGACTAGAAAAAAACTATTTTTGATAGATTATAAATGAAATTAATTAATTTATCAGTCTCATCTCAATTGTCCGGGTGTTCTTCTATACATCGATGTTTCAAAAATATCGATTTCAATTTCCGTCCCTAACGTAGATCTAACCATTATTGACATTATGTACATATGTATATGCTGCTGTTAAAAAGCTGCATTTATGTACTTAACGGTTACTAAATTCTTGTATCCCCTAATAAGCATCAACAAGTTAATTACAATTACTAATAATAAACATGTCAAAATGGTAGCCTAAAAAAAGTTTCGGGAATTATCAATAATGTCTTCCATCTCATTCTACAGTCTTATTCATAATACCTATTTGTATATACATATATGTCTATGGTATGTATACATATAATAGAGATGATCGCTAATGAGGTAACTGGGCAACACAAAAAAAAAACGTGGCCAACTATGTTTATGTTTACGTTTTTTTTTTTTTTAATTCATTGAAAAAAAGAACAATAAACAAACAAAAAAGTTGGATGTCATCATCATCATCACCACAACAAATTTTCTTTTCTTTTCTTTTCATATAATAACAAACGAAGCTACTTATAACTTAATAATAAAAACGGTTATTTAAGTTATTCTAGTTGTTGTTTTGTTTCTTGTCTCTATGTATGTATGTATGTATATGTATACACTTGGGAAATCATTTTTGATATTGTGTAATTTGTAGTAGTATAGTAGTAGCAGTAGCAGAGTAATATACAGTGTTGTCAGATTTTCTTTCGCTTCCTCAAGTTCATCATTTATACATACACGCCCAGGTTTTGATACGTAGTAATTTCGTATTGTATGCAGTATGCACACACATATGTATTTTATACGTACAAACACATTGTACGACAAAGTCTGTGACCTATAAGAGAAAAACACAAGAACTTTCAGATCACCTGCCGCTTCTAGTGTTTGGCTTGCATAGCCATAGCCGAGCCATGCCAAGCCAAGCTTGAGTTCATGATCGTCTTTATTTTTTTTCTTTTTGTTTGTTTGTTGTGTTGCAATTCGTTGATACAATCACAACAAGAAGAAGAGAAATTTGATTGCATTGCTTGCAATTGTCTCTATACTATATTTAATTATTATTGTAGGCATGCAAGCATGTGAGCAATTATTAAAGTTTAGATAATTTTTTAGTTATATGGCAATGTCGCATTATTGTGCCCTAATTACTATTTTCCTCAAATTGCAACTATACAAATATACTAGAATAGAATGAGATACGACAGAGGAGAAAGAGACTAGATTTGTTTTTTTTTTTTTATTACATCAGTTTCAATGCGCAATAAATTGTTGAATTAATACCTCTACTACCATTCTGATGGCTGATTTCGAAAAAAAAAAGACAGAAAAAGCAGCTTGCAGCTTGCATCAGTGAAGAAATCTCGAATTATTCGTATAGGTGAAATAGAAAAACAGGCTGAATTGATTCGTTTTCGTCTAGAGTTTATTGTAATAGTATATATACATGTATACATATATGTATGTTGTCGGAATTAACCCCGGAAGTGAAACGAAAATAGTTACGGTGAAAGCTCTCATTGCAGGATGCCAATGGTTCCAATCTTGTGGTTTTTAAACTGTTTGCTAATGAGATAGTCTAAGCTAATAAGAGATTTTTTGATTTGTTTGTTTTGTTTTTTTTTTTTTTTGCTAAGAAAATTATCCCATAACAAGAGACACATCGGTGCAACGAGGAGACACCAAAAGATATTATTTTTCAAATTAAGACTTGAAAACCAAAGTTTTTGGTGTTATGTTAAATGTTAAAAATGTACTAGACATACTCTAGTACAGATCTTACAGCCTAGTAGAGTTGTGCAATTAATTATATGGATTTTTTTATATATATTAACAGCAATTTCTATAAGATAAATATGTACGTTGAAACCGTTAGCTTCCGCCAATAAGAGTTTCTACTGTAATCTTCATAAATTCGTGTAGGAAACTCATTAGTTCTTGTTGAAAGCATGAAATGCGAATCGTTTGTTTTTTATCAGTTGTGACAGGGCTCCCTATTAAATTCCAGTTTATCTGGATTTTTACTACAAAACTTAAAAGAAAAATTTCTGCAGGCGGTTCTTTTGGTGACATTTTATATGCCCCTAATCAAATTAGGTGTTTTTTTTTCTGTTCACCTCAATTTTTCTATTCTCTTTCTTGACCTGCATTTTACTTTGTCTCCCCCAATTTTTTTGCAGTCTACCTGGAATTTTATAGCGGAACAGCTGCATGTACATACATTCAGGTAAGGTCCTTCAGACGCACGCATATCCAAGGAGCAAAAGAGAGAGAGAAATGTAAGGGTGCCTGCACATCCTTAGTTCAGTTTTTTTTATTTTCACAGATAATAATTAATAATCACAAATTAATCCTTTTTTTTTAAATTTGAATTTGAAGCAGAATTTGTAGTATGTTCATTTATTAGCAGTTCGTTAACGTTTCAACATCATTTCTACAGACAAATATGAGTTACATATTAGGTTCTTTCCAATTTCACATTTCTGACTAGTTTTTGATTAGTTCCTAATTTAATAATTGGAAACTTACAGTTGTATATTTGTTTATGATTAGTTTGTTAGTGATATGTTGATAACATGTAACCTAGCTAATAATATGATACCATATCATCAAATGGCCTCAGAACAAATCAACAAATAAAATGCATAAATAAAAATACCACAAAAAAAACATAAGATTCGGCGAATCCGGCAAATGACTTTTTAAACTGTCCACCGACATGCTAATGCATCTACTGCGGATGCTTCCAACTACTTAGTACCTTGGCCCAACTCGAAACAGAATAAAATATCACGAACTAGTAGTTAGTTGCACTAAAAAAATAAGTTGCAATATGTGATTTTTAGTTGAGAGCTCCGCTTTTTGGAAAATTGGAAAAGTTTATACGTATTGCGCATGCTCCATACAATTACAATTACTAGGTTTAAGCCAAGTCGGAACGAACCTATTATTAATTCTATAACTATTTTAAGTTATCGTTTTTTTTGTGTCTAATTCTTTTCTTGTTTTCCTCATTTCTTTGCACACATATCCATACATAAATGAGTCTAATTTAAACGGACGATCGATGTTTTTCGCTGACTTTATGATAACCTTTTTATTGAGATGGCTTGTTTAAGTTTTGTTTTATATCGTTTTAATAAAAGACAAATGCATTATTATCATTATTGTTATTGATTGTTAACATTTTATACCTTATTGATTAGGTTTATTTAATTCTACGAACAATCTATATACGTATAGGTTAATAAGCAATAATGGAGAAGTTGGGTCGTACTTCGCCCTGAAATAGTTTAGAAAGTGGAGTGTAGGTAATCAATACTGATATTAAACTAAATTAAACGTAATTATTAATGTAGAATTGAGACAAACGATAAATGTTTATATGTTTCATATTAATCGTATATATTTAGTTAAATGCGCCATAATTATGTATGTTTACATTGTAATTAAGGTGACGTTACCAATCGTGCTGTCACTGTGTATAAAGTATTATCGTGGGCTGATAAGAATACTTGATAAATATTAAATTTTCTATTTTTTTGAATAATTTTAATTTGAATCACATGTATAGGAGCAAACTTGAATCTAGAGAGATCAGGCGCAAGGTACACTTAAGTGGACATTACAGTTGACAAGTTTTTTGTCATCCAGGTTTTTGAAGAAAAAAATTGCCGTTCGGCTTTACATTTTCTTTTCGACAATTTCGATAACATTAACAAGTGCCTACCCAAAATAAAGACATATATCTATCTAAAATAGATCTATTTCATATTTTAATAGTTGTCATTATGGTAAATTAGCACGGTAGTTAAAATATTATATTCGCTACTACTAAATAAACATAAATATCAGTCGTTCTCTTGGGAATTAAAATTTTAGTTGTTATACACAAATTCATACAAAATATTATCAAACTTGCTGACAAGTATCAAGAGAAATAACGCAGCACCCTATTTTCGACTATTCCAAGAAAACTTGACAACTGTAAAGTCCGCTTTAAGAAGATTTGACTGTATTGACTTAAACTATACATAGATTCATTTTTAACATTGGAAATAGTTTATAATGATACAGAAAAACAACGATATTAATAATAATGATTTTTATCGAAAAAATGCCACTAAAATAGAAAGTGATAAAAATACAAAAGACACACAGAACACATATACAGGTATAAATAGAAAATAGAAAATAAAATGTCGTTGTTGGTGCAAAATAAATTTAACCGAATATAAACCGTTGGTTACGTGTGCGTTTGTGTTCCTATGTATTGGCATGGATGTTAAATAATTTTAATGAGGATATTGTTACTTGAATCAGTGAAAATAAATTAAAAAAAGAGAAAAAAAGACGGATGCATTCAAATATCCTTCCTTCCCTGTTTTGTTGCGCCATCTTTGGCCACTTCCTTATGTGATTATAGGCTTTGCTAAAAGGTGATTTCACAGTTTAATCTGTAAAGAGTGTGGTTTCATCATACGTTGCCTATGCATGTGTACACACAATTACTTTACCTGTCACAATTTTGTAAATGCGGAAAGATAACGATAGGCTCTTGTCAACTTGGCTTCAAACTAGTAACTGTAATAGTAAAGAGCATGCGCAATACGTCTAAACTGTGCCAACTTTCAAAAAAGTGGAGTTCGCAACTAAAATCGCATATAACAACTTATTTTTTACTAGAAATAACTAGTTCGTGATAGTTTATTGTAGTTTGAGCTGAACCGAGGTACTAGGTAGTTGGAAGCTTGCGCAGTAAATGCATTTACATGTCGGTAGACATTTTGACAAGTCATTTGCTGTATTTTATGTGTGTAGTTTGCGACTATGGAGATCTATAATAAGAAGTAGAATCGACCTAACAAAAGTCAAAATAATTTTGGGTCAGAAATTTTTTTGTCCACCGGAGGGATTCGTGTATATTGTGATAATTGCAGGTGATTGTCAGATCAGTGACGAGCTTTGTTATTGTTGCGTTTTCAAATTTTACATTAATTTTGACATCTAAAATACTCCATAGTATTCCAAAGAAACCATATAACTATTAATTAATTGTTAATAACAATTTCAAAATAAATTTTAACAATTATTTTTGTAATATATTTTTACCAAATCTTTTAGCACGTTACTGATCGTAAAATTAATAAAATGGAGAAAGAAACAAAATTATGCCCATTTTTTAAATAAAAATTGCTCTATTATATTAAATATGCATTTCTATAATCTGCGGCCATAAAATCTATGATTTTCCTTAAAAATAAGAAAATTTGATTTTATTATAAGAGCAATATTAAAAACTGTTGTCTCAGTTGGTCGCAGCGCCGCCTGACGGCAGCCCGTTTTTGTTTTTCTATTTTTCACTCCTTATAGCCCTCCGTATTTACAGCTTTTTTATTTATGCATTTTATTTGTTGATTTGTTACGATGTCATTAATGATATGAACACGAATTATTAGTTAGGTTAAAAATATTCTGCGTTCCCATAATAATTTAACATTTCCAATCTACCCACTATCAAACTAATCATGGACAAATACACAACTATAAATTTCTGATTATAAAGTTATGATATAATCAAAAACTAGTCAGAACCATCAAGTTCGATAGAACCTCATATTCATCGCGAAATACATATTTGCAGCATTTTTGTTATTGACTATGTCATCTTTCGTTTTATTCAATATAATTCGATTGAATGAATGGTTATCAAATAGAGACCTTTTTGATTATGATCGCCAAATGAATTTGATCAATTATCATAATATAAATTAGTTCGTAACCTGTCACAGTGACATCGATTTACTGCAAAATATGGCAGTTGTCTGCCTGCAACTGTACATTTTCATACATTAATAAAAGAGCAAAATAGACCAAGACTAACAATAGTATTTTATTAGTTTTCTGGTTCATTGCGCATAAAATACATAAACAGATAATTTTTTTTTATAAGTTAGAGTTAATGAGACCATAACCTAAATATTTACTATGTATTAATTTTGATATTTGCGACCATTTCACAAATTACCCGTCTAACCGCGAGAGTAGGTAACTTTTGTCTTAATTATATTGACATTTCGGTATTATTCATGGAAAAGTTTGCTTCCCCGTTCTGTCTCTCTTTATCGCGCTCGTGCGCGCGCCTTCATCTGCGTCCTTTTGTTCGGACTTTATCGGATTGGAATACAAATAGGAATGTGACTAGTATATGTGTATACTATACCTATCCTTCTTTATCCTCCATCCAGTCCTTCCTTCCTTCCGTATTTATCGACTTTTCTCGAAAACAAAGACCTACATCAATGTATATTATTTCACCAATCTCTCTCTCGATGTATTTTTTTAGTGTGTATGTATGTATATGTGCAATGTTAATGCGCCGACTCGGTTTTCACGAATAGCTTCCCGCCAAACTGGGTCATCTGTGTATAAAATGGGGCCGTTGGGTGGTTTTGGGATGGCGGTTGAATTGATTAAGGGGTTTGGTGATAGGAGCGCGAGACGTAAAAAGAGAAATAAACTTGAATTTAGGGTGACTTTATACGGAAAATAGCGACAGAGTGAAGGAAGAAAAGGAATTTGTATTGGTATTTGGAATTCTTGACATGCTGCAATGATGAGATTAGTGAACTAACATTGTAGGACATATGTTCTTGAAGGCATTGTGTCGTTAAGGGTACTAGTATTTCACATGGAAGACTTTGGAATAATAAAAAAATTTCTTAATTATTTGTCTAACATAATGTCAATATTCAATAGTTCCAAAATTGATACCAAACATAACAAAAATCTGACAACACTGCTCTCTAACAAACTGATTATCAAAATTGTTTTCGAACGCTACGTTTGCTTTCCAATCTAACAACTTCTACCACCACCACCATCATCATTATTCGTCTTCGTACGTCTGACATGACGTAAACGTACGACAATAGCCGATCGAGAGCAATTGGTTTTTGTAGTGTTTTGCGGAGACAGAAGAGAAGCGCTGCCAACATTGCCACGTAATTGTGGATCAATAAACAAATCTGTGCCCGCAAATCCCAAGTATTTTAACGCCAAATAATAAGTTTAATAATAATAATAAATATATTGTGATATTTAGTATTCTCATTTAGTTGATAAACAGTGTGATATAATTATCTAACGACTATAAATTTTTGTTGTTATTTTTGTTTAGTTTGTTTTTCGTTGTTGTGGTACTGCGACTAAACTGCAGGTAAGGTACTACTATTTTATATTTTTCGCAATTCTCTATATTGTTTATATTCAAAATTTTTAATTGTATTTTAATTTTACAAACGGAATGTATTGGAAAGCATTTTTGGTCTCGATTTCCCCCACTTGCTCTACGCAAGTGTTTTGCTGCCACTCTTTCTGGGCGTCCATATTTGTCTCATTTTTTTTTTTTATACAAAGCTGCAGTTTTTCGTATTGTTTTCTGCATTAATTGTTTGTAGTTTTTATGATATAATTCATCGTATTAAAAGATTTTACTCTTACTTTGAATGCTTTGATCTAATTTATTGAAACAAATGATTTTCATATTTTCAACTACCAGCTTTCTCATAGTTGACTATTCGTCTAATAGATGTCCGGCTGAGTACAATATGTTTTGTTTAAGCCTTCATTATGGGCACCTAAATAAAGTTATTTAATTTAAGCGTTGAAATCATTTGGAGAAAATATCACCTTTTTTACTTTTATGTGTTAAGTTTAGCGTAACATACTTTAATTACTTGCAAGCATATTAAAATCTTTGGTTATAAATCAAGCACGTGTATCATATTTGATTATTGCACGGTAATATACAGTTTATTATGAATAATTTCGGAGATTTTGATAATTATAATTCTGTATCAACATGTAGGCTATGCAATTTTTTAAGAGTGTAACAAACAGTATAAATATTTTAATATAATTTTATTCGTTATTGTTTCCGATATAAAAATGACAATCGTTGATAAATATCGCATTATTTTACTGTAAATAGGTATTATTTTCTACGTCATTTATTCTGGTCGTTTTCGTATACCTGTATATTATACAGTGCATTGATCTTAACATACATAAATGCAGTATTTAACGGTACAATATAATTAATGCCAAATTAAATTATAAATTTCTCAAAAACAATGTGTAAAGTATGCAGGCTTATTTATCCTATATTTACTTGAAAAATGTTACGATTATAATCTTCACGATAATGATATTATTTTATAATGGAAAATTTTAAACGCCTTCTATTTTCAGTTATAATTATATTCGTATCATATTGTATTGTCGTTTCAATGTGTATCTATTTTTAATTTTTCGTGATGCATTTTTTATGTAGGTGGATGGGTCGGTCGGAATAGGCGGTTAGCTTAGCTAGCACCAATCAGTCACTTGAATTTTTACCACAAAATCAGCAACAACAAGAATGTTGTTGCCTAACTTTGAAACTATTTATATCTATGTACATATGTATTCCGCCTTATTGAAATTACATGTAATTTATTGATTGTATATGAAATGTCCCGTAAATGAGTTTCTATTAAATATTTTGAGTACAAATGTAGCTGTGACATAATAATGGTTATAATTTTTGTTTGTTTGTAACAAGCATGTAGATATATACACACATGTATTAATTCACCAGGTATCTAATAATAATGTAAAAATACATCATATTGATGTTGTTAATCAGTGATTTAGTTTATCAGTAAAAATTCATCATTTTGAGCTACCTTTAAGTAGGTACATTTCATCATGATTGATTGGAAATCAATTGTACACAGCAAATTCATTTCTATGTAATTTGCGTGTAATTGCATATTGCTCTTGTTTTTTTTTTAACTTATGGAGGACTATAAGAGGGGGGAACCGACTGTTTAAAACCCAAAATATTTTCGGGCTTGAAAACGCCGCCCTCAATGTGTTCGCGGCGACAAAAATGAGTTAGTTTTGACCGTTACCATTGGCGGAGTATACTTTGTTTATGTCTTGTTTTTTATGTTTTAATTTTCATTTAAACTTAATTTCATTATTTATATTATCTCGTAACGATAATATATTATATATACACAGACAGACGTTGTTTTGTTGCGGGGGTTGCAAGACTGGGCTGCAATCAGAGAATAAATTAAAAATAGGTTATTTACGCCACTGACCGTATTAATATTAAAATTGAAATAATTACATAATGACGCTTATTACGGCTTAAATGAAAATTGATTTGTTGTATTAAATAGTCCGATAATACAATCATAGTTTTAATTTTTCATATCAAAATCCACGATTTCCCTTAAAATTTAGAAAATAAAATTTCCCATAAGGACAATGTTAGATTATGTGTACTAGTCTATTCCAGCGCTACCTATTGGGCGCTCGCTTTTTGTTTCTCGTTTTCTCTTCCTTCTTATAGTCCTCCATAATTTAACTATACATATAGCGTTAAGTAATAATTATTGCCAAAAAATTAAATTACAAAAGCAAAAAATCAATTATGTTTCAGATCTCTGGCTGGCTGGCTGGACTGATATGGAGCACTTGTGATGATGCGCGTCCCCACCCTCTCCGAGCCGATATTTAATAACGTATTTCCTACCTATAAAGTGCCTCAACAAGAGTCAGCCATGCGGGGCCGCGCACCCCAATCAGTACAATACGAAATGTTTCGGACACATCGGAAAGGACGAGTCAACTTTCCAATATGTGTCTATAACGTTCTATCATCGTCATTACCATTAATGATGATGGAAGACGTTGATTTATCTGTGATATATGGCTCCAGTTGTTGCCCCGTTTATGACGTTGGCCTCAACTTTAATATTAAGCTGCAATCTGTGACCGATAATTGTCTTCTGAATTATGTTACCGTACCAAAAATACAACGTAATGGCCATAATTTGGTCACCTACAATAATTTAACTAAAACAAACGTAGATAGCGATAAGTTAGATGTTAGTAGTATGCTTGGTGCTCTACTCCTCAGACAAGACATTCCCAATCAAAAGTCTGACGATCTCGAAGTAGTCAATCACTTCATCGTACTGAAAAATCCATTTGAAAGCTGCAATAACAACGACAATGATGATGTACCTTCTTCTAATGAAGATTTTGTCATGAGCAACAATTTAATGACAACTTTTCATAATAATATTCCAATCAATTCAGTTCCTCTAAGATTACGAGGTGGTGGGGAAAGCTCACTTAGTACTGGTACTTCCGGTTGGGGAACACCACCATCTCAACAAAATAACAATAACAATGCTAACAAGCAACAAACATCAAATGGCCAACAACCTCCGACGTCTCAGTCGTCGAACAGCGCATGGCCACAATCTGGTTCTAAACAACAACAACAACCACCAACACATAATAGTAATGGACAGACTGCTAATCCACCATCTGCTAATAACAACAATGCCAATCCTAACAATAATACTAATCAGAATACTGCCGGACAAAATGGATCGGAAGATACCACCAAACAACAATTACAACAGTTGAATAATATGCGCGAAGCGATTTATAGCCAAGAAGGCTGGGGTGGTCAGCATGTGAATCAAGATACCAATTGGGACATTCCGGAAAGCCCTGAACCGGGAAAAGGCGAAAGCTCAGGCCCACCGGCATGGAAACCAAATGTAAATAATGGCACCGAACTATGGGAGGCCAATTTGCGTAACGGCGGACAGCCCCCACCCACGCCCCAACAAAAGACTCCCTGGGGACATACACCATCTACAAATATTGGTGGAACCTGGGGTGAAGAAGATGACACCACTGATAGTTCAAATGTATGGACTGGTGTTCCGAATAATCATCAGCAGTGGGGCGGCTCATCGAATAATAATACAATGTGGAGTGGGGCGCCGGGAGGTAATGCTTCCGGGTGGGGTGATCAACGTGGTCCGAATGATCCGAGAGCTGCTGTTGCTGCTGCTGCTGCAGTAGCCGCTGCTGCTGGAATGGATAACATGCGACCGGATTTACGTGGCGGCGTTGCTGCTTCAGCTTTGGATCCCCGACAACTTGATCCACGTGAGCAAATACGTCAAATGGCTGGTGGTGATATGAGAGGTGATCCGAGAGGAATTACTGGCAGACTTAATGGTGCAGGAGCGGAATTTTGGGCTCAATCCACACCACATGGTGGCCCAGGCGGTATTCATCACCAAGGCAAAATGCCCACGGGGCCTGGGAATACTGGTGGATGGGAGGAACCTTCGCCACCATCGCAAAGACGCAATCTACCAAATTACGATGACGGTACATCCCTCTGGGGTAATCCTCAACCAGGATCTCATTGGAAGGATAACATGCCATCAGGTATTGGTGGTATGGGTAATCGTGGCGGTCCACCTGGTATGGTTCCTGGACGTAAACCGGAGACTTTATGGAGCGGTGGTGGAGGAGGAGGGGGAGGTGGTGGCGGTGGCCGTAATGGTTGGGATGATGGTGGCCCGACTGGCGGTTGGAGTGACGATCCTACCACTTCGTGGACGAAACAAAGACCGGGAGCATTATGGGATGGCTCTGAATTAGATTGGACTCATAAGCCACAAAAATTACCACTGACAAAAGAACAAGTTTGGAATTCGAAACAATTTAGAACACTACTCGATATGGGCCATAAAAAGGAAGAAGCAGAAAACGCTTTATTACGTGCGCGCGATATGAATTTAGATGAAGCGCTGGATTTGTTAGGTGGTAGTCTTCGTGTTAGAGGAAATGATGGATGGGGTAGGCACGATGATCATTTCGACCATTCACAATTTTCTGGTGGTCAACGTGGCTATCCTGGCTTAGGTGGTCCAGGTTCTAATCCATTAGGTGGTGGATTTCCACCTGGCAGTGGTGCAGTACCTGGTCTTTTGAATAGTATGACTGGCACAGGACAAGCTAATGGGTATGATTTGATTTAGGTCTTTCTTTTATTTATCAGTTATACTAATTTGTAACTTTTCTGATCTGCTGCTCTCTATATAGATCTTTGATCAACAACATTTCACCAGCTCTAGTACAAAAAATGTTAACCCAACAAGGTGGCGCTGGCGGTTTAGGTGTCCAAGGCCTTGGTGGATCTGCCACTTGCCGTCCAATGCAAACACAAGGACCGCCTTCAACGCAACAACTCAAAATGCTGGTGCATCAAATTCAAATGGCTGTACAAGCTGGATTTTTGAATCAGCAAGTACGAATAGCATTGCATTATTCGGTTTCAGTTAAAATGTATTGTGGACGTTATATAATTTCATTGATTTTCAGATTCTGAATCAGCCATTAGCTCCACAAACTTTAGTTTTACTTAATCAACTTTTGCAGCAAATTAAAACTTTGCAACAACTTGGTCAGCAACAAGCCGTTACACAATCGACTAAAGGCGTAAACAACAATACCTATTTGCAGTATTCATTTATTATATCAAAGACTAAACAACAAATTTTAACTCTTCAGGTATTGCAGCGTATTTTCTGTTAAAATTGGCGTTCATTCAGTAATTGTCTGTTGATTACAGAATCAAATTCAAGCTCAGCAAGCGCATTATGTCAAGCAACAACAAGGAATGGGTTTCGATTCATTCAAACCGAATCCGATTCACGACTCGATTAGTGCATTACAGGGTAGTTTTGTGGATCTTACATTGAATAAGGATCCTGTAAGTATTTGTTTTATATAGGCGACTTGCACAGGAGATTTTAATTAATTAATTTGATGATTTTGTTTATTAGAATCAACAACAATCTAGACTTAATCAATGGATTAATAAAGATAAAGATGAAAACAATGAATTTAGTAGGGCTCCAGGCTCTGTTTCGAAACCAGTAGCTACCTCGCCAAGTATGGCTCCATTAGGTCTCTCTCAGAATGATGGGTAAGTAATTTTATTTTTGTCAACTATAATTCGTTAACCTTGTTTTTTTTTTTTTTTTTTCTCTTCTTTTTGATCAATGAGTAGATTATGGTCTAGCGGCCCATCGGGTGATACAGGATGGCCCGATTCAAGTGTTGCTGATACATCAAATGATGTTAAAGACGCACAATGGCTGACAACTACTCAATCTGCCCAGGATGATTTAGTACCTGAGTTTACACCTGGCAAACCCTGGAAGGTAACTATTAGTGTAATTGTCTTTGGCCAACGAAACTGCAAACATTAAGGTTGAGTGGCTGAGATAATCTGAAAAACCGTTTCAGTTTATTTTGTCTTTGAAAAGAATCATTTTAGTCTCTGTATAATGCCAAATTTGTGTAAAAAATTTATCCAATTTTTTTACCCTTTATTTCGTTCGCATGTATTCAACAGTTCGCTAAAGTGGATTTCACAGTTAACAAGTTTCTTGAAGAAAAACCCTGCCGTTTGGCTTTATACAGTCGCCAATTTTCTTTTCGATAATTTCGATTACATTAATAAATGCCAACGCAAAATAAAAAAATATATCTATTTAACATAGATCTATGTCATATTTTAATACTTATAACTTAACATAATACTTATGTTTATGGTAAATTAGCACAGCAGTTAAAATATAATATTCTTTATTAGATAAACAAAATTTTCAAAGCCCATTTTTACAGCAGTTTATTATATATAAACATAAATATCAGCTGTGCTCTCGGGAATTAAAATTTTATTTGGTATACATGAATTTATATAACATACTACCAAACTGTTTTCGATTAGTCGAAGAAAACTTGATAACAAGTACAATATGCGCGTGCGTAATACAAAACTTGTAAAAAATTGACTTGTCAACTTGTCAGTGGACTGTAAAGTCCACTTAAAATGTGATAATCTGCTTTAGAGAAACTTTGAGACGAGCCACATAGTAGCTTACCAATTACAAGCATGTAGTATGTAATTGGAGTTTTGCTTTGTTAATAAGCTAATAGAATGAATAAGGGACAAGGTACTCAATGAATAATACCATGACAAATATACTGTCATACTGTTTAGTCTGCGTGTTAAGGTGACTTCCATTGTCTGAAACTCAATATTACGAAATAAATATTTAAGTCTCAGTTACTTCGATTGCATGTAGAGATCGAACATTTGACACGAACGTTTCATATTCACTTACTCTGTCAGGCTTCAAGATTCTAATGTTTTTCGATTCTATTTCTAGGGTAACCAAATGAAATCGATTGAAGATGACCCAACTATTACACCTGGCTCAGTTGTTCGTTCACCGTTGTCCGTTGCCAATATCAACATAAAAGACAATGATTTATTGATTAATAAAAGTCCACCAGTATCAGATACAGTACAATCACTTAGTTCATCAACATGGAGTTTCAATCCTCCAGCTTCTAGTGCTCTTGCAAGGTATAATTTAATTGATTTGTTTCACAACTGATTTAAAGATGAATTTGACTAATCTGAGCTTTTTTTTTTTTTTTGAAAGTAGTACGACAGTAGCCGCGGAACTTTGGGCAGCACCGAAATCACGTGGTCCACCACCTGGATTATCAGCGAAAGGAAATGGTGGCGGCGGCGGTGTAGGTGTCGGCGGTGGATCATTGGTAAATGGTTGGTCATCACAATTGACTGGTTCCGCTCCATGGGGTGGTACTTCAAATGTAACTCCCAGAAATTCTGGCAATTGGGGAGCTTCAGCTGTTGCTGCCACAGCATCACAATGGCTCGTTTTGAAAAATTTAACCGCACAAGTTAGTAATTCAGTTGTAATCTATTTATAGAAATAGTGGCCGGGTCGAGAGTTATATAAAATATTTATCTTATGTAATTTTATGTAAATTAAAAGTAGTATTTGCAATACTGCTGTAGAATTAGATAGGCAAAGTAACGTCTATCGTTACGCTTGCTAAAATTGTGTTGTGCGTAGTGTTAGAAACGATTATAATACACAACAGAAACTGCTAATAAATTTCTTATAACTGCAGCAGAAAATTCTGGCAGATTTTGCAGAATCTAGAATCAACAGTTAACAAGAGTTAACTGAAATTATTTAAAAAAATAGTCGGAAATCGCAGCAGGTTAATAAAAAGCCAGATAATATTCCATGTTACAACGAATATTACCATAAGTTTACATAAATGTCATTGCTAATTGTTACTTGACACATTACTAATCTGTAACAATTAAGATTCAGTTCAACCTTTTTTTTTCCTTCTTTTATATATATTTTTTTGTTACTTTTAGATTGATGGATCAACTTTAAGGACTTTATGTATGCAACACGGTCCATTGTATAATTTCCATCTTCATTTACATCAAGGTTTTGCTCTTGCCAAATATTCGACGCGAGAAGAAGCTATAAAGGTAAATATGCTCAATTTGGGTGGTTGCAATTACATACGTCTTTTTATTTTCGAAAATTTACATGATTATAAAAACGGATCCAATTTATGATATTAGCTGATTCGGAATACACTTTATTATGATTTAAAAATGTTATTCAGATATTTGAGAAATAGTGTACATAGTTGCTTTAAAATATTAATGTAAATGCATTTCTCCTTTCAGGCTCAAACTGCTTTAAACAATTGCGTACTTGGTAATACAACGATATTGGCGGAAAATCCCACCGATTGGGATGCGAATGCATTGTTGCAAAGCATAGCTAATCAGCAAGGTGGACCGTCAGGCAGTTGGCGTAATTCAAACACGAAAACAGGTATTCAAAATGCTTAGCAATTACAAATTTTCAGTATTTTAATGTTTGGCTGTGATGATATTGATCATGATGATGATGATGATGATATTAATGAGCATGTACGTTGAGGGAAACATTTAATAAAATAAATAAATGAGCAAACCTGAATCGGTTTTGTTGGTCATCCAATCAAATTTTCTATTTTCCTGTGAAGAAATTGTGAACAATCTAAGTTAATCATTTATATTTTTTTGTGATTCAAATTTAATTTATTTTGGAAGATTGCATTTCGTTTTTCTAACTAACATTTGTTATGTTTTCATATCGGGGATTGATTATTAATCAAAATTTTCTTTATTTTATATAGTTTATGTACTTAAATTTCAATTTAAGTTGACTCGTTATTATTTGATACACATTTTTTTTTATTATTATTGAAATATTAAATATTTATTTTTTTCTTAGCTTTATTTGTTTTTTTAAGTTTTTTTTTTTAATACCAAATTTCTTTTGTACTAATCTAATATATAGCCAGCTAAATGGATTGCAATGGTACCAAATAAATACTGATAACAAATATTAATAATTAAAACCAGGTGGAGACACATGGAGTACCGGCTGGTCAAACAATCCATCTAACTTATGGGCCAACGCGTCCCTAGATTCTAATGATACAGCACGAACAACACCTTCCAACCTCAACTCATTTCTGCCCAACGACTTGTTGGGAGGCGAATCAATGTAAACATTGATATTAAACAAACACTTCTGCGTGTTTGTCTTCTCTTTTCTGTTTTTGTTATCAAAATTGTGGAAGAGGACAAAGGATATCGAAAGAAAAAAAACATCATCACTATTAAATTTTGATTCATGATGTAGGTTACGTTAATTTTTGTGATTTAAAATTACAACAAGTATTAGGGTACTTGCTAATTTCAGAGAGTGTATTTTTATGTTATATTCTAATTTAATGATTTGGTCAGAAGATGTATATGTCTTGGGACGGGGGGATTTTTTTTTACTTTGTGTACTTGCGCGCATGTTTTTTAACGAAAGCTCTCCGTACGTCTGTATACGTCAAGTTATTGAAAAATCTACGAAACAGAATTGTACAATTTAAGTTGCCATTAAAAAAAAAAAAGAAAAAGGAGAAATTTTTTGTTGATTTTGCGAGCTATGTTTGTATTTTTCGTATATCATTATTATTGATATTATGCATATTAAATGAAGGTGGTGTTAATATTTGGTTATGTGCAAGTGCCATTCTCTAATTTCATGGAAATCTCTGTAATACAAAATAAAACTAGTCTTAACTATATTAGATTTTAGCAGGAATACATAATTTCTTCCAAAATTATTTCGTATTATGTAGATTTTCCACATTGATGAATGAAGCATTTATATGGCGGATTCGATTCAAGTTGCACATGCCTACTTTACAACTATTATCATTAAGTGGTGGAAACCCCGAAATCTAGCAAACTGTTGTTGTGTACGTCATGCTCATTCAGACTGGACGTTCATGAATCAATAGACAAAAAGGAATTCATTTTGGAAGCTCAAACGAAGTTAAATGAAGTTTTTTTCACTACAATATACTATAATATTATATCGCCAGTACCTCAGTTTTGTGTTGTATTGACTGACAAAGTTAAAAAAAAAAAAAAAAAAAATAAGGAATATGATGGAACATCTAGTCTGAATGTGTGATCCTGATTTGAGACTTATATGTGGTAAAAATGTGTTGTTTATTATTTGTATTTTAATTTTTCTCCATGTCTGTATTGTACTGAGCTCAATTTTTGTTGTTTTTTTTTACGCACTTAAAATCGACACATTATTAATAGTATATAATAATAATGAAACAAAACAAGAAATAATAAACAAAATATGAGATGAAACTCGAACTAGTCCTATTAAAGCAAGGTATAATAATAATTAATTATAATTAATGATAATATATTGTATAATTGAAGTATATAATTATATATGACCAAAACTCATAATTACATTTTATAATATATATTTTGGAGCTCTTAGAGAGCGTTAGCCTTTTCTCATATTTAGATATTTTCCTATATTATATTAACACTTTTAATATTATATATTAATAATGTTGTTTTTAATTGTTTAATCATAATAATATAAAAAGTACCTAAGTTATTTAATATGTAATAAGTAAATACGTACGGTGATGATTGTGTGGTTAATCTTTTCGTGGCATATATTCCCATCTAAACTATCGTCAACTTTTATTAATACGTATTTTTTTCTTTGTCAACTACGCCGGAGTATATGTGACGAAGGTGCTACTTCATATAGTGATGCAATTTGTGGTGATCGAATTCGTTAAATTTATTTATATAAAAAAAATACGAAAAAAATCGAAAAAAAAATATTGTAATAAAAGAAACGACAGTGTCTGTCATGGAAACTCTTATTATAATTCTTACCATTCATATATGTATGTCATAAAATCAATATGATGTACATACATGCGAGTATAGGAAAAGGGCCGTCGTCCAGATCCTATTACAACTATTACTAATAATACGTCAAACAGTATTTCTTTTCGTACAACGTAATTCGTACACTCAAACGGGATAATCAATTAATATTATAGTCTAATACCATAACAGACACTTCTTTTCGTTACCAACGACCCCCCACCCCTCCGCGTTGAACCTGTGATGATCTCCTTTTAACTTATATATCAAATTATTCATACAAAAAACAAAAATTTATGCGTATGGTGATATTTATAGGAATAATTGTTTTTTGCAATCAAATTATTAACTATGTGAACAATGTAAAGGAAAATTGAAAAATGCCACATACAGATACACTCCATAGTCATACATTAAACACACACACACACAATCAGTTCTTAGACTGCACACACGCTAAATATAATTAAATAATAAAATTAAAAAAACTATAAAGTATTCTTAGTAATTAAATGAAAATTAATAAAGAAAACGTTTTTAAAAAGATATGAAAGATCACTATATCGTTCTAAACTAATAATAATAATTAAATCTATATAATATACATTACCCTAATAATAATAATTATAATAAATAAATTAAATTTTAAAAAAATAAAAAAACGAAAAAAAAAATGTATTGTCTTAAAAATGGATGTGTTTTTTAGGTTGTAGGGAAATAAAAGAACATTTTTTTTTTTTTTAGAATCTTATTGTACTACTGTGATGAAATTACAATTAATCACGATTATTATTATTATTATTATTTAATACTTGATCATTAAAATACATACCTAGGCATATAAATGTGAAGACGATAAGTTCGTACGATTGATTTTTCATTTGTTTTCGATTCATTCTTTTCAAGTTAATTTTGAACATTTTGAACAAATCAAATGGCTATCCGAGTAGATGGAAATTTTACATTTTATTCCTCACCAATTAAAATTAATTTATTAAAATATAAATGCTCAATCAATCACTAATTGAATCAATGCAATATATACTAATAATATGTAGGTAAAAATAAATATGTTTATGAATAAACATTAACTTCGTTCCATGTAATGGATATTATTATCGTCAGTGGACGGTTATGATTTTGTGTAGTCTGTTATTTATATTATGCAAATAATTGTGCAGTTTAAGACTTACGTTCAAGTGGAATAGGGGCGCAGAATCAGTACCATTTAGAGACTGTAAGATTACCAAAAGACTTTGAATTAAAGCTATTATCGGCCATGGTTGTGCGCATCTCTATAATTTTGACATCTATTATATGTATTGCGCAGAATCGGTAAGCGTCCAGAGAATAATAATATCGTTCATTGTGCATGGAACAAGGTTATTTTTATCTTGTATGCTACTGATAAATGCATGTATTATTATTATTGTCATCAATTGAAAGTTGCTTAATTTAACAATTATTATTATTATTTCTGTGATGTAAATTGTCGCGAGCTACAATTAATTATTCTCGTTCGTTTTTCCAAATGGGCAGCTTTTTGTTGTTGCGAATTATTTTTCTAGTCCACTCCCTCCCCACCCCTGTCTTTATCTTTTTTATTATTTTCCATTTCCATCTGCAGAAAAAAGAAAGTTACCTAAATAATATTGAAAAAAGAAAAAAGAGACACGCGCCGCCTGCCAGTGTGTGCGTGTTTATATTAAAATAAAATAAAAAGACTGATCCAAACAAATTTTCAACTGGTAAATAATAATAATATAATTTATTATATATTGAGAGAAAGAGAGAGTAAATGCATTTAATTATAATTACATAATTATCTATACGTACATTTTAAGTTTTGTTAATGTTCAAAATAAACTTTGGGATAATCGTTGGACCGCGATTTTTCATTTTTTCGTTGCTGCTAAGAAGATTGATTGAAGAATAATAGAATGACGGTAGTGGTGGAGTTGAGAGTTGATTTCAGTGTTTCTAATATTGTACTACAAATGTTCGAGATAGCGCAGATTAACTTATTAACGAGGTCATTGCAGTGAGCGCCAAAACATATCCATCAAAATTTATTGCTACATACTTCCTATATGGAAAAAATTGAAGAGAAACACTTTTTCATACTTTCTCTTCCACACAGCTGTCCTATTTCTTCTTCTAGCATCATTGTGTCTTCTTAGTATACGAATTAAAATTGGACTAACAGTTTTATTAATAAAGTACATAACTGTGCTGTGACTTTTAAGTGGCTTTTTTAATTTTTAAACAAAAATTAATCGTAAATAATTTCTTTTGTTTTTTTTTTTAGTGTAAGAAATGTCCGTTTTTATGGATTAGATTTCATTTAAGTCATATCGTGCAAAATTAATGGAACAATAATGTAACTTATCAAAAAAAAGCATAAAGGACAAAGACGAGAAATCATTTTATAAATTTTATTTTTTATTACAAAATTATACAGCAGATTTAATCCAGAAAGTGACGAAAAAAAAAACGGGCGTTTGTTTATGAAAAACTTGTATTAGTAATTAATGAATTAATTAATGGTGCAAATTTAGGGTTGATTTTCTTTTATCCGAACGTTTTACTATTTAATAGTGTCTAAATCAACAAACAGTAATGAACTAATTAATTTAGAATTTAGTCATAAAGAAAATATAACCCTGTCACGTTCCAAAAGAGAGATATATACATATACTTACATTATTTAGTGTCTCTTATTGCCAATTTTAAATCTTAGCGTATCTATTATATGTATTAGACTTAATAGGTATTATGATATTAATTATTAGTATTTTAAGGAATGAAATGTTTTTGTTTCTTTTTTTTTTTTTGGTAGTAGGGATATATTGTGTGTTCTTATATTTTTAATCGGGACAACCACAAAACTCTGAATCATACATACACAAAATATTTAGATTTACGTATTATAGTAGGCTATATAATCTTAACTTGCATCCTAACACACGCACACACATTTGCACTTGCCTACACATACACGCCAATAATTAATCCACCACAAAATATGATTTTAGAGATTCATCAATGTAGTTTTTTTCGATCAATCAGACTTTGAACTCTCCAAAATGACAAATTTTTCACAGACTGAAATATCTAAAATATTTTAGGTTCCCTTTTAGATTTAAGATGCAATTCTTTCGGAATTTCTATCGAAACGAATGATCTTTTTTGTGCCACAATTTGTGTCGATATACTAGGAGAATTGCCTTATTATTATATATGTAATTCCATTTTATAATTTTCAGTTCGTTTGGCAGTTTTTCCCCCAAATAAAAAGAGATACAGTATCTTTTTCTTTCTTTTTTTTTTGTTAATTAATAGAATACTACTACATAATTAATAAGTAACTGCCAAAGTAAGCATTGTGATCTTCAAATTAAAAATTATTAACTAATATATATTATACATATTATATGCATATTACAATAATATATATTTTCTTGATTAGAAAGACTTTAGAAAATGAACAATTATTTTAATTTTGTTGTTTTCTCGCTTAATAATTATGTTCCACTTTTAAAAGTAATAATTTTTATTACTTAATTGTCTGATATGCGTACCTTTATAATAATAATAATTCATAATATAAATACATATTTATTATTAAGAGTATTGATAAAAAAGTATATATAAAAACAAAAAAAAAGCAAAAAAATTAGGACAAAAACTTATAATTAATTATCGAGTCATTTACAACAGTACATTATAATACAGTAATATGTAATAGCATTGCACACCTACACACATACACAAACAATGCGCAGTGTCAATGTGTCTAAAAATATAACACTTTTTAGATCACTCACATAGATACATATTGTATGTAATCTTTTTAAAATTTCTACAAAGAGCAGAAAAACCTTTGTTACCTGATTCTTTGCAATACATTATTTTATATATTCGAAAAAAAAAGCAGCAACGAAAACTGTTGTATGTACAATCCAACACACACACACACACACGTTATATATATATATATATACTCTCTAAAAACACAAACTACTACTACTACAGTACTATACCAACACATACATACGTAAAAGCATCCATAATCCATAATATTAGAGTCAATATCTGTTTAAGTGTGTCTATACGTACGCGAAAAGCTGTAAAAACGTTTAGGAAATTGGAATAATTTTTTTTTTTTTTTACAGGAAAATATTTTGTACGTAAGCACAAAAACATTAATTTTGTAAATATATGACGTAACACAACAGATTTGACAGACTATCCCACAATTTTCTTAATCCAGCATTTCAATTAAGGCAAAATTTATGTTTTGAATTATATATGTACTAGTATTGAAATTGGGCATCCAAAATCCAGGCACAGCCCTTAATGCTAGAATAGGCAAAAATTTGTGATATTTATAACAACAGCTAGAATTTGGTCTTGATTCTACAAACAGCTATTTTTACTAGTTAGATTAGGTCAAATTTAAGATTTAGATCCATACAAATTATATCGTAACTGTGCAAATTAAATTGCACCTTAGGTTAAGTTTCACCTAATTTAACTGATGCAAAAAAGTCGTAAGTTTGTATACGCTTTCACAGCTTCTTCACTTATCTGTATTGACACACCGTTTAATTTATACTAGCATCACTACCTACCTGGTTAAATATGATCTGTCAAAATAGATTCACACATCAAAATGATACGCGTCTTAACTAAAGAAACAGTTAATCTATTTTTTATTTAGCTAAAATTTTGACGGGAAAATTAAGCGACAAAAACAGAGACAGTGATTGAGGGATAGAAAGAGAGAATTGATTTCTTTGTTAGGTTTACAGTATTTGTGATCAAAGTGCCACTTGTGTTTTCAAGTATATAATAAATATATATTTAATCATTGCCACTAAGTAACTATAATATACATATATAATAATAATAACGAAATATATAAAGTAAGAGAATTATTATATTATAAAATTTAAAAACAAGAAAAAAAACAGTCATTTAATTAGTTAAATACATTAAAAAAATTGCAGACTTCTATTAATATGCGGCGCCTGCTATGCAATGTAGGTCAGTATTCTTCATTTTTCAGTTCTCTGGTGATTGGTAGATTTTTAAAGATTGTTGTACACAAACAAACTCACATCGTAGACACACACATGTTTAATATTACGTTTCTGTCCCGATCGATTTTTTTATGTATTTTACAATCAAAATAAATCAAATTTTTTCAGTTTTTTTCCAAAGATTTTATTGCAATAATTGCTAAAACGACTGGTTTAATAGTATTAAGAGCAAAAACTATGTTTTATTGCTCACAAGGGAAGTTTCAACGGGACGGGTAATATGGTAATGATCGTTGCGAGCAATGAAGCATTTTTTTTTGTGCCCGAATTGTGAATGTTTTACAACTAAAACAAATTTGTCTTAAAATTTGGCCTTCATTTGTAAAATTTACAATATTTCTTGTTATCAAATATTAATCTCTTGACATATAAAATTAGCTTCTGACATTCTGACTATAACGTACAATATTCGTTACTTTCTTAAATTTCAAGTTTGCGCTGCTGGGCTAAAAGTGATCAATTTTCTCCCTAGGGCAAAATAGAGATACTTTTTGCCCGCATTTGAAAGTGCTTCTAGAAGAAATAATATTTTGGTAATTTGATTTTATAAATTTAGTGCTCATCGTATGCGTATCCATTCAATGGTTGTTAAACCTTAACAAATTAAAAAAAAACACTTATTTTTATGCCAAAGTCGTATAAGAATAAAATCAATGTATTTTATTATTATTATTATTTAACAGTACAATGTATCGTTACAAATCTATGATTAGTCATTAGATCGTTGTTGTTGATCGCTGACGATTCTAATTTTAATTTTTATTATTTTTTTAAACAGACTTATCTTGTATAATAATTACTCACTCGCTTTTCCCTTTTCTTTTGTTGTTGTTTGTCTCGGGATTTTTTCGGGTTTACCTTACATGCAACTTTGATAAGGGTCACAAAAGTCTGCCAAAATCCTAATGACTATTATTATCTACTATATTAGGTATATTAATATTAATTAATTGTATAAATCGGCAATAATAATACTCGTTTACACTAATTATTAAAAAGTAAAGAACCTACATACCATTTAATACATATTATTATTATAAGATTGAGATACTTAGAGAGTATTTTTTTGGTTTTTGGTTCGTATATAAACAACTATGATATATATGCCTCACCAATACATACATATTATTATTGTATAACGCTTTTGTTTCTTTATTATTTTCTTATAATTATAACCTACTATATTTAAGTATAGTATAATCTAAGATTAGTTAATAATTTTAGAGTGAAATAGATAGATAGATACTAGCGCAATATTCATCATGATGAAACACTTGATAATACCAATTGATGTGCCTCTTGAATTTGTTATTTAATAATTATATAATAAAGAAAGAAAAGAAAAAAATGGAAAGCAAATTAACATGTAAATGTAATGTATAGGAAAATAAGAGAAAATTATAATCGTGACCCGCTTGGTCTCGGTCTTATCCCAATTTAAAATGATAGATGCATACAGACAGACATCTAATGAGATAGTGAGCATTTTGCCTTATTTTGACAGAAGTCTATCGTCTACTACATATCGAGAAACTTGCTAACCAAAAAAAAAATTATTTATATTTATGGTTGAGGGGTAAATTATCTATATGTTAATTAATTATTAGCTAGATACTTAATACAACACACACACACCCACACAAATGTTACTTAATTAGTAGTGGCAGCATTTAGTTGATAAGTTAGTATTATGACTATGATTTCTAGTTTATAAGGATTATTATCGCATATTCTGCTGTACAACAACAAATATACACACACTGTATGTGCAATACTTCTCTTTTGAAAAAAAAAGTATTATTTGATTATACTATTAATTTAATCCACCGTCGTACGCTTTTTCATATTCTAGTTACTATTATTATTAATATATTATTATTATTTGTTATTAATCAGGTTTTTTTTTTCTCCAAATGGTTTTTATATAATTTATTTTATTTGCACAGTTTTTTTTTCTTGCCATGAGTATGTTATTTGTCTTCTTCTTTTTTTTTTTAAGAAAAAAAAGGGAAACACTCATCACTATACCAAAGACCTTTTGTGTCATATAGAAACAAATTTTAAACAAAAACTAAAAAAAAAAAAAGAAAATTAAAATTAAAAAATTCTGAACTTATTTTCTTCGAATTTCGCCAAATTCTTCCAACAAAGGTTGTGATAGTTGTAGTAATTTAAAAAAAAAAACAAATCTAAAATATAAAAATGCTTCTTATTCCACATCTATACGCACTTTCCCAAACCATGTACGTACAGTCTCAATTTTGTGCTGGAAACTATTATTTTAAATCCGCGGGTCGATAAAAACTGATTTTTCGACCTCAAAATGGGTCATTAATGACCCAATTTCGATTTGACATTACAGATGAGTTTATGCAATGAATTTATATGAAAATCATTAATAACAAATGAAATACAGTTGTTGGTCAACGATTTAGAACCCCTTTATTAAAGCCATGCCTACTTTATATGTCATTTCAACTGAGTAAAAAGCATTTCGCCATTAAAAATAATTAGAAAAAATTGTCAATCAAATTTTATTCATTCTCTCAGTTCGCCGCGGACTTTTAATAAGTACCTCAAATATTAAAAAGGCGATTAATGATCCTCCGATCATAAATTACTTTGATTAATACCCATGGTGCTTCAATAGATATAAACTCAATCATGGCATATTGCAGCAAACAATAATTGGGAAAAGTTTTTTCATTTCTTAATATTTAAACACCAACCACCCCATCTTCCCCGATTTTGTGCGTTTCTAAAGCACAATTAAATAAAACTCAAGTGCCTATATAAATATAATATTACGTGCAATTTTTTGAAAATTTTAATGGGCCTGACTATTAGACAGGGTTTTTTAAACATTTAAAAATAAAACACACATATACATATGTATTTTTTAGGCGAATTGATTGATTGTATTATATTTTTTAGTGAAAAAAAAAATATGTAATTAAATTAACGGTAGTATGTATTAATTAAATATAGTAGTAAATTAGTAGGTTATGACGTGTGCGCGATATAATTGTGCTCCCCACCGCTGATGTTATTAGGTTTGTTCCAAGTATAACACCAAGTACGCGCGTCCAGATGTGTGTTAAGTCACTATTCACTTGGAACGAAGCTTATACCTAGTGATGTATAAATTATGTGTATGTAAAAAAATGAACGATAGGATAAATACAATAATAAAAATATAAGCAAGAATGTAAATAAAATTAGAAAAATTATACTAAAAAAACAGAAATCCATCTTGCTTATATTTCAGTATTATCAATTTGAGATGTAAAAATTTCGTAAAATCGTTATTCACTAATTGTATGACTATAATTATTAGTGAATGATTGAAGAAGAATTGAAAAAATAAAAATAATACGAAAATGCTAGCGAAGGTACTGCCAATTGTAAAAAGTTCTAAATCAAAGTTTTATTATTATTTTTTAATAAATTTGTAATATGTAATAAGTTAATTGTATTAATAATCAATTTGAATAATATTCAAGGAAGAGATTTTAATAGTGTTTACTAAGTAGTGTGCAGTTAGATATGCAACTGTTGTGGGGTGCAAAAAGAACGAACGTAATTTGAAATGTTAGGCCCTCAGACTCAGGTTTATAATAATAATAATAATTTTAATGTGTAAAGAAAATCACTCTCTTTCTTAATAGCGGATAAGAACTAATTTAACCATAATTAATTAGTAGTATGTAAGTTTTTGAACATTCCTTTTTCATTTTTTTTTTTTTTTTTTTTTTTTCAAATTTCCAAATCTTGCGTATTTTCTATTGATTATTTCTATTTTTGGTCTTTTAATGTCTACCTTCACACATGAATAGTATTTTTTCCTGTTTGAATAAATCAAAACAAATTAAATGTCTTATCAAAATAAGGAAAAAGATGGGACGAAAAGAGTGAAAAAATAAAAGTGCTCTCTATTTACTTAATTATTTCTTAGTTTAGGATTAATTACAATGTAGATGTATCAGTATACACAAAAATGAATAGAAGTTGCTTCTCCAATCAGCTACGAGAATCATCCTCGTAGCAGTCAATAGAATATCAATTATAATTGTATTTTGATGCATTCACACTATTATTATTTACTATACGGTGCCGTTGATAGAGGCTGTTCTTTTTTAAAAGACTGTAGAGGGATACCAGGTGATTAAAAAAACGGTTTTAGAAATTCGAAAGTCATTAATATATTGTCTATCTGAATATGTGTACTACGGGTAGCTATCAAGCTGCTACGTAGATATATTAAAGGCAATCGATTTACTAAAAGTTTTTTTAACAAATAATCTGTAATAGGTTTTTCTTGTAGATTAAGCACAGGTCACAATACATACATTTTTAACGAGCAGGAGAACACTAAAGGTCCATTATTAGTAGATTATAAAGAAAAAAGAAATATAACAAAAGAAGGTGCTCTTAATTTAAATTTGAGGCTTGTTTTGAATCTCTCTTAATTAAAATAGTAAATATTATATTTTTTCTAAATAAATATTCTTGTCATATCAAACTATTTAGAATAGTAATTTATATAAAGACAAATAATTGGTGTAAAGTAAGAGTTGAAAACCAAAATCCAAAAAAAAGCGAAAAATTCATATAAAACAAAGAAATTAAAACGTGCCAAAAAAAAAATGTTTCGTTTTTTGCTTTAGGAACCTTTTGCTCACAGCGATTATTCAATATGATAATCGCATACGCTTACTTGCTGTGTATATTTAACTTATTTTGTTATTAATATAAAAATGCAATATTATGTGTAAATACATATTATTATATATTTATATTATATTATATACATATATATCTATATATATATATATATGTGGCTGATGAAAACTTATGTACAATTGTTATAATTTCATAGTATATTATACGTATTATTATTACTTTACTTTACTTAATTAGTTACTATATTAATATTGTAGTCTTATAATAGAGAACTAAGAAGAGTATAAATAATATAAGTATTTATCTAATTAGAATTTTCGAAAAATATACATAATAAATAATAAACTTAAGTATATAAAACACAAATAAATATAAAAACCAGCAAGTTTCTCGTATGGCGTAGTAGGCGTAACATAACTTCATTAAGTCTTTGTTTACATTTTACAAAAAAAAAAGAAAATGTGATGTCGCCCTTTTTTCTGCATTGTCTTATCCTGCAGCCCCTTATTTATAATTTTTTCTTGTGTGTGATATAAGTACAATTTAGTGTGTGATACATTTTAATATAGAATAATAATCATTATCGTTTGTAAGGAGTTTGTTCAAATTAATATAATAATAATAATAATAATTAGTTGATATTGGAAATTTTAAATTATTTATTTTGAAGGTAGACAATATGTATATTTTACGCACCAAAAGTGACGTTTTATTGCTCGACATCTATGTGTAGCGAGCAACGCGTAATGGAGTACGATAATTGCCCGCTGATCGGGCAATAAAGCTGCTTATTTTTATTATTTAAAATAATAACACCTATTCACGTTATTTTTTCTACAATCACAAAGAAAAACTCAAAAAGTTATATAAATCTACCTCGAATTTTTTCAATATTTGATCATCAGATCAACGTTGCCATGGAATTAATTCATGCGACTTACACCATCGATCTAATATGCCAATTGGGTATTAGAATATATCTGGCTCTCTTCTTTCCAAGCTGTTAGAGAGAATATACATCAGTAAGAACTGATGTATTATTAAGATTTGCTTGAATTGAAAAAAAAAAAAAATGAATGGTTTATTTTAATTTTATTATTTAATTTGGGTATTGAAGTATGCTAATTTTCAATGTAAAAATGAAATTTTAATATAATTTATTGATAAAATGGAGAATTTGTTGAAACCATATTACTTAAATGTATAGAAATTATATAATTTTTTGATGACACCTTGAAGCTAGAAAGTGGCACATTACCAAGTGATTGTAGAAAGACATACACGTAATATTAATCTGTCTATTTGGAGTAATAATAAAAATCACTCACAATAATAGGATTACCGGCTTCACCAGAAGACCGAATGTCCTCAGATTTTTCAAGCAAAGATCAAACTAAAGTCGCATGATTTATTTGAAGATTTCTTTCTCTTAATTATTGGAAACAATTAGTAAAATGTAAGCAAAGAAATGATTGATTGACTGAAATAATTTTCTGGACATTTTTTTTTTTTTTTTATTGTATAAAAGATAACTACATCACAAAAGTGTTATTTTCGTCAAGTGTAACAAATGGCCTAACAATAAGTTCCCTCCTATTAAGTCTAGTCCATTATTATTATTATTTCCAATAGTTGAGATGTATTCGTATATTAATAACTTGTCTAGTTTTGCGACAAAAAAATTGATTAAAACTACAAATTTTTTTTCACTCGAGTAAAAAAATATTGAGTTTTCTGATTCGGATTTAAGTTTGCTATCACGAAAACTGATAGTTTTTTTTTTGTTATTATTTAGAGAGATGATGAAAAGTTCGTATTATTACAGTAGAACCTATATAATTCGGACAGAATTATTATTATCATAGTTCGGACACATCTTGGTAATCCGGACTCGGGCTCGAACCGAACCTGAACAAATAGTTTTTCCGTCAAACTAAATTAAATAGCACTGCAAATAAAATATCTATCGGATTATTTTTTCGTTTGTCTACTAAGCATACTCTGTTACTGAGAGTGTCGCGTACTCTGTGACGCACATAAGTAATTGAATATGTCAAAATGAAAGCATTTTTCGATCGATTCAAGCACATTCGATTAAAAAAAAGTGTTTAATATACAATATAAATATCATATCATTTTTTAATATGGTTCTATTACTATTATGTACCGATTCTGCTATATCTCCACTAAACGAGTCGAATTAGTCGAGTCAAATCGGTAACAAGACCTTTGCAATTGTCCGGATTAACAAGGTTTTACTGTATTGGTTCTAACCGTTTCTGCATGTAGCTTTCAATATGTACATGGTTTTTTTTTTTTATAAAAAATAAGTTCCTTCCTCCTGTATTATTTAATTATTATTATGTATTCGTCTGTAAGTTTTATTTGTTCTTATTCTATTATGTTGTGGGTTATTTTCTATTATTATTATTATTACTATATTGTACTTGTTGAATTTTTTTGTACCTATTTTTTTTTGTCATTTTCTAATCGAATATAATGCAATACAGAAAATTATATAAATAGAAATTTTTCACAATGTGTTAAAACAGATTCAAATATGTGATATTGCTGACAATTTAAAAATTTATAATAATTATTATAATACATATTTATCTCTGCTACTACTACTATTACTACATACATAAAACTGTTCGTACATACATTTTATCTTAATATAATTAATATTAAGTCCCTGTAATAAATTAAAACAAAGAAAATAGTGGCAGGCGGTATAATACACCGTCCATATTTATTAAATAAATTAACTTAGGCTGTCTTTTGATCGATATTATCAAATACTAAGGATTTCTGTTTGTTTGTATTTGTCTTTCCAAAAATTATAAACTGTATATAGATAATAATAATGTTTTTAGAATTGTAACGATAACTTGAGAAGTCAAAAAGGGGGCGAAATCAATTTTGCATTTTTTTGTTTCACAGACAAAAAAAATCGATCTGGAAAATTATAATTATTTAACAGAGATGTAAGTAACGAATCTCTGGATCTGATCAAATAATACTTATTGTGTAGATTAGTCAATGATAAACTTAAAAAAAAAAATGCCACTAGGAGGGTAAACTCAGGGACCAGGCCAAAAGTCACGGTGATATAATATCATATTTTAGACAAAAATTTAATATAATCAAATCAGATGATAAAGCAATTAATTACACACCCCTTTAAATATTTAAGTAAACTAATAGTACATTAATTATTATTATTATTATTGTTATATAACGAGAATTCAATTAACAAAAGTAAACATTGTAGAAGAAATTTATTTTCAAAATAAACACTATATAGTATCTCCACTCTACTGCATTGGAATAAAAAAAGAAAAATATAATAACAAAAAGTAGAAAAAAAGGTATCCAATGCAGAACGGTCGCGCCTTATAGTTTTAAGCTAGATTTAATGTAATAAGTGCTTTCAATTATTATTATCATAATTATTAATTACAACATCCCGTTTTTAATGCTCTGTACTACTTGTAACCCAAAATGACCAGTATGCATTCAGTAATAAAGGTTGTCTTAAAAAAATGTATTTATTAGTAGTTTTATTTCTAAATATTTGACAGATGAAGTAATGAACTTGACAGTAAACCAGATTTGAATACGCAAATAACACTGATTTTATACTATTCTGCACATGCGCAGTATTGACAGCGTTAATTTCAATGCTGCGCGTAACCATTTTGTAGCCCGAAAACGGCGTATGACTTCATCCTAATTACTATCTTACATTCAATCTTTAGCATTCAGTCAATTTGGAAAGGAAACTTTAGATGCTTTGTACTTCAGTAGATTTCTCGCATGTGATGCAATTTTACGTAATTGCATCGTATGTTGTTTTTTAGATCTTTCACCCTTTGTCCCTATATATGTATGTATTTAATTATTCAAAATTATATGTTAATTTTAACATAAAATGCAAAAAAAAAGATAAATATTCTTACAATATTCTTCATTTCTTGTATACAATTCAATGGGTATTGATCAATTACTAGTGCTATCACTCTGATCATCATTGATTCTTTGCTCATCTAACTTACGATACATAACATTGGACACTTTCGAACGTGCGCGTTTATATGTGTAGTTCCTGGATTCCATACATAAAAGTTTATCACGTCTTGTTTTAATTATAATATGCCGAATTACGCAATACTGGCTGTTCTCCGAGAAGATTGAAACACCCCTCCATCGTATCATGACGATTAACTTTCTCTAAATTATAATAGTGATCAATATTCCCTTCAATTCTCAATCTGTCACAATAACAAACTAGATCTTCACCATCTCGACGATCGCAGACACGCATGTTGTCTTGTTCATTACATACCAGCATTGGTTTACTACCTTCACCCTCTAGGGACACATACTCCATTACAAACGGAAAATATTTAGGATTAAATTGCCTCATACTTCATTTGCGTTTTATATAAAAAACCTCGTCGTATAAATTGCTGGAAGTAAAATTATCCGGCATTATTTCATCAGGATTTAATAATATGGGATTTTTCCAAATAGCCCCTGCTATAGGATTATTATTGTAAAATTGACTTCTGTATATCTGTGGGATGTTCTCATTGGCTAAGGCTAAGACAGTGTCGCGTAGATTAGAAATTAACCTTAATAGTTCCAACTGCTTTGATAAGGTAAAATGAGATCGCAAAAAGTCAAGGAATGAATAAGATTGCGTTCTATTTGGTGCTCTATCAAAGCAAGTGCTACGCGATATTGTGTTATGTATTTGCGACATTCGACGCTTGGTAGCGTATTGGAGATGTGAATAAAAATCAGCAGTAGCGAATCCAATTTCTTCTTGTTGTTACCGGTAATTTTAAATGTTCCAGCAGCAGACAAGCATAAATAAATGGAATGAAACACTTAGAGAGAACGGAATGGAGATGTGTAAAGAGAAAACAAAAGTAATGATGATCGGGGAACAACATGAGATAAAAATCATGGTAGATAAGGCAAAATTGGAGCAAGTGACGAAATGGAAATATTTGGGAGTAGAAATAACTAGTTCAGGAAAGCTAGAAGAAATTAACAGCCGAATAGGAAAAGCAATGAAAGTGTTTTACAGTATCAGCAATACGATTGTGGGGAAAAAAGAAATAACAAGGAAAACAAAAATAAACGTCTATAAAACAATAATAAGACCAATACTGACATTTGGATGTGAGACATGGATAACAGATAAAAGGGAAATAAGTAAAGTTCAAGCGGTAGAAATGAAATACATGAGGAGAGTAAAGGGAGTGACAAGGAGAGAAAGAATCAAGAATGAAGAAAAGAATTAGGAATAGAGGCGATACACAAATACATAGAGAAGAGGCAGTTGGGATGGTGGGGCCATCTGAAAAGAATGGGACAGGAAAGACAAGTGAGAAGGGTATGGGAAGCTAGACCTGGGCAGAAAAGAAAAAGGGGAAGACCTGAAACTACCTGGGATGACATAATAGAAAAAATATTACAAAGAAGAAGAATAACGATGAGTGAAGCTAGTAGGATGGCAAACAAGAGGAAAGAATGAAGAAAGTTTTGCGACGCAGTGATGTGAAACAAAAACGAATAAGCCTAGAGAAAGAAAGAAAAAAAGATAAAGACTAACAAGCCTACACCAAAAATGGTAGGCAGGCTTTAAGATAAATATATATATATATATATATGTATTTGCTGCAACTCCAATAATGACCACAAAATAGGTGCTGAAAGGGTTAAGCCAACATAATAAATAATAACAATTTCTTTGTTTTTTTAATTTTCGTCGAAATATCTATTTTAGAGGCATACCAGTACAATATATCTAATATAATATGTTTTATTCATAATTCAAACTTAATAGTGACACCACAGTAGTATGTGCTACTACTCTATACGACAACGCTCCAATATAACCGCTGCTGGTAAACTCTATAGTTGATCCTCATAACATAGTCTTTACTTTTTATACTTTTTTCGAATTTTTCGATGCTTTTCACTGTCACTATCATCATCACTACTGCTGCTGCTGTTTCGTCTTTTTTTCACATTCTTTTGTTTTACCCGTTCCAATTTTTCGATTTTTTCAAGTTTTCTGCAAAAAAACAAATTATATGTAATGGTGTTAAAATGAATATCTTATAGATTTAGATAGATGCATTAATCAATGTATGATCGAAAGTTTTGAGATTAAAATTTTTTTTTATTTTCATTGTCACTAGTTTTCATTGTCAATGTTTTAGTTATAAACTACTTACTTACGCCCATTATACATATTATAGCAAATTCTTATGTTAATTTTACTTACTTTAGGAGTGCTTTCTTTTGCTTTTTGGTCAATGCTTTCAGGAACTTGGCTTCTTCGTTTTCTTCTTCATCTTCGCTAAGCAGCAAATGCTTATTTGACTCAACCGTATTAACATGTTGTTTTTTCAATGCTAAACCATCTTCGAGCATTTGGGAAACAAGCGTATTTTGATCAGCTATTGCATCACTTTCCAATTGTCTGGCTGCACTCATGGATAAACTGTACATTGGACATTCTTTATCTGTATTTATATGACCCCATTTGTGGCATTTTATACATCGAACATTCCGAACTTGTATGCCAAATGGTTGATCCCGAATTTCTTGATCACCTTTACAATAACTTTCTCTTGGTGCATTATATTTCCGCTGCCACTCAAATTTATACTCCGGTTCGCCCCCTTCAGTATCCATATCTTTACGAATACCTGGTGGTGGTTCATACATGAAATTTACGGCTAATTTGTCTTTGCTGTCCTTGCTTAGCATTGCCTTATTATCATGTAAATCTTGCTCTTTCTCGTATTGTTGTCGAAGTTCATCTTGTTTCTTTTTGTAGGCGTCTGCTTTCTGTTCAGCCATCCATACCTAAAAAAAATTATGTTATAAAAAATTTTATGATAAGCGTGATGGTTTTTATAAGGAGTATACTAAAAACGAAAGCAATAAGTATGCTGAACTACTTACTCTCTTCAAGTTATCCCTTGATGCAGGATGAAAGAATTTTTTGCACATATAATTATTAAATCCTTTTCCCATTTTGATATATTTAAATTTCTTGATTGATCCGTGTAAAATAAATATTAAACGTAATAATGTCTATTTATATGTAGAAAATTAGATATCTTCTTGCTTAACTTCTTTTCTAGCCTTAGATCATACACAAATGGACCTTGAGTATTTTATTTTCTATACTGTGTAATTGAAATGGCTAGATTTGATCCGTATGACATATTATGATGATGTTTGGACAATAGGGATGGTAATTATCATTGACTCCCAAAAAGATCGTTTTTTGTATCGATTGATATATGGCAATGGTAAGGTGTAAGGCATTCATAATTGAATTATGAATACCTTAATTCTAATAATTCTTTTTTTTTGTATATATTTCTTAGTAAAGTAAAAAAAAATCTGACACGACTTAATTCTGCAAAACTAAATACACCAACCCTTATATACTTGATCTTACTTTGGACGATAACTACTATCGAACTAAATTATAGGCGATCTAATGCGTGTTTCTAGAAGTAAAGCCTGATTTTGTAACTTATCATTTTGTTTTCATTCAAAAGGACATCATATTATAAAAAAAAAATATTTAATCCTAAAACTTCTGAAGTATTTAGATTTACTAAAAACGTAGGTGCAAATACCAATAGACCTATTTCCTATTCGTAAGGGAGGCGAAATACGAATTTCTAAGAGAGAAACGATTGCAAAATATGATTTTTGCACAAGCCTTGTAATAGGTGTGAAGTTAGTCACAATTTTTTTGGTAAATTTTTCTTCACCAAAGTACTAATTTTAATAAAATGCCTGTTATTGTTTTATATATATGATGTATAATGGTGTATTTATTGAATATTATTATCCGGATAATATGCATTTTAAAATATATAAATATTCACCTGCTAATGACAGGACAATGCGCGCGCAAACCTTGTACTTTACAGGTAATAGTAAAGAGGACTATAAAGCATGATACCACAGATAGATACAGATAGATACCCTATCTATCTGTATCTCAAAAGTTAATAAAACTTTTTCTTAAAGTAAAAGAATGTATTGCTAGAATAATTATATATAGATTAGAATAATTGGTAAATACTGTATCTTTTTTGATCCTAAGTTAAAAATAAAATAAATTTTCCAATTATACATGTAAATCTTTTTTTCATATAGTTCAAGTCGCAGCCGTTTTCAAAATGTTTTTCAGAATGAATAAAATATTTTTCCTCAATAAGTACAAATGAAATTGCTTTAGATAATTCGATTCTGACTTCTATTAAATTAAAATCGAACTGTCTGCAACGTTTTTATTTGTATTCATTAAGCAACAATATTTTATTAATTCTGAAAAACAAATTGAAAATTTAGTAGATATTTGCATTTATGATACCTTCACCATTTTATTGAGCAACGTACCGAGGGCCCTCTGTCGAGGGTTGACCATGAGCCGTGATGAATGGTAAAGTGGTGTCGAAGAGCGAGAGAAGTAGCGTTCCCCGATTTAACGTTAAGTCGGATATCGGTGTTATTATCTGTAGTTGTATATCGACAACCGAAAAGGATGCATCGTTACTCGCTGGGGTTCGCAGTATCGGCGATCGGTATCGATACCAAGTACTTGGTAGTACAGTGATGTTAAAGTATCGATACTAATCTAGTATCGAATTGAAAGTATCGATACTACTTGGCATCGTAAATGAGTACTATTTTCAAATTTTTCAATTCAATTCTTAGAAAACATGTACATATCGGTACATTTTAATAAGTGCATGAGATGCGACTACTTCTGATATAGCTTTTTACTATATTTTTCTACAATTTGCTATATTTATTATAATATAAGTGTTGGCATGATGATAAACGAGAGAATAAAAATTAATATAGGGAAAACTCTGGACGAATCACAGTCAGGATTTAGGGACGGCAGAAGCATTCAAGACCATATATTTACGATTAAACAGATAGTTGAACAAAAAGTAAAAGGAAAAAAATTGTATACATGGGTTTTTTAGATTTAAAAAAAGCATTTGATAAAGTAAGAAGCGATAGATTGTGGAAGATGATGGCAGAGAAAGAGATAAGCAGGAAAATGATTAGATTAATAAAAAAAATATAGGAAGAATACTCAAATAGCGTGATAGTCAAAAACAGACAATCAACAAAAATTAAAACGAAAGACGAACTAAGACAGGGAGGAGGACTAAGTCCAACATTATTTAATATTTACATGGACAAAATAATAAGGAAAGCGAAAGAAAGAACTAGAGGACTTGACGTGGGATGGAATTATATGGAGAGAGTTGAAATACATATATATAATATAGTTATAATATAATAACAGGGTGTTAATTTAGAGTTGTAAAATTTTCACACCACATAATCCTGACATCAATACAAACAACTTTCCTTAATAATTTTTTTCCGAAAAATCAACTTTAATTATTTTACAATATTGTGCAACATTTATAAGCTGCTAGAAACAATTTGATATCCACTGTACTCCACGGCGGCTCGAGCCGGCCGACCGTAAACAACCGTTATCCAGGCAGCCGTAAGAGACGTCGCTGAAATAAGACGTGCAATGGCTCGCCCACACAGTAAATGAGGGTAGGTCACACTAGTTTATTTTTATTTGTTTATTTGTCTTCAAATTAGAATTAAAAAAATTTTAATCAGAAATTTAATATTGTTTATCAAGTCTTAAAAATACATTTCATAACCACTTTTATTATAAATGCACAAAATTTAAAAAAAGTTGGAAAAGTTATGTAATGTAAAATGAAAAAAAAAAATTTGCTTAAAAAATTTTGTTTGGAAATTCTAATTTTAACTTTCATCGTTCATTTCATCATTATCGTTAAATAATAAAAATTAAATTATTATTATTTGTATCACAGCCGGCTGGGGCGGTTAGCGAGCAAACCAGCGTCGTCGCAATTATTCCTTTCTTTCGATATTAAGAGAAATTAAATTACATTATTAAATCAAAATTTTATTTTATGGAATGTTAAACGTTTAGTATTAATAGCTACTACTCGTTTTCAATGCTTAATTTAACACATTAAAAAATTAGGTCGTCTCAAAAATTTTCTATATCGACGACTGCATTTAATAATCCATTTAATTCTAAAAATTAAAATTTATTAATGACCAAATTTTAATATTAAAGATTGAAAATATGTAAAAATTTAGACTTTAAAATTCGGTTAAATTATTATAACGCCGCCACTGTCACAAAGGAAATGGAAAAATTTTATACTACGTATGACATTGAACTCGTCAATGAGTTCAATGTTTATTCTACTTTTCAAGATCCAGTATTGCGTAGGTCAGTTACACTGCGGTTCACAAACAGTTTTGAAGAAATCGGAAAATGCTGACTATCTCGGAAACTATTGAAGATCAACCCACCCTTCCTTAACAATTTTCGGTTTGTTTTTTAATGACCTACGTGGAGTGATTTTCCTACAATTTAAAATTAACACCCTGTATACTATACTATATATTATATCAAATACTATAGATCAGGGATGAGCAACATGTGGCATGCGGGTCGCTTGTGGCCCTTTAAACATGTTTTTGCGGCATGCCAATCATTTCAAAAATTGAATTTATTTTATCGAGTTTCTCCCATTAATATATTGTTATAAAATTAATTATAATAAAATGGTAGTACAAACTAAGCCCAAAACATATTTTTGTGACGAGTTGTCACTTGTCCGCGAACTGCCCAAACATGCAATGTTGAATGAACAAGCGTCTATGCTTATTTGTGTTTTCTTCTCTCACACTAACAGTCAGACGGGTAACTTGTTAACTTGCAATTCTTGCGCTTCTTAAAAGGCATGAGTGCAATATTATTGTCAAAACGGTAATATCAGAGTTTTTTATTCAAAATCAAGTTTTCCCACAAAATTTTTTTATAAATCTTATGTGAGCCCTGAGAAATTTCCGCTTTTGACAAAAAATGCAAAGCAAATGATGTCTTTATTCGGAAGTACGTATGTTTGCGAACAATTATTTTCAGCCATGAAATTAATCAAAAATGACCAGCGATCAAGACTGAGTGATGCACGATTAGAAAGCCACATACGTTTAGCTAACTCATCAATTCCGGCTGATATTGATCAACTTGTATCGAAAAAACAGTGCCAAATTTCTCATTAAAAATTTCAAGTAAATTCATTTTCTGTTTCATTTTGTTGGTTTTTATTTTGCATTAAAATTTGCATATGAAATCTTTAATTTTTTTTAAATTTTATATTTTTTGCTCTAATGTTTATTATAAGTAAAGTTTTGTAAATTATTAATATGTATTATTTTACGTGCGCCCTTCAAAAAATTTTAAAACTTAAATTGGCCCGTCGATTAAAAAGGTTGCTCACCCCTGCTATAGATATATATATATATAGTATCGGGTCTCCCAGCCATTTTTGGGGTTGAAAATTTATTCGAACTACATGTCTGTTACGGTTTTTTGAAGGCTCCAATTTGACCAATTAAGACTTAGATCCGAGTTTTCCGCAATAGAATTTCGCTATCCAGTTTTATTTTTTTAAATAAAATCTATTTATTACAGACAATAAAAACCTCAAATCAGCCCCGCAAACCGAATATAAAATCGTATCTCCGAACGCGATATTCGCGTTTCGGAGATAGAGCATTCTAAAATTTAATAAAATTCCATGTTTTTTATCGAAACTCCTGATCAAAAATGACTCGGAACCAATCTATACGTTACGCAGTGGATCGAATGGAAAATAAATTTGTTTTTGATTAATAAAAAAGTTGAAATTAAAGTATTTTATTTACATCGTATAAACAATGTCAAACATTTAAAAGCCTGTAGAGTTTCTCCAGCTGGACTTGGAACGCGTAAGGCTGGATGGCGCCCTAATTACCATCATTTTTGAAAGACGAACCCACGAGACACCCAGTCGGTGATCCAATCCAGCTCTGCTGCAATTCATTGATTCCCAAAGTAGCTAACGGCTACCTTGGTTCATTTAGATTGATTTTCATTCCTTTTGTTTTCTTTATCATTGCACTGAATTTGTAAGTTTGATTTAACTGTAAAATTAAAGAACTTTTCTATTCATTTTTGTAATAATTTCGCGCCTCTGCTACTGATGTTCCAACATCAGTAGCGTAACCTTTAACACCATTTGAATTGTGATAAGATGAAAATAAAGCATTGTTGTCATAAACACGGTTTCTTCAGTACCAAAAATTAAAGCGAAAAAGAAAATTCAATTATTTTTTAATTTTTAGCCAGTAAAAAGATTATATAGTAGTAGTTAGATAAGTATAACTTAGTAATAAAATTAAATTCGTATAAATGTCTTTATTTTCCCAAAACCAAAAATAACTGTTTATTTATTATGTTATTCCAATAAAAAGCTAAGCAAAAAAAATTGTTAAGATAAACTTTTATACTCTATCCCTCTCTCTCTGTACACCTATCTAAAATATATTATAATTACAAATTTGGATCTTGAATTATTGCAATTCATATTCTGATTTATAAGCTTTATTATTTCAAATTCTAGTAAGGGAAAAAATCAAGGTTTAGACATATTTAATTGATAATTTGCATTACAATGTATAAAATAAAATATACCGAAATCTTTAACTATAATTAACACAGGTACCTATACTTCTATTCAATCTTCTAATGTAACATTACGAAACAAATATGACATTGATTCTTTATTGTGAATTCGTCGAATTGCCTCTGATAAAAGAACTGATATGTCAACTGTTTTGATTTTGTGACATTGCATTTTTTGTAGTTCATGTGGAATTGTATTGGTAACTACCACCTGAAATAATTAATCAATTAGTGGCGCTTTACCTAATGAAACAAATTTATACTTCATCAATGGGTGAATCTTCAATCAGCCTTGGTGCATCAGATGATAATAAACCATGTGTTGCCAAAACGTAAATTTTGTATGCACCACGTTCTTTAAGTACTTCAGATGCAGCCACAAATGATTGTACATCATCAATTAGATCGTCCTGGTTAAAATTTGAATATAAATTACGACTAATTGTATAATAACATTACATTTGAATATACCTACCACCATGATAGCAATTCGTCCACCAACATCGCCAACAACATTAATTGGTGGTTTCTCTTTGGCAATTGGTTGTGGAAAACCAGTACTTGCTTCCATTGTTCGTGAACGAGGAATTGTCGGGGGTGAATAACGTCCGTCAACCTTGAAGAATTATAATTAAATTCTAGTTGAGAATAGTAAATAAGTGCAAAATGCTTACTTCATCCGATTCAGCTTCTTTATGTTCACCATGTATAACGGCAATGCCTAAACGTAAACGTTCAGCGTATGATGTAGCTTTTTTAGCTGATCCAGGATTTCTTGCAACAATTACAGCATTACGATAGTCTGGAATCTAAATTAATCGATTATTAAATGGTTTAATTCAATATCCATCAAGTGAACTTACGCTATCTTGAATATATTGCAATAAAAATGGACTGGCACGTAAATTATCAACCGGACAATCGAAGAATCCTTGGATTTCTTTTTGATGCAAATCCATTGTAATAATGTGTGTCATACCAGACTTTACCATCATTTGAGCAACTAATTTCGTTACGACACTGCCTCGTTTACGCATTTTACATTGTTTACTATATGGTAAATATGGAATTACACCAACAATTGATTTGGCTGATGAAGTTTTCAATGCATAGGCCATAATGAGCATCTCCATTATATTATTATTCACATCTCTACAAGTAGATAGATTAATAATTAACAATACGTTGTTGAGCAGCTGTGATAATTAATTACTTGGTTCCAGTTTGTATAATAAAAATATCTTTTCCTCTAACCGAATCACCAATTTGAAACATTGTTTCTCGGTTACTACGATGATAAATTGCACATTGGCCAATTGTTACACCTAAACGTTTTGCAATTAAATTTGCTAAATCTGGATGTGAATTGCCTGCAATTAAAATTATATCGGAAGTTTTTGGAGCATCCATTTTTTACTATCTGAAATTGTAATTAAACTATTAAAAATATTTTTATGTATTAGAGAAAAAAGACCAACTTGCTGTAAGCAACAATATGAGATGCTAATTGGATCGTTTGTTGTGTTAGTGTTATCACTACTATTTAGTTAAACAATCTGAAAATTTTGGAAATTTCAGCAAAGATATTTTTATATGCGAAAAAAATTGTTGAATATTAAAATAAAAATGATGCCTTAACTTTAACCTTCATTTTTTTATTAGTAATCGAAAATAGCGGAAAAATAGGAATGTACACGATACATTGATGAATTGTTGCTTTTCAATCTTTTCTTTTCACATTCACATCACACCCCGGACACCGCTGAATAGCATGGATATTGTGAATTATTTGTCTTTTTTAAATTAAATTAAAAAAAAATCAAACATCAAAAATCAAAACAATTATGTTATGAATTATCAAAGTTTATCAAAGAACAAAACAAAACGTTAAAATTTAACCACTTTAACCGGTTTACTGTTTTTAACGTTTAATTATTTCAAATTTTTATGTATATTCAATGTAGCCAACATAACTAAATATCTGTTCCAAAAACCTAAAAACAGTTTCAAATCAAACAGGTTGTCCAATATACAGGTATAGATAAAAAAAAAGAAAATTTATTTGATTTCGATGTACCGTTTCTTAAATTTGTTTAATTAAAAAATTTTAGCTTCGGATTAAAAATTCTTATTAAATTTGGCTGATTATACTTTAAGCACAATGAGTGTTTTGTTTGTGCCAGTTAATTATACAAGAAATTACTTTTTGAAAGGTTTTTGTATAGTTTATCTTGCAGCGTTCTTGGCATTTTATTATCAAGCTCCAGGTAGTTTACACATTTTTTATTCGGTTTAATCTGGGAATGTACAAATGCCCATTTTGAAGTATACGGAATCTAATTTTGTTAAAGAATGATTAGGAATAGTTCAGTATTAGATACTTAGCAGATATATTTTCAATATAAATTTTAACTTTGGTGCTTGTGTCGGCAGAAAAGCCGACTTATTGGGAATATAAATTAGAATTAAAAACAACCCCATACACTGATTGCTTTTATATCAATTAATTGATTATATCGATTATACTTAATTAATGCCTATGGTACTATATGATAAATGGTTTTTTGTTCTGGTCTAGTAGCCTGGGACTAAACAGAGTAATTCTTTAATGAGTTACATTTAAAAAAATATTGATTTTATTTGAAATAGTAATTATTTAATTTTCAAAAGTAATTAAGATTGTATATTGTTCTGGTTAGCTTAGAATGAATAAAAAAGGAATTGAAATATTCGCCTATTGCCAGCATGTTTGGGCATTTTTTCACAGCCTACTATTTTAGGTTGTCTAAACCACTACATTTTCTAATCTAATTTTAGTTTTAATGGTTTTTTCCCCTAGGTTTATACGGAGACAATGGACTATTACCAGCCAAATCAATATTGGAGAATAGCAAGCACAAAACATTTTTTGCAAAAATTCACTATCAGCCTACACTGTTATGGTTGGCCCCCTATCTAAGTCTTTCAACCAGTGCCGCAATTGATGTATTATCATTGTTTGGAACTTTTCTCGCATTTACAGGGTATACTATATAATTGTGAGCAATAAAATATGTTCACTAAAATTAATATAATTTTGTTTTTAGTTTTGTTTCACAAAAATTTTGTATTGTACCAATTTTTGCAACTCTATGGTCTTTGTATTTTTCTTTATATCAAATTGGACAAGTTTTTGTTACAAATACACAGTAAGTTAACATGTATACTATAATTTTCAATTTAAATATGTACTATATGAAAAATAACGAATCCTAAAGCTAGGAATATAATTTTACTTTAGTGACGAATTTCTTTTGGAAGCTGGACTTCTTGCCATTTTTGTTGCTCCATTTTTACCAACCAATCGTCGAAGTTATAAAAGAGGAAAAATTTCTTCTTTGAATTTAATCAGTTTTTGGTTGTGTAAATGGTTATTGTTTCGTTATTTATTTGGATCGGGAATTTCGAAATTTTTTAATGGAAACTCCAAATGGTTATCTCTATCAGGTACAAGAAATTGTTTCTATCATAAAATAATAATAGATAGTCTATATCGAAGGGTCCAATTTTGTCATTTAAAATATGTATAAGTAATTCTGTATAAGAAATAGGTTCTTTCCAACTTTACATTACAAACTGGTTCAAACCAGTTTGTAATGGCGACGTATAAACGTATAACTGTTTATACGTACAAACTGTTCCAACTTTACAAAAACTGCAACTCGAACTGAAAATCACATATTCCAACTTACTGTTTTTACTATAACCAACTAGTCCGTGATACTTTATTTTAGTTTGAGTTGGGCCGAGGTACTAGGTAGTTGGAAGAACGCGCAGAAATGTATTGACATGTCGGTAGAAATTTTGATAAGTCATTTGCAGGATATGCTGTATACTTCCGTGTGGTTTTGTGGTATTTTTATTTATGTATTTTATTTGTTGATTCGTTACGATGTCATTAATGTTATGATATTGATTTATTAGCTAGGTTAAAAATGTTCAATATATTCCAATAATAATTTATCAAGTCCAATATACCCACTACTAAAAAACTGATAATACACTGAACCCAAGCATTCAAGTTAAATACGTCACAGTAGCGACTGTTAACATGAGCGGATCGTTAGCAACATAAATATAGTATGTGTTTAAGTTTAAAACAGAAATGTATAAAAAATAATAAAAAACGGCTTTACATCAAATAAATTATTTTTATATATAATAAAGATACCCAAAATCTAGCTCCTGTTAAATTTTTCTTTATTGATAATATTGTGACATGTTTCGCCCATTTTTGAGCATCATCAGACAAATAAAGTATTAAAACCAAGACAAATATGATACGTTAGACATGACTTTAACTTATCCTACTACTTAACTAGCCAAACTATACTATACCTAACATCACATACACATTAAAATATTATATTAAGATAGTTTTTTATTGTTTTTCTTGTTATTACTTTATAAATGATATTGATACTATGTATTCCTTAGTTACTAATATATATTATTTTATTATATAAATTTAACGAATAGTTGCTTACGTACTGGCTCTTACATGTATATAATTTTTAGCGCTAACTTTAATTATATGTTGCCTTTACAACAATAAAGTGGTAACTCGTAACAGAATACAGATACAAAAAACGACGGGTTATCACTTTAGTGTATTCTTGTTGTAAAGGCAACATATAATTAAAGTTAGCGCTAAAAATTATATACATGTAAAAGCCAATAGGTAAGCAACTATTCGTTATATTTATAAAGTAATAACAAGAACAACAATAAAAAACTATCTTAATATAATATTATTTTAATGTGTATGTGATGTTAGGTATAGTATAGTTTGGCTAGTTAAGTAGTAGGATAAGTTAAAGTCATGTCCAAAGTATCATTTTTATCTTGGTTTTAATACTTTATTTGTCTGATGATGCTCAAAAATGGGCGAAACGTGTCACAATATTATCAATAAAGAAAAATTTAACAGGAGCTAGATTTTGGGTATCTTTATTATATATAAAAATAACTAATAAAGCATCCTTTGAGATAATGCTGCCGAAATATCAATATCTATCATATAAATTGCTGAAATACTTGTATTTCAATATAAAAATTCCAAAAAAGTTTTCACAGTAGGTGTGACATAATTGACCTGAATGTTTGGGTTCAGTGTAGATAAATATAAGTTTTTGATTATAAAATTAGAACCTGATTTGGTTTGGTGCAATGATTGCTGCAAAGAACGTAATTAGGATTAAAAACGGATGAAAATCAGAAAATTATTCTTTTGCGCTTATTATTAATAATATATGATACTCTATGTACTTTAATTTAATAACTTGTAGGTTTTCCTCATTACTTCGAGACAATGCCATTGCCGAATATATTATCATGGTACGCAGCAACACGAATTCCACAATCATTTTATCGATTATTTAGCGTTTATTATAATGTATGTGAATTGATAGTACCATTTTTATTCTTTGTACCGATAAGAGGGGCTCGTCTGTCAGCGTTTTATTTACTAGTAAGAATGCATTTTTTTCTAATTGTTAGAGCAAAGTCAACATACACTACTTTTTTTTGTAGGCTTTTCTACAAACTTTGATTGTGGCAACTGGAAACTTCAATTATGAAAATATTTTAATAATCGTTTTGTTAATTTCATTATGGGATGATCGTCTATTATTAAAAAGAAGAAAACAGAAATATTATTCAAAAATGGATATTTTTGATAATAGTGCAACTGTTGCTATCTGGGCTTTAATAATTTTCATTATAAGCAAATTATATAATATCAAATACATTGACGGAAAATTGGATGTACAAATTGGTAATCTAATTTAACTATTTACTAATATACAGGGTGTTTCAAATTCGTATGTAAGTATGGTTATTTCGGAAACGGTAAAAGCTACAAGGTCGGTCAAATTGTGGCAATTTTCGGCTTACTAAAATGGTTTTTTAAAATTTGAGAAATTCCTGATATTTCTGGAGATACACGAAAAAAACCAAAAATTTCGATTTTCATTTTCGTCAATAACTTGAAAACTGTTTTTCGTAGAGAAATAAAAGTTGTGCAATATTAAGACACTTTTTTAAGAGCTTTTACCTGATGTCAGATATTCCACAGGACTTTAGTTTTCTTAGATATTGAGTACAACTTTCGATTTTCTTATGGACTCCATCCTAGATTTTTATAGATTTAAAAAGTACATAAAATTCCCATTGTTACTATAATTCACATCCACTACTTTAGATATCATTTGATATAAATAATTAAAAAAAATCTGATTCATCCTAGGGAGAAGTTACCCAGCTTCGTAAACTTAATGTATAAACATAGTTGTAATTTTAGTACGTAAATTTTAATATAAACATATGCGTTTTTTATCGTAGTCGTTACCCAATTTCTTAATTCTTATTTCTTAATGCATAAACGTAATTTTAAAGTTCCCAACTTTTAACTTTTACGTATTAAGAAATAAGAATTATGAACGCGCTTGCGCTTTAGCCACACAATATTTTCGATCAGATGAGACATGGACGTAATCTTAACCAAACTATTCTGGCACTATTTTTGATGATAATTTTTGTCCATATTTAAATCGATTATTTATAATTTCATTATTATTTACTATTTATTTATTAGTTACTTTTACCTTTTTTTAGTATAATTGATCAATCTTTTGATTCTTCTCATCAATTTCATTTCAATGTCATTTCTTTCAAATTCTGATTACGAATTAAGAAATAAGAATTTGTATAACCGTGTTTTTGATTTTTAGTGGTTAAAGTTAATGTTTACGAAATAAAAATCAAGTTTACGAAGCTGGGTAACTCCAGCCTTAGTTTTGCTTTGGATAATTAATAGTAGAGATTGAAAGCATAATGTAACTTTTATCGATATAATAGTAAATACGTATTAGAAGCGCAGATAATATTTCTCTGATATGAATAATAGTATATTATTACACGAGTGACGAAAATAGCATTTTCTGCAATCGAGAGAACAGTTTACTAAACGAAACGGAGCCGAGCGTAGTAATGTTTGTGCGATTCGGAAAATGCTTTTCAACGAGTATAATACTACACTTTTTCTATGACCATTTTTATTAAAATTAAAGCTAATTAATAAAATCCTAATAAAATAGCCAGATTTTAATTTCACAAACCTTGCCAACTTGATATAAAAGTTTAGTTGTATTTGCTATTGAGTGTTGTACATTTATTAATAATACTAATTATTTCGTTAAATTTATTTTTTTTAATTCGGTGCCGAAAAATAGAAGTTTTTCGCACCCAATTTAGTGAATTATAATAACTTAATTTCGTAATTTGTATTGTTAGTTTATATTAAAATTCATCTTTTAAACTCACTTAATACCACAGTACTTACTTTCAGCAAAAACAAAACAATTTCTGAATTAAATGGCAGACAATTAATTGGCAGACAGAGGATTAAAATTACCTCATTAGAAAAAATAGCGTTAAATAGGCGTGTGAAAAACCGATTTTTGGTACTCACTAATGAAATACTTATTGCTCCGCAGCTCGTGCATCAAACTCGTTCGCTCCAAAAAACAAACGGTTTTTCGCACTTGTATTCAGATATACTATATTTCACTTAAAATTTTATTTTATTTAATAATAGAGACTTATTGCTAATCGAAATAGAGTCTGACTTTATTAATAGCACTTTAATAAAATTTAATTTCTTTTTTTGTTTCTACTAAATGAGTTATTGCTTACGCTTTGTCTAAAGCTACTTTAGTTCAGATACGTTATTAATTTTAAGGTTATGTTGATAAAGCAGGTGTAGAATTTAACGAAGTTACGTAAAAAAATGGATTGTAGAAAAGTTAAAAGACTTGGCGGAAATACCCGTCGCAGAAGATGTTTTTTTTTATTGTATCATCTTACGTCTGTCAATTTTTATTATTTTTATTTTAAAAATTAGTTATATTTCTATTAAAAAAATTATTAACGTCATCATCGTACGTAAATCTGAATCTCGTTTTTTTTCCATTACCAAAAATACAAGATTTTAAATATTTTCTAACAAGATAACTTTACACCGTTAATTCAAAATTATATTATCAAATCAATTAAACGCTTTACGGTATTATAGGTTATATATGTATATTTGGCAGATATTCCACGCTACACGCTCTTTAAATAAAAGTAGTCCATCTTTTATTTAAATTAAATACATGCCACGTTTATTTTAATAAAGAATTTTTTTTAAAGTGGCATTAATTACGCATCCGTAGGAAAAAAATAAAAGCCTACTTTATTAAAGTATTAGAAAAATAATAGTTACCATAAGTCTCTAATTGCAAAAAGTAGAAACACTTTACAGTAATTAAAATGCAGTGGCTATTGATCATATGTATTTGCAGTTGATACGGATTGTTAGGCAACCAAAAATTATATACATAATTAAACATTTATTAAAATTTTTGTATTTAATACAATCAGTTTTTGGTGCGCTGCCCAGCGCCTTCGTTGATTAATGTGAAGTCCTGAAATCTTTTAGGTGTTTAATTTTTGCTTTTAAACAAAACTAATGTTTATATCATGTTTATGTTTATATATTTGGTGCTAAATCATGTTTTCTCATTATTCTTTTAATAATTTAATCATTATAATTGTATATATGTAAATGCGTCTATTTGATTTATTAATGATTTATTTTCATCACGTTAAGTGAGGAAAGTGAACGTGTTATGGGTTATTACATCACTAGTAACGGAAGTTAATCATTTTTATATATATGGTCGTAGAAAAAAATTTTTTTAATTAAATCAGACTTTTCTTCATTCTAGAATTGCATTTTATTTAAATAATTTGACATATGGTAACCCACATTTTCTGTAACGACTACCATTATTAATTATCCAAAGCCAACTTTTATTGGCTTTGGATAATACAACAATTATCTGTATAAAATGATATCTAAAGTAGTCGTTGTGATACATGGTTGCAATGGGAATCTCATGGGCTTTTTAAATCTATGAAAATCCAAGATGGCGTCTATAAGAAAATCGAAAGCTGTACTCAATATCTAAGAAAATTAAAATCATGTAGAATATCTGACGACATCAGGTAAAAGCTCTTAAATAAGTGTCTTTATAATTTATAACAATTTTTTCGTTATGATAAATAGGTTTCAAGTTATTGACGAAAAACGAAAATCGGAATTTTTTGTTTTTTTTTTTTTCATTTATCTACGGAAATTTCTCAAATTTTAAAATACTATTTTAGTAAGCCTAAAATTGCGTAACTTTGCCCCAATTTAACCGACCTCGTATCTTTTACCGTTTCCGAGATCATCATACTTACATACGAATTTGAAACACCCTGTATCGTACTGTAGTTTGTGTAGATAAATGGCACGTTGATTTATTCATTCTTCATAGCATTCAGTAAAATACAATTTGGTCAATTTTTCGAAAAATATCTCGAACACATTTTTCTTGGTATACTAGCATCGTTAGCATTAACTGTAATAGTATCACTCTGGCAAGTTTTGTTCAACAAAAACTATACTCGAAGCAAATTGGTTGGAATTATTTTCATTATATTGCAATCAATGGCTGCTATAACTTTATTCTTTTCAAGTACAGTAAGTAAACGCACCTATAGAAAATGTGCCTAGCTTTTTATTAGTAAATTTGGAGGACTTGTCTGCCTTTCATATTTTGATAATAGTACATAATTTCTGTTACTGGAGTCGATCAGATTTAAACATACAAAATATTCGTTATTCGTTTAGGTGCCATTGGCCAACATGCATCCAACTACAAATACAACATTAATTCAACCAACAACAAGGACATTTTATAATCGATTTCATAAAATGCGAATTATCAATAAATATATTGATTTAACACCAAAAGTATCTGATGGTAAAGGTGCTTGGCGAACAGAAATCATTCTTGAAGGTGCCAATTCAGTTGAGGGACAATGGAAGGAATTCAATTTTCTATATAAACCAGGAAATGTTAATTACTCATTGCCGTTTGTTGGTAAAGCATTTGTTTTATTGCTTTTTTACGCATTATGATTAGCTTTAATCATTTTAAGTACCGTATTCACCAAGAATTGATTGGCAATTTCACTGGGCCACACAAACATCATATGATAAACAACCATGGATTTTATCATTAGCTCATCGTTTGTTAACCAATAATCAGGAAGTTTTGAATTTAATCAATTACAACCACCCTCTGTTATTTAATAAAGACGGACAACCACCAAAATATGTACGAGCTATTCTATATAAATATAAATTTACAACCAGTAAAAGGTAAATTCTGAAAATTTTGCACACCCAACAACAAAATAAATAATTAAACGTAATTTTTTAGTTCTAATAAAGCGTGGTGGACACGTGAAAAAATAAGTGAATACTTTCCAGCTTTTACAAAGGATTCAGCAGTTTTACAAGAGTTTTTAAATGCGCGGAATTTATTACCAATACAAAAATCAACTGACGAAAAAGCTGAAACCAATCAAATATGGAAACAAATCTTAGATAGTATTCGATATGTTGTTAATCACTTAGAGGGTACTTTATTGTTTTGGTTAGTATTAACTGTTGCTTTAGCTATAATTGCAGCTACAAGCAATGGTTCGTCGTAAAGCCTTTTTTTATTTCCAGTTGTAGAGAATAAGATACTATTTATTATTGAATCTGTTTAATTTGATTATGTGAATTACGTAACCGCAGTTTTTTTTGTCGTTCTTTTGTGTACAAATTACAAATAATTGGTAGGTTAAAAAAATTGATTTTCTTTTATATACATAGGTAATTAAAATAGACAATTGGAAAATAAAATTTGTGTGATATTTCTGGATCTTCTTTTTTTTTTAGCGTAATCCTAACTACATTTTTCATAGGTAAACTATGTAAATCAATTATATGGTTTTTTCCAAGTTGGCTTCAAACTAGTTTGTAATTGTAAAGAGCATGCGCAATACGTATAAGCTGTTCCTACTTTACAAACACTAAAACTAACTAAAAATCACATATTCCAACTTATTCTTTTACTAAAATCAATTAGCTCGTGATAGTTTATTTTAGTTTGAGCTGGGTCGGGGTACAATTCGTTGTAAGCTTGCGCAGCAAATACGTTAACATTTTATTTGAGTAATTTGCGGTATTTTATTTGTTGATTTGTTACGATGACTCGATCACGAATTATTAGCTAGGTTAAAAAGATTCTCGCATTTCTAAGAATTCCAACTTCCAAACTAATCATGGCATGAACAAATATATAATTATAAAATTGGATTAAGATTATAAAAATTGGCTAATCAAAAACTAGTTAGAAAGGTCAAGTGGAACAGAATCCATCCTATTACTTATTGTCAATATTGTCTTTACTCTTTATTTTATTGTCCAGCTAGCTCAATAAAATATAAATAATAATATTTTGAATTCAATAATTTACTTAATTTTAAAATTTTAATTCAATTCTTTACTATTGAGTATCAGTTATCTTATTTCTTCAATATTTTGAAGAAATAAATTTCAAGTTACTTACTGATAGGTGAACTGCACTTAGTGAAGTGAGGGACTTCCCTCAGGAAAGGGAACAGTGTTCAGTGTAAAACCAGTTTTAGTTTTTGTTTTTAGTATTGCTCTGTGTGTGAAACCGTCTTTAGACCATGTAATGGTAACAAAATGACTTTATTTGACATTTGACTTAAAAAATTTAATTTGAGGTTAATAAAAGTTATTTTAAAATTATTTATTGATTCTGTAAATAATTCAATTTTATATTTGTCTTCTAAATATAATTATTTACTGTCCTTAATTAATTTATAGAATGTTCATCAAGCAATGTTAAGAGATTGATATAGTAACAAGTTCAAATTTGATTATTGTTTAAATAATTATATTGTTCATACAACCAGACTATGTGTAATCGTATTTTATTGGGTACATCCGGATATTCTTAAAAATACGATTTAAAAATTGTTTAACAACGAAGTGTTCTAATAAATTGAAAAGTTTTGAATTTAAATACGTATAATAACAAAAAGGAATGACTGAAACTTTAAAATCTGAAGATTACTACAACGCTTTAAAGAAAAAAAGTGTCCTAGCTCTAAATCCAAATGCTAAAACAGTTCTATCATATTTATTAAATCCAAGAAAATTGTTAAAAACTGAAACTGGATTGCTACGGTAGAATAAGTGAAATTAATCAATAAACGTCCACTGTTATTTACTATATCATTATTGTTGTAGTGATTGGCAAGGATTAGCAGAACTATGTGGAATGTCTGGGGAATTAATATCAACAATAGCCGCATATGAACATGATCCAACCGAAAAAGTACTAAAATCATGGTACTATCAAAAGCCAACAGATGCATTAATTGAAACTTTATTTCACTATTTAGAACAAATTGATCGATTTGACATTATTGACACTTTATTACCATTAATTAGTAAGTGCACTGTAGAAATAAGAATGATTAAGCAATAAGTTTGTTATTTCTTTGTTTGCCTAAAACAGGCACTCATTAAAATTTATATTATGCTCACTCGTATTATACATAGAGAAGTATTTTAAATGATTGAAGGTTATAAGATTGCGACGAATATCGATATTTGTTTCTGAGATTCGGATCAATCAAAAATTGATTATACGAATAATAAATACAAAAACAATTAAAATAGGAAACTGTAATGTTATTTAGAAGAAAAATTTTACATTTAAGCGATTAGATAGCAGAAGAAAAACTCGTTTTTTACCTTTATCTAGGCCACAGTTTCAAAAGTAATAAAAGATGCCAATTATTTGTATTTTTAAGGGCATATACACTCTATCGCGTTATCTGAACAACGAATATATATTGCAGACAGTAGTACAGAGAATCTACATTCGTTCATGTAATCTTCAATGATTTACAATTACCTTCTATGTATTTATAGATTTTTGAAAGCTAAAAGAAAAATTATCCTTTTTTTTATAGATGACACAGAAGAAGATTCTTACATATCTAGCAATAAATTAAGTACACACGAACAACAAACCCATTTCGATTTAAATTTAGATGAATTGATTTTAACACGTGATGATGTAACAAGGATTAATCAAGGCCTAGAACCACAATTATATGATGCATTCATATTATTTGCTGATGATGATATCGATTTTGCAACTGAATTAATTGAAATAATGGAAAAACAATATAATTTGAAATTATGTGTTAAAGAACGTGATTTAGTAATTGGTCGATCCGAATGTGATGCGGTTATACGATTAATAAGTGAAAGGTATTTGATTGTTTGTTTTTGATTAATTAATTAATATTCTATTTATATAGAATGGAAAACTAAGGTTTTCCACTTCTGTATATACAGATTTTGTGACTCATAAATGATTGGAGCCAACATGCCCGGTGTTTAGGCAACCAGTAATACCAATAATGGCGATTTTCATTTTAATTTACGAAATATTTATAGATTTGGAATTTACAAATAAAAATAATTCCCTAAAATGTGTTTTCTCATCTCCATAAAATTGGGCTAAGATCTAGCCCGATCTGCCGGGGATGCGAATATAATGACGAGACGGCCGAGCACGTACTATGCTACTGCCTGGCACTCTCCGATCTGCGCCAACATATCATATGAGTACCACGGCCTAGTATGGTCAGTATCTTTGCTAGCCCAACCACGGCCCTAATAGATCCAGCCGGCCAAGGCGGGGGCTGGTCGGATATAAACTTTAGTAATTTCTGTAAAATCGCTGACAAATTAATATCAAATCAAATTAAATTTTCGTCTAAATTAATACTTTATGATACTATTTTATATATTTTTATAATTGAATTACATAATTAGGTATAAATCATTAATAATCAAACAATTTTATTTTTGCTTTTCAATTGTAAGGTTTTCTCATATTTGCATTAAATGAAAAGAGAAAGATATATTTTAGTAGTCAATTCGCTATATTGCAATCTTGGCTACTATGATTTTAAATACAAATCGGATGTCAAACGAATATTATCCAAAATAAGATTATTTAAGTTTTAATAAGTAAAAATTTATGATTAATTAAAATAAAATAAATTCAAAGGTTCGATTGCATTAAATTAATTTCACATTTGAAAGCAGCATCACAAATATATTAGACAGTCATAATTAAATTCCTCATTCTCATTGAAGAAATCGACGGACTAATTTAGTTGTTCGAGAACGGAAATAAATTTGTATAAAAAGCTACTGTAGTAGTTTTTTGTTTTTATAGAAAAAACGTAATATGCATTCCGAGCAAAAAGTGGCTTTGTTGCTTTCAGTAATTATCGAGCTCCGCAAGCGTCGGACGCTGTCGTTTGCGAGCAACAAAGCATCACTTTCATTTCTTTTTGTTTAATACGTAAATTAGATAAACTGCGGCCATACTGAAAATTAGATCGATGTTAGCGCTATCTATTATGTGTAGGATAAACTATTATAAAATTTCCACTCGATAAAAATCGGAATGTATGGTAACAAAACACAGCATTTTGTTTTTTTTTTCTTGTTGATCTTCAAACATTTATAATTTAAAATAATTCTTTATCTCAAGTCTATTATTAATATTCAATTTAATTTATAATGCAGATGTGGACGATTAATTGTTATTATTTCACCAGCATTTTTGGAAAGTAATGCGAATAAATTTTTCTTCAGTTTGGCTCAGTCAATTGGAATTGGTAAAAACAAATGAATGTAAATTTTGCTTTTTCAATTAATTTCGCTTGATTGGTTTTAGAACAACGGCAAAGAAAAATTATTCCATGTATTTACAAAGAGTGTGGTAATCTACCGCCAGAATTAAATTGTTATTTTAAATTGGATTTTCGGCGATCCGCATCTCGTTTATGGAATTTCTGGGATAAATTATACGATTCAATTAAAGTACCTGAAAATAAATCCATACAATCATCGATTACATATGAAAATAAAGAAAAACATGAATGTAAACAAGCGACTGAAGGAAATGATAGCATCACAAAAATAGTAGTTTCTTCATCACCAACTAGTAGTACCAAATATAGTGCGGGGGAAGACGAGGAGCATTTAAATCAACAGAAATCTACCAAAGATACTGCAACAGCAGTAACTGTAGAGAATAAATCATCAACACATTTTTATAAAGCTATTAAAAGGTAACTGACCTAATTATTTTTGTTAAGTTCTTATTTATTATGTGCCCATATTTTAGTCTAAAATCCATTGTACCAAAACGAAAAAATAAAAAAATTAAATCGACAAAAAGTTGTGATAATATCTATACTGGGAATCTAAAAGAAAATGGGCAGAGTGATAATAAAATTATTAATGAAATTGATCAAACCAGTGGTACAATTAATAACGCAGAACATTTAACTGAAGAAAAAAAAGATAAAAGGAAAAAGACGTTTAGTTTTCATAAGAAACATAAAAAGGAAATGATCGAATTATAAAAATTAGTTTTTCTGTAAACATACAAAATGTTTAATTCCAAGAAAAATTTAAAAAGCCTATCTTGCACGTAACGAATGAATTCTGTTGTTCCGTTACTAGTAGACAATGTTATGTTATTTTTTGTATATTTTATGTGAATGTTCTTAGGTAAATGAAAAGAGAAGTGATACAGAAAATATAAACGGAATATTGACTATGAAAAATATAAACTTACATTTAGAAAGCTGTATTATTATAAACAGTCAGCGTTATAAAAATACATAAATAAATTTTCGTAGAAATATGTTAATAAAATAAATATATCTTAAAAAATATGTATTATAAAAGCAATAGGTATCAAAATACATATTATAGAAATTATATATTCTTTGTGACAGCTTGAGGTATACAAATTGAATATTTAGAAATGCTTTGTTAGACTTTTTTTTTCTTTTAAATAGTTTAAATAACTTTACAAATTAACATAATGTAATAGCGAAACAGAGAGAGAGAGAGAGAACAATTTTTAAAGATAAACCTTTCAATTTATCTTTGCAAAATTATAAATTAGAAATCACCACGCCAAGTGATTAAACAATCAAGTAAAAAGAATGCCCCATTGACAATTGCTAACGATCCTTTTGCCAATCCATAATCTCGCCAGTCTGTTTTATAAGCATTTTCGTAATGCTTAATATTTAATGCGCCGCTTGCCACAAACAATGCACAACCGGCTAAACTGTAGAAAATGTCAATTTTCTTATTGATTGGAGCGCTAATTAAATAACCTAAAATAGAAATAAAATTATGAAGAACCATAATAAGCAGTAGAATCGATCTAACAAAAATCAAAATATTTACGGGTCATAATTTTTTTTTTTGCGCCAGAGGAATTCATGTTTCTAGTGCTAATTGTCAGATCAATGACGTGCTTTTTTATTCTTTCGTTTTCAAATTCTATATATTAATTTTTATATTTAAAATAATCCATAGTATTCAAAAGAAACCATATAACTATTAAATAATTTTTAATAAAAATTTCAAAATAAATTTTATCTAGCCATTTAACAAGTATTTCTATATTTTTACCCAACTTTATAGCACGGCACTGATCATAAAATTAATAAAAGGGGGAAAACAAAATTATGACTATTTTTTTAAATAAAAATTGCTGTATTGTATTAAATACTCATTATTGTAATCATAGTTTTAACCAGCTGCAATAAAATTACGATTTTCCCTGAAAGTAAGAAATTTTGATTTTCTCGTAAGAACAATGTTAAAGATGTAGACTCTGTTAATCGCAGCCCGTTTTTTTTTATTTCTGGTGGTCACTTATAGTTTTCCATGTATAAAAATTATTAAAAGATAACGAATAGTAGACAACCCGTAATACATTGAAAAATAATAATGCCGATTTTGTAGTGTTGCCTATACGTTTAACAATCACGAATTTTTATTGATTTTATAATTTGATACTAACTTGCAAATCCTCCAATTAAAATAATAACAAAACCACCAAAAGTAGCAACTGAAAGCATATCAACATTTAAATCTTGGGTTTGGCTTTTGTAATGAAGACCCAGGCATGCTATTGCTAAAAGCTGAAAGAAAAAAAATCTAGCTTTAATTATCTGAATGTCATGTTTAAATTCCTTGAAATTTTCTTTTTACAAATGATTGATTTTAATTAAAAATAAAGAAAATTATTATCAATGACGTTAAGTATAATAATGGAGGAAATCACCAATAATAATTTTAATGCGTGTAAATAATGTAACTAAAAATAGGAATGACTAAATGATTTAATTTAAACGTGTCTATAGCCGCATTAATTACATTCCAAAGTATTAATTTAATACTGCTAATATTCATGATTGCATTTCGATACGTCGATTTCCGGCCACTATGCATAGATAGAACAATTGTGCCTTTATGTTTTATATCTACCTGCCGGTATATTTATTAGACGCTACAAGCGTCAAGGTCTTGATGCGTAAACTATAAAATGCCCCACTTTACCGCTATACTAAACTAAATAAAAATTCAATAAAAAAAAAGTCTATAAATTCACTTACCAATTCCAAAAATTTAATAATCGACAATCTACTAACTGCCATATTTCTTTTCTTCTTAAAAAATGATTTTAATCGATAATAATATCTGATTCCAACTACTTGAACTCTGTTCACTGTATTAATACCAGTTTGTTTTGATTGTTCGAAAACAAAACATAAAAAAAATACGGGCGTCTAGCTGCGCCGCGTCCTTTTTTTGGTTGCTCAGTATAATAACGAATGTAATTTTTTAGGTATTTTGTAATCGTTTTTAATGGTTGAGGAATACACATAAGAAACGAAGTATAACTCAGTAGAGGCTTAGAGCAGACACAAATAGTTTATTAAGAAATGTAATATTTATTAGGGCAGATGAATAGCAGCGATAATAAATTGATTTTATTAGCTAGATTAGTGATATCTATTTGATTCTGAACTATAAATGGCGTTTGCAAATACTCCTTATAGAGCCCTACTTCTGAAGAATTTCAGTTCAATTAGTTATGAATACAGATAAAACTTCTAGTGACTTTTGTTGAAAACCGTATTTTTTATACAAGTTGAGTCTTTATATGTATATACTACAATTACTTTTTATTAAAAAAATGGACTAATTGGACTAATGTAAATTTATACGATCTTCAATGTATTCTCTACCTGATTGATTCACGTTAAAAAAAAATGTGTTCTTGAACCAGTATATCCACTTTTTGGAAATAGAAAATAACGTTACGTAAACGATAATAGAACCTTCTTCTTCTTTATATGAATGTATTGTATGTACTTATAATTATATCGCTTTGTGGGTCAAGATCAACTAGTTTTCGCATAGCTCCACCAACATTTATGTGGTCAACTTCATTCAAAATTATTAATCATCAGTTAATATTAAAATATTGTCTCATACACATACAGATAAGCTAATAATTCGTATAAGCTTATCTGTTATTATTCTATGTAATCATTAAAAATACATATTTATGCTGTTAAGATACGATACTTAATAGTTGGTCAACATACGAAACTTGGCAGAGAGTGAAGAAGAAAATTCAATAAATTATTTATTCATTTTCAATTACAATACGTGTAAAGAGGAAACAGCTTAAAATAAACAGGCGTTTTGTATCACATAAAAATAATCTTATTCATTTATCCAGTAGATTCCAACCACATCCGAATGTCTAATAAGTTTTAAGTCGAAATATGTGTAGCGGGCTACTTATTCGTAGTTCAAAACATGCTTATGATAAAATAAAATGTATCTACAAAAGAAAATCAATCCTTATAAAAAGAGCAAAATAAACATGAAGAAAAACTGACCCTTCTGATTCAAGTACATCCCTTAAATTTGCCCGAGTTATAACATCATCATTACATTTATACCAGTAATCGTTTTGTTGGCGGACAAACGCTGAGTAATGGCCGCTGTTTATAGATTTTCCTTTAAAAAAATGATATAAACATGAAATATGCCTGGAACAATCCAATTATCTTGACTTTTAATTATATGCAATACAAACCTATATGATTTACAACGGCGAATAAAGAATATCGATTATCTGAAGGAAACGGTATATTTTGTTTATTTTTACTTAGATATGGCGTCATGTCTAGTGTTTCTGGAAATGATATTGCTGCTGAGATTTTGGTTTTTGCCTAAAAAAACATCATTCCCATATATATAACTCTACTATGTACAGTATGTCTTATAGTAAACTTGTATAATGTCTACTATATAATTATAATAATAACCTCTTTCATATGCTTGAATCGCTTCAAATGAAAACTAATCACAACCGGCAATGTGCTAATCGTAAACTGTTTGGTCGATTCCTGTTTCGAACCGCATATTTCGCACATAATTTTTTCATTCGAACCTAAATGTTCAGCTTTCGTGAATCGTTCTAAACAATCCAAGAGGGTTGATGGTGAACGTCCACCGGCTGTTACTGGTCCTAAATCTAGTGAAAAATCCCAACTTGGATCGATTGTTGTTGATATTCCGCTAAAAAAAAAAACTTCATTTTAGATTATGCAAATTTTTGTTCCAATGTTATCCAGTTGAATCACTGAACAAATCCTTATACGCGCGCATGCGCATTGCGTAGTGCGTGCAAAGTAAATAAGCCACTGTCAACTGCACTGTAAAATAAAAATAAACGTGGGAACACTCAGTTGACAAGTTTTTCTTGCCGACAAGCACTTTTCAACCGTAAAGTCCACTTAATACAATAGTAGTATTGTATATTTACGATCTTATCATGCAGACACTACGCATGCTCTTGGAGAATATTTGCTTTTGAATGCATGTGAGAAAATTGTACAGTTTGTAATCCGTAGTCTGTCACCAATGAATTATGAATAACGTAAGTATTAACTGATATTTCCGATTCCACTTTTTACATACTTGCATTTCTGACATACAACATCACTTTGTAAACCTCCAGTAAATATTTGATGTACGATGCATGTACAATTTACCGGTGCAACTAAATGATGACTTTGATACGGTACAGTTTCCAAAAAATGTTTATGTAAAACGTTCAATGTTTCAATGAAAAATTCGTGAGCATCCTGTTGTTCTTCACTGCCTAAATGTGCTGCATGTCGCCATATTAAATGCAATAAACCAGTTAATGCTAGTGGAACGACATTACCATTATAAAATTCCTATAGAAAAATAATTGATACAGTACTAATTATTATTCGAACTATAACTAGGTCAACATTCACCTGAAATAGATTTGATACTTCACATACTAAACATGTACGTAGTGAGCCCTTACATACATGTTCTACAGTAAGAAAATGATCACGTAATAATGGTGTATGCATTAAAGTCTGTACAATACAATTCATAAAACAAGTCGATCCTAAATTAATTAAACCTCTTAAACCAGTTCGGGAATCTGGTGTTATACAAATTTTTTTCGTTCTGTTAAATAATAATAGGCGTTCTTCATCTGATGGATTCCATGAAATGTAGTCGAAAAGTCTGTGTATATAAAATTAATCTTTAACTAATATTTTCAAATTTTCAATAATATTTAATTAATATTTTCAACATTTTTAACCTAGCTAATAATTCGGCATCATTGATGTCGATGATGCATCGAAACAAATCAACAAATAAAATATATAAATAAAAATACCAAAAACAAAACATAGGATACAACGGATCCTGTAAATGAGTTGTCAAAATGTCTACCAACATCGACCGACTTCATGATCATAAGTCAAACTATGAAGGCACACGACACGAAAATCTTTAAAAATATTTCTATATGAATACCTTTTATTAAATTTCAATGACTGCATTTTATTTTTAAAATAAATATCATCTAAATTGGCATCGTAAATATAGTCATTGCAATTAGTACAAAATAAATTCCCATAATTTAATTCCATCGTAAAGTTATGCTCCTCTTCATCAATATGTCTTTTAATATGTTTGTGACATCCAAAATATACACATTCTAAACATGCATGTAGAAACGGACCTCTATTATTGCATATGCGACAATAACAATTACATATCTGTAATCAATAAGTGAATATTATATCGGTAAAATCACATCAGTTTTTCATTATTGGATAAATGATTCAATGCACTCTTTCCAACAATAGCATTCATTTATAAAATATTATAATTTCATAAAATAATGAACTTACTTTAGCCAGTTTATACTTATAATTTGAACATACTACAAATGCTGAATGTACCCATTTTATAGTTTCAACATTAATTGGATCTCTCATAAATAATTCAAAATGTTCACAACCTCTTGCTGACATGACTTTTTTTTATAAATTTTTTAGAATATAATAGGAAATTTATTTTATTTTTTGTTTATAATTAGATATTAGATAAACAGCTGACACATCACAGAAGTGCATTGTATAATGAATCACACTCAAAAGTTGTGTTGTGAGTGTGACCTTATTCTAAAATAATCGATGTTGTGTTCGATAGTTGCGGCACTTGTCTAACGTGCCTCAGTGCAACCAATACCATAAGGAATCAGCATGAAAAGACCCATTGTGTTCTATTTTTAAATTTAAATAATCCGCATGCCCTTTTATATTTAAATTTAGATTTAGAAGCAATAAGCAGATAAATTAAATTAAACTTGTCTTGGATTGTGGATCTTTTCTGTGGAGTTTAGTGATGCGCTAACTCTAGAATATAAAAGCTCTACCATACTACAATAGACAAGTTCTCTACCGTTTCTCTTGAACTTAGAATTCGATATACTTTATTGAGTTTAACCGTAATCATACTATTAAATTTAATTTTATATGATGAATCCTGAAGCAATTTTCGAGACCAGATAATTTATTTTATACAAATATGCCTTTATCCATTTCTCTGCAACCAGATATACATGCCATTTTCCCGACAAATTTTTTAGGATGCTGCTAAAGTTGGGGTCGAGAATTTTTTATCACAATTATTACCAACGAACGAAATAACGGGAAGCAAAATTTCTCTTTCATGTGATCATTACATTACTATATGTTACTACAAAATACAATTAATAGTATATTAAATAAAAATAAATATAGTATAGACATAAATATACTCATAAAAATGTATTTAATTCCAGATTGAACAATGGATTCCCTTGATTAGAAATAATAGAATTATAAATGCACTTATATATTACATACATATTACTTGTAGATAGTAAACATATACATAACATACATGTTTAGCATATATTACGTACATATAGAATAATGGTTTATAATATTATAAACATTTATAGTATTTTTAGTTTAACCTAATCTATATTTAAGTAATTAACCCAATCTAAAATACTTAATCCCTTTATCATAAATATACAATCATATACATTCTAATTCAGCTGGTATTGGAATTTTGTTATTATTAGCAAATCGTTTTAATGCTTCATATTTCCCACCGATAGCTGCCATTTCTTCTTTCATTTTCCTCAATTCGTCTCGCATTACTTCCATACCTCTCCATTCTTGTGTTTTTTCAATTTCTAATTCATCTTTTTGTTCAATACGTTTAATTCTACATGAGGCCGCATATCCTAAATTTACATGCAAATATATCTTGTTCATACATTGCCAATTATTATTATTATTTATTAAATTATTAATTACGAACGAATACAATTTTTTTACCTCTATTTTTCAATGTTCTTCGTCTTTGTTTCATTCGTACAATCTCCTCACGAGTTAATCCTCGCATTTTTAACGATCGATTTAAATCACGTACTGATATCGATACGAGCTCGTCGTCTGTTATATCATGAATAGGTGGTGGAGATAATGGGGCCTTAAAAACGATTTTTTAAAATTTTTTCTGAAGTTGAAGTTAAATGCATCTTGCTCATTTGTAATTGCTTTTGGAAGTTAGTACTTACAAGTTTCCGTTCGACTTTCCTTATTTCTGTAGCCATTTAATACAGAAAATTATAGTGTTTTTCTGATTAAAATATTAAAAATATCAAAATATAAAAAAAATTGTTTTTATGTTTGTAATTATTGTATTATTTATAAACAATTGTTTTTGTTTGACGTTGTTGACATATACATTCGATTCATCCTCTCTAATTTATTTTGGCCATTAACAAAGCTATTAAAAATCAACATTAAAAAATCAGCTGTTTTTTGCCAGTGGGTATCGAAATTACCACGTACGTAAACGTTTATTTACACTAAATTAGTATTCGATTTATAAAGTTTTGTTCTTATCAGTTTTGCCACGATGGCTGCTACGTCGCCGCTAGAAAATAATTTGGATGCAAAGAAAAAATCGGAAAATCTAGATAGTACAGAAGATGATAGTAATGAAAATTCAAGTGTTACACCGGAAAAATTTAAGGTAAATATCTAATGTCTCGATATACTTGTTAATTAACTTATAATTGCCCCTTGTACCAGTCTAATTTAGAAGAAATAGCAATAGATGCATCTGAAATTGTAAGCCGATTGGAACAAGCAATTGAAGAAACTCCACCACAATCATCAACATCTCCATATTATGAAAATACACGTCGACCATCAACATTACTTTTAGGTTTAGAGAAAAAGAATACAAATGAAATAATACAAACAATCGATGGATTAATCACTATTGATGAAAATGGTGAGCCAGTCGTTCCACTTGCTTTCGATTCAGTTACGAAATTGGTAATGGTTTCACACAGTCTAGCCGCATACTGTGGCGGTCTCGATCGATTAATTTTACGGAAATTAAGTACCCGGTTTACCACTGATAGTACGCGATGGATCAGTCAATTGTTTGGGTATATTTTAAATTACACTAAATGTGTGGCTTTAGTAAAGAAAAAAAAATTAATAATTTCAGGTTTCTGGATTGTTCAGCATATTACCATGAGGATCATGTTGAGGGATTATTACGAATAACAAAAATGAATTTATATTATAAATATCCGAAATATTTAGAGGATGGCGCTTTGACATTAGCTTCATCATTACCAACAATTTATAGTAGTGTTTCGAGTCCTTTGGTAATTGTTCAACATATTTGTAGGCAATTAGGTCTGCCATTATCTTCAATTCGACCTGTTCCAGTTAATACAGATTTTGGTAAGGTAAAAATTCACAGAGAATTCAAAATCCAATTAAAAGAAATTCTATTTAGCATCAATAGATTGGTCAGTACTATGTAATTTTTTCAGCTAATCAATATACAATGGATGTAAACATTCTACAACAAATGCTAGCTGAGGATTTAACTAATGGTCGAACACCATTAATTGTTTTTGCTGATGTTGGTACACTCATAACTGGACATATTGATAAAATTGCTAGAATTCGAGACTTGTGCACACAGTATGATTGTTGGTTACATATTAGAGGTCATAATTTAGCTGCATTAACTTTACCAGATCATCAACATAATTTAACTGTATGTGTCTAAATAACACAGGGTGATTGGAAATGATTGAAGGTTACGAAGGACAAATGCATTTTGTTAATGTGAACTTTACATTTGACCATTTTTTGATCGTCAAGTTTCTTGGAGAAAAAAATTGCCGTTTTTGGATTTGAATTTTCTTTTCGACCATTTCGATTACAATAATAAATGCCAACCTGAAATGAAAAAAAAATCTATCTAAAATAGATAGATTATCTCATATTTTAATATTTATCCTTTTCGTAAATTAGCACAGTAGTGAAAATATAATATTCGTTACTAGATAAACAAAGATTTTCAAAGTTAATTTTTACAACAGTTTATTAAATATAAACATAAATGTATCAGCTGTTCAGCTGTTCTCTTGGGATAAATTGAAATTTTAGTTGGTATACATGAATTTATACAAAATATTACCAAACTTGCCGACAAGTGGCAAGAAAAGTACCGCAGTACGTATTTTCGTCAAGTCCAAGAACACTTGTTAACAAGTGCAATATGCGCGTGAGTAATGCAAAACTTGCCGACAGGAGAACTTGTCAACTGTAATGTAAAGTTCACTTTACATTTCCAATAATTTCCATGTAATCTTCTATCATTTTAAATGATATGTTCGACTAAATCCCTACAACAAGGATTTACAGATTACTAATTACAGATTTAACTATTTTTTTCAGATATCACCAATTGCGGATAGTTTTACATTAACTTTAGGAAGTTGGTGGGGCATACCAGCATTACCACATGTTGTATCCTTGCTGTAAACTGTTCTATTACTGTTAAAATTTGTCGAATTTAATTCATCATTTCCTTAATTTATCTAATTTAGACACTATACAAATCGTGGGATGTAACAAAAAATAAACAAGCAAATTATATTTCAAGGGAAAGTACGTTGCCATTATTGGCCGGCCTAAATAATGATCATCAAGGTAGACGAATTATTTCGTTGCCATTATGGGCGGCATTACAAAGTATGGGAAAAGATGGTATATTATCGAAGATTCGTGAAAATTTCTTGGCCAGTGAACGTTTGTATACGGCATTGAATGCATTTCGACATATACGAATCCTCGTAAGTGCAGTTCTATGTTTCAGAGATTCTTTTTTGTGCCTATTTTCCATTTATGAGCATATTTTACTACTTTTTGCTTGTTGTTTTCTCATTGTTAGAGTCCCAAACCAGGTGGAGAAAGTGGAGCATATACAATAACTGAATTGATTTCAAAACCGGTGGCAAATGTTGCGGTAAGTTTTGGTTAAATCTGTTTTTTTAGTGGATTTCGTTTGATGACAAGTTCTTTTCTATTTAGATGTTATTTGACTCAACAGCCTGTTGTGTAACATTTCAATTTATACCAGAACTAGAGCAATCAGAAACCGAAGTTTTAACAAAGGTACCACCATATTATGATAGATTAAATTCATGGTTGGGACAGGTTCTAGAAGTGGAAGCACCACAGGTGAGTCGAACTAGATCAAGTAAATGAATTTTTTATTCACCATTTCCCTTCAAATTGTTTCAATTATTGTAACTATATAAATGCAGATTCCAATAGACACGTGCCAATTAGAAAATGTCGGTATCGTATTGAGATTTTGTCCATTTGAAATATCTCTTGGTCAGCAACCAACAATAGAGGAATTTAAATTATTTATTCAATGCCTTGAACAACAATTGATTATTTTACGATCAACTATTTATCATAAGAAGGCATTTAAGGAGTTAGTTGATAATTCGCCAGTATTGAAACTAATTGAATTAGAAAATTGGGCAGGTAAATATAAATACAATCTTTTTTCTACGATCATATAATTAGCTTTCGTCACTGGTGACGAAAGTAAATCCTAATGATTTACTTTCGTAAATGAAATAGATTCACTTACATATATACAATTATAATGATTAAATTGTTAAAAGAATAATGGGAAAATATGATTTAGCACCAAAACATAAACATTTCTCTTTTTTAAAACCGAAAATTAAACATTTAAAAGATTAAGATCCCTTACAAGATTTCAGAACTTCACATTAATCAATGAAGGCGCTGGGCAGCGAATTCGTTTATTTTCAAACCCAAACTGATTGTATTAAATGCAAAAAATTACAATTATTTTAATCAAGCTAAAAAATCATTGAAACACACATTGCAAATACAAAAATATAAAAAATGATTTTTAGCATATCATGACATGGTAACTATTTGTTCAATTTTCAAAATTTTAATAAATGTTTAATTATGTATATAATTTTTGGTTGTCTAACAATCCTCAGCAACTGCAAATACATATGATCAATAGCCACTGCATTTTAATTACTGTAAAGTTATTCTACTTTTTGTAATTATTAAATAAAATAAAATTTTAATTGAAATAACGCATGTAAAATACAACAATAAACTTAACGAAATAATTAGTATTATCATTAAATGTATGACACTCAATAGTCAGTACAATTGAACTTTTATATCAAGTTGGCAAGGTTTGTGAAATTAAAATCTGGCTATTTTATATGGATTTTATTAATTAGCTTTAATTTTAATAAAAATGGTCATAGAAAAATGATAGTATTATACTCGTTGAAAATCATTTTCTGAATCGCACAAACATTACTACGCTCGGCTCTGTTTCGTTTAGTAAACGGTTCTGTCGATTGTAGAAAATGCTATTTTCGTCACTCGTATAATAATATACTATTAATTGTGAGTGACCACTAATTTCAATTTTAAACATCCCAAACAAGGTATGGGCTGTGTAAGGTATTGTCCAGAAGGCTGGGAAGAATTACTAACCGATCAAATGAAAGACGAACTAAATAAATTAAATATGGCATTAGTGGATGCAATTCGATCAACGGATTCGGCATTCTCATTAGGTGAAACTGATGATGGTCTAGTATGCGTCAGATTTGGTATGATAGGGCCACAAGCTGATATTGAAAAATTATTAGAGCTCGTTATTCATGTGGGACAATCAATTGAAGAGAATTGCCGTGTATTGGATTCGATGAGTGAAATTGTTAAAAAAGGTATCTATAACCATATGAAATTGTTTTTTTTAATTGTTACTAAACAAAAAAATAAATATTAGGAATTGAAACGGCTACAAAGGATCTACAAAAAGAAAATGAAGAGCGTTTATGGCAAGAGGGCATAATACGACATGTGCCAATCGTTGGTAACATTGTTAATTGGTGGTCACCTAAAACTAAGGAATCCGGTGTGAGAGGTCGTAGTTTAAACCTAACACAGGGTATTGTAGAATCTACGGAAAATATCTACAAATATCATATGCAAATACAAACAGGTACCCATACCCCTTCAGTAACTAATAATAGCCGGTTTTAATGACAAAAAAACATTTAATTTTAGGCTCAGTACCATCTGCTGGTTCAAAGAACCCGCCAACACCACAAATTCAAACACCAATAAGTGTGAGTAGTCATTCCAGGTCAAGTAGTCATGCATCAGGTTCTAGTCAGATCGTCGTTAAAGAAAATGAAAAAAATAATTTGCCAAAGTTGGAAACGGTGAAATAGGGCGATAAAATTATAAATCATATAATAATGCTGCAGATGTTTCCTTTTATATTGTTTTTCATAATTACCTAGTTCTATGTACATTCTTATCGATTATTGTTGTTTAATTATTATCATAATATCCGGAAATGTTTGATATGTAAAGGTATCACACAAAATCTTTGTACGTTGTAATTCTAATGTTAATTTGTTATCCATATAATTATTAGTATTTCGTATTCAGTATTATTTAAAGCATTCTTAACATGATTTATTTTCCAAAATTATTGATTAATGAGGAAAAAAAAGGTTTTACGAATTGATTTCTTATTATTTGGCTGCAAATAAATTATGTAATTGTTATTAATAGCACAACAAAAATGTAATATAATTATTATTTTGAAATATGAAGAGATTTTTCATTTCGAGCAGTATTACGAAAAGCATTTACAAAAATTGGCATTTGAAATTTGCATTATCGAACTTATTTATATTTGCCATTATTACGCTTCACTTTTCGTTAACCTTTATTATGCTAATTAAAATCAAAGTAACTAAATAAAATATAAAGATTTGCTTAAAATAGGATCTCAACCAGTTTATCCTACAATTACATACAATACAATAGTATACAATTGTACTATCTTTGAAATGAAATGGAATTTATTTTTAAATAATTCAATATGGCAATTGGATTTTTTTGCAAATTGGATTTTTTGGTAGCCCATACAGGGATTACTGTATTGCGCTAGAGCAAAAAGTAATACACCTATTCTCCAGTATTTTAAGAATTATAAAAAACGAATTATTTACTGAAGAATGGAAGAATAATATCTAATCCAGATAAACATGAACAAGTAATGACCGAGAAAACTAATACTAGCAATAACATAACTTTATTTCGTGCTCACGATATACTTATGAAAGATATGATATTGCACATTGTGGGCGTTTCTCTATGTAGTAGTATTTATTGAGTAGTTGTTTCAATGTGGTAGTAGAAGTAGTAAAATTTGGTTTTGTTTATTAAAAATTGTTTTATTTTTCTCTGTTTTTTTTTTTTTAATTATGTAGAAATATATTAAGATTTAGAATGCGTTGTGCTATTTCTGGATGTGATTCAGATAACCAGTCAAAAAAAAACCCTACCGGACATAAAATTTTTCATTTCGCTAGAGACAATATATTTAAAAAAAATGGATTCATGCAACCCTAAGAAAGGACAAATTTAATGTGAAAAACTGTATACTGTGTTCGAAAGATTTTGAACAAAATGATTTTAAAATAAATCTACATCATCAGTTGTTAAATTACACTCCTTTCCCGATATCGAGGTCTTAAAGATAATGCTGTCCCCAGCTTAAATTTACCTCATTTAATCCCAAAAACTTTAAAACCAGTATCCACTTTAGAAGAATTAAATAAATTATTAGAAAAGTAAGGCATATAATGGGTACTTGAAGATAAATTGTTTCTGCGGTTTAATGTTTTCCGTCTATCTTTTAATAGCACAAATTCAGCCAACGTAGAATTAGCAAGTACTAAGAAATCTAGCAATAATTTTTTCGATGAATGAAAGTGATTGATTTGGTAATACGGCTATTATAGAAAATAGGTATTTAGTATTCGATTTAATTGTAATTAAGCAAGTTAACTATTAAAATTTAGAAAAAAAAAATTATTACATGTAAAATAGCAACAATAATGAAATATTAAAAAGAATATATCTATAATTCATATATATAATTTATAATATATATATATATATATAAAATATAATTATAATAATGATATAAATATATTATATATATAAAATAATAAAAGATAAGTAGAATAATTTTTGGATGAGAATTATAAAATACTTTCTAATCTGTAGATACAATTTGAACCTAAACATTACATATTTAATTCAATGAACAAATATGGATATATACTAAAAAGACCTCTAATATTATGTATATATTATTATATATTTTATTATAGTTCTCCATAGTACGTAGATAACGTTTTGTCAGTTATATTTGATTTTACTCTTTTGCCTACGTCATGCGCTAAGCGAACCCGTTTTAAGATTCGGAATATCAAACTCTGTTTTGTGCTGTTTATTCTATGCTGTGAACTTTTAAAAGATACTTGCATTACAATATATTCTATAGTTTATGTTTATACTACGTATTGTTGCGTAAGAAATATTAATTATAATTAATTATAGTATAGCATTTCAAATTTTCAGATATGTACCTACTAAATTTACCACCATAAGTAAATAATTCACACAGAATTGCAAAACAGAAATTTTGCAATTAGACATCTACACTATGGTTTTGCAAATTTCACACATGTTCTTTTGTGAAATATTGTTAAAATGGTACATTTATTACATTAAAATAGAGAAATTAGAACAATTTATTTCGTTCACTAAAGAATTATGCATAGATCCCCAGCTTGACATCTACACACAAATCATAGAAAACCTTTGCAAAAATAAAATTAAGACGTCAGTGTCGAACGTCTACTGATCTTTTTCCCGCATACCAACATGAATTTCTATGGAGAAATAATTGCCGAGAACCCAACATATTTTATATTATGAATAACGCAACAATCCGTAGTATAAACTATACTACTATATTGTAATGTCTAAAAATTCATCTGACAACGTTGCATAAAATAGACAGCACGAAATAACCCGAAATGATATTATTATTTTTTTTTTCTCGGTTATTACTTGTTCATGTTTAACCTAATCCTATTTATATTTACAATACAAAGGTTTTTTTTTTCTGATACATAGACAAATAGGTTTTATGCAGTCAATACTGTTTAACGTGTTATCTATGTTCTTCTGGTATTCCTTAATACTTACTCTTCTTAATTTAATTATTTTATATTTATATTATTATAATTTAATTTTTCATATTCATACGATCCTAGACAAACACAGAATCTGAGAAAACTGTAATACATACTGCTCTCATGTAATTTTTATTAAGAAAACAACCAAAGAAATAATCCAAATATATAATCCACTACTCACTACAGCTGCTGATGTAAAAACAGTGAAAATAACAATTATCTTTTGGATAACATAAAGCTCAATGTCCTTTTTCGTTGTATCTAATTGAGCATTGAATTTTCATAAAATTTACTGTAGATTTTTTTAACTTTGAAAATTTTTTTAAGATATACAATTTAGGTAAAAATGAATACGAATAAATACTGAAATTGCCAAATTGGCTATACAATTCAACAAAGTGTGACTCGAACGCAAAAATCCGATGGAAAAATTGAAGAGTGTTCATTCTTAGACTTGAAAAATTACAAAAAATGAAGTGGCAACACCGACGCTACCTTTCCTAAAAAGTAATAGAACCATATACGGCTGCCGTATACGGTTTGCCGTATACGGTTGTATTGAAATGAGTGAAAAGAGCCACTGCATAGAGAAGAGAATATACTAGAGATGCCACTAATAATCGATTATTTAAATAAATCGATTTTCCTTAAAAATCGAATTATTAATCGATTTTTTAGACTTTCGATTTGTCTTTAAATAGTTTAAATGAGGGGACTGTAATCCTAATTTTTACGGTATATAGTTACCGTGTTTGGTCACGTGAGTTCTAGCGTTATCGTAAGCTTACTGTGAAATTTGCACTTTTGCAGAAATCGTTTGTATTTCAAGACACCGTCTGACTATTAACTAAACTAACAGCCTGTAAGAATTGTTTTCATAAAGGTGTGTCTCATAACCCATTACATTATATCCCACAGATAAAGATATTGTCTGTGTTATATTATATCCTACTGTGAGGTATCAAATGAAAATTCAAAACTATCAAAAGCGATATTTGAAAATATCGATATCGATATTGCATTCTTAAAAACTAGACGATCAGCTAATTTTTAATAAATTAAATTAATATTATATATTTATAGTTACTATACTATATTTTGAATAAAATAAAATTAAAACATTAGTAAACCAATTAAAAAAAGCAAAAACAACTCCAGGAAATATAAATAAAAAGGTATTGGTAATTTGTGTTTAAATTTTTTTCTTGCAGTGAGATTATAGTTTCTACCGGGCCAGAATTTCATTAAGCAAATATTGAACATTAATATTTTCAATTATTATGAACATAATCTGAGCAAAATTTACAACTTGGATTTTGAGGTAATGTGCGTGTGCATATTTCACACATATGTATTTCATATTTAAACGTCTAGCATTAATAGATACATACATGTACATACGCATTCTTATCAGGATACAAATTTGCTATACTCAAATACTTGTATTAATTTTATTTCAGTGATATAGAGCAACTAGTCCAAAATAAATGGTACTATCTAAAAAAATACTTCCGTGAAGAATTATATAATATAATTTCCACAATCAATCGTTCTGCAGATTCAACGGATGCTGCAGCAATTCATAACAGTAAAAGTTTCATTTATTTGGATAAAATGCCATTTTTGTTGGACAGCATGAGAGAGCGCCAAATAAATCAGGAAATTGAAAATGTGTCATACGAACAAGCACAAGTAATACTAAATTTATTAAAAGAACGGAAAGATGCGGAAGCAGATGGCGAAAAAAATTTTCTACTATCATTTTTGCCGCAATTTAAAGGATTCAATGAAAACCAGAAATATATTATCAAAAAGGAAATGGTGGAATTATTCCATAAAGTGCGAAATTTAAAGACTATTGAAACTTCAGAACATGTTTTTACATCTCAGGCATCCTCTATCACTTCCAATCCAAATAGGATTCAGGTTCCGAGGTCCAATACGGTATCCAATCTACCTCAGTCAGAAACATTTAGATGGCCTTTGTAACAACTATATGCGGTTTATCAATCGCTTGCTACCTTCTTCCCAAATTTACGCTATCAAAATAATTATTTTTATCATTATCATTTTAATCGTTAAAATTTATTCATAAATTATTTTTGGATTGGATATCTGGGATGTATAAAACATTTTCTAAAATTTCTATACTTTAAATTTGGCACTTTCTGGAAAAAAATTGTTTTTTATTCAGAGAAATTTTGGTTTAATTTTTTTTTTTTTTTTAGTTAGACAATACATTTGCTTATTGTAAATATTTACTCTTATTTACTGAACTTTATTTTTTATGTTTTACTTTTTTTTATCTCGTTTTTAAATATTGTGTATAGTATGTATTTTATTGTATATGCTACATGGTAACATAAAAACTGTAAAAAGTATATTCTACATAAAAACAGGGTTCTTTTATTTATCCTATTTTTTTTTAATCGATATATAGACAATATATTGATTTAATATATATATCGATCAAAATATAAAAGTTTATATACAGGGTGTTAACCAAGTTTTTGGAAAATCGCACCACGTATAGGTCATTGAAAAACAATCCGAAAATTATTAAGGGTGAATCTATCTTCAATAATTTCTGAGATAATCAGCATTTTCTAATTTTTTCCAAACCCGAAATTTGGAAATTTTTCCGCAGTGTGACTGACCTACGTATTACCGGGTCTTGAAAAGTAGAATAAATATTGAACTCATTAGCGAGTTCAATGTCGTACGTAGTATAAAATTTCTCCACTTCCTTTGAGACAGTGGCGCCGTTTTAATAATTTGGGCGAATTTGAAAGCTACATTTTTTCAGATTCAATCTTTTAATATTAAAATTTAGTCAATAATAAATTTTTTCTTTGGAATTAAATGGATTATTAAATGCAGTTGTTGATCTAGATCATTTCTGACGACATTGAATGATTAATTTTTTAATGTATCATATTACGCATTGGAACTGAGAATTGACTAATTATTACTATTAAACATTTAACATTCCATAAATCAAAATTTCAATTTAATGTAATTTAATTTCGGTTTTTATCGAATGAAAGGAATAATTGCGACGACGCTGTGCGGCTATACTATTACCTGCAACAGTATAGCGTTAAATATAATAATAATAATTTCCAATACATAATGTTATCGTTATTCTGAGAAAAAAAAAATGGTTTGCTTCTCTTTTGAGAAATGATGACTTCATTTTAGTAATAAATTAGCGGTGATTATTTTTATTACACCGACTTTTGTTTTGAATAAAAAGTATAAATTTGGGTTTAATACTTTTAATATTTTTTTATTTGAATGCCATGGAAACGTCTCCATGAATAAAACAATTCTTTTGCTTTTGATTAAACACTTAACTTCGAAATCAAATTGTAACCCGTATCGTATTGCAAGTATTCGATTGGCATTATGTATCAATTAACAAAAACTAAACAAAAAACAAGTCAAAATTGATTTAAATTTACAATTTTATTAGTTACATTATGACGCAATGTCGTTCTGAAACTTGTAATGCTATCCCTTAATATCAAATGAGCAATTAAGTGCTTTATTAAATTATTACAATTAAAATTAAAAATTGTTGATTGCACTGCCCGCCAAAAGCAAAAATAAACGAAATTTTATTCCTTTCTCAACCTTCGCATTCTTCATTGTTAATGAAAATAATAAAAAAAACAAACTCTTGAGAATTTATTAATAGAAAAATTTAAAGTATGAAGTGATTTTTTTTCAATCGATGATTTCAGGCTTATCATTTATGTGATAGAGATGCAAATAACAAGTTCAGTTAACTAGACCATACTACTTCAATTACTGCCAGTTTAATTTTTGACTTGTCCGAGCTGACAAATTTATGGAATAACTTCCGCAATATTGCACTTTATTAACTTAATTAAGTAAATTAAAAATTAATTTAACTTTATTAAACTTAATTACTTTTAATTAGTTATTTAGTTATTGACTTAATTTTATTAGTATTTAATTATCATGGCGCGGCAATATTCGTATTCGCACGCGGAATTGTGTACTATTTTGTTAATGTATGATGAAAGTGGTGGAAATTTCAAAGAAGTGCCACTATTGCGGCAGTGGTGTGCGCTGAGCTTAATGTGAAAGGAATTATCTAATGTTCTATACTTTAATGTTTTAATTGGTGTTTTGTGATATAGTTCAAGTCGATATTACATTATGGACGACTGAATTATTATTTTACTAAAACAAAAAAGTTAATATTTTTAAAATTTATATCTTAAAAATTAGATAAAATTAAATACATAGAAATTTTAATAGGTTATTTAAAAATAAGGGTAAATATTTTATTTGCAGTAATAACAGATAATTGGGCATTAAAATCATATGGGTGTAATGACATATATTGTCCGCCAGTCGTAACATGCCATTGACTACTTCAGTTACTTCGTGAGATAAAGGTCAAACAAGATTACTGACGTTGGAACTATTTTATGGCGAGGGGGTGGATAAACATCAATACTTTTTTGTTGATGATGATGTTGGAATTATGATGATGAAATGGAAATTACACTACATTTAACATTCTCGTTCTTAATTTTACATTATTTTTAACTTTTTCATATTATTTAAAAATTGAAAATAAATTAGGCAATGAAAAATTTGTAGAAATTTTTTATTGCCAAATAAAAAATTAATTTTGCAAAATTACAAAACTAGAAAAGTTTGTATTTTTTTAGACATTTCAAATTTTAAAACTTAAATAGTTAAAAAAGTAACAACTTATTCCAAATATTAAATGTTTTGTGAATGTTTAATTTTAATCATGACTTAAGAAACAAAAAATCGCTCGTTTAAAATCGCCGATTTAGTTGATTTAAATCATTTCACCCTTGATGATTGGTAATTTGTTATTTAATTTACTAGCAAGCAGATTACAAAATGCACACTTTTCTTTATTTTAAACCAGACTACATGAGTTAAATTAATAGTTTTTTTTCGTTTTTAAAAAGAAAATAATGGGAATTATTAGAAAATAAACAATTTCTCTCCCCTGATTGAAATTAAGCCAATAATGTTGAAATTTTAAACATTTTAAAGAATTTGAATTAGATGTAAAAAAATAACTTCGAAGTATATTTAAAAAAATTTTTTTACTAGTTTATTCTTCTTTCTAATGAAAAACACTAAAAAACGGAGAATCAATAACGACTTTTTTTAATTCTCTAACCCACGGTTACAAACTTTTCATAGGGCTACTTAAGCCGAGAATGTACCTTCTAGATGTTGAAGCGGCCACCAGTGGGCGCTATATTAGCGTGACGTGCGCTGATTGGTAGAACGAAATACTAGTGAACCCCATACTAATACAGAACTCACTGCAAGAAACAGTTGCTATACAGCATGGTTGCTATGCAATCTTTTATGCAAAATATTATATTTTATTATAAAATATATATGTTACATACTTGATTCTTGACAATATGGTGAATTTGTATATTTTCAGTTTATAGTCCGTATATGATTTTTTGATAGCGTTTATTAATTTTGTTAAATAAAATTCTATTAACAAACATATTTTAATTTGGATGGGTCTTGAAAATACACTTGTTGTTAATTCTTACCATATTAATAACTTTTCGAAATAATATTTTTTAGATTTGAAAATTTGGTTAGGTGACATATCGTTATATACTTTTTTGTGTCAAATTTAGATATCTCCTTTTTTTAATTTTATCAGTAAATGATAATTTTCGATCATAGTTAGATTGTCACCTATCTATTCAGTTTCAAGTATAATTTCTACATTATATCAGTGTAAAAAGAATCAATACAAAGACAATTCTCAGTGTAAAATTTAAAACCTATTCAAAACATATGAATAAAAAATAGAAATCAACGAATATTCGAAATAAAATAATATGCTGAATTGAAAAAAGAATTAATAAATAGTCTTGACTTTTATCTTTGAAGAATGCTTCATAAAAATAGAATTTTTGGTAAATACATGTACATATGCATCTGCTGATTGATACATTAAAAACGAAAGGGTAATAAATAAGTATTTTGTATAGTAGTTATTATACAATACAGGGTGTTTCGCCACTAGTATTTTTAATTTCAAAGGTGGATTAAAAACTGAACGGAAAATGCCTAAACAAGGGCAACTTCAGGCACGAATTTTTGAATTTTCAAGAATAATTCGTCAAAAAGCTGCAGAACAATTCCAAAGACTTCACAATTCGTTTATAAATCGGGCTCAGCATGCGATTTCACAAGAAAATTGTGATCATTCTGAACACAATCTAATAAATAAGTGCCAGCTGACAACTGGTTGCACAAACAATCTTTATCTGTGAATGGTTCGCACTTGGCTGGTGAGTAATGTATGCTATGCAGTACGGCTTGCTGCCAGCTAGTGGTAGAATTGGTAAACAAACACGTAGGACAGACAGACAAATAAATAAATAAATAATGTCGGTAAAGTGAATTTTATTTATAGAGGTTTGGTTATTTTTTTCTTAAATATCTTTTTTTTTTAAATAATGGATTTATTTGAACATTTTTCTATTAGTAGCAGTAGTAGTGATTTTTGCGATAATGAATCAAATGAAGATTGTAAGCTGTCTTGTCCTGTCAAAATATTTGAAGTGGAAAATTATGTTGAAATTGTATCAACTGTATCAGCAGCTGTAAACCCGATTGGCACCGGGACAGATAAAAACCGTCCTGGTGCAAATTTTCACGTGACCAATTGCTTGCTCATCGGGTATGGTGGTGAAAGTTCGACCACTTCGTACTAGCTCCGGGCAAGAGTAGCGTAACCCGAATCACATTTGTCAGATTTTTGAAAAACCAAGCGCTGACTTAAGCTTTGAAAAGCGCCCAAATGTGCCTGTTGGCAAAATATTAAATCATAAAAGAAAACAATAAAATATATAACTATATATAAAATATTTATTTTATGAAATATATTACATATTACCTACACATACACTTTCTTTTTTTTTGCTAGTAGGATAGAAATTGTATTCCAACTATTAAGTAATTTAAAAAGTTAAATTCTAATAATACTGCGTTTTCCTTTTCCATATTTGGAAAACTTTTCCATATTTTTATCCAATAATTTTTTCCAAATTCAGATTTTCAATTTTTAATGTGACCAGATTCTGATTATCAGAATCTAAAACTAAGCGTATCTGTAAATTTCTAAAAAAGTCCAATTTGGGGATAGGGCATTTTCAAAATTTATGAGGGCAAATTTCTTCACAAAATAGCCCAATTTGCACTAAAGCGCCCAAATCTGACAACTATGTACATTATAAGCAAATACCATGATTTTAACTTAGAATTTCTAAGACTACAAAATAAACCAACCGGAGATCGAATTTTAAAAATTTCTGCGCATGGCGTCACTGCGAGACCCTTTTGTTTATTTTTTCATTAAGAAAGCGTTGACATTTTATATTAATAAAATTCAAAAGCACATGATGATGCCTCCTTTCTGTGCAGAGTGCGAACATAAAGTAGATGGTTTGGGGTCCTGTATTTTGCTCGGACTCGACACACAAACGTACAAAATACGGTTCACGCTTACTAGTTAGCTAGTGCTAACTACACCAGCTACCGCTACGGGAGCGATAGCCAATATTTACAAGTAGCTGGACGTATTACTACTTATAGTATTTGCTATTAGTATTATGCTGTTGAATGTATTATATTTTAAGTTCGGGTGTGATGATCGAAAAATGAAATTGAAACATTGATATTTAACGAGGGGAGCAATGTGATGTACACGCTTCAAAAAATATGGTAAAATGCTGAAAATAAGAAAGCAATGCGTGCAATGCATGAAAATGTACGCAATGTATATAAAATTATGACAATGTCTAAAATATGCTAGCAATGTATGAAAATATTAGCCGAATTTGAGGAATGAGGAAACTGATGTACAAGTTTTTAATCTTTTCTTATGGGATAATTCTGTCTTTTTCATCAAAAAAAAAAAAATGCTCGATGTCTAATGCCCGTATGCACCGAACAAACTTAAGCGTAAAATTAAACGCTCAATAATATTGGACGGTTAGTGAAAATACAGAAATGAGAGCTAATCTTAAAAAACAAAAATATAAGTTTTTGATAAGAAGAACTATATTCTAAATACTTTTTGTGCAATTTTTGAGATTCATGTTTTTTAGTAGTAAATGTCACAATATAGTAAACATACATAACAATAGCGCATTATGATGGAAATTGAAGACGAAATAATTTTGTAAGATGATGAATACATCTTACAAATATTCGAATTTGGTTTCCCTCGCACAATTTTCCACCGTTTGCGCACGTTTTCCAATTCAATCGAATGTTTGGTTAACCTTCTGTAAGGTTCCCGTACACATGTAACGGAGGTGCCTAACCGTATTGCTCGCCTAACTACTACGCCATGTTAACAACACTGTTAAAATGAAAATCTATGCATACGGGCATTAATAGTCTTATTACATCTGTGGCTAATACCAACCATTTTCAACGAAAATGGTAGTTTTACTTTACATTTCAACGAGATGTAAAAGTTACTAAATTAAATAATAGATGCAAATAATTTTGAAAATTAGCTATTTATCAGGTAAAATATCCACATTAGAAAAAATAATGTTGAATACTAGTAACAAAAGCTCTTTTTTTATGGCTGTTTATTTATTGTTCATCATCACCAAACAACTATCACCGCGGCTTTTACGGTTTTATCGCCGGTTTTCAAATATACTACTGGCCGTTATTTAGTGGATAATACATAATACGTTTTGATTGTAAATAATAAACTGGATATGAAGAGTAAAATAGAATCATAAATAGATAATAAATTGTAGAAATTTAAAATTAGTTATTGCAACTTCAAATCAAACTATATTGTAAATAAATATCGGTTTATCTTTCATAAGAGAGTTATTGCTATTACATTTACGAAATTTTCTGGTACACTAAAAATCTGACAATGCAGCATTTAAATCCATAAAGAAAAAAGAAACCCTAAATAAAATGACATGATAAGTTATCATTGATAACTGAATATTCAACTAGATGGACACGCGCCGTTTTATAGTTCTCCCTAGTCAATTTCTTTCCCTAGTGTAGTTCATACACTTTCGCACTATTAAAGTGCATGGTTTTGTTATTAGGATAGTAGCCCCATCTAACGGCTTTAATAACTATCGATCTTCTTTAAAACTGATGGTGGCATCTAGCGTCATAAGAAAACTATTTTTTTTTTCAAAAAAATAGTAAACGAGAATCGATGACTAGATTTTTGTTTTTTGTAACAAACTTTTAATCTGTTTCTAACCTAACAAACTTTTCGTTTCTATTCAATTTCAAGTTTGGTTTAATTTTAAACCCCTGAGAAATATTGTGCACGTGTTAGAAACAATTCACATTATCTAAAAAATTAGTTATGGATCTGGTGGAGAATGCTGTTAATGGTACATATAAATTAATTTCAAAGATTCACAACTGTAAAAAAAACTTATTCGATGAAAGTTATCCAATTTTTCTACAAATCAATTCATTTAAAATGCCAAAGAAAATCGGTGCCATAAAGAAAATATTTCGCGTTCCAATGAAACATTCAATTCATCCCACAGGTATCGATGTTTGTCTGATTGTATCCGAAGTGCCAGGTATTGGTAATAAAGACCATGAAGAACATGTAGAGCACTATCAGGAGCTGCTAAATTCAAAAGGAGTTAGCGGCATTAAGAAAATTATGACATTTCATGAATTTCGTACAGAATATGATACATTTGAATTGAAAAATCGATTGGTAAATCTATACGATGTTTTCCTAGTTGATGGAAAAATCAGTGGCAAAGTTGTACATAAATGTGGAAAAGTATTTTATACAAAACGCAAATTACCAATTGCTGTAAGATTAACTGCCCCAAAATTAAAAGTGCACTTTGACAATGCCCTAAAGAAGTCATTTATAAATTTGACGTTTAAAAGCGATTCACATACTGTTCAAGTCGGAAATAATCAAATGAAAGTAGAACATGTAGTCGAAAATATCTATAGCGCCGCAGACTGGGTAAATGTTAAATTCCCCGGAAATTTCGAAAATATCAGAAGCTTATATGTTTTCAGTGATAAAACTACGTGGATACCAATCTACGTGTCTATTAGTAAGTGCATATTGTGGTTCTGCGAAAATTCATAGAAATTAAAGCAAATTTTTAAGAATGTTTGACAAATTCTCACTTGTTATGAAATTGAGTTATAACAAGTTATTGTTGAGCTATACAAAGACAAAGAAAAAAGGGTCTTAATTCTCTCCATATGCAACTTAAGCAGATAAATTGTATAATGTGATTGTTTAAAAAAGAGTCAATAGAGTCAAAAGTCAATAGAAATCCTTCAAAATTTGTTTGAAAATATATTTATTAAATTTTCCCTTTTTAAATTATCCAAATATTTTCAAAAATTAGCTTGCACTATATGTTACTGGCCCTCTTGTTATAATCGAACATATTAAATTAAAGGAAAAACAATATATTAATTGTAGAAAATCCAAATGATGTCAAAGTACCAATTGTGAAAAATCCACGTCCAAAACTGTACGAAACGTTTACCGATGAATTATCGACACAATTGAATGCCGATGTCGTGGTTAAACCATCTGGTAAAGTAATTGTTAAAAGGAAAAAACCAACCAAGGAATTGCTTGAATTCTTACATAGTCCTGTTGAAGGTGTGCCAAAATTAAAGAAAAGAAAAATTACACATAAGAAGTCGCAAAAAAAACAATAGTCTGTGTAAACTTGCAATTCAAACGTCTCATTGTTAGATTTTTTTGTATGTAATTTAATGCAATTTAATATAATCTTAATATTAAATTTTATCTGCAAATTAACCAAATTTTTTTTATTTTTAATTATTAGAATTTAAAATTTTATTATCAGTACTTTTGGGAAGTTAATTACTGTTTCTTTGGAAGAGTAAAAGAACTGGAAACATAGCAATTAGAAATCGACTAAGAAGTTACATATTATCGATACTTTCTATTAGAAAGTTTCTAAGCTTTTCTAGATTCTAGACTTATCTATAAGAATAGTTTTTCATCTGGTAATTGAAATTAGCATCAATTTTCTTCAATGAATTCTGAATCAAAACAATACAAAGTTGAACTTTTCGTTTTCATTTTCCATACAGATTTACTTTTTGCTTTTCACTAGACTTGGCAGCACTGTATAAGATGCCGTATGACATTTGTTCTCATATTATCAGCAAATAAATATAAAGAAAAAGGTTTCAATATGTATTGTAAATTATTAATTGTGAAATGGCAAACATATTAGAAGAAAAACTTCGTGAAGCAGCATGTGTAGGTGATTTCGAAGCAACTGAAACACTTTTATCTCAGAACATCGATGTTAACTCACAAAACCCAGTAAACGGATGGTAAATATCTACCTACCTATATATAAAAAAAGATATTCCCTTTCTATTTCGAATATTATTAGAACAATGAGTAATAAAAAAATCCAATAAATATTTCTGATCTGAATATTTGAAGGACAGCATTACATTGGGCATGTAAAAGAGGCAATGAAAATATTGTTAGATTATTGCTGAATTATGGAGCTGATAAATCTGTGAAAAATTTTAAAGAAGAAACGCCCAGTGATATTTGTTACTTTTCAAATATTAACGAACTGCTCGGTATAAACGGCACTAGTAATTCTAATCTTAATAATCAACATCATAATAATTGTGTAAAATTTGTACCTAATTATATTAAAAATGCTGCTTTAAATGCTCGAGTAGTTGATGAACCATCAGACGCTGTTAAATTGAGTTCTGCAAAAATTCAATCTTCTGTTCAACAAAACAATGGTAAGTTTAATTAAAGCATTATTTCTTTCCATAAGCAACTACTTGAAAATTTATGGTTACAATATCACAAGTCCTGTTGCTTTGTTTTGTACACTTTGATTTTTATAAAATTGTTTTTGTTTGTGATGTATCGACTTTTTTTTTAACTTGGCAAGACGCATACTTCCATACTTCAATTTCAATTATTCTATTTTTTCTTGTACCACAAAAACATTTTCCGTTCTTTGAACGATGTATTTAAATATCAGTGGTATCAATTAATTGTATTATTAGTTATTGCTATGAAGAACTATAATAAGGAGTAGAATCGACCTAACAAAAGTCAAAATATTTACGGGTCAGAAAGTAATTTGCCCACCAGAGAGATTCGTGTTTCTATTGCTGATTGTCAGTGATGTGCTCTGTTATTGTATCGTTTTCGAACCATTTTCCAATTTTACGTTCATTTTGATATTTAAAATAATCCATAGTATTCCAAAGTAATCATATAACTATTAAATAATTGTTAATAACAATTTCAAAATACATTTTATACTATAATAAATTAGCAATTATTTTTATAATATATTTTTATCCAACACTATATCACGCCACTGATCCTAAAATTAATAAAATGGGGAAAAGTACAAAATTATGCCCATTTTTTAAATAAAAATTGTTGTATTATATAAAATATTAATTATTGCAATCATAGCAATATCTGCTAAATAATAAAAGCTGCTGCCATAAAATCTATGATTGTCTTTAAAAATAAGAAAATTTGATTTTCTCATAAGAGCAATGTTAAAGATTCAGTCTTTGCTGATCGCAGCACCTCTTAATAGTAGCCCGTTTTATTTCCTTGTGTTCATTCCTTCTTATAGTTCTCCCTAATTATTGCGTATCTATACGGCCTACTGTGATTTTCAATTACTTGGGATTTTTCCTGTGTAACCATATAATAAATTTCTATCTATTTCAGAGTTAGTGTTAAAAGTACGAATTCATGGTTTAGCCGATCCAGATTTTATTGAAATTGAAATATCCAAACGACACTTAACTTATAGAAATCTATTGACAGTTTGTTGCAAAGAATTAGAAATTGCCGAAACACAAGTTGAACGAATTCGTAAATTGCCCGATACACGTTTAAGAAACGACAACGATATTAAACGATTGACCAATTTTCAAGCGCTTGAAATATTATTGAAAAATAATTGTAGTGATAGATTTACTGTAACTACGAATAATTGTTATCAAAGTATTAGTGGTTGTAAAGATCAACAAATTTTATATTAATTAATTTATTACAACTGACACCCATATAATATTAAAGCACAAAAATGCCATTGTTTAGCAAAGAAAAAAAATCGAAAAGCAAAAATGGTGGAAAAGGGGAGTTGTTTGGCGATAAAAATATGCTCGAAGAGAAATATACCCTAAAAGAAATGCTTGGAACAGGTGCATTTTCCGAAGTACGATTAGTTGAATGTAAAGAGAGTCCAGGCAAACTATTCGCTGTTAAAATCATTGATAAGAAAGCACTGAAAGGAAAAGAGGATTCATTGGAAAATGAAATTATGATATTAAGAAAATTGAAACATCCGAATATCGTTCAACTATTAGAAACATTTGAAGATAGAAATAAAGTGTATTTAATAATGGAATTAGTTACTGGTGGTGAATTGTTTGATAGAATTGTGCAAAAAGGTTCATATACGGAAAAAGATGCTGCCCATCTAATACGTCAAGTATTAGAAGCCGTTGATTATATGCACGAACAGGGTGTTGTACATCGTGATTTGAAACCTGAAAATCTACTCTATTATAATCAAGATAAAGATAGTAAAATTATGATCAGTGATTTCGGTTTATCGAAAATGGAAGATGGTGGTATAATGGCAACAGCATGCGGCACGCCCGGTTATGTTGCGCCAGAAGTATTGGCACAAAAACCATATGGTAAACCAATCGATGTATGGAGTATAGGTGTTATATCATATATATTACTATGTGGCTATCCACCATTTTATGATGAGAACGATGTGAATCTATTTGCGCAAATATTAAAAGGTGAATTCGAATTCGATTCACCATATTGGGATGAAATCAGTGATTCAGCTAAAGATTTCATACGAAATTTGATTTGTGTCAATGTGGAGAAACGTTATACGTGCAAACAGGCATTAGCCCATCCATGGATATCTGGTAATGAGGCATCTAGTAAAAATATACACGGCACCGTTTCCGAACAACTTAAGAAAAATTTTGCCAAATCAAAATGGCGACAGGCCTATCATGCGACAACGGTTATTAGGCAAATGCAGAAAATGGCATTGAGCGGTGGTGGTGGTGGTGGACATAAAAGTGTGCCATCATCAGTGACAGATGGTGGTGCAAGTAGTAACGACCAATCAAGAGCCAGCAGCGCATCATCGTCAGCAGGTCGCCAATAAAATAATACATAATCATTTTGGTACTACTTAAAAAATGGCCAATTCAAACGAAATAGAATCTCTTTAATTAGAATTGTCTATGAAACTAATTTATTATGCAATTGTTAAATGATTAAGATTAATAATAGTAATAAATCTTCGAAGTTATCGCTATCGAAATAAAATGTACATATTTCGATTTCTATCTCTTACTACTCTTTCTCTTTCTCTCGCTTGAATTAGTACATACATATAACTATTAATTTATACTATAATAATATAAAGGGGATTTACATATTATACGGATGGGTAAGTTGTGTCATCTAAAGCCTTTTTAAGTTTAGTCAGTCATATTAAAATATATCGACGAAATTATATCATTCATAAACTACTTTTTGCTTATATAAGTAGATTAATTAACAGTCATATTTTTATATAATATACATATTAATTCCTTTATTTATATACATTCCGCGGCTTACCAGTGGCGAAAATGGAGCCTATTTGATTTATATACAAAAAATGCCCATTTGCTATCGTAGCTCGTCTGCCGCTGCTTTAATGTTATATTTCAGTTATATTATACATTAATTAATTGTACGCAGTGCTTGAATTTAAAATTGAACAACTTTAACCGTCTTGTTAACAGCGAAATTGTTTTCTGTTTTTGTTTTTCATTTACTCCTTTTTGATTTTTTTTTGATCACCTAGTGAGTTATGTTACTTTTGCATATATATTGATGAATATACTATTCTATACAGATCTAGTTTCTCTACACTGGTTGAGCAATTAAGAATTTGATTAATGGACTCAAATATGCAAAATATTTCATATTTTAATCTTATTAATCATATTTTTAAAAACGAATTGTTTTGTTTTATATGTATTACGATGGAAATAAAGACAAAGAACAAATATATCTATATACAGTTATAAAACTTTCGCCTTCATTATTTATGATTTATTTGCAAATCTTGGTATTTTCCATCGAATTGATAAAAAAAAACAATATTTGCCATATAATAAAATGGCACCCCACTTTGGCACCATCTATGGAGGAAATACAAAGTTAAAATTGAAGCCCATTGAATTTGAATCAATGGGCTATTGCATACGAGTGGAACCACAAAAGAAATTACTTGCATTTATTTTATATGATTTTTAATTTAATTTAATATTCTTAAATAACTTTCATTAATCAATGTCTTAACGAAATTTGATTTGTGTCAATGTGGAGAAACGTTATACGTGCAAACAGGCATTAGTCCATCCATGGAGTGTAATATAATACACCAAAACAGTGTAATATCGCCCACTTATTCACCAACAATTTTAATCCATGCTTCTTCCTCATCGCCATTATCTGTCGGTATTTTTACTTTAACTAATTGTACAGCACCTTCTGGGGTTTCCATAATATCATCATAATCTGCATCGGTCGCCATCACTTCTTGAACTTTACCAATGATTTCGCCATTTAAATCTTCATTATCCGACAAGTGTTGAGCAATTTTTAATGACTGACCGTCTATAATAATATCACTACCAACATCGCCTAAAATTGAAATATTTCATGAAAAATGATTGATTCAAATCAAATGTAAGTGTGAACAAACCTGTAATAAAGACTTTAGAATCAACTTCAGTATCACACTCATCTATCGCTTGTTTTACTGATATTACTTCGGATTGGCTCATTGTTAGTTTATCATCTGTTAAAAATAATCGAAAAATTTAGCCAGGGACTTTGAGTAATCATAATAATCTACAATATCTTACCAAATGCTACTCTAGGTTGATTTACAACAATTGTATCATTTACATGCCCCAACATTTGCATATGTTGATAAAGTAATGGTTTTCGCATAAATCCCGTACCACAATCGAGACATTCATATGGTTTTTTGTCAGAGTGTACGAAACGGTGAGCATTACGATTGTCTCGTGAATTAAACGCTTTGCCACATACCTAAATAGTCGAATATAATCAAATACCTAATAATTGATAGTAATGATGATATCATGATGATAACGTCCATTCTAGAATCATTACCTCACACAGAAATGGTTTTTCCCCTGTATGGATACGACGATGTTTTTTGAAATGTTCCGGATAAACAAATGTTGAATTGCAGGTTTCACATTTATATGGTCGTTCGCCAGTGTGTGCCGCTTTTATATGATAATCTAGTAATCGTCTTCTTTTAAACTTTTTACCACATTCCTGGAAATGACCCAAATTACTAGTTGCTACACTCTGTATAGTCATGGCTTCTGACTGATGATCATTATCGATATTAATTTCGGCGAAATCTCGACTAGCACGTTTAAAGACAGATGTAAGGCTGGAATTATCCAATTTCGTAAACTTAATTCATAAACATAGTCGTAATTTTAGTACGTAAATCTTGACATAAACAAATGCGTTTTTATCGTAATGGTTACTCAATTACTTAATTCTTAATGCATAAACGTAATTTTAAAAGTTCCCAACTTTTAACTTTTACGTATTAAGAAATACGAATTAAGAACGCGTTAGCGCTTTAAGCACGATATTTTCGATCAGATGCGAGATGGAACGTAACCTTAACCAAACTATTCTTGATGATAATTTTTAACCATATTTAAATCGTTTATTTATGTTTTTGTTATTATCTACCAGTGTATAAACCCGACTTCGTTTGGAATGACTTCCTGGGCAGAATACTATGACTACTCGAACTTATTCCGCATCCGCACCGCCGAAATAGCCGTCAATATAAAAATTTTAATTACATTGACTACATGTAATATATCAAAGGGTTCGCCTATGAAAGATTATACTTTTGCCTAATATTCTATATAGGAATTACAAAGCATTATAATAACTGATTAAAAATTACATGTAATAAACGCCAGTTTCATTAGTTTACAAACAGAGTACACCACGCGAAGTTACATACACAATTTCTTATCTAATTACCACTAATCATACGTGAATTTCACAATTTTAACGTAAAATAAAAGTTTTAAATTTAAAGGGATATTGGGAGTAGGTACTTAGTAGAAATTAAACGCTTTGTATGGTTCTCAATATTTCGATTGCGTTTGCAATCTTCCTCAGGAGACTATAAAGATTTATTTTTAATATTATAAATTACAATATTGCGCCTGGGATTATAGCTATGATAAACTTACGATACGTGAATCTATTTTAGACTTCGTCCAGACACATTTATGATAGTTTCATTACTTTTAGACGAATAACCTCGTCAGTCCGTATTTATTTCAAATACGAAAATACAAACTATTACAAAATATGTAAATACGAAGCCGACTGACGGCTTCCTTGTCTGAGGTTCCTTTGGCAATATTGTAATTTATAATATTAAAAATAAATCTTTACAGTCTACTGAGGAAGATTGCAACCGTAATCGAAATATTGAAAACCAGACAAAGAGTTTAATTTCTATTAAATACCGACTCCATACCGACTGCCATCTATTTTATATGTACCACCGTGACATCGGTTAGAATTTTATTTATATAAAGATTAGTTACTTTTAGCGATTTTTAGTAAAACTGAACAATCTTTCCATTGTTGTCATCAATTTCATTTCGATGCCAATTCTTTCAGATTCTGATTACGAATTAAGAATTTGTATACCCGTGTCTTTAATTTTTAGTAATTAAAATTATGTTGATGAAATAAAAATTACGTGCCCGAAGTTGGGTAATCCCACCCTAACAAAGTTTGTATTTTTACATTTTTAGTGAAAGCAAATCTTTTGGTTGTGCTTCAAAGTTTTCAACTCCCAATTGTTGTTTTAAACTATACAAATTTTTGACCATCAATCATTTGCTATGACCCTACAGTATAAATAAATCAATTACTTGACAGCGATAGCGTTTATCATTATAATGGGTAGCCCTCTTGTGTGATTGTAAATTAGATCTAAAAATTAACGATTGAAGAAATAGAATTCGTCAAATTAAAAAATAATTGAATACCTTTGACTAAATGTCGCTCCACAAAATTCGCACTGATACGGTCGTTCTCCAGTATGTATACGCTCATGATCACGTATTTCCGCTTTGCGAGCAAACGATTTTCCACATATTCCACAAACATATGGTTTATATCCAGTATGAACAATTGAATGTACCTAAATCAATAATAATAATAACGATATAAAAGTCACTAGACTATAAAAATCGTTACAATTCAATCACCTCTAGATTATGGGCAGATCCAAATTGTTTATTACACAAATGGCATTGATATTCACGTATGGTTAAGTGTGTTTTCTTATGTTGACTGAGATTTTGTTGTGACAAAAATGTACGTTCGCATAAATTGCATTTGTATTTTTTTGAGCGCGATTCATGAGTTTTTTCATGCGCCCGAAATGTATATTTACTAGCGAAATCTTTACCACATGTCTGACATACATATGGACGTATACCTAAATGCATATTCATATGTTCCATTAATAGATTCTGACTACTAAATTTCTTTGTACAATTTGAACATTGCCATGATTTTGTTTGTGGCTGATGCATTCTAAAAGAATTAAATTCGTGTTGTTGGTGTACGATAAAAAAAACCAAAATTCCTTGAACAATACCTTCTATGTATACGAAATAATCGCAAATTATTAAATATTCTATTACAAACTTCACATTGAAAATCACCCTCTTCATTTGCCACATGATCATCAACATGCGCTGATAGGAAATTTCTTTTATTAAAATGCATACCGCACACATCGCAAATATACAAACGTGTCTCGTGTACCTGTTTCATATGGCTTATCATTTCTTTTGGTTCACGCTGAGTCTGGAAATTGCAACGTAATACCATTTTATGAATCCATATAATCACTATAAATTGGATTCATGGGCAATGGCTAATACAAATAATTGATGATTTTGAGTCTGTCTTCTTAAAATGTGATTTCGAAGTTTTTTCCTTCAAAGTTTTACTTTAGAAAACAGACAAAATGGTTTTAATGAAACCACATTTTAATGTAATAAAAATCATAATTTTTAAATGAAATAAATGTATTTTTATCGAAATAAACAGTTTCATTTTTCGCCCAAATCTTCGAAAGGTGACTTTACGGTTAACATTCTTCTTGTTGGCAAGTTAATTTTTAACAGGTTTTACATTACGCATGCGCGTATTGTATATTTGTTTTATATATAACAAATATTTTATATATTTGTTATCAAATTTTGTTGGACTAGACGAAAAGATGTTCGTGCTATTTTTCTTGCCACTTGTCGGCAAGTCTGGTAATATTTTGTATAAATTCATGTACCCCAACTAAAATTTTAATTCTCAAGAGAGCAGCTGATATTTATGATTATATTTAATAAAATGTTGCAAGAAATTAGCTTTGAAATTTTGTTTATCTAGTAACAAATATCATATTTTAACTACTGTGCTAATTTATCATAAGGATAAACATTAACATACGAGATAGATATATTTTTTTCATTTTGGGTTGGCATTTATTAATTGTCAATTGTCAATTAATTGTGTGAAATTGTCAAAAAAAAATTGGCGACTGTAAAGCCAAACGGCAAATTTTTTCTTTAAGAAACTTGACGATAAAAAACTTGTCAAATGTAAAGTCCACTTAACATTAACTTACTACTTTCTGTACATCTGTACATAGTAAACATATATAATTCTTTCCAACTTGTTTAACAGTATTTGACATTTCATTACTTTGATCATTTCTACTGTTATTATTATTTGCTATGTTATTGAATGAATTCTGTTTCTTTAAAATATTCGGCTTCTCTTTACTTTGCGGTTCTAATTTAATCATTTGAATATTTTCCATAACTGAAAATTGTTCAAATTAACACACATATGCAACACTAACATAATGTGTAAGTGTTAACATAATTAACACTACATATGTATTACACTAGTAAATATATTTATTCACATTACATATCAACCAAAAGTTTGTTACCTTGCCCATCTAATTCCATTGCTTCAACACTACCATTTTCAACGAATGCACTGAATCGTTGATTACCGATTTCAATTGAATTTCCATTCAGAGCAGCCTGACTAACTTCAATAATATTGCCACCTTCCAGTAGTACATCATCTCCATCATCATCATCATCTTCAGGCATCTCTAATGTAATATCAATGTTATTTAATGGATCATTTTCATCCATATTATTATCTTCCTCATCTTCATCCTCGTCATATCCATCATCACCACCCATTAATTGCAGTTTATCTTTATTAACCAATTGTTCGTTATAATTGTTACCAATTGTATCTTCATTATCGTCGCATGAGGATGAATTTAAATATGTTTGTATTTCAATTTTTGGTTCTACTATTTCTTCAGTGTATACTTCTTCTTGTTGTTGTTCTTCACCACTAGAAGCGGTTTCCAATAGCTTCATTGGTAATGTGTTATTTGGCAAAATATTATTTTTATTGTCATTAATTTCTAATTTTTTTCTATTACATTGCATTTGTTGGTCAGTGGCATGCCTTTTTTCATAACTCAACTGGTAATTATCGCTAATTTCATTTCTTATTTCTGCTAATCTCGTTTTTAAATCGCCGTACTCATCTATTAGCTTAAAACATTTTTTGCATACAACCTGTGAATCGATTAGTGTTGAATTCTGAACAATTTTCATATGCAAAATGTTTTGAAGAATTTGTCCCACATTTGTGTCAGTAGCTGCATCTGAATTCTAAAAATGAAAAAAAAAAAATTGCATCTAAATATATAGAGAATATAAGTCGTAAACAAAATTTCCTGGCTGTAATTAAGGAACTATATACACAGGACAAAACCGTTAGGCAAAGCCACTGATTTAATATCTAAAATATTTGCTTACATTTCGATTAAATAATTGAATTGTATTTCGATTTGAAGAGCATGTTCCATTACATATCAAACATGCATTTGATGGTGGCGCAACTTGTAAATTTAAAGCCATTTATCCTGTATTCAAAAAAATTATTAACAATAACATGGGTATATTGCGTTGCATACACTGCTAACTCCTTCAGATTGTATATTAAAAATTTTCAAAAAGAAATTATGAGCAAAATAAAAGTAAACTAAATGTGATTATCTAGTTGTTGACGATTTTTAGAATATTTTTAAGCATAGTTCAAATATACATGCACGAAAATATCAATTCAACTTTCTTTTTTAAAAAATTTAAAAAATATTAATGGTGACATTTTGTTTTATTGAAAAGTAGGCTCGGTTTTTATTTGTAATAAAAAAGTGATTCTTTTTTTCTAGTACCGTACAATCGGCAAACAATTCAAAGAAAAAAAAAACAAAAAGGAATATTATTCATAAACTTTGTCCTAAACAAAATCAACTGCTGTGATGATAAAAATGCCACTTCATTTCATTCAAATCGTCGATTTAATCTCTGATGTGTAGCATTAAAACAAGCCCTACCAACCAGGCCAATTACATACATACATTCCATAAGGTCAATCATCCTAAATTGAAAAGAAAAACAAATCGAAGGAATTTTACCTTTTTTTTAAAAATAATATTGTCAACATTATCTAGGGGACATTTGTTTCCAATATAATAAAATCAAAAGCAGGGCTTCCAACAATCACAACCAAAATTATGAACAGCACCAACACAAATAAATTAGACAGACGGTCAAAAATTAACAAAATCAACTACACTAGACGGGTGCATTCGTTTTATTAACGCTTTGTATTAGGTTAGGTGAATCTGTTAACCTAATTGGTCAAAAAGTAGAAATTTTACTGATCGGAGCAACAGCGGAGTAGGTCGTATACCAACTAATGACCATCAGATAAAATAAATAAAATGGCGGCTTATATTATTAAACTAAACTTTTTTGAATTTTTTAAAATAAAAACGATTTTTTTTTGCATCAGTATAATTATAGGCATATATTTTTAGTCAATACATCTATAGAATAGTTCTGTTTTTTTTTTAATGATTATTACATATCTTCCGTACTCCATTTATAACTCTCTTCTAAATTTGCTGTTTTAGCATTTTGCATCTCGAACCACCTCTTTTCAAATCCATTCGATCTATCGACTCCATCCCATCGATGGCCAGGTTTAATTCCGAAACGATTTGGATGTGATTCACCTGCATATTGAGGTTTATCTAAAAATAGATAAGTAATGAAATTAACAGTAATGAAAATGTTTGACCCGCCACCGTAAAAATGTAGAAAATCATATCATACTGACCTATAATTCCCATTTCTATATTCTTCTTTCTCTTCTTATTCCTTAGGTATTGTAACATAGGATCACCTTCACGTTCTTGGCTTTTCAAGTAATTCTCCAAATCTTCATCGTCTGCATATCTAGCCAATGGTTTACTCATTTCATGTAAATCTCTTTCATGTCTTGCTTGTGCATCTTCGATTTGCTTTAAACCTTTACCCCATCGATCGTATTTCTCTTTCATTTCTTTCTCTCTTTTTCGTTTTTGTTCTTGTTCGATTGGATCTACATCTGAATCGGTTTTCTTTTTTCTAACAATTGTTGATTTTCCAGCACCTGAAATTTCACTGCTCAAATTTTTAAACCATTCATCTTCACGCTTCTTGTGCTGTTCTAATTCGACGGCTACATCATTGGCTTGTTGTAGACCAGCTTTTTTCCCATCTAAGGTTTTGCTGAGCTTTTCAGCGTGGTTACTATCCCATCTGGATGATGGTTTTCTTTGAGTGAGTGGAGGAGTGCAACCATCTCTTTCACGGGTATCACGAGAGGCACTTGACGGTGAATGTCTGGAATGTTCTCCATGGTTTCGCGATTTATTTCGATGTTTATGCTTTCTTTGAGGTGACGTATCACGTGGAGTGTGTCTACGATGATGATTTAATTCAGCATCGTCATCACTTTTTTTCTTATTCCTTCTACAAGGTGATAAATCAGCATTTTTACCTTGATGTTTTCGTGAAAGTGGACGAGCAGGTGGTGGTGGGGAGGGTGTATGATTTGAAGAATGTCTATGTCTTCGAGGAGGTGTTAAATCACCTGTATCATTGGTACATTTTCTAAGAGGTGAAAGATCAGACTGTTTGCTTCTTGGTGGTGAAAGATATTCTATCTTTATCTTATGTTTCGTAATATCATTGTTTACTTGTTTCTCTGTATGGACGTGTTCATCTTCTGCTTCCTCATCTGATTCTCCGATCGGTTTCCATAAGTTTCTTTTAGATTTGTCATCTATTCGTAGAGATGGTGGCCGTTCATCGATTATTGAAACTATTTGAGGAGCATCGTCATCTTCAGCCTCTAAATCTACTTTGATTTCATCATTTAACCTTATATCAATGTCATCATCAACAATTTTCAACCTGGAAAACAATAAAATATTTTTTGCTGTTTACAATATCCGTAGTAGATAGTTGGTAGTTATACAAAGTAGGAGCACTGAGTAAGATGATCTTACCGTTCTGCTTTTATTTTAGACTTTTTCTTTTTCTTCTTTTTGTCTCCTAGTTTTTTACCTATGCTCAAATATTTTTTTAAATATTCTTTTTGATTTATTGAAGTCATCTCTGAAAAATATCAAAATAAACATATTTATATTTCAATAAAATGTGAGGTTAGCTTGTCATATTTATTCTTTTGAGAAGTTTGGCAATTTTTGCATTTTTTCTTTCTTTTTGAATTTAAAAATGATTTGAAATTTTGAATTGATCAATTGAAATTCAATTCAATTATTGAATTGAATTTGATTTAGAAATAAAATAAAAATTAAAAAAGGAAAAATAAAAACTGAAAAAAGAAAATTGGAAAATATGCAAAAAGGATGATTATTATTTATTAAGAAAATTAAATTAGACGATTATTTTCGTAAGACAGATCATATTTATTGAATCGAAATTTACCATACAATTTGATTTATAAACATATTTTTGTAGATTTGCATATGCCAACTAAAACTGATTATAGTTATTAGTTAGCTCTCTTCGTCAGAATATCTGCTAATTAATATATCATATTTACAGAGCACAACATTCTTACAATAAAAAAAAAAACAAAAAATAGAGGTACCACAAATAATCGCCTTATTCCAAGTATGCGTTTTACTTAGATTCACACTAGTCAGAGCTAGTTGACTAAACACACAATTAACAGATATTTCGATCTTCCAAATAAATGGAGAACTACATCTGGCTAGAGTGAACTCAATTATACGCTTAATTTGCACAAAACTATTATTAAGATTATACAATCTTAAACATAATTTTACAAAATAAAATTTAAATGAGAACACAGAAATTTATGATTTTGTTGAATGTATAATTTCACTCGATAATATCTTCATAATAATAAGAGTAATTAACCTATGTTATTAGTACTTAATAGTGATGACGTAAATAGACTGGTTTATAATTCATCTTTAGCGTGATCATCAGTCTCTTCCTCTTGCTCCTCAACGGTAGCGCCTTCTTGGCCTCCTGATTCCACAAACTTAGCTAGTCCTTCGAAAGTTCTTGGACCATTATAATCCACTATGTCATTGCTGTTTTTCTTGAACAGTTTAAGTGTAGGAAAACTGGAAATTTTGATTGTTTCCAATTCATTCGCTGTTGAATCGATTTTGGCAATTAAGACATCATCGTTGTCTTTAAAATGTTCACCAAGTTTCTCATAGATTGGAGCCAGTTGTTTGCAGTGCCCACACCAAGGTGCATAGAATTCAACTAAAACATCTTTTGTAGCATCTAGGGCCACTTCATCGAAGTTCTTTGCAACTAGGACTTTAACCTGTAGAAAAAATCAAAAGCGTTAATACGTACTAGCATATAATTTGGAAAAAAAAAAATTCTTACAGGACTTTGATCCCAATCAGTTGGCACTTCTTGACTAAGAAGATGTTGTTTCAATTTACCATCCAAAAAGTCTTGAACGAATTCTTTCAAATTCTCAGCAGTTAACTCATCAGTTTTTGGCTTGTATTTAGTCATGTCGTCTTCCAGTTTGATTATTCTTGCTGCCGGCACTTCGGATTTTTTCATACCGAAAAATTCTAAAATTCTTTGATGATCATCTTCTTTGGAATCGATTATAACAAATAGGATTTGCTCCCTGAATGGTTTTGCAATACTACGAGCAGCTTCGGAAATCTTGGTGAATGATTCTTCACCTAAACAATGGAAAAAAATTTATTTTTCAGTTAATAATCATACTTGACGAATTTTTGATTAGCGCTTGGTTCGAAATCGTACCTTTGTTCAGGAAAAGTAACAAATGCGATTTAATTTCGCCACCAAAGACTTTTTGTGCTGTTTCATGATTGAATTCAACTAGAAGTGGCAATGAATTGGAGTGAATGAATTTCTTTAGTGTTACTTCACTGGCTTCTCCTTCATATGTCACTTGTTTTTCATCGAACTATAAAGAAGTTAACGTTTTAAGTTAAATTAGATAAAACGCACACACCCACACATGAATTCACCTCTTTGAATAATATAACAGAATTATCTTTAGCTTCATAATTACTGAATACATCACTATTATCTGTTATTCCGAAAACAATATCATCAATTGAACTAGCTACTGATAGATAAGCTTTAGCTAATTCCGTTGTTTGATCTTTAAAGAAACCAACAACAGACACTTTAGCAGCACCAATGAAGGATTTGGCTTTTTCAACTGTTGATAAATCCGAAGCTGGTGGGCCAGTTTTCTTCGTTAACCAACCGACTATTTCATCAGCCTGTCTTCCACCTGGAAAAAAAAATTTACAAGATTAAAATCAATCGGCGTTATATTACTTAAATTCATGTAAAAAAGATAATAAAATTATCAACACTTGAATATTTAACGATCATTGTTGCGACAAATACTTACCAGAATAATCTATTGGATTTCCAGATTTAAAGAATTTCAATGTCGGATAACCACGCACACCGTATTTTTCGGCTAATTCCTGTTCTTCGGTTGCATCAACTTTAGCCAATTTAATAGCTGAACTTTTGCTAGCTAATGTTTTAGCTGCACTTTCATATTCAGGAGCTAATGCTTTGCAATGGCCACACCATGGGGCATCTACATCGTTAAAAAAAAGGTATATCAATATGGGCCTTATTTATGGGTGTATATTACAGGAAAAATAATAGACAAAAGTTGAACACGTACGCAGTTCAATTTAAATTAGTACAATTAATATATATTTAGTTTCAACTGTTTATCAATCAATGACCCTTGATATTTATTCCAAATCATTGAGACTACTTTGTATTTTACTAGAAAACATGTCGTCCAGTACGTCAATCAGTTAACTTTTTTTTTTATTATTTATAAATGAAACTTCATGCATTCGCATAAAAACTTTTCGTCTCTAGCGGCACTTAATCTTCTTAAAATATAAATTAAGTTATCGATAAACAATTTAATTATAATCTTACAAAATTCCACCAAAATGAACTCGTTTTCTTTGATGGCATCTTCAAAGTTGCCCTTATTTAAAACTAAGACACCTTCTTCAGTTTTAATATCTTCAGCTAATGAAAATGTACAAATTAAAAGAAAACCGAACAAATAAATGAAATTCATCATATTTTTTTCCGGGCTGTTTTCACTCACACAAAAAAAAACTGCAATGAACAAGATTAATGGAAATATTTGACATGTCACAGTAATGAACGGATCAGCTTTTTATGTATCAATCAACGCCTTTATTTTATGTTTGTCGCATAATTTTCTCATGATATAGAAAGAATAAGGAATCATCTGGACGAGTGAATCCTAACAAAATATCAAAACAACGTGGCATTCGTCGTGGGGACGCACGATTGGTTAAAATGTTAAATTTGTAAAAATTTCATTGGTTCAGTAAAAATATAACGGTTTATTTAATTTTGAATATTGTAAATAAAAGGAGTCTATAAATTATGAAATCTACTCTAATTAATTTTGCTTTTGTTCTACTAATGCCTTTTTTACCGAAAGATCAATACTCAATATCATAATCATTTGAAACACAGAGAAATCATTAATTTCTCTTCTGTGTGATGTGAATTGTTTATTTACATTTTAATGTTTATTACGACTTCTACACGCATGGACAACACGGCTGAACGTGGCTACACGTTAGACAACAGGAATAAAATAATGGAAAGCAATCAAAAGATAAGAAAATAACTTTTAAGGATTTCTCATTTGTAGCAAATATTTCCGGTGATGTTTTATTGCAATTGAAAGATTATATATATACCGTACCGAATATGTACAAATACTTAATTAATAAATGAACAGTAAAGTAGCATAAGAATCAAATTAATCACTAATAAGAAAATGTAATTTTGTCTTTGGAATATAACGAAAAATATTGCATCTGTCTAAAAATCACATAAAATCAAAGGTCACTTAAAACTTTTAAAAATACATACATTTACAATGAATAGAAATCGAACATCTAGAAATACTGATCTATCTAAAATAATAAATTTAAATTCGATTTGCAGGCAGTTAATTTTGCTTTAGACGAAGGATTGCTGTTGGTATTGCTATGGCTTAAAGGTATATTCGATTTTGAGGTTCCCGGCTTATCTGTTGATGGTTTTAATGCAGCTACATCCGATGTTTTTTCTTCTTCCACAGTTATTAGAGGAATCAAAGTTGGAAGCATGCTACTGTGGCATCCATCTCTCTTAGATATTAATTCCTATAAGCGAAATTAAAAATAATAATATTAGCCGTACAGAATTAATTAGTTCACAAAGTAATTTACTTGAAATTTGTTATAAGCATGTACTGAACTGTCTACCGATTTACTTCGACGATTTTTTTTGGATTTTTTGCATTTATCTTTTCGCTTGCAATCGGTTGACGACCTGGACCTTCTTCTTTGAACTGGTAAGGTCAATGGTGTATAAGTTAGTTTTGATGCTTTTGCCGATTTTGCTGTTAAATTAAATCAAAAGACAAAAGGAAATGATACTAAAATTCCAAAATCCATTTTATGCACTAACTTACGAGTTACAGGTCTTTTAGCTGAATCAATTTTCGATCGTTTCGAACCAACTGCTAGAGTAGCTGGGGTGCCTGGGGTCAGTTTCCGTTTACTTTGTATTTTTAAAACTGCAGATGGTGTGGTAGCACCGCCACGAACATTCAATCTTGCTTTACGATTCTGAGAACATTTAATAATTAGATATAAATATACTTATATTTCAAAGTAAAATAGTAAGACATATTATTTACATTTTCCCTTAAATTATACATTTCAGCAAATATTTCTTCGGTAGATTTACCAACAGATGAAAATGAGAGGCCAGTTCTCTCCAAGAATTTTTCCGATAAAATTTTGATTTTACTCTCAAGCAGTGGAATCGTTTTGGATAATTTATTGCGTTCGCGTTCTTCTTGCAATAAGGTACCGCCCCGGTTTTTATATCGGTTGTTAGAAGGGGCAGAATTATCTTCTAATTCCAGCACCTAAAACACAATTTATAAGAATTAAGTAAATCTTCGTCATATACATAGTTATGCCATATATCGTATCACCTTAGACCACAACTCCCGGTACTTCTCCAAAGTATTTAAAAGCGTTTTGTTCTCTTCGTAATATGCTTGCCATCGTTGAATTTCGATTTCGTACAAGTTTAACAAATCCTCCGTGTAACAAGCAGATTTAAAGTGACTAAATTGTTTTTTCTCATTCTCTGAACAGTGACAGTCACGCCAAAGTTCCTCCAGTTTTGATCGAAATTTTTCGACGAAAATTTGCATATTGGCATTTCGAATGTCTTCACATTTTTTAAGTTCGCATTTCAAAGCCGCTAATGTATCTAAATTATTCTCAGAATATCGATTTCGAAATTCGTCTCGTATAATTGACTGGATATCGAGAATTTTCCAAAAGCCTTCAATTTTACTTTTTAATAGGCAACATTCATCTAATAGAGCTTGACGCTCTTTGAGTAATTTTTGATACAGACTATCGAGTCTTTCCATAGTATTCGATGTTAATGAAATAAAATCCGACGATAATAAAATATTGGATTCAAATTCGTTTTTTGCTTCATACTTTAATTCACTCGATAACTTTATGCATTGCTCCTTTAGTAAATAGAATTTTTTACGTACTTCAAATTCTTCCTGTTCTAATAATGTTATACATTTGCAATATTCAGCGATTTCTATTGGGGTTGGAAATGGGGAATATTGAATTTGAAATTTAAGTTGTTTCCCTAAACTTTCGCAAAGCTGCATTTGTTTATGTTCTAATTCCGTTAACTCCTTCTGTCTTGAACTGATCAACTGTTCATATCTAGAAAGTATGTGAATAAAAACAATGTCTTTTTGAATAAATAATTTTATAATTTACTCTTGAACTTTTTTAACCAAATTTACTTTTTCTTCAAAAAGACTAAGTTCATTCTCTCCTAATTTTGATGGAATTTTTAGGTGCAAGTCACGACATTGCATTTCCAATTTTTTAAGTAGATCTTCAATATGTATTAGTGTAGAGTTATAGTTTTCAGTCATTTCAGTGTTCAAATCGGTTAATGTTTCCTCTAAATATAATAAAAAAGACTAGTGATGTGATTGACTTAGTCAAAATTGAGTCAGATCATACCCAAAACTTTCATGTATCCATCAGACCATGTTTGAATACATTCATCATTAGAACCAGCCAAGTTATTTACAGTTTTGTACCATTGTACGAACTGGCCCTTATTCAGTTGCTCTATGCGATTCCAAATGTCTTGAGCCCGTGGTGAATTGTTAATTCTAAATAAGTGATAATTTGAACTTTTGTTTAAAATTGTAAAAAATTGTGTAAATTCTTACGTTTCACTAAAAGCATATCCAGAATCATCTTTTTCAGTTTCGTCATACATTTTAAGTACAGAGTATGAGTTTGTGCAAAGATAGTGATAAAATTATGTTTGAATCAGTACAATTCAAAAACTGAACTAATACGTTGAATAGAAAATTCGAATTTTCTTTTTTACAAATTCAACGTCTTTTTATATCACAAACGTCACAGGCATACCAATCGCAAAATAAATTTTTGTGCGCTTAAAATTAAAAATTAGCTAAACTAAATTTAAGCAAAAATTTTAAATTTTAAAATAGCCAAATTCTTATGATGATTATAAATCATCATTATATTTTATATTATAATATAAATAAAATATAATATGAAAATTTTTTTTGGCTTACAAATTGTATAGTTAGTAGTTAAGTTACAATACAATAAAATAAATAATTAATAAATTAAATTCGTTTGAGAATGGCTCTTTTCACACTTATGCGAACCGCATACGGCAGCCGTATACGGTTTTATTGTTTTTTTCTTTAGGAAAGGGAGCGTCGATGTTGCGACTTCATTTTTTGTAATTTTTCGAGTCGGGGAATGATCTCTGCAATTTTTCCCTCGGATTTTTGCGTTCGATTTTTAAGCGCTTATCTTTTACGTCTAAATTAAATAGTTTGGTTTTTTTATTTCATCTAGTGAAAATCAGTGAAAATTTTATGAATTGTATGGTCAATTTGGCAACTTACATACATACATAAACTAGATACATTCATTGTACACTTCTAAAACTAAAAGCATAAAGGAATATACAAAAATATCAATCACGTTCAATTATACAGATGCAATTAAGAAATTAAATTTACTTATTTCATACATAATACCTTAGGGTGAGAAAAACAATAAACATTTATACAAGTACAACAAAATTTCTGAAAACAATTTTCACAGAAAAGTTTATACAAGCCTTTAGGCAAAATGGCGAATTTAGAGGGCCCAGTGGGATCCTGAAAATCTGATTTTCCCATTAGCAAAAAACACTTTTTATTATCTTTAATTTTAAGCTAGTTTTTTGGTCATTGACAAATCATAAAATTGATAATTTTTTAAAGAAATTGCACAACAAACAAAAAATCTTTTTTCCCTGTTTTCTACATTTTTATATTTCACAAAAAATAATCGTCTTACGTCTCTGAATTTGAAATTATTTTAGCACTAAAAAACATTTAAAAAAATGGAAACATCGATATTTGACTTTTGACACCACAGTCACAAAATATCCGCGTTTTCGTAGAAATTCTTTTTTTTTTAAGCTGAACATAACACAAGGCTCATGTTTATATTTTTTAATTTCCCATCACTATTGTGGCGTTGAAAAATCGAAAGCCATAATTTGATTGATTTCTTGAGAAATTGCACAATATTATAAAACTTTTGGAAATCTTTTTTCTCCGTTTCAAGTTTTTTCAACTGCCCACAGCACAAAAAATATATCTTTACGTTCTTAATTTTTTCTTCTCATACATACTGCTTTCATGTAATTTTTATTAAGAAAACAACTGAAGAAATAATCCGAATTAGACACGGCACTACTCCCTACAGCTGCTGATGTAAGAACAATTAAAATAAATATCATCTGTTAGAGTTCATTGTCCTTCCATTTTGGTTTTATCTAATTGAGCCTGAAATTAGGCTATACTGAACTAATACTGAAGATTTTTTAAACTTTGAAAATGTTTGTAAGAAATACAATTTAGGTAAAAATGAATACGAATAAATGCTGAAGTTGCCAAATTGTTCATACAATTCACAAAATTTTCACTAGAAGAAATAAAAAAACTAAACTATTTAATTTAGATGTAAAAGATAAGCGTGTGAAAATCGAACGCAAAAATCCGAGGGAAAAATTGCAGAGATATCATTCCCAGACTCGAAAAATTACAAAAAATGAAGTGGCAACACCGACGCTCCCTTTCCTAAAAAGGTAAAAAGCAATAAAACCGTATACGGCTGCCATATGCGGTTCGCAAACGTGTGAAAAGAGCCAATATGAATGTGAAGGAGAAAATTAAAGGCTTACAATTAGGGATGAGCAATTATAAAAATCGATTGGTCATTATCAACGTTTTATAGCTATTTTTTTCAGAATATGACAACATGACAAAAAAACGTATAACGTATAACAAATCTATAGATAGTATGTGTTTATAATACTCAAAAATATATTTCTCTTGATGAAATGGCGAAGGTTACATAAACAAAATCTCTGTAAAATTATTCAATTTCAAAATTATCTTCTATAACTTTACCCACAAGTTTATACTATTAACATATTTACTAATATAGTAATAAAATGAACTAACACATTTTACATCTATAAAACGAGTATTATTTAATTTAATTAGTAATATATACTTACTGTGAAATAAACTGTTTCAAATCCCTTTTTAACCAAATCATCGTACGCATTTAGAAAATGCCTACCAAGTACCTATCTTGTAGTTGTATCCGCTATTTGTAGTTTTTTTTAAATTATTTTATGGAAAAAATCGAATCTAGGTCGTATACTATCTTAAGTAAAATGGGCAAGTAGTCTAGTAATTAAAGGAGATGGTGTTAAAAAAGGGCCTTATAAAAACACTTTATGACGTTAACGGTGAAGTTACTTGAATCAGCCAGCCATTACTAAAATCTTGTTCTGAAATTGCCTGTTAATTTTACTTACCTTGGCATTGCATCGATAATAAACTTATATTAAATAATGGATAATTTGTCTGGTTATAGAATATATATTTTATTTAAGCTATATATTGGTGTTTATACATATTTTAATGTTGATTTACAACAAGAATAATTAATAAAGTTCCTGTAATAATAAGAATTAGTTTTATTATTATCCCTTTTTCATTAACTACTATGATGAAAACCTGTGTAAATTAATTAGCGGTCAATATTGCAAATATTTAGAAATGTAAAAGTATAAAGTTTTTGAAATAAGAATTTAATGAATGTGTCTCTTTTAGTTTTAAATTAAAAATAATTTCACCATCCTTTCCTATAAACAGTTCACAATACTGATAAAATTGCGGATATAAAAATAATATGTATTAAGTTAAAATCACTCATCATTCGCTCATCTTTCGTGTACATATAAATTTTTGTTTCTTTGTAATTATCCAAATTAACCCATAGTAACGTTAACTACACACTAAAATCACAAATCCAATTAATATGCTTAAATTAAATAATCGATATTACAGTAACACATTAATAAAAATTAATGAATTTCAACAATGCGCAGTCAGTACTCTATTAACTAATAATATATAAAAAAATAAAAATAAACAAAACAAAACAACAAACAGAAAACCCCCTTTCATCATCTCCCTCTCTCTCTCTTTCTCTTTTATTACTAAGCCAACAAATCATCTTTTGGTTGATCAGTAGACTTGTTCTTCAATGCATTTGGGTTATTAGAACCTGTTGTAGCTAAAACTGTTGGTAAATTATCTGCTGCTGCTGCCCGTTCGGCTAGGAATCGTTCAAAGTCACTTGATGTTACTGATTCCTCTACACCACCCTGAAAAATGTCATTTGAAATGCATGCATTTATAAATTGATGCATTGAAGTAATAGATAATGCAAACAAAAGACTGTAGCAGTAGCAGAGATAAACTTATGACTTTCAAACTTACCGTTTTGCCTAACCAATTGGCCATTTCGTTAAGTTCACGATCTTCGTCAGTCTAGATTATTTGTAAACAAAAAAGGACAAAGAAGAAAAAAATACATACATACAGAAAACCAACCAATAAATTAAATTACAAAATAGAAAATGCAAAACAGCTACGAACAGAAAGGCGACATGAATAAATATAAATACTTTGATTAACATTCATTAAACAAATGGAAATCGTTGTGCTTACCAATGGTTTTCCTTGTGTTACTGTACTTAGACCGCCGGCAATTTGATTTGGATTCAAATTATCCTTATAGGAACTACCGCTATAGAAAAGAAGAATGATAAATGTACAATTTAAAAGGAATATTGTGCAGTAAAAATCGACTGCCCATTAATACAGGGTGTTTTAAATTCGTATGTAAGTATGGGGATTCCGAAAACGGTAAGAGATACGAGGTCGGTTAAATTGTGGCAAAGTTAAGCAATTTTGGGCTAACCGAAATGGTGTTTTAAGATTTAAGAAGTTCCTGATATTTTCGGGGATAAACGAAAAAAACCGAAAATTGCGATTTTGTTTTTTCGTCAATAACCTGATAACCATTTATCGTAGAGAAATAGAAGTTGTACGTTATTAAGGAACTTTTTTAACGGCTTTTACCTGATGTCATCAGATATTCCACAGGACTTTAATTTTCTTAGATATTGAGTACAACTTTCGATATTCTTATGGATGCCATCTTGGATTGTCATAGATTTAAAAAGTACATGAAATTCCCATTGCAACCATGTATCACATCCACTACTTTAGATATCATTTAATACAAATAATAAAAAAAGAATCTAATTCATCTTAGTTGGCTTTGGATAATTAATAATGGTAGTCGTTACAGAAAATCTGGGTTATTATGATACGTCAAATTACTTGTTTCTAATATGTTTTCATTATTTTATTATTTTGCATATTAAATTATTTAAATAAAATGCAGTTTTCGAATCAGGAAAAGCCTTATTTAACTAAAATATTGTATTCATGTCAGAGAAATATGATCCGCACCTTCTGATACGTATTTACGTATTATATCCAGAAAAGTTACATTATTCTTTCAATTTCTACTATTAATTATCCAAAGCCAACTAAGATGAATTAGATTTTTTTTAAATTATTTCTATTAAATGATATCTAAAATACTGGATATATCAACATAGTAGCAATGGTATTTTCATGCACTTTTTAAATCTATGAAAATGGCGTCCGTAAGAAAATCGAAAGTGGTACTCAATATCTATGAAAATTAAAGTCCTATGGAATATTTGACGAAGTCACGCAGAAGCCCTTGAAAAAGTGCCTTAATAATGTACAACTTTTATTTCTCAACGATAAATAGTTTTTTAGTTTTTGACGAAAATTGAAATTTTTGTTTTTTTCGCTTATCTCCAGCAATATTAGGAATTTCTCAAATTTGAAAACACCATTTTAGTAAGCCCAAAATTGCCTAATTTCGTCCTTATTTAACCGATTTCGTATCTCTTACCGTTTCCGAGATCCTCATACTTACATACAAATTTGAAACACCCTGTATAGTGAACAATGCAACGAACTTATCTTGAAACATATAACATTACCTTGCTTTGGAATTTTCATAATTTACATTTCGTGATTGGGCGAACATATCGAATTCATCAGGTGATTTTGTATTCGTTTTAACAGCTGGGTCTCCAATTGCTATAAAATTTCCATGAATACATTACGAACAATTTTTTTCTAGTGTACTTTTTACCTAATTTACTTGTCGAATCGATTACATCTCCATGAAAATTAATTAAATTATCATCATTTTCATTTTTAGATTGTTTAACATTAGATGGTGGTGGAATTGCTTTATTTACCATATCTAAGGTGGAATGTGGTGCACGATTCTTTTCCCATCTACTGTACCTACATGTATTAATGGTATATGTTGATATAATGTGCAATTTTATAAGATCAACTAATTTGTACCTTAAAAACAAATTATTCATATCATCATTAATTCTTAGTAATTCCTCTGTTAAAGTGTCATTGGTTATTTGGGAAATTAATTCCATCAGTCTTTTTTGCATATTTTGACATACGATATTTAATTCCTACAAAATAGGTAAGATAAGTGTGGGGGCTACGCCCCTTCCTGCCTAAAACAACTAAATTTAGTTGTAAAAATTTACATTTAACAATTCCAATTCGTCTTGCTGTTCATTTCCCGGTTTAATTTCACTTAGCATTTCGCCAAAAACTATGATATTGCTTTGAACAACATCCAATTCGGATTGTAATTTAGCTCTTTGCTCAATGGTTAAAGAACCATCACTAGCAGCATCATTACTAGTATGATCAGTATGATCACCATTATTACCAGGTGACTGCTGTAATGGTACTGATGGTGGTTGCTGTTGTTGGATCGAATGATGATTGATTTTAGATGGAGACGGTACTACTACTGCAATTGATTGATTCGATGTTGTAGGTGGCGGTGGTGGTGTTGCACGAACACTCTATCATACAACCAAGTTAAAAAAAAAAACAATTCAACACGTTGTCGTCCATTTTGAATTGCAATACCTAATAGACCTATTTCGTATTACCCGGAAAGCACAAGATGCGGGCGCGCATATTCATGTCACCGGCAGGTGAAAATTTATATAAGTTAAAAGAAATATTCTACTGATAATAATAATCAATAAATACACAATTATACATCATATATATAAATCGATAACAGATATTTTATTAATATTAGTATTTTGGAAAAAAAATTACCACAAAAAATTGCGACTTACAAGGCTTGCGCCAAAATCATATATTGCAACCGTTTCTCTCACCATCTCTCTTGCGAATAGGAAATAGATCTATTGTTATCTAAGGGACTTTTAATCAAGCAACAACATAACTTACTTTCTGTGGTGTATGAATGGGTGCCATATTATCTAAATCAGTTGATGGAAATTCAATACCTTTTCCACGCAATTCTTCATAAACAGTATTGACACCGACTAGATCTTGATCAGATTTAAATGCACTAGCCCAACTTTCTATTAGACTCAATACTTTATCTTGGACAGCTGTTGGAGGATCATTTTTTGGATTCAAAATTTTCACCTATGTTAATTTGCATTGCAATTAATTGATTCTAGGACTGTGCTGAAATTATACGTACGAGTTCCTGTACAAAATCCTTATTACAAACTAATATATGAAATCGTTTGCCACAATTCTTAACACAAGTCTCTAAAATGGTCAATGTATACATAACAACTGTATAATTCTTTCCAGCATTCTGATTTAATCGTCGTCTAATTGCTTTCACTGCATCTCTAGGACCATCTTCGGTTTCATTTATTATATCACATATTTCCATATTTAGAGCCCAATTTTCTGAGGCAAGTGTAATGTCGGTTGCTTGCTCTAAATTATATAAGACAGAAAGGCATGTGCATAAATCTTTTTTAGTAAAGTATTTTACATTACATACAATTTTACAGTAGATTAAAATTTTAGGAGAAATTTTACTACAAAATAATTGCCTACGCGACAGTTTAAATTTAAAATAACAATGATAATTAGCGCAAATTATTTTTTTAATATTATAATTGTTCATGAGTAAGCGTGAATAATTAATGAACTGCATTGTAAATAAGGTAAAATTAGACGTAATTCCTGATTGAAATAAAACAAGGCAGTTGAACGGCACTTTACCAACACATTTTGTAACCATAAATCACATGATTTCCTTTACCTAATCTATACGCTGGGCAATTTTACATATAAAACTGTATGAGAATATATTTCAAATCTTATTAAAATAATTTAATTAGATTATATTATACTTAATAAACAGATGCATCTATAACAACAAAAATATGTTCAAATAAAAAACAAACAGTTGCTTTACTTACCAATTTTGCTGCCTACAATTGTAGAAAATGGATTGCCAGCTAAGGCATTTTGGATAAAAGCCATTTTTTTACTTTATTTTTTAAAATTCAATTTTAATTAAAAAAAACTATGCAGAAAAACGTAAAAAAAATATTATTGGAATTAACAGAAATGACAATATTTTGACAGAATTAATGTCAACAAAAAAAAAGGTAATGAAGTAGGGGGAGGTGAATGGGAGGTTCGTTCTTTCTTGTCTATCATTTATAATCTATTTATTCTATTTCTTAATTAATGAATAATTTTCGTGTTTATTAGTACTTAATTGAAATACTTCACTTGTATTTATTTTTGGTAATTCATAAAATTCTGTTATTTTTTTATTCTTCAGTTTTTAACTTTTCATATCATAAATTAAAAATACTGTATGCAACTCAAATGTCAAACAAGCAAGTCATGTCATGTTAGTTGCATAAATTGTAACTGCATAAAATTAGTAACAAATTTAGAATAATTTTAATTGCAATTATCCGTTCAATAATAATAATACATGTGATAATTTTAATAGTAATATATTTGCAAATATGTTTACATTATTTAATGTTATATTATATATGGTTATGCAACTAAGCGTTAAACATATGTATATGTATAAAAAAAGAGAAACAAACTTTACAATAAGTAAAAATCAACGTTCAAAAAACAAGATTTTCGATTAGTGGAAAACGGCCTTCAATACAAATAGAAATAATACAAATTTATCATATTATTACATACAAATAATCCGATTGAAAACCATCCTCCTCCCCACCCAGGTAAATTACAATATTAGTGTACATTCTAAATGATTATATTATGTACTTTTTTCATAACAATTATGTTTCTACAAAAATTTTTTTATTAAATAAAGCTTTTCTTTGTTTTGTGTTTAATTAATCATACTTTTTAGTTTTTTCTTAATTCTCTCTGTGGCACTTCACAAAATCAACTGTACCAATATTTATTTAAAATGATCGATCAGTTTGTTTTTGGATAATTAAATACAAATTAATCGATAGGCTTTATTTAGCTTAGACTAAAAAAAAATCTTTATATCTATTGCATTTTCTGTGTACATCTAGGTTTATCCTGAGGAAAATTGTATTATTTTTAAATTTGTCTTTAAAGATTTCATTTTTAATAAGAGATTCCAGTATTTGCTATACGAAATGAATTTATCGGTTTTCGTGAACATTTTTCATTCATTATTTATTTAGCCGATTAGCAGTGATGGCACTTACTACAATCTCAAATCGGGTAAATTAAAATTATTATTATTGCCGGCATATACAAGTTTCTATTATGTATTATATGTAAATTGTATAAAATTAAAAATATCTACATTGAAAAAAGTGTATTTCGAACATACGTGGATTAATAGTATTTTATGCAATTGTTTCACTTCAAATTATATCGGCTGTGGAATACCTAAATATATAGCCAATAGGAAAAAAAAACACGTAAAATTCAATTCATTCTGAGTACCATAAAATTCTTAATTTGTACCTTTAATCTTAGCGTGTGTACCAAACAACAACAACGCTATTATGTTGTACATTTGAATAACATAAAGAAAATTATTAAAAATAAAAAAGCGGCTTTACTTACTAGTATATAGAAATAACGGCCAAAACTAGTAACATTGAAAATCAACGATACAATGAAAAAAAAATATATTTTTTCGAAGAAATTATCTCGTACATCACATGTATTAGGCCAAAAAAATAATAACAACACGAACAATGAAATGTGTAACAAATTTTTTTTTAGTAATTTTCGCATTAATGATCGTGTAATAAGTAATAATAAACAGGTTTTATAGTATAAGAAAAAAAAGAGAAAAAATCAACATTCAAATACATATTCGTAATATTTATACTCCTTATAATCTAGCTGTAATTACTATTATTATTTCAACCGTTTTTCCCAAAAAATAAAGTAAAAATATGATAATCATTATTAAAAGGATTACAAGTGCAACTGCGCTTAAATATTTACTTTACCCGTGCCTCTTTTACTTTTAGAAAAATACAAGCAATTCCCGCAATATAATAAATAAATTATAAGCACAGAACACATTCAAATGTTAATACATAATTATTAGTATTTTTTTTTTTAAGAGAAAAACTATTAGCTATGATCTATGAATAAGTAGGTATAATCTATTCTATTCTGTTTAATTAATTATGTAAAAAGGATTAAAATCTACTACTACTTTTTTGTTAAAATTATCGAGTAATTTGTACAAATGGTGAATTGTTTTTGTATCGCTAAAAAAATTCGACTTTTTTTCCATAGGCAAGATAGTAGGTATGCGAATTGACAAAAGTACTTTCAAATTTGAGAACTTATTTTTAGTGTAAGGTATTCGCCATTGGCCACGCCTACAAGTTGACTCACCCAATCAAATATTATTGGATCATGACTGTAAGGCGTGGTTTAGATGTCGCACCTTGCAGTAATATGTGATGTATCGTCCCGAGAGGTTATATTTTATTCCTATAAATTTCCAGTCTAGATGGTTGGAAATATCTATCGAAAATAGAATAACACTCAAATTGAAATCATTCAATTCATTATTCGCATATGAACCCATTATTTAATCAATTTTCTTTCGTTTCGATAAAATGTCGAATAATTGCGATATGGTTATAAAATACATATTATTATTAGGTAATAAGTATGAGTGAAAACAATAATTATATAAGTATCAATAACATAAAGCAGCATTAAATTAAAATACATAACTTGACATTAGGAACTACTCAAAAAAATATATATAAATGTATAAGTATAAAAAGCTTTCGTTAACAAGAAATAGAATTAGAAATTTTTTTTTTTTTTTAAATGAATAAAATGGTTATAGTGATGATACATACATACACACTTAAATTACTAATGTATTTATGGTACCAAAAACTGAATAAATATGTATTAGTTTAGAGATAAAAAAAAGAAAACAAATAAAAAAAGCTAAAACAGATTTTCTATTTTTATATGAAATGACTAGTGGAATCCATATTATGTATGTATACTGATCTATGTACTATTATTATTATGTATTATATTGTATATACAGATATGGAAAATTTATTAGTCGTACCCAAATCCTATGTATACTAGGATTACAGAGTGTCTGTTATTTTCTCAATCTCCTTTTATAGTACCTATTTCAGTAGTAATTTTGGTAAAATTAGATAAATTAGCAAAATTGGATAGAATTTGATCAAAGTCTTTTTTTAAATTCAAAGCCTACTTCGAAAAACCAAAGTGTTTGCTTATTTTTTTTAAAACATTTTTTTAAAAATTTAAATTGTGCAGTAATGCATAGAAAAAGATTATAAGATATAAAGAATTATAAATAAGAGAGAAATTTAAATTCTTGTTCGTCATTTGGTAGTGAAATTAAGATATGAAAAGAAATTGTGTGCAGAAATCAGATCATAAACAAAAATATTAATTTAAAGTACAGCATGGGATAGGAAAAACATGAGTAAATTGAATATTTTCGGTCGAGAGAAACAAAGAAAATAAACAAAAATGATGAAAGTAATAAAATTGCACAAAACCCATATTAAAAAATGAAAGAATTTCTTGTAAATTTTGCTAATTTAACACCTTTTTCTAACTTTCCTAATTAAAATAGTTATCGCTCTATAAAAAGGCTGAAAATAGACATTTTGCAATTGTATACAAGGTTCATGTAGATTGACCATTTACCTATAAATTCTTTTTATTAGTTAAATAATTGAAATACGTCAATAGTTTGCTTCCATATTTAACTAATAAAAAGCGGCTAATTTAAAAAGGTAAAAAATTTGTTATTTCATTATTAGACATTAAAAATAAATGGAACTTGCACCCTTCTTTTTCTAACTAATCAGAGGAGTACTTAACAACAGGAAAAGTTAATATGTATTATATGTATATTTTGTATAATTAGGGAAGAAATAATAATAATGAAAAACATTTTTAAATATAAGTAATACGTATCTGTTTCGGCAGGTAATCAATTTGTCTTTTTCTATATGTTTTGAGGAATTATTGAGAGACTATTGCGCTAATTATATTGTTATTAAATTTTTTCAATGTTGTACACACATTCTGGAGTCATATAAATAACTATTGTAGACAAAAATTTGGCACATTGAAAAGTGTGGCAGGCAAAATAAATAATTATTCTGTATTTAGAGAAGAGATTATTTGTTGGTTTGCCAATAAAATATAATGGAATAATACAGGTATGTACCGTGATTGAATGTTTATACAATCTTCATAAGCTTCATGAAATAAAAAAAAAAAATATGTAAAAAAACTACCCGGCGCACCACATTTACAAACATAAAACTAATTCATTCAATTATTTGTCATTCACACGCACATGTACTCAAATAACATACGCTCACATTCATGGAATGGAGAAGAAAGAAGAAAAAAAAAGAAGCAAATATTTTACATTTGCAGCGATTCAGAAAGGAGAAAGCAATGGAAATGAGTGTGATGGATGAATACCGCAACAATAGTAACTGGAAATACAATATAAAAAATACAAAACTGTATCTACAAATTAATAAAATCAGTTCAATCTTTACAAAATATATTTCTACCACTATTATTACGAGTATAATTAAACATCCTCGCATATTATTATTATTAGTGCTTTTACTTCACCATCTCACCCAGATTCTCATCTATATCTTTATATTAGTGGACGTTTTAAAATTAACTAAAGTCTTCTTTATTCGAAGTGCTGTTAATCTGGCAGCGGGATTAGCGTACCAGCATTCCTTCATTAATTTCGCCATTGTATAAAGTGCTTCGCAATCATGCCATCTAGGTGGTATCTCTGGTCGTTTTGCTTCTGTACATACAAGCCTAAGCAAAGATAGTATATCATACTATATATATATATATATATATATATTATACGTATTCAGTATTATACTATAGGCAAACTATTGCCTATTATTATTTCTTAAGATACTTAAGATAATAGAATTGAAAAACATGTACATGAAAGATTCATTTTCCTAGAACTGCTTCCATTTAGACAATATTATTAAGAAGCTACGAGCACGACACTATGGAAGACTATAAGAAGAAAGGGAAACGACTGTATAAAAGTTAAAATACGCGTATTTCCGGGCTTTAAAACGCCTCCCTCAATGTGTTGCCGGCAACAAAAAGAGTTAGTTTTGACAGTTACCATTACTTTGTTATTGTCTTGTTTTTTTATGTTTTAATTTTTATTTAAACTTAATTTCATTATTCATATTATCTCGTAACATTAACATTTAAAATGTACAAAGACAGGCGTTGTTGTGCTGCGGGTTGCCAGACTGGGCTCCCATCAGAAAATAATTTAAAAATAGGTTTTCCATGCCGCTGATCATATAATATTAAAATTGATTTGTTGTATTAAATAGTAGTCCGATAACACAATCATAGTTTTAATTTTTTGTATCAAAATGTCAAAATCCATGATTTTGCTTAAAAATTTAGAAAATTAAATTTCCCATAAAGATAATGTTAAATTATTTGTACTAGTCTACGCCAGCACTACCTATTGGGCGCCGGCTTTTTTTCTCGTTTCCCCCCCTCCTTCTTATAGGCTTCCATACTCCTAACAGTCACTGGGATTTTTTTTTGTCCGCAAATATTTACCTCGTCATATCTTCAATAGAAGGATCATTTGGGGCAATATCTTGAAATGGCTGATTATATTCTTCATAAATACCACCAACATTACACCGTCGACCCATTTCCCAAAATATCAAACCCAATGCATAAACATCGGCTCTTTTAAATGAATCGAACTGGTTGTTCATTTCTCCCACCAGAACCTATACATAAAAAGAAAAATTGAAGAACAATTAAATTATGCTTATGAATACTAGTTTGCTCCAGCAGGATTCTAAACCCAAAGGCCCCAGAATTCTGCTATCGATTTACAAAAATTCATTTCGATTCAATCAATTATCCGCATTTCGAAATAATCCTACTTAAATATTAAGTAGTAGATCAATATTCTTACTTCAGGAGCCATATATCGTTTAGTGCCAACACGTGGATTCAGTCCAATATCCACTGTGTCCGTATTAAAATTATGACGTACAGCCAATCCTAAATCACCAATGGCACATGTTCCACTAGTTTTCACAAGGATATTTTTTGATTTCAAATCTCTGTGAGCGATCGCCGGTTTACCTAGAATATCGCATTTAATATTATTAAACGTTGAAATTTTCGACTTAACACTCAATTCCATTATACCTTGAGTACCCATTATGTCCATATGTAAATGAGCTAAACCAGTTGCAATTGACACAGCCATTCTTATCATTCCAGCCGGGTCCAAGGTATTTTGGTTCAAATAATCAAATAACGAGCCTTGTTCATGGTAATCGGTAATTAGCCACAATTGTGTCCATGTGCCATTATCTTAAAAATTCATTTATAATGTTATTGATATTATACATGTGATATTGTACATCAAATTAAGTATAATCTATGCTATGCTACGTTTACATGCACGTTTCCTACAATTCCCAATCCTGGGGAATTGTAGGAAACGTCTAGCCGGATTATCTCTCTTGTAAATGTGAGATTTCTCCGCCAGTCCCAACCCCGTTCTGAGAGACAAAGAAACAAAGACAAAACAAGACCAAAATTACTGTAAAATATCTGTCTGCCCCATAGTTATGTTGTAAATTGCTTTATATGTATGTATTTCTATACCTTTATTGTCGGCTGCAATAAATCCTAAAATATTTTCATGACGCAGCATGACTGTTTGATAAATTTCAGCTTCACGGAACCATGAACGTTCTTCACGCGTACTAAATATTTTCACAGCAACATTCTCACCACGCCAACGTCCACGCCACACTTCACCAAAACGACCCTGACCAATTACTTCCATTAATTGAATCTGACGTGCAATTGAACGTTGAACAAGCAATGGTAAACCTGGAAATTGATTAAATTATTACGATTATAGAGTTGTTTCGAGACATTGAATGTCGAATGTTTTTTACCTGAACCACTGCCACTTGTTGTCATTTCAATCATATGCCTTAAACTGACACTTTTATTTAAGATCGGATGATCTGGTGCTTCGATACTATCGTCACCATGACGTAAATGTTCATGTAGATGACTCGGTTTTTCTTTTCTTGTTTTATAATAATAACATACAAAAGCCACAACGCATATGACTAAAACGGGTATCACTATGGTCAAAGAGATTTTGTATCTCTCATAAAATGCCATATCTGAATCTATATTTTTGTTCGAAAGAGAAAAACGAAGATGAAAATTAGACAAGAATCAATTTGAAATATCTTATTTTTTTGTATGTGTATCCATTAATTAAGTTCTAATTATTCTAAAGCAAAATCCATAAAAAGCACACTAACAAGGTAGCTATTATTATTATTATTAAGCAGTAGACACACAAATGAGCAAGCAAAGCAAGCAAACAAGCAAATACTAAGCGGATAGAAAAGGATAAATATTAATGTGCACTAGCAAAAGCAAAGCAACAAAAAAAAAAAAATAAAAAGGAAAAAGGAAGCAGTCTAAACTAGATTCACCTGGAATATTTTAATGAACGCAGATAATGAATTCAAATTATAATTCACCTAGAATAAGAGAAGGAAGAGAAACACTGGAAGAGAATGAGATGAAAAGTGAATTAATTCCTAGTTTGTGTTGAATTTATCTCTTGATTTATGCTATTATACATAGTATATCATATGATGTTTTTATTTATTTATTTATCAATTTTATTCCTGTTCATTCACACTTTAGAAAAAATGCATTTTTGTGTAAAAAAAAGACGAATTGATCGTCACTATAAAAAGTCGTAATGTTTCTATATTATACTTGTCATTGAATCAAAAACTAGTTAGTGCCCATGGAGCGTCTTCAAGTCAAGAAATCTACCAGGTCTAAATGATTCTGTATTAAAATTTAGGTATTCGCCAAATGATGAGTTTCGAAGAATTTTTATTTCGCCCCATGTAAAACGGACATATTCCAACAAACAACATACCAACAAATACATTAGGTTCGCTTTTATTGATGCCTTCCCGCATTAGTTCATATTGCGCATTGATTTCGTTTTTTAGAGTTACGGTGAACTATAACAAAGAGTAGAATCAACCTAACAAAAGTCAAAATATTTACGGGTCAGAAAATTTTTTGTCCACCAAGAAGATTCAGGTTTCTAGTACTGATTGTCAGATCCGTGACGTGTTTTGTTATTATTTCGTTTTCAAATCATTTTAAAATTTTACATTAATTTTTATATTTAAAATAATCCATAGTATTCCAAAGAAACCATATAACTAATAAATTTTCAAAATAAACTTTATATAATAAATTAAAAATTATTTTTATAATATATTTTTACCCAACCATATAGCACGCCACTGATCATAAAATTAAGAAAATGAAAAAAAACAAAAAACAAAATTATGTCCATATTTTAAATAAAAATTGCTGTATTATATTAAATATTCATTATTTCAATCACAGATTTAATCTGCTGCGATAAAATCTACGATTTTTCTTAAAAATAAAAAAATTTGATTTTCTCATAACAGCAAAATTAAACATAAGAGTACTGTTAATGATGCAGCCGCTGCTAATCGGAGCGCCCCCTAATGGCAGTCCGTTTTTGGTTTCTAGTGTTCATTCCTTTTTTGTAGTTCTCCATATTTAGAGGATTTGCGCATTGTGAACTAGTGCAAGCAGTACAGCAATATAAAACAACGCCACCATATAAGTTTGTTTGAAGTGAACGATATTATCGCAACTGAAGTGATGAATGATTCTGCGCATGTCTCCTAGCTATTTCAAGTGTAACTTTTTTACTGCGCAGAATCAATAATAGACATCCAGAGACGATAATTTCATGACTCACATGCGCAAAACATTTGTACATTTCCCCTATGTAGTACATACATATCTATTTGAAGCCCCCATTTTTAAATTTATGCATAATAGGTATAGCGTGTTACAGTATACCTATCTAATCTGTATCACCTTGTAATATTGTAATAACAGGTAAATTTACGTCATTACAATAATCCCTATTGCGACAACAGGCAGTTGCATGGTAATAAGAACCGTCAAAATTTCTTGTGCGATCGTTACAAAATTCCGAATGTTTTCCGGCATCTACAACCAGGTTAGGAAAATTTGCTTGATTAAAGCATCTATAATAAATAAAAAAAGAAAAGAAAATAGGCTAGTGGATAAAAGAGAAAGGATTATTTTTACCTACAATAATCTAGAATTGTAAATAGAGCATAAATATAAGAATGTGCTTTTAAAGCTCTATTTTATCAATGGCAATGAAAATAGGTTGCGCGCATAGTGCAAAGAACAGTAACAATAATAAATAATAGTTATATACAGGAAGGAAAGTATTGCGACACCTAATTGAATAATTAGACATAAAAAAAAATGGTTTCAAGTAGGCTGTGAGAATGATAATAATTGGTTTCTATTAATATAATTATAGCCAGTGACATTAAAAAAAAAAACACTAAAGTCATAGTAGCCATGATTGACAAATATTGGCTCACTTCCTAGGCCTACTATAATTTTTCTATAAGAGGAAGACACAATAATACGATTATTATTCGACACTTTCAATAATAAATGTACCTTACATCCGGTAAGAAATAATGCCCATTTCGATTCTATTAACAATTTTTATTATTAAGTAGACGACGGTGATAGACAATTTCCGTCTACTATCTCGCTTATAAAGTCGACACTTTCGTTTCCAATGGCTGAAAATATCATTTCACAGCCTACTTGACACTATCAATTTAATTATAGTACTATATTTTTTTTACTACCACCTGTGCAAGTACTACTTAAATATACAATAATTACATCTAATTTGCAATGTTAATTACAATATTAAAAATATATATTTGTACATGTATAGAAAAGTTACAACTATATAATGGAAAATACTTAATTTATCTACAATAATAATAATAGTAATAAGTAGAAATTATCCGAAACAAATACCTTTTCCAAAAAGAAAGAGAAAGAGGAAGATAAAGAACCTAATACCAAAAAGGAAAGATATAACAACAAAAAGAATTCATATCTAAAATAATGGATAATCTCTACCCCCTTTTGTACAATATATTAGGTATACCTACACCCCACACATGATATCAATCAATATCATCCATTTTTACCTGTTACTGGTACCACCAGTAGTGGCCGTAGTCCAGCGTTGCAAAAATCCTTGTCCTTGCAACAAACCACCACAAATGTACTATTCAAATGTTTCGCTTTGTGACATGGCATTGGATTATTTTGAGGCAATGTTAAATCCTGATCCAGACATCTATATAGAAGTTATACAGTGGATGGGGGGTAGTTTTATATTTACAAAAAATCAAATTAATCAACAATAAAATAAGAGCAAATTATGGAAATTTCATATTTTAAAAATACAATTTTCCAATTCGATCCTGATGGGGGGTTCTATCTATCCTGTATCCTGTACACACACACACACGCATACATATACAAATTTATGTCTGTCGTGTGTCGTCATCGTTCATCTCCAGATGCCATTTTCCCATCATTTTTCTTATGTACTTTTCAATTATTATTATTATTACTACTACTATTAGTATCAAAAAGAAAATTGGCAGCCAGTCTGCAAAAGGAGACAAGTTGGAAAATGGGATGAGAGAGAGAGAAAAGTGGAATGGATAGAGTTCAAGGATAAAATGCTGTCGCTGTCGTTGCTTATGGAAACAAAAACAGTTGAAAGGAGTAGAAGGATAATGGGAAGAATAATTAAGAGAATGAGAAAAAAAAAAAAAAAACGAAAACAGTAACAACAACCCCCTGCATAAATAATACCTACTGAGTACAATATTATTATGAATAATAATACGTAGTACGGAGTTGTCATTTTCTATTTACTTCGAAGGTGCAATGCGTAATTAAATTGATAAATTAGTAAAATGGAGTACAATGTTTTTTTTCTAAATCCCTTGCGGCTTTCGCATTTTATGCGAATGTCTTATGCTTATACTGAAAAATTGATTTCTTTTTGAAATGCCAGATATCTAAAACATAGACAAGGATTGATTATTTCCCTATCTCTCTGTCGCTATGACGTCATAGTATTGCTCTCTCCGTGTCAGCCTTTATCATATTTAATTAAGTTATTTTATTGTTTAAGTACTTAGGAAGCTATGGTCCTTAATTTATTAACTAACTAATTATAATTAAACAGTTTTTTAATTATAACTGTTATTAACATTGTTATAAATTAATAATAATGTTACCATATTATATGATATGTATCTACTAATAAGACATGATTTTTTTTAATCTCTAGAATTACGACTAATACCACCTAGGTGACGCTACTCTTGTTTTCGACAGACAAATTGGCTTGGATTATCAATCCCTGTCTAAAAACAAAATCCATACGAGAAAAAATCAAAACGTTATCGATAGATTTTTATGCACAGAATTTAATCTACTACTTGACATAACTTTCGCAGATTATTTGATTTTGTTGATCTACTATACACTTACAGCATTTTTTAAATCGAAATCATAGTTGGATATGAGATTATTAAATCCCAAGGAGATAGCAAATTGCCACCCTGAATTTAATATGTATGTATAGTATGCCCAATTTATTAAAGTTATATACTGAATTAGAACATCATATACCGGGTGAGTTAACACTTTTTATGTGTAGTTTCAATTCATCATGTTTAACATGAGAGAATCTTGAAAACTAACCGAGCAAAAACGAAGATTAGAAAAAAGATCATGGCTTACTAGATACATACGTCGATTTTTTCCTATTAAATCTTCATTCTAATTTCCGCTATTTTTCCAGTTTTTGATTATTAATCAGGCAAAAAATCACCCTATAAATACCTATACGTATATGTCTACGTGAATTATACGTAATAAATTTACATGTTTTTTTTTTTTTTGATGATTTGTTTTGTTCTGGTCTCCCCGTCAGAAGACGATTAGCAAATCAACATTATTTATTTGATTTGATGAATAAGAAAGGTCAAATAGTTTTGATAAACATATTAATTCACCGCAGAGAGAGAGAGAGAGAAAGAGCAAGAAAAAGTCTACGACTAAAAATGCATTGTGGCCTGCCTTACAAGCACAGACGTCACTAAAACTATCTGTTTATTTTATCACTAAAACGTTTCGTAATTTCGCTAAATATCGATTAAAAACATTAGAAAGTGGAAAATCTATAATATATGTATATAATAATTCCTTATACTAAAACACATATTCATTTATTTTCTAGAGTACGCGATAGGACACAGGCAATAGAATAAATAGATACAGACGCAGTGGTAGCGGGAAAAAAAATAAGAAGGGGCTGGAGTACATAGACAAAAGGACAAAAAAAAAAAACAAACTGTGATTAGTAAAATCAAACAAAATTCAAACTACTCAAAACTGTGAAAAGAAAGAAGGACCTCTGAAAAAGGTCCATATTATACAAATAAAAAGAAGTTAAATAGTAGAATAGTAGAGGGCAAGTACACTTGTTATTTAATGTTGGTTAATTCATCAATCAATCAATTAATCAATAATTTTATTGGATGAAAAGGAGGTTTCCACTCCACTCCACACCACACGTTGCTCGCGTGTTTTACCTTTACTACCATTTCTATCCTGAATCAAGGTGTTCATCTTCTTATATACCTCTGCACGATTCTGATGGTGTTTGGGATGTTGGCGTTGATGGTGCAGACCGTTCATTTCCCGATCATATTTCAATCCATTAGATAAATTGCAATAATCTACATCCGAACAGCATATTGCATCTTTCGAATGACATATCACAGGAAATTCCGGTGGGAAAAATGCTGTTTTATTCAGGCAACTTTAACAAGATACAATTTTAAGAAAATGTTTAAAAACATTTTGGTGAGTATGGGCTGCGTGCAATGTACATATCTATTTCGATAGATAATTGTGTCCATTCTGGACCGTACAGTAGATACAGCGTGTACAAAAGAAAGGAAAAAGAAATAAAAACACATAAATTACAAGGAAATGGGTTGGGATTTTTAAGGTGACTGGCATACCAATTAATTTGTACTTATAGAAAGAGCAAAATCGTATCAAATTTTATAATTTTACTATAATTTTTGACTGTTCAAGTTGTTTTTTTTTCGCTTCTAAAAATAGGCTTTGATAAGAATTGTCCATAAGTGGATTGTGTTATCATTTAAGTGATTTATTTTTATCTAATCCTGTTTCTTTTTTTTTGATAAAATATTTTGTGCAACCAAATAAATGATATGTATTTTTCAAATATATACATATATCAATCTTGCAGGACCATCGGCGTACATATCGCTAAACCAATAATCAAATTGTAAAAAACATATTTTTATGTTTATGATGACGGTAATCATTTTTTTTAAATGGAACTTTAATGGAATACAAATTTTTAACTCATTTAGGCATATTGATCTCCGTGCTCTACAGTCCTACACCACTGGACCCGTACAACAATGCGTCACTGGAGAGATGCACTTAAAACTTTTAAATATACAATTATAAATATTTATTTAACGATAATGTATTGTTGAACAACAATTTATCTAAATATGTATTCAATTTATCGAATAGAAGTCATGGATAAGCTATTCATAATAGACCCTTTAATAGACGATTTTATATTTTCTTGGAATTTTACGCTGTAGTTATTGGAACGAATAGCAAAAATCTTCATTCTGATAATTTTGTGTTGGTTTACAAATTGTTTGCCCATATTTTTGGAGGAGAAACGTCACTAATTATATTTCGAACATATTTTACAATCATTAACTTCCGATTTCATAATACTATGGAGGACTATAAGAAAGAGGGAAAACGAGAAACAAACATCGCGCGCCCAATAGGTAGCGCTGATGTAGACTAGTACACGTAGTTTAACATTGTCTTTATGGGAAATGTTATTTTCTAAATTTTAAGGGAAATCGCGGATTTTGATATAAAAAATTATAACTATGATTGTGTTATCGGACTACTATTTAATATAATAAATCAATTTTCATTTAAGCAGTAAGCGTCATTGTGTAATTATTTCAATTTTAATATTATACAATCAGTGGCGCAGAAAACCTATTTTTAAATTATTGTCCGATGGGGACCCGTCGTGCAACCCTCAACAAAACAATGTCTGTATTTGTACATTTTAAATGTTAATGTTAACAAAAAACAAGACGTAAAGAAAGTATACGCCGCCAATGGTAACTGTCAAAACGAATTCTTTTTGTCGCCTGGAACATATTGAGGATGGCATTTTCAACGCGGGCCCGGCAATGTTTTGACTTTTATACAGTCGTTTCCCCTTCATTCTTATAGTCCTTAATACATCGGACAAATATCTGTTGCTAAGATAAAATATTTAATCATTGTATTTTATTGTTATGTTATGTTCATTGTATTTTATCCATAGCAACTATAACAACCCATGAATTATCCATAATCCACTTCTCAGAAACTGGCGATTAGTTTCTTATTACAAAATTCGTAACTGGTCCAACACTAGTTAGAAATGTCAAATTGAAAAGAACCTATAACAGAATAGGACGTTTTGGTCACGTTTTAGAATCAAAAGCCTTTGACATTTTTCTAAACGAAAACACCAATGACTTAAAATAACACTAGTGTGGCAGTTTTATTTTATATATTAATATTAATAGGGTGCTACAGGTAAAAATTCCAAGAATATGTATTTTTATAACTTATAGATAATAGTCCCCTTTTCGCAGTATTCAAAAATTACGAGAAAAAAAAAAGATAAAGAAATAAAATATGGGATTTATCACCATGGGGTGACATGGTGCAATATGCAAACATAAAGTAGAAATAAATTGTTTTTTTTTTTGCTCTTCACACGGGCACCGATTAAGGAGGACTATTATTCAGATGATAAATATGTTAAATTAAATATGTTTTAAAATTGCTAATATACCTATATGTATACATGTGTGAATCCGAATCCTTCATCCTCTGTACAGATGTGAAACAAAACCCATCAGTTTCACATGTATAGTTGGTTTTATTGCACAAATCGCATTTACATTTTAAGCAATTGATACCTTCAAATGAAAAAAAAACAAACAAACAAAAGCATAGTTTAGACATTAATAGGCCAATTACTTCAAATCAAAATCAATTCAAATTAAACGAATTATTATAAAAATGTGCTGAATGTTTCAATTTCAAATTTTGACTCATCTTTAGATCTTGCAAATTGCAATTTCTAATGGCATTACAATAATTATAAATACCATAACAATTCGTTCTAATTTGCTGACTACAAAAGATTATTGACACGATATACAATAATAATAATTATAATTACAACAACTTACCATTACCCAAAAAGGTATAGATAAATACAGAAATATAAATGAAGAGTGAATTTGTAATGGCAAGCATTTTTAAATTGATTAGTATGTACAAATATTTCCTTATAATTCCTTATAAATCACTTATTTTGAAACCGAATTGCTTCTGAAACGTTTTCTATTATCCGAAATCGTTCGTATATGAAAAAGACTATTGTGTTTCCGTAAATACAAAAAACGCATCATCACACAAAATGTTTGTTATTTATTTATGTAGATTTTTCAATCAAATTATTATGCCTTATTATTAATAAAACTCGTTTATTATGCAAAATTAAACACGACTGTTATTTGAAATATACATGAAGAACACTATTATTAAAACTATACAACTGCCTACAAAGTAGTCCAACAATTGACCAGCACTAAACGACTTGAATATTGAAATTCTTCAAAAAAAATAAATATTTATCTATCTCTAAACATAGAAAGTTATTCAACTAATGATTAATTATATAGTGATAATTAATGTGAAAAACACGACCAATTGACAGATGACACAGTGAAATGTCAAATTCTAGAGGGCGCGGAATATTTAATATCTTTGACGATTTGCCGCGGTAAATTGAATTTGACTTTTCAACATATAAAAAGAAAGATTGGAAAAAAATAAAAATTAGGTTCAGCCGTACCAGAATATGACCATACATAATTTCATTTAAATGTAATTCGGATATTTTATGGTTAGAAATTACAGTTGCAAGTGAAAATTTTACAATATTATTATTATATTATTTTTTTTCAGTAGCTTTATGGAATTTACAATTTCGACTATCTTTAAAGTATAACGCCAACGTATTTCGATTACCAATCAAATTTGTGAATTGGCTTAACTAAAATCAATCTTTTTTTTGCTTTTATTTTATATATTAATAAATTCAGGTCTAGAGTACTTTTTCAATATTATTAACTAAAAAATTGTATTGTTCTATTCTTGTCGTAGTTTTCCGTTTTCCCGATCCTATACCATTGTGCCGCCGCCAGCTGATTCTGCGCAATAAAGTGTATGCATGTGTATATGTGTTGTGGTTTTTTATTTACAGTTGTACAAAATTGTTCCTTAATGTTATAGGAAGAAACAAAAAATTGATAAAATGTGGCATAAAAGCGATATCCGAAGTCCTTTGAGGCCACCAAATATAAAATCGACACCAGATGTAGCTGAATCATCACGAGCTACAACAGCACCAGCACCAACAACAGCAGCAGCTTATGGCAGCAACAGTGTTCTACAAAAAATTAATGTTGAAAATTCCATTTTGAAACCAGAAGCTCCTGAATTTGTACCTGCTGGATCTGCAAGGTTTTTGCCTCAAAACAATGGAACCGAAAATGGTTCATACAATTTCAGTAAAATGTCAATGGAAGATGGCCACTCTTCTCATGCTGCACAATCACAGCAACCACCTCGTGTTGGTGGTGCTCAAGCCAGATTGTTAAAACATAAATCGAATAACATGCATAGAAACAATGAAGAGGAAGATGGTTATGGTAATCATAGCAATGTGGACATGAGAAGACTAGAACAAATTATTACGTCTCTAACAAAATATCCAGGACAATTTGATGATCTCTTGAACGTATTTATGGAAACAATTAGTCCATATTTTGAAGACTTTATGGTTATGTCAGATGTTGCAAAGTTCTTAGTTGATAAGGTGCTATGATCTACATTCAATATTCTCCAGAGAATTTTTTTTTATTTCGAATTTCTAGGCAACAAACCACTCGAATTTTTGTTATAACGGTGCACGTCTTTGCTGGTTTATTGAAAAATTTAGTCCAAAATTCCGTGCCGAATTACATTTGAATTGTAATAAACTGGTAGACCATCCAGACCAACAAAAGATTGTAACATTCATTGCTGAATTGTATATGCAACTGCCACACGATTGTTTATATGGTGGTCTACTAATTCAATCATTTGAAAAATTGCTAAATTCTGGTCAAGAAAATGATGTGAAATGTGTTTGTCAAGCTCTAAAGGTGAGAGAGGGTCATTCAAGAAATAATTATCATTCAAAATTTTTAATTAAATATTATTTATACAGCTAACAGGATACTCATTAGAGCGAAAGAATCATGAAGCTCTAAATCAATTATTTGTAAGATTAAAGTCATTGCAGAGTACAATGACAAATTCTGCTTTATTGCTATTAAAGTCTGTGATCAATTTGAAGGAATCTAATTGGGGTAGAACAAATGAAGAGTCAGATGCATCTGAGTGAGTTGTTATTAATAATAGGTTCAATCCAACTTGACATTTTTAACTATGTAACATTTGACTAGTTTCTAATTTTTTTATAATCAGACACTCGTAGTTGTGTATTAACTATACCACAAAACAAAAAAGAAAATAACTAACAAGATTCAGCAAATCCTGCAAATAACTTGTTAAGTGGTGTTTACAGTTGACAAGTTTTCTTGTCGGCAAGTAAATTTTGGGATTAGTTTTGCATTACGCACGCGCATATTGCAGTTGTCAAGATTTCTTGGACTTAACGAAAATAAGTTCTGCCCCATTTCTCTTGCCACTTGTCGGCAAGTTTGATAATATTTTATATAAATTTATCTATACCAACTAAAATTTTAATTCCCAAAAGAACAGCTGATATTTATGTTTCCATTTAATAAACTGGTGTAAAAATTAGGTTTGAAAATTTTGTTTATCTAGTAACGCATATTATATTTTAACTACTTTACTACTATACCATAAGGATAAGTATTCAAATATGAGATAGATCTATTTTAGATAGATACACTTTTTTATTGTGGGTTGGCATTTATTAAATGTAATCGAAATTGTCGACTGTAAAGCCAAACGGCAATTTATTTCTTCAAGAAACTTGACGAAAAAAAACTAGTCAACTGTAAAGTTCACTTCAAAAAAGTCTACTAACATGTTAATACATTTACTGCGCAAGCATCAAACTGATAGTACTTCGACACAACTCCAACTAAAATAAACTACCCCGAATTAATTGGTTAGAGTAAAGAAGTAAGTTGAAATATGTGACTTTTAGTTAGAATTTCAGTTTTTGTAAAGTTGGAACAGTTTATACGTATTACACGTGCTCCTATAACATTACAAACTAGTTTGTAACCAAGTTGGAAAGAATCTTATATTCTCATGTATTGGAATTAGGAACTATACTTTTTTTTATACAGACCAGAAATCGATAGTAACAGCAGTTATGAAGAAATGGTGAATGGTATTTTGTATGAGTCAAATGGCGAAGCACTAACAAGTGAAGAAAATACATTTTTAGCATTGAATGCTACAAATGATGAATACTTATTGTAAGTAGAGTATACTACACAGAGAATCAATGAAATATCGTAATCGTTTTTCTTTTGCTTCAGTGATAATCCCGAAGACGATCCAGATGCTCTTTGTAATCCCGAACCTGAAATGGATGAAGAGATTCGACTTGCTTTCCAAGAATTTGTTAAAATGAGTAACAAGGAGAAGCAAACATCACATATAAATTGAAAGAAAATTATTATTCCGTTTAATACTAGTGTCAAACTCGTCTTAAACAATTAATTATTAAAACATTTTCTTTAAATTGTTTTGTTTCTAAAAAAAAAAAAGAAATGTCCACAGATCTTATCGATTATATGAAAAAAATTGGCATATTATGCACAATTGTTTTATACTCACATTTATATACTCTCTCTTTCTTATTTATGTCTAGTATTAATTATTTTTTGGTTTCTCGAGTTTTTTTTTTCTATTTATGAGTTGTTTCTTTTTATCCTGAAGCAGCTTATGTATTGTATGAGTAGAAAATCCGTTTTTTCTCCTGACGTTATTTTTCGCAGCTCAAATTTCGATCCTTCAGTTTGTTGTAATGGATTCTTTTCATTTACATAATAATAATTGTATATTTATATAAGAATTGAAGAAACAATAAAAAGTCATTTAGATGATAAATCGTCTTTCTTTTTGTTTAATAAACAGCAACCAGTGATATAATATAAAGTTTGTATTTAATGTACAACTATGAAGAATAAATATAAAAAAACCATGGATGTTCTTTTAATTATTAAACAAACAATGGAGTAAGTTTTACTAGTTCATAAAAAATAAAAAATTTAAATATATTAGCACTATACATACAATTTGTACATTTCATAATATTAATAACAAATAAATGTCACTATCATTAGAACATATCGTGATGTTTCTGCATCCGCTACAACACTCCATATAATCTCCATGAAAACGAAGAAAATCCTAAGCTGAAGAATACACAATTCAATAAATAATATTTCACCAATATTAATTTTACTGCTCGAAATACTTTTTCTTCAAAAGAAAAATAAAGAAATAAATGAAAAGAAAAAAATTGAGACAAATGACAATGAATCCCCCAAAAAATCACTAGCCTTGATCGGCCCAAAGAATTTCAAAAGTAGAAAATCATCATTGATTTTATTCCATTGATTAAGATTATGATTTTCAAAATTCTGACCAGTGGCGCCTCATAATCAATTCGTTGATGGAATAGAATCGAAATTCCGAATGGGAGAAGATAATTATTATTCATCAATTCATTTCAGTGATTGAATCCGAATGAGGAAGAAAATGGCAAGGACTCCAATCCAATGGAATCAGTTTTACTATTATTATTGAATATTAACGATGGAACCCATACTATTTTTGCAATCGATTGACAGCCTGTCACCATCTGTAAACACCAACGAGAAAGGTTCTAAGAATTCGAAGCATTCTTCAATACATTTGAATGCCAACTCTTTGACTAGGAATTCTGTTGCGATTGTTTGCCGATAACTAAATATAAAAAGAAAATATACATTTAACTTAAAAATAAACTCATGATGAGAATATGCTTGATTGAAATTAATGGTGACATATTACATATTAGTTTTGTACCAAGTGAACGATAATGTTGCTGTTGGGACGCTAGAGGATTCAGGCATTTCTTCTAGTTTTTATAATATTTGCTTGTATTGCACACTCGATATCGTTACTTGGCACAATATTATTATTGGGTTATCAATATTAACCCTGATTGCATATATTGATTAATGCATTATTGGATACTCTATTGTTAATTGACACCAAATCTTAAGGTGGATTTATAGTCCAATTTTAGTAAGACGCAAGACATAAGACGTAAGTTAAATTTAAGAGGTATCATAAAATGTATTCATAGTTCCCCTTAACGTAGAACTGGTTACGCATGCGCATGTACCATTTTGGTTAGAATTTTAAACTATTTTAGTTATTAGCGTTTTCAGAACTTTTTATTTAAAATTTCTTTAGTCTTTTATAGTATTTTTTTGAAGTGGAAAAATACTGCTTCTTAAATATAACAAAAAAAGTTATAAAAGTGGCATGGATACAAATGAAGCTATTGCTATGACGATTATTGTTTTAGAGGCGTACTTTAAAAACACGTCTTATAAATCAAGACAGAAAAAGATTAGCCTTTTACACCTCATATTTTATTCCAATGAAAAACCAGGATCCTGATCAATTTTTTAAACATTTAATCATATATATATATACATATATATAAAAAATATATACAAAATACAAAAATCATATGTAAAGAAATAAACGCTTCAACCGACCAATTAAATGTAAATATAAACTCAACAGCAATATAACCAATAAAAGTTAAGGACGTAACATAGTGAAATGGAAATAAACGATTTTCTACTTCTTACTTCTTATTATGTCCTATGAACGATACCATCAAGTGTTTGAAGTTTAATTGTTTTACAGCTTAATATTAATTCTTACGTCTACTTAAAATTGGACTATAAATCTAAATTTAAGCATATTCTCGCACTGTTTTTAAAAAATAAATAAACCTTTATGAAAAAAATAAAATAAAATAAAAATACATACAGCAGTTGACCTAAAAGAGAAATGGTATTAAATGAGGAAATTTAACTATTATCATTATTAAATGAACCGCCACCCCATTAAAAAAAGGAAAAACAAGAAAAATATATGTACATTATTGCCGTATGCCGAATACTTTACCTCTTAATAATGCATTTAAGATATTCTTTTCTCTCTCGGTTTATAAACCAATCGATAAGAAAGCCGGCCATTAATGGAGCGGCTATGTATAACATGAAAAATCGATGAAAATTTCCGCTGCTCCAGGCCGAACGCATTTTTAATGCGTATGCTATGCATGGATCATTCTTCTCTTTCTGAGTCAATGATTTCAAAACTGTCATGATATCTGAAAAGCAGAAACAACTTAAAAATAGTAAATACTTAATAACATTCTTTTTGAATAGATGCTACTATTAAACTATGGAAGACTATATGAAGGAGGGAAAACGACCGTATAAAAGTTAAAATATTTCCGGGCTTGAAAACGCCGCCCTCAATATGTTCACGGCGACAAAAAGAGTTAGTTACAAAGACAGACATTGTTTTGTTGCGAGTTGCAAGACTGGGCTGTCCCATCAAACAATAATTTAAAAACAGGAATTCTACGCCACTGATCGTATAATATTAAAATTGCAATAATTACATATTGACGCTTATTACTGCTTAAATGAAAATTGATTTGTTGTATTAAATAGTCCGATAACACAATCATAGTTTTATTTTTTTGGTATCAAAATCCATAATTTCCCTTAAAATTTATAAAATTAAATTTTCCTTAAAGACAATGTTAAATTATTAACTACTAGTACTAGTCTACTCCAGCGTTACCTATTGGACGCCCACTTCGTTTTTCTCGCGTTTCCCTCCCCCTTATAGTCCTCCATATATTAAACATTGAACGTTGATTTATTCAACTTCAATTTATAATCATAATTATTCAGGGTCATTTCAGGTATATTTGAAAAGATTGAAGGTTACGTAAAAACAATAAATTCTAAAGATACTTTTGTTAGAACTATTAATGATAAAGACCGAATACGCTATGGTTGTTATTAAATTAAATTATTGTTGTATGTAAATCAGTTTTGCTTTTACAGCTTTGTAAAATGTGCATTTTAAGTATATATGTACGTGGCTTAACATTTAGAGTAGAAATCTTTACTTCTACCTAATAGATGAATTTCGGTGGTATTATAGATGAATATAATTTATTACTGCCTGTGCAAATCCACAATAAACTGCAGCTTAATGGAAGTACATGGGTACATACAAATATTTATTTTACCTTAGAATAACCTTGTACTAATAGATTAAGATGAAAATCATATTGATTAATGATAATAATATGATGAAATAATACATACCTAAAGTATTTTTAGTGAAAATAAAATACAAGATCCGGTAACCGATGAATTCATTTCGATTTACACTTTCTATTTCATTATACAATGACTTCAACTGTGTTTGACATTGATTAAATTCTTCATGATCACCTTTTTCTAAAGCAATACGAGCATGCGTCTCGTATACTTCTATAGTAAATTCATTACGAATTCCTTGTACCTAAAACGACAATAGATAATAATAATCGTAATAATTTTAGATGTACACCCCAGAATAATAATGCGTAAGTACTGAATTGTTAGTATGCTGATCTAATAGTATAATTATTACACGAAAAATAAAAATAGCATTTTCTGTAATTCAGAGAACAGTTTGCAAACTGTTCGACGAGATGCAAAAAATGATTTTCAACGAATATAATACATTTTCTACGACCATCGTTATTAAAATTAAAGCTAATTAAAAAAATGTATATAAAATAGCCGGAATTAAATTTCGTAGACCCTGCCAACGTGATAGACAAGTTTAATTCTATTGACCATCGAGTGTCATACATTTATTGATAATACTAATTATTCTGTTAGATTTATTGTTGCATTTCACATGTATTATTGGAATTCAAATTTTATTTTATTTAATAATTACAAAAAGTAGATAAACTTTACAGTGATTATAATACAGTGGCTATTGGTCATATGTATTTGCAGTTGCTGAGGATTATTAGGGAACCAAAAATTATATGCATAATTAGACATTTATTTAAATTGTGGAAATTGAAGAAATATTTACCATTTCTCATGATGTTATGAATCAATTTTTACATTTTTGTATTTGCAATGTGTGTTTCAATTATTTTTTAGCTTTACAAAAATTGTTTTAATTTTTTGCATTTAATACAATCAGTTTGGGTTTTAAAATCAAGGCTGCCGAGCGCCTCCGTGGATTAATGTGAAATCCTGAAGCCTTTTAAATTTTTAATTTTTGCTATTAAAAAAGAGAAATGTTTATATTTTGGTGTTAAATCATGTTTTCCTATTATTCTTTTAAGAATTCAATCATTATAATTTTATATGTATATGTAAGTGCATCTGTTTGATTTACTTAGGATTCACTTTCGTCACAAGTGACAGAAACCAAATTTTTATGTAGAGTAGATAGTGAAGAAAGTTAATCATTTTTATATGGTAATAGATAAGTATTATGTGCCAATACCACAACATTATTGAAACTTACAGTTAAATCCTGTCGTATACTTTTCAGTTGATCACAGGCATAATGATAATCTTGTTTCTCAGTCCATTTATTTTTTATATTAATCAATGAACATCGCAACACGTCAATAGGACGAATATCGGACGGTTCTGGCGCTTTCGTTAAACGTAGAAATGGTTTCTCAATATCCTGGCAGGTACCTAAAATATGTAAACTGGTCCAATCCTGTTCATTGTTACCATTCAAATTTGACATTGTGTCAATGAACAAACTCCGATCAGTAGATCTGAAACGAATTACAAAAATAATAATAAATTATTCGTATTCTTATTAATAAATAATTTCCATTCCTTACTTTGCAACGTTATTAAATCTAGCTGCTCTTTGTTTAAGAACTTCCTTGTTTTCCTCCATTTCCTGTTTAAATGTGCGATAGAAACTTGCCTTCTTTTCTTTTAGTTTTTGTTTCTTTGATAATTTCTTGCTTGTTTTTCCCGGCTTTTGTGGTCCTAAACGATTGATCAGCTTCGATTTCTTCGGTGATTCCTCATCGCTTGATGTAGAAGAACTAAATTAATAATAATCAATATTTAATATTTATATCTTAAGAAATGTATAGCTTAATTCTAAAAACACTATTATTATACATATATTATTATATTATCCATAATTTAAATACATATACCCTTATTACCTAGAATGCCTAGAATGTTTCTTCGGACTTTTACTTAAACTTCTTCCCCTCCTAGGACTTTTCGATCTTGATTTCGATCTAATATCACTGCCACCTCCTATTCCCCTAAAACCGTTTTTGCCCCCCAATCGAGCGGATAATGCAGCCGATAAACCTCTTTTATTTTTATTTTGATATTGTGCCAATAAACCGGTATGGACAATTTTAGGTTGCCCAGTGAATTTACTAACTGGAACAGTTTGCTGCTGCTGCTGTTGCGATTGACTTTCAGAATAAATATTTGGTAATGGTTCTTTTGACCAATCTTTATGTAATTGACCTAATTGATAAGCAGCCGTTATTTTTCCTTTTAAAATTATTTCTACCTGTAAAATCGATTTAATTATTAGAGTAGTTACGACTTTCATTTTTTTTGTCTAAAAATTCAATTGTTGATTAATATGGTGTATATAAAAAACAGCCACTATCAGATTTAACAAGATTGTGTATAGACACATTCAAATTAAGCTAGAATTATTAATTTAACAGAAACAAATGAGTTTAAGCTTCTCTTTAAGTAAATTTCTGTTTTATCTATTAATTGAATTTTCTAATTTAAGACAAATTTCATTCAACTTAAAAACGAATCTTACCTGATTCTTATCTACCGTTGTTTTACATTTCGAATAACAAGTATGTACATAATTTTTAAGACTTTCAGGCCAATCATCGGCAATATTTTGCCCGGCTGTTGCCGCTACTACTGGTGTTGTTGAATTTTGTTCAGCAGATTTATCATTTTGATTTTTCGTATTTAGTATATTAATGGAATCATTTATTTGCACCACAGGTTGTTGTATATTTACTGATGGTGGGCAAGGTAATGGCGGAGGTACCACATCTGGAGGTGGTTCAGGTTTAGGAATATTACTAATATCCTCTGGAGGTAATGGTGGTTTGTAAAGTTGCTGATTTTCAAAATTAACGAAATTAAACGTATTTTGGTTATTGTTGCGATTTCGTTTACGTTTTTTCTTTGCCGCACCACTATTTGGTGAATTGTTGCTGAGCATGGCATTTTGATTTGGTAATCGTTTACCATTTATTTGAAATCTTATTGGTTGATTACCGAAATGCACCGATCCATTATGATTGCCTTGTTGCGGCAATTGTGTTGGATTCTTACCGTTATTGGTGCCATTGTAATAGGGATAATTCCAACCGTATTGATTCGGTTGCATGTAACCGTTATAAGAATTATAATAACCGTAATATGGCCAATTTTGTTGCCAAAATGCTTGCGGTGTTTGAATAGTTTGAGAATTATTAGTGGTTTGATTCTCAGATTGTTCTGGCAAAAGTGGCTGTGGAAGCTGTTGTGTTTGTTGTTGCGGTGGCGGTGGTTTTTGAGGAAGAGGTGGCGTGGGAGGCAACGGGGGAGAATCCTCAGGAGGAAGAGGAGGCGCTGGTGATGTTCCGGGAGGTGGAGGAATAAGATCTAAATCCATATTATCCATGCTAAAACGAACCTATAACAAATAATTTCGGTTTGAAATTATGAAAGTTGAAAACTAGTTATTATAGATTTTTCTATATTCGTCCTTTGTTGACGCCATTTTGTTTAGCTACTCTACTACTCACCTAAAAACTTGATTATGCAAGCAAGGAAAAAAAAGTAAAGATTATATACAAATAATTATATGATGATCTTATAATAAGGTGATACTTTTCACAATTTTGTTCTTATAATGTCACTAATAGATCTTTATGATTAACTATTTTATAAATTAACTTTCACTGTAAAACACAAAAATGTACTTCAATACAATTACCAAATTTTTAATTTAATGACGTCAGTTGTCAAAAAAAGCCAGTGTTGACTAGTAATGCCGACTAATAATCGATTATAAGAATAAATCGGTTCTCCAAAAAGAAAAAAAAAATGGAACTGTTAATCGATTTCTTTGACTGCGTTATTTTTTAATAAATCGATTCAAAAAATTGGAAAATCGAATCGACTGACCATATTTTCCAAATACGAAAATTGTCAATTTCAAATTTCAATTAATTAAAAAAAAAAATTCAAAGTGAACGATGAATATACAATACAATACCTACTAGTAGTTACATTACTTACATTATATTACGCAGACATTCACCCACACATGACCATTCTAAATTCAATTTCTTACAGTTGGCATTGCCAACTGTTTTGTTGTTGAAACATTTTTTAATGAAGCTCTCAAAGTTGAAGTTTTACGGCGTATGTACATCTACATTTAAGTGTTAGCTGTCATCTCACTTTTTTGACGTTTATTGAAAGATTTAGAAGCGGCGTTGCTCGATTTTCAGTGAACTAGAAAATTTCGTGGAGGTAATAGCTCTCTGGGTGTATTAAAATTAAAATAGAATAGAATATAGAATGTATGTCTTTATGGTGAAATAGAACAACAAATGAAATATATTGGAGATTTATTCAATAGAAATGAAAATAAAATGTATACATACATTTTTACAATATACATACACGAAAATTATTTGATTTCGGCAAACTATGTAAAATGAAAACACGTAAATTTGATGATGCAATTATTACAATTAATTAATACTTTATGCTTCAAACTATATACAAATTAATATGTCGTGATCCCAAAGAGAATCTTTTTGGTAGTATTTTTTGTTTCATTATCGATTTAAATTATTTTAAAATGTTTTTCTTTCCATTAGTAAAAACTTCAAAACGTTGTTGAATCATGTATCGAAAATATCCATTAAGTTCCAAAAATAAAAAAAAAACTACATCAAACTCACACTGTGTCCTTCTAATACACAAAATATACACACCAGATTACTTTCACTTCATTTAGATAAAAAAATAAAATTTCTTCCTCAACTCAAAACTAAAAAAATTCATCTTGCGACGGAACGGAACACATGCAATACACCCAGAGAGCTGTTACCTCCACGAAATTTTCTAGTACACTGAAAATCTGGCAACGTCGCTTCTAAATCTTTCAAGAAATGTCAAAAAAGTGACATGACAGCTGCCACTTAAATGTAGATGTACATACGCCGTTAGGGTCACATTTCTAGCTTCTTGAGTGCATGTACATGACATCATACATAAGACAAATAAGAAAAATTCCCTTGGGAATGCATAACATCATGCAGATAATATATGTTTTTTAATAGATTTTTTTTTAATCGATTCTTTGGAAAAATCGATTATTTTACAGTCGAATGCCAATTCTTTTCTGAATCGATTCAAAGGCGGCGATTTATAATCGATTCGAAGAATCGATTCTGGTAGAAATAATAATAATAAAATATTAAAAATAATATAATATAAAATAAATAATATTTTATTTTAGATTTGAAGATTATGACTAATACATATAATGGCAAATACTATAGATATGTAGTATTTCAATTTTCAAATACTATCTATACTAGTATTTGATAATAGTATAATAACCTATTCAAATGTCAAATCTTATCTTGCAGAATAGAGACAAAAAATAGTATATTTTAATACAACTGTGAAAAACGGCTTGTTATTTGGTGCGAACGAGTTTGAAACACGAGCTGTGGAGCAGTGAGTGTTTCGCGGAAAAAACCGAAAAAATCGGTTTTTCACACGCGTATTCAACGCTATTTTTTCTACTGATATAATTTTAATCAACAAATAATTAATTTGAAAAATTAATTATGTCTTCCATTTAATCCAGAAATTGATTTGTTTTTGCTGAAAGTAGATTCTAATAGAAATTCTATTAAATTAAGTGAGATTAGAAGATGAATTTTAATATAAACTAACAATTAAAACTAAGAAAGTACCTTATTACAAGTCACTAAATTGCGTGGGGAAAACTTCTACTTTTCGGCACTCAAATCGACTAAAACGCGTGCCGAAAAGTGTATTTTTCGGCATCGAATTAGAAAAACTTTCTTTTTTGTCTCTGTCAAGCTCAAGAAAATGATTAATAATTGCAGACTTGCTGCGTCGACATTAGGGAGTTTTTGAACCGTTTAAAAACTCATGGAATCGTTATGCTTATCGTTATATACCGCATGCGCAGTAGCGAATTTTAGTATCTAACATAACGATAACGAATAGTAAAAAAAATTTAATGTGCCTGAAGTACAGGCACATTAATCGTCAAGTTAATTCGTTATTAATTTCGTGGATACTAGGTATATTTTGGGTTTGGATTAAATCTTCTGTATTCAGTACTATACAAACCTATACAACTAACTAAATACCACTAAAAACAGCAAAAATTAAATTACCTACTTGTTAATTAAGTATAAACAAATATCTAACCTTACTTTGTATAAGAAAACACAATATAACTATAAATGCTGAATTGCCAAATCGTTTTTAAAAAAATCAATAAGTCAAAGTTAATTCCATTTCAAAACGATTTGGTTGTAATAATTTTTATCTGTATAATTAATATATGATTTTAAACTTACCTTTATTTGAATAGTCAGTTTTATCACACATATTAACATTCATAACACCGAAATTTGTATTTCTTGAACTTACGCAATTGATTCATATTTATACAACAGTTAACCAGTGGCAACATTGTGCCCACTAAAATAAGCAACAGAAAAAAAACGGTCGTTATTCGTTATGTTATTCCTACTCAAATAACCACAATGGTTAACGCTAATAACGATAGCGGAATTTTATTTTAAAACTGCGCATGTGCAGAATAACAATAGCCATAACGAAGTCACAAATAGACGGTTCAAAAACTCCCTAATAACGATAGCGAAATTTTATTTTAAAACTGCGCATGTGCAGAATAACAATAGCCATAACGAAGTCACAAATAGACGGTTCAAAAACTCCTTATTTGCCAGCTTCAAAAGATTGCGGTATTCTGCATATATACTGACTCTGAATTATATAGACTGGGTCTGCCATCTATACGGCAGTTGCCAAACTATAATGGGATTCAGTATAAATTTATTTTATATCCAAATTTTACCATAGGTGGAAATAGAAGAAAAAAGCGTTAGATTGACATGAACACATTTCAAATTGAGATACATAAACATGTTGTAAACTTATTTTGTTTGTTGCGATGTTTAATACTTTTTTTACTTTTATTAATAAAAAGGTTATTCTATTTATTTTCATTTTCTTGGTTCTGATCTAAGCTAAGCTAAATGTATTAAAAATAATTTTATTTATTTGCAGGTGATTCAGTAATTTGGCTTTGGATACATTACCGATCCAATAACAAGTTTTTTATTAATGTAAATTTAATAACACCTACTAAACTACAACTCACGAGAACCGTTAAAATCTGTGATATTTCAATACAAAATAATACACACTTTTGTAAAAGAAAAAACGGCAGAAATAAATGAAATTCAAACGGTACAAGTGAAGGTACCCGCATCGTGCAGTATTCATACTCATCATCAGTCATCATTATCAATATCATCATTATTAATATCATCTGAAAAAAGTAAAAACAACATTCATAGAATATATTAATCTAAAACAAAATTATATCAGTGTTTTTAGTAGGTATATACCTACATAGATCAACAAATAGATCTAAGTATGTTGTGTAAATGCTACACAAGTACGATATACCTCTACATACATATATAGTTATAGTTAGATACATATATGTATACTATAAGCTATGCATGTGTATCTATCTTTTTCTACCTACCTATATACCTACCGGCCTCGGTACCACTTGGTGCCAGCCGTTTGGTACAGGTCACGGCGGCGCGTGTACCATCCTCAATCAGTACCAGAATATGAAGAATATACAGTAAAACCTCTCCACAATGGTCACACCAAATTTCTGCCTTAGCGGCCGTTATAAGGAGGTGCATCAGGAGGGTTGCAAAAAAATTACTATGAAACACTTTTTACTTGCCTCAATAGTGAATAAAATTAAAACATTAAAAAAAAGTAGTCTAAATAAATTATTTATTGAACACTATAAAATAATTGTACAATGTAGTATACTATAGTATAGTATGCTTATAAATATATTATATATACATTTGACATGGGTAGATATTAGTCAATATTACTGACATCATTTATGCTTTTTTTGACGAATCAACAGTAGTTTGTTTGCAGAATTTAATTTATTTGTTGGCATACGTTTGTTTATGAAAAATATGCTTGTTATTGGTCTAGCAAATTTGCTTAAATTAGTAGTGTCTCTGAATGGCCGTAATCTTTCCATAAAATTCAATATTTACGATTTACAAATAAATTATACGAATTAATTTAAGCTCATAAAATATAAAAAAACTAATTTCAATAAAAAAAACTTTGCTGACATGCCACCCGTTATGAAGAGGTAATTTAACATAGGAATAGGTTAGATGAGTACAGCGTGCAGCTACTGTGGCCGTTATTCGGAGGTGGCCGTTTTTGAGAGATTCTAAATAGCAGAAGACTCATATAAACCATTCGGTGAAAACAAAAAGTGACCGATTATAGAGACGGCCGTTATCGAGAGGTGGCCGTTAAAGGAGCTTTTACTGTATTATAAAATTCAATGGACGAATGAATATATTCAACAAACAACGTTGTCAACATTAAGTTTCTACACTTGCCGTTTGTAGAAGAACGACTTGAAGATGAATCTGTTCTATTGTTAAATTAAAATGCATTCTTAAAATTGAATTGGATTTTATGTACATTAAAGCGGCAACATGGCTTGAAGGTGAATGGCAATAAAATATTTATTTACCAGCAAATGGATGATATATTATTGCTATGCTAAAATGGCTTAAAAATTAAAGGGTGGAAGTTTTTGGTATTGCTTCAACAGATAGAGTTGATTGATCTTGATCTGTTGCTATATACTATGGGATTTCGATGTGTTTTTTCTTTCTATGACTGAATTTGAAGTTGATTGGCCATTTAGTGACTTAAATCTTACATAGCTTCCTTGTTTTTCCTTTTTTTTTTTTTTAATATGAAGAGCATTAAAAACGAGTTTTTTTGATTGAAATACGTATAATATATGCAATTAATGTATATAGCTAGTAGTAAATAGATACTAATAATCCTAGTAGGAAGTCGTCACTTGCCCTTTGTACATATCTGTATTTTCCATCCCAATTATCCAGTTTACAAACGCAATGGACACGACTCAGCTAACTAAAAACACCACCACAGCCATCAAATAACAACAAAATAAATGAAACGACGTCGTCGTCGTCGTTGGGCGCCGGAAAGCGTCAGAGAAAGGCGGCGAAACGCATCGTCGTCGAATAATTTTCTTTAGTTCAAACTTCAGTCTCGTACCGGGCACAGATAGGTACCGGGGCTTTTGATAGAAGTTTCGGGTAGCGGCTAGTCGACAAATAGTGAATAACGAACAAGTTGTGGTTAATAAAAACGTATTATTTTGAGAAAGTTTCAAAACCGGGGGAGTTGTTACAGAAACTATTAGGTTAGAGGGTGCGAAAATTTTTCAAATGAGACACATGAGGAATTAATAAATTGTTGTATGTGTTCTTTTTATAATATTATCGATATACAAAAGTGGAACTTATAGAAGTATACGTCATCAGTTTGAGTTTTTGAATGAAAATTCACATTCAATTAAAATGGAAACGATGTTCGGTTGATTATAGGGAAATGTTTTATTTTATTCATTTTCTATAATGGAAAATAAATGTTGGAGTATTGAAAAAATAGAATAACAATCTATTCAAATTGATGATATTGTGAATATCTATTAACGTTAATCGTGAATTAATTAAAACAATACATAACGGGACTTTTTTGCCATATATACATACTCACATAGACCCAATAACATTGAATAAAAAAAAAAAAGACAATACAATGGGGTGGTTGTATACCAATCATCTGCATCAATTAATTTGGATACTTTTTCTATCTCTGTTCGTTTTATGCATCAGCAGGACAATTGAATTAATCAATGCAGAAAGTACAAAATTACCAGTTGGAACAACAGCAGGCAAGTTTCACTTCTATTCCAATTTTTGTTTTGTTTTTGGTTGTTGTTTTTTTCTAACTTAATTTTACGGCGAATTAATATGTACTTAACTTATTTATTACTTTATATAGTATATAGTTTTTGTAAGAGCGGAGGCAAAGAGAGGAAGAAATGAGCGAGAAAAGGTTTGCCGCATGATCTAACATTGATGTCTCTTAAAAATTCTACTATTTTGTCGTTCTGCCACTAGTAGATCCTCTTCCTGTAGTGGTTCTACGTGGGCCATTAGATAACTTGTTGTGTTGTTTAAGTGTCTATAAAGGGGGAGACAACGATCCAATGAACAATGCAATAATTAATTAATTAATTGTCTTAATAACCTAAACGTTCTACTGCTATAGGTATGCTACAAATTTAAATACTTATATACATATGTAAATATTATGATACGGTCTATAATTTATAGGCCGTGTTATGTGGCTGGGGATTTTTTTTTTTTTTTTGTACAGGTATAAACCATCTGTCTACCTATTGACCTGTGTCTATTTTGTTGATATAGGGCAAGGATATTGTATACCACAATATCTTTGGGTATGGGGTGATGTGTTGTCGCTGCATTCACAGGTAATCTTTCCTATTGTTATGGATGGAGTCAATTTTTCAATAAACTAAACATTGTGCAAGAAACATTTCGATTTCCTTAGTAGTTCGCGTCAGAGTTTGGGGATGAAATTGAGCTCATTTTGCAATTTGTGACTCCCCTTATATTTACTTTATTATTGTTAAAGATATCGAGAAGGTTAAAAATAGGTTAGATATTTCATGTAGTCAGTCAGGGGCGTAGGTGTTTTTTTTAAGTTTCATATTTTATGAACCAGAATAGGATATTTAAATTGAAAACTCTGTACATTTTTAGTTGCAGTTTCTTTTGCTTTCCAAAAATATGTGATACATTTGCAATGGAATAAAATTAACTTTGAATTTTGCAAATGAGTTTTTAAAATAACCGATAGAATGAATACAACTTTAAAACATTGTTATTCGAAGTTTTCTTGAATCAAATAAGCTGAGATTTAAGTGACTTTGTCTATAAGGAGAAGAGTTGATTTTTTAACAAAAACTATTAGGTATTATACATTTTTGGACAGCAGAAAACACACGTGATCGACGGAACTAAAAATATACAAGGTTCCATTTAAAAAATCATAACATCGTTCACATTTTCGAAAATATGAAACCTGGAAAAAATTCCTCCTACGCCACTGATTGACCATTTACACTAGCTATCAAATACACTTTTCACCTGTCCGATATCTTCAATAATACAGCAGATTCAAAGGGATTTTTAGATTTCGAAAATTTCTGAGCTCAGAATATTAGAAATAACAAAATTCTTTTTGTACCCTCATTTATTTAACAAAATAAAAATCCCGCCAGGTTTTTATATCGCAGGTTTTCGATAACCATAACATTCAATAGCAAGCGACATTACTTGCAGATGCATCAAAAAGGTAACACCCTGTATAGTAAACAGAAAAGTAATGCGGCATATATTTTCTGTTTTCTCTCCGTCTCTTTGCATCAAGATGATTTTTATCTACCCACCTAAATATGTAAATGGTTTTTATTTTTGGCGAAATTAGAAAATTTAAAAACATAAGGTGAATAAACTTGCAATTTATCTTTTTTTGTGTTCGAATAAAAATAAAACTGCAATCTGATGTGAATGTAACTTTAGAATATTTCCTAGATTAAGTTGTTGATCAAGTCGACGTTCTTCCTGTTTTAGGTATCAATCTATCTATACAATTAAAATGTAAATACATAGATAATAATCATATTCATATTTCAGATGTGAAATGACAAATCTATCTGATTTAGGCCAATATTTAATGATGTTTCTTTTTTCTTTCATTTGTTTCTTTCTTTCTTTCTTTCTTGGTTATTTGTAACCTACTGCCTTACTTTCTTTAATATATCTACACACACACACACACACAACACATACAGCGGAATTAAAATCGTCATCCTCAACACAAACTAAATGTAGTATAACGTTAGTTTATATACTATGTAAAGTTGCTCTGCTGATTATATTATCAAAGCCTACTATGTACTGGGAACTGGGATATTACTTATAGTGTATATGTAGATATTCCACATTAAATACATTGCTATTGAAGTACATTACATGAAACTCTGTTAATTAACTATTTGAATGAAGCGAGTAGATAGTGAATTATACAGGGTGTCAATTTACTAGTGGCCATAGCTGAATTGAATAGATCGAACTGATCTGATTTAGATGATTTCTTTCGCGCTTTGTATATCCTTTATTTGATCAATTATGAGAAAATCAAATTTTCAAGGAAAATCGTAGATTTTATTTCAGCAGATTAAAACAATGATTGCAATAATGAATATTTAATATACCAAAATTTTTATTTTAAAAATGGGCATAGTTTTAGTTTTCCTCATGTTATCTATTTTATGATCAGTGGCGTACTATAGAGTTGGGTACAAATATATTATAAAAATAATTGTTAATTGATTATGTAAAATTTATTTTGAAATTGTTATTAGCAATTATTTAACAGTTAGATGCTTTCTTTGGAACGCTGTGGATTATTTTAAATATAAAAATTAATGTAAAATTTGAAAACGAAACACTAACAAAACACGTCACTGATCTGTCAATCAGTACTAGAATCATGAATCCCTCTAAAAAAAATTCTGACCGGTAAATGTTATAACTTTTGTTAGGTCGATTCTACTCCTTATAAATATAGTCCTTGTCCATATATAGCCCACTGCTTTTAACATAAATTAAGCTTATACCAAATAAGTAAACAGATAAGTAGCATTGCAATACGATTGCCATAGTAACGCTTTTGATGTTCATAGACAAGTGTTTGATGTTGGATTACTTTACTAGTGTAAAGTAGGCACGTTACCATAGTAACCACTGAATAGTACACTTAATAGGTTTCCATGACAACATACATATGTCTCTCAATGATTATAATGTCATATAGATTCTGTTTATTGAAATATTTAATTAAAAAAGTAACACATTGTATTTAAAAAAATGAAACTGGATAGCGAAATTCTATTTTGGAATACTCGAATAAGAGTAAATGTTAGTAAAAATGGGGCCATAGAACAGCCACAAAGTCGACATCAGGTTAATCTAATAAATTGACGGGTGCAAAAATAGAGTGGACACTACTATTTTTCCACCCTGTATATACATATACATACAATATAATACAATTATATCAATTATCAATAAACTGCAAAAACTCTCTTTCTTTAACAACACACACTTATTTATTACCTCCATCTGTACAATATACTATTAAATATTTGAAATGGTATCGTGAGCATTACTGTACCGTTAAAACGATTGTAAAATTATTATTTTCTTTTATACAAGTTAAAATTGTACTTTGCTTTGATTAACCCATTTTCGCTGTATATTTTATGATTTTGTTTTTAATATTATGTACTTATGTGTGCAATTTGATTGCATTGGAGTACGTTTATATATATATGTATATGTATATAAAAAAAAATATTAAAGGGAAGTTGACATTTAAGAGCGAGATAGAAAAGATGCAAAAGATAGAGAGAGCGCGGAAAAGGTGTGTCGTCGTACAATTAAATTTTGAATAGAAAACGATTTTAGAATTCATTAATAAAATATCTCTACTTGAAAATATCATCTGTTTATTCTGTTTATTATTTGAGTTTTCGGCACTCGAAAAACGATTCTGTGTGCACGATGCTTTAGTTTGACATTGGGAAAATACTAGAAGTGCATAAAACGTCACAAATTTCAATCTACATAATACATATTATAAATATAAACAGTAAATACATTATTCCTCTTCGTTTAACTGTCGCACGAAACATAACCACAAAAACACCCGTCAGTTAAATTCTTTATTAAATAAAAACATGAATCGCTTCATTTTCTTTTTCTTTTTCTATGTAGTACTATACAAAACAGCGTCTTCTTCTTCATTTTCTCATTTTTGTCAACACGTGGCAAATAAGTTTATATCATCATATAGCTACACTTTTCCTTTTTCTTTATCACCTTTTCTCTTTGTTCCGCTGCTTTAGAGACGGCAATCAAGTGTTTCCTTGAAATTTTTAACGAGAAAACTTTTAGCGGATTTATTCCACTTTGTTGATTCGCTGCTTTAGAAAAATACCGAAATAAGCAGCCCTTTTAGGCAGAATAAAATTGAAGACATTTTGTTTGTGGAGACAATAGAATTTTGAAAATGAAATTTGTATTTAGTGAACTACGCTACGAGGGTAGTACGAATAGCAGGTATATTGTGCTTGACGAGTTACAAACATTAAATTGTAAATTTAATAAGATAAATGCTTACCTGGCGTAATGATTTACCGTGATTGTAAAGGCGTTTTCTCCAGGGTGAGGGGCCATTCCATTACACATACATTAGGGCCGACTTTTACGATTATTCTTAATGCGAATATCTCGGACGCCAATTTTTGCTAGCACTAGTCTATTTTACGAGTTACATAGTATACTTTTCCTCACTTTTTAGAGATGCGCAGCTGCTGGCACCTATGATCCGTTTTCCTTATTGGAAACCAAATAGTTATCGTCGCAAAAATGTTATTACTTATTAAAATTCAGATGTGACAAAACAAGGACAAGTCTGCGTACAGTTACATAGCATATTTCTTAACAGGTTTCGATTAGGAAAAACTATACATTCCTTAATGGTCGTAAGAAAACAGTGTTTATAATCACATTCTATGTCCCCCTCGTATCTAGATCTAATGTATTCTTATAATAAAAAACAAGCTTGATATGCATATCCCTCATGCAGCCACATATATACATGTATAATTTATAATTTGTTCAATCTTAACGAACAAAACAAGTAAAACGACTTCCTTATTAAATATAATTTTTTCTGATTAGCAGCGAACAGGTCATTTTCTTCTTCTCATCACAATATCACAACATCAACATCATCATTATCATCATCATCATCATGATTATTATTATCGTCAGCAGCATTCTCTAGCTAGGCCAACTCAATATTCAAAATAAGATTAAGCTAAGGCTACATTAATGGAAGAATCATTACTAATGTGCTATAGTATATATGCAGATTGCAGATGTCAGAGAGTAATTATCGTGAAAATTATCTGTCACTAATAATAAGTTCGTAGAAGAGATGAGATTAAAGAGAGGCATTCATGTGTTATTATTATTATTATATATTAATAATCGGAATGAGGGTTTGTTTGTTTATTGTAAGAATTACCAAATAAATAGTTAATCGTAAAGTAATTAGACACATTTAAATTGGTTTTTAATTGATTTGGTAGTTGTTTTTTTTTTTTTAATACAAATTAGGTGAAACTTCTAGGCACATACACGCACACTCACACATGTGTTATTACTCAATATGTGAATATTTCTCCATTATCCATTACGTGCTCCAAGTTAATGTCATTTTAATGAGCATTGTTGCCGGACTTTTGCCGGTAGCGTGCACATGTTTGTGCGCTGTGTATTCCGAATAATTGAAAAGTATAGTCGTTGCAAATTAAAAAGACAATAATGCTACATTTTGAAACCGGGTTGTGACAGAACGACGATGTCATATTTATTTACAGAAAACTATTGTTTCGTTTGATAAAGTTTATAAATTTGAATAAAGAAAATAATGATTTTGATATAATAGAAATTTATTGTTGTATTAAGGACAATTGAACTTATGGAAAGTTGTCAACAAGTATTTAACAGAAACCGCAAGTGTAAATGTCACAAACTGAAGCAGCTAATCACTAGAGTGAAATAACTAGACCAGACAACGTTGCGGCGATTCCAAATGTGAAACCAACGTGTGTTGCGGAAAACAAAGATTCCATAGACTATAAAATATCTATTAAAATTGACGAAAGTATTTAGTAATCTGAAGACAAAGCCTAAAATAAGTATTTTAATTTATAAAATAGAAACATATGTTCTGTAATCAAAAAACTTCTTGAGATTTAGATGAAATACATATGTAAATATATTCGGAGCTTTATCTATGAATTGATAGGTATTAATTCTTATGCATTACTGCATATTATTGTCTTTTCAATTTGTGACGACGGGCTCTAGCGCAATAATTGCTTTTCTGTATGTAAATCATTTTTTACTTTGCGGTCGTAATTAATTAACATAATGAAATGATTCCACTGCTCATCTTTGCAAGCGTATTTCATAGGAAATAAATTTTGAAAGAAACAAAAAAAATCATAAAACTGTAAACAAGCGCAACTAAACCGGTTAAATACTTATTAAATAATAATTAATAATTCATTATTAATGAACTAAATAATAATATTTCTGTTTCTTCAGCCCATCGCACAAAATAAAAATAAATTAGACACTCTCTTCTTATTTTTATGAACGAAACTTGTTAACCTTCACCTTAGTAATATTAATAGGTTTTTGGCATGTTTTCATCGCTCACTACCTTTCTTTTACCTTTACAGATTGTTAAATTGTTCATCCCATATACCTAGTATCATTGGGGTAAGAGTGCATGATAATCATTGCAATAAGGAAGAGTTACATGTATTTATAAAGCGGCACTTCCACTGGATCCATGTTGTAATGGATCTTCTCAATGTTTTAAGAATGTCTACATCCTCTCTGTATACGCATCAATTTATTTACGTCACAATTTATTTTCAAGTTTTGCGACATTTGATTAAGAGTGGGATTATCCAACTTCTTAGATTTTATGCATAAACATAATTGTAATTTTAGTACATAAATCTTGATATAAACATATTGTTTTTAATGCTAGTGGTTCCAATTCGTTAATTCTTATTTCTTAATACATAAACGTAATTTTAAAGTTCCCAACTTTCAATTTTTACGTATTAAGAAATACGAATTAAAAACGCGCTTCCGCTTTAACCACAAAATTTTCGCTCAGATGAGAGATGGAACGTAACGTTAACCAAACTATTTTATTTCTAATTTTGATTTTAATTTTTGTGCATATTTCAATCGTTTAGTTATAATTTTTTTATTATCTATTGTTTACTTTTAGCGTTTTTTTACTAGAATTGATCAGTCTTTCAATTCTTGTCAACATTTCACTTCAGTATCAATTCTTTGAAATTCTGATTACGAATTAAGAAATAAGGAATTGTATAACAGTGTTTTTAATTTTTAGTGATTAAAGTTATGTTTACGAAATAAAAATTACGTTTGCAAAGTTGGATAATTCCACCCTAAGCTACTCAACCTACTAAACAAAGGTAATCATTGAGTAGAGGACCAAAGTACATATTAACTGTTTATTATCGAATAAGATAAAAACAGATGATTATAAGTAGACTTTTATTGAATACGAATATTATAAGAGTTATATGTCATTTCCTCACCAATTCTGTTTATTGACACGCGTCTCAATTTTGCTGCATTCGAACATTGGTGATGACGTGGTGAATTTATTTTTGAAGACTTAAATGTTGGCTACTTTTTTATTTCACCTTGTACAGGTGCTAGTTTTTTCATTGGTGTACAAGCCACCTAAAGTCTACGCATAAACACTTCCCTAGTGACGTCAATATTGAAAATGGTTTCAATCTATTTTAGGGTTATGTTATGTTAATGAATACCAAATTTGATCTGTGATTTTTAAATCTCAAATATTTAAATAAATATTTGAAGCGAAAGTAAAACTTTCCATTGTATGGATGGACACCGTGTTTAAAGAATAACTTCTGTTCTGCGTCCAATGTTGTCACATCATGTCAAAATTGCTAGCTAGTAGAAAAAAGGATCAGTTTATCTATTACTAGTTTAACGACCAAAAAAAATATGGAGGGCATTAGATATGAGTACATTAAAAAAAAATAGAGTAGAAGAAATCCAGCTAAACATGCATTTTTCATATAAAATGAAAGTCAGCCTTCCAAAGCCTTCTTTATATTAACTTATATGCGCATAATAATAATAAATATAATAACAATATTAATATAATCTAACAATAATAACTTATATCCAACGATGGATATAATGTTGCTGCAGGCAGCTATGGTGGTGGTTTTATATCCATTAAAGGAAAATTTAAATTTGAAACGTCATTTTTCATAATAATAATAATAACGTGTACCGTCTGTTTGTTATTGTATGAGAGTGTGTGTGTGTTAATTTGTTTTCCAAAGTTTCCGCATGGAAAATACGGCTTTTCAAACCTAATTTATAAACGCTCATGCACAAAAAAGAAGAAGAAGGAGATTTTAGTAAATGGCAAGTGAAATAAGGGGATGGGATTTTTAAATGGGTTTTCAAAAAATATTTAAATATTTAATCAAGGCAAGAGGAACATGGGTTTATGGAGGTTTATTACGATTTATATGTTGAAGGTTTGTGTGACGCTTGAAGGGCAAATGAGTAACAAGGAAGGAAGAAAAACAATTATAATACGAGTATTACTATTATTATTAAGTACTTATCTACAATGAAAAGGACATGAAATTTTTATTTTAAATACATAGTACTTAATTACATATGTTTTTTGTTTTGTTTTCTGTATTATCACGATGCATGCAAATTATTGTTTGTCCTAGAAACAATTCGAAAATAGAAATAAAAAATTTGAAATTATTGATGTCGCAGCAGATTTTTTTTTTTTTTTTTTTTTTTCATACATTCAACAAATTATGCCCTAGTTAATAATTATTATATACAACGTGTGTTAATCAAATTATTAGTGGTAATAATAATAAAAGTAATATCATATGAGCATGTACGTGTTCTACGGTGTTCTAAACACTCATGATGGGATTATAATACCTTGGACCGTCTATACTTTCAAGCATTTTGCGCAAAATTTACCTCCAGCAATTTTGTGTTAACGCCGTTTTCCGTTTACACCCTCAAAACGGTTTGTACAAAATTTACCAAAGAAATATCTCGACACAATGCACAATTGGGGCATTATATTGCCACAAAGACAATAAATATTCATAAAAACTCCATTTTTTCATTCCAACAAAAAATTAGTTATTAGACTAGATTAGACAGTTTAGACATTTAGATCTTTCAATAACTATTTTTTTTCCTCCTTTCGAGAAAAATGCACTAATAATAAAGATAAAGAAACCCGTTGCCAGAAGTGGTTCGGCAAAACACAGACATACTGTCAATTATCCGTATCAAATAAATGAGTACCTAGCTAATAGTTCAAAATTTTTTGAACTAAGCAGATTTCGTTCACGCATTTATTTTTTTACTTTTTCTTCATGGAGTCCTGTTTTTCATATTCCTAGACAATCTGAGAAATCTACGTTGAGTGTGTTTTTCAGTTTCTCAAGTAACCCTATTCGTTCGCGGTAATCTAAATGAACATAGGAGCGCTTGATTTTGTATATACCAGCGCTGGTTTTTGGTTGCACAAAATATTTAAAGCCCATTTAAACTATTCAAAATGCTGATGCAAAACCTATTGTTCTTCATGATTTTGTGCCAAATGCTTGAAAATATAAACTGCCCACAAAGGTCGCTACAGTAGTATGTAAACACCGTGTATATACGTCTAACCATTTGATTCATATGCCCATAAAGGATTAAAACATAAAACAAATCCAAAATGTTATCGTTTACAATGTTGATAGATAACAGTAACGGTACATCATAAAATATTATGATCCTGTCCACCAACGGCCCCCTGCCCCTTTGTCCTGTCGGCGTCTGTCCCTGCTAACTGTTTGTTATTTCATTTTTCTTTTTCGTTTTGGAAAAATTCCAGGCACGTATCAACGTATGTTCATCTAAACATAGATTACAAAGTTGGGGGGTGAGTAAAATGTTATCTAGTACATATATGGTAGGCGAGAAAAAAAATGGCAGGAGAAAGAGGGATGTTAAAGCTAACAAAACGACAACTAAACAGGTTTATTTCAATAATTTATTTATTATTATGATTATGTTTGTGGGTAAGGCCCATTTTGGGGTTTTATTACACTGCTTGTTTTTGACGAATTCTAGTCATTTCCCTATATACAGGGTGCTCTGTTTTCGATGCCCTTTCACGTTACATCGTTTATTATTACAGATTGCGACATACTGCTTACACAACCCATAGTGAGGATTTTATTGAACAGAATATGATGCAAAAACAATTTCGATATTCGCAATAGTCCCGTACCAGAGTTACAGGGGGAAATCGAAAATTTTGCAATTTTTGACTTTATTTGTATTTACTTTATTATTGAAAATATCGAGAAGGTTAAACACATTATTTGATACATTAGGTATTTTATATGGTTAGTCAGTGGCGTAGATATTTTGTTTCAAGTTTCATATTTTTAAAGATATAAACCGAGCATACGATTTTTCAATGAAACACCCTGTACATTTTTAATTGATTCTATTATATTATTTCTTTTGATTTCCAAAAATATATGATTCTTAATATTTTCTATAAATTAAGTAAGCTGAGATTTAAGTAACTTTGTCCATAAGCAGAAAAGTTGATTGTTTAACAAAAAATACAAAAAAATATTGAGTGTTATGTATTTTTGGAAATCAGAACACATACGTGATCGAAAGAAACAAAAACATACCGGGTTTCATTTAAGAAATCATAACTTTGCTCATATTTTCGAAAATATGAAAACCTAGATAAAATACACCTACGCCAGTGATTGAACATTTACAGTGGCCACCTCTCCGTTATTTTCAATAATAGTGGAGATACAACGGAAATTTCCAACTTGTCAAAATTTTTGTTTCACCTTGTAACTCACAAAATATTAGAAATATCAACATTTGTTTTGTATCATCTTCCAACTGACCAAACAACCAACCAATCCAAACCACATCTCTCTCTCTCTCTCTTTCATAATACAGGAAATAACTCTTAAGTGCACCGCTAATATAACACCCTGTACATTCCCTGATACACAATTTGTCTTTAGAGACTGCCCCAACACACTGCCACCTATTAAGGTTCTAACTAATTAATTTATAAAATCTAACTGAACACAAAAAAAAACCAAATCTTTTCGCCAACACTAATTTTTCTCTGTTGGGAAAATTAATAATTCTTCCCTATTCTCCTTCTACTTGCCACTCTCTCTTTCTGTTTCTTCCACGCTTTTTATTTCTATCGTTAAATTTCAATTTATCACACTTCATTACACTCAAGAAATCAGTTTTTTTTTCTCGAGTTATCATCCCTCTCTATCTTCCCCGCACCCCATCGTCACTTCAATTGCTTTTGAAAATACCTCAAAAAGGGTCATTGCAGACGTTCACTCTTTTAGGAGTCGTGATACGAATAATAATAATAATAATAATAATAAGAATGAAAAGAGGGACATTAAAACTGCAAAGACGAAAAAGAAAAGCTGTTTCTGAACTACTAAATAATAATTACGTCTTTAGCAAATTTCAGCTATATTTAATTTGTTTTAAAGATGTAGCTAATGGAGTACGGTAGTAACTAGTGCAGTAAAATTAGCGTTCTACAACTTTCTAGCTGAGCTTGCGCACAATAGTCAAAATAGAACTACTACTATAAGCAAATATTACTCAGCTCGATCGAACAAAGACATTATCTTCATTAAATAATAAAATGCTACTTTCCATTTCAAATGTTGATTTGTCACTATTGCAACAATAAATTACAGTGGGAGAGGTGTGTAACGTGCTCGAAGAAGTTGTAAAGTATTGTTCATTAACATCGCAAGGGCATCGTTGTCTCATTGCGTCGCTACTATAGTATCTATAAAACAGTTTGACTGCATCTTTAGATTGAATCAAGTATAGTTTCCCATGTACAGTTAAGATAGTCAAATAACTTCACATAACTTAATCTATGCCGTCTTTCTATCGCTCATCGTCGAAGATGAAAATTTGTGAACACGCTAAATTCTGGGACGTGGCCCAGGAATACCTGTGTATTTGTTATGTACAGAAGATACTTTTATATATTATTATAAACTTATCGAGCTATCGAAAAGAACAACAACGGCACTACGTAGTCTTAAAAAAAAAAACGAATCGATAGATTAGTGATGCGCAGAATTTCTAAACGTTAATGTTTAATCGATTAATCGCAGTTCTAAAAACGTCGAACATAAAATATCGATTATTAATATTCTACAAATATACAAATGTAAACATTATTTTGCAAGTTGCATATTTCATCCAATTTAACCTCAATTATGATCAGTATGTAAAAAAATACATTTTGGTGTCCAAAATTAATTTTTCATTTTTTTAAATAATGATAATATGTATGATAATAAAAACCGGAAAAACATCGCAAAAGAACATCGATTTCAACCGATATTGTCGAAATTTTAAAAATCGAACATCGAAAGCTAAACGTCAAGGTTATCGATACATCGATGTATCGTGTGCATCTCTACCTGGTACTATACATACATTTGTACCAACTAAAACTGATACTAATCTTCTTTATAATTGTGAATTTTTTATGCAAATAATCATCAGTCAAACTCATTCATATTGCATAATAGCATGAATTTTTGCAATAACAACTAACAATTTATTCTTTCTTTTCTCCATTTTTCTATTGTTTCGTGAAAACAATTAAAAAAAATAAAATTAATAATTAGATAAAACCGCGAGGGAAGCAAAAAAAAAAAAATTGAATTTCAAATTCCGCACACAATTCATGATTTATGATCTAAGTAGTTGTTGGCTTTCTTCGAATTGTTCGAGGACGACGACAGGCAGTGTAGTATATCTCTTGAGGAGGTATGTTATGTACACTATTAATTAAATCTAGAAAAAAACCCATTATGGAAAATTCCATTATATTATAATTGATAATTGTCGTGTTTGTTTTCTGAAATTTGGCAACATCGATATGGCGTAGCGAAAACGCTGTATCTTTCTTGTCAGTGTCACAGCGACTTCATTTGACATTGTCATTTAAGTACGGGTTAAAGGTAGTATACATATATGTAGTGCTCCCTATTAAGCAGTGTTGCCAGTTCTCCTTAATAATAAAAAATCATACCAATTTCTTGTTTCCAATTTGATATTATAACTGCTTTAAGTAAACACCTCCGCATGACTTTCGAACAACTATTATTATCATTATTATTCAAAAACTTTGATATTGCCATTAATTTCAGAACTCGAGTGCTTGAGGGTAGTTGAAAATGGGGCTGGGAAGCCAAGCAGGCGATGGTGAATGGGAGAGTGGAGTAGGTGGTTCGTCTGGTTTACATTGAGCGCGCTTATGAATGCTGTGGTGTCGGGTTGAGTGGGGACATATATTATTTGGTAGGGTAAGAAGGGCAGAGAGTTGTTATGCGGAGATTTCTGTGCGAATGTGAGGGAGCTGCCTTTAATTTCTCACTATTTCTATCTCAATTTACGGAATTTCAATTGCAATGTCGTAAACAGGAAAATTGTCTGTTATTTTGGTGAGAAAACCCTTATTAAGGGTGTAAATGAAATCTCTGACGTACAGAAACTATAGACCGAAAGACAATGGTACAATCCAGATTTCAATTATTTCATTTTGAAACAATCGAAATCGGAGGAGCTTTTTCTTTTATCTTTTCTTTTCTATTCTACAATTGAAACCCACATTCATTTGTTATTAAACAAAAGAAAAAGGGGGCATTAGTCTGAATCTTTGGCTGGAAAAGTTTGATAAGAAATCAAAAACGAAAAAAACCAAAAAACGCAAGAAATAGAAAAGTAAAATGTACAACTCTTTTTAAAATCTTCAATCCAAGATGGATTCGTTTACCCAAATCGAAATTGATGAGAGTTAGTTACTTAATAATACTACAAAGTTAAATGCATCGACGAAGATTTCAAGGGAGAGAAAGAAAAAAAATCAGAACTTTTCTTCATTTATTCTATTTACTTAGATAGTTTTCGTATAGGTAGTAGTCGAATAGTGGATAAATGGATAGATGGAAACGATAATCGATTAGCTCAAAAGATTTAATGGAGTTTAATTCACGAACAGAATCCTAGAGAATTATTATCAGATCTATATACTCGTACTAAAGGATAAATTTGTGAGTAGATTTACATTTGGATTAACATCTTGATACTGAGAGACTAGAAATATATTTGCTAGTAGCAAATAATACAGCTTAATGGACCTCTATTGATTTATGATTAATTTCGAGTCAATGATTTATTTTGTCAAATTTTTCATTTAAATCTGGAAGTTCAAATGTAGAACAATCTGCATCAAAAAATTTTCATTGATTCGATATATTTTATGACTAATTCCGAGTCATGTTAACCTGGCATGTCTTCTGACTCCAAGTTCAATTATCAAATTATCATCTCGACATGAGTCTAAAAGATAACTCTATTTACACTTTTTTCCCATTGGTTGGATTCGTTCTGATTAAATTGAGCCGTGATTAATATTAAGTCGCTGACTCACTAAATTTAAATTTATTGAACCAACTTTTATATATTCTATCACCCTTGACAGTTGCTCGAAACATTATATTCGATTTACGGCCAAGTCAAAATGGAGTCATGATTAATTTTAAGTCAGTGGTTTAGCTTTCAAATTTTTCGTTAGCATTTAGAAAAAGTATTTATTACAATTTATCTACACTTGAATGTCTTATTTTAGTCCAATGTCTAACAGTGCTACCTCGAAATAATTTATGTTTAATTTCGAGTCATGTTAACCTGACATGTCTTCTGACTTAATTGAAGTTCGATTTTTACTAAATAGTAGAATTAGTTATGATTAAATCGAGTCGGGATTAATATTAAGCCGCTGACTCATTGAATTTAAATTTAATCAATTAATAGTTCAACTTTTATAAATTCTATCATTCTTTACCATTGCTAGAAATTTCCGATTCGAGGATTTACGATCAAGTTACATGGAGTCATGATTAATTTCAAGTTAGTAATTCAGCCCTCAGGTTTTGCATTTCAATTTCTAAATAGCATCTATTAAAATTTATCTACATTTCAGTATTTGATTATACTCATTCGTCGAACAGTATTAATTCGAAATAATTTATGATTAATTTCGAGTCATGCTTACTTTGCATAGTAATTGATTTTTATGGAAATTCTATTATTAAAGTATTATTGGATTTTAAATGACTCCTCATTGTACTCCATGTTACTTGCCATAGAAATGATTTCTGATTACTACGAATCACGATTAATATTAAGTCTCTGACTCACTAGATTTAATCTTAATGACCCTTTTTTGACTTTTTTTACTATTACCTACTCTTCTAAAATTTAGATTTGTGTAGAAGATTTATTCAAATTGAGTCATGATTTATTTTGAGTCACAAAGACTAGTATATTAAATTGACTCATTCAGTTGCCATTGCTGGATTACTTAGATTGATCATTACATATTTGAATTTAAAAACCGATCTAGGTTTCAATCTGATTAATTACGAGTCGTCCATTCCCTGTTTAAATATTAAATTGCATTGCTTCAATTGATCCTTAAATAATTATGCAAATGGCAATTAGAATGCACCTACCTAAATACATATGTATCGTAACGATTCGATTAAAATAAATAATGATGTTGCAGTTGGGGACTATTAAAATCACAATCAATAATTTAAGTACGATTTCAGCTATTTCGCTAATGGAATATCCAATGGATAATCGAAAACATTTAATTTAGTAAAATATTCAATTCGTTGTTTGTTATTAATGTTGATTTTGTATTGTTTTGTTTTTTTTTCTGTACGAAGCGATAATTTCTGATGGCAGAATGCAAATTAAATTAGTCAAATAATAGTAATAATAATAATTTATAGAATGGAAAACGTGGATATTTATGATAAAAAATGAGAAACGGAAGCATCAAGGGGAAACCAATTGAAACGTTCGATTCGCTTCTGAAGCTTTTTCTGAATTGGGACATTTGTAGCTGTTCCGCCAGACTGAAATTGGAAAATTTGTATTTATCCCTCTTTTCTTTACCAGCCGGAAAAATCTTCAAGCACAGTCTTCTCTTTTCTTTGCTTTCAATCAAATACATTTTTTTACTACCCCTAAATACCCTATACTTGAACGAATATGAGTAGATTATCTCTGCTTTCATTCTAAAAATTCAGTTTCAATAAATCGGTAAAATTTTACCTACACGCATTTCGAATTTCCACCTCAGTACTTTACTTTTAATGATTTTTCCATTATCCATTGTGTATTTTTCAATCTATGTATAGCAATAAAGAGTTTTTTTGTTGTACTTATTTTAACTGATTTCTTTCCATATTAAATTCCTGATTATTATGTGTTAGTGATACAGTGCAAGTTGCTTTTACTCGACTCGTAAACTGTCGTCTATTGAAGTTGATCAATATTCATGACTAGGAAGGACTAGAGTCCAAATGAGATTGGGCCTCTTACTAGATTCAGCGAACAGTTTCCACACTAGCGAAAAAGTAGAAAAAATAAAAATCGTTATTATCCACTAATTAAAGCTCTCACTGTATTCACTAGTAGCTATATGCATTTAGCTGCAATAAAATTGAAAACAAGTTTTGGAGGGTTTAATCAATTCTTTTTTTTTTATCGTGTAAATGCCACTGAGCGCGATTTTCCAGTAGGATTGAAATGGGAAATTCATTAATTTATTTCGAAAACTGTTTGTTCGGAAAAATGTCAGGTTTTTGTTTTCCCTATGGTTATTTCCCTATCGCCCATTATTTCCAATAATGGTAGCATCACGTTATGGCTTCTGATTAGTTTAGATGCTGTCAAATTAGAAGGGCTAATTTGCCTATATACATAATTCAATACTATTGATTTAATTTATCGAAAATTTAAATATATTTTTCTCCGTTTCATTGGTTTCCCAAGAGAGAATGTGCCTTTGTTTATGTCACTTTCAGTGTATGTTAATGTACTAAATACGGTTCACAGTAACAGCTACCAGTTTGTACGACCATAATATATTAATAATCATAATTATAATTATCATTATATCTCTACACATATTATTTATTTGGACACTACACATTTTCATTTCTAACTAGACCGGAACTGATGATACTAATCTCACACTCACATGTATTTAAATCTCGTTTAAAAATGGTGGACACTTCGGTAGAGTAATGCAATTAATCGTATAAATACTCGTTTATTCGTTCAGTATATCTATGAAATGTTTCTAATAATTTAGAAATTATTTGAATTTTTCTTAAACTGTGTCTTTGTTGTTTCTGATTCTTTATTTGTGCATGGTCTTCTTAATAAAGATTTTCTCACGACTATTTCGAAATTATCATTATTTTTTTAATACGTACATACTGAAGTGAACTATACATATACAAAAGAACTATCATAATCAGTCTCTCACGACCAAACAACAAGAAATAAAGAAAAGAGAAAACTTGCTATGAAAATCCTAATAAATCACTATACATACGTAATACATACATGTAACGCATGTTCTAGTTATACGAAAGAATACCTACTTATATGTACTTTTACTATATTTCTGTTGCTCCCTGTACAAATTATCGTCGTCATAAAACGTCAGTCTCATCCATCCGTCCGACAGCCCGTCCGGACGTTTAACTGTATATTATTCTGCCATAGCATATACAAGCATATTATATGTATATGTTTATCTCTTTCTACTCTACCTACACTCTACACTACCTAACCTACCTGCGACTGAAAGGTCGATAAACTTCGCCTACAATTTCGATCATTTACCAAATTATGTTTGTGAATTATTAATTGTATTGGCGAAAAATAAAGATTTTATTTTATTAGAGATGTGGCAAGTGTATAATGCATGAGCATTATTAAAATATCCCGTATTTAAAGATCTGCGCATGCGCATATAACCGTTTTAAATGCTTTGGTTTTTATTTTCCCTTATAAAGGGGTCGGTTCTTCCGGCAACGGTCGGCTTGGAATTTTCAAAATAAATTGAGTTTTTTTGTTGTTGTATCAGCTATTTCTGTATACCATTAGATCGAACAGTATTTTTCTCAATTTTCAAACTTGGGAATAAGGGCGCCACTAGTACTGAATTAAAATAACTATTAAAATTCACAAATCATCTGCCGTAACACAATTTCAATGTCTTTAATAAAGGACGATGTTATTTAAATAAGATGCGACTTTAATAAAGTTTTTTTAATAATGACGTTTTGTCATATCCCTCTATTAATTAGGGAAAATAAATTCATAATGTTTTACATTATGTATTTGGTTCTTCATGTTCATGTCTTTTGGTGGTTAGATATGAAGGTTTCGGGTATGTTCAGTAATGCTCACAGTAGGTATATAGTAAAAGCTAAAGCTCGTTGTAAACTATGACAACTTTGTTTTGTAGTTGCACAAGAAAATTATGTACAACTTTCTAGTCGCTTTATGCTGTGCTACTAAACAACTGGAGAAATCGCACTGCGCATGCGTATTTCTCTTTATTTTGCTTAATTATTTCACTTTTTCGCATTTACGTATTAAATGTTATTTGAAGTGCAAAGTAGAAGTGAAGCGAGGGCATTCTGTTATTCATCCATCATGGGTTTTTCATTTTTCATTTTGTTAAAAAAATGCATTTCTAATAATACATCATTAAATTTGTTGAATATAAATTATAAATCTGTTAACAAAAACCCCTTATTAGGGTTTTTTTACTCTTTTTACTTAACGAAGTCAATGTCATTTGTCATTTTGTGAAACGATCAAAATTTTTACATTTTCTTAAATTCTCCTAATCGTCTTTCGTCAAATATCAATTTGCCGGCAACCTATTGCCTCCTAATGGTTTTCCCCTCCTCTACCCATCTTCAATCTCAACCACTTTCTACCTTTTTATTCAACGCTCCTCTTTTTCTTCGCCATTTTCTCGTTCCTATATATAACTATGTAAAAAGCCTAATGGCATTTTAACAAAAGCAGAGCAACATAAATCTCACATCAATTCAACGCTTTCTTCTTCTTTTTCTCAATCTTTGCACTATTATTATAATAATAATTACGCGATTTCCAGGTAGGTATGATACCATGTATAAAGTATTATATTTTAAGTCTTAAATTTTTGTTATTAAGCAGCATTTATCACAATTGAACAAAACAACATACAGGGGAACAAAAGAAATTTCATTCTTCTCAAATTAGCTTTGAATATAATTTACTACTATCAGAGAGAGAGAGAGAAAGAGAGAAATGCCACATTCATCATTTATACAATCATTATACAATACATTCATCGTATCTATTGTAGTACTCATAGTTATGGAAGTTTCAATGAACTATAAATAAATAAATGAAAATATTCATACATTTGGTGGAATTGTTCTGTATCCGCCTTCACTAAACACATACACATGCCTACATCCATCACTTATAGCACATTATTATTGTTGTTATTAGGTGGTACCGATGGGTACCATACAAATAATGCATCAGCGACGACGTTGATGTTTTTTTTTTTTTTTTTTCTTTAATTAAAAAGTACAATTGAATCTTATTGTATTTCTAAATAGGTGCATATATTTTACTATTTTAGTGCTTATGTTCTTCGAGGGATGAAAGTGGATACTATAGTTGTACTGTCAATTCATCATTCTCTGCATCTTTTTAATCCAATTCCATTCTATTTTATTAGAGTTACACCATTTTCTGAGTCATCCCTCATTTGTTTTCTATGCTCTAGCATACTCGTTGTCCCTTTGTTTTTCCATTTCCTAAGGGGATTTACACACCCTCACCCTCTCTCACTCTCTTTCGCTCGCTCAATCTGTAAAATATTCAATGGCATTTTATTTATACATTTATGTATGTATGTAGATGTCTATATTTATGGAAGTCAAGAAGTTTGAAACATTGTTGACGACATAACCAATGAAGAGAAATTACAAGAGATGAGTTAAGAAACGTGGATATAACGAGACAGAAGGAGATAGAAATACGGTGGGAGGGTTTAGTTAGGGTGATGGACTTGTATGCAGGGATTTAATTAATAAAATTTACATGTTAATCGTTTAATTTATTCAAGTGTAGAATTTCAATTCTCTAATAGAGACAAATAAGTACACAGATCAATTTAAGTGGCGTGAAGCGATTTGATGAAGCGATTAAAACAATTCTGCTTTGTCTGGTAGTGGGAAATTATTTGTCATGTCATCGAAAATACCTAAAAATTATTGTATGGTAACAATTGATGTGAGATGGATGCTTTTGCGCATTGGCACAATAAAATTGCGGCAACTGTTGCCAAGTGTAATACTGGCTTTAAAGTAACCACGTATAGCTTGAAACATATGAATGCTATTGCCATTGCGATGTGTTATTACAACATCTTTATAACCACAGAATATAACAGTCCGGAAGGGACAGCTCGCATAAAGCTTGCTTTCATGTGAATGACAGGAATGTAATATTATTAATATCGCAATGATGTAATAATTGCGACTTGTTTATATTTTTCTCATCTGAATGTAGGATGAGTTTCGTGTGCTCAAAGTCATTACAAAATCATTGGAAACCCAGTTTTAATGCAACTAAAAAGGTTTCCGTTCCGAACAGTGACTGAATTTATTCACCAAGACAATAGATGGCAGTATTTCAATGCTACATTCTAGCTGGCTACGAGTGGAAACTACCCAGCACCACTACTAGCGACAATTAATCAAGCAACACAAACACAAATAAAATACCTATCGGTGACGTCCAACATATATAATTTAAACATTATATAATTACAAAATGTAAACAATTTAACGAATTAGACAAAAACGATATTAAATAATTTCATTCGGAATTAGCATAAGAATAAAAATCAACATAGCGATGAATATTATTATCTAGTACTTAATAGTCGTAGTTGTAGTAGGCACCTAATGGTACCGCTTGGTACTGGCTGCCGCATACTCTGTTGTACCGTGAAATTATTAGATTGTCACTGAGAAAAGTCCAATTATTATTTTATTACTTTTATTCTTATTTATTAGTCAATTATTAGTCATGGGGTTGTTGTTTTTTTTTATTGTTGTTGGTACTTTCGAGAAGAAAGCAATGCATTTTTTTTGGGTTTCATTCGTTAGATAATTAAGGCCAATTCTCAACGCGAATGATGATGATTTAATAGTAGTTTAAGCTTGATTTCTTTTAGTGACGCTCTATCTGTTATTATTAGACTAAAATTTAATTCGCCTTGATCAGAATCTAATCAATTTTCTTTGTCATTTCAGCTGATGCCAGCAATATTCTATGCCCACCTGGTACTTTTAAATGTCCCGAAGGTAAATGTATATCATCCCGTTCAGTATGCAACTATCAAAAAGATTGTGAGAAAGGAGAGGATGAATTCCAACATTGCAGTAAGTTCTCCGCTCTCTATCTGTCTATATGCCATAAGATGTGAATTACTTAATTCATTTTCAGTACCACCAGATTGTGAACCTGGACAACTCACTTGCAGGCAATATGTTTTTAATAGAACATATTGTATTCCACCACATTATCGTTGCGATATGAATGTTGATTGTATTGATGGATCCGATGAATCTGAATGCAGTAAGAGAACCATAACTTATCAAATCCAATATAATCCAATCCAATTCAATCAGTTGAAAGGCTAATTTCGAAATGTTTCGTTTGAATTGGTGCGGTTAAAATAATTTAATTTAAACATTCATTCATTTATTCTGAAAAGCAAAAAAAAAAAAAACGTTTCATTAGAAATAAAATAAAAAAATTCCCTCTTCTGCTATTTTGGATGTTCACTCTGACGCTTAAATTTCGCATTTCAATGCGAAAGTAATGGAAAAGCAGCTTATTTTTATCTCCCACTCTGTTTCAGTAAATTTTTATAATCTTCACTTGCACATTTGTTCATTTTCCATTAGCTGGTATTGTTAGCATTATTATGTATCCCACCAAAATAATCTAAAAGCAGAGACAGACAATTTTCTGATTATAGTAGTCTGGAGTCAGCGTATGTCACAGTCACACCTTAAAAAAGATCTAATCTATATAGATCATCTGACACTTTCATCTATCTAATTCTATTTCATGATAGAATAATAATAATAATAGTAAAGCCTAGACTCACGGCCCTTTCATCATTCTCTTTTTCCATTTTTGTTCGTTTTCATTCAAACATCAAATATGCATCTTCTTGGAGTGAGCTCCAGGATGTGCTTCCGATCGTTCGAACTGGAACGGGATTAAATAAAACTCTCGGCCTTTTATCTTTCAGTTGGAAATATGGACAGGCGATATTGCTTGTTTTATTTTATTTTATCAAGGGTTGGAGAGAGAAAGAAAGAGATAGGGTTTCCTCTTTTTATACTCTTATGAATAGTTTAGAGAGAAGGTTGATGGGGATGTGGTAGGTGAATGGGATTGGGAATGTATGCATCACTTGTTCTACAGTCAAAAAGACGATGCTTTGCAACTTTATGCTATGTATGCTTCGATAGATAATGACATTTAAATGAATTGAAAGTATGAATTTCAATTGTAAATTTCTATCAAGGGGGATACATATCGATTGATTATTTGATATGAGAGCAATGTAGAGAACTGTTACTTATAAAATCTACAAAAAATAGAGGAGAAGTATCCGACTTCGCCATGTTTGCGATCACTGAACATTTATAAAGATATTTTTAATTCTAAATTAACTTACCCAACCAAACCAAGCAATCCTTTAGAATTGCCAAGTCCTCAATTAGAATTCTCTATAAAGTGAGTCCAGAAATTTTTTAAATTTCTTATCCCGTTCAGTCTCTTTGTTACAGTCCTCCACAGTTTTATTATTTCTAATAATTGTCATAAAAGTGAAAAAGACAGCACAACAAATAGTGATTCGCTACTCCGTCCGAAATTAATACATGCACGCCGAGATGGCGTCTTAATAAATAATTTTTCCAAACATTCATAGTTTGGAATTATTCAAAACTGACATTTTTGTATTGCTATTGCACCTCAAACTATCATTTCATTTAGAAATCTTTTTTCAGCATATAGAAAATGTCAACCAGATGATTTCCATTGTGGCTCTAAAACGTCCGATCCATGTATCCCAAAAGAGAAAAAATGCGATGGTTACTTAGATTGTAGAAGTGGAAAAGATGAACAAAATTGTCCGGGAATAGCATGCCGATTAGATCAGTTCCGATGCGCTAACGGACAAAGGTAACTTTAGAATTGAAATTTGGATCTTAATTATAAATCAGTGGTTTAACAAAAAAATAAAAATTAAGCAATGAAAAATCATATAAAATATGACTTGCAAAATATGTCATCGCTGATCCCAACAATCAGCGCATTTAACCGTTTGACCGATTTCATCTTATCATGGCTCATCAAATATGCTGTGAAGTCGAAGGAATTGCATCTGCGGAGTCCTAAATAAAAATTACTGTTTCAGCCATCCGTGATCCATGATATTACAAATGGCGTTACATTACAACGCCAAATGTAATGCTACTATTTACCCTAGCAGTACTATTAACCATTAATATTTTCAGATGTATTGAAGCAGCACTGAAATGTGATCATAAAAATGATTGCGGTGACAATTCCGATGAGCAGGGTTGCAATTTTCCAGTTTGTCATGGTGTACAATTTCGTTGTGCCAACGCATTATGTATTCCAGGTCCATTTCGTTGTGATGGTTATAAAGATTGTTCGGATGGTAGTGATGAGGTGAATTGTACAGCAATTGCATGCCCAGATGATAAATTCCTTTGTCCGAAAGGAACACCCGAAGGCACCTATAAATGTATACCGAAAAATAAATTATGCGATGGCAAACATGATTGTGAAGATCATGCTGATGAGGAAGCTGCTTGCTCGAAACTTTCCTGTCCATTATTGAGATGTGAATATAAATGCCAAGCATCTTTAACAGGTTAGTTTGTTATATAACTGGGTTAGTCTGTGCGCAGTGAACTTTTAATTAATTTGCTTTAGGTGGTCAATGTTACTGTCCAGATGGAAAAGTATTAGCACCAGATAATCGAACATGTGCAGATAGAGATGAATGTGCTTTGTGGGGTTACTGTGATCAATTATGCGTTAATACACCGGGTAGTTACTCTTGTTCATGTGCAGCAGGATATGCTTTGAATTATCGGAATCGATGTATGGCCGCGGATTCTAATGAAATGGAATTGTATTTTGCACACGATAAAAGTATTTTTATTCTAAATCCAACCGGTACTGAAATGAAAGTGGCAGTTAATACTACAGGAGCTAGTGGATTGGATTATCATATTAATATGAACACCTTATATTGGTCCGATATTAAAACGAAACGAGTAAGAGGGGAAAGCCGTCTCATGCTACTCATTCAGTTTTGATAATCTTTTTTTATTTCTAAACTAGATTCATGCACAGCAATTGAAAGGTAGCAGCAGTTTCGGTTTAATAATTGAAGACATCATACTTCCCAGTACATGGCTTCCAGTGGCAATAGCTATTGATTGGGTGGGTGATAAATTATATGTAGCTGATGCAGTCGGTCAAAAAATCGATGTTTTCGAATTACCAAACAATCCACGTCAAAGACGATGGCATGCAATTGTTCTAAGTGCCAATCTAACTAATCCGGCTGACATTGCTTTAGATCCGCTTGTTGGTCTGATGTTTGTAGCTGATAGTTCACAAGTATTACGAGCAAATATGGATGGAACAAATACGGTGGCAATTGTTTCCGAAGCAGCTTACAAGGCATCAGGAATTGCACTAGATACAGTAACGCAACGTGTATTTTGGTGTGATTCATTACTCGATTATATTGAGACTGTTGATTATGATGGTCAGAAAAGATTCTTGGTTGTACGAGGTCATCAAGTACCAAGTCCGGCACGTTTAGCATTGTTTGAAAGTCGAATCTATTGGACGGATAGTACGAAACAAGGCGTAATGTCAGTGGATAAATTTGAAAGTACCAGCATTCAATCGGTATATCGTATGAAAGATATTCGTGAACCAAAAGCAATTAAAGCGGTACATCAATTGAATCAAAAGTTTGCTAGGAATCCATGCGATACAAATAATGGAGGCTGTCAGCATTTGTGTATAGTTACTAAGACGGGATCGAGCTTAGGTAGATAAAAGTAATGAAAAGTAGCATTGCAATGTGTATGTGATTGCTTTTTTTTTAGGATTCAGATGTGCCTGTAACATCGGTTTCAAACTGGTGTCAGATGAAAGAACATGCGACCTGATTGATGACTTTCTAATGTATTCACAGCAGAGATTTATTAAAGGAAAAGTACTCGATCCAGTCGTAGAAGGATTCAATGATGCCATATTGCCGGTAGTATCCAGACGAGCAAGGTTATAAATAGTTTTATTAAAGAAATTACTTTATGATTTTATTTTATATTTTTCACAGATTTGTTGGTATAGATTTCGATGCAAGCGAAGAGCAAATTTATTATTCCGATGTTCTACAAGACGTAATTTATCGGGTTAATAAAAATGGCGATGCCAAGGAAATTGTACTCGCCTCCCAGAATGAAGGTGTGGAAGGTCTAGCTGTGGATTGGGCAGCAAAGAATCTATATTACATTGATTCCCGTAAAGGCACACTTAATGTTTTATCAACAAGAAATGTCACGTACAGACGAACACTACTAAAAAATCTGAAAAGACCAAGAGCTATAGTTATTCATCCAAATAGAGGTTACGTCTTTTTCTCAGAATGGGATCGCCCTGCTAATATTTCCAGAGCATTTACTGATGGCAATAATCTTACTGTTTTCCAAAACTTAACACTCGGTTGGCCAAACGGACTGTCAATTGATTTCAAGATGGACAGATTGTATTGGTGCGATGCATTACTCGATCACGTGCAACATTCTAATTTGGATGGCAAGGATATTAAAACTGTTAACAGTCGTTTGATTCGCCATCCTTTCAGTATAGTCATCTACGGCGACTTCATGTACATTACAGATTGGCGTTTAGATGCTATTATTCGGCTACATAAACTTACAGGTGATAAAGAAGAGATACTTGTTCGGGAACCGCAAAGTAATCGATTGTACGGTGTAAAGATTTATTCACGTAGCGAACAAAACATTACCGATAATTATCCATGCCAAGAATCAACATGTGCTAAATTATGTTTTGCCATACCGATTGATGCACAGGGGAAAACCTTGCAAAAGAAATGTGGATGTCCATATGGTGAACGATTAGCCGATGATGGTATAAATTGCTTACTGGATCCTAGTCATGAACCGCCAGTTCAAGCATGTCCAAACAGTTGGGATTTTACTTGTAATAATCAACGATGTATACCAAAATCATGGGTTTGTGATGGAGATGATGATTGTTTGGATAATAGTGACGAAGAACAAAATTGCACAAGTACGATTTGCTCATAGTTGTTTGCCTGACTCTGGCCCTAATTTTAATTATTTGCCATTTCTATAGAGCCAACTTGTAATGCACAAGATTTCCAATGTAAAACTGGACGTTGTATTCCGCAGTCATTTAAATGCGATTCGGAAAATGATTGCGGTGATTTTAGTGATGAAACTGATTGTGTGAATATTACATGTAGTTCCACACAGTTTCATTGTGACAATGGCAGATGTATTCCGAACAGGTAGATATTAAAAATCTGATTTTCTTCCCTTTCTATACATCGATTCTCTAGCTGGAAATGTGACACCGAAAATGATTGCGGCGATGGTAGTGATGAAGGTGACTCTTGTGCGGAGAAAACATGTTCGCTACTTCAATTTACATGTCCACGAACTGGTCATTGTATACCACAGATTTGGGTGTGCGATGGTGACGATGATTGTTTCGATAAGCAAGATGAACAAGATTGTCCGCCAATTACATGTCTATCGAATCAATTTAAATGTGCCAATTTGAAACAATGCATACAGGAGAATTATAAATGTGATGGTATTCCAGATTGTGATGATGGAAGTGATGAATTAGGATGTCGTAAGTATATTATAGGCGTGGCTCGACTAGACCCTGTATCAGTTCCCGATTGAGCTCAATCCTGCATTTTCTCGAATAACATGAAAATGTACATTGCCTCGTAGTAAATAGTCATGACAGGCACTGGATTGCAGTAGGTCATAGCTGGATCGGTGGCTTAGTTGTTTGAATAAATTTGATATGAACCATTTTTTAAATCTGAATTCCAATCATTCAATTTTTTTTCATTGCGTAGCCACGTTAGCGTTCAAACAATGCGATTTGGAAAAACAATTTCAATGTCAATCATCTGGTCTTTGCATACCGAAATTTTGGTACTGTGATGGTACGGCTGATTGTGATGATCGTTCGGATGAAGTGGAATCATGTGGGAATCTTGACTGCCCAGTTAACTTCTATAAGTGCAATAACAGCCAGTGTATTTTTAAGGTATGACATAATCCCATCTTGGATGACTGTCAATTAATGATTTTCTCTATAGGCGTACATATGCGATGGTAGACCAGACTGCGAAGATGGCTCCGATGAAAGCTATATTCATGCATGCAAAAAACCTCCATTCCGGTTTGTTCTCTTCAAATTTCCGCGACATTTTAATAATAGAATCTCTTTTATCTAGATGCCCTACTGGTCAATGGCTATGCCCAGGTGTGACGGATCGTTGTGTGAATCTTACTAATGTATGTGATGGTACACCAGATTGTCCAAATGGCTCTGATGAAGGTCCGGATTGCGATTTCAAAGAATGTCAACATCAAACTGGATTATGTTCGAATGGATGCAAGCAAACACCATCGGTATATTTAATACTGTTAGAACTTCATTTTAGATTCGTATAAGTGCATCTTGTACAACAAGAAAATAGCCTAAAATCTAAAATGGACTATAATTTATAATTTTAATCTAACTAAATGGCAATTTAGGGTCCATTATGTCTCTGCCCACCTGGTGAAACTCTATCCAAAGATGAAGTAAACTGTGAAGATCTAAACGAATGTGATCCACCAGGTATATGTTCGCAAACTTGTACAAATGTTAAACGATCTTATCTTTGTAGCTGTATCGATGGATATACTTTGGAACCAGATAAGCACACATGCAAAGCTTTCAGTAAGATGAGACTTGAACTATATACTCATGCTGATACTAATTAATTCGCATTAATTCCAGATCATTCGTCGGCATTCTTAATAATCTCCAATCGTCACTCAATATTAGTAGCCGATCTAAAAGGTCAAGGTTTAGAACGAGTACCAATAATTGTTGAAAATGTTGTTGCTACAGCATCAAATATGCATTCTGGTACAATTTTCTGGTCGGATATGAGACTAAAGAAGATTTCAAAAGTAGATCGCGACAGTGTACCGGTTGACATTATATCGACTGGTTTAGATTTAGTTGAAGGACTAGCATACGACTGGATAGGGAAAAATATCTATTGGTTAGATTCTAAATTGAATACTATTGAAGTGGCAAAAGAGACTGGATTAAATCGAATTGTATTGATTAAAGAGAATATAACACAACCGAGGGGAATGTGTTTGGATCCGAAACCTTCGTAAGTTAAGCATTTCAAGTGTATAGAATCAAAAGAATCATTTGTTGTTTGTTTCAGTGCTCGATGGCTATTCTGGACGGATTGGGGTGAGAATCCTCGTATAGAACGTGTCGGTATGGATGGTACAAACCGATCAGTGATAATCAATACAAAAATTTATTGGCCAAATGGGCTAACATTAGACACAGCCACTAATCGAATATATTTCGCTGATTCTAAATTAGATTTTATTGATTTTTGTAATTACGATGGTACAGAGCGACAAAACGTTTTGGCTGGCAGCCATTATCTTCTACATCCACATTCATTGACCATTTTTGAAGACACTCTTTATTGGACTGATCGACAGTTAAACCGAGTTCTTTCGGCGCACAAATTCAAAGGCGACAATCAAACTGTTGTGTCACATTTAATATCACAACCATTAAGTATTCATGTCCATCATCCCACATTACAATCAATTACCGATAATCCGTGTGCTCACACAAAGTGCGAACATATCTGTTTGGCTAGTCCAACATCGTCTAGTGGATTTACGTGTAAATGTCGTGCTGGTTTTAAACTAACACCAGATGGACATTGTGCGGAAGATGATACGCCATTTATTTTGCTAATGAAAGGTTCACAAATTGTCGACGTAAGCCTAACACCTGCTGACAATTCAGCTAGTATTATTACACCAGTTGTAGGCGTGGAAAATGGTAAACAAGTCGAATATGATCGAAAAACAAATTCGATTTATTGGCTGGAAAGCAAAGCTGATAACGATGATAATGTATGATTAACGAATAATGAATTCATTCCCTGTAGCTCATCTAGCTTTTAATTTTTCTAGTGTACATTATGGACAACACCTTTAGGAGGTGGTAACAAGACACAACTGCTAAGTGTTGATAATGGTATTGTTGGTGCACCAAGTGCAATAGCATTCGATTGGCTGGGTCGAAACATGTACATTGCCAATCGATTGGCAAGCAATTTTGAGGTAGTAAGAGTGGATGGGAAAGTTCGGCATCGAACAATTATTTTGGCTAACGATGGAAATCGTACATCTGTTGCTAAACCAAGAGCAATTTGTTTAGATCCAACAGATGGGAAACTATATTGGACTGATGGTGGTGGTAATGGAGTTCCCCAAAAAATCGCAAAGGTAGACAAATTCATTAAATTCGACCTGAATTAGTTTACTTACTAATGTTTAATGAGTAGGTTAATATGGATGGTTCAAATCCAATAGTTTTAGCGGACGATGTTGATCGACCGGAAGCTATTACCATTGACATCGATACGAAAACACTGTACTTTAGTACTCAGTATCCTCCATCAGTTCAAAGTATTGACACGTTTGGTAATCAGAGAAAATCGATTTTATCGGAAGCTAATTATATTGCCATGCCAAAAGCTATTAGCGTATTAAACAATAGATTGTATTATTTGGATCCAAGTTATGAAAAATTAGTACAAGTGGCGCTAACTGGAAACAATCCGAGAACAATTCTGGAAAATGAGTCAGGATTGAAAACATTTACGATATTTAGAAAACGTTCATTTGTAAGTAGAGAAATCAACTTTATAGTCAATATTAGAAATATTATGATTGTGATCTTAACAAGGTGGATCATCCGTGCTTAATCAATAATGGTGGTTGTGAACAAATTTGCATTCCCGGCGAGGGCCGATCAAGAAAATGTGTTTGCAGCATTGGGTATAAAGGAAATGAAATTAATTGTTCCCCGTATAAAACATTTGCTGTTGTTTCGCAATTGGATAAAGCCAGGGGGTAAGTGTACCGATCTTGCATTTTTAAATGTAACCTTTTCAAGCAAATTCTTTATCCAGTTATAGCGTTAAAGACTCAGCTGAAGCTATGGTGCCAATCACTGGTGCCGGTCATCACATACTACATGTCGACATTCATTATGCAGAAAACTGGATCTATTGGGTGGAATTCAATCGAGGATTCTGGAATGGAATATTTAGAATCCGACCTAATGGCACTGGTAATTAACTACTAGAATCAATTGAATTTATCGTCTATTATAAAAACTCAAAACTTACAGAACTACAACATATCATCAAAGATGGCATAGGCAGTAATGGTATACGAGGTATTGCTATCGATTGGATAGCAGGCAATATGTATTTTACAAATGTATTCCCTCATGAAAATTACTTGGAAGTATCTTGGTTGGATGGTAGTAATAGGAAAGTTCTTCGGAAAGTAACAGCAGATGCACCAAGAGAATTAGCTGTTAATCCAATCAAACGGTTGCTCTACTGGATCGATTATGGACAATATCCTCGTATTGGTAAAGCATTGTTGGACGGTAGTGAATGGAAACCGATCGTCACGTCGGGCATAAGTAATCCGAGAGATTTAACTGTTGATATGAATACACATGATGTTTATTGGGTCGATGCAAAATTGGATATGATTCAAAAAATATCGTTTAATGGTGGCAATCGACAGGTTATAAGGCAAGTCATCATTTCTATTTTCCGAATTAGAATTCGGAATTCTCTGAATTCTGAAATGTGCTGCTGAAAAGCAGCACATTTTCACATCGCTTCTTGCGATTGGTCCAATTTATTCAAACTTATTTCGCCCCGCTGAATTTTTGATCAAGCAAGCAAGCATAGATCTTTTCCGCTGAATTGCTTTATGACATCCATACCTATATTTTTCAATAAAATGACAACATCAAATCAATATGGCGATGTGAAATAAATGTGTGGGTGTGAAAATAAATAAATATGAAGGCACCAAAATTTATTTTTTGATAAACTGAAAATATAACAATATACTAAAAAAATTCAGTAATTTTAGTAGACTAAAAAAATAGCGAAATATGTAGGTTAAATATTTCATATTAGATGGCGTGCAGCATGTTTGGCAAGTTTTTAAAGCAGACCATTCAGTGAAATCTAGCATAAAACATCCCGTAAATTGCTGCGGCGCTTTATTCAGTGATACATCAACAGTTTCGAATGAATATTCGAACTTTCGAATAACAGAAATCAACATAAGGCTGAAGGAGGCGCTAAAATTCTATTTGACAGATTTGATAAATGTTAGGTATTTAATCACCTTTGTATTTTTAATTTAACATTTCACTTTAAATGGAAGGAACTTCATGTATTTTTAACGTCCCTACTCGGACACCAACGATTATAAGTGCAAAATGCGGTTTTACTCATGTCAGATATGATTAAGCACATCTAGAACAATCTATTTTTAATACTGTATGTACATACCTACTGCTAAATTTAGATTTTGCGAATTTATCACTACTCGGGCGCCAACAATTGCAATTTAGTTGTAGTTAATTTAAATTTAACCAAATAAATCTTAGACAAATTACATCTGGATGTCATCCAACTTAAATTATAAAAACAAAGAGTGAAATTTTCCGAACATGTATTCAAATTTGGGCGATTCTTTTTAATTACTTCTCAATCCGCTAGCAAAAATTTCATCTTTCATTAAATAGAAGAACCTAATTTCTGTTTAATGTTCTTTAGGAGAAATCTACCCAATCCAATGGGTGTGGCAATTTATAAAAGTGAAATTTATTGGGTAGATAGGAACTTACGAGCGGTCTTTAAAGCATCCAAGCTGCCAGGCAATACATCGATACCGACCCGTGTACGAACCAATCTAGATTTGGTACGTGACATTGCAATTTTCGATATAACGAATCAGCCAATGGACGATACTAATCCATGTCGCAAATATGGTAATGGTGGTTGTGAGCAATTGTGTTTCTCCGTCCCGAAAAGTCCGGAAGCTCAGTTCCCTTATGCAGAAAGTAGAAAGTGCGATTGTGCCAATGGCCGAATAGCTGCTGGTGGTAACTGTCTTTATTCTAAATTTGTTGGGAAGAATGTTACTTAGAAAAAAATACATTTATTATCAAATTAAAGGTCGAACATGTGAATATGTGAATGAGTATCTAGTTTTTTCAACACGTACCGAAATCAGATCAATTAATTTAAACCCACAATCAACAACACCTCCATTCGCTCCAATTGGAAACTTAACTAACGTCGTCGGCATCGATTTCGATTATAAACATCAAATGTTATTATTTACACAAATTAAGCCATGGGCCAGAATAGCTAAGATGCCCTCCACAACACCTGATGGCAAAAATATTGTTAATATTAAGAATAAAGGTAAATTGAAGATTTTCGTTCAGCAATCAAATAGTTAATTTGTCGGATTTTAGGAATTAATCCAGAAGGTATAGCTTACGATTGGACCCAACAAAAAATCTATTGGACGGATTCATCGAATCGTAGTATTTATGCCATGAATCTGGATGGCTCAGATTTGATTATGATAACACGAGTTGAAAGACCTCGAGCCATTGTTGTGGCTCCATGCAATGGTAGAATAGAATTGAATCAATATTATTCTATGCTTAACTCTTTCTTATTTCAGGTACACTATTTTACACCGACTGGGGTAAATTTGGTACATCTGGAAAAATATTACGCACAACAATGGCCGGCTCACAGAAACGTGTTATAATAGATAAAAACTTAGCACAACCAAGTGGATTGGCAATCGACTTCGATGATAATATGCTTTACTGGACAGATGCCGTACGCGAGAAAATTGAGAGGAGTGACTTAAACGGAAAGAATCGAGAGGAATTAGTTTCGGCAACTATTTATCCATTCTCTATTACAATTTTTGGCAAATACATTTACTGGACTGATTTACAACTGAGAGGTGTCTATCGAGCAGAAAAACATACTGGAGCAAATATGATTGAGATGGTAATTTAGCAATTGCTACAGATTAAATTTAAAATGTAAATCGTGTTCATTCCGATTAGGTTAAGCGTTTGGAAGAAAGTCCACGAGATATTCAAATTTATTCAGAAAAACGACAATTATGTTCAGTAAACCCATGTAATATCAATAATGGCGGATGTGCTCAACACTGTTATCCTGGACCAAATGGAACTGCTGAATGCCGGTAAACAAACGATTATATCTCTGTATCGTTTCAAGACTTAACTCAAATCTTGAAATTTATTTAGATGTGATGATAACAGTAAATTAGTCAACGAAGGTCGAATGTGTGTCGCTAAGAATTTGAGTTGCGATGCCAGTAAGTTTTACTGTGCCAATGGTCGATGCATATCCAGAATGTGGGCCTGCGATGGTGAGAATGATTGCGGTGATAATTCCGATGAGGATATAAATTATTGCGGTAAAACTTTCAGAATAGATAATTGGCCTGTGCAATTATTAAATGAAAATCCTCTATTTTAGCATTCCACTCATGTTCTCCAAATGAATTCCGTTGCGCTAATGGACGGTGTATCTTTAAATCGTGGAAATGCGATCACGAAAATGACTGTAAAGACGGTTCCGATGAACAAGATTGTAAATATCCACCATGCGCTGACGGGGAGTTTACTTGTATGAATCATAGATGTATTCCAATGTCGCAAGTTTGTAATGGAGTCAACGATTGTAAGGATGCCAATACATCGGATGAAACTCATGAAAGGTATAAAAGTCATCTATCGTCGACAGTCATGTTAACGTGATTTATTTAAAGATGTGCTCGGAATACCACTTGCCCGCCAAATCACTTAAAATGTGAAAAAACGAATATTTGTGTAGAACCGTATTGGCTTTGCGATGGCGATAATGATTGTGGTGACAACTCGGATGAGAATCCGTTGCATTGTGCTCAGAGAACTTGCCCGCAGAACAGTTTCAGGTGTTCCAATCATAGATGTATCCCAGCTACATGGTAAGATAATAGCTCTACCTTTAAAGACACCACATTGGCTACATTTTCTTTGAATTCACAGGTACTGCGATGGTGATGACGACTGTGGCGATGGAGCCGATGAACCACCGGAATATTGCAAGAGTGATGGACGTACATGCTTCGGAGACTTGTTTACATGCGATAACGGCAATTGTATCCCGAGAATCTATATTTGTGATGGTGATAATGATTGTTTGGATAATAGTGATGAAGATTCTCGACATGAGTGCAGTAAGTAAATTAATTAAATACCAATTAAGCGGCTAGGATTAAAATGAACTGAACAACAGATGACAGGAAATGCGACGATGAAACCGAATACACATGCCAAGTGAACAAAGCATGGGGCCGCGCTCAATGCATACCGAGAAAATGGTTATGTGATGGTGATCCTGATTGTATTGATGGAGCAGATGAGAACATTACGATTCATAATTGCAGCACACCTCAACCGTGTGGCGAAGATCAATTTACCTGTGACAATGGGCGGTGTATTAACAAAGTAGGACCCTCGATGTTTCCTTTTGTACATAGTAAAACTAATATGAGCGTATTCTATTTGTATTCTCAGGGTTGGTTGTGTGACCATGATAATGATTGCGGCGATGGTACGGATGAAGGTAAAGAATGCAATAGTCGTTATAAAACATGCAGTGCTAATGAATTTACTTGTCAAAACTTTAAATGTATTCGCAAACAATATCGTTGCGATGTTGAAGATGATTGTGGCGATTATTCCGATGAAGTTGATTGTAGTAAGTTTTTGATTTTCTATGGATAGCAGCATACTTAACGAATAAGTATTATTATTTCAGAAAAAGAAAATACAACTTGCGATGATCCGAGCAAATTTCGATGTAATAATGGCAACTGCATCGACGGACATTTGGTGTGTAACAAGGTGCCCGATTGTGCTGATGAATCCGATGAGCCACTTCATTGTAATGTAGATGAATGTGCCAAAGTGGAAATCCACCAATGTGGACATAAATGCATTGATACACTTACAGGATATTATTGTGAATGTAACCAAGGATACAAGTAAGAATATCCAGTGTCATCTAAAAGAGCGCAATTAATTCAGTTGCCCTTTTCTAGGCTTCTTCAAGATGGTAAAGCATGTGCAGATATAGATGAATGCATAGAAACACCAGGTGTTTGTTCACAATATTGTTCTAATACGCCGGGTAGTTACTATTGTAAATGCAACGAAGGATTCTATGAACGGGAAGCTGACGAACACACATGTAAACGTAAAGATGATACTAAGCCATGGATAATGTTTACGAATAAATATTACATTAGAAGCATGTCAATCGATGCTTCAACTTACCAATTGGTTCATCAAGATTTAATTAATGTGGTGGCATTCGATTTCGATTATAAAGAACAAAAGATTTATTTCTGTGATGTGACAGCTAAAACTATTTTCCGTTCACCAATTGGAAAGGAACAACGTGAACCAATAATTCGACATGATTCACATGGACTTGAAGGAATATCAATTGATTGGATAGGTAGAAAGATTTACTGGTTGGATCGACACTCGAAAAATTTAGATGTGGCGGAACTGAATGGCACTAATAGGAAGACGTTACAAACAGGGATTGCTGATCCGAGAGCATTGGTTGTACATCCTGGTACTGGATATTTGTATTTCAGTTCATGGCATTTGCAAGCATTCATTGGAAAACTTGGAATGGATGGATCGAATTTCACACGGATATTAAAATGGGATGACGATATTGCCTGGCCTAATGCATTGACAATTGACTTTTTCACGGATAAATTGTACTTTGCGGATGCCCATTTGGACTACATTGCATTTACTGATCTTGAAGGACACCATAGACATCGAGTGCTTGTAGGAAGCGCTGTACCGCATGTATTCGCCATTACTGTTTTCGATGATTTCATCTATTGGACTGATTGGAATTTGAAAGCGATTTCACGAGCAAATAAATTCACTGGAAAGGACTTGAAAGTTCTTCGAAACACCACTCATAAACCATACGATATTCATATAGTACATCCAATTAGGCAATTACCTTACCACAATCCTTGTGGAACGAATAATGGAGGGTGTTCCCATTTGTGCTTAATAGCTCCGCCACTGGCCTCTAGCTACTTAAATATTGAAGGGTAAGTTTATCGGGCAAATGTATCTCTATTGTTAGTGCTTATAAAATAAATAATTCTTAGTTATGGTGAAGAAGGCGAAACCACGTATAAATGTGCTTGTCCCAATCAATTCACTTTGGCACCTGATTTAAAAACATGTATTGCAAATTGTACAAACGGTCAATGGCAGTGTAAGGGAATCGATGAAAAATGTATCCCCTGGTTTTGGAAGTAAAAAAAAAACGAAAAAAGAATCAATTGATAAAATTAATTCATTACATTTCCCTTTCTAGATGTGATGGAGAAAAAGACTGCAAAGATGGTTCCGATGAACCTGACGATTGCCCACCCAGACAATGTCGCAATGGAACATTCCAGTGCCGAAACAACAATTGTACACCATCCGCCACTATTTGTGATGGTAGCGATGATTGTGGAGATAATTCCGATGAAGAGAACTGCGATAAAGAATGTCCCGAACTAGAAATGAAGTGCAGGTATGTTTCAGAATTCGACCTATAGTGTTTTAGGATGAACCATTCAGTTTTGGGATTAAGGGAATTTCCCCAATTCTGAAGCTGACTGCAATAAATGATGCTGGAATAAAACTCATATAATCAGTTAAAAAATTTCAGATCGAATGGCCGGTGTATTCTCAACAGCTGGAAATGTGACGGCGACGCCGACTGCAAAGATGGTTCTGATGAAGATCCAGCAATTTGCCATAACAGAAAGTGCGATGAAGAAACTGAATTTGCATGCAAAAATGGCAAATGTATTCCGAAATTATGGATGTGCGACTTTGATAATGATTGTGGTGATGATTCAGATGAGCCGGCTTACATGTGCCGGCAAAGAAATTGTACAACCGGATGGCAGCGATGTCCCGGCAAATCAAATTATAGGTACCTATAGTTAGTTGATTACTGCACTTCTATTAAAGTCCTAACCTTTACCTGCTGAATCTTAGCCCAAGCATCTAGTAACCTAGTACCTTAAACTAGTTAGTCACTTTAATGTATCCTTATTTTCTAAATTCTCTTATCTTTTCTTGCTTATCCGCTTTTTCCATCTTTCCTTCTTTTAATTTTTGTCCTCCGGTCTTCAACTTTCAAATCTTAAAATTTTCCATTACCTTATCATAGGATTTCATCCTTGTTCATCTCTGTATTCTTTACCCAATAATCTTCCCCTCATATCTTTTATCATTATCATTCTCCTCTCTCTTATCACGCGTCCAAATCACCTTAGTCTTTAAGCTCTATAATCCTAACAGTTCCCTTTAAATAATTATCCTTTGTTACAGATGTATTCCTAAATGGCTTTTCTGTGATGGCAAAGACGATTGTCGTGACAGTAGCGATGAATTGCCGGAAAATTGTCCGACATGTAATTTAGATACCGATTTCAAATGCAAAAATAGTCGTTGTGTACCGAAACAATGGAAATGTGACTTTTCTGATGATTGTGGTGATGGTAGTGATGAAGTAGAGGAAATGTGTAAAGGAGTATTCCGACAATGTTCCGAATCTGAATTTCAATGTGGTAATGGCAAATGTATTTCGACAAGATGGAGATGCGACCATGAAGATGATTGTGGTGATTATTCCGATGAGATGGGATGCAGCGGTTTCCAATGCAAAAATGGTAAACGCCAAATTGTCTTTTTAAAAAAGTGAACATAGTTTCAACTTATTGCATTTTAGGCACATTCCAATGTGATTCAGGTCACTGTATTGCAGCGTATTTCCGTTGCGATGGTGATCGCGATTGCCGTGATATGTCAGATGAGAAAAATTGTCCACCACGGTTTCCAGGTGGTAAATATTGCCCCGAATCTAAATTCCAATGTGATAATCATCTGTGCGTCAATCAAGCCGATCTTTGTGATGGCACGGATGATTGTGGTGACAAATCTGATGAATCCCCGAAGTTATGCACGAACTTCAATTGTGATACACTTAAAAGATTCCAATGTTCCAATCATAAATGTATTGCTAGGTGAATTTGTTGAGATTTTGAATCATTTCAGTTCATTAATTTGTATAATTTATTTAGGCATCAATTGTGTGATGGTGTTGATAATTGTGGAGATGGAAGTGATGAAAATAACATGACTCTATGTGGCAAAAAAGAGAAATCATGTAGCAATGACTTCAAATGCGCCAATGGCAATTGCGTCGCAAGTAATCAACTTTGTGATTTCTCAGATGATTGTGGTGATAAATCTGATGAGTTAGGATGCCATCATTATAGTGCTTGTATGGATTCAACACGAGGAGGTACATAAAGAATTGCTACTAGAATCATTTTACAGATGTTTGACTTGGTGTATTTTATTTAGGTTGCGAACATATGTGTACAAACTTGACCGGTGGAGGATACATTTGCACATGTTTCAAAGGTTTTATTATATCAAAGGACAACAAGAAATCCTGTATCGATGTAGACGAATGCGCTACTGGAACTCATTATTGCTCACAAGTGTGTACTAATTTAAACGGCACGTTTGGTTGCTCTTGCAAAGCGGGATTCGCTTTGTCTGATAAACTATCCGGTGTTTGCAGGTAAACCTTAGTTTAATTTTCTCACCAGTTTTAGTATAAATATGCTTGGTACTTTCAGAGCAATCGAATCAGACACTGAAATTCTATTTGCCAACGGTCCGGAAATTCGTGCATTAGATCTTCGATTAAAGGATGAAAAAGGCATAATTAGTGAGGAAAAACGCATCGAAGCTGTTGATTATAATCCGCTATCTAGGATGGTATACTGGGCAGATTCATATTACAAGACCATTAAACGTAGCTATCTACCCTTAGCTCTAAACGGTTCAGTGAAAACAGGATACTCACAAGATTTGGAGATGAAAGCCAATTCTAAACCGATAGCAATAGCGGTTGATTGGGTTGGTGATAATTTATATTGGACGGAAACTGAAAAAGCTGGATCTAAACCTAAAGGTAAACTGTCGAATATGATAAATATACATCAGATTAAAATTAAATCCAATTAAATATAGGAAGAGTGATGGTAGCAAAAACTGATGGCCGTTATCGTCGAGCTGTTGTAATGGTTGGCCTGGAAAATCCAACATCATTAGTTCTAGATCCACAAATTGGTCGGATGTTTTGGACTGATGCTGGATCAGCACCCAAAATTGAAATGTCATGGATGGATGGATCGAAACGGCGACCTCTTATCACGGAAGACACTCGTCATCCAACTGGACTAACCATAGATTATAATATGGGCCACACACTTTATTGGGCTGATACGAAATTAAATGTTATTGAATCTATAAAACCTGACGGTAAAAGTGTGACAACAATGTGGGTGGTTTTGTTTTTATTTCGAACAATTATGCAGGTACATTAAGGAAGGTCATTCTGCGAGGTGATTCATTAAAGCATCCACTTTCATTGGATGTTTTCGAAAGTGATTTGTATTGGATAACTAAAGACACAGGGGAACTGATTAAAAAAGATAAATTTGGACGAGGAGTGGCAGTTGTGGTACAAAAAGATCTATTGAGACCATCTAGTCTTAAAGGTATTCTCGTTAAGGATTGATACATTATGAATGAGATTTAATTAATTGATTTTTAGTTCTTCATGATGCCAGATACAATACATCACTACCAAATCCTTGCAAGAACAATCAATGCTCTCATCTTTGTCTTATTGTCCCAAATGGTCATCGATGCTCATGCCCTGATTCCTCTATAATGCCATCACATAAAACAAAAGCGGAAATTATATGTGATGCTCCAATAGGTAAGCTATTCATATTCAAAATATCTTCTGAATTCCATATTTCCTCTTTAAATAACTATAGAAAGTGAACGGGCAGCTCCACAAGTTTGTAAATGTCAAAATGGCGGCGTATGTCAAGAGAATGAAGCGCTGCGACTATCTTGTGAATGCTTGCCGAATTATGAAGGACAATATTGTGATGTATTATTAGCACATGGCAGTAGTACTACTGGAGACACAACAACAGCCATAGTAGTTCCAATTGTTGTTATTTTATTAGTTCTAGCAGCAGTGACTGGTGCTTGGCTATTCATACGAAAGAAGCCTTTGTAAGCTTTCTATCAAATAGTTGGAATGTTTAAATCATCCATTATTATTTTGTTACAGTGGAAAAGGTGGATTGGGTTCACTTGCAAGCAGTCAAAGTGTATCATTTAGACAAGGCACAAATGTCGAATTTGGTACAAATAGTCTTGGCGGTGTACCGGAACCATTGGATGTAGCTTATAGTTTGGATCCTGTTAATAGTAAAAATAGAGATTTCCATAATCCGATGTACGATGCAGTTCAAAATAATCCAGACATGGTGGGAAATGGTAGTGGTGGTGGTAAGTGTAATACAATAACATCCAATTCTATGCTGAATATCGTTTCGTTCTTAAATCAATTATAGCTCTCTATGAGGTGCCCGCCGATTTATCCAAAGTTAAAATCGACACCTTCACTGAACCTCCTAGTGCTGTTATAGCACCTTCCAGTGTGACTCACAGGTAAGCACAATTGATTAATATAAAAGATAAACACTGGAACTGATTGACTTCACTCTACATTTAGACTGTCACCTCAAGTTCAGGTACGACACAAAGAATTGAATCCAGTCACATATGATACAGGTAAAGATACACAAAATTTGGTTGAAGAAGATTGCTGATAGTGCTGATACAGGGTGTATATTAACTAATGGGCACCAATCTATAAAAATGATTTAAAAATGTATCGACGAATTTGTTTCTTGTACAATAAATTAGAAAATTTTCAATTTTGTGAATGTATAGATTCACAAAATGTAACTAAAACAACTGTGATTTTTTTTTTGTATAAAACAAATATTCAATTATGTATATGTAATAATAATAATTATGATTATATGATTATTATTTAGCATTTTGTTCTTTTCTTGCTATAAAAGAACAACCAACGGGGAAAAATATATTTTTTTACTATACTCTATTATTTTTGTACGTGAAGTCTGTTTTAACTGGGAAAGTAAAGCGAAGAACGTAAATAACTGTGTGCCATTTTCAGATGACAAAAGGACGTAAATAATTAAAACAGGCTTCGATTGTAAAATGTTATTTTCTAGATTAATTTCTGTCTATCATCAATTATTTTATGTAAATAACTAATTTCTATGCAAATAGGTAACTGGTGGAATTACGTCCTAATTAACTATATATAATAATACTTACATTACGTGTATAGTGATTCAAAACTAAAGTATTTCAACGCTATATCCCGTCCAGACTACATTCTTACTTTCACATAGGAGATAAAACTTTCGAAATGTTTATTTAATTGCATAATATTATTTTATTAGTAATGATTATTGTTTAAATTAATTTGAACGTTGTGTTTGAAATTTATATTAGCTTTAAAATTTTATCAAATCGTTATATTATAATTAGTTTAGTTGTAGTTAATTTTATTTTAAAGATAAGCCTTATTTGTAGAAATAGGGTAGTTATATGTTTCACTTCTTAAAAAACTAAACAATTTTTGTTATCTTGTGTAATTTAAGAACACAAAATCCTCCAGCTCGCAATATGTATGGACATGGACGGACTGGAAGATTTTGTATCTCTTTATGTACTTAAGTAATACACCAAAATTATATATTTTAATATAATTGCCTTATTTTTTAACTAATTATTTTGTTATACTTTGTAAATATTTCTTTGGGAACAAAAAAAAAAAAAAATTTAGTATTTTTAATATACAGATTGTTTTAAATAAAAATTTTGAATTTTAATTAAAAACTGACCACGTCCTATTAACTTTCTTTTATAAATCTTTCTTTATGCTAAGCTAAAAGCTTAGTGTAAAAACTAAAAGGTCAGTTTACAACTAATACAAACGTTACAGTTATTAAGTCATAATTTTTGTGCTACGTTGTCAATATTACTTTTGAAATTCTATTGATTGATTCTCTGCTAACGCTGCACATTTCAATACCAATTTCAACACGTCAAATTTTACATTGATTTAATGTAAACAAACTGCTCTAAATCATAGTTATAATGTTGGTATACTGTTTTCCACTAACTATGACGTAAGATCACATCCTGGTGCATTTAACTGTAACTGAGAAGTCAGGACAATTTGTAGACATTTAAAAAATTCTCTACAAGAAATCACTCAGAAAACGGAACAGAATGACTATTATTAACCAACAGTAAGATAATCCATAAGTTAATAAAGACACTAGGAAAATATTTATGATTTTATTTAATTGAATAGATTATAAGAAGATACATTAAAATTCAAGAAAATTTACCTAATAAGATAATTGGATATACGTACATAAATGGTAAATTCCATCTACTTATCAAGTATTAATTTTAATATAATAATAATTAATTAATAATATTGTAATAATAATTAACATTAAAAGTATAATATGTGAAACTGATCATTTTCATTAGAACTAAAAGATAGGAGATCGTCATACCTACATCGAAAGTGATCTAATATAGTAATTATATGTATCGTGGTTTTAATAAATTGCTATCATTATTATGATTAATTATCACTAATATATAACTACGCCGAAAAAGGAAAAATCGAGGTGATTTATTATATGAATGGATAGAATGACAAAGTTTCACGCAAAACAACGCAAAAAAGAAAAACAAAATGAATTATCTCTAAGCAATTAAATGCTGTTTAAATAATTCGAATGGAAAATAACAATATCATCCATGAAATTAATGAATTACAATTTTCAATATGTTTACACGGTAAATGCAACTGTCGATAAATGTTTTTTTAATCATAATAAATGCTCAACTGAAATTACTGTAAATAACAAAATGTCGTCATCAGGGGGTATTGCGCTATAAAGCACATTCTCTCTCTCTCTCTAATACATGTTTATTTTAGTTAATTCTAGAAGACGTCGTTAGTAGGTAATTAATCGATTAATTTCAATACGTTTTTGCATAATGAATAGTGGAAAACGAACATATGAAATGACACTATAATCTACTCTACTACAAATTCTGTTGGATTAAAAGGAGATCTATTATATTATATAAGTGCGTTTCGTATCCATTAATAATGAATGATGTTAAACAAAATGCTTCTAATCAATGGCGTAGATTATTAAGTAATTAAAATTGCAAATTTAGACTTCATTCGAAATTAGATTAATGTGAAACTTGACAATTTTCTAATTCATAATTTTGATATTTATTTAATAAAAAAGACCAATTTTTCACCTTTGTTATATATAAAAAAAGGACCTGTTAATAAAAAAAAAAAAAAGACAAAAGTTATTGATCACCCTGTATAAAGAAAAAAATCAACAACCATCGTTTCTATATATTATAGTATAGGACAATTTCAGAATCCACCATTTTCTTTTTAATTCATTAAGTACACAAAACATAAAAATTAATGGTAATTAATTAAAATGTAAAGTGGATGATTTAAGAGTGGTACATTTTCTTATTTCAAAGAATTATTACCTACTAGATGATAGTATTTAAATGATAATGATGATGGCGGCGGCGATGATGATCGTGATGATAATGATGATGATTCTTGTTTCCTTTTTAATTTCGGTTACGACGAGCGGCTGGAAATAAAGAAAAAAAAAGATGGTTAATCAATTAACTAATTAGGGGGAATAAATTTCGTATTTATACATATGGAGGTTTTTAAAAACATTATGCTCCATCGACACCGTGTTGTGGCACAATACGCTGTCACATTTAAGGTTCTTTCCAACTTGATATTTCTAACTAGTTTTTGACCAGTTTCTAATTTTATAATCAGAAACTTATCGTTACGTATTTTTTTCATGATTAGTTTGTTAGTGTGTAGGTTGAAACTGTTCGAAATTATTATTGGAAGGCGAAAATATATTGAAAATATTTTAACCTAGCAAATAATTCGATATCATATTTATTAATTTGCATCGTAACAAATTAACAAATAAGATACATACATAAAAATACTACAAACAAAAAACACATAAAATACAGCAAATCCAGCAAATGACTTGTCAAAATGTCTACCAATATGTTAATGCATTTACTGCGCATGTTTCCAACTAATAGTACCTCGGTCTAGCTCAAATTAAAATAAACTATCACAAACTAGTTGGTTCTACCAAAAAGTAACTTGGAATATGTAATTTTTAATTGGAGTTTAAGTTTTTGTATAGTTGAAACAGTTTACACGTATTGCGCGTGCTCTTTACAATGACAAACTAATTTGAAGCCAAGTTGGAAGGAACCGATCATAAGAAAACTTTAAAAAAATTACAAAGAATTAAAAAAATAATCCAGATAATTAATAAAAAAAATGAATAAAAAGAAAAATTGGCGACACTATTTACCTTTCTTACCTTTGGTGGGCTTGGCCGCTTTGTCCTTTTTACATTTTCTAGTCATTTCACGTTTTTGATCGCATGATTGATCGCTTCCAGGTCGTAATTTATCAGTTCGAGTCATTTTTAATTCCGCATCGCATTCACTCCATGTGCCCTTTTCATATCGACAAGCTGCAAAATAAAAACAAAAAAAATTCTTTTCAAATTTCAGCAAATATATATGCAGCTTAGAGTGTGATGCATTTCTTCGTTAGCCAATTAACGTGATACTGCGCTACTGAAATACAATTACAACTTGTATAACCTCATTTTATAATAAATTTCTAAACTTCTTCTTCATACTTCTAACATATTAATCATGCAATCAGACTTTTAATCTTCTTTACTTTAATAACCAACTCTCCTAAGCCTATATATTTATGTTGTATACAACCATCCCATTCCATCCCATCCCATCATCTCATTCCCACACCACAATTTTAATCAAGCATTAATGAAATTAGGGACCAGTTTAATTAGCATCGAGGTTAATTTACTGGAAAATTATGTCTACTCATACTATGTATTCTCGTATACTAGTCGAAAATGAAATGGCGTTGGTTTGTGTAAAATGCAAATTAATTATTTAGCAACCTAGCTATGTAGGTATAGCTAGATAGCTAGTTGTAACCCATTCCCAACTAGACCAGCAGTCCTTTCAAAAAGCTATGTAGAGAGCCTATATAGAATAGAGTAGACGGTAGTTTCTGACAGTTTTTCAGTTCCGTATATTTCCTTTAGCTGATACTTTCTATTAATGGATAATTTTAATGGAAAAGTACAGAAAAGAAGCGAAAAGTTAATAGACGCTATTTCCGTCATAATTTTTATTTTTTCAATTAAATTTCGCAAATATTTCACGTCAAACTTTTACATTATACTATGTAAGAGAAAGTAGACTTTCCAACTGGAAAACTACCATCAACTGTGCACCAGTGCAAAGCAATTGTCAGTTTCTCAACTGCAATTTAAACACAAGGAGCAAAAAAAAAAAGTTGCAGTTCATTAGGTTTAAAAATATCCCCATCCAGCACTTCGCTTGCCATTTTCGTATAGTCTAACGACGAAAATAAATTGCTCTTTTCGCCAAAAAGAAGCGAAAAACTTTCCTCTTCTTTTGGAAAAGGCGCGTCGTCGTTTCTTTACGAAAAATGACGACCATCAGATCAAATGTCTGTGTGTGTGTGTATTTATGTCAAACTTTTTAGTATCTACTCGTAGAGTGAAGGTTAATAAATCATTGGGTATGTATGTAATAGTCGCGTTGAAAGTGGTTCAACTTCAACTTCAACTCCAATGAATATACAGGGTGTTCTGCATTGGATACAAATAGGAGGGGAATTGATATCTCTTGAACTCTAACCACTGATTTCTAACATAATAAAATGACAAGAAATAGGAGAATTGAGCGTAATACTTGAACAAAAATAATTTGTACACTTAAACTGCATTTTTAAACAAAAATGTTTTCATATTTTATACGAAAATCAATAAATATGTTTAAAATTCGAAAATATGCTTTCCCCATATAGATAATTTTTAATTGCAGCGCCACCGTATGGCAAGGACGAGTTGGAATCATGTCTGCCATTCCTATATAGGCCTTTATTATAATAATAAATCACGAAATAACCGTGGGCCGCTGCTATCATGAAAAAGAAATGATAAAGTGATAGTAAACAAAACCAGATTGTTGATATTATCATAAAAAACCTATAAATATTATCCCAATTTTCCAGAAGCGCACACTGCCTAATTTGACACTTTTATTATTTATATTGATGAGATACTTAGCCACAATATGGCTAAGGCATATGCGTATAATGAACTAATGCTTTTAGACGGAAAAAGCTCATTTTGCAAACGCGATTACCCCTTTTTCTTTTAACATATATAATATTAGCAATATCTATTTTTCCTTTCTACATACAAATACCCATATGCATATATATAGAATGGCACATATGTGGTGAGTTAAAATCAATAAAACTCAAATTGTATTATCAATCATATTTTCGCTGCCGGAGAAGATAAATATTCGTTGATGATTACATTAACTTCCAGGGTGTCAACAAATTTATATAGAACGATAAATAATATTGATTGACATCCACAGAATAAAACGTGACGCACTAAAAAATTTCGCAATAAACCCGATTATCCTATATAAGTAAGTCAAGTCAAGTCAAGTCAAAAAAAATTAATGCAAAGTCGAATTTCATTAGTTTGTTCCATTATTCAATTTGTTCCTGTCATCTCCGTCGTCTAAAGTAAGTAAATCCTCCATTTTCAAACATGGATGCTGAAAATTCGATTAGAATTCAATAAGGCCAAATGTTTACCTCTAGCTACTAGTTACAGGATGTTATATCTAATACTAGCAAGCGCAGCACTGTTCATTCATTGATAATAATGCGTTCTTTTTTTTTTTGGAAATCTGGAAGCTCAATATAGTATAGAGAAGTTTCTACCGCAAATGGGAAACCTGAATAATATGGAGAGAGTAGGTGGAAGAGGAGACTAAGTGAAATTGTGGATTTTAGATAATTTGTGTCATTTCGAATGGGTTACAGATCGAAAGGTGAAGCGGTGAGTTTTCACGAATTGCACCATAATAGTATATTTCTATACGAGTGACGAAAATAGAATTTTCTGCAATCAAGAGGACGGTTAACTAGTAATGTTCGAGAGATTCAGAAAATGATTTTCAACGAGTATAATATTATACTTTTTCTACGACCATCGTTATTAAAATTAAAGCTAATTAAGATATATATACAAAATAGCCAGAATTACATTTCATAGACCTTGCCAACTTGATATAAAAGTTCAATTGTGTTGACTATTGAGTGTCATACATTTATTGATAATACTAATTATTTCGTTAAATTTATTATTGTATTTTACATGTATTATTTCATTTAAAATTTTGTTTTATTTAATAATTACAAAAAGTAGAAAAACTTTACAGTAATTATAATGTAGTGGCTATTGATCATATATGTATTTTCAGTTGCTGAGGATAGTTAGGCAACCAAAAATTGATATAATTAATCATTTATTCAAATTTTTAAAATTGACGAAATATTTAGTTGATATGTTATGAATCAAAATTTACATTTTTGTATTTGCAATGTGTGTTTCAATTATTTTTTAGCTTGATTAAAATAATTGTAGTTTTTTGCATTTAATACAGTCAGTTTTGTTTTTAAAATCAAGGCTGCCGAGCGCCTCCGTGGATTAATGTGAAATCCTGAAATCTTTTGAATGTTTAATTTTTGCTTTAAAAAAAAAAAGAAATGTTTATATTTTGGTGTTACATCATGTTTTCCCATTATTCTTTTAATAATTCAATCATTATAATATGTAAGTGCATCTATTTGATTTACTAATGATTTACTTTCGTCACTAAGTGACAAAAGTTAACGTTATGGGTCATTACATCACTAGTGACGGAAATCCAATTTTCGTGTAGAGTAAATTGTGACGAAAGTTAATAATTTTTATATGGTCGTAGAAAAAATGTATTATAAGATGTCACCAGATTCTATCCCGGGCGAAAACCATTGAAACCATAAAATAAACAACAATTATAGGCTAGAATTCAGTAGTTCACAATAAATTCGAAAGATGATTCTTATACTCCAGGAAAGAGAAGCTAAAACTTGAATTGAAACCTTATTTTGACCAAAAGCGACTATGATTCGAGTTTACCAAAACAGAGTTCCACTAGAGTCCATCTAGTTTAATTCTTTTAAATACAATGTTTTACTTATTCTTATCTATTACTGCAATGAGGAAGCAGCTCAAATCAGCTTCGCAAGCCGCTCATCAAAATTCCAAGCCGTTTAGGAAATAGAGCACTCTAAAGTTTAGTAAAATTCGATACTTTTTATCGAAAAAATTGCCAAAAACGACTCGGAACCCAGCTCTATTATTCAATATATTTAATTGGCATCATTGAAATTTTGTAGGTGGGGTTTAAGCCTTTAAATGTTTAACATTGTGTATACGATGTAAATGAAATATTTTTAATTCCATTTTCTTATTAATCAAATACCAACTTATTTTCTATTCCATTCAATACATAAGGTAGAGATAAGCTCTGAGTCATTTCTGATGGGGGTTTTTGATAAAAATCATCGAATATTAATAAAATTTAAAGTGGTCTATTTCCGAAACGACTTGGAATTTTGATATGTGGTTTAGAAAACTGATTAATTGAACTATTTATGTTCTACAGTACTGGCCAGGAAAAAGGGACAGATTCCATTAAAAAAAAATCAAATGTATTGGGAAATTCTATTATTCTATTACGGAAAACTCGGATCAATTGGTCGAAATGAGGTCCTCGAGTAGCTATAAAAGTCGCTATGAAAATCATATTGATTAGATACATTTTCAAATCCAAAAATAAGGAGGACACTAGTGTAAGAGCATCCTGTATATATAATATTTGCTACGTCGTTCAAATAAAAATAGGAATGGTCTCATGTGCTTCGCAAAGCCACTAAATCAGTAGTGCTCCTTCTAGATTATTGTATTCTGTGACATTAACTAGATGACCTGTTTATCTAAAAGATGTTTGTCAGGCTTAAAATTGTGAATTGAAACCAGCTCAGATCTACATACTATTGACACATAAATTTATAGCCGCATATAAAAAGATTGGCATTCAAATAAATAACATTGATAAGTACTTCATTCTATGCCTACTAGATATTGTATTAATCATTCCTCAGTAGTTTCAATAGGTAAAGCATAGCCATAAAGCAGGTTTAATTAAAGATTAAAAGACCAAAATTGGTAAAAATACTCGTACACATATGGTACTTAGTTTGACAGGAACATCTAAAGAATGAAATAACTATAAACTACAAGCTCCGACTGACATAAACCCTAGCATATAATTGCATTCGACGAGTAAACGTATAACTTGCTGGGAATGGTATATGCTTGTATGGTGTGTACTGATACACGAGAAAAAAACAGAAAGAAAGAAATGTTTACCTTTTTTGCACTTTTTCTGCATCATTTTCGTTGGTTCGCAATTGGTCTGGTTACCTTTCTTCAATGTTAACGTTCTGGTTCTTTGATTAGTTTTCACATCGCATTCCGACCATCCACCTTTCGTGTAACGACATTCCTCTAAAAAAGTATACAAAAAACATCAATTTTAGACATGTAGATGACATTTTTGTTCCAACATTCGGATGCATACGACCATTTTATGAAACACGGTACGTAGGTATGTATATCTATGTATAGTACACGTTTCCCTTGCTACTCTTCTTAATAGTATAATACAAAAATAGACATCACATGAGGCTCTTTTTCGCACTAATAAACTCGAAACATTTTTTTTTTTTGTCTTTTTATCATTTTTTTGTTTGATCTTTTTCATTCAAGGCTCATTTACTTAATCTGTCAGTGGCATATATACGCTTATTTTGCCAAAGCGCACATATTTTGATGATTAAGTACTACTCGTATGTATGTATGCAGTGCTGCAAACATTAATTTTATTACCATTTTCCAGTGCCGGCAGCAATTTCACAAAAAAGAAAAAAAAAATGGCTATGATTAAACGTCCTCTTCATCCTGGCTGGCAAGTGTACGATCTACTATATTTATCATAATAATAGTCCCCTACCCTGCCTATTGGGGACAACAGAGAGAGATAGAAGAGAAAAGAAAACAGTGAAAATATGAATATGAAATGTACAATTTCCCTTCCGGTGCTTTATAATGGAGTGGAGTATTTTTTTTTTTTTGTTCTTTTTGGTAATTACCTCCTCCCTCTGGATATTCTCTTTTTATTTCTGTCATTGTTTTTCTTTCTCGATTTCTCCATCTCGTCCAGCTTTACTGTATTTATATCTCTTTTTTTTTTGTTAAATATAATAGAAACTTTCCTCTTGAATAAATGACGAATCAAGATCAACATACTCTCGGAAAATTAATATACAAAATCTCTCAAAAATCACTTTGATATATAAATATATACGTACCTACATATATATATATATATATATATAGCAAACATCCGGCATAAATTCCCTTTTTGAAATGGAAACTCCTACACTCGCTCAGTGAGTGAGTATATGTATATGTACATGGATGTATATGCATTTTAAACTAAACTGAACCAAAAAGCCACTTATCCCAATTTCCCATTACCTCAGAAAATTGAATACTTTCAAAATACATATATTATGAAACCTTTCGGGAGTTGGATCTCTCTCTCTCTCTCTCTCTCTCCCCAACCACTTCCACTACTTCCTCCACCATCAACAACCTAAATACCCTAATTCCCTATATCACACACACACATACATACATATCCATACTCTCTATCCCTAGATTTCCCTTTTTATATGTATTTATATATATAAGAGTCTATACGTAGTATGTATATGTCAATGTGACAATCCATTCTCATTTTTCCTCCCTGATTTTTTTCACTCTACATTTAGTATTGGAGAAAACAAATCCGAAACGGAATTCACGCCATCATCATCTCCCTTTAATACATATACAGAGTGGACGACTACTAGTGTCTATTCCAATTTTGAACTTGTCGATTTGTCCTACTGACACGATGTCTGTCTTGTCTTTTAAGGTTAAACGAGGGTCTGATTTTGACGGGTAAGGACTACGATCTGAGTTTTTTAGATTAGAGTTTTCCAATACATTTTAATTTTTTTTTTATGTAATGGGCTTCTTTTTCTTGTCTAGTACTGTAGAGCGTCGATACTTCAAATCAGTATCGTAAACCGTACATCAAAATTTCAAACCATTTCGAAAATGGAGCACTTCAAATTCTATTAATATTCGATGCTTTTTATCGATGGACCCTATTAAAAATGACTCGGAACCCATCTCTACGTTATGTCGTGGATGGAATAGAATAGAAAATAAGTGTGTTCCTGATTAACAAAAAAATTGAAATCAAAATACTTGGTTTACATCGTATAGACAATGTAAAACATTTAAAAGCCTGCGCACCACCTACAACATTTGCATGATGCCAATTACAAATATTGAAGAATAGAGATGGGGTGGATCCGAGCCGTTTTTGGCAGTTTTTTTGATAAAAAGTATCAAATTTTTCTAAACTTACTCCATTTCCTAAAAGGCTTAGAATTTTGAAGTGCGGTTTCCGAAACTGATTTGAAGTGTTTACTCTCTGCAGTGATAGATAAAAAAAGGATGGCACATTCCATTCAAAAAATTAAAGTAAGTTGGGAAACTCCGATCTGAGTCCAACAATTAGTCAAATTAAAGCCGTTGAACAATCATAGAAGACTTAACAATGTAATAAATTGAAAAATTCTAAATTGGAGTAAACACTAGTAATCAACCACCTTGTATTTGATTAAATTTTACATATATGAAGGGATGACGTGTTTGGGAAATTCCCTTTTTTTATGTATGCAGATTGGAAGGAATTTCAATTGGGAGTGGAATAGTAGATAAGTGAGGGCATGTGGGAGAAGATAAACAGTGGCGGCGGCATGGCATCGTATCCAGGGAGTTTATTCAACATCCGGTAGGTATCTGAAAGAGGCTTTTGTATGGTAAAAAACATATATTCAATGAATGAATTTGTGTCAAAATTGCTTTTAATCGCGACATTTTATTAAGCAACGCCATAATAAAAAAGAAAAATTTTCAAGTGAGCGTCGAAAGTACATGCTGATTGTAAACTAGTGCTGAAGACAATGACAGCAGAGTTTTGAGGATATGCTGTCTCCAATTTTTCTTAGGGACACCCTTCTCAATCCCAAGTAATATAATAATTATTCGTAATGATGAAAATTCAGTCCTAACTGATTTGGATATTATTTATTGGCAATACCCCTGTATATATGAGAAAAATAATTCATTGACCCTTCAGTCGTTCGATTTTTACCGCATCACATAAAATAAATCCATTCATTCCAACAACTAAGGCAAGCAAGCAAGCAAGAGGGGCAGACAGATGGGCAATCGAATCAAATTTCCATCTGAAATAAGCCCTTAGTGGAGCTAGTCATGTATTAGATAAAGTCACTGCCTCTTTACTACTACCTACACCATAGAGAGATGCACTCATTTTGCTTTCCACTCACACACTTTAAATTCTACTAAACCTTCGTCCTTTTATCTGCCCACCCTTTTACTTGAGCCTCCTCTTCAATTGCTGATGCATATTTTTCATCAGCATTGTCAGAATGAGAAGAAAAAGAAAAAAGGAGCGTCGGATGGTAGAAGAAGACGAAGAATAAATTAATTCCTGACATGTTCTTTATTCTTTGACAAGCAGTCAAAGAAAACCGACCGAAAGCAAACGAATTGAATGAAGTAAAATGAAGAAGAGCATTATACACACAGAGCGGGAAGTTAAGAAAGGGCGTTGTTGGTTGTCGTCATAGGAAACGACGCGAGAAGAATGGATTAGATTTTAATGATTGGATTTCGAGGATTTAGTTTCGTTTCGATTCGAGTCAAGTGAGTGCTTTTGGATTGATCGTTGAAATGTAGGGAGGAGAAAAGGACAGGGATAGAAAATTGTTAGAAAACGACAAAATCGTTAATCAATTGGAACTGTCAATGATTAAAAGTAGCATTTAATTTGATCTAATAGGAATTGAATCCCATCATCGATCCCATGAGTATTCGAATCAATCGTTTTTCTTATTTATCGTCTAGTTCATCTCTACCACAACCAGATGGCACTATACTTAACCAAACAGACAATAAATCCAATGAAGCGAATCCAAAAAGGATATCTCACCAATCCTTTTTCGATTTATAGCCAATCGAGCTAACCAGACAGCGAGCTATACATAGTTATCTTTCTTCTGCAAAAGATTTACGTAACCAAGAGAAAATCAAAAATAAATCCTTTAAAAATGGCGTACGTACACCAAGAAGCTGTGTAAAATCGGTCGTTAAACTGCACACATATCTTTATTTATAAACTGACAATTTTAAGTGCAGGATTTAACTTTAAGTCAAATAACATCCACCTATACGACGGGCGCTAAAACAGAGTAGACGCGAAATAATGCAAAAAAGAGATAAATGATAGTTGAGTGGCATCACGTGTGTATTCCTATATATTATTATTATTATCATTGTAGCACATACGAAATATAGGAAAATTGAACTGTCACATTTTTTTGATTGGGGGAGGGGGGGCGAATAAAGCTTTTAACCTTAATCTTTCCATTTCTCAAAATAATACTTACGATTCTTGGTGCCTCGTTCGCTTCGTATAAGCACCTCGTGATCGTCCTCCTCCCATACTTCACCTTCACCAGCTACTACCAATGTAATCAACAGTATTGAAGCGATTAAGAGAAGCCACTTCATCTGGAAAAATATATAGAGAGAGAAAAACACATTTTCATTAACTTAGTTTTTCACAAGGTCTTCATTTTCTTTTCTTTTTTTTTTTTGTTAAGCTCTCTAGACTGAAAAGTCGTCTGAGAGTCGTTTAAATTAATTGGAGGAGAAATCATTAAAACGAAAGAAAGGTCTATTGCTATCTATGTAATGATATCGATACAGCTCTCTCTCTCTTTTTCTCCGATGTCGCGATAGTAATTATTTCTCTTTTTTCGTAATTAAAAAAAAAAGAAGAAAACTCTCTCCGAGTGAATGGTAGAAAACTTTTTTAATTAATGATGTAATGGGCGTAAACTCCCATCCTTCTGTGATTCACGCTTACTTGATAATCCTCTTATTCGAATAAATCAAGAACGAAATGCCCTTTCATATTTTTATTCCCATCTCGTTGACCTCTCATTGCGCAACAAATCTATATTTATTTTGCACCACAAAACAAAAGACTTAATTTCCCTACCTCGATATACATTAAATACCAAATTTTTTTCTTTCCAAAGTCCTCTTCATCCTCCTCCTTCATCACTCCCATTCCGATTCGATCCTCTATCGTATCCCACAAAACTTGGTCCCGTCTGTCCCTAGACGATGGTGGCTTACATAGACATGGCACTATAGTTACTATACATCGTCACGTACAATTGAGTTATTACAATTTTCCGACATAAATTTCCCCAATGAAAATGTGTGCATGTGTGTTTGTGTGCGCTCACGCTTTATCGTAAATATGAGCTTAAAACTTCATTTATACGTACTAGAGTAGCAGGTTCCAATGGGAGAACGGGAATTTATTTTTGTATTACTTCGAAAAACCCCACTGTCAATTTATCGGCCCCTACAGTAATTTCCGATCTTTGGGAAAATGCATTGCGAAAATTTCCTACATTAATTTTCGATTATATGAAAATGGATGGATGGAAGCAAGCTGCTTTGATATGGTTTACTATAGCTCCTGCAATCCCACTCCTGTTTATTAGAATTGCTGATTTATACAGATGTACAAAGAAAATTGCTCAAACTCGGATACATGTTCGGAAAATTTTCATTGTATATATACAAAACGAAGTCTTTGTTTTTGTAATTTAAGTTGGCTGACATCCGGATGTAATTGGTCTAAGATTTATTTAGCTACAATAAAATTGTAATTATTGGTTCCCGAGTAGGAATAAAATCGAAAAATAAATGTACTAAACATATGTGGTTTAAAATTGGCTTAATCATGTTTGAACTGAATAAAACCGCATTTTACACTTCTAATTATTGGCGTCCGAGTAGGGACGCTAGTAACACATGAAGTTCCTTCCATTTAAAGTGAAAATTCAAATAAAAAATACAAATATTATTAAAAATATGTAACAATTATCAAATTGGTCAATTCAAATTTTAGCGCCACCTTCATTCTCATTTCGATTCCTGTCATTCGTATAAAAGAAAGTGTTGTGGAACAAACTGTCGATTCATTGTGTTCTGTGGATCTGCTATAACAAAGTGTTGCAATGCAAGTCGGCGCTATATATTGTAGATTATAAATTAATTTGACGTAAATTATATATTAAAATTTACGCTTCTTCATGTTTTTCTTCGTTTATTTGAAATGAATTTTCCCGGAAAATAAGAAAAGTTTGCAACTGATCTTCAAAGTATATATTAGAAGATGAAAGAAACGCAAAAAAGAAAGAAAGTCTACTAGAAAGAGAAGTGAAAAGAGAGAGAGAGAGAGAGAGAGGACGGAAGGCAATTAAAAGTTTTATCCAAAAAGGGGTTAAAAATCGATATTAACAACAACGTGGGCTGAATACAGATGAGATGAGATGGGAAAATTGTAATTGAAAATATAGTATTTTCAGACACAAAGTTAAGAATGAAGTTCGTATTTTGTTAATGTGAACTATTTCTCCTTTTCAAAAGCTTATTTATTTATAGTAGTTCCTTTTTATCATTTGCTAAAGCATATTCAAATGGCAAAAGGTTAAGAGAGATAAAATGGCGAAAACAACATCGAATGGAAAATGTGCAAAGAATAAGGAAACAGCAGCAAGCGTGGAACCATTTTACCGATACCTAAACGAATAATAATAATTATCGTGATTGCAAAAAATTTATTAATAAAAGAAAAAAAAACGACCAGAAATCCTTAAAATATAGTTTGACCTGTGTGTGTGCGTGTATTTTCTAAATTAAGTGTGAACCACAATGGATAGCTAGTGTAGAAAGCGGAATATATATAAAAATAATCGGAGCCATTAATTTGGGGTTAATGGACAAGGGTGAAAATTGGTTAGTTGGTTGGTTGTTTGTTTGGTGTATTTATTTGTTTCTCCCCTTTTCTGTTCGCCATCAGCTGAGCTGATATATCGAATTTTGATTTAATGCTGTTGATGGTCGTACGCCAGAGAACTGCAGTAAGACGGAGCGTGTAAATGCCTCATTATATATTAGATGAAATGTATCCAAGTTCCTATGGACCATAAAAAATGTACGATGGAACGATACTAAACACCGAAAAAAACATATCTGGATACGATCAATTTTTATATTCAATTGATCTATAGCTTCTAGTGAGTTACACCCTGTATAATCGTTCCTTTTCATTTGAAGACTATATGTATAGTTTATTATTGTTGAAGATTTATTTAAAGACGCATTTAGTTATGTTTATTTCTTATTGTTAATAATACAATTTAGGTACAGTACATAGCATTACGATTGCGTAAATTTATGTGGCGCCGATAATTCTCTGTAATGAAAAAAATTGAACTGTAAATAGTATTAGATATCTATTATCAAACAAAATGCGTATGTATTAAAATGATGAATCTCGTATATGAGAAAAAAATCCATAAACTCAACAAAATGGACAACTTTTTTTTATACAACATAAAAAATAACGAGGTGGAAAGATAAATTATGTCCATTTATCAGTTCTATTATTATTATTATTATGATAATTTGAACTTGCCGATATGTTCATCATCGAATACAATTTATTTCTTTTATCTTTTCGCGAAATATCTAGTTGTTTCGTCGTCATTGATTTGCTCGTGAACTCAATTAATTTCAAACAACTAACTACGTATTACCATTTAGGGGAGAGTTACCAAAATCGAACCACTTAAGAATTTTTTAATCTGTAAAAAAAATGATTGACTCCTAGAACGCGTAATTAAGTCATATTGTAGTCAGAGATGTTATCTAAAGAATTAAATGACAAGAATGACAAATTAGATGTCTGTTGTATAATTAGGAGCAGTTTTCGAAAAACTTATAAAAGTACAATTTAGAAAATAGCTACCATAAATCGTACCGATGAGATTCCAAAATCGTACTTGAATTAAATGAATGAACTGTCACTATTAGAGAAAGTAAAAAACACAAATAGCGTGCAAAAAGTAAATTTGTTGTTCATAAAAATAAAAAAATAACGCAATATAAAAACTCCTTTTATATAATTTATAAATTATATTTTGAAATAAATTTAACTAATTTTGTTAATAGCTATGTGATAGATCAGATTTAGGGCCGTCATATGTTTGGTCTTTTTTTGATACACCTCGATACACATGCCTCACGAGTCCATGCCTGCAATACAAACAGTGCATTGAAATTTAAATTATATTTTCAATACGGCTTTCGTTGCACCAATCACAATATCGCCCCAGTACGATATCGGACCCCGGAATGCCACGATTTAGGTTACAGTGACACTTTAAAGTAATATCAATATAACCTTAATAATAATACAAATACAAACGTAGTTTTCACGAAAAATAAAATAGAGCAAGTTTACTTTTATAACTGGAAATCGAATTACGAGATAAATTGAATACTTACGTTGTTTTGGGGTATGAAGTTAAGAAAAAACTTATATCTGTTTTTCCTTATTATTATGAATCGCGCTGTAGCACAATTAGACAAATACCTATTCAATGATTTATTATTTTTACTATCTTACTGAGATAACATCTATTAGTAACGGAAGTTGTGCGATTAGAAGTCAATTTGAATGTATAACTTCCGAGTAAACCAACAGATACAATTTGGGTGACCGGTGTGGTATCGGCCACTCTCCCCTACGTATCATATATCGATAAACGATGACACAATCAACCCCAAATTCACTCCTATACATAATATAATAATCGTGTGGCAATATGCGGCTATAATCTGCGGTCACCCTTAACAACTGGCACATCCATATAGAAAGTTATGTAAGTTATGGAGTAATTTGTAGATTCTAAACTAATTATAAATTATCGAGGAATTTGAACACCCACCATCCTTCATAAGTATATTGATTAAGACTCCTTGGCAAACAACTTGGTCGAGCGTGGGAGTGAAAATGGTTCATTTTAATCTTTCCATGCAGGCGGGTTTTGAACAAACTGTTCTTCCGTATATAAATAGGTAGATATATATATATCTAAGAAAATTATAATTAAATGCAAATTCGCCATAGCTCAGGTGAAAGATAACTAAATTTAGTTTAATTTTATACGGAAAAGCAAAAAGAGAATGCGACGCCGTTGGGAGCCATTTACCTGCTATACGCATCGCTTTGTATAATTTTTTAATATTCAGTTGAAAAAAGTTCAATCTAAATTGATAAGAAGACGTTATAATGAGAACCAAAGGAAGTTTTTGTGTGGAAATATATTCGACTCATCCTGTACAGTATTTATATTTGATTCATCCCGAAGACTTATTTGTATTTCACTCGTCCAAATTTCTATCTACTTTTCTAATACTCATTAAAATATTCATTTAAAATTTTCGAATTACTCAACGTCCAAAACTTGAAATAAATGAAAATTAAGACAAATTTCCTTTCGTAAAGATAAATCAAGACACTTCATTTGTCTACTAAACATATTAGATATTCCATCCAGCTATCTCTCTGTCTCTCTCTCTCTCTCTCTCTTATTGTCTTCTTTATCTATCTGCGTCTATCTGTCTCTTGGTGTCTCTCGCCCATTTCTTTCAAGTAAACTAATTTCCTAAATAACAATAATTATTGTTTTAAAGCAAATGCTGCTCGAATATCCATTGAAAAGAAAATTGGATTTCGAACATAATTTGTTCGTCGTCCTGGATTTCTAGAGCCTCCTCTGTTTTCTATCTAGCACTCTCTATGGGTGTCTCTATTACAATTAATCTTATTTCTTTTTCTTCGTCTTGTACTCGTGTTCGTTTCTTCTTCTGCTTCTTCTTTTTTAATCGATATCATTGTTGTTTTCTTTATCTCTTATTTCTTAATGGAACAGAAGAACGAATACATAAAGCGCAAGAGAAAAGTAAGGTTTAATAATAGGATATTACTTTATTATGGAAGGAAACCCAATATGGCGTCCTTTATTTTTTATTTGTTTGTTTGTTGTTTATTTTACTAATGCCAAATTGTATATTGTCTACAGATGATGGATCGATAAAATTGGGCGTTTAATTATCCAATTATATACGTCAAGATTACGTATTGTAATGAGTTTTATATTGAGAGGGAGACATTCAACCCTTTTTTGTATAATATCTATGTAAAACGATCCTATCTAAATACACATATAATGTGATTATCTTTATCGTTTCGACGGCTCATTAGACATTAATTAGAAAAAGGGAAAGGAAAAACTAATGATCCGCAGTGACATTTTATTTGAGTAAAATAAAATTAATAAATTATGTGGTTATTTAAGCATCGAGGGCATTAATGCGGGTGAATAATAATATTTTAACGTGCGGGTGAAATGAAAGCGTTAATGTTTGAGGTCATTAATCGCCATTTTAACATTCGAGGTGCTTCAAATACTTTTCAGCCAGCGAGAAATTTGAAAATATTATTAGAAGTTGATTCACAATGTGTCTTTTTTTTGTATTCGAATTTTATCAAGAATTTGCGATCAACTGTTGTACATCGTGCAACTACAGTTAAATGCACAAGAATGTGATCTTACGTCATACTTAATGATACACAGTATACCAACATTATAACAATGATTTAGGCGCATTTTTTTTACATTAAATGAATGGGAAATTTGATGTGTTCAAATTGATATTGAAATGTGCAGCGCTAGCAGGGTAAATATTTTTTTCTATTTCGGTGCCGAAAAGTAGAAGTTTTTTGCACGCAATTTAATGACGTATAATAACGTAATTTCGTAGTTTTAATTGTTAGTTTATATTAAAATTCATCTTCTAAACCCACTTAATATCACAAAACCTACTTTCAGCAAAAATAAAACAATTTCTGTATTAAATGGCAGACATGATTAATTTTTAAGATTAATTATTTGTTGATTAAAATTAGAAAAAAAATAAAAAAATTAGAAAAAAAATTCAAACTCGTTCACACCAGAAAACAAGCGATTTTTCACACTTGTATTCAAATATACTATTTCTTAGTCATTCAGGATTAAATTTAATATTTAATAATATGAATCAATTTTACTTACATTATTTCGTAAAACTATTTAATTTTTCTATTTTTGCTATCGTCTTGACAGATTTGGTTTTTCAATTAAAACTAAATATAATAGCGTTTCAATTGAAATTATAATTTTCTCTGTTGTACAAAGACATGTGTGTATGTGTACGTGTACACGTGTATCAAATGTATGTTGTACATACACGTAAAACGTGAGAGAAAAATATCTTAAACATATTGACTTAAAAGATTTAAAGTAAATATTTGTTTATCTTTGTCTATACTTACGATATTAATCATATTTGAATAAATCTTCAACAATTATATTGATTATATTTCAAACAATTACCGTAATTGAAAAATTCAAAATAAAATCGATTAAAATATCAATACAATTCAAAAAATAATGTTGAAAACGTAACAACGTGGGTAAAAGCACAAAAATGATGACTTAATAACTGTGACGTAAGATCACATCCTACTGCTTTAAATTATACGTATTTTTTTTTTGTTATTAATGATTTTCACATATTTTTTCTTTAATTTGTTATTACTGTTACCAATTTTAGTATAAAATGAGAATTATTATTCAAAATATGTGAGAAATTCAAATTCATTGGTCATCAATAAGGACATTAATGACCTATTTTGGGGCCTATCATTAATCATAATATTAATGGCCATAGGCTAAAAAATCCTTCAAAAAATCAAAAGGAAAATCCCGAACTTTGGCAGTTGTGCAAGCAGTGGCGATCCGACAAAAATATATATAGCATAAAATCAACCCGAAACTGTCCCCAAGCGCCTCACCATTTCCCAAGCGAGATTTAACAAATTAGATTTTCAATTTCTTAGCCCGAAAGTAGCGCCTTGGAACCCTAAATTATGAAACACTTCGGTCGTTCCTATTACATTGACTGTGTAGTATAGCGCGGCACTCACTCGAATTCCATATGGAAAAATTGAGTTCTCGAATTGATTATTAATGATTTTCGTAAGACGTAAAGGCGTACCAGGTTAGCAACCAGCTCGTAGTATGGTTGTATAAAAGGTAATATAAAATTAGACTTTATAACTTACTTTGGCAATCTTTTCTGAATTGTTTGCCTGGCTTTGATTCCAAAGGATTTCAGATTCCTGAAAAAATATATATCAATAGAAATACAATATTATAATTTTAAATTGGAAATTTGTAAATAATTTTATCTACAACGTTCGCGCGGAGCTCTAAACTCTATTAGGTTTTTTTTTGCGAATTGCTCTAGCTCTCTCTCTCTCTCTCTCTCTACCATAAATTGCATGCAGTAAAATGGTGAATATATAGGTATATATACACAGACATAGACATACAAGTGCATAGCTCTTTATATATTGATTTTTTGCAACAAAACAAAGAAGTATTATTAATGTGACAGAGAGGGCAAATAGGAAGTATGAAATAATACATTTTTGACAATTTCCTGTGGAAATCGACAATAACAGCTAATAAAATATTCATTATTCAATATTAAATTGCAAAAAATCAATCAATTAAAATCATTTGATCTATCTAATCAATTATCACAAAAAAAAATCAGCACTTACCTCTTTAAATACAGAGTGAACAAACAGCAAAGCAGCAGCAGATCGGTTACAAATCGATCAGATCAAAATACTCAATACCACCACACAAGAAGAAAAAAAACTATTCAACAATACAAAACTACAATAACAGATAATGTCTCTTCTTAAAAATTCTTTTTTTTTTTTCTCCTTCACCGAATCAAGATCTCTTCTATTCTCAGGAAAAGTGACGAGAGAAAGAGATCCAAGTAGACTGGCTGGCTGGGTGGCTGGCTGACTGACTGACTGACTGAACTGTATGACACAACAAACAGAACAGATGTGGAACAAAAACAGACAACAGAGGCAGACCAACACGCTCCAACGCAGGCAAATCAAACAAGCAAAGCAAACACACACGATGCTTTCTCTCTCTCTCTCTCTTTCTCTCTATATAAGTGTGTGTATGTCCACAAATTGAAATCAATCAATTTCAATTCTTCTTGCCCTTCTACCTCTTCTTCTTCTTCTTCTTCTTCTTATATGTATATTTGTGTGTATGATGTTCCTGTGGGAACGAACTGGGAATGAATTGAAACTGAACTGCGAACAAGATTCGAACGGGAAATAGAAGCGGGGAATATGTGGGTTGGGCCTTGTCTGTCTTTCTCTATCTCTCCCTCGGTCCCTTAATTCTCACCATTTCTCTCCCTCTCCTTTTAGATAAAATGTATATACAGCTGAATCAGAGATTTATAAAAATGTATGCCTGCCTGGGTTGTGGATGGCACAGTTGCTGTTTCTGCACAGAATATGCCGGGAGCATGACACGGGAGGGAGACAGAGAGTGAGAGAGAGAGAGGAAGAATCGATATCGATCACACCCCAAAAGATTCATCTATATAACAGGAATGCTATGGAGTAAGAGAAAGAAAGAGAGAGTGGTAGAAGAAGATAGGAAGTGTTGTGCGAAAATTGAGGCGGTGGCGTCGCCTATATCTATAAAATCTGGATAAAATCAGGAAATATGTACCTGTACTTGGAAATTGATTTTTAATTTTATTTAAAAATTTGTCTGCCAAACAAGATTTCATTTGGCTTTGAGAAATGTTATAAAATATTAGATTGGAATTGATTTTTGAATTGGACAAATTGTAATCCAGTTATGTTTCTAACAATCCCTCGTATTACAAGGCAAAACATGAGGGTTGACTACATTAATTATTCATTACTACATCTGACTGAACTATAATTAGCTATAGGCCGCATCTGGCTGGTATTTTCATTGTTAATTAAAAAAATATTAGTTAATTTCATTTTACGATCTAGGGCCATTTCCTCTTCCTTCGACTACCAGTACCAGACCCACCCCATACACCTTCACAAGTGTTTAGAAAAGCTATTAGATGGTGGATTATATCGGTAAATACGTGCGAGCACTTTTTACTAAAGGTTTAAGTATTTAAAAGATCGCCGGATCTCTTTCACAATCAATCTGGCATCATATGCCAGAAAGTGAACACCCATTTTGGGCTAGTATCTACCTACTTAGAGGGTGAAAATACAATTATATTAAACATATAATGAGCTGTGTATTAGCGATATATTATCCCTGTTTTTACCCTATTTTTCACAAGAAAAGAAAATACGTGTTGTTGGTAACGTCCTTCAGAATAATTATTGTATACAGGGTGTTACGTTATGAATGGTAATAACCCTATTGACTTCGAATATTAATCCGATCGAAATAGTTTCGTCTTTCCGTGCAGCTTTACACGAAATATTTTTTTTTTTTTTTAACTGATAGGGACTTGGATCGCAGTTTTTTTTTTTTCTAAATATCGACATGATCAGTAATAATTAAACACCGGGTAAATCATATTTATCCGGCTATGTACCTGCATTTTAGCATTTTAGCTATGCACCTGCTGTATGTGAATAAATGGATGCCCGCAGCTCTTTACAAAAAAAGACTTTGGATGGATCTGATTCTAGGAACATTATCCAAAATGTAATGTTTCTTTAGGCCCACTGAGAAATGTTTCCACAGCTTGTGCTTCAACAAGATAACGACTGAATCACCACTTCTACCTTACAACAATTAGGTTTTCGGCTGAAGATCTTCTAATTTTGCAATGGTGAATATGACAATGCATCTTGGTCCGATAGAAAACTGAAGGCAGCAAGTCCATAAATATATTCCAACCCAAAAATCACCTAAACAAATAATCGGTAACTACTGAAGAACAGAATAACTTTTACTATGAGAGTATATGAAAAAGTTCATATCATCAATGCCGCGATGGTCGTGGAATAAATCGTTACTAGGATCTATCGCTAAGTTTTAGGTTGGTGTCTGTAAAAGGCAGTATGGTAATTTTACATTTTTGATTATAATAAAATAAAATTATTGACCATTTTTCTGAGGGTTGTTTTGTCCGGCATAAAAATTTAAGAAACTGATATAAACTGAATAAAACTTTCCGATTAACTGCAATAATTTCAATAATAATGAGCTAAATAATTTCAGCTCTCAATCAAAGCAGTATTCTTTAATCGATTATGACATAGAATACTATGCTTTAAATTCGGATCCTAAAATATAATTCATTTGAATTTTGAAATCTTACATCATACTTAGTGACAAACCAGTAAACACCAACATTATAACTATGATTTAGAGAAATTTGTTTACATTAACAGCTATTTGCACCAGTTCCATTAATTGAATTTTAAGTTATGTTTATAGGGATCTATAATAAGGAGTAGACTCAACCTAACAAAAGTCGAAATATTTGTGTCACAAATTTTTTTGTCCACCAGAAGGGATTCGTGTTTACGGGCTATGTTATTGTTACGTTTTCAGATTATTTTCAAATTTTATATTAATATTGATATCTAAAATAATCCATAGTATTCCAAACCAAATTATATAACTATTAAATAATTATTAATAACAATTTCAAAATAAATTTTACATAATAAATTTTGACAATTATTTTTGTAATAAATTTTTACGCAATCCTATAGCACGTCACTGATCATAAAATTAATAAAATGGAGAAAAAAACAAAACTATGCCCATTTTTTAAATAACAATCATTGTATTATATTAAATATTCATTTTTACAATCATAGTTTTAATCTGCTGCCATAAAATTTATGATTTTTCTTAAAAATAAGAAAATTTGATTTTCTCATAAAAGTGATGTTAGAAACTGTTGTCTCAGTCGGTCGCAGCGCCGCCTAGCGGCAGCCCGTTTCTGTTTTTCTAGTGCCCACTCTTTCTTATAGCCCTCCATCGTTATGTTGTGTTTTTTGGTCCATATAAATTACATTATAGCCTTGAAAATTAATCTGCGTTTTAACTTAAACTTCATCTAATCAAAGTAGCGCAAATGGCCGTAAATCAATGTAAAATTTGATGTGTTCAAATTGGTATTCCAATATACCGCTAGCAGAGTAAATATTTTTCCTTGGCCTTCCAAGACTTGTTTAATATTTAATTATATGAATCAACTTTACTTATATAATTTCGTAAAACTTTCGTTGTTATTTACTTGACAGATTTGATTTCAAAATCAATTTTCAATATCAAAATTAAAGTAAAATTTGAAAATAATCTGAAAACGAAACTATAATATAGCCCGTCACTGATCTGACAATTACCTGCAATTATCGCAAAAGACGCGAATCCCTCTGGTGGAGAAAAAATTTTCTGACCCACAATTTTGACTTTTGTTAGACTGAGTCTACTCCTTATTATAGATCGCCTTAGCCTATACTTACGACATATTAATCATTTTTGAATCAATCTTCAAGAATTGTATTTATTACTTGTAAACAATTACCGTAATTGAAAAATTCTAAATGAAATCGATTAAAAATGATCAATACAATTCCAAAAATAATATTGACAACGTTGCAGAAAAATTATGACTTAATAACTGTGACGTAAGATCACATCCTATTGCGCTCTAGAGTGTGTATAAGTAACTAAAAAATTTAAATAGTCTATTCTAAATAAGTTTATTTAAATTAAAAAGACAATTATGCAATAATGAGCTAGTATTTATACCAATTGTTTTCTAGTCTTTTATTGTAGTTTATTACAAAATAGCATATTTTGTTATTACAAAATAGTATATTATTACAAGAGTGACGAAAATAAAATTTTCTGCAATCAAGAGAACAGTTAACTAGTAATGTTCGAGAGATTCAGAAAATGATTTTCAACGGGTATAATATTATACTTTTTCTACGACCATCGTTATTAACATTAAAACTAATTAAGATATATATACAAAATAGCCAGAATTACATTTCATAGACCTTGCCAACTTGATATAAAAGTTCAATTGTATTGGCTATTGAGTGTCATACATTTATTGATAATACTAATTATTTCGTTAAATTTATCGTTACATTTTTCATGTATTATTTCACTTAAAATTTTGTTTTATTTAATAATTACAAAAAGTAGAAAAGCTTTGCAGTAATTATAATGCAGTGGCTATTGATCATATGTATTTGCAGTTGCTGAGGATTGTTAGGCAACCAAAAATTATATGCATAATTATGCATTTATTCAAATTTTTAAAATTGACGAAATATTTACCATTTTTCATGATGTTATGAATCATTTTTTATATTTTTGTATTTACAATGTGTATTTTAATTATTTTTTAGCTTGATTAAAATAATTTAAATTTTTTGCATTCAATACAGTCAGTTTTGGTTTTAAAATAAAGGCTGCCGAACGCCTCCGTGGATTAATGTGAAATCCTGAAATCTTTTAATGCTTAATTTTTGCTTTTAAACAAGACTAATGTTTATATTTTGGTGCTGAACCGTGTTTTCCCATTATTCTTTTAATAATTCAATCATTATAATATGTAAGTGCATCTATTTGATTTACTAATTGTAAATTAGTAAATCAAAGTATTGATTTACTTTCATCACGTGAAGTGACGAAAGTTAACGTTATAGGTTATTACATCACTAGTGACGGAAATAAAATTGTCGTGTAGAGTAGATAGTGACGAAAGTTAATCATTTTCATATGGTCGCAGAAAAAATATTTTACTCAATTTTAATAGATATTGTAAAGCCTATGAAATTTTTGTTCCCCACAAAGTTGCGAACACGTTCGAAATAGCCGCGACGTTGCCAGTTTCAGTTATTTCACTCTATGTATAGTAATCGAATTATCTGTTTCAGCTTACGACATTTACATGAATTTTCTAATATTTTCTATTTTTCTGTTTGGGTTAAATAGGTACTTGTTAACAACCGCCACATCGGATTACTTGTCATTGTTGCAATAATAAAAAACGTTTTATAACCAAATTATATTATTTCAAAATGAAATTTTTCTTTATATTAAATTCAAAATATTAGTCAACGAAACAACAATTTTATCTACATAAATAAATATGACAACAGCGCAGTGTTATAAGCCGGTTTTTGCTTATTTCATATAATTGTTTTTTTTAATTTTGAGGACTATATGTATATGTATAGACACCAATTGCTTAAGTGAATAACTAATTAAAGAGCGACAAGCTTTTTATGAAAAATGTCTTGATATTTTCGGAATATTTCAAGTAACTCTGTCCATAGTAAAATGATAATAGAGAAAGAAAAATCATTTGATTATCTATGTAAGTATATCCGCATACTACCTAAAATAATTGAGCTATAAATTTCGTAGTAAACAAACCACAACGATGGCCATTTTTTTTTTTTTTTTTATATAATAAAGTAATAGAGAAGTAAAGTCATATTTTCATTAAGCATACCAATCTATCAACAGTGCTCCTACCGTCTCGACGGTCTGCTGCTGCTGCTGCTAGAATAAAAATGCTTTTAAGATAAAAAAAATCTTGTTCAATATATCTTTTTACGAAACAGAAAAATGTTATTATGTAAGTTATATGTATTTGTCGTAAACGTATGTATGTATAGAGATACATATAAAAGTTAGGATAAAAACTTATTTATATTCATATTCTTTATATCCCGAAAAGTAATATAAAAAGGAATGTAAAAATTTATGAAACAAAAACGAAATAGGAGAAAAGTTTAGGGGATAAACAAGAGAAAATGGAAAAAGAAATGGTTTACTTGTAAACTGAAATGGATAGGAAAAATAAATTGAGAAAGGACATTGTTGTTGTTGTTGATGTAGGGGAGCAAAAAAACTAATTGAATTGTTTTTTATTTATTTGTTTTGTTATTACTTATTGGTTAAAATGTAGAATCCAACTTCCACTAACAATATTCTGTTACTACTATCTTTATTTAAGGCTTAACTTAAGTGTAATAATTTGGACCAAATGCCTAATCCAACAATAACAATATAATAAGTCATTCATCTATCAAAGGACAAATCAAATTGTATAAAATTTAAAAGCATTTTTTTACTATATTTAAACCCCTTTAACAAACTACAAATAATTTAACAACTTCTCTAAAATTTTAAATGTATATAACTTTGGAAAATGGACCGGTTAAAAAATATTTGGACATTTCATTATGTAGGTACGATAAATCGCATATAAAATTACATATAATTTATTCTGACATTTGTCCAAAAACAATTGCTGGGCGTGTCATTGGGTTAGTTTAAGAATAACTTTACCTCAACTGGCTATGTTAAACAGGCCACGCCCATATATAAAGTATAAATGACACGCCCATTGTCATTTCTTTAACAATATTTGTATCTAGTAATATTAAAAATATACTACTCGCCTTTGTATTAACAATAATAAAGCATTTTCAACGTTATTTACAATTTATTCCGTTAAAACAAGATTATTGTGCTTTTTATTTATTTTTTTATCTCTATTTATCCTAAATCTATCTATTAAGTGTCACCGGAAAATAAAATACACAATATACCGTCTTTTTCTGCTTCTTCGCCTGTCTAGATGAATAGACAAAAAAAAAAACAACAACAACAAAAAAATACATCACGGACTTCAATTAATTATGTCAAATCAGTATACAAAGAAGGGTATACTTATGTTATAAGAGCATTGGAGATTTATTTAAGCTCCTTGCTCATTAATAATAATTTGCCCTACAAAATTTATTTGGAAGTGCTGATGTTCTGCCTTGGTTTAAAAATAGGTAAATTTTTTCATTTTTTTGAAAATAGTATTTTTTGTACTAGCAGGTTTTACGTTATAAATATTCAATATCAATATAAGACCTCGATAGATACCTAGGTATGTAAGTATGGGTTGACCACAGAATACAACCGTCCAGGAGCTACGCAAAGTGGTTGTTGTGCATCGATTCTGTTTCGCAGTGAGCATGTCAAGCTCCATTCATTTTTATGGTAGCGAAATGTCTAATATAAAATACTGAAACATTTCACAGTTATCCAATATGTTGGATAACTGTTGTTTCAGTTGTCATTTGCTTTATGCGAGCTGTCTCTTCCGGATTACTGTATTCTGTGGTTTAGTTGTGTGGGTAAGGTAAGTATACCATGTTTTGAACTCGCTTTCAATTCCATAGATTGCTTACATTTGTATCAAGGTAAGTAGATGGGAAGGTAGGTCCACACGAGGCTGTCCGATTCTGGACGATCTAAATTTTAATGTCATCCGAATTTAGCCTCGAGAAAAGAGGCTAAACCCTAAAAATAATCAGTTATTATTTTTAGTGTTCGTTTTTTAATGTCTTTATAGTTTTTTTTTTCTTCACAATATCCAAAACTTGCGGAATTAATGATGGTGATAGTAGTAGATACACAAAAATTCATATATGTAATACCTCGATGCGAGACTAGAATTATATGGTATTACAGTTGCCAAATCTATTTATATATTGCAGTAAATATGAATTGATTCAAGCATACAAATTGGTTTTAAAATTTTTAAATATGTCAACGCTGTACCATTTGGGACGTTATAAATCGGACTTTTTTTATTGGTTTAAAAACCGAAGCCCGGTTGAACCTACGTCCTCATTTACTTACATTGCATTTGTATAGTATATTTGTGCAAAGCATCTGGTGACTACTTAATATTTCAACAAGTTTTTAACAACAAAAAAATGTTATAAAAATAATTGATATGTTATTACTATAACAACAGGATTAATTATTGAATTTCTACTTAATAATAATTAACATCAGTATTGTCGCTAAATATTACAGTATAAATCTTTTTATTATATGCTTTTATTTCTAGCTATTTATGTATGTGTGCGCGTTTTATTCTAATTAATTTCACTAAAATAATATATTATTGCTTAATTTCTTCATTATATCCAACAAATATCACAACATTTTCTGCCATCTATATTTGAATACATATAAACAACGTGGACAACAGCGTGCAAAATCGTGTCCTGTGCAGTTCATTCTTTCTGTACTTGTGAACTCTTTTATCTGTGTGTAATACTAGAATAATTTCCGCCGGCAGCTTTTATTACAAAACAAAGCCCTACTCCTAGATAAATGTATGTATGTGTTCCCCTTAACTTTATTTATAGTGATAATTGAACTAATTCTATTAAATTTAATTGAATATTTTGATTGCTTCAAATTGATATAAAATTCAATTTCAAATAATTTGATCTATTAGTAGTATAATAATCATCAAATTGACAACAATTAAGTTTCATTTACCAACAACACGAAAACGGGAAGACCATAAAGAGACGCAAACCAATAAAAAATCAACCAATCAATCAATTAATCAAACAAATAAACCAAATCAATGGATGGATATCACTGAATGAATATAATAATTTGTCTATCTCCAATCTCTGATGCCTATATCATAACAATAATGCATCATCAAAATCGTCTTCTTTAAGTGCTAGCGGCACTTGCACTCTACCCTGGGTACCTCTACGTCGTTGAGGTGATATTGGTGGACTTCCTTGTGGTGTGGATGGTGCTGTTAGATTACCACGAGAACAACATGATAAGTCGGTACGGCTATTAGAACGAGATGGTGGTGCAGAACCTACATTATATATGTATATGTACAGTGAATGCTTATTGAAATGAATATTTCAGGTACAGTTAATACAATATAAAAAGGGTATTATATGGATGTGATAATAAGTTGTGTCAGCTAAAACAAAGCCCCATCAGTGACTAGAAAAGGATGAATTTTTACATGAAAGGCTTTCATTCATCTGAACTTTACAGTTGACAAGTTTATTGTCGTCAAGTTTGTTGATGGTAAAAATTTCTTGAAAATAAAAATTGTCGTTTGACTTTACGGTCGCCAATTTTCTTTTCGACAATTTATTGTTAATTACATTAATAAATGCCAACCCAAAATAAAGAAATATATCTATTTAAAATAGATCTATCTCAGATTTTAATATTTATCCTTATAGTAGATTAGCACAGTAGTTAAAATATAATATTCGTTACTAGATAAACAAAGATTTTCAAAGCTAATTTTCACAATAGTTTATTAAATATAAACATAAATATCAGCTGTTCGTTTGGAAATTAAAATTAAAATTTTAGTTGGTATACATGAATTTATACAAAATATTACCAAACTTGGCGACAAGTGGCAAGACAAATAGCACAGAACCCATTTTCGAAAAGTCAAAAAAAACTTCATACGAAGTACAATATGTGCGTGCGTAATGCAAAACTTGTCAAAAATTAACTTGCCGACAAGAAAACTTGTCAACTGCAAGGTCCACTTAAAGTGGTACTATGAATCAAAAATATATACCAGCTATACTTCTATTAGTTAAACCAGCTGGACTCGATCTAGGTCTACCAGTACTACTAACACTTGATGTACTTCTGGTACTTGATGTACTTGGACTTCGACGTATTTCCGATTGTGATCGTTGACTGCTACTCGAATATTTTCTAGGTGATTTCTTATTGGCAGCCGATCTAAAAAATCTCTTCACCAATTTTTATCGTAGAGCATATGGAAATGAGCAGCACATTACCTGCACAAACCAGTCGGACATGTTTCACCTAAGGCACATTTTCCTTCACATATACTACGAGATTGCAACAATTCCTCATAGTTGTTTAGCATCAGAGCGCACTGTTCTTGATCTTTATAGATTAGAGCTAAACTGGGATAACGTTCTTTGAGCCTGCGCCGCTCCTATATATGACAAAACAGTTGATATTATGTATGAAATTAATAGCATGATTAATTTATTAATCGTTTTACTTCAGCTAGTCGAGTACATTCAAATTCTTCTAATTGTTGTTGAAATCCTAAATTTGGATTGGCAACATTTCGACCAGCTTTTACAACTTTTAAAGAATCTTTCCAATTCAAATTTGTAACTGACATGATATAGGCTACTGCTACAGTTACACTCCTTGACATTCCTGCTAAGCTAATTAAAAATGAGCAATTCATTAAAACAAATTAAATTAATTTCAATCTAAAACAAAAAATTACCAATGAATTAAAACATTTCCATCCCTTAAACGCGCAGCATGAATGAAATCATTGCACAATGAAAAATACTGGGTTAAATTCTGATCGGGAGTGTCCGATGCCATGACACACAGGTAATGTTTATCCTGGAAAATAAAGAATCGATGGATATTTTATTATACTTGTTACTACACGCCCAACATTCAATATAATAATAATTTATGTGCCATCGTGACCTATGTGGGTGTGTGTGTGAAAATGTTAAATTAAGTGAAAATCGATATATTGTACAAGCTTTTGTTTGCTGCCAAGATTTAATTCCGGAAAAATGTGTAATAAATGAGTGTTTTCTTAAGTAATAGCTAGACCAAGTAGTGAAAGGGAAAAAATAAAATAAAAAAAGAGAAGTAGTTCAATTAAATGAGGTTATACCGCAACTCTCCAACCAAACAATTAATGATTTTATGTTCGAAGTGTTTCTCTAGCATTACTTCAAAATACACAAGGGAACCATAAAATTAATATGGATTTGTAAAAACTATTTCAGAACATTCATCTAGTATATAACCGCATGAAATAAATGAATTTAGGATGGGGAACTGATTTAATATTTATTTATGTACTTTATTTGTTGGTTTGTCACCATGTCATTAATGATATGATATCGATTTAGTTAGGTTAGGTTAAAAATGTTTAAAATATTCCCTCGTCCAATAATAATTTAACAGTTCCAACCTACCCACTAATAAACTAATCAGCGACCAATGCACAACACACAACTATAAGTTTATGATCATAAAAATGAGAAACTGGTGAAAAATTAGTTAGAAATGTCAAGTTGGATAGAAATATTAGTTTAGTATTTCAGGATTATTTACAAAATAGCAAGCACCACACGTCTCACGATAGTGTTATCATATTAAGGAAACCCAAGTGTATACGGGTTCTGTCGTGCGTTTCTCAATTCAACCACTATATATTATGGCGCCATCTCGGCGTGCATGTATTAATTTCGAACAAAGTTTAGTAGCTAAATACAGTTTGTTGCACTATTTTCTCCAATTTTATGATAATTAATAATTATTAATTATTCGAAATAATAAAACTATTGAGGTCTGTAACAATGAAAGAATGGGATACGAAAATTCAAAAATTTTTGGGCATATCTTATAGAAAATTGTAATTTATGACGGCTTGTTCGGTTTGGTTGAGTAATTTAATTTAGGAGTTTATTAAAAAATATTTGAAAATCATCTTTATAGATATTGTATAATTCAGCGATCTCAACTCGGGCGAAGTCGGGTACTTTAGCTATTATTACATATATAACTATACTGTTAAAAGTGTTATAAAAAACTCTGTTTATTTATTTATACTTACTGAGTGTATTCTACGCGCTGTATCATGTATAGCAAGAATATGCGTAATATTGTATTTAGCTAATTGCGATGCATCCTTTGAATCTCGATAGTTTCCAACATAAAGCCCCGGTAGCACCTGCAATGATAAAAATAAAAAATTGATCTAGCTAGCATAAGCTATCGTGATTTGTGCGTCTGTCGTGCGTATATGTATACTATTTAATTTACGAGACAGAACGGAGCTATAAATCCGCAGTGAGCACTTTTAGTTTTTTTATTGTGTATATATATGTATATGTAAAATCAATAAATCCTTTTTAGAAGTAATTAAGGTCAAATTCCTACGAAATTATGGAAATTAACTTGGCCTGGGTCGTTAGTTAAAGTTTTTTGTCTGTCGGCTTGCCACATGGCAAGAAAGACAAAGAGCCGGGGTTTTGTTCTGGTGGACGGGGGTGAAAACTATTTTGGCAGACCTTATAATATAGATCTTATAAGGGTAAATGAGGAAATGCGTGACTTTCAGCTATATATCCGTACATTCACCTCCAATCCAACGTTAATGACTTGCAAAAAACAATATCAGAAAAAAAATTAAGAATTAATGGAGCTTAAATTGATGAAATACAGAATTTCTGGTGAATGGTGGAGGTAGACACAGGATGGTGCTAACACGACTATCATATGTGGTTAACCAAAATGATGATGCTTTCAATTCTCAATTGATGGCTTTTAATCACGTGAGGCAAATTTGTAATCAAATGGCAGACTGACTAAATAATTGATTTGAATGGATGAATTGATAAAAGGATATACCTAAAGTAATCTATGTACACCATATGGTATCGAGTGTATAATCAAAATTCGATTTGCCGTCCACAAATTTCGAATTCTCGATACGATCGACTTTAATAATCAGTGAGCTGATGCTTGTAATCGCTTCTAATTAAATGAATTATTCAATTTAAACGTCGATATTCTCAACCCTATATTCCTGACCTCGGACTCTTAAAATTGGGTTAGGAGAAACGTTGTATGCTCTCCTCTATATACATTATAAAAATATATTAATTCAAAGAATCACACAACAAGTATATAAACACGTACAGTTGCTATCGCTAATTTTTCGATACAAAAATCGGTCAATTCTCTAAACAATGACGAAACTCTTATAAATAGAGCCTACTGGATAAAAATAACAATTGAACTTACTCTGTTCATTCCATTCCCCATGATTTTCACCGCTTGAAACTGGAGGGAAAATAAACACAAACAAACGCACCACGAGGCAAAAAAGGATATATTTCCTACAACCAGATATAGATAGAGAGATAGATACAGGATACAGCAGCGGCATTGGAGGCCCCCCAAGCAGGGGCAAAGAAAAGCGGTGACCACTTTTACCCTCCCACCGAGGAGCGTCGTCTGTGAATTACTGAGTTCTCATGTTACTGGGAAAACACACGTTGGGAGGGAAAACTTGCCCATATATATATGTATAATGACAATGTTGCCAATTGTTATATTTTCGACAGGAGGATTTCGTTTGGATCAAAATGAGATGCCGCGACAGATTTATGAGTAAAGTTTTAGGTCGTGCGTCCTTGTCGGCTCAAATGTTTTGCGGTTAACATTTGAGTTTCCTTTATCAGAAACAAAAAGGAAATCGAAATTTGATGAGGAAACGCCAATTTTTCTTAACTATAATAAAATTTGGCATTTTCTTTCAAGCTTAAGCATGGGGATCGATAGATAATGCATAGAAAAGTTACAATTTTACATCTTATGGTATAGATAGATATTAATGAATGTATTTTTTATGAAATTGATTTGTTGCTGCACTGGATACTTTAAATCAAACTGTCATGTTCCTATAAACAGAATACACACAGACACGCCATCCGTAAAAGTTGTGAGTAAAAGTCTGGTAAATAGGAAAATTTCAGGAAACCATTTAGACTTAAAATAAGAATAAGTAGAATGGTATGACTCCAAAGCCAGAGATTAACTATCAGAACTAAAACATAATATACATATGTATATCTAGCAGTTAGCCAACGCTATTATTCTTCTATGCAGAAGAATTTTTATTTGTAAAATTAGGCTATTTGATTAAACTAGTAAAACTGGGCAGAATTTTAAAGGAAGCTCTTCACTAGTTTCATTGTCACCGTATAATTACTGAAATATGTAGTAGCATATACCAGCAGTAGAAGTAACTTTCAAAAACATATACTTTTGCATAGAAGTCAATATAATCGTCATCGACAGTTTGTTTCATAGCCTGCATAATAGTATTGAAGGTATAACAACATTTTATTATGGAATCATAACGCACTAATTAACGTATACGAATCTGTTGCTGTATTGTTGTCCTTGAACACCTTAAATGCACATTTGTCAATCCTACCAGCTAATTACAATATTATGTTGTTTACAATTAATTAAATTTTTGTGTTTTGAATTACTCTAATTGTGACATTTCAGTTTTTAAAGTGCGTTTATTTGTTATTTGCTCATATATTTACGATTATTTTTAATTAGTAACGTAATAGGCATATAATTTCGGTTTTAGCCTTTAATTAGTTGGTTGGTGATGGAAGCGTTGACAGAAAATATTTATTTTATAAAATGGATTAATACATTTTAATGTATTTTCACAATTATTATGGATTAATTATTAATTATTATTATAATTATTTATGGATTGTGAAATTGTGAATATACTGTAACGATGATTATCAAATTTTATTTTATACTCAACCAGTGCCATCTTTTATTTCTCTTGTGAGATACGATAAATTTACCTTAGGCAAGATTGCAAGAATCAAAATAAGTGTTTTCTAATTCGGTGTCGAAAAGTCCACTTTCCGGCACCCGTTTTAGTCGATTTGAGTGCCGAAAAGTAGAAGTTTTTCGCACGCAATTTAATAACGTATAATAACGTAATTTCGTAGTTTTATTTGTTAGATTATATTAAAATTCATCTTCTAAATTCACTTACTACCACAAAACCTACTTTCAGCAAAAACAAAGCAATTTCTGGATTAAATGGCAGACATAATTAATTTTTTAAATTAATTATTTGTTGATTAAAATTACTTCATTAGAAAAAATAGCGTTGAATACGCGTGTGAAAAACCGATTTTTCGTGCTCACTAATAAAATACTCACTGCTTCGCAGCTCGTGTTTCAAACTCGTTCGCATCAAAAAACAAGCGGTTTTTCACACTTGTTTTCAAATATACTATTTCGTTTTGTTTGTTATGTTACAGTTATAAGTTTTATTTGTTGAAAATTATTTTTTGAAGATTATAGATATGAAAATGTCAAATGGACATTACAACCTAAAATAGGCGTTGCACGGGAAGTTAGCTATTCTCAGTAAATTAAGAAAAAAAATTGAAAAAAGGTTGAAAGTTGTAGATAAAAGTCACTATAGGATCCAAATTACCGCAATTCAGCATAGTCTTCAAGCGAATTTAACCTATTAATTTATTAATTCAATACTTTTAATTTCAAATTTAGAGGTTAACTTTGTTTGAAAATGGTGCCGATTACTGTACTTTGGATTGAATATATAAATAAGAACTTATTTATTAAGTCCTTATTTAGTGATAACTTATTAAGTTATAATATATATAAGTTAGTGAACACCTTTTGGTGTTCACTAATGAAACACTCACTGCTCCGCAGCTCGTGTTTCAAACTCATTCTCACCAAAAAACAAGCGGTTTTTCACACGTGTATTCAACGCTATTTTTTCTAATGAGGTAATTTTAATCAACAAATAATTAATTGCAAAAATTCATTACGTCTGCCATTTAATCCAGAAATTGTTTTGTTTTTGCTGAAAGTAGATTCTGTGGAATTAAGTGAGATTAGAAGATGAATTTGAATATAATTTAACAATTAAAACTACGAAATTACGTTATTATAAGTCATTACATTGAGTGCGAAAATGTTCTACTTTTCGGTATTGAAATTGGCTAGAACGGGTGCCGAAAAGTGTACTTTTCGGCACCGAATTAGAAAAACAAGTTTACTTTATCTTTATGACACTTTTTAAAAGTTTATGTTTTAAAATGTTAAAGCGACATTACTAACATGGCTCCATCTGGTGGACAAAAAACTGGTTTGAAAAACTTTACTAACTAAAATTTGTAGTTAGTAAAGTTTTTCGTATTAAAAAATACTTTTTAAAATATTTTTTGGTCGATACAACCCCTTCTTATGTTACTTATCCATGGAAAAATATGAATAAAACACAAAACACCAACAATTGTACATTATAAATATTTATTTTAACTTAAAGTCGGACTTACAATAAAATAAAATAAGTAAAACGTTCTTCTTTAGTCTTTTTTTTTAAGGAATGTTTAATCGTCAATATAAAATATAATAAATCATTGACTATGTATTTTTAATTGTAAACCTCAAAATAAAACTTTTCTGTTTCGAAATACATATAAAAAGAAAGCTATGTATTAGTGCCCTGCACTGTGTATATAAATGTATATAAAAACACTACTTCGGAATCATTAAGTAGAAACGGATCACAATAATTGAATATAAAAGTAATTGGAATAAAATTTGACACACAAGGCATAGTAGTTACTTGTCATATAGATAAAATAGTTAGATAATTTAATTAAGAATTATTATCTTTTTATCCCTTCTATGTTTCAGTGGGGTGAAAGATCAAAAGTTTCAGTTGTACACATTACAATAATATAAATAGTATAGATTAGATAGAATATGAACTGCCCAACATTGTCTATTTAAAGTCTATCAAAAATAATCTAATTTCTATAGTACATACAACAAGAAAACATTCGATTAATTAGAATCTTAAATATACACATAATAATAATAATAATAATAGTAATAATAGAATTTTAGAGAGAAATAGAATAATGACAGATGGTCAAAAAAGAGAAATATTTTGTTTGTCATAAATACACATGTACGTACATTGAAAGCGATAACGTGCTTATAAAACTTATAGTATATGTAGAATAGAATTAATTATTATCGTCATTCAATTGAAATCTGAATAATCCAATCTTAAATTCAAATACATAATAATAGTTGAAAAGAAATAAATTTTGGAATTTGTAGATTGTGTTTGAAATGATAGCATTTTTACATGTGCCTTGTATTACCAAAATTAATGCCAGATTGATTGGCACCTTTATTTGAACCCATTTGTAATCCAATTATTGTTTGTCCAGCTTTCAATTTTTCCTCGGAGAAAACTCGTTCATTTTTCTCTGCTTCTTTTGGTCCAATACTTGGTTTACCGTAATTACCAGCCTAAATAATAAAATAATTGTATTTTTAATAATAATAAATACTTAAAAAACACTATATTAAACAGTTTCCCACACATTTTTTTGCACGATTCGTTAGATTTCATTCTTATCGTACACCGGTGTGCACTAATCTACACTGTGCAGATAACCGAAGCGGCCAAGCTGTACTCAGAATGCACAAGTACGCGATAAAAACCAAATCTAATATTATCTTTCTACAGACTATAGACAAATTCGGATTTATTACAAGAAATGGGGATTAATGATATCAGTAAAAATAATCAGGATAAAAACACAAAATTAAGTTTAAAATGAAGCAATTAAAATCTTTAAAATACGTGAACTAAGATAATAAATTCGTGACATCAATGTATTTTCAGTTGCCTACATTTTCTAATGAATGGACCGGAAATAATACAATTTATTTGTATATAATCAAAGCTCACTGGGATGATATTAAGAAAATTGCTACCTTTTTAAGTCGACAGGCGAGTTGAATAAAAACTACTGAGGAACTAAACTAGCATAAAAATGTAGCAAAACGTAACATGCATAAAATTAAGGCAAAAAAATAGAACCGGTAAGCAACCAATAGGATTAGAACTGTTTGTGGGATTAGATTGTAATTATCTAGATTAAATCTTAAGCTACGGGTGTCATTACGCCAGCCCAAATTAAAAGTGAATTAACTAATGTTATTTAAAGGATAAAGGATTTAATCAATGTGTTAGTAAAAGTAACTATACGCAAAGTCAAATAAACAAAGAGAATAATTGGGTATGTTTTATTTGTTAGCAGAGGTATGCATTTCTCATCCAATCCACCATACTATAATTGATTGCAGTTATTTTTGATTGATAGAACTTATAGCTTAACAACAACATGCATTTTTTTTGTTTTTCCTATTTTTAAATCTTTAAATTGCTCTCAGCATTTAAGAACTAACTTTTCTGCCTAAACTCTGCAGGCATATCACGACCGAATTCAAATTCTGTCGTTCCCACAAATCGACCGTTTGAAATGTTTCTTGTGCCGGTACGCCCAATTGTCTAGCTGCCTCAAGGAAGGCATTGATGTTTTCCATACATTTAAATGCCATTTTCGTGTTATTGACCTTTTTTACAATCCCTGGTTGAATTGAATTGGCTAATCTATTTGAATCAATAAAACAAAAATTAGCAAATTGTGTAAATAAATGTAATCAAATCTAAAGTTGACCGCATAACTTAGTTTTTTTTTTTTTTGCAAAAATAAATATGTCAGCAAACTGAATTCTGCTATCATCATCATCGTTAATTAAACTAGACATTTTCATTTAATTTATTCATTAAATCAGAAATATTTGCTAATAAATAATAAATCACATTATTATGAATCACAACTTTGATAGATTCACAAGTGATGATGTCATTAAAAACGAAAAAAAAGAAAAAGTGGTCATGGCCTTTATTTGCAGACATGATGAGAAAATAAAATGAAAACATTACTATTTTTAGACATTGAATGAAACACTTATAATCAAAATGACCATAACTGTTGATAACAAAAAATAGCTGGTAGTTCTTTTCAACTTGGCACTCCTAACTAGTTTTTGACCAGTTTCTTATTTCATAATCAGAATCTTATAATTGTGTATTTGTCCATGATTAGTTTGATAGTGAGTAGGTTGAACCCGTTAAATTATTATTGTAATGCCAGAATATTTTTTACGTTTTTAACTTAACTAATAATTCGTAACCATACCATTAATAACATCGCAACAAATCAACAAATAAAATATAAGTATAAATAAAAGTACCAAACCAACGCAGATCTGGCAAATCCTGCAAATGGCTTGTTAATATGTCTACCGACATATTAATGCATTTATTACGCATGCTTCCAACTAATAGTATCTCAGCCCAGCTCAAACTAAAATAAACTAAATAGCACAGACAACATATTTGTCTATGCTAAATAGTTTATTTAGATTACCAACTAGTTGGTTCTAGTAAAAAAAGTAAATTGGAAAGAACTTTCACTGTACTGTACCAGAAAAAAAGAAATAATTCAATCATCAACCAATATACGTACTTGCAAAGTACAATACCATCTTTCAATACTTCATAAAAGTTATCCATATCACCAGCTGTATTCACATTGTCACCAGTGACTTGATTTAACCATTCTAAACATTCGCTGGCCAATTCTTCGTTGTACTTGGCGTTAACCTTCAAACAAACAAAAAAAAAAAGGAAATTAATATTAAAGATGCTGAATTATTATTTCAAACTTGGCTGTAACCTTTCGATTAATTTCTCAAACAATTGAGATAGGAGAGAGAGAGAGAAATTGAAGAACATATTGGTATAAAAATCGATTACATCATTCATTAAATATTCTTTTTTTTTTGACAGTTAAAAAGACCAACCGACAATTTGTCTTGACCTTTGTACTAGTCGTCGTACTATGGTGAACGAAGGTTTACGAAAAAAGGAAAAAAAAGAAGAACCGCGACTTGCGACCTTAAATTTAGAAACTTTTATACAGGGTGACACATCATTTCGGAAACTAGCAAAGTTAGAAGGAAGATTAAAGATCTCCAGTTGGTGGGTTGCGTTCGAAACGCCTTTTGGATTTGTAACAAATTCGTAGCTTACTAAACAAAAGACAAACAATTTTTCTCTATTTCTTCTAATGGTGATCTGGCGCCGTTATTCTTGATTTTACAAAAAAACAGTGTAAATCGGAAAGTTGTAGAATATTATCTACTTAAAAAATAACTAAATTGCATTTCAGATGTCAACCATCATTTTTAAGATAGGACATATTTTGTTTTTGTTTTTTTTTTAACGGATACTATAGTTGGCTATGGCTTTATAACTATGTAAAACTTGATACAAATACATAGTTATTTAGTATTAAAGCTAAAATAGATTACTTTTACTCTTATTTATAAGAGTAAAAGTTAATAACTAATAATATAATAACTTAACCAACCAAACCATGGCTAACTAATAGAATAAAATTCAAATAAAACCGAAAACATTGCCATATCTGGAAAAGATTTTAATTTATGATATGAAATTGGATATCATTACAAAGCCCTAAAATGATGCAATTCGATGAGGCCATAGCAAACTATGGTTTCCACTAAAAAGAAAGACACTTTTATGTTTTATCCTGAAAATGACAGTTGACATATAAAATTGGTTTACGTCACCTTTTCAGGCAGATAATATCCTACAACGTTTATCTTTTTATTTTATTATTATATAAAAGATAACGCCATCAGATCGATTCGGAGAAATCGACAAAATCTGATTTGTTACAAAATGTGTATCTACAGTTAAATGCACAAATATGTGATCTTACGTCATACCTAGTGATAAAAAGTATACCAACATTATAACTATGATTTAGAGCAGTTTGTTTATATCAGATCAACGTAAAATTTGACGTGTTCAAATTGGTACATTGAAATGCAGAACTGTTTAATTTCTTTATTTTTGCTATATTCGCAATTTTTTTTTCAAATCAACACACAAATCAATCAACAGATTTGATTTGATTTTTAATTAAAATTAGTAGCCTACACTACCAGAAAGAAAAGCCTGTCTACCAGGCTTTTCTAGTGAATAGATACATATATATATTAAAATTAGTGATAGAAGCATTTCAATTGAAAATATAGTTGTCTTTGTTTTATACCCATAAAAAGCAAGAGAACAACTCACCAGTCTTGTCAGTTGAATACGTTAAACACTTCAAATTAAAAGAATTAAACTAAATATTTGTTTTCTTCTCCTCTATACTTACGATATATTAATTATTTTTGAATAAATCGTAAACAATTGTATTTATTATTTAAGACAATTCCAAAAATAATGTTGAAAACGTTGCACAAAAATGATGAATTAATTACTGCGACATAAGATCAAATCCTATTGGGTTTTTTTGTATATGTATAGAACACTCCAATGATCCCTTTATGTATCACCCCCCCCCCCTTATTGTGTCATAGGAAATATGCCTTATATTATACGTATTAATATTTAATCTGCTACTGACTACAGATTAAATGGGGGAGTTTTTTGTTCTCACGACACCACCACCATCATCTATCAATTATAATGCTATTATTTAACCATGGACTGTTCGTTCATGGTCTACTGAATTCTCAAACAGCATGCAGGAGTAATTAATTAATCGCTCCTCGCAGTTTGTAATATAATTCGAAAATCGGAAAGGTGGAAAGGTCATTTGATAACTATCTAGAGAAGCTCAAGAAAAAAAAAGGGTAAATATGTACATAAGTAAAAAGGGGCGATAATACGCATTAGTATGTGGAAAAAACAAACAAAAAGTGAGGAGGGGCGGCGATAAATTGAATGAATTTTTTCACCAAAATAAAAACAAAAGAAACCGTACAAGGATTCTATTTCTTTTATTATCGTCTACTAGTTTTATTAGCCTAGACCTCTAGTCGACCCTATTTTAAGTTAATAAAACTGCGCAGAGATATACAGCGTCTAATCTATGCGCAATATAGATTTAGCATGCGATACAGCAGTTCACGAAAAAATCCGAAGAAGATTTGACAGTTCCACGATTAGTTTTCAGTTTTCTAACTACAAATTTAATGTGACAGTTTAATTTAAAATCAATAATTTTAATCCTATCTAAAAATAAATTATAAACTCCATAAAATTCCACTATATAGTATGTAAAATGTTAATTGGTCATTAGAATTAGCATTCAATGTAATGACACATCATCTGTCTCTTTCTATTTATAAAAAATTCAATGCATAAATATGTGCATACTACATACATGCATAAATAAAAAAAAAAAAAAAACTGGAAATTAATGAAATTCAGATTCAGAAAGTAAAAAAAAAAGAAAAAAAATTAAATGAAGAGAAAAATGTAAGACTAGAACGAGGCCAAGGCTCGCTGGATTTGTCAATTTTGCAAACATATCACAGTTCAGTTGTTATTTTGTTTTATTACAGCATTTTGTTTATAATGAATCTATATGTATTATGTACATACTGATACGTAAACATATGTTACCTTGTTACATGCGTATGTGCTCATATGCTATATATAATTATTCCATATACGTAATTTTCTCACTCAAATTTATCGATATTTTCCATAGTTATAGAGAGAACAAGGCTTTCTTCATACATACATACATAGAAAAAGTAACATTTTTTTGCTTTAGCTCTGCTGATAAGATAACAAACTGTCAACAGTGATACGAAGTACACACTAGTAAATACCGCAATATACAGGATGGCAACTTACTAGCGCTTTCCTATTTAACTTTTTTACTCGTAAAGTCAGACCGAAAATTAAATTAGAAAAGTTGACTACGATTTCGTAGTCAACTTCGTCGATAAAACTCGATGCCACATTCAACTTTGACATGTGTCACTGAGATATGTGAAAAATGTATTTTTTCTAAATTTCAAACATTCTGCAAACTAGTGGCTGTAAAAAAAAATCCATTCAGGGCATTTTTGCAACAAATTGAATATTTTTTTCATAGCCTACTTAGTTTTGAAACTATGATTCAGACTTGAGTGTTTTGTTTGACGGTCTATAGTTGGCTATGGAATCATTAAACTGTATTTTTTTCTTCTGACAATTACCAAGTGTTTTTATAAGTGCCCAGTGACAAACCTGTCACTGAGTGCATTTATTTTCATTTATAACTTCAAAAATATCGAAAAGTTCAATATGTTTGTAGGAAACTCCAGTTGGTTATGAAAACTAGCATTAGGGCTTTTGTCTTGAAGGAAATTGATCGAAAATATCCTATAAAATTCAGTCCTAATTCAGTTAAATAGCTAGTTTCTTAAAGAGTCACACGTACAAAGAGTGATGGCAGACACCCTATAGTTTATAGGCCTGTGCATATTTAATTTAATTATTTTTTATTTATAGAGTGGTACTAAACAAATATGACACTTTATTATAGCGAAAATATAATGTCATTGAGGTCGTCCGCATGTATATATATGGTGAGTATACGACGACATTACATAAACTGTCTTTTTTTAGATGCTTATTTAATTGACAAATAAAACTTTTATTATTATCATTATTATTATTATTACTAACGTATTTATGACGAATGATAATTTGTATTGCGAGAAACGAATATGTATTGGTATTTTAGTGAATTGTTTATTCAATCGTTGCGACATTGCTTAGCAAACAAATGTGTAAAAGGTTTAACGACATTTTCTTGTTCTCAGACAATTTCATGATTGATAATTGGGGTTTTCTTATTTCCTTTTTATCGATCGACACATCATTTCAATAAACCAAATATACAAATAGTGTTTAATAAAATAAAATAGTTTATATAATAAAAAAAATATACAAACGTGAAGTTTACGTAAGTTCTTCGAACTATTGGTGCAAATATCTTTCAACTGCACCTTTCATAATTGGACGCTATTTCCACCATAAGTCGATTTGATTAGTAACTAAATTTATTTTAATTAGTACGATCTGAATTAAAGCCACATAATACCTAGTCCAAACAATGATTATCATGTTAAAAATGATAATTTCCGAACTATCTGATACAAAAAAAAGCTAATATTTACATTACACTACTAATGGCGGAAAACTCCAATGTCCATTACCAATACATTACTATTAGGAAAAAGCTATATCCACCAGTGGTTTGTTCATTCGTCAATTAATAAATAAACCTTTCTAATCCTAGCATCGATTAGAGATAAAAATTATAAGGAGGAAACTTATAGTAGCCGCAGGAACCATCTGTTTTTGTTGTTATATTCAAAAATCACTTTCAACTTTCAATGTGAGAATAACGTTATAGATTAGAAGTACCATATGGTAACCATGACCGCAAATAACCCAATATCTAGTTGTAATGCAATGATATATGTATAGATAGTGGTACGTATTCCATTTATGGACGTCATTTCGTTAAAAAATATACCTACTATAGCCACTCCAACCAATCTAATAAAGACAAAAAACCGGTCAATAAAAAGCATCTGTTTTTATCTCTTATTTGGATGAAAAAAAAAAAAAAAACTGAGACTGATATGAACATTTTGGTACAAGAATTTGGTGTTTCTATAAAAAAAAGAAGGCCAACACCAAACTAATACATAGCCTCAACACAGCCTGTTTGACCGTTGTTTTGTAGAAGGTCAATTTATTAGTTATGAAAAATAAAGCCAAAATAACATCTGGCTTCATTTATAAATTGATTCAATTTAATTATTATTATTATTATTATTAGAGGCAATTGGATGGAATACTACGATCTTTTGCGTACTCCCATTTTTGGAGAAATGCAATAAATCATCTTTTATTATTAAAATCATTATTTTGTTGATGACATTTCAGTACATAACACTCATGCATTTCAAAGCTATATTCACAGAAATGATCTTATACGCATGCGTTTATGTGACTTTAATAGAAAAATATATTAATGCGCATGCTTATAAGATAAGTTTTTAGCAGAATCCTATTAAATGAACTTAAAGCTTATACAAATCTGATCAGAAAATTTAGATTAATTATAAATATACTCGAATTTATGTCTGTTACCTCGAACGCTTTACTTCATGTACTTATGTAAAGTATAAGTAAACTGAAAATTTATCTCGCGCGCATGCGCACTATTCCTTTTGGCTTTGACTTGGATAATGCTTAATTTGAAATTATATTTAGTATGAAAGTAGAACGATTTTTTGCTAATCTTTCATAGTTTGATGACACAGTTAACTTAGATAAATATGAGTTTATGTCAATATTAACATCGTTACTACGAGTCTACCTCTTAGAGTTTCCATAGAATATTTAAATAAGTTAATGTTGCACAGATGACATTTAACCCAATTTCTATGTATACATATATACATATAACAATTAAGAACACAGAATGCAGCCGTATAGTGTGTTCTACTGGTTTTGTTACGCCTCTGTTTCAATATACATACATACGGTACATAGTATATCAATATGCATACTACGGCAGTAAATATAATATTTTTGCGGTCATGCTGATATCAGCATGCACGATTTCCTATTTTTTAGTGCTACTTTCATTGAACTTTGATCTATTCAAATAATAATAATAATAATAATATTAACTATGTATAACAAAAAAGATTCAGATATTATAGTAGACAAATATGTACGTCTATATTCATATCTAAAATATAAAAATGAAATAGGAACGGAAATTAAAAATTTTTTGGCGATTGACGAGGCATTTTTAGATTAGAATCGAAGTAGAACATACGACCACTGGTGGAAAGTGTCCCCGTATGCGGTAATCAAACAAAGCCCTATTGGAACGAGGATGGGGCAAGGAATATAGGTCAAATTACGAAAATCGATAAATTTTCGCCATGTGTAACTGTCGAGTTCATATTTAAGTTAAAATCTGTTTGCACTCTGCTTTGTATCAGAATTCAAACATTGTTGAAGTAATGTATAAAAATAACTATTAAGTAATATATAATTTTTGATAATTAGTTGCGTAATTAAACAGCTAATTACATTGGCTAAAATATAAGTGAAAATTTCCTGTTTTTTTTAAACTTCAAAAACATACCTAAATATAATAGATGGGAAATACATGAATAATATGCCCGTAGCTAGTACTACCTATTGGTAGTACCATTATAGGTGCATATAGTACTAACGTACTATCTATATGTATAGTAAAAAGCAACAGGTTGTAATCGACATAATTAATAATTCATAATAATAACAATAAATTAACATGCGCTGGATATCGTTGCATGCATATACTAGAATGGTACCATTGTATACCTCTACATTTTAATATCATCGTGTACGTAGATACCATAACAGTACGATATCCTTCTGACAAACTAATAATCTATTAGACGGAATGTGTTGCAATAATTATAATTTTCATTCCTGATTGAATGCATTCGTTTCAATACAGAAAAAATGAATGCCCCACAATTTGATTTCCTCCAAATGGTTCCTATATAGTACAGGCAGGTACTTAAACGAATAAAAAATTTTAAATGCAAATTTATTCAATCCTCGAACCTTCGATTATCATTAGTATACTCACATACCTACGTAGGTACTATGTATGTAGTAATGTATAGATAGATAGAAGTACCACTATCTATACTAGAAGAAGCAGAAATCCGTCGCGGAGTCACCACCAACCAAACCCACACGAACGAATTCATAAGGTAAAAATGTATTAAAAAAGTAAAAGAAAAAAAAAACAATGCCGACCCACCCATTGGAATGAGGTAAGCCGTATCTCAGTACGACTATAGTGTGAGTTGAGTGGTATGTGTGATTTTGTATAGGTACTTTAAATTTAAAACCCTATTTGTTTTCGATTTTTATCTAATATTATTTATTTGTATAGATGAAATAAAATAATGAAGTACGACAAAGGTAGGTACTTTCAGGGTACTAAAATAAAATTCAGTACCAGAATAATGTAGGTACTCGAATGAACAAATTGCTGCCTAAATTATTCAGTGAAAATAATGGAGATATTCCGCTCGAAAAATCTACCTTTACTGTATAGTACTTACAGTGTAGGTACTGGAATTCTGTCAGTCCAAGAAAAGCAACTTAAGCTTAGTACGTAGTACTGATTTCAATATAAAGCCCTAATCGCCACATCTACTTTAAAATAAGTAGTACTTATAGGGTACATATAGGTATATTAATACCCAAAAGTAAATTGATTCATACAATTTTGATTATAGCCACTCATGGTAGTACATATTTTAAAAGAACGAACGGAACTAGTATTCCGAATTGATCCGAAATAAATTAATCAACGAAGAATCGTAAATCGTACAGTGACCAACACCTTTCTGTCAATAATAAAATTTAAAAAAAATAAAAAAATTACTTTTCGTTGAGCTTCAGCAGCAAATCCACTCTTTGCAGCCCTATTACTTGCCATTTCTTCTCTTTTTTTTTTGTGGTTTTTTGAACCGGTTTTCTGATAGGATAAGTATTACTTTTTGAACAATTTCTTCTTCGTCGTCGTCTTCACGTTTTGGTACTACCCTACCACTATACAGCTAGCGAATTAAACAACTTTACTCTCACATAGACGATTTTCAACTGAAAGAAAAATAATAACGTCTATTTTATGGACCTTGTTTGGTATTCTCCTTTTCAGTTCGTCCCTGCCCCGCCAATACCCTCAGCTGCCTACCAATCAAATTGCGGCAGCAGCAGCAACGGCAGCACACGTTGAATCCTCCGGTCCGTTCATTCATCGTCCAACCCTTTTCTTTACTTTTGCGATGCGCATTTGATTACAATATAGGTCTAGAGCGTATAGAAAATGTATACGAGGATAAAATAAAAAATTGAATTTTAAGAAAACAAATGTGTACAATTTAAATCAATAGGATGCGGTCCTACGTCACAGTTATTAAATCAAAATTTTTGTACAACGTTCTTAACATTATGTTTGGAATTGTATTGATATTTTAATCGATTTTATTTGGAATTTTTCAGTTATGATAATTGTTTTCATTAATAAATACAATTGTAGAAGTTTTATTCAAAAATGATTAATATCGTAAGTATAGATGAAGATAAACAAATATTTAGTTCAATTCTTTTAATTCGATATGTTTAATTTATTCAACTGACAAAACTGCTGAGTTTTTATCTCGCTTTTTATGTGTCTTCAACAGAGACAACTACACTTTCAATTGAAACGCTACTGTAATTATTGTTTAATTGAAAAATCAAATCAAATCTATCAAGAGATAATAGCAAAAATAAAAAGATTAAGTGGTTCGAACTAAATGAAGTAAGTAAAATTGATTCATATTATTAAATATTAAACAATTCCTGGAACAACCAAGAAAAAAAATATTTACTCTGCTAGCGCTGCATTTCAATGTACCAATCTAAACAAATCAAATTTTACATTGATTGATTTGAAAACAAAAATTTCTCTAAATCATAGTTATAATGTTGGTATACCATTTTTCACTAAATATGACGTAAGATCACTTCTTATTGCTTTAAATTGTACAATTTAATATACCTACCTTCATGCTATTTACCAATGGACCCTTATATTGAATGCTGCGGGCTCGTTGAATTGAAACAGTAAAATCGTTAAAAACAGATCGTTAGTTTGAAAAAGTTTCCTTGTATATTTCAACTACATGTATAGTATTTTCGATCAGATAATGACCATAGCAGTTACAGGACGGCACCAGATAAAATAATTCACGAATTATATGTAATATTTTTTTACAAGTCATCTTGGTTAATGTTAACCAATTCATTTTGTTACAATTAACTTAATTCACTTATTTTCAGCTCAAAATTGTGACTTAATTTTTTAATAATAATACAACGCCTAATGAAGACCTTCAGACGATATTAAACAATATTATTTTCTTTATTGACAACAATTTAACTATTTTATTCGCTTAGTGTGTAAATCGAACAGTTTCCATGGCAACAGAAAAATCACATTATGTCATAGCGAAGTATTCAACAGTTTCCATAGCAGCATTGTATCATCCAGATTCAGTTTTTTAAGCAAAAAAAAAAATTGCCGTAATTTTCATCAATTTCTGTTCAACAAAAAATGGATTATCTCGGACTTGGCGATAATGATTTCGATTCAGATGATAGTTTTTTTAACGATCCGAAATTGGTTCGGCGTCAAAAGGCAAAATCGGAGACAGCAAAAAAAGATGATAAGTCAATTAAAGATATCTTTGGATTCGAGGAATCGGAAAAACAAACCGCTGCTCCAACTAGTACATTACCAACAACGCCAGCAGCAATAGAAACAGAAACACCAGCAACAGGTGGTACTGCCAAAACAAAAGTAATACCATCACAATCTCTTTGAAAACTACATATTGTTTCTAAGATACTGTTAATTTTCAGGTTCGATTTAATGTTGATGAAACTCAAGTAGATTCAAAAACATCCCCTAGTACTAGCAAAAGTAGTGCTGCAGGTGCAGATTGGTTGGGACTGGGTTCATCCGCGGTAGAAACAGAAAAAGATCCCGCATCAACGACATCGATTATTAAAACTCCATCAAAACCAGTCAATAATCTATTCGATGACGTACTGCCTCGAAATGTGGAACAAAGAAAAGCGATATCTTTCGATGACATTTTAAAAGACAGTAAAGTTCAAAGGGGTACCAATTTGGAACGGGCTGCTTCACAACAGATCGGACCTAGATCATTAGAAACGGACACGTTAAGGAATACAGGTGGCGGCAGACGAGGGCGACGAGGATCTGGTACTGGAGTTGGAGTGCCTGATTTACTTGGATTGTTTGGATCTGGTACATCAGTTGAAGAGCATTCTAAAACTACTGGCGAACAAGTGAATAAGCAACAAAAAATAGAACAGGAAAAAATAGTTGAGCAATCATCAATTCAGCAAAGTAAATCCAAATAAATCAATAATCAATAAATATCAAATAAATTCTGTTCATATTTGTTTGAATTTAACAAATTTAAATAATTTTTTATTGATATTTGAATATTTATATTGTTTGTTACAACACACAACATATTTGTACTATGAATATTATCTGTTACTAATTTGCATAATTTGAAACACGACAACGCATGCGCGAAATAATATTTTTGACGAAATTAATACCATTTCAAACCTTTCCACTACCTTATAATAAAAATGTAACATGAATGACACGCTCTTGCTCTTTTAGAATTCACATTTGATTAAATGCAATTATTATGAACATGACAAGTTTTATTAATGTTCTCAGATGTGCCTGGTTGGCTTGGACAAAGCTCATTAAATAAATCGGACACGAAAATTAATTCATCAAGAAAAACAGCTGACATTGATGATACAAAATCATTGCTTACTGCAGAAGACACCATGAAAACTCCACAACAATCAAATACAATCATTACGAATAATAATACCATGTCAAATTTACAAACACAAGAATCCTTTCTGCTACTTTCAATGCAATTGAAGAACTACGAAGGAAATCTTACAGATATTAAGAAACAACAGGAGATGATTTTAAAGAAACAAGAGCATCAATTTGATATGTTTTTGAATAAATATGTGGAAAAACAGAAAAGTATCGAATTGGAAATGTTAAATCAACAAGAAAGAATTAATAATTATATCAGGAAATTTGGTACTGTTAATACTGGTGTAGAATATGTTGCCTTGGAAGCAGAAACCACAACCGATACGAATATACTAGAAGAGAAGATCGTTAAAAATCTGAAACAGAGACACGAGGAGGAATTCTTTCTGATGGAAGAATCATATAAGTAAAATTTACTAGATAAATAAATTCTTGGTTTACTAACGTTATTTCTTTTAGGAAACAAATCTCCTTACTAGAGAAATCCGCTGAACAACTCGAACAAAGGCTAAACGATGATCTACAAAATGTTCGACAATCACACGATGACAAAGTTAACATAATGAAAACTCAACACAACGAAGAGATTGAATTCTGGAAGGAAAGATTCCAAAATATCGAAAAACACCACACCGAAGAATGCCATCAATTGAAAACAAATCATGCTAGAATGATTGATGAAATCGAAACAGAATTCCTGGAACAAATTGAACGAATTAAAGAACAACGAATCAGAGAAAATGATTTATTGCATTCAACTAGTAGTACGGAATTTGCCCAGAAATTGACAACGGGTATTGAGCGTTTAGGCAGAAATGAAGAAATATTGGAGAAATTACAAGAAAAAGTTTATACTGATTATAATATTTTAAGTGTTGCTCGAGAACGAACACTAGAGAATAAAGAAAAAGAGATTCAGAGTAGGTACGTTGTAAATTATGATGAATATATTAATTATTTGTTACTTGTTATTTATAAGTGATGCGAACATCTTTGGAAAAATGCCGAGAACAAGCGGAAAAAGACCGTTCTCAACTATTCACATTGATTCGTACGCTCGAAGGCAAATTGTCGGAGCAAATGCAAAATTCACAAGAGGAACGATGGGCAATGCAACAAGCTGCAGCTACATTAGCTGCACGATCGGTTGCATTCGATAGGGAAGTCGAATTTAGTCGAGCGTCAATTAACAGGGAACGGGAACAGCTGAAAGTAATTAACATCCCACCCCTAAATTTATTTCTAATCTTATCAACTATACTTTTTAGACCCTAAAAGACACACTTCTTGCCGAACAGGAACGCATCACATTGGAACTGACTGAAGAAAAATTAAAATTAACAGCTGAGAAATCGAGACAGGATGTTAGCGCTAAACTACTAAATAATTACGAAATAGAAAAAATGAAAACGGAAGCTGAAACGGCAATACAAGTGGCAAAAGAATTAACAGAAAAATTGACGAATGAGAGAAGTTTTGTTTTGAAACAGAAAAATGAGTTGGAAAACTATCGAAGAACATTGATGGAAAAGGAAAGACAATTACTTGAACGAGAAGATGAAATTGAACAGTCACAACAGAATGTGCATCGACAAATTGAAACTGATAGAAAAATGATGCAGGAAACTAAATTCCTTGAGAATAGGTAGGCACCTACTCTGGAAAGTATTTCGATATTAGAATTTTCAAGCAATTGTTGTTGTAGATATAAAGAGAAACTAGCAGACCTTCAACAACAAACGTTCACATTATCGTCACGTGAAAAGAAATTAGCCGAAGAAAAACTAATGTTATCTAAGGAACGACTCGCCCTGTATACAACGTTAAAAACAACACAAAATAGTGGCAAGAAATGTATGCTATGTCAAGCTGAAGGGAGAGACAATATCAGTACAAATATAGATTTTAATAGTAGTCGTTCGGTAAGGGTTTTGTGTATATTTTTATCATAATTTTCAAGGAAAAGGTGTAGTAAATGCCTGTTCGTTTTATTTTTAAAATGTAACTTTTCCAGGGAGCAGCAGCGGATACGGACTTTTTACGGTATAAAATTGAAACTGTTTTAGATGATGATGAAAGAGCAGGAAGTGAAGTGAGTAAAGAGGAGAGTAGTAGCAGACATATTTTATCGAAAAATTAAGCTAAAATGTGTATACATCAAGGGTGCAGTATAATAGAGTGTATACAATCTAAAGTGAGTGTTGCCCAATATTTTTAAATAGAAAATAGTTGTGTGATATCGTGTTTTTTACATTTACTTTACTAGTAACGTAAAAGTAAAAGCGGGATTCTGTTATCCATCTACTTCTAATATACAATTTAAAGCAATAAGATTGATCTTACGTCACATTTATTAAATAATATTAAGTAATAATTTTTGGGCAACGATGTCTACATTCTTTTTGAATTGTATTGGTATTTTAATCGATTTTATTTAGAATTTTTCAATTACGGTCATAATTTTAAACAATAAATACAATTTTTGGAGATTTATTCAAAAACGATTAATATATCGTAAGTATAGACAAAGATAAACAAATATTTACTTTAATTCTTTTAATTCGATATGTTTAACGTACTGACAAGACTGGTGAGTTTTTTACTCGCTTTTTATATGTGTACAACAGAGGCAACTATACTTTCAATTAAAACGCTATTAAAATTACTTTAAATTGAAAAATCAAGTCAAATCTGTCATGAACATAGCGAAAATAACGAAACTAAACAGTTCTACGGAATTATGTAAGTGTAATGTTATTGAATATTAAACAAGTCTTGAAAGACCAAGAAAAAATATTTACTTTGCTAGCGCTGCATTTCAATACCAATTTGAACACTTTAAATGTTAGATTAATTTAATACAAATAAATTTCTCTAAATCGTAGCTATTATGTTGGTATACTATTTTTCACGAAGTGTGACATAAGATCATAACCTTACACATTTAAATGTATACCTATGGCTTGGTCAATGACTCGACCAACTAACGCATGTTTGAAAATAGCACGTCAATAAAGTGTTACACAATTTTTTAATTTCTCGTTACCAAATACTATACGGAACTGAACTTAGCAATACCTAGTGAAATAAATTAAATTAATATTACTGCATACTATTCAATTTAGATTGTATATACTATATACAATATGCTTGTGTCTTGCACAATAAGCATTCTTTTTGAGAAAATTACAACTACTTAAACATAGTTTTATATTAAATAATTTTATTTAACAAATATAAGAAACCGATTGAAAATTATTAATTAATATTAACTTACAAAAAGCAATAAAATTGTTGCTTAGCATATACATATACGTACATATAATAAGTATAATTAACTTATTTCGAAAAGCCTTATAGTTTTAATTAAGTATTTTTTGTTACATTTGATCATTTCATTTTTTTATACATTGTATCCAGTTCGACAGCAAAAAACGAAAAATCAGCTTTAAATGTATAATTTGCTCTCGGACTATCATATTATTATTATTATGAAAGTATTATTTAAGCGATCTACATTTAATATTGCTATACGTTTTTGTTATATAGAAATTAAAATCACCACAGACTATATTATTATTATTATTACTACTGCTTTGTCGTGAAAATCACAATATGATTTCTACTGATGACAGATCTACATGCATTGATACAGGTGCATGTGTGTATGTATTAAGAACTTACGTTTGTTCAGTATTAAATTTAAACATCTTGCACATTTTTTTGCATTTGATTATCTCAATTTTAACTATAAATAAATTAAATTTATATTTAATTTAATTATATTTAAATATTAATTATATTATATTTAATATATATTTATATATATTTAAAATAAATAAATTAAAAGCAAAAAAATATGTGTGTATCTAAAAGATTGGCTTACGTACGTAATTACAACAAAAATAAGCTTCTAATAATTAGATTTACAATAATAATAAAAAACGAGAAAATCGTTTTCAAACCTTCCATTGACTTTGGAAATGTTTGAAAAACAACTGGCACATTTTACAATATAAACTACAAATAAAGCAATTTTTCTTTAGCTTTTTATGAAATTCAATGCGGTTAAAAGATAACGGGAACTATTACTTAGTTGTTACCGCCAAATTTAATAGACTGATGTTTCTATTCCGCTCACAAAATTAATTTCAATTTAAACGAATTAGTAAAGTCTTTAAATTTCCAAAACATTTTTAATAACAATAATTTTTCAGTCAGTTAGTAACTGATAGACGTAGTAGCATTATTGTCCTATGTTATAGTATAGAATACAACAACCTAGAAGGGACACGGAACTGAATATCCATGATTTGAACAGTTGATGACCGTGAGCACATGTAGTTCTTTCAATCATTATTTGAGAGAAATGCGAAATACATACCCTTTGTTTCATTTGAGTAATATTATCGTTCTAGAACTAACTGCGTATGCGCTAAAGGAAAATAATGGTCTTATTTTGGCAAAGCGCAAGCCCAGTTAATTATATAACGGAAATATTAATCTTCTGGAACAAAGCTATTATCAAATTTGCCAAGATTTAGCTTCTTTTTCTTTATATGCAAATTCTCGTCAGTCGCATAAATAAAATCGTTTTGCAAGGTGTACCTTCTCAGTGCCGTTTTCTTCGATTAGCTTATGATGCAGTACTCTATCAGAAATCTAAAGACTTTAGAAATTATTTATACGAAAAAGGAATTTAAACAAATCATATACGTTTTTCTTTTTGTTTCTGAGACAGAGAATAAATCACAACCTCTGAATAAAAGTAGTTTTTAGCTACTACATCAATATATGGGCAGTTAAAATTGCATGCTTGTATGAATGTGTATGTTTACTTGTTTTTAAATAACACAACACGTATTTCATTAATTATGATTATGATTATTATTCCAATAAACTTTAATCCTTGAACCGAACATGAGCGCGTCTCTTATTGGTCGCCTTTTAATGTATTTATGTAGATACCTATAAATAATTAATTAGCGAATAATGAGCATTATATCAATGTCTGTATGTACGTGTGTGTGCCATAAAAAGTCCCATTTATTGGAGAAAAAGATTTAAAGAAAAATAAAATTAACCTTATTTCGTGGCAAAGACAAAGAGATACTTGACAAGCTAAAATAAATAAGAAAAAAAAAATGTGGAAAAGAAAAACACACAAACGATGGCCTTCCTAATTGTTACAGCACGATTTCGAAGAGTTCGCCTGTTGCCTTCTATCAACCATTACTCTATCAATATTTTCTCCTGGCTCGCGTCCAGATGTTTTATCCAAAATAGCTTCGGCTAATTCCTTGAAAGCTCTGTCTATGTTTATATTTGCTTTCGCTGATGTTTCCATAAATGTGATGCCATGTTCTCTGGCAATCTGTGAGATAAAAAAAAGCAAACAAATTAAAATTTCTCTTACGTTTTTATTTATTTACGTTTTTTTTTTGGGGAATTTTTTATTCTATGAGTAATAATAATAATGAGAGACTAATTACCGTTTCCCCTCGTTCCCGGCTGACTGTTCTTTTATCATCCATATCACATTTGTTTCCTAATATCATCTTTTCTACATCCTCATTGGCATGCTGTGTGTATTGAAATAGAATGATGAATATTTAGATGAATAAATGCATACATATATGATCCTAATTTACATTTAAATATGTAATTACCTCATCTATATTCCGCAACCATTTAACTATATTTTCAAAACTTTTTTCATTTGTTATATCGTAAACCAGCATAATGCCCATAGCTCCTCTATAATAGGATGTTGTGATTGTGTGAAATCTTTCTTGACCAGCTGTATCCCATATTTGCAATTTAATCTTTTTACCTCTTAAGTCGATAGTTTTTATTTTGAAATCAATTCCTTAAAACAAACAAATTGAAAATCAAATTGTTTATGGTCATATGAAAAGATTATATTACGATAAGTAAAATCTGCATATAAATTATTAAGTAACTCAAGAATTTATTTATTGTCTCTTAAAAAAGGGGTGTAATATTTTGAATTTTTAACCGAAAATTTTATCATACAATTCAATTACCTATAGTTGATATAAATGTTGTTGTAAAAGCATCGTCACTAAACCTAAATAAGATACAAGTTTTTCCTACTCCCGAATCACCAATTAACAACAATTTAAATAATAAATCGTAAGTTTTCTTTGCCATTTTTATTATAGTAAAATATATATATTTTATAATATAGGAATTTTATTATTTTATTGATTTTGACACTTTGATACTTTAACCTTCAAATGATTCGCTTCTTACGGCGAGCACACATTCATCTTAAATTTTCTATCTTAAATCTCAAAATGAAGATTGCGCAGGCGCTATCTCAATAGACAGAAGTGATAGAACTCAAAACAGAAGACACTGAAGACAGAACAGAAGCAATTTGCTGCTGTTAATCTGTTCTGTTCTGCAAAATTAAACGAAAGAAATCGATTTAATATTTATTTATATTATATTATTATTTTTATTTTATATTTATTTAATATAATATCGATTAAATTTTACTCGATATCATTCATTATATCAAAATCGCCTAGATATGGAATATGGAAGCGAAACGAGCTGCAGACGGTGTTGCCTAATATAAAAATTGAGATATCGCAGTGCCGCAATGCACATTCATGATGAATGATTCATCTGATTCATCATTTTGAGATGTAAGATTCAAAATTTGAGATGAATGTGTGCTCGCCCTTCATAGACTTCTTTTTTTAGTTCATGGCGCCAAATCAAATCAAATTTTATCAAATCAAATCTCTAAAAACTAAAAACTCTAAAAAGTAAAAATAAATATAATAGAATTTATAATAATTTAATTTTTAATTAAAATTTTTTAAAATAAGAATAGTAGAATAGAACTAGTAGAAGTTCTAGGTGCTAGTAGAAGAAAAACTCTTCTTTTTTCTTGTTTTTTTTTAAATATTTTTTATTTTTATTTTTGAATATGTATTGGCACTTTCTGCTTACTATTATTGCAATGTTATCAAATTTACTCAAGTTTACTATCATTTTACTTTTTTTTTTTCTTTCTTCAGATTAGAGATAGTATAGCAGACTAGCAGAGATCTTTTGACATAATCACATAATGTATAATAAAATATAATGTTTTACCTACTGTCGATTCTTGCATTCTTGCCTCATGCCCCGGGGACTATGAGCCGTAATCTAGAACAGGAATGGAAAATCACTGGGAAATGGCCAGTATGGCCACGGACAGATAGACTTTTCCAGTTTCCTAACTTTCCTATGCGAATGGCCATTTCATATTTCATTGATCGTTGCATCCGGCTAGTACAGACAAAAAGCATAGTGATTTTACCGTAATCATTTTTTATATTTTATAAATATAAAAATAAAATTTTTATTATGTGTTATTAATAACTTATTTATAAAATTTAAATTGTTATAATTTTTTCTATTATTATTTATTATTATTATTGATGGTATCGTTCCGTTTTCTTTTCACTTTTGCCATTTACAAATTTGTGGTTGGCCGAAAAGTTTTATGATAAAATAAAACTATAAACATTTGTGATTTGATGCTTTTAATTAAAATGGTTTAATCATTAAAAATTAATTATTAATTATAAACTAATTTTTAATTCAGCAATGAGCTAGTATAGTTAATAATTAATAATTTATCTTAACTTAAATCTTGACGATGATAAACTTTAGAAAAAGGAAGTTTTTTTTAACGATATATATGTATAATATAATATGTATTATTAATTATGTACTATATAATATAATAATATAATTTATATATAGTATTTTATTTTTGAGTTTGCAATTTCATGTTCATATTTTCTTTTCGTCTTCGGGTTTCGGTTGAAAGTTCCTCTTTTCTTTTGGTTTTTTGTGTTTTAATTAAATTTTTAATTTAAGTTTAAATTTTGAAACTTTGCTTCACATTTTATTTTTCACTTTATTTTAATCTGGCAACATTGTGATTGTGTTGAATGAAATGACATTTAATTGACTTTCCCAAGCTAATCCAAACATTTTCTAAACGTTTGTTGTTTTTTTAGTTATTGATTAACTGGGTGTTTTCTTCAAATTAAATATTAAAGAAGGTAAAATATATTTTACATCTTATCCATGTAATATAAATATACCGCAGTAATTATCAGCAGTATTTTTAAAATCGAGTAAAGTGTTAATAGTTAAATTAGATAATGCGTTAACGTTATCATATAAGTTAAAGTAATATATTCGCTTCAAAGAAAGTAAAGGGGTAATCGATTTTTTATTTATTGAACGATAATCTTCGAGGAATGAATTATAAAAATATCTTTGGTTCACCCACGCAATGATTTTTTTTCAGTCCGCTAATTTTGCTTAGTAATTTATTATTACCTTTTATTAAATGGTTAAAAAATTAGTTTTCTTTGCCTGATTGGATAGCAAAACTCGATGATATTTCATATTTAAGATACTTATTTTGCATTTTTTAGGGGTTATCAATCATAATTTTAATTAGTATTAATACTATTTAAAGTATTTATTTATGAGTTGAATTATTTATATTTCATTTTCATTTCACAGGCTGTAAACAGAACGTTCTAGAATTTAGAAGTTTACTATGTCGTATCCGTATAACCAAGGTAAGTACGTACGAATGTTTATAATTTCAATTCTATGAATTCTATTTATGTTGTGTATGAGTCATCGTGCCCTCATTGTATTGTTTCAATGTTGTTTTTTGTTTATTGAGAGTTTACTTAACTGATTTCGCTACTTGTAACTCAATAGCGGAAACATTTATTTTTTTGAAAATATATAAAAAAAATCTTCTCTTTGTTTATCATTATTTTTATTACATTTACATATAATTGATATAATAATACTTTAGGGCCATATGGTGGCCAGCAACCCTACCCACCACCACCTGGTGCCTATCCACAAGGAGGTTACCCTCAAGGTGGTGGATATCCACCACCGCCACCTGGACAAGGTGGTTACATGCCACCGCCGCCACCACAACAAGGAGGCTATCCAAATGCTCCGCAGCCAGGTTTTCAACCGCCACCTTATGGTAACGATGCGTTTGGTAATCCACAAGGTGAAGATATACCATTTAATTCTAATACACCTGGTTGGTTTTTTTTTTTGAAATCTTTTTTTATAGATATTATTAGATTGGCTTGTGTGTTTATTATCTAGTAATTTGCCTGTGTGATGAGAAAGTGCGCTAATAGTTTTGTGTGTAAAGTGGATGACAAGTTTTTTGTCGTCAAGTTTCTTGAAGAAAAAATTCGCCGTTTGGCTTTACAGTCGCCAATTGTCTTTTCGACAGTTTCGATTACGTTAATAAATATAAAAACCAAAAATGAATCCAACCATAAAAATAAACCAAAAGCTAAAATAAAAAAATCTATTTATCTAAAATAGATCTATCTCATATTTTAATGTTTATCCTTATGGTAAATTAACACAGTAGTTAAATTATAAAATTCGTTACTAGATAAACAAAATTTCCAAAGCTAATTTTTACAGCAGTTTATTAAATATAAACATAAATATCAATTCCAATCTCTTGGGAATTAAAATTTTACTTGGTATACATGAATTTATACAAAATATTATCAAACTTGCCGACAAGTGGCAAGAAAAATAGTGCAGCACCTATTTTCGTCAAGTCCAAGCAAACTAACAAGTTTTATTTGAACTTACAACTACAATATGCACATGCGTAATGCGAAACTTGTCAAAAATTAACTTGCTGACAAGTAAAACTTACCAACTGTAAAGGCCACTTAATAATTTGATAATGCGGTAGACCAGCAGTCGGTAGTCCAAGTGGAACTTGGACGTTTTTCGCGCAAGAAAAAAATAATTTCTGCGGTCACTGTGTACTTACACGTATATGGGTATATTTGATATGCGTGAGTATGAAATATCATAGAGTAGGAATACCACAGAAACAGAGACTAGTTTTTTGCCGTAGAATAAATGGAACAGCAATGAGGCAAATTGCTAAACTAATATCTAATTGATCATCTCATCAGCTAACAAACTATTTCACGTTTATATTTTCCGATATTCACACAACAAAACAGAAGGGAACACATGTAGGGTCGTAAAATGAAAAAAAAACCAACCTAGCCTTAACACTGCTACCACTAGTAATTATACTTCTTTCTCTATTAGTATTTTATTTTTTGTTACATTGGACTTCTATTTTTCGTTCTAAATCTGTTGCATGCATGCCTTTCTCTATCTGTAATTTTTGCTACAGAATCATAGTAGCAATTATTAATTATTTGTGTTTGTTATTTCTCACTTCTGTTTTGGTATTTCCATTTAGATTCAATTGTTTTAATTCACGCAATACCTAGTTACAGCCCTTACAATTTAAAAAGAGTAGTTTGAATTTGCCAATTCAAAAAATATATTCCGATTATATGGCATTTAAAATTATTGCAAACTGCCCGTTTAAAATTGACAGGACTATAAACTTTATGCTTTGTTTTGATAATTAACTACATAAAAAAATGTTACAGGTTATGGCGCTTACAATCCAGAAGATGGTGAAGTGAAAGGTTTCGATTTTAATGATCAATCAATTCGTCGTGGCTTTATTCGAAAAGTATATTCAATTCTAATGGTTCAGCTATCAATCACATTGGGTTTTATCAGTTTATTTTGTTTCCATGAACCGACGAAACAATTTGTCCATAGAAATCCAAGTTTATTTATTATCGCTTTTGTCATTGTAATAGCTGCAATGATAACATTGGCATGTTGTGGTGAAGTGAGACGTAAAGCACCAACAAATTATATTGTCCTATTTATATTTACATTGGCGGAAAGTCTCCTGCTTGGCATCACGTCGAGTACATATAAAACTGATGCAGTTCTAATGGCAGTTGGTATAACTGCAGCTGTCTGTTTGGCGCTCACATTATTTGCATTCCAAACCAAATACGATTTTACAATGATGGGTGGTATTTTATTGGTTGCCGTTGTTGTATTATTGATTTTCGGCATTGTTGCCATTTTTGTACGTAGCCGTATATTGAATTTGGTTTATGCCTCATTGGGTGCATTGATTTTCTCGATTTATTTAATTTATGATACGCAAATGATGATGGGTGGCAAACATAAGTACAGCATTTCGCCAGAGGAATATGTCTTCGCTGCTTTGAACTTATACTTGGACATCATCAATATATTTATGTACATTTTGGCTATAATTGGGAATTCCCGAGATTAAGAGTGGATTTTTTTCTTGATAACGCTCTTTGTAGATTGAAAACAAATGGAAGTCGATTATTCTTATTATTTTCTTTGTCTGCAACATATAAATGTGTTATATAAAATATGTAGATCAATATTATTGGTGTTGTTATTATATTTTTTAAATATTCTTGTTATTTTATGATATGCATAGGTATGTAGGTAGACTGGCCCACTATTTGCCAAAATAGGAACTTGTATTACTATTTGTATGTATGTAAAATTGTATTTTAGAAGGAAATCAACACTCATTGACTGATAGATTATTAGATATTGATTTCTTAATTTGGCAAATAGTAGTCAACTTTTAATCTAAAAACAAAACAAAAAGTATTTTTCTAAATATTTAATACGTAAATCTTTAGTTCTTAATCTAAATTTATTACACAAACATATTATCAAAACTGACAATAGTTCTCATTGGATGACTTTGAATCAATATATTTGCATTTTAAAAGAAACAACATCAAAGTTGAATTCAAATGGTGAAATGCATCAGGGATTCTTCACACAAAATTATGTGCATTTTCTTCAATTTTTACTTTACCCAAGTATTGAGTATGCAACCAAAGTTCTCGCTTATTTTCTAACTATGTATGTAATGTAATCTATGCAATTTCGATCGATGATAAAGCTTTATATGTATAATGTTTCTATTCAATCTAGTTGTACCGATACGTTGTAATTTTAGAAAGTGTTAGATTTTTAAGAAAACAAAATCTAATCAAGTAGTTTCTGAATAATCATGATTTAGTTATCTCTGTTTTTTCTTAGAAATTAATACTCACTGAATATTGTTATCGATACAATTCAAAAATCAAAATGACTATTTTGCGTGATAAATCTGTGTCAAAACAAAGCCTACTTGACTAGATTCCTTTCTTAAATACCCCTGTAGTATTTAGCCTAATAAAAATAAGTTTGCTATTAATTTTAATCATCTTATTAAATTCTAATTGATTTTTTTTGCCTCAGAGTAAACTAGGAATAGTATATATAGATAAATTTACCAATAATACTTATTTGCTAATATTAATTATATGTATCATCCATAAATAAATAAATTTTGAAAAACATAAGAAAACACATGTTTGCATTTCTATACACTTAACATAGTCTAATCTCTAACATTGCACCTTTTTTTGTTTTTCACCTGTGTAGTTTTGCACCATCTTTGTCGAAAGCAATAGAAATCCTAGAGAAATCGTAAGCTATCTTTGTTTTGTTGTTTGTGAAAATGTTCAAGTCTATATCGGACTAGAGTGGGAATTTTCGTTTATAGTCATGGCAATAATTGTTTGTTTGATGTTTATTTAGTATTCATTTCGTTCAGGGTGCAATTTATCAAAAAAGTTTAATTTGCTCATATGATTTTTCACTATTACATATATTACAATCAAATTAAATTGAAGATAATTCGTATTAAAAATTGAAACCACAGAACAAACAATTGCTGCTCTACACGTTTCCATCTCTACTAAAAATCTACTCGACAGGTAAATCGGTGTAACTCATGCGCATTTGCATGGGAATATTTTTGATGTCAGTGTTTCAAAGTACCCTCCAAAGGAATTAGAAATTAATTTGAGAAGTACCATCCTTATAGGGTCATTTTAGAATAAATTCTTCGAATTTTGAGAGTTTTGACTGCTTTCTTTGTTAATTCATTTTATAAACGTTGATATTTTTTTTTTGTTTTACGAAATCGTTAAGTGTTTGTTCGATCAAGTGTCCTAGATCCTAGATGTTAAAATAGACGCAAAAAAAATAATAGTAAAAAGAAATTGCAAAATTGTGGAAAAATGAAAAAAATCAAAGATTTGTAAAGATTATTTTTCGAAAAGTAAGTGAATCTTTTGTTAATTTTTAAAATTTGTTTTTGTTGACAGTTTATAGTTGAAACAGATTTATTTTTTTTATAAGACAACTATAATTGGCCTAGGTTTAAACTATGCAAGTACCTATATATGTATGTACTATACAATATAATAGAAGTACCTGAGCCAGGTATAATTAAATTGCTATGAAAAACATAGCCAGCTTTGATTGTAATTAATTATTGAAACAAAAAAAATTACAATGTAAATGGATTTTTAATTAAGTTGCAATTAAAGAACAACAATAAATAAATTTACTTTCATTAATCACTTTTATAGTATGTAAATGAATGTGCCTAATTTTCTATTGTTTAGTTTATTTCAATTTTCAATTATAATTGATAATGAAAGTAGGCAGCAGCTTAATATACGGTTTCGCTGACATGGTATATCTAATTTCACCCAATTTATACATATAGTGGCAATTCAATATCATCCGCCCAGCAATTTATTTAATTTTTTTCGACTAAACAAACGCATATAAAACCTTTAAAATGGGATCGCATATTAAGTAGTATATTAGAAAATTTCTACAATTTAGCAAAGTGGTCGTCATCAGTTTATATTGACATTGGAAATTTTAATTAAATCAATTTTACGACTATATAATTAGCTGCAAAAGAAAATTATTTGGTCAAGTATCATTAAAACTAGTTCTTTTAATTTGATTAACCTTTAAATTATATGTATTGTAAAAAGTAAAAGTCCCAGGTAGGTGGGTAGAGGTACCTACCATGATGGTACCAAGCGGTACCAAGAGAATTGCTTCTACAATGCATAGGTAAGTATACTATACAATATATACATATTTCTCTGTTGGGTTTGTTTTGTGTGTTGGTACTACCAACTTGGCAGGTACTTTGCTACCATGAAATTGTCAATTTACTTTTTTAGTTAGACTTTCTATATTTATATTAGTATTATTTTTATAATTGCCATTTAATTATGTACATATTTTGCATTTTTTCCAATTGCAGTCGTTAACCTTTTCTTAGTAATTGAAAAATTCCAAAAGGTTTGGCAACCCTGTAAATTCTTCCTGGGATTCCTAAACGTCGTGAATCACCCAGGCCTACTACCGGTAGATTAATTATAACGGCATTCATACCTCCATCTACCTACCTAAGTACACCTTTTTGGGTCTTTCTTTTTCAAAGCCTACTCACGTTTCTTTGAGTCACTAGTAAGGAATATTTTATTAAGAAATCAAGTTGCCTTTTTGGCATACATAATAATTATTACTATTATATTAATTAAATTGTTATATTGTACAGTTTGTTTACCTTTGACTAAGCAAATTGCATAATAATACTAATAATGGTAATAAAAAGGGAATGAGGAAATTATAAACGTATCTTTTTTTTCATTAAGTAATTCGTATTTTGATTATTACGTTACGACCCTGATTCTTATGTAACATTTTCAATTGTTATTAATTAAATCGTGCATCTATAGCTGGATTGCCTTGAATGACTGACTCTTAGCTAGCGAATCTTCATAATTTACACTTAATATCTAAAAGTTTCATTTTTTGGAAAAACAGAGCAAAATTCTCAAGCCAAAAAGGATATTATTACATAGCTATGTATTTTCCAAGCAAATGTGTACTATCTATATGCAAATTCTTATCACGCTAATAAATCGTATTGTTTTTACTTTTTATTCTTTAAATAATGATAATTATTATTGTTTGTTTTATTTATTTTTTTTTTTTCAATGTGTAACTAATTAGATAGGTAGTACATATACAGGGTGTTTCACATTCGTATGCAAGTATGGGGATCTCGAAATCGGTAAGAGATACGAGTTCGGTTAAATTGGAGCGAAGTTATTCAATTTTGGACTTACTGAAATGGTGTTTTGAAATTGGAGAAATTCCTAATATTTCTTGAGATAATCGAAAATTTCGATGTTCGTTTTTTGACAATATCTTGAAAACTAATTATCGTGGAGAAATAAAAGTTGCACATTATTAAGGCACTTTTTAAATGACTTTTACCTGACGTCGTTAGCTATTCCACAGGATTTTCATTTTCTTAGATATTGAGTACAACTTTCGATTTTCTTATGGACGCCATCTTGGATTTTCATAGATTTAAAAAGTACATGAATTTTCCATTGCAACCATGTATCACATTTACTAATTTTAGATATCATTTAATACAAATAATAAAAGAAAATCCAATTCATCTCAGTTGCCTTTGGATAATTACTAATGATAGTCGTTACAGTCAATTTGGGTTGCTATGATACGTCAAATTATTTGCTTCTAATATGTTTTCATTATTCAATTATTTTGCATATTAAATTATTTGAATAAAATGTGATTTTCGAATGAACTAAAGTCTGATTTAATTAAAATATTTTATTCATGTCGAAGAAATATGATCCGCACCTTCTGATAATACGTATTTACGTATTATATCCAGAAAAGTTATATTATTCTTTCAATTTTTGCTATTAATTATCCAAAGCCAACTAAGATGAATTAGATTTTGTCTTTATTATTTGTATTAAATAATATCTAAAGTAGTGAATGTGATACATGGTTGCAATGGGAATTGCATCTACTTTTTAGATCTATGAAAATCCAAGATGCGTTCATAAGAATATCGAAAGTTGTACTCAATATCTAAGAAAATTTAAGTTCTGTGGAATATCTGACAACATCCGGTAAAAGCTCTTAAAATAATGCCTTAATAATATATACATTTATTTCTCTAGGATAAATATGTAGTTTTCAAGTTATTGACAAAAAACGAAAGACGAAATTTTCGATTTTTTTCGTTTATCTCCTGAAACTTAAAATTTCTCCAATTTTAAAAAACCATTCTAGTAAGCCCAAAATTGCATAACTTTGCCCCAATTTAAACGACCTCCTATCTCCTACCGTTTCCGAGATCCCCATACTTACATACGAATTTCAAACACGCTGTATATGTATATACCATTCATATACCATCTATTCATGACGATTTCACACGTTTTATTTTTTTGCTTTTTTGTTTTTTTTTTTTTTAATAGATTAATAAGTTCATTCAAATTCAATCACCGCATCGTTTCACACGTGATTATTATTATTATTACTAGGTAAATTACGTCAACTGTAAATTATAACTATATTTTCTGTTTTGATAACTAGAAACATAGTGGAACCAGTCCAAACGGTTTCCTTTCGTAGTATACACTACACAGAATTTTTTGGAAAAATATCTATCGTCGTATCGAACAGGCTCCTAATTTTTCTTCAATTACTAATAATTTTCCATCAATTTTCAGCATTCCAAATTTCAAGAATAACTCTTGGTATTTCATAAATACAAAATTTTCTCAGATTGTTTCCAGAGAATTCTTACATTAATATGGTTAAATTTCTTATTGAATGCTATCCAATATTTGACCCCTCCCCCCACACTTTCTCTAACTTTACTAATAATAAAATCAGTAAAGTCCCATAAAGACAATGGCAGATTGAAAATGATATGTCGATATCTATAGCTGCCATACAATTTAATTTGAATTAATTAATTATGATATACCTAAATACATGTACATATATTGTGACCACCTTGACCGGTTGATATGTGCTCATTAATTTCTCCGTTTGTTCAACCACCGCCTCTTCATCATATTTCATTTCCTCTTTTTTTTCAGCAGCAGCAGCAGCAGCAGGCCTTCAACATCACCACCACATACATATTTTAACAAAATAGCATGATGTCACCAACAGAGAAGAATGATTTGGTAGTTGTTAGCAGTGATGGTAGTAGTGGTGACAGTACTTCTCATAATGGTGGTATGATAGTGGACAATAATATTCCAATTCATCATCAGCAACATCATTTCGTTCTAACGCCTGCCTCTGATGACGGTTTAAATTCCTCATCCTCTACATCTGGACTTAATCCAAAAAATATCAGTAATAATAATAACAATATTTCCAAGAGCCAGTGTTCCAGTTTATCAGACACGGAAAATCCTGCTGTTGAATGGAATGAAGAAGATTTGAATGGTGAAAAGAATTTAAGTAGTAGTACTGCCTTAAACAATAGTAGCAACAACAACAGCAACACGAATAATAACAATAATAATAGTGGCAAGTAAGTGGTACCTTTTGTTTTTTCTTCCCTTGTAGAATAATTTTTATAGCGTAGGTTGAGTTTTATCTGTTGAAAATAAACAATTATTTTATTTTGCGTTGTACTATAAAAATTTAAAACTTGTTATTGTCATAAGTAAATAAATAATAATTAATAGAATTTATGTAGAAAAATACCGAATGTTATGCAGCCTTCGAATGTGGTTTATTTTGTATTTTTCAAAAAAATTTTCTATTCTAGTTTATTGGATCCGAAAAGTCCAGTTGGAATCAATCGCAATTCATGGTTGAGAACAAGTTTAAGACGATCAAGCCCAAAGTACGTACAATTAGTATATATTATTCTAGAAAAAATTACAATTACATCCATGAAATAGAAAATATAGAAATGTAGTTGTTATACAATAATTGCATGCCAATATTGTGTATCTAAGATGGCTATGAAATCCATTAGCTACTTACATATTTATTAAATGTAATGCTAAATTATCATGTCATGTCATGATTCTGCATGATTTCTTGTTACTAATTAAATTTTCTATTAAATTTTTTTCATTTTTTATTCAATGCAATCTTGTTAAAATACCAATTTTTTCATTTCATGAAATTCTTCGAATAGCTGCATCAGTCATATGCTTTAAATTCCAAAGGTATCTTGATTAGTTCTCTGTCTGTGCAAAAAAATGGTTCTGCAATTTTAAGTTATCATGCGATTAAGCCACATGGGAAATGTTGCAGCAACAAATTAAAACATTGTAGTAATTTTAGTATTGAATCGTTCTTTTTAAAAAATGTTTAATTAATTTCGAATTTCTGTCATTGTTATGTGACCAGTAAAACATCTGGTGAGTGGAAGTTTGAATAACCTACTACTATATACATAGAATTCCAAAGCCATCTTTAATGTGAACGATTTTTTTCTGTTTGAAGTAAAAAAACTTTAAAAATTTTCATTATTTTTTTCTAGCAATCCTGAAACACTCTCAAATAGGAGATGGGGTTCGTTCAGGCAGTAAGTAAATTAAAACAAATATGCCTATATGTTTTTGCGCTATTACTAGATTAATTTAAACATGCTATTTTAAATTTAGCAGCGGTCGCAGAACACAAAATTTGAGCTCCAGCGCTTTAGCAAGGTAATATCAATTAGAAAATTATAATAATTTCATAATCACAATGAGTAATTCCATATATAATTTATTTCTAGTCAATTATACAGAAGTTCAAGTTTCAATTCATCAGGTAGAAGTAGTAATTGTGATACAACAGACGAAATGTTTTCAGATGCTTCATTAGAAGAAGATGTCAATGATTTACATCATAAGGTAAGGAAAAATATAAACAGAGACAACCGCGCATTTCTTATCATCATTATCATTATATAAAAAATAGAATCTATTTAGTACAATATATGTAGAGTGTAGTTAATTCATCCTTGAACTGTTGATGCTCGCGTATATGATAAAAAGCTTGAACAATCAGAGGGAATTTGGAGTATATGGCATTGTTGTGGGTACATCATTTTAATATTAATTTTATTAATAAATGTGGTTCATAATAACAAGTAGAGTGTTGCTATTTAAATTTTTAACGCGATGACCAACTGACGACTATTTTTAGTCCCAAAATAAAAAAAAAAAAAGTAAACGTATTACGTATCGAAATAATTAAATTTTCCTCGTCATGTTATAATCTTTTTTACTCCCCCTTTTCGATCTCCGTTTTCTCTGGCAATTTGCACAAATAGAATTATTTCCCAACAAAACTCGATCGTTTTTAAATACATAAAATCGAACAAATTTAAATGAATGAAATTGTCTAGTGAAGGGTTTTGATAGTATAGTGAAGTGTAATCTCTCTCTCTTGCTTTATCAAATCTACGCCCAAAAGTAAAAACAACAACAACAGCATCATTGAATATTAACAATACGCAAAAGTTCCGAGGTGTATATTCTTTAAATCGAGGTCACAAACTGTTTCTGTTTTAATTATATGTTAATCAAACTAAATTGTCTACCGGTTTCGCTGCATTAGTTAATTAGTAGCAATTTGACATTCGAGCAAACGCCGTATGGAGATCATATATGAAAATAGATTGTCTGTTTTCTTAAGTCTTCTTCGAGTATAAAAATAAAGTAAAATGACCGATTCAGCAACGGCATCATCAGACACAGATGATGATACAGAAACGGTGGTAAATAATGATGATGAATATTTTTTTGATATGTGGGAGGGTCAATTTGATTTGTGGATAGATTCATCTGCAGCAAATCAATCATACTCAAATAGTATGTGCGGCGCGGATGGAGAACACACTGATGTATGTTAGATACGCATTTTGTTATTTTTTATATATTAATTAATTGTATTTGATTAACTTCATATATTTGTTTTTCAGTTCCAAGTACTACAACAGGAAGTTGGTATTCTTCAAGATTCAGCGCAACAAGGAGATGAACGTTATACAAGGGTGAAAGCGGAAAATGCTGCTCTTCAAGCCCGTGTTATTATGCTAGAAGAACAACTACGCGACACTGAAATGCGATGCGAAACAAAAATTCAGGTATTGAATTAAATTCACTCGCTCTTTTTAGATGGAATTTTTGATTGCTTTTTATTTTAGGATGAGCAACGACGATCCAAAGACTTTTATCAATCAATCGAACGTGAAAAACAATTACAATTAGAAAATGCATCGTTACTACTGGAAAATGTTGAAAGTGAATGTGAGAAATTGCGAAAAGAAACGCAACGACAATGTACAAAAATCGAAAAACTAGAAAAACAAAAAGAGGAATATTCCAATCAATTACAAGATCTTAATATTGAATTGAATGCCAATAAAGAGGAAATTCAACAATTGAAAGAAAGAGATTATAGACTGAGTAAAGATTGTGAGATTCGTAATCAATTACTTGAGGATATGTCAAAAGAAATTGAACGGTTAAAATTGGAATCTCGCACACCTGCATTGCCAACGACCAGTTCGGAATCGTTACGATTAGAAGAACTGCACGAGGAAATGTCATCGTTACGAAAACGAACTGCTCATTTAGAAGAAGCAAATGAAGAATTACAAGCGAACTTATTACATGCCGGTTTAGAAACTGGGCGATTATTAACGAATGAGGAAAATAGTTTAGCAAAAGAATTGGATGTGATGAGCAGAGATGAGGTAAGACATTTTAGATTCATCATCCCTACAGTAGAAATGAAATGACACACCTATGTAGAATTTGACGCCATTACGGCGTATGTACATTTAAATGTCAGCTGTCATGTCACTTTTTTGACGTTTCTTGAAAGATTTAGAAGCGGCGTTGCCAGATTTTCAGTGTACTAGAAAATTTTATGAATGTCATTTAAATGTAGATGTACAAAATTACAAATTCCATATTTTCAGTCAGTGAACTCTATACTACGGGGTAACGGCCTCGCAACTCGTAATCATTGCTAAAGTTTGTGTCAGAGACGCCAGACAAGGATAGCTATATTTTGAAGTATTGCTATCGCTTTTTAATTCTTTTATATTTATTTTAATTAAAACAGCTGTTTTTGTTCCGTCTAATATTATTGTTTTCATTAAAACGTTTATTTAAATCGAATAGAATTCAAGAAACTAAGAAAAGTTATAATTTTGTCCGTTTGTTTACTAGCAAACTGGTTAGTTGTTCAATTTCCATCATTCATTCATGAATTTTTAATTTCAAATTCATAAATTTGCTAGTTTTTCTTAGAATTTCCTACAGTTTTCATGATTATGCATACAGTGTTAATGAGTAATATGCTGTCATGGAGGGTATATCAAATACATAAATATGTTACCCGACTTTGACAATATAAAGAATTTAAAATAGGTAATTGAAGTTAATGGCTTCAAACCGAGTGTACCCGAAAGAAAAGATTATTAAAATATGTTTCGTTAGTAAATGATTAAACAACTATTTAATTTTAATCAATACATGAATTAATAAATAATAAATCAATAACACGTTACACCGCATTACAAACTTTAAACATACTTAATAAATAAATTATAAGCAGAAATAAATATTTAGCTCCATTCTCTCCATTAATCAAAATGCATTCAAAAGAAACAAATATCCTGCACAACTGCGGGTTGCCTAGGTCAATTTCGTCACTTTATTTGCATTGCGAGACCGTTCCAGGTAGCATAGAGTTCAGCGATGAACATTAATATGCATGTTTATCAAGTTGGCTAAGAATTGATTTTTGCAACTTACAGGTGCACAAGGCATTAAAAGAACAACAAGAAGTTAATCGACAATTAAGAACGTATATTGAAGGTATTTTACTAAATATTGTGGAAAATCATCCTCAATTATTAGAAGTGAAACAACCAAAAAATGGAATAAAACAAAATCATCAATAGCAAAAGTTCCACACCAATTGCAAAAAAAAAAAAGCAAAACGGAACACCGTCCTTTCATTAAACAATAATAATGTGATAATTGATAAGAGTAACTGTGATTATTTTAGTTGATATTAATTGTTTCATCATTATATTGTTTTTTGTCTATTTTGTTGTTCTCTGCTTGACTATTATGATTTTACTGAAGCAGTTTGATACTGCTACAGATTGTACTATTGGCCATTACGAAGAAAATTGATAATTTTTACAAAAAAAAAAATTAATCTGTCTGATGTAGGTAGGTCCGCTTAATTATGATAATTTTATTAAAATTGTAATTTTTATTAAATCTTTTATATAATTAATTGTTGTTCATAGGTGTAAAAATTTATAAATAATAATATATATCTATTTTTTTATGTAAATAATAACAGAATCTCTATTATGAAATAAATTATTTTACATAAAAAAAAGTGAAATGTTTCATAGAATATGGTAAAATACTGCCAGATCAACTAAAAAAATGTTACTACGTACTCGAAAATTATCTTCAAATTGTAAGGCCACAGTTAACAACAAACTAATGCTGCAGACCCTACAGTACTACACAATCAATGCAATTCTAATAATAACAATAATGACATAAAGCAACATTTACTAAATGATTTTTGATTATCTGAATACATAATAAATACTCAACATTCAAATACATTTGAACGCACATCCTACACCCGTTCTCTACAATGATAATACTTTTTCTATTTGTTCGAAGAGAAGACGATTAAATACATATTCTTTTAGCGTTAAAAAATAGAAAAATAAAACTTTTAAACTACCTAATGTTTAACAACGATCTTAGCTATGAAATTAGTCTCGTTGGAGAATGTATTTTATTCAATCAATTCAACATAGTTAGCTGGAAATAGGCCATATGTTATGCCATCTGGTGCTAAACCCTGCCACCATCCTTCATCTACTTTTTCTATACTAGTAATTATATCACCAGGATCAAAAGATATCTCGGTACCATCAGCTGAAATAATTCAACAATCACACTTCCTAATTTTAATTTCATATCTATAGTGCGCACAATCTTAAATGAATATTGTGCAGTAATTTTTAATGTCACAAAGATCATGCGACATCATGATTTTCTTATTAATTTTTGTCACTTAATAGTCATTTTACATTGTACACACTAAATATTCGAAATAGTATACAAATACATACAAGCCTGATAATCATATAAAGCTCTTGCTTTATATCCATCTTTAATACCATAAATATATGCATCGACAAAATCTTGTTCCAACATATGAACAGTTTGTTCTACAAATGGTGATGATGTTTTACTATTATTTATTTGTTGTTGTTCTTCTTGAATAAGTTCATTCTTATTATCGGATGGGGTAGTAGAAGGAGGAAGAGATGACGGTGATGATGGAATAACTGACGACGATGACGTATCAGTCGTTTTTTGTATGTCTTTTGGACATCTAGAATATGATATTTGCAAATAACGACTTTTTTGGTTACTATCATGGTTAATGTAAATGATTAACGGTCTAATACTCGTGACTTAAAAGATATTGATGCAAATGTCAGTTTTTAAATTTCCCGTCATCCAATTGTAAAATGTCAGTTTCTTTAGTGAAACAGTGAATATCGATAAATGTCACGTGACTTTCAATCATTTCGAATGACCCTGATCTACATTTTACCTTTTTATCGTTGCATATTGATCATCAGTTTCCTCATCACTTTGAATAACTGTTGTTGTCGATGGTACTGCTACAGATGGTTCAGGTGAAACGCTGCTTAAATAGATTTCAAAAATAAATATGTGCATGAAATCAACGACAAATTAAAAAGCAAAATAATCACATACGATTTATTTTGAGCCGCTTTTACAATTGACGCTCGAACAGGTTTCTGTGGTGCAAATTTTTCCGTTTCGTTCGTACTAGAATCATTTGATTTTTCGGTAGTACGTTTTATTTCGTCAATTTTCTCGTTTCGTAATTCCGTTTCTTTATCTCGTTTTTTACTATCTATTTCTATAACAGATTAATTATGTATCAATCAAATAATAAAATAAAACAAACAAATTTAAATATATCGCAGCATGCCATGAGCATATCAACAGTTGTCGAACTTTCAATACGCGATTCGTTCACCAAGTTAAAAAAGGCCACAGTCATACACTGTGATTAATTGATCTGTACATTTAAAAAACACAATCATTTTTGTTTTCGTTTTTCTATAATTATACTGATAATTATACTGCAATTGAATTTGCTAATTATCTACACGTACCTTCTCTTTGTGCAATTTCCATTTCTAATTTAACTAATTCCTCTTTTTTTCGTTGTTTCTCCTCGTCCAATCGTTTTTTCTCTTCTTCCTCCTCTTTTTTCCAAAATTTATCCCTTTCATGGGAAATAATCTCTTTTACAGCATTAACCTTTTGATATCTAGTACCAACTGGTGCAATAGGTTCAAATGGTTCCACTTTCATTTTGAAACTATATTCTGAGCCCACTTTCTTTAATTTCTCTATTAATACATCTTCATCGACTTCATCCTCATTCCGGACATTATAAGTGAAATGGGAGCCGGTAAAGAACTTTTCTATGTCACGTAAATGATTTGCACAGATGCCTTTACGAACCGTATTCGCACCTTCACCTATTAAACTTGATTCGTTTTTCCATATGTTTAAATGTAAAATAAAGTTTATTTAGTGGTTTTTGTTTTCTTTACCTTGCCAATTAATTAAAACACATTTATCGAGTGATGTCTTCGGATCGTTTAATTTGATAAATGCATACATAATTTTACCGGAATTAAAATCCTCTTTAAGTTCATTGATTCCATCGGTTCCTTTACTTATTAATTTTAATGTGTTAGTTTGTCCTTCATATCCAAATAAAGCCCTACGAATATTAAATAATCGTATATTAAGCAAACTAAAAACCACACCCAAATGGATAATGGTCCATTGACCATCACTAGTATTTATTTATTTATAATATAAGAATGCTCACCAATTCGTATCTGATTTATCATCCAATACGTCTTTCCACGCATCTTTTAGAGCTGCATTATGTTTGCTGAGATCCACAGTCATTGTTCTTCTTCTGAAAGATTTATTTGACTTAAAATAAAACAAAACTGATAGTTTGGGTTGTGTTGATATGAACTGGCTTGCAAAATTAATATTACCGAACGACAGAAGCAATGGGAAATTACGATGTTGTCAATAGAAATAGCAAGAAATGTTTAATAATTAAATATTAACGGATTTTCTTGGGAATTATTCACATTTATTAATGCTGTAAAACTTGTAAAAGGGAGAAATATATTAATAAGATAGTTACAGGCACACAGTTGACAACAGTCAACAATAAGCTAGAGGTGAGAGACTATCGATTCGATAGTATCAAGTGAGAAAATTAATCCATCGATGTTAAATTATTATTAAATTAAATTAATTAAATAATTAAAGTGAGTTTACTTTTACAGTTTACTTTATACTTTACGTACAGAATTAAGCCAATTTATAAATACTGACCCTAAAAGATTCTGTCCAATACGGAAAAACATTTATTTCATATAAAAAATTCAAAAATAAAACAAGTTTATTTTTATGTAATACTAATGCTTTTGACAGGGAACTTGGAATTAGCAATTAATTTTATATAGTATATATCAAACAAACTAAGAAGTAACTATCTATTACAGCAGAAACTGAATATTCTGTACATATACCACATGGGCGGAATATAAAATAATCAACATTCTTATATTAATCTAATTCAATTAAATGTCTTCCATATTTATGTCTCCATATAGCAAGATTCTCTTCAGCCAAAAACAAACTGATTTTATCCATTAAAACATGTCTATCTTTAGACGATTCACTGTCACGTGCTATTTGATACAATTCTTTCAGCACGACGTCCTTTATTTCGTAATTGCACACATCCCGTAATGTTAGTAGAGTTAAGAGACCAAATCGGCAACGAATCAAATTTCCATAGTTTCCCTTTTAATAAAGAAGCAAAGATAAATACAATACGTAATAATGAAATTAGCCATAATTTCGTGTCTTACTTGTAATCTTCGTAATAATCTTTCTACACCGTCGTCATAATCCACATCACCAATCATACCATAGCTATATCCATCGGCAATTAAATGACCTAATCTAGTTGATAATAAAGCACATAAGGTTTCCACATCCATATCTACTAAATAGTCTTTCATTTTCTTTGTTTGTTTAAATTTTATCATGGATCCTATTGTCAACGCACCTATATCATTTAATTTTTGTCTAGTCAAATTATGTATTGGTATAGGCTTATTTGGATTATATGGCTTAAATCGGCACAATGCCATGACGAATTCTTTTTGATGTGTTTCTGGCGTGAAACAGTTCAATGCTTTCATTAAACTCTATAAAAATAAAAGTAATTCTATTTATAAAATACCAAACTTTTTTTTTAAGTGCAATCATACTTGTATAAATTCTTCCTGTTTCGACTCAAGCCAATCACATGCATCGCTAATTTGATAAATAATCCGTTCACATTTTTCTTCGATTAGTTTTCCGAAATATGGCATTAGTTCATTGAATATGGTTTCAAACTGAAAATTTATAATAGTTTTGGTTTGGTTTGGATTTTCTATTTGAAAGCATATGAAATCTTATTTAATGGTCGATATACAAGGTGTTTAAAATGCGTATGTAAATATGAAGATGTCGAAAACGGTAAGAGATACAAGGTCGTTTAAATTGTCCAAACAAACAGTTACGAAATTTTGGGCTTACTAAAATGGTGTTTTGAAATTGGAGAAATTCCAGATATTTCCGGAGATAAACAAAAAAACCCCGAAAATTTCGATTTTTGTCAATAACTTCAAAACTATTTATCGTAGAGAAATAAAAGTTGTACATTATTAAGGCACTTTGTTAAGGACTTTTACCTGATGTCGTCACCTATTCCACATGACTTTAATTTTCTTAGATGTTGAGTACAATTTTCGATGTTCTTATGGATGCCATCTTGGATTGTCATAGATTTTAAAAAAAAGTACATGAAATTCCCATTGCAACCATGTATCACATCCACTACTTTAGATATTATTTAATACAAATAATAAAAAAAAAATCTAATTCATTTTATTTGACTTTGGATAATTAATAATTATAGTCGTTACAGAAAATCTGGGTTACTATGACACGTCAAATTATTTGCTTCTAATATGTTTTCATTATTTTATTATTTTGCATATTAAATTATTTAAATAAAATGCGATTCTCGAATGAGGAAAAGTCGGATTTAATTAAAATATTTTATTCATGTCAGAGAAATATGATCCGCACCTTCTGATACGTATTTACGTATTATATCTAGAAAGGTTACATTATTCTTTCAATTTTTACTATTAATTATCCAAAGCCAACTAAGATGAATTAGATTTTGTCTTTATTATTTGTATTAAATAATATCTAAAGTAGTGGATGTAATACATGGTTGCAAAGGGAATTGCCTCTACTTTTTAGATCTATGAAAATCCAAGATGGCATTCATAAGAATATCGAAAGTTGTACTCAATATCTATGAAAATTAAAGTCCTGTGAAATGTCTGCCGACATCAAGTAAAAGCCCTTAACAAAGTGCCTTAATAATGTATAACTTTTATTTCTCTACGATAAATAGTTTTGAAGTTATTGACGAAAAACGCAAATCAATATTTTCGGGTTTTTCCATTTATCTCCGGAAATATCAGGAATTTCTCTAATTTTAAAACAACATTTTAGTAAGCCCGAAATTGCGTAACTTTGTCCCAATTCAACCGACCTCCTAACTCTTACCGTTTCCGAGATCCCCATACTTACGTACAAATTTGAAACACCCTGTATGGCATCAGCCAAAAGAAAAAGCGAATTTCTAAAGTTTTAATCTAAATTAATATTCAGTATATTGTATATATTATCTATACTTACAGAGTAGTTTTTTTAATTATTTCACTTATTTTCATACAATATTACACGTATTATATTGAAAACCACTTACGTCTAATTTATTCCTGCAATATCTAAAAACAGCTTCTACTACATTCGACGTATCCTTGTTCAGTGTCAATTGCAATGTTCTACCTTTAAACAATTTTTCAAGAATGTTGCGGTAACTATTCGTTGTTGAACCATATTTCAGGCAACTATCTAGTACGTTTACCAAATATTTTGATGCAAAAATGTTTGAAAAATTATTAGAAACATCTTCGAGTAGAACTTCATTTAGAAATTTATTATTAAATTCATTTCGTGTGTCTTCGCTACCTATTCTCAAAAAAGTGTCGAAAAATTCATGTGAATCAGCAGTAATTTCAGTGGTACAAAGTCGTTTAAAATCCTGTGATCCTAAATTCAATATTCTGCTTTTGTATCCTTCCACAAGTTCGATGAATTCTCTTTCTTAAATAAATATATAATAGAAAATTAATGGTGCGGAGCACATTAATTATTTTCAGTCAGAATTCTGCAATGCACTTAACTCGCTTAATAATTCGGAGAGCATTTCAGAATTCTTTTTTCCATTTCTAGATTATAATTATATGAAAATGTATACCTCTATCTTCATCCAAACTAAGCAGACAACTCACTATTGTACGATTTCCATATGCATCATAAATATATTCATCAAAATTACTTAAAAGAAATCTGCTTACATTCGAAATAAATCTTTTGAAAGGCCCTTTAAGTGAATCTGTTAAATATCTTTCATCACCATCTAGCAACTCATGGTAAGTTTTCAATAACTCTTGTAAAACTGTAGATGCATATTGATGACTGGACATTAATCCTATATGTTCACTAAATATTTTTATATACTCTTCAAGTATTTCTTCGGTAGCCAACGATATAATTTTATTTATAGCACGCGATCCAAGTTCGGTTTTAGAATATTCAAGTTCTCTGCTTTCAATAATTTCATAAATTTTGTTTACAAACAAATCTACAAAAATGTAAGATAATGTATTACTAATTATAATAATATTATGCCAAATGTTTACTACTAACAGTAAAATAGTTAATAAATATGTATATTAATAATAAACATGTCCTTTCAATGGCAGTTTATTACAAACAGCAACTTAGTAATAGTTTGCAATGTAACAAAGTGTAGACCATGACCAACCTTTATCTCTATCAGATTTGAATTCTTTCTCTCCATCCTTCAATAATTTCTCTAAATAGGCATTATCTTTAAACTGCATTTGTATACGTAAGATATGATGACATTTTCTTATCTTTTTTCCAACTTTTTGCGAAGGGCCTTTTTTTCGTTTTCGATTGTATGTGTTTTGGCGCTTAACGGAAGGCATCCTTGATGATTAACGATTAACAGAATCGTTAACCAGAAATTAGAAACACTTGTTTGTTTTTTAAAAACAAACCTGTCGGTCTGTGATTAAGAAAACAATTACTAAATTGATCTACCTATGTAGCTTATACGAAAAAATCACAGACGATTATCAAATCTATGTATAAAAAATAATATAATTAAACTATGGAAGCTTGCAATCCCCGTAAATTAAACATAAATGTTCAGAACTTCAAAAAATAATAGACACTTATTACTTATATTATTTACTTATTTTGATTTTAAATTGAGGTAACGTGAAAACTGGGTTGGAATATCGATATATTCAGTAGATTTCTGCTACTAGACATCAGATAAATTGATAAAGTTCTTCAGTTCTATAGAAATAGATGACGCACCTCAAAAGTTCAAATTAGGGTGTATTTATTTATCACTGAATAAGCTCATAAGTTATTACTTAACTGAACTTATAAGGTATAAAGTTTATTAAAATGAAAGTGCTTTTATCACTTTATATTATAACTAAATAAACTATAAATTTAATTTTTAATTTGAAGTGCGTCATCTAGTATGGAGCTGGAAACCTTCATCTATTAATCTGATGTCAGATTAGCAGAAATCTATTGAAAATATCGATATTCTAACCCAATTTTTAGGTTACTTCAATTTGAAATCAAAGTAAATAAATAAACATTTTGTAATCTTTCTAATACATACCTATACTATCCTTTATCTACACTGAAATATACATAAAAAACAAAGAAAAATTGAACTTTGATATTTACACTCACCAACCATTTCTATACTCTCAAGGTTATCAAATAGGTAACCTTTTACAAAAATTAAAAAATTGAAACCATACTTTAATGTATTCGAAGTGCTCTCTACATTATTATCTATATCATTATTACCCATTACTAGTAATAAAAAAATTTGCTTGTTTAAATTTTTATACTTGAAAGTGATATTAGCAGGAAAATGTCCCAAGAGACTTCCGATTTACAAGATTTAATTGATGAATTACGAAGAAATGTTCTGGTTAAAATAAAAACACAAGGCGTTAACAGTGAGTATCAATGATAATAATTAATAACTAACAAATAATAGAACCTGTATGCACTAATTATGTGGGTGTGTAGTGTAAACTACGAATTACATACTTATTTAAGAATTATGTATAATTTTAATTAATTATATGTGTAATTACATTTGTAGATAGTAATTGTTAATTATTTTATTAAACCTTCAGGTATTCACCCAAACGATTACAATAGAATTAAAACTGATGATCATTGGCTGAAAAGATTTTTGTTGCACAATATGAATGATTTAGATACTGCTTTAAAAATGATAATGACCTGTTTGGCATGGAGGAAAGATAATGAAGTAAATGGTAATTACAGGATCATTATTAACAATTAATGATCGCATCGTCTAATATATAGGATCCTATTATTTATTGCAAAATTTTATTGTGCCAACTAGCGCTGCACAAACATGCAAATTATACATGCCGCAAAAGCAATGTGTATTCTACACTAAACACTAAAGAAAGATGTGCATTCTTTATAAATACAAATGTAGTTTATCCAATAATTTTGATTTTTCTCTTCTAAAAATATAGACATAAATGAGAACAACATTAGAATGGATTTAATCATAAAAGGAGCATTTTTTCCATATGGTAAAGATATCGATGGTAAAACTATGCTTGTTTTCAAAGGGAAAATGCATTCACGGGGTGCAGTTAATCCTGATGATTTAAAACGATGTATTATTTATTGGTTTGAAAGAATCGAAAGGTAGACTAAAAATGTTGTTACATTAGATAACATCACTCAGATTCATCAATTAAATATCCGTTTTCAGAATGACCAAAGGTGAAACGATAAGTATATTTTTCGATATGGAAGACTGTACTTTAAGTAACATGGATATGGAATTAACTAAATATTTAATAGGTTTATTTAAAGAATATTATCCATATTTTCTTAACTATATTATTATATTTGAATTGCCATGGGTCCTAAGTGGTAAGAGCTAAATTTAAAAATACAATTAATAAAACTAACGCACGGAATCAACGATACGATTATTTATACGATTAAAAAACTTCAATTAGGATAAAACAACCAAATAATTTTGAGACTATGCCGACGTTTCGGCCCTAGAGGGTCAGTTTTGGATAATCTGTAGGGCTAGAACAATATTTATTATACATTAAAATTTCCAAAAATTCCAAGCTAATACAAGTATTACAAAAATTAAAAAAATTACCATAGAGATCGTGAATTTATCATTAAAATAAAATTAGCATAGGTCAAATAGTAAAAAAAAATCAACGCATTTCTCACTTAAGTTTAAACTTAGTATCGTAATTTGTGGCTGTTTGTCATAAATATTTAAACAAACTTGAAATACATAATTGCGGTTAAACTTAGAACTTAATACCAACATCAATATTTTTTATTTTTTTTAGTTAAAAAAAATTTTTTAGTCGATAAGTTACAAATAAAGGTTGACCCGTGTGTCATACAAATAATAGGAACGTTAACATTGAAAACTTACTATTTGACCTATGTTGATTTTATTTTAATAATAAATTCCCGATCTCTGAGTTGTATTTTTTTTTTAACATAGTTGGAATTTGAGCTTAGAATTTTTGGAAATTTTAATGTATAATAAATATTGTAGTAGCCCTGCAGGTGGTCCACAACACACCGTCTAGGACCGAAACGTCGACATAGTCTCAAAATTATTTGGTTGTATTATTTTGTCCTAATTCCTGTACCAATTTATTGTCCTAATTAGAGATTTTTAATTCTATAAATACCAATAATACAGACAAAGAGTACTAGTTTTTATGGCACAGTTATGGAGAACTATTAGAAGTGAACAGTAGAAAAAATAACGGGCGACCATTAGAGGGTGCTGCGATTAGCAGAGATAGCCTCTTTAACATTACTCTTATGAGAAAATTAAATTTTCTTATTTTTAAGGAATATCGTAGATTTTATTGCAGCAGATTAAAAGTTAAAAGTAAGGTTGCAATAATAAATATTTAATATTTATATAATACAGCAATTTTTATTTAAAAAAAGGGGCATAATTTTGGTTTTTTCTTTTTTCTCCGTTTTATGAATTTTATGATCAGTGGCGTGCGATAGGGTTGGGTAGAAATATATTATATAAAAATAATTGTTAATTTACTACATACTTTTAATTTTGAAATTTTTATTAACAATTATATAATAGTTTTATGGTTTCTTTGGAATACTATAAATCATTTTAAATATCAAAATTAATGTAATTTAAAATTACAATTTTAGAAAATAATTTCAGAACGAAATAATAACCAAGCACGTCACTGATCTGACAATCAACAATAGAAACACGGTTCCCTCTGGTGGACCAAAAAATTTCTAAACCATAAATATTTTGACTGTTGTTAGAGTTGCCAGGTCGATTCTACTCCTCATTATAGTTATTCATTCTATTGTTATTTTAAATTGTAAATGACCGAATGTCATGCACTCTTAGAGTCTATCTTTATTATAGTCATTGTTTTTATTTTTAAAACTTTTGCAAACTAAAATTTATTTTTAAAGATTTCAAACAAATACCAATTAAATTTTTCAGTTGAAATTGAAAACCCTTCATTCAGTTAGACAAATTAGCGATACCACTTATTTTTATTATTAGTTGCCTACCTATCTATTCTGCCATATTATAACCTTGAATTATTCGCGATTTAAAAAAAAAGTTAATACTAATAGTTTTGAATTTTATTTTTGCAATAACATTCCATAAATAAAAATACCTGCCTGCATTTTAGCTGCTTTTAAAATAATTAAATCTTGGTTACCTGAAAAAGCTCGAGAGAAAATCAAATTACTTAATAAGAAATCAATTGACACATATGTGCCAGTTGGCGAAATTTTAAAATGTTGGGGTGGCCAAAATGATTATGTTTTCAGTTTCATACCAGAGGAGATTAATGAGAAACCAACTGCGATAATGGGTCACGAAAGTGGAAATTATTCTGGAAAAAAGGTAGGCAAAAATTACGTATTCGATTAATGTCTAATACTAACTAAATATCCATTAACAAATTATACCTGTCCTGTATCAAAGTGACACAAAGTGATTTACTATTGTTTTGTTTGTAAGAAATAATTGTTGTTTTAATTTAATATTTAACTGATAACCCTCGTACATACAGTATGCATTAGGTGTGTGACCTTTAAATATCTTACAAAACGAAAGACGCGAAAACCGGTAGAAGTAGCACGCACGAAGAAATATGATGAAGCTGAAAATCAATAATCTGTTTATGTCCTTTTCTTTTCTTTTATTTCCATTTAGGTTCATTTCCAGGATAAGTCACCCATGTCGGAACAAGGACCTTCTGCGGGCGATTCTAAAGATGGTAAGTTAAAAATCATTCATTTATTTATTATAACGATGAAAATAAATGGATAGATTCGGCTTTTTCAAAGTTATTATTATGTTTAATTAACCCTGTTTCCAGATGGACCACTTACAATTGTTCCATCCGGCATTATTACATTCAATCGAGAAGGAAATGAATTGGTTAGTACATTGGAACTAGAAAATAACGATGTCGCATCGCATATAGCATTTAAGGTACATTATTTGAGATTTATTTTCTTTTATAATCAAGCAGTAGTAAATAAGCGTATATTTTCGATATAGTTAAAAACTACATCACCAGAGAAATTCCGTGTGAAACCAAGTAGTGGCTGTTTAAAACCTGGTGGAAAAGATACGGTAACAGTAACGCTTTCACCCGGTTTCCAATTGGGTGGTTTAACTAAAGATAAATTTTTAATAATGAGTTTAATTATTGACGATAAGGATGTGACGAATTTAGATATGGCGGACTTGTGGAAAGTAAGAGAAATGGATATTGATCTATATTTATCCATAATTAATTAATAATAAAAACAAATTATACTCTTTTTCCAATTCATAGAATACGTCCAATAAGAAAATCTATCAAAGTCGTTTACGTTGTATTCAAAGTGGTGACATTTCAAATAATCGAAATGGAAATTTTTCTAATCTACAAAATAATAATAATACACTTAGATCAGTAGATGAACGAAGTGTAGGAGATCTTGATAATCATTTAATGAAATTAATTGATACGGTGAATAGTTTAAATACAAAACATCACAATCTACAACAAACTGTTACGGTTATTCAACGTATTGAATTGGTAACGTTGTTGATTTGTTTATTTTTAGGTAAGAATTTTTTTAAATAGTTCATGGTATGAATTATTATTAAAGAAATAGATTAACTTTTCTTTCGTTAACATTTTCCCTCTTATTAAGTGAACTTTACAGTTAACAAGTTATTCTGTCGGCAAGTTAATTTTTGACAAGTTTTATATTACGCACGCGCATGTTGCACTTGTTATCAAGTTTTCTTGGATTTCACCAAAATAGGTTCTGCGCTATTTTTCTTGCCACTTGTCGGAGAATTTGGTAATATTTTGTATAAATTTATTTATACCAACTAAAATTTTAATTTCTGCTTATCTTTAATAAACTGCTGTAAGAATTAGCTTTGAAATTTATATTTATCTAGTAACGAATATTATATTTTAACTACTGCGCTACTTTATCATAAGTGTAAGCATTAAAATATGAGATAGATCTATTTTAGATAGACATAATTTTTAATTTCAGATTGGCATTTATTAATGTAATCGAAATTGTCGAAATGAAAATTGGCGACTGTAAAGCCAAATGGCAGTTTTTTCGAGAAACTTGACGACAAAAAACTTGTCAACTTTAAAGTCTAGTTAAAAATATCTGGTTGGACAGAACTTATTATATTACTAGTTTTCTTTCTTTTACAGCGATTAGTATGATTTATATACTAAATATTTCATCAAAAAACGATGACCATTCCTATTGTACCAAACACAATGAGCTGTAACAAACTCTCGATAATTAAAATTTGTTACCTATTTACTACATAAATATACCTATAATTATTAGATTTCCACTCTAATGGATAAAACTATATATTAATTTTTATATTGGATAATGAGGTAAAATGGATAAAACTTATAGAATGAAAGCAACCTCTAGACATTCTGAAAGTTCTATTCACAAGGGATGATGATATTAAAATTCGAAATCGGATACTTCCGGGCGGTGGTCCGCCATAGTCTCCAGCAACTTTCAGAAAGTCGCAGTACTTTTCGTAATCTATAAGAAATATAACAATCATTTAATGATAGTGGCCTCTAGATTATGTATAGTGTCATTATGGTGGACTATAAGGAGTCGAAACAAACTTACTTCGTCTTTAAATCAAGTACACAAAACAATATCTACTTCTGTACATACTACATATTAATAATACCAACTCTCAATCAACAAAAGCTAAAACCCCATACAAAAAATTTAAGTAGAGAGCGAAAATAATACAACACTACCCGTGTACTTGGTGTAGACACGATTTTATCAGTATAAGTAACACTACAATCATGAATAACGTTTTCTGACTGGGAGCTTTGTTAGGTCGATTTGACTCCTTATATAGTTCTCTATATCTCCATAATCGCTACAGGCTAATTGTATATAATTAAAGGTCGTGTATTAACTGTATAGCTTACTAAATTGTAGCTAACAGAATCTTTTCTATAAAATATAGATGGAACCTTTAATTATTTAAACTCACTCTGTATAATACTATAGTTGTATTGTAATGAAACTGCTGTATGGCTTTAAAAGGACAGACAAGTTATATAATTGTTTAGTTTTCGTAAGAATGAAATGGTAGTCTTCCAATTTTTTCCATTATTATCATTCCATTTATTAAAGAAAAAAAAATATTGAAATTTTAGAGAATGTATTATTTTTGTCATCACACATGAGTGCACGGCTATATGTAACAAAAATTCGCTAGACTAAAAAACCGGTTAAATTTTAAGTTTTCTTTGTTGTGTTTACATTTTATTTTAAATATGTATTTCTGTTTTAGTTGTTAGTTATAGATCTACATTTTGTATATTGTCTGTTGAACAAAGAAAATATAAATTTGCAAAAGCTATTTCGAGTAGACTTCAACTTTTTTTTGTCTACAACCTTAAAGCCTACTTGCTTTTACCCCTTATGTACCTCAATCACTTTTGCCCATTAATAAATTTGCAATCTTTCATTGTTATAAATAATGAACTCCTTACACAAATCCCCCATCTGATTTATACGTATATTATTTAATTTCGTTTTTTACAATTGACAAGTTAATATTACTTATTAGAAACATCTTTTAATAGTAATAATGTCCAATTTCATTTAAAGTGCATACATGCGCTATTATCAATATGTACAATAAATAATAACGGTATTAAATATAATCTCATTTAAGTAATTAATTGATATAAACTAGGAAAATGCGTAGAAAGAAATATGATAATAAAATTAAGTAATTAAGTTTCCACCAAAAATAATATATGTATTAAACAATCTTTGTGTTATCGCAGGAGATTGTTAAATCTTCTAAATACATAATTAATCCAATAAGATCCTAATTGTGTAAATATGACAAAAACATATAGTATATAATTAATCTAATTTATATTCGTTAATAAATTCAATGTGGCTCGTTCATTTTCTTCGTCTTCATCCTCATCATTGTCTTCTTCATCCTAGAAAAAGGAGTAATGTTTACTTTAAGGCCAAAACTTGAACGAAAATGAAAAATTCGTTTCGTTCTTAAGCGTTCCCGAGTTTATGGACTTACATCAAAACCAAAACAATTTTGCATGTCAGTTTCTGTCGTAATATCTGGCTTTTTGTCTTCGTCTTCGAATTCCATTTTAGTAATTTTTCTTGCTGATTGTAATGCTTTCATTACATCTGCGTCTAATTCTAAAAAAAAAAAAAAAAAATGTAGAAACAGGCATCTAAAATCATATGATTAGTTCATTTTACCTCCATTTTGTATTACACTTTCCATATTGACTATGCCATCTGGTCCTTCTGTACCAACTACCATTGCTTGCTCTTCGCCATCAGCTAATTGAATCACTTCTAGTACAACATATTGTTGACCATCCGATCCTTCTACTGCCATCATATCAATTTCTTCTTCATCATCTGATCCTAAACCAGGTGCCATTACTTCCACCTACATCAGAAAGAGAGCATTACAATAAAATGCCTATACAAAGCAGCCATTATGAAGAAATGTGTATTCTTGGTGTGTACGATATAAATCTGAAGAGATAATTCTCGCAAATAGTTCAAACAATGAAGATATACTACAAGAACGGACAGCAAACGTTTGTGTTTTTTTATCTCTCTTTTGTTATATAATAGTCCACTATTCATACTTTTGTCTGCAGATAATTTCGTGCGCAAATGACCTGGAATAGAGTAAGCTTAACGTGATAGAATTTGGTTGTTAAACATACAAAGGAACCGACGCGAACTGCCCGCTCTTGTAGGATATCTTTGTTGGTCGCAATTAGAAAATGGCTACCAACTTATTAGTATTCTTTATATATTAGTGTCAAAACTATGGACCGACCACACATGAATTCGTGTTATTTACCTGTTGCCCATCGATCATTTGTATTTTCTTTTGTCTACCAATTTTCAATTCCATTTGCCGTTTTTGTATTTGTGGATCTGGATCATGGGCGGCCATGTGTCTCATTAAATTCCCTTTATGACGGAAGGCCCGTGAACATTCCGGACATTCGTGGGTTTTTTCTTTTGGTGTTGGTGGTATATATTCAGGATTGTGGTATAGGTTTTGGTGCCGCTTTAATAATTGTTTCTGTCTGGAAATTAACCAGAGAGAAAATTCAATGTTTGTTGAAAAACTCAAATTGTCCGTATGAAATAAAAAGCAATAGCAATGATTACGCATTGCGGGGCTGTTCCATGTAGTATAGAGTTCACTACCTCACAGTATATTTAAGCTGTACCTACCTAAAAGACTGATCACATAAATCGCATTCATAAGGTTTCTGATCTGTATGAATCAACATGTGTGATTCAAGGTGTCTTGCAGATATTGAGGCATAAGGACATAAGTCACATTTAAAACATTTCTCGCCCTCATGGGATTTGTTGTGTAGCTGAAAATAATAAAGTATTTTATATAATAATAGCAACAATTCTAGCATGCAGAAAAAGAACAAACCTTATAGCTGTAACGGTCAGGGAACGTTTTACCACATCGTTTACATTTAATTGGTTTATCGGATGTGTGGAGTTTTTGGACGTGAATTCTTAAATCTGTTTTTCTACCGCATGTAGTTGGACACAATTCGCATTGAAACACTGGCTTATCACCAACTGAACAAAAATATCGAATTATTACTAACCAATCGATAGCATAATTATGAATAATTGAAAGCCAAATTTGTGCAACAATTACACCTTAACTTAGCGTCAATTTTATATTAGTATCTAATTTGTTATAAAAACAAAATCAACTTACTATTATGAGTTAATTTATGTGTTTTCAAACTGTTACTCTGAGTAAATCTTGCACTGCAAATATCACACTCATACGGTTTTTCACCAGTATGTATTCGTAAGTGTCGTTTCAATTTGAACGTATCTGGACTGGCATAGGTACATTGTGGACATTGATATGGCCGTTCACCAGTATGACAGCGAATATGGCGTTTCAGTTTTGACAATTCAACACTGGCATAGTCACACTCATTACATTTATGTGGTTTTTCATGAGTGTGCCGATAACGAACGTGACGCACCAATTCTCCGGATGTCGTAAATGCAGCGTCACAATATTTACAACCATGCGGTTTGGTTCCCGTATGGGTATTTACATGATTTTGCAGTGAAGCGAGAGTTTTAAAACCCCTTTCGCATACACTACATTTATGTGGCCGTTCATCGGAATGGCATTTCATATGCCTTGATAATAAATATCTGAAAATTAATCAATATAAATTTCCAGTTTAATTTTTCCTATCGTTTAAAATGATTTTATTACCTTTTCGAACTTGTGTAATTACAATAATTACACATATGCGCTTGTGTAACACTTTGTGATTTTCGTGCAACAACTTTAACTATTTTTGATTTGTCATCTTCAGCGTCAGAATCCGCCTGACCATTGCCATCCTGATCGTCAAAATCGTACACTGAAAAGCAAAGCAATAGATTAGAACAATAAACAAATGCCAAATATTTAGTATAAATGATATAATATGGTCTAGTTGGTGAGTACAGAAGCAATTAGATGAATAACTAGGAATGCTAGTTAGTAGGACTCTCTAAATAATAGTCGTTGATAGAGACAGTTTAATAGATATTATAGAGAACTATAATAAGGAGTAGAATCGACCTAACAAAAGGCGAAGTATTTACGCCAACGTAACGTTTCTTACGGTCAGAAAATTTTTTGTCCACCAGAGAGATTCGTGTTTCTATTGCTGATTGTCAGATCAGTGACGTGCTTTGTTATTGTTTCGTTTTCAAATCTTTTTCACATTTTACATTAAGTTTAATATTTAAAATAATCTATAGTATTTCAAAAAAAACACAGATACAAATTACACGTAACAAAATCAAACATAACCTTACAAATATTGTTGATAATTTGATCAATACAAAAATGATTTGGTTCTTACCAGCCATGTCCTGATCATCATCATTTTGTTCTTCTCCATCTTTCAGATCCGGATCTTGAACAATAAGAACGTAACTCATTTCACCAGAATTATTATCAGTGGGCATGACGGTAACTTTTTGAAAAGCATTACCAGAATTTATAACAATTTGATTTGAATTGCCATTTTGAACAATTTGAGACGGCTGAAAGATATCAATTATTGATTAAATTATTTAATTAACTTAAAAAAAAAAACACTAACCTCATCTTCTTCATTGGATTCATTATCATCATCGTCATCATCATTAGCAAGTGGATTAATTGCCGCTACTGATGTTATTCCAGCAGTGTTTTTTTGTGACAATGAAGACATTAACGTCACTACTGGTTGTGAATCGCCTTTAGCTTGGAAATAATAGTGTCCAGACTGATCAACAAAGTATGTACCTTCTTCAGATTCTGTTTCCATATTTTGTTCTGTAAAGAGAATTAGAAAATTCAGACAAAAAATATAGAGAAAAATTGTTTTCATTCGTCTATTACTTTCACCATTGTGAGCCGGAGTATTTGGTGTATTAATCTCTTTTTGGAATCCTTCAAAATACGATTGAATTTCGGTTACATTTTCACTTGATGTATCCTCTAGTTTGATTTCAGTGTCTTCACACTCTTCTGCTAATCGTGCAGAAGACATTATGACAATAACTAATTGAACTTTAAACGCTAGGAAACCATAAATTCCATAAATCTGTAACAACATAAATTATGCATTCCCTTGCAAATGAATCATTATATTTTGTCCATATTATTGTTATGCATACAAAGTCAGAGAATGATTTATAAAAGTTGTTGGACTATATTTCGAAATCGACTAAAATAGCAAATAAATTGATAATTTTTTACATATAACCTAGATTACGTAAGCATGTTTTATGTTTTATCAAATACAAATAATAAATTAAAATTAATAAAAATTATGGAATTTAACCGTTGTATTTTCAAAATGTTGAAATTCAAATATTCCCTCCAAAAAAGTGTCCTAAATACCAACGTGAACAATTTCTTAGCCATCAAATATTCTGATAGACGCCATTTTAGTTTTGAATAGACACAATCCATATTGACTATTTATGATGTGAGACGCATTGCCCTTTTACGTTTTCATTAATTTTTTTTAAAGGGAAAATATTTATATGGGGAATTATGGAAATAATTTCTATTTTGGAGGTTTAATTTCAAATGTAGGGGGCATTCACTAGCAAAAATTTCATGAAATTAGCACCTATGGCGCTGTCTTCAATATGGCGATAATGGACAAAAAGGAAGCATCTGTTAATGTTAGGACATGGATTATGGCCTAATTATAGGCTTTAATATAATAAAACATGCGTGAAATAGATTCGAAAAACTTACCTTAATCAACAGAAATGGAAATTTTGATTAGAAACACTTGAAAATAGTTAAAAGTTGAAATAAAGCTGAATTTTTAACTCCAAAATTTGCCTGTGAGGGCGTATTATTTCACCATGGCGTCTATATTTGGAAATAAGAGATGGCGAGGTCAGCGTGGTAGAATTTAGTGAAGGTAGTACGCGTGCGTATGACGTAAACCAATTTAACAAATTATCGACCAATTACAAAGATGCAAAAATAATTTAATTGATTTTGCGTAATGTTCTAAAAGGAATAGTAATTAATAAATATACCAAAATTGCGCTTTAGTGCCAATTATATTTATCTGTCAATAAAATCTCGTATTGTAAATATCCCACTTCGGCTAGATACGTATATCGGGTTGCATAAATAAATACTCAATACCTGACGATTGCAGGAATATTTCTTGTAAGTTATAGGTCATTTTTGTTTTTCTTGGGGATTAGTCGAAATTACCAATTTTATTATAATTCTATCTATTATATTTTTTCAATTGAAAATAAAATTCAATAAAATTTTTTTGAAGATGAGAATTGAGATGATATAAGATAATCTGTAATAAAACTTTGACAACAGTGTACTTGGCCAAAGTTCTTCTATTAAAAATTTTGGCTCTTGGCATATCTTAATTTACTATTTTTGTTTAATTTCATTTCATTTTGTTTTGACTTGTAGTTTTACTTTTAAAGTTAAACCAGCATTACCATTAATAGACGTTTGTTTCCAATAGCCCAGATAGGCAAGAATAAAAATATTAAAAATATGACGCTATTATAATTTATACTCCACGATTCGCAGTATTCGCACGCAAGTCGCAACTACTTTTTTGCTATGAAATTACACACAATTATATGTTCTTATAAATAGTTAAGGTGGCGCCACAGTTTAGATAAAAATTTGAAATTAAATTAATTAAATACTACTTTTTTCTTGTTTTGTTGTTCCATCACATTTAAAATCGCAAAACTTTTAGGACATTTCAAATAATAACTTTGTTTTATATAAATAAATTTGTTTTTAGATGTAAACAAATGAAATAGTAAATATAAACATTCAATTTTCTTTTCTTAAGCGCGGGTAATTTTTCAATGTCTGTTAAGACACAACATGGATACGCGGGCATATGGATTCACCAAATAACTAGAGAAAGAAATATCTATCTGTGGGCCTATTTATGGAAAACTATATGAAACTATATATAAATATGTATCGTAAAGCCTGTCTACCATTTCTGCTGTAAGCTTGTTAGTCTTTATCTTTTTTTCTTTTATTTGTCTAGGCTTATACGTTTTCGCTTCGCGTCACTGCGTCGCAAAACTTTCTCCATTCTTTCCTGTTAGTTGCCATCCTGCTAGCTTCACTCATCGTTATTCTTCTTCCTTGTAATATCCTTTCTATTATGTCATTCCAGGTAGTTACAGGTCTTCCCCTTTTTCTTTTCTGTCCAGGTCTAGCTTCCCATACCCTTCTCACTTGTCTTTCCTGTCCCATTCTTTTCAGGTGACCCCACCATCCCAACTGTCTCTTCTCTATGTATTCGTGTATCGCCTCCATTCCCAGTTCTTTTCTTATTTCTTCATTCTTGATTCTTTCTCTCTTTGTCACTCCCTTTACTCTCCTCATGTATTTCATTTCTACCGCTTGGACTTTACTTATTTCCCTTTTATCTGTTATCCATGTCTCACATCCAAATGTCAGTATTGGTCTTATTATTGTTTTATAGACGTTTATTTTTGTTTTCCTTGTTATTTCTTTTTTCCCCACAATCGTATTCCTGATACTGTAAAACACTTTCATTGCTTTTTCTACCCGACTGTTAATTTCTTCTTCTTGCTTTCCTGAACTAGTTATTTCTACTCCCAAATATTTCCATTTCTTCACTTGCTCCAATTTTACCTTATCTACCATGATTTTTATCTCCTGTTGCTCCCCGATCACCATTACTTTTGTTTTCTCTTTACACATCTTCATTCCGTTCTCTCTAAGTGTTTCATTCCATTTATTTATGCTTGTCTGCAACTCTTTTTCGTTAGATGCTATCACCATTATACCGTCCTCAAATGCTCCAATCTTTACTTCAACTCTCTCCATATAATTCCATCCCACTTCAAGTCCTCTAGTTCTTTCTTTCGCTTTCTTTATTATTTTGTCCATGTAAATATTAAATAATGTTGGGCTTAGTCCTCCTCCCTGTCTTAGTCCGTCTTTCGTTTTAAATTTTTTTGATTGTCTGTTTTTGACTATCACGCTATTTGAGTTTTCTTCATATATTTTTTTTATTAAGCTAATCATTTTCCTGCTTATCTCTTTCTCTGACATCATCTTCCACAATCTATCTCTTCTTACTTTATCAAATGCTTTTTTTAAATCTAAAAAACCCATGTATACATTTTTTTTCCTTTTACTTGTTTTTTCCACTATCTGCTTAATCGTAAATATATGGTCTTGAATGCTTCTTCCTTCCCTAAATCCTGACTGGGATTCGTCCAGAGTTTTCTCAATTTTACTTTTTACTCTCTCGTTTATCATCATTTCCAACACTTTTATGTTTGTATTTAATAGAGTAATTCCTCTGTAATTATTACAATCTTTCTTATCTCCTTTCTTAAAGATTGGTACTATCAGTGCATGCTGCCATTCTTTAGGTATTATTTGCTCTTTCCATATTTTGTTATATATGTCCAGCATTACCTGCCTTCCCTCTTCTCCCATATATTTTATCATTTCAGTCGTTATTGTGTCACTTCCTGGTGCTTTTCCATTCTTCAGTTGTTTTATGGCCTTTTCCAGTTCCTCCATATTAAATTCCTCTTCATCGTCTTTGCTTTCGTTTCTCTCTGTATTGACTACCTCTCTTGTATCGGTCCTCTCTATATTGTCTGACAGCAGCTCTTCAAAGTATTGCTTCCATCTTTCCATTATTTCATCTTCCTTCTTTGTTATTTATATATGTAGCACTGTTGGTCTTTCCTTTTCTTATTGTTCTTAGTCTACTATAGAATATTTTTTTTCCCTCTGCAGCTTCGTTTTCTAATTTATATGCCGAATTTTTGCCCATTCATTTCTTTTCACCTCTAATACTAATTGCTTCACTATTTTCCTTTCTTCCTTGTAACACTGACATGTTTCTCTAGTTTTTTTTTGTAGATATTCCTTCCATTTTTTCTTTTTTAATCTCACTCTTTTGTTGATCTTTTCTGTCCACCAAAATAAAACAAAAATTTGTTTTATTTTCTTATTTCTTTTAATTTTTCCACACACTTTCGAGGTTATTTGTAGTATCATCTTTTTGAATTCCTCCCAACTCTCTTCCACACTTAATGCCTTCCATTTCTCATTTCTGCTCTCAATCATCCTCTTCATTGTTTCTCTATATTGCTTTGCCACCTCTCCGTCTTTTAGCCCATACGCTTTTATTTTCTCATATTCTATCTTATCTTCTTTTCTCTCTCTGTTTGATTTTAGTGGTTTCTTTATTTTTGATATAACCATATAATGATCACTTCCCACTTCCGGTCCTCTTGACACTTTTACATCTACTATGTTCTTTCTATTTTCATTTCCTGCTACTATATAGTCTATTATTGATTTTTCATTTTTGCTGCTCATCTCTCAAGTATACTTGTGTATATCCTTGTGCTTATAATAAGTATTTGCTATAAACATATTGTTGATTCGGCAAAACTCTATCAATCTTTTTCCATTATCATTTAGTATTGTCTCCCCATTCTGGCCCAATATTCTACTCTCTCCTGGTTTGTCCTTTCCCACTCTACAATTAAAATCTCCGTCAATGTATATTTCGCCTTTTGCTCTTTCTACCGCTTCTGTTAACATTTCACAGAATTTCTCTTTGTTCTCCTTTTTGTCGTCTTCATTTGGTCCATACACACTTATTATTGTTTTAATGCTCTCATTATCGTCCTTCATATTTATTGTCAATATCCTCTCGGAACACGCCTCCCATTCTTCTATATTGTGTGCCCATTCCTTTTTTATCATACATGCGACTCCTTCAGCTGCTCTTTTCTCTGTTTCCACTCCGCTATATATAAATACACTTCCTTTCATCATTTTTTGCAATCCTCTCCCTTTTTTTTTCGTTTCCGTTATTGTAAGTATGTCTATCTTATTTTCCAGAAACTCATCTTCTAGTTCTATTTCTTTTCCCTTTATGCTTCGTATATTCCATGTTGCTAATCTCCATATTTCTTCATTTTTTCTTCTCATTGTTTTCTGCTCCTTTCCCCAATTCTTTTTCAGTTTTTTGTTTGTTTCTTCTCTTCTTCTCAGCTTCCATAATCGAATTCCTATTTCGATATTGTTCCTCCTTTCTTTTGTATATTTGGCACTTTTTGCTAGTGGTCATGTGCTCTATATCTTTATCTTTAATTCTTGTACAGTTGGCGCATTTTATCTCATTTTTTTCACAATCTTTCCCTTCGTGTCCTTTTTGTCCACATCTGTAGCATACCTCCGTTCTTGTACAGTACTTAGCTACATGCCCATAGCAGCAGCATTTGTAGCAGATCGCGATCTTTACATATTCCTCTACTTGTTTTACAGTAAAATCTATCAGTAATTTTCCCTTTTTTACAACGTACTTGAATATCTCCTTGCCAGCTTCTACTACCCAGTCCTCCACATATTGTTTACTGTTCCTAAAGGCATTTTTTTTAACTGCTCTCATTACTGTCTTCACCTCTCTAGTCCCCACCACTTTCCTTATTTCTTCATTTTCTCTTAGTATTTCGTTTACTATTTCTTCTTCAGTATATCCTTGCTCAACTTTTTTTATTATAAATAACGGCTTTGTTTCTTTCATTTTCCTCACTATTATTCCTTTTACTTCCTCCAGTTTCTTCCCTATTTGCTCCTGTTGTAGCTCGTTTCTGCACTTCATCACTACCAATTCACTTTTGTATTTCTTTATTTTTTTTTATACCTTCTTCACTTACTTCTTCTATCGTAAATTTTTCTCGTATTTTTTCCATTACTTTGTCACCTTCTACCGCTTTCACTGTTATTTCTCTTATTTTTTCAGGTGTTTTCCATCCCTTTATCTTTTTTGTATCATTTTCTTTTTTCTTTTCTGTGATAGCCGCATATGTCTTTTTCCTCATATTTTGGGTTATTGTACCTCCCCCTATCAATTCCGTTATTTTTGCTTCCAATTTGTCCATTCTGTTTTCGAATTGTTTCTCTATTTGTTCCAGCCTTTGCTCTACTTTATCTTTTTTTTTCTGGTTTTTGTTTTTTCTCTGTATTCTCCATGTTTTCATATACAGTAGCGGTCATTTTAACTAATATTTTTTCTATGGTTTGTATTCCTTTTTCGATTTCTTCCCGTGTTATCCCTTCTTGTCTTTTATACCCCTCTTTAAATACCCAAATTTCTCTTTGTATCAATGTGATCTGTTTCATTATTTCTTCCGACACTCCGCCTGTCTTTTCTCCAGTATCTTCTCTTTCCTCTCTCTCTCCTATTTTCATTCTTTTTTCCCTTTTATCATCCACCTCACTCATCACCATTCCTCTGTACGATGTATTTACACCCTCCTCATCCCCCTCCTCCGTTGAGGTTCTCCTTTTCCTGTCCTCCACCTTTCCCACTGGTGGCGTTCTTTTCACTTTCGACGCCGCTTTAAAAGGATTTTTATCCTCCATAATAGAATATTATTCCTTTTTTCTTTTCTTTTAGAAAGAAATAAAAAAACATATGAAACTATATAATAAACTATATTATACAGATACACAGATAAACTGTGATATTATAGTTCTCTATAGGCCTATTATAGCTTTGTTTGCGGAGCCCCAAACCACTTCGCATCTAGAATCCTCGATTGCACTGTGATTCGAGATGTAATGTGCATATTGCATATTACAATAAATGTTCGCGGAATAGAGGTACTAGAGGTAGAGGTAGTCCACAGGTAGAAAGAATTGAAAAAAAATCCATCGTTCGCGGAGCAAATAAGGATACTTCAGAGAACATATTAGAGATCCTAAATCCGAGTAAAGATTTCGGATTATTCCATTTTAAACATATGCCCGTTAAACAAATTTTACAGTTTGTCGATACATTCCTACAGAGAACTGTAAACATTTCCATGTAATTTGTTCGATGAAAGTGCAGATTGGAGTAGTTTGATCTCTAATTCATTTTTATATGAATGTTATATATTTTATTTAAATTCTAAGCAGTTTTGTTTCTACTTATTAATTATTTCAATTTTTATCTAATCCATAAAACCGAACACATTTCATAAAAAGAGAGTATTGTCTAGAAGTATTTTCTACTTCTACGTAATAATTATTATTAATTAAAAAATAATTCGAAATATTATTCTTTAGGTTCCCAAATCGTTCGCGGTGGTCCAAAAACCTATTCTAATTTAGGTTGTTCTACGCGTGCGCGCAGATTCTCTAGTACAAGCGCTAGTTATCCGAGATTATTCCGCGGACAAAGCTTAAAAATTGTTAATTGTTAATATTGCGCCATAATATCATATCAAATACTGTAGAATGTAGACTGCGGATAATTTTCATGTTACAGTTTATTATTACTTTATACGTTCATATACTGGGTGGATAGTTACTAGTGTCCACTCCACTCCATCATGTTATTCTTATCAGAATAACATGATGTCTGCTTGCTTTTTAATGACTGATCTAGGACCTCATTTTAACCAATAGACACTATGATCCGAATTTTCAAATCAAGAGTTTCGCTATGCAGTTTAATTTCCTTAAATACAATGTGCATCTTTTTTATCTATTACTGTAGAGAGTAAATACCTCAAGCCAACTTCGCAAACGACACATCAAAATTCCAAGCCTTTTACGAAATAGACCATTCTAGAATTTACTAATATTCAATGTTTTTTAATGAAAAAACTGCCAAAAATGACTAGGAGCACTTCTCTATTATTCAATACTTTAAATGGACATCATGAAAATGATGTAGGTGGTGTTCACAGGCTTAAAAACAAATACAAATCTGCCACATAAAAAATTCAGGGAAAAACTGCACATCTGACAAAAATGTCTAAATTGATGAAGAAATTTTATTTGTTTTGCTATGATGCATTATTTTTCATATTCAGAAGTTAGACGGATACTCTCTGAATAGAGATTTTCCTTTTTGACGTCAGAGACAACGTGATTTCCGATCGGAATCAATTGTTTTCTATAATGAGACAAACCTCAATTATTAATCTAAAAACCTTACATATCTCCCAGTTTCTCTGCGATTAAATAAAACACATCCCAGTTATTTTAATTTGTTTATTCTTTTGTGTCTACAATAAAATCAGTAGATGTATAGCCGCCATTAAAGAGGAAACCTGATGTGCTCAAGTAGAGAAAAGCTCGCCCTGCGCACAAGCTTAGCGAGTATATTTGTCACTGCGTTATGCACTGTAATCGCGTAATTCCAAGATTTTATGGGGCGTATATTTTTCTTTATTCCTTACAGGACCACATATGAATTCATCTATGAGTACTTTTTAAAACATCTAGTGACTTCAGTCTACAACAATAATTAAACAATATAATAATATAGATACATAATCTTCCAATTGAACATTGCTCTATGATATAGTAAGTATTTCTAAATGTAATAAATTAGGTTATGATACACTAGGTACATAGTTATTCATATACATATATACATAATATACAATGAAACAATGTACATATAATAATAATAATGATGAGAATAATTTTAGGATGTATTCAAAAGATGTTTCGAACTCAAAAGCTCAAAATATTTGGAATATATCGGATAATCGACGTAAAAATCAATTTTACTCGACTAACATTATAAAAGAATCGTCTCTAATATTAACTAAAATAAGCTTTACATACAGACGTTCGACACCCTATTCGGTTTATATAAAAATTCATTTAGGTACATATATATATATACACATTAAAATAAATAAATAAATAAATATTTATACATATTTATTTCAGCATTTAGAATTAGTTTTCACCTATAGTCGTCGAAAAAGCACCCTATAGCATATTATGTATATACCCAATCAATACTGTATTATATACGTATTACCTAAATGGCAATAAGTACACACATTCCCTTCCACCGTTTCGTATTCATTTGATAGAATACGACACTTTGATCAGATTTAGACAACATACAAAAGAGAAGGGAGATTGAATGCGAGAAAAATTAATTCTTCAATTAAATATATCACAAAATTTAATAATAATAATAATAATAATACATTCCTATTACTATTATTATACCTCGCTTGGCATACATTGTAGAGCGGATTCTTGTGATAAATCATCTAAGCAAGTCGGATCTGGAGAAATAAATAAAAAATAACAATTAGTAGAAATAAGTACAATTAATAATTAATAATTTTCAATACAAGCAAGTAAATGCTGCAAATTATCGATATAATAAAATGACCATTATTAAGTTTATTATACGATTATTATAAAAAAGAAAGACGAATAAAAAAAATCAAAATTCGACTTAATTTAAATAAAAAAATAAATAACAACACTGTGGTCATAAATTTAGCGGTTTTTTTTTTTTTTTTTGAATAGTATACAGGTATAGGAAAGTGTGGACTTTTTAAAGGTTTTCGCACACTATAAACTATACATATGTTATGTAGAAGATAGTTTTGTTAATCCGATTAAAAAATGATTTGTTGGAATAACTTTGAAAGGTTCTTTTCTTCATTTTTTCGGCACGTCGTTTTTAACGGTATCATTTTTTTTCTTCGACTTTTTTGCAGAAAGAAAAGTCAACTTTCTTTATAATATTCAGTTAAGTTTCCAAACTTTCTAGTTAAAATGTGCAATTTGCTTACTATAGGGCAACGAATGGCAATAATTTAGCATTTGCTTAAGAAAATTAATACAAATTTAATATTTATAGTTAATGTGTTTACCTGTCTGTGAGAATAAACTATTTTTATTTTGTTGTTGAAATGAGTATGTTAAATGGAGATTAATGTGCCTGCCAAAACCATTTTCATCACGGCTAATAGGTACTAGAAGAAAAAAAAACAAAACAAAAAAAATGATAGATAATATATAATATATTCAAAAACAAATCAAAATAAACGCATTTCTTACATTGATTTTTTCCTTTCCCCGTATGCATATGTTTCTTTTGACGTGCTCTCGAATTTTGAAACCATACCTGTAATTAGACATATTGTAATGAAAAACGAATTCGGTGAGGTCACCGCCACCGTTGCCTATACTATAAGTACTGTGTTAAATCTTTTTTTAATGATTTAAATTAACTATCAACGATAATTAATCGAGCACTAAAAATTTAGATATTTTTGCATCTCTTTCTCTGAAAGACTTTTCATTCTACGCAATTATCAATGTTATAAATATTTCGATTAGACTAAACAAAAAAAAAAATGAAACATTAAAATTTGATATTTGCTTTCATGTTCTCCGTTAAGCGCTATAGCTCAACTTACCTGAGTTACTCGTTTACTTAATCCAGTAATTTGTGCTATTCGTTCTAGATCCTGTCCATCTGGATTCGAATCTAATTGAAAATTGGCTTGTAAAACTTGTAATTGTTCTTCAGTAAATGTAGTTCGTACTCGTTTCGCTTTATTTTTATGGTAACCGTCGGCATCACAGCCCTCTATTAAAAAAAATCTACGTGCATTTATTTCAATGACTCGAAAATTGATTACGTCTAATTAAATTATTATCATCAGCAAATATACATGTACATTATGTTACGGTTAACATATAACAAAAGCATAATAATATATTTAAGAATTTAAGTAATAAGTGTAGTTTTGGACTTACCATCGGATGATGTGGTGCCGCCATCTAGTGTTTCTAAATAATGTGCTTTGCATAGTACTCGATCATCATGCAATGCAAATTCTTCGCCGGTTGATAATTGTCGATGACATGCTGCACATGCGAAACATGCTAAATGATAAACATGTTCACGTGCTTTTCGTACCCAATCACTTGATGATATACCACGTAAACATACTGAACATTTTGCACCAAAACTTCTATATAATAGTTAAAAAATAGAAAACCGTTACAATAGCTCTAAATACTTCTATGCCATACTAATCATTCGAGGAAATATAGGCATAATCATAGTCTTTATCTGTAGTAATTAAGGTCCAAAAAAAATGAGGTTTAATACAAAATTATTTCTGAGCATGTGTTGTAACAGATGCCGGTTTTATTATAGATATTAGGAGGTCTTTGCAGTTGACAAGTTTTCTTGTCGGCAAGTTAATTTGTGACAAGCTTTGCATTACAGATGCGCATATTGCACTTGTTATCAATTTTTCTTGGATTTGACGACAATAGGTTCTACGCTATTTTTCTTGTTACTTGTCGTCAGATTTGGTAATATTTTGGATAAAATCATGTAAACAAGGCGAAGCAGAGTTTAGTAAACTATTCTTTCGATTGCAGAAAGTGCTATTTTCATCACTTGTTTAATAATATACTTATATTATTAATATATATAATATATAATAAATCAACCTTAACAATAATTGAAACACACATTGCAAATACAAAAATGTAAAAAATGATTCATAACATCATGAGAAATGGTAAATATTTCTTCAATTTTCGCAATTTAAATAAATGTTTAATTATGCATATAATTTTTGGTTGCCTAACAATCCTCAGCAACTGAAAATACATATATGATCAATAGCCACTGAATTATAATTACTGTAAAGTTTTTCTACTTTTTGTAATTATTAAATAGAATAAAATTTTAAGTGAAATAATAAAATGTAAAATACATTAAGAAATTTAACAAAATAATTAGTATTATTTCGTTACATCTCTACTTCTTATTATAGAAATTTTTGCTATAGAAGGCTCTTGCAACGACAATTATCGTGTAATCTAGAATTTCACAAAAATAATAATAATATCAGCTGGTTTGCTGGAAAGTCTGGGGACCATTTTTATTCATACCAATCAAATACAAAAGCTGGCACATGCCTATAAGTATAAGTTGTACAAAATATGTATAAAATTCAAAATATTTCTATGGCACCCTCAATATGCCCCAAAAAGAGTTAGTTTTGAGAGTTACCATTGGTTGGCAGCGTAAATTTTGCTTACGTTTTATTTTTGTTTTAATTTTCATTTAAACTTAATAATTTCATTATTTATATTATCTCATAACATTAACATTTAAAATGAACAAAGACAGACATTGTTTTGTTGCGGGGGTTGCAAGACTGGGCTCCCATCGGGCAATAATTTCAAAATATGTGTTCCACGCCACTGATCGTATAATATTAAAATTGAAATAATTAAACAATGACGCTTGCTTACTGCTTAAATGAAAAGTGATTTATTGTATTAAATAGTCCGTTAACACAATCATAGTTTTAATTTTTTGTATCAAAATCCCTAATTTTCATTAAAATTTCGAAAATAAAATTTTCTATAAGGACAATGTTAAATTATATGCACTAGTCTACTCCAGCGCTACGTATTGGGACCCACTTTTATTTCTCATTTTCTTCTTTTAGTTCTCCATAACCGCAATCATAATTCATATATTGTGAAATGTGAATTCTAATCAACTGATTGTGTAATGTTTGTAAAAAAGGACAGTAAGCTGAACCTGCCTTTGTTCATTTAACAGCTCTAATACAATTTCCGGGTGTTTTTAAAATAGCTTCTGTTGGCTGGTATATATAAAATTTGGCTATAGATTGACAACTGTGATAATACTGTGTCCTTAACAGATTCATAAATCTTGGGTGGCTGCGATTCTTTTATTTTGTGAAAATTCATTTCCAGAACGAATAGATAAAGTAATAAGATTTGAACTCATTATACTGGTGGTCCAGCAGTTCCTTTCAAGATATTTCTTTCTTCTCTGACAACAGCAATAATATAAAATATATTCAGGCAAGTCATCCACTTGTGCAATCCTAATGTCAGAAATTAAATAATAGATAGACAAAGAGATCCGCCATTCATGATATGTACTGTGTGTTATATGTATATGATGTATATAGATATAGATAGATATAGGTATGAAATGCAAGAAGTACCCATACCTATTGTTTTAACAATTGAGATTCGGATCGGATTGATCAGATTGATTGAGAGGGAAAGGATTAATTGTGTTTGATAAATAATTTGATTTCACGATCGTATCAATCATAATATTTTATACAGACCAAGAAAGACCAAGAGACAGAAAGAGGAAAGCATCATCTTATAAGAAAGGTATAATAATACTCGTATAGAATAGATGAGTTGAAATTCTAATTCTTTGGAATCTTTCTCTGCTCTAAGGTACATAGGTAGGCACATTATAATAATTCTATGAAAATGCCTTCAAACGATTTCTTATTATTATTCGAAATCGGTATTAATACAATATATGAAATATGACATTCACATGTATGTCTGCTTTAGATGGGACATTATAAAAAAAAATCATAATAATAATAAAAGAGATGAAGATGAAGACGAATACGAAGAAAAAAAAGGAATACACACGACGGTATTGTCTCTAGATGACTTGGCTCTTTCTCCAATATTTTTCCATTTGTCATTCCTTTTGAGACGGCACATACATATCTATACTATAGTTTGGTATACACATATATGCTCTCAGTCCGTTAACTATAGCGACACGCATATAGGTATAGATTAACCAGCCTATATAGCTAGTTAGCTCATGGTTACAAGAAAGATACCCTCATGTATGTGCTTGAGCAGTGTTATTCATTTTTAATAGTCAGCAGTTTTTGAATGTTTATATCCCGGATAAAGCAATAATATGAATATCAGCAAAATGGCGAAATGGAAAGAAAAATTATCCTACCATCATCACGTATATAGAAAACATCATAATTATATTAATATGCTCATCGCTACACATTGTTTCATTTAATAGTTTCACATGTCTCAAATGACTTGATTGTACCACCAAAGTAATCTCGAAGAGAGATAAAAGATTAAAAACAGATATCGAAAGAAATAAATATTCATGAACCACTAAAAAACAATAAAAAAGAAAAAGCGACGGCGGTAGTCGTATAGTAATACCACCATCCTGCACCACTACCGCAGCTAATACCAGCAGCCAGCAGCATCACCTATAAGCAAGCGTATTAAATCTCAGCAGGAACGAACACGAGATATCTTTTTCCTGTTTTTATTTTTGCTTGCTTCTTTTAAGAAGCGATCCTTTTGGTACCCAAACATCTGAACCACAAACACCATCACACTACTATACATATACATATATAGATAGGTAGTGGTATCACTATACTAACAGCAGCAGCAGCAGCAGCCCAGCATTCATGCCTACGCAATATCTGATGTTGTATCTTTTAATGAGCGGCCTAATTCGAATAATTTTTATTCGGAATGGAAACATAACAAGGCCGTTCCCGCTCGTTACCGTTAACATCGAACTTCAATTTGGTATTTCGTTTTTTTTTTTTTTTTGTTTTAGTTTTTCAAGTTTTTAGATGATGGTATAGTACTTATAATCTGATTCACCAAACCTTGGTCTCAGATGATTTTCGTATTTTCGATAATACCCGTTTTCTACACGTTAACCGTCAGCTTTAGCTTTGTCTGGCACCTAAGCTGTAAAAAAACGTGTGGCGTAACTCGAAAACAAATGGATGATGTGAGACCAAGGTTTGGTGAATCAATTCGTGGATATTGATTTAAAATTGAGTTCTTTAGTAGCAAAGAAACAGAATTGTACCAAAGTCAGGATAAGAGAAAATGAATAGCTCCAATAAAGCTAGGTACGAATTAAACATGATCCAAGGCAGCAGAAGTGATTAGACACTAAAGGAAAAATCTGAAACTGTACAGAACCAGAACTTGCAAACATTGAAAATAGACTCGTCATCACAAAGGTAGTTCGTATCAAAGATTCTATATCTAGCACATGTAGGTCCTTAATATCTATCTATACATACATATCCATTGTGGGACAGTGTAAAAAAATATATACGAAGTTAAAACTTCCCTATGTCACTGAACAGTTGAACCACACAGTTGTTGTACTCACTCGTTGTCCGGTCCGTGAATGTTCTTGTTAATTAGTCAGTAGGAGTTTTTAATTGGCTACTGGTCGTCGATAATAAACTTTCCTTTAGTAGAGAGAAGACAACAAGGCAAGGCATAAAATGAAAAAAGGAAATTTAAATTTAAACAAGGGGGTTGGGAGAAGTGGCATGCATGAGATAGGACGGCGATTAACGATTTAATGCTGGTAACACGAGTGCCGGATCATCATAAAAAATATTTGAAATAACTGTTTAAAGGATATTAGTAGGTAGGTACGATTTGATGAGATGTGACTGAAATACGAGGGCTGCCATTCATTTCAACAGAGACATCACGAGAGAGAATTTTGCTGATGGCATGTCAAACATGGCATTTAGATTTATTTGTGTACCTATAAGAAATAGGATCAATTAGGTTGCTATTTGATCAAACGAGGTGATTTTACGTAATTCCAAACAACACGAATAAAATGTCAGAAAAAACCAAAACAAATACAACAGACAGACAAGAGAGATGTGAAAAAAAAAAAAAAAACAAGACAACAAAGAAGAAGAAACAGCAAGGTCGCTGTTTTTTTATTTTTGTTTTTTAATTTCGAACTATTATTTTTGATGAATACCTTGAAAGTACCTACATATGTATGTATTTTATAAAGCCAACAGTTACTTAAGTTCCTCAACCAAAATACCAAAAAAAAAAAAAAAAATGAAGAAAAGGAAGATGGATTATTTTGAAAGATTTCATTGGCATATTGAACATATACAAACAAAAAAAAATTATGTGTATGTATGTGTAAATACACAAACATATGTATTTATCAGTGTACAAGATCAAATACAGCAGGGTTCTTTGCTGCCATCATGGAACTTGTACTATCATGGTGGTTATATTACCAGAGTGCGTGTCATGTAATAGATTTGGTTAAAGTTCATTATGGGTAGGTATAAAATTGGAGAGTTTGTGACCTATGAAATCTAGGTGCAGAACGTCAATCGTTTCAGTTCTTGTAATTTGTTTGAGCTCATTGGGACAAGAATACTTATTTATTTACTATATATATATATATATATACTGCTGTCGTACTGAGGTAACATCTATTAGTAACGAAAATTGTGCGTTTAGAAGTCAATTTGAATTTATAACGTCCAAGAAAACTAACAGGTACAATATCGGCAACTCTCCCCTACTATACACTATATGTGTACAATATCGTGTACAAATTGTATGTATAGAAAAAGTGTTGTACTTACTTCGCATAATCCGTTTTACAATATACCGCTCGATCCTTAATGAAACATGATCGTTGTCTATCTAATTGCAATTGACATATACAACATCTCAGGCAGCTTGCATGCCAATTCCTTCCAGATACTTCTAATAAGAATTTATCACTTATCGCTTCACCACACGCCGAACATGATCGGTATTCGGTCTGGAAAAAGTATTAGAAATAAATCTATTAGAATACAACTATAAAATCTTAAGATTTAGTTTGCAGTTCAGGCTTAGCTTAGTCCGATTTAGCACTCATTGTTGATCTTTAAAATAATGTGTATATGTAGATGTGTCGATCCGATTCTAAACCGAAAGTGAATGAGATCACCACGGATTCCATATGATCATATGGGAAGAGGAATATGATTCCCTTTGTACAGGACAATCTATACCAGAGTAGCAAGTTATGCTTGTGATTGATTTGAGCAAAGTTTGATGTCTGCCCTGCATCTATTTAGTTTTGTGAACCTACTTTGCCTCTAGCAACAGAAAATATAATATTCTACGTAGCATCGGAAATATCCCTTCAAGCGCAATAATTATTTATGTTTTCATTGCCCTCATTAGTCATCATTATAATGAATAATTCTATTGTTTAATCATAAATCTTTTATATGCACACACACAACATCATAGCAAACCAAGAAATGATCTTCTTGTAGGATATACTAATAGATAATACTTACTTATAAGTCATACAATATAAATATTTTTCTTTCTTCAATTTATATTTATATAAACGGCATATGTATATAAAGTTGGAGAATCTTTTCTCAACTGTCAAATCATAATGATATTATTATCAATCTTCTAATAATAATATAACACAAAATGCAACTTCACCTTCAATATTGTGATCATCGAATGACATAAGAAAAAAACTAGAAGAGAAAGAATGAGAAGAAGAAGAAGAATCAATACTTTTTCTATTTTTCTTTCTCATCTTTTTCTTCTTCTTTTTGTTGCTGTTCTTCTTCGGGTAATCAATCAGAAAGCCGCACAACAATACCACACATTTTTATCAAGATCTTTTGATTAAAAAATGCATTGAAATGATGATAGTGATAGAGAGTGAGAGAGAGAGAAGAACGAGTAAAGAATAAGGAAACTTTCTGAAATCCATATGTGCCTTGGATTAACAACAAACGAATTAAAAAAGAAAAAAAAATGGCCGCGCTTTTTTCTTCTTATGTAGTATCCGTATGTATTTATAAAATCATTTAGTGACGTTTCTCTATACCCATTGATCACTTTTTCATGATCATCATCATCATGATTATTCTTATTATTTTTCTACCGCACAAGATGTTAACTGTTTAACCTTTGACTCTGAATAGGTCTAATAGTACATTAGAATGTGATGTTTATTTAGATATTGTATTATCACGTGACTTTCTGAACAGATCAAACATTGTAATGCTGAATCTGATCAGGAACAAAAAGGAGTTGTGTGTAAAAATTCTAATGTTTCGGGCACCAATTTCTCGCTTTTCTGTTGCTTAAATTTCCTCCATAAAATAAAAATCAAATTTAATTTATTCAATTACTTATTATTATCGGCTATTATTCATATTAGATATACATTTTAGTCTCGCCAACACTAAACTATATTTAAATAACAATAACATTATATGAAAAATAGAGATAAAAAAAATGTCTTTATTATCCACTTCTATCTCTATTCCTTCTCATTCTTAGTTACGTTTATTATTATTTTTAAATCCGTCGGATAATTCAGAATTCGAATGTTGTCAGAACAAAATAATGGAAAGTTATAGTATACAATAACACACACACACACATTTATTGCATAACGTTCGGCCCTTCTGTGTCCTGTCACAATTTTTTTTTTTCGAAAATATGAGAGAAATATTAATGGTTCTACAGAAGTACAAGTCTAGCACTTTGAAAGTTGCTAAGAAGAAACGTGTATACGTGATCATTTGTTTTGTACGTTCTACAGGATTGATCAAGTATGATCATTAGACCAATCAATTTAAATTTTAACCCCGTCAGCTTAACCCTAGATCGAAGCGATTTGTGTTGTTGGTATGCTGTTTTCTACTATAAGACATTAAGTTAAAGTATTATTTCAATTTAGTTTAACTTCCGGTGAAATTTGATCTATGAATCTCTGAATTTACAGATTTAATATGTGCCCACCCTGTATATATTTACCATATTTATAATTGATTAACTAGATAAATCGAAGTCATTATATTATAGGAAAGGAAAAAAAAAATAAATAAAATAAAGGAATAAAGAAAGAATGAAAAGGCCACAGTAGGTATGTCCGTCTTAGTTGGGTACCATTTTTAGAATTTCCTTTTCTTTTTCCATTTTTTATTTGAAGCATCAATCAAACAATATGGTGGTGTTTATTATTATGGTGCTATGGGTACCAATACTATATACCAGTATGAATATGAAAAATAATAATATATACATAACACCTGTCATTCATCCTGTGACTTATAGACTTTAGTATTAAGTAGATATACCACCTTGATCTATAGCTGAATATATGCGTGAGTACAGTTGGTAACAATTAAATACACCGTGATTAACACTGTATTTTCAGTAAATAAATACGTGAAATATATTTTTAAATATAGTAGGAAATGTAACTATTCTAAAAAGCAAAAATATGTGATCTTACGTCATAATTTTTGTGCAACGTTGTCAAGATTATTTTTGGAATTTTATTGATATTTTAATCGATTTTATTTAGAATTTGTCAATTACGGTAATTGTTTCAAATAATAAATACAATTGTTGAAGATTTCTTCAAAAATGATTAATATATCGTAAATATAGACGAAGATAAACAAATATTTACTTTAATTCTTTTAATTCGTTTTGTTTAACATATTCAACTGGCAAGACTGGTAAGTTTTTATCTCACTTTTAATGTGTATACAACAGAGACAACTATGTTTTCAATTGAAACGCTACTATAATTACTTTTAATTGAAAAATCAAATCAAATCTGTCAAGAAAATAACAAAAATAAAGAAATTAAATAGTTCTAGGAAATTATATACGTAAAATTGATTCATATTGTCAAATATTAAAGAAATTCTGATCGACCAAGAAAAAATATTTACTCTGCTAGCGCCACATTTCAATGTACCAATTTGAACACATCAAATTTCACATTCATTTAATGTAAAAAAATGCGCCTAAATCATAGTTATAATACTTATAATGTTGGTATACTGTTTTTCACTAAATGTGACGTAAGATCACATCATTTCACGTTTGTCTTTATATGAATTGGCATTAATTCTTTCGCATTATTGTATAGGTGATTGTCAATTTAGTTTGAGCATCGTGTAGATATCTACATATCAATAACCACATGCATCACAAATGAATGGTAAATGACTAACCATAACACGAACGGATGGACAATCGGCATAAGGAGCATCACCTACTTAAATTTCAATTATATTTATTTTCACTTCAACCCTCTATACAAGTACACACTCCATCCATATCACAACCACTGTATATGAATGCCATCTATATAATAGCATATAGCACGAGACTGTATTTTACCATGCTATAACTGTCACGCCTGCACATTTCATTCTTTTCATGGTTCAGCAGAAAAATATACTGCCCATCTATTGTTACCACGTGCATTTTATACGATTATAACCTCAAAAAAAAAAAGAACCACATTCATATACTAGTTAATCATAAGCGTGGACAGCACGAATGAAATACGTATACATGTATAATATCTATAGGTGGTAGTGGTACCAGAAGAATAATAATAATAATGTGGCCACTTCTATTATTATCGTTTTGAATTATAAAAAGTGCATCATGAATAGAAAGGGAAAAAAAGGAATGGTTAAGAGAGAAATGGAAAAGGTTTTTGCACATTTTATAAAAGAATAAAACCCATACCCACACGTCAGCGTACGTGTAAATGCTCACAAATCAAGTCGTTTTTTTGGAAAAGGTGCACCAATTGTTAAGTTTATTTTTATTTTATTTTTTCGTTTCTTTCAATTTGTTCTGTTCTGTGATCAACTCCTGTGATGATTTAAGGTTCTCTGGAGCATATTTAAACTGTATAATTTTATAAAGCAAAAAAAATGGCATATATATATATATATATTTATACAGTTATGACCAATATTTAAACTTGTACAACATAAAAAATTGTCTGTATCGAAATGTCTAAAATGGGGTCTACACAAAAATGCTAAGAAATCTTAATAATTCATCACTGCTTTCCCTAAAGGTTAATATAAAAGTTATGAGACAGTACCTATTGTATATATTTTAGGTATATTAGACTTTTCGAGTTTCTTTTTGTAATGGTCCCCTTAATATTATGCGAGAATGCGAAGTCGTTATACCTGTGATATACACTATACTCAAATTAAATTGCCAATATGCAAAAATCGGTAAGAATGAAAACGAATTCATGTTCTAGTTCCTAATATATTTAAAAATTAGTTTCATCTAAATTTCGAGCAATCTCAGCATCAATACAGGATAATAACGTGTGCCTGTTCTATGGTATAAAATAATTATTTTATAATTTGCCTTCGAATTACAAAATATTTTAGTCAATTTTAATATATATTTTAAAGTCTATCGAATTCTTGTTCCCCGCCAAGTGGGTAACACATTTAAAATTGTTGTTGCACAATGTTGACGCATTTAGTTATTTCACCCTAATAATTAAATATATTTAGCCTCATGAGAAATAAATACGAAATTGCTTACCCCTTTTGCTTATTAGCGAAAGCAATATCTTGGAATAGTAGATTACAAGGCGAGCGGGGAAGCTTGCCAAAACTACCAAATACTACTAAAATACTAGACTAATCTCAAGGCTGGTATGGCAAGCTAACACCACGAGGCTTGTATACTATTTTATTCCAAATTGCATACTTTAATTTTTAAATCAATAAAATAAACAAATAATAATTAAAATTTTTAATAGGACTGGCTAGTGGCAATATTTATTATATTATTTTATTTATACAAAAATTACACAGGAGCACGCATGTATTTTTTTGTATGTTTGTTACAATTTATTTGTATATATTTTTATTAATTAATTCTAACAAAACAAAATAAATTATCGAACTAAGAAGTTGTTTTGTTTGGTTACTTTTGGTAGTAAGTTAGGTTAGGTTAACATCTATTGTTTTAAATATTATATTTTCTAAGTAATGTTTTTTATCATTTAAAAGTACTTACCTATTAGTTTCTTTTTTTAAAATTTAATTTCTTTCTTGTGCTAATAATTGGTTATTTTATTATTAATACACTTTTCTTATTTTTCTGTTCACTGCCGAAGGAGTGAAATCACTCACTCTAGTTAGATCACGCCACATACATAAATTTGAAAACAATAACATGCCAGTTGCTATGTAATCTTTGAAGAAATAAATATAGCCGCCATTATTTTCCCCGCCTTAGCGGAGAAGTATATGCCTCTTTTTCTTCTTCTTCTTAAGTAAAGAATAGCCTATTTTCAAACTTTCTAAATGTCAATAATAAATGCATTACATATGCGATTTGGAATAAAATTATTAAGCTTTTCCCCTTTGTCTTAAATACTGAAACAATTACTTTGATTGACTCGGAATTATTTCTACATTAAACAGTTTCTTGAAATACATTGAGAACGTATAAGAAAGCACGGCGTATATTTTAGTTATAGTAAACAGCTTTAAAACAAGTGTGCAATATTCAATTTAAAAAAATGGACAGTAATGATAGTGTTGACTTTGAGGATTTATACAAACCATTAATGTATACTTGGAAATACTTTTCTTGCATTGCAAATCGCTTTGTATATTTATGCTGGTATATCGTTTTCTGTGCACATATTCGTTTCCAAAGTCTTTAAATTTTGGGATTTGAATGTGAGTACAGTCTTAGTTATAGCAGCTGAAAATTGATATTTTGAGGACCACTTGAAGCATGTTTTGCTTCAAGGGATTTCTCAGAGTTTCTGGGAAATTTAATCCAGAGATTTGCTTTACTCATTATTGCATTTAAAACTTGCGTAAAAGTTTTAGAGATGGTAGTTCGATAAACACCAATTCAGTCATAGTATTTTGATATCCAGGGTCAGATACCACACGTAAGAAAATTTTCACCTTTCCATAAGAGAGAGTGCATCACAGACAAAATGCACCCCTCGATATTCAGCATTACCTTCCAGAAAGTAATCAGCAAGCCAGTCAACATGTTCAGGATAAAAACGATATTTTTTTTTTTATAATCTTCTTCCAAACATAATTTTAGATTTTTATAATTTTTCGTTTATCGAATATTCATAAATTGCGCTATTTTCACTTCTCTAGCGATTGCGAATCTTTTACATAACTTTTTAACAGAACTTTTAGAATTTACATACTGTTTTCATTTTAAGGCAGGGGTTGAGCTAGATTGAAAATTTAGAAGTAAATGCTTAAACGAAATAGTAATTGCATAGATTTAATCATAGGATATTAAGTAAAAACGAAATTTTCTTAAGGAAAACCTCTTACTTTAAGCTTTTATTTAAATATGTGGCAATTGCTGCAAGGTGGAGCAAAGGCTTTATATTTTATTCATATTAAACAAAGCAAAAGGTGGCAAATTTTAAGAAATAACATTTGCTATCATTTTATTCATTAGGCTCATTATTAGCTGTGTCAATTTGTGACATTTATACTTTGTGCGCCCCTTGTTAAAACTTGTTAACAACCCCCCATGGACTCAATTGTCATTATTGCACAATAAAATCGATTTATAACAAATTTCTGTTTTTTCAAAATCCTATTTCTTTAAATCCAAATCCAAAATATTAGCCAACGAAACAATAGTTTTTGATACCGTTGCATTGTCATCATAAGTCGATTGCAGCAGATTAATTTGCGAATCGTATATTTTTAAAATACAGGCAATGCATATGGATATGTAGAGTTGTAGACATACAGTGCTTCCGATGTCTGTCAGTTGTTATAGGAAAAATTATATTCGGCACCAAACCAACAAACAATAACTCTGACTTACGAACTGTACTAACCGCCCAGTGATTATAAGTATAGATACTATCTTCTACATATCACTTATCTCAATTTGTTCATAATTAAGTTCTTCACTGTTTTCTCCTCTCACTTTTTTCACTCTGTTTTTTTTTTTTTTTGTTCTTGACCAATATCTAAATCTAAAAGACCCATCATCTATAATACCCTAAAGGGTGTATAGGTATATTATATGAGGCGCCCCGTTATGTTTTGTCTTTTGTTTCAAACCGCCTCCATTGACGGAGGTGGTTGCTCATAATGGACCCCCACCAAGAAAAAGAAATGCGATAATTTCATTATGTATCGATATGGTTGTTATTGTCCAACAATTAATATTTTGTAAGAATAATTGTAGGATGACGATGTGCCGATGCCGATACTAGTTAGGGGACAGTTGCCGAAATCGTACCGCTTAAGAATTTTTAATCTGTAGAAAAAGTGATGGATACTTAATACGTCAAGTAAAGTCATATTGTACTCAGAGATGTTATCTAAAGAATTAACTGACAAGAATGACAAATTAGATGTCCGTTGTATAATTAGGAGCAGTTTTCGAAAAACTTGAAAGTACGATTTAGGAAATCGGTATCATAAATCGTAGATACCGTTTTGGGTTTCCAAAATCGTATTTGAATGAAATAAATGAATTGTTGCTATTAGAAAGAGTAAAAAAACACAAATTGCTTGCAAAAAGTAACTTTACTGTTGATAAAAATTTTAAAAAATAACTGAGTATAAAAACTTCTTTTATTATAAATCATATTTTGAAATAGACTTAACTAATTTTGCTAATAGCTATGTGATAGATCACAATGAGGGCCGTCATATGTTTGGTCTTTTTTTAATACGCCTCAATACACTCAATTCACGAGTCCATGCCTGTAAGTAATACAAACAGTGCATTGAAATTTGAATCATATTTTAATATGACTTTCGCTGCCCAAATAACATTACCGTCCCAGTACGATATAGGAAACCCGAGAATGGCACAATTTAGGTTACACTGACTTTTTAAAGTAAAATCAATATAACCTTAATAATAATACAAATACAAACGTAGTTTTCTTGAAAAATAAGATAGAACAAGATTACTTTTATTACTGGAAATACAATTGAGAGATATATTGAATATTTACATTGTTATTGGGTATGAAATTTAAGCAAAAACTTACATCAATTTTACGTTATTATTGTAAATCGCGCGGTAGCACAATTAGACAAACACCTTTTTAACTAATATTTTTGCCATCTTACTGACGTAACATCTAGTAACGGAAGTTGTGCGTTTAGAAGTCAATTTGAATTTATAATATCCTTGACAAAACCAAAAGCTACTATTTAGGTAATCGGTACAACATCGGCAATTCCCCCCTATGCGGTGAATGAAAATTACCGTTGTGATTTACGCAATATTACGATAATATTTGCCGATACCCGAGAATATTGCGTGTTCGATTGTCGTTTTTTTTTTTTATAAATTCTGGCGTTCGCCATTGAACCGGTAGTGCAAAAATTCTACGAAATCTAAATCTAAGATTCTTGGTAAAATCTATTCTGTTCCAGTTTGGACAAAAAAGTACTAACTGCTACTGTTACGTATTGTATGCTTTTATGATTTTGACTGTGAAAATCCATTGTGTGAAAGAAGAATGAATGAATGGCCGATTTAAAAAGTAATTCTTAAGCTAAACCTAAATCAAATAAATTTACTGACACTTTTGTTTGACATCTTAGTAAACACCAAATTCCAACTGTTTCTATAGGGACCCAGTCACATTTCAGGTTGTGTTAAACTAACGTAATAACAGGTGTATAGCCAAAATTGCTTTAAGAAACGGTGCGACTTGAAGTCGTCAACATTGATACAAGTCTATTTCTGTACATGAACCATCCGTTGCTTAACCTAGTTCTTTTGCGTAACTTTCAATTTCATAAAATTATGCAAATATGTACAAAACATATATATATATATATATATATATATATATATATATAGATATATAAGTATATCTATTCTATTAGATTGAATAAAAAGTAACCCCATGCTGTGCGGGGATGTTGAATTTCGACGGCTACGATTTGTAATCCTTTTTGAATCGGTTTTAAACTGCCGACGCCGCCGCCGTTGTCGCTGCCACAATCATTTAATCCGATCATATTTCACTTTGCACACTCCTTGAATTATAATTCACACACACACAAATATAGGTATTTTACATAGGCATAGAAGTAGGTAGAAGAGGCAGAAGGATGAAGGAGAAAAGTGAAATTGAACCGTGTATTAAACTTAAAAAGCAAAAGGGCCATCAAGTGGCCCTATAATTATGATGTATTTTAGTTACCGTAGTGGTAATAAGCCACCTTTTGATTCACATCACATCTCAGATTTTGTCGGTAGCGCCAATGTTTCACTAAGCTAGTTCTCGCCGAACTAATCAGATGGTACAAGATGAGGGGAGAAGGCAAATACTCTAAAGCGTAACGTCATAATTACGTCATCTTACGTCATAATTTTTGTGCAACGTTGTTAACATTATTTTTCGAATTGTATTGATATTTTAATCAGATTTTATTTGCAATTTTGCAATTACGGTGATTGTTCTAAACGGTAAATACAAATATTGAAGATTTATTAAAGAATGATTAATATCGTAAGTATAGACGACGATAAACGAATATTTACTTTAATTATTCTTTTAATTCGATATGTTTAACGTATTCAACTGGAAAAGCTGGTGAGTTTTTTACTCGCTTTTTATGTGTATACAACAGAGACAACTATACATTCAATTGATACGCTACTCGAATTACTTTTAATTGAAAAATCAAATCGAATCTTTCAAGAAAAAAGCAAAAATAAAGAAATTTATCGGTTCTACAAAATGATATAAGTAAAATTGATTCATATTATTAAATATTTAAACAACTCCTGAACGAGCAAGAAAAAATATTTACTCTGCTGGCGCTGCATTTCAAAAAACCAATTTAAACCCATCAAATTTTACATTTGATGTGTACACGATTTTTTCTAAATCATAGTTATAATGTTAGTACACAGTTTTTCACTGGGTATGACGTAAAATTACATCCTTGTGCGTTTTTCTGTAATTCTATTTCTCATGTTATTTATACAAAATAAAAAGAAAGGTGTCTTTTTAACAGAATCGTATTTTTTTTGTCATTCATCGTCATCAACAGAGCAGTAGCAGCAGCAGCAGCAGACATTATATCACATATGCCTTTCATATTCCAGTGCCTGATGAAAATGCATTCACGCCTCTAACATTTAAAACTAATAAAAAGATTTGACACGCATTATAATTCGGCAAAACGACAATGAAGTGGAGTACAAAACCTAACCTAACTATATTCATATAAAACCATTCGATATATAATCGGTTATACTGTGCGGGTATAGTATGTGGTATATGGTTTACTGCTGATAATAGGCATTGCCTATAGATATAGTTTATAGATTTTATTGTCCCCCTTATTTTCGTTAGCGCCCAATATGTACTAGTATAGTACATATAGATAGACACAACATTCTACCGTTGCTAAATAATAAAGTGAAAATATACAATAGATGTCGTATTGTAATTCATACCTTTTTTTTTTTTTCTTTTTTCGATGTCTGACATTGTATTGTTATTTGCTTTCCCACTTTTCTATAGTATAGCCATAGAAGCCATCACCCTTATGTGTTTAAACAACAACACAGTGATTTTCGAATTTGTGATATATTTTTTTCGACGCTATTGTATCTAGAGATGTATCAAAAGGCAAGAAGAGTAAGGCATAGAGTGAAATAGAGTAGGGCGCGACCGATATTATATATATATATATATATATAAGTGGTGGTTTGATAATTTATTATTATTATTTTGTAGGTACACCATTTGTGGTTGTCATACACATTTACAAAACGCAGTTATTGTGTAATAATTCATATGTACCTATGTTTGACTTTTCTTTCATAAAAGAGGGGCTACTTAATACTATTTAGAGTGCTTGCGGGTATAGACTGGTACATATATTAATAAGTAGTGAACACCTCTGCTAATATTTGATGCTAGTACCTATATTTACAATGTCACTTCTCACAGATCAACATGAAAGAAGTATTGTTTTTACCCTCCATTTTATACCTATACTTACAACTTGAAGGGGTTAAGGGTTTTTTTTTTGAAAATGGCGTGCAGAAACCCGAGCGTTTAATTAATGAAAATATGGGGCTATGTGACAATCATAGTAAACTGATTAGATCAAGAGATAGAGGCCAGAAGTGCATGCAACCAGTAACGACATAATTCTTCGTGTCATTATTATTATTATTATTATTTTATATATATTATGCCACTAATCGTATCTGAAAGTGTTAAAACGCAACTTAATAAACATAATTATTAATGAAAAACATGCATTATTAATGACATTTTTGTTTCTTATACAACAATCTATACGCATAAGATTAGATACTATAACTATACTATGTAGGTAGTTTATACTATACCTACTTATAGTATATTGTAGAACTTTAGAGGTGTGTTTGTATATATGTGTCACTTATAATGCTATAAGCTCAATGATGGCTTTACATTATTTATGAATTCCAAGTAAGTTATACATACTGCATAATATCAAATTATTGTTTTAAATACTAAGACGACACTAGATACCTATTTATATTATTAAAAAAAAAAAGATCAATTGTTTCAGCCCAATTGATTATTGAGATTAAGAAAAAATAATTTACAAACAATGACACGCTTTTATAGGCATATAATTTATTTTCTCGGGAAAAACAATGGTATCTAGTAAGATTGTACTATATATGCCATATACACCCTGTATTTATACATATTAACGTAATACATTAGTTTCAGGGTCTAGAATGACAACGTCCCATAACCATTGGAGCTATATCTCCGATTATATTTTTTGTGCTGGCACACTCTGTATATTGCTACACCATTAAATTCCTTTTGATTTCCTGATTTCAAAAATGTTTAGAACGTCTATATTTGCATGAACCGTTCGCGAAATATTCACGTTTAAAATTTAATGGGCCGTTTACACTTTCAAGTATTTTGCACAAAATTTTTACTCCAACAATATTGTACTAGTGCCGTTTTCTGTTTACACATTGAAAAAGTTGGTACAAAATTTACCAAAGAAATACTGGCAAATATAGATGCACACGTAAGTATGCATATATACATAGATGCATTATATGACCACAAAGAAAAATAAAATAAATATTTCAAAAAAGGTCTTTTTTGCAACCCAACAAAAAATTGTATCAGATTTAATTTTAAATTCCGACAACATTCTTTCAACATCAACTTTTTTCCTCTTTTCGAGAAAAATGAAGTAATAACAAAGATAAATAAATCCCTTATCAAAAGCGGATCGGCAAGACCCATATATACTGTCAAATATCCCTATCAAATAAATTAGTAGTTAGTAGCTTAAAAATTATCTGAACCGGGCAGATTTCATTCAAGCATTTATCTCTTCACCTATACTCTGCATGAGGTTTAGCTTTTTATATTTCCAGGTAAACTGAAGAAACCACTTTGACTGTATGCTTCTGTGTCTCAAAGAACCCGATTAGTTTGTGGTAATCTAAACGAACAAATGCACCATATGATATTGTATCAGCCTGGCTTTTGCTTGCACTAAATATTGAAAACGCGTTTAAACCATTTAAAATGCTGGTGTAAAACCTATTGTTCTCCATGATTTTGTTGAAAATGTTTGAAAGTGTAACCGGCCCTTAAGGCTCAACCTTAAATCTTTTAGAAGTTGGAGTCTGTGTCTTTAAAGCGATACAGATTGCCTATTTTTAGATGTATTACATGCCCACACGATCAAAAATATTAAATACCTATATATGTATAGATACGGAGGAAGCAATTTTACTAGGCGCCGCAAATTAGCATCAAATCAACATTAGCCTCCGGATGATTTTGATTAAAACCTTGCAGCTGATTAATTTTAGCCTTCGGAAATTCAAAACTGAAATATCTGGAAAATGGCTAAAGGAAATATAAACATATTATATATTTTTGAAATCAGGGTGATAAGAGCCATTCGATTTTTCAGCTATACAGGGTGATTCAATAACATAATAAATTAAAAATTTATTAATTTGAGGTGCAGTAGGTGTACGAAAATTGTCATTTATCCTACGTGCTTTTTAAATTACTTATTTTTTATTATACAGTATACAGGGTGTATCAGCAGCAATTCCTTACTATTTTCATATACAAGTTCAAGTCAAATCGTTACTTCGGTATAGAAAAGCTGAAGATTTAAATTTCATTTATTAGATTGTATCATCAATCTTATTTTTTTATGATGTAAAGAGAAAGAGCGGTAAAAATTGAAAAAATATCAAGACATTGAGAAATTGGCGCTACGTGAAATCCCTATAAGAATTATAAAGAGACTGTAGCATATATAGAAATTGACTAATAATGCTGAAATTGGTTATGATATAATAATAATAATAAAAACTACCTTTTTTATATGTTTAAATTGAAATATCTTATAAATACACTCATTTGACTGACTCGTTAAATAAATGAAAAATCCTGTGAGAATCTTTAAAGTTAAGTACCTAATATTTGGTACTTGATCAAGATACATTCTTCTTATACCTATAGGTAAGTACTACGATAAGTGTCTATCTGCAGCGTATGTTTTTTTAAACATTGTTAATTTGACAGACTGCAGAGAGGGCCTTTGTATAAGAAAAGCAAATACTTGTTCGAGTATCGTCTAGAATCTTAAAGCAATGCATTAGAATTGACAGATGAATGTCTCAATTAACGTCTTTTGCTTAGACGACGTACTGTCAAACTTATAACAAAAAAAAAAATTGCAAAATTTATGATGACAATAAGCTATGTTGTATTTAGTGTGAAGGGTTCCTTTGTAACTGTTACACACAATAGGACCTATGCATATTTAGGTACTATCATTAGCTAAATAGGCTATTTCATGGTATAGGCTATTTTTATTGACCAATTCTTTAGTTTGATTAACGATGTTTATACTTCTTTTAAATAAACTAAACTATCGTTCTATATAATGGTTAAATACACTTCAGGGATCCACATTATATAGATTGTATGGTTCCATTAGAATGTCGCCCCATTATACTGGGTGTACAAGTAAATGTGAATAGCGTTTGGTATGTGAATTTTGGAAACTATAGTAAAACTAAATTTAAAGTTGAATTGGGAAAGAAGTGCAGGTTTCTATATACATATACATAATCGATGCGACGGTTGAAGGTGGAGTGGGGACCTAATCGGTCCAATCGAATCACATTGCAAAAGTTTTAACCGTCGGTTAACTGCCGGTTGACAAACTGAATTTTATAGAGAATTCCATAATACCGGGTTCCCAGTTTCATGCTCCTTTTGGATTGTTGAAAAAAAAGTTCAGTTTCTTCTGATCGCATCAATTTTGCAAGTATCAAATTTCTGGGATATTATTCTCGGAAAAAGCTTAAAATTATTGTCATCAGTCAAATTTTAAATGTATTCTCTAATTTTCAAGATCTGGCATAAATTTAATTGGGTGCAATTCTTTCTCCTGAATTCAGCGTTCCTTGATATTTTCGAAATTTACTTAGATGCAAAACATTAAAAGGAACTCACCCTGTATATTGCTATATCTCATATTGGTAAATATCCGGTAAAATAACGGTAGAGAATTCTTGAAAATTCAAAAAATTATTATACATTTTCGATATTTGTTGAAAAAGTGCCTATAGTCTATTCAAATAGAGTGATAAATTATTCTATTGGTTAATATGATGATGGATGTTTTTTTTTTTACATTTGTCTCAATCGGTCTAATAGTTATCATTATAATTCCATAAGATCCATCTAACGATAAGTGTCTAAAGACACATCATTATTTATAATATCTATTAGAGATTATAAGGATTACTTTTTGAAACTAGATCTATTAAGTACTTGTCGGAATATAATATAGATTTAATCCATTTTTCTTTCCTTTCAGTGTAAAAATCGCCATACTATACTAAGTGTATGCTGTGGAAAAGGAACAGGAAATCAGATGCAAATATAATTATGGTTTATAGTTAATATATAGGTGTATGCTTCGAAAAAGGGCGCTACAAGCAGTATTCAAATTATTTCTATTATTATTATTATTATTATTATGTTCGACTAACGAGGCCCTTTGAAATAAAATTCGTATCACTCTCTGTGTTCTGTTTATAATGTATATGCATATAGTAAGATACCAAGTGGCACTAAGCTCCCCCTGTCTTTTTGCTCTTCTTCTTTTTTTTTATTTTGTCTAATTTTCATAATGATACGATAGCGAATGGTATTTAGTTCAAGAGAACCAACGATGGAAAGCACTAAATTGCCTAATTTGGAATATATATAATTTAAACTAGCTGATATTTTTATTTTTAAATGATCGACTTCAAATCGTATATTCAATAATCATATCTAATTCTATATTAAAATAGTTTTTTTTTATTTTAGGTACCTTCATAGGTACCTAGGTGTGTAAGTTATTCTTTATTATAAGCTATTCTCAAACTAAATTGACACTTATGCAATGGGTCACAATTGGACACCGCGATAGTGTCATATTTATTAAGAGAAAACTATCGTTTCTAATTCGGTACCGAAAAGCGTACTTTTCAGCACCCGTTTTAGTCGATTTGAGTGCAGGAATAGTAGAAGTTTTTCGCACCCAATTTAATGACTTATAATAACGTAATTTCGTAGTTTTAATTGTTAGTTTATATTAAAATTCATCTTCTAATCTCACTTAATTCCACAGAATCTACTTTCAGCAAAAACAAAACAATTTCTGGATTAAATGGCAGACGTAATTAATTTTTGAAATTAATTATTTATTGGTTAAAATGACCTCATTAGAAAAAATAGCGTTGAATACGCGTGTGAAAAACCGATTTTGTGAAAAAACAAGCGGTTTTTCACACTTGTATTCAAATATACTATTTTCGTTGGCTAATAGAATAAAATTTCTATACTAACGGTCACCTTCATAATTGGGCATTTTTTGTGTCCACCGAATGGTTTAGATGGGATTTTTGCTATTCAGCGCCTCTTAAAAACGATCATCTTTTCGTAACGGTCGCGGCCACTACGCGCTGAATACTTCTGACCTAACCAATTCCTTCGGAAAATTACCTCTTGATAATATTTCATTTTAATGGAGTTAAAATGGAAACTATGGAATTTTGATAATTTAATAATTTTTTTAACTGGACCAACTGAAAATGTTTACGATACAAGTAGGTGAAAAATGACCGTGAAGGAAAAGTTGCGATAGCTGCCGATATCGTCCGGTCGCCTAAATTGTACGGTAAGTACGTCAGTACTTACTTGTCAGTTTTCTAAATAAAAAATTTCAAAAAAAGAAATTCAAATTCACTTTAAAAACGCACAATTTCCGTTACTAAAATGTTACCTGTATAAGATATACAAAAATATTAATTGAATAGATGTTTGTTTAATTGTGCTACAGCGCAATTTACAATGATAAGGTTGGACTGATGAAGTTTTGACTTTTTCTTAAATTTCATACCCAATAACAATGTAAATATTCAATATATCTCGCAATTGTATTTCCAGTAATAAAAGTAATCTTGTTCTATCTTATTTTTCAATAAAACTACGTTTGTATTTGTATTATTATTAAGGTTATATTGATATTACTTTAAAATGTCACTGTAACCTAAATCGTATCATACTCGGGTTTCTTATGTAGTACTGGGGCTATATTGTTATTTGGGCAGCGAAAATCATATTAAAATATGATTCAAATTTCAATATATTGTTTGTAACGCAAGGGTTCATGAGGCATGTGTATCAAGGTGTATCAAAAGAAGACAAAATATATGACAGCACTGAATATGATCATCACATAGCTATAGTATAACTATTCGCAGAATTAGTTAAATCTAGTACAAAATATGATTTATAATGAAAGGAGTTTTTGTATTCGGTTATTTTTAATTTTTATGAACAATAAATTTACTTTTTCTACCCAATTTGTGTTTTTTTCTAATATAAAAGATAATCTTAATAATAGAATCCAATCTTCTATCTAATATAGTGACAGCTCATTTATGTAATTCTATAGTACGATTTTGGAATCCCATGGGTACGATTTATGGTAGCGATTATCTAAATCGTACTTTTATAATCTTTCCGAAAATTGCCCATTATTATTCAACGCTCAGCTAATTTATAATTCTTGTTATTTAATTCTTTAGATAACATCTCTGAGGACAATATGATTTAATTTCACGTTTTAGAAGTCAATCACTTTTTCTACAGATTAAAATATTCTGAAGTGATACGATTTCGACAACTCTCCCCTATGCATATGTATATATATAAGGATTGGTGAAATGGGTAGATATAATCTCTTTTCATAGGTGTATTTAAGTTTGTTATAATATATCATACTACGTATGATACTACGTATCAACACCAAAATACTATATTCATCTCCTTTAGTCTATGAATTTTCACACAAAAGAGGAACCTGAAAGATATCACCTTTTTAGTAATTTTTGTTTTTTGGCTGTTTATAAATCATTTCAAGTGTTTATTATACGTTGCAATAATAAATAAAATTTCTTTTTGGTCGAATATAAGAATATCTATCTATATAACTACATAAAGGCGTCTAATATATTATGAATTTAAAAGTAGACATAAATATAATATAATATAATATCTCCGAAAAGAAATTAATTCCGAAAAAGAAGAAGGAAAATAAAAGGCCAGATCCATACATAACAAACAAAAAAAAAAAAAAAGAAAAAAGAAAAACTTTAGAAGATGAAGCAAAAGAAGAAGAAGAAAATATGAATAAGAAAAAAGCAACAATTCATATACACACACACACACATCTATCTTTTTCTCGCCCATTTGCTTTTTCAACCCGTTTTATCCAATATATTATTTTATTTTAGATACGTATTTATAGTCGAGAAGAGAGTATCTACCTAATATGTATATCTATATATGTATGTATATTCTGACGCCGTTGTAGCGGCTTTTTCTTTCTGTCCTTTTATTTTCTGAAAGAGAAGAGAATTTTTCGGAAATGATAAATGGTTCTCAAAATTCCTTTCATCGTCACCATATCTTGAGTGTTTTTTTACTCTCTCTCTCTCTCTCTCTCTCTCTCTCTCTCTCTCTTTTTCTGTTTATTATTCATTTATTTCATTCGATGTAGAAAAAGTTTTTCAATCTTTTTATTTTTATTGTTTTATTTATTTATTTATTTTTTTTCGTGATAGGTACCTACTTATAAGAATTGTTTGAACCTATTTGCGGGAGTGTTTTTGTGGCCACTCTGTATATAAATTGAACAAATTAATAAAAAGAAAATTAAAAAATCAATTCCTAAATACGATACTTGTTCTGTTGTCGAAAATGGTCGCCATTTTTGTTTATTCTCCACACACCTGGTATATTTCTTTATGGAATGGAAAATTTTCACTTGATCTATACGACTACACATTTGAAAAACCTATATTACGTATATAACACCATATTTACCACAACCATTTGTGATAGGATATTGAAGCCTTAAGGCTGAGCCTCAATATCGAGCCATTATAGTCTAATTCATAGATTGAAATATATATTAGTCTAATGATTGTGGGTATCTAACATATAATGTGCAATATGTAGGCGGGCCAATATTTCCTTTAATTACGTGCCTAACGAGTTTTTTGGCCTTTTATACTTTAAATTATTTTTACCTTCATTTCCTTCTCTTCCAATCGTTCTAAACATCTCTTATTCCTACTGCAAATGTCCATATCGTATTCCTTTTAAATATTGCACTAAAAATTTACACTAAATAATTTTCGTCTTTTTCTAATATAAATATGGGAAATACCACTAGTATTTGAACAGTCTGATATAATATCAAATTGCAATAGACTAGATCCAACTTTACACCATCAGCACATCAATCCTAAAGATACAGGTAGGATAGATACACTAGATCAATTTTTTTGATACATCATCATAGCATTTGCAGATTATATTTTCTTATCTCACAATTTCCACCTCATACTTTAATAACACTAATATTCTTACAAAAGCAACAAAATAGAAACGAAAAGATTAATACGAACACGGACATATAAATTTCAAAATTTTACAATCTCTCTCTTTCTGTCATCATCAAATCACTAACTATACAAAATACTTCGTGTTGGCCGGGCTTTCTTTGTTAGTCAATTCACCTCTATTATTGACACAGCCAGATTTTAAACCTCCACCTCCTTCCAACATAAAGTCTTCTTTCACACTCTCTCTCTCTCGCTTCTACACACATACAACACATCGATTCTATACCCTTTTATGCAATATACTGTATGCTGATTGGTCGATGGTAGGCGTGGCAACAATCCGCCTATAAATGGAGGATGTAACAAATGGGAATGACGAATCCAACCAAAGAATATACAATAATAATAATAATAGTTGTTTTTGTTTGCTTTTTGGTAATTTGGTTTGTAAAGATTTTTTGGCAGTGGGGATGGATATAGGGAATAAAATGAATCGATGGATGGAGTTTTTAGTTTAAGGAAAAATAATAATGAATGTCACGCAAGTACATCTCAGGTAAGAAAAATACGATATGTAGATATATATATATATATATATATATACAGAACATATTATATTTAGGTATTGCCATTGGTAAATTGTCGGTATCCCCGTATCTACTTAGAAGGTGGGGGGAGTTTGTGTTGGTTTAAATCGTTAATTTTATATATTGAATGTTAAGTACTCAGATAGTACAAAGCAAACTGTTTTATATGTTGGTATGTGCAATAAACTAATAATAAATGATTTTATTAATATATCTATTTATAAGTAAGTACTTTAATCTTATATAGTGGACCTCAGATTTTTCTTATATTCACAACAGTTTCGATTCCCAAGTAATCATCAGTGCCTCCTATTTTAAATACTACAGTCGTCTCTAAAATTTAATGCAATAAGATGTGATCTTACGTCACAGTTATTAAGTCATAATTGTTGTGCAACGTTGCCAACATTATTTTTGGAATTCTATCTATTTCTTATTTTAATTGATTTTATTTGGAATTTTTCAATTACGGTAATTGTTTTAAATAATAAATACAATTGTTTAAGATTTATTCAAAAATGATTAATATCGTAAGTATAGGCGAAGATAAACGAATATTTACTTAAATTCTTTTAATTCGATATGTTTACCATATTCAATTGATAAGACTGGTGAGTTTTGTCTCGCTTTTTACGTGTATACCACAGAGACAACTATACTTTCAATTGAAACGCTACTAGACTTACTTTTAATTGAAAGATCAAATCAAATCTGTCAAAAAAATAGCAAAAATAAAGAAATTATTCAGTTTTGTGAAATCCTGAACGAGCAAGAAAAAATATTTACTCTGCTAGTGCTGCATTTCGATACTACAATTTAAACACATCAAATTTTACATTGATTTAATTTAATAAAATTTCTCTAAATCATACTTAGTTATAATGTTGGTGTTGACTGTTTTTCACTAAGTATGACGTAAGATTACAATGTTGTAAATTTAACTGTCTACTTATACTTTAATTGATTCTTGTGGCAGTTTACTGCTCTCTTTTACAAACCTTTTGGTAATTGTATATACTTAGTATTATCTGGCAATTGGCCCTCAGGGAAAGTTCAACAGATGTGTGAAAGGATGAAAATGTTGCCGATTCTTTTTATTCCAATATATCCACAGCTCCAATGTATATGTATATATACTTAATACAAATACAAAGACGCAAGGGGATTAAAACTACACATGTTCGCATCGTATAATTATATCTAATTTGATTATCGCCCTTTTCTAGTTTACTTTTTTTCCTGCTAATACTATTCTAGTATAGATGTATGTATTTATTTGGTCACCCTTTATTTTTATTTTGATTTATTTTTGGTGTTAAGTCTATTATATAGTATACTATTGGAGATAATAGTATATGCATTTAAAAGTATAGAAACATGTTTATTTTATGTAATTTCTGTTCTTCACGCAGATCAATAAATAATGTATTTTTTTGGAAAATATTTTCCTTCACCCTGTATAGTAGTTGGAACCAATTTCTACTGAGACAGTTTTCTACAATCAAATGACTGAAAATGTTAAAAAAACACAAAAGTCGTTCCTATTTGCAAAAGGGATGAGATTTAATATATGGCATGTGACATCTTTTAGCAATGGAATTGTATATGAGTAATCGTATTATAAAATAATACGATAGCTTAATGACACTGCGAATATCTCCAGTAATTTAGTTGTAACAAAAAATTTATAAATATCTATCAATTTTCATCATTATATTTCAAGTCGTTTCTGAGAGGCGCCCGCTGCTATTGTAACACACCCTGTACATAAGTACATTTCAATGTATTTCCAAACATAAAATACAATATTTATGTTCCGACTGATCCAATCTACATTTACATCTACGATGTGATGGGTCGACTGATTTTTATTTTGTATTATTTCGTTGCTTCCCTCCCGCCTGTCCCTTTCAATCCCTATATCTATACATACCTAATACTTATACTTTTACTCTGTATAGTAGTTAGTAATCACTGAATAGATTAATAGGGACAAAAAAAAAGAATCAAACGAAAAAAAAAAAAGTAGAAAGCAAAAAGGGGACTCTGAATGTTTGTAATTCGTGCCACGTTTTTCACCGCATGTATCCTGAATCCTGACTGTCTATGGTGAATTGGTTAGCTGATATAGGCTGATGATGATGACGCGATACATTTTAGCAATGTGCAGGGAATATATTTATGTAGAAGTATCGGCTATAGGTATTTTGTTTATAGACTAAATATGTTACTATGTTCTATACATTTTTCCTGCTTTGTATATGTATCTATCTATGTCTATTTTAAAAAGATTGCTATTCTGTTGGTGTTTAATAATTGGGTACCTACACTATGCTCAAACTGAATTGACAATTATGCAATGTATTGCAATCGGACATCCTGGCGGTGCCCTACTTATTATTGTTGCACTGGCTAATATTTTGAATTAGGAATAAAAAAAATTGTGATTTTTATATAACAAACATTTTTTATAAATATAGCTTTTATTGCTTTAACAATGAGAATTGGTACCATGGGGGGTTGTTAATACATATTTAACCAAAACCCGAAGTGTAAATGTCATAAAGTGAAACAGCTCGATAACCAGATTTGATCACTATATCTGGTGATATCTGGTGATAGTGTAATAACTAAACTCGGCAACGGCGGCAACGTTGTGGCTATTTCAAAAGTGATGCCAACTTCGCCGGGAACAAGAATTTTAATTATAACTGTAAAATATGTATTAAAATTTACTGAAATGTTTAGTAATTTGAAGACAAATCATATAAAGTACACCTCCTTAAATTTATACAATAGAAAAATGTTATTGTCCTGTAATCATAGGATTTTTCAAGATTGACATGAAATAAATTCGTAAGTAGGTATATCAAGAACTGTAACTTTAATGAATCGGTATTAATTCTTATGCATTATTTCAAAATTGTCAATTTAATTTGGGGATAGTGTAGATATCGACTAGTTTATAGATGTATACAACATGTTCGATTTTCAATGCTATATTCGATCGTATTTCGAAGTTAAAACAACCTGTGCACTAGCCTCGGTACTACTCTAATTGCCACAATGCTGTTTGGGAGCTGACAAGATGCTGTAGCGACCTACAATTTGTTTTTTATTTTTCATTTTATTAAAATAGTGACAAATAGTTTTATTTTTAATATACAGAGACTTGAAATTGTTTAGATGTTCCACCACTGTTCCGTCATCTACAGGGACTTCACATATACAGGGTGATCGTAATTTAGTTTTTCCATATTATATTACATATACTAAATCAACGTATTTATTTATAATCCATAAATAAATACTTAAGCTGAACATATTAGCATATTCTGTTCGATTTAAAAGAAAGAAAATCCTTGATGAGAAGCATTTTAATGGCCAATAATAATAATAGTAATAATAATAATGATAATAAATATAAATGATTGAAGAAACCGAAAGAAAAAGGACCGGAGAAAAAGAAAAGAAAAAATAATAAAATTAAAAAATACAGTAGTGTAGGTACTACTTGTTAACTGATGGCTCTCTGCCTACCTATATCGATATATATACATATATACAAATGTATTTATACTTATACAAGAACATGATTTGCCGGTTGTATAAGTAAGTAGTATCCTAAACTGTGCCTACTACTTTTTTTCCTTTGGGGCTGGTATTAATCGTGATTTAAAACCAATTAAAATATGTATATTACCATACTATACGTACTACGTACTCTCGATGCTGCAACTAAAACTATAACTATATGTATATGTATATAGCAGGTTTGGTACATCTATCTACGCATATATGTATAGAAGGCAAAGTAATACCTAAGTTAGCGGGCACGTCAACCGTCCACAAATCACTTACACAACTGTATCATATCAAATACATTTTAATATACTAATCATTTCTATATACATATTATAGATTTTAATCTCTATGAAAGGAATGTATTCTAGAGTGCAAAAAGATATGATTTTACGCCACAGTTATTAAGTCAATCATTTTTATTATACTAAGGGCCATTTTCATAATCAATGTTCGACTTTAAGTCAAATTTAAAGTTGACTGCCATTGGCTGAAAATGATTTTTAGCCAATAGTGTACGACTTTAAATTAAATTAAAGTTAAATTTTTGATTAGGAAAATGGCCTTATAAGTTTTATATTAAGTAATCATTTTTGTGCAACGTTGCCAACAATATTTTTGGAATGGTATTGATCATTTTTAATCGATTTTATTTTGAATTTTTTCAATTACGGTAATGGTTTTAAATAATAAATACAATTTTTGAAGATTTATTCAAAAATAATTAATATATCGTAAGTATAGAGGAGAAGAAAACAAATATTTACTTTAATTCTTTTAATTCGATATGTTTAACGTATTTAACTGAAAAGATTGGTGAGTTTTTGTCTCGTTTTTTATCTGTATACAACAGAGACAACTATACATTCAATTGAAATGCTGCTATAATTACTTATAATTAATTAAAATTGATCTTTAAATCATAGTTATAAGATTGGTATACTGTTTATCACTAAATATGACATATGATCACATACTTTTGCATTTAACTCTGTATAGTTAAGTTGAAACCCAAAACAAAAACCATTTGTTTTTTAAAATAAAAATCATTTTACTATTCTTAATATAGTATACTCATAATAAATTTGACAGCTGTGTCAATGCATGCGCACATAAAATTTCGTACAACCCCTGCTTTCCGGAACCTTAAGTACTCTTAAATGATTAGTATAGTATGGAAGTATTTGATTTTTATATGTACCATCACCTACTGGGTTAGTTGTCATCGCCTGATAAATATGACGTGACTGTATATCTACAGTTATTTATAGTTTATTGCTGCACTTTTTTCTGCATGCAGTCCCCTGAATGGGAGAGCGAGAGAGAGGCGTAGAGATCTAATTTTTATCATTTCATTCATGAATATTCTATGTAAGTATAAATTTTCTATATTTTCCAATAATCATCAGTATTTGCAGTTGGCAGCATGGCATATACACTCTCAGCAGTATGCTCCTCTGTTACAATAACGTATAAAATTGGTACATTGTCGAATATATAAATAATATAAAAGGGATGAAGAAGAATATAGAATATGCCCCTATATATATATATATAGATATAGTATTATTGCTATATATAGATAGATTATATATAGGTAGTATCTACATCCATAACTGGATTATCGGCCTTTCCAGTTCTACCAGCAGCAGCAGCAGCATCGAACATTCCCCATTCGTATTCCATACAGGCGGCAAGTTGCCATCCACAGGAAAATACGCTTCAAATACTGTATTCGGTATTCGTTTCTAGTATTTGTAAGTGTGTGTGTGTGTGTGTGTATATTCGTTAGATTTTGGTATGATTTCGTTAAGCTGTTCTTTTCATTTTTTTTCTCTCGTTTTTTTCTTTTTTTTTTTTATGGGGATGGGGGTATATTCAAAGAGGCAATGTATAGATGATTTCTTTATCATGGCAACTAATGACATTGGTTGGTGTCAGATGATGATGGTATTGACATGGTTGATCATCAAAACTACGTGGCAAAGACAAAAAAAAAAGAACTTGAGACAATAACCGAAAAACTACTTTAATAACACTTATACTCTTAAATCTTTCTTTTCAACCAATTGAAGTGATAGAATCATATAGCTGACCGGAATATGGGCGGAGCTTACATTTCGATTTATTATTTCTTAATAACAGAAAAAGTTTTTTTTTTTCGTTGTTAATTTTTTCTTTTTTGTATAACGTCACTTCTTGCTGCAATTGTACTTTTTCCTCTCTATATACTTTTTTGTTGCCTTTTCTTCCTCCTGAACATATACACACTCCCTCTCTTTTTCATTCTCCTCCAATTACCGATGACAAACAGTACAAATTCCCGTATATACGTATATATATATATATGATGTAGGGCTGTGTGTAAAGTTGTAATCCAATTGAATTAAATAATCCTGCTGCTGTCACACGGTGCAATGAAGTGTGAATCTACTGTACTATTCAACGACTAGTCTAGTATAGAATGTATGGTTTAAGGGCATGAAAATACATACACACACACACACAAACACATAGATATATATATAGGATGAGGGTTGCAATACAAGGAGAAAAAGACACAAGCATCTCCCTTTAACTCACTCCTCCATCTGATTCTATAGACCATCATATTCTAAAACCGTATTGTCCAGACGAGTGAGTTTTGGGTCCAAGTCATGTATAGTATGTATATTAATAGGATAATCCATTTAATTTGATGATGATGATGATGTGGTAAAATGATTTCTCAGTGCTTTTCTTTAACTTCAATATTAAAAAGAGCGTAGAAACGTATTAGATGGTGTTTAATTATCGTAGTAGCCTATGAACACATGTATTTCGCGATTTCAATTATCAAATTTTTAGAATATATCTAAATAATAATCGAAGCATTTTAATAGCAGAATCTATCAGCCATAAATACTTAATTGCTAACATTGTTTAACCTGCTAACGATCATCACGTGACCATGCCTACAGAGGGGCACTATAAGAAGGAATCGAAATGATAACAAAAAACGGGAATGTTTCAAACTAGTTAAAGAACTTAGTAAAAGAAAAGCAAGTGTTTCAACGCCGGCCACGTGTAGGACATACGTTTTAAAAGTACCGCGATGACGTCAGAATGGGCGCAGCTTTCAAATTGAATACTTATTTTATGCAGATAGCATATCCTATTTATTACGTATCTATTGATACAAATAATAAGTGACTTGTGAGACAGTAAAAACAAACTGAAAAAATAGCATAAAATCAACAGCAAAAAATTCAAAGTCAAAATATGAGGAACAAAAAACTAGGTTAAGAGCAAATTCATTTTACATTATGTTTAACGGTTGATTCAACATGTGGTTAAGTTAGGCCCAACCAAGCATATATGAATCTGATGTCATCGAGGTTGCGTACATTTTTTTCATTTTAGTAAGCGAAGTGGCTATACTTGCTTTTCTTTTACTAATATAACTACTACTTAACAAAATATTCTAGACAACTACTACTAGTAGACTACTCTGGTCTTAGTTATGCAAATATCCAGGCGCCAATGCTCTTTCACACCTCTACCACCACCACCACCAGCACCCACCATTTGGTAGTGCGATTTCGATTATTTTAACGTATGTCTTAGCTGAACTTACGCATATTATATACATATACATATAGTTAACCTACAGCACCATAATATTCTATGATCCGTTAGGTATACGCTTTATAATAGATTTCAAATTATTAAAAATGTCCATCGATCATCTGAATTTTTTTTTTCTTTCCTTTTATTATTTAATAGTATACAAATAATAAACGATGTATATATATATATGTATGTATGTGGAAGCAACAGCAGCAGTAACTACATATAACTATACATATACTATACAGCTTTCAAAATAATCCATCATTTTTTTTTTTTTTTTTTTCGTTCAATACTCGTTGGTACAGAACGAATCTCGACTCCTTTCTACCACATCACATCGCATCAGAGTTTAATAGAATAATGAACAGAAAGGAAGGAAAAAAAAGACCTTCGGATCCATGACAAATGTGCGATAACCTTTATTACTCTTGTTTATTTTTTAGGTGGTGCTGTATTATACACACACACACAAACACAAACACGTACGTATAGGTTAGGTACAGTGTAGGAAGGCTTGTTTAATGTTTGAGGTTATGTTAGTAGGTGTACGTTGTATGTATGTGTATATTTATTATTATTTATTTAAATACATAGTTTGTTGTTGATGATATTTTCGATTCGTATTCAATTGTGTCTCTTCTCATTTCCTAACCTATACACGGGCTACTTTTATTCTTTCATCAAAAGTTTCCTCTAACAAATCCATGAGATTTTCTCTCTATTTTCAATACGGCTCAATTCATTCAGTATTGCAGATACAATAACATTATTTGAAGTAAAACACACGTGATCTACCATATTATCTGTACATTAGTACAGCACACAGATGATTGGACAGTCAAAAAGTACGGCACGTGACCGACGTCAAGTCAACAATGTCACAGTGGTCACATGCACACTAATCCAAATGTGATGAGCATTTAATATCTATTTATTTATGTGCATATGATTCCTTACTAATACTACACTATTTCGTTTGTACTGTTGTGATATGATGAACGTATGCGACAATCTTTACGCTTGTGTGCGTTTTACTTTAAAGGCGTGCGAATGTTAAATACGTCTTTTTTTCTTGGTGATTTCGTTTTGTAGTAGGTATACGAAGTTGTTGAGGTAATATTTTTTTTCTTAATAAATAAAAAAAGGATTTTGAATATCTGTTCTATTTATGGACAAGCGAATTAATTGCACTTTTCAAAATTATTAATTAATTGCTCAATAATTTATCTTTTGCTTATAGGATGTACGTATATACGTATTTTTATTTAAAATCGCAATGCATAGTTAGCTATGTAGGTATGCATATGCAGAACCAAAACGAAAAAATGGAGAAAAAGAAGTACTAAGAACAACAAAAGAATCAAAAACTACCAATTTTAATTGATCTTTCTTATTTATTATCTACTGCACAGTGGCAGAATGGTATAGATATTACTTTACCACATTTGTTGCCTAAAGCCATTTCTCGAGAATGGTAAAATAAATTGAAGATTTCGTTGCCTCATCTAAACATATAGTTTGTACAATCTAAAATGTGTGTTATTCAACAATTGATAGCAAGTGACATTAACATACATTATCAATTTGTAGAGATGTTATAAACAATTCCTGCTACAAATTTAATTGAAATTGTAGTGGTTAATCCCCTGAGTATTATTTGTTTTTTCATAAATACGTTTTTACATACGTAGGAAAGAGAATCATATACTACTTACGAATTTTTTAATCAGTAGAAAAAGTGATTGACTTTTACAACGTCAAATTAAGTCATGGTGTACTCAGATATGATGTCTGAAGAATTAAATGACACGAATGACAAATTAGATGTTCGTTTTATAATTACAAGCAGTTTTCGAGGAGCTTATAAAAGTACGATTTAGGAAACCTGTATCATAAATCGTATCGACGGGTTTCCAAAATCGTACTTGAATTAAATGAATGAATGGTTACTATTAGAGAAAGTAAAAAACACAAATAGCTTGCAAATTTCCTGTTCATAAAAATAAAATAAAATTACCGAATATAAAAACTTCTTTTATTATAAATCATATTTTGAAATAAATTTTACTAATTTTAGCTAATAGCTATTATCACAATCCAAATGGTGTTAAAGGTTACGCTACTGATGTTGGAGTATTAGTAGCAAAGGCGCAAAATTATTACTAACGAAAAAAATGCAAAATCAATACAATAGCCCATATTCAAATTTACCATAAAAAAAATTGAATTTACAAATGATAAAAAAGAAACAGAATAAAACCAAATTAAAAAAGGCAGTACTTTGGGAACCGACGGATTGTAGCAGAGCTGGATCGGTTCACCGACCGGGCGTCTCGTCTGAAACGTTCGTTTGAAAACAATACCTAAAAATGATGGTAATTTGGGCGCGATCCAGCCTTTACCAATATCAAGTCCGGCTGGAGGGAGTTTACCGTTCCAATTGTAGAACTCTGCTACAACCCAGGTTCCCAAAATAAGTAAAGTATAGTGAATAATTAAAATCAAAAAAGAAGAAATAATAAAAAACTCGCTGTGGTTAGATGGGAGGCTATATGATGATAGCCCGTTAAGAGTGACAATAACTATATATAAAAATAACTTTATATATTAAAAAAAAAACGGATAGAAAATACTATCCACACACAAAATACTTGGTGGCTAATGGTGATTCCAAAAATTAAAAAAAAACGGCAGTTGAATAGTAGTGGTGGCGTGCAGGCTGCAATCGCCACTCTTCCCCAGGACTCCACTGGACCTCCAGGACCAGAATTCAGGCACAAAATCCCCGACCGGGTGCTACGACACTCCGCAAGACGCAACTGCTCCCAGGACTCTCTATCCAGACCCGAAGTCAAGAAGACTTCCCGACTCTTAGCAACAAAAACTACCCGCTCGTCACATTCAACAAAATCAGTCGTTAAAGTTGATGGTCTTAGCTATTCTACTCTTTTATTCGCGTAATCAAAAATTAAACCCGAAATCAACCACTTCAGTTCATAATCTTAGCTGTTCTCCCCATTATGAAAAAAAAAAAACTCTCATCGATCATCATCGATTCACTCGCGCGCCATTTCAAAAGGGTCGAAAGCGCGCAACAACTCCAGAGGCGTATCGAGAGTTGAGGGTAATTAAATTATTAAAATAAAATATAAATGATTATCCACCAAACACACAGGATCTTCCTAGTGGCCGATTTAAACCGTTACACTATGTAATAGATCCCATTTAGGACCGCCATATGTTTTGTCTTCTTTTGATATGCTTCGATACACATGCCTCATGAACCCTTGCGTTACAAACAGTATATTGAAATTTCAATCATATTTTCAATATGACTTTCGCTGCCCAAATAACAATATCGCCCCAGTACTACATAAGAAACCCGAGTATGATACGATTTAGGTTACAGTGACATTTTAAAGTAATATCAATATAACCTTAATAATAATACAAATACAAACGTAGTTTTATTGAAAAATAAGATAGAACAAGATTACTTTTATTACTGGAAATACAATTGCGAGATATATTGAATATTTACATTGTTATTGGGTATGAAAGTTAAGCAAAAGTCAAAACTTCATCAGTCCAACCTTATTATTGTAAATTGCGCTGTAGCACAATACAACAAACAAACATCTATTCAATTAATATTTTTGTATATCTTATACAGGTAACATTTTAGTAACGGAAATTGTGCGTTTAGACGTCAATTTGAAGTTATAAAATTTGAGAAAACCAAACCATCTAGCGTTTAAGCTTACTGCATAACACAACGTGCATACATACTTTTTTTGTACTCGTTTTACATTGTATAAACTGTACAATGTTTTTCTCTACATATGTATATCTGCTTACACTGAAGAACAGAACTATGTTTCTCTCACTCTAATTTTGTATTTGTTTGTATATTAATTAGTTTTATTATTTACTTGTACTGTCTTGATCATTTTTTTTTTTTTCTCGTTTCATTTTTCTGCACGTCGCCTCCAGTTATTTGATTTTTCTCTCTCTCTCTCTCTCTCTTTCTGCTCTGCGTTTTGTTTTTCTCTATTTTAATTGTTTCTTGGTTATTATTTATGAGTCAAAAATGGAATATGAATGTATGTATGAATGCCAGAGGGTTAATAAATAAATAAATAAATGAATACATTCTTCCCAATTTAAATATGTAACTACTCAAGTTATTTCTTGGCAACCTTCTGCTCTCCATGTGCAGCATACATCATAATATTATTTATTTGTTGTTGTTATTGTTGTTGTTCTGCGCCCTTTCACAACAATAACAATTCAGCGAATAAGTACTTGCCCCCGCCTCGAAACAATCGAATAAAATCCAAAATAAAATTGAACTCTCGATATTTGCTGCAGCTGCAGCTACATATCCACATCGGAAGAGATTTTTGATGCCTGCCCGACTGCCTGTTTGCCAGTTTCCATGACAACAAGCACGGGCTGTTCTTCCTAACTAGAGGGAATTTAGGGCGAGAGGGAAGGAAATCGTCACCAACAGGAGGAGAACGTGATTGGAGGGATGATATAGTCGTAGTGGTAGTAATAGAATACAAGATAAAAGTGAAGGGGGTGAAAAAGCGACTAAAAACATATCTAGTAAAATGAACAACGACCTAGCCATATTTCAACGATATTTTTAGAGAAAAATGCGAATTATTTAGTTTAAATTAGTGTGAAACTTGCATCAATCAACTGATAAAAAGCTCATTTTTGCTGGATGGACGGTAAACTTAATTTACCGTCGCCTATTTCCACATCAGTGGATGGGCGTACAATGAAAAGATTTTATACTTAATGGAATAATGCAAAAAGAATGAAAAAAAAAATGCGAATTTTGATGCTTCGTCGCACAAAAACTAAAAGCCAAAAAAAGGACGCAAACCTAACGGTGCTACTGCTATAGAAAATTGGGAATGATGGTGATGATGGCCCCCTTTTTTCTATATTCATCTAATATATACTATACTATATAGATACATAGTATATAGCAGAGGAAAAACGTAATTGGCGAACGTGAATTTTAAAAAGCGGGAGAGACAAGCTGATGCAAATTCACAAAAGAGCCGCGCCCGAGAGAGATAGAGAGAAAGAGAGAGAGCTTTCCGAGCCGGAAACTTTACCAACCGGAAAAACTGATCAGCAATTTAAATGCAGACCACTCATTTTCATGCATTATATTTTCCTCTCATTTTTATCTTTTTTTTTTTTTTTTGGTTCTTTTCTTGTTTTGGAGCGAAAGCGGATAATGCGCTTTTATGGATTCATTTTGTTTTTTTGGAATGAAATTCAGTGCTAGAAAAATACGTATGGTCAAAAAATGATGGATAGAGTCGAAATAGATGAGACCATGCAAAAAAACAAAAGCAAATTTACGTCATAAGTATACGTGGAAAATACATGAAAAATTTAATTGAACCATCTTATTAGCGCCGTAATTTGCTACAAATTTCATATTTTGTGACGTAATATATCAAAAAGAGCAACGGCATTAAAGCGACAACACTCAAATTTGACCGTTCTGTACTAAATCTAGTAAGCCTTGCATTTTTCCAAAGATCCAAAAGGTACATTAAATTAAGCTTATACAAAACCGTAACCTTTCTCCCTTATAACTTTCTTTCCAACATCAATGATTTCCAAAACATCGTGCTAAACATTAGTAACAATTCATCCTGTATACATACATGCATATGTACATATTAATGGACAAACGTTAACTAACAACTAGAGAGAGAAAGAAATAAGTACATAATTAGAATATCTATTCCAATATAACATATGCTCGTGGGAAATCGATTAGAAAAAATAAATGAAAAACTGAATATTAATAAGCATAAATAAATATTTAACAACAACGAACAACTATAACAACATCAAAATATCTTTCATCTGTTCTGCACTAATAGAAATACATAATTTAACAATATTTAACCTGATGCCTTTTTTTCTGTATATGTAGATATACATATATATATACAAAATGCATTCAATTTCCTCACAGAACAGAGGATATTATGCCCCTGTTGTAACGGACCTTAGGCCATAAAAATCCACTTCTCCACACACATATATATGTATGCTTATATAGGTATTACATACATTAGATATATACACATGATGAAGAAGAACGGGAAAAAGACGAAGGAAGAATGGATATAGGTATACGATGATGATAATGAAAAAAAAAAAACAAATTAAAGAAACTAATAGAGAAAAGATTTATTGGCATTGGAAAATTAAAAAATCGAAAAAAAATCTATCTATGTTGAAAGTAAGGCTCCACACCACCACCACCACCACTACCAGATGTATTATATACCTTCTATCTTCTATTGATTAAGATTTAAAAAGAAAAAAAAGAAAAAGAAAAAGGGAAATGGAGACGAAGAAGCCTTCAGCGAACCATCAGTGATGTAGTATAGATACATACATCGATAAAATTAAAAGGAAAATTTACATTTAAACGAAGTTTGAACTATAAAAAATCAAAATATGTCTGTACTTATGTATAATAATAATATGAAAGATACCTACTTATAAAAATATCTATCTATTATAGATTATATATCTTATGATAGATAGATATAGTTGAATCTGAATGAAAAGAAATATCCCCGCCATTACTTTTCAACTTGCGGCTTATTTGTCTTTACAAAGAAAAAAACAAATAGCCAAATAGAATAAAGATTTAGGTATTAAGATAATCTTTTTTTTTAATAAATGGGGAAAGAATTGTATATCTAATGAGCGAGACTGATGTTATAGATCATATAAATAGGTATACCCTTGTCATTAGAGTATAGTATAATAATAATATACAGTTAAATCGGCCAAAGATGTGATCTTTCGTCATACTTGGTGAAAAACAGTATACCAATCTGATAACTATGATTTAGAGAAATTTATTTACATTAAATCAATGTAAAATTTGATATGTTCAAATTGTGGTATTGAAATGCAGCGCTAGCAACGTAAATATTTTTTCTTGGTCGTTCAGGATTTAATTTAATATTTAATAATATGAATCAATTTTACTTACATAATTTCGTAGAACTGTTTAATTTCTTTATTTTTGCTATTTTCTTAACAGATTTGATTTGATCTTTCAATTAAAAGTAATTCTAGTAGCGTTTCAATTGAATGTATAGTTGTCTCTGTTGTATACTTATAAAAAGCGAGACAAACACTCACCAATCTTTTCAGTTAAATACGTTAAACATATCGAATTCAAAAAGATTAAAGTGAATATTTGTTTATCTTCGGCTATACGTACGATATTAATCATTTTTGACTAAATCTTCTACAATTGTATTTATTATTTAAAACAATTACCGTAACTGAAAAAATCTAAATAAAATCGATTAAAAATCAAAGCAACTTCGAAAATATTGTTGACAACGTTGCACCATAATGATGACTTAATAACTGTGACGTAAGATCACATCCGTTTGCTTTAAATTGCAGGTATGATGTTTACATTATTTTAGACTAGGTACTTAGAAAATTTCTTGTCCACAGGATGGAGTCGACTTAGTGCTTCATATATGGCAAAACTTTGCCATAAAGTGACGTGGATTTTTCTTGTTTTGTTTATTTAACTTATTTCAATAATATAAACTTTTCTTTGTATAAAATAACATAAATAATATAACTCATCCTACCCCTATTCTATGATATACGTGCAGATAACTTAATTTTCTTGTTACAACACCAAAAAAATTGCAAAATTACTCATACTCACTCTCACCGCTCCCCGACTACCAACTCCTAAAGGCCTCCTAACATCACAAAAAAAATGATGTTAATAAAATGTTTTTGTTACATATTGCATTCTACACGCAGTTTCAATTATTTATTGAAAGGCAGGCATATATAATTAATTAATGACAAGCGCCTTGTTGTAAATTCCAACCATCGTCCCCCTTTTTTGCGGCCTAGCGAGGGGTTAAAATATGTAATAATTTAATTATGCTCAAAATCCGGCCTCTGGTAATCACATAACCATATCAATTGATGCCTAATAACATCCTTATAGTCATTGCAGTTGAAATAATCGCACAACCGTCCACCACCCTCACTCAATCTTCCCATATACTATACTTTTAGTATAAAGTTGTGTTGATTTTTCAACAGGGATGGACTTTCGAATTTATGCAAATTTCAAGTTAACCGTAGTTCGAAATTATAAAAATTTTCTTCAAATTTCAATTTCAAGCACCAAATTATCATCCCTAAAATAATACTTAGTTATAAATAAACATTAAAAGGAAATATTTCCAATTCCAAATGTCTCTGGCGCAATCAATATTATTCCGGTTCTGTAGCAGGGCGTTGATCGAGACAATTGTCGTTCTATTGTTCCCAAAGGGACGCAAATTATACCCTCTTTGCTTTTGCACCCAAACGACGATTGGGATCGAGCAAGGGAGGCGTGCATAGTCGGGGGTGGGGTGGGGGTGCTGAATTGACGATGCCTCTACTATATACATATATAGACGTATGTCGACAACGACGACGATGAGGCTGCCCATGTTGTGACAGTCTTGATTCCTATAATTTACTTATCATCCGAGTCCTATTCAAAATCTAAAACCCTATACCTACCTACCTACCAACCCCCAAGCTGGCATGGATGGACGGATGGACGACTGGATTAGGATAGGACCATATATGGAATAATTGTGCGACATTTGTTATCAACTAGATAGAGAAGAGAAATCATCCTTTGACTATGATATGTTTTTTTTTATTATTTATTATTTACATCATGCCTAAAAAGTCTGGAAATAATAATAGCTAGAAATATTAATAGAAATAATTATAGGGGGTGCGATGAACTGATAAAATACGTGTTTTTTTCTTTCATGTTTATTTTTCAGGGGCTGATTAGATACAATTGTCTAGATTTATACATATAGAAGGTATACATTTAGCTAGATATTTAATTAGGTAATTTTATTTTCATACCCACCCTCTCGCACTATATTTTTAAGATTTAATCTTAGATACATCTAGAATCTTGTATTTGGCAGATACTACAGATATTACCATCGAAAAGTTTAAACATTACTGAGATTTGGACAGCATTACTTCGTTAGACAATCATTACTTCACCTATGTAAAAGTCAATATGTCATTGTTTAATCCTTATAGTTTAACGCTTACAATCTAACTTTAAACTAAAAGAGTTAAATTTTAACCCATCAACGTTACAGAGGAACTCACAAAAGATATTCCGTTATTACTTTATCGCCAACATTCGAATATTGGAGTTAGAATGTTATGCTTCTTGCTTGACATCAGTCTATCACATTAATTGCAGTTGCAGCACCTAAACTACCTAAATTATCAGTGACAAACTGTCTCTGTTAGATATGTTGATACGCTCTTTTCACATAGTGCGATAGTTCTAGTAGATATCCTATTTAAGTAATTACCATACAACTGTCTTCCATTTATAGGAAAAAACGCTTAAGCATTCTTCTTTCTATTGCTTTCTATCTACACAATGCAAATCATATCAACTTTCGAAAGTACATAAATAATTGAGATCATAATCTGGTTTGATTATAAATGATGGAACTTGATGTAACATAGAACAAAACATAATTTTGCGAATTCATGATGAATTCGTTTGTTATAATTAATTTGCTTTAATAAAAAACTTTTTACCCCTGAATGTTTATAATTTAATGTAATAAATATAATTATATATTTAGTACTTTCCATTTTTTTGCTAATCATAAACTAACATTTTTAAAAATAATTGTCAATTTTTCATTTTTTTATTAATCCATTATTATTACTGAATAAAATATTTAAGTCATTTCCCAAATTAACAATTCAACGATCAACAAAAAAATTCATTTCAATTTTCCTCCCCACTACTAATTTTTTGCCGTTCCTTTTTCTCTCTCTTTGCTTTTCATGTATAATTTTCTCGTCTTATGAATTCATACAATCAACGCCGGAAAAAGGAATCAATGATCGCGCGTCGCGACGCCTGTAATCAAAAGTGTCCCACTCCTATCTTGTATAAATTCCTCTACTATAGGAAAGAGTAGATCGAGAATGGTGAGTGAGAAGTGACGTTGTATGTAATTATGAGGAAGGATTTCAAGCGAATTCCGGTTCGTATTATTAAAACCATGAATTTACGGAATAGAAGAGGATTATTATATTGAAACATTGAAATGTGCATAGAAAGATTAACGTGGGAGAATCTATGGAAATAGAAAAGGGATTTTTGCATAAACAAGAAAAAGTATCTATTTTGGTATTGCGTATTATTTATTTCTATAATAAGTAAATGTAAATTAAAAATATATAATTTTATTCTAGAAAAAAATACAGAAATTTGGTCACTTTCTGACCATTGTCAGAAGTTAAATTTCTTCAGGGTCACCCATTTCTTCTTCGTTATCAGCTTCCATTTCTTCCTTCGAACTATTGCAAAAATAAAACAGAAAATCATAATACTGAACAATTAATATGTACGTAAAAATAAATGGGTGGTAACTTTCATATATTTCCAATATAACATTATTTAAATAGCCCACTAAATTTTCTTAATTATTATCTATTTTTAATCGTAGTTTGTGCCGTTTTTATTATTTAGAAAGTTGAGACATAAATAACCTTCTTAAATCAAGTATGATTTTCCTTAACCCTTTCGTGACGGTCGACGGATATTTTAGCTTTTCTTGAGTTGCCACACAGACGAACGACGGATATAGTTGTCCGAAATCTATTTGCTTCTCCGATCAATATCGGTTATATCCAACATAAGTCTTTTTTTAAATTGGCCTCGAGACTAACGCCAGATTAATCCGTCAGAACAATCTTGGCAGTGGCGGATAAATCCGGCACCCGTCAGAAATTTCCGTCGTTCGTCAGTCGGGTATAAAATCGGGCAGCTCATTCTAGGCCTAAAAAGAATAGAAGGTAATATTACTGCGTGCTTTTTTATTATTAAGCTAGTTAAATGATTATTTTGGATATATTCGTCATTCGCAACAGGGCCATTGCAAATTACGCCATTTGTGAGGCAAGTTGGCTTAAGCCATCATTCATCACGAACAGGTTAATAAAAGAGATAAAATAACAGCTCATGGAAAATCTTCAAAATGAAATAAGCCATGAAGAATTAAATTAAAAATGTTGTCGATTAATTTTTCTGCTTATTGTTAATAGTTTCGTAAGACTTGTAAGAAAATAACATACTCAAGTATGTTTTAGAGCAACAATAAAACTTACTAATTACAAAGTTATCAATTTGCGGAGACTGAAAATTATCGCTCTGATGATTACGCTGCGTAAATAATAATTACCGGTCATTGTCATAACTATTATCATATTCGCCTTGGCTGTTTGCTCCAATTTCTCCTTCTTCTTCCTCTTCTTCTACTACTTCTTTCTTAATATTTTCTGCATTGACTTCAATTGTTTCTTCGTCTTGTTGTTGTTGTTGCTTAGCTTTCTGAGAAAGTTCTTGTCGTTGCAACAACTCAGCTTCTTGTTGTAATTCATGTACATCTTTTCTCATATAGTATTTTTGTATATGATTTCGAGTTTTGCAATGCCTGTAAAATAAAAAATAATAGCATTATGCATAGTCGTCGCAAGTTTAGAAGGCTATTATGTAATAATATGTTAGAATTAATACCAATCTATAGCTATAGTTCTTAATGTATTTAAAGTGAACTAATTTAAATTTTGAAATACGTTTTGATTGCAGGACAATAAAACGTTTTTATTTTATGACTGAAAATAATTATTTTATGCTTTGTGTTCAAATTATTAACTAGTTATCTATTTAAAGTGGACTTTAAAGTTGACAAGTTTTCTTGTCGGCAAGATAATTTTAGACAAGTTTGCATTACGCCTGCGCATATTGTACTTATTTTTAAGGTTTCTTGGACTTGACGAAAATAGGTTCTGTGCTATTTTTTTGACAATCGTCGGCAGGTTCGGTAATATATTGTATAAATTCATGTATACCAATTAAAATTTTAATTCTCAAGAGAACAGCAAATCTTTATGTTTATATTTAATATGCTGTTGTAACAATTAGCTTTGAAAATTTTTGTTTATCTAGTAGCAAATATTATATTTTAACTACTGTACTAATTTACCATAATGATAAGTATTAAAATATGAGATAGATCATAAATGATAAATGATAATAGATCATTTATGATCTATTATCATAGATCATAAATGTAATCGAAATCGTCGAAAAGTAAATTGGCGTCTGTAAAATCAAAACGGCGAATTTTCCCTTCCAAAAGCTTGCTATCGAGAAACTTGACGACAAAAAACTTGTCAACTGGAAAGACCACGCAATAAGTATATATAGAATTCTTGTTGCTCGCATAGCTGACAACAGATTTGAAATCGCCGGCACGTTGCCTGGTTTAATTATTTTACTGTAGTGATCGGATCAGCTATTCCAATCTATGGCATTCACATTTTGTGTTTTTGTTAAAGATTTGTTAACAACCGTGTAATCAAATGTCATTGATGTAAAATAAAATCGATTTATAAAAAATCTCTATTATTTTAAAATGGCATTTTTTTATTTATGTAAAAATCAAAATATTAGCAACTGAAACAATAATTTGCTCTAAATGAATGTCACACTGTCGCGCTGTCATAATAGACCTATTTCTTATTCGAAAGAGGGGTGACGGTGAGATATGAATTTCTATGAGGCAAACGGTTGCAACATATGATTTTTGCGCTAACCTTGTAATAGGTGTGAAATTAATCACAATTTTTTTGGTAAATTTTTCTTTACCGAAGTACTAATATTAATAAAATTCCTGTTATTGTTTCATATGTATGATGTATAATTATGTATTTATTGATTAGTATTATTAGGGAAAGATTTATTTTAACTTATATAAATTTTCACCTGCCGATGACATGAATATGCGCGCGCAAACCTTGTACTTTACAGGTAATAGGAAATATTTCATAATTGTCTTTTTAATTTGCGATTAGTAACCAAACTATATAATCTATAGTTTGGTTTGGTACAACTACGAAGTTGTGAAAAAACAAGATTAATGTTAATACGAAAAACTGCTGATCTAGATTCAGACTTGCCTAGTTGTGTGTACTTCTACTATACATTATTGTTCAGTGACATCATATCTTTTATAATTATATAATTTATAATATAAACAGTTATATTAAACTATAAAAAATACCAACTTTGATATAATTCCTGGATAATCTATAGGTGATCCTTTTGCCAAATATCTCTTGCACAAATCACAAAAGTGAGCTTGAACTTTCTTAATATGTTCAATACCAATTGTGACTTCTTGCTTGTCATCCGTTTTATTTGCCTCTTCTACTGGCTGTTCGCCTTCTGCTGGTGCTTCAACTGAAAACAATATAATCTCTTTAGATGGTGATTGGCAATTATATATATTTTACTATATTTATTACCATTTTCATCTGTGTCACAATTATTATCTGATTCAAGATCAGTGTCGCCCTCACCATCATCATCATCATCATTAGAACTCACATTACCATAGCCTTCTTGTACATGCTAGTCGAAAAATAAAAATATTGTAATAAAACGAGAAAAAATTTTTAAATTCATGGACATCAGTTTACCCGAATATGTTTAATTGAACATAAATGACTTTCAAATGTCATTGAATCACCAAATTTGATTTTGCAAGCACGACAAAATGGTATAATGTACTGCTTTAGACGTTTATGAGTTGCACTTAGGTAGTGGGACACTTTTGTTGTTCGAAATACCAATTTACAGAGTTTACAATAATTGGTTGGTGAACTCATTAGATTCTCCTTTTCTTCCAAACGTCGTTGAATAATACGTTGTTTTTTACGTAAATGATCTGAATTGAAATAATTTCGTATTAATCCTATACGTATAGTATAGATACGTATAGATACATATAGATAGATACAGTCATCGCAAATTAAAGACTATAATGCATAAGAATTAATAACAATTCATAATTATAATTACTAATATATTTAAAAATTACTTGGACTTCTTTTACTTTTAAGAGTTTTCTCTAAATGAACACGACAATGTCGCGTTGTTATAAATCTGTTGCAATATATGCATAATTGTCTTCGTAATTCGCGTCGGAATAAAGGCGTGTGGCAGAGGCTTAATAATTTTTACGGCTGCGACCAGTAAACTTATTTGGCGGCCACTAAAGTTATCAGGTTTTCACCACGTAAATGCCCGAATTATTTACCAAGAACTCGTTTGTGCTTCAACACTTTACTGTGCATTCGAAAACTATGACTTTTCGACAGCAGATGGTATTCATATCCTCTAAACGATTGCTCCTAAAATAAAATAGTACATTTTAGTAATTTATGGAAGGCCATCAATCGATTTCATGCCATGACACACTTTTACTTTACATATTGGACAAATCAATATTATGTACTGTTTTATTCGTTCTGCTCGTTTTCCAACCACTTCACTTAGTTGTTCTTTATCTTTATTTCCTTCTTCTTCTTCGTCTTGTTCTTCTATACCTAGCTCCTCTTCTTCGACTACCCCCACTTCACCCTCTCCTTCTGGTTCCTGTCATATTAATACAAAAAAAAGAAATTAATTATGGTTATCTACCATAACGTTGAATTTACGAAAAATTACCATATCTTTTTCTTCTAATTCTTCTATATCGGCGGAGTCACTGATGATTTCTTCATCAACGTCAATGTAACTGGTAAAATAAGTTTTAATCAAATTAATATGTATTATCAAATTTATTAGTATGTATATAGATGTACGATTAATACGCATAAGAAAATAGTATGTGTTTCTCTTTCTAAAGTGCTGTGTAAAAGAACTATGTACAGTAATAACTGCAGGCACGCCACTATGTATTTTTTAAGCACCATCCTAGTTATTATTCCATATTTATTTCAATATACGTATGTGTATTGCTTTTTATAGAATATACTCTGGTTGTACAGTACTCTTTGTTCAAATTAGAAAGAAAAAAATTATGTGAATTGACCCATTACGTGGATATTAATTCTCTTTTGTTTATCGATGTTTTTTTATTTTACAATTCATTGTTACACTCAGTTTTATTCTGATTTAATCACTTGACGGTCAATTGGTATACATGACCGGAGGCGTTTCATAAATAATTCTTTGCCTTGTACATCGTTTTCATGTACATCAATTTGTCTCAATAATTTTTCTGAATCTTACACCAGTGTAATACACATTTTGATACATTCAAATTTGTATTGATAAATTAAAATTCTATCAATCAATAAAGAAAATCTAATGCAATTTTGTTATTATTTCGTATCGTATATTATAAAGGTTAATAGAAATCCATTCTTCAGAAAGTTGGCAATAAAGCAGTTGTACGTGGTATGTTTACCTTACATTTATCATGATTTAAATCTCAGTTGTTACAGTATTTTATTTCAACTAAGTCGTTAGTAAATACTTTGATACTTTTGTTTATTTTAAATGCATTAATTTTTCGTAGACTTTTCAATGTTATTTTGAATTTGTTCTTGCATTAAATTCCCTAAATAATTTCCACTACTCGTAACACATAAAATTACTGCTTCTCTATATTATTTATATTAGATTATATCCTTTAATATTTCTCCTCTATTTTTAAGTCACCATTATGATAATAATAATTTACTATTATTTAAACGCCATAAATTAAATTAGGCTTTATTTCTTTTGATTGTATTATGTAGACTCAAATCAATGAAATGAAAATTTCATAACTAAAACTCCTACTGAACGACAAAAAAAAAAGAAAAAAAAGTTGACATTCAAAATTACCTCCTAATCTTTCTTGTTTTATATCCAATGCCTCTATTTATACCATAACGCGGTGTCGGTAGTAATACTCTTCGTTTCGACGGTATTATAATACCTCTAGTGCCCCTACCTCCTCTAAAAGATGCTCTACTAGCTCTAAAACTTCCTCTACCACGAAACCCACGTGCAGAAAATTTCGAAATTCCTCTTACACCCCTGGTAACTTTGATACCTCTAGTAATTCTAATACCACTTGCAATTCCAGACATAAAATCACTGGAGGTATCGAATACAGGTCTTCCAGATGATTTTCTTAAAATTCGATCATCTCTTGATTCTTCTAAACGTGCCAATGCACGTCTTGAACTTAAACGATTCATCGATGCCAAAATTGGATTGCGAACTGATCTAGGTGATATTGAAGGTGGTGGTGGTGGAGAAAGTAGAGCCCTATCAGATGAATGATGTCGTTTAGGAACGAATGTACTACTAGATGATTCCATTATGCGTTCTTGGCCGATACCTCTACTGATATGATAAGATCTTACAGGTGATGACGAATACAATTCATTGCTACGACCGATTGTAGGAACATACGAAGAACTTCCATGTGATTCACGATGTAATCCCTGTGTAATAGTATTATTATTATCTGGATATATTTAGATCCAGATCCAAACCTATATTGCTTTGCTTTTTTGTTACTGGATTTCAAGTAAAATAATTAAAAGGATTATATTAAATAATTTTTGTTGTTACATTTCAGTAGTACAAGTCATTCAGTATTGAATTTCTCGTTCTGTTTTATTCCCCTTTTATTTTTATGTGCTTAAAATGTCATTATTTTCTTTCTAAATATCTATTATAAATATGAGATTTTTCTCTTTATCATAAATTAGTTAACAAAAGAAATTCGTTCAATAAATCAGTTAATAATCATATTTGTTGCTACTCTTTGAAATTGACTTTTCTCCGATTCCCTTTTTAAAAGTTTTAAATTTCTTAGTAAGTATTATTATTGTAACAGTTATATACGTTATATATGCTGAATGCTCTATCCATAACACTTTGGCCTAAAATCCCAAAGGAAAACCTATACAATTTTAAACTTACCTCAGGTCTCCTTCTTTCAGTGGAATAATGTGGTGATTCACGCTGTTTTTGGATCAATAAACACAAAACATAAAATTTACTAAGTAGTGATTTCAAAATTATCTCTTTTAGTTAATGCAATTCTTATCTTACCGATCGATATACAACCTCCTGTGATCTTGAGTATCTCGGACTTGAATCATGATATTCCCGATTAGAATGGTCAGACTTGTAAATTGACGTTGGTCTAATACTGGTTCTTACAGAGATCGGTTCTGCAATAACATAATTGGGATAAAAAGCTTCACAAATGAAGATATTTCGAAATTTATGAATATTTACCCCTAGAACCTCTCCACGAAGTACCACGAGTAGTACGAATTTTATAAGGATGATCTCTTGAATCATAGTACATAATTAACAAACTGAAAATTAAAATTATATTAATGAAGCTCTTATTAGATGAATTGTACAAAAAATTATTGGAGCAATCGATATATGTACGTGATAACAATGGATGAACTAGGAAGATCTGGAAGATATTTCAATTGGTTTAGAAACTTTATTGAGCTCTTTATTGAGAAAACTGAGTCTTGTCAAATAATTATTAATTTATATTAAAAAATGTTTGGCTTTAGAATTTTACCATGCAAATATTATTGTTAAATTAAATTCGATATTGGAGCACGGTCGTCGACATTTAGATTTTTTTGCCTCATAAAGTAATGATATGGCAATGGTTAACGACTTAACGCTTTTAATTGCAAAATTAAGATAACATCACTTATAGGTAAATAGAAATCCACATTTCCTGAATAAATAAGAGCAACTTACCAATTGCCTTTGTTTGAGAAATTGTGTTCAATTAATAATTTTTTTAAATCAATGAGATTACAAATTGACATAACACACATATATAAACAAACTGGTAATAACCTAACCTAATATTAGTAAAGATGGACAGGGTAATCGTTTTTGTTTAATTTGAGTATATCGATTTTCTTGGAAGACTCTGCGTCTGCACAGCTCCAACCAGGCTCTGGAGTGTGTGGACTTGGAGATGCGGACTATGACTCGCAAATTTACCGGTAATTCTTTAAAAGAAAATTTTAATATTGGTAATTGATAATTCTATTTTATAGGATAAGAAAAGAAGCACATATGCAGCATATGCTAATAAAAAGTAGACGTCTGCATTCTGAACAGAACTAAATATGAATTTTATGCATTATTAAAATATTGATGAAAAATATAAAGACAAGTATCTAATCTATGTATACTGCTCCTGCTCCATGTAGTTATTTTATTTTATTACGTCAACTGACTTCTACATTTCTTTGTCAATTAAATGAAACACGGGACCTTAGTTAACCAATTCCTGAAAAAAATTGATGATTGATAACAAATAATCTCTTATCTAACACTTGAAAATTAAGATAATTCTCATCACAGATAAATATTGTCTCTGATTCTCCTTCTATCCGTATGTGTCAGAAATGGACTAGGCGAGGAAGCTACCTCTTTCTCTATATCACAGGCAAACAAAAATTTATCTCTGCTTTGTATGGTACTACTATGTAGTAGCTCAAGTAGCTGAGGTGAGGTTTCTGCAGAACAATACAGCGTTGCCATCTATTAAAAAAAATCTTTGATGCCTACCAACTTGGTAGTACCAAGCGCTGTGGGCGATCCATTTCAATTTACAACACCAAATTTTTTTTTGTTTAATTAAATTCCCCGTAGTAAAAATATAAAATAAAAATTTATCGAATTACCAATAAAATGTCTGAGCACATATACGTATATTCCAAATTTAGCGGTAACTGTTGCAAGGTCTAATGCCGATCAGCTAAATGCTTCTGAAAGTACTGAGAGTAGCGACAACATATTAGATAATGGCACTGAGTGAAAAAATAAAGAAATACGTTTCCACAACGTAAAAAAATACATTGTAGATAGGTTTGTACTTGGAGTTATAAGTACACGTTGCAAATTACAATACAAACCAGTCAGAAAGAACAAAAGTTGGAGAAAACATAAGAATTAAAAACCTGAGTAAATTTTATACACATAGTATGAATTTATTTCACAAACATTAAATTCAAAGTGCCGTCGTCATAATTAATCACTATTCTAATGAAAATAATGAATTAGAAGACAAGTAAAAAAAAACTAACATGGCTTATATTTAATAGTAGTGTAGTATAAACCATAATATTAGATACATAGAAGAGCACATACTTACACGGTACATTGCAAATCATGATGACCATCCACATATAAATAGAAGAAAAGATATATCAAAAAATAGAGAAATTAAATAAATTACTTATTTCAATATTCTAGTGATCATAACTGATGCAAAAATGTCGATAAAAACATTAATCGATTTATCTCAAATGGTTTTTAGGCTAGTAATAATCAATCTACTCAATTTGCTTCCGAATCTTCAGGTTTCATTTCCGCATCTTCGTCTACTTGATCTTGCTCCTCAAGTTCATCAGATTTATCTTTTTCCCCGCTTTTGAATCTATGCAAATACATAGTACTATATTATATTTATATTGATATATTAATTTGCCTACCTATCATATCTTTCATTATTAACCTCCTCATCACCATCACTATCATGTTCCAATTCAGCATCACTTGGCATACCATCTGCCTCCACTAATAATTCACCCAAATCTTTGTCTACTCCGTCCCATAATTTATCATCTTCAGCAGCTTTAGTGTCAACATCATTCTTATTTCCACCATCTTCATCGTCAATTTGAATGACTTCAGTAGCTGAATCTTCTGTTGGTGGCTGATCATCTTCAACTTATCGTACAATAATCGATTAATTAATTAATCGTAAACATTGTAATGTTTGAAAAAGAACTAGTTTAGACAAATACCTGGTGCAGATTGTTCATCCTGATTTTCATTTTGCTCTTCGGTGTCTTTCTTTTTATTCTCCTCTGCTGGTGCTGCTGCTGATTCGGAAGCGCGTTGTTTGCGTTCCTGCTCTTTTCTATTCACCAAATAACTTTGCATGTGGAAACGCTTTTTGCAGTGCCTATTAAAAAATAGAAAAGAATGAAAAATAATCGGGAAGAAACGGGGAAACTATAAACTTACGCAGATAAAATCTCTGAAGGATCACCATCATTGGGTGTCTTTGTCAAATATTTATTGCACAAGTCACAATAAAATGCTTCAATTTTTCTTATATTTTCAATGCCTACAGCAGCTTCACTTGAATTATCAGCTTCATTAGCTTTACTTGCAGCTTCATTTGCTGCAGCTTCTATAAATAATAGTATAAATTCATTAAATCAAAAAATTACTGTCCCCTCTGCTCACCTTTTTCATCAGTTTCGCAAACGGAATCAATTGTTGTAAAATCATCCAAATTAACTTCATCAACTGATTGGTTATTAGCTATTGTTGCTCTTTGTTTACGCTAAAAAACGGAAACAATATGAAAAATTACAAAAACCTTAAATAAATACAATAATATACCTTTAAATGTGAAATACTGCACAAATGCATTTCGTATGTCAATGGACTTCGAAAAGTTATGTCACACAATCGGCACGAAGGAACAAGGAACTTTTTAATATTCTTATGCGATTCGGTACTTTGATGTACAGACTTTAATTGCTTGTAATTCAATTTACATATTGGACAAAACTGCGTGGCTGCTGTTAACTTATCGCTGCTCATATTCTTTTCCAAATCGTTTTGCGCGATACGTTGAACTTGACGCATTTGAACTAAATAATTTTATTTATTTATTTTAATTAGGATCAATTTTAATGGTTTTATAGTAGTATAAATTACCCAAAATTGATCGTTGATTTACTGCCAGTTTCTGTAAAGAAATTCTATGCGTTCTACCTTTCAAGTGACCCTCATAACTTACAGTATTGGACGTCTGAAATTATAAAATTTAATTTAATTTCAGCTATTATTAACAATAGTTCATAGTATTACTTTAATGCTACACAAGGGACATGTGAGACTTATAGATTTACGTCTTCGATCACTGCCTTGTGCTGCACTCTTCTTCTCATCTGCTTTTCTCATCTTTTTCTCAGGATCTTTTTTCTCTTCTTTACCTTCCTCCTAGAAATACAACAATATTTATTGAATTCATACACACATTTGTCAAATGACACTGATAATCATAGGCCTAATTAAGTTAATGATTAACAGCCTGGTTGACTAATGCTTAGCGCTACATAATTTCATTGGTTTTTGTTTAGATATGGGGAATAAGTATTTAATCGTGCTGTTTACATGTTTCACAAGGTTGATATGAACACTTCATTTGAGAAATCAAAAACCATCTAGTTGGTACATATCAAAGTTGGAAAACATTATGTAACATAAAATTGCATAACGTATTGTTTAGTATACTTTATGGAAAGCTATAATATAATATATCTTATAGCCCTCCATAGTATACTATAAAGTGGACTTTACAGTTGACAACTTTTTAATCGTCAAGTTTCTCGAAGAAAAAAATTGCCGTTTGACTTTACGGTCGCCGATTTTCTTTTCGACAATTTCGATAACTTTTAATAAATGCCAACCCGAAATAAAAAAAATATATCTATCTCATATTTTAATACTTATCCTTATGGTAAATTAGTACAATAATTAAAATATAATATTCATTATCAGATAAACGAAAATTTTCAAAGCAAATATTTACAACAGTTTATTACATATAAACATAATATCAGCTGTTCTCTAGGGAATTAAAATTTTAGTTGATATACACAAATTTATACAAAGTACTACCATACTTGCCTACTAGTGACAAGAAAAACAGCGCAAAACCTATTTTCGTCAAATCCAAGAAAACTGGACAGCAAGTACACTAAGCGCGTGCATAATGCAAAACTGGTTAAAAATTAATTTGCCGACAAGAAAACTTGTTAATTGTGAAGTCCACTGTAGTTTACTTATTATTTCATTTATTATATTTGTACTATAGTATACTATAAACTACCTCTTTTGATTCAGCAGCTTTATCCGGTTTAATTCCATTCTCCTTCTCTTTTGTAACAGTTACAGTTGAATTTTCAACTTTCTCCGACTTCTCTTTCAGTTGGCGCGCCTCAGTTGGTTTCTCCGTAGTACTTGCCGTATCCTTGTCTTTAGAACGCCTACGACTAAAAAATAAACAGAATTATTATTGTTTCTTGAAAAAAAAAAGAAACGATAAAAAAATGTTTGGGAAAATCGGTGTAGAGAAAAAATCTTTTTTTTTTTAATTCTGAATCGAAGTCTCCCCCTTGCTGTTCTGTAAATCATATAACAATTATCTACATGAATCCATAATTTCCTCATCGTTACAGAGATTAGTATTCCTCTCGCTTTCCATATCAAAAATATGTTTTGAAAATATTCATGGGACAAATTTGAATAATTTCGATCATAATCATAATCATTTTGAAACAAATTTCTGAATTCTATCAAATGACTGCTCCATTATTTGTGGGCAAAAATAAAAATAAACTCCATGAAATCAATATTTCTCCAAAAATAATCCTAGAAAAATAATTTGTGAAAATATTCAGTAAATTACCTCCTCGATTTAGCAATCTTTGCACTCCTCGCTGCTGCCGCTGTTGATCTAAGTTCAGTACGTTTCCTTATGGCATATGAAGATTCCGATAAGCGTTTGCGTAATGGCGCTCCTCTATCACGTGTCAAAACATCTCGGGTTACTCTCGTCGATGATGACCCTAACCGTCCCCTAAATGTTGATCTGGGTGACGGTGCCAACGGTCTACGAAACTCACGTCTAGACGACGGAAAAGACGATGAGGCCGTTGTTGGGAAATCTCTTACACCACCGCCAGAATAACTTCTTCGATCTGAAGAAACCGAATCATAACGTCCAGTACTGCTGAATGAACTACCATATGGTTCATGACGTGATGCCTGAGAAGATGGGAGTTCAAGTTTTGTATTAATTCATCTTTTCCTTTGAATTCTATCAAAGGTAATCAGATGGAAATTGTTTTTTTACGCAGAGATAAAATACTAAATACTGGAAGGTTAGAACTTATTAATGTACAATTTTTCTTCAAGACTTAATTGAAAAACTTCTCCCCAAGAATTATCTTTTTATTCAAGAAATATGCCATATAACCATGACGCTTTTTTTCCTGTCGGTTTCTCTGTCTTTGAAAAGAATATCAGCCCCAATGACCCAAGATCAGCATCAACAATCAATCAGCCCCAATTTAGTAATCTGACGCCATACATTGCAATGAATTTTGACATTTCATGTTAATGACAAAAAATACCTCACAACGTTCTTCGATAATCTATTCGCTTAGCTGTTATATGTGATCATTGTCTTTTTATGGGATTCAATAGCTATCACCATAAACCATTGTTACCTGCCATTAGCCTTTCTTAAAAATCTTTCGCCATTTTATCTGCCACTTGAATGATCCATTTGTTTCATTGTCATTGTTTCCCATTTATTCTTATATTCTTTTATGTGCAAGAACCCAAAGTAAAAAATATTTCTAAAAAATTACTAAACTTACCTCAAGCCGTGATCTCTTCCTTTCAGGTGAATGTCGTGAACCTCTCCCAAATTCCTAAAAAAGTAGCTTATAATGTCAGGAAAAATGAACAAAATGTATTTAAGTTATCTTACCAATCTTTTTACATATTCCTCTGCTTTAGTTAAACGCCCAGAGCCATATTTACTGTCGAAACTACCACCGATCCTGCTACTAGGCGAAGATCGACTAAAACTCTCTGTAATTCGGAAAGTATTGTTTTAATTATAAAACAGATTTACAAAAAATGTTTTTTACATGAGAAATAAACAAATTCAAATTGGGCTTATTTAGTGACCTTACACAATATAATATCTAATTTAATCATCTTACTCTGTGTAATAAATAAACTTACCATTGCTCTCATGCCAAGGGCTACGTCGCACTTCATTACTTCTAAATGATGACGAAATTCTTGGAGGGAAACGCCTTGAAGCAAAACCTCTACCTCCTCTAACCATTATAAAAACTAAATAATGTAAAATATAATTAAAAAATTGCCATAAATTGGAATATTGCAAATGGCAAAGCGATTAGTTGGTCGACAGAAATGTCAAAATGGGGTTGTGATTATTCCATGCGGGATATGCACACATACCCTTTAACATAATATACATATATAATGACTTACTAGAAAACTTTGAAGAAATAAGAACGCCGACTACAAATAATCAGAGAACACAAGCTGTTTTATTTGATTGCTATTAAATACGATAAGATAATTAAAAACGAATAAATATTAAAATATAGTCAAAAAAATATTCTCAATCCCATACAAAATGTACAAAAATGATCGCAAACGACAGGACGCTTGTCATTTAATCGCCCAGCTTCCAACGTTGCCAACGTTGCCATAACATTTTTTAGATAATTTCATAAAATTTCATGAAATGAAATAATAATAGAATCAAAAATAAAATTCTGAAATCTTGATATTAAATTAATAAATAATAAATATTAAAAATTAATAAGTTAAATGCAATTTATGCTATTTATGCAAAGCGTTGCATAGACGTGGCGTAGGTAGGTTTAATTTCAAATTAATATTTCACGTCATGTAGTGTAGTTTAATAATTAAACTAAATTAATTTAAATATTTTAAATTTGTAAATCTTTAATACTTCAATGTTTCCAATTATCAAAAATTGACGAAAAATCTGGAATATTAAATAATATTTATAGAAAGTATGAGATCGATGATCCAACTATCAATTTTTCGTAATTCCCTTTTAGGGGAATAAACCTATTTGAAATAGTCTATGTGAAATAGAGGTCTATTCCTATTCACAAGAGAGAGGGTGAAATACATCTTTCCATGAAAGAAAAGGTTACAACATATGACTTTTCCGCAAGTCTTGTAATAGAGGTGTTAATGGCAATTTATCTTGGTAAATACTTTTTAACGAAAATATTAATAATAAAATACCTGTTATTGATTTATTTATATGATGTATAATTGCTTAATTATTGATTAGTATTATCAGGCGAATATTTATTTTAACTTATATTAATTTTCACCTGTCGGTGACATGAATATGCGCGCGCTAATATTGTACTTTATACTGTAAAGTTTACAGTTAATAGGAAATAGGTCTATTATGATTTATGAGTTTACGATGTTAGGAGATTGGGTTGGATGATTGTTCTATATGTTATGTTATAGTATATAACATATACTATATATTCATATACTTATATTACTATATATATTGTTATACTATGTTCAAAGAAGCCGCTGAAATGTTCCTTTCTATTCCAATGTTGTCAAATACTTTTACTTGATTTTCTTCTTCTTGCGACTAAGTGGCTATTAGGTATAGATAGATGACATCTTTAAAAAAGCAAAAAAATGTTTACTGGAAAAATAATAGATACCACCAGGTGTCTCTAGTATCTAGTCCGTGAAAAATTTTGTAGATAACCGCACCCTCTGATTGTCAAATTAGAAAAGAAACAGTGTCTTTTGTAGAAAAAAAAATGGTAGTGTTGTCGTACTGTAAACTTTAAAAAAAAATTAAGTGTTAAGTAATCATGTCGTTGGAGGCCCGGTCGAATACCGCCCTATTCAAAAGGGCCGAACAATTAAAACGATGGGAGGAATCGGATACGAATCGTGAATCAGTGTCGCCGAAACAAAAATCACGTAAAGTGAAATTTTCATCGGGTTGTGTATTTTTGGCGGCGTGCGCCGCTGGCGACAAGGAAGAAGTGATAAAATTATTGGATAAAGGGGCCGATATTAACACAGCAAATGTTGATGGTTTAACGGCCTTACATCAGGTATTGTACAGGTTTTTTTTTCGTTACGATTTTTTTGGTCTTTTTTGGGAGGCCCAGTCTCTTGTCCACCTGTGGCCAAGATCTGGATTATGACGTAAAATACTCAATATGGCTACGACAGCTGTACTATGCAGAATGCTATTCCATTTTATTTTTCATACAAGAAACTAGAAACTTTGAAAAATGATTGTTTCATTTTGTAATGAAACCGTTTTACCATCTTTGCCATTAATGCTTAACAGATGACAACATCCAATTAGAAAAGCATAGAGTTGAAAGCCTCTTCATTTATTGTTATTTTGACAGGCAGTTATTGTTTAATTATTCATTATTTATGTATCAATTAAAACCAAAACATACACACAATAGGAAAGGTCAATGAACTGTATGCTCTAGTCTTATTGTTCTGCACTATATGTGTATTTATATACTACCTAATTAGTACTCACAGTTTTTATATGTACGTAAATGGAGAATTTACAATTGAAAAAAATATCATTCAGAAAGTCATTAATGCCCTTTATTTGTAACTTTAAAATCAACTGATTTTACATATGAAAGTGGATTCAAGAAGCCTTTGATTCTCTATGAACGTCAATCTGTTGCATATCATAAAGGCTTTGTTGAATTCTAAAGGTTTAACTTTATATGTATTACATACAGATTTTTCTTTTTATTTGCAAAATTTATAAAACATCAATAATTGGCAATTAACAGCCATTAGTCAGAGTTCTAATGTATACTATTTTTAAACTGTGTTATTTTTATGTTTTACTAAGGTGGTCTATACTATACAACGGTAGCTGGTTTTAGTCTGGAATTTGATTTATTTTACGTTTTTTTTTTGCTCGGAACTATGCCTCGAATATTAATTATAATTATCTAATTATTTATCATAGGCATGCATTGATGACAATTTGGACATGGTTGAATTCCTTGTAGAACATGGTGCGGACGTCAACCGTGGCGATAATGAAGGATGGACACCATTGCATGCAACTGCAAACTGTGGTTTCTTGTATATTGCAAAATATTTGATTGAAAAAGGTGCTAATATTGCAGCTGTAAATAATGATGGGGAATTGGCAATTGATATATCGGAAAGTGCTAAGATGGAAGACTTTTTACGTGATGAAATTAGTCGTCGTGGTATCGATTGTGATGCAGCTAGAAACGATGAAGAAATCATGATGTTAAGAGATGCTAAAGAATGGCTGGCAATGAAGAGTTCCTTGGTTAATGAACCACACCAAAAAACTGGTGCTACACCGTTGCATGTAGCTTCAGCTAAAGGTTATATAGATGTTATAAAGTGAGATAATGTTAATTATAATGAGAAGGATAATGTTCTACTGATTTTTTCTCTTTGATATCTTAAAAAAATCTAGAGTTTTACTTCAATGTGGGGCCAATATAGATGCTCAAGATTTCGATGGATGGACACCATTACATGCAGCCGCGCATTGGGGACAGGAGGAGACAAGTCGTGTATTGGTAGAGAATTTTGCCGATATGGACTCAAAGAATTTTGTGGTGAATATCAATTTAAGCAGCGTAATTATTAGGCTTAATAAATTAGAAAACTAAATAGTTTGTAATGCGAACGTAGAAATGCTACTACGTTCAGTACTATAAATGGATCATGAGTTGAAAGGTTCAAAATGCACTACCTTTTTTATGCCTAAAGCGCCGTTTACATTCTCAAGTAGTTTGCACAAAATCATGGAGAACAATAGGTTGTGCCGCAGTATTTTGAATAGTTTAAACGCGTTTTCAATGTTTTGTGCAATCAAAATCCAGGCTATTACAAAATCAAACACGCATTGTTTCGTTTAGATTACCGCGAATTAATGAGGTTCTTTGAGACACTGAAACACGTAATCAATCTGAATTCCCGAGATTGACTAGAAATATGAAAAACAAGACCACATGCTGACTAGATACAAAATTGCTGTCGTACAAATTTTGTGCAAAATGCACAAAATTTTGTGGAACTGTGAACTGCCTTTTAGATCATCATATCTCTGAATAATTAATTTAGCAATTGAGACTTTTTTTTTAAAATTTTAAACCTGTTGTGGTTCGTAAATCATTGTTTCTGTCTTTTTAAAAAATACAGGGTCAAACACCATTTGATCTAGCGAATAATAATATGCTCAGTTTTTTGGACGACTTAAAAAAGAAACAAAACAAAGAAGAAGTGAACAGGAGAAAAACGAAGAAAAATACAAACAGAGAGGACATGGATGATAATACAGTGGACGTTACAATTAAAAAAGTCAAAGTGGAGATTACTGGAAATAATGAAGAGGCAATGAAAACTAGTAATGATATTGGTATGTTTATTATTAATGTTAAATTCTAGAAAAGGGTGACAGTTTTCAATCTCTTTGTTGTGCTTTCGATATTTTTTATTAGTAGAATAGGAAAGTGTCACATTAAAAAACAAACCTACATGAATATGAAAGTATAAGCAATGGTTCGAAAACAAAATTCAGCGCACAATTTTGCTAATACAGTAAGGCCTCTTCATAACGGTCACCCAAAATGTCGGCCCTAGTGCCCGTTATAAGGCGGTGACCGTTAAGGGATTTTCCTATTGCAACTACTAAAACACAAGGAGATAGAGAACAGTGGTACCCTGAAGTGTATTTGAAATTATACTATTTAAATCAAAATTTTTCTCCACCTTGCAATCATTTTCTCAAACGCTAAAAAAAATGCAAAAATAAAAACAGAAGTGGAATCATCTAGTGAATCGGAGGAAAGTGAAACAACTGAGACATCTGACGAGGAATCTTCTGAATCTAGTTCGGAAGAAGATGGTAAATTGTCATTATAGTTATTTAGTTTGTTTTTTTTTATCATACTCATATACTAAATAATGTATGTTTAAAAAGAAAACGGTGGAATTTTGGATCCTGTTGTGTTTTTCAGTATGTAACAAATACTTATGTACTATTCAAATGGAAATGTGATTGTTTAACTTTTTTTTAAAATTTTTTCTTAATTGAATCCATTAAAGTCTGCTCTGGTTCGTTAATGTTTATGTTTAATTTCGCATGAATAATTCAAGTAAAATAATCCATTAGATAAAAATGTGGTTATCTTACACAATATTATGTTATTTTTCGTCAATAATTGCATTAAAATCACATTTTGTCTTATTATTCTAGATATAATAATTTACCGATTTCAATTTAATTTACTTAACTTGCAGAAAAGAAAAATCGAGTGAATTCACAATCGATAATTGAAAAAACACTTTTCAAAGATATGGAAATAGCGAAACCATCTCTAATACCATTAAAAACCAAGGAAAATTCTGAAGAGAAAATGACACCATGGCGTCAACAAATTAAACCCAAATTGGAACTGAATAATGAAGAGAAAAGTAAGTAAAATGACATACATATTTGGTCTAATACCTATTTAATTAAATACATGATTTGATACATCTTTTAAAGAAACATATGACACTGATGCACCAGAAATAAATAATGAAAATGAAGTTACATTGAGAAGGACAAAAAGCTTCCAAAATGATCAATCGTATGTATTTTATGCTTTATTATTATTTTTGTATTTCTTGGTCGAAATTATAGGTTAACATTCAGTTTTCAGTCGATAACTAATCTAAAGCTTGGTGGTGCTAAGCAGAAGAATCAAATTATGTAAAATCTTCCATTTTTTAGAATCATATTTAATTTGTCAAATAATTTAATGTTTGCTTCATAATTTTATTAACATGTATAAATGTAGAAATTAACATATTTACAATGGTTTCTTTCTTTGTGTTTTTGCTTTATGGGTGCTTTACATTTTTGTTTTTTGTATTTCATTTTATCATTTGTCAATCATTTTTTTGTTTTTTTTTTTGCGATTAATTTTTTAACACAAGCTGCTTCTAGGTTCTACACAAGATACAAGGCTCTGCATGCACGCATTCAAGCAAATAGTGATAGAAAAGTTAATTCTTATACAAATACCACATCCTCCACTAGGCCTAAATCAGACATAATTCTAACAAATTCCGCTGAATCGCATTACAGGTATGCGCCAATAATAATAATAATAATTGCTTAATGATTTGTTATACTATTAATGTCATCTCATCATATTCATTGATTAATTTGTAATCGAAATATGTAATTGTAATGCTGCTTTTTCCGATTGGTTGATTAGAAACAATAAAGACGAAGTTAGCACAAGCACTACCGCCACATCACCAAGTCCTATTTCATCACCTAGTAAAACTACTACTACTACTACAACTACATCATCATCATCATCACCAAATACGAGTCCGCAACCAATTAACAATCAATCAGCGTTTAGAAGGTAAGTCTACACTTAAATATTTCAATTCCAGAAAAACAAAAAAAATGTCATCCCATTGTATTTCTTTTTTTCTTTGCCACTTTAACAAAATGATCGAAAAGTGGCCTAACTTTACCCTTTTTAAATAAACCATCTCCCACCACATCAATCAACAATGGAAGTTCCTCTCCATCCACGCCCACTCGAGCAACAGCTGCAGCAGTAAGTGCGTTACCTGGCGTGTCTCCGCCCACTGATACGCCTACTACGTCAACAACAACAACAACAACGACACCGAGTAGCACGCGTTTTCAGATGTTTAAAAATTTCTTCAAGTAGGACATGGTTTTTCGTGGTGCCATTTTCTTTCTTCGTTTTTTTTTTGCTTTCTTTCGCTTTCTATTCTTTTACAGTGTTGCAGACTTCCTTATTATAATTTTTTTTTCAAACTAAAATTTATATTTTTTTATTATAGAGAGTGGCTAACATTTTTGTTTTCTTAATGGCACAATTGCACGTCACTTGATCAAAGAAAATGGATTATTTTTATAGTTTCAGATTATGTATGGGTAACATTTAGAAAATAATTGTATTCTTTTAGATCTTTTGTGCCACCAACAAGGGATGAAGAGAGTGAAACACAACGTAAAGCTCATGCAAAACGTGTGAGAGAGACAAGAAGATCAACGCAAGGTGTTACATTAGAAGAAATTAAATCAGCTGAGCAATTTGTGAAATTGAAAAGTCAACCAAATAGCGAAACGGTAAGAACTGAACTGTCTTTTCTTAATTATATCCACCATCTAATCAGTTAGGACACCAATGGTTTGGTTGAAACACATAAATAAATAGTCATTTACTTCACCAAATAATTTGTAACTAACAAAATCAATTCATAATAATGATTGTAACTGTTAATCCATTCTACTAACAGTCAGTAGCAGGCGAACAAGATTCAACGGCCACCACCACCACTACGATCACCACACCCATCATCACTAACCCCACCGTCAGTGTATCTGTTACAATATCAACGGGTACACCTACAGTGGTTACTCGAACTGACATTAATTCAAGTCCTACTATTGGTGGTAGTGGAACTGCTATTGGTAATAATGAGCCGACATCATCGAATGGGAGCACTGGAGAGGGGCATTTAACTGCCTCTACTGCTGCTGCGGCTGCTGCAGCTGCTGCCGCTTCAGCACATGAACGACGACCATCGTGGAGGTTAAAAGTCGATGGAAGTAGTAAGGTAAGGAAGCTTTATTAATCATGCGATATTATGTAAATGGTAAAAGACTTGTAATGGGCTAATCATGTTCGCGTTAGGTTGGTGTTGGATTGGGTTAATTGTGTTGTATGATTTTTTGAGTAATAACAATTTAATTGATTAAAATTTGGCGTTTAGTGTCAACAACACGGGCCTTGGAATAAGAATTAAATTGTCATATCTCTTAAGTGGACGTTACAGTTGACAAGTTTTTTATCCTCAAGTTTCTTGAAGAGCAAAACTGCCACTTAGCTTCACAGTCGACAATTTCGATTACATTAATAAATACCAACCCAAAATGAAAAGTTAAAATATAATATTCGTTACCAGATCAACAAAATTTTCCCAGCTAATTTTTACAACAGTTTATTAAATAAAAACATAAATATCAGCTGTTCTCTTGGAAATAAAAATTTAACTTGGTATACAAAAATTAATGCAAAATATTACCAAACTTGCTGACAAGTAGCAAAAAAAAAAATACCTCAGTACGTATTTTCGTCAAGTCCAAGAAAACTTGTTAACAAGTACAATATGCGCTTGCGTAATGAAAAACTTGTCAAAAATTAACTTGCCGACGAGACAACTTATCAACTGTAAAGTCCACTTTAATTTTTTCGTTCTTCTTTCTGTGCTCATGCGTATTACGATATTTGTTTTTTGGACTGTTTTTGTTATGCTGCTGTACTAGGTAGGTACAATAGATATTCTCTTATGATGCTTGTACATAGAGTTTTTACAATTTAAAATGAGAAAAAATGGAATGCGAAATTGTTGTTTCGTATCGCAGTTGGCGTGCATTTTGTTCTTTTTAGATTGCTATGACTGTATGTACTATTTCCATATTAATGATGTACATATTTTGGTAAAAACAACCAACTTATCTTTTCAGAAAACGATCTTAATCTTCTCTTGTATTAGCTTCTATTTTATGTGTCATCCACTGCAGAACCTGTTATTTTTCTTTTCGCTATCTATTTTGTTGCTTCTTAAAAGTTATATTTCATGAAAAGAAAAGAAAAATCATGAACACAATAATTGAAGAGACAATATTAGTATTATTATGATTATTGTTATTACTATTTGATTGTTTATTTTATCTTAGAAATTCTATTTTTATTATTTCATAATGTAAATAGTTTGATTTGTTATTTTTCTACTGCACTACTAATATGAATATTTTAAACTAAAAAAAAAAACTACAGCACAACATGGTAATAATTACTATTTATCAATATAGATGCTTATTTATAGATTACATAATATTTTGGACGATATGGCGAGGTGGTGGCACGTTAAATGTTGGAATTGTGATGGTTTTTTTTTTTTTGTTTTACGAATATACGAATACGTATTCTGTAAACGTTCACATCAGATTGTATTGACATGTTAAAAGCGAAATTGGAGTTATTTAAAACTCATAATCAATATTAATTAAAATCATATTACCCTCACGCATACATACCCACACAAAATTGAACATTTCAATAGTAACGGCAAATTTTGAGCTCTACAAATCACTTGGATGATTATAACTTTACATGACACTTCTATCTGCTGTTATGTTGGCAACTAAAATTTGCAGTTACACTATTTCAAGTCCCACCTCTTCCATATACGTCCGTATGCATGTATGTATATAAAGAAAAGCAACTGTTGGTTGAAAAAATATGAGTTGTAATTACAATAATACAATATAGTTTTGAAACTGAAATCAATAGGTGTTTAAATACAGTCGAACTTCATATCTTTTGGCTTATTCTTATGTATACAATGCTTAACTTTAACCTTAGTAAAAGAAAAGCAAGTATAGTCACGCACAGGACATGCGCTTTAAAAATACCGCAATGACGATAGGATAAGCGCCATTTTCAAATTTAATATTTATTTTATGCAGACAATATATTTAATTTATACATATCTAATTGATAAAAATAATAAACTAGACAGTAAAAACAAACTGAAAAATCGAAACAGAAAGTAAATAAACTTGTCACAATATGAAGAAAATATAAAAAGGTTAAAAACAAATTCTTCTTATATCTTTGTTTAACGTTAGTTCAACATGTGGTTAAGTTTGGGTCCAACCAAACATATATGAGTCTGATGTCATCGAGGTTGCGCACATTTTTTTCATTTTAGTAAGCGAAGTGGCTGAACTTAGTTTTCTGTTACTGGTATCTGTTTTGTACACGACACTTTCTGTGCGGTGACTTACATTGCAGTTTAGATAGACTGCTCTTTTATATGTATCTCGTCAATTGGCAAGGTATTCAATAGCTGCTGTCATTCTATTTTGTAGCCCCAAGATTCTGTTTTACAATTAAAGAAAAATCATTTTTTCCTACACTTTGCAAGAGTAAATTGAGACGTTCATTGACCCACTATTACAATAGAGGGTCAACCACTATTACAAGAGAGAGGGGAAATTATTGTTTGTACATTTCGTAGAAATTGCCCTTAGTAAGAGTGAATCTGTCAGTGTAAGGAGTTTGTGAGTTGACACTGAAGAATAGTGTTGTTAGTTGCTAGTGTTCTATAATAATTATTTAAATGCTAAAAGTGTTTTTAAACGTTTCTTTCCATGCAAGGTGACTCGTATGGAATAGTTAGACACCTATTAACCTGGTAACCTCGCTATATCAATTAACATTTTTTGGCTATGAAATCAACAATTACATTCCCTATTTTAATTGTTGTTGCCATATTTCGTAGCTTGCATAACTCGGTCGATATGATTCAAGTTATTGTAGATAATCAATCTATGATTGATACAATTCACGTCGTGATATAGAAGTTTGACTGTACATCTATTGGTACTACATAGAATTCGATAATTTTAAGATGTATACTACTAGTAGTACATATTGAAAGGGTACTATATAGAAAGAAAGAAAGAGAAGCATTTCTTTATAATACTATTTTAATGTGTGCACTTTAGTTTTTTTTTTAAATTAAAAACTAGTTGCAGTATTTGCTTTATTGTTATACTAATTACTGCTTTAACTATTATTATTATTTGAATTACATAATTTTCAATAATAATATGTATACATATATTTATTTTTAATTACTTAATAAACGAGCTGAGCGAATGTGCGCGTGTGTGTGCATGTGAAAAACAGATAAAATACATATTTTACAAAAAGATTAATTTGTTGTTTTATTTTTTTGCTTTTCACTGTTTGTCCATAATTTTTTTTAATGCATGTTCACCCTATGTACATAGCTGCCTCGCTCCATTTTTTTTTCTCCTGCTGCCAACTTGCTCTTTTTTTTTTTTGTTATTGTTGAGTCAAGTACATTTTACTATACTAATCATTTCCACCTAATAGTGTGGACAACTTTGTGCCCTAGCAGAAAAGAGCACCTTGTACAACTATACTTGTGCGCATGTGCGATCGTGTGTATCTGGTGGTATGAATAAAAATAGCCACAGCAAATTAGCTGTTTTATTATTGTTTTTGAAAGTGTCTAGATTTTATAATAAGGGTCGTTGCCAGATCTTTTCTATAACCATATTTTTATAAAAGTTAAAAGTACAACATGCTGTTGCATGCAATTTGAAATATTTTTTTATCATGGGAGCCATGGCATGAGCAATTAATATTAATTTGTTTTTGAAACTTAAGCCGTTTCAGTATCCAAATACATTTGGCGGCTGCTACGACACATGCGCATAAACAATTTTGTACCAACCCCAACTTTATGTTAGTTTACACTTAGTAGAGTTACGCATCGAATGATTAGTATAGTACAGAAGTATTTGTTATTGAATACATTGAAATACACTGATCTTAAATCACAGGCACCTATGTTTTTTTTTCTTTCTTTTTTTTCAAGTTCAAATTAGAAGATGCTACAAAACCGGAAACAGCATCGGAAACGCCAACGTCCTACCTCAAACGACTTATCAATCCTGCCACTGGGACCACCACCACTAGTCCCACTAACCCTAGTAGTAACCCTACGAATTATAGTAATAGTAATAGTAGCAGTCAACGACCATTATCTGCTCCAATCGAAACAGCTGAAACTACAGTGACGATACCCCTTCGACGACCTAAATCATTGGATGAGAAAGGTTAGTAGGCCTGTGTATATTCTAAAATACATGTAGGAATAGGTCAATAAAATAATATTAGGTGTGTTTATTATGGTCATGGGAATGGCTACTATGTGGTCATGTCTGTTGGACGTGTGTATGAATATTATAGGAGTGGTCACAAAAAAACTTGTATGTCTAAGATGGGAGTGACCAAAGCCATCTTTTGGTTTTTGTACTTTTGCATGCGTAGGTGGTATAATAATAAGACGAAATACCGTTTCGTTGCATATTTATTGCTTTATTAGCATGATTGATGTGAAAAACTGATTTTGTTTTTTATCAATTAGACCAGGACAAAGAAAATGACGTTAGGAATGCACAAGCAACACTAGCAACACAGGCAGCGATCCAAAGAAGAAGGCGACCGAAAAGGCGATCGACAGGTGTAGTGAATTTTGATAATGTGGAGGTGAGTGATGGGTATCATCATATTAGTGCTGATAATAAATATATTTTTTGAAATGTTTGTTTTTTTTTTTTTTTTTTTTTTTCATCAGGATATGGACCAAGATAAAGATCCTTCAGGTGGTGGTGATACTGACAGTTCGACATCGAATAATCAAGAGGTGAGTTGAGTACATATTTAGAACAGTGACAAGTCGTCTTTACTAGTATACATAGTATAATAGCAACAGTAGCAGCAAAACATTATTTGTTTATTCGACAATTTGTTATAGTAAGGTGGAACAGCACCAGAGAAAAAACCAATTATATACATTTTCTTTCTTTGTTTTTTTTAATTCTCCTATAATATTGGCTATTAATAAACACTGACGGGATCTGTGTTTTGAAAACCCACGTCATGCACGCCCTCAAAATAGTTTTAATTAGTACAAAAAAAGTTTTACGCTCACGAAATTACCTCTCTATAGTAAAAGCATCATTTAAAAGTTAATTTAAATTGAAAACTTGGCTTCTAAACGTACATAAATCAATATACTATAAATCGTGATTAGGGAGAGGTACAGAATTGGGTGTCTTTCAAAAATTTTCAATTAATTGGAAGCTTTATTTTTTCCTTTTTTTTTTTCTTAGACATCTTTGGTAAAATTACTGACAAACAATAAACGCTAATCGCAAATTTGTATTTGTGCCAAATAGATGGAACACGTAAATGAACGAACATGGAAAAAACGTAGGCGAGATGTACATGTGACGATATGACACTCGTAGAGGCCACTGCGCTTTCCGCAGCGCCCAAAAATAAACCAAATCTGGATATTCTTTGATTTATTGCCAGTGAATGCACATATATCATTAGATTAAAGGTTTTTGTTCTTGTTTGTCTTCCGGCAATTTCTCTTGTTTCAGCCATCAGTTGTAGTTGTTCAATTCGTTACTTTACGTTAGTTAAATCCATTATGACGTCTAATAACACCAAACGGTCTGGATCACATCATAGCATGCATTTAAATATGACTACACACACACACACATACACATATAAACAGACACAAATACATTTATATTTTGGAAAGTTTTAACGCGCCAAGTTCAGAGAATGGAACAGTTCAAAAAATAACTTCTCATCATCTGCTTCGTTGTCGACGTCGTCGTCGTCGTCGTTGTTGTTTTTAGTTTTGTTTTGGACGTTGCCTTGTTAATAATAATAATAATAATATAATTATATATTTTCATTCGTGGTCGCGTGCTCGATTTGTTGTTAATTATCTAAATTCTTATTAAAAATTGAAAATGTCGACTTCTTTCCATCATTCACCACGAAGTAGACAACAACCTATACCTCCAAGTCGACATCATCGTTCTTCTTCAGCTATACGTTCAGCTGGTAGTGGTGCATATAGTAGTCGGCCACGTAGCGTTGGATATTATAATACAAATCCATCGAATCCATATAGCAGCAGTGGTACTAATCCATATAGTTCTTCATATGGTAGTAGTAATGGTACTAGTGGTTTATCTTCTTCATATGGTGGTGGATATAATTCGTATGGATCAAGGTGTGATTAGAACTAGGTTTCAAAGCAATTGTTTCATTAGATTTTCACATCACAACAATTTATTATTCCAGTTATCAAAGTCCATACTTTCAAAATGGATATCGTAGTAGTATTAGTGGTGGTGGATCTGGTGGTTATGCAAGTCTTACCATACCATCAAAGGCATTATCTAGTGCATTAGCATCAGCAGCCAGTTATAGTAATAATCGTGATTACTTGAAGGTTAGCTATTCCTCCTTTTAGACGTTCCAAAAACATATAACCCATAAAAACAAAATTTTTCTTTCATAAAGAATGATACAGCTGGACGACGATCACGTCGTGATCTTACCCGTGGCAGTAGTTATCGTGAACGATCATTATCCAGATCGTCGGCAGCAAATTCATTAGCGTCTGCAGGTGGAGGAGGTGGTGGTGGTAGTTCGTCAATGGGTCCACGTTCTATTAGCTTAACTTCATTGAATTCCGATGGATACTTTGTAAGATAATATAATGCGATATTGCTATTAGGTTTTTTTTCCAACTTGGCTTCAAGTTGGAACCAAAGCAAACCAAGTATCGGTTACTAAAATGCAAAAAAATGTGCGCAACCTCGATGACATCAGACTCATATGTTTTATTAGGCTTAACTTAATTACATGTTGAACCAACGTTAAATGTAATATAAGAAGAATTTGTTCTTAACCTATTTTTTTGTCCTTCATATTGTGACTTTGAATTTTTTTATGTTGTTTTTTTTACTTTGTGTTTTGATTTTTGAGTTTGTTTTTACCGCCTATTAGATAGCTTATTATTTTTATCAATTAAATATGTATAAATTAAATATACTATGGCCCAGATTCATAATCAATGTTTGACTTTAAGTCAAATTTAAAGTTGACTGTCATTGTAATAGTGCACGACTTTAAATTAAGTTAATTACATTGTTGATTATGACAATGGCCATATCTGCAGAAAAGTAATCTGTCATGCCAATCTTGATGTCATCGCGGTATGTTTAAAAAGCATGTCGTACGCGTGACTATACTTGCTTTTCTTTTACTAAAATCAGATGGGTCTGACTGTCATGTGGGCATGACAATATGAAAAAATATTAGTTTGTGGGCTTATCGAATTCAATGTAATATTTAAATACAAATCAAAACAACTCATAATGTTTTGCCGTTATGTTATGATGAATTAATTAAACTGATTATTTATCGTGTTTTTTTTCTAATTAGAGTGGTTCAGAACGTAGTAGTAGGTCACGTATTGGTAGTACAATGGACATAAGGAACGAAAATGGTGAAATTGATTATAAAAGGTTATATGAAGAGCAATTGGTGGAGAATGATCGACTTAAAGACAAATTAAGGAAAACAGATGAGGAACTGCGTGATACGAAACAAACATTGGAAAAAATTAACGTCGTGGTTGGTAATTTTTTTTTTTCTGAAAATGTTTGATATATAAATAAAAAAAATAGAGTAGTAGCAGTATTATTGGAAACTTATCAAATAAATTACTACATGGAAGTAAAATACAACAACCTGGAATGGTGACTGCATGAGGGAGGGTTTCCATTGCTGTTGTGTCATACAGCAGTTTATAAGCTTAAGAAGCACATGAAACTTCATCAATTTTTGGTGATTTCAGTCAACTGCTTATAAAATACAAATACAAAAACATCTCACCTGATTATAAAATTTGTCTACTCGATTTTTATCTTTTTTGAATTTACACAAATGATAGCTTCATGTGAGCTGTTTCTTCTGGATTGTTGTATTCTACAATGCTTTATGCGCCAATGCAAATTTTATAGTTTATTATGTCTCTGTTATTCTATTAGCTAGTTATTCGACATTTATTAAAAATTAGCATTGACATTGCCAATTATTGGCGAGATATTAATGCCAAGGTGACTCACTTCATTTAATAGTTTAATATAGTAGCAGTAGTTTACCCTTGGGAGGATTTTTTGAGTAGTTGGAATTATTTATGACCTAAAAACTAAACTTATATGTATTTATATACCTACATAGTTTATGAGAAGTAGGTAAAGGCCAATTCACACATGACGTAAATGTAATATCTTTTTATTTTCTTGCAATATTTTATTTGACATACCCGACTTGATTTTTTGCTTATCAAAATTCATATTTTTTTAAAATCTTTTGTCTTCGTAGACAAGTAAAAATTCATTGTCCGAATTAGAGAAACGGGAACGAAGAGCAATGGAACGGAAACTAAGTGAAATGGAAGAAGAATTAAAGGTCAGTAATTAAGTCTTGTTGTATTTTGTCCGACATGGGAAAGAGGGTAGTATGGAATACAGAATTTCCCTTAGTCCTGTTTTTTTTTTTTTTTTTTTTTTCGGAGTATGAAGCACGAAATCTTGTAATTCTTATCTTTATTTTTTTTTCTGGTTTTTTGTTTTGTGCTACCACCAACTTTCTTCTGCCAATTGGTAAATCTTTTTTTTTTTTAATCTTGAAAATACACAAATTGAAATCACTTTACTACGGTTCTAATGCCCCCTCCTCCAAGAAGCAATAATATTTTGATTGATTTAATACGCGAAAATAACTTTTTCTAGCAATTGCAAAAATTGAAAGCTGAAAACGAACGACTAAAGGCGGACAACCGTTCTCTGACTCGTGTGATCAACAAATTGACAACATCTGCAAAAAAATAGGTAACCATATCCTCCAAAATACCACCACCATCACCATTCTTCCATTGCCAAATAATAAATGCAAAACGCTATTTTTTATTTTTTTAATTTTTTGTTTGTTGACTGAATCGTTCGTATACATTTTTTAATGAGTTCGATTTTTATAAAAACAATTATGCTGGTCATCGTTTTGTCCATTATGGTGCGTGTCACATTGTGTTGGTCTTACAACTTTTATACACACACATACTCGCAATGTATATGTCCATTTTCATTATTAATTAATTAATTAATTGTGACGTATTTTCTTGCTTTGCTCTCGTTTGTTCCCACCTGCTTCTAAATACTCTGCATTGAAGTGTGTTCTTAATATTTTATTATTAATACATTCGTACATATATACATTTTTTTTTTTTTCGTCTTTTGAACAAGTTTGTGCTTTTGATGACGTTTGTCGACTTGTGCCGTTTTTGTACTATGATAAAAGGGAATTATTCAAAATTTCGAATATTTTTAGAATCCGATTTTGCAATAATCTCAGAGGTGTAACAATAAGGTAGCAGAATTCGAATGGGATCTAAAGAGTTGCTACAGAAAAACGCACAAGGATGTGATCTTACGTCATACTTAATGACAAACAGTATACCAACATTATAACTATGATTTAGAGCAGTTTGTTTATATTAAATCAATGTAAAATTTGATGTGTTTAAATTGGTATTGAAATGCGGCGCCAGCAGAGTAAATATTTTTCCTTCGTTGTTCAGGATTCGTTTAATATTTTAATTTCTGTATTTGTGCTATTTTCTTGACAGATTGGATTTGATTTTTCAAATAAAAGTAATTATAGAAGCATTTCAATTAAAAATATAGTTATCTCTGTTTTATACACATAAAAAGCAAGAGAACAACTCACCAGTTTTGTCAATTGAATTCGTTAAACATATCGAATTATAAGAATTAAAGTCAATATTTTTTTATCTCCATATATACTTACGATATTAATCATTTTTGAATCAATCTTCAATTGTATTGATTATATTTAAAACAATTACCATTATTGAAAAAATCTAAATAAAATCGATTAAAATATCAATGCAATTCTAAAAATGATGTCGATAACGTTGCATAAAAATTATAACTTACAAAGTATGACATAAGATCACATCATATTGCTTTAAATTGTATATATTGGATTTTTATAGAATCCATTGCTATTGTTACGTCACTGATTGTAATATACAGCTTTTTATTTTCTTTTTATTCGTATAATCTTTTTTTCGGCATGTTTTCTTCTTCTTTTTTTTTCATTATAATTCATTTACTTACTTTATTTTATCTATCGTTACTCTTTTGTTTCAGAATTTGGAAAATCTTCGAACGGAAAATCAAAAACTACGTGATGAAAATGGAGCACTAATCAGAGTTATAAGTAAACTGTCTAAATAGCATAGGGCATAATAATTAAGTATTGTTTTTATTCGATTAATATTATTATTATTATTGCCAAGTTTCGTTTATCTTGATTACTATTATTATTATTATTATGTATTTTTGTTATGATAGTACTGTCGTGTTAGGATAGAAAAAGAAATATTAATAAAGGTTCAATCAAAAGAGATAAGCAATCAAATTGTTTTCTAAATAGGAAAGAGAATCAGCCCTAGTGCGTATGAACAGATATGAAACAATCTTCCACATTAATGATAGTTTATCTTTGCAGCTGATGCTTGATTGGCCTTTTATTTAATATATTTTTATGTGTATACATAGCGCTAATTATTTAAGACTTTCTTTATTGTATTTATTTATAGTATATAATATATATTATTTCGTCGATATATTAGAGAAAATCATCACATATGTTTTATACGATAAATGGTAAACGATAATAATTTATTTCCTATTTGTCTGTTTCGATGATTTTTTCTACCAAAAAAAAAAACAAAACAAAACGTAAATTATTAATGGATTCGTTGTTATAAGATGGAGATGAGAGCTTTTATATATGACTTGAGGCAAACAGAAAAAGTTTAAATTGTATTACAATTACAAGTAATAAAGAAATAGTATTTGTTGTTTGTTTTTCGATCACCCGTACTGATCAATACGATGAAGGTGATCTCTGACGTACACCTATAGTTATTGTTATCTCGAACTTCAACTCTCCGTATTATTAAGTAGATTAATTTTAACAACAAAAACTGATTCGAAATCTTTGGCAACGACCACATTTATTTTTTATTTTATTGTGTATAGAAATTAAAATTTGATTTATAAGAAAATTATTATTACTATGTATATTTGGCATAGCTTTTAAAAGGAAGACAAATAAGTAATATGCTATTTAGTGTACATTAGTGCCGTCCAGCAATAATTATACTATGCACATATGGAATTCAAAAGAAGCTATGCCAAAATTATTTTTTTCTTTGTGATTTCTGCAGTATGATGATTATTATTATTGTTATTAATTTTGCGCTAGTTTTTTCTTTATTTAACACAAATTTTGCCGTGAACGATTTAATCGATAATTATATTTTTTTCTTTGCTTCGTTATGATGATTATTATCGTTTTCTAGCGGTCTGTTCCTTAAATAACAATAAATATTATGTAAATTATTGAGCCAAAAACAAAAACATATGCATGTGTTTTGCCAACATTTGAAAGACTCAATAAGTTTCATTTATAACATTGTAGTACATAATAATAGGTATAATAATAACATTAATATTATTTTTTCATGAAGCTGTTATCTCCATGTGTGTAATGACTGAGTATCAACTAAAAAAACTGCACTAAAATCATTTAAACGAAAGAAAAAAGTGTACAAAAATTATTACTGCCACTAATGAATCCAAGCAATTTATTTTTTAGAAAAAAATATCTATTTACTCTATAGAAAGTTAAGGCCGTTAACACCAACTAGGAAGTTTGTTTTGCAATAACGCAAAAAAGGGAATAAAACACAAGTCTCTGCAGCTCTAAGCTTTTCAATGGGCAATTATCTAGATTAAAATCTGTTCTAATGCGAAGGGAAACACAAAAAGTATTTTCATTTATACAGTAGCAACGATTTATTATGTATTCAAAGAATTATACAATATTTAGGTGGAACAAATTTTAAAATATGTCAACAATTTACTATTGCCTATTGCAGTACACCCTTCGTAGTTTGCGTTAACTGTTTGTCAGCCATAGCTAACAAACTCATAGGTTACAATACAATAAAACCTTGCCTTTAAAATCAATCAATCAACGGGCGTCATGCGTTTTTTGGGGTCCGTTTAAATCTTACACTATTAATCTATGGATGACATATAGATATAGTTACATTCGTTTTTTTACTTTGATTTATGGATTTTACCGTGATACTTAATGCTAACACATTTCTACGTTCATTCATAACAAAACGATATTTACAGCTTTAAAAATTCCTGTAAAATATATCTATAAATGAATTTTATTGTCGCCGTATTTTTGATATTAATTAACTTTAAGAAATAAGGTTTTTATTTTCTCAAATTTAATAAATTGCATACATCATGACAGGCGAATAAATCGAATTAGAAATACGGTACCTAATTATTATAGTGAACTGAAAGTTTCCGTAAAGTAATTTCAACGATGATATTACGACTAACTTGTATTTTTTGAAATTTTTCCGTGTAGGTTTTAATTCGTAATATTATTACGTAGTTCCTCATTATTTTCGTGCTAATACGCGTAGGTAGGTAGGTACCCCATAAATTCAATCATTGTTTTCACACATTTTTTGCCTTTTGCTTAATATTTTTTTTTTTTAACTGATTATAAATATGTATTTGTAATTCTGTGTAAAATATTTAATTCTTGTTTAATGTTAGAGGCTCTTAAATTATGTGAATAGATAGTGATTTTATATAGTTGGATATTCATTATTATTATTAATTAAAATTCTGAGACTTAAAATTGTTTTTATTTTTCCTTATTATATTAGTTAATTAAATTTCATTAAATATACATATTATTTCATCATTATCACATAGTTTAATATATACAAAAAAAGTAGGAAAACGTAAATTATTTAATCACGATGTAGCGCAGCAGCCTTTTGCTCTAGTTCCATTTCGATTGACATTTTCATCATCATTTTGATCGTCATCTTCATCTTCTACCACTACGACATTTCTTCTTTGGGAACTCTGTCGAGTTAGTGGTGAGTTTAATGACTCTTTTTCCTCGCTTATACTAATCATTTTCTTTGCTAATTCTAAAAACATTTCTTCGACACCTTCATTTAATTTTGCTGATGTTTGAAAATGATGTGCGCCCACATTACTTGAATATCTAAAAATTATAATTGCTATTAGTGAGAAATTGGATGTGTGTAATTTGGAAACTAGTACTCTTCAGCCTCTTCTAATGTTATTTGACGTTCCTTTTCTAAATCAGTCTTATTTCCAGCTATTACTAAACATACATCATTGCCTAACATTTTTCTTAATTCTTTCACCCACATTTTGACTTTCCTAAATGAATCTTCATCTAAAACGAACGATCCAGTTAATTTTAATACTTAATTATTTGTTTTTATTCCTAACCTGTGATATCGTAAACTAATACTGCTCCATTTGATGAGCGATAATATATTGGCCCTAAAGCATGGAATTTTTCTTGACCAGCTGTATCCCAAATAGCTAAATTTATTCGTTTACCATCTAAATTTATTTTTTTATTTAGAAATGATGCCTGCAAATAAATTGAACAAGTGTAATGCTAATAAATTGGGCCTCTACAGGACTGCTAAGGCACTAGACGCGATAGATATTTTATGAATTAATATTATAAACTTCAATAATATATCAGGAATCATCAATTTCAAAGGTAAATAGACAAAATAAATGGATTAACCTGTACAGTAGTAATATGGTCATTATTAAATTTATCTTCTACATATCGTAAAACTAGACTAGTTTTGCCAACGCAACCTTCACCCAACAAAACCACTTTAAAATTACGAACTGGATTTGCCATTTTTTTATCATTGAAAAATTTAAATTAATAAAAACAAGGATATAGTAATTTTTAATATTGAATTTAAATGTTGATAAATTATCTGCCGTTTAATGTCAGTCTGTGACCATAGATAATATACTGTGGATAAACATCTGTCATTCTAAAATTTATACTATAGAATACAGTATACGATATAGTATACATACATTACATGTATACTACAGTATACATATACTATATATACTAACTTAGTATAGTTAATTTTTCCTATTTTCTGTAAAGAACAAGATTTACGCGGGCATATTTATGCCACGGGCAGCTAAAAATTTCTAATTTTATAATTTATAATTTTACAAGTTAAAATGAATATTTTCCTAATGATAATAATTAATAAATACACAATTATGCATCATATATTACCTAATAATTAGGTCCTAATTACAAGCATTTTATTAATATTAGTATTTTGGTAAAAAAAAATTAAATTCTTCTTTACAAAAAAATTGTTGCTAACTTGCCTGCTATTACACGACTTGCGCAAAAATCATATGTTGCAGCCGTTTCTCGGATAAAAATTTGTATCTCACTGTCTCTCTTGAGAATTAGTAATAGGTTCTTTTTTTCCGGTCAACTAGTTAGACTGTCAAAACGTAAATCGTAACGTAAAACGTTTACGGTTAACTGCACTCAGTGCGCTTTGAGATTTTGAATCAAGTTTTTTTTAAATATTTCTTTAAAATCATTTATTATTAAAATAATCGTTTAATTATTTAATAATTAAATTAATTACAAAAACGCTGAACAAAACATACAGTGTATATTTTGTGCACACTTTGAGTGTGCGCGTGCACACTCAAGTGTCAGTAGTCAGTGCCGGCGCCGACAACGCTATAAGTTAGTAATAGTAACTATAGTAAGTTAAGTATTGATTTGACTTGATTTGATTACTACTTAATGATCGAAACGTCTGAACGTTATATATACAAATTTAACTTACATTGTAAGTTTAATTTAAATCACATGTATTTTTATTTGGAAAATTGCAATTATTCTAGATTCTTCGTTCTAGTATGCATATTGCACTTCAACTTCGACGACTATGACTGACAACTGACAAGACAACATCTAATTCTATATTATTCGATGTTACATGGATATGTAAATAACATATGAATTTTAGAACGTGTTTTGGACAGACATAATTCTGTGAACATTTTAAAAAAGTACGATAATTAATTTATTCGTAATGCCAGGAATTCAAGAAACACGATTAGTAGTTGCTGGTATGTTTTACCATCTTAAAGTTAAAACATCTTTTTATTATTATATTTGTATTACACTCTAGACCAACAACAACGTCGACATCCTTCAAGTTTACAAGGTTTATTTAATTTTTGTGTGGAAACTACCGCATCTGAGGATGCTCCAAATTCATCAAATTTTCAACCCATGGACGAAGAAGTAATTTCATTAATTCAAGATGCATTTGCAATGAATTTAAATTAACAACTTTTTAGAGACGTGCATGGCTATCAGAGGCTCTTCAATCAATGACTACAAATGTTATACAAATATTAGATAAAGCTGTAAAAGATCTTAAAAATGTTGAACAAGTTAAAGCTGAAGATAGCATTACACTTTACGAATCAGCAATTGAAACAATATTAGATCATATAGATCAAATTGATACTGCATGTGGTAATCTTACAATAATTATACAGCGTTTCAGTGATCTTAAAACATTGATTGTTGCTTCAAGATTTCCATAAAATTGGCGGGTTTGTAATTTTGGGGCCCTGTCTTAAATCTCAACATCCTAAAATAAGAGCTGGAGGTTGTGAAATACTAGCAACTCTATGCCAAAATAATCCTTACTGCCAGGATGTTGCTGTGTCAAGCAATTTCCTTCCTGGATTACTGAAAATGGTAGAAGTCGATGAAGATTTGGTTGTATTAAAAGTATTATCTGCAGTTAGTGGTAAATATCAAAATTTAATGCAATAATAAAAAATAAGTACATATACATATTTTTAGCCATTGTACAAAATCATTCAGCTGGATATAGCCAATTTATTCAGAATAATGGTCCACAAATACTACTGAAAGCTCTGGATAGGTCAGATGATAGAATTATTAGAAAAATTACATTCATGTTGAACAGATTATGTGTGTTAAATTTTGACTTGAAAAGTATGTTAACTCCTGAAAGTCAGGATATTCTTTTAAAACAAATTTGAGGTGTTTTGTTCTAGATCAGCTTGTATCTTTAAACTACATACCAATATTAATAGTGTTGTTTAGAAAAGATGATACGGAGACTAGTCGCAGTAGTATTCTCTCTCTACTAGCTTGCCTATCAACGGAGTCTACGGCCATGCAGGAAATTAGAAAACCTGAGTATAATCTTAAAGAAATTTTAATAACATCTATTGAAACACATAAACACCAGGAGGATTATTTGGTAAAGATATATTGTTATTAATTTCTATAAAACAATGTTTAATCGTTAATTGAAATTCATATTAAGAGATCATTTAGTCCTGTCGTATCTATATAAACTAATATATACTTCTTTAATAGAGAAATTATTGTGCAAAATTATCCAACTTTATCTTTTAAAAGAGAAAATCTTATCCGGTCAGTGGCGAGTTTCAGAAAATGATTATCAACGCGTATCATACTGTACTTTTTCTATGACCATTGTTATTAAAATTAAATCTAATTAAAAAAGTATATACAATATAGCCGGAATTAAATTTCAGCTACCTTGCCAACTTGATATAAAAGTTCAATTGTATTGGCTATTGAGTGTCACACATTTATTGATAAAACTAATTATTTCGTTAAATTTATTATTGTATTTTACATGTATCATTTCACTTAAAATTTTATTTTATTTAATAATTACAAAAAGTAGAAAAAAACTTTACAGTAATTATAATGCAGTGGATATTGATCATATGTATTTGCAGTTGCTGAAGATTGGTAGGGAACCAAAAATTATATAAATGATTAAACATTTATTGAAATTTTGAAAATTGAAGAAATATTTACCATTTCATGATATGTTGTCACTCATTTTTTATATTTTTGTATTTACAATGTGTGTTTTGATTATTTTTTAACTTGATAAAAATAATTTTAGCCGTAATTTTAGTACGTAAATATTGATAAAACATTAATAAATATATGTGTTTCTTATCGTAGTGGTTACCCAATTTCGTAGTGCATAAGCGTAATTTTAAAGTTCCCAACTTTTAACTTTTACGTATTAAGAAATAAGAATTAAGAACGCACTTGCGCTTTTACCACAATATTTTCGATCAGATGAGAAATTGACGTAATCTTAACCAAACTATTCTAGCTCTATTTTTGATTATAATTTTTGTCCATATTTAAATCGTGTATTTATAATTTTGTTATTATTTTTTAGTATAATTGATCAATCTTTTGATTCTTCTCATCAATTTCATTTCAATGTCAGTTCTTTCAAATTCTGATTACGAATTAAGAAATAAGAAATTTTATAACCGTGTTTTTAATTTTTAGTGGTTAAAGTTATGTTTACGAAGCTGGGTAATCCCGCTCTTAATCATTTTTATGTGGTCGTAGAAAAACAACATTTAAGTGACTTCAGATGTTATATCAATTACTAATTACAATTTTAATAAATTGTTGCTTAATTTTTGTTTTTTTTTCAGGAGGAAGTGAAAGATGCTGAATTTATCCTTACCAAGTTTTAACTGATTACCGTTATGCCGATTTAAGAAATGTAAAAACTAATTTTTTTTGTTATTTCGTCAATAATTATTTGTTTAATGTGTATATCCATTTAGAGGCATGTTTACATCTACTTAAAAGTGCGAATTGAATATAAAAAAAAATGTAGGAATAAAGTCATATATTTTTTACATGTTTTTATGATTTCTAAAAGATCGCCTGGAAACGAGAAAAGAAAAGCGAGCGCCCAATAGGTAGCCCTGGAGTAGACTAGTACATATAATTTAACATTCTCCTAAAGGGAAATTTTATTTTCTAAATCTTAAGGGAAATTGTGGATTTTGATACAAAAAATAAAACTATGATTGTGTTATCGAACTATTCAATACAACAAATCAATTTTTATTTGAGCAGTAAGCAAGCGTCATTGTGTAATTATTTCAACTTTAATATTATAGGATCAGTGGCGTAGAACCTCTATTTTTAAATTATTGTCCGATGGGAGCCCAATTGGGCCGCAATCGTGGAATCCGCAACAAAGTAACGTCTGTCTTTGTACATTTTAAATGTTAATGTTACGAGATAATATAAGTAATTAAATTATTAAGTTTAAATGAAAGTTAAGAAATAAACAAAGTATGTCTACTTACCTAAGGTAAGCAGATGTAGGTTTCTTGTTTTTAAGTAAAATGACAGAATTTATTGCAGCAGATTAAAACTATAATTGTAAAAATGAATTTTGAATATAATACAGCAATTTTGATTTAAAAAATAGGCATAATTTTATTTCTTTTCCATTCTATTAATTTTATGATCAGCTTTAGGGTTGGTTAAAAATATTTAACTAACATAATTGTTAATTTATTATATAAAATTTATTTTTAAATTTTTATTAATAACTATTTAATAATTATATAGTTTCTTTAAAATACTAAAGATTATTTAAATATAAAAATTAATATTATTGTAAAACTTGAAAACGAAACAATAACAAAGCACGTCACTGATCGGACAATCAGCAATAGAAACACGAATCTCTGGTGGGCAAAATACTTTCTGACCCGTAAATATTTATTTTTCACTTTCTTGTCGTTAGATATCTAATAGTGATGAGACAAACTGCTATTTTTCAGTAACACCGTTAACTGCTATTGCGATCGCAGTTTTTTATAGACTATTTTATGCGTTATAAGTAGATTACGAAGTGTGTGACACTTGACCTCCAGGCGCCAATACTATTAAGTATTAGTAGGTTCGAATTGGAATTGGGGATTGTCATATTATGTTAAATGAAATTAAAAATTATATATTTAATATTTATCATATAAGTTGCTGGCATTGATGTTTTAGGTCCATGAATAAAACAAATTAAAAATAAACATTAAACAAAAAGGTTATTTATTTTTTTAATATATAAACAAAAATTATACTATAGATTATTTATACTTATAGATTAATCAGTATCAATATGAAAAATATTATATTGTTACAAAATTTTACACAAATATAGCTAAACTAGAATTAAACTTTACACAAGGTACAAATGTATATTTAAGTAAAAACTAAAGTGACTGAAAAAACTTTGGTCAATATATACATGGGCGTTCGTGAAATATAGTATAATTCACAATTGTTTAATATAATCACATATTATTTCCAAATTTTCAAATTATTTCTCATTATTTGAAAATAAATATAAGTATGTAACATAAATTCCTTGAAAATATCTCACTATGCAGATTATGGTTTTATCTACTTACTGCTAGATGGAAAAGGCAGCTTAGCAACAAGCTGGCATTTTTGTTATATGCGATTTCGCCATCTGCACGTCTGTCATATGTCTATTAAAAATAGCAGTTTGTACCAATCGCTGCTATTTCGTTTTTTGAATAACAGTTGCTATTCTATCTGCGATTTTTCAGTAACTGCGAATAAACAACAAATTGCTATTTATTGCTCAACACTAGTATCTAACGATTACGGCCTATGCACATCTACGTTTAAGTGTCAGCTGTCATGTCACTTTTTTGACGTTTCTTGAAAGATTTAGAAGCGCCGAGATTTATCATCAAACTTTGATAATCCATGTCAGCTGTTATCTGTGTTAGTTCAGATTTTTTATATAAATATAAACTTTGCTATTTGCTATTTGCTATATACCTTAAACAGTTATAATAAAATACCTGAATAATGACGATGATTCTCCATTCCTATTTTCGATTACTATTATTATTAACGAATTATTTTCAAATTTCGCGGGTATAGACGACATGCTGATAAACTTTAACTGCATCTCAAGACTTTCATGATATTTTGTTGATAAAAGAAAAATCGGTAGCTTTAACTCTTAGGTAAATTTAGAAATAATAATTTACGAAAAATTTTTTGATATCTTTAGTTGCTTAATTCATATTTAATGAAAATTTTTTTTCTTTAATTCAAGCTATGAACATGTCTACTTATGAATAGAGAAGTTATAACCTACTACGAATAAGTCTGGTATTCTGTTTAAAATTGTTCAAATGTTTTAAGCCGATTTTATTGAATAATACATGAATAGTTCCACATGTTCTGATACATACTGATGGTACAAGGTAAGAAAATGTATTTCTAGTAGGTGTCATGGGAATTTATCACATAATTCACTTGGAATTTTCAGAAAGATTCAAAGCGTCTCGTAAGAATTCACATATATTTTATAGTAATAAACTTATAGCTAGAAATAAAATGCAATTGTGCTTACATTGTATTAAAATGAACCTTTTGTTGTCAAGGCCAAAATATTGAATTAATTCATTTTCAGTAATTGTGGTTTTTTAATTATATTTTAATTACCGCATGGGTTTATACGAAAAATTACTATCTCGATTTTGTCAAACTTATATTGAAATAGTGAGGGGTTTGCTCTTCTGAAAATACCATTTCATGTAGTTAGTACAAATTTTTGTTGCATCTAGATTTATATGTGTAGTTAAATGTGCAGTGATCACAGTAGTTCACTCATTGTCCATGTTCCAGAAAACGTTAAGCATGTTTTACGCCATTAAGTAAATGTTGTGTTTGTTCAAAAAAATTACTTGTTTCCCAAAAATAAGATATTATTACTGATTTGTATTATTTTTCAGACGAGTCCTGAAAAATAACATAATAGTGTGAGATTTTATGTTTTCTAGAACATTTAATAAGAAAAACTACTATTCATATATTTATATTATAATAAATTGTTTCAAGTAATATTATATTGTATTAATTAAATATGTACATATATATATTATTTCATCCTCTGCATTCTGAGTAACTGATTTCATTGCTAGGCTATTATGGCCGACTGGATTATAAGTGTATCTTGTATTAGATTTTTCATTTAATACTATACTATATAAAATCACAGATTTGTATAAATAGTCGAAAATTTTGAACAATAATGAAAGTAACATAATTTTTCAATTATTCAAGCCCTCAACGATTTAGAATGGCTTATTGAAACCAAGGCGTCATATTATGTCATTTTAACTGTTGTCAAAGGATTCTTGATTAATGTACGTATATTCGTACCAAAAAGTAAAATTATACATCCAATTTTTATCGAGTTTTCTTGAATTTAGTACATTCTAATAAAGTAATAAATCAACGTTTTTTTGAACTGCAAGCGAGGTGACCAATCTACTGATAAAATCTACACGTTACAACATAACATAAATAGCTTAAAATTATATACATAATTTATACTTACATACTCACATTATTTTGCAGTTAATTGTGAGTAATAAATGAAAAATAAAGAAGTGGCCATAAGTTTTTAAAAAATAGCAATAAAGAATAATTTTATATTCTTGAATGTAAGTAAGCCCCTTTCTAAAGCGGCTTTTACAGTTAACAAGTTTTCCTGTAGGCAAGTGAATTTTTGACAAATTTTGCATTACACATATGCATATTGCACTTGTCATCAAGCTTTCTTGGACTTGTCAAAAATAGGTTCTGCACTATTTTTCTTGCCACTTGTTAGTAAGTTTGGTAAAATTTTCTATAAATTCATGTATGCCAACTAAAATATTAATTCCCAAGAGAACAGCTGATATTTATGTTTATATTTAATAAACTGTTGTAAAAATTATTTTTGAAAATATTGTTTATCTGGTAACGAACATTATAATTATAATTTTAACTGCTATGCTAATTTACTATAAGGGTAAGTATTAATAGTAGATTACAAGGCGAACGGGGAAACTTGTCATACCAGCCTCTAGATTAGTCTAGTATTCCGAGGCGCTTGCGCAGCGCCTCGGAACACCGAGGCTTATAGACTATTTTATTACAGATCGCATACTTTAATTTTTAAATCAATAAAATAAACAAATAAGAATTAAAATTTTTAATAGGACTGGCTAGTGGCAATATTTATTATATTATTTTATTTATACAAAAATTACACAGGAGCAAGCATGTATTTTCTTTGGATTGTTACAATTTATGTATATTTTTATTAATTAATTCTAACAAAACAAAATAAATTATCCAATTAAGAAGTTGTTTGGTTTGGTTACTTTTGTTACTAAGTTAGGTTAGGTTAACACCTATTGTTTAAAATATTATATTTTCTAGTTAATGTTTTTTATCATTTATAAGTATTTACCTATTAGTTTCTTTTTTTTAATTTAATTTCTTTCTTGTACTAATAATTGGTTATTTTATTATTAATACATTTTTTTCTATTTACTACGGAAGGAGTAAAAGATACTCACTCTAGTTAGGTCACCCCACATACATAAATTTCAAAACAATATACATGCCAGTTTCTATGTAACTTTTGAAGAATTAAATACAGCCGCCATTATTTTCCCCGCCTTAGCGGGGAAGTATATTACTTGCCTCTTCTTCTTCTTAAGTAAAAAATAGCCTATTTTCAACCTTTTTAATTGTCAATAATAAATGCATTATATATGCGATTTGGAATAATATTAGATTACAACGCGAGCGGGGAAGCTTGCCACTACAGTCTAGACACAAAAACTCCATTTTGGATCGGTGCATTCTTTATTAAAGCTAAGAGTTTAATTTTGAGCTCGGAGCATCTTTGAATAAACTCTTCTTTTTTACAGAAGTTATTTGTTGACAGCAGCTCCAAAATTTTAAAAGAAGTTAAGCTGTAAACAATCCTGATATCATTGTGTTAATTCAATATGCCTAGCATATGTGTAATTGAAAACTATATTCGATAAATGTGAGTAAAGTTGTCTTTCTGCAAGCAAGAAATCCCATAAATATTATGGGCCTAATATGGCCAGTATCTATGTTGCTCCAACCGCCGCCCTGCTAGAGTTCATATTCAAGACGGGCTGGCTGGATATGAAGGGGCGATGAGAGATACAAAAGGGGGCCGGCACAATGGGCTGTTGTGACTGAGTTAGGGCCTGAACGTACCGGGCGTCGACACCTGTCGATACCTACCCCTGCAAAACTCCAAATCCAACTCCCATAAACATTATTGGTTTTAGTTACTAACTGGATTATTGTACCACCATCGTAAATTATTGCAAGAAAGTCAGCCAATTTACAATTGGCTGCATAAATTTAATCTGAATAAAATTATTATTATTTTTTTTTTTTTTAGGAAAAGTCGAATTGTAAAAACTTATATCAAGAAAACTTACAAATTTTGACCAACAGTGAACAATATTTCTGTGAACTGGTGAATCTTGTATTCATTGCGATTCTATTGGACAACGTACGATATCATTTTTTTTTGCGAATTTTATAGTAAGTGATACTTATTACAGATGTTTCAGAAACTGAAAGAGTTGATAACCTATTTGATTATCATTAGAGTGAAATAACTAAATCAGGCAACGTTGCGGTGATTTCAAATGTGTTGTCAACTTTGCCGAGAACAAGAATTCCGTAAACTTCAAATTTTGTGCTGATCAAAATCAACATTCAATCAATTTTGATTAACCTAAGGTTAGTAAAGGTAGGTAAGGGTTCTGCTTAGCGCCGCAGTAGAGTAGAGTTAGCGCAGTGTAAGAAGAACATAATAAATCATCTATTTCCCACACAAAAATAAAGGGTTATTATATTTGGGAAAATAGAATTTCTCAAATTATTTAGGAAATGATATGTTCAATTTATGAAAATATCTTCGATTCGAATCTATTTCGGTATTTTACTTAAGCATACGAAATTGTCTGAATATCATTTCAGATTAAATAAAAATATGTTTACTACTAATATATGCAATATTTAAAATAAAATTCTACATTTACCCCATACAAAATAGCTATTTATTTTTACGAACACAACGAAAGTTGATTTTGAGATTCTCTTTTAATTATTTAGAAGAATGCGGCATTATTTAAATGACAAGTACTAGTATATCTGATTTAGTGTCAGAATCCTCAAATGGAATGCAGGAAAGTTTTATGTACGGCGTTTTCACGTTATGCACAAGACAAAGTATTTTCTTTGTCAGTTTTAGTTATGCTTCTAACAAACAAATTCCATAATTTACTTGTTTTAACGTGAAATCTCTACTATGTGCTTCATGAAAACAGTTTATTGTTGGTGATTTAGATTTTGGAAACTAGAAGAAAGGTTAAAAACGATGGGAATTCGATAATAGTATATTTCAATACAAGTGTGACAAGCCGTTTGTGGTTCACAGTGAAACACTCACTGTTGAACAGTGCGTGTTTTAAACCCGTTCGCATTAAAAACAAGCTTTTCAGAAGCGTATTCAACGCTATTTTTTCTAATGAGGTAATATTAACCAATAAATAATTTATTTTGAAAATTAATTATACCTCACATTTAATATAGTATGTGATTGTTCTATTTTAGCTGAAAGTAGATGGTGTGGTATTAAGTGTGTTTAGAAGTTGATTTTCATATAATAAAACATTACGAAATTTCATTACTATAAGTCACTAGATTGAGGTTACAAAACTTCTACTTTCTTGCACTCAAATCGACGCAAACTGAATTAGAGAAAAAATATTTGAAGAGTTTAAAGGCAAGCAGATATTTAAGTAGGTGTTATCTACCTGTTGCGAAATATTGTGTACACTATCTATATTAAGATACAATAATGCATACAATTACAGTAAATATAGAATAGATATTTAAAAGAGATTATATATATTCTATGGTCTAAGTTTATGTGTTTTTAGAGTATAGTTAGTTGTAACAGATAGTATGGGGCAATAATGCATTGACATAGCCGATATCAGTAGGAGGAAATTAAATATTTAAAGAATTACCATTATCAAGGTAAAATGAAAGTTGAAAGAGGGTAACTTGCATCGATAGAACAATAATTAATTAGTGAATATTAATTGTAGGCCACCAACGTATTCTGCAATAACCTCTGCTTTGGAAAGAATAGAGTAACTTTTCTAAATAATTAATAGGAACCCTATAAAATACGCAAAGTGTATGAACTTTTTGCAAAAAAATTTGGTTTTCCCTTGTGACAATTTGGACCTAAATTCAGGATGCTCACTTTTCTTATTGGTATTGAATGAAACTTCATTTGAATTGGAAAAGGTTGACAACAGTTTTATAATCTGAAACCTTTTATGTTGGTATTACATAATTTTGACTTTGGCATTACATAATTAACTTGATTTCGTTAGGTTATGGCTTAGTGAGTTAGTTATTAGATGCATTAGTTGCTATCAAACGAATTTAAACAAGATGCCACGAGTTTATCAGACAAATTTTTTAGATTTTCTGATAAACTGCATAATGGAATGTTTCAATTTAGGAGAAAAAAATTGTCGAAATCGTTGATCGATATTTGTTAAGTAAATCAATAATACCTCGAATAATCAAAAAACACAAGAATGGAGGTTACCTTATTAATACAAAGACTGGAAGACCTAGAAAAAGTTCAATTTTTCAAGATAAACAAGTAGCAAAAATTTGTCGTCAAGATGCTTTTTTAAGTTCTAACCAAATATTAGGGCAAGTAACGCAATATTATGACGTAAATTTATCATCTATTAATCTTATCATCTATCATTTATCATCACTATAAGAAACAGATTAATAGAAAATAAACTTTTTGCTCGTAGACCAGCTAAGAAACCTTTTTTTTTGTTAAAAAGGAACAAAGTGCATCGATAATGCCAATGGGTCCAAAGGCATTGGACTATTAATGATTTAAAATAGGATTATTTGAAGTGATGAATCTAAGTTTAATTTACATAAAAGTGCCGGTATCGTTTATGTTCGACATACGAATAACGAGTGGCTTAATCCTAAATATACCGCATCCACCGTAAAGCATGGAGGAGGTTCTGTTATGGTATGGGGTTTCTTTTCCGATTATGGTATCGGTCTTCTACATGCGATTGAGGGACATACGGATAGGTTTATGTATAAAGATATTTTAGAGACACGCATGGTTCCTTATGCAGACACCTACATGCCCCTAAAACAGCATTCCAAATATCTAAAGTATTGGTTTAATAAAGGAAAAATCAATGTTTTAGAATGGCCTTCTCAGAGCCGAGACTTGAGTCCCATAGAGAACGTATGGGAGATTGTAGACAGGAAAATTAAATCAGAAAACTATTCACGTCCATGAGATTTGTTGAATGCACTTAAGAATGCTGGGAAAAATATACATCTAAATGAATCTACCCCAAAGCGTTGTCAAGCATAATAAAAAATAAATGATGCCATACAAAATATTGATGCCGTTTTTGCAATTTTGTAAAATTTATAATAATAATTAGATTTTTATCGAAAGTTGCTTTACTTTTTTTCCAACCGAAAAACTTCATTTTAATTTTAAATTTAGAAAATATGAGTTTTTTAAAACGTTTAATAATAAAGTTAAAGCATACCAATAAACCAGGTTTTAACAAATGTTATTCAAAGAATTTCTTTCGTTTACTTTTTTTAATCTTTTAAAAGATTTTTTAAATATTTAGATCATTTTGTTACACTATTCAAGTGATGTGATCTGTTCTGTTTTTTTTTTCTTTTTCATTATCTAAAAACATTGAACTGCATTTCTGTCAGTACTGATATCGTACTGAATTTTAAGGAATATAAATGAACATAAAAAGAATAATACATTTGGTATGACAAAATGATATAAATAATTAGATATTATAACCATGTTACATGTTAAATATTAATTTAAATAATTAAGGTATTTATAACAATCACTATTTTTGTCATTTCAAATAACGGAATATGTCAAGCCAAGGATTTGATTTAATTAAAAAGGTCTCTATCAAGCGTATGCGCCCATACGAGTTTCGTAATTTATTGTGTTCTTCTTATACTGCGTTGACCCTGCCAGCCAATATTGGATGACTTATTAGTTTTAAAAGCGGGGTGAAGTAATACTGAGAAGGGTAGGGTCCTAAAAATAGTCTTCATTTTTAGCGAAATAGGTTGCCAAAAATCTAGACAACCAGCTTGCGTTGTCTCAACATAATTCGGAACAAAGTAACTCTGTGTAATACACAGTTGTCTGACTCTCACAAAAATTAAAAAAGTTTCCACTTTCTTTTAGAAACTCTTGTAATTTCAGAAATGGTGAATTTGGTGAAAGTAGACAATAGCATTTAAAATCTACCATATTGCTAGGCATTTAAAAAAATCCACTAAAGTAGTCCTACACATTAGACATACCAGCATGTCTAAATGTATTCATAAAGTAAAAACACGTGTACCACCTCTGGCAACACTGGTTCCGAATTCGAGGGTTTTAACAGGTATCTCCGTTATTATTGGAGATAGCGGTATGCGTTTTTCGAGACACAGTGCTACTTTTTCGTGAAACAAGACAATACTGTCAGCAGAACTTTGATATTTTCAATTATTTCTGAGATACAGGACGAATAAAAAAATAATGGACTTTGGACTATCTCTTTTGTCTCGATTAATTTTCAAGATACGGTAATTTGGGGTGAAATTGATCATTTTTTTAAAATTTGTTACCATATTTTGCAGAAACTTATTCTTTACGAATACGTAATAGTTGCACCTGGTAGAAAATAAGCAAATGCGTAGTTTGACGCGGAAAAAATAATGTAAATCACATATACAATAGGATTTATAGCACAAAAAGGGCTTGAACAATCTCATAATAGAAGTGGGCTCAGATTGTTCAGGTCGAATTATATTGCATGAATTTGCAACGGCCAGAGATACAGACTGATCAATGTCAATCTTTTTCATATATCTCGAACCATTCAAAAATTATAGCACATTTTATATTGTAGGGTGAAATTGATCATAGTATATGAGACTTTCTAAGAGTATTCTAATAATATTAAAAATTCGTATTCATTAAAATATGTATTATTTTTATGTGTGTAATCTTCACAACTGAAACATTTAAACAAATTGATTAAAATTCTTCAAAAAATCTTAAAAATGTAAATTACATTTCAAATATATCGACTGATTTTTTGAAACAGTATATATGGTTACTATTGTTAGTTTTAATTTCAGGGCATGGTAAAATAGCCAAAATATCAGATATATCTACAACAAAAAGATCATCAGCCTGAATTTCAAAGCACCATTTGGTATTATTTATTGATTTCAGGCCTAATAGTTCAAATTGTTGATGTCCTTCATTTTGTGTAGAATCTTATACAATTGCTACGTATCGATATGTAGTTTTTTTTCTAGAACCATCATAAACCTTAACCAGTAGAAACTTTCCAGCTAAAATATCTTTACTATCCGGTGGATGTACCGGATAATATTTTTTCTGATTTGTATATTATGTACGAGGGAAACCAAGTACCAGAAGCAGAACCACACATAATAAGTTCCTACAACATCATAATAGTTGTAGCAGTTTTTGTGAAGTTACATACTCGTTCCGGATATTTAGTTCCACGCCGAAATAACAATTTTTTTTTACCAGGATCGTCTTGCAAATTTGTTCCATCATAATTAAAAATATTACTTGCTGGTACATCTTTAAGAGTTTCTTTTAGATTATTAAAATATTCTACGATGACCTCCCTTGAAACATTGGCCCGGGATCTCTTAATGTTCGAGGCAACTTTTAGGCTGATGTCTGATTTATGCCTTTCTATTGATGAACGGGCCCACTCCAAACCTGGCATATTTTATTTGAATTTGGAAATGTTACGACCTTGACTATCCAAATAATTTTTGCCTATATAGCGAAGATCAGTAAGAGTTAATGGGAATCCCCATTCACCGCATATATTAGCAGCTTGTATAAACGCCTTTTCTACCCTTTGGGTAAAAACGGTTGAACAATCTCACCACATATGTCTGATCAATCTGACCCCACGTTATGTTATAATTAATAACATAGAAACTACGCAATTGATTTTCTAATCTTAAGCAACGTTAGTTGACAAAGCTTCTATAGTGATGTTTATGTAAGCACAATATTAATATCAAATGCCAACTATGTGACTTACCAGATAAAGTTTTCGGCTAACGTTTTCAGAGAAAAATTATATCCTTAAATAAACTTGAATATTGAAATAATTAACAGAATACTTTGTCTCCGGTATGCATTAAGGTGACTAAGTACTGTCCCAATTTGAAACACTTCAACAATCGTCGAAATCGGTCACATAGGCTGGCGACAAATAAAATTATAAAAAATAATGATCCAGTGATCAATCTCACCCTCGAAGATCAATGTCACCCCAGATTACGGTATTAAAAAAGTGATAAACCGCATTCGATATTTATTTTCGAGAGGAATCCGGTGGCGTAACAGCAGAGCTGCGCAAATTTCTTCGAAATAGTAATTTATTCCATTTTTTTTAACCAAAAGTTACCAAACATGAAAAGTAATTAAAGCCCATTACTTTTTTTCTTCACTGCAATTTCATTACAAATTACCTGAGTAATGGGAATTTGAAATTTCAGTTACATTTGCAATTACATTAAAAAAAAAAGAGATGTAATAATTTTAATATAATTTTAAATAATTTCCAATTTTGAAATCTATTTTCAATAACTTGAATTTCAATAATTAAAAATTTTAGACTAGTTCGCAAAAGTCATTAAATTCATATATTGCCATAATTTTCTAAATTGTCAATTTGAATTACTTTTCATAATTATATTCTTATCATACTATTTGATGATGGTTTATACCGAAACACGTGTTATATTATGATTTTTTATATATAAATTGATTTAAATATATATTATATAACTGTTTGAGACGTAGATTGGAGAAGATTTTATAATAAGAATTATACAAAATAACGTCTTTTTGAGAAAAAAATAGAACTTGAATTTAAATTTAAATATTTTGCTCACTTAGTTGCTTTTTTATTAAATAAGCTGGTTGCACATTTATATGATTTGTCATGACTATGGAGAACTATAATAAGGAGTAGAATCGACCTAACATAAGGTGGAATTAATTATGGGTCAGAAATTTTTTTATCCACCAGAGGGATTCGTTTATTTTGCGGTAATTGATCAAAAAACAGATTTTTTAATTTTTTAAGCAAAAATAGAAATAAACAAGTGTGACCTTCCCGCATTTGGTCCCTCCCATACTTTCTATTTTATAGAAGGGAAAATAAATAGAAAAAAATAGTTAATATGATAATAATTGAATAAATAGGTATACATTTTTCTATGCTTGTTTAGATTACAAATCAAAATGGCATTTTTTTCTACTGCATACATTTTCCTATGTTCTATACGAATCAGGGTTGTTAAATAACATGTTTTTTTGTTTAAAACATTGTTTAAAACATTACCATAAAAATTATGTTTAAAACAAAATAAATCTGATTAAAACCCATGTTTTAAATATGAAATTCTTTATAATACGCAGAATTATAATATAAAATGGGAAAAAATTAATGAAAATTATAAAAGAGTCAATGGTTTGTGCGATTTGATAACAAATAAACAAAAATATGAATCAACAGAATATTTATATAATATTTTGATGAATCGTGAAGTAGCAAAATTATCGGAAATATATTCATATTTTTTTATTTTAACTCGAGATCGCTGCTAATTTGCTGACTTCGATATCTTCGCATTGCCAAAATGGAATCGTCCATTGAAATAATCTTTAACTATGAATATGAAGTGACTAAATAAGTAGTAATTGTTAAATATGTTTTTGAGTTTCCATGAATGAATTGAGGGGATATCAGAAAATGCACAATATGTATTTTCATGTTTTCTTCCTATTTCAATTACCTCTCTAGACTTAAAAGTAAAATATAAATATTATTCGAATTTCGCATCCGTTAATAGATAATTGTGGTCATCAAAGATTAGTTTATTGTGAAGTGAAAATAGGTACTCTACGTACGTGTCGTATAGTGAAACTATTAGTGATTAATTTTTCATTTTGAATTCTATTTGATTAAAATCAGCACTTATTAATTAATTATTATTCAACAAAATGTCTAATTTGGGAAGAAACTAGGATACTATTTGGTCTTTATTTGAGAAAGAAATGAAAGAAGATAACAAAACTGTTAGAGCCAAATGATTAAAATGTAAAATAAGTATTGTCGGCCTAGTAGCTAGAATGAAAAAACACTGAAAACTGTGGCACCCTTTCACTCGCTGTAGTGGAAGTGGAAGATCAAGGGAGTTTAGATAAGGAAGATTCAGACTTAGAGGAACATCCGTGATGCTCTTCTGAGAGTGATTCATGGAGAAGTACCGGGAAGAAACGAAAAATTGATGGGAGGTAGGTACTCTTAAGTAATTCATATGCCGGGAGTGCATCTATGGCATCTATGAATAAGAAATTAATTTTAAATTGCTACCTTAATTTTTATATTACTATAGGTACACCTAGTTCGACATGTTCAACTAAAAGCAATGTTACATCATTTATAACTGCATCGGAGTCTATCATGGATCAGTATATAATCCGAACAAATTCGTCTCAAAAGAGAACCATTGACAGGCAAATTGCAAAATATTTCTACGCAACGAATACACCTTTCCGTGGTGTGGAACACACAGAATTTAAGAGCCTAATAAATGTACTGCGTCCTGGTTATACTCCTCCAAATATGCACGCATTGTCTAATCAATTATTAAACGAAATTTATGATTCTGTCCAAGAATTGGTTAAAGTGAATGTCATAAATCAAAATGTTTCGTTGAGTATTGATGGATGAAGTAATGTGCACTATGACCCAATAATTGGAGTTTGTATAACAGAACCGGAACATGAAAATATACACTTATTAGATTCAATTGATACTTCTAGTCACAGTCATACTGCAGACTATTTATTACAGATATTAAAAAAGTCGATTTTGAAATGCACAGGTGAATATAACTGTTTCGTTACCAGTATAATAACCGACAATACGTCAAATATGGTAAAAATGAGAGAGGAATTATCTAAAGAACTGGGTAAAATAGGCATTATTACATATGGCTGTTCGGCACATATTCTAAATCTATTAGCCCATGATTTAGACAAATAATCAGAGATTCCCGACATCAAGTCTAAAATTAAGAAAGTATTCAAATACTTCAGAAACATTCATTTTGCGCGATCAAAATATATCGAAGCAGGTGGATCCTGTTTACTGCTTCCTCAAGATGTTCGCTGGAATTCATTAGCCGACACATTAGAAAGTTACTTGAAGAACTGGGCGATTTTGTATAACGTTTGCTCTACTGTTAGCATAGCGATTGACAAAGATATTTTGATAATTGTAAATGATACAGAGTTGAAATTAAATACGCAAAAATACCTAAAGAAATTAAAGTATATTGCTGTCGCATTAGACAAAATACAAAGAAAATACAAAAATCACTTATGGTTTGTAGTCATTAGATAAAAAATTATGAATTTAACGAAATAAAAATTGACGACGTTACCAATTTTCTATTTTTTCTAATTTTACGTTAAAATTTGTAAAGTTCATTAATAACTAGTGGCAATCACGTAAGAAATTATAAATTAAAGGAAAAAAAATGGTGCGACGTTGTCAGTTTTCAATTTTTTTTAATTATATATTTGTCGTCACCTCAGTGAAATAAGTAGATTTTAAGTTGTTTAAAAATAATTGATGTGTCTAAATAATCAGTTATCTAGTAAGTATTCAATAACAAAATCAGTTTATAACATTCTTTTTGACAGGCATTTAATTTGTGATGGCTGAATTGATTTATATCGGTTCATTGTTGTATTCTTTCACTGTATTTTGTCAATTTCATTCTGCCCTTGATCGATCTTCGATAAGGGAAGGTTTCGTAGAAGAATGAACTATTTTTTTTTTCATTTTCATTTTCATTGCTAAAGAACACTTATTATTTTTGAAAGGTCAATCTTATCGATATCCGTATCAGGATTCGATATTCTTTCAATGATTTCAAGGAAAAAGAGAAAATATTGGAACTGACAAGTAGGATACCCAGACGGGGCGGCAACCCAAAAGGTGGGAGTTGTTAAACGTAGACGTTGGTTCTCGAGGAGGGAGAGAGTTTGAAGTAGAAGGTTGGTAAAGACGGAGAAGGATAAAGATTGAGAACGAACGTATACTGTTTACTACCGTCTAGGACATAAAAAAAAATGAATAATAATAATAAGTTATTAAAAATGGATGATTCGATATCACAAGTGAGATTGCTCCGCCCTGTTTGTGAGAATAATAATCGGGAAATAATATGGAAAGTATGTTGTGCCGAATGCTCTCTGATTAGAGAAAGTGTAGCTAGTAAATTTGCAGGTAATCGTTTGAACTCTGTTATTTCCTTGTTGGATATTGGGCACTCAAACATATACAGTAGATATTACACTTTGTCCGAGGTATCCATTGATGATAATGTGACTGAGTTACTTTTCCATATAGTAGACTACCGAAATATTTCGTTTAATATCATATTAGGCAGACATTTAATAGATTTAGGATTTGTGACAATTCTAACAAAATAGTTGATTTTAGCAATATCAATGTAGATAGTGAATTAACTTTTCCAGATCGCGAAAAGTTGAATAATTTACTAACTAATTCATCTACTTTTCTTGAACGAAAGCCTATAAAAAGGTCTTCAACTGGAGAATTAAACATAAGATTAGTAGATTCGAACCGTATAATTTACAGAAGGCCTGACCGTCTTGCCGAAGATGTGAAATTAATAGTTTGTAGTCAAATTAATGAGTTGCTTCAGGCAAATGTTATTCGGCCTAGTACGTCTCCATTTGCCAGTGTAATTCTTTTAGTTAAGAAAAAGGATGGTTCTGACTAATTAGGTGTTGATTATCGCGAATTAAATAAAAACACGATTTCTATGCGATTTCCATTGCCTCTTATTGACGAACAGATTCAAAATCTTAGAGGTGCTAAATATTTTACAGCTCTGGATGCAGCTGGTGGTTTCTATCAAATTCCAGTGCATTTAAATTCGATTGAGTAAACAGCGTGTTTAATAACCGAAAGTCAATATGAATATTTAGCCATGCCATTTGATCTTAGAAATGCATCATCGACTTTTCAAAAACCAATTTGTACTGCACGGGGAGAATTACTTAATACTTTTGTAATGGTGTATGTTGACGATATTATGATCATTTCAGCTACTATAGTTGAAGGGTTGGAAAGATTTGAATCTGTTCTAAAAGCATTGGAGCAAGCAAGTTTTCCCTTAAATTAAAGAAATGTCATAGTTCATTCTTCTACGAAACCTTCCCTTATCGAAGATCGATCAAGGGCAAAATGAAATTGACAAAATACAGTGAAAGAATACAACAATGAACCGATATAAATCAATTCATCCATCACAAATTAAATGCCTGTCAAAAAGAATGTTGTAAACTGATTTTGTTATTGAATACTTACTAGATAACTGACTATCTTGTATTTCCAAATATAGACCTAGGATTAATGAACAATTATTTTACGCATTATCAGACTGCCCAAGAATATTTCGAGAAATTGTAATAAAAGGATGGCAATGGATAAAAAAATAATAATGCCTTCAACTTACAAAGTAAATACTTAAATCAATTTTGATTTTAACGCAAGTCATATAGGAAAGTAATTTAAATCCTGTAATGAATTACTTTTTGATATCCTTCATCAGATTTCTAAAATTACAAATTACATTACATTATGTAAAAAAAGTAATCAGTTACAACTACTTTTGTAAAAAAAAAAATTCATTATGGAATTAATTACAACTGTAATGCATTTCTTTCCCCAAGTCTGCATAACAGCCGATTAAAAAAAATATAATTTCAAAGTGTCAATTTCTTTATGGAACACGCTATATTTGACGTGTTCAGAACCCTTTGATTGGAAGTTTCACACCATTTTCAAAAATATAAAACATTTCAGATTTTTGCAATATTTCATATAAGGAAACTTGAGATAAAAAGTTAAAACCGTCGAATTTTGAACACCTTGTACATTTACATGTTGCTGTTATTTTTACCTGTAATTATTCCTATACCGGTCAGATGAAGTCGTCCATGCAATCGGATCCTCGAACGAACTGTGAACCAATAAAATATTGCGACCAATCGCCTGCTACTACCGTCTGTAGTAACGGGAATCGCACGTACTGTTGTTGTCACGCCCTCGTTGTATAACCAACGAAAAGACTGCAGCGAAATAATAGACGAATCGAAAACCGTTAAAATTATTACTACTAATTTGATAGGGTGGTATATAGGATATTTTTAACCAATGGCGATCGTGGTGAGAATGCAGGGCAACTTCCATATCTCGTAAACAAGCTAATTGAAACAGCAAGAAAAGTTTTTGAATAGTTTTATAATGAGGCTATTTTTTCCCTTAACGTATATCGATTGTCTTCGATCTTAGCGAATTACGATAAGAAATACTTTATATTAAGTACCTATACTATGATTCATCAAACTTTCGGTTCATGTCATCAATTTATTTTCCATAATACCCATTTTCTACACGTTCATCGTGAAAGTTATCTTTGTCTCATTAATAATCTTTGCATAGCACGTAAATCATAAGAATCATGCTGGCATGACATGAACCCAATGTTTTGTGAACCAAAGTGTACTTGAATTCATTCTCGCTGTAGATATTCACAGGTCATCATATGTATAGGTAAACCAGATCAATCCTACACTTTTGACAAGTCTTCGTTGCTATGATTACCCATACAATGTTGCCAGAATTATTTTTATATTGCATTCATATTGTAATACAAATTTCCTAATTTTTTCAATTATCAATTCAATAACCGAAAGATTTTTAACTTCTACTAGTTAAACTAAAGTTAACTTTATTTTTTAAACAAACCAAAGTTGGTTTTTAAAAAGTGCAATCGTTCTGCCAAGTTTATGCTTGTGGATAGCCAGCGTAACGAGTGTTAGTCGGTTAGTCGATATAGAACCAATAGAACTGATCCAAAAATTACTACCTAATATGGATTCCGCATAAATTGAGTGAAAGAGATGTTCCACGACGTTTAATCATAAGTTAGTTGGTGCTGCAAAGCTACAAGTACAAGTCATTTTTGCATCGTGTTATTAGAACAGATGAATAATAAATACGTTACGAAAATCCGAAACGACCAAAATCATGGATATATTCGGGCTAACTTGCCAAAGATTTACATGGAAAAAAATCATGTTGTTGATTTGGTACCACAACTTGCTGTGGTACATTATGAATTGCTACAATCAACTGAAACTATTACAGCTGAACGTTGTAAAAAATAATGTTTTTTTTGGCTAAAACGGCAATGATTTTCGTATGCCCGGAAATTTTTTAATTCTTGTCTCGGTAAAGATAATTATATATATGTATCTTGAAGCCTTTCTACCCTCGAATGGTGTAGGCTTGTTAGTCTTTATCTTTTCTTTTTTCCTTTTTTTTTTTCTTTTTTTGTCTATGCTTCTACGTTTTCGCTTCCCGTCCCTGCGTCGCAAAACTTTCTCCATTCCTTCCTGTTGTTTGCCATCCTGCTAGCTTCACTCATCGTTATTCCTCTTCTTTGCAAAATCTTTCCTATCATTTCATTCCAAGTAGTTTCAGGTCTTCCCCTTTTTCTTTTCTGTCCAGGTCTAGCTTCCCATACCCTTCTTACTTGTCTTTCTTGTCCCATTCTTTTCAGATGGCCCCACCATCCCAACTGCCTCTTCTCTATGTATTCGTGTATCGCCTCCATTCCCAGTTCTTTTCTTATTTCTTCATTCCTGATTCTTTCTCTCTTTGTCACTCCCTTTACTCTCCTCATGTATTTCATTTCTACCGCTTGTACTTTACTTATTTCCTTTTTATCTGTTATCCATGTCTCACATCCAAATATCAGTATTGGTCTTATTATTGTTTTATATACGTTTATTTTTGTTTTCCTTGTTATTTCTTTTTTCCCCACAATCGTATTGCTGATACTGTAAAACACTCTCATTGCTTTTTCTACCCGACTGTTAATTTCTTCTTCTTGCTTTCCTGAACTAGATATTTCTACTCCTAGATATTTCCATTTCGTCACTTGCTCCAATTTTACCTTATCTACCATGATTTTTATCTCCTGTTGTTCCCCAATTACCATTACTTTTGTTTTCTCTTTGCACATTTCCATTCCGTTCTCTCTAAGTGTTTCATTCCATATATTTATGTTTGCCTGCAGCTCTTTTTCATTAGATGCTACCACCATTATATCGTCTGCGAATGCTCCACTCTTTACTTCAACTCTCTCCATATAATTCCATCCCACTTCAAGTCCTCTAGTTCTTTCTTTCGCCTTTCTTATTATTCTGTCCATGTAGATATTAAATAATGTTGGACTTAGCTGTTACACTATTTGAGATAGCGTAATAGATAATTATAATTATAGCGATAAGATAATTATAAGTATTATAATTATTATTATTTATACTTAGGAGTCTATATCGGAGAGTGAACGTGGTCGGATGTTTGTTTGTGCTGAAATCGAAAAGTCGATACACAAATAAGCAGAGTACTGATTGTTTAGTGGTTTAAGGATAATATATCAATAAAGTTATATTTTTATTGTTATAAGCTTAATAAGGATATTAACTAAAAACAGAACAAGGTAGAAGTAAGACATTTAAATAAGTATAGGAAAGTGCCCTTCCGAGCGGAGGAAGCGGGGGCAACTTTCAGATAACAAGCTGACCTGATAAGCAGGAACGGTATTATCGAGATAAGAAACAAAAACAAGTTTTATTTGTATTTTATACTGAGATAAATATTTAATATTAGTATAGAATTTTAGATAGAAGTAGGATTGATCACGCAGGAATGGAGGATAAAAATCCATTCAAAGTGGCGACTAAAATCAAAAGAACTCCACCAGTGGAAAAAGTGGAGAATAGAAAAAGAAAAACATCAACGGAGGAAGATGAGGAATATGAGGAGCAAGAAAAAGCAAACAAATCATATAGAGGAGTAGTGATGAGCGAGGTTGAAGATAGCATGGAAAAAAGAATAAAATTAAGACAGAAAGATCTGTCTCAGCGGAAAGAAGAAAGTGAAGATAGTCAGAAAAAATTAAGTGGAGTATCAGATGAGTTAATGAATCAAATCAAAATGATACAAAGGGAAATTAGGGTATATAAAGAGGGGAATAAAAGAGAAGAAGGACAAACTCGAGAAGAAATGGAAAGAAGTATAGAGAATATAGAAAAAATATTAGCTAAAATGACCGCCACAGTATATGAAAACATGGAGAAGGCAGAGAAACAACAAAAACCAGAAAAAATAAATAAAGTAGAGCAAAGGCTGGAACAAATAGAGAAACAATTCGAAAACAGAATGGACAAATTAGAAATAAAAATATCCGAATTGATAGTGGGAGGTACAATAACCCAAAATATGAGCAAAAAGACATATGCGGCTATCACAGAAAAGAAAAAAGAAAATGATACAACAGAGATAAAGGGATGGAAAACACCTGAAAAAATAAGAGAAATAACAGTGAAAGCGGTAGAAGGTGAGAAGGTAATGGAAAAAATACGAGAAAAACTATACGATAGAAGAAGTAGGTGAAGAAGGTATAAAGGAAATAAAAAATACAAAAGTGAATTGGTAGTGATGAAGTGCAGAAACGAGCTACAACAGGAGCAAATAGAGAAGAAACTGGAGGACGTAAAAGGAATAACAGTCAGGAAAATGAAAGAAACAAAGCCGTTGTTTATAATAAAAAAAATTGAGCAAGGATATACTGAAGAAGAAATAGTAAACGAAATATTAAGAGAAAATGAAGATATAAGGAAAATGGTGGGAACTAGAGAGGTGAAGACAGTAATGAGAGCAGTTAAAAAAAATGCCTTTAGGAACAGTACACATCATGTGGAGGACTGGGTAGTAGAAGCTGACAAGGAGATATTCAAGTACGTGGTAAAAAAAGGAAAATTATTGATAGATATTACTGTAAAACAGGTAGAGGAATATGTAAAGATCGCGATCTGCTACAAATGCTGCTGCTATGGGCATGTAGCTAAGTACTGTACAAGAACGGAGGTATGCTACAGATGTGGACAAGAAGGACACGAAGGGAAAGATTGTGAAAAAAATGAGATAAAATGCGCCAACTGTACAAGAATTAAAGATAAAGACGTAGAGCACATGGCAACTAGCAAAAAGTGCCAAATATACAAAAGAAAGGAGGAACAATATCGAAATAGGAATTCGATTATGGAAGCTGGGAAGAAGAGAAGAAACAAACAAAAAACTGAAGAAGAGGTGGGGAAAGGAGCAGAAAAAAATGAGAAGGAAAAAGGTAGAAATATGGAGATTGGCAACATGGAATATACGAAGCATAAAGGGAAAAGAAATAGAACTAGAAGATGAGTTTCTGGAAAATAAGATAGACATACTTACAATAACGGAAACGAAAAAAATAGGGAGAGGATTGCAAAAAATGATGAAAGGAAGTGTATTTATATATAGCGGAGTGGAAACAGAGAAAAGAGCAGCTGAGGGAGTCGTATGTATGATAAAAAAGAAATAGGCACACAATATAGAATAATGGGAGGCGTGTTCAGAGAGGATATTGACAATAAATATGAAGGACGATAATGAGAGCATTAAAACAATAATAAGTGTGTATGGACCAAATGAAGACGACAAAAAGGAGAACAAAGAGAAATTCTGGGAAATGTTAACAGAGGCGGTAGAAAGAGCAAAAGGCGAAATATACATTGCAGGAGATTTTAATAGTAGAGTGGGAAAGGGAAAACCAGGAGAGAGTAGAATATTGGGCCAGAATGGGGAGACAATACTAAACGATAACGGAAAAAGATTGATAGAGTCTTGCCGAATCAACAATATGTTTATAGCAAATACTTATTATAAGCACAAAGATATTCACAAATATACTAGAGAGATGAGCAGCAAAAATGAAAAATCGATAATAGACTACATAGTAGCAGGAAATGAAAATAGAAAGAACATAGTAGATGTGAAAGTGTCAAGAGGACCGGAAGTGGGAAGTGATCATTATATGGTTATATCAAAGATATAGAAACCACTAAAATCAGACAACAGAGAGAGAAAAGAAGATAAGATAGAATATGAGAAAATAAAAGCGTATAGACTAAAAGACGGAGAGGTGGCAAAGCAATATAGAGAAACAATGAAGAGGATGATTGAGAGTAGAAATGAGAAATGGAAGACATTAAGTATGGAAGAGAGTTGGGAGGAATTCAAAAAGATGATACTACAAATAACCTCGAAAGTGTGTGGAAAAATAAAAAGAAATAAGAAAATAAAACAAACGGCATGATGGACACAAAAGATCAAGAGAAGAGTGAGATTAAAAAAGAAAAAATGGAAGGAATATCTACAAAAAAAAATAGAGAAACGTATCAGTGTTACAAGGAGGAAAGGAAAATAGTGAAGCAATTAGTATTAGAGGCGAAAAGAAATGAATGGGCAGAATTCGGCAATAAATTAGAAAACGAAGCTGCAGAGGAAAAAGAAATATTCTATAGTAGACAAAGAACAATAAGAAAAGGAAAGACCAACAGTGCTACATATATAAATAACAAAGAAGGAAGATGAAATAATGGAAAGATGGAAGCAATACTTTGAAGAGCTGCTGTCAGACAATATAGAGGAACGATACAAGAGAAGCAGACAATACAGAGAGAAAGGAATGCAAAGACGAGGAAGAGAAATTTAATATGGAACTGGAAAAGACCATAAAACAACTGAAGAATGGAAAAGCACCAGGAAGTGACACAATAACGACTGAAATGATAGTCGTCACAAATAGCGTGATAGTCAAAAACAGACAATCAAAAAAATTTAAAACGAAAGACGGACTAAGGCAGGGAGGAGGACTAAGCCCAACATTATTTAATATTTACATGGACAAAATAATAAAGAAAGCGAAAGAAAGAACTAGAGGACTTGACGTGGGATGGAATTATATGGAGAGAGTTGAAGTAAAGATTGGAGAATTTGAGGACGATATAATGGTGATAGCATCTAACGAAAAAGAGTTGCAGACAAGCATAAATAAATGGAATGAAACACTTAGAGAGAACGGAATGGAGATGTGTAAAGAGAAAACAAAAGTAATGGTAATTGGGGAACAACAGGAGATAAAAATCATGGTAGATAAGGCAAAATTGGAGCAAGTGACGAAATGGAAATATTTGGGAGTAGAAATAACTAGTTCAGGAAAGCAAGAAGAAGAAATTAACAGTCGGGTAGAAAAAGCAATGAAAGTGTTTTACAGTATCAGCAATACGATTGTGGGGAAAAAAGAAATAACAAGGAAAACAAAAATAAACGTATATAAAACAATAATAAGACCAATACTGACATTTGGATGTGAGACATGGATAACAGATAAAAAGGAAATAAGTAAAGTTCAAGCGGTAGAAATGAAATACATGAGGAGAGTAAAGGGAGTGACAAAGAGAGAAAGAATCAGGAATGAAGAAATAAGAATAGAACTGGGAATGGAGGCGATACACGAATACATAGAGAAGAGGCAGTTGGGATGGTGGGGTCACTTGAAAAGAATGGGACAGGAAAGGCAAGTGAGAAGGGTATGGGAAGCTAGACCTGGACAGAAAAGAAAAAGGGGAAGACCTGTAACTACCTGGAATGACATAATAGAAAGGATATTACAAGGAAGAAGAATAACGATGAGTGAAGCTAGTAGGATGGTAAACAACAGGAAAGAATGGAGAAAGTTTAGCGACGCAGTGACGTGAAGCAAAAACGTATAAGCCTAGAGAAAGAAAGAAAGAAAAAAAAAAAGAAAAAAAAAAAGACTAACAAGCCTACACCAGAAATGGTAGACAGGCTTTACGATATATATATATATATATATATATATATGTAGGAAAAAATTACTTACTTACATTGTTAATGTAAATATTGTCAATATTCATTAATTGATTCATAATGCTCTAAATCAATTCGTCTTTGGTACCCGAATAATCAATAGAAAGTACAGCTGCTGATGCAATTAAATCATTAAAAGAATAATTGATATCAATAAATTTAATCTTTTCTCTATACTCGCCTGAATCTTTGGTGAATTTAAATCCATTAAATTTTCTCAATTCTGATCTATTCTTTTTGCCCGAATCATTTTCAAAAATGAGTCTATGTAATACTTTAATTGTGCTACTTTTGGCTGTATTGATATTAAATAAAATCGCGGGAATGTCTTGTAAGCTCTTCATATTTTTTCTTTTTAATTCAATTAGGTACTAACCTTGAATTTTCAGTCGCCGTCAAATCTTCCACTTCAAAACAATCTGCTAGTTTATCCTATAACACTTTCAAATTTCTTCAATTCAACAAAACTTGCTTTGTTTAATAACCAATATCTCGGCTGAGCTCCCAAATTATGTAGGAAAAAATTACTTCTTTGTTTAATAACGGGAAATAATTTTTTTAAGATGAATATTGGTTAACAAAATTCAAGTTAGTTTATTCAATCATAAATACAGAACACAATTAATAAAATACAAATTCATACGAACATCTCAAAAATCTATCTGACATCTATCTGACCAAAAAAAAAACTCCGTTTTCTTTTTATTTCCATGACAACCTTTTTTCATTGCTCACTTACAAAATACCTTTTTGTATTTTTTTATTAAATATCACAACAACTAAGAAACATCCCGCGCTAAAAACGTTTTTAACGCGACCCTTTTTGCTTGGTTTATGACAACGCTCAGGAAGCGTTGTCATATTTAAATAAACATTTTTTTTAATATATATTACTGAAATAATGAATAAATTCAAAAAAGTTTTTTTTAATTAATTCAAAGTAAACAAACTGCAATCTGTATTAAAATAAAAAAAGACAAAAACCAACAAAATTGACATCAGATTAGAGACTATAACCACAATTTCAATTAGTAAATCAAGCGATTTGCAAAGAGGCCCTCACTGACGTCACAACCAAATTGACAGAGCTGCGCGTTGTCTTGTTAGTCTTAGTATTAAAAAGTATTTACCTATGAGTTTCTTTTTTTTAAAATTTAATTTCTTTCTTGTACTAATAATTTGCTTTATTATTATTAATATACTTTTCTTATTTTTCTATTCACTACGGAAGGAATGAAAACACTCACTCTAGTTAGACCACCCCGCGTACATAAATTTGAAAACAAACATGCCAGTTTCTGGGTAATCGTTGTAGTATATTGCTTGCCTTTCCTTCTTAGAAAATAATAGTCTACTTTCAAACTTCTGAAATGTCAATAGTGAATGCATTACATATACGATTTGGATTAAATTGTAATTTTCGATATTAGCTAGATTTTTACTTACCGATTCAAATATAATTTCTATATAATATCACTTTAAAAAAAATCAATACGAAGAAAATTTACAGTTTAAAATGTAAATCCTATTTCAAGATATGTATGTAAGAAATAGAAATCGAAGATTAAGTATTCAAAATAAAGTAATTTGGAAAAATTCAAATAAATATTCTTGAGGCATATCTTTAAAGAATGCTTCATGAAATTAGAATGTATTGTGAATTTACATATGTACATAAGCATTTGAGGATTGGTACACCAAAAACAAAAGTCCCAATGGTTAATATTTAAGTATTTTGTATAGTAATTATTCTATAATATATCGAAATAGCTAAAATTAGCCAGAAATTGCATATCTTATTAAAAAAAAATTTCTATAGCACTCCAGAAATTTTTGTTCATATTCGATTATTTCGTTTAATATTAAGTCAATTAAATTTTTTAATTATTAAGTTAATTAATTGGTGCATAATAGAAAATAAATATAATTTTATTTAGTTTTATTATGTTATTAATCATTATTAATTTTTAAGGCTAATGTGTAAATTTATTTGTCTAGGACAATATAAAAATTATTAACTTTCGTCACAATGTACTCTACACGAAAATTTTATTTCCCTCACTAGTGATGTAATGATCCATAACATAACGTTAATTTTCGTCACTTGTGAGGAAAGTAAATCAATAGTAAATCAAATAGTTCAGTAACTAGTAAAATCAAAATAGCACTTACATATACATATAAAATTATAATAATTGAATTATTAAAAGAATAATGGGAAAATATGATTTAGCACCAAAATATAAATATTTCTCTTTTTTAAAAGCAAAAAAATTAAACATTTAAAAGATTTCAGGATTTCACATTAATCAAAGAAGGCGCTGCCCACCGCCTTTTTTGTTGATTTTTAAACCAAACTGATTGTATTAAATTCAAAAAATTTAAATTATTTTTATTAAGTTAAAAAATAATTGAAACACACATTGCAAATACAAAAATTTTAAAAATGATTCATAAATGATCTGTTATGTAATATAACATGTAATATATTTCTTCAATTTTCAAAATTTAAGTAAATGTTTAATTATGGATATAATTTTTATATATCAAATATATAAAAGAGGCTAAGTCGAGTTTAGTAATGTTCGCGAGATTCAGAAAATGATTTTCAACGAGTGTAATACTATACTTTTTTATCCAGACCATCGTTATTAAAATTAATAAAAATAATTCATATATAATTAAATAATAATTTAAAATCAACGACGGGGCTGCCCAGCGCCTTCTTTCATTAATATGAAATTCTGAAATCTTCTAAATGTTTAATTTTTGCTTTTAAAAAAGATTAATATTTATATTTTGGTGCTAAATCATATTTTCTCATTATTCTTTTAATAATTCAATCATTATAATTGTATATGTATATGTAAGTGCATCTATTTGATTTACTTTCGCCACAAGTGACGAAAATTAACGTTGTTATGGGTTATTACATCACTGGTGACGAAAATCAAATTTTCTTGTAGAATGGATAGTGGACGAAAGTTAATCATTTTTATGTGTGGGCGTGTGTGTGTGTATAAGTTTTGTTTTACCTTTTCGTTTAACTGGAGAATCGTATTTGGAATTTTTAAGAAATAATTTATGGGAAATATTTCTATTAAAATTACGTCATGATACATGATACAGCCTATCAATGATGGAGCTCCACCTTATTTTCACTCTCACGTTAGATCTTTTTCGAATGAAAATTTTCCAAATAGGTGGATAGGCAGTTGAAGAGCTATTGCGATCTCCTAATCTAAATTCCTTAGATTTGTATTTATGGGGTTACCGGAAATATCTGGTATACAAAGATCCCTTTGATACTGAAGATGCACTTCATGCACGAATTTTTAAAATCACAAGAATAATTCGTGTTTAAGCTGCAGAACAATTCTCAGGAGTTCATCAATCTTTTATAAATCGGGTCCAGCATGGGATTGGAAAAAATGATAGTCATACTGAACACAATCTGTAAATAACTAATGAATTGATAGTGTGATATTATAGTGTATTACTACTGCGGATACTATAAAATTATTATAAAAATCTTACAGATTTAAATCAGGAGATCTAGCTGGCCACGCAATAGGCCCTCCACGGCTTACCCACCTATTTGGGACATTTTTCATTAAAAAAAAAATCTAACATTAGAATAAAAATGTGGTGGAGCTCCGTCATGCATAAACCACATATTATGACGTAATTGGTATGGTCGCAGAAAAAACTATTTTTAGCATCATAAGTATAATTATATAAATTAAAATTATAATTAATATTAAATTAAATATGATATGTAATATATAATTATAGCAGTATAATTGATTTTTAACTATAAAATAAATTTATTTAATAAAAGAAAAATTTCAAAGGTATCCGCTTGCTCCACAATAAATGCCACATAATCCTTAAAGCTTATAGATGTTTGGCATCACTACAAATGCATTGCGGTATACATCTATTTGGTATATTGTCTATGTGGTTACAGTATCCGATGTTGCTAGGGTTCACACCACTGACTTACAACACTTGTAAAGGTCAGTTATAAATTGACTTATAGAGAATTCTAATTTATGACGGGCTATTTGGTTTGGTTAGGAAGGAGTATAAAAAAAAACTGGCAGCATCGGTTGTTTTAATTTAGGATTTTATTAAGAGATATTTTATAATGATCTTTGTAAGTGTTGTAATTCAGTAATATAGAGACGCAATAAAATTCTAATCATACAAGATTAGTGTCAAATTCAAAAAAAAAATTTAGTTACTGCGGCATCAACCATACGATACCACGAGCATCTTCCAAAATTTTTCAGATGCTTGACCCTTTTGCTGATACGGGATTTCAAAATTACAATAGAAAACAACGTTAGGTACATTTTTTTTAAAATTTTAAACTTTTTGTCGGGAATTTCGGTCTAACAATGAAACACTCAGTTCTTTTTATTCTACTTTATTGTGTAATGTCCTCAATATTTCGCCTACTTTTTGTGGCTTATTCAGGAGGAAGTTGATATTGGTTAATTGTTAGCGCACTGACATTCGTTGATCTGAGCACATTAAGATTGCTGTTCGAAGTCACACGTGAAAATCACACTCAAGACAAAATAATTTTAAAAGAATCAAATTAAAGTTATAAAAACCATCATGGCTGATCTGTTCAGTGTCAGATGCATAGTTTTTTTTTATTATTAAGTCTAGAATAAAATAAATAATAAGGAATATGGAAAAACAAAACCTTTGAGTTTACCATAACGGTTCGTGCAAAAATTACGAAATAAATACGAATATTGCATCTAGAAAGGTCATTATATACCGATCAGCCTCAGTATGTTCCAAATTCGCACCGGCTACTATTTAATTGTACAAAATATAAATATTAACATTATTTCAGGGATAAATTAAAACATAAATCTCTGCAAATATAGTGGTTATCTGGCTAATATAGCAGTTTTCCAAAATTTTCGGATTAAACAGTCTTTGTTTTAATCTCGTTGCTTCTACAGTCTATTAACGGCCACTTTAAGTTTGCACCGAACGCTTTATATGGAATAACTGCTATTTAACACGTCTCCATAACGATCACTTAGGCTGACATTTAGGCATACCTTTTTGGAGAAATTTTACGGTGTTTAGTGAATCCCGGAAAATCGTTATAACTTTGTTTAATAGAATCCTGGTATTTTCGGAATGACAATTTCTAGCATATTGGCGTAAACGCTAAGATACGCTGGTCAAGCATCTGATCGTTCCTGTTTGGTGGTGTACCGGTACGGTCTAATATTCGGCTTGGATCAATATTCGTAGAATCGTATAGCAGCTGCATCATATTAAAATTTGTTACTTACAATTATGTAAATTCATCATCTTGATGTTTCCGTGTAGTATTTCATGGTGTATTAGTGATGGATATGTGCCGAGTTCTTTCATGTGCCGAACATGATACCTCCGAAAATCCCCAATACTTTTCGACGTTGAATTTCACATTCTAGTAAAATAAACTCTGGAATCTCGATAGTCTCGGATAGTCGGACCAGCAAACTCTATTGCTTGTATCTGCATGTTCCTCAGCATATCCGTAGCTTATAGCGTTTATATGGGGGTGACATGCATGATATGGCGTGGCACGAAACACTTCAACGACACGCACGTTCAAAACGTCTCATTTTATTAGCGGACGCTAAGACGAATACAAAACGATTCGTGTGGAAATACAAATATTTATCGCGCCACATCGCGTCACGTTCCAAACATGTCGGAACTGATGGCCTTAGGTACTGTTAGAATCTGCGTTGCTCCATTTTTAAAATATATTGATTAATCCAGATATCTAAAACAAATCGTTGTGTTTATTACTATTACTTATTACAGTTACAACTTATACTAAAATCTAATCTAATGTATTAGTTAAATAAATTGAATTAAGTAGTACATAGATATTTTTTCCTTGAAAATAACTAATCATGTGATAATTACCAAATATGTTAAACGTTATTCGGTGCAAAGTAGTAATTATACAGAATTTTCACATATATGAGAAAGGTATTCGAGCGCATGCACGGGGAGCAAGTTATTATCGGAAATACAGAATCGGTTAAATTTGAGATAAATTTTCGTATTTTAATGCTGGTTTGGTAATTATCTGAAACTAGGTTTTAAGTAAATTAATAAATGCTTTATTACTGTGAAAAAAAAATGAATAACGTCATTCAGTTTTTCTTATAATTTTATACAAGAAATAATAATTTATCTTACGCATTATACAAGTAGATTTGTTATCAAAACTTCTAAGGCTAGGTGTTGTTTCTTCGAAATTATTAAGCAGTTTCATACTTTTGACAAAATGGAAACAGGTGTTGGCTGGATAGAAATTTATATCTAACTAGGTACTATAACATTCCTGATACTAATTTTTTTTAGGGAACTTATCACAACTGAAGTTTTGTATAGTTTTGTAGTCTAAAATTTTTAATACAATGCAATGTTGCAATAGCAAACTATGATTCCTATTTAAAAAATCACTTTTCTACAAATTGCTTGTAAAATCAAAAACAAAAATTATTATCGAAATATCTAGTACTTAAGGTATTATTGAATGGTAAAGGTAAGTATTGAATGGATTTTTTTAAAAGTTACAAAAAAGTCATTATGCTCAGAGTCCAAATAAATGGAATTTTTCTCATAATGGGACAATTCTTCTATGGGACAGTCTGTCCCACACTCATGTCAATATATGTAAGTTTGTATTTGATGTAATGCAATATATTATAATCCAATTACTAACGATTTTAAAGATTGCAAGCCCATTAATTAGAAAATTTAGGAAGTTTTTCCTTTCCAGATGTCTTTAATTCTAATTTGTAACTAATCTAAATAATCCTATAAATACTCACTTAGTTGTTTGAAGCAGATGAATTTTATAAGTTTTAGCCTGGACCATTTTTATAAATTCCAGTAAATGGTTCCGACTAACGTTGTCGTCTTTTTAGAGCATGCTGCTATTACCCGAGTGTTACCAGAATTTTTCGCCCGAATTCTCGAGACTACGAAAATTTTCTTTGTGGACTCGACTACATTTCTTTGATTCCTAGAAATAGTTAAAAACAATTTATTTTATTAATATTTCCACAACCAATCTAACGGATTTGATATTATTAACTGCATTTTATAAATTACATTTATATTGTCTATAATCTGTTATATTAGTATAATTTTACGTTTAATACAACGTATTTTAACCATTGTTTAATCAGTACTTTATTGAAAATTTCAATATTTAAATGCGAAATAACTCGTTTAATTTTGAAATGTCGATATTTTTAAATGCCCAAAAACTGTAATTTATAATTTTAAAGTAAAGAATATTTTCGTTTTTCAACTTCTTTTTTATCTGTAATATATATGTAGAACCGATTCGATACAAAATCCTTTTTCAATTTGGACACACATCTTATAAATAAAAGTTTTTTTCTACGACCATATAGAAATGATTAACTTTCGTCACAATCTACTCTACACGAAAATTTTATTTCCGTCACTAGTGATGTAATAACCTATAACGTTAACTTTCGTCACTTCACGTGATGAAAATAAATCATTAGTAAATCAAATAGATGCACTTACATATTATACTGATTGAATTATTAAAAGAATAATGGGAAACATGATTTAACACCAAAATATAAACATCTCTCTTTTTTAAAAGCAAAAATTAACCATTTAAAAGAATTCAGGATTTCACATTAATCAACAACGATTGTATTAAATGCAAAAAACTACAATTATTTTAATCAAGTTAAAAACTAAATGAAATACACATTGCAAATATCAAAATATAAAAAATGATTTATAACATATCATATGGTAAATATTTCTTTAATTTTAAAAATTTGAATAAATGTTTGATAATGCGTATAATTTCTGGTTGCCTAACAATCCTCAGCAACTGCAAATACATATGATCAATAGCCACTGCATTTTAATTACTCTAAAGTTATTCTAATTTTTGCAATTATTAAATGAAATAGAATTTGAACTGAAATAATACATGTACAATACAACAATAAATTTAATGAAATAATTAGTATTATCAATAAATGTATGACACTCAATAGCCAATACAATTGAGCTTTTATATCAAGTTGGCAAGGTCTATGAAATTTAATTCGGGCTGTTTTGTATATATTTTTTTAATTAGCTTTAATTTTAATAACGATGGTCGTAGAAAAAGTATAGTATTATACTCGTTGATAATCATTTTCTGATGCTATTATGCTATTGAAACGCTATTTTTGTCACTCGTGTAATAATATACTATATTACAAATTAATTTGCAATGTTTTCAGCTTGAAAAATAAAAGCATTTTGTTATGGTGGCCAATATAGACTTTCTATTTATTATGAATTGAGTCTTACTCAATTCCGCCAATTGTTATGGCTTCCGGAAGCTGTTAAGTTACAAAGAATTTTGAGAAATGTTTCGGGGAACGCAAAGCTTCTCTTACGAAATTCTTATGTTTTGGATTCCCGTCTTTAAGCATTTTCTCCAGTTTCTCCGTCAATCTCGTAGTAATTCATCCAAAAAAGCTCGCATAGAAATGTTTCGGGGAACGCAAAGCTTCTCTTACGAAATTCTTATGTTTTGGATTCCCGTCTTTAAGCATTTTCTCCAGTTTCTCCGTCAATCTCGTAGTAATTCATCCAAAAAAGCTCGCATAGAAATGTTTCGGGGAACGCAAAGCTTCTCTTACGAAATTCTTATGTTTTGGATTCCCGTCTTTAAGCATTTTCTCCAGTTTCTCCGTCAATCTCGTAGTAATTCATCCAAAAAAGCTCGCATAGAAATGTTTCGGGGAACGCAAAGCTTCTCTTACGAAATTCTTATGTTTTGGATTCCCGTCTTTAAGCATTTTCTCCAGTTTCTCCGTCAATCTCGTAGTAATTCATCCAAAAAAGCTCGCACAGAAGATGCGAGCTTCTTTTTTCTAACTGTTATTCTATTACACTTCCACACTTGACTGACAATATTCTTGGAATTTTACTTTTTGAAACTTTCTTCGTCTTGTTGGATCGACTAGACGCTTCTAAAAATTGTTAAATAAATATTAATATTTTCTTAATAATATGAACAATAAATATACTCCATATATAAAATTTAGAATCAAGTATCGTGATGCATTGATGGATGGTATATATTTTATTTACAAGATTTATTAATATTCTCCTTTATTCTCAGATATTAGTGTTATTACATCTTTGTATACAATAGTATTTTGTATACATTGTTTGTTTACAATGCATATCAATTTTATCATCGATACATAAATATTTTTAAAGCTTTAGAAAACGTGGTTTTGCTAAACAACGTTAATTCTTTAATGTTATTTAATACTGATTTTGAGTATGATATAACCTCAAAATACTTACAAATTATTATTTCGTAGAATGCACAGGGTGTGTCGCTTCTAGTATTATTAATTTCAAAGGTGGATGAAAAACTGAACGGAAAATATCTAAACCAGGGTCTATCTTCAATAGCAGCCGAGATAATCAGCATTTTCTTATTTCTTCAAAAGCGTTCGTGAACTGCAGCGAAACTGACCTACGCAATACTGGGCCCTGAAGAATAGAATAAGCATTGACAAATAAACATTAACGAGTTCAATGTCACACGTAGTATAAAATTTCTCTATTCACTGTGAGAGACAGTGGCGGTGTTTTAATATTTTAAATTTAAATTCAAGTTCCATTTTTTCTCAAAGAGAGATTTTATCTATTTTATAGGAAGAAAGATTATTTTGTATAATTATTATTATAAAATTTTCTCCAATCTACGTCTCAAAAAGTTATATAATATATATTTAATCAATATACATATAAAAAACTCATAATATAACACGTGTTTCTGTATAAACCATCTTCAGATATTATGACAAGAATATAATTATGAAAAGTAATTCAGATTGACAATTTAGAAAATTATGGCAATATACGAATTTAATGACTTTAGCGAACCAGTTTAAAATTTTAATTATTGAAATTTAAATTATTGAAAATTAAATAGGTTTCAAAATTGGAAATTATATTAACGCAATTATAGTTGGTATCTTTTTTTAATTTAATAATCTCTAATTTTTCCAGCAAATCTAGTTTTGTACCTTTTTTACATTGATGTAACAAGTGCACATCATCAAGAATAGAAAATGTATGATTGTTCGTAAAAATATGATGAGCAAAGATCGTACTATTATCTAACGATAAATTTTGATTACCAATTTTTTTATATTTGTTAATATAATATTGATGTTCTTTCAATCTCTTTTCAATTTTTCTGCTAGTTTGTCCTACATAAATAGTCATACAATCGTGACATTTTAAACTATATACTCTAGATTTAGATAAAAAATGTATTTTGTCTTTAGTTTTTATCAAATTTTTAGCTAAAGTGTTCTCTGTTTTGAAATTTATTCGAAAATCATAATGTTCAAAAAAATTTTAAGCTATACAAAAGGTCACAATTTTATGGATAAAAGAAGAAATTACACATCACTATTCTTCTTTGAATATAGTCAACATATATTTAAAATTTTTATATTTTACGTTAAATAATTTATTAGATCCTTTAGAGTTTGACGTATTGGATCGTGATCTGAGAGACAATCTAGAAAATTTCGGCAATAATCGTTTCGAAAAACTTTTAAAAAAACTTGATTGCTTGAAAATTGAACAGGTAACAACAGGCAATCCTAATTTTTCCAGTAAGTCGATTTTTACTGGTAATGACAATAAATTTACAGTTAACAATAATAATTTTATAATTTCATAGTAGAATTTTAAATATTTCTTCTGTTAATTTTTCATCTAAAGAAAAACAAATTTTAAATTTAAACTTAAAATTTAATTTTCATAAAGAAATTAGCCATAATACCAAAGAAATTATAGCAATAGAGTCAGAAGAGTTAATACATAGATTAAATACTAACGATAAAAATTTTTTGAGATCAAAAATAATCAAAATTTTAAACTCCAATATAAATTTTACAGGAAAATTCAACAATAAATTATTAGATAGATTAAAAAAGTTAAAACTTAAAATAAAAAACAATGATTTAGTAATAAGTAAAGCAGATAAAGGGTCTTGTTTAGTCATATTTGAGAAAAAAAATTATATTAAAAAAGTTCTTGACTTTTTAAATTCTGATGATTTTCTTGAAATAAAGGTAAATCTAATACAAAATTTTCTAAGAAAAATGAAAGAAATTTTAGATGATACAGCAGTTACTCTAGAATACTTTAATATAATGGTTTACCAAAAATACATAAAATAAATATTCCAATAAGGTCAGTTGTTTCTTTTATAGATACACCGGCCTATAAATTGTCTTCTTGGTTAAATTTTATTATAAAAATTACTACTAATTTTAGTAATCCATATCAAATTAAGAACTCTATAAAATTAGTCAAACAAATCAAAAGTTTAAATCTTCCTAAAGATTTCTTTTTAATTTCGTTAGATGTTCAAAATCTCTTTCCATCTATTCCCCCATCAGAATGTGTTTCATTAGTTGAAAATAAATTAATAAAATCAAAGACTTTATTTATTTAAAGACTATAATCTTTCCTTATTTGATAAGGAAAGTTATAGTCAGAAAAAAATGGGAAGGAAAAAGGTAGAAATATGGAGATTGGCAACATGGAATATACGAAGCATAAAGGGAAAAGAAGTTGAACTAGAAGATGAGTTTCTGGAAAATAAGATAGACATACTCACAATAACGGAAACGAAAAAAAAAAGGGAGAGGATTGCAAAAAATGATGAAAGGAAGTGTATTTATATATAGCGGAGTGGAAACAGAGAAAAGAGCAGCTGAGGGAGTCGTATGTATGATAAAAAAGAAATGGGCACACAATATAGAAGATTGGGAGGCGTGTTCCGAGAGGATATTGACAATAAATATGAAGGATGATAATGAGAACGTTAAAACGATAATAAGTGTGTATGGTCCAAATGAAGACGACAAAAAGGAGAACAAGGAGAAATTCTCGGAAATGTTAACAGAGACGGTAGAAAGAGCAATAGGCGAAATATACATTGCAGGAGATTTTAATAGTAGAGTGGGAAAGGGAAAACCAGGAGAGAGTAGAATATTGGGCAAGAATGGGGAGACAATACTAAATGATAATGGAAAAAGATTGATAGAGTCTTGCCGAATCAACAATATGTTTATAGCAAATACTTATTATAAGCACAAAGATATACACAAGTATACTAGAGAGATGAGCAGCAAAAATGAAAAATCGATAATAGACTACATAGTAGCAGGAAATGAAAATAGAAAGAACATAGTAGATGTGAAAGTGTCAAGAGGACCGGAAGTGGGAAGTGATCATTATATGGTTATATCAAAGATAAAGAAACCACTAAAATCAGACAACAGAGAGAGAGAAAAGAAGATAAGATAGAATATGAGAAAATAAAAGCGTATAGACTAAAAGACGGAGAGGTGGCAAAGCAATATAGAGAAAAAATGAAGAGGATGATTGAGAGTAGAAATGAGAAATGGAAGACATTAAGTTTGGAAGAGAGTTGGGAGGAATTCAAAAAGATGATACTACAAATAACCTCGAAAGTGTGTGGAAAAATAAAAAGAAATAAGAAAATAAAACAAACGGCATGATGGACAGAAAAGATCAAGAGAAGAGTGAGATTAAAAAAGAAAAAATGGAAGGAATATCTACAAAAAAAAAATAGAGAAACGTATCAGTGTTACAAGGAAGAAAGGAAAATAGTGAAGAAATTAGTGAGAGACGAAAAAAGGAAACCATGGCAAGAATTTGGTGAGAAAATGGAAAGAAATAGCAATGAAAATAAGAAAGTTTTCTACAGGGTCTTGAGAGGGTGCAGAAAAGATAAAAAGGAAAACAGAGTGCTCATGAAAGACAAGAATGGAAAGGTAATAAAAGATGAGGAAAAGGTGATAAACAGATGGAAAGAATATTTCGAAGAGCTATTGGCGGGAAGTGTAAGTGGGAAACCCAATAAAAATAGCGAAAAAAAGAGATTAGGTGAAGATAAATCTCAAGAAGTAGATAATGAAGAGGAAGGCGGCGAAGAAATAGAAAGGGAAGAATTGGAAAAGACTATTAGAGAACTTAAGAATGGGAAGTCTCCAGGGAGTGAAGGAATAACATCCGAAATGATTAAGAATATTGGAGAAAAGGGAATGGAAAAACTGGTATATATATACAACAAAAATTATTTCTCATTGCGTTCAATCAAAAAACTTTATAATAAATATATATATAAATATAAATTTTGTTACAATGTCTTGAACTATAAACTACCGTTAAATAATTTTTGTTATACGTTTTTTGGAGAAATCTCTTATAAAATTAAAAAAAATTTTTGAACATTATGATTTTCGAATAAATTTCAAAACAGAGAACACTTTAGCTAAAAATTTGATAAAAACTAAAGACAAAATACATTTTTTATCTAAATCTAGAGTATATAGTTTAAAATGTCACGATTGTATGACTATTTATGTAGGACAAACTAGCAGAAAAATTGAAAAGAGATTGAAAGAACATCAATATTATATTAACAAATATAAAAAAATTGGTAATCAAAATTTATCGTTAGATAATAGTACGATCTTTGCTCATCATATTTTTACGAACAATCATACATTTTCTATTCTTGATGATGTGCACTTGTTACATCAATGTAAAAAAGGTACAAAACTAGATTTGCAGGAAAAATTAGAGATTATTAAATTAAAAAAAGATACCAACTATAATTGCGTTAATATAATTTCCAATTTTGAAACCTATTTAATTTTCAATAATTTGAATTTCAATAATTAAAATTTTAAACTGGTTCGCTAAAGTCATTAAATTCGTATATTGCCATAATTTTCTAAATTTTCAATCTGAATTACTTTTCATAATTATATTCTTGTCATAATATCTGAAGATGGTTTATACAGAAACACGTGTTATATTATGATTTTTTATGTTTTTGAGACGTAGATTGGAGAAAATTTTATAATAATAATTAATATTTTAATTTTAAAATTGAAATTTTTACAGATTTTCAATCTTTTAATATTAAAATTTGGCCATTAATTAATTTTGGAGCTTAAAATTAATTCGGAATTTGATTTAGATCCTTTTAGAGGGCATTGAAGGATTAGCTTTCTTAATTATTAAACTAATTTATTATTTATGAATATGCCATATTAAGCATTGAAAATTAGTGTTAATTAATCTTATTGTTAAACATTCCTTAAGATAAAATTTCTGTCTAATAACATAATTTAATTTCTTTTTCTAACGAAACAAAAAGAAAATCATAATTGCGACGGTACTGTCTCACTAGCTTGGTCGACTCGAGTCGCCGATAATGCTAGCGTATTCATTTTCTAATACAAAATGTAATTACCCATTTAATGTTTACTCTTAGAAAAAAAAAACAACTATGCTTTTTTTTTAAATGTTGACCTCATTTTTATAACCATAATTTAGAGATAATGAGTTTGTTTTGAGTATGAAGTTAAGTGAACATTTCGATTAAATTATAAAAAAAATATCTCCATGAAAAACATTTTTTACATTTTAATAGACCGTACAAATAGAATGTACTAATTTAATTGCGACATCAAAATGTACATCGTATCATAGGTACAACATTATGTGTCAGCTAATAAAAAAGCACGTAGCATTGCTGTGATACAGCGAAACCGCTTGTTGACGTCGTTGGTGATGATTCCACGAGCACTCTAAACCTTTTCAATGTGGTTATGCTGAACGACGTTCATCAATATTTATCAGATTAACATAATATCGCCCTCCTTGAATCCAGGACACGAGTTGTCACTCATTCATAAATATTGCTGCTAAAAAAGTTATCACTGTTGAGTGCCGATATATTTTGTCGATTAGTTAGATTTCTTTCAAAAGAGTCTTCGGACATTAATATCAGAAAACCAGGTATAGTCACTTGCAGGACCTGCTTTTTTAAAAATACCATGATGATTTCAGGATAGGGGCGACTTTCAAATTGAATATTTAATTTGTGCAGATAGCATACCCTATATATTTAATTTAATATTTGGATCTGACATCATCGAAATTACTCACATTTTTTTCATATTAATAAGCGAAGTAACTACATTGGGTTTTCTGATATTAAGCTTCTAGACGATGGCTTCCTCTCTGATGAGCCGTACTACGGCGCAACTGATTAGAGGATAGGGTCCCGATTTGTTAACGTAAGTTGCGATTCTACGAGCACTATTGTCTTTAAAAAACGTGACTTTGCTGAACAATGTTTTTTTAATGTGCAATTTTATATTTTTGTAGCATGTAACATATACTTCTTTTAAGTTTTTAACAATTTAGATATCTTTAACAGTTTTACTCAATTTTTCAACTAATTATACCTTTATTGCTTTTGTAGGTTTTTTCTGCTGTTGTTGACCGTTGTTGTGAGCTTATGTAAATTTCTTCAATATTTTTTATTCAATTGTATTTTGTGGTGCTGATTATGGTTCGAACGAACGAAGTTTGTTTAAATTTTATATGGATTACAATTGATATGGTTTAATCAAACTAGGGTACTTGGGATTACTTGTAAAATCAATCAGGAATCAACAGGTTCTTATATTGTGATTTAGTAAAACATTACGGAAATCAATTACTATAATTGACTAAAAATCAAATTCTAACTAACCGTTGCCAATGGCACCATTACTTATATTCCAGAGCAGCTGAAAATAATCCAATTTAACATAATGTTTTCGTTTCACAAACCCAAAGTTTATCGTTCATCAACAGGTTGTTGTATATGCAAAGCCAAATCTAGCAGGTAAGTGTTGACTTTTAATGTAATACATATAGAATGATCAGTCTTTGGATGTATATTCATCGATTGATATGCTTTTTGAAAATGCTGAAAATGCAATCTTATCAGTAAGTTTAAAATCATGTGATCGATTCAATTTTTTTTTTTTTTTGGAGAGAAACTGAAAAATTCAACAAAACGTTATTTGAATTGTTTGATAGAACATTAGGGCTGATATTTTCATTTCCAGTCAAAGATATATCCAGAATAATAAATTTTCTAACAAATAATTAATAAACTACGTAAAATTTATTTGAAATTTTTTGTTTTGAATGATGAATTTCTTATTTGGAAATAAAAGTACAAACTTACTTGTAGAGTAAAAATACTTAACAAAATACATAATAACTTATTCACAGCTGACGTACGCAGAAACGAATTTTGATTTGGATCAGTTCATTTTAGCAAAATAGAGTGGTACTGATCACACAAACAATGTCAGTGTCGTTCAATTTTTACCGCTTAAAGCTTAAGGTGTCTACGTGAAAACATTAAATTTTTAAATATTATATTATTTACTTTTAATTATACTTCTTAAACTAAAACAATTTTAATTTTTCAATCTTTGTTTAAAAAAAATGAATTTTTTATCAGATGTTTGATCTATTTTACTCCCTTTTTCCAGTCAAAAATCGACGCCACTGTCTTGCAACTGTCACCCAAGTTTCAGTCAGCTGATTGTGATTTATTATGTACACACTTTGTTAAGTATTTCTACTTTACCAACTGTTATGTTGATATAGAGACCGCGGTACTAATAACGTTGTACGTCATATTAGCATCGTGACATAATCATCAAAGAAGCTTCACACTTCTTATTTTATTGAAAATTGTTGTAAAATCAATGAAAAGTAGCGAATTTCGATTTTATTTACTTTTTCAACTATTCCAGATTAATTATGATATTAAGAAAAAAGCATCTGAATTTACTAGCTTATTTTAAAAAATTAACCTGACGCGCGTTAACGGACGTCAGGCACGTTACTGGACGTATATTCAGAACAATCATTTTAATATAGGGAATACAAGAAATGGCTATTAATATATTGAAATATGCAAAAATAACTTCTTTTATATCTGCATGCTGTAACACCGAAATGTAATAACTGAATAATGAATTTAAAATAATATTTGCTGAAGTCCATTTGTAGATTCATTTCAATTTCTCAATTTTATTTAAATTTTAATGGTTAGAGATAAAAAACAGTTATTTTAATAATATCTCGGTATCAAATTAATAGAATATATATTTATATTAATCAACACTTAGAAACCTTTCTGGTTTATTTTATTCTTACTTTACAATGAATAGATATTGGTTTAACTTTTCTAACTAAATAACAGAATTAAGATAAAACAAGCCTATTCGTGTTTCAGATTGATTTATAATATTCTTCCTCTTTCTTTCTTCCATTCGAACTATTAACTGGCAGTAATAACAAAAAACTTTTGCATAATTCTTAAACTGCTACAGGCGCATTTCACCGTGAAATTTTTTATTCAGTATATCCTAAAAATAATACAAAAATCATACGCCCAAACGCTTTTATCTTTCCACCCTATTAGAAAATTAAGTTTTACCCGTCGCAATATGTCTACTACAAAAACATACAACAAATACTTTATATTATTATTGATAGCAATACGTCTAGCTTTCAATTTTTTGCATACATTTTAATAGAATAGGTATTTTTGCATTAATTTAATTTCTGTTTTACGTAATTGACCATTAAATTAAATAATTATAAATCAGTAGGAAATTATAGTATCAGGCGGATTGCATTAAGATTTTTAATGCACATAATAATTATGAATAATGTTTATTATAAATTCATTATTGCAAAAACAAAAAAAATTTGTGGCGTATATACACATGACTGACAGTATAACGAACTGTCAGTCATTATCTTTTATACATATCTATTTTGGGTATATAAATTATTATTATTGTTTCTGTAGCTATGGTTTCTTTATTACAAATAATCTAACGATTCGATAAATTTCCTAAACCAAAAAAAGTATGACAAAAATTATATCACGTATGTTCAGATCTGTTAACCGCAGTTTTGCATAATGGCGGCAAATATAAAAATTCGCTGGGGTATTGTACATTCCCGTAAGTGTTCTAAGTTAGATTCTTTTAAAGGGGAGCAATATTTACTTATTTTATTTACAAACTTGTCTTCGTAAATTTCTGTTATAAATCAACTAATTTCGAAAAATCTTTCTAATCATTGTAAAATCATTATATTTAACATGGAAAAATCTATAAAACGAGGTATCACATATCGTCTTATCGTATTCGATTTTTTAAAATTGGGGTTGCTGACACTTATGAGTTGAGAGTTGGAATATTAAAAGCCACGTCATATATTAACAATTTAAAAATAATTTTTTTTTTATTTTCTACATTTTTTAAAAAGATTTTCTTTATAGAATTTATCTGATACTTTTGAGAAGCACTGTGTACAACAACTTATTAATTGAGAAATCGAAATTTTTTGGTTTGTTGCTTTTTTTGGTAACATAGACAACTTGATAGTGGCATTCTATACTTTTTAAATGTGTAAATGCTGTAAAATCTTTTTTGCTAAGTTACTTTAACTGCTCTATCATTTTTAAGGCATCAGTATAAGACGTTATTGAACGAGTTGCATCACCTTCTTCGTCGCTTTCTGAAATGTGTGAACTATCATCTGCTATGTTATTTTTTTATTTATCCCATTTTCTTTCTACTCATTGAATTCTTCTTCAATTACTTTTTCATCTAAATTAATGAAGTAAACTAAAAAAAAAACTAATGCCTATTAGATTCTCCAATTTCATTAAATTTTTTTCAAAATTCTGGAATAGTTGACAGAGGTAAATAAATAATCTTGTGCATCATATTCCATTTCCATTGTTTGAATTGAAAATTTGGATTTTTTAAAACCTGGCTTTGCAAAGCAATTTTGGAAAATATTTCGAGTTACTTTTGCCGTCGACTTATTAATAAAATTTTCTAATTTTGATTTAAAAGTTTCTAATATATTAATTGATTTTGAAAGATTTGAAGTGGAAGAAGGTGTCATGCATCTTTGAAATGATGTGCTTTAAAATCATGTCTCGATAAAAAAAATTCTGAAAAAACTTCTGAATTATTCTCTGGTTCATAAGCTGACCGACAAATGTAGTGTCACGAAGTAGGTAAATTATTTTAGCACTTTGAAAGCTTAAATCTTTGCGATGTTTATTTTCCATCTTTCGACCTGTGAAGAGTCAACCGTTTGGTCAACCGACCCGTTCGAAATTGTATCATTTTATTGCGTTTTTAATACGTATTAGTTTATTTGTGAAATTATTATCAATGTTGTGTTATGGTTCCTTCCTGTCAAATTTTTGAGACGTTTAAGTAATAGTTCCTGCCGGTTAAGGTTCGCTTCGCAACCGAATTAATCGACCGGTACGCGTTAGTTAACGTACGAAATACTCGTAATGAAATGATTTTCTAAGTAGTGTTTTAAGCCTCAAAGTTAGGCTGCTGCTTTAGTGTTTATGGTTTGTGCCACTAAATAGGCAACCTATTTTAACCCGTTTAAGAGGGATTCATTTTCACTACGATGAATCATTAATCAGCTGTAATTATTTGTTTGGCCTTCGAAAGCCCTGTAGAGGGGATCTTTTAATTGTCTTGTTAATCATCTTTCTGGTTCACAACATCGCTTCCAGCTCTAGGAAACTACCACCACCACATCGAAAATCTACTCTACCTCCAGAAATCGCAAGTAGAACTTTGCATTTTCTTTTATTATTCACTGGTTTAAATATTTTAAATTTATACACGGTGACCAAAAATTGACACCTTATCTATTGTTACCTGCATAAAATTCATAACTTTTATTCTCATCATTGCCTCATTGGCTTCATTGTAATTTTATTTATTTCATATATTACTTAATTATTTTCATTATCACTTGTATTTTTCCTGGTTAACTTACCTGCTCACTCGACATCGTGAGGGTTCTGGATTTTTTCCACAAATTCCACTGGCGCCCATAAAATTCACGGTAATCCCAGTCGGTGATTGTAACCTGACATTCAGGAGCGCACCAGGGTTTAAATATAAGTTGATTCTTTTGGGTACACATAATTTTATTAGAGTAAGTTTATTATTGTTTGGAACTCAATATATTTTGTTTCACTTTAATCTTATAGAAATGTGAATAGAAATTTGTGTTTTCCAAACTTAATGTTTTAAATACACTATTACTAAAACACATAAATTAATATTTTCTATTTTGGTCAAATAGCGGGTTTATAAACTTTGCCTATTACTAAAAGTATGTATTATTGCATAATAAAAAAGATTATTATGCAATTCTATATCAATTCTTGCCCGGTGTGGGAGTTTCGTTTCCCCTCATGAGAGCGTTTTAATCCTTCCGGAAACAAACTGTGGATACTGTACGCGTTTGTGTCCGTACGATGAAACGTCCGCTTATGAGAACGTAATTTGCATGTAAATAGTTACAAGAAAATTTGATTCCAAAAAAAAACTTCCGGTTGCAGGAGATGTCCGCTTATAGGAGTTGACCGTAAACGGGGGTTTTACTATATTAATTGCACAATACATTGTGTTACAAACTAAAAATATAAAGTTGCTTACTTGCGAATATGGCAGAACAATAATTGACATTCTACACTGATATCTGGTCATTTTTTGACATGGCAAACCGGCTTTGAATCTCTTTGGCAATATATACAATTTCAGCAGCCATACAATGCACAAATTGTCCCCAATTAAACCTGTCCAATATTATAACGCATATTTAATAAATGTTTGCTAAAATCCAGATGTACAACAAACACAATTACATATACAACTTAATACAAAACAGTAAAAATTGTCTATGCCTATAAAAATTTATACCAAGCAGCTAAAATAAATTCAATACTTACAGCAAATGTTACTGTTTCTCTGGTAAAGTTAATTATTTGTCAATAATTAATACTTGAGCTTTGTGTTCCACTTTCAGGGCTCCAACTACACCAAAACGGTGTTTATGTTTACCTTAAGACAATATGCACTTATTCTGTGTAAACCAGTGCAGTTTGTTATCCCGGATTAAATCGTCGGTGTATAAATTTGACAAATGATGACAATTCATGATAATATATCAAATCATTAAAATTTTGAACATTCTTACCTTGTTGTAAATTCTTATTACAGTCCTCCATATTTCCAAAAATTTAAATAAGTCTCCTGTTCGTTCAATGAAACGAACTTGTAAATTGATTTAATATGAACTCATCAAATATTCAGCAACTACAGGTAGGGTTGGTACTATCAAATATAATCGATATCAAGGTGCGCGATACCTATACTATTAATTCTAGAACCCGATACTCTCCGCCGGTACCTTGAGTAAAGTAGTAGTCATAAACTCTAAGTATCGACTACGAGTACTTTCTTGTTAATTTTATTAAAATTATTTGAATGGGATGTGATCCGTATTATAATAATACAAAATGCTTTTTTGAACACCAACGAATATTTTTATAATCTTTATGATTCAATAAGTGTTACATGCTTTAAATTAAAAGTCATAACTAATAATCATGTTGTATTTGATTTAACTACTCGTTAATCAAATGTTGGGCTTAATCCCATACTACGTTACGCGTTACGTAGAAAATTTTGCATTTCATTAAATACCTATTATGTTGTTTCCTTTATTATTTAATATTATCATTAATAATCACTGATTTTGTCCTGAATTTGTCATGATTTTTCTTTACGAAATAAATAAAATGACATAAATAACTAGTAACGATACTTTTAATTCAATATTTGATTAGTATCGATACCTTAACATCACTATACTAACAAAGACTTGATATCGATACCGATCGTCGATACTCCGAACCCTAACTACAGGATGTAGTTTTCAGAAGAGCACTTTAGACAGTTTACAAAGCGCAACAACTGGATACATAACCAGTTGCTAAATTATTTATAAATGAATTTTTTTCAGCTGAAATAAAATTCTAGTTTAGTTTAACTTTGCAAATTTCAGAATTAAACATTGAATTTGTTCTGTAATTTATGGATTGTTGGATTCTAATCTTGGAAGTACTGTTATGAGAATAACAGTAGTTTAATTTAACTTCTGTTAAATTCTGTCTCCAAAATTTTAATTTCTATTTCATATTTATTTTTTTTCGTTCTTGATCTCCCATCATTTTCTTTTGAAGATCTAGTAACACATTTTTTTTTTCGAGCCATACTGTTTTTTTTTCCTATGTTTTATTTCGACCTCGACTTTGTCTGGCGAAATTATTTGCGTATTGTTAAATCTAAAACCCAATGCATAAAGATTAACCTAAATACAGTTGGTTAAATACCTCTCGATTTGATGGTGGTGGATTTGCTTCATCCGCTGGAACAATTTTAAAAAGTTTGATATAATTGACGGAGTTGCTCCGTGCAATTGTAAACGTTACTAAAGAGATATAAAGTTGTTTTTTCCATACCGAATTATGTGCAGTATTACAGCAACCAATTATTATTCAGTAATATTTACATGTAAACAACTTTATATTTTGAGTTTGACACAATGAATTGTATAATTAGTATTCGCATTTTTATTTCATCGATCTCTTCTCGATCCCCTTTTCCCTCTACTTGTGAAAAAGCGTACTACGTAAAATACATAGTCGTGCAAATTATTGTAATTACCCCCATTTTTTTATTAAGCACTAATAAATTGTAATCTAATTTTCTTATGTAGCTTCTTAATGCATGTCTGCCTGATAAGCACTAGAATTTTCTATTGCTTTTTAGTTATTTCATTTAATGCTCCACTACATAAAACCGAAGGTAAACGAATGCAAAAATAGCTTTATTAGCATTTTGAAATAATGTTTAACTTACACAATGAAAAGTTTAATTTTTGAAAATTAAAGTTCAGAAGTTTCTTTTCTGATGAATCTAATTAGCAAAATGGAATCGTTATCAGTTCCGAATACATTTAGTACCGTTAATCAATTACGGAAATAAAGAATAATTTAATTTAAAAAAAAGCTTTTTGGACTATGTATTTTCTATTTGAATTCGTAAATTACTGAATAGTTTGGAATTATTATTTTTTAAGATTCCTTCTAAAAATGATATGAATGTTTCAATTGCTAATAGACTTTAATTTATATTGTGTAATATAGTTTATTTATAATCAAATTTAAAAGTGAAAAAGGGAGTGACACATGCAACAATAGTTGTAACCGAGGGGTTAGATGGTATTTGTATTATCTTGATTTTTTTCTTCAAATTTTTCCATTTGTCTAACAAGCCTGTTACATTTGTGGATTAGGATATGCTGAGCTGAAAAAATAATTACACAATTAACTATTTGATCGTTTACCTTTGTATTATGTCTTTTTGTTTAATTATTTTAGTAATAAATTTCTCTGCAGAATATTTACCTTCATTATGAGGGATTTCCATACAGCGACTTTTCGTGGCCATTCTCCCATTAAGCACATTTTATGTATCAGTATTTTACTGTTTTAGATAATAATTAATAAAATTTGATTGTCGCTCACGAACTTCAATGGAGTGTCAATGTTCATAAAAGTAAAATATTGATACATAGAATGTGCTTAATGGGAAAATGGCCACGAAAAAGTCGGTGGTTCTATCTAATCATTGTCGGTTTAACAGTGGTTTAGTTTCTTGTTACTCGCTGTTATTTCTTCAATTTTTAAGTGCTCCCTCCAGGTTGATTATTTCTGTATTTCACCATATTATTTCTGATTATTTATTTTTTCATAAATTTGTTTTACTTGTTGCCCTTTGTGTTCTCTAAATGTACTTCACCAATTAATAACGACAATTTTGATTAACGTTCACTCCTCGGAGCTTCATATGGATATCAAATCACTTGATATCCACCAGTGCGGATAGTCGAATACGCCATAAGAATTTAACCAGGAAGTTACTCACTTAACTGAACTTAACTTACTGTCTTTGTACGTATCGTAAAAGGTTTCTCTTCACAGTTCACATTTCACTGATACATCTAAAGTAGTTTTTGGTTGTTTCGCGTTTTTCGGTGATTCGTATCGCATTTTAACTAATTTTTAATGCATTTGACACGTTCTAAACACAATTACACAATGTATAAAATACATATGCTTATAAATTAGCATATAATGCTAATTTAACTACTTGGTGAATAATAGAATAATAATACTTGGAATTATGGGGGTGTTCAGTTTTTCTTACTATAAATAAATAAGTTATTGGTATTATTTTTATATAGGTTTTATGAAACTTATATTTGATAAATGTTTGCTAGGATAAAATTAAATGAAAGAATATATTAATAGTAGATTACAAGGCGAACGGGGAAGCTTGCCATTACAATCGAGAAATTGTAATGACTAATGTCGAGGCTGGAATGGTAAGCTGACACCGCGAGGCTTGTATACTATATTAGGAAATATTCAATTTTTTAAATTGAACTTTCTCCACTTTCAGGATTAAATAGAAAGGCATAATGAGACACTTAATTGCAAACATTTTGTTTGTAGTAAGAAAATATCTAGTGTCGAACTTTTCAGACAAGCGATATAATAACTGATCATTCTGTACTTGAACCTGTACTATATTTAACATGTCTTTTTTAGTTCAAGATTTACGGATAGTAAAAAATATGAAGAGGATTTTCTTAAATGTTTTCAATTATCCACTCCACGGCAGGGTGAAATATGTAATGCGTGCGTGTTATTAGTTAAGAGATGGAAAAAACTTCCAGTTGGATCGGACAGGAATTGGAGACATGTAAGTTATCTATCAGTCATCAGCATTCTCGATACTGATTTTGTAATTGTAATTGTTTAACTTTTTTCATCTAAATTGAATGCTCGACTAAACACTAATACAAAAAGAATAACAATTAGAAATATGGCAATATATAGGGAATAATGACAAATTTCGGCCATAGAAATTCATCAAAGTTTTAGCGTAGGAATTCTAGATTTAGAGGATTTTGTTTATCTCAAGGTAACAATTTTGGATGTTTGTCTTAATAAAGTTTAATTAAATAAAAGAACAAAATAATTGTTCATTTACTTACATATAATCTGTAAAAATATGCTAAAAATATGAGTCCGTCTTGAAGAAATATAAGGGAACAATTAAAAGGCAATTCAATCTGAATTCAACTCTCACAATCTGACCAAAAACAAAAAAAAATCAGAATTAGCAAAAAAGCAATGTAATAAATAAATTAGTACAATTTAATAACAATTAAAGCCCTTACTTCGTGGGCTTTATCACGAAGAAGGATTCGTCTATAATTGCAGTCATATATGTCATATAGTTATAATAATACATGAACGTTTTGAACTTCTACTTTATAAACAAAGATAAATATTTTTTTATCAAAATTTATTTTCTCAAAATCATCCATCTCTGATTTCGATCTCAAATCGTCCAGCTTCCAATATTTTGCATACATTTCAAGGCAACTCACATCGTAATTTTTCTTATAGACCCAAGTCGTAATTAAGAAACTACAATTACTTAAAATAAATTTACTCAATATTTTTACCCTTCATTAGCTGATGGGACTTAGAAACTTTAATATAATCTAAGCAATTCCATTTTATTGCTACCGATATTTTTTGTACTGTAAAATGTATGTGAATTGTTGCGAGACGATTTGATTCTTTTGGAAAATTCCAATTGAAGTATATGATAATTTCCCATAACACTTATTAACAATACATTTTCTTACCTTGTACAATCAGTATGCATCAAAACATGCAAATTTTCATTTATTATTCAATAAAATCGCTTAAAACATTGTTCAACAATTTTAAACAGAATACCGGACTTGTTCGTAGTAGGTTATAACTTCTCTATTCATAAGTAGACATGTTCATAGTTTGAATTAAAAAATACTTTTTTCAGCAAATATGGATTAAGCAACTAAAGGTGTAAAAAAATTTTTCGTAAATTATTAGCTCGAGCTATACTTAACATTTTAAACCGTCTATTTTTCTTTTACTAATCAAAAAACATCAAAGTCTTGAAAATAAATCTATAGCCGGGAAATTTAAAAAACTTCGGTGAAGTCAACTGTGATTATTATTAAACGAGTGATGAAAATAGCATTTTCTGCAATCGAGAGAATAGTTCATGTTCTCTCGTTAATGTTAAAAAAGTGTGTAGTAAAATAAGTGTGTAAAGGCCAAAATTAAATTTCATAGACTTTGCCAACTTGATATAAAAGTTCAATTGTATTGACTATTGAGTGTCATACCTTTATCGATAATACTAATTATTTTGTTAAATTTATTGTTGTATTTTACATGTTATTATTTCACTTAAAATTTAATTTTATTTAATAATTACAAAAAGTAGAAAAACTTTACATTAATTAGAATGCAGTGACCATTGATCGTATGTATTTGCAGTTGCTGAGAATTGTTAGGCAACTAGAAATTATATACATAATTAAACATTTATGAAAATTTTGAAAATTGAAGAAATATTTACTATTTAATGATATGTGGTGAATCATCTTCTATTTTTTTGTATTTACAATGTGTATTTCAATTATTTTTTTACTTGATACAAATAATTAAAAATGTTTATATTTAATACAATCAGTTTCGGTTTTAAAATCTAGGAAGGTGCTGTCCAGCGGCTTCGTTGATTAATGTGAAATCCTAAATTCTTTTAAATGTTTAATTTTTGCTTTTAAAAAAGAGAAATATTCATAATTTGGTGCTAAATCATGTTGTCCTATTATTCTTTTAATAATTCATTATAATTTTAAATATGTAAGTGCATCTATTTGATTTACTAATGATTTACTTTCGTCACAAGTGGCGATAAAAAATAACATTTTTTTTCTCCAATGTGCAATTATTATTTTACACCCGTTCGCATTCATCAGACTAGAACGTTACAGTATTTTAAAAATATAGGTATATTGAGTATTGACCATGAATTAACTACTGTGATTAATAATCGTAACGTAATCGCCAATTATTTAACAAAAAAGCCGGAATCGGCATCGTAATCGTAAAACAATAATCGTTGCATCCCTATTAAAAAGAAGAAAAATTTATGAACTATAATTCGAATTGACAATTTTGAAAATTATGACTATATTTCCACGTATCAGGTATTTTTGAACCAGCCTAAAATTTTTAATTATTAAAATTTAAGTGATTTAAAATTAAATAGGTTTCAAAATTTGCAATTATGTTAACGCAAGTATAGTTGATATTTTTTTGAATTTAGTAATCTCTAATATTTCCAGCAAATCTAGTTTTATATTTTTTTTACATTGATGTAACAAATGTACATCATCAAGAATAGAAAATGTATGATTGTTCGTAAAAATATGATGAGCAAAGATCGTACTATTATCTAACGATAAATTTTGATTAACAATTTTTTTATATTTGTTAATATAATATTGATGTTCTTTCAATCTTTTTTCAATTTTTCTGCCAGTTTGCCCTACATAAATAGTCATACAATCGTGGCATTTTAAACTATGTACTCCAGATTTAGATAAAAAATGTATGTTGCCTTTGGTTTTTATCCAATTTTTAGCTAAAGTGTTCTCTGTTTTGAAATTTATTCGAAAATCATAATGTTCAAATATTCTCTTAATTTTATAAAAAATTTAGTCAAAAAATGGGTCTTTGAGTAAAAATGGAACTTGGATTTAAATTTCAACTGTGATTATTTATATATTTATTAAAAAATATTGAAAATTATATATAGGCCCTTAGGGTCTAGTTACTCAGCTTCGTAAACATAACTTTAATCGTCAACTTAATTCGTAGTCGTAAGACTCGTAATAAAATACAATAACGATTATACAATTTTTCAATTCTTAATAGTTAAGGAATAAAAAATGACATTGACATTCTTTATCTTTTGTATTTTAATTTTTTATAAAATTCTGCTATTGGTCAATTTATTTTTTTGTGTATAGATCTGACAAACCGGCAACAGTTGGTCTAAAAATATATTACAGTTCTAATTTCAGTGTAACTGTGGCAAAAAAAAATTCAGGAAATGTCATTTGCCGTATTGAAACGCATGCGTATAAATCACGTTTTCTTATTTCCTATTTTGTACAAATTAAAAATCCGAAGGTCGCTAAAATTACGAATTAAGAAATAAAAAGTTGTGTAAGTGCTTCTATTAGAAATCATGCTTTGAAATTTAATTTTAAGAAATAAAATTAAAAATAAGTTTATGTTATGTGTTTACGAAGTTGTATAACTAGACCCTACCAATGTAATATTCATTTTCAAACTATATAGACCTAAATTCTCATGGTTGAGATGATTTAAACCAATTGATTAAAGTCAGCGATTTTAATCGAGTGAATGAGAATAAAAACATGATTAAAATAAAAAAAATTAAATCAAAATAAAAAACATATTTATTTTTAAAATTTAACATTTAAAACAAAATATTGTTATTTTTTCACAATATTTAAGAGCTAAAATACTCTCCACCACTGCGCACCACTTACATTTTTTGTGATTTCATCAGAAAATGGATCAGATTTTGCCTTTAACTTAATTATGATTGGCAATAACCCAGCCCCAGAATAATACTGGGAAACAATGTCGAGATACTACGTCGAGATATACGCTAATACTGAAAACGTTTTTTTATTGTAACATCCAATAGATAGGTCAAAAAATGGAAGGGAGTTAGTGCTTGGTCTTATCCTTTTTTAACTAATTGATATTGATGTAAGCTTCTATTGTCTTCAAAAATGTTCATTAAATTTTTCCACGTTCAGACTGCTTTGGATAGGCATGCTGCTTTTTGCTGCAGTGTATCAAGTGCTATAGGAACCAGTTTAAGTACATTTAAAAAATGCTCAGCTTTCTTTTTAATATCGAGATATAATATATATTTTTTAAAATTTCTAAATCAATTTCATCTTTGTTCCTCACCTATGGATAATAAGTTCGGCGATTCATTAATAAAAATATGAAGACAATTTGAAATGGCACTTCATCGAACGTCATGAGGTAATAACCATTTCTTCCCTCCTTTTTGCCTTGTACCAAGCATTTGGCAAATGGGTGTTTCGGAAGCATTTTATAATTTGAATTATGTGGTCTTTTACGTTGGAGACTTCTAAATTTTTGGAGAGTAGATTAAGCAGATGAGCTGAACAACCTGTTGTACGTAATTATAGGATAATTTAACGATTCTTTATTTTTTTTCTTCATGCTGATCATGTTAGTCGCATTATCAGTCACAAAACTAGTAACTTTACAGTTATATTCGTTTTCACATTAACTTATTGTATCAATAAACTTTGAATTGCTTAGTGGAACTGGAACTACTTTCCAGAATAAAACATTTTTCATCTTTAGTCGTTATAGCGACACCACATGTTATGGCTTGATTGTGTACATTGGACCCAAACTGCCGAGCAAAAATGTAGTATTTATATATGACCTCGGTTTTCGAAATGTATTGTGACCTTTTAGTAAATTTATTACCCGTGAATCTGTACCTGTTATCAAAACAGTAATAAAATATAATTTACGACATTACGGCTACCTATTAGGATAAGATGTGTTATATTTTACACACCACTTCATTTTTATTTACTTTTTTTTGGGATTTTCTCTTGTTTTCTACTTACTCAACAGCTGTTTCGATTTTTCAAAATATTTTTAGAGTATTTTCTATTTTTCACGCTTTTGTGATTTTTTGTAATATAGGTCAAAGAAAGAATAGAACATTAAAAAAAAAAAAAGTTATATGTATATATATATACTATATATACTATCCAATAAAATAAATAATATATGACTTAATTTTTATTTACATTTTAATTTCGCTGAGTGCTTACAATGAATACTACTGCAATAGTTTAAGTATAATATTATATTTTTGCAAAAATAATTCAAATTGATTTATATATATAATGCCGATCAAAATAAGTCATTGCAATAATTGTGTCTGGAGAAATGGGAATTTTTTTAGCATTTGCAGTGCATAATTACATTAGTACTACGTAACGTACTTTTGTTAACTTTATCTATGATATTTCGAATCGGAAAGGTTATATTACACGCACAGTTTTGTCCAGATAATTTAGTTAGCTAGTAAATTCCGTTAAAATATGTTTCAACTGATCAGCATCGAATTGTGATTGAATTTTTTACCTCTTACCATCATGCGCCAACACTACTTTATTTCCTCTGCTCATCGATAATCTAATGATTCTTGACTAAATAAAATCTTAAATTATTCATTTTATTATATTTTATTGACAAAGTGAAACATTGAAGTCTAACATCATCTTAAATTTGATATTTTCTGAGTTCTTAAATATATAATTATATATTTAATATATATAATATGTAATAAATTATAATATTTATATTCAATAAAATATAAATAATATACACAGTTTTCACGTTTCCATTTCCTGGTTTTCTTCAATTAATTTAATCATTTTTTAATTGTTTAACTTTTTCGACTGGTGTACAAGCAGATTTTGAGTTTGATTCTGAATTATCATCACACAAGTTTTTCAGAAGTAGTTCAAATCTCACTTCTTTCAGTTTCAAAACTTCACTCTTGAGCTTTTCAATCTTCTATGACGAAGTCGATACCATTTCAATGAGATCCCAAAAAGTGTTTAATAAAGGCCACTTTCAATACCATAATTGAGACATGTTACCAGTTAGTAAATCAATCTGGTCAGTGACATAAAAGTCTTTAAGGTGTTGTAACAAATGAACGCTTTTCAATTTTCTTGAATCAATTCGACACTCTGCTTCATGTCCCTTGTACAAAGTAGACTAACGAATTTATTAATATTGATTGTGCTTACCAATAAAATTGATTAATTTTATTTTTAGATAAAAAATAATAAAATTTGAGATTTACACATAATTAAATTTGAATAACTTCCCAAATGTCTTTGCAATATCACTACAAACGGTATTTTGTCGTATAAAATAATATACTCGTCAGTCATAGCCTTCTTAAATTCAGTTTCAATTGAAATCTTCCGCACGGTCTTACTTTTTCGCTGAATTAGCTTACTTTTTGTTGAAATGAAGGCAACTAGAAATTTATTGAAAAATACGTTAAAATGGTAATTTTTAGTATAAACCTTAGCAAATGGAACTTAATTGCTAGCAAAGATTACAATAATGTACTCGTATCTAACACAAGTCAGTCGAGTAGAGACTAACCAATTTTTAGAGTATAGCACCCAAAATCACTTGTAATTTTTATAACGTAAAAATACCACCAAACTAAACCAAACTTTGAAATATTTTATTTTTTTGACCTTATTTTGTTTATTCATGGATTTATTATCAGGAAGTTCGGTCTACAATGAACACTCCGATGTTATAATGTTAGATTTTCTTTATTAAATTAGTTGATTCTTCAATATTTCGCCACAATTTGTGGCTTCATCAGGAAGAATTTAATGTTAATTACTTCTTTTATGCACATACAGATGCATGCCTGCATCTGGCACTAAACAAGTCAGCCTTGATTGTTCTTTTATAATTTGATTTTTTGAAAATTGCATTGTCTTGAGTGTTGATTTTAATAAGTGATTTGGCTCAGCACGTCTTAAATGCCTAGATCGACGAATGTCAGTGCGCTAAAGATCAATGAATAGCAACTTCCTCCTGATGAAGCCACAAAAAGTAGGCGATGTAATAATACAATAAACTAAAAAATAAAAGTAACTGAGTGTTTCATTCAGACCGAAATTCCCAACAATAAGTTCAAAATTAAATTTAATAAAGTCGATAAACTACAATACGAAATTATTAATTAATTCCGGTAAAACCAGTTTGGCATTCTTTGGACCATCAACTACATCAAACTTTACACAGCACCTATACTGGTACAAAATTTTATTGGCTGTTGAAAGTAGTATTTGTTAATTCCATCTTGACAATCTGACAATTCAACATTTGCGTTTCTGTAAAATGCCAGGATTTTTACCAAGTAAAAGCATTCTGTATAAAGCATTTACCTACGAATGATTGCCATGGAATTCACCATTTGCTCGAAACTGGAAAATAGAAAAGATTATTATTTATAACGAATTTCCGTTTTACATTGTAATGATAGTTATAATTTTTAGTTTACCAGAGCAAAGCATTTTCAAAGCAATATTAAGACTTAATCTCAATACTTAAACTTTATACATTTCGTGTTTATGTAATGTAATCAATTTGTTGGTGGTAGAATTTAAATTATAAATTCTTTCTGAAATGTTTACATGGCATTTTTCTGGCGACACCTCATAGTTGAAAATGTGCTTTCGAAACACTTATCGCCAGTGGCTGAAAAGCGGATTATGGATAATCTATCGATAATCATAGTTGTTATGAATGAAATACATTAAAAATAACATATCAAATATTTTATCCTAGCAACAGGGATAATTCGCGTTTCTGCAACCGACGGTTAGTAATTTATTTTGTTCCATCCAATTCTTTCGGTTAAGCTGTTTTATTGGAATTTCAGCTATAGGGTTGTGCACGTTAAGCAAATCGAATCAGCTTGGAATCTACTAGAAACAGTTATATCTTCTTTTAGTTATTTTGTCTATTTATACCTATAATATGTATTAATACACTAATAATCGATTTATATCTATTATTATATCTGTTTATATCTTCTTAAAACACTTGCCGTAGTATTTGATATCTAGTAACCTAGTAGTAAATCATACATCTTGTCGTTGAACTCCTTGAGCAGGACTTAATTATGGAACGAACATACTTCTGGAATACATGAGTTTCTGTACAATGTCAAGATATTTATTAAGTAAAATCATTCCCATGCTGTATAAAGCATTTAACTGCGAATGATGGCCATGGAATTCACCATTTGCTCAAAACTGGAAAATAGAAAAGATTATTATTTATAACGAATTTCCCTTTTACAATGTAATGATAGTCATAATTTTTAGTTTACCAGAGAGGCAATATGAACTTCATCGAGATATATCATATAGTATATTTCTTATTTATAAAATCTTTCTGACTACATATAGTTAAAAATATACTTTCCACAAACTCTAGTAATCCAATTTCTACCAAAATCTTTTGATAAATCTGTCTATTGCAATTTTTGTAGCTTGTTTAGTTGAAACAACTGAATATCTTTTTAAAACACTTGCAATCATACATCTTGTCGTTGAACTCCTTGAGCAGGGTTTATAGAACGAACATACTTTCACCGTACATAGCTTTCTGTAATTTATTAATTAGGTATATTTAAACCTATTAATAATAACTTCATACTCGTATACGTACCTATCGTAATATGTGCTGAACAATGTTAATGAAAATTAAAAAATCAATTTAAGAAACGTTCTTTCCCAAAAACTAAATTTTGAATGTGACACATAGGCAAGTATAGATTATGATACTAAGACCAGTCTTAGGCCGAAGTTACCCAGATTCGTAAACTTCATGCATAAACATAGCCGTAATTTTAGCACGTAAATTTTTTCACATTTGTTTTGTGTTATTTTTTTTCATTTACACATACTTACTTTTTTATTCATTAACATATAGAAATATGTAGAGATAAAACAAACCGAACCAAACTGATAATGCATTAATTTCAAGAATATGTTTATAATTTGATCAAATTGGTAAATCTGAAATGATTGAAAAATGATGAAGGGGTTGCAACATATGATTTTTGCGCAAGTCTTGTAATAGTAGTGTAGTTAAGGCACAACTTTTTTTGGTAAATTTTTCTTTACCAAAGTACTAATATTAATAAAATACCTGTTGCTGTTTTATATATATGATGTATAAATTGTGTATTTATTAATTATGATTCTCAGAAGAATATTTGTTTTCACTTATATAAATTTTCACCCATCGGTAACTTGATATGCGTGCGCAAATCTTGTACTTTACACGTAATAGGAAATGGGTCTATTATTCAATTTTTGATATATGCGATCATGTGCTTTAAAAAAATACTAGGAATTGCCCACTTATCTAGGACCGACTTTGTTCAAAAAAATAAGCACCAAAGAAACTAGTTATTTTTTTTCTCTGGTAATAACGGAAATCGTTATCGGTAATAAAGTTAAAGGCTCATTTGAGAACTGCGCATGCGCATAATAACGACAAACATTACAAAATGACGAAATTGTAGGCATAAAAACTTATAGCATAATTTTATTTTTATTTACATTTTCAATTTTTTGAATTCTTATAATTAATACTATACTATAATAGTTGATATTTAATATTATAATTTTGCTGAGGAGTATACTAAATGTAACGTTGATTTATCTAGACAAAAGGCTCTTGACTATCAGTAACTTTTAGATTCATGAGGCACGTTAATGAGGATATACGACATTCATTTTTGTGCTCTGGATCCATCCATAGAGTCAAAAAATTGCTGTAAATTGATGCTGGATGTGATGAATAATACATTAAATCGATAAAAAGCCTAGCAAGAATTATGCCTGTACCTTTTAGATATCTGGAGCTCAATTTTTGAGGCTGTGAAAATATTTCACGGGCGAGAATATGACGCCCGTTAAATTATAATTATGACATTATATCTAAGATAAAATGTCAAGTTTTTTTAAACAAAAGAGAATTTTTGCTATTATTAAACTTTTTACACATTTTATGCAGGGTTTGTACGCCAACAATTTCGGGCTTTTGATGGGTAAACGTGTGTTTAACATGAATGTTAAATATTTTGTATTTCATATTTATAATATATATATATATATTTTACGATAAAATATAAGCAAATCATTCAAATATTCTACCTTCAATTGTTGTCAAATTGAAAATTAATTTAATCATAGCTAGACAAAAGTTTCTAACTTTAGTCTAACTAACTCGTTTTCATGTGAACACAACTTCAGCGATTCTGATATACTAATACTATAAAATAATTTATTTACATCAATGGCGCGAAATCAAAATCTCACACTTTTTCAAAATTCTCCACCACAATTTAGTGGAGAAATGAATCTCACACCTTGTTGCCAAATTTGTAGTGAGAATTTTTCACCTCTGAGATTCAAGAATTGAGCTCCTGGAGAAATTGAGATTTTCTTTTAGCATTTGCATTGCATTATTGCAATAGTACTTTTATAGGTTTATCTATGATACTTGGAATAGGGAAGGGCATAATGCTTTCGGTTTTTGTCCGGGTAGTTTAGTTTAAAATCTAAAATTAATTATATTACAAAAGTAAACAGTTTATAAATTACTGTCTGTAATTTTAATGACAAACGCAGTTTCAGTTAAATTAACTATTAATGTTTAAACTCGCCTCAGGTTTTAGCAAATACATTTGAAATACATAATTAAAATATCTAAAATTGCTTAGCAGTTTATAAATTATTCAGTTCAACCTGGATAATATGAATAGCAACATTTTTCGTACTCTAAAATAGACTATACTTTAGCTAGTCTGTAGAGTAACCATGACTTAAATTAAATCAACGAATTATGAATAATTAAAATGCAAATATCAAACTGAAATGTAGCAGAAATGGTAATTTGAAACAACCTATTTATAGCTAATATTAATCAACTAAAATAAAATAGTGAAATCTCTCTTGATCGGGCACTAACGGAACCATTCGAACTTGTCCGGCTAAGAGACATCTAGATTTTGAGTTATCGGGAAAAGACACAAAAATATATTAATTATGTAATTTTTTATTAGAATCAATACAATACATACAGTAAATATTCTTTCATAATAGAAATCAAGCTACAGATTTATTTTAAATATAAAAAATCTGTAATATTAGTTTGTCGAATAGATTAGTTATTTTGTTGTTCGTAAAATTCTTTTACAGATTGTTCGTTGTCTGCTCTTTAGATTTTAAGTATGTACGCAAAACGTGTAACGAATGTTCCACCATTTCATTAGAAGGCGGATCATCACACGTGTCTTCTTGTTCGTCGCTGTCATTCATTTCTACTTCTGATGAAACTATGTATATTTTTCATCAATAGATAAAGTTATCAACGTTTGTTTTAATGACATAATTACAATAAAAATAAACCTACTAATAACAATTTATCCAACACAACACATTTTCACATACTATAATACAAGCGTACTGTACTACCACAAGTTATGTCTATGTATACTACTAAACTTTCTCAACAAATTTTCCTATTCAATATTATAAATTTACACATAGTAATATAATTACTATCTGCTAATATTACAGCACATTGTACAAATTATTGTGTCCAAAAGTTGAAAATATTGATAGAAATTTGACCGATTAAAACTAGCGCCAAAAATCTTATTCGAGTTTTCGAAGTTCTAGTTGTCAAGAAAAAAATACATGTAAATTTCGTTGTAACCGCTATTGCTAACAAATGTTGTTCGAGCTATCGAAAATTCAGCTTATCGAAATTCGACTGTACTTGATATTATCTGGATAAGTGCATATATATACTATATAATCTGTACATATCCATGTATGGATCACACATTATGAATTAAAAAGGATTTGAAAAAATAAGCAAACAATTTAATTTGTGCACGGTATCACAAAACCGTGATTTTGTTTAAAATATTAATTATCAATTTTTGCTTGGATAGCATTTTTCTTAAACGTGGAAATTGCCAAACATAATTCCAGTTTGGCGATAATTTCTACTGCTTCATTACCTCCTTGATCTAAAACAAATGTTTTTAAAATTCTATCCATTTTTCTAATATCTTTATTAGATAATTTATTTTTTGCCTCAGAATCTTCTGAGATTGTATCTACTTGAATAGTATTTTCTGCAAAAGCATTCGGTATTGTACAAAATTCGACATTCTCTATATATAAATTATTATCTATGCTTAAATATTGTTTCGCCCAATTTCCAGAACTTCTTTCTTTTCATAAATTTCTGCAAAACTACTAAGGGGCATATTATTCTCTAAATTTGATTCTTCCTCTGAAAGTATTCTCCTTCAGTATCAAGAAAACGAAATCCAGCTTCATGAAAGCAATTTTTTATGGTAATATTTGACACTTGATTCCACACATTCTAAAAAAAATAAATAGCATTCAAGACATTAATTTTCTCAATTAAATCATGAATTGAACCACTAGTTTCCATATTAATTATTAAATGTTTTAGCAATATGGTTCTATAATGAACTTTAAAATTTTGTATTACACGTTGGTTAAGAGGGCTGACAAACAGAAATACAATTGGGTGGTAAGAAAATTACTTTGATATTTTTCACAATTATGTCTTTTTGGATGGGAACATGCATTATCAAGACATAATAAAACTTTTCTTCGCTGGACGCTCATTTCTCTATCGAAGCTATTCAATTCATCATTATCTCTAGTGTTATCCAAGATTTCCTATTGGCTTTCCAGGTCTCAGGCAATTTATGTAATTGAAATTTTTAAATGCTCTTGGTTTGATTGATTTACTAATTATGAGGACTTTGTTTCCAACCATATTCACACAGTGGAAAATGTGAAACATTATGAAAAATTATAATTTTTTTTTGGACAGTCTACCATCCTCACATCTCTCATTTTTGAGAGTTAGTGTTTTATTAGGAAAAGCTGTAAAAAAAGCTTGTCTCATCTGCATTGTAGATGTCTCTTGTGGTGCGTATTTTTTAAATAAATCTGGAATTTATGGCAATTTGTTGAAATGAGGACAGATCTGCAGAATTGATAGAAGCAGCTTCTTCAGATATTATTTTGTAGCTTATATTGGGTAGAATTTTAAAGTTCTAGAGCCAACCAGAAGATACCCGAAAATTTATATTGCCTAGTGGTTGTTCAATATTTTTCGCTTTTTTCCAAATAAAAGACCTGAAAAAGTACAAAAAATTTGATACAAACACAAGGACGACATGCATTTAAACATGGATTATGCATCGAATATCTTCTAAACGTTTTATCACATTTGATACCAAAAGATAAATTTATCTGGAAAAATTCTCGAAGCATTGCTCATAAAGTAGATGCATTTGCTGAACCCATGTCAATGTACATGGGTTCATTGACCAATATCAATTATATACTGGCAAAGCTAATGGGGTTGTTGAAACGCAATTAGGACCTAAAATTGTCACAGATTTGACTAGATCTTTAGTTGGATAGAATTACTTTGAATATTTCGATAATTATTTTAGGTCTATGCCGCTACTTAGCCAGCTAAAAAAAGAAAATATATGTGCTACAGGTACTATTAGAAAAAGTCGAAAAGGAATTCCAGTGGATTTCAAAGCCGATAAACAGTTGAAGCGTGGTGACTTTCATTGGCGATTAACTGACGATGGAATTTCTTGTGTAAAATGGATGGATAAGAGAATAGTCCTCTTAGCCTTTAATTGTGAAGTTCCATTTGAAACCGATTTTGTAACCAGAAAAAGAAAAAATGGAGAAACCGACAATATTTCTTGTCCTAAAATTGTAAAAAAGTATAATCAAAATATGGGATACGTGGACAAAGCGGATGATGAAGAAAACCTCCGAAATTAATAGGAAAAGTAGAACATGGTGGTCACGGATGTTCTGGCATTTTATTGATGTTAGAATAGTCAATGCGTTGATAATTTTCCAGCAGCGATCTACAGATTGCAGACGAATGTCTTTAAAATGATTTCAGTTAGCTGTAGTAGCAGGACTCTGGAGCTAGAACCGAAACAGTAACAAGAGGAAAAGCGAACTTTAAACAAATGTTTTAATAAGCATAAACCAATTATACCCATAAAGAAACGATTAGATCAATCTTCACATATGGCAGTTATAGGCATTGTGCTTTGTGTAGTACAAGTGTCACACAAAGGAGGTCGAAATGGGCACGTGATACTTGTGGTGACGCATAATGCTTATCTGATAAAAAATCTTGTTTTCAAAATTATCACAAAAAAAATTTAAATTTATTTCATGCTTTACTGCTTAGTGGTATATTCGACATACCACCTATTTTTTTAAGGCAGCCGTCCAATAAAAATTTTGAGAATCTTACAGGTTGTTGTATTCTTTACCTTCTATCAGAATGCTTGATATCAACCATGAAAAACCCCAATTTGTAAAGCCTGTCCGCAAAGGGTCAATTCATAAGGAGCTAATCTTTTTTTAACAGATTCTCACGAGTTATTGAAATTATCAATCAAATAGTCACATATCAATTTCCTGCAAATATATTATATTATGAGCATTTATACACATCGCAAACCAACAGAAGAAATAATTAAAAATCACATACAAAATTTACCTGAAATCTTTCTACTAGTCTCTTCGAAAGCACTTAGAATTCTTTCCATATCTATCCATTCCATAACCATTACATGGTTATTTTGATAACCATACAGTAGGAGCCTTTCGTAATTTCAACAAAGCCCACTCAAGAGCATCCTTTGTTTTTTATTATTCTTTGAATCATGTAATACGAACTATTCCAATGGGTCTATTCATCTTGAATTAGCTTGATGGGCTCGGTGTCTTCCACAGTCTGCTCCTTTTAAAATGTTTCCATTGCCAACGGGCTACTTTTGAGAAATGCTACAATGTCTTTGACTTTTCTTAAAATCACTTGAATTTGATTTAATTTATTTAATCTCAAATTGTCTTGCACTACCAGATTGAGGCTATGTGCATAATAACGCAAATGTTTTATATTTAGCAGACTACAGGCTTTTATCAAGTCAGCTGCGTTGTCAGTTATGATGCTCACAACTATGGAGATCTATAATAAGGAGTAGACTCAACCTAACAAAAGTCAAAATATTTGTGGGTCAGAAATATTTTTGTTTACCAGAGGGATTCGTGTCTTTTGCGATAATTGCAGGTGATTGTCAGATCAGTGACGGGCTTTGTTAGTGTTGCGTTTTCAAATTATTTTCATATTTTACATAAATTTTGATATTTAAAATAATCTATAGTATTCCAAAGAAACTATTAAATTATTGTTACTAAAAATTTCAAAACTAAATTCTATATAATAAATTAACAATTATTTTTATAATATACTTTTACTAAACTCTATAGCACACTACTGATCATAAAATCAATAAAATGGGGAAAAAAACCAAACTATGCCAATTTTTTAAATAACAATTGTATTATATTAAATATTCATTTTTACAATCACAGTTTTAATCCGCTGCCATAAAATCTATGATTTTCCTTAAAAATAAGAAAAATTGATTTTCTCATAGGAGCAATGTTAAAAACTGTTGTCTCAGTTGGTCGCAGGGCCGCCTGGCGGCAGCCCGTTTTTGTTTTTCTAGTATTCACTACTTTTTATAGCCCTCCATACTCACAACTTTGCTACTTATCTGCCATTCATCAAAAATATCCATTATAGTTGACGCTATATTTTCTGACGTATGATTTGTTTACTTACCATTGGGGTAAAGGCTTGGTGGATAAAACCCATGATTTAAAATGAAAATTTCCATCTGCATAGTGACATGTGACTGTTAGATATGTCCATGAATCAGTGGTTATTCCGACAAAGTCAACTTTATGTAATTCATTTTGCAATTTTTAGTAAGCCTCCAAATAAACATTTTTGAGTAGCTTTTCACCTAAAACATACGGACTTGTTAATTTATACCTTGGATCCAATAGTGTACTTAATTTCTTAAATCCTGTGTCATATACAACTGAAAAAGGTTGATAATCTAATATTATCATTTCTAAAATTGCATTGTCGAAATGTTTCTTTTCTTTGGGACGAAACATCATATTATATATCTGTAGAAATTAACAAAATTTATTCATTGAATTAATTAAAATATTTACTTCGTTTGAAGAAAGAGCTGGTCGATCGGTAACTAGATCTTGCAAATGAAGGCACTAGTACAATTATTAGGTGAACTAGCTCTGGTAAACTGGACCTCTGAATTTTCATTAATACTTCCGTTTATCAGATAATGGAACCTTTCTAGAAGATCTGTTAAATTACTTGTGTTTCCACCCGTTTTATATTCTTTTCCGTAAGTATTGCATTTTGCCAGTTTTCTATCACTGGATCTTTTAAAATACTTCCACGCAAGTGAATATTTTCTCCGTTTATTGCCTGTATCATCTGCACATTCTCACCTTCAACTTCGACCATACCAATTACGGAAGCAGATACTAAAAATTTTGTATATGCAATACCAATTATACATATATCAAATAAACATTAATAGATACATAAAGATATATTATAATTACATATATAGATGTATTGATCTATGTAATTTTACTTACCTATTTTATTATTTTTGCACTTTAAACAAGTGCAATCATTAGCTGCAAATAAAAAAAAATTTAATTCCAAAGAATTTACTTAATGTAGATATTTCCATAGTTACGTGAAGCTGTTTGGAGAATTTAATGCATCAATTTTTGGATCTGAATTATTGATCCTTCTTTTTTTGGTCCATACTCGTCTTTTTGATTTTTTAATTTTCAATAGTGCTGATGTTGATGGAGAAAGCAACGAAGATAGTAAATTAACAAAAAGAATTGCTAAAATAGAAATAATATTAGATTAAGTAATAATAATTTTTTGAAATAATACATGAAAATGTTTGCTTGCTCTCTTTGATATTTTTAGTTATATAAATTACAATAATAATTATGAACAATATAACGCGAAAACATAAAATAATATTTAGAGCTGAAAAATTCAGTTAATAAAAATGTTAAAAAAATCAAATTTCAAAAATAATTCATACAAAAAACAAAATTTTAAATTTGGCATTTCAATTTAACTGACAGTAATTATTTGACAGTATTTTTTGAAGTTTTCATATTCTCATTCCCCATTTTAATGACGACATTGCTTTTATTGATAATGATTTCCTGAAGTATCAAAAGAGGTCTCTAGTTTTCTGACATAAATTATGGAGAAAACAAATATTTCAATTATTGGAATATATTTTGTGATATTTTTAGAGATGTCGAACAAAAATGGTCATGTCGAATTTTCGAATTCCGACCACCTTTGCCAATTGACAAATGCTCCAAATATCTTTTGAAGGAGTTGTCTTATTTTTTATCCTATTATATTAGTAATGCGATTATGTGATCCTTAAATTTGGATCGAATGTAGATGCAATATTACCTCATACGAGATGCACCTGGCATGTATTCCCAATCTAATTTCGTTCATATGTTTTTTTTCCTAATCTATTATAATTTCCTAATTTATTATGTACTTATAGCTGCAAAAAAATAAAAAATTGACGTGTTAGGGCTTCATTTTTGAATTTCGGTTCGATCATTTTCATATTTTGAATATGAAAGTCTGAACCCGAAACTAACTTAGTAAAAATCAGCGTTAGAATTAGAATGATTCTTGATTACTGCTTACCAATTGAGTTTGTCTGTGATATAATTTTTCGAAGATATTATCCAATGAGTCCTGCACTATAACTAATTGCTTCATTTATTACTAAAAGACTTGATTGTCGTCTGAAAATCATCTTGTAAACTATTGCATGTTATGTATGCTATAATTTAAATTATATTATGTAATGGGGATGGGAAAACTAATAAATATTCATATAATAATGATAAAAGAAAAACTAGGTACCGCAGTTCAATTGAAGAGAAATAATTAGAGATAATTTAAACTGCATGCAAATTCTTATTTTCTAATACGATTTATTTTTTTGCATTTTCATCCTTCTCGTAGCGCAATATTAAATTTGTAAATAAAAAAACTCGGTTTAACAAAAATTCAACAAAACCAAATTAAACAGTGATAGGATTAATATTAAATTAACCTAAAATTAAGATCTTATGCTTTTTCATTAAAAGCAATAACAATCAATACTTCCTAATCTGTGATATCAAGGTTTTAAATTGACAAACAAAACATCAAAAAGAACCCATGCTCTAATAAAACTTGGTAATCTAGTAGTAATAACTACTTAATTTATAATCTCATATTGACAAGAACAAAAGAGTACCATCATCTCTTATAAGGATTTAATGTACTTGATTTGTTATTAGTATTCTGATGACTAAATTGAGTATTTCAGAATAGCTTTATTGATTTCGTTTAGCGATTAATTCATTATTATGATAATCAAGAACTGCTTTCCCATCATTGATATTTATATATATATATGTATCTTAAAGCCTGTCTACCATTCCTGGTGTAGGCTTATCATTGATATTTAATATATAAATAATAGCTTCATTCATAGAGGCAATCTGAAGTGTATTTGTAACGTTTTATTAACAGGTCGGAGGTACAACATATGGCAATGTGTTTTAAGTACAATAAGACAGAAGTACTTACAGTCTTTTTAGACTGAGAATAGCAAGAGTCATTGAGAATATTAAACCTAAATATAACGCAAGGGTTTTTATGTCGGATAAATACGTATCATGGAATATAATTGCCCACTTTTATAATGGAATAAATACAAATGTCGTATTTATACGACTTTATAAAGCAAATTATAAAGCAACAAGACTTTGAAAGTTGATCTTAGATTATGGACATATGCAAAAGAATATATATCTCAAATAGGATCGACTGAAAACTTCGATCTACTAGGGCCTCTAATTATCTTTATCTATTATCTTTTAGGGTTCCAAACTATCACCAGTATAAGTTAATGGCATATATGTATGTAAATATAATACACTTGTATCGCTGGTTTCTGCAAAAAATTTCTAATTGTAATGATAATAATTCACAATCAATCACCACACATTCGTAAGTTAATTTCTTTTAGTGTTGGTGAACTACATCAGTTCAATTGGCAAGAAATAATTAAGGACAATTTAAGCTGACATGCAAATTCTTATTTTCTACTTCGATTCAGGAATCTAAAGTAAGACACAGAATTCATCATATTAAGTAAATATCATTTTTTCCTGATTTGCATTCTCTTTTTGTTTTTCATTATATTCATGTTTGTCCGAAACTGACTAAATATTAAACAACAAAGACTCAATAATTTTATCCATAATTTCAGAAATTTGATGATTATATATTACGAAATTGTTTCTTATATTTAATTTTTTTTTCAGATTGGTTTTGTTTAGACCGGTCCTGTACGACGAAAAAAAAAATCGGGTCGTAAGCTGTGCCTCATGCGCTGCAGCTTTCCCTATTTCCAAGAATAATGATATTCGACTACATTCCAATGTAGGTATTTTCTCCTATTAACTGCTATTGTCATTTTCAGGTAGTAAAGGACTTTGCCTTGAAACAGATATATGAAAAATGGTTGAGAAATGTTGAGTAGCGTTCATAGTAAATGATACGACCATATCCTACCATTACCAGTAGGTACGATATAATCTATTTATCGTTTATATATATCTTAGATAAGACTAATAATAAAACTGGTATAAAAATACGATAAATCCAACATCAAATGTGAAAGATGATGCCAGGCTAGACTAAGCAAATAATTAAGGTCGAAGATCCCAAAAATAACCATTCTAATCTGATAACTTACGAATTAATGTGTGATAAGTTAAATTTTAAAATGAATTCAATACCATAATTTTATTATACAACAAATAGATTTTGTGTAAACATATCATTAATGTTTAAAAAGCCACTTAAACGATTGAATTTTTAAATTAGCTGATCAGTTTCTGTAGTTTTTATAGTTTCTAAATTTAAAATTGAATATTTTGCTATCATTTGCAGAGTTTTCCATAACACTACAGTCAAATTTCTTAAACAGTAGTACCTCTTTAACTCGAGTTTGGCTGATCTTCAAAATGTTGTCCAATTATGAAAGTTCGAGTTATAGAGGTGCTGCTGTATTTATAATAATTATTTTTAGTTTATAATAAATCCACTTGTCCTCATTCCGAAAAATATTCTTAAGTAAATAAAATCTTTTTCGTCAGTTTTATTTTCCAATAGTTTTATTTGAAATAAATATTAGTATAGTAGTGATTATATTTAACAGATAATTTACATAGAAACATATTTAAGTTACAGCTCTAGAATATTATCTCTAAGATAAAAATTAATAATATCTGGATTGAATGAAGATTAGTTAGTCGAAATGAAAATAATATGTAACTTAATAATAGTTTTTAAATAAGGCTTAGTTAATAACTTTTTTTTAAATAAGTTAAAAAGTTGTAGGGAATCACGCAAGTGTCAAACACAGTATTGTAATCTAAATATTTAGTTCTAAAATGACAATAATTATAAATACAGTTGGATCTCTATAACTCGAACATCAAAAAGTTCTCGGTGAATTGCCTTCATTTTTAGCATTCATACATTCACTTCATTTAATGTAACTTCCATAGTAACGACATAATTTCGAAGACCCGTCTACCTCGAGTTAAAGAAGTGTCTCTGCATGTATCTTTAAGAGTACTGACCGCACTGTTATGCAGACTAATGATGTCAAAAAAGTATCGTTTTAACTTTAGAAACTATAAAAACTACAGAAATTAGCCAGCCGATTTAACAATTCAATCGTTTAATTGACTGTTTAAAAATTAATTATATGTTTAAATAATATCTGTTTGTTGCATGATAAAATTATGGTATTGAATAGATGTTCAAATCTAATTTATCAAACATTAATTCGTAAGTGATCAGATTCCAATGGCAATTCTTTATATTTATCCCACTTAATTATTTGCTATCTCTGGTCTGGCCTTTGCTTTCACATTTGGTGTTTGATACATTGATATGTATGATATTTTTACACCAATTTTATTATTATCCTTATCTATATATCTTATATAAGGCTAATAATATCTATACAGGGTGAAAAGCTACTAGTGTCCACCACATTTTTGGACTCGGTCAATTTATCAGATAAACATGATGTCTGCTTTGGTTTTAATGGCTGCCCTAGGCTCTTTATTTTGATTTCAACTTTTTTACTAAACAAAAAAAAAGTTATTTTCCATTCCTTCCACTACATGACGTAGAAATAGTCTCCGAGCCATTGTGATGGTTTTTTTTTGTTTTTTTTTAGATAAAAAACATCGAATATTAAGAATATATAGAGCACTCTAAAGTGCTTTCCGGAATGACTTGAAATTTTTATGTGCGGCTTGCGAAGCTGATTTGAATTATTAATTATCTACGGTAATAGATATAAAACGTATCATATTGGATTTAGAAAAATTAAACTGGATAGGAAAAATCTCTTTTTGTAAAATCGGATCAATTGTAAAAATGAGACCCTGGAGCAGCCATTAGAAACAAACCAAACGTCATGTTAATCTGATAAATTGTCCTGACTCAGAAATGGAGTAGACACTAGTAGCTTTTCACCCAGTATATTAACCGCTAGCCATGCGTTGTGTTTCTGAAAATTATGCTTGGTGAACTCTGTCTGAAGGCGAAGTTATTTATTACCTGAAAATAACAATAGCAGTTAATAGAAGAAAATTCCGACATTGGAATGTAGTCTATATATCATTATTCTTGGAAAGTAGAGAAAGCTTTACGGAATGAGCAACAACTTTTAATAGGTTTTTTTTTTTTTTTTTTTTTCGTTGTACAGAACCGTACTATACACACCAACCCGAAAATACCTTAAATTTAACAAACAATATCGTACTAAATAAGCATGAATTTTCTAGTATGTTCTTCGAGTCTTTGTGTTTAATATTTAATCAGTTTGGGAAAAACATGAAAAGGAGAAAAAACAGAAACAAAAATGCAAATAAAAGAAAAATGAAATTTAATTAAAATGTTGGATTCCGTGTGTCCTGAATCGAAGTAGAAAATAAGAATTTACATGTTAGCTTAAATTGTCCTTAATTATTTCTTGGCAATTGAACTGACGTAGATCACCATCACTGAAAGAAATTAACCTACGAATGTGGTGATTGATTGTGAATTATTATCATTAAAATTAGAAATTTTTTGCAGAAACCAGCGATACAAGTGTATTATATTTACATACATATATGCCATTAACTTATACTGGTGATAGTTTGGAATCCTAAAAGATAATAGATAAAGATAATTAGAGGCCCTAGTAGATCGAAGTTTTCAGTCGATCCTATTCGAGATTTATATCCTTTGCATATGTCCATGATCTAAGATCAACTTTCAAAGTCTTGTTGCTTTATAATTTGCTTTATAAAGTCGTATAAATACGACATTTGTATTTATTCCGTGATAAAAGTGGGCAATTATATTCCATGATACGTATTTATCCGAAATAAAAACCCTTGCATTATATTTATGTTTAATATTCTCAATGACTCTTGCTATTCTCAGTCTAAAAAGACTGTAAGTACTTCTGTCTTATTGTACTTAAAACACATTGCCATATGTTGTACCTCCGACTTGTTAATAAAACGTTACAAATACATTTCAGATTGCCTCTGTGAATGAAGCTATTATTTATATATATAAATATCAATGATGGGAAAGCAGTTCTTGATTATCATAATAATGAATTAATCGCTAAACGAAATCAATAAAGCTATTCTGAAATACTCAATTTAGTCATCAGAATACTAATAACAAATCAAGTACATTAAATCCTTATAATAGACGGTGATACTTTTATGTTCTTGTCAATATGAGATTATAAATTAAGTAGTTATTACTACTAGATTACCAAGTTTTATTAGAGCATGGGTCCTTTTGATGTTTTGTTTGTTAATTTAAAGCATTGTTATTGGTTTTACTGAGAAGGCATAAAATCTTGATTTTAGGTTAGCTTAATATTAATTGTATGATTACACTGTTTTATTTAGTGCTTTTCTTATAGTGTGTCCTACTAGGCGTTTTTGACTGCCCAAATTTTAATGATGCATACTTTTCTAGATACTCATCTAGAAAAGATTACGGAGCACTATGGTAGGGCACATATTAAGTGTTCCGCCAAATGAATATCCACAATATCTATAGTACATTTGGCACTATAGTATGTTTGTATACTTGGTACTATTTCTAATAAACACCTACTAACTAGTATTTCCATTAGTGCTTAAATTAATTACATATTTCATGATAATGTTTCATATTTGTATTAATTACGTGTCTGAGGTGTTAATATGAACAAGCGAGGCCTACCTGTAAACATGGTTAAATTGAACATTACAACACAACATGAACATAAATTAAGCGCTAATAAGAATTAATCGTTGAATTTCCTTCTGATTTATTAATGAATTTATAGAAAATCAAATTGGAGTTTTTGTGTTGATCAGAATTATAAAATCAGTAAATTTTTGTGAAAACCTATCTATTTGTTGATTAAACTTTTTCTTTTTTTTTGCTGATCACGCATTAATCTGTAGACCACTACTTGGTGATCAAAATTTGGCTACAGATCTATCATTCTGAGTACCATGTTTAATTATTTTGCAATCAAAAATAGATTAAATTAATTTCTAAAAAAATAAAAATCTAATAGCCGCCGGCTGCAGAAATATTTTTATTGCTAGGATACTTTTGTTCATAACAACCGTGATTATTCATGTTTTTGGAGGACTATAAGAAAGAGGCGAAACAACTGTAGAAAAGTAAAAATATTTTCAGGCTTGAAATAATTTTTTGCTTCTTGGTCAGCGAATATGATAACGTCATTTGAGCATTATACAGCAAATTAATCTTATAAATGTTCATATATTAATGAATTTTACAGCAAAACTATCCTGGATTCGAATTTCTAAATTTAGAATTTTAATAAATCATGTGTAAATAATATTCTGTTCAGAATATGAACATCACAATGTCCAAGAGAGACCGTAGACATATTAGCTATCGATACTAATCGATATCGATCGATGTATGTATCAAACTAACAAACCAAACCAAACTAATTTGTAGTGGATATCGAAACCGACCAGTAATTAATAGCAAAGTTGTTATTGACTAATTTCAAGCAGTTTTAAAACAGAAAACTAATCTTTCCTCCTTTACATAGATATATTTTAAAAATTATTACAAATTTCAATGAATAACAGATGCTTTTAGCTATTTTAGATGTTCATCATGGAGATATTTGATTGGATTAATGTGTACAAACAGATATAAGATCTACAGATAAAAATAATATATAGCCCAGAGAACTATAACCAGGAGACAAATCGAGATATGCGAAATTTGAAAATTTTTGAAACCAAGTATATGCTAGTACAAGTTTCAACCTCCAACCCGATGCCAGCGCCATGTTTCAAAATTTCCATAAGAGAAAATGTATTTTTACGTAACCTCATATCTATTTCATATTTATTATATCTATCATATAATAGTAGTAGATATATGATTTAACAATATATAGATAATTATATATAAATAGTATTATATAATTATTATATTTGATTTTATGTATCACGAGGCCCTCTGACGGAAGTTGTGTGAACTTATACATTGGGTTCCCGTTTCAGTATTATGTGGGCTCGGTTTTTTTTAGCAATCTCGCTTTGTCTCCTTATATTCTGTATGGCTATATATAATTTAAATTTTTGTATATATTAAGTTTTAGAGATACTTAAAGACATATTTTGAAAATATGCCTAATTTGTGTCCAGAAAACGTATCAAATCTCTATCAAACTATCGAGAAATTGTCAAATCTATTTGACCATACCCATTTCTCTGTATTAAGTAATAACTATATGCGTAATTGTTACTACGATCTGAATTATTAGTACTAAAGCTAAGATACATTTGACGTTTTCTGAACATCGTCAGGTTCCAGTTTTAGAAAAATCAGTAAGAGTTAAAGTAATGCCCATTTGTCATGACAAAATAGAAATGTGCTATTGCCATAATAATAATCATTATGGTTTGAGCTTTTTGCAGAAGGTTTAACTTTCCTAATTAGATTATCTATATTAATCTATAGTAGATTAGATTATCTATGGACAAAATTAACAACTCTCGATATTATCATCTGTAATCATCCCTAATAGTACCAGAAAATGACAGATTTTACAAAATTTTGACAGAAGTACTCCCACTTTCAGTTTGTGTATAAAAAGGGATACTTTGGGGAACTTTTCTTCATTAGACAACTTTTAATGCTACTATTGTGTGTCTGCTTGTTTAGTGTTTTTGTCCACGCGTTTTGTGTGTCTTGCCTATTTAATTTTTCAATTTCTGCTTTAAAAATGCCTTACTATAATTCAGAGGACCCATCATTTAAGCAATTACTCGCTAAATTGCGCAAACTTCCTAAACCTGAATTATGGTCCAGGCACGATTATGCCAAGATTGAAAAAAGGGAAATGGCAGAAATAGCTAGGCAAAATGAACTGAAAAATCAACGCGAAAAATCGGACGCGTTAATAGAATCAGACAATAATTCCGATTCCAATAAAAAACAGGTCGTTGATGCCAGAGCTGGACCCGGGGTGAAATCGTTCGGCAAATACAAAAGCAGGAACCCCATTAAGCGGCGGGCCGAGGAACATGATCAACAAATCTCGTCAAAAAAAAAAAAGTCACAAAGGTAAGAATATTATTTAAGAATGAATAATTAAATAGATTTCAGCTATTTAATTATCTAGAAATTGTATTAGGAAATGACATGTGCCAATTCAGGTGCTTCGAAACAAGTGGCCAGTTTTTTTTTTTTTCCTAATTCATCGATCCAGAACTTTTCGGCAATCATTAATAATTTTCGAATAGAATTTTCTAGTCTTTTCCAATTTTTGTATACATTTTTTTGTTACGAAAAATTGAATTAGAAAATTTTACGTGAGTGCCAGAGAAATAACGAAGTTTCTTTTTAAGTCTATCGGTACGATTTTAAAACATTTGGGCGGTATAGTAGTCATTTTCCAATACAATTTTTAATTGTTACTTTTCTTTAATTTAAAAAATGCTTTAGAAAATTTTCTATTTAATCAGCAAGTTATCTTTCATGTATGTGTGAGGTGAGTTAGCGGTCTTTTTTGGGCTTTTCGACCGTTTTATTTATCGTTTCCTGATAAGTTTTTCTAATTTTTTGAACATTCTGGAAAGAAACACCAAGTTACTTCACAGATAACTTGCTTCTATTCTGAACTTTTTCTAATACATTTTTTACATGTTTATATATATATTACTATTTAAATAATGAATAACTGCTGGTGGTTTCTAAAAAATGTGACAATTTTTGGTGAAATTCCATTTAAAAATTACATATTTTCTAATTTTCAATCTAAAACCTTTGAACGCTTTATTCTTATAAAAAGCCAAACTTAATTGTATGTAATGGAAATCAGGTAGAACCTTCTAGACCAAAATGGCGGGAACATTCCGCAAATTAGATAATGACTAATACATGTGCCAGATGTATTTATCTTTATTTTCACTGGCGTCGCTTGTAATACAACATCTAGTAGTGATTTAAAGCTATGGCAACACGGCTTGGGTACCTTTCAATTTTATGGCAACACTGCGGTGGCTCATATGCGCTTGTGTTATACACGAGCGTCCCCTCCATCTTATGCGCCGAAGCATAACAGATGGAACGTTAGAAATGAAATTTACTTCAAGAATATTTTTTTGGCGTTCGGATAAATGAAGCAAGCTTTGATTTCTACTAGATTCTAATAATGATTAGTTATTTTTTTTATATGAGTTTATCACATTGTTAACAAGTTTTAAATTAAGATTTAACGCCAAGTTTACGACTAATTTTCAGTTTATCTATATACCATATATATATTCTATTTTTGAATCACAATAAAAAGTCTAATTTTTCTCAAAAGGTATTCTTTATTGATTGCGAATGGAGTAAATAGTAAAAATGTAATTAATAAAGAATATTTTCTGGGAAAAATTAGCCTTATGTGGTTTTATTTTTGTACAAATTATAATCTTTAAAATGGGCCAAAACTACATAAATTAAACAATTTTCATTATTTCATTTGTAACTACTACTAAGTTAATAACTTAGTTCTTATTTTATAATGGTTTTAGCTTCTTTATTTTTTCGTAATTTCATTTCTGAAGCGTCAATTCAAAATTGTCAATAATATTTTTTTAAAAACCGGAACCATTAAAAAATGAAACTAGCGGATAGTATTCTAGGAAACATAACAAAATTAAATATTACAAAAAGGGGTAACAAAAAATATGAACGGTCAATCCTAATCTTAATGCTAAATTAATAGAATGAAATCTACAAAATAAAAAAAAAACACAAAAAAAAATGAGAACAATTAGAAACACCAAAAAAGAATTGTTTTTTTATGCCGTCTTTGGCATAATTCTTATTTCTGGTGTTAATAATAACACAAAATAAAAATAAATCATCAATTTGTTTTATAATTAAGACTTGTTTGTTTAATTATAATATTGCATATATTAAAATGTACTTAAAATTAGTCTATTTTTACTCTGTAGAGATTATAGTCCTGCTCTATCCGATAAAAGCGATGAGTATGAGGTGCCAGCGGCCGATTCATTATCGGAAGATGGCCCAAGGTATGTGTTTTTATTATATTTAGAAATAGCAATTTATAATGCATATGTATAGATAATATGTGCTATACATAGTACGATTTGTATGTTTCTAAATCATTTGAAACATACAATTAACAATAATTACATAATTATACAAAAAAAAAAAAAAAACAAACACACACACAAGCAGTGAATTTAATTTATAAACATATACGGTTCTGTCATAATGGCAAGAAAGATAAATTAACGATTTACTAAAAATCTATCTATACTTGTAGCCCCGCAAGTAACGTCAGTCCGGCCATAAGTGATGCGGAGGAATCAATGCCAAAGATCCCGCGCAAAAGGAAAAACTTTGTGCCACAGAGACTGACAGCTGCCGCTAGTGCACCACCAGCCACAATCACTAGCGGCGAAGCAAATATGAGCGATTTTATTGATCCCTCATATTGGAAACCGTACGTATTCTATTTTTAATTAATTGTGAATTAATTAATTCTTTTAAATTCATTTAAAAGAATTGAAATTTATTTCGAGAAAAACTAAATATTTATTTATTTTGACTTTGTTAGAGTAGAAATATGCTGCGGAACGGTCTACCGGGGGCAGGAATCTGATCAAATCGTGGACCAGGATCTGCACAATCCATGCCCTTCACGATTGTCTTGGCTAGCGGCTGTTGCATCAGCTGCATATTGTGGCCAAAACCAACAAGCGGCCCAAATAGTGCAACCAATGACGTTGTCATTAAGAACAAGGACGACGTCAGCAACTGCTACGATGACGGCGCCATCAACCGCATCGACGACGACGTCATCGTCAAGCGCAACGGCTGAGGCACCTAATAGCCGTTTAAATGGTGGTACTACAGATGGCCAAGGGCCAACTAAATTATACTGTGATACCAGCTGTGATTCTGGCTATGAGGACTCTAGCCAAGGAATGGCAATGTCGCCAGAAAATTTGCTGCTTCTTTTAGCAGCCGGAGGCAGTCCCAACGTTACGCCTCCAGCTCCGGTTACGGAGGAGCAGCCGAAACGACAAGTAAGATTTCATTATATTATAGTCTATTTTTATCTATTTATTGTAGTAGTAGAGAAAATGCTTGCTAATATCTTTGGTGTTGGTGTGAATTCTTGTTAATTTTTATAAATTCTCTGTCTATCAAAATTGTTATCATCCTGTGAAAAAATACCTCTTTTATAATTTTTGATGTAAATAGATTCAAAATCTTAAGAAAAAATGTTAAACTAAAAATAGTAATAGTTAAAGTAATTACCGTAATCCATAAACTTATTGAACTGGCAAACAAATTTTTTTTCTGGAAAATTCTATTTTTGAAATAATATAATTAATAATATTAAAACTTATTGATAAATTCAACTTGTAATCTTTAAACAGCACATCTTTATGAATAATATCATTACAAATACTTTTTCTATAAAAGACCTTTGGAAATTTTCCATTCAAAATCATTTTTTTGTTGGTTTAAAAATAGTTCAGTATTTTTCTATTGATGATGATTTTTGATGGCCATTGGCTGAAATAACATGATAATAATGATAATAGCAATAATAAAACATAAAAACCTTTATTTATATGTACGCTTTAATTCTGGGATACAATAAAAGATGGGGCGATAAACGACAAACAGTTTGGAAATATGATTTCAAAATAAAAACGAAATTATTGTTAATTTTACGGATCAAATGATTCAGAAAAATACAAATTGTACTATAACAATATGATATTATCATCTATATGTATTAGAAATTGTTATTTTTTTAATATTTTATTTATCTTTGGTTAACTTATTTATTCTTTTTTAACTTGTCTGTTATTTCTTCGTTGATAGTTGTTTCGATTGTTAAATCAACAGGAAAATTAAACGTTTTTATTATCCACTATAAAAAATAATATATAAATTGTTTTTTTTTAATATAATAAAAACCTTGAGTACATCTTCCGATAATGAATCAGCCGCTGGCTCCTCATACTTATCGTTTTTATCGAATAGAAAAAGACAAAATCACTATAGAGTAAAAATAGATAATGTTAAGTACATTTTAATATATACAATATTATAATTAAACAAAAAATACTTAACTATAAAACAAATTTGATAATTTCATTTTTCTGTTATTATTAACATTGTAAATTCGATCTACGTCAGAGGGGTCATAGAATTTTTTTATTTCGTTTTATTCTATTCCAGTTTTTCATTTTGCAGATTTCTTATTTTTTGTAATTTAACATTAAAGTTAGGATTGATTTCTTTCAAAAAAAAATAAATTTTTTGTGTTTCGGTTCCTAAAATTGCTCTTTTACATCCGTCGTGTAAAAACAAACGTTTCAATACTTTGTTGCATTTTCTGTTTTTAATTTATTTATTTTACTGAACATAATTAAATTTGATTTTTACTTTTGTTTTAGACGTCCTGATCGCAATCATGCTGGTACCAGATCTATCAACACCAGGTCATATTAAACACCATTTTTCATTAACTGATGACCATTGCCCACTGCCATATATACCTATCGAACAGAAGACTGTTTGATTCCTACTTAAAATACAAAAAACTTAAATTGTAATTATTGTAGTTTTTAGATTAATTTTAATATCTCAAAATGAAAGTATTATTTTCACTGTGAAATTTTATATGCCATACATGCATTTCGAAAATTTCTGATAAGCTTTAAGCATTATCAAAAAAGTATCACAATTGGAAAATGTATGTTGTGTAATTTTTCTTATGACATTGTTAATTTTTAATAATTAACGGAACTGCTTTATATTATTCATTATTGATCTTTTAATTTTATGTTGTGCATATATTTGTAGTGTAAGTCTTTTCGTAGTCAATTTAATACTTTTCATTATTATAGTAGTACTTTTTATTTGATCATTGGCTAGCTGCTTATATAAGAGCTTCCTAAAAGCTCTACTTACCAAAAACAATTTTACAAACAAATTTGTATAATATGTAGATAATTGTTTAGTAATAATTGATCTGTTTTTATTATACAAAACCATCTATCTTTATTGAACCATTGGAAAGATTTTTTTTTCTTGATATGTCAATACATATTTACATACATATTTTTATATTGTGTGATTAATGTTATTAAGATTAATTTCTATTTTTAATTCAATGGTTCCTACTTATTAAATTATTATTATTTTTTCGTTAAACGAAATTTATATAGCTAGCCCATTAATTATTATTATTATTATTATGGTAATGATGATACAATGTGATTTTATCATTCATATTTTATTTTGTAAATATAAATGTGAACTGAAAAATCAAATATTAGTCGTACAAATACTTTATGTAAAAAGTTGCAAATTATTGCATATTATTTGTGTTAATAATTATTACTACCTGTTTAGATGTAAGTTTTTTTGTAAATTGAATAATGAAAAAATTGCAATTTTATTCTGTTGACTGCCAGCTTTTGAAAAGCGAATTGCCCTTAATCCATGGATAATCATAGTTGTTATAGACAAAATGCATATAATGGTAATTGGTCAAATATTATATCCTAGGAATGAGGATAATTCGCGTTTCTGTAACCGGTCATTTTTATTAAATTTCATTTCCAATTATCCTTTATCATCCTAATATCTCATATGCACATAATAAAGGTAAAAAAAAACAAAGGGGCATCAAGATAATAGCAATTATTTTAATAAAAATTACAGTTTTCTTAATAAAGATTAAAAATAGAACAACAATTATATTTTTTTAATTTTCAGTTAAACATTAATTATATCAAAGAATAAATATAAATTAACTTTTAAATAAAACTATTTTAAATTTCTATATGATGAGATAGATTCTTCCTAAATAATTACTTCACTTTTTTTTTCTGGTAACATTGCATTCCCATACTAACTAGGTTATTTGATATTTAGCTAAAATACAAATAAATCTTCAGTCTCCATAAATTCAGGATGTGTGTGGTTGTACAGTATTTTACTTGCTATGCCAAAAGAGTACACTTTTTTGATTTTCCTTCCATTTTATTAATTTGTCTATTTGTCATAAAATAATATATTGTCTTGGTACATAATAATGTCACAGCCGCCTTGTCTAATACGTTTCCGAATATTTAAATTTAACAACATCTTATGCAACCGAAATAACGTGATACATACCTTCATCAATATAAATGGCATATAAAATAAAAAGAAATACAAGATAATGGTCCCTTGATATTTCCAATCGACAAATAATTTTGGAATTCGTAAAAATACGTACCTTCTTCACATACTGCACAACATTGATGTATGTTGCAATGAAAGTATAGAGTTCTACACTACCCGGAACGGACTCGCAAGGCGAATAAAGTGAGGAAATTGACCAGCCTAGGCAACCCGCAGCTGCGAAGGACGTGTATCTCTTTCTAATGTATTTTGATTAATGCAGGGAATGGAGCTAAATATTGATTTCTGCTTATAATTTATTTATTAAATATGTTTAAAGTTTGTAATTCAGTGTATGGTGTTACTGATTAATTATGTAGCAATTTATGTATTCATTTATTTAAAAAAAATTAGTTTTTCTATCATTTATTAACGAAACATATTTTAATAATCTTGTCTTTCTAGTACACTAGATTTGTAACCATTCATTTCAATTACCTATTTTACATTTTTCATATTTTCAAATTCGGGTAACATATTGTATTTATAGTTAAATGTGATATTCCAATATAAGAAATAACTATATTGAATTTATTTTTTTACTTAGCTTTTTTTTAAATTTCCTATCCTGTAATATTTCTTTTTATTTTCTTTGTTTTACTGGACGACCGTTTCGATATTTCTATCTTATATAAATCTAATATCTTATAATATTGAATTTATGCAGTTAATTGATACGTTTAACAGAAATATTTTTGCAATTATTAATGCAAGAAAACCATTATTTTATATTCCATGCAGGACACCATATTATTCATTAACACTGTATGCAATTATGAAAATTGTAGAAAACTCTACTAGAACTAGAGAAACTAGTAAATTTATGAATTTGAAATTAAAAATTGAGGTATGATAAATAATAATTGAACAAGTGACCATTTTGCTGGTAAATAAACAAAGAAAATTATAAATTGTCGTAGTTCCCTGAATGCTATTCAATTTAAATAAACGTTGTAATGAAAACAATATTAGATTGAACACAAATAGTTGCTTTAATTAAAATAAGTGGGAGTTATAATTTTCTTAAATTGAAAGTTGTACTCAGAAATTGCATATGTCATTATGAAATACAAATCAATAGTAATACTTCCAGATATAACTATCTTGACAAACTTTAGCAATGATTACTCTGTTGCGGAGGCGTTCCAAGTAGTGTAAAGTTCACTGCTTGATGGTAGAAAATCACTTTGTTCCCACAGGGAAATTTATCTATCTCCAAAACCAGTTGAATTTGCTTCAAAAAAGAAGAATGGATCATTAATGAATAGATATTAAAACAGCATCATATTACTTTTTCAGATTAAATATTTTTAATTACGATTAATAATAGTACAAACTTGCATACGAGCTAAAATATTAAATACACATTTTAATTGGCCAAAAACTTATGATTTTAGATAAATTCTAAATATCGACTAACGTTAAAATGTCAGCGTAACATTTTTTTTTTTTATTCGTGCATCAATAAAATTTGGAGAAAAAATATTTTATATATACAATTTAAAATAGCAAAAAAGGCGCGAAAATAGAAAAATATGAAATAAGTGTATGTACATTGTACAACGTTAAGGCTATGTTATTCTAAACTTAATATGTATACATTAAAATCTTTCTGATTTTGTCAAGTTAAAGCCAAAGACTATAGTAAGTAAATACTAATCATGTATTTCATTTGCCAATGAAGAGAAACAAAAAAAAAACTAAAATTGCCTGTGTAGCGGCAGATAGTTTTCGTTATTAATAACAATTATAACCGAATTAAATATAATCAATAGAATTGATCTAAAACATTCTTTAGCGAGAGGGGTTTAGGGGGTAAGGGGTAATGAAAAATTACATAGTTAATTCAGACTTAATGTGTGTGGCAAGATGATAATATATTAAGATAAATATTATTATAATGATTTTATTAAATCGGTGGTAAAGCCCATAATGTTGCCGTCTTATCAGCTGATGTTGACAGAAATGAGAATTCACTTGGATGCCAGCGTCCAGATATTACTTTGTCATTGTGTTGTGCTACAACTACACTGGGCAATGGTAATGTTAAATCTCCTGAAACCAGATAATAGACGCAGCCGTTAATATCTATAGTAATTCATAATACAAATAGAAACACAAACAATGTACCTTGTAAATCGGTGAGTACTAATTTGTTATCGTAACCTCCACTAAGTAAATAATACGCTGATGGTGAAAATCGAATACTTCGAATATCGGCTGAATGCGGTTTAAAACATTGTACATTCCGACCACCACGAATATCATATAAGACACACGATGAATCCTCGTGGCCTGATACAAGTAATCGTCCACTTGGATCAACACATAAACTGGCTACTGGGGAACCTTGTCGGGTACCTGGTTGTGTTATAGGTGTTACCATATTGACACAACCACGTGTACGTAAATCCCAAAATCGTACCGTTCTATCATGGGAACCACTAACAAACATGGCACCTAAAATTATAATAATGTACAGTTTATACAAATTTAAAATGACTAATTAATAAATACATTTTAATGTCAATTTGTAATAGAACAGTAGTAGAAAAAATTATAGGTACAGAGAACTACCAAAGTGGCATTCGATGCGAATGATAAGAGGCCAGCAATGAGCCAAAATTTAAAGTTATTTTATTGAAATACATATTTTCTTATATGTTAACTTTGTAACTATTAACTTCGCTGATGTTAACTTTGGCATAAATTTCAAAAACCAATTATTATCAAAATTCTATTAAAAATAATCGATTTAACTTGATGAAGCTTCTCTTTGATCCCTTGATCGTTGATTTCACAATGACCTAACAGCATTGCTCGATGATTTAAGATTTAACACTATTATAAGGACATTTGTCTATAGAATAAACTGTAAATAAATATTTAGAACTTACCACCCCACGTATAAAGAGACAAAATATGTCCCGTATGTCCACTAAGTGCCTGAAACGGTGTACCAGTAGCACAATCAGTAACGTAAATTTTACAATCACCTGCACCACCGCTAATAAGTAAACTAGATTTATTTGTTGTATCTTCTAGAAAGCATAGATCACGAACAGTACCATCGTGCATTGTTAATTCAATCTGCAAATATAATAAAATTGATTCAATCAAATTCACTTAGCAAGTAATCAAGTATAATATGATCTTACTTCGTCTCCTTCTAAATTCGATGTATCCGCATTGAATCTCATTAATTTAACAGTCTTGTCATTCGAACCAGTTGCCATTAGATCGCCAACTGGAGACCATGCCAAACAATAGATTGAGCCTTTGTGATGTTTGGTGCGTTTAAATAGAACCATCGGTTGATAAGTTTGATGATCCTCCCTACACAAATACAACTATTAGAATAAACAAATTAGACAACAAGATAATAGAGAGATATATGGCAAAACGTCATTATTAAAAGAACTTTATTAAAGTTGCATCTTGTTTAAATAAAATCGTTCCTTATTACGGGCCATTGGAATCGTGTTATATAGCAAATGATTTATGGATTTTATTAGCGACTTTGATTTAGTACTATCAGTTACTACAGTTATAAGTAGTTATTCTTAAGTTTGAGAATTGAGAACTATTATTCAATCTGTAAAACTAACTGCCAGACAAACCAGTTAAAAATAAATAGATATATTTAATGATTGTTTAGTTTTATCTCTTTCCATTTTGATTAAGAAATATGAAACAATTGTTTCCAATTTTATCCAATGCTCCTAAGAAAATTTGGTAAACTAAACACACAATACAAAAATAACCGATATAGCCATAAGAAATGTCAGTTTATTTTGAAAATTCCAAGTCCACCATTGCCGGAAAAAGCCGGATCGGTTAATAAAGTCTAGCATTTATTTTATTTAAATAGATAAAGGCATTATTTTAATAAAAGTATCTTTATTATGTTATTAAATGTTTATTATTTTTTAATAATGCTCGTGTGCATTCTACGCTTGTCATATCTCTCTAATAAGTACAATAGTAATTAAATTCGATCTTTAAATAGTCCTGTAAAGAAATTCTATGTTAGTGTTACCTGAGATCTATCATTTTAGGATAAGTACATATCCTAAGTGTTTTCGAATTCGATCCGACAGCATATAATTGTCCACCAGGATGGAATTCCGCACATCGTACAGCTTGTACATCTTCCAATGTTGTAACTGCAACAAATTTCGGTTTTGGCGTGCCATTCGAATCGTTTTGATCGCCTTCGATATTGAGTCGTGCTGTCGGCTAATAAAAATAATGTATATATATACATTAATAATAATAATACTAATAATAATAATGATTAAATTAGATAAAAATTGCAACCCAGAGCAAATTTATGTATAAGTAATAACACTTTTAAATAGAAAAAAAATATGTAATTGAAATAGAGTGGCAAAAGAAGTAACGTTATGTTGTTTCAACGGTCGATCATTTAAATATGCAGTAATTTTCAAATAAATAATTACGATCCGATGAACCATATGCTCTTATCAACCTCATTTTACGTTAAAAACTAAAAAGAAAAAAAGCACCACTACAAATTGATGGTCAAATTAAAATTGATAATTTAATTGATGGTACTATTTGCGTAGCTATAATGCATTGTATTTGTACATACATATTCTGTTGCATGCAAAACGAGTTCAACTATGCGTAATACATATAACAGTCGCAAAAGAGTTAAGTGCAAATATAATTCATTATTTACTTTTCCACGAAATAATAATCCATCATTCGCCTGCACACACACACACACACACATAAACCATATGGATGAATTAAATTAAGACAATTATTGACTTTCTCTATGAGAATGTTTCCGCTCGATTTACTTAGCGGGTACTATAGTTTTACAGCAAGCCGTAGAAAAAAAAAGTATGTAAAGTACTTCAGTTTTATGTCAATGTATACAAATTTTAATTGATCTTCAATAAATTAGTTTAATTATTTTTTTTTATTGGAAATAAATTTTTAATGAAAAAATTTAATTTTTTCATTAGTTATACAACCATAGTTTCTAACTTCTTTAAGTGGACTTTACAGTTGACAAGTTTTCTTGTCGACAAGTTAATTTTGGAAAACTGTTGCAGTACGCCTGAGCATCTTTCACTTGTTAACAAGTTTTCTTGCACTTGTCGATAAAATATAATATATATAAAAAATAATATATATAAAAATAGCGGTTCTCCGCTATTTTTCTTACCACTTGTCGGCAAGTTTGATAATATTTTGTATAAATTCATGTATACCAACTAAAATTTTATTCCCAAGAGAACACAGCTGATATTTATGTTTATATTTACTAAAATATTGTAAAAACTTACTTTGAAATTTTTTTTTATTTAGTAACGAATATAATATTTTAACTACTGTGCTAATTTACCGTTTAGCTTTTAGCATAAGTATTAAAATATGAAATAGATCTATTTTAAATAGATATATTTTTATTTTGAGATAGCGTTTGTAAATGTAATCGTCTGCTGATTCTGCGCAATACAATAAGTACTTGCAATAAAAGCCTATTGACGCAATTGATATTCATGTCACTTTTACTGATATCTTGATTTCACTAGGTACATTATTGTTTCATATTATGTTTAGCGCACTATTAATTAATTACTGATAATAAAAACAATTAATTAACATCAATGAATTATTCGAACACTTTTTAAAGTACTAATTACACTGGAGAAATAAATAAATGAATAATTGATCACTATTTATTCATTTATGATTAAAAAGAAAATTTCTCTTGATTTAATAATAATGATTTAATTGATATATGGTGCAAAAATTAATTAAGAGCAACGACGATAAAAATGATTTTACGACTCGTTAGTTCTTGTTTATGCACTAGATATTCACATGACCATAAAGAATCAGATTTTCTTTATAACAAAATAGTTTTCTAATATGTACCTGCGTCATAATTATTGATTTTTAATGCATACCGAAAACCAGCGGCAAATTTGTCCTAATAATAATGATTATTTGAAAAATCATAACAAAAAAAGATTTGCAACGTGCATTTGAACTAAATAGACCAAAGAAAAATTGAAGCTGAAAATCAATTGATGTATTTAGAATCAATAAGCAACTTAATGGTGAATTATGCTCTCAACTAGCAGCATTTCAATCACCAATTCACTGTCCAGTTTCTTCATATTACGGCTCATCAGAGAGACTATAGGTCAATTGATAAACTACAGAAACAACTGCACTGTGCAAGTTGTCTCGGAGGCCACTAGCAGGGAGAGAGAGTTGCAAATAAGATTGCTAATTATTGTCATTATTTTTATTTGATATTTTAGATGAAATTGATTTTCTATTAATAATCTATTATAGATACATGGATAGAGGAAAGAAAGTAAAATTCTATATTCACATTGAATAATATTCAAGTACCACTTCGATTAGATTTTATTACTAATAATTGAAAATCGATGTCAAATATCAATTTCGATTTCTTTTACTTCTCTCCATAATAAACACCATTTGGTTAAAAGCAGACACATTTTATTTTTAAAAAGAAAAAAGAAATCGAAATAAAACTCCTTATAGCTATTATCACTATTATTATTATTATTAGAAATTTTCAGAGCATCGTTGTCTGCCTCAAACCGCAAGATTAAAAAATGATTTTTTTTTCGGAATTATTACTATTATTGTTATTTTGCGCTTGTTTAATAATAATAATTGTTGCTGTTGTTGTGTATCTCGTTCTTCTTCATACTTATTGTAATACGTTTGTCAATTTGCAGTTATTTCAATTTCTTTCTATTTGTCTTTTTTCTTTTTATTACGCTTTTTTTTGTCAGTTGTTTCAAGGAAACGAAAGTAAAATTATTATGTTTTAAAAGCTTAATTTATAGTGCGACAAATTTTATTATATAGTAAAAAATAATTGAATTATTGGTAGATAAATTTGCATGAGAAATTTACATCACACGGTAAAGAAAACTTTCATTTACATTCATACACGCATACTGTGTACATATAATTTGTTCGTGTTTGTATTATATTTTTTATTATTTCAACAATTTTTTAATTTTTTTTCTGTTTTTAATTCAAATTAGGATGACATCTGTTTGTCTATCAAAAAGAAAAATTTTTACATTTTTTATAATGTGAAGTGAGTCACGATAAGCTAGCAAAAATCCGGTTGGATGTATCTATTCAATAAATCCAGCTAAATAAAAATGAAGTCATCTAATTATGTATGTAGATACAGGGTGTCCTATTTGAGAAGATATCCTGCTAATGCTTAGCAACATCATTGTAAAAAAGATGTTAGGCTGGAATTATCCAACTTCTTAAACTTAATTTTGGAATATAGTCGTAATTTTAGTATATAAATCTTGATATATACATAATGTTTCTGATAGTGCAGCGATTATTATTCAAGTTCTTAATTCTTTTCTTAATATATAAACGTAGTTTTAAAATTTCCAACTTTTACGTATTAGAAACACGATAACACAAGAACGCGTTAGCGCTTTAAGCACGATACTTTCGATCAGATGCGAGATGGAACGTAACCTTAACCAAACTATTCTGATGCTATTTTTGATGATAATTCTGAGGCACATTTGAATCGTTTATTCATAATTTTGTTATTATTGTTTAGTTACTTCTAGTTTTATTTAATAATCAATTTTAAAGAAAATTGATCAATCTTTCACTTCTTTTCATCAATTTCATTTCAATGTCAATTCTTTCAAATTTTGATTACGATTTAAGAAATAAGAATTTGTATAATCGTGTATATAATTTTTAGCGATTAAAGTTATGTTTACGAAATAAAAATTAAGTTTACAAAGTTGGGTAATCTCACTCGTATCTATAAAAATAATTTCTGACTGGAAATTTGGCATTTAGAATACCCCAATTTTCCCTATTGCATCTGCACTTTATTATTGAAGTATCGGAAGTATTAAGTGTGTAATAAAATATAATACGCATATAATTAAAGCTTTATACATCTAGAGGAATATTAGCAGACGCCATTTTTGATCTAGATTGGAAGTTATCATATGCAGATACAATGTTAATTGATGATTAAAGGGTTTTTTCATTTTAATTGTATTTAATAAATATAATGAATTTATTATTAACAGGAAATTAAAGCCAGATAGTAAGTAACTTTATTTTAAAGTAGGCCATGATCTAAGTAAATGTGTCTTCATTATTTGTCAAAAAAAAAAAAAAAAACACTAATTGATTCTACAACCAACACGTTAGGCCCAGTTTTTCAAGTAAGGATAAGCAAAACGGTAATTATCAACAATCCATTGATTACCTTTGCATTTTACAATGCCAGTAAGTTGAATCGGAAATAGCATCTGCGAATACCTATCCTTTTAGAACTTTAATTTAATAAATAATTTAACTAGTGTAGCGTAGCCATATTCACAGTAATATGCCTTAATTTAAAAGGCATCCTGATTTTTTTTAAGTGAAACACCCCGTACATTTCGATTATATTTTTTGTTTGTTGCCGTACAAAAATTAATATTTATCGCATTTTTTTTTTATATTTTGAAATAGGAAACCATCAAATATAAAACTAACTGACGGTTCACAACACACACATACAGGGGCAAGTAGTTGTTCTACTAGCATTTTACAAATTTCCGTTAATTATACATACATATTTAGGTTTCCATTAAAAAAAAAGTAAAACTACATTTTACACAAATTAATTAGTTATCCTTAATTGTCATTCATTCGTAATTAATTTTCTTTAAAACCCCACATACACACACACATACATAAATATACACACATAGAGATTTTACGCAATTTGAGAAAACCAACCTGCATATAAAACTTTGATTGTCGATTTCGTGAAATTTTACGTAGTTGCTGGTGCTGTTGCTTCAAATTTAACTCTTTCAACCCATCATTATCATCTAGTAAATTTTCCATTGAGCGTCTATTATTATTATTATTATTATTACGCGATTTCGGTGATATTCTATTATTATTATTGTCCCAATCAACAAAAAACGCACCACCATTACTACCACCATTTATACCAACACCACCACTGCCAGCAACACCGGTTCGTATATCCTCCATTGATTTCGATTTATGATTAGATTTGATTTGAATATTATTTGATTGTTGATGATTATTGTTTTGATTTGATGGCGGCGAATTTGTCCCATTTAAATGGCAATGGCACGGTGGCAGTAACTGATGTTGATGATGTATATTATCCGATCTAGATGATGGCCATCGTCTCGGATCAATCATTAGTAATCGATTTGGATTAGGTGGTGGTGGCATAACACTTTTATAGAGCGGTGGCAATAGATGATAGTCACGCACTTGTGGCGCGATTAAATTAAAACCTGGCGCTGGCCGTAAATGGGGCGTAATATCACGCCAAAATGTTGGAGCTGGATGTGGTAGTTGTGGTGGTGGTGGTGGTGGTGGTGGCACTAGTGCAGGTTCTAGTATTGCTGCTGCTGCAGTTGGCCGATAAGGATACGAATATCGTTTTGGATTCGTTTGAGGATAGAAAATAGTTGGAGCCACATGATGTTGCGGTGTAGCCAACATTTCTGTACTGTGCCAACGTTGTGCCAATGGATAATGATGATGATGATGATGAGGAGGAGAAGGAAGATAATTACCAGATGATTTCTGTTTCAATATCATGACAACCACAACAAAACAAGAAAAAAAAAAAGTTAATCAATCATAGTCGTATTTAATCACTTAATTCACTTACAAACAGCAACAAGAACCATCAATGATAAGCACCGAATATGAAATAATTTATTTGCTCGATCACGCGCGCACTTGCTCACCGCCAATACCTCACACTTCACGGTTTTTTCACTTCATATTTTATTCTGCTTCTACTACTATACTATTTACCACGTCTTCGTGGTAGCGTAAAAGTACCACCAACAGCAGATAATTGCTGCAATCCGTTCGCGATTCAACGATAGTGTTGTTGAGGTTGAAGATAATATAGCGTTGTGGTGATTCGACGTACGTGTGTACATTTACCCACCACCATTGACCTAGTTCTTAGCCGTACCGTTTATGTTCTTCTTAGTACTTATGTATTTATGCATATATCCCTCCAAATATGAAGAACCAAGCAATGCTGGTGTCTTGTAGTATTTTTTTGAAAAAAATGCATATTTTTCCAAGGGTTATCAATACAATGATAACTGCTATCTGACTAGCAACTGACATTGCTAAGAGGAATCCACTAGAAAAGTCAACTCACACTTTTATTACCTATAAATACACTCTTCTCAAACTTAAATGACAATAAGAAAACAATTATGCAATAATACGTAAGAATTAATACTTCTATGGATAACTATAAGAAAGACTGAACACAGAAAAAAAACGGGTTGCCATTAGGGGGCACTGCGATTAACAGAGACTAAATCTGTAACATTGCTATTATGAGAAAATCAAATTTTCGTATTTTGAAGGAAAATCGTGGATTTTAGTGCAGCAGATTAAAACTATGATTGTAATAATGAGTATTTGATATAATAGAGCAATTTTTATTTAAAAAATGGGCATAATTTTGTTTCTTCCCCCATTTTCTTAATTTTATGATCAGTGACGTGCTATAAGATTGGATAAAAATATATTAAAAAAATAATTGTTAATTTATTATAGTATAAAATTTATTTTGAAATTGTTATTAACAATTATTTAATATGGTTAATATATCTTTTAATAAAGAACCATGAATATGGTTTCGTTGGAATACTATGGAATATTTTAAATATCAAAATTAATATAAAATATGACAATGATTTTAAAACGAAACAATAACCAAGCACGTCACTGATCACTGACAATCAGCACTAGAAACACGAATCCCTCTAGTTGACAAGAAATTTTCTGACCCGTAAATAGTTTGATTTTTGTTAACTCGATTCTACTTCTTATTATAGTTCTCCATAATTAATACCAATTCATAGTTATTGTTACTTTCCTAATATATTTAAAAATGTTCTTTATCTAAATTTTTAGATATCTTTTAGTTACAGGACAAAAACATGTTACTATTTTATAATTTAAAATACTTATTTTACGCTTTGTCTTCGAAATAACAAATAATTTCGTCAGTTTTAATAGATATTTTAAAATCTACAGAATTCCTACTCTCTGCGAAGTTGGCAACGTATGTGAAACAACATTTTGTGTATTTCTTAAATTCTTATTAGCTACCTCCTATAGAATCAAATGGCGATGTTACAACAATAGAAGCAATTTATAATAAATTTCTGTTATTTTAAATTAAGATTTAATTTTGCTTGATTAAAAATCCGAAATATTAGCCAACGAAACAATAGTTTCGCTAAATATTCGCTAACAGCGCCATCACCGCTGTTATAAGTCGATTGCATCAGCGTCACTTTAGTTTGCAAATAGTGTACCAAACCGGTAACTAGCATAGCATAGCTAGAATTAACTAAATATTAATAAAACCACCCAAAAACCGTATAATAAATTTCGGATTCTAAATTTTCATCGTTGAACTATAATTTTGTCTTCATTATGTTCAATAACTTATTGGTAATTGCTTTTTTTTCTTTTTTTTAGATTGAAAGTATGCTGTAATAAATACATAGTTAGCTAGCTAGCTACCTACCTCTACCTTTTTCGGTACATTACAAAAAAAAAACATGCAAAAATCTAGGGCGATCATGTTATTTTGATTGAGTCGGTAATTCCATGATAGAACCAAAAAAAAATTATTCAATGGGTTCAAAATAAGTACTTAATCAAAATCTAATCATGTCCCGCATAATCTCCATTATTATTCTTATTATTGGTGTATAGTATTATACATGATGTTTTAATATACGCGTACATTTGCTCCAATTTTTTCTTGTTGCTGCCAAATTCTAACAGTTTTTATAATAGATATGAGTGCGGCTGGCATTTAAACATGTCGACCAGGTCATGCAGGTCATAGAAATGTTTGGCAATAAAGTACCTGTACTAATACATAGCAAAAGAGTGAGTGCGAGAGTAAGACATAATGAAATTTGATAATTTTTTCATTAATTAATTAGATTTATTATATGGACAATTTGGGTTAAATTTCCTTCTCGTCAACTCAGCTAAATTACCTATACAAGACTAAACAGCATCAAGGCGTATACTTTCACGCTTCACGTGAATTTTTCCTTTTTTAAATTTTAATTAATTTTTATTCGAATTATAAAGATTTCGTAATTTTTTTGAATGTGAACAGAAAATTTTCTTAAAAAAGAAAAAAAAAAAGATATTTGTTACGTATAGCTATGTCTACACCAGCAGATATAAATCAGTGTGTGTATAGAGAAAGAGGAAATTTCACTCAGGAAAAGTATCAATTTACCGAATAAGTACCAACATCCAATTAAGCAAACTGAACAGATGACATTTTACATATACAATTAAATGCTTCATTTGATTTCAACAATTTCAACAAGTTTAATTTAAAAGTAGATTTATAACTTGATTAGTTACTTAAAGTACTCAAACGGTACTTGGTTTACATACTACTATACAACATATGTACATATTGTCTATAGATATTTGAGACCTACGGAGAACCATGATAAGGAATTGAATCGACCTAACAAAAGTCAAAATATTTACGGATCAGTGACGTGCTTTGTTATTGTTTCGTTTTTAAATTATTTTCAGATTTTCCATTAATTTTGATATTTAAAATATTCCATAGTATTCCAAAGAAACCATATAACTATTAAATTATTGTTAATGCAAATTTCAAAATAAATAATTTATATGATAAACTAACAATTTTTTTATTATATATTTTAATCCAACGCTATAGCATTCCACTGATCATAAAATGAAGGAAATGAGAGAAAAAACAAAATTTGCCCATTTTTTAAATAATAATTTCTATATTATTAAATACTCATTATTGCAATAACAGTTTCAATCTGCTGCAATAAAATCTACGATTTTGCTTAAAAATAAAAAAAATTTCCATAAGAACAATCTTAAAGAGAGACCATCTCTGCTAATTGCAGCCCCTAATGACAATCTGTTTACTCTGTTCTGGTTTCCAGTCATTCAGCATTCTCCATATTCGGACTTTAAACCTCAGAGGGTAGTTTTATTTTTTTCCAAACAAACAATTTTTTTGTTCAAATAGTAACAATTATCATTGATTTTTCGATATTTTCGATAATTATAAATGTTATTATTTTGTTGATGCGTGTAGAATACGAGGGGAAATAGATACGTGTAACTTCGGAAATATATCAAGCAATATCAAGCAAATTTAAAAAAAGAACGTGAAAAAAACGTTTTGTCATTTACCGCATTCGTTATGAACGATTCTTATTGCTTGCAGTCACCATTTCCATCCGAAAATTAAATAATAATTACAGTAAAACCTCATTCATGGCTGATCATCTCATCTCGACAGTCGCGTATTAAGTAGAACTCATGAAAAGTTTATACTGTCTAGACTATATACTTTTTTTTTTTTTTTTTGATATTCAATATTTTCGTGAGCCTCTGGCACTCAGCATTTCCTGGAAATGTTCGGTTTCGTTGATCTCAGCAAATCCGGATCTAGAACACATTTCCTGGCTATATTCGATAATTAAATATTTTGTATTTCGACTTTACGATTTATTTAACGAATATTTGTTGAATTGCACATGGTCTAGTTTTAATCAGTCGTTTTAAACTGTTTTTTTTTCAAGAAAAGCATTTTTTTTTGTAAAAAAAAACTGACTGACCGTATCAGTGAGTAAGTCACCTGCTCAGGAGTTCAAGTCACTTTCAGCATACCACACACCTCACATGATGTGTATGATCACATACCTCATGGGATCACAACCAAAAGAAATCATCAAACTGCAGGACTCACCTACTTGCTGAGTAACCTACTGACTGATACTGCATAATAACATTTCTGAAAGCTACACATATTCAACTTATTTTTCTGTGTTTCATATTACACATGCATATATATACATACAGTACACTCCTTTTTTCATGTACGTCCTAAACAGAATCGACTGACCTGTCCGATTTATGATAATTATTAAATTTCCATTTTAATTGAGACACATTCAAACACTCTCACTACTTATTTTGCGGTTGCTGCTTGAAACTCTTTCAAAAAAAAAAAATGAACCAAGAAAAACATGATGTAAAAAGTAGGTACTTTCACAAAATGTTTGTCTGTTGTTGTTTGTATTGCCTACCCACCGTTGGTTTGTTTGTAATTAGTTAGTTTGATCATTGGTCATCATCATTATCATTGGAGATCACTACTTCATACATATGTATATATATATGTATATATATATAATATGATCTTTCATTGCTATCTATTAATTCAGTGTTCTCAAATCAATTTATAATATAATATTCTATTCGTATAGAATTTACAAGTAGATATATCCGTATAAAATAAAATGAATTAATTTATTAATAAATGGTTTTTTTGAGCCCATATGCGAGTGTGTGTAAATCACATCGTATAATGTACATGGCCGCTTATGTAACAGCATGAGGATTATTATTTGTTAAGTGCCCATTAGAGATGAGAATAAAAGAGAAATAATTTTACTACGTATTATTAAGTAACAATTGCCCTTTCGCTCTCTATCTCTTTTCTCTTCCTACTTTTTTTATTTGGATTTTAATAAGATAAAGAACATAAATAATTAAAACTTTGAGCTAAATTGTATACTAATAGTAGAAGTAGTACCAGCATATAGTATTGCATAATAATGAAATCGATCATTCATCGTTTTCGCTTAAAAACTAAAGCCCTATTAAACTGCAGTGTATGATATTATTGTACAATTAAATTTAAAACAATGTAATCTTACGTCATACTTAATGAAAAACGGGATACCAACATTATAATAATGATTTAGAGAAATTTGTTAAATCAAATGTACAATTTGATGTGTTCAAATTGGTATTGAAATGCAGCACTAGCAGAGTAAATATTTTTTCTTGCTCGTTCAGGAGTTGTTTACATATTTAATGTTTTGAATTAATTTTACTTGCGTAATTTCGTGGAACTGTTTGATTTCTTTATTTTTGCTATTTTCTTAATAGATTTGATTTGATTTGTCAATTAAAAGTAATTATAGTAGCATTTCAATTGAAAATATAGTTGTATCTGTTGTATACAGTACACATAAAAAGCGAGACAAATCTTACCAGTCTTGTCAGTTGAATACGTTAAACATATCGAATTAAAAGAATTAAAGTAAATATTTGTTTATGTTCATCTATACTTACCATATTAATAATTTTTGAGTAAATTTTCAACGATTTTACTATACCTTATAACTGTGACGTAAAATCACATCCTATTGCTCTAAATTGTATATTTACTGCATTAGGTATTTTGAATTTGGAAGTATCTAGTTTGTGCGCAGTAGTTTTTGAATACAGCTTATAGGAGCACAGATTGTGTGTACTTCAAATACATTACCGAGTTGTTCTTGTTTTCAACTCTGCTGTTAAGTTTTATTTCCAAATGGCCTACAGCAATTAGTTTTACAAGAAAAATGTGCATATCAGCACTTATCCCCTATTTCTCTTTACCCAGATAATAATTATAACAAATCATATTTTAATGGATACTAATAATGATAAGTAGAAATGAATGTAAAATTAAAATATGAATGCGCATATTGTTAATTAAGACTAATAATGATTATTAATATCAATTAATCGTTGAAACGACCTTGCCGTATGATACCATGCAGGTACTTAGAATGACGGAAAAATGTTCTATACATATCTACGGAATGGATAACAAGAATTAAAAATTATACATTTCTATGCAGATACGACTGAAACGACTATTATAGAACGAAATATTTTCGTTTCGCCGGAAAAAATATACGCCAAGGTTTTGAAAATATGTACATAATTAATTTATAGCTGGAATATATTCATTTTTCTTGAAATTAATTAGACAACTGACCATGTTTTAGTTCACTTTGATTAAGATTATAAGGCGCTCAAGTCATTAGAACTCCAGATTTTATTGAGATCTACAATTAGCATCATGTTCTATTTCCATTAATAAGCAAGATAACCCACATATTTAAGTATCCTAAATAGAATGGAACATCCTGTACAAGTACATATAAAGATTTCTACGAGTCAACCCTACTAATCCGTCAATCAGAAGACTATGCTGTAACGAGCTATAAGAATCACCAGTGTAATAAATAGATGCTGCCAAATGTTATAGAATTACACATTTCCATACACGTCAAAATTAATAAAAATTTTAAAAAAAATAATTAAAACGAATCTATTGAGTAATATTCATGACATTTTGCACATAATTTAGGTCGCTTCCAATACGGATTTCAATTAAACACATGTACATATCAATATATCATTAATAATAATAATAATAATAATACAAGAAATTAATAATAATCACAGTATCAATATAATGATCATAAAAACTGCCGTTTTACTTCATCTAATATGATTGAGCAAAAAAAGAAATTTACGGCCAGGCGCACGCGGTCAGAGCTGTACACATACATGTACATGTAGATCTAGTACCAGCAGCAGCGCTTATAATTACGCAAAATAAATTATTATTATTATTATTGTTTCATCTATGTTTGGTAGATAGAAGAAAGTAAAGCAAGAAAAAGTCATCTTACTAATTAATCAAATGTGGACCATATGGTTGTTAAAAATTAGGTTGCTTGAATTTGATTAATTAATTATTAATATACGTATAGAAAAGAACAAAATGAAAAAAGATGGCGGCATTAAATTAAGTGACCTTGATTACATCTTCTAAATTAGTGATTATGTTTTTTAAACAATATTTACCTCATATTTTTTAACGTCGCGTTTATTTTTAACGATGAATATTAATGTTGAAACTTATTCACTAATTAAATTTATTTTGTTTATTAATTTATGGTTGGAAAATAGCGAATTTTTAAATAGATACAGTGCACGTCTAGTATATATGATATCTTGTGGGATGTGGAAAAATAATACATAATAATTATCCTTTAGCATATATGGTCATTTCGATTTCTATTAGCGGATTTCGAGACAGGAGAAGTTCCGCGTTTATGGTAGTTGCTCGCTTTGTCATTGTGAGTTTTATGATATTGGCGACGAAAAAGGAAAATTGGAATTCACAAATTAGTTTCTAGCTCCACAAAATGTTTAGATATTATAATATTTAAAGCGAAAGGAACAATTTGTCATTATACATCTAATCATTCAAGAGTAACTAAAGTCTCAAAAAGTGGATGTTGGTACCTCCATATGTTTATGCGTATGCGCTGTAGGAGCCGCACCATTATATTAAAAATATTGAAACTATTTTAATTTTGCCAAACAAATTATTTAACATGTCTAGAGGTAATAAATAAATAATTTATAAACGTATTTCAAGTAAGTAGTTGAAAAGTAGTAGGTTCTACTTTTCAACTTTTATAAAAATATTATAGAAAAGATCTGGCAACGAAGCTTATAATAAAATCTAAAATGTCACAATAATAATAACAAAATCAGCTGATTTGCTAGGAATCATTTAAATTCATGCCGTACAAGATTGCTCATGCGCATAAGTAATTTATACTAGCTATCTCTCAATCATCAAACCTTTTGGGGCCAAAGTCGTCCACACTTTTACATAAAAATGATTAGGAAAATATATTTTGCTCGATCTAAACATTCGCAAACTAGATTTTGCACGACCCTTAAATTCAGGCTCAGTTAACAGATATCAAACCAAACCAAACTTATTTTAAAACAAAAAACGCTGTTATGCCGATTTAAACCAGGAAGTCTATAAATAGATCCAAAATGCCCTTCGAACTAGCTATTTTCTATCCTATCAATTACATCCGCAATCGATAAAATATTAAAACAAAATTCATACATTGATCATTAACTTAATTATATGGGAAATATTTTTTTGTTTAAGAATAGCCGCGATCAACTTCTACCATAGTGACACTCACACAGGTAGGCAGGCAGTACTTCTAAATGGAATACATTAATTAATTTATAATAATACAAATACAATCTGGCCATATTGAGAAAGGTCAATTCGCTTTATTTATATTTATGTATTTCGTTGTTATCAACCTTGACTTGAGATTCGTATAGTATTGTGTTGTTTTGTGCTACATGTGGTGATACTGGTGCAAACCAGGTGCATTAATTAATTATTATCTATACAATTATAATGCAGCGAAACAAGGTTTTGGATCGGGGAAAAAAACCATTGATCTTGAGTTAGTCGAAAGAGAGAACGAAAAAAAAACACAATTCTCTTTCAAGACTTCTCACTTCAAGACTCTCTTTCAAACAGACAATACTTTTTCACAATCATTTTATTTACACTTCGGCGCTCCAGGAAGCTATAATCCATTCGCATCAACCATCGCCATCACCAAAATGTACACAAATACGAGTACCTTATTATTATTCTCCCAAATTGGTTCCTCCCAACCGCAAGATGAACCAGATGAACCCCGTCTACCTGGATCCCAAGAATTTCTTTTACAATCCAATGAATCCGTCGAATAATTACGTGAGTTTCGACGCATATTCATACCAGGCACCTAAAATAAAATTAATTATGCATCATATATCAAACAAAAATCAAAAATATTTACCTGCAAGTGATTTTTGTTATTGTTGGCAATATTATTATTATTATTCAAATTCGACATTGATCCACCAAATGAATTCCTTTTATCAATCCAACGATTATTGCTATTATTATTATTATGAATGTTAATATTATTGCTTGAAGATGTTGAAGACAAATCTTTACGTAGCGTCGATGTAAATTGGCTGGGATGTTCGATTTCACGTTTTGGTGGATTTAATGGGATTCCAAATGATTCTCTGCGTCTGAAAATATGTCGATAAATTAAAAAAAAAGTTTCCAACACACACACACACACACAATTAATGACGATAGGCGAGTACAGACTTATCAATTCGATGTGGCCCGAAATGAAACGGGGCAAGAAATCGATTATAATGTGTGTCTGTGTGTGTATATGTTAGCAACTTTTTCTATTACTATTATTACCATTTTAAGAGATTTAATTAATTATGCTCTAATAATAATTGGTACCGTACGTCGCGATTCGAACATTTTTTCAACTTGTATAGAAAGAAATACAATTTTTTCTTCTTCTTTCAGTTTAGTTTTGTAGTGTGTGCACACAATACTTTCTATTTAGTTTCAATAAAAATTATTTAAATTCGATTTAAAAGAATGATTACGAGCAAATGCTTTCCAAATAAATCATTTCATGCAACGAATTTTGTGTTTATATTTTCAATTGTAATAGAATAATAATACGAGTAGTATAATAATCACACATAGGCTGTGTGAGCAGTTACATACATTATTATTATTATATCATTACTGACATCATGATATATGTATACGCATGGACCAATTTTTATGCTATCGATAACGAAATTAAGATTTACTATACTGGCGAAAAAGTTTCGAGAGCAAAGTTATTAATTTTTACATCAGATTTCTGTGATATTCTTGGGCTTGAGCAAATCGACTTTTAATTATATGTATTTTTAAATGCTCATTATCATGAATACCTCAACACCTACTGATTAAGCTATTCACTTTACTAAATCAAACGATTTCGTAGTAGATAGGTTATATCATGACTGATAAAGCTTGACCTTAAATTCTGAGTAATCGAAGCATAAGAATCAATCCTATTCGAACAATTTAAACAACTCAAAACACTGACCTGTATAAATTCTGATTATTTAATGCTGGCATTGATTCTCTTCGTGGTCCAACACCACCGACACTATTACTACCAAAATACCCCGGGTGATGCCAATCACGTTTCTGGTTGACAACATTACCAAGTGAATCTCTCCTTAATGCAACAATAAGCAAATTAAATTAACAAATTTAATTAAAATTCATTCGTTTATTTACCTATTTGTTAGATGTAGAGTACTACCCAAAGAACCACGTCGATTATTTTTATGTACATCACATTTAATATTTCGTTTCGTTTCAACTTCTACATGAATTTCGGGCGTTTTACGATTATCCAATTTAACATCCTGGAATAGGGCTTCTAAACGTTTAATTGCCGATGCATGATTCAATACACCACTCATTTTATTTGTTTTTTAGTCTAAAAATATGATCGTCGGTTCGAATTATATTGATTCGTTTGAATCCAATTGACGGTTTTTATCAAGAGACGATTCAGTGTGTGTATTTCGATTGATTAACACATAATATGTATGTAATAATCATAATAAAATTCCACAAATAGAAAGCAAAGCGAAATGAATTAGAATTACAATGAAGAATAAAATATGTATTTAATTATATTGTGAAGAAAGAATTCGAAACATTTCCTTTTTCTTTTCATCATGATTATTATCGACTGATTACTTAAATTTTCTTTTATGCTGTAATTGATACCAAAATATTGTAATTTCTTTTTGTTACTTTATTGATGCAACTGGTATTCCTTATGTAGGGGTAGTAAAAGGAGAAAAGTAAAAAAATTGCAACCAACAAAACACAATATAGCTATTACCTATCTAACGAACTGCGAAGCATTTTGAGCAATTTTCTTGTCAAGACACTATTTTTTTTATGTATTAAAAATTATTAACAAAAAACAATAAAGTGATAAGGAAATAGACAAGGTGGTATTATTTCAAAGCCTTGAAAATTAAAGAAGATTTGTTTCCATGTCAAGATCGCGGTTAAGTAGGCGGATGGATGAGTGTGAATGGAAAAGCTTAAAAAAATTCAATCTTAAATTTAAAAAATTGACATCGAAACTAAATCGGGGGGATAAAATAATTAAAAATTCCATCCACAGACATTTATAATGTTTTAATTTCGATTGGGAATAAAAAAAAGGTGAGAATAGTATAGCAGTAGGCCATGAAAATATTAATAACTGTACTTATATTACTTTATACCGACTGGCGTCTATTAAAATCATAATTATCATTATGGGACATTAATATTTAATGATAACCTGGTTTTTTCCATTTAATTTTCTATTAATTTATTGCGAATAGTAGAAAAAAATATGACGTGCCTAGTTTCAATTTAAGATCCAAACCAAACCAAGCCTACTTAAGATTTAAGAAGAATTTGAAGATGCCAAATATGAAAGTCCATATAATACATACATATTATTATTTTGATCTACTTGCATATAAAATCTTATGTAAATGTTATAAGCTTCATTAGGTAAGTACCCCATAATAATATGGTAATAAGAATTTATCGTAATAATGAAAATAATGATGGAAAAACTTGTAGAGGTCAAACATAGAGTGGGTATTGAAAGATGACATAAACAATAAACAAACATGATGGTGATGATGATCGTTTCTGTTTTTGTTTTATTTTTCAGATGATGAAACTACCATTTTTGGAAAAATGACGCCATTTTGTCAAAATAATTATTTATGGAAAGCAGATCCGCTTCAAATTGATCATGACGAAGACAACGGTTTGTTAAAGTATGAATATTAGAAAACAATTTAATAAAAGAAATGAAAATAAGGAAAAATGAATAAAATGCGCACGAACTGATACATCTTATAGTAGAAGAATAAGAGTGAAAGCAATCATTTAAATATCGGAATAAAGAAGAAGGAACATAAATATCTAAATAAATTAGATTAAGAATTTCTAACGCGACAAAGATGCGGGCTAATTTAAATAAGAACATCCGTAAAATTTTGCATAAATCAATCGATACATATTAATGATAATTAATTGATCAGAAATTAGAAAAATTTTTGTAGATTTCTATGACCAAATACGAATGATGTCAATTTATAACATTTGTGGATAACAAACAAACAAACAAACAAATTTAAGGGCATGCAAGTAAAATTGTAATGTTCTTGAAACAGATTGACTAATAAGGACATAAAAAGACAATGATGATGATTCATCGATAAAAAGTTACATTAAAGAAAACAGAAAGAAAAAATTAAATCGTGAATGGAATGCATGATTAACAATAAGCAGGCGTAAATGTGATCGAGCAACACTCGTTTGCTATCTTCCTGTACTTTTAAATTCTAATAGGGTTTGTGAGGTATACTTATCATAGGTTGATACGGAAAAATAAAGGCACTGAATCCTCTTTCTCAATGTATAGTAAAGTTTATAGGTACTTACCTGTTTTATAGCTGAATAATTTTATTACTAATTGTGTGACCAACACACAATATAGTTTCAAAAACCACACACTAACCGATCGTTTATATTATTTGGCCAAAATACACGCGATGAATTAGAATTGTTCTTAATTCATAAAGTCAAATCAAACAAACTAACAAAACTTCTTCTTCAACAAACTATTGGTAGTCAATGAAGAGAGATACTAATAAGAGGACCACCGCAACAAATCGCGGCACTTTTTGCACTGCGGGTGCGGAAGAACGAACGAGGACACGAACGAACGGAATGAAGAATGAGCAAAGCAATATCAACAATTCCACATTAAATAAATAAAATGCGACCAAGAAAGAATGAGGAATATCGCGAATTAATAACACACAATAAAAAGTATCTGTAAGTATATAACTAGATAAATGCTCTATTATTATTGGTTAATATGCAATCAATCACATCTGTTGCTTCAACATTTTCTTCCATTTTTGAGCACGCAACGCAATAGTTTTAGGTACCTAGATCATACCAAGAGGATAACTGCAACCAATATTTGTAAAAAACGGAAAAAAAATCGATGTATTATTTGATTAAGTGTGCAATACGTAATCATCAGTATGATTAAAGTACCATGGGTGCCTAAAATGAGCACTTAATAATCTTTTCAAAATAAGGTGACGATAAATGTACTAATCATACACAACCTTGTTGGTTGTGCACATAGTTGATGGCCTTCTTGATCAAAATTCGGAATGTCATGACATTTGGTAAATCGTCGATGAAACTGCGTGTCTTCCAATTTTCATACACGTAATTAACAGAAATGTATGAATTCGTAAACGATTAAAAGTACAACGTGGTCAGCCCAACGCCCTGATTTATCGATGGATATCATTAAGGTTTTCGCTTATAGTATGTGCATATTTCAGAGTAGATTTAGTCAATTAATTTCAAGCCAATTTCGTTAAGTAGATGCGCCCGTTTTTCGATCGATTTTAAGTAATTAATTATTATTAAATCAAGTAGGTTGCGCATTCATGGTACAGATTAATAATATGTAAACATGACACCAACATCATAAGCAGCAACAAAGCAACAACAACAACAGCAACAATAAAACCGAATTAATTCTTAATTGTTTTATTTCAATCATTTCTCCAGTCTCCTTTTACCTACACATCAGCGGGAGATAACTATTGAAATTCAAATTCCAATTATCTCATTTAAATAATAAATAATATAATTAATTAATAACTATTCGCTAAATTAAAAAGTAAAATGAACTTAAACCAGGTGAATAGGAATGGCCTGATTGATATAATAGCTTTGTCCTAGCTGAATGATAGATAATATCGCTACAGGGTGGCTATGATTCTGCATTTTTCCTATATGTATTCTTTGTATGGCACAGAATCACTACATTGTAATAAATCTAACATCTATAGGTTCTTTCCAACTTAACATTTTTGACTAGTTTTTGACCAGTTGTTGATTTTATAATCAGACCCGTTATAATTGCGTACGTGTCCATGATTAGTTTGCTAGTGGCTAAGTTGCAACTGTTAAATTATTATTGGTACGCGAGAATATTTTAAGAACCTAGCTAATAATTTGTGATCATATTCATTAATGACATCGTAAGAAATCAACGAATAAAATGCATAAATAAAAGTACCACAATCAACACATCAGATACAGTAAATTCTGTAAATGACTGCTCAAAATGTCTAACAACATGTTAATGAGTTTACTGCGCAAGCTTGCAAACTACCTACTTCGGCCCAGCTCAAAACTAAAACAAACTACCAAGAACTAGGTGGTCTTAGCAAAAAAGTAAGTTGGAGTATGTGATGTTTAATTTGAGTTTCAGTTTTTATAATGTTAGAACAGTGTATACGTATTGCGCATGCTCTTTACAAAGGCAAACTAGTTTGAAACCAACTTGGCAAGAAGCTATTCTCAAACTAATCAGAAAACTCACGATCCACGCTTTTACAGATTCAAAACAAAGCAAAAAACTCATTAAATAATTAATTAATTCTTTTGCATATAATTAATAGCAAAAGAAAGCGTGACATTCTTTAAATACTATTTTATTACATACGATATTAAATCAATCATTTAATCAATAACAATTCTATGTGTCATTGAAAGGTTAAATGGTCATCATCGTTTAATTAATTATTATTATCGATTATTAATATTGACGATTATTTCAACACGAAAAAGATGAGCAGAACTATGTGTTTGTGTGGGATACCTGTTAGGATTATTTTTAAAAAAATGAAGCAAATAGTGTTTTATAGTTAAACATACATTAGTGACATTCTTTCGTTCTGAACGAACTGATTTCATTCACTTAAAGTGAGAAATTTCGTAAGGTTTCTTATGTGAACCGATCATTTTAAGTGAATGAAATCAGTTCGTTCAGAACGAAAGGATACCACTATTTATAGTGGCGTAGTTAATTAAAAAACGCTTTATATGCGTTCTGACACATCTAAAAATGATGTTTAGTAAAAAAATATTCTATTATTGCTCTGAGCTGCAGTGCGAATAAAATTAAAAGAGTACTTACCCGGCCATCGTCCATTTGTTTTGGATTTCCATAGGTCATGGGATCTCTGTAATAAAAACAATTAAATTGAAATTATAGTGGCAGAATTATCAAATTCTTTGTTTAAAGTCCCTGCATATTAAGAATCCTAAGGCGTAATTTCGTAAAGAGTTTTGCCCAAATTTCTCTAAATAAACAATCATAAAAATATTAAACTAACTTACCTAAAACCATCTCCATTAACATTCGCTTTGGGCGATCCTGTAGGCTTATTTCCATTCAAATTTTTACTACTGGTTTTATTACTGAAAACGCAAAATTAAATATATAATTATAGTTGGGGAAGACATTATAAATTCGCATTACTATCGATAATTTATCAAAATATGGCTGAATAGCGACAAAATTAGTATTATTAGATAGGTACTATATCTTAGGATTTATTCAATTTTCTATTTATTATTATTGTTTTTGATTACCTTATCGTTGCATTATTATGTACATCACAATCACTTTTATCAATATAACTGACTACTTTTACCAATCCGCGTTCTCTTAGTTTTTGCGCAATTGGCGGATGTAAATGTTTATTGTAATACATTGTTGTGCATGTATGCGTGTGTTTGGTTTTCTTATTAGATATCAATTATGAAATAAATCTATATTTACCTAATAGAAGATTCTGCCATTATTATAACAAACAAAACTGACTATAATGAAAATTCTATTTTTGAACCAACAAAATGAAAGTGGAAAACTTGAAACTGAACTGTGATAAATAATGTGTCTAAAATTGCCTGATTGCCTCTTAACACTAGTCTGGTTATTACTTAATAATGTGTTAAATTATAATGATTAGTATAGGTTTCTAGTAAAAGTAAAAAAAGTGTCCCTACTATCCTGTTTATACTTCGGTTTCATATACGGCCGCTATTACATGATTTTAATAAAATCAATAAATACTTTGCCGCTATGTATCAGTAGTACATTCTCTAAATTATTATTATTAGAATGATTTATATCCTATAAGTACTTTTTGATGTTAATTTCACCTGCACCAGAAGAGAAACACGCGAGATTTTCTTTCACTTTTCTACATAGTATGTCGATACTTACATTACAACCCCTATTATTTTGCTAGTATTAGTAGAATATGAAAGAAAATTGTGAATTTATAAATAAATCAAACACATATCAATTAGAGGCACATTATTGGCAGACACATTCCTAAACTCTTTTATTATCTTTATTACTATTCATAATAATATGGTTTCTAAGTGGAACAAAACGCATACTATTCATACATGACATGGAAAATTGCATAGAACTAAATCGTGTTAATAATAAAATGAAAACAGTTCATTAAACACAAGAAAGTTGCAATAATTAAGATGGAAAATATTGTTTAATAATTAAGAAAAATCTATTTTAATGGAATGATTTATTAGTTGTGAACAGCAGAATCAGGCAATGAGAGTTCGTAAGCAACTTTAACACATAAAACTACCGCTAAAACAGACACAAATCTTAACGCACTATATCACGCATCTGCACTAACCACTAACTAACTGGATTCGCTGTTATTATTTTTCAAATACGTGCAAAACAATTATTAAGTATTATTATTTGTGCAATCATAACAATTGCAATTATTCGCATAACTGCGGAAAAACAAATATTCAACGCCTACGTTGAAGATTCAACATCAAATCAACCGACCGAGCGTCTTGATTTCAATTATTACTAACTAATGACGCACTAATTTATAATTGTTCACTTATTATCTAGAAAAATGACGAATTGCTATCTTAAAATAAACTTGCATTCAGGCTATATGGAGAGAACAAAGAAAATATGGTAAATCTGAGACAACTAATTGTATCAACACAACAGTGATCTAGAAAAATAAAAATATTTACACTAAAATATCAATTATTTGCTATAATAAACAAATCCACGTAATAACTATATTTATAATAGCAATAACTTTAAAACCATAAAGATAAAGTAAACTAATAACGGAGAACCGCAGCGGGATTTTATTCTCCTCCTGATAAGACCGGTAAATAAATACAATCAAATAATTTCCCTTGACACGTCGTCTACTTACCAATCATCTAAATATTTCCCACTATTAATAATCTGTCCCATTACCCCTTGTTGTCCATCACCATAATGTATTTGTCGCATTAATTCCTCCCTTTCTCTCTCTCGTAATGCCATTGATTCCTGTAATTTTTGTTTTGATTTCTGAAATTCCTTAACCAATTCTCCCGTATAACTTTGATCCAAATGATTATTATCAATAACAATTGGAGCGACTAGTTGAACATTTTGATGTTGCATAGGTGTTGAAATCAATGGCCTTTGAATAAACAAATCATTGATCAATAAATCGCAATTATCGAATCAATCTAATCACAATTAAGCATACCGCTCATTTAGTGAATCTCTTCGTGACGATCGTGCTGTACCACCACCAGTTGAAGCAGGACTTTCCCGTCCACGATGTTCCGGTGTCGAGGCATTCGAGAATTTTGGTTCGGGACTTTTTTGGGGTACAGATGTTGTAGTCATAGATGTTGTATTAGAGATCATTTGATTGTATGGTTTTGGTGTACTACTGGCCTGTTCCTGAATACTAGGAAGCTGCTGAAATTCCGCATAACTATTCGATAGAAAAACATCGCTTTCGTTTTCAAAGAGTCGATCCACTGATGAATTCATTAATTTATTTGTTTTAATACCTAAAAGAAAAAAAACTTGTAGATCGCAAGATAACTCGAATCATCGAAATGAATATACCCGTTAAATGAAAACTAGCAAAACTACTCCTCGACATTGGTCCATTTAAACTAATATCACCTGTACTCATTGCCATCGCTCTAGGATTTCCATTTTGAATTGCTGTACTCTGCGATAAACCATCGAGAATTGGCATCAATGATCTATGATAAAAACAAAAAACAACCAATTATTTCACAAAAACAACTCAAATTGACAATTGCAATCCTACAGTTCATACCTAGTCATAGTGTCAGCTGCAGATCTTGGTCGAGTGAAAGGCATCGCGGAATGCGGGAAAGTTTTTGGTTTAATTGGTGTGACAAGCATGTGTTCCGTCCAGGATGTTTCCAATGATGGCCGTTCCAAACGTTCCACATCGACATTTAATGTTTTTTGTTCGAATGGTACTGAAAACGTTTCAGCTGGCACACTTTGTAACCAAGATAATAGAGAGAGATCACTGTCACTAAAACCTAAGAAAGACAAAATATTTTTATAGCTTTGCTATGCTTTAAATTATGATGTACGGTGGAAATAGGTAATAAATGATAAATGTGAAGAATCTAAGAGTGGGATTATCCAACTCCGTAAACTTAATGCATAAACACAATCATATTTTAGTACGTAAATATAGATGTAAACATATTGTTTTTAATTGTAATAGTTACCCAAATTCCTTAATTCTTATTTCTTAATACATGAACGTAATTTTAAAGTTCCCAACTTTTAACTTTCACCTATTATTAAATACGAAATAGGAACGCCCTTGCGCTTTAACCATAGTATTTTCGATCAAATGAAAGATGGTACATGACCTTAACCAAACTATTCTTCCGCTATTTTTGAGGATATTTTTTATGCATATTTGAATTGTTCATTTATAATTTTATTAATATTTATTAGTTACTTTTAGCGCGTATTGATGATTTTATATATATATATATAAAATAGATGATATATGACAATTCCTGTCATCTTAATTTGTAATCAGAATTTTAAAAAAATCTTAAAATAAGAATTTGTACAACTTTGTTTTTAATTTTTAATGATTAATTTTTCTGTAACGAAATAGAAATTAAGTTTACGAAGTTGGGTAATCCAACTCTAAAACAGTACGATTCATATGCCCCCTTCATCCGCACCAGGTTCAATGCAGTGCGACAAGTAAATTCGCAATTGCGTGTAAGTACTCAGTTCATTTGTAACAATTTCATACAACTCAATTTTAAGACCTCCAATCTTCGAAATTCCAATAAAATTATTGGAATCAATGAAATTTGTTAAATATAAACCTTGCATGTCGGATACAGCTAAAGACAATAACCGACATATGTTGGTATTCTTGTCGCATAGTAGCCAGTATACTTACCAACATTTCCATCAAGTAATTTTGAGAATGTCATTTCTTGTGAACGAGAATCGGTCGTTCCGGTTGCTTTGGCTTGACAATAATTTACACACGATTCATAAAGAATGCCTGAAATACAATAATGAACACAACATACAACATTGTATTTAACCTTGGCAGGCTTGTATCAATAAGCATACCTTTTATAACTAATTGTATCAGTCTATCGTTTCGAGAAGAAATATTCGCATTGTTATCGGTATTCTTCTTGTCACCAGGTAAAAATTGGTCTACTAAAGGATACACTTCGCGGAAACATTGAACCCTTGCATTCGATGGATTCCAGTCTTTGTAATGTAAATGATCTGTTAATCTGGAAAATTAATATATACATATGAAATGTTCAGTTATATTATGCACTTAGTAAAAAAAAACAAAGCATAGCCACTTCTCGCTTACTAAAAGGGAAAAAATTTGCGCAACCACGATGACGTCAGACTCATATGTTATGTTGGGCCTAACTTAACCACATGTTGAACCAACGGTAATATAAAAAACCGGTTCTTAACCTATTTTTTTGTTCCTCATATTGCGACCTTGATTTTTTTATGTTGTTGTTTTACTGTGTTTTGATGTTTGTTTTTTTACTGTCTAATAGATAGCTTATTATTTTTATCAATAGACATGTATAAATTAAATATACAAAATAAATATTCAATTTGAAAGTCGCGCTTATCTTGACGTCATCGCGGTATTTTTAAAACGCACGTCCTGTGCGCAGCTATACTTGCTTTTCTTTCACTAAGATTATGTCTACATGTACCTTGGCAACGTTAACAACAAACACAACGTCGAGTAATCCTCTTTAGTTGGACAAAACTTTTCCAAATCATTTAATACTTTCACAACTTCTTCCACAGCATTGTCAACATTGGAACCTTGAAGATTTGCTTCAGATTTTATACATAATAATTCGATATACTTTGGAAAAAAACACTCTAATAAGCATTTTTAATCCTTATATTTAACCATCTTTAATGTTTTACCTTATGCTTCAAAATTGAATACGTAAACTTCCTCATATCAAATGTTTTCAATGCTTCCAACGGTTGAATGAATTCCAATACATCATCCCATTGTCCATCCAGTATTAGTTGCCTCAAAAACAATACATCATCACTATAGTTGCCATTGATTACACCCGTCTCCCTTTCTAAATTCAATTGAGTTATATGCAACTCACGATTATGAAGGAATTCGAGTGCAAGACGAACAACGTCCTCCTCACGAAGTTTGAGATGCGCCGATGGCATCACGTAACGTATATGTAATCTGTAAATATTAATAAAACGAGAAAATTGAATGGGAATATTCTTGGTTTTATATCCACACAAATATCGATGATAATACTATAATATAGATATCACTATAGTGTTTAATGATGGAAGGAATTGCTTTGGTGAAAAATTGAGAATGAAAGATTGCTTCAACGGTACATAACAATATGATTAAAGGTGCGTCTACAGGGAAGTGTAAGATGCATGATGGTTGCAGCCTATTGACAGAATTAATATGCTTTTCGGGTTTTTGATCATAAATTTCTAGCAGCACGCAACTATTGAAACACCTGTTGTTAAGCAGCATCATATAGCTGTCAAATTTTAAACCTTCCCGTCAGTTTCTATTGGACGATCCAGAATAGGTTTCATTGAACTCATTCCAAATCATCTAACTAATAGTTTTTTTTCAACTGTTTCGTATGTGACTTCTTAATCAAATTAATGTGCCTAGTGAACATAAAAAATAGGAATGGATTACATAAGAACATAGGAAATTGTGACAGTGGGGGATTGACTGAAATCAAACAATTTTGATGAATTTTAACCAGACAAAACTTAACTTAAGAACACTAAAAGAAGAAAAAACTCACTTACAAATTGCCTAGGAAGATAAAGGAACCTGAAGGGTTTGGCATTTGCGAAAGCTTTAACTTTTATTCAACTATTTTTTAGATTATACTACGTAAATTTGAAAAGACCACTTCTCATTTAGTTCACTTTCAAACATATAATGGAGGTACAAAAAATAAATTTCGCCTAACGGCATTGATTTCCAAAAGCAGACAGGTACGTGCGTAACATGCCATAGAAAGCGGATTTGGAAATATTTCTTATTTGGGAATGGAATGAAATCGGGACACCTGTTTAACCATTATGCGCTTTTCTAGCGGGCATGACATCAAAAGCATAAAAGTAAGCATCTAATAAAAAATGAGTGCTGTTGCTACATCAATCTGATAAAAACTTGAAAAACAACAACAAATAATGCGGCGTAAAGTATAAAAAGAGATAAAGCCAATCTTCAGCAGGAGTGATCTTTTAAATTGTATCGACCTAATGCGATCCTTGTAGCACACAATCCTATAGAAACATTATAAAATATAAAACGGGGCCAAGAGTTTATAGATTATGAGCTTTTTAAGGGAAAAAACATACGCACGAGATAAAAATACTTGCATACTCAAAAAGAGTAATTATCTACATATATGAACAGAAGTAGGTCAGACTCAATCCTTAAAAAAGGAAAAAAAAAAAAAATAACAAACAAAAGTGGGAAAATAAATGAGAAAAAAACAATAATGAGAAACAAGACGTGAAAAGCAAACTGGAGTGAAATAGAGATTCATCACAAAATTGCCCTTTCAAATATTCAGAGGCTCGTTTCCCGTTTTTTTTTTTTTTTATTCTTAGCAAAAGGGAAAGAAAATCACAAATTCATTCAGTAGCATCATGAGATAAATACAAGTGGAGACTCATAAATATTAAACAAAATATAAAACGAAACCAAGAAAAATTAGAAATAGTAAATGCGGCATTAGAAAGAATGGATTTAATGAGAAACCAATATGAAGATGATGAAATTCTCATGTTAAATATTATTGAAAAAAAAAACCTATAGTCGGTGCGAATTAAAAAGAGTGTTATGTATTAATCAGTAGAAATTAATTAAAGCATACGGAGAAAGAGTACTAAGAGTTTGTAAATCAAACAGATCTACAGTTAAATGCACCAGGATGTGATCTTATGATATTTAGTGAAAAACAGTATACCAACACTATAACTATGATCTTGAGCATTTTTTTTTATATTAAAGCAATGTAAAATTTGATGTGTTCAAATTGGCATTGAAATGGAGCGCTAGCAGAATAGATATTTTTCCTTTCTCGTTCAAAGTTTGTTTAATAGTTAAAAATATGAATCACATTTACTTACATCATTTCATAGAACTCTTTAATTTCTTTATTTTTGCTATTTTCTTAACAGATTTGGTTTAATTTGTCAGTTAAAAGTAATTATAGTAGCATTTCAATTGAAAGTATAGTTGTTTCTGTTGTATACGCATGAAAAGCGAGACCGAAACTCACCATTCTTATCAGTTAAATATGTTAAATTCAAAAAAATTAAAGTGAATATTTGTTTATCTTCGTCTATATTGACGATATAAATAATTTTTGAATAAATTTTCCACAATGTGTTTGTTATTTAAAGCAATTATCGTAATTGAAACATTCTAAATAAAATCGATTAAAAAATCAATGCAATTCTAAAAATAACATTGACAACGTTGCACAAAAATTATGACGTAAGATCACATCCCATTGCTTTAAATTGTACATAGATAATTTCCCCTAAACAAATAGAATAACGTCGCGCCATCATATGTTGATTGGATATTATACAAAACACTCTCTTTATTTTAGGCGGCCTATACATAATAGAATACAATTTTTTTGATTGATTTCCTATTAGATTAGAGAAGCCCAAAAGTACATATCGTATACGTTCAATATGTGATTTCGGAAAGTGTTCATCCGAAATTCGAAGTTAAGGATATTTGAATTCCATTTTCTACATCGTCGATCATATCGATATGCGTTTTCAGATATTTTTAGGATTAGAACATCGAAAGCAGGCGAAAATAGATATTACAGAAGCTATAGCAGAGAGCGAGAGTAGGTAGGTAAGCAGGAAGCTTTAAAAATAATATGCAAATGCGTTGGCGACATAATACGATAGTGCGTATGAATTAGAATTTATGTTACATTTATTTCTATCTATGGCGGCAACCGTACCGCACTGACTGGACTCAATTTATTAATTAACGATGAAATAATTGTACTTGATGCGCATAATTAGTACAATCGACTGAACACAACTACCTATTACAAAAAAAAAAAACATAATCTCAAAGCAAAGAGACGAGGTCAAAGAACTAAAAAAATTATCTTAAATACTAAATAAGTATTAATACTTAAAATGAAGAAAATAATATTTTTCGTTCTGCTCTAACCTGCCTTTAAAATCCCGTCTGTAGATCACTGGTATACCAATATCGTTTAAATTTACAATCACCATAATTTCGAATCCATAACAACTTTTCCATTTTAAATCAAATCTACAACATGAACATACAAAAGCAATCTATCTCAAAACTTGCGACTGTATAAATATCCCATTAATCAATTAAGTGAACACACTATTGACCAAATCGCACCAAATATGAATGGATCAACTGGTGAAAGATAACCGAAAAATGAGAGAAGATCAAAGAAGAAAAAGAAACAAACGTTGAAAAAAAAAAATAAAATTTACGACAAGATTTCGGAGCCAGCACAAGACCGGTATATGCGAAAGAAATGAAATGATACGATACCGGCTGCGGCGGCCTTCGATGAGAAAAGATTTACCGTAAGAAATGGGAAATGGAAAAGAAATTCTTCTCCTTTTGCTTTTGGACCACTATTCTATGCGCATAGAGGTAAAAACTTTACCTCTTGCATTATGTACATTTCCGTTTACAAATATACAGTGTGATGTAAAAATATTTTGTTTGGATTCAGATGGAAATCTACATATAGAAAGAAATACGGTTTAGAATTCGACAGGGTGTTGAATGTAAAATAGATACCAAGATTGTATTAGTATTAGCTGTATTATATATTTCCATTTACAGAATCATATTGGCTGGGAATAGATTCGTATAGGTAACTCCTGTTGTCAGGATGACGTAAAACTGTATTCGATCACATATTACTTTGAGTTAATTAAATAAAATAAAGCTGTAGCAACGAACAATACTAACAGAATGGACAGTTCCCGTTAGTTCCCTTGATGTCTTACCAGCCAAATTCTATGACCTTGAGCACGTTAAGATCCTCCTATTTGGTGTTGTTTGCGAGCGAAATTTGAATAATAAATTAATTATTTAATTAAACAATTTAAACCATTAAACAATACACGATCCCCGGATAGCGTATGTTCCGTAATCATATCACGGTGTTCGGTGGATAAAAGCAAACAGAGACAAAACAAATATTGTCCCCGCCAAATTAAGTGGAAATGTCATTTGAAAATAAGTAGAAACCGTCCTATGTCCGTTCTGAGTGTATTGTTCGATGACTGGAGCAGATATTTATCAAGTAGACCTTGTAAGTATAGTATAAGATTATAATAAAACTGCTATTATTCTTCTTCATCGGGTATAATCAGGAAATAAATTATATGATCAAAGACATTTTCCTTGAAATGAATGTGTATATTTCTACTGGATTTCTATCATTGAACATAAATGGAATGTTAATAATAAAATGTCTGTAGCAGACGACAGTTAGATGCGGAATTATTTTCAATATTATACATTTAGTATAAAAGCCGTCGTTAGCCGTCAATTTTATTGTTTTCTCTATTTAATAAATATTTATAAGTAGATTTTATAAAAGACTTTAAAAAAAAAAATTCTTGTTGAGAACGACTGAATGGGCGTGTGACAAGGGGAAATCCGTTAGCTTTTGTATTTTAAAAGACGCAAAACTGGAAACGGAGAAATTCATTAATTCAGAAGCCAACGATGGCGACATTGGGAATAGATAGATACTGTTCGTTTAACATTTTTTTTCTTGTTTTTAATGAAAGTATACTGTAATAGGATACCATATGTATCTTGTAAGATGCCTTACAAGATTTCTTTGCAACCTATAAAGACCAACGGCAGATGTTTTTAAGTAGAAATGAAACAATTATATGGTGGTCACAAAACTATTTAGTGTACATAGTATTATTTCAATTAAACACCTCCCGTACCTTACTGCAATTGCTCTGTAGGACTGAACGACTAATTTTAATTCTACATTAATTATTTTGAAATTCGCATAACTCTACAGCGAAAGGTCGAGTTTAAGGAAAAAACAAATCGAGAAGCGGCATATGGTAGATAGTCGATATGATGGTAATTATTGGTGAAGATTCATCATCAACAATGTCAATGTATTAATAAGCAGCTTGCTTATGGTACTGCTATTTGATCTTTAGATAAAATTGGAGATATTAGTTGCAAAAAATTAGCTTTTGGCTATTAAAATAACGTATACCTTGACAAAGATTGACATTGGAGCTTAAAGGACCATATTAGTCATCAGTACAAATTGTACTTCTAGAAATGATTCAAACCAAATAAGTTTTTCCTTATTACGGTTAACATTACAGGAAAATTCCAATAAAAGCCTTCCAAAAATATATGCCGCCTATACAAAACAAATTTTTCATGTGAAAAAAGAAGTGCAGTTATTACAAAGCAAAGCATAGATAGCATAAAAGCAATAATAAGTATATTATTTAACAAATAATAAGCATTATCTAATAATAAATAAATACCTAAAGCATGAATGAATGAATAGTAATTGATACTATGTCTATCTCACCGTTTTTTTTTTTTTTTAGAATTGAAACTCGTAGATCGTCGTAAGGGTCGGCGAATATAGATAAAATAAAACAAAAAAAATGTATATCAATAATTATTACATTATTATTGTAAACACATACACTACACACTTTGAAAGACAGAGATACACAATAATAGACAGATAAAATGACCTTTATGTACTTTTTTTTTTTTTAATTGATGTTTATTTTGACGACAAATGACAGTGACAGCGGGAGCAGGAGAGACGACGGTTTACTTTTTCTTTCGTTTTGTGAAAAAATCTTTTTCTTTTTTCAAATAATAAATAAAAGAAACAATTCTAGCTAGATAGATTCGCTATTTTCGCTAATTTTTATGTCAGTGAGGATTATATGATTATGATTTATGGGCACCTATAATAAGGAGAACGAACGACTAAGATGAAAAATTGTCCGATTTTTTAAAGCTAAATCAGCTTGGGCGCCTTACCAACAGATGGGGCCTGATCGCGTCTTTTTTTTCTTTTATATGGACTACACAGTTATATCATATCCTATACGCATTTAACATATTGTATGTTGTGTTGCAGATACTTTTACATATGTAGATAATAGTAAGATAAATAAGAGTAAAGTAAGAAATATATTCCAAGAAATTGCAATATATTTCTGGATCCATCTTCTTTTTGCAGTTTGCTACCGACCCCAGATGCATTAGCATATTCATCATTGCAAAATTAGAAGGCCGGAAACCAAATAGTTGCAAGGGGGAAGCAGCGATTTCGGTCGTTATCTTGTTAAAGGCCAAATTTTGGAAACATTTCGCATTCGGCCTAAAGAAACATTACATATTACAATATACTCCAGATATTGTATATACTATCAGATCAATCCAAAGCACTTTTTGTGGAGAGCCGCGAACGTCGATGTATTCACATATAGCACATGCATAACTAAACATTGTTTTGATTATAAAAAATATGACTGAATGCTTTATTATTTTACTTATCTTTATTATATTATATTATATCTGCTTTATTATTATCCCTATCAGACCATGATACGATTTGATTCAGGGATTTTTTTTTTGTAATCAAAAAAATGTATAGTTTCTTGCTACGGTATGTGAATACTTGAATGTCCGCGGCTCTCTGCAAAAAGTACTTTGGATGGATCTGATTCTATAGCCAATAATCTTTTAATATTGCAATGATGAATATGCTAATCTTGGTCCGATAGAAAACTGAAGAAAGAAATATATTCTAACCCAGAAATCACCTAACAAATGATCGGTAACTGAAGAACAGATTAACTTTTACTACAGAAGTAGTAAAATACAAACCTGTATTTAAATTTTGCATGGAGCTAATGTAAACTATAAATGTAAAGATTGAAAATGGTTCGGAACCCAATTTAACCGATATATGTAATAATAAATCTAAACAAGTAAGCAGTCTAAAAAAATGATTATTCTGTTACAGCGGATCAGCCTTATCTGGAATTTAGAAGAAATTTGCATTGTTACTTTTCCGAATATTCTAATTATACATAGATTGAAATATATGAGCGAACAAAAGAGGACAATTATTGAAAGGTAAAGTAAACTGTGAATAAATTACAAAAAAACTAGTAGTTATAGTACTATATTGTGTGTATATTCGTAATATAATCTCATCATGTTCATATGAGAATCTAAAATAATCTGAAAATAATACATGATAAGCACATAAGTGTACATATTTTGTGTACAAAATAACATAAAAATTGTACATTATTAAGGCACTTTTTCAAGAGCTTTTACGTGACTTCGTCAAATATTCCGCAGGACTAAACTTTTCTTAGACATGGAGTACAACTGCCGATTATCTTATGGGCGCCGTCTTGGATTTTCATAGATTTGGAAAGCATTTAAATGCAATTCCTATTGCAATCATGCATCACAACGACGACTTTAAGTATTATTTAATACAAATAATAATAAAAAAATCTAATTCATCTTAGTTGGCTTTGGATAATTAATGGTAGAAATTGAAAAAATAATGTAACTTTTCTGGATATTCGTTATATAGTAAATATATCTCCGTAGTGGTTCTGATGAAAAACCAGAAAAGGTTAAAAAATGCAAATAAAAATTGTTTCTATTTTAACGGGTATATGAAACACCATAAAGGAAATCTGCAATGTTGATACCTTAGGACAGCCTAAATAAGAAAATATGAACCTTGAACAAATTGTATATATATTAAAATTTACAAAGAAAATTGTTAAGTATACCGGGTTGTATTAAAATATAGTGTTTATCTTTTTCTTATCTCTAGTCGTAAAAATTAAAGTAATTCACAACCAATACAAGCATCAGATTCACGACAAAAATCAATAACGTGTCGCCAATACGAATCTCGAGAAAGTAATTGCGGATGCCCAATAATAATTAATAGGGCTCGAGCTCTAGAAATAGCAACATTCAATCGACGTGGTGTTGAAATAAAACCAAGACTGTAATGATAATCATGCGATAATAAATTAGTCGATGATCTCACTGTCGATACAAGAATTATCTTAAACTCTTGTCCTTGGAAATCTTCAACAGTTCCAATTTTAGGCACATCAAATTCAGATTCTTCAAGTAAATGTTTTATTTCACGAACCTAAAATTTAAACATGAAAAATTAGACAAATCTAAACAACTACTTAGTTTTAAACAGACGAAATTAAATGAATATTTAGTCTCGACTATGGAGAACTAAAAGAATGAGGCGGAATGAGAAAAAAAAGTGGGCACCCAATAAGTAGCGCTAAATTAGACTAGTACACATAATTTAACATTGTCCTTATGGGAAATTTTATTTTCTAAAAGTTAAGAGAAACCGCGGATTTTGATACAAAAAGTTAAAACTATGATTGTGTTAACTGACCATTTAATACAACAAATCAATTTTCATTTAAATAGTAAGCGTCATTGAGTGATTATTTCAATTTTAATATTATACGATCAGTTGCGTAGAAAACCTATTTTTAAATTATGGTCCGATGCGAGCCATGCAGTTTGTTGTGTGCAACCCACAACAAAACAACACCTGTCTTTGTACATTTTAAATGTTAATGTTAACAAAAAATAAGCCGTAATGAAAGTATACGCCTCCAATTGTAACTGTCAAAACTAATTCTTTCTGTCGCCAAGAACATATTGAGCGCGGCGTTTTCAAGCCCAGAAATATTTTGACTTTTACACAGTCGTTTCCTCTCCTTTTTATACTCTTCCATAGTCTCGACTTCTATTGAAAGAACTAAAATTGCATATTAGAAATTGAAATCGACTATTTACCTGTTTAATATATGGTGTTATAATTCCAATATCACTAGAATTCACACCCAATCTGTAAAACTCATTAATATAGAAAAATACCTGGGCAGCTTCATGTGGATTATACCTGTAAAAGGATATAACAATTAAGGAGCTACCAAAATAGGAACCAACTAAGCCTACCAAGAAGGGCTATCTTCACTTTGATAATTTTGCCCTTCAATGCCATGAAAAATAACTGATGGTATCACACCGTTTTTACCTTCTGGAAGAATAGATGATAGATTTTTTAATAGCTGCGCTTCCTCACTGTCGCTGTCCGATATCTAGAAGAAAGTTGAAAGATTAGAATGAATTTTGTTTTAAAAATAAACAAAGATGGTACCGTAGGTATCAAGTCACCATTATAAAACATTGTATTAAATAATTGCAATATACTATTCAATGAACGGTAATTGTACAATAATTTTGTAATTAAGCGACAATCGAAACCTTCAGTTTGTGGAAAACTTTCGATATCGCGAACATATGGGAACCGATTTTGTATTCGTTCCAAAAATGACTCACTTAAACCATACTCAGAAGCAATTGGACATGTTATGACTGGTCCCAGTTGCCTTGGATCACCTGAAATCATCTGTACTATTAATCTGTTCACATAATTCCTATACGAAATCAACTTTACCGGCTAAAATCACTTGTCCAGTAAACTTATCCAGAAAAGATATGGGAATCAGTACTTCTGGTTCACTGGCTTGTCCAGCCTCGTCAACAAATATATGACTAAAATGCCCTACTGAGAATCCCATTGCATAAAGACTGCCAGCTGATGAACATGTTGCTACTGTAATTTTATGCCGCCCTAATGAAGATTTACTATAATCTATAAACGAATAAAAATAGCATGTTATCATGTAAGTATTTCCATTCATGACATAAATTACGTTGCATTATTCCATTTTCCCCTATTACATCCTCTTTCATCGTACCCTCTTTGGCACCACTAACAATTGCACAAAATGGTACTAGTTCAGCGTCTATTTGATCAGAGGTACTATAATTGATTGAAATTAATCGTACCAAATCGCCTGGTCGTAACACACTTGAAGCTATAAGGTCAAATACGAATTATTATAATACACCTAATACTAGACATATTTATCTCACCAATCAATCGCAAAGCAATTAAATCAGCTGCACTATTAGATGGCGCTGCAATCAATACACGACTTCCTGGCATAAATCTAATTACTTGAAGCACACTTTCAATGAGGGTAACAGTTTTACCAGTACCAGGAGGTCCGTATATTATATAAGGCATCGGTCGAGTACTGCCTTTTAATATATTAATAACAGCATCTTTTTGTTTGCGGTTTAATTTTTTATTATACCATTCTAATTTTAAAAGACTCTCTGCGCTAATCTGATTGGCGGCGACTTCTTGTGAAGGCTGAGGTTGTTTGATTTTTGTAGTTTCTAAATCATATGGATCATATGTGAACACAACTTGTGCTGTTTTATGTTCTATTATAGCTGACGGAAACAGCCACTTGCTTCCTAAGTGTTTTGACGCTAAAAATACGGCATGATGTTGCCTTCTATAACTTGCGCGGCCTGGAATTACAGTCAATATAGTTATTCATTACATTGAGGTAATAAAATACTTTCAAACCTGGAATTACTTTGATAGCGTAATCCTCGCCATTATAATTACTATGAAACCATGAAGAGAATTTCAAATAAACATGCTTGGCACCTACTTTACAAACGTTGCCTTCATAATATTCTTTAAGGATGCCTCGAGGATCACCAACTTTGATTCTGTCACCTAAATTCAAAAACTTACTTATTTTTAAGTTTTGAAAGTTTAATTATAGAGGTAAACCTATAACAATCGATGGTCTTCGTTCAGCCAAATTTTCAATTTCCATCATTAAATATTCTCCATTACGTATAAAACAAGCACGTTCCGTGTCATATTGCTTCATTAAAATCACATTTTTAATTTCACTCAAAAAAAGTAGCATGTGAAATTTGTCTTCGTAGTTCAAAGCTGTCAAATCTTCGATAAAACTACTATTCATTTTTTGTAATTCTCTAATAGCAGCATCTCTATTATTGTTTTCCATTAATTCGAGTAGTGTCTTCGGTGGTAAATAAGAAGATACATACTTGCCAACAAATCTAGGTCTCTGATTCATTTGACCTCTAAAATTTCCGATCAATACGTATTATTTATGTACATATTTATTTATGTTATCTGCTTATTTACCGTATCACAGATAATTTCTGTTTAAATCCATCCCAAGTATCATTCTTGTTCTTGCATTTTCGTAAATCTCTGGGTAAATCTTTTGATCTTTCTTTACCCGCTACATTGATACATACTAGTTTATTTAAACTGAGACCATCGAAATTGAGTGTTAACATTTCACGGAAATATCCAATAGTTTTAGATCTGCAAATTAAATTTAACTCCAGTGACTGTCCTGGAGCAATCACAGTTGGCATAGAGTTGTTGGTGTCCAATACTATTTGGCAGGAGCTTTTTGGGAGCTGAACATTTAGAAAATTAAAAATCTTTTCTGAATTATTGGTTATTTTAATAGCAAATTTTTGTGTGTCATTGATATTTTTAAACAATAACTTTATATCAGACACTTCTAAACGATTATCACTCCATTTCTTTTCCAGTTCATGATTTTCAATAGAATTTGTTGTATTTGTTACTGTTTCAGCTCGTATAGTACGTTTTGGTGTGACTTTTACTGCTCTCCAAACACTTTGATTCTGATCGGATTCTATCACTTCGCAAACCACGTCATCCCCATAGATTGGTGAATAGCCACATATTAATGCATCTTGATTGAAAAATATTTTCCTATCAATATAGCCAATACGTTTCTCACCATTCCAATAGGTTATTTGCCCAGATTCAATATGTGGACGTATCGGTAAAATTTTTCGTACTTTTATTATTTTCTCGCAACTATTAAGGTTATTTTCATCAATTTCATATAGAATATCAAGCTCTAACCAATCACCCTTTATAGGAATGAACTCGATTGATGTTTTGTCTAGATTTACTTTTATGTTATCAGGTAATAGATGAAGGAAACGTCGTTCCCGATTTTGTACTTTACACACGATTATTTTTGTTCCATATAAAGATGATTGTATTACGGGAATGTCCCAATCGTCCTGAACTTTTAGAACATTATAAATTAAAATTTGACCTATTAAATAGACAAGTAAATAAGTTTAAATGAAATAAATTTATGTTTTAGAATAGCATTACCATCACAGATTGTTTTTCGATAAGTTATAGTCTCACCTACATCAAATTCTTCGTCATCGGCATCAAATTGATATGTACTATCAATTGTATAAGATCTATTTTGTTTCGCTGTAATTTTCCCCATTTTTGTTGAAGAATGATGTTCTTCATTTTTCGGCGAAATCTTAGTTTGATTAGGCACTGGTAAATTTTGATTGGGTTCAGTAGAACATAAAATTTCTAAAGACTTTTCTAATGATAATTCTGGATCAGGCGGGCGGAGAAATGACCAAATATAATTCAGCATCTTTTATTTCATTAACTAAAATCAGAAAATCAAATAAAAATTACGGTTAAAAACATTAGCGAAAATTTGTAAGGTTAAATTTCTATTAACTTAGATGGCGCCATCTAATAATTTTCATGAAAAACGGAATGACGTAAACGTAAATAGAAAATGGAACAAAAAGAAATTAGCTATATTCATATTCATATGTTAATGAACAATCTAAACGTTAATAATGTTTATGTTCAGTGTATATCGTTACCTAAATTCATGTCCAATTGAAATTACTTTACTTGTATTGTAAATTTCAGACACAGTTTCCTATCTATAAATATAGAGAGTTGAAACCTGCTAAAGGAAGATGGCGCCTACAAATTTGAATAGATTAGTAGTGGATTATTGCAATTATTGATATACTAAATTCCAAAATGATTTCATAGCGAGCGCCATTTTTAAAAATTTCACAACGGTTTTTTTTCTTTTCTGTTGAAATCTATACTACAAGTTGACCTTGCCTTATGCTAATATTTAAGATAAATAAATGGATTGTAAATAATCACATTATCTAGCATGTATGGAATATAATTATGTACATAGACATCACATAATGTTGATATCTTATCATAATTTTCATTAGGACGATAAATGAGAGATAAAATGATTTCAAATATGTATACTTACATATAAAAATTACTTATTCAGATTTCAGGAATTAAGGAAAAAGGAAATGTATAGGTTTTTATGCCACAGAAATTTCTATTCCATTTCTCAATAGAAGAGAAATATAAAAAAAAAAACAACAATGGAGAAACTAGAACATTAATTGATTTTACATTACAACTTTCAACTACACACGTAATCGCCAAAATCTATTCTACAAATATATGGAAATCCAACAGCACATCACAATATTTAATAATTCTGGATCAATAATATAATAATAATAATAACCCACTGCTAAAAGTGGAACTGGAAATTTAGGCCGAAACGAATCATAGCATGCTGGTGTATTACCTATATACATAGCCTTGTGTCACCATGGTAACGATGCCTTTCACTCACGTGACATACTTACATCCAGAACAGAACGAAAGGGGAAACTTTTCCTACTATCACGGCCTACTATACTATATCTATATGTATAGAAGGTAATACCTAATAGCTAATAATGTTATTATTCTTCTTCGCCCTCTTGTATGTTCCTCGTTAATATATGCATACATATATTGTATGGAATATGCATAAAAAGGGAAGACACCTGGATACTAATCTGGATAAATTTGTTTTTATACTGGAAATGCAATGTTGTCAGATTTAATTTTTACGCCTTTGTTGTCAGGTCAAGTAGTACTCTAGTAATAATCAAATAGTTTATCAGCTGTTAAACTTTATGACATTTCTATTTTGTGTTTTTTTTAGGATTCTTTTTAACAACCGCCGATCGAATCAATTGTCGTTATTATTAGAATAAAACCGATCTAGAACAAATTTTGATTATTCAAAATCAAAATATTCTTTATTTGAAATCCGAAATATTAGCCAACGAAACAATAGTTTTCCCTGTAAATTGTAAATATGACAACATCGCGCCAACATCAGCCGATTGCAACATATTACATAATTGTCATTTTAATTTGTTGCAACTATATATAAATATTCTAATTAGACACCCAAACACAATAATATAATAATTATCATCAGCATCATCATTGTCATCGTCGCATCATTGCAAAGCAGGCATGTATTTATTTAGTGCATTCAATTTCATTATTGCATTATCTCACTTCATACGTATACGTACACATACGTAAATTATGCATGTTGTACCATATTTATTTATAGTCGCTTTCTTTATTCTTTCTACTCTACCTATCTATCTAACTAAACTAACTATAGGTAGAGCAACGCAACGACGTCAACGACGACGGCTGCCGGAGAGATAGTATAATATAAATTTAGGTCACAGCTGACCTATTTATTTCTCTTTTTATTTCCATTTTATTCTACTTAAGAATAATACGTATAATAGCGGAGGAATTGAATTGTTTTATGTTCTTTATTTTGTTTTGCCTTTGTTTTGTGTGGTTTAATAATTAATTTATATGTTTATTTCGAAATATATAGGTCAAAGATTGTTGTTATGTATTAGTATTATTATTGTACATAATTCTTTGTACTTTTACTACAAATTTTGAATTCAATTTGTTGTTTTACATTATTTCAGTCGTTCTTACTTTTTCTTTTCGTCACTAAACTAAATTCATAAAAGGCATAAATTTATACGTTATTAAAAGACTGTTAATTATAGGTTATTGGAGATATTAATAATAATCAGCTCAGCATCTTAGCCAGGAATGCCTGAATTCCATCGTAAATACATCTCTAAAAGGTCTTTCCAATCTAATTAATCATCATTCATCAAATACAGCTAGTTTAATGTTAAAAACTATGACATACTATAACGACATATATGAATATGTGTACACACACACACACACACACAGAAGTAAGTAAAACACATTACCATCACCATGCGAGGTCATTGACCTCCCTAGATTTTTCTTTACTTAATTTCTTAGTTAGAGAATTATACCATATATTTATATATTAAACATTTGAATATTTTCAATTAACGAAAACAACAACAAAATTTGTGTTTATGTCACAACAGTATCATTTGTTAATATATTATTTTATTATTAATTCCATTCCTTTTAAATTTCTATTTTATTTATACGATGGCGATTGGTGCTGTTACCAAATTACCTACTTTGTATAGGATTACGGTAATAAACAATAATATATACGGTTATTTGTTGGCCTACTTGATGAATTGAATATGATGATAATGGTGACGCCATTGGTCGTTTTAGAGGATTCCTTTCTGCTGTGCAGTGTTTGTATTCGAATCGAATGTATTCAAATCATATACATAATACAATGAGAACAAAGAAAATTGAAGATTTTTAGCCGAAAATTGTGACAGCTGTGTTCCATACACGAGATGCATGGCATGGCTTACTTCTATATGGAGAACTATAAGAAGGAGGGAAAACGAGGCTGTCATTATGGGGCGCTACCATTAGTAGAGACAGCATCTATTAATTAATTAACATTGCTTTAATGGAAAAATCCAACTTTGTTATTTTTAAGAAAGATCGTATTAAAAATAAAAATCGTATGTAAAATCGATTAAAACTATACGATTGCAATAATGAGTATTTAGTAGTAGCAATTTTTATTTAAAAAATGGGCTTAGTTTCGTTTGGTTCCCCATTTTATTAATTTTATGATCAGTAGCCTACTATGAGGTTAGGTAAGAATATATAATAAAAATAAGTGAAAATAAAAATATGGATTTGTAATAAAAATTAATAAATAATTGTTAATTTATGATATAAAATTTATCTTGAAATTTCAATTAAATTAATTAAGTAATTAAACAACAATTAATTTAATTGAATCAAAACTAATAAAACGAAACCATAACAAAGCACGCCAATGCTCCGACAAGTCACTCACTATAGAAACACGACTCCATCTGGTGGACAAAAAATTTTCTGATCCGTAAATATTTTGACTTTTGTTAGGCCGATTCAACTCCTGCTTATAGTTCTCCATATACTCCTAAACTTATCAGCTGTATTAGGATAAGAACAAATGTAAATTTATTCGAAAATGGCATCGTATAATTACCTATTTTTGGTGTAAATCTAATGACTTTACATATTTGAGCAAACGAATGGAAAGATCACACACACACACACACACAGGAACAAAAGACAAAAAAGCAGCGAGTTTCTGATGCGTGCAACGGAACTAATGTTTATTTCATTAAAATGATGATGATTAGCGTGGGACAATGTATGAAATTATGTAATTTAACCATTTATACATGTATGTATGTATGTAATGTATGCTGTTGTAGATCCTTGAAGAAAATGAGAAATAAATTTGATGAAACATTGTTTGTTTTGCCAAGTCTAATTGATCTTTTTTTTACGTGTACACATGTAACGAATGCATTCTGTCTGCAGTAACATGCGCGTGGATACACGTGGCACTTTTTTCCGAAAAAGTAAAAAAAAAAAACAAAAAATGCTTATTCATTGAACATTATAAGAAAAACTGGAACAATTCTGCTATATGTACATGTATCTACATGATGCATAAACCGATGTAGGTATAACTCAAGTGGAATTGATTATTTTCTTTCAATATTACCTGGAAATAGGGTAAATACAACATATACAGAGTGTTGGTGTACGCAATTTTCGGCTTATCGAAATGGTGTTTTCAAATTTGAGAAATTCCTGATATTTCCATAGATAAACACAAAATTAACCAACAATTTCGATTTTCGTTTTTCGTCAATAGCTTGAAAACTATTTATCGTAGAGAAATAAAAGTTGTACATTATTAAAGCACTTGTGCAAGGGTTTCTACCTGATATCGTCATATATCCGACAGGACTTTAATTTTCTTAGATACTGAGGGGAAACTTTCGACTTTCTTAGGGACGCCATCTTGGATTTTCATAGATTTACAAAGTACCTGAAATTTCCATTGCAACCATGTATCACATCCACTACTTTAGATATCATTTAATACAAATAATTTTTAAAAAAATCTAGTTCATCTTAGTTGGCTTTGCAAAATTAATAGTAGAAATTGACAGAATAATATAACTTTTCTGGATATAATACGTAAATACGTATTATATACGTATTTACGTATTATATCCGGATCATATTTCTCTGACATGAATAAAATATTTTAATTAAATCAGACTTTAGTTCATTCGAAAATCACATTTTATTCAAATAATTTAATACACAAAATAATTGAATAATGAAAACATATTAGAAGCAAATAATTTGACGTATCATGACAACTTAGATTTTCTGTAACGACTACCATTATTAATTATCCAAAGCCAACTAAGATGTATTAGATTTTTTTTTTATTATTTGTATTAAATAATATCTAAAGTAGTGGATGTGATACATGGTTGTAATGGGAATTTCATGTACTTTTTAAATCTATGACAAATCAAGATGGCGTCCTTAAGAAAATTGAAAGTTGTACTCAATATCTAAGAAAATTAAAGTTCTGTGACGACATCAGGTAAAAGCTCTTAAAATAGTGCCTTAATAATGTATCACTTTTATATTTCTACGATAAATAGTTTTCAAGTTATTGACAAAAAAACGAGAATAGAAATTTTCGGATTTTTTTTCGTTTATCTCCGGAAATATCAGAAATTTTACAAATTTTCAATTTGTGAAATTACCATTTTAGTTAGTCCAACTAATTAAAACGTTGAGTAACTTTGCCCCAGTTTAACCGACTTCATATCTCGTACCGTTTTCGAGATTCCCTTACTTACATACGAATTTGAAACACCCTGTATATGTATGTGTATAGATTTTCAAAGAAAATCTACAAGAATGGCTCGTAATCTTCATTTTCATAGAATAATCATAAATAGGAAGGTTCGTTTTTGGTAGCAAGTCGAATGCTAAGCGTCATGCTCTGCATACCGTCGATTTGTCTTCAGAATTTCATATTATGAATCATATAAATGTGTAAATAAAACACGTACTGTTCAATTGATGCAGTTCAGATTCCTGTTTCTCCAATTTTTCCTTTTTACTTCAACGAATTGAAAACTTACAAAGAATCAAAGCCGCGAAATATCCCTACAAACAAAGTAACATGACTGTAATGTATACTATATGTATATGTATATATGTATAATGTCAAGGACTGATGCAACTCTCCTATATATGTATAGCATATCTAAAATTGACAATTACAAAAGACATGCGATGAATGGATACGGATTGAAATAAATTACCGTCACGTGGCTGGAAACTTAGATTTAAATATGTATATGTATAGATACTATTAGATAAATAGTCGAGTAAATTCAATATTTTTAATTAATAAAAAAAAACAAAAAAAATTAAATAAAAACAGCTTTCCGTTCGCTGTTCCGCTGCATTTGTGGCGTATAGTAGATAGATATTATTTGAACAAAGGCAGAAAAAAAGAAAGAAAAGGGATAGACCGAGAGAAAGAAGTCATAGCAATGAAAAAATTCAAATCTGTGGTGACGTCATTTTTTCGGTGACCTCATTGGCAAAGCCTGTCGCGCTTAGATAACTCTAACACGATACGGATACTAGTAAATTCGACTAATAGACGTTTATAAAGATGATGTTAAGAAAACATTAACGAATGCATTAGGTAATTTAATAACGGAATTATACTATAGGCATCACCATCACAGTAAAAAAAAAAAAAAAAAAAACCCCGTTAGTCAATATATCGATAAAGTCTATCCGACGGATAATATCCGCATTTAGGTATACTATATGCAGAGGTATCAAGGGTATTGTGTGCGGAAACAAGGGGGAGGGTTAACCATAATACTTATTGTCTATAGGTGCTGTCGCCTACAGGATACTGCAGACAATAGAATTTGAACCTCTGTTGCCTATATGTATGGTATTTTCTTTGAAATGGAGGAATCTGCGAATTCCAAACGATTTACTACACATGTAGATAATTCATATATATATATATATATATATATATATCTATTTGATACGAATGCTGCATCCATGCATGCATGCATGCATGAAAATAACCCATTGTTTCATCTCGTGCTATAGAATTCGTCGTTTATCAATGTTTCCTTCGGGATACGTTACATTTAACCTATATACTGTAAGTATATAGTATTATGTGCTGAATGGAAAGACTGCGCTAGAGACGAAGAGAGAGAGAGAGAGAGAGAAGATTATCCAGCTATTCTTTATGTAGGTACTGCTGCAGCTCATAAGATGAAAATAGAATTTTGGAAAAGTTGCCGGAAAATGTATGTATATACAACATATGCGTGCCAGTGCATAGATCGAAACTTTACATTTTTTTTAATTCCGGGGAGATTATTTTCCCAAAAAAAAAACTCGAATAGAAAGTTTTGCGGGCACGAGCGTTTATTTCTTAGACGTTTTTTATGCTCTTAAAATAAGAGTCTATCTTTTACGACTATTTGAAAGAAATACGCAAATTGTAGTGATCACATTGTAAATACATAATTTAATATAGTTTGTGTCGGATTTGAGATATAAATCAATCCTCTCATATTTGCAAATTAGTCCAGTCAATGCTTAGTCTTTATTTAGTAATTAATTTTTTTCATGAATTATTTGTGAGCTTGGCTCAAATGTTTGGGGTGTAAAAACACAAACGTCAGTAGACTTAATCGTTAATCATTTTATGTCTTTCGCCTAGAAACTATTTTCCAATTATTATCTGAGTATTATTCTAATTTTTAGAATAGTTAATTGATTAGTTACAAGCTTTTGTAAAGAGTGGGTCTTCTTGGTTTTCTTTTAACAAAGAGAAATAAATAATTAAGAATAAAAAAATTTCTTTTATTTATACTTTGCATAATCAACGGATTTTCCCAATTCAGAAAATTCAGATTCTTACACACTTTGAATCTTAAAAGTATTGCGAAATTTGTACTTATATACACATATATAATACATATTAGTTTTATTAGTATATGTATATAGGTACTACGTACTATATTACAATGATAGTATAGTACAGCGTATAGGGAAAAAACGAAATACGAAGAATTTCCATATTCACATTGAGAGCTGATGTTTTATGGATATTTTGGTTCTCATGCAATATCCCAACATAGTATATGTATATATATAAATGTACTAACCTTTAAAGTACCCAATTGTTGATAAGATAGATTATCACAATCTATAATTATAGATTGGAATTATAATTTCAATTCTAATTCTATTTATATTATTTACAAAGGATGTGCATAGGCAACTAGATATTGCATAGCAGTATACTAATGATAATCTGAATGCAACCATACATACATTATGTGAGAGACAACTCGTGTCATTTGCGCTGATGACATAATAATGTTTTAACAAAATCAAGTAAATCAAGTAGCCTGAGTAATTAATAAATAAAAATAATTACTCTTTCAATATTTTACTTCATTTTATATGATTTTAGATAAATTAAGCGGTATTTACAATGAATTTTTTTAATATAATTAGAAGATATAATATAGGTATTTTTTTTTTGCAAGGTAAGCTAATTGACTTTAATTTAATGTTTTTGGATGACTGCTCTTGAGCTAGTCTAGTATATTATAATTTTGAAGAAAATATAGTCTATTAACGGCTACTAGAAAATATACTAGACTAATTATTATACCTATATTTAAAAAAAATTTGGAAATAGTTTTCTTTCTCAGCATATTTTTTTAGTTATCTAAAAGCTAAAACAAAATTACAATATCCATGTTATAAATTATGTGTATTAAATGAATACATTTCCATAATTTCTTAAATCAACACTTGCGGATATCACTAAATAGATAATTTCATAAAAGATTCATTCATAAATAAAATCAACTATATATGTTGGTAATTAATAGGAATAAGAGAATTCACTGTGTTGTGGTGTACCTATACATATAATGCGCGAATCAAATCACATAATAACAATAACTATTAAGCCAATGATGATGATGATGATGATAACAATGATGTAATTATATCAGTATAATTCAATTTAATGTAGAATTTGCTATAGGTTTACAATTTCGTATTGTAATATTTTATATGAAGGTAAAGTAAAGTTCTCGATGTTTGAAGATTTTTTGCCATTTTTTTTGGGGCGTGAAAAATTGCGGCTATTTCACAATTCATAAACTTCGATGAATCAAGTATTTATCCGGAAGTTTTACACAAGGATTGCCAATTTCAAAGAGTAAGTATGTATTGAATTTTGTGCTTTTCATAGTACCTATGAAGTTTATTTGATCTGACAACTCAGTTTTCACATAGCAGATGGACAAAAATTGTAGGCTTGCTTAAAAAAAATTTGGGCTTTTTATTTTTCTATTCGACTTGATAGGTTTGACCAAGTTTCCGTTACACTCCAATAGAAAGTATATATTTCCAAATAAACAGAATATCACTTTACATAAAACATTCAAAATTAGACGCGAGAAAATGGTGTGCGAGAATTAATTTCCTTATAAGTCAAGCTCGAGGATAGTTGCGGAGAATTCACTGACTAAGATTTACCCATAAAATTCTAGCTAAGCCATAAATTTTCCAAATAAGAATCAGTGGAATTTCCGTTGAAAAAACAACACACAATCATTAAAAATTCCCCCTATAATTTGGATTCGTATAACGAGGAAAACTCTTGGTTGTAAATTTCTCTTCCCCCCCCCCTCCTCAAAAAAAAAACAAGCAAAATACATATTACAGTAGAAACAAAAAGAAAAACGAAATTTAAATTTATTAATACGGCAAAAGTTTGGATTTTATTTAATATCACAGAAAACAAACCATATCTATTATACTGATTGATGTTATAACCGGAAAATCTCCCCGTTCCATTTTTCCTTTTGTCAATTATTTAACCATTTGTACGGCACATTTATATGTATGTACATACAGTTAAATGATAAAGGATGTGATCTTACGTCATACTTAGTGACAAACAGTATACCAACATCACAAACAATGATTTACAGAAATTAGTTTGCATTAGATCAATGTAAAATTTGATGTGTTCAAATTGGTACATTGAGATGTGCGGCGCTAGCAGAGTAAATATTTTTTTTGATCGTTCAATATTTGTTTAATATTTAATTATATTAATCAATTTTACTTACATAATTTCGTATAATTGTTTATTTTCGTAATTTTTACTATTTTCTTAACAGATTTGATTTGATTTTTAATTAAAATTAGTGATAGTAGCATTTCAATTGAAGGTATAGTTGTCTCTGTTGTATACAGATAAAAAACGAGACAAAAACTCACCAGTCTTCTTAGTTGAATACGTTGAAAACATATCGAATTAAAAGAATTAAAGTAAATATTTGTTTATGTTCGTCTACATTTACGATATATTAATCATTTTTGAATAAATTTTCAACAATTGTGTATATCATTTAAGACAATTACCGTAATTGAAAAATTCCAAACAAAATCGATTAAAAATGATCAATAAAATTCCAAAAATAATATTGACAACGTTGCACAAAAATTATGATTTAATAACTGTGATGTAAGATCAGATGCTATTGTTTTAAATTGTAAGTTCAAAGTGGAAATGTAGCGAATTATTTATTTTGTGCCAATTTAATTTTATGCACCCTTTCCGATTCAACTACGTAGCAATCGAGTCACCAAACGGCTAATAATAATAATAATAATAATACTGTGCTGAAGATACCAATGGTGGAAAAAAATTTCAACCATCATCATCACTACCACCACTACCTACTTAATACCACCAACCACCACTACCACTACCACCATCGTCATTTCCAAATAGATAAATTTTATTCCCTCCATCCGTATAAAAGCAGTTTACGTTGTGCGAATCACGTGATTTCTAAGAATTGGACCTTGAATTACTTACATAGCGTATATAGGTTCCGCAGTCCTCTGCGGAACACGTTGCATAAGTATACATATACCACACTGTATGTATAGTATAGTATGACAAAATGGAGTTTCCCGCCAAACAGGGAATAGACCTGGAATGTGTTTGATTTTGAATAAATCATGAACACAAGAGCAAGAGCTCAGTCTTGCGAAAGCAAAATGACGACATTGTCTTTTAATATTGAATGTTTTGAAATTTTGAATTTATAAATGGCTTAGTGTAAAGTCGACTGGGATAGACAGATAGATACCTATACATAGAACTGACAGCATCTCGTATTCTGCACTGTCAAATCCATCTTTAATTTTAGGCAGTATGAAATGAAGAAGTCTGATTAGGGCATCAGGCTGCTACGAAGTGTAAGCAAATACATTTGATTTGTTCGTTTCAGACTACAGTGCCAACTGAAAATGCACTGCGCATAGATTACTCGTTCTTTTTCTATGCGCTGTGCGGTATACGCTAATATACATAGATATATAAACCAGCAGAAGTACATTAAAAATCTTCGATTCGTCATGTCTATAATGTAGTTTTTGCCATGCCATTTTAATTGCTGTATCATCTGTATATTTTGGAAATAAAAAGAATACAGGCTACATTTACAATTACATATCGTAAATCCATATGGGTGTCACATGTTCGTGTTTTTTCTTCTTAATGAGTACTGTGCAGATATTATAAAGAACAAAGGAAAATTAAAAACCACATATACTTTTCTAAATCAACTTTGTGAAACATGAGTCATTTAAATGATGTGATTTGATTTGTACTCTTGGCGTATTAAATGTACAAAGTTCAATTATTAAAAAAAAAAAGAAAAAAAAACGACACAGATCGCGGGCGCACTGATACCGCCATCGGGATAAATAATTAACAGAGAGAAAGGGAGATATTTTACTAAATATCTCCTCTAACTGTGGTATCTCTAGTATCTGTCCTAGTACATCGTTAAAAATCCTTGCCTGCTTGCTTTTTACTCAAGGTCACTAAAACATCAATATTATAATAATAATAATGATGTATGTAGAGAAACCAACTTATATAATACATAATACACATATACATAGTATAAGTAATAAGTAGTTATGTATACAGCGTTCGAGTATTCTTTTATTATCAGTATAGGTATGGCCGCTGCAAATTAAAAAGACAATTATTACAATAATGATTTAATATTCATATACTAATTCATAGTTTTAGTTGCTAGTATATTTAAACATTTATTTCATTTAAATTTTGGGAAATCTTTTTGTTATGACAGGACAATAACACACGTTTCTTCTTTATATTTTCAAGTACCTTTTATGCTTTGTCGTCGAATTATTTCTAATATTTTACTCAATTTTAATAGATATTTTAAAGTTCACGGAATTTTTGCATCACGCGAATTTTTGGCAATTGATTTGAAATCGCCGCATTTCGCTTTACAATAAAATTGATTTAATAAACAATTTCTATTATTTCAAAACCAAATTTTTCTTCATTCAAACTTCAAAATATTAGTCTACGAAACCGTAGCCTTCTGTAAATATATATATATGACAACGTGATAAATCGATGGCAATATATTGCATTATGTCTTCTTAATTTGCGACGACTATATGGATAGTATATGGATCTAGGAAACCAAACAAATTGGAATTTGGTAAACTCGTTTTTAACGCGCCATTTAAATTGTATAAAAATATCAAGGCTTACCAGATTTGGTTGGAAGATGTCAATTTCTTTGAATTGCTCTGATATCGTTAGTTTTGATTTTAGAGAAAAGAAATGTGAGAAAGTGCATCTACCTCCTATAGAAAATGTTGACCGCAAACCATTTTTTAATCCAATTTAAAACGTCAATTTTGCAACTGTCATTTTCAAGGTATTTGATGTATAGTATGTAAAATTATAAGAAACGGAAACGAGAAAAGAAACGGACTGTCATTAGGGGGCGCTGCGATTAGTAGAGACAGCATCTTTAACATTGCTCTTCTAACATAAGAAAATTTGATTTTTTTTATGTTTAAAGAAAATCGTAAATTTTATGGCAGCAGATTAAAACTAGGATTGCAGTAATGAATATTTAATATAATACAACAATTGTTATTTAAAAATTGGACATACTTTTGTTTTTTTTCCCATTTTATAAATTTTATGATCAGTGGCGTGCTACATGGTTGGGCAAAATTGTATTATAAAAATAATTTGTAATTTATTATGTAAAATTTATTTTGAAATTGTTATTAACAATTATTTAATAGTTATATGGTTTCTTTAGCATACTATAGATTATTTTGAATATCAAAATTAATGTAAAATATGAAAATGATTTGAAAACGAAACAATAACAATGCATGTCACTGATCTGACAATCAGCATTAGAAAAGTCCACCTTATCTCTGGTGGACAAAAAAATATTCTGACCCGTAAATATTTTGACTTTTGTTAGGTCGATTCTACTCCTTATTTAGTTCTCCATAGTATTTACATAAACCTGTCGTATTTTAAATGGAAACTAGCAAGTTGACTGTGGTTTCATTGAATTGAAATTATTGTCTATCTTTTCAAAGATTTCAACTTCATATTAGAAGAAATCAAATATTAATCGAGTTCGAAAAACAGTAATTCTCTCATTTCATTTCCTATAATTTTCATTATAAAATACATTGGAAGTGGATATTTATCTTAACATCCGATTCATAATGAGCGGTCATGAGGCATGCGATAAAAAATTTAATATTTATTGTTATTAATGTGAAAACAGGCGCTTAATTTTGGTATTATAATTGATTAGGATCCATTTATTACTGTGCATCGTAATGTCTATTACAGAAGAAAATAATTGGTAAATACTGCATATTAGTGATGCGGATTAATAATCGATTATAAAAATAAATCGATTCTTCAAAAAAATCAATATATAAATCGACTTCTGACTTTCGATTATTTTTCGAATCGATGTTTATAATCGATTGTGCAAGAAATGATCCCCATCACTACAACATATTTTATTTAAAATCACTAAGTAAAACAAATACATTCTCATATATTGCGCAAGAATCATTTAATTTAATTATGAATGCTGCGTAATATTAATAATATGTGATGTGTAATTCTTAAGATGCGAAATATCTATGTATGTACGTATGCGTATGTATACATATACAAATATGTACATATTATCTAATTATTATCGTCTCTCAGCGCCAGCACACACACACACACACACACACATATACAAACACAAACATATCTCTATGTATATACTATAATAAAATAAACAAATAATTTTAAAATAACTACAGCTCGTATTTTCTGTTTCTCTCTAGTACATATCGAAAGATAATAGTATTTCTCTCTTACTCTCGTATAGAGATAGAAATTAGGTACACTCTATCTAATATAATGTATGTATTTGAATAACCCAGTTTTTCAATCTAACGAAATGTTTGGCCAATAGTTATCCGTTTTTCCTCTCATATGGCCAAACTATTGCATAAGAGGGCGTTCCGCGCGCACGAAACAAAAATTTTTTTACACTATAGAAATATGTAGGTACAGACAGAGTCGGATTGAGCATCTACATAGATAGATACTCAGCCAACTTAAAACCATATTTAGCCGAAATTTTCAATTTTCATATTTGATTGTCATCTGATGTGAAAAATGTTCGCCCTGGATCTATCCATCCCTAAAGGTATACCAGCATACCATGACGTAATATAGCTGCTATCAATCTAATGTATTCGTTGCAATGCAATGGCAATCTGTTTCGGAAAGATCTAATAAACAGTTTGGGTTAATAGAATGACCTCATTCTGTTATTTATAATATTTGACCTAAAAATGGCACGCACGATTGTGTATATACATAATGTATTGTATAGTATACATATATGTATTTATTTATTTTATTTTTTCCAAATATATTTTCAACACGCACATGTGCTTCTAGGTTAATTAATATAAAATTTAATGCATTTTTCATCGGGTCATTTCGGTTGCTCATTCATTTATTTGGATAATTTTGCTCGTATTATACTGTTTAAATAAATAAGTAAAGTTCCTACTAGGTACATATCTTTAATTTCTAATGTAATGACGTCACTCAATATAATTAGAACATTACCGATTCTACAGAATTCTATATTACCTGCAGATGGCTTTGAACAAATATGTAGATATCTACATAAAATGTGATTTCAATACAAATTTTCTAATTGTATAAAATGGGCCAGTGTATTGTTGCAATAATGCCTCTATGACATTACATTCACTTTCTATTTATCTATAGACAAAACAAAATACGATTTGATTTTTCGTCACCGTTGCTACGTCACAATTTTTGTGCAACGTTGTCAATAATATTTTTGGAATTGTATTGATATTTTAATCAATTTTATTTAGAAGTTTTCAATTGCGGTAATTGTTTTATATAATAAATACAATTGTAGAAGATTTATTCAAAAATTATTAATATTGTAAGTATAGACGAAGATAAACGAATATTTTCTTTAATTCTTTTAATTCGATATGTTTAACGTATTCAACTGACAAGACTGGTAAGTTTTTGTCTCACTTTTTATGTGTACTGTATACAACAGATACAACTATATTTTCAATTGAAACGCTGCTATAATTACTTTTAATTCAAAAATCAAATCAAATCTGTCAAGAAAATAGTAAAAATTACGAAAATAAATAGTTCTACGGAATTATATAAGTAAAATTGATTCATATTATTAAATACTATTAAACAAATCTTGAACGACCAAGTGAGAATATTTACTCTGCTACCGCTGCATTTCAATGTACCAATTTGAACACATCAAATTTTACATTGATTTCATGTAAATAAATTTCTCTAAATCGTAAAGTTATAATGTTGGTGTACCGTTCCAAGAATGACGTCAAGGCAGATCTTATTAGGTTTCGCCGTATGTACCCATATTTAACAATGATAACATGCCTGTCTATGTGCACGGTATGAGAGAAAATGTCAGAAAACCCCAGGTGAACGTAAAGTAAGTATACATATATATCTATACAAATATGGGTAGTATCATTAGCACAAAAAGCACCGTAAATAAACGTCCAATTAAGAAAAATGTACTGCACTAAACGTAAAATGCCATACCTATTCAAATAAATTGGCTTCTTTTCAGTTTCTCTACTATAATAAGGAGGGAAAATGTCCAATTTCATTTGAATATGTGACAATTGACGTTTAATAGGACACGTGATTACTACAGATTGAATTCGTTGGCCAAAAAAAAACATATCCAACAAAACCGATAAGTATGATTTAAATGCAGAACTCGTAACGTAATTCACACACACACACACACAAAAGAATCTCGGGCAGACAGCATCATCAAGCTTTATTTGAAGATGAAAATATAGAAATTCTATGTATATATATACCTATAGATAGAATAAGTATATAGAAGAATAAAAAAGACGAGATTATTTAGAAAAAAAGAGTCGATTGTTCAAAGATGTAGTGGACTAAAAACCTGTTCAGGATGTATGTGTTACGTAATCCACGCCAACTTGATTCGATGATGAGGAAGGTCACTTTGAAATAACATAAATATATATGATGAATATCATGTTTGATTCGTATGCAATAAAGTTATGCAAATTTCTTAGTACATATTCCTATACTGATGGTACGACGATTAATTATAAAAATTGTTTATTCCTTTAAAAAAAAAAATTAATTGAAATAAAGAAAATTAAATATTTTGGAAAACGCGTAAATATATAAATATACGCTCAATCAATAGATGGGTTTTCACTTTTAAATTTATATCGAAAATCAATTGCGTGCAGGGATTTCCAAGAGATTTGAAAATAAATAAATCGAAATTAGATTTCAGTCGAATTTACCAACGTCCCAACCAACACACCAAACAGTTGCTATGGCGAAATAAGCGATATTCCAAATCGTGGCTTTCTATTGGTCGAAAAATCCGCTTCCCCAAATAATCAAGTTGGCCACGTAGATACGTCGTGTTACGCGCGCGAAATTCAGCCTTGAGAAATATTATAAATTAATTTTGCATCAGCGTTTCATCTGAATAATGAGCATTTTTTTGTTGTTTTTCTGCAACATCCTGAAGCACATAGAAAAAAAAAATCCCATGATTTGTTTTTCGTGTCCCACTGTATTAAAAAAAAAAAGATGCAGTAAATTGTTCCAACGATGATGTGAAAATAGACTGAATAGGAGAGAGAAAAAGACTGACCATTTTAATAGATTAAAGTTAGCCTGAATCGCTCCCCTATTCGCCCATCAGCAAACCATGAAAATCTCCTGGAAAATGAAGTGTTTAATTATCATTTGAAAAAAAAAAAATTTAATTATCTGAAGCACTAAAAACTTTAGTATAGTGAATACACAACAAAATATAAAACATAAGCAGCATTACATCATACTACTACATTACATACACGGAAACAAATGAAAGACAAGATGGCCGCTTCGAATGCGGAAGTTTTAAAGTAGGTCGCACATTATTTGAAATTAAATAAACATAAAAACAGTTAAATTGAACACTTTCTTGAATTCCTCATTTATACAAAATAATAAAAAAATTAAACCGAATGTTTCAACACACACAAGCACATCGCAAAAAAGAAAAACAAAGGATTCGTTATAAGTAAATTTTCAATTTGATTTCTCAACATTTTCGTCATCTAATAAATGATTGTAAAACTTTTCATAATCATTTCTGAACAAACTGAATAAAAAATTATGAACATAAATTGGCAACGCGTCACTTATTAAAATAGGTAAAAAAAAATAAATTATTAAATTGAAATAATACACTTAAAAAATTACAGAACAACCGCCACACTTCAAATCTGAAAATGGAATGAGAGAAAAGTTACTAAATTCGAACCAACGGACAGAGAAAGCGCCAACAACTGTAATACAATGACAGTAGAGGGGATGGAGGTTGGTATAGAAGTGAAAGAGGGTCGGTAGAAAAGCTAGTGCAACGTTTCGATTGGCCAGATGGGGCCCTGCACGGAGTGACGCAATGCGCCTAGATATAGCCAACGCAACAGCGCGCGCTTTACTACTATCCAATTTTTCTAGGACAAAAAGATGGCGGACTAGTACGGTATCGTAATATACATGGATCTATCTCTTTCACTCCTATGGGAAATGAATTGTACACGTGGCCCTGTTAGAAGTAAGTTGAATGACCTCCTTGGAATAGGCACGTGTCATATGAGATTCTTATTAAAAATAAATCATCAGTCATTCGAATTGGAAAATGCTTTACAAAATAATTAAATCACTTACCGTGTAAAATTGGAAAAAGGCCTAAATACCCAGTTATTATGATGAGCCACAATTGGATCATAGTTGGCTATGATGACTCGTAGCCTACGAGTGATTCGGTAGCTACAAAGAAAATAACGGAACCGATAAAATAATGCAAAAATATAAAGTACGATAAAAAAAGCAATGACGAATAAATTTTTTTTTTCGTAATTTATTGAGTAATAGTGGAATATTTCGTATAAAAACACTACATCATAAGGCTTAAAAATTCGTTAATTTTTAAACTGACTATGTGCAGCACCAAAGACAGTCGTAAAAAGTTTTCTGTTTTAACGGTGGGAAATGATTTCTGGACCGGAAGTATGTTACGCGTAACGTACAACGTTGCCCGTATTCTATTCCCTTTAAACTGTGTACTGATTTTTCGAGTTTGTATTTTTATAATGGTAATGACCAGTTTACAATTGACCGATTCGGTTCATTATCGTTCATCAAATCTATATCGTGCAGAGAAATGCAACGCAACGACCAATAAATACGCACTATAAATTAATGTACATTGTATACAATAATAACAAAGAAATATAATAATTTGATTGTCGGATGGATAGCATTCGTTTCGTCAACTACCGGCAACACAGCAAACATATTTCAAATGAACAAAGGAAAGCGCTGTGCTCGCTCTCGTTCGTTTAAAAGTAGTGGAGTAGCTAGGTTATAGAACAGTATAATCGATCGATCGTCATTTCTCGCTCCTATTCGGTTGTTTTCGTTAGGAACGTGGAAATGAGGTCAGTAGAAATTTACACGTGCCCCATACATACATACAATTCTATCGTAGATCGTAGTCGTCCTTGACTTAGTCTTTTGGATGACGATGACGACGACGACAACGACGACGACGAGAAGAACGAAAAAGTTCTAAAAGGGTGCATATACATGCAGTAAAGTGAGCTAGTTACATACTATAGTAAACGAGGGCAAAGGGTTAGAGGGATGAGAAGAAATAGTATTATAGGCTAGTATTTCTAGTGTATGCATAGAAGGCCAATTGTTTGAATTAGGTCAAATGCACCACATCACCATTATCAAATGCATTGCACGTTGCAAGAAATTCAGCTCTATGCTACATACGCATACAAGTATAGTTGATGATGGAAAAGGAAAGGAAATGGAGTGGAAATTTTTTCCGCGTCGACCAGAATTGCTTGCTATTACGTATCATATGTGTTGACTTTTGATTATATTATTATTAGTATTACATACGATGGGAATATGTAATCATTGTTTGCCACATGTTTCACAACCTACTGGATCTGAATTATCAAATAGCACAACACAGCACTGATATCTATACAGAATGTTTTCTCTTTGTTTCATTTCCGAATTGTGATCATCGTTTTTAATGTAATAGATTTAAAACTAGCAATGTTCTTTGTTGGCTAATTGACATTTTAATGAAGTACACATAAATTTAACTGTTAGGCAATAGCTAACATAATTTCTCCGATGTTTTTCTCTTTTCGTCAAATTGAAATTGGGCGAACCTTGCTATTGGAGAATTTGCATTTTCAGTTTATAAATAGTCCTTTAGTTCGTAATTGTTAACCCTAGAATAAGCACGCACATCAAAAAAAAAAACAACATGGCGTGCAAAGCATAGAAAAAACTTTAAAGTGGTGCGGGCATAGTAATAGAGTTGTACAGCTGTCCTAAAGATTAATGAGGAGATAAACAGCAGGTGAAGAACGATATCTTTGACAATACATTTTTCGATTTTCCATGATACTTTCTATAGTAGACTTTAAATAGTTTGAAACAGTTCGACAAAATTCTGAGAATGCAAATCTGAGATAAGATAAAATCAGGACAAAAGAAATAAAATATGTTATGCTTTAACTTCAAGCGCGATTCTCTACTTATTTTCTAACACGGAGTCATAGCTCTGGCATTATCAACAATGTAAAATAATATGTAATGAGTACTTACTTGATATTATAAAATGTATGTATCTAGGCCAACTACAATGAAATAGGAATTAATTAACATACAAGTAAGATGAAGAACGAATACTTTTTCTTTAATATAGTCTGAAACATATGCTATACTATACGTCATTATAATAATTGTAGCTGAATAGATTATTTCTGAAACAGAATTCAACGCCAACACCAATGTGGAATTGGTTTATGCTGAACTCTGCAGGAAAAGGAAGAGATTGTATAAATTATACTCCAGCGGGTAGAAGTAAAAAGAATCCTATATCAAACACCCACTGTAATATATCCAACTAATCTATGATTTATTATTACTCATGTATATATGGTCCAAAAAAATTGGAATAAGGTCAGTGGGGCAATCGATGCCGAAAACGGATCACATACCGCATTGGGCGCGTCCTAACTACACTATAGTGGTGTTAAATTGGAACACACACCGAGGACCAACCACTTCCTCTTTACTCCCTCAGCCTCACCCACTGAACAGCCCCCACTCCCTTTTAGTTTTTCGCGGCCCTGACGCTAAATCCTATTGATCTTCTTTTTCCTTTTTTTTTTTTTCGTGGATTAGAATAAAATAATATGTACATGTATTTTTAAATGTTTACAACTTCATGTGCCTTGAAGTTTGTTGATGTCTTTTTGATCATTCTGCCACTTAAAAAGCTTGGAACAATAAAAATGTAATTTTAAAAATAAATATTTAATATACGATATACAGAAATCAAAGGACAAGAAAAAACTGAGGAATTTTGACAACCAATTGAACCAATGGAATTATTAAAGTGGGTGGTGACTTAACCTTGACCTTCCTCCATCCCTTATAATGTTGCTATATTCATATAGCCAACTATCGACAGCCTACTATAGATAGGGTCTGCAAAATAATAAAAGTAGGTACCTACATTAATCTTAGTATCTAACATATGTATAGTAGATGATGCATTTCTATTGGTTTGATGCTGTGATTAGTCACTTTGATACATAGTCGGGTGTAAGTGGGGAGTAACTGCATGTGTGAGGGTTTATGTTTAGGGATATCAAGAATTAAAAATCAAAACGGTCATTCTATTTATGTATCTACATATGCATTGTATATACAGTTTGTTCATCTGCAGGGCAGGTAAAAAATGAAATAAAGATGAAATAGGTATGGTGTTATTAGAGAAGTTCATGTTTTACGAATCAGGAACGTACTAGCTATAATGTTTGCAGAAACTAGATGATACTGCAGCTGCAACAAAATGATGAATTTTACCATTGCGAATCACTAACTACACAATGACTTACGAGTATAAAGTATAATTGGTGTCTCTTAGGCTCCGAATCTGAAATTGAATAAAATAAATTTGCTATTATTTATTTGTTTTATTGCTAATAGTTTTATTTATAAAAATTAGAATTCACTCTTCGTTAAAACAAGATTGTTTCGTCTGATATTGTATTTATTAAGCAGCAAAAAATTATCGCTTTTTGTTTAGATATACAGTGACATCTCGTAGCGTGCATGACAAACATATATTAAAATAGTATAGGGTACATTACAGTGTTCGTCAAGTTCGATAATTTTATCGGTAAATTTGATTGACGCAGTCAAATTTGAAAATGTCTCCATATAATAGAAGAAGATAAAGAGAAGGATAGTATATAGTGACTTTAGAAGAAGAAAAAAAATGAAGTCGTTATTATGAAGATGAATATTCAGATTACGGAGAATAAGGAGATTTAACGAGATAGGGACTTTTGGCAATTTTTAGATAGGCGTCTGATCAAGTTCTATTAATTGCTTCATGATGGCATTATATCCGATACATTAATGTATATAAAAATGTATTTTATGTTGCATACTTTTATTTTGGTTTATGGTTTTCCTTCGTTACATTTTTACGACCATTAATAATAATAATAATAATAATAATATACATATTCGTTATATAGACCGTTATATAGTTTTTCTTTACGGTTTGTTTGTTTCGTAGAAATAATAAAGCAAAGAAAAAACAAAAAAACTTGACATCAAAAATGAAAAATAATAGAGAAATCAAAAAAAATAAAAGCAATCAACATACATGACAAATACTTGATAAAGATTTGAAAAAATAAACAGCTGTAAAATTAAAAGTAAAAAGAAATTAAAAGAGAATAAAAATTCCAGAAAACAGATAAATAAAATAATTACAATATTATCCAATGAATAAATAATGTATAAATTAAGTATAAGCATTTATTATAAGATATGCTTTTAACAATAAATTTATAAATTATAAATATTAACCAGCTTTATAATCTTACTTTACCTATTAACTATACCATTCAATGAATGAAATCGTCATTATAGTATTTCACTTTAAAGTCGATTTTAATGGGCTAGTAGCGCATCTATTGGCAATTTGCTGAAGCGGAACAAACTATTATCCGTTTCAAAAGTATCGTGCCCTCAGTTTAAGCAGGCATAGAAACAAAAGTTCTAGACGGAATCCTTCATCTTTAATTTAATCTATTGCTTATAATGTTTTCTGTGACACTGCAAAAAATCGAAGTAATCGATAGTTTATGTTTTAAAATATTAGTAAAGAATATATAGAAGCTCCCAATTTTAGCATAAATTTAGATTTCATGAATGTTAAGATTTTCTTCCGATAAAACTATTGCATAGAATCACTTGAAATTGTCACGGTAGCTAAAGTGAATCTTTCTGTGTATGAGGTTATATTTTGAAGTCAAAATATTTATTAGTTAATGATTTATAGTGCATAAAAGTGCTCTTTGATATCTCGCATAATCTGCACCATATCAAGAAGATATTTTCACACACAGTAGCTGATGCATAAAGCACAATATTTCTAGAAACTCACTATAATAAATCAATTATAAAACCGTTTTTTGTTCAATAATATGCCTTTGAATAAGTATGCAAAATATCTGTTTTCGGGGTTTGCGCGGCAAGGGGTTACAGCTAACTTCGGCGGCACGCCTGAATTAAGCATTGTTCTTTTCCTTTCCGTGAATATGTCTCTTCGATTATATTATAAAATTCAAAAATACAGTTTTTTTGTTATGTTAAGAGCTTAATTGTTTTAAATTAAATTTAATATGGAAAACTTTTTATTAAAAATTTGCAGTGGCTAAAGCGAAGTGCAAATTGCGTAGAAATATTTGTTCATAAAATGAAAAATTGAAAACCTTAAAGCGCAATGAAAATTTTTTTTCTAATATGCTTTATTATTATTTATTAATACCTATAAATAAGGTATTATATCGAAAGTATCAAGACTTGTTACACATCAAGTCACATATTTGTCAACATATCAAGTTACATACTTTAGATTATTATAGAAAACGTAAATCAGTGATCATCAGAGTCTGAGAATTTTTCGAAAATCCAAAACTTTCGAATTTTTAGAAATAGTACTTCTCAGAACTTCGCAAAACAGTTACTTTCCATTGGAGATGGAAAATATTCCACCAACAATATATCTGGGTTGATAACATTTTCTCCAAATCTATGTTTATTAGTGTCCTCAGTACATGAAATGGTATATAGAAAGTATTCTCAGAAATTGCAGTAAAATTCCGAGATGAGGAATGGCTTTGTCAACGTGTGATACTTGCGCCAAAAAATGAACAAATGTTATTCAGGCAACAATTATAACATTTGCCATAACGATTAATAAAGCTGAGGATTAGTCTCTAAAATACGCGGGAGTTAATTTAGAATCTCCATGTTTCTCGTATGACCTTGCATATATGACAATTATATGTTGCCTGTTCTCCAATTGGTATCCCTAATCATCTCTACATCTATGCTCCAGAAGGACAAACAAAAAACGTTGTCTATCAAAAGGCTTTGCAGTAAAAAGTTGCATTTCATCATTTTACATTATGCAATTTGTACTTTTCAGCAAGTTGCAGATTAAATACGTTTTCAAATTTTCTATTATATTGATGAATATAACTGATATTTTGATGCTAGCTTGATTTATTTATTTGATGATAGCTTTGAATGCTAATATATTAATGTTATTTGGAAATTTATCTGGGTTCAATTCATAAGCAAAGAGCTTATGAAATGTACTAGAGTAGATAAATACGTGGACTGTTGCAGTGTTTAAACTGATCTTCAATACTGTCACTAATGCTCTGTAAAACAGTCAGATTCAGAGCCATTTGCAACGTACCCAGTAAACATTAACTTTAGTGAAACATTTCAAAATAGCTATACATACTCTAGAATTAAAGTTCTACATGAATTAGCTTCCTAGCATCAGTATTCTAATTTGATAAGTTCTAAAAAGATTTGGCCTTGCTGTTAGCATGTAAATAACTGAATATTTGTATTTATATCAAAATGTCATCCATTCTTTCTTTGTTATAAGGTTTTAATTTCACTCTAAAATTTACTACTTAGAAGTAGAAAATATATCTTAGACAAGGATCCTTTCCTTTTTCATTTTCCTTTATTTAAGGAACATATAGGCAAATATTATGCATGGATGATGGGTGGGTGCAGTGCAACTTAATATAATCCAACAATTTTTATTTAAAAAATGGGCTTAGTTTTGTTTTGTTTCCTATTTTATTAATTCTTTGATCAGTAGTATGCTATAGGGTTGGTAAATATATATTATAAAAATAAGTGGAAGTAAAAATATGGATTTATAATTTGTAATAAATAATTAATAAAAAATCGTCACTTTATTATATAAAATTTATTTTGAAATTTCAATTTAATTAATTAAATAATAATTAATTAAATCAAAATTAATAAACCGCAATAATAGCAAAGCACGTTAATAATCTGACAAACCGCTATAGCAACACGACTCCACCTGGTGGATAAAACTTTTACCCACCATTGTTATCATATGCAATTGCTTCATTTTAAACCAGAGAATTGTGTATAAATATGCAACAAGGCCATCCTGCAATATCAATCCAAGAACAGTTTTATAGAACTGCTAGTTTCCCGAGGTTTGTATTAATGGAACTCACATTAAAATACAATCTCTAGGATAATTTCTGAAAATACTTAATTAAATTAAGTTTTCTGACATTGGTACCTTATTATTTTTCTTCAGGTGGTGAAGCTGCAGAAATCTTCAGAAATAGAAAATCTATTTTCTCCTTAAATACGCAAGTTATTGGAGGACCTAATCTAAAAATTCAGGATATTGTTGCTAGATGGCCTGGATCGACCCATGACGTACTAATATTAAATAATTCCCGAATATTAGAAAGGTTTGAAACAGGAGAGTTTGCAAATGCAATTTGGTTGGGTAAATTTTGCCTATAGAAAAATAAATAGACGCAGATATATCATATGTAATGTATAGTTGGGTATGACCCCCAACGATGCCTGCTTACTCCACCTGCAAATCCCAGAACTAAGAGGCAGCATTTCTATAACAAAGCTCATATAAGGAGACGTAACAGAGTTGAAAGGCTATTTGGAGTTTGGAAGCGCCGATTTCCTGTACTGGCTTCTGGGTTCCGCTGCAATTTAAATAAAATTGTGACACACATTTTTGCTACTACGGCGTTACATAATATTGCTATCAGCATGAACGGACGACTACCACCACTTCCAGAAGGAATAGACAATGATATCCTAGATTATTTAATAGCACAGGATGCCATTCCTTTAGTAGCAGAAAAAATTGTTGTGCAATTACAGAGAACCGCTTATTAATAATTTTTTTTTCGAAAATTTCTAACTAGTTTTAATTTATAATAACCTATACTATACATGTGATATATACTATTTAACATAAATGTAACAGAAAATAAAATAAAATTGTAATGTTATATTATGTCTATTTCTATTTCGTGATTCCTTTTGTGCAAAGTCATTTCCTGTTACAATCTGTTTCAATTGTTTATTTATCAAAACTTTTCTAAAATCTAGGAGATCATTAAACTTTTTCGCTATATTTGAAGATGTTAAAATCTCTACAGGCTGACAGGGGGCTATCATTTTATGCTTTCGTACCTAAAAATTACTGTGACAATGAATTTTACAAGACGCGTTTACATATACTCACTCCCGGCTTTGCTTTAAGCATATTGGAGCAACGGGCATTTTTAATTCATTGGCCTTTTTCAATGATGGCATGTCAAGCTGCAACAGAAAAATTATGAGAAATGTGCACACAAGAGTGTGTGTGTAAATTATTATATTTTCCATCGCAATAGAGTATTACTACCTGACAATGTGATTGATCACTAATTGGCCCTGAAGTGGCTAAAGGTAGTGTTACTTTGCCACTTTCTAACAAATCATCATTCTAAAACAGATGCAGGTAAGGTATTATGCTTTTTTCTTACGGCAGCTTTTAAAAATTGACTCAATGGAAGGAATGAAATTAAAGATCAAAGTATCTTCGGGATTTTTTTCTACAGACTGGTCGTCTACTTTGCTAGCATCACAATCTACACTATTTTGTGAGCCTTTTACAGTCTCCTGATTCATTATAAATGAATAGCATTTCATCAGCTTTGTCCAATTTACTAGTCCCTCTAGAGCCCCCTCCAATTCGTATGAAAAGCTGCCTTGCCTTAGCTTTTTCCCTTCGTACCTCTCTCGTTCTATTTTCATACAGGCGTTTTAAAGTCTTCCAATCTCTATATATCCCATATGGGTTTAATGAATTATAATCAGTTTCTAATTTTATCCAAAATGCAGTTTTTTCTTGTAGAGAAACTTTATCTTTCTTTTTGTTTTCCAGAATATAGTTACTTCTATTTTTCTGCTATAATTTCCATTAGATGCTGTTTTTTTTCGAATGTAAAATTAACGCTTCTTTTGCGTGGGAGAAGTTTTACATTCTCAGCATTCATCTTAAAATATAATTAAAGCAAAACTTAGAATATTCCACAATCAAATAAAATATGTATATTTATGCCAAATTTATAAATAATATATGGCACAATCAAAGCCACGTCACAGTATAAAATTACTAAAATTTGCGCTGTTGCCATAATTACCGCTTGATTAACTAATCAAGGTTTCCTCACGTATATGGTGAATACCAAACTAACCGTGGTAATTTATACATGCTATAAAAAATTTTCTGACCCATAAATATTTTGGCTTTTGTAAGGTCGATTCAATTCCTTATTATAGTTCTTCCATAGTTCTCCGTAACATCGTACAAGAAAAAAAAGAATGAAGTCGTTATTATGAAGATGGATATTCAGATTTATAGATCATTAGATTTATTAAACTTTAGTCGCACAGATTAAAGCGATAACTGTTTATCTCTCCGTCATTATACTGAATTTTGACAATATATTGGCATAGAAATTGCTCGTTATTTTAATTTTTGCAAGACAATACAGTGAATTTATCTCTGTTTAAATTAGAAGCAAACTTATAAATGTTTTTTTTTGCCTTCTTATATCCACCTACCTACCCACATATATCAAAATTATCATATCGAATAATAAATGAAATCTAACTTAGGCATCCACATACTATGGCCAATGTTAATATACGACATCGCCACTCTCCATTTGGTCCATTTCCAGTAGAGACAGTTTGTCCATATTGCCGAGTTAGCGTTGTTACAGTTGTTTTAATTGAACCAACAATGAAAACTCATTTATTCGCTCTAATCTTATTTCTTTTAGGGTAAGAAGAAGAGTTTGGTTTGAAACATTGCTCTATATAGAGCAATGTAAAAGATATGAGCATATAGATAAATAAAACACGTACAAATTATTACACAAATTTAGAGCATTTTCCATTCGATCATTTTCATCATCTGATTCTTCTTCGATCGGTGCTATTATTTTGCAATCGAAAAATGCTTAGTTTGTGTCACGTATTTTGTATCCACTAATCAGCATCAATTAACACTTTTAGATGTTGGCCATGCTGCTGTCTGCCATATTGTATCGCCTCGTGTCAAACTATGAAACATTTTTGTCCAAACTGTAATGCTTATCTTGGAAGTTCGTCATGCGATTAGAATGTGGCTGCTGAAGATTTCCCACAGTAAAGTTTATCTGTAAAACAAATGCACAACAAAATCAGTTGAGTTATGGCATATTTAATTAGCTTCAGTTGGAAAAGAAATCTGATTGATTACATATTTAATGTTGCTTAAAATTATTAGTCACAAGAAGATAAATCATAATATTATGCTGTAAATAAATAAAATCTATATTTAGCAAAACTGCTTCGAATTACAAACATATGCTTTTAATTTCCGCTTCCCAGAATATATGAACGTAGGTTTATCACCACCTCATTGTTGGAAATTTATAATAAGCATATTATCTACTATAGTATGTATAAACTAAATTGGCTATTATATTATTAGCATCGTTCGTGAAGTTGGTATTGTATCTTTTGCAAAGCATTTACAATTAATTCAAAAACATTGACTTTTGACGGAAATCAGATTAAATCAGATTTTAGTAAATTTAACTTTTTGTGTACATACTACTTACATACATTGCCACAGTCTATACCAGTGGTGTAACTCATAAGGCGCTAGATGAAATAACGGGGAATTTATTATATAGCTGCTACTGGCGCCATTTTAGCGACACCCGGTAATGGACAATCGAAAATTGGAGCTATAAATTCAAATGTCAGCGACTGGGGCGGAAAGATATGCATATTCAAACCACAGGTGCTCACACACAATATGTTTGCTAGCAGAAACAAAACTGTTGTCTCTGTTTGCTAGTGAACCAACTGGATTACGTCTGTAAAATATACCATTATCTTGTAGCTGTATATATGATGCAAACCGTCTATCGAGATAAAATGACATGTGGCAGTGCATTCTTAGTATTCCTTATCAAAGAAATAGATCAATATCTAGAACGTAGTCGTTGTTCTTTTGGCCGAGTATGTTAGATTACTAAAAAGGCAGTAGCGGCACGTGATTCCGAATGGAAATGGTGATAAGCTGATCTAGATCAAGATAAGATGAGAATGATTAAGAATCAATACTCTAAAAAGTACAAAATTTTAACGTATAAAAATCCTATCAAAATTTCTGAGGATACACATGATTATAGTTAACAACTAAAAAAAATATTTCTCTAGATTTAGATCAAAAGAATATTTTTAATTCTTGAAATAATCAATACTGGGGTAGTAAAAAGTATTCTTAATATTGTATGCAAATCTAATTCAACACATTGTGGTGTAATTTGCACGATGTACGCTGAAAATTTAGTTTCTGACTGATTCGCGCCGCGCCCTAGTAATATATATGCATTAGTTCTATTAACGAGCCGCCACTGTATTGTTCATAATAATAATTATTATATATCGCGTAAAACGGTTTTGTTTACTTTGTATTGCTGCACTTCGCATATTGTTCTCAGAGTGCGAATGTGTCAATTGTGAGTCGAGTAGTTTGGTTTTCTTACCATTGTAATTTTGTGAAAAAACATTTATTTTAGACAGTATTAGTTGCGTACCTATTCCTATATAGTTTTATTTTGAAGTAAGTACTTACACAGTAAAATTTTATCGTTTTAAATTAGATCGAATGTTAACTGATGAACTATAGACTATTACTTCAAGTATTTTAGTTACCAATTTCTATATATTTTCTTAACCTTCACAGTCATTGAATTGTTCTGTTTTCTGTTTAAATTTACGTTATGGTATATAATGGATATATAACCAGTAATGTTAATTAATATACTTAATTATCGTATATTTCGTTGGTTGGCACGTAATTACAATTTGTTATACTTATCGGTTTTGTCCCAGCTGGCTGTTTTTATTCTATAGTAGATGGCTTCACAATTAGTATGGCGTAGGCCCACTCGATCTGCTGACTATACTTACAACATTATAAGTGCCACAAAACTTATAAATTTTACGTGTACTTTTATGTATCTGTTTATACAGTGACTGATATCATAAGCAAACAATAATAGATATTCGAGATAACATTTTATTAAACAATTATTATGTTATTTATTTATAACTCGTTTGCTGTCATCATCTACAGTTTTAGTTAGTAACAAAACAACAATAATAGTTTGGCAAAATGGAGGGTAAAGAGTTTCCACCACCATATCAACAACATAGTGGCATTTATCCAAAACCGTTGCCACCACAACCAGATTATGGCCCACCATCATCTGCACCAGTAATTCATACTACTCAAGGTAACTTATTTTATCAGACTGATTTCATTAATTATGTCTAATTAATCTGGCTAGCTTATAAAGTAGATTTTTTAGGTTTTTTTTGTTGGTTAATGAATTGGAGTTTCATTATTACTATTTTTTTATAATTAATGAAATCCGAATTAATCAACCCCTCATTATAGCATAATGTTGCAAATTTTATTAAAGCAACCTGGACATATTTATTATTCATCCATAGGACTATTTATCTTGATTGATTTTCTTTTGGTGTTTTTGTTTTTTTTCAACTTTTCTTTTTAGTGGTGGTATCATCAGCAGTCTCACCGACGCCGTATTTATTTGGCTCAGAGCCAATAACAGTTGCATGTCCACATTGTCATGCAACAATAAGAACAAGAGTTGATACTGAAGCAAATACAAAAACACATTTATTCGCTTTATTGTTGTGTGTATTCGGGTGAGTATGTTGAGGAACTGTAATGCTTCTACTAAGATATGTGTGACATTCTATCATATTTATTTAAAATATATCAATTTAATTATTATTTTGTTACTCAGATGCTGGCCATGTTGCTGTCTGCCATATTGTATGGATTCATGTCAAAGTAAAAAACATTTTTGTCCAAATTGTGGAGCGTACCTTGCAACATTTTCGGATTAATTTTATCTTCCTTAATTTTTTGATATTTTTCCAATTTTATTTCAATTATATTGTATTGAATTAAAGAGATAAGCTTTTATAAATGATTACCTATTTCTATTTAATTGAAAATTCATAATTAAAATATACGTATTTTAATAAGCGCTGAAATGTAATTTTGTTAACTGAAATTTGGGCTTATAGCTAATTTTGTTGCTTTATAGCTGTAGTTATGAAATTATGGCTATGAAGTATTATTTTGTGATATCTACCTTTTTAAGTATGATAAATAAATACTATATTGCTATTATTCGCAATCTTAGACTAGAAAGACAATCTAATGTTCGGGGTTATGGCGGGTTTATACAGAAGAATAAGGGATAAGAATAACGGATCACCTCCAACGTTGAGACGTCCAACGTTTGAGATAGGCAACTCAATGGAAACGTTTATACATCGTATTAGAATAAGGAGTAGCGCCTAAAGTTGACCAACTTTTATCTTCATTCTTATTCTTATACATTATTCTGGTGACGCAAGCGCATTACCTTATTATACGCAAAGAAACATGGATATTTTGATATTTATATTTCATTTATAATAAATAATCACCATTCCCGCTTCTCATATACAGTTGATCTCTAATGTTGTCATAATACTAATTAATAATTAATTATTCTTATATTAAGTGCTTGTATAAACGATGTTATCCATTAGGCGCTATTCATTATTTCCTATCCGTTATTCTTATCCCTTATTCTTCCGTATAAACCCAACATTAGAGTTACGGATGAAATACGAATTGTAATTATTGCTAACCCTTGGAATTACATTTAAATGGTAATCGTTGAAAATAATTATTGCGGCTATGGAAACCTCTAGTTTCTATATTCCATATAATTTGGAAGTTGGAAGTTTAATTTAATCTTCATTTGTAAATATAAAATGCCGTTTTCCAAATTTTTTTTATCGAGATTTGTGTGATACACGCGACATCTATTGGATTAGTACTCTGGCTAAGTTGAATTACCTACGTAAGTAATCTACGGTCTTTTAAAGTAATTTTTGTTTATTTTATATATTACAAGTATTGTGAGTTATGAGTGTTAAAAACAACTAAATAAAAAATTGTAAGTTTTTCCAGTATCCACCTGATGAAAATTTCGATAGATTGAAGTAGTATTAGCCCTAAATAAGACTGGTTTGTCTATGGTATTAACCGATCATTAGGTATTGTGTATAACAGGTTAGATAACGCCACTGATAGCTTAACCAGAGAAACATAAATTACATTTTATAAATATAATTATATCATCGGATTGTGAATGATGCGAGAACCGCTAACAGAATTCGACGTGTTACCAAACCTCAATTTCACTGCATGCCGAATGAAATGCTTTGACCCGAACCGTTTTCTAAAATTGTCAAAGCGGTTCGTATTTTGCTGCAGCAAAAATGTTGCTAGATTTTGAAGCGCTTCAGGTATATAAACCTCTCTTGAATAAAATCATGAAGTGTTTTCTGCAGCGATACAGATGCTAGAAAGTAAATAGGTGCGCAGCGAAACGACGGTAGTCGAAGTAGACTTGAATGAACCGCTTCAACCAACATTCACGGGAAAAATTTATGAAAATAACACGAAAAAAAAAGCAAAAATTTTGCTTTATCCGAACCACTGCTTACAGAGTGGCTCCAATCAAAACAAATATAATCTATATAGTAGCTCAATATAAGCTGTTTTCTTTCGATAGTTTCGAGTTTTTTTTTATATTTAATTTATAATTTATGTATATTTTTTATATAATATATTTTTTTGTTTTTACATTTGACAGTTAACGAAATGTAAACTAACGAATTATGATTTCCAAAATCATTTTTCAATTCGTTCGCGAAAGAAAATAGGTATAAGTTTTGTTTTGTTTTGAATAAAAAGTTTATTATTTTATTATAAATTATTAAATTAAATTAATTAATAATATAATAAAATAAAATTAATAGAGTAATGGAAAATGGATAAATAAAACAGAAGTTTATTTATAGTAAATAATTAATAATATATACATATAAAATAATAGAAACTAAAAAGAAGTACACTTACTAAATTGTAAGTTTCTACACTTTTAACAGTATGTTTAATATGTTATATTACTTACATATGGTTATGTACTTGGGAGTTACTAAATTCCAATTAACATAATTAATGCAAGCAATTTGTTTAATATTCATTAGTGATTCAAATAGATGCGTGTATACACACGTTGTTGCGTCACAACAATTATCAAACACTTGTACTAGTCTTATTATATTGTATTATATGTATATATAGAGATATATATATATAATAGTTATATATATTTAATATTATATATATTATAGATAAATACAATATATCATTTTGTAGCACATACTACAAACTACGAAACAAAGTTACAAACTACAATCCTTTTCAAAATTTTCAAATTTCAATTTGATTTCATTTCGTTTTCAAATGTTTTAGATAAAAATATTCGAATGTGATGTGGTCAATAATCAATTAACTTGTTTAAAATTACACTTTAATTTAGTTTAGTTAGACCAACCGCCAGTTTCTGAAAAACGGATTATGAATAATCCATGGATAATATACTAATAGTTGTTATGGACGAAAGACGAAATACATTAAAAATAACAGATTAAATATTTTATCCTGGCAACGGCGATAATTCACTTTTCTGCAACCGGCGGTAAGTTTCCTAATTTGTAATCTGACGAAAGTTTGAATCACTCTGTATAAAATATTTTGCGGCAATTCCGGTTCATTTTTGCTGCAGCACTTCAAAAAAGCGCTTCGGCTCGAAAACATTTGTATTTCACTATTTCCACGCTTTACTTTCGATGAACCATATAGAAATTTAAACCGTTTTTGTAAACCGGAAGATAAAGCACTTCAAGCCGAAGTGAAACGAAAAGCAAACGAATATGATTTGCTTCACGTCAAACCGATACAACTCTCCGTCTTTTAAAAGTGGTGCAGACCGTTTAGCGTTTCGTTGATCGAGTCTTTTCGGCAAGAAAAATAATTAAACGGTTCAATCCGAATAGTTCATAGTAAGTTTCAAGACTCCCATATCATCCCATATGTACAATAAACCGAAGTGTTCTTAAAACGGTTTTTTGAACCGGTTCCCAACCCTATATTATAATATAAATATCAAAGTAATTAGGTAAGGTAGATGAGGAGGTAGGACTACACGGGCTTCGGTTTTTAAACCAATAAAAAAAATCCAATGTAAAACGTCACGAAGCGTACCACGTTGACAAGTTTAAAACCAATTTGTATGCTTGAATCAACTTCATAATCCTAAATCCGAAACATCTTATACTGTAAACGTTGTAAACAATGAATATAAATGTATAAAATGTTTTCAAATTTACATTATCAAATCGTTACAACAATTAGGAATTTAAACAAAGTATTTCCATTTACAAAGTAAATATATAATAAGTATTTACTGCAATATATAAATAGGTTTGGCAACTGTAATACTATAGAATACTCGTTACTCGATAGATACTGGATAGTCTCATATCGAGGTATTAAATATATGAATTTTTGTAGTATAATTTTTATCACAACCAATAATTCCACAAGCTTTGGACATTGTGAAGAGGAAAAAAAGTAATTAAAGTAATTAAAAAACTAACACTAACAATAATAATTGATAAATATAAATGTCAAATGGAACATTGTTTAGTCCTGCGTTCGTCCACTTTTAGTAATATAGATATTCATAATGGCTGCATTTACTAAATAAAGCACTGCAGCAGTTCACGTGATAGTTATGTTTGATTTCACTGAATGGTTTGCCTTAAGACTTGCCAAACTTGCTAAACGTCATCTGATATGGAATATTTAACCTATATATTTTGCTATTTTTTTAGTTTCCATCACTTCTGTATATTGTCATATTTTCAGTTTATCAAAAAATAAATTTTAGTGTCTTCATATTTATTTATTTTCGGGTCTAGTACCAATCGACGTGACCGTTTCGGTGCCAAATGTTACAGTTTTCAAATATTTTATACAATTTTATGATTTCAATGTGAGTCATTATGATTGTTTGGCTTATTATTAAAATAATAATAAGGTACACGTAATCGCTGTTGGGAATCGCTGTCATACAAAGTAGACAGATTAAGCTTATATAGCGGTAAATCAAAAACTCTGCATAGTGCGATGTATCTGGGAGGTCCTAAGGAGAAAATAAGGTTAAGTGAAATTTTCTGTCAAGTGTCAAAAATGACATGTCAACAGAGGCGACATATCAAAATTGTTGCTTACTTCACAACTGCTAGTAAGCTCCATAAATTGTGTCCCACTGGACACTCCTGCCCAGTGGCAGGAGTGTCCAATATCACCTCGATCGGTCAATATTGACTGCAGTGACAGCCTTGTGATTCAAATAGCGGAAGCACTTGGGCTCTTGGGGTATGGCTTGGGTCACATAGGTGGTCACTATGCTACACATAGGTAGGAATAGGAAGCCGTTCGAGAACTCGATTGGTGACTGCCAACTGAATCTCGAGAACTCAATCACCAGGTGGATATAGTAGGATATAATAGCCGTTCAATTCGAATTCGCCAATGTAAAAATATAAACTAACAATAATTACGGCAGCATACCAATATTTATAAAACGATATAATATACAATATTTACTTAAATTAAATAAACCCTTATTTATCTACTACAAAACGTTAACGTTTTATCGTTATCAAAAGTAACAATAATAACAATTTCCAAAAGAAACAACAACAAGAGAAAACATCTTCTGCGACGATCGTTTAATCGGCCCAACAGTTTGGCCGGTAGGTCGGAGGGTTCGAGGGTTACAAAGACAACCACTAGCCATGGCTGCCATAACACCGCACTTCGGACCAAACAGTCGCCGAACGTGGCAATCTCTCCAGTTGTGACCCAGTTCTCCACATCTCCTGCAATTATCCGAGCTTACCATCCTAGGTTGGTTTTGCCATACCAATATTGGTGGTACTTAGAGTTGGCTCATACTAAGGGAGGGTTGACTGTCTGGTTCCCTACCGTTATGATTGGACATTGTTTAACTACAAATACAGAAATATAAACTTATCCCTCCTGCAATTATCCGAGCTTACCATCCTAGGTTGGTTTTGCCATACCAATATTGGTGGTACTTAGAGTTGGCTCATACTAAGGGAGGGTTGACTGTCTGGTTCCCTACCGTTATGATTGGACATTGTTTAACTACAAATACAGAAATATAAACTTATCCCTAACACTCAGTTTTCTGTATTTTCCCAACTATCGACGTGGTACGTGCTTGACTACAAATCTTACAGTAAACTTATGATGTCGCAAATAATAGCAGCTTCTTGCTCTTCCATGTAATTTACTGGATAAAAAAAGTTACGAAAATGAAATAAAAATCCCTCTCATGTTCTCCATAGATGTCGATTATTACGGTGCCAGAGCGATGCATCTCCTTGCAGCAGATCAGGCATATGTTTAACTACTTGGTACAGATCGTGGTCCTGTGATCACATAATATCGGTCTTTCAGTAGATGTATTCGGTGTAGGTGGTGATCTAATCGGAACATTGTTATTAGTTATAATAGATTCATTTGTTATATTACCCGGTAATCCTATCGTAACGGAAGTCCCAGTGGTCCGAATTGGCGGTGGGAAATTAAATGCTGAGGAAACAATAACTGGTGACTTTTTCCCATCTTTGATGAAATTAGATAACCGTTTTCTCAGAGTATCTGCATTTCCATCGGTGTTGAAACCAAATTTTGTCAATTCCGCAGCCACTTCTTCCATTTTAAAACGGTAGATTCACGATACCCTTGCGTCTTGCGGATCCACATTTAAACTCGGTACAGGTAAAGAAATAGCTTGTTCTTCATCATCGATCATTTACAATTTTCCTTTACAGAACTTCTACCAAGATATTAAATTATGTTATATATTAATATATTCAATTACTTATTCCGGTAAAAAAACCCATAAATTATAAAACATCAGAACTATTAATTCGGACAGTTCTAAAAACTCATCGGAGTTACTAAATTTATTCCGAAAAACAGTCCCTATTCTGTTCTGAAAAACAGTACCTACTGGGCGTCAATTTTTTTAGCCCTTTTTCGTTTTCTTTTCGATGATAATAATTAAAATATTATAATTATTGATATCTGTTCGGGCCCATCGCTTGGCACATGGGGAGGAAAAGGAAGCCGTTCGAGAACTCGATTGGCCAAAGGAACTGGATCTCGAGAACTTGATCACCAGGGGAAAAAAGTAGCCGTTCGAGAACTGGATTGGCCAAAAGAACTGGATCTTGAGAACTCGATCACCAGGTAGATAGAGTAGCCGTTCGTGTCAGCTTGCCATACCAGCCTCGAGATTAGCCTAGTTTTTTGCTTTTACACAATTACAGCTCTCGACTGTAACGGCAAGCTTCCCTGCCCGCCTTGTAATCTACTATTATTGTGGATCAAGGTTAAAGTTATTGTAAGTTTAGATAAATAAACAGCTAGGTTAAATTCTGTATTTACTTTGAAGGATCGTACAAGTTTTGGTTAAATTTATTGAAACGAATAACGTAAAATCAAAATTCAACTGGAAAAAGAATGTAATGGAATTAAATACATTTATTATTGTACTACGTATAATAATATTATTATTGTATAACGTAAAGGTAACGTATAAATTTAAAATATTATTTAGAAGCACCACACAACAATGGCAATTTTTTAAATAAAAATCATTGTATTGTATTAAATATTCATTTTTACAATAGTTTTAATCTGATGCCATAAAATCTATGATTTTCCTTTAAAAAAAGGTAAGAAAAAAAGGTAAAAAAGATAAGAAAATTTGATTTTCTTATAAGAGCATGGTTTCAGTTGGTTGCAGCGCCGCTTGGCGGAAGCCCGTTTTTTTTCTAGTGATCACTCCTTCTTAGTCTCCATAGTCACTACATTTTACTTATCGCCAGTTTCTGAAAAGCGGATTACGGATAATCCAAGGATAATTATAGTTGTTATGGACGAAATACATTAAAAATAACATTGAATATTTTATCCTAGCAACAAGGATAATTCGCTTTTCTGCAACCGGCGGTTAGACTCTTAAATCTATAGTGAAGGTGCGCGCGACATCTATTGGATTATTACTCTGGCTGAACTGAATTACGTAAATAAATCCGAAGCTTTCGAAAGTATATTGATTTTTATTTATTTTGTGACACAGTCGCAGGTATTGTGAAAGTTAAAAAAACTAGGCAAAAAATTAAAATAGTAAATTTTTCGAGATGTACCCAATTGATCAAAATTTTCTATAGACCGAAATATTATTAACGGAACGTAAATAAGACCGGTTTTTTCTGGTATTAACTCAGTGTCTCTATTTATATATAATTTATAAACAAATTTATAAATATTTATAGAAATAGATACACTGTAGTATTAACCGATCAACACAAATTTTGTTTTTAGCTTAACGAGTAAGATTACTCACTCGAGTACTGATACTGATCACGAGGCTGATAGCTTAATTAGAGTAATATTTATTTGTAGTAAAATTGTTTAGTCCTACGTTCGTCCACCTTTACTAACACTAATATACTAATATATTACTAATATAGAAATACATAATTACTCACGTACATAATTAAAACAGTTCTCATTTTGTGCAAATGAAAATGACGAAATTAATTAACTATCAGTTTATAAGACCTTGTTCATTTATATTTGTTCATTTATACCAAAGAGGGCGAATTTCTGAATCTATGATTTACATATACGTAAGTCGACGCTAGGCTGATTTGTATGGAGATACAATATACTTAGTATAACTAAGTATTTTGTAAAATTGAAATTGAAACTTTGTTATACAACTGCGTGATTCCGCACTTATATTGTAAAGAATAATAATAAATATTGATAAATTTAGGTAAATTTTTAAGTTGTTATCTAAATGTAGTTGACACGACGCAACTATTGATGCCTAAAAATAAGTAGCCTTAAAATTAATTAATTTAAACCATATTAATTTAACATATTGCAATATATGTATGTCAATTCTATAATCCTTCAGTAGATATCAATTCGCTTGTCTACTCTCGATGGTTCTATAGATTTTTCTGTTTCGTGGAATAAGAAAAAATCAAAATATTCGTTTTATTCCTAAAGGGAATCATAGATATGTAAAAAAATATATTTAATCCCAAAGGATAGAGAATTTTTATATAGACGATATCTTGGACATTTCATGAATAACATAATAGATCTCTCAGCAATCACAAGTTTTCAACACAAGCAACAAAAAAAAAACAAAATCGAAAAGAAATGATATTTGAGAATTTACTATAGGTGGTAAGTACTATTTATTGATTTTGTTTTAAAGTTCAATTTACATTCAAATTATTTCGGCCTTCGCTATGTAAAAAAGGGAATCTAACACGGTTTATATACGCCCAAATAGTAATGACAATTTGGGCAAAAATGATACGTATTTTGACATCCTCGTAAACATAATGGAATTAAACAACATGGCCAACATAGACATATACATAGAACAACTGAACTAGCATAGGAAATATATGATCTTTCTGCTTGAATCTCAGATATTACTAATGCATGACATCTTGGACACATTAAATACATTGGACTTGGTCCTAAATAGATTGACTCAGCTGCAAAAAAAATGTCATAGACATTTACAATGTATGCCTTTAAATAGCCTAAAATAAATCTAATTCGTAGTCTAATTTAGTAGTACAGAATTGTGATTCAAGTTACATTTACCAGACGTTAAACTTGGCGTTTCATTCCATCCATGCACTTGTCCATAAGATGGTGGAGGCATTCGTTCAATAAATGGCATTGACGGATATGTGCTGGATCCAAACAAAGGTGGACCTAGTTTCAATACAGTTGAATAGGATGGTGGAATTTGTTTAGTGGAATCTTTTTTATGTAACATGTTTGTCGACTTGGATCTAATTTCGTGTTCACCTAAGGAAACAATGATTAAATTGGGTAACAGAACTGATGACAACTATATATATGGTAGTCACGCCCTGGAATTGATCTCTGTTTGGGTAATAATATACCTTCTTTGGATTTTAGCGATTGATGGCTGATGGAAGTTTGATTGAACGCAACACATGCTGAACGACTAGTTGGCAAAGGTGATCCATTTACTTGATGCAATCCATAGCTACTACTAGAAACATGCCGATGTTCGCCATACATTTCCATCGATGAATTTCGAGGGTGTGAAATTTGTTGGGCGGAGCCTATTGCTGTTGTTGTTAGCACGCCTGATGTGGTATTGGAAGATGGTATGTGAATAATAGGATTCGATGGTGCAGAAGTTGTCAGATCGACCATTTCCATTATTTCCGATGAATGGTTTGATGAGTGAGGTTTTTCCATGATTGTGTTTTAATTTGTCATTATTTTGACACATTTGATATAGGTAATAAGTAGTAGATATATTGACAGTTGACTGGATAAACTATGAATGAAGTTACGTACGCCAAATTGAAATGTTGACATAAGTATAAATAGATACAACTTTCCAATTAATTCATAGATAAAATTTAAAGTAATATGTCCCATCCAGGTTTATATAATTAACTTTTTCATTATAACTGTTGATGGGATCGGCTGTTATTTGTCAGATATGTGGTGAAAAATTTACAGTACTAAATGAAACTGAACGTGCAACCATATTAGGACAACATTTAATGGAAAAACATCCATCTATTGAAATGGCACATTTCTCTAAAGATAATTTATGTCAATGTTGTACAGAAGAAGAAGATTTATCAAGTAATTTACAAATTTAATATCATATTATTTTGTTAACTGTTTATTTAATATTCAATTTAGAAAAGCAGAAACAAAATGAAAGTTTGAAATCACCCTGTAGCTGTCCAGCAATAGAAAATCAGAAAAAGCCTCGTTCGTCTTGTATTTTTAAAACTACAGGTGTGTATTTTATGTGGCTCGCCTACCAATCCACAGCCACTCCCATTAGTCACGATGTTTTTTTGTGGTTGAGGCGGTTCAGTTTAACAGCACGCCTATATATTCATATATATATATGTATATAGGTAAATATGATTTTAGTTGAAACTTGGAGACAAGCTACCGTACGTGTACTATGTCCGAAATGCAACACATTAGATCGTCCATGTATAAGGCGACAAAGAAATAGAGTAAGTTTTTGGAAGTAAGTAAGTAAATTTCCAATAAAATAAAAAAGAAAAAGTGTATCCATTTATCGTACGTCTGATGGATTTATTTATCTATTTATTTTCCGTTTCTTATTCTGTGATATCCTTAGGTTGCCCATTCCCCATTAGGAGCTCTATGCCTTTTAATTTGTTGGCCAGTTTGTTTTCTACCATTTCTAATGCCACAAGGCAATCGAATCGATTTGTTTTGTAGAAATTGCGGCGTATTTTTAGGTAAATAAATAATATATACATTGAGATGAAGAAGACGACGCACTGTTAATTGGATGTATTACTGATTGTCGGTTGGTTTTCTATTTGTTTTAGGTCAATATGACAAAAAGAATGGAAAATTGAAATGCCCACCATGCCCAGCAGTAGTAGTTGAAGACATCAATGTTCACACTTTACCAACATTGGCTTAAAAGGAAAAAAAAAATATGCAAACAAACTGTCATGCCATGTCATTGTCATATAATTTTCAATAAAAATTCACAATTTCAGGCCAGGTTAATAAGATTGCCTATTCTAGACTTCATACACACGCCCTTCTTATACATAGGCATGAATGAAACGTGAATTATTTCCATCTGCCGAAATACACACTCCCTCTTAATCCCAGTATAGTCACACCCACCAATTTACTACACGAAAAACATATATAAGAAACTTCCCCTCCCCTAAATCACAATTACCCACCGTAATCAGTTTAGTTTAACCCTCGTATTATAAAAGAAGTTTCATCTACATATATGTATAGTATGTGAAGTAAAAACTTCATGGTCATCATCATCATCAGCAGCAGCAGCAAACTGTTTAGACAGAGCTGTAGATAGAAGCAGCAGCAACGGCATCAGAAGCATCAGGACAGCGTCGGGACGATAGATAGAAAAAAGAGACGTCGTCATCGTCGTCGTCGTCGTCATCGTCGCCGTAACGTATACAGATTTATGTATAGATATAGATACAAAGGCGACGGAATCTCATCATTATACTAAATCGGCCTTTTTGTTTATCTTTATGTGATGCGATGTGAAATGAAATACGAATAATTATTACGATTGTGTGAAGGTGTAATGTGAAAAGAGATTTCAGTTTTTGGGAAAAAAATTCAAAGTGTTTTAAGGATGATTTAAGATTGAAATCTTTTGTTGGTACCAGTGGAATATTATTGGTGGTAAGTATACCAAGTAGGTGCACAGCTTCGGTGCAATAATTATACTAATCTAATTGTTATTTGTATTGTACTCAAGTATTTTATGGTAGCTGGTAGCTTATATTATAATCTACTTGCCATTCTAAACAAATCGAGCGGCAAAACGATGAGTATGACAAGAATTCTAATTTCTATTCTACATATACACATATGTATGTATAGCTAATAATTAGTATATTTGTTTGATATTTTTGCAAATACAAGAGATTACTAGCAAACAAGATTATTTAGCTAACTAGCTATTCGCAAATCAATTATCACTGTCATCAAGAGCATAAAAAAAACAAAAGCTGTTATCGAAAACATATGTCAACTTAAGCTATTGATATGTCTTATATTAGTCCATTAAGGTTTGTAATCAAATACGTGTATATTTATATGTGAGAGGGAAAGAGCACCAACTCATATTAGTTGGTGTTATTATTATTATCATTATCCCAATACCATTTACAATTATACCTTTATATATTATACAATTATACTTATAAATTATATGACGTTATTATCGAAATTTTCCAATCCACGCCTTCTTGTATTAATACAATACTGAAAACAATTTGCTACGCCCAGTGATCACACCTTTATTGTGCAGCTGCTTACACCCTATATAGTTGAATTGAACACGCCTACTTCGACAGATGAAAAAAGTTTTTTAACGAATCATGAGGTTTTTATACGAATTGTACAAAAAGTAGATACAACCAGCAACACTATAGTAATTAAAATTCAATTCAATATTTATTAAAAAAATACAAAAAAAAAAGTTTATTTAGTTGCAAAAAGCTTAGTCGATTTCGATTTTTTTAAATTTCATTTTTCATTAGTGTCGTATTGTGGCTGATGAATGCGAGGAGGTGGAAGGGCAAATAAAATAATAATAATTATTATTATTACTGTTATGTTATTCGAAAATCTGTCATCTTTTCACGCCAACTGATGTGGAAAACTCTCTTATTTGACATGCCACGAAAATAATAATAATATGTTTTGATTGGTTCGCATTTTTCTATTTTTATTCATTTTATTCCGTTTAATCGATTGATGATGAATGAAATAAATTGCTAAATGAAACATTATGTAGAAAAAAAGAAGAATTCCAGAGAAAAACACCACAGCAAAAACAACCAACTTGATTATCAAATGCCAAGCAAAACTGATTAATTTGAATTCGTTTTCTGGCTGCGGGAGTCTGTTTGAACATAAGTTAGCGATGAATATATAATATATTATATAATTCGAACTTATTCATCTTCATTAGTAACAATGTTGTTGCTTTCCTAATTTCCAGATTTGCCCGTATTTCTTCTGGTATTCCCATAAAAAAACACGCCTATTGATCGAAGCTTATGAAATTTATTCAAAAATACATATTAAGAAAGATGTTGAAAATTTGCCCTTCTTTCAAATGATTTCAACGGGAGAATGATGATGATGACAAAAGAAAATAGGAAGGAACTTAACAAGCATACGTTCTATTTCCCATATAACCTACTATACAGATATGAAGATCAAATTATTTTGAGAAAATATTTTTTGTCTTTGTGTTTTCTCAGTTCCTTTAAAGGTTCAATTGGATTCCTTTTTGGGGTAAAGAATAGAATTTTGTGCTTTTTTAATAACAGAAAATGCACTGTGTGGATAAAACCATTTCGAAAAGATTATTGATTAAAAACACTTAAAACTTGTAGATATTTTATTGTCTGTAAATATTATAGAAAAAATTTGTTAATTGATTAATTAACGCAGGGAAATACGTAATTGAATAAACACGCGATTCTTTTTAAATAGCCCTTTTATTGTGATCCGTTATCGTTATTAAGGGCCAGTTGGATGCTACACGCAAAATATTAATAATTATTAAAGTTTCCTAAATATTCATACAAGATGATATCAATCGATGGCGGAAATAGTCCATTTCTTGTTTGCCTAGAAAAGAAACATAAATACATTAGGTACGTGAAAAAGAGTAATCGATAGATGGAATACCCGAGAGAAGAACTGTAAGTCCATCGGTGTCTATCCAATAATGTTTTAGCATTATGTTGGAAAGTGGTTATTTAATATTTCGTTTCAGCTAAATAAATTCCACAAGCTCGACATTTATGTACAGCTTTTTTATATTTTTTTAAACAAAATGGTATACATAATAACAATATTTGTAAAAAATAAATTACATTTGAATGAGTGCGTTTCGATACTCGATAAATAGCACGTGTTCGTGCTGGCACTAAACAATTTGGGCATGTTAAGATTTGTTCACTTTTTGACAAATTCCACATCTAATAAAAATTTAAAATCACCATAAACCGCTCTTGGATAATTCAAACACAAACTTACGTAGAAATAGTAATGGTAAATTAAAAATAAACCCCGTAGTGTAAGTTAATTTAAAATATAAAATATCGAATTCCATACATAAATGAAATGTCAATTTCATTGACAAAAAGTTCAATAGCTACACCAAAAAACACACAAATTGACCGTTGGTGCAAATAGTTTTCAACCTGCAGCATCCATCAATGATCTAACAAAGATAGAGCGTTGCAATTATATAGAATAGAATGAGATCGAAATTGACTAAATTGGTAGAAATCATGTACCGCCAACGTTTATTAGATTTTTTCTTCTCGTTTTTATTTTGACATTGATATAAGTTATTTAAGTCGCGTATTTGTTGATTTATAATAAAATTTATATAGGGTTTTGGCCTTTATCTGTTGGATCACGTCAGCTATTCCATTCGTTTATCATTGAAAAAGAACGAAAATTTTGTTGTTCCGGAAAAAACGGAAAGAAGAAAAACTGCATAGATACAGGTATACACTTTAACGAGTTGTAGATAAAATGAAATAAAAATAAGAAAGAAACGAACAAACAAAAGGAAAATTGTAACTTATTATCGTTTTTTTCTTGCTTTTCGCTTTTCTTTTAACGTGCCGGATAAGTTTTCCACGATACTATGCGATATCAGTAGCATCATTTTTCATCCTCTTTGGTTTTTCTTCTCAACACATTAAACGATATTACTTGTACTTTATATAGAAATAATATGATGGTATAGTTATAAATAATGATTTTCTTTATTTAATGATAAAGGATGAATAAGAGGAAAAACGTTTAACTAATCCTCGGGTAGTTGGCGTTGAAAACACAAATCAACAGCTATTTTGATCGCGACGACGAATTGATTGTTGTTTAAATATTATGTCTTTTTTTTGACGATTTCCAGTATTTATCAATACAACATCAACAGTGCAAAAGACAATAACTACTGTAAATTTGATTATTTGATAGCTCAAGGAAAATCGATGTGAGAACATACGAATAATAAATTAACGACGGGAAATCGATTAATAGTCCATTAGAAACAACCTAACAAGATACGATCATTTAATAATACAATTATTGTAAAAAATACAAGAAAAAAAAATGATAAGGCAAATACAGTTGTTATAACACACTAGTTAATTAACAATAATCACGATAATGGATTAGTAATTAAATAGACTATCACGATTAGCATCTTATAGACACGCACATTCTTTATATGTGTGTACGGGTTACGCACGTGGTAAGCTAGGTACTATGTATAATGACTTTATTACTGGATTTTTAATCTTGTTATTATTATTATTATTAGAGCAAGTATTTGCAATGTGGCTTAGTGGCAATGTGGAGTTACGTTATGTCATCAACCAGAGGTAATGTGACAGCAACTGGTAATACACGAGGTGGCGGTACTGTATTTACTGTACAATCAGCGGCATCTATAGCACAATCAGCGCCACTAGTAGCACAAACACTGCCACCATCGCCGAATAGTAATTACGCTAATAATAATACATCACTTAACAGTTTAAGTAGAAGAGATGAATTACATAATTCCAGGTATGTAATTTTAACTTTTTGTAACATCCTGTATATTTTTGCATTCTTTCACTCTGTCCAGCATATTATTACGTATAATATTCATGTATAATTTAAAGCAATATGATGTGATCTTACGTCACAGTTATGAAATCATAATGTTTGTGCAAAGTTGTTAATATTATTTTTTGAATTGTATTGATATTTTAATTGATTTTATTTAGAACTTTTAAATTACGCTAATTCTTTTAAATAATAAATACAATTGTTAAAGATTTATTAGAAAATTATTAACATCGTAAGTATAGAAGAAGATAAACAAATATTTACTTTAATTCTCTTAATTCGATATATTTAACATATTCAACTGAAAAGACTGGTGAGTTTTTGTCTCGATTTTTATGTGTATAAAAAAGGGACAACTATACCTTCAACTGAAACGCTACTATAATTACTTGTAATTGAAAAAAAACAATCAAATCTGTCAAGAAAATAGCAATAATAAATCCATTGAGCAGTGCTGTGATAATTTCATATTTCGTAAGTAAAATTGATTCATATTATTAAATACTATTAAACAAATCTTGAACGACCAAGTAAGAATATTTACTCTGCTAGCGCTGTATTTCAATACCACAATTTGAACACATCAAATTTTACATTGATTTAATGTTAACAAATTTCTCTAAATCATAGTTATCAGATTGGTATACTGTTTTTCACTAAGTAAGACGTAAGATCACATCCTTGATCATTTAACTGTATGTACATGATTTCTATAGATTCCAACCTACTACAACTACCGTACATGTAATCAATGACAATGACAATGATTGCACGAAAAGAGGATCTTCGAAACGTAGAAGAATTCTACAACCATCTGCACCGGGGAACGATTCTTCTAATGACGATGCTGTCATTAGAAGAAGTCGGAAGGATGGAGAACCAATAGAAAACATTCTTAATCTATCACGTGATGAATCTAAGGATATTTTGGCAGAAGTTCGTGTACAACAGTCACAACCACCACCACCGTCATCAACTGCACCACCACCTTTACCTACTTATGATGGACAGAGTCTATCGGAGACAACATTAGATAATCCATTAAATGTAAGTGAGAATATTTGGTGGAGGAAGAGGCCGATGAAATACGCAGTTTCCTTCACTATACATGTGTGTGGTGTCATGGTCGAGTTGTAAACTAAATTAAACGAATGTATATTTAGTGTAAAGTGAAATTTTAGTTATTTGGAAATTTATTATACCCATACAAGGGTACGACGAACTATAGTTAGGCTTAAAAAACATATAAGTGCGTGACACAAAATAACGGCGGCCCACAAAAAAACCGACAAATTTCCAAATATGAAAAACTCAACTTTACCTATGTAAAATGTAATTTATCTAAATTTGCGCAGTTGTTAGTAGTAATAATAAGGGCTGAGAAATGGGGCATGTAAATTATTTAAGGTGACAAACAAATTTTACACCGTCTATCTCCCCCCCCCCCCCTTTACACTTTCACCCTTATTTCATATAATATTGCAAAAAACAAAAAAAAGTACGAAAACAACGAAGACAACAGCCACTACTTTCTGTTTTAAATTAAAAATGGCGCCCGTATGGCAATTGGAAAAATAACTCTTTAAAAAAAAAATAATAATAATAGTAATCACTGCAATTTTTCACTGGATTAATTTGTCTCGTTTCTCGTTTTTTTTTCATTCGAGTTTATTGGAAGTTGACCTTTTATTTGTCACCTCAGCTCCCAATTATACTATACTATACATATATCGGATCAAAAAAATGAAAGAAGGTGGGAAGCAGAACAGAGGCATCAGTTTACGCGTACATATTAATATATTTAGATATTTTGCACCCTTATGTGCCTTTTGAACAGTATCGTTTTATGACAACATGTTGGTTGGGGTTTTAACGAACGAAAAATCGTTCAAATTAATTGAAAATTCGGTTTCGTTTTATTATAGAGAGAGAAAAGCATAACGAGAAAACGATGGAGGGGAAGGGAGGAAAAACAAGACTTTTGCAACCCCATTTGTTTTTGCGAGTTGTGCGATCGTGTGAGATTTCTTCGAAATAATGTGATAAACGTCTTTAAAATTTGAGCACAACATCAACATATACCTACACGGTGTCATTTTACCGGGATTCTAATAACGAATGTTTATTTAAATTTAACGAATAATAAATCATTTATTATTTATATAATAATAAATATATGCGTATATACACAGGAATTACGGAATATGAATATAGCTATTACACATAGGCGCTTTAAAAGAAAAACCCCATTTTTTTTTTTTTTTGTCAAACAATATTCTCTAGATAGATTTACGTTCCATCTTAATCCAATAAACGCTCCTCCACCACTAAAATAAACGATCCAGAAGAGACCGATTTACTTTAGTTCGAAAAAGGAGTGGGAAGGTACAGCGATGTGGATATACATATATATACATCAAGGGCATTATGGAAAAGGAGAATGCACCAATAAATCTTGACAGTGTCTCGTCTCCTGTCTCGTTCTCTGTGATTATCCTAGCATTTGGAAATCACGTCTTCTATACGTATACATATCATTATTATTATTATACGAAGATGTTTAAACGGGTTTAACCGTTCCGAATTTAGATATACGGTTCATTTGTATTGATTGAGAATTTATTGAATCTCTTCGTTCTCCTCATCTTGATTCCTACTGTAACTACTTTACGTACACCTACGTTGATCCGGGTTGAATAGCTGAATAAATTTCAAATAGAGAAAGGTAAGGGTAAATGGCTAAGAAATGAAATCGAAAACCAGAAACGAGCATTAGGGATCCATTGAAACAATATATTTTTCCTTTTTAGTGCACTTAGAATGGAAAAAAAGGTCTAACACATCGGTTTCCACTAAACATTTAACGTTTACGTCTAAAATATAATGATTAAATTGCAATTTAATTTATTTAAATTTAATTTGTTCACGTTTCACGTCAGCAACACAATTCTAATGGTTCATTTTTAATGTCAATCAATTGCCTGATTGAATAATAATAATAATAGTAAAACGATTTTGCAAATTTTCACATTGAAATTTATGCCGGCATAGGATATATGCGGGTTGTCAACCTTAAAATTCGAAAACTGATAGATTCTTCCATGGCCTTTGGTGCAAATACTTTTATCCTTTTGTATTAAGAAAAAGAGCATAAAGACGAATTCATGTAAAAAGAACATAGAATGTAACATACACGGGTGCGGAAAAAAGCATAAATCCAACAATATTGAATTCTATTCAAAGGCCTTGTTAATTGCTATCAGTGTACTCTTTAAGCGTACGTTAATTGCTTCCTTAATGTCCTTTCGAACTGTATTTGGATGGAAATTATTGCTTAGATTCTATTTGTTCAGGCTGTGTCATTATCAGCTGATTGTCGCAATGTTAAAATCTTTGAATCGATAATTTTATCATTAATAAAACTAGTAAAATGGTGCATGTTAAACTCAATATTATCGATGATTCTACATCTACACTGGTAAGATCACTTTATCATTTCCAATTACAAATCACTTTATTAATCAATCATCTCGATATTAATGAATCATTCAATCAATAATAATTAATTCGTCAGTCAATTTGTATCTCAGACGGCTTAATGCAGCTTATTAGCTACAGTGATGCACTCTACAGGTGGTTAGTTGCAAAAACAATGCTACATACCTACACAATAACCTAAATAGCTTTTTTAGTTATTGGTGCAGACTTCAAAAACAAAAACTAATGAAATTATGAAGTTTAATTGACGCAAAAACTCTTCAGCGAAAATTTATGTATATTATTAAACAATGTTCACTAATTACGAATAATAGCTCAATATTACTATGTATGTATGTAACTATGTATATATTGTAAAGCATAATTACGTGATGAGAGAAACTGTACAACACATTTATTATATTGTGGCTAGAAAGAGATAAATACATAAAGCGAAAGCGTAAATCACGACGTTAGATCAATTTTTATACATATTACCAGAGCGGCCATTAAAATGAGTTTCTAAATAAGCCAATTAATATCCGCTTTATTGATTATATGTATATTTTTTTAGAAATTTTCCTCTGCTGTCGGGCTAATTTTCCATTAAACGGTCTGAAAAATCATTTTCTTGTTAATATTCGTACGCTACGAGAATAATATAGGAAAATTTATTTTCAAGCTGTTATTTATCTTTAAGCTATTTTTTTGCAAAAGTGTATAAATAATTCCAATAGTAAGCTCCGCCCATTAGCGTATTTTACCATAATCACATAATTTTTGCAGAACAACAACATCCAGCAAAACCGTATTCTATCAAGTGTGACTGGTCGTTTGCGACAAGTAGCTGCATCACTTCAGGCTGCCATTAGATTTCGACGTTTTTCCAAACGTGGCGGTGCTACAACGGCACCCGATTGGTTTGTTGATAAAAGTCATCAAGATGAAAATGCCGAGGGCGGTGGTGGTGGTGTCAGTGATGATCCACATGAACGTATTGGTTCGAATGGGTGTTGGGGTTATCGAATTGTTTTTGATCCAGCATCACCTAGTTATTATAAAGTATGTACCCTATAGGCATAGAGTATAAGTACCTACCTAGTACTGCAGACAAAAGACTATCAGCAATCTGATCTGATACTCTAGACCGTGATAAGTCGATGGCAATTAATTAAAAATTAATGAAACAAGCGATTAATATACTGGAAAATTATCTTTTTGCAATTTTCCCCTCTTTTCTGTATTTACATTTTGCCTGTCATCTGTCAATAGTAAATTAATAGATAAATAAATAGATAGGGTATTAGAGGTATATTCACTTATTACTTTTTGATAAAAAAAAAAAAAAACAGAAATAACAAATCAATGTACATATAGGTATGAAAGCTTATCCAAATAACTGACTGACTGTCAGTTGCTAAATATGTATTCGGTGACTTGATTAATTTATATTACAAAAAATATGATATTTCTAAAAAAAATTTTGAAAACGATCGGCAAATTAAATATTCTTCGTGTTTCAATTCATTTTATCAATGAGGTAGGTCAAACAATAATTATAATGTATATTTCATGGCCTACTTGATATTTTTTCGGTGCTGGAAATCAAGAAGGCCAAAACTTATATATAATGATGGTTTTCCATTATTTGTTCATAGATATCTCTAATTTATTACAAATTTTTGGAATATCAATGGGTGGGTACCAACCAATAATGCAGGTCATGGTACCAAAATTTTTAAAATAACTTTCAGTATGTGAATATGAATTATTTCAATTATAACTATTTTGAGTATTATGAAAGTCGTTTAGTAATATTAGTGGAATATCATTCATTAAAAGTAGGTGGTCAAGTAATTTCAATTAATTGTTAAGCATTGTTTTTTTATTGCCAATTTTCAGTGGTTGATGGTAGTATCCTTGGCCGTACTGTACAATGTAATTTTCGTATTGGGACGTGCCGTTTTTTGGGAATTGAATAATTCGGTTCCGGCCTTATGGTGGACATTGGATTATTTGTGTGACGTTATTTATATTTTAGATACTTTGGTTCATGCGCACGAAGGTAAGCAAGAAAATTGTTTAAAATCGTCATATATTGATACAGCTCTGCGATCAACATTGATTCTGTTTACGTCCTTCAGACTTTGAAAAAAAAAATGAATTGATGCAGATGGTGAAGATGATGCGGGCCCGTCTTCGTGTTGCACTGCGAGACTCGATCTGTTACCACAGAATATAACAATTCAGAATAGTCAATGTGAGATAGAATCACACTGATTCTATCATTCCACAATATTACATGACCAACCACCTAGTACATGAAATTCCTTCCCTTTCTATTTGAGCGAAATGACAAATGTGAAATACAAATATACTCGAACAATTATCAAATTGGTCAATTCAGGTTTTAGCGCCTCCTTTTTTATACTAGACTGCTGTTATTCGCACAAAAGATAGCCTTATATAAGGTATCCCCATGGGGTAGTATAGATTCACATTTATTTGTGACTTTAGTTTAACTTTAGATGTTTGAAATTCTAGTTTCAAGTCTATTTAGCACTCCATTCTTAATATTTCTTAAATGAATATGTATGCCAGTGTATAACTTATTCATTATTATTATTATCATCAACATCATCATGAATAAATTTTCAAAGTTTGTCTCCCCAACACACCTTTTTTGTTTTTGATTTCATTTTTAGTCCGCCTTTTATCTTCTACTTGTTCTTCTTAATACTTTCTTCACCCTCCAATAACCGCCTACGTTTTTTTGTTGGTTGGTTGCTTGGTTGGAGCGAGACGCTGCTGACGCCAAAACGATCATGTCAATATTTATGGAAAGACTTAGTTCGATGTGCGTGTGTGTGTGTATGGTGAATCTACCATATTTTCCAATAGGAGAATTATGAGTGATAATTTCTGCTCGATAGTCATCGGGCTGTATATATTTTTTCCATTAATATGTTATGCAAACATCAACCGCACCTCTGTTTTCTTTCTCCCTCTTGCTTTGTGTGTATTTTTCTTGTTTAAGTAATAGTCGATTGGGACAAATTGTAGTACAAACTACTCCATTGTTTTTCCCTCCCATTCCATCGTTCGATTCTTTGTTCCTCTCTCTTTAGTTTGCTCTCTTTCTTTTCTTCAATTATGTTCATTGATTATACGTAACTACCATGCAGGAGAAGATGTAAGTGCTATTAATTGTTTCTCTTTCATATTCCGCATGTCATGCAAAACAGAACTATTTTCAAAATTAATTACAATGACAAAATGCTAAAATAAAATTTAAGTAGGTATACACGAGTCCATTTTCAAATGAAATAATTATAGAAGGAGTAAGTGAGAGAGAGGGAGACGAAAAGTGTAGGGAAGTGAAGGATATCGGGCAAGAGGGGAGTAGATGCTTGAAGGCTTAGGAGGGGCTTCAGGAGGTCAGGTATAAAACCATCATCATAAATGTCATAGAAAATGTGAAAAGGATATGTTATTTCTACATCGCCTTTTCGTACTTGATTGGTTTAATTGTTTGTTCCATGTTCAATTGTTTTGTTATACCTTAGGCATTAATTAGCCTGCTGCTTGTCCTCAATATACCTAGAGGTAGGACAATAAGAAAAGCAAGGGCGAAGCAGGTTGTTTAACTGCTCCTCTATTTGCAAAGAACAAATAATAATAATAATAGGAGGAATAATATCCCTCGCGTGTCGCCTAATATACGTACTTACCGCCCAGCAAAACTAAATTAGAAGAACTTATAAAATCAATTAGTTTAATAAATTTTAAGACGACGACAATAATAATAATAATAATATTTATTGGAGTTAGATCTATTTCTTGCTACTTTTCGTTTGCCTTAGTATTTATTTTTACGGCAAATCGTTCGATATGAACTCGAATGTTTTTAATTAAAGTCACTGGATGCAGGAAATAATCCAAAATTGTACCCATTTTTGTGTATCATCTTGCTTTGTCCATCATTCATCTGAATCATTGTACTTATACATCAGAACCTAGTTATGTAACGAACAAAACACATTTCAATTTTGACGCAAAAAATAGAATTAGTTTGTGGGAGCCTATTAGGTCACTAGGCTCTAGATATAAATAATTAATTTTCAACCAAAAATAATCTTCTAATTAGATTGTATCATACAACAAACAGACTGCTTGTATAAAGCTTTGTTTGCTGTGAATGACAGGAATCAACCCGAAGGAGGAGCTAAAACTTCAACAGTTATTAAGTATAGAATGCAATTTTCATTTTCATATTTTGAGGTTTCCCTTAAATAAACAAAGAGACGTCTCGAACAGTTCTATTACTTTAAGCGAAACAGTTTGCTCAGGGTCATAAAATAAATGTTAAGCAGATGCAACTTCGGTGCTATTGTATTCTGTGTCATAACTATGGCGGACTCAAAGCAGGTGTGGAAACGAGAAAAAAAAGTGGGCACCCAATACGTAGCGTTGGAATAGACTAGTACACATAATTTAATATTATCGTTATGGGAAATTTTATTTTCTAAATTTTAAGCGAAATCGTGGATTTTGATAAAAAACATTAAAACTATGAGTGTGCCATCGGACTATTTAATACAACAAATTAATTTTCATTTAAGCAGTAAGCTTAGTGTAATTATTTCAATTTTAATATCATACGATCAGTGGCGGAGAAAACCCATTTTCTAATTATTATCTGATGAGAGCCCAGTCTTGCAACCCACAACAAAACAAAGTCTGCCTTTGTTCATTTTAAACGTTAATGTTACGGGATAATATAAATAATAAAAATAAGTTTAAATGAAAATTAAAATATAAAAAACAAAATATAAACAAAGTATATGCCACCAATGGCAACTGTCAAAACTAACTGTTTTCGTCGCCGAGAACACCTTGAGGGCGGCGTTTTGAAGCTCGGAAATATTTTGACTTTTATACATTCGTTCTCCCTCCTTCTTATAGTATTCCGTAGCCCTTAGGTTCAAAGTTAGTTTTCTAAAATTTGTATAAAATTGTCGTAAATTTTAGTCGAAATTGAAATATTTAAATTAACAGCATCATTTTTATTAATCTGTTTACCAATTTTTTTAGGTTATCTTGAACAAGGCTTATTAGTAACTGATCCAAGAAAATTGCGTGCCCATTATTTACAATCAAAATCTTGGAGAATTGATCTATTTGCTGTTCTACCAACGGATTTAGCATATTTTTGGTGGTGGCCGTTCGATTGTCAAGTACACGTGCCGTGTAGTGTAATTGTGCGTCTAAATCGTTTATTTAAATTACCAAGATTATGGGATTGGTTCGAAAGAACAGAGACTGATACGAATTATCCAAATGTATTTCGTATATGTAAAGTTGTATTGGCAATATTAGTGTTAATACATTGGAATGCATGTTTATATTTCGCAATTAGTTTCGCTATTGGTAAGTTAAACAACAGCAACAATAGCAGCACGATTCATTAATATTGTTTTTATTGCTTTATATTTACTTCTATCTAGGTTTTGGTACTGATAACTGGGTATACAATTTAGATGGTCCAAAGAATTCAACATTGGCTCGTCAATACATCTACAGTTTCTATTGGTCGACATTAACATTGACAACAATTGGTGAAACCCCAGTACCCGAAAACGATGCTGAATACCTATTTGTTGTAGCGGATTTCTTAGCTGGTGTTCTAATATTTGCGACGATAGTAGGTGAGAATAGCACAGACTGAAATAATAGACCCTTATAACTTGTTAATCGCCTAATTAATATTTATTTGCACGTTCGTCTTGAAAACATTCATGTATGTGTTGCCCTTTTCGAGAATCTAACCTATAAAGAGAAAAGATTTGTTGTGTATACTTGATTAATTTAAATCTATCTTCTCACAGCCACCTACATTGTGAATAGTAGTATATCTCCGTCCTTCGATATCCCCTGTTTTTATTCCCCATCATCCCGATTGCTCCCGCAGCCGCAGCCGTCACCCACTTGTAAAGGGCATCAAGGGAACAACGGCTTTCTATTGAAAAACATCGGCCTTAGAATGAGTTAGTGAAAGAGAGAGATCTCCTCTCTCTACCCCTCGGGGTGGAGGGCACGCGGGGACCATTCTTAACCATCACCGACGATCGATAAAGCGAATTCCCTTTTTAATCTTGATTAAAAATTCAGGAATTATTTTATTAGTTACCTATAGGGTATAAATTGAGTGTCACTTCTATTTGATTCCCGGCATGATTAATTATAGAGATTGAATGGCGTTGCCTTCAATTCGAATTGATTCGTTAATACTCCCATCCTGCTTCTGACTAATCTCAATTTTATTATTACAAATACCCATCTATTTCGCACTCAATTCCATAACTCTCGTTTCTCCTCAAAGGTAACATCGGCTCAATGATATCAAATATGAATGTGGCCCGTGTCGATTTCCAAAATCGTATGGATGGTGTAAAACAATATATGGCATTTAGGAAAGTTGGCCGTGAATTGGAAGCAAGAGTAATTAGGTATGTAACACCTATTTGCGTAATGATACCGATGTTAAATGTACATATGTGTATTGTACACATTACATATATGTATTCATTTCAATGTATTCACTCACGGATTTGCAGATGGTTTGCATACACGTGGCAGGAAAGTGGCGCCCTTGATGAGGAACGTGTTCTATCCGCACTGCCTGATAAATTGAAAGCGGAAATTGCAATCCGTGTACATTTGGATACATTACGGAAAGTTCGGATATTTCAAGATTGTGAGCCGGGTCTTTTGGAGGCTTTAGTATTAAAGTTAAAATTACAAGTTAGTGGTGTTGTTGACATGGTTAAACATCAGATTTTATACGCTGCTTGTTTTTTTTTTTTTTTCTCTCGTTTAGGTATTTTCTCCAGGAGATTATATTTGTCGTAAAGGTGATGTGGGAAAGGAAATGTATATAGTGAAAAGGGGTCGACTACAAGTTGTCGCAGATGATGGCTACACAGTTTTAGCTACGTTAGGCGCTGGTAGCGTTTTCGGAGAGGTAGATATACGGGCCAGAATTTGAAAAAATATTATATATAAATTTTCAGGTGAGCGTTTTAGATATTGCTGGAAATCGTACAGGCAATCGACGTACAGCGAATGTCCGCTCCCTAGGCTATTCGGATTTATTTTGTTTGGCCAAAGATGACTTGTTAGTTGCACTAGCCGATTACCCTGAGGTGAGTATTTTCATATTAAGTTAAGATACAATAATTTAATAATGACGGTAATCAACTTCATATGATAATCAATAATTGATTGATCGGATATGCCAGATGCCATTAGGCCAACTGTTGCATGCCGCATTTAAATTTAAAGAAGTAAAGGGCAGGACAGATTGATAGACAGAAGGGTAAGCGATGAGGCGGATTGCTAAAGTGCAGAGATATCAAATTATATAATTTAAGTGCACAGATGCATACAGTGCACAGAGAAAATTGGATAAACATAAATCATCTATGTGACTCTATCCGTAAAGCTTTACAGCTTTAATTGATTTTATGTTCTCGAGTCTTGAGTAGTAATTTCGAAATCGAAATTTACGTATAGTGCTGCAGCTCAGCTAACGGTAAGTGGCGGAAGGAAGTTGTATTTGAACAGTCTCCGAATGGTAGTTGAGTAGTCTAAATTTATTACCTAATCAAGATTTATAAAGCAAACAATCCTGGCCATCATAATATCCATAAAGCTAAAGCTAAGTCCTATTCAATTACGACTATTGACTACTACAGAATATTTTTATCTATAAATTAGATATTCATTTAAAAATTACACCTAAATCCGCCTATCGAATACAAGCCTCTGCACCAACAAAGACAAAAAAAATAATCAATAAAATTAGTATGAAATTGGATGAGTCGAGCAATATAATTATTATTAGTAGAATGAATAAATGGAATGAGACTGCATAATTTCTTGAGCTAATCATAAAAAAGTAAGCTAAAGCTGACGTTGAGCTGGGCGGTGGGAAGAGTACGCAGAGGTGGGGAGTGATAATGAAAGAATGAGTGAAGCTCACAGTAATAATCAGGCAAAGGGTAAAAAAGGCTGATGAAAGGAGATAGGGGAAAAGAAGATGCTGTTAATTTATAATTGCTAATTGAATTTAAATTTGGATCAGTCCTTTCTATTTTGGGAGCAACTGCGATCGCAGCAGCGCTAGAAAAATATTGTTTGGTGAGTAAAAAATTGTTAAGCACGTGGATTCAACGATAACGAAAAAATTAGTTAAGAAAACAAAAAGAAAATAGTTTCTAATAATGACGCTGATTATATCTTCCATTCGAATATATTTTCAAAAAGGGTCTAATGTATTACTCACTAAATTATTTACAAGAAGTTATTAAAATCTTTCTTGACAGAAAGAAAGAGAGATAGCTAAGAAAATGATAAATTTGTTAGCTGGGTGATCATGTAGTTGTGGATTGAGGACAAAATGGGGGGTTGCTTCTACTTTGTGGGAAGCGGAGTAAAGTAGCAGTAGGCGTAAAAGCGTGAATGTAGCGCAGAGAAAAGCGAAGAGTGCGACTGAATCTTACAATAAAATAAAATGTAAATAATGATGAAAATAGCTCTAAGCTACAAAAAAGTGTAAAGCGAAAAATATGAGAACAATTTGACATTCTGTAATTTATATTTGCAGTGAATGGCGTAATTTAAATTTTTCATCGTTTTGTAAGCTTCACATAGCTGGCCATGGATTGCCCTAAGGCAATTAATTAAATTAAACCACTTAACATAATTTGGCAGTTGTCTTGTATTATCATGACTTTTCTTTAGGCAAAAGCAACATTAACCGAACGTGGATGTCAATTATTACGAAAAGATGGCCTACTAGATGAGGATGTATTCAAGCGTGCAAAAGACACACAAAATTCCATGGAATTTTCAATTCGAAAATTGGAAGGAATTGTTGATACATTGCAGAGTCGTTTAGCGCGACTATTAGCTGAATTCACTGCCAGTCAAGCGAAATTAAAACAACGTATTAGCCGAATTGAAGGCAGGTATGGTTTGTCTTTTTTTTTTATTCATTGTTATTTATTTATTTCTGTTTGCCAATAATCCTCCGCTTCCACTTTTTGTGCTGCTTCACAAGACAACTTTAGGCCACAAATCCCAAACTTCAAGTATATAAAAAACTTGTGGGCTGCGAGCTAAAACAAGGAGTCGGGTGATTGTCATTTTCACCATACGCATCAATACTTAACATAATTAGAAAATGTGATGAGATTTGATGCTGATGGAATGCATGCTAGTTATCCGACTTCTTGCTGCAGCGTTCAGTAGATGCCATCAAAATAAGCCAAACGCTTGTTATGGAAATGGAAGTAGCATTCCTTATTGCCATTTTTCCCTATTTTTTATTTACCTAGATGTAGATACTAAAAAGAGTTTAAAAAAAGGATTTCTCTTTTCCATTATTTTCCATCATTTCTTCTTGCTGCTGTCACTGCCATCTACTTTATTCTACGTATCATCATCATCATCATCATCATACATCAATCTTTCCACAAATAAAGACATTGGCGAGATAAAGATGAAAGCTGCAGCGTATCCAACATCTCAGCAGAACGGTTGGCCGTTCCAGCAATAAGAAAACGACTCAGATCCTATGATATGAAAAGAGCAGATTTTTTTGCATCGTGTACAAGACATAAAACTATGTAAATTTCACTTCTTAAGTGTCAAAGTGAAGTGGATTTATATTATGATTTATACCTAGCTATGAGTATATTATTTATAAATTGTAATAAATCATCGCTGTCGTCGTAAGTCACAACACAAAATCAAAGCCTATACATGTATATTTGCATGGCAGAAACAAGAGTGCGCATTAAATTGATCTTGATCGATGGTTGGCCTAAATTTATAAGATAGATGTGGACATATGTTTATGATGTTTATCATTTTCAACATTATCTTTATAGTCCGGATGCAAATTGAATCTAGCCGATTCACAATGTTCGAATTATTCTGCTGAATTCGTAGTGTTCGAAGTCATTCGTAGAACACAAATGCGAATCATTGTAAAACGGAGTCTAGACGCACGATCTGGATAATATATTGAAAACTCATTAAACTTGCAGAATTTGCGTGGCTAGAACCATATATTGAACACCTAATGTTGTGGCCCCCTGTTCCGTTTTAGCTATCGAAAATCTTCTATCACATCCGAACACTGAATATTCGTAAGCTAGTTTCAAATTGCACCGAGCCAACTCCAGCATAATGTAATTTCTCAGTCTAGGCCTCGTATTTTTGACTCAGAACAGTGGACCAATAAACCAATATATATTTAGAAAAAAAACTTATTTCCATGTCAATTTGTATAAATTATATTCCCATTAGAAACTATACTATTAAAACATATAGTGTAAATTATAACTAACGAAATATACGAGCTTAGTAAATGAATCAGTGTTCTTTTCCAATGTACGAGGAAAGGTGGTTTGAACACACTTTTTTCGTACATTTTTATATAAAATAAATCCAATTAATTTTTACTGTTACAGAAACATATCTATATTATACATAATTTATTTTCATAACTATTAACTACCTAATCATCTATGTTATCACTGGAAATAAACATGTTTTATATTATATTGTAGGTATAAATCGAATTGCCATCTCGATTACCTGATCGATAACATCCCATGATAGAATACATTTTTGCCTTAAACATGTTATATAGTTTTTTAATGTAATATTTCAGACATTTACGTTTTATTACCATTGTTGTGATAACCAAATATTAAGTTATACTAAATTGAGATTATGCGTATCTAATTTCTTCGAATTATTAGTACACGATAAGTAAAAGACAAAAATGTTAATTAATAATAATTTATACCCTTAAGCCTCTATATGTGTTGTAGCAATAAATAGAAAAAATAAATCGAATGTGATTTTATTTCTGAAATTTAATTTACTCTACCAAAACTGTTTGGCTTGTTCTAATATTGCTTCTCCTTCACTTTGAAAATGTTCCCCTCCTTTTAAATATGGCGGCGTAAATTCTCTAAAAGCTAAACATACACGCCTATTTTGAATATCTTCACGCAGTATTCGATGCTCGTAATTATATCTGGCTTCATCATACATAACAAATAATGAATATTTCGGCATTGGTACTCGAATCATTGGATATATTTGATTATCTTGAATTGGTTCAATTCTAAAGGGTTCCATTGTTTCTTTGACAAGTTGGCCATGTTTGTTTAAGATTTTCTTATAGTTTCTTACTAAATCTAAATTGTATTTGGTTGGTTTCGAATTATATGTTAAAGTTAATACAGAATCGTTTAATAAATTCACAGTAACAACGCGTTCACCCCAAATCCAACAATCATCTACATGTGGATCAATCGATGCCCCTTTCTCTGGATCGTATTCCAACGAGCATTGTTCAATCGTTTGAAAATCCTGTAAAATATCAATTGATTTGAATTTCTCTTGAATGAATTTACTAAATTGTGGAAATCCTTTAAAGTCACCTAAGCGAAGTTTCCGTTTTCGGAAATTACATTTTGGTCCATAATTTTGTTTGCGACGACCGCTTTGTGAAAAATCCCAAGCCACTGAATCAATATCATTAATTAATTGATCATGTTCACTTTTATTAAGGAAATTACATTGGATAAATAAACCGTGAATTTCTAAAGGTTCACCATCATGCACTGGATGTTCTTTATAACTATTTGCATCCCAACCTGGGTAACAAAGATTACAAAATGGGCAATAGCAGTAGATGTGTGAATCTCGATTTAATTCATAGATGTCTTGATTTATATTGAATGTTTGTTCGCATACCAGACATGTTCGCCGGCCTTTGCAACCACATGGACGTGGTGTATTCATTTGCTTTATTTTATTAAATCAAATGTTAAATTTAATCAAGAAACGGAATTTGCCGAAACTTTTTACCAGTAGTTTTGATACTTGTTTCTGCTCATGCACTAGTACGAGACATAAAACCTAACGAGTTCTCAAATATATTGTTTAACTTTAACTGATATTTTAAACATTCTTATTCCAAATACGAATAGTTGAATAATTTGTTGAGGTTATGATGTTCACGTTTCTGTAATTATTAAATTCACAAGCATTTAGAACAATCAACGGTTATAATGGCGATTTCAATTAAATGATTTTACAAGTTTCTAACGGCTTACTATTTAGCCTGTATTTTAAAAAAAAGTTAAAAATTAAAAGTAACAACAAAGGCATTTTAAAATTTAATTACCATCTGTCGGAGAATTGGTTAGCTTAATAAGCTTTCAAATGTAGTTCGTTTTGTAAAGTTCAAGGAATTCTTTATAGATGGCGAAATAATGAACTTTCTTGTTAATAAAAAATAAAAACAAAAAAATGCAAGAAACTAATCATAGAAATTAATTTCTAGATCAAATGTGATGAAATCAAAGATCAAATTGCCGTTTAGCAGATACTATGAATGCTAATTTTTAGTATTTGTATTTGGTCAATCAAATTGCAGATCTGTAATGAAAACAGGTAAATAAAAATAAATAAATATCTGTTAAGAACTGATTGTATGTAGTTCGTTTTTAATCGTAAAATTCTTCTTAATTATACAAAATGTACTGAAAGAATTAATTAGAATTCATTTTTAATACCTAAATAAGTAGAAAAATGAAATACAAAACTAAAGCGCCGCATGAAGCTTGTATTAATACAAAATATAAGAAGGTATACTTGATAGTAATATTTTTTTTCAACTTTTGCTGAATAATAAGTATATTCATCAGATGTTGCTAACAAAGTTGTATTGGTAAAAATACAACTTCAGAAAATTATAGTGCATCTCCATGGCATCTCCCTCGAATGTCTCAGATTAGTGGGTAATCGTAGTAACGACTCATTTGACAGTAATTTGCACTCGTTTAATATTGATCTTTTGATCAATATTTTGATCCAATAGCAATTTGCCACTTAATATAAGTCAAGCTTCAGATTAACGCCAAGCTGGTGTCTACCAAACTATATCACACATAAGATATCGTTTGGTTTGGTTTGCTACTAACGAGTATTTTATATTTTATGTACTACCCCCTAATCTGTAATTCTTCCTTTAAAAACAGTAAATCATTTTTGTATTGAAAAATATGCAATAGAATAATTTATCTGATTTTTTTTATAAATAGTTAATCAAATTTGCAATAGAACTTACTATCTTCTATAAATAAATGAGCTTTTAAGATATATGTAAGTATTTTAGAGAATTAACATGTTTTAACTACTCATTTATATATATGTACACACGCACATACAGACATATGTAGGTAAGTCTCCTTTTAATATAGGCACATCATTTTCATAATTTAATATGTTACTTTTGGTTAAGTTTCACATTTAAGCTGCACATCGATACTTTACTCAATATAGATATCTTCGACCGGATATGCAGTTTCAATGAATTTTTGATAGAATCTTTGAAACGCTCGACTGAAAAGCACAATTGACAAATAATTTATAGACATCAATCAAGTATATGCTAAATAAGCCTCACCCAACTGCTTCGGCCACCGGTCTAGTCGAATCTTGACCCATGAAAACATGACAAGCAAACCTTTGTAGTGTTGGATGTTTTGTGATGAACCCAAGATATCGATGATCACGCGGATGAAATGCACAAAAACTTACATTTTTCAGTGAATAAAAATAATCTATGCACGGTTCACTTTGCTGTTGGAAGGTGAATATACATTAGAATTTTGTTAATACTTATAATGGCAGCAAAATCCTTACATTTCGTTTTCTTCGATCGACCATTCTTAATCCTTGATCACTTACTTCCAGTGTACATGGTTGAATATCTGGTTCAACAGCATTACCACTAGCAGTACCACCATTAGATCCTAATACTCTCCGAACTGCTTGGCAAACTACCGCTGTTCCTTTGTGAGCCAGCGTTTCAACAGAACCAATATAACCTTTGAAAATGAAAATATCAGATGATGGGTCCGTATTAGATAATCAATTAACATATATGGATAATTACCTAGAAGGTACCTTTCTCTTCTACCATGTTCAGTAGATGAATCCCAATCGCTATAATCACAGTCTACTACATATGCTGATGGAAAAATACCCATACGTGTTGTTCTTAGATTAACACCTGAAAAATGAATATTTTTGGATTGTAATTATAAACAAATATAACCTCCAGATTCTAGATTCGAAATGGAATAAAATCAAAATGAGCGACAATATAAATCAATTCCAAACCTTCACACCAGAGATCATCTGCTTCTTTTTGTACATAAACTGGGTCGCCAATTTCTAATTCAATTTCATCATCGTGTCGTGGAAGAAACTTATGTAACGCCCTAAATACACGAATTAATGGGATTAAATCAGGACAGACATGAATTAAGTAGAAGAATGTAATTATTACCTATGTGTGGCTTCTAACATATCAACATCATTATAAATCATGCCACCAATAATTGATGGGCTGCTTCCTATTAATGGGGACATTGATTTTGGTCCATCAGTACCAGTTGGAGAATGTCCAGTGGAATGACCACTATCTGCATCTGTTAGTATTCTACAAAGCATAAGGGAAGTTACATAATAATTTAGGTCTTTTTCTATTGGGAATTATACCTATCAGATTCCGGCGAATCGTCCCATAAATAACCACATTTTAATACTAAAATTGAGCTTGGTCCACTACTAGTTGATGCTGCCATTTCATCTGCCAATGACATTTCACGAGAGGGTTGATGTTGATGTGCGTTGTACATGCTAACCATTGCTGCTGCTGCTAGAATTTAAAAAAAGCAATTGTCAATTAATATTTAAACATTATATAACAGCGCACAGTTACATACCTTTTCGATTTTTCGGTATCTCCGGTAGTTTTCTTCGACGCCTCTCGCCACACCAAGCTGGTCGAGATGTGGAAGACTCTGTCGCTTTAATTTGATCATTTTTAACTTAAATTAATTTTGAATTAATTTGCTGAGGAAAAGATAGAGTAAATATTATGGTACCTGACTGTTGGAGGCCTTCGGAATGTTGTTTTTGTTGTTGTTGCTGTTGTTTATCATGTGGCACATTGGAAAGAGAAGGGACATTTCTTATAATATCACAGTTGTTAAGTTCATCATTTTCTAATGATTGGGATAATGTGCTTGTAGGTGAATCATCATCATCATCATCCACATCATTATCCACATGAACCAACCTGTATTTGCGAGAGTACAATTAATTACTGTATAAATTTAAAAAGAATAGTCCCCCTATTTCGTCTAAGGTAAAAACATATCTGCATATTAGTCACTAATTCACTGCACCACCATTTTTCACAAAAACCAATTGAGATACTTACGAATAAAATGGTGAATTATTACACGATATGCTTTTATAATTTTTCTCAAATTTTCTTCCGAATTGTTCAAACTCTATGTCGGCCATGTTTTATATATATTTCCACCAGACCCCCTTTCTCATACTCTATCTATCTATAGTATGTGTGTATTGCTACAATTGATTTTCCCGGGACGACGATGTCGCTTGAACGATTTCAGGTCGATATTTGGCTCAAATTAAAGGGAAATGCGATTGCTTGATGGTTTTCATGTGTGTATGTAAATGGCGCAATCTCCGTATAGTTCGGTATACGTTATTTTAAATTGAGAAAGCTGACTGGAAATACTAGCTACACACAGTCCTTCAACCTTAAGGTTTTCATAAATTAAATAAAAAAAACTAGAAGATTTTCTTTATATGCTGCTTTATTATAATCATCATTATTATTAACTATATGAGCTACTTGATTTTTTTTTTATTTTCACTACATTATTATCATCGTTTTTTTATTTATAAAGACATTAATTTCACTTTATCTCACTCATCTTTTCCATGGTCTACTTCCTCTTCCTCCTCAACATTGTTTCCAAGCATCAAACCAGTTTGAAGAAGACTCGTTATACGATTAATATCTAATGTGGAGTCTCGTGCACTAATTTTCTTTAATGCACTGTTAACAATGCACAAATCACCACGTAACTCAGAAACAACAGCTGTTATCTTTTGAGCATTGCTTAATATATCAACACTTTGAGTGTATGGATTGTAACGCAACCCAAATGGTCTTTGAATTTGCTCCGCATAAGTTCTAAAATAAATAAATGATTTAATTATAGGGCCATATTTAAAGCAAATCTAACCTCATTTTTTCCTTGGCCTCGTCAAACGAATCCGTATACCAATAGCCCAATTGATAATCGGTTATAATGCATTCCTGTTTACACGTCAACTCTGGATCGAATCGTTGCACTTTGGATGAATTGGCGATGGCATGTTTCAATTCAGCCACACTACTCAATAAGCCAGCTCCATAAACTTTTAATTCACCATCTTGTTTACATAGACCAAATTCAACGGTGAAGAAATAGAGCTAGAAATAAAAGAATCGCGAATGGCATATGGGGCAAATGAGAGAATCCAATTTTGTGATAGTACCGTAGCCAGTCTATCAACATCCTCATCACTAGCACCTAAACTGGCCAATCCTAATTCTTGAGAGAACTGTGCAAAACTAGGATTCGCCAAAAGTGGCATATGACCAAGTAATTCATGACAACAATCGCTATAGAAATTAAACAGAAAATGATCTGAAATTATACAAATTTCTATAAGACAGCAATATTTACGGTTCTGGTGTATAGAATGGATCACTCGAATGTCGAATGTACTGTGTACAATGAAACACACGAAAGGCCAATCCGCTAAGAAAATCTCGTGGACTCAAGTATCCGGCAACTGGACGCAGCTGGAAACCGGTTTTTCGTTTTAGAAAAACACTGACATCTTGAAGTTGCGGAATGTTATCCTGTCGATAACCACAGTACTTTACAAGTTGTGGCCAATTTTCCAAATACTCTTTGCAAGCGTGTTTAAGATAGAGTTTGTGCAACTCACGAAATACTTCACCCCTTGAATTAAAATGCAAAAAATCAAAATGATGTTAATGATGGATGGATGGTTGAGGAACTGCAATTACCATGTTTTAACTTCTTCGTCTGTGTACTTCACTTTTGGTATCGGTTGGCCACTGGAAATTTAGAAAAGCTAATGAAATTTCCAAATTCATAGTAAAACACTTACTGCTTATAATTCATAGCAATTCGAAAGAAATGCTCACGTCGTTTTCTGTACACAGGATCTTTGAAACCTGGATGATCGGCATCCAAATCACTACCATACATTAGAACGTTTTGAGCATTATCCAATTCTGAAATCTTCTTAGGAAACCATGGCATATCGTCAAAATCTGTAACAATAAATTGCCAGCTACTAGTAGATGAAATTACTAATTAAAGAAATAGTTGATCACAAATGGTTTGATTAACCTGAACTTTAATTCCGACGTAATTATTCGAAATTCAAAAGGTATTTAAATAAAAGCTTTAGCATGTTTTTGACATGCCAATTTTAAGCAGGATTATCATTAAAGCCACCATTTTGTTGCAAAAATTAATTGGGAAGCATTTTGTTTTTTGTTTTTGCCCATGAGTTTCCCGTGTCATGTGCAAGCAGACATTATAGTCTAGTTGTCAAGACATACTGGACAAATTTCATGGGACAGCTTGTATATAGCAATGCTCTTCTTAATTCTTTCTGAATTATGTGTTCCTTCATTAAAAAAAATATGCTCGATTTACAAAAAAAAAAACTTTAAAAATCCAGTAGATAACAATAGATATTAATATAATAACATTTAATTTAATGTGTTATTATATTTTTTTAATAAATCGAAGCATTTTTAAAGACCACGATTCGTAGAGTTGTATACCTGATACGGTCTAGTCATTGATACGTATGTATACAATCATTCTCAATTATTGTTAAATTTACGAATAGGATCTTTTACCATGAAACGTACTTAGAATTCGATGCGGAATTCAAAAATGAAATAAAAAATATGTGGTTCTATTTAAAAAAATTAAGTTGATGGTGATAACTTATTATTGGGTCACCCTGTATACATGATTTTATAACTAAAAAAATTGCAATCGAAAAATTGAAATCGATGTGTCCGAGGGATTCATTTTTAGAGAAAATGAATTCCTGAATTTTAAATGAATTTGTTCCAACTCATGTGTCCTCACTGTATATTTGTTAACTACTTGACTATTTCCCATTCCATTCTCGTCTATTTAAAGTATTTACTTTATATTCATTAATTCCGACCTTTTGGCGAATGTTGAGTTTCAGTTTTCCATGTGCATGTGATGGTTAGCGTATAGCTATATGTATAGTGTTAGTTACTAGCCGTACAGCCAATGAAATTGAAGGAAATCATTTTGCATTGTTTGTGGCTGGTCGGGTTTTCAATTTAATTAATCTAGCTATACAGTGTGCCTTTAACTTTATTTTTTTTTTACTTGTTGAATTGAACATGAACATTTATCGATTCTATGAGAAAGGGCTATACATATATGCATGTATTTATCTATATAGGGTGTACTAAAAATGTACGCTCTAGTCAGAGAATATCAAGAAGGAACACTTCGCATAAAGCATTGCAGAATAACAGGAATCGGTTCAAAAATGAAGAGGAGCTAAAACTTGATTTGACAAATTTCATAATAACGTGATGTGTTTGAATATGCTATATTTGACATTTCGCCGGAATTAAAGTGGCAGAGCTGCATGTGTTCAAGGTCATGACAATATCGCTTTAGTTTAGTGCCCCTTTAGGAAATTGCATGCTGGAATGCAATAGCCCTGGATTTGGTCATTAAATAAAGAATTTTTCTATTCGACATAAAACTTTGATTGAAATCTGTAGACAATTTATTGCTAATTAATACTTTAAAATTTAGCACTGTCATTTAAATGAAAATATGCACATACACTTATACCAGGTGTCTAAAAGCGTTATTAAAATAGTAATTTCGAAATGAAATCAACAGTCATACACGTAGTGGTCTATGCACATTTTTGCCGCTTATGAGTCACTATTAATCTGCCGCCCCTGCATTTGAGAGATTAAATTACGTTGTTTAAATAAGTAGGTATCAAAATTGTAAAATTTAAAAATGAAATTAATTAGCATACTATATTGGTTCTACAATCGCTTTAAAAACTGATTTATCTCTGCTCAAATTAGGAATAGATATAGATGATATGATAAATATACAGTTCAAACACAGTATAAAATAATTAATAAATAAATCGATTTAAGGCAATATCAAAACTTTCCTTGACATTGACCTTTTTAAACAAAAATTAATTAATAATAATAGTAATAGATCTATCTAATCAAATTAATGTAAAAAAATCGTCAGTTATAAATAAAAGGGGTGACTGAAATAAATAGCATAAAATAAAATATTGACAATAAATTTCCAAAAATTGCATCGGAATAAATCGCATAAAATAACGGTACAAGAAACTACGCAAGCGCACCGGGTATTTTTCGCATCCGATAATGACCACATTTTGCAAATACGCAAAAATCCAAGAACATCTTTAGATTTTCTGCACTCAGATTTCAGATAAAAACACATAATGTGCAAAATTCACAATGCGCAAACAATTATTACAATTACAGCAAAGTCTTTGATTACAGTGCTATAATATTATCATAGATGGACTTAAAACTGCTATTTCGTAATTAATAATAATAAAAGCATTTAATATTTTCATAAAAATGCATTCGAATATGAAGATATTGAAATGAATTGATTAGAAGATAATGAAATATCTTCATTTAGAAATAAGTTACGAATTTAATAAAAGATAAAGCTAATTAACAATACGTTATGTTAATGTGTAAGTAAAAATGGAACTATGCTTTTGTTATTTGTATTTGCTAGAAATAATTTTTTTTTTTATATCAACCCTAGATTTTTTATTTTGATAAATATATTAGCTATTTCGGTTGAAACAAACAACAGAGCAGATTTTAGTTCTCTATAATTATTATTTGATAGTCCCTCAATATTTCGCTATCCTTAGTGGCTTCTTCAGTCTAGCCAATCTATTATAGTATAACAATACCACCGTCATTACATTTAAAAAAGTTTTGTCTTTTTGTTTTTTTTTTTTTGTGAGGGAAAACAAAAAAAACTATAAGCAAATAAGAAATTTTTTGCATTTTTGTCTAGGTGCGGAAAATTCATATGCTTTTTTTGCTTTTTTGTACTGTATTTGTCATTATTTGTCATTTGTATTTATAATAATGGCGGTTATTGTCGGAAGCGAAAATACTCAGGGAGCCTTTTTTCTTGTGAAGTTATTTTATGCAGTTTATTCCGATAGGCTTCATTTCTAGAATCGTAATTATATAATTTAATTGGATAGTTTTTTGTGCTTACCAAAACTAGTAGCAGCACTTAATGGTGTTGGCGGTGGGAATTCCTCTTTACCACTACCATAGGAGCCGATAACCATTGTCAGCACTTCCCTCTACAAATGCCCGAAATAAAGCGCAACCTTAGCTAATATCATATAACTTTATTACAGAAAGCGAAAGCTAGTGTAAAGCTACCTTTAACATTCTACCAAGTTGTTCCAATTTTTTAGCATCAGTTTCAATATCAACTAAGAAATCCACTTGATTATCACCAGTTTGACTTGTTCTGGATTCAATGTGTTGTACATTAATGCCTAAATCTTGAAATGCTTGCAGTGCCCGCACTAAACCGCCAACTTGATTTTTCAATGTAAAAATTAGCGAAATTTTTTCATTTTCCGTCGATGTCATGTCATTTGTTGAATCCGATTTCTGTAAAGTACCGAGTTTTAGGTATGTGTGACAGCCGTAGTGTTATTATTTAATATTAATTTGGTACCTACCACCGCTTTTAAAGCAATTGGATTCTCTTCTTTATAATTCCATTCTTCACCGCTACGATAGAGCCAGAGGCCCAATAGCGGTTTACCCGAACCACTCATCTCTTTTTTTTTCTTCTTTTTATTTCTTAAATTTCTACCGTTTTATTCAGAAGTTTCCAATTATTTCCACTTCCTCAAAACGATACATGGGCAAGCGGCAAAGAAGAAAAAGTTTCTCTCCCACCAAAATGAAAACTTTGCCTTTTATATGTGTATCTTATCTATAAGTTTATCTCTTCTCCTCGCTTCACCACCTTATCGTCATCATCATCATCATCATCATCGCCATCATCATCTTCTTCCTCCACATTTCAGTTCCCTTTTCAATGCTGGAAGGATAGATAAATGGATGGTTGGTTGGATGGATGGATAGATAGATGAGGGAGTTGGAAGAGTCGATGGATGAGAGCAGAGCAGAGACGCAACTGTGGTAGCTGAACCAGTTAAATAGATCACTTCAATCGTTTTGATTGGTCAAATTAGAGAAATGCAGTGTAACGACGAACAGTGAGAGATGGGGATGGAGTGGCACATTACAGGGTGTCACATTTATGATTTTTATTTATATCTATAATATCTATAGACAGGACCAGAGAATCCAATGATATTGTGTGGATGGTGCAATCGTAAACCTTTCGTAATAAAAAAATTAAATTTACTATTTTTATGGGGCAGCGATTTTATTTTCTTTCGCTTTTTCAATTTATATTTTATCTGACTTGTATGTATTGCCATGGTATATTTCTCATGGGAGCAAAATCATGTTTAAAGCATGAGAAGCGTATGAATAAAATGGGTGGTTCTTTTCTATTACCCCTGAAAGACTTTTAGGCATTGTTTTAATTTTGCTTTTTCCATTTCGGAGAATGCGTGGATTTATATGGTCTCTAATACCATAGAATAAAATTTAATAAAACAAAATCAAATTTATTCAAACAGTTGTTAGATAAGTTAAATAATTTATTTACATAGTATGCCCCTCTAACAGTTGATTCAACATTACGATACGCCACTGATTGTACACCAGTTTTTTGTCGAGTTATCGTTTTGTAATAAGAAAAATCAACTAACAACAGGTCTTTATTTCAAAAAAGTAAAAAAGAAACGTATATTTATCGTGTATTTTTCCTTTTTCTCTGAAATATAAAAAACTTAATTATCCCAGCAAAAATATAGCTGAGACTCTTTAAATTTGATACCTTGAAATTTCTACGAACAGTCATAATTTCATCATTTTATGAAATCTTCATCAGCGCTACATTATTTTTCCAAATTAATCCAATTCTATTTAAAGTTTAAATGCACAGATAGAAACTGTGTTCCAAGTTTCCATATTTCCATACAATGGAAGAATAAATTGTAATTTAGTTCTCTATGTCAAGATAGTTAATTAAATAAAACTGTGTTTGAATAAGGGATGATGAAACGATTTTGCGCTTCATTTCCGTTAAATAGGATTTTAGATATAGACCAGGAACTTATTGTTGAAAGTATATAGGTATAGCTGCCGTATTTTATCATGTATTCTTAGATATTTTTCGATAATTAAATTAGTGTTTATAATTTATATTATTAATTTAAACTATAATATAATTGATTAAAACCCAGCTTGATTCGTTAATATTAACCATTTATTAGTTATACTATATATATGAAACTAATTAACTCTAATAATCCTTTTTTTTTAGCATGGCTCAGCTAAACTATATTAATATCCCATCATACATATTATTTTTTTCCTTTAATTCCTGTGTTAAGTTGTAAAATAATTGCTTTATACTTAGTACTGAAAACAGATCAGTAATTAATTATTACATTAATTACGGCCATTTGGACCAATTCAATTAAATGAAGTTTAAGCTACAACGCAGAATAATTGTCATAACTACAATGTAATTTTTATATGGACCAAAAAGTACAACTTAGCTTAAAGTTCACTTAATCCAACTGGTGCAAATGACCTTGTGAAAGTGAGCTATTTATTAAATAAATTAAGAAATATAAATAAACTATAAAACATGGAGAAATAAAATTTATTTCTTTAAATCAATTTCTTTAATAAAACTAGGCAACCAAATATAGTTAAAATTATCGAATTTAAAAAATAGTATACAACTTAACCTAAAATAAAATGCCGTTCAATTATAACCCAACAAATTATGGACAAATTTAAATTGCTATAAAAACCAGAAAGCAATCAATGGACTCAGACTCAGAAGTTGGTGTAGTAAAAGAAAAACATCTTTACCATTTAGCGTTACATCCGGCACAATTCTGCCAATTTAATAAATCTATTACAAATGAATTGAATAGAAAAATATCTAAATATAATCAACAGTAAGTAAATTGAATATGCCATCAATTATACTGGAATTCAATATTTAAGGAATTTGTTTGGATTATTTCTAGACTCGAAGGTATCCTATTAAGATATGACAATGTAAAATTAAATTCAAATCAGGGCAATATAGGACAAGATAGTTGTTATATTCATTTCGATCTGGAAGGTGACTTTTATATATTCAAACCAACAGTTGGTATGGTTTTAAATGGTCAGTTATGTCAAATGTTAAAATCTCATACACTAATAAATTGTTCTTACTCAAAGGTGTGGTAAAAGAAAAATCCAAAAACCATGTGGGTTGTGTAATTTATGAAACATTTAACGTGTCATTGCCAATTGGTTCAAAACACAAGAAAGAATGGATAGGCCGTGATGTGAAAGTTGGTAATACGGTTCAATTTGAACTGACTTCAATTGATGTTCGAGCGAACATAATCCATTTGCGGGGCGAGTTATTGTAAGAATTTAAAAAACAAAAAGAATTTTTCGACATTCTACGGATGGTTTTTAGATCTATATTAGCTGCTAATGAATCTGAAGATATTGTACCAGATTTACAACAGACTATAACAGAAATTACAGCAGATAATATTGTACATGAAGCGACACCGAAAAAGAAAAAAAAAGACAAAAAGGGAAGCCAGAAAGAACAAATTGATTTGAATCAGTTGGGTGAAGTGGGAGAACCACTAGTGGAAAATACAAAGAAACATAAAAAGCGATCAGAGAATCACGATTCAGAAGAAATTCAAAAGAAAAGAGAGAAGAGGAAAGAGAAAAAAATAAAACAAGAATCGGATGTTGATAATATATTGAATGAGTTAGATATTCAAACATTATTTGAAAATACAACGTTAGATGTTACTCAATCAAATAGTTTAATGGCGAATAATGAAGACCGTCGGAAAAGAAAACGAACAAAATCTATGATGCCAGAACCATTTATAGATCCAATAAAATTAGAACCAGATAGTGATTTGGAGAGTATTTTAGGTAATAAAAGAAGGAAACTTTCATAATACTTAATTATTTGTGTAAATAGCCAATTTATTTTCTTATTGATTTGTAACAAGCAACAATTTCATTTCAATCTTAATATATTAAACAGTTGTTGAAATACAAAAATGATGTGTAAAAGTATGTAATTACTTTATAAAAATATGCCTAATTAAAATAACATGCGATCTAATTGCATCAGCTATCTTTTTAGTCTTCATATACCCAAGCTTCAGTAGCTGGCTGCCAGGTAACCAATTCCTTTTCATCGAACCAAAGTGCAATTTCCTTTTTAGCGGATTCTACAGCATCTGATCCATGAATGATATTTCTTCCAACCTAAACATAAACGAAACGAAAAATTAATTGAATTCTTACATTACAATTTCTAGAAATTATTTACCTGTACACAAAGATCTCCTCGAATCGTTCCTGGAGCACTATCAGCTGGATTTGTAGCACCTAATAGTGTTCGACCCGTTTTAACTGCATTTAATCCTTCCCATACCATTGGTACTACAGGACCTGATGACATATATTTGACTAGACCGGGGAAGAATGGTCGTCCAGCTAAATCCGCATAGTGTTTCTTAAGTAAGTCATCAGAAGCCTATAAAAATAGAAACGTAGAAAGTGAATCGATAAAAAAAAAGTAAAAAAAGTTGTTACGTAGTAGTAATGAAATAGGTCAAAGATTATTAAAGATAATTTATGAATTGCTCAATAACTTTTTTTGGGAACCTTTTTTTTTGTTTAACTTTTAAAATTTCAGAATTCCTACATGGCAAAAGATCTTTTGAAGATGACGAGAAGCTGGTAAAAGTTAAATTAAAAAAGTGATTCTTACCCAAACGAACTTAAGTGCAACCAATTTGAAACCTTTCTGTTCAAATCGCTTGATTATTTTTCCAACAAGGCCCCTTTGAACACCATCAGGTTTCACCATAATGAAAGTCCTTTCTCTATTAGCAGCCATAGCTCTCGAAAATAAAGAAAAAATCGATAATAAAGTACAAATCATACACGAGCTAACGCTCAATTAAATATCGAATAGTTTTTTAGTTGGAAGAAAATGTGGAAAATTAGAAAATCACGTGCTTAATTAAAAGAAGCCGGCTGAAAAACTAAAAAAAAACGAGAATAAAAAAATGAAAGTGATGTGATGACGTTGTCTTGTCTGACAGGTCAGAAGAGAATAATCGATAGAATAATAGGCCTGTTCAGAGATTCTAGTTTGTTTTCTGTTTTATTTTATTTTTTTGAATTTAATTTTGAATTTTAAAAATCATTAATTATAAAATTAAATATAAATAAGCTACGCTTACTATTTCCAACTATTCAATTTATGAAGTCTTTTGCATTAGACTTCGACCTTATAAACTTGGAACATTCCTATAATTGCCCTTTGTACTTTTCCAAAATATCACCGCGCAGTAGTTACATTTGAAAATAAAGGATTAAAAAAATATGTATTTTAATTTTTAATTTATGTAAATTTAAAACTTTAAAGTGTTGAAACGCAGTTTTAAAATAAATTAAATTTAGTCTTTAAACGCATAAAAGAGAATTTAAAAATTTTAAATTTTTAAATTTTTGTATTTAAAAAAAAAGTATGACCATTAATTATTTTTATTATTTATTATTTGAATAATTATTAATCACACATATTCTACAAATTTACATACCAGTCCTACTAAAAGCTGCTTTAGAAATTTGAAAGATATTGGTTCTACTTTCCGCTACAATTCCAAAAGATATTAATTTGTGAAACATATTGTTCTAAAAATGATCTTTAAAATTAAAAATAAACGTTAAATTAGGTAGCGAGTTTGAATGGAATGCTACCACAGACTGAGCAACTGGAACTGATGGAACTGCAATTTTGGATAAAAACAAAGTAAATTATTCTTTATTTATGTATTTGTTTTAGAAAACAACATTGATATGAATTTATTATATCACATAAGCATTCCAAAGGTTCAAAATATAGTAATTATTCTTTATAATTTAGTTAGACTAAAGTAAGATATCGGCATCATTAACAGTTCATGCATCAGCAAATATAAAGAGCCGTACTGATAAATAACTTGGATACACACGCACGCACATTCTATTATCTAAAAATATTTTTTTGAACACTGGGTTATCACTGTGTTGAATAATATTGTATTATGTAAAATGTAAATATTAATTGTTAAAAAGAATAATTTAAAAATAGCTTGTGAGGTGTTTAACTAGTTGCCTACATTTGTAAATTGACAATATATTTTACCGTTTACGTACAAATTTATAATTTGAATAATAATTAGTATAAATATTAAATGAAACTAAAATTATAATAAATAATAAACGAATCGCAGTTGTTCATTAAATAATTTGATTTTCATACTTTGATTAATTTTTCAATTGAAATCTTTTGTTTTATTTTAGTTCAGTTTGGATTGCTCTTTTGAGAGCATCTACACCTGAATGCACGTAACCCGTAGTACACCCGCTCACCGTCTCGAAAAATAACTGTGAAACTTTAAAAATGCATTGTAGGTATTTCATTTGTATGAAACATTTGTCAACCGGTACTCTTCAGTTGCAATATCTGCAGTATATTTAAATAGTTTCATATTGTAATTGTATTTAATTGACTTTTCGTAATTTAAAATTATTATTGAATTAAAGGGACGAAAATACTTTGTCGCGTGCATTGACCAGTCGAAAAAAAGTCTTTCACTTCTTATTCTTCGTCTGTTGGTTTTCTTCCATATATTAATATATTTGTGAAAGAATTCAATTATATATACACATACAAATTAAAAGATTCCCACCCTTTTTACGGTAATTTAATTTTGTATAAAATTAAAATTTCCACCTGCAACAGGTAAGTTTCGAATTTTGTTTATTTTGAATGGTACTACTGCAAGTTCTGGTACACTTTGATAATATTATGGATGGACGTAATATATGGGTGATTTAGAGTGTCTACTTGCATTTCCCAATTAAATTTTTAATAATATCTATGTAGAAAGTGTCTTGATATAAATAATTAATAATAATATAGGATTTCTGAGATACTTGTTGCATTAGTTGATTTTGAGACAAATTCCCAAAGAAAGTTAATAGCAGAATTTGTCATGTAGATGTTTCTCAATTTTTCTTAAATTACAAAAAAAAAAATCGAAAATAAAATAGATTATCAAGCATGTGCTTCTATCTATATGAGTATAATACGATAAGATTTATAAATTTATCGATTACTATTTAAATAAATTTCATGGTTCACTTCAACAGCTTGTATTTTTATAATTTTTCATACTGATAACGATACACAATATATTATAATATTTCAAATTATTATGCTGATATGAATATTTGCGTACCTAGCATATCAAATCCGTTTTTTGTTTTGGCGGTAAAAATATATGTATATGTTCTGATTGACCTGGGAACTTTGCAATTTATATGTTTTTTGATGGAAACTGATGTCTAATTGAATTCTCAATTAATCTACTATTATAGCAGATCTCTTAATCTAGTAGCCATGCTATAATAACTATTCTGTTCTATTTCCAGGCGTTGGGTGCTCTTTGGCAGTTTGAAATGAATGAGATTCCAGGAGTTAAAAGCGAACCATTAGCAAACATTTAATTTGACTATTGATTATTTTAATTATCAGACTGCATAGCTATCATTAAAACGATAAGATGGCAGTTTGTGAGAATGGCCAGCACACTCTTGAAACACTAAATGGCAATCAAAAACCACCTGTAGCAGATCCAACATCTAATAATTCAACTGAATTAGATCCATGTTTAAATGAGGAAAATTCTCAAAAATTAGGCGGTTTTGCTTTCTGCAGCAAATACATTACGACAATAGAGAATCGAACGTCACTGGATAGAAAATGGATTTTTATATTATTCGGATTAATAATCATTCTTTGTGTATTGTTTTTCATTGTTGTTGGTTTAATAATTGGATGGCCACATGTACCACATATGTATAATTATCCAATATGTAGGAAGCCTGCATGTTTAAGGGCAGCTTCTCAAGTGAGTATAATACGAAATACAACAAATCAGAACGAACACTGCGGCGTTTCCATTGATTTCGCTCCGTAACAGTTCATGAACTTTAGCAAATGATACTTCCCATTTTTATTTTTGAATGTAAAATGCCATTTGGCAATTCAAGCAATTTAGCCTTTTTTTTATTTGATTCCTGTCATTTGCATAGAAGTGATCAATCCTAGAATTGTTGTATTCAGTAGTAGAGATTATATTATGATGTTTTGAAGAATGGAGTTTATGTCGAAGAGTAATAAATTTCTTTTGTTGCTAACTATTACATTTTATTGACTGATAATGGTAATGATACATGTGAATATGAGCATATTTGCGAATCAAAACATGGATATATTCTTTGCATATTTTTTATTCATTTTTCTATTAATATATATATATATATATATATATATAAGTATACGACCAATATGTATCATGTTGTCTAGAACTATTAATGTACATACACAAACACAAATTTATAATGTAAACCACTTGAAGTGGTTTAAAAATACATACGCCAATCTTTATACATACATTTATTAGTATTATTGCTTGATATATTTCATATGGTACGCATTTATATTTTAGTTTATGTATTATTATTTATGGATGGGCCATCTTAAAATATCGATCATCAGTTAAATGTAATACTCGTAAAATATTGACTTTTTTCTGTTTTCTGTTTTAGATTCAGGAAAATTTAAATAGCTCAGTGTCACCCTGTACGAATTTATGGGGTGCATTTTGTTCGAAATGGATGGATAAAGATACTGTACGACCACCAGATCGAGCTGTCTATGACCAAAAACAACTATTGATTGAAAGAGGTACAGGAGGGATGAAATTTTTATATTTCAGAATATATGAATAAGTTTTTATTAGTAAATTGGTTCTAAATGAGTTAAATAAGAGAGAATTGTATAAGAAATTCTTTGCCACTTTCACATTTGATGCGGTGATAATAATGCTGGGAAAACTAAAAAATGCCAGTTTTTTTTTTATTATATTTCATAATTATTTTTGCATTCAATTTGGTAGTGTTAGCTAATTTTTTATTGACTATTTAGTTTTGAAGATGCGATGCATATAATTATATTTATTTTAGACAGAAATCATGGCAGGCTATGGTATAAGTACAAGACAAACTGGATATCTGCTTGTATATGTGGGAAACTATTAATTAATCTATTTAATATTCCTTATTTGCATGTTTATTAATAAAAGTGTATTTATCAAAGCAGAAAGAATTCAATATTTTTTTTTATCAATTGCAGAATCTGAACATATAAGAAACATAATATCAACATTTGATATGCCTCTGCGTTTCGATACAGTAGAATGGAAATTAAAACATTTTTACGAGTCGTGTTTAGATGTTAATACAATTGCCCAAGATGATGCTCGTCCACTCACCAAAATTATATCTGAACTGGGTAAGTCTAAGCAAAAAAAAGGAAACATGCATTAAAGTACTTTTAAAGTAATGTAAAAATGCATAAGTAATTAAGAACACGTGCCGCTGCCGCAGATAATAAGCTGATCTCATTCATGGTGTTCTGGTTTTAAATTTAAAGGCACGTATTTATATGAGAAGTTAGTAAATAGAAGAAAAAAACATGTGGTAATATATACAGATAAGAAATAAGCTATCTCAATATTTTTAGTAAATGGGATTTTTTACGTATCCAAAAGTTATGGGTATGTAGTTGAAAAAAATTAATCGGTAAAATAGGAGAGATAAAAATGAATTTTCAATCACGATCCACACAGCTTAGATATTATCTTACATTAGGCACTAGGCACTACGCTTGTATATGTGTAATATACTGAAATAGGGGCAACCGTCAATAGTCGGCCTCATAAGCATTGTTGTAAATAGAACATTAGTATACACACGGTTGCTGGCTCGTTGGTCTAGGGGTATGATTTCCGCTTAGGGTGCGGGAGGTCCCGGGTTCAAATCCCGGACGAGCCCTGTAATTTTTTTTTTTTTTTTTGTTCCATATTATCTATATTTTGTATAGATAGACTTTTGCTCTATACTATATTGAGAGGTTTGAATATACTTATTTAAATTTTAGTTAAAAAATGCTACAATGCAGTTTTACGCGCACAATTAAATAAATAATAAAATAAAGTAATACGCGCAAAATAGTACATATAGTAAAATTGGACTAATTTTTTTTGTGCAACCCCTTTCAACAACTACATTCTACCCTCTATCGGTAACAGGCTTGCATAAAATCAAATCGGTAAATTCCAGACAAATGAACTTCTATTGTATTGGACATGGGCACGCTGCCTGTAGGTAATCGATGGATATATAAAATAAACAAGCCCTTGAAAGAAGAACGATCGATTTTTTTTTTAGTTGCCCAGCAGCGACCCCTTTGTCAAGCCTTTGTTGTGAGAGCACAATTGGCGCGTGCACACTGGTTGGAAGGATATTTTATTAGGCGCTTAGAAATTGATGGGGATGATTTTAGGGAAGGGATGGTATAATGTCACGCCCGAAAAAAACAGCATGGAAAGAGGCAGTTCGCATTCATGATTTGTTCTATGCGAATGAAAAGGAACCAAATCCGAGGAGGGAGGAGTTTAAACTTGATTTGGCCCTGTTGATAATTGAGACATTATTATTGATACTTATTTGATATTTCGCTCAAAATGGAAGGAGAGTTTTATGTGTTCAAATCGAAAGTAAGACGAAATTAATTGAGATAGCATCCGATAACATTCGTCTGTGATAAAATTTTAGTGACTCGTTTTCTATAACTCATTAGAGTAAAGGATATTAGGTACTATCTAATTATTTCTGAAAACTGCCGAGCGAATAGATTTAAAACAGATAATTGTTGTAAACAGACCGAGCCAATCAATAATTATTAGAAAACAAAACTGTCTATTTTTAATAGTTGTTAAACAATTAAACTGCTAAATTAGCATTAAAAATGGTAATTGAATTTGTTGCACTTTGGATTGAAAAGATAATTTGTAATTACAGCGAATGAAGGAAAGTTTGTATATTTAAAACTATAGGATGTGATCTGATGCCACAGTTAATAAGTCATCAACGTAGTCAACATTATTTTTGGAATTGTATTGATCATTTTTAATCGATTTTCTTTAGAATTTTTACGGTAATTGTTTTAAGTAATAAATACAATTGTTGAAAATTTATTCCAAAATGATTAATATCGTAAGTATAGACGAAGATAAACAAACATTTACTTTAATTTTTTTAGTTCGATATGTTTGACGTATTCAACTGACAAGACTGGTTAGGTTTCGTAACACTCCTATAATTATTTTTAATTGAAAAATCAAATGAAATCTGTCCAGAAAATAGCAAAAATAAAAAAATTGAACAGTTCTACAAAATTACATAAGTAAAATTGATTCATATTATTAAATATTAAATTTAATCCTGAATGACTAAGAAAAAATGTTTACTCTGCTAGCGCCACATTTCAATGTACCAATTTGAACACATCAAATTTTACATTGATTTAATGTAAACAAATTTCTCTAACTCACAGTTATAATGTTGGTACACTGTTTTTTGCTAAGTATGACGAAAGATCACATCCTTGTACATTTAACTGTATAATTTACTTACGCACACAAAAACAAAAATATCGAATTATCCGAAATATATCTGTATAAATGATTTACATAATTCATTATTGTATTTACTATTTGAGGAAATTAAAATTAGCTGCTTTCACTCATCTTTAATTAACATACTGTGATAATTTTTAATTTTGTGTATTTATTCTCATTTTACCCATATCACATCCGTATCCTGTTCACCATTTTACTCTCCTGATACATGAAGAAAAAGGAGGGAGAAAAAGATGTAAAAATGTGTATAAAAAGTGGAACAATGAAACTATGCGTATAGAGTTGACGAGGGTTGTATTGACCTGCTAACTTTTCTGTGTTCCTAATCGGAAAAGTCCAGTTACCCCTTTAGAGTGTCGAAATAATTTTTCGCATTGTCAAAGCGAGAGAGAGTTTAGGGTTGTTTTAACCGCTTCGATTTTCTGTTAACCTAATCGAAAAATGTATAGTTTACTCGTTTAAGGGGGTGATAGTAAAATATACTCTAGATAGAGTTAGTACTACTTGTAGTTATAGTAGTATTGCTGTTATTATACTAGTTTAATGGTTTTCTGGCAAATTTTCGTCTATTTTCATTCATGCAGGTTCATGCTGCTCTGTCACCGTGACTTTCTAAATAAGGGATTGCTTTCGCCCTTAAAATTTTTGCCTATTCTCAAACCCTCTAACCTTTTATGTTATCCTACTGTGACTACTGTCTAAATAAGGGATTCTCTTCAAACTTTGAATAGTTACCCTCTCTTTAGGTTTTATAGTGCTGCTTGTTGGCAATACGACTTATACATTAAGGATGCTAAGCAGCTAGTGCTTCTTTAGAGCCCTTATTAAATCATTAGTCTCTATTAATTTCTGCTTTCCTGTCACCGAAGCTGTCCAAATAAGGGATTTTAACCCTTAGTGACTAACATGCTCTTTTTCAAACTACCCTAAAAATTTTTGGCTTGCAGTATTTGCTGTTTTCCTGTTGAAAAATATGCCGTATTGAGGCCCTTGGAGGGATAGTTTTATACATAGAGCTCTTCCACAGGAGAATTTGCACACTCTATATTGACCTGTTGCGATATTATGCTGCCCCAATATGATTTGCTCAAAGTTTGAATTACGAGAGCCTAAACGAGGCATACGTCAGTATTTAGAGCGTTATACTAATTTTATTGATTTTATTTTTATTAAAAAGTGAAAGTATGCTGTCTATCTACTACATATATGAATAGCCTAAATAAAGAAAGCGCGTGCACGTGCAGATTGACATGCAGTGCAATAACCAGGAATTCTTAAGTGGACTCTAAAGTTGACAAGTTTTCTTGTCGGCAAGTTAATTTTTAACAAGTTTTGCATTACGCATGCGCATTTTGTAGTTGTTATCAAGCTTTCTTGGACTTGACGAAAATAGGTTCTGCGCTATTTTTCTATTGTGCTAATTTACCATAAGGATAAATATTAAAATATGAGATAGATCTATTTTAGATATAGATATATTTTAGATATAGATATATTTTTTTATTTCGGATTGGCATTTATTAAATGTAATCGAAATTGTCGAAAAGAAAATTGGCGACTGTATAAAGCCAAACGGCAGGGTTTTTCTTCAAGAAACTTGCCATCGAAAAACTTGACAAAAAACTTGTCAATTTTATAGTCCACTTTAGGACTCAGTTTAGTATTCAACTATTTAGGTACTGGGTAAACGTACCCGTTCGATGTAATATCTGTTTTAATTTTAGCAAAACTGTCCACTACTACAGTGTCATTATCTTGTAAATGTAGTTGCTGATTTTGTAGCTGCAATTGCTGCTGCTGCTGTTGCAGCTGTGGTTGCTGTTGTTGTTCATTTGATTTATACTTAATAAAATAGACTTCCGGTTTATTTATAGGAAGTTTAGCAACAGCTTCTGCATATTGTTCAACTCGACTTTCCGGTTTCTGTACTAAAACATAAATAAGAGTTTTCTCTTGTTGTTGTTGCTGTTGAATGTATTGAGCAGCTGCAGTTTCATGTTGATAGTTTGGTGTTTTAATGAAAATGATTTTATAGTGCTTCTGTAACGGTTGTTGTAACGTCGATGGCAGTTGTTGCTGTTGTGTTATTGGTTCCTCAAAGTCTGGTGGTGCTGTATGAATGTAGATATGTTTTTGTATATTGACTGCTGATGATGGTTGTGATAATCTGCAAACAAGTTGTTCAATTGTAAAGTAAAAGCGTGTTTAAACAGGGGAAATGTAGAAATGTAGAATAGAATTTATTAACAAAGTACATAATAAATCATAATCAACTGACAGAAACCTGCGCGACAGTTGTGGAGCAGTGGTGTCGATTTTTACTTGAGAAATGGAGGCGGGTTAAATATATCAAAAATAACTAATTTCATTTTTTTAAAGAAATATTGAAAAATTCAAATTGTTTAGTCTAAGAAGTATAATTAAATGTAAATAATATATAATGTTAAACAATTTAATGTTTTTCCATAGCAGTTCTGCTACTTCAAGAAAAGCGTTAAAAATTGAACGACACTGAAATTACTTGTACGATCAGTAACACCTTATTTTTCGCTATAATAAACTGATCGCTAAATAAACCAATACAAATCAAAATTCATTTCTGCGCACGTCAGCTGTAGATGATTTATTATGTACTTTTTTAATAAATACTAGTCTATACAGACATACAATCTAAATTCAGTATCATGTAAATGTGAAAAGTTTAAGATTGAATTGTCATAATATCTGTAACATACAATCGATTCCAAATTTTATATATAAGTATTTAGAAGAAGCATTAGCATTAGTGCTACTTTAAGGCATTGTTATTCAAATCTTAATGTCAAGTTACTTATTTTTTAAGCAGAAAAGTTGAATTTATAAAAAGAATGTAAAAAATATAAAGTACTATATATTTTTAGAAGGTAAAAGGGATTTGCAAATATACAGAGTTGTTCCATTCAAAAAATCACGTATCTCGGAAAATATAAAACTTGATGGAAATGTATCTACGCCAGTGACTGGATATTTGAAATATATATCAGTCAATAATATAATAATAATAATAATAATAATAATAAAAGAGATACAATGATGGCTTCTAAATTATATTAATTATAATTATATGTCACAGTACAATTCTTATGTTACTATTAGGAGCATCAAAATTATTTTTATTTAACGAAACATACATTTGTTTTCCTTTTAACAAAAATCCGACATTTCTTTGCCACTAAAAATGACTGCACAATATTCATTTAAAATTGTACGAACTATACCTGACTGACGGTGGAAGATATTCCTGGGACTGCTGGCCATCGCTACTCGTAATTGATTGATTCTGTTGAACATTGGCTGCAATTAATTGTCTCAATGGTGGCTGATTATGGCAATTTTCAGTTGCTGGCCTTGTGAACGCTAATGGTGGTGGTGGCGGCGGTAGTGCTTGTTGAAAGTTGTTTCCATTAATTGCATTTTGAGCAACAACGTGATGGAAGCTTGAACTAGCCGTTTTAATTATTGGTGGAATTTGAAAATTTGTTGTCGCGTATTTTTGTTGAGGAGCAACAGAAGCAGGAGGTGGAGGAGATGCATAATTCAAAGGCTGTTGGTAAATTAATGGGGGTGTAAGGAAGTTGGGTCCCTGAATAGGAGGAGATGGATAATAATAGGGCATCAATGACAATTCAGCACTACCAATAACAATCAATAGCGACACATTCTAGAAACAAAACAAAATATTTTAGTATCGATTTCGTAGCACGAATCTAGATATAATATCTAGATTTCGTTCAAACTTATCACTTACTAAAAGGAAAACTTCGAACGTCATTTTTCACTGTAACTCGTGTCTAATGATGAAAATCCATATAGTAATTGAAGTTATATACTTTGAATACATTCAGAGAAAGTCTGTGTAGTTTTTCCTAAAAATCAATATTGCTGCTTTAATAACTTATGCCCAAAAAGAATAATAGAAGATTTTTATGATTTATTTGTTCACTCTTTTGCCTATAAGCTATAGTTTACAAATATCGAATTGTCATTGTGTCGTGCGATATTCTGTTGTTTCCTTGTAAATATCTATGAACATATTTTGTGTAAACATACAGGGTGAAAAGAATCTAGTGTCCACTCCATTTTTGGACTCGGTAATTTATCAAATTAGCATGATTTTTGCTTTGTTTCTAATCGCTGCTTTAAGACTTCATTTTGACCAATAGTAACTCTGATGCGATAGAGTTTCCCTATCCAGTTTAATTTTTTTAATTATAAAGTGTTACTTCCAATCAACTTAGCACATCAAAATTCCAAGCCGTTTAGGAAATAGAGTACTCTAAAGTGTACTAAAATTCGATGCCATTTAGTGATAAAACTACCAGAAACGACTTGGAGCTCATCTCTATTCTTCAATATTTTTAATTGGCATCGTGCAAATGTTGTAGGTGATGCCCAGGCTTTTAAATGTTTGAAATTTGTATACGATGCAATTAAAGTATATTAATTTCAGTTAATTTATTAACAAACTTATTTTTTATTCCATTCAATGCATAACGTAGAGATGGGTTCCGAGTTATTTTTAATGGGGTTTTTTGATAAAAAGCATCGAATATTAATAAACTTTGGAAAGTGCTTTATTTCCGAAACTGCTTGAAATTTTGATGTGCTGGTTTGAGGTATTTACTATCTGCAGTAACAGATAAAAAAGTAGCATATTGTATTTTTCAAAAATGAGACTGGGTAGCGAGATTCTATTTTAGGAAGCTCAGATCAGAGTTTCTGTTGGTCAAAATGAGGCCCTTAAGCAACCATTAAAAACAAAGCAGATATCATGTTAATCTAATAAATTGCCGGGTCCAAAAATGGGGTAGACACTAGTAACTTTCAACCGTGTATATAAGTGAAAAATCCCTACAAGAAATGCTGCTGATGGTGTACGTGGGTCGGCAAGAATTTTCAATAAAAGTAGGGATAAAAAAGCTTGTTAAAAAGTTATTGTGTTTGGTTTTGTAGTTGTGCCAATATCTGAAGTTATTTAGCAAGTACCGGAACTTAAATATTTTTCGGAAAATTGTTCAGTTTCAATTGATCAATTCGAGAACAAGTGTCTAAGTGGAAATGAGAATATTGGCCACTCAACCGAAGGCGGATAGTACGGATGAGAAATGAGAAATCGAACTGACTGTGCAAGGAGCCGCATAAAACTTCATTAATAATACTTCGCGAATTATATACTAGAATTTTACTTAACAACTGCTGATATTTGGATATTGTTCGGCCGATATTTTTGACATTAAAAATAGAGTTTAGATTTCCTGAAGAATACTATACAAAGTGGTTGGTGAAATACTGAGAATTAAAGTAAATTAATTCCATTTCAAATTGCACGAATTGTAAATGTACGATTAATATAAAAGAATCACGGAAGTGTCACTTGCGAACCATTAATATTTCCTCACAAAAGTTATAGAAAAATAAACTACGTTTAGAATGTTTTCTATGGCTTTTACTGATGGTCTTGAAGCCTATCGATATTTTCACTTGTTATGTTATGTTAATTTTTTTTTTATCATCATTTATCATTTAAAGACGAAACAAGAAACAACATCACACCTAAATATATTCGATTTTTTTTAATCGTGACTTTCACCCAGAAATTTGGGTTTTCTCTTTATAAAAAAAATAGAAGATAAGTTCCTGTTTTGAATACAATGTTTTTCTTTTTCGTTCATTTCTCTTTACATAAATAAACACACCAAATATTGCATAAAGGGGGGGTATCTAGAACGAAATGAAACCCACAAAAACGAATTGTTTTTGTTATATTAAAAAAAATAATTTAATTTTTGCATTAAATAATTAATTACTTATATGGTAATTTTGTCACCGTTTTCTTATATCTATAATACAATAATTGTTTTCTATACAATACAATTTTACATTTAATAAAACAATAACTTAAATTCCTATGGAAATAGCACTACGAAATATATATATATATATAAAGATATACAATCAGGCACTGTCACGGGTTTACAAATACAAAAATTCGAGTTCATATGCATCTCTACGACATTATACGACATCACAACTAAAACTAATACGCTCCGTGCGGTTTACCACTAATATATCCTGGTGGTCCATATGACGAATTTACGCCACCTAAACTGCCGCTGCTCGATGATGATGATGATGATCCAGAAATAATTGAACTGGCACTATTGCTTGCAGTATGCGAACTGGAAAATGAACTTAAACCGCTTGTTGTTGATAAACCTCCAGATAATGAGCCACTTAATGCTGACCCAATTCCACCCAATGAAGAAACACCGGCCAGACTAGAACTAGAAAGTGAAGCTCCAGCTGCACCGCCACCATTTATTAATCCTCCAAGACCAGCTGCTTCTTTCTGAGTTTTGTAACGAATAAAATAGACTTCCGGTTTACTGGGCTGTGTGGGTATTGGTGCTGGAATGTTAATTTCAGGTTGCTCATCTGGTTTCTTAACGAGAACATAAACAAGGGTCTTTTCTTCGTTTTGCGGTTGAAGGGGAATTGATGGCACGGTTGGTGTCGGTGGTGATGGTGCTTTAATGAAAATGATTTTATAATGTTTCTGAGCTGGAGCTACTGGGACGATCCGTTGTGGTCGGAAATCTTCTGGTTCTGGTGGTGGTACATGAACGTAAATGTGTTTCTGTACTAAAGTTGTTCCACCACCTAAATTTCCCAATGATGAACTGAATCCGCCGTTGTTGAATCCTGAAGATCCACCAGATATTAAGGATGCTCCACCAAGGGTGCCAATTGATCCTAATGAACTACCATGGGAACTCAGGGAACCCAATGAAGCACCATGAGAACTCAAGGAACCCAATGAAGCACCATGAGAACTCAAGGAACCCAATGAGGCACCATGAGAACCCAATGAAGGACCATGAGAACTCAAAGAGCCGCCATGTAAACTGGCTAGTGATGAACTGCTGCTGGCACTGAATCCACCAGATGTTGCATAACTGGCACCAACTGATCCCGCATAACTACCCCCAACTGATCCCGCATAGCTGCCTCCAGCACCGCCACCACTGGTTAAACTTATATGACTTATGTCATGATCGCCACCAACGTGACTGGCTAGAGAACCGCCACCCGACCCTAGACTAATACTCGAAATGCCATGACTGCCTCCAATACTTGGACCTGGTAATGTGAGTGTTGGGCCAACTGGTACTGGATAGCTGTATCCGGCTTCTGGTCGAGCATAGGTAATGGCCAAAATGGTTGAAACAATCTATAGAAATAAAATACAAAATTAACAAAAATCCTAAAATTGAATATAGTCTGGATGCAGATTTATAAGACGAGTTTAAGGATCCGATGCTTTTATAATGAAATAAATAACTTTCACTGCGTTTACTTACCAGTAACAACTTCATTGTTCACCCTTTTCTTTTTTTTTTTTTTTTGTTCAATTGAGAACCACCTGTATGGCAACTTCTCTCTTCGTGTTACCTATCAGAGTACACGGAAGTGTTTTGATGGTAAAAACATTTGGCCCCCTACGTTAAATACTTGCAGTTTATGCCTTTAGCCCCCACTTGGATGAGTTTACGTGTGCGTGTGTGTGTACGTATAGTATAGTAATCACCCGTCCAAGTGATCCCTCTCCGTTAACAATAATTTTTGTTTTCGGTTTCATATATGAAATGATGATGGTGATGATGTCATGCGATAAGTGGTGAAGATACGCACCCAAAGAGACGATGCGAAAGAAAATCGACAACGATCTCGTTAACCATATAATTGATTTTAATTTATATTATTTCTTATTCATTTATTAGAAAATTGATTTAAATAGTTGTCAATGATTGCCATTTTTTTTTCAATGAAAAACTTGTCGTAAACCAATTCGTACATGAATATTTTTAAATGAATTTAAATGTTGAATGAAGAGAAATATACAAAAAAAAATATTGCCCAATCAATTGAATCGTATAGGCATCGTGCTTCGATTTTTTCGGGTCGTCTGCGTGTGTGTTGTCTTGTCTTCTTTCACCTTTTAGCCGTTGGCCATGAGTGGCCTCTCCGCCGCATTTGGCGGATTTGTATCAGTGGAATTGAAAGTGGTCCGATGACTGACTGTGTAACTGAGTCCCATTCAAATCATTTTCGATCAGAATTTTTCTTTTATAGGATGTGATGTGTCTTGAATTGAATTCGACTCGAAACTTCTAATTGGAAGAGCGACTGTATAGGTATTTTGAATGGATCATCCTGTATAGTTTTAAGGTGTAACAGTAAAAATTTCGTTTTTTCGTCTGATAAAAAAGTAAAATTGCAACAGGTTTTAACGCAGCGGCTGTTATTGCGAAAATTCTCTTTTTTCTTTTTAAATTTAAAATGAAACAGAAATCGAATATATTGGTCAAGAAGAGACTTGTTTATTTTAGTGGTTCTAGTTAATGATAAAGGAAAAGTATAATCAAATTATTTACGGCACGATTTCGGTAGTTGTTTTTTTTTTGGTAGACGGCTTACGAAATCTGTGGACCAATTGGAATTTTAGCGAAAACATTTCTTCTTACTTTCTTTTCAAGGTTATAGATGTTGAAACTAAAACGGTAATTGTTTTATTGGGTATTTCTTTAAAGACGGTCAGCGACGGTTGTATGTCTTTTTCTATTAAAGATGGGATTATCTACCTTCGCAAATTTAATTTTTATTTGGTAAACATAAATTTAGTCACTATAAATTAAAAAACGGTTATAGAATTTCTTAATTCTTAATTCGTAATGAGAATTTGAAAGAATTGGCATTGAAATGAAATTGATGACTTGAAGAATTGAAAGATTGATCAATTCTACTAAAAAATGTAACGTATGTAATGTAAAAGTAACTAATAAATAATAATAAAATGATAAATAAACGATTCAAATATGCACAAAAATTATCATTAAAAATAGCGCCAGAATGGTTTGGTTAAGGTTACCTTACGTCTGTCATCCGATCGAAATTATTGAGTTAAAGCGCAAGCGCGTTCCTAATTCGTATTTTTTAATACGTAAAAAAGTTAAAAGTTGGGAGCTTTAAAATTACGTTTATGTATTAAGAAATAAGAATTAAGGTATTTGGGTAACTATTACAATTAAAAACAATATGTTTATATCAAGATTTGCGTACCAGATTTGCAACTATGTTTATGCATTAAGTTTAAGAAGTAGGATAATTCTGGCCTAAGAGAGAATTAGAATATTGTATATGTCTTCATATTATCTCCATTTAATGCATATTAGGAAAGTTGCAAGAGAATTAATGGCGATCTCGTTTCTGCATTTATTTGCAACAATTATTTCAGATCTTTCTGACGATACTGATGTTAGTTTAATAGATTTGAAACAGAAATTTTCCTATATGCGTCTGTTATGTTAATAATAAAAATAGGAAACGCTTTGCTGAATAAAATTGATTTTTTTATGATTATAATTGTGACCGCTCCTTATGAGTAAAAGTAAAAACTGTTATAAATTATATTAGTAATAATGCTACGGGAAAAAAAAACGAATTGGGAATAATAAAAGAGAAATCTGTACTACCTGCCATTATAGGTACGTCCAAAAGATATTTTTCAAATCAAATTCGCACGTTAAAAATGGCATCGAGTGTGAAAATTTCTAAACACGATGACTCGTTTCGTTATCATTTTACAGAAAATATTAAGAGCGAAATTCTGGGTGTGGATTTTTCAACATACAGTAAAACCAGATGTTAATTATATTATATTGTTTTTAACAACTTTTTACTTAACATACACAATTTCATGTTTAAAATTCTTGTTTGTTTTTAGGGGGATGGTACATTCTTGGAAAGTGGAATGATGCAGAATTTTCTAGTAAAAATGTAATGAAAAATCTACATGTTCGCTATGGAGTTTCACCGTTTTTTAAAATTCATATCGAACCCGATTCACTTGTTCCAAATGCATCGAGTATTCGAATTTCACCGGCTGGTTTAGGACTACCAGATAAAGAGTATTATTATAGAGATGACGATGATCGGGTAAATAAATATATTAACTTGATTAATAAGTTTGTTCCAACCGGTGATGCAAACGCTAGTAATATTAGTTTCGACTTTTTTATCAATTCACCAACGTCTGTCAATTTTCTGTATAATTTCTAGCGTTCGCCTTAGTACCAAACCACCACCCAGTTCACCATACAACGTGAACTTGTAATATACTTTTTCTTTTAATTTCAAACAATGATTCCATGATTTTTTGTTAAAGATACAAACAGCGTATAAGGAATACATAAGGGATGTGATAATCTATTTGGGCTCGGCACGAAATGCAGCAGCTAAATTTGGTCAGGATATTTTTAGCTATGAAAAACGAATAGCTGAAGTTACACCAAATAGAGTCGATCTTTTAAATCCTATAACAACGTATAATTCCATTAGATTATCGGAATTGGAACAAACGAATATGGTAAGTAAGAAAAATTAAGATAAATGGTCGTAATAGCGTATTGTCAGTATGTTTGTTATTTTCTTTCCAGATCTATTTGCATAGTATTTTGCAAGTAATGTACCCGGAAGCCAATATATCAGAAAATACAGAAGTCATAGTAACATCCATGGAGTATTTAAATCAGATTCTTCAAATTATCTCCACCACTGATCGACATACAATGAATGGCTACTTGGTTTGGACTTTAGTTAGACAATATTTACCATTTTTAACTGAAAGGTTCACATCAACTTTGGATACATTCAATACGGAACTGCTTGGTATGTATAGTATAAAGAGTGATGAAGTATCACATTGGCCATGACAAACTTAACTTGGTCACTGGTATTTTAGGTATAACTAAACCTAGAAAACGTTGGGAATATTGTATAGATTTAGTCAAAAGTAATATGGGATTAGCAGTGGAATATCATTTAGAAAATTCTTTTCCTATTAGTCAACAAACGAAGGAAATTGTTGGGCAGGTTTTCAGCAATTTGCTCAGTGTAATGAAACAGCGAATAAAGAAGTTTCAGTACAACGATTTACTATATCAACATCTACAAGCCAAAGTATAATTAATCAATACTTATTAATCAATAGCTATATTCTAAATAGAATATTTGCAGTTAAAAACCATCACAATACAAATCGGTCTGCCCGAATCGATTCGTACATCTGATTATGTCAAAACGTATTTCAATTCCTTGAAAATTATTAATGACAACTTTTTCGAAAGTGTGAAAAATGGAATTGTTTTCCGAAAAGAGATTGAAGAAAGAATGCTGTTAAATACACTAGCAGATGGAGTATTTTTACATAGTTTTTTACGAGATCGGCATTTAATTAAATATATACCATCACGAAATCAAATTGTCGTTTCTCACAGTTTAGTTATTCAACCATTTATCGAATATGGTTTCCCAAGGTGAGTCAAATTGAATTTACGTACGTAGAGTTGGTTCAATTTAAAAAGAGTATTACGTAATACGGATTGTACTGTTTACACAATATTCTATTAAAGTTAAATGGGATGTAGTAAGTGTTTAGTAAAAGAGAACCAAGCATAGCCGCTTCGCTTACTAAAATGAAAAATAATGTGCGCAACCTCGATGACATCAGACTCATATGTTTTATTGGGCCTAACTTAACCACATGTTGAACCAGCGTTAAACATAATATAAGAAGAATTTGTTCTTAACCTATTTTTTTGTTCTTCATATTGTGACTTTGAGTCGATTTTATGTTGGCTTTTTACTTTTTGTTTTGATTTTTGAGTTTATTTTTACTGTCTAATAGATAGTTTATTATTTTCATCAATAGATATGTACAAATTAAATATATTATCTGCATAAAATAAATATTCAATATGAAAGTCGCGCCTATGCTGACGTCATTACAGTATTTTTAAAACGTATATCTTGCGCACGGTTACACTAAGTTTTCTTTCAAGAGTAAACGACTGCCATTAATTATTTCCACTCTTTTTAGCTCAATTATCTATGGTCGTTTGGGATGGGAAATTGCCAAAGCCTTAGTTTCATCTGTATTGCCATATGACAGTTTATGGACATCGGATCGGAAAATTCTATCACCATTTCATAAGACTGTTAACGATTCACTTCAGTCGGTACAAATGACAACTGATTGTCTATCAAAGTCAGTTTATTTTATCGGGTAACTAGATAACTTGATACGTTATAATTAAGTTTTATTTTACAGATATTTATTAAATTCGAATCTTGATGTAGCTGTTGATATTGCAAACGTGATTGCTTTGAATGTATTGAAAGACTTGTCAGCGGTTATAGTCGCTAGTGAGGTACATGTTATTTAACACCCTTAGATTTATTTAATAAAAACTTAATTTGCACTTTAGGCCTTGCAATCGACAGTGAATGTGGAACACCACGTTCATCAGGGTGGTTTGGAGTCGTATGAGGATTTATCATTGTTTTTCTTGTCTTATGCTCAGGTAAAAGTTCTAAGTTTAGGTTGAATTTGTTCGTAAGCTTATCCCTAGGTATATTGATTCCCTGGTGATTTTCCCATGTAACCGTTGGCTTAATCTAATTTTAAATTGGAAATATATTATTCAAAATGTTCATATTTACAGGCCCATTGTTCCGATTCGACTAGACAGTATCAACTGTATGACAATATAGTGAATTTTAATCTGAACCAAAAATCATTGTAAGCAAATTTAGAGTAGAATTATCCAACTTCGTAAACTTAATTTGTATTTTGTGAACATAACTTTAATCACCAAAAATTAAAAACACGGTTATACAATTTCTTAATTCTTAATCAAAATTTGAAAGAATTGAGATTGAAATGAAATTGATTAGAGAAGAATTGAAAGATTGATCAATGTTATGTAAAACGCTAAAAGTAACTAGTCTATGTAATAAAATTGAATGTTGTACATTGTTTGTACGGTGTGCAGTTTTCCGATTCGACCACCAGATAGCATCACTGCAGTGTTTACGAGGTGGTCAAATACGATAATTAATTACATGTAGTCAATATAATTAAAACATTTATATGGTTATTTTCGCGATGCTAATCCGGAAGACGTTCCGGATACTCATAGTATTCGGTCCGGGAAGTCACTCTCGGACTGTTGGGTTGGGTTTAGACACTAGTAGACAACAAAAAAATTATAAGAGAACGATTCAAATATGCACAAAAATTATCATAAAAAATAGTTTGGATAAAGTTAACCAAAGTTCCATGTCTCATCTGGTCGAAAATATTGTGGTTAAAGTGCACCCGCGTTCGTTATTCGTCAAAGTTGGGAACTGAAATGAACTTAAAATTACGTTTATGTATTAAGCAATAAGAATGAAGAAATTGGATAACCACTACGATTAGAAACAATTGAGTTTTTATGTCCTCTATTTTGTGATTTCGTTATTTTTGTCGTTATTCTACGCATGCGCAATCTGATGAGCAGCCTTAAGCACCTTTAACGTTATTCACGATAACGATTTCCGTTATTAACGGAGAAATAAGTAACTACTTTCTTTACTGCTTATTTTATTTGACTTAGTTTGACAGATGGTTGCGTTGCCGTATCTTACTAATTTAAATGAATTTCGTGAATTCACATATTTCTAATAAAACTTTATTTCAATGTATCTCTTTAAATATCTATTAGAGGATAAATTAAATAGTATATAAATTGTTTAAACTTAAAATGTATTTATTTTCTATCATCAGACATCAGCTATGATAATTGTATACTTGTGATGATATAATTTAATGTAAGGATTTATTTAAGAAATCATTTGACATTAATGGAATTCTAACTTAAAAGTCATATTACTCATATTTGTCATATAGAAAACACAAACAAATTTATGAATACTATAACGAACTGTCATTTACATTTATCACAAATAACGACAACTTTGGCAAACGTTGACGTTATGTGGGCCGGCATAAAAACTCCAAAATATATTTATATCAAGATTTAAGTACTAAATTTAAGACTATGTTTGTGCATTAAGTTTAGGAAATTGGATAATTTCACCCGTTAATTACTAACTGAATGTAAATTATATTAATTGAAATCGTTTCATATTGATTTTAGGTTACATATTATCTGGGCTCAATTGACTGATTTTCAAAATGCTTTCGGTTGTAAACCGAACACTAAAATTCAATGCGCTGCAGTATTTTAACTAAATTTTTTTGTATTCGTTTAATGAGATGTGACGATTTTCGCCCATAGCTAGCCAAACCTTTTATACAGTATTGTTTAATGAAAAGAATTATGAGTGATATATAGTGTATATTAGACAGTTTTTACAGTTTTAAACTTTTCCTCTTAGAAAGTATTATTTTATTTAGAGATACTATACATATTATGATAGTATGTAGTTTTAGGTAAATTATTTTTTGAAAGACTTTAAATGGTTTTTATGTTCCAGATTTAATTGAATAGACCAAGAATTATCCTTTTTTTATATTTTTGCCTATTTTATTAATAGGTTCTATTTAGGTTTTATCTTCGGACGGTTATAGCAAATAGTGATTGTAGCCAATTAGTATGTTCTCAAATGAAGTCGTTAATTATTTTTTTAAAACATTAAATGTATATTTCATTAAATTTTGACTTATCTTGTACATATTTGATTTTAGCAATAGATCCTAGTTACATTATAACGGTCAATTCGTTTAATTAATTCAAAGATGCTTCTGAAACTTATACATATGCGTTAAAACTAAAGAGCACAAAAAGCGTTGTAAAAATCGAAATTATTTACAAGTCGAGTATATAAATAGGTAAATATCACAATGCGTTTATCTTATTACCTAAGATTTAATATAGAGAATTCCTGTAACACTAAATTACATAGTACAATCTAGATCTATCGTCGTTGCATCTCTGATCATTTCGTATTAGACAGTGATGTAAAATTCCATATTTAAACAGTGCACGAGATGAGTAATTTTAATTAAAATATTTGTTCACCACTATACACAGGTGACGTGGGTGTAGAAGCAATATTATTAGCGGGATGGCGTCTATGCATAAACATCTTCAGTCTTGAGCAGGGAATCGATGCATTCAAATGTTCCTATAAACAGCATCAGATTAGATTCAATGCAAAGAATAATTATGATTAGAATCACATACATCTCGTAGCCATTGCGATGACAATGCATAGTCCATATCCATTCTTTTGCTCGGCGCCAAAATTAACAATTGCTTTATTAAATCTTTGGCTGATGTCGATATATTTTCGAAATACTCTTCCGGAAAACAATAGTCACATTTTAATATATTAGCTGTGGTTTCTTCCATGGAATCGTCAAGAAATGGTGACACACCACTTAGAAGAACATATAGAAAAACACCTGAAATAATCAATAATTGAATGAAGTTCATTGAAAAGTGACATGGTCAGTCATAAATGGTACCTGTAGCCCAACAGTCGGTATGTTTCCCGACTGGTTGTCCTAAAACTAATTCGGGCGAAGCAAACTCCAAACATGTTGGTGGAAGTATAACATTTTTCGATAGATTGACAGCATCGCCAAAGTCTACAAGTTTGACGAGTGGTGGCGTAAGTGTTGTATCCACCATAACATTTTCCGGCTAAAAATAATTAATTTAAACTGACAACTCTGCAATGCAGACCCGCTTGCTACCTACTTTAACATCCAAATGTGCCAATCCTTTGCGATGAAGCCATGCCAATGCTGACATAAGTTGCCGGACATTAGTTCTAACATCCACTTCCAAATAATCACCATTTTCACTAATTGCATTAAGTAATAGTGGACCTTTAACCCTGCAAGAGTAACGCAACAAAATATGAAATGAAAGATTCTAATCTTCTGACCGTCTTACTTTTCTACTCACAATTCTAAAACAATCGTATCAACGCCTGGAACTGGTGCATTATCGAATAAAGCAAGCGAACGTATTATATTTGGATGTTCCATGCCAGCTAATAATGCATATTCAGCTTGTGTTATGTGATGCGGTTGTTTTCTTCTTGTTACTTGTTTTAATGCTACTTCCATATTTGTTCCTATTCGAAACGATTCTTTTATAATTTTTTTAATTCGATACGTTTAACGTATTCAACCGAGAAAACTGGTGAGTTTTTGTCTCGCTTTTTATCTGTATACAACAGAGGCAACTATACTTTCAATTGAAACTATAATTACTTTTAATTGAAAGATCAAATCAAATCTGTCAAGAAAATAGCAAAAATAAAGAAATTAAACAGTTCTGCTCTAAATTATGCAAGTAAAATTGATTCATATTATTAAATATTAAACGAATCTTAAACGAGCAAGAAAAAATATTTGCTCTGCTAGCGCTGCATTTCAATACCAATTTGAATACATCAAATTTTATATTGACTAAATGTAAATATAACGTTGGTATACTATTTTCCACTAAGTATGACGTAAGATCACATTCTTTTTGCAGTATATATGAATAATAGTAGTTTACAGCATATTACCTCGATCCTTAGCCAGACGAACTATCGAAAAATTTCCGCGACTGAGCTCTTCCAATTCTAAATATCTTCTTTTGAATTGTTCTTGTTGCCATAAAAGTGTATCGGCTATCGGTAGAGTGACAGCAACACTTGGAAGACTAACTGAATTTGTTTCAAATGATACTAAACGAAAACTATGAAAAAAAAAAAATACAAATGCATTGTAATTAAGATGGTACAAATCTAAGGGAAAATCTCCGAATAAGATACATAATTTTTCTGTTTAGATTGTTATACACATTCTAAATCTAATGCAGAATTTACATATTCTACAAACTCTGTCAGAAATAGGTAATATATATTTATTTATTTCAAATTAATTTAAAAAGTTTACATTTTTTACAATTTTAATTAACGTTATTTTAGTATTTTTGGATAATTGCGATACACCGTAATAATGTCAAAGAATACAGATATTTGGAAGAATTTTCTTGATTCAGTTTACGGCTCGGTTTACAAAGTTTTCTTAGGTCCAAGAATTGCCTGTTCCATACCAGTTATAAAATGTAATATCGGATATAACGTAATTGCTTTTTCATTACCTGTAAGTTTCACCATGGACCAAGTTTTGCAATAAATACGTGTTTCCGCTGATTGGATTTTTTGTTGCTGAAATCCATTCACCTGAACCTAATCTACAATACTCTATAAATACTTGGGAATTTATTCGATTCTCCCATTCCAATTGAACACTGGTTGATGTTAATACTTGAATCTTTGGTTCTATGATATTTTATATAGATAAATTTCTAGCTTAGTTAAGCGATAAAATACTTACCTAAAGGAATTGAACTGTCCAGTACAGTCAATATACAAGAGCAACTAGCTGAACCATTTTCATCACTAATAGTAAACGAATATGTTCCCGAATCAGATGATTTCGTATTTTCCAATGTTAGAATTGCAATTCCTTCTCCATTACTATCCAACATAAATCGACCGTTACGTAGAAGGCATAGTGTTGGTTCTAATTTTTTCCAATTTTGACGACAATGCGGACTACAGTTAAGTACTCGGCATTTCAGAATAACTTTTGAACCACTTTCAACAGTTAGATCGCTTAGTTTATCGCGTATTTCTAACGGTTCGGGTATTTCCAATTGATTTTCTAAGATGTTATTATTATTACTATTGATTGGTGTACGTCGATTTGGTTTTTTAAATCTGGAACTGCATGTTAGATAATCAGAAATTGAATTGGCCAATCCAAGGACAGTTCAGATAAGTGTAGATTAGTAAAATGTATATCTAGAGGTTACATAAGTATATATAGATTGAAAACAATTACAGCACATAACGTTAGTTCCGGGCAAGCAGATTATTGTGGATTATTCATGGATAATCATGTTACATCCTAGGGTCGATGTCTAACCCATTATATTCTCGTACTATTTACCTAAAACTCCACGGTTTCCGATAATGATTCGATATAACAAAAACCGGTAACCAAATTTCCTCTTGGACAACATTAATCGATACCAGATAACCTTGATTTGCATCGTACTTAATAATGGTTACTACTTCTCCAAGATTAACGCCTGGATATTCACAAATGACTCTTGCCTGCGTACCAGGTGCTAATATATGGTTTTCAAACTGCAAGAAAAAAAAATCGAATATGATTTGCATATTCTTATGGAAGTTTATTATTATTATTAATTATTATAATGATTATGCTTAGTGGAAAAAGAATTGAGCGTCATTTGTCTATTATCATTTTAGAAAAAAATTAACGATGAAAGACAGTTTAGGTTTAGCGGGTTTCGCATACGAATTCATATACTTGATAACATATACATATAACAGGCGCTTAATACTTCAATCTCCACAAAATCATTATGATTGAATGAAAACTACGAATGTGAAAAATGATTAATAATTTGATCAATAGATGAGTTGATTTCTTATTGTAAATAACTACCGTTAGTACTAATGATGTGCAGCCAATGTAATTGTTAGTTAATATCAAAAGCTTTTAGAAAAATAGTCATGCTCACCATATTTATGTACTTATGGCAAATAAAGTTCATTCGTTCCATCAACATGGAGATTTGATGATGCTGTTAAGTGTATGGTGGGATATGTAGTACATACTTTTTTTTTAAATAATTGAATCATCATAGATGAATAAAGAAACTCGTTTTATGCAAAAATTATTAATTTACTAAAAATGTTTTCTTTCCTGATAATACTACAGTTTATTGAACCTACTAAACACAATCAATCACTAAATTAAAAACATTATCATCATCATCTACTTAATAAAACTTCATTATACATAATGCAAATCATTTTTAAACCATAAATTAATAATATAATATTCAGTCCAAAATAGTTTATTTTCTAGTAATTAATTAACTAAGTATATTAAAATTAATCTATCACAGCCATTATTAAGGTTAATATAATTACATGGTACGTATTTTTTAAAAATTTGTTTTGGTTTTTACTCTGCTATAACCCATTTTTTATAGGTGATTAAGAGGGTAAGAGAGGGAGGAGTAGTAATTCAAGCGAATGTTAGGACACCTAAGAAGAAGAAAAGGACAAAAATAAATAATTGTTAGAATATCCTTGTCACTAGAATCTAGTCTATTATTTATTTATTATTATTATTACATGCTTAACTGAACTAGCCTAAATACTCTGTTCACTTCTGGGATAACATCTTCGTAAAAGAAAACCTAGTACAGCCACTTTGTTTACTACAATGAAAAAATGGGCGCAACCTCGATGACATCAAACTCATATTTTTGGTTGGGTCTAACTTAACTACATGTTGAACCAACGTTAAACGCAATATAAGAAGAGGGTGTTTTTAACTTGATTTTTTGTTCTTCACATTGTGACTGAATTTTTTTATGTTGACTTTATCTTATTTTTTACTTTATGTTTCGATTTTTGAGTTTGTTTTTACTGTCTAATAAGTAGCTGATTATTACATATTATAATTATTAATATATTATTATTTTTAGCAATAGATATGTATAAATTAAATGTATTATCTGCATAAAATAAATATTCAATTTGAAAGTCGCGCGTATCCTGACGTCATCGCAGTGTTTTTAAAACGCATGTCCCACGCGTGGTTATACCACGCGTGGGACAAACGTGAGTTTGTTTACTCACATTACGTGAGTAAACCAAGTATGGTTTTCTTTTACTAGAGATAACACTATTGCATGTAGTGCTTAGTATCAATAATAATAATTAACATCAAATTTTCGTAGCATAAGGCACAAAACTTAGCTGGCATGCTAAGTTTTTGTTGCCTTGTTGTTACCCATTCAAGTGAACCCACTATCTAGACTGTCACTATACTGAATCTACATATAATTTATTCAGCACTTCAAGCAGAATATTGCGTCATCACGATGTGTGTACATAGTACATAGGGTCAATTTAAGATTGTAGAACATCTTCTACATGTTTCATAAATAGAATCTATCGATTTTATTTTTTGTTTACGTACCGATGATTGTTGTTCACTCCAACGTCGTTGAAGGTCATTTTTCTCTTGTTCTTTACTATTATCTATTACTACACTGTCACTTTTATGTTTTGCTTTTAACGTATGCTTGAATCCATCAAAAAAATTCCGTTTTGATGATTTCTGGTTGTTATTTTTACTATCAGTTTCACTAGAAAAAAAAAAAGCAGAAAATTCAGTAAATTCTAAATATTTAAAACCAGTTGCACTGCATGAATCAATAATAATAATAATAACAGTAGTACTTGTAATTAATGTGATCATTTTCCGATGGTATTCCAATAGTATTCGCCTTATGAACATAATGAGCCGGTTTTCTATGCGATTTTACTTGTAAATTATTATCGGTAGGCGGGTATTCAGTTGGCGGAGACGTCCATGGAAACGGTGAACTGAAAATTTTATTAGAACATGCGAATGTAATATTTGTTATATTGAGTGCTGTATTAAGGGAATACCCACCTTTGAGTTAGTATATAACGTATTAAATGTTAAATCATTGTTAGTGTTTTAAGCTGAATGCGGAAAAAATTTAATTGACAGCATAAGAGCTCTGGCTAATGTTTATCATAATAATTCTATAATTTATTATGGTAGCTTTATATAATTTTACAGTCTTAACTGTCAGTTAAACATTTTCCAGTGCAGAAAACTATAGAAGGATTATATACATATAATAAAACAAAAAAGGAAAAAAAAAAAACAAAGAAAAAACGAAATAAAAATGAACAAAACATAAGAAGAACTATAAAAACTAAAATAAATTTCTACTTATCTACAAGGAAAATGGCTTGATATTTTTAGGAAAATAGTTCAAATCTACTATACAGGGTGGAAAGATAGTAGTGTTGAAGCCATTTTTGAACCTGGTAATTTATCAGATTAAAATGATGTCCGCGTTATTTGGAATGGCTACTCTAGGGGCTCATTTTGACCAAGACGGACTCTGATCCAAGTTTTCCAAAATAGAGTTTCGCTTTCCAGTTTTTTTTTTTAATGTAATGTGCTATTACTATATCTGTTTCGGGAAAATAGAGGACTCCAAAGTTTATTAATATTCGATGCTTTTTATCGAAAAACCCCATCAAACATAACTCGGAACCCATCTATACGTTATGTAGTGGATGGAATGGAAAATAAGTTTGTTTTTGATTAACGAAAAATTTTGAATCAAAATACTTTATTTACATCGTATACACAATGTCAAAGCCTGGACACCACCTGCAACATTTGATACCATTAAACATGATGCCAATTAATAATATTGAAGAAGAGAGATTTCCGAAACGGCTTGCAATTTTGTTATGCGGTTTCGAAGCTTAGAGATGCTCACTAGATAGATAAAAATAGTATTTAAAAAAATTGCATACCGAAATTCTATTTTCGAAAACCCGGATAAGAGTCCCGGTTAGTTAAAATGAGGTCTAGAGCAGGCACTAAAAACAAAGTAGACATCATGTTAATCTAGACCCTTGCTGGGTCCAAAAATTGCCTCGGCACAAATGTCTTTCCACCCTGCAAAAAAAATAAAAGATTTTTCCATAATTATTTTTCATATTCATTTTATTCTATTTGAAAATTTCATTTTGCGATGAAAAATAAAATCATATTGTTTAATAATAATTAATTAATGTTATGTACAAACATACAGTATTTCCCATTTTAAAATCCTATTTACAAAATGATTGGAATAATAACATAATAATAATAATATTTAAATAAATTTACATACAACTTTTTTCGATTACATCTCGTGATTTCTTTTCTTTGATTATAATTGCAAATTTTAATTATTCTTTTTAATTTTGATCCATCTAAAGGAGATCATATGATGCGAGACGCATGTAAATATTATAACGCATCTAAAGTAACATCACAGTATAGAGAATATACTGTAGATAATGTATAAAGATTAATTTTCAATAGTGCATACTAATCCGAAGAATTCTTTCTTCTGATTAATTACTAACACTATTGAAACTTAGGTTTCTTAAAATTAGGACAACATAAAATTAAAATTCAATGATAAAAATATTCTCTATGTCACGTATTATATTTGAAAATTATTATAATTATTCAAAGTGCCATGATTCCCGCCATTTATGTCAAATATCTGATCGAAAAATTTCGTTTCGGCCTAAATTATCTGTCTACTTTTTATTCTCTATTTTGTGATGTAGTGGGAAATAAGGAAACTTATTTAACCTGTAGAGTGAAACTACAATTTCATATATTTATACTGTCAAGTCTGAACCGGAATTGTTTAAGAAGTTTCTATCTAGATTTCAGCAGACTCAATGGTTTTAAATATCAAATCGCATCGCAAGTTGAAATGATCTCCTATCCTATAACAGTGCTATAGAAAAAAAAAGATTCAAATTGATCAATGAGCATCAAAATACCAATATATTCTCTAATATCTATCTAGTTTTTTTTAATGTCATTGCTGTCAATAACACCAAATTAATAAATAAAATTGAAGAAAATATTACAAAAAAATATACCATCTATTACACAATATCGTTCTAAGCTCAATTTTTACAAATTGTTGAGCAACAACCGTTTAAACGCGGTCAATGACGAAAAGATCAATACAGTGATGCGCATATTGGAATGTGTGTGTATCACTTCTCCATTTCTATTTTCCATACTTTTTTTTTTTAATAATTTTATAGAGAAACATTTGTATTTCGTTTTTTTCTAGAATAAACCTTTTTTTGTCTTTGTTTGATATTTAAGCAGCCTACTTTCATAATAGAACGATCTACAGAGTGTTTTTTAAAATTAACAACCATGACGAGTGTAACATTAATTTGATGTTCTAATCACCTAGGCTCTATAATAATAATAATCATAATTAATATCTTTAGTTACATTTTCAACACACCCTGTATAATTCTATTTAGCAGTTTTGTTCATTTTTATCTCTCTCATATTGGCAAAAAACGAAGAAAACCTCGAAAAGTATCACAGAAAAGTTCAAAAAGCAAACAGATTTTTTTCCTTTTTAACACAAATAAGCATGATATCGAATGGGCATAAGTATAGAGAGTTAGAATGGTGACATGCGCCCTTGTCAGAACATCATAGCTGCGAGATTCATAGGTTCATGTATCTTTCCACCACCACCACGATCATGATTATCACTTAAAACCAACATAGCCAAGCGTTGTCTTGATACTCACGCATCTTTTGTCAATTCTTTCTGATAAGCAATTGGACTTTGAATTGCTTTTAAGAAATCTTTTTGCGTTTGTAAAATATGCCTAATAGTTTTCACCCATTGATTGCGTGATTCTTCTGTTGGCGCAATGCAAATAAATCCGAGTGGCTGATTGGCGATCACATTTTTCGAATTGTCACTAAGAGCATTCGCTTGCTGCATTTTTGGATCGGTAGACATTATAATAAAAGAACCATCATCTTTGGCTTCTTTAAAATTTGGACGTTCATCTAATGCCATCTTGTTTACCTATTAGAGTATTTAAAAACGTTAAATTAAATAGATTGCAATTTATAATTTAATAAATAGAAAGGAATTATGTGATTTGTCTGTTTTTTTAACGTCTTTGCTTTGGTATAGACAGTCGAGTAGTGGGATATGGAATTGGCGGATCAGTGTGAATTTGACTAATTTACGAGTGGCGTGTAAAACATCATTATTAGATATTCACGGATATTTGAATTTTTATTTAAATTTTAATATATAATTTAAACCTATATTTTAAATATGACTTATAATTTAAAGAAAAGAAATTTTACGATGTCGCCTATTTTCAATTTTTTTTATTCTACGTTGAAATTTTTAAATTTATATATGGTTACTACCAGTTAGATAAGAAATTATAAATGCACAATTTCGAACAGTTTGTTTTTGTCTTATAGAGAACTCCAATTAATAACTCTGAACCCGGACGAAGGGTTCAGACCCACTTGTAGTAAATATGATTCAGTGTCTTTTCGCCATTCTACAGCTTATGTGAGCATATTTCTTTAGGATTGTATTAAACCTACCTGAATATGAGCTTTATAAATATAACTTGGACTAGTGAATTGTGATTTTTTCTTGCCCACTTCAGAAAATATAATACTTTGTTCAAACAGGAAAACTTTCAACTCCTTGTTTTTGCCCACGATTGCTGAATTTTGCCCAGGTAAATCGGATACCGTTAGTATTTCGTTTAGAAGTAGTTTTCCTTGGGCAGTGATTTTTCCAGTCTAAAAAAAGTGTATGGTAATTCAATAGGTTATAAAATACGATATCACATACTGCATTTAAACCATCTATGAACACATGATACTAAGACTACAAGAAAAACCAACCTGAGATCCAATTTTAAAAATTTCTGCGCATGGCGTCACTGCGAGACCCTTTTGTTTATTTTTTCGTTGAGAAAGCGTTAGCATATTTAAATAAAATATTTTTTTTATATCTTTTTAAATATAATACAAACACATGTATAAATATATATTACTGAAATAATGAATAAATTAAAATAAAATAATTAATTAATTAAACGTAAACGAACTGCAAGCTGTATTAAAATAAAAAACATAGACAAAAAAACAAAATTAACATCAGATTAGGAACTATAACCACAATTTCAATTATTAACACAAGCGATTTGCCAAAAGGGTCCCTCACTGACGTCACAACCAAATTGGCAAAGCTGCGCGATGGCTTATCTTGTTAGGCCTAATATCATGCTGTGAACATACCTCAAATCCTTGTAATCGTCCCACATCCATCATGTCATTAGCATTTTTCGGAACAATTACCATAATTTCATATGCAGCCCGCAATGGTTCTATTTCATTTTGGATACCAGCTCGTTCAGTATGTTTAAGAATATCTTTTAACATTAACTGATATTTCATAATTCTTTGGACGGGTTTAATGAGTAGATCGCATAATTGTAATTTGTGACCCAATTTCACTCTGAGATCCTCGAAATACGTATCCAAATATTCGGCAACAATGTATTCGGAAATAGGTTTGTTTTTACAATAAATCACGTACATTTGTAATTTTCTTTCATATCTTCGAAATAATTGAGCTAACTCCTCTGGGTTTTCTACTGCTGATTGTAACGATCTTAGAAAATAACTGAAAGAGATATAAAATTGTTAATTATTTAGATTAGTTGCGCAATGTAGCGCATCAATATAATCTCTCTGATGAGCCACAAAAAATGAAACCGGTAATAACATAGAGGCATTTGCTACCGTAACTTTCATTTTATTGTTGATGAATTTAGTTACTGAGTGTTGAGTAAAATAATTCACTTACTTTTTATGCCAATCGAAAATTATTTCAATATTTCCAAAAACCATTTTATCTTTGCCTTCTCGCAGATCATCCGGCATTGGAATGTCACATTCAGGATTTCGCATCGTAGCAATATAACCCTCAACTATTAACGATAAATCTCTTACATAAGCTTCCTCAGTACTGAGTAATTCTTGGAGGACATATTGCCGTTTTTTCAAATGGAATTCAACTTTTTTCGCTTGGTCAACCACATCAAGCTAAAATGGAACAATAACATACAAAAAAAAAATGTAGTTTTCACTAATCAATCAATATGAAATTGATATTTGACATATTATACCTGTTTATCACTTTCATCCCCACTGAATGTCGAAGATGCTGCCTCACCAGTTGAAGAACATCGTGTAGCAAGATCTTTATGGTGATGCTGATGATGATGGTGTTGTAGATGACGATCCAAGCTGCCATCTGTTAATATTTCTGAACTTCGAGTATTTCGAAGTGATGCATGCCGGTCTTTATTTTCCGAATGTTGTTCCTATACAGACAATTTAAAATTAACTTCGTTAGTGTTAAATTTAATTTCGAAGATAATAAACACAAATAATATATTATAGCATGCGGTATACTTTTTTTCTTTTCTTTATTACTAGAAAGCAATGAAAAATGGTAAAATGCTGTTTCGTTTTTCAAATAGGTCATGCATATTAAAATTGATATTGGATCGTTTCATTCGACTGGAATAACGAAATTGTGTTAATATCTATAGGTATAAAACAATATGAGAGCATTGATCAATAGAAGAATGTCAAACGAAACGTTGGTGGTTTATGAAAACTTTCTAGTACACAAATACTCATTTATTTACACATATACACTCACCCACAGAGTTGAGTTTAATATATCTGAACTGAACTACTCGTAAAAGCACGTGCTTTTATGAAAAGAAATCACACACATACACCCACACTTAGAAATATAAATAATCTACATGTTACATAGACTAATCTTTGCAAGAATCTCAAATTTCTAAGATACAACACAAACTAAAGCAGTGCAATTAAAACTACATACAATATTATCACATCAAATCTAACCAAAAAAAAAAAAAAAAAAGAAGTAAAAGAAAATACATTCGCACCATTCGTTCCTTGACAATTTGTTCAATTTCCGCCAAATCTGCAGATGTTGCTCCCTCAAGTGATTTCATTGTTAAACTAGACACCTAGAAGATAGATAGAAAAACGGGGGAAAATAGATTTATGATACATATAAAATAATGCCAAAAATATACAAAAATGATTCGATTCTAGTACAGCTAATGTAGGCATTGCATTGATCGCAAATATTAATAATACATAATATAATTAACTTTCCCTATTCATTTAGTATGACTATAGTTGGCGCACAATTTGAAATCGGGTGAAATTATTTATAATATGCGGTCGAGTTTAAGCAGCTACATTCAATTATTTTACATACCCGTTTGCCAGGATTGGTTGTTTCCTCAATATCTGGTACACCGGGTACGCCAGGCGGCGGTTGTGGCACCAAAATAGTTTCCTGAATAGGTTTCATTGGTGGTGGTAGTTCGCATTCGACTTCATCACCTTCATCGCCATTAGCAATTTCTGCACCTAGTGATTTAGTACCTTTCAGTTGGACTCCGGATGTCGTTGCTGATGTAACCGATCTATCTTCGTCCTCTTCACCTTCTGATACTGATGATTTATTATTACCCATATCAGTTACAGGGATCTGGAATTTACAAGGAAAACAATTTCAATACTTTGCCTTTGTGAAGCTGACTGTTAAACATACAAGGGGTTGAATTAATAGAGATAAACGTCGTAGCATTTTAAAACCCATTTATGATGATTTCTATCCAATATTTAAAAGGAAACTGAATAGAAAACCGGAAAAAATAGAAATAGCACACTTACAATTCGAATTTCCTGTAAGGTGGAACTTATCGCTATTCTACCACAAACTGACTCATTATTTTTTATGTAGATGATAATGTATTTGCGAAAAAAAATATAAATTCCCGGGAGACGCCCGTTCCAGTTCGGTTAGCAGCGCGCACACAATCATATAGTACAAAACCAACTGTAATAGCATGTAATTACTTTGGATGGTTCTAATTTTTTTTTAATGGCAAAAAATAATTAGTATAAAAAGCTAATCAATTGGTTCACCACGCTAATTACCTATACATGTAACTATAGTTGAGAATACAACAATAAAAAATAGAAAGATAGTAAATAAGATAATAATTAATACAGAATTTTTACATACTCGTAAAACGCAGTCAAAGCAGCTATGTATTAATTCTCTATAAAGTATTTATTATTATTGTAATATTTGTTTTCAAGGACCCTGGGACGAACGATGTGGTGGTTTGCTTATTGTTTGTAAATCCCCCAACCAGCTGTAGGTATTGTATGCTTTCGCCTATTCCAAGGCCAGCTTTGTTGTAAACTAAATAGATATTTCCACTTTTTGTTTTAATATAATAAAATAAACAAATGATTAACTATAATAATGCCAACATAATATAGGAAAAATCCAAAAAATTTGTATGCATAGGTTGAATTAATTGTGGTAAACAAAAAAAATATTTATTTCAGAACTAGAGCCAGTCCCATGGGTATATAAGTAAAAATGCTTTTTCCTAATTCAGTGCCGAAAAGTACACTTTTCGGCACCCATTTTACTCAATTTGAGTGCAGAAAAAGTAGAAGTTTTTCGCACCCAATTTAATGACTTATAATAACGTAATTTCGCAGTTTTAATTGTTAAATTATATTCAAATTCGTCTTCTAATCTCACTTAATTCCACAGAATCTACTTTCAGTAAAAACAAAACAATTTCTGGATTAAATGGTAGACATTATTAGCTTTTAAAATTAATTATTTGTTGATTAAAATTATCTTCTACAATCACTAAATAATGTGTAATTTTTCGCTTTAAAATGCGGACGTATAGTGAATCTTTTTTGTTCTAGGACAATTAAACCTACGAATTTACGTTACTATAAGTCCCTAAATTGCGTGCGAAAAACTTCCGAACGACGAACCATCCATTCCAACGAATTAGAAAATAGCATATTTGAATACAAGTGTGAAAAACCGATTTTTTGTGCTCACTAATGAAACACTCACTGCTCCGCAGCTCGTGTTTCAAACTCGTTCGCACAACGAACAATCGGTTTTTCACACTTGTATTCAAATATGCTATTTTCTAATTCGTTGGAATGGATGGTTCGTCGTTCGGAAGTTTTTCGCACGCAATTTAGGGACTTATAGTAACGTAAATTCGTAGGTTTAATTGTCCTAGAACAAAAAAGATTCACTATACGTCCGCATTTTAAAGCGAAAAATTACACATTATTTAGTGATTGTAGAAAAACTATACTTTGATTTTCCCTAGACACCCTTATGCAATTCATAACATAATAAAGGATATAAAACGCCTAAGATTTTTATTAATATTAGCAAACTTTAGTTAGTGAAGCGAATTTTTAAAAAACTGTCTGTGTCTGTGAAGCTTGTTTAGTTTTTTGTAATTGTTTAAAATACATTATCCAGCAAAGGATTATAATTAAATTGTAAAACTTAATATAACTGTCATTAATTGCCTTTTGTAAGATGATAAATAGTTTATGAAAAAACGCAAGACCTTGCGCACTTTTTTTCAAGAATCGCTAAAAACAATATCAGTTGGAAGTTGAACTTTCCTTTAATTTCGATTTTTATTTGAAATCAAGAGTAGATTATAAATTTTTGGCGTTATCAATGTAAAATGCAAAACTATTGTTACCTTAATTCGTTTATCAGACCCAGTTTTCTTCAATGGAGGCGGTACTTTTGGCGATTCCACTGAACCTTGTCCTTTATCAACTTTTCCTTGTGATAATTTACGTAGAGGAGGTGGTAACCATTTCCTTCTGAAAATTGTATATTTCATTATTAAATCACATAATAATAAATTATAAAAAAAATAAATAAATAAATAAATAAAACCTACAAAAAATCATAAATATAAGAAACCAATGTTTCAAATTGAAACTGAACGCTATCCATAATTGCAATGGCAATAAACAATATGGAAAATTGATTTATCTGAGCGACTGATGCTGTTCTTCTTCAAAGTTAAACTTAATTTGCTCTCATCCCGTGATAATTCTCAATAAACACACCATCTCAACCACCACCACCACCAATACCACACACAACCACCACTACTACTACTACTACTGATTCTACTATTATTTATCTTTGTCAATTTATCGATAAATAGAGAGACAAAAAGACAATAGTGTATCTATCTAATCAGTGAGTGAAAATGTGTTGACTAGAAGGATGGAAGGGGGGTTAGTAACATTTTAATTCGTTTTCAAAGTTATATGTATTTGTTTGTTGTGCATTCAATGTCGCTTTATTTGTTAAGGGTGATGATGACGATGATGGAGTAGGGAAAGGGTAATCGATATAAAAAGAACAAACGAAATTTAATAAAAAAAAAAAGGACGGGGAAATAGAAAATAGGGTACATACAGTCTAGTTTGTGATGAAAGAGGAATGAAGCCTTTCTGGATAAATATAGAATGAATGCGGTTCTAATCAGTGGCTTCTGCTACTCTAATATACCAACCACAATAATTACCCTAGTAATATCATATGAACATTCCCTTGAGAAATATATTCAATATACAAGCCGATATTCATTCTATAGGTTACTTGGATTTATTATACGCGTATAGATTTATTCGTGCACTACTGACGAACGTTAATTGAATATTTTTTGCGAATAAATTGCAGAATAATTTTTAAAGTTGTTATATTTTCCAATTATGTAAATTAATTATCATTTTATTATGACAAACAATCATTATCCAATTATTATTACGAAATTTTCGATACTTGACCAATTGCGCATACTCTAGCATAATATAATATCTATATTGTTTGAAAATAGATTATTATACAATTTTTAGACAAGAAAATTTTAAATGATTTTCATAAAAGAATTTAAAAAAATGAAGTTGATATTTTCCATTTACTCTGGAAAGTAATTCTATTACACTTAATGTGTAATAGAATACGCATTTATTTTGTAGGCTACAAGACAGAATGGAGTAGTACAAGTAGTGGCTAAGAGATGGTGCTGTTATATCTAATTCGATAGAGTGCTCTAAATGATATGAGTACCGCAATTCGCGAAACTGTTAATAATTAAATACCAACGAAACCAGACCCTTGACAAGTAAAAAATCGATTAAAATGATAAATAAGTGCCTATATGGCTGCCATATTGGTGAAATATGAGTGTCCAACGGACAATATCATTTAGGGATTAGCCATTTCAATGTTTTCCAAATGAAATGTATTTCTAAATTATTTTGTAAATACAAAACAAAAAAATGGACCACTTACCCACTAAACCCACGTCGTTTATTAACTGGCGATGAGGTATTTACAGTTGAAGGATCATTTTGTGTTGTTTCTATAATAAAAGAAGAACAAAAACTGATGAATAATAATAACAGCTAGCTGGATTTAAATAAAGTAAATTTTCGAAAATTGCAGAATAATAAATAAATAGTACTAGCAATGTATTTGCCAACATTATTATTATTGTTACTGATATTGCCTTGAATATATCGTCATAAATTGATGTGTTGCGGTATGATACAAAATCGAAAAATGATATTGTTATTGCATGTACAAAAATTAGTTTTGTATAATAGTAATGTCGTAGTAGTGTGTATCACCATCATCATTGCCATTTGCTACATTTTCAACAGTTTGTTTTCATAAAACTAAAAAAAAAACACGTTGACGTTCGATATTTTACTAATACTAAAATTATAATAACTAAAAATAAATTTAAAAAAAAAGAAGCAACAACCCGCAGAAATTCATATGTGGGAGGAACAGAGGTGAGGAAAACTATCCATGTTATCCAAGCGTTGACTTTGATACATCAATGAACTATTAAAATAGCCACACACACACTCACACACAAACAAAAATATTCAAATCATTTTGATTTAAATGTCAATAGAACTTTGATGGAATGACGAAAGTTTCTTTGCGACAATTTTCATTGGTCTCGGAAAATGAAGAATCGCCTCGTTGCAATCATTAATACATTACTGTTGTTGTGTGTAGGTCATTGGTACATGGCCATCAATCAGTTCTCAATCAAAATCAAAAACTCAAATTCATTCGTACTGAATAGTGTACATTGATTATGAGGAATATAAATTAATAACAGGTGAAAAAGAGAATATATATAAAGATGAACAAGTAGTAATAATTGCCTCCTCATACAGATATGATCTTGGATGTGCCATGACATGGCGAAACCAGTCTTTGGTTACGATTGTCAATTCGATTTGTAAGATTTCCACGATATCCGTCTATTATCTTCCTATAAACATTCAAATTCGTACAAAAAAATATTCGGAAAACAGAAAAATAATTGAACAACACACAAAAATAATCATAAAATAAAACCTCATTCCAATTGAAATTTAAAATTCAATCAGACAGAATCAATATACATATGGGAATAGTTAAGTATAGTCATTTAATCAAAATCTTGCTGCATTGACTTATTAATTAATTATCTCTACCACCATTGACAATCGATTTCGTTTTACTGCATTGATTAATTAAGCAGCGCTTCGCTTCGCCTCGTTTGCACTCTTTTTCAAAATGGTTTTTAATCTGATTTGTCTTGACATAATGAATTTAGTGTTATTGAAACATATTGAAGTCATCATTGTCCATCTACAACTACTTATACATAATGGCAGTAATAATAATAATAATAATGATTTGAATGCTATATCGAGAAATTCCATGTCCTTGATTACCGATTCGAAATAAAAGAAAAAAAAAAAAAAACAAAACAACAACACACGTTTTGTTCCATATATGGATACCTACAGTGAACAACAATAACAATAATTATTGTTATGAATACTTCATTTAGTTTAGTTTGGGATTATAATTATTATTATGGCTTGGACGAAACGGATTGCTGTTACGCACGTGAATTTCTCGTCATTATCGCTGACAACGTCATTTGAGTTGTTGTGATTCTCCTTCTTTTTTCGTTCCAGAAGAAAATAGCAAAGAAACGAGCAATTATTTTGTCACATTTCAATCGATTTATATATGTATTTACTTTGTTTGATTTAACTGTAAATTTACTTTCAACAGTTATATAGGATAAGTGTGTAGAGAAACTTTATGATCATTTACAATATAAAGGGCAGTAATAAAGGGCATTGCATACCTATAAAAATGTATTAGTAAGTAGGTTGGTAGGAATATGCTCTATTCTCACGATATGCGAATGTTAACGAAGTAAGTCGATTATTTAGTATGGTTACCTAGCAACGCGCTAGACCATGGCTACTCCAGATTTCCTTTATCTATATGTAGATGAGTCAAACTTAAAATCATATTCAAAGATTGTATACCGGTTGGAAAACTACTATTCTCTACCACACATTTTTGGACTCGGCGATTTATCAGATTAACATTATATCTGCTTCGTTTTTAATGGCTGCTCTAAAGCCTCAATTTGAAAAACAGGGACTCCTATCCGCAGTTTTCCAAAATAAAGTTTCGCTAGCAGTTTTTTTTTTTTTTTTTTTTTTTTACAATGCGCTACTTTTTTAAATCTATTACTGTAGAGAATAAATACTTCAAATCAGCTTCGCAAACCGCAGATCAAAATTCCAAGCCGTTTAGGAAATAGAAGATTCCATAGTTTAGTAAAATTTAGTGAAAAAACTGCCAAAAACAACTCGAAGCCTAGGTCTAAGTTATGTAGTGGATGAAATGGGAAATAAGTTTGTTTTTGATTAATAAAAAATGTGTTCTGATATATCGCGATTGTTCTGATAAATTGCCGAGATAAAAAATAGGAAGGACACTAATAATTTTCCACCCTGTACAAATTTTAATATACTTTGATAATTAAAATGAAACTTTTGCAAACCTCGCTGAAGCTTCTTTCGAAGATGTTGTCGCATAAAAACCTTGGCACAAGCACCTCTAAAATAAACTATACGCATTGCCTCTTCAGCGAAATATGAAATGAAAAGCTTCACATCTCGGTATGAAATCTACTATTGTTGGTCTAATAGAATTTCAGTTTTATTTCGTTGTTGATTTTATGATTAAATTAATAAATACATACTTATGTATGTATGTAGTCTTATCAGGGATAATGTTTTTTCGAAAATGAATTTCTAAGAAACACTTTTAATGTGTCGTGAACATATTCTATAAATGGAGGTTGTTAAATGTGAAACAATCATTTATTTTAATGCGGAAAACTCACTTTTTATTAATTTCATATAAAAATCGATAAAACTTAAATGTCACATTGTTTGTTATACACAAATCATAAAAGTATTTTCTTTGCTTTTAGCGTTTACAGGTACATCACCATCATCACTAATCGATAATAATACGTATTTGAATATTAAAAAAATAAATCGAAAAACAAAATGACGATTTTTGTATAGTACAAAAGGAAGAACGCAAATTATCTTATCGATCGAATAGAACTTATTACATATTACAACTGCACTCGTAAATTAATAAAAATAATTATCATTATAGAATAGAATTAATCGCCTGTCATTACCACTCCTTTTCTTCATAATATATATTGTTAAAAAATAAATGAATATTTTACATATAAATAGTTAGCTAAAACAGCATCCGGTTTATGTAGGTACGAATAAATTGCAATCACTAAAGAAAACCTCCATATATTTACATATCAATACAACCGCACCAAGAAAATGTGTAGACTGATCAGAGATTTGAAGCTATTATAAAACTTCCACTTTTAAATAGTAGATTTCAAATAAACGCATGTGAATCTGAATTTCAGCGACTCGTTTTGTAGTTGTTGTGCATGATCCGAAAAACTTCCGGTGCATTAAATTAGGGTTAAAAATTTTCAAACTTCATAAACGTAATTTTCATTCCTCTCCATAACTTTAATCACTAAAAATTAATCTTATTTCTTAATTCGTAATCAGAAATTGAAAGAATCGACACTGAAATGAAATTAAAAAGAAGAATGGAAAGATTGATCCATTATCCTAAAAGAGGCTAAAAGTAACTAATAAATAATATTAAAGTTATAAATAAGTGATTTAAATATGTATAAAAATTGTTATCAAAAATGGCGCGAGAATAATTTGGTTAAGATTACGTTCCGTCTCTCGTCTGATCGAAAACATGGTAGTTAAAGCGCAAGCGCGTTCTTAAGTAAACTTTCAAATTATGTTTATGTATTAAGAAATAAGAAATTGAATAGCCACTGCTATTAGAAACAATATGTTTATATCAAGATTTGTCTATTAAAATCACGACTATATTTATGCATTAAGTTTAAGAAGTTAGATAATCCCACTCTTACTAGAGTACTCTATGGATTTGATTATCCAAACCATTATATTATGAAACTAACTTAGAGCATGTGTAATTACGTCAAAAGTCGCAAGACTATGATACTATATCGGTTAAGTTAATTGTTTCCATACATCTTTCTTGGAAATTGTGCTCAGTAGTAACATCTCTAATTTGGTTTCCTGCTTATACTATCTATTCGCTTTGTAACGTCACAGGATTCTTTTGTACTCAGTAGTTTATAATATTCATTGCGTAAGTTTCTTTTGATTTTATTGGCGCCAATAATTATGAGAAATATTAATATACTTTGAAAAATTCCACAAGGTAAAAACAATATTTTGTTTCTCGAGAGGCGTCCAATTCAAATATCGATTCTCGTTATATTTTAACAATATCCTTGATCACATACCTCTATGTGATTATTCATGTGCCGGATAACCATTTCTATTATTATTATTAATTTTTTCAATAAAAATCTGGCTACATGGAAAAGGAGGGGAAATCTCCCTCGATATCATCCTCATGTCCTGGCCTATTTTGAAATCGTTCCCAAACACATGCACACACGTTTTAATCGGATCGAATGCGACAAAATTCGAACTGTAGCACATATTACATGTAGGTAGGTTATTGTGACCGTCATCTGTTTCCAATAACTCCATTTTATTTATTTTATTTAATTTTTTGTTGTGCCAAAGTTTAATTCGTTTATTTATGTATTTACTTTAGGTTGATTCTTCGAAATAAATTGAAAATTGGAAAATTTCAATTTAGGTTACGATATAGGAGCGGCGGGGGTAATGGGAACTATGTATTGGCTGGATAATTTCTGTTTATTGTTTGATGTTTAATAATATCGAATATTTATCAATACGCTTTTCGAATCTTCAAGTTGTTTATTTCTGAATCAAAGCTGAATAATGTTCAGTAGTATAACAAAGCGAATTCTGAAACAGAGTCACGTTACATTTAAGATTCCTTAAAATCGCTCGAAAATCATATCACTAACGACCCACCTTTGGATTCCGATAGCCGGTAAGCATCATTTCAACAATTTCTTATAATGACTAGACCACCATTTCTCTTTCGAATCTTTATAGCCAGCGACAATTTTGCGATTTCGACAATTGCTTAAATTGACTTTTAAATCATATCTCACTCGGATTTCGACTGTTAACGACCACCAACATCTTGATGGATTTTGGTCTAAAATCCGTTTTATTACACTACCCCGATATGTGAAAGTCGCTTTGCTGAAGATCTGTTTTCATATAAGTAAACAAAAAAAACACTTTTTATCCTGTCGGTTGAAATAGAAAGCAAAAATTCTTCTTCCATTTATAGTCGAGACAAATCAATAGTTCATAATTTTAAAATTCCAAATTAAAAACATTAGATTTGCTTATACATAGACGAAATGCTTTCTCTTTTTGGCACCACCAACACCGCCACTTCTATTAAATTGTTGCGCCGAAAAGTTATTGTGTAAATTAGATTCACATTTTCTCGTTGTTTTAAGTAATGAACAATGTTGTGTTCAAACAATTCAATTCATTGCAACAATTGAATTCAATAGAACGAAAAGTAGATAATAATAATAATAATAACAATAGTGTACAGTAAATATACCCCGCCAGCCAGTACAGGAAATGCCGATTTCATTAGGAATTAATTGTTTCCTTTTCAACAATAACAAATGATATACTTGTGCAATTTATGAAAGGAAAATTTCGTTTGAAAATAAATTTTCAAGAAGTCATTCACATTCTAAACATATCATATAAAAAAGATCGATAGCAAATTGTAACTTGATCTTACAAATAAAGTCAAGCAGCTGACTTTGAGTAAAAATAAAAAAGCTGAAACTTTTCCATTAGGTAATTACTCTATTAGACCATCACTCAATGATATTAGTTTTCCATTTTTTTTTTTTTTTTTTTGGTATCAACTTCAGTAACTCAAACGAACGATCCCTGCCGCAATACAAACCCATACATGTGTATATGTAGATAGGATAGACAGAGTGACAAACAATATCGGAAAATGGAGCACTCGCCGATCATTAATTATTTCTCTGTTTTTTTTTTTTGCTTTTAAAATTATTGTATTTCATAGAAACAAATCAAAAATACGCACTCTCACTCAATTTGTTTTCATTGACGAATTATTAATAATAATACTATATGCGTATATTTTTCGCGGCCGATAATTGTTGAAATAATATTTTGGCGAAATGCCAAAATTTTTGCCTTGACCTGTTACACCGTTTAACAACGTTTTATCGCCATCTAATCTATACTGTCAGAGGTATTTGGATTATTTGGAGCCATCAATATTTTCCAGTCGCAATGAAAAAATACGCTCGATTTTATTCGGAATTTTCTTTGAAAACAAATGAAATCAATCAATCAATCAGTACTATAACTTACTCAGAATTTTGCAAAAAAAAAAAAACAAATCAACCCGCGAAGAAAAATAGCAATAATATTTTCAGGGAAATATAATTAATAAATCAAGTAATTCACACTGGATTCCGCTCACTTTAACTATCGCGCTTTACCTTTTTCTTTATCTAATCGCAACTTACTTAAACCCGATTAAAAAACGAACTGACGATCAAAAACAAATAAATAAATAAGTTAAGTATGTATCTGTGTGTGTAGTGGAGACACATGTCGCCTCCTTGGATTTTTGTGCCAACCCAGCTATAGCTACACTAAGTAGGTGCTGCTTGATATATAAATATAAAAATAATAATAAATAAAAAGTTATATAGATACATATACATAATATTAAAATCGCAATGTATAAATTTTGATAAAATAATTTTTCGGCAACGGTCCAATCATCCTCCAATACAATATCAAAATGTGGTAAATTTTTACAAAATTCTTTAAGGAATTTTTAAATCATTAACGGAAAGAAATGTTGTCTTCATAGGTGTATATTTATCGCCCTCTATCGTTTCTAATTAGCATTACCGCCTTCGATTACATACCATCAGAGGGGACTGGGCGTCATACGTGTAGTTCCTAATGGCCATTTGCAACCGTTATTCAATTCGAAGCATCAGTTTTTATTGTTTTTGTCTTTTTGCATTTATTAATACGTTTTAATCTTAAAATACATATTTATGTACGTATGTATGTACGTGTATCGTTTCTACGTAAAAGTTTTTTTTTTTAATAACACATACAATAATAATATCTCCCGTTCTCGGTCTCTCTCTCTCTCTCTCTCTCGAGTTGATTTATTACCAAATGACAGTTGCTTTTTAATCATATTGTGCTATATCGTCACGGCATGGCAATTTTATTAAGTGGATAGATGGAATAGGCGAGTGGGTGGTAGAATGATGTCAATTCACCCTTCATAAACTACTGATATATTGAGGTCCGTTGAAATATCCAGGAATCCACTATAATATACCTATATGTATGTACATACGTACATGGTTAACTATAGTCCGGATAGGAACAGGTTATATTGCCGGTCAAATGAATTACCGAAGCATTTTCTCTATTTCCGATCGACATTTTTGGTAAAATCAACCGGAGGGAAGGAAAGATAATGAAGAGGCAACGCATAGCATAGCAGGTATAATAAAAGGTAGATATAATTGATTAAATAATTTGCATTCCACTATTATTAGAAATAGAATTAACAAGGCAGCTTGGGATAGAGATAGAAAGTTAATTGGGGGAAAGTTCCAAGTACTTATTTTACTCAGATGTACTTAGAAAACACTAATGATGATGATCATTATTATTATGATAATTTCTTACCTTTACCATGCCGATTATGATTATGATGGCCAATAAAACATTTAAACATATTCTTTATAACTCAAAATGAAGGCACGACATTTTCTAAGCAACTTGATAAAAAAAAGCAAACTGACCTCGAAGCCTGAAATTTTCTGAGGAAGTGTTATCTGATACGATAACACCAAGTGACGATGATGATATTCACGATGATAACATTAATCTAATCATCATTTTCCAACATGCAAGATTTTATATTTCAATGAAATTTGTAAATTATTATTAACGAAAAATGTGTCTGTATGTGACCGACCTATGCATTTTCATATAAAACATGACATAGTATTTCTTTTCATGGAACCTAAAAACTCATAATCATTTCTATTGTCTTATATGCATTTTAGTTATAAAATGAAAGGGGAAGAGAAATTGACTTAGTAGTATGACAAAAAAGGAAAAATAATGTACGCTTAACACGTGCACAAGGGTTGGGTCAAGGCTAACTAAAAATTAGAGGGGCATCAAACGAAGAATAGAGGAAATCGATCCCAGCATAGCGCGTCGCAAAACTTTGTTATTGCTGCTACTGCTGATGCTGCTAAATTTTGGATGTTGTTGAAATAACAGAGAATACGACTTAATATTTAGTTGATTCTTTAGGGATACCAAAATAGAATATATTGATTCTACACCACACACACACGCACACTGTATACATACCTTGAACATCATGTTGTTCACCACTACTACTAGCCGTAGCGGTTGCAACAGTGGTTGCATTAATTTGTGGCAATCGTCTGGATGGTGAACCACGTGGTTGATGAGGTGGCTGTTTTAGTACTGCCAATGGTACAAGTCCTTCTGGAATGGCTTCTTGATGTCCTTCGGAGCCTCTGGTTGGCATACGCACCAGGCAGTAATCCGGTTTTGTTGAAGACATTTCAACAATTTCCACTTGTTGCCCTTTGCTTACGGTTAATTCTTGAGCAGTTGTTGCAGTGTAATCGGATATTACCCATGTCATTTCTAAGACGCCAGTCTGTGAAAAAACCAAAGAAAATCATGGATTTATGCAGAAGAAAGTCCTTATTCTATAGAACATTTTATAACGCTTAATAATCCGTCAGACGATAATAATGATGTAACGTATTTACAATCATTGCCAAAAATAAAAATCATTGATGAGAAACAGAATACATAGAAAAATACGAAAATTTCAATGAAAATTTCCGATTTGCTGTTGAAAAAAAAAAAAAAATAATAACCACAAAGCAAGGAAAATAAACAAGAAACAGTCGTTAAACGAATTTTTATAATAACCATTCGACATTGTTGGTTGATTAATAAAAATTTTCATTAGCGCTTAAATGATTAAAATAAACTACTGATAACAACTACAAAAAGGGACACCACCACTTTGAAGCAGACTTGCATTTAATGGGATTCGATTTGAGCTGTTTGTAATAAGTAGTTTTTTTATCGTTTGGCAATATGGACGAAAAGTGTTGGAAACACCTGTTCCAGTGAAATAAACAACAATCCTGCGATCAAAATTTTTTCTATAATAGACGAATTCTCGTCGAAAATCATATTCACCCGCTTGAATTATGTTCTTTCCATTAGCGTATGTAATAATAATACACCTCACTATCTCGTTTTAATAATTGAGTGGCGCTGTTTAATTTTTAAATTCTTTTTTCTCATTTACCACGAATGCTCTCCATCTCTCTAGGGTCTGACGTGAACCGACCATTATATTATGTAGAGAGGAAATGTAATTACCTGTCGCCGTCATCGTCTTTTTCCCTTCAAGTCACGATCGCGTTTATAAACACCGTTACTGTAATGCTTTTGCTAATTAAGCTCCTGATGGGGGGCAGAAAGAAACGGGGAGATGGAAAAGAGAAGTGACAATTATAATTTCTTTTCTTGTTCATCTTACAACAAAGCTGTAAATTTTCTTTGTAATGGAATTTCTAAAGAGAATCTGTTGAGTGGGATAAGATTTTGCGAATAATTGATAAACTCTTTTAAGCTTTAAATTAACCCTTTTTCCATCTCTTTCTTTCTCTCTCTCTCCTTTTCGTTCTCTATCTTTACGATCATCCACTATACTAACCATTCCAATTTGACTGGGCTGTTGTCGTAATAGGCGTGCATGAAAACTGGACGGTGTATCAATTGTATGTTGTCTCGTTAATGCATGATGCTGATTGCTGACACTGCCTTGCCTAAACCATGGTAATGAAATTTTTCGTTTCGTTTTTTGTGTTTTATTTTGCGTGGATGATGAAGCGTTGCCAGTCGATGACATGATGGATGAGATATCGGTATCACCACGGTCGTATTATATTTGTTTATATATTTTTTTTTCTTGATTACTAATTTTTTGGATGGAGATGAGGTTTGTGTGTGTTTTTCTCTTATCGCTAGGAAATGTATGGTTTTATTTTTTTGGTTTGGTTTCAGTTTCTGATATGGTCGAGTACTATTTCAATATACGCTGTTTGCTCCTCAAATATTTACAATTTGGTCTAAATTTGTTAATATAAACAACTTTTCTCTCTCTATTTCTCTACACAATCTTAAAATTGGAAAGCACCCACTCTAATACGTAAATATTAATTTAATGAGATTGTGTTAAATCACAGAGCAGAGTATTTTCTATAAAATAACATGGTTCTGTTGCTATATATAATTCTTATTTAAGAAAAAAATGTGAAAGACTTATTTAGGATAGTTAAGATAATTGAATTTCTCCGTAAAGAATGCCCTGTACAATTTTTGGTTAACTTATATCCTCTTCAGTTTTGCCTTAAGTTTTCCAGCACAGAAATGAGATCGTATTTTCAACTGTGCCTTACCACACTCTCACTATCTCTCCCTCTATTCTCCGATCATCTTACCACACCGAAAACAACAAAAAGCCTATTCTCCACCACTGCTATCGCCGCCACCAGTTTTGAACAGTAAAAGGTCAATCCCGCTTTGCTGTGCCTATACCTTCCCGATTATTAAGGAACAGTCTCTAGCAAAAAAAGAAAAAAGGCGTTGTGTCGTCGGGACACAAAGAAACAGCGTCGTCGTATCGTCGTCGCCGTAGTAGCAGATTCGAATGGCGTTTCCCTGGCTTGGCCCGTCGCGTCGCATAGGGCGGGCGAACGAGACTGCTACGAGAACCGGCAAAGAAGATATCCCAGGAATAATATCCTGGCTTGGATAGACGGATGGATGGAATGTGGATATAGCGCAGGCCGCAGTATACGTGAAATGGAAAAGGATGGCGAGTACCGATAATGTTTAATGCCAGAGAAAGATAACAATTTCAAATGAATTGATATGGGAAAAGAGTTTCCGTCTCCTTTATTCACTGGCAGCCTTACAATCCGCAATAATCATTATCGAAACTATAATATTACTGTTTATTTATGCTGGCATTTTCGATAAAGACAATAATTATTGCAATTTAATGGATTTAGGGGAGTAATGTGTTTTTCTTGGAACAGCTGATGCAACAAAATGTCAAATGATTGCCGGTGAAATTGCCGTTTCATTGCCATTAGTGCTCTTGGCATTTCTCAATAGAGACAGATCTCAAAGAATAGATGCTGGAAGCGTTCAACTACTACTAGCCCTAGTAACTGCAACTGCATCTTTGTTCAGGGAGGTCGTGACCCGATGACCTTTACATATAAAGCGGCTTTTGAGTGTAGAACAGTAGCAGTAGCAGCATTATGCAAGTTTATAACAATTCCTATTGCGTTTCCTATATATTTTCATTTTGGAAAATCCATATAGTGAGTCCTCTTGTCTTCTTTGTCTCGCCTCCTTTTCATTCTTCTCTTATCTGCTTTCGTATCACATACACTTACATATTAGACTAATCCTTATTTTTCTCAATCGATATCCATCATGTCGACACCACACCGGCAACATCAAAGCATTTCAAAGTTTTTCCAGGGCATTTGCGTATATAAATCGATCGTTTTCCAGATGAAAAGCCTCGATTACGGACAGATTGCTTATTTATCGCTATAATGGTGTATTGTTTTTTTTTTTTATTAATTCGCTTCAATAAAAAGAATTCTGAATAAATAACGTTTTTTATGTTCGTTTACAATGCGTCGCAATGAAATTTATTTTTCAGAAAAGAATTTTAAGCTTTAAAAAGCAATTTTTCGACTCAAAATCTTTTATAGCAAAATATCCCAGGATAGTTATTCTAATTCTACAACTAATTTTCGTATTAAAGCAATTTTTGTAATTATGTAACTAAAAAGTATATTAAATTTATATATTTACTCCTTAGTTAATCATTCATTACGGTCATTTATAAGCGTAGATTTCTAAAAATTCGAACCTACCTTATCTGAATCTGTAGTATTTCCAGATCCAAATGAAGCCAATGAATTTCTGTCCAGATTTTCTACACTTTCATCTAAAGAATTGCATTCCTCCAAATCCCTATTAGAAGCAAACCCAACAATAATGTTAATTTCACTTTTCATATTTTTCAAACAATTAACCAATTACCGGCTAGAACGTTGACTGTGCGTTTTCAATTTTGCCGGACTTTTTGGCAATGTTAAAGGCAATGCTCCACTGAAATATGTTTCTTGAATCACTTCTCTCAATTTTTTTACCCATAACTGTTTCGTTTCGAGACTGGATGCACGAAGAACGATACGATAATCGGAAATTGGTGCACGGCCAGTCCAAACGGCAAATTTACATTCATCACCTTCCATATGTTCGGTGACACCCAATTCCGATGTCTAGTGAAAGAAAATAAAATCAATTAAGCAATTTATTTAGTTTCAGTTGTCTTATTATTACAACGATTATGCATGTACCTTAAGATTAGATACGATTTTCGCTTGTTTAGTAAATAAAATATCTCATCTTCACTTACCACTAGTTTATTTTTATAAATATATTTGACTTTCCCCGTAGAATCTTTGACCTCTTTCGTAAAAAGAACATAAAGTTCAAACAGAAATATATGACGGTCCCTTCCTTTTCGAATCAACTGTTTGGGATCCCATACTTGAAAAGCATCTTGAAGAACTACTTCTCCTAATGAACAAGACAAGTAGATGGTAGATAACGAGTCAATCCGACAGAAAACAAAATATGTTACCCAATTTATCACTAGAAATGTCACATCCTTCCAACAACGATAAATGCATAGCATCATTCGCCTTTTTAGGAACATTGAGCATCACTTCTAAACCATCTTTAATTTCACCTTGTCCTTCATTGCAACAACTTTGAAGATCTTTCAATAGTAATTGGTACTTGGTGATTCGTTGTACTGGTTTGATTAGGTAGGCCGCTATTGGGTGTTCCACCTGAATAATTAAAAGAGGATAGCAAACAAATTCGAACGAGAAGTAAAACCTGAGATATGTACCTTATATTTCTTTTGTAACTCTTCATAATAAACACCACCATGTTGAACCAACAAACTGTTACTTTCCGGTTTATTTCTACAATAATGTACGTACATATCGAACTTGGGGGCCCACGTAACAAAACAATGTCCGACATCTTCTGGCATTGTCTCGTACTTTTCCAATTCTTTTAAGAAAATCAAATTGTGGAAGTTATAGATTTCCTCCATATTGCCAAAGATCACATCTTCTTTACCCTGCACGCACACACAATTCATAAGTTAGAAAACAATTACTCTTGTAATTGATTGAAATGTACCTGAAGAGCAGTAGGAACGCTGTTACCACTTTTGGTTTCATTCAGAAAACATTTAATACACGTTTCTAAATCTTTCACGTATGTCCTTTCAGTTTGTAACAGTTCTGCCATAATAAATTCTTTTCTACGAGCAGATCGTCGTTTTTCTTCATTAAGTTCTTTCAGGTCTTTCGCAGCTGCTTCTTTAACTTTCGCTTCTAAACTAGGATCAGAATTTCGATCAATTGAAAGATCTTTCTTTTCCGATTCCTCTTCCTGAATACCTTTAAGAAAATGAAATTCTTAACTAAAGTTATTGCCCTAAATTTTCCTAGCAAAATTACCAAGTGTCTCTTCCAATTGTTGTCTATATTGTTCCATACGGGAACTAAAGTCTTTATATCGATTATCAACAGCTGCTACCCATTGCTTAATCGAAGCAGCATGAGCATGGCCTTTATCTACTAAACTATCAGCCAACTGAATCAGCAGTTTCACTCGTTCGCGTGTTTCCTTTGCAGTGCCTTTGAATTCATTGTGTTCTCGCAGAAGACTTTCAGTTTCTTCAATGTTGTTTCCTAATAAAAATAATCGAGAGTTAGTCATCTTTATGAGGAATATGAACAAAGAAAAAATTTACCTAGATTGGTGGCATGGGTCGTCAAATAGCACTCGCCTGTATCGTGTATCCAGTCGATGGCCTGTTTCGCCGATCGCTCGAAAAGAACAAATTGCTGACACTGATCTAATCGCTTCTTTCTTTGAGTCCAATGTTCCAGCACCTAAGATCAAACACATTTGTTAATAGTAAAACATTTCCCCGCGAGCATCTTTTTACCTTGTTCTCTTGGCTAAGTAATTTCTCCAGAATACCCTTAACGCGAGCCTCGTGATTGCTTCCAGTGTTAGTGAAATTATAAAATTGTAAACTGCGTGTGGTGTACTTCAAAAATGTTTCAGCTGTTCTGCGAGCTAATGTGCAAGCTTTTAGAAATGCTTCTTTTTGTTCTTGATGTTTATTGATCAACTGGGAAATCGCAGTAGCCTTGTCGACATTACTTTGTCCAGTCGAACACCAATCTTCGTCCCTTCTATATTCTCTTTCTAAACTATCCAATACTGTACAAACTTGCTCGGCAGTTTTATAAAAATTCAAACTGGCTGTAACTAATTTATGTCGTTCTTCCGCGCAAGTTACAAGCTGTTGCCATCTTTTCGTCACCTCCTCCGATATATCTCGAATACTTTGCGGATCGTAATGGTTTCCATTAATTAATGCATCTGCACGATATTTGACATGTACTGCTGAAGTATGCGTTTTCTCTATAGCCACCTAAAACGAGACGAGGACGTTTATGTTAGATTTGAAAAAGTTTACCACGAAATTATGATGTTAACCTGAAACTGTTCATGTTCTTTTTTAAGAAGTTCTGCATCAGCTAAACTATTTGGAATCGTGAAACTGGCCATTAGCATCGATTCTCCATTTCTAATCCAACTTATAACTTGATTAGCATCATTTTGGAATTGACCAAGTTGAATGCACTGCTCCAACTTTACTCGTTTCATCTACAAAATAACGGTTTGTATTGGAATACACTGTTGAAATTATGCAGCAATTTTTACCTCCGCTAATTCTTCCAAGTCCATTTCACGTTCATGTAAAAATTCCAATAAAACTTGTATTCTAGTTTGGGCATTGTATTGCGCATCGGCCATTACGCATATACCGGAATTTTCAAAAACTTGTACTAATTCCTGACCTTGTTGCAGTACTTGATAGGTGGTATTTTGCATCTGAGATACACTATCGTTATGTAGCCTAAAAAATTAAGTCCAAAAGTTAATTAAGACTTTACCAGTACCATGAAGGCATCTAAAATTATTACCTTAAAAACTGTTCAGCTTTCGGAATATCTCTAGTTAATTCACTATGTTGAAGTTCTTCACTCCACATTTCCAATTGCGATGATACTTCCAAAGCATCACGTTCGAATAAACGCAAACGTAAACAGAGATCTAATCGTAATTTCCTCGCGGCCCACAATTCTTCTAAATCGTTACGTTGCTTAGCTAGACGATCTAAGGCTGATTCAACTGCACTTACTGAACCCGTTGAGTCCATATCACCGTTGGTTCTGGAAACAATGGAAATATAAGTGCAAATACTAAAATCTATTATTCTTATTATCTGTAAAATAAATGACTAAAGCTTAGGGTTAAAATAATTGTGATTTTTCTTTAAATAACCCACTCTCTTAAACAGCGCTTTGCATTTATTGCACGCTTGGAATAAACTTTTTCAAAGAAATATCGGGATAAACATTAAAAAGGATAAAATCTCAGGAGAATGACTGTCAGTTTTGGCGAACGACCCTAGGGAATTTAATCTGTCATCAACGCACAAAATGACAAGCTGAGATGATTGATGAGTTCTCCTGCTGTTGTTACTTTCAGCTACTTTTATGTGTTAGTACATGGTTGGAATTTCTGAAGATATCTTTCTTGTATTATTGTATACACCTAGATATGTATAGGGATTTATATTTTTCTATATTTAATGCGGTTGTCGGGTTTCGAAGCTTTATTAACTTGTGATAATGAAAAGATTTTCTGTAGTAATTTCAGTTGGCGCTTAACTGTTGAGAAGAATTCGTTTAAGATCGAAACAACAATAAAATTGGGTCAAAAAAAACCCGAAACAACCCGAATCAAAATGAAAAGAAAAAAGTGGATTTTCGAAATACCTTCGTAATGTTTTATGTGAATTTATTAACTGCATTGTTTTGTTGCAGTGCAGAGGCTATTTCAGTAAGTATATCCGAAATGGGAATTCGAGTAATACAACAAACTCGATGACTCAAAGAACGCTTATAGCCGCAGGCGTTTAAACTTGTATTTAAAAGCGGTACCGTGTCTTGCCATTAGATTTTAAACTAAGTAAAATTGTACTTATAAGAACCTGATAATATTCAAAAACTTTTCAATGAATTTTTAACTGATTTTGTATTAGATAAAAATCCACTGATGTGAAATAGATAATTGGTGTCATTGGTGTTGAAATTAACGATAAAATTAGCCCCCACACGACAAAAAGACTGTGTGTGTGTGTGTGTTCGTTTCATTTGTGGCAGGTGAAAAAACGACTTGGCAGGAACACAAAACAACAATAAAAGAAAACTACAAAATCTGCAAGAAATATAACCAGCGTGGGCCGCATTTTTTCGTCTACTGCCTCTCTGGTTCTGTATGTTGTTGTCTCTAGCTGTATGTATATCTGATGCGTGTCTACAACGGAAAGTGCCAAAACGCCTTAAGCCAAGACATAATATCGTGATGCAATCTAATAAAATCTCTTTATACTTTAACTTTCATTTTCGAAGTCGTTTTTTTTTTCGCTACGGCTGGCTAATCACGTGTAGTTAATAGTTGCTAGCAATAAAACAAGTTGTTCAACACTTGGGAGAATGAACAAAAAATATAGACCCTCTACAATACATATTTGAGAAAAATGGAGTTCGAAAAAAAAAAAATACATTCGAATCCCACTAGTGGACAACAACGGCAAGATAAATGTTATTGTCAGTGCAACAATAAAGCGACGATCCATTTACACGGCAAATGGACCCCTGGCTGAATAAATGACCACATATTTTACCTCCCTCGTTTCCTCGAGGTTTGAATTATTATTTTAAAAGCAATCCATAAAAGACAAAAGACAAAAAAAAAAAAACAGACCCCTACCTTAATTCCTGGAGAAGGGCCTCGCCTTGTCCAATTGTCGATGCACAAATATCCAAACTTTGAGCTCGATGCTGATCGGTTTGTTCCAATAATCTACAAATATGCATATAATCGGTACTATACCATAAACGTAATCTGAATTTGAACGAACCTTTCCACTGTTTCTAATGTTTCTGCGGCACTCTCCTCTTGTTGCAATTCCTGACGCACCTCATCTGCCCAACTGGCCAATTCTTTTTCCCGCGTATAAAACAACACGGCCAAATCTAGTCGTCTACGACGTTGCTCAACGCGCGTAGCAAAACTGGCTACATGTGCCTCCAATTCTCTGGCAACACTATAAATTTCATCAGGATCACATTCACCGGTATGTGCTAATTCCTCAGCTGCTGCCAATAGCTTATCAGCATTGGTATATGTATTCTGTGAAAAGGGAAAAAAAAATTGTAGAGTCATATAAGGGATGTGCAGTTTGTTATATTCTTAGGTTAGATAGAAAATATTAAGATTTAGTGGAAATCGTTAAATATTTCATATTGCGCTAGAATCTCTAAATCCATCCATCGTCACCTTACAGTTATAAAAATAAACTCCCCAATAAACAACAATATGACATTCTAAATTGAATTAAAATTTAATTTTCTCTTGTAATACTGCAAAATAAAAAAATGTAAACGTGAATAACACGATAGAAAAAGGGGACAAAAACAAATCGAATCATTTTTCTCAATTCACCACCTCTTTTTAACTCTCTATCCCTCGTATCTTGCTGGTTAGCAAACCCTCTTGGGAAATGGTCTAAAATAGCAGGAATCATCCCCTTTATTATTATCATTTTTTTTTATCCAAGGGTAAAAAGGAATATTGGAATAAGGATGGTCGTTATCAAATTAAGAGACACTTGTCCGTTACGCTTAAGAATGAAGCGGATAGGAAATGTCAAATACTATAATATTGAAATTGGACGATAAAACCACGTGGTGTGACTTGGGCGATGCGTATAACCATTCATTATGCTAAAGGGAACAGATAATCGAAAGGTCTCAAGAGATGGACTAAAGCCTATATACTTATATAAAAGTATGTATATCTGGAAACGTCATCATGTTACCAGCTGGCACACGTTTATGTTGCTGAATAAGAAAGGCTAAACACTTAGTTCAAGAGTATAGCTCGAGTTTATAAAATGACTTTGCCCCAGAATACGAGCATTCAGAAAGGGCAGCTAGCGTGAACTTTTGTTTTATGGGAAAAGGAGTCACAAGATGAAACATAAAGAAGTTGGAGCTAAAAATTGATTTGATAGATTCGATAATTGTGACATATGATTATATTTGATCAAATACAAACGGGATAACCGTCATGTGCTCCGAGGTCATGCAATGTGGCGTGGCAAAATCAGTGGATAATCACTTAATGGCCGTTCTGAGTGGTTGTATTCTGTGACATCTTTGTATTTACGTGACTGCTTCTAAGAATATTCTGTTCTGTCACATAGTTGAAGTTGAAAAGTATTATAAAATTAAAACTGAACTGTAATCAGTTTCAGTTCTCCGCCATTCATTAACTTTTTGACATCTACAATGAACTATAGCTAAACTACCTTTCGTCTGTACATATTTGGTGACATTCTACATATTTTACGACGATTAAATCAAAAACACAACAGGAATTTTCAATAGAAATTTTGTTACAAAACTGAATTTTACCTTTTACATTTTTTCAATAAATATTTTTGAATGGCAAAAAGTTTGAAGAAAAAAACGAAAGAAAATGAAAAGGAGGCGGAGAAGAGAGCCAGCAATTCAAGGAACAAATTAAACAGAGAAAATAAATTTTATCCCTTCATTTTGTTCGAAAATGTAAATTTTCAATTTTGAAACAGAATAGATTTAGTAAATCCAGCGGGGACGCAGATGTTCTTCTCAATGTACGGCCGAACTCCTGCTTTAATCGATATTCGAAATTGTAAGTAAAGTATGTATATCCCTGTGACATGCAGATAATTTAATTTTGCATATACAATAACAGAAGTTTCATTACGGTGAACGATTTGGCAATTGTTTGACACTTGCATAAATAAATCGGAAGAGATTTATAATAATCTTTTCAGGTGTATCGAAACTTGAATTCACAAAAACGAATTACAACTGTCTCCATAATGTTATGTATCCTCACTTCTTCGAAACTACGAAAGAGAACTCGCGAATATTTCCCTACTATTCTTATTACTCTTAGTTTAATTGATTAGTATTCTACAACAGCTGCTCACACGTCGATCCGAAATACCAAGACCTAAATGGCCAAATACGTTAAGGCAATATATTACGGAAAGGGACAGTGGTTATTTTCTATTAAGGGCTGTTTACATTTTCAAGCATTTTGAATACTTTAAACGCGTTTTTAATATTTTGTGCCAGCAACAGCCAGGCTGGTACTAAATCAAGCCCCGATTGGATCGTTTCGATTACCACGAACGAATGGGGTTCTTCAGACACTGAAACACACGGCCACCGTGGATTCCCCAGATTGACTATACGAATATGAAAAACAAGACCTTACGCAGAGTAGATACACAAATAAATGCTTGAACGAAATCTGCCCGGTTTAAAAAATTTTGAGCTATTAACTTCTAATTTATTAGATAGCGATATTTTACAGTATATCTGCGTCTTGCTGATCCACTTTTGACAAGGCGTTTATTTATCTTTATTATTATCTAATTTGTCTCAAAAAGAGGGAAAAAATAGATGTTGAAAGATCTAGACTGAAAGTCCAAACTGAAATCTGATCCAATTTTTTTTGGAGTGATAAAATTATATTTTTATAAATATTTATTGTTTTTGTGACAATATAATGACACACATTTGCATCGATATTTGTCGGTACTTCTTTGGTAAATTTTGTATAAACCGTTATGAGTGTGTAAACGGAAAACGGCATTAATACAAAATTGCTGGAGTAAAAATACTGTGCAACATTCTTGAAAGTGTAAGCGACTCTTTAACCTGTCCTAATGTCGGTTACAATGAGTGAAACAACTTACAAATTGTAATAAATTAATCAAAGAAATGTACTGAATGTTTTTTTTTTGCACATGGCTCAATTTTTCTTTGGTGCTGCCTTATTCAACTATCGACTTGGCTATATGAGTGGCACTTAAAATACATGTGTCTTTTATGGATAAGAATATGTGGAACTTCATCAACGAATATTTTATGATTTCATTTACATGTAAACTGCATGTAAAAATATCCGGTCTCATCTCCAAATCTCAAACTATCGAGTTATGCCGTTTAGTTTTTCTCTAGTGTGGCGGTATAGCTACTGACACCATTCGATAAATATCTACTGATTAGTTTCTTTGCATGATTTTAGTTAGTCGGCAAATTGTTATTGCCTACAATAAATATAAGTGAATAGACGTTAAAGAAGATGGAGAACGAACATAGAAGAATGTTCTATTAGTATGTCTATTAGTATCGACGAAGAGTATATATGTATAAAGATCATTATTATTATTATTATTATCATCAAACAGAAAATAGTCAATTTCTATTTAAAGATGAGCAAACAAAAGAGAAAAATTCGTATGCATATCAAGAGATATGGAATCAGACAAAAAGGAATATCTTTCCTTGATTCGATGACCTATCATCGATATAAGATAAGATCCAATGATGACTTTTTCTAACTGGACTTTTTTTCCGTAATGTAAAGTTTATTCAGATGTATTGATGTAGTTGAATAGATAAAATAAATCAATACAACCCCATGTTATTTTTTCTGTTTGTGATGATGGAAAACTTACAAAAAAATATTAGACAATAATAACGAAGAGAATCAGTGGCTGTCATTCGCGATGATTACAATACAATGGACAATAATAACGAAAAAATAAATAAATAATATCACATAGCGAAATTCTTTTAGTTTTTCAATTAAGTATTGATTTTATGCCGGGCACGCCGCACGCGTACTTTTCTTACGTCTGAATTTTAAGTATGTACATTATTATGGCCTGCCCAAAAATTGACGTATTGTCAAGTGCTAAAAATGGCGGCTTGTCGTAGGCAGACCCTTTGTTTTTGTTAAAAGTTATAATGACGACCGTGCTGATTATTAATTAATTTTCTTCAGAAGGAACAATTTATAATTGGTTTCTATTTATAACTATTGATTTCCTATCATCATATTATTATTATTATGAAAAGTGAGCAGATCAAAGGACATTAAAATAAATCACCCTTACAAGCATCTCTTTCGCATACACACACTCGTAAAGAGAGAAACGAACAGTATCCCAATATTAATCATCATACTTTAATGAATAATAAAGGCGAAAAGTCCCTTTTGACACTTTACATTTTTTAATATTCATTATGACTGCCATTAATTATTATTATGATCATCTATGATGAGAGTGGCCTCGAAAAGCGACGAATAAAGCCTCAAAAGATGGGAAAATAATGATAGTAATGAAATATTAAACATTTCCCACGAGAATAATAATGTGATGATGGTAGTTGGCTGGTTGCCTATACAACACACATAATATAATAATAAATGACAAAGTATGTGGATGGAATTAAAATGGAAATAATATTAATAAAGTTATGTCAATGTCAGTGGGTTTTAATGTCATTAAATGTCTCAGATAAATTGATCAACTGCAAAGAAAATGGAACATTAATTTACAACCGTCCTCCTTCAGTATATTTTGAAATTCAATTTATGCAATGAAAAACAAATGGTCGTAGGAAAATTATAATGTATCACTCGTGAAATGGGCATATGTTCTTTATTGGAATTAATCATGAAAACTAGGCGTTATAATAAACCGAATAACGGAAAAATTGACAAAAAACATGCAAAACGTCGTATTATCGAAATACATGTAGGATAAAATATAATTTAGTTGGTAATGTAAAAAATGTGTTTTTCTTTTTTTTGATACGCGTGAATTTGACAATATAAATCCATGTTTTTCGTGATAGTTGGTTCTTCAGAAAATGTGGGTTAAGTTTTTTCCTTGTGAAATTTATTGACTATTTTCCTTACTTAATTTTTTTGTTTCTTTTTTTCACTCTATCTTGCTCTTTTTCCCTTTTATTTATTATAAAAATATACAACGCGGTTTATTGAACCATGTTTTACCACGACCCAATAATTTTCTTATAGAAGAAAAAAGTTTATTTTTCCTCCTTCATGTCAAAAATATGGTATTTTTTCAAGAAAAATTTGTAATGCAGCGACATGACAATACATAAGTATGTCCTCATACGTATGACATCTATCTGTACAACCCTCTATTATTTTAACAATGGAAAACTATTAAAAATGTCTGAATCACGTAGCCTGAAGTTTTTTTTTTTTTAACTTCTCTTTAAACCAACCGGAAGATTGTTTATTTGTTATTGTTGTTTTAATGGTGGATGGATTCTCTGTGCCTGTCTTTGTGTCCTCGTGTAAATTAAAGTCGTACTTCAACCGTATAAACAATAAAAGGTCCCCAAAACCGAGCCCTCTCATTTCTACTTCCACATATGTATATCTAGATTAACATGTGTAGGTGAAAGGGCGGGAGGAAAGATAGAGTGTTTAAATATCATTAAATTATCTCTTTGTTGTCTATATCATTGTCACTGCTGAGAAAAGGGACGTCGAAAATAAATAAATGGTTGTTTTCGTTTTTTTTTTTTTTTAATCCCTGTATCATTAAAATCTATGCCCCTTTGACCTATGTAGGAATATTGCATTTCCATAGTTTATATTTGCCGATGTCTAGCACATGTGAAGCGAGAGCTAAATAAACACATCAAAGTCGAACGAAAGTTATATTAAGCATTTTTATTTGATAATAGGTAGCCACCGGTCTTGATATCTATGACTACCTATCATTTCTCATAAGCATTGATATGGCGAAACCGGTTAGAATAGTATACGATCACGTTGGCAGCAGCGCACGTTGCCTGCCTATAGTTTATGATATTTAATACTAAATGGCCAACAAATTAATTTAAATGAAAGTCGCACTAAACTTGGGGTGAAATTATCCAACTTCGTAAACGTAATTTTTATTTTCTACACATAAGTTTAATCACCAAAAATGATATAAAAAGCCAATTTTTTTATTTAAATTAATTTTTAAATTTTAGGTTTTTAATTATATAAAAACCCAAAATTATATTATATATAACACGGTTATAATATTTCTTATTTCTTAATTCGTAATCAGAATTTGCAAGAATTAACATTGAAACGGCATTGATGAACAGAATTGATCAATTCTACTAAAAAACACTAAAGGTAACAATAAGACAATAAAAAAGTATAAATGAACGATTCAATATGCACAAAATCGCCAGAATAGTTTGGTTAAGGTTACGTTCCGTCACTCATTTCATCGAGAATTTTGTGGTTAAAGCGTAAGCGCGTTCTAATTCGATTTTTTAATACGTAAAAGTTAAAAGTCCCCATAAAAGGGACTTTAAAATTACATTTACATATTAAGAAATAAGAATTAAGGAATGGATAGTCGCTACTATTAGAAAAAATATGTTTATATCAAGATTTACGTGCTAAAATTATGGCTATGTTTACGCATTGAGTTTACGAAGTTGCATAATTCCACCCTTAGTACGATAATATATTCTTATTACGATTCCTGGAAAAAAAATCGAATTCAATTTAAAAAACTTTTGAGAATTGCCACTTAGTAATAAAAATTATGACCTCATTAAACATAATTCCAAAAACAAACAAATAATAAACGCTTTTATAACATTTCTCCACCATTTTCTTATTAACTAAAAAAATACATATCGAAAATTACTAAACCGTAAATGACAGTACCCATTAAACGATTGTGTACAATATTACTTAGAATTAAAGCTCAATAAATGGACTCAATCTTTTTCGTCAACAATCAATTTGTCACTTTGCTCTGCCTTGAAAAAAAAAAAAAAAAAAAAACTTTCACTGTATTTCAAATACATAAGTACATATTATGACAGAATAAACTAGACTGTGACATTACCTACATACTTATAAAACGATAAATTAGCAGTAAACGCTAATAAAGTCCTTGTATATGTATATGTACCTGATAGCTGATACTATTTATAAGTAAATTGGAAGATGATGTAAGACGTAAGATGAAATCAAATCGAACTCACTAAACAACCTCAACCTGTATCGTTTAAAGAAGGTCTTCGGCTAAAAAATTAAAAATTCCATTTCGCTATATATAGCAAAAGTAAAAGAACTGGCTCGCCAGAATGTACAAAAGTTGTCTTTAATGTTCTTTAACAAGTTTTTATACTTTAGATAAATAGATTTATATTTATACCTTTACATATACATACATACATACATATGCATATCTCAATTTTCAGTAGTTACTTTACATCCTTCCCCTGAGATACTATTTATCTTCCAAGTAACGAAATCCACCCTCCAGCCTTCATCATCTCCTCGAAATCCCATCCATATGTGTAGAAGAGAAAATAGACAGAAAAAGAGGAGAGGATTTAAATAAAAGCGTCACCCTTCTGCTTTTCTAAAATATTCGAATGCGAAATTTACAGACTGCCAAAGTATCTCTCGATATTTTTATATGTATGTATGTATATGTACCTACTTCTCAGAAAACGTTATAAGGGTCGTTTTGTTATTGTTATTGTTGTTGGTAAAGTTCCCTGACTGAATTTAGAACTATATACAGATTATTTCGATCCTAAGTGGTATATGGAAAAGGGAGAAAAAAGAGGGAGCAATTGTTTCCTTTATTTTCACCAAAAATTATAATTTGCTTCGGAACAGAGGGAGGTTAATAGGGTGAGAACAGACGCTGTGGTGAGTCCAGTAATGGGAAATGGGAATAATGTTTCAAGTATCAAGAGTGCTCTTGCTCGTTTTACTGATTAGTTCGTACGAAATTAAAGGGAATATTTTTGTGGCATTTTACTAGAAAACATTGCAATTTTCGAAAAACTCAACATTAAACATATCTAATTAATCAATAAATAATCAACTAGTTAATTAATTAATCCATCAAGAAATAAATAGCTACCTGTTGTCTTGTCACTTTTCATATGTACATCAATGACTTTTCACTTCCAATTTGTCTTTAAAAATTATATTCGTGTACCGGCAAAAATGAAATAAAGAAAATCGTACAGAACTCAACAACACACCACTCGCAACCGTTTACGTTATGAATCAACCACAAACGGATAACAACTAACATAAAATCACAAGAATGAAGAAGAATGACACAAAACGATTTACGCATCAAACCCCATCTAGAGGCGCACAACGACAATTTCAATTATAATACATATATACTATTGTTATATGTATACGGCCCTATTCTTTTACACCATCCATCAGTTCACAATATGTAATGATGACAGACCCAAATTTATTCTTGCTTTTGAATAGAATCAAAAGATAAATACAAGCAAGAGAGACAGAGCGATATTAAAAGATAATCTAAATAATATCGAGAAGCACTCCTTGATGTCGAAGAGAGCTTTTGCGCTTTGCTCTCGGCTGTCGCTATTCCTATTCCTGCTGGGAAAGAGCGAGGAGAGTTTCTCCCAGGATACGTAATAATAAGCTTTTGCTTTCCATTCCTTTTCCTACACAATATGTATGGTACGGAAAAGAAGTGAGAAAGAAAACACACGCGACATTATCAATGGCTGGCTCCGCAGGAGGACAAAAGTCCTGTGCTGCTGCTGCTGTAGCGTAGGGCAACGTTTGTACTTCCTGTTGCTTTGTCCTTTTAGTTAGGAATTAAAGGTTACAGAGAAAAAGGTTCAACGACATGAATGATTAATGATAATAATCGTTTTTCAGAAAGATGGATTTTTTTTTGTTGAGAGGGAGATTAAAAGAAAATGAATGAAAATAATTAGAGGTGATAATTTCCGGAAGACGGGGGCTTAAAAACGATTTATGTGTGAAACTATTACTTTTTTGTTTGTTGCGAGCAATTATATTGGCTAGTAGTGGAAGGATATTATCTAGAACATCCTACCACCAATCGAGGGGTTTCAGTTTGTCAGCTTCCTGCTGAGGATTCTTAATGGCAACATTCAAATTCTACAAGGTTTTAATAAAATCATGTCATTTTTCATGTAATGCAAAATTCAATTATTATATATATATGTATTTGTCAAAGATAGATGCCTATCATTCTTCGAAATTTAGATCCGTTCTTAGAGCAGCTCCTAAGTTTATATCAAATTAATTTGAACTTACCTGAGCAACATTTTCGAAATGTTCATGGCTCTTTTGATACACTCGTGCTTTTTGTAGATTTCTACCGATTCCGGTGTTTTTCCTAATGAAAACTTCGCCATGATTTGACAACCAATCCAAAACCTTTAAAAATATAATAGAGAAAAAATTATTAGTGGATAGATCAAGAATTATTCCCAATCATTGAATAGTTCAACTCTTATCTTTAGATTTTTTTGTAGAACCTTTTCAAGCATTCATGCGCATATATGTATTTCCTGCAGTTACAACTGTTACATTTAAAAGTAAAAATGTCAATAACTAATTACGATGATCGATATTATAAATATACGTTTCATTTTACGATGTAATTCTCTAATTCTACCTGTTTAACATCCTCTTGAAATAAACGTAATGCTAATCGCTGATGTAATTTAATCTTTTTCGCGTGCCATTTCTGCTCTAACGCCCTATGATGACTTAAAATTTGATGAATAACGGCTAACACATGACTGGCACCTTCACTATAATCAGCAGCTGGATTTCCACCAGGACGGTTTTCATAATTCGAATTTTCACCCTAGATAAGCAAATTTCAAATTTATGAGAGTCATACGGTTCTATGATCAATCAATCAGTGATTGACAGATTGAAATCAATATTGCAGTTTAATAAATTTTGCATTAGTTTTGAATTTGTATTTATTATTGTTGTTAAGCTATATAGAATTGTATTACTGAAAGAAGAAATTAGTAAGTATAAATATACAGTTCATACAATCTACGAAGATATATTACATTTAGCATGGCTATAGTTTGCAGTCTACAGTTAAATGGACAAGGATGTGATCTTATGTCATACTTAGTGAAAAACTGTATACCAACATTATAACTATGATTTAGAGAAATTTATTTACATTAAATCAATGTAAAATTTGATAAGTTCAAATTGGTATTGAAATGCAGCGCTAAATATTTTGTCTTAGTCATTCAGGATTTAATTTAATATTTAATAATATGAATCAATTTTACTCACTTAATTTCTTAGAACTGTTTAATTTCTTTATTTTTTCTATTTTATTGACAGATTCGATTTGATTTTTCAATTAAAAGTAATTATAGTAGCGTTTCAATTGAAAACATAGTTGTCTCTGTTTTATACACATAAAAAGCGAAACAAAAACTCATCAGTCTTGTCAGTCAAATACGTTGAAAACATATCGAATTAAAAAAATTAAAGTAAATATTTCTTTATCTTCATCTACACTTACTATATTAATCATTTTTGAATAAATCTTCAATATTTGTATTTATTATTTAAAACAATTAACGTTATCAAAAAATTCTAAATAAAATCGATTAAAAATCAAAACAACTTCGAAAATATTGTTGACAACGTTGCACAAAAATTATAACTTAATAACTGTGACATAAGATCATATCCTATTACTTTAAATGGTATATAATCAATAAATTAAATCTGGAGATTGACAGAAAAATATAAAGTGTTTGCTTACGAACATAACAGAGACACAATTTACTTAAAATATATCATTTATTTACGTTCATTATAATTAATTGTGTCACCAAAGCGTAAAATATAGGCGAAAAAGATACAAGTGTTTCAAATAATTGAAAATTTAATTGATGTAAAATCGCAGATAAAAATAAGTGCACTTAATTGTAATACAATCAAACATATGAAATACATGTGTTATTTACGCCTCTACAGTCGTAAGCGCCCCCTATAAATAATCTTTCAAAACTCATTTGACCTACCGACCATCGCGTCATTTCTTATATTATAAAAATTGAGCCACCTACATGTAATTTTTCTTATTGAAATTATTGGAAAATATGCTTTTAAAATTGAATGAACTGTATTTATATATGTATGTAATATTATTGAGAAATATTTACATGTTTTTTGTCAGTTCCGGGCTGATTACAGACTTGGACTAAATGGTCCAATTGGTAGAGTAGTTTCTTGCTAGTGCTATGGACCTGTCACCAAAGAAAAAGAAGAAAGATTACCATCACCGTTATTTTATAAAAGAAAGAAAATCTTGAATACAAAATTGGTTGTCAATATCTAGATCAGTGACATAATTAGACATGTGGAAGTTTAGGAAACCCATTGCTAAATTATTTTATCGATCATTTCTAGATTTAATTCGTAGTTATGTTACTGAACTAGACATTTGCTTTGACAGAATTGCTCCAATAAATTATAACTATCTACTAAATGAAAATTGTTGATTAAAATCTACTGGTTGCCTATTTTTTCGCATTTCTTTATACTGTAAGGAAGGAAAACGATGCGATTGAAGTGCAATAATGTTAATAATAGAATTAATCCCCTGGTAACTGGAACCAAAAAAAAAAAAAAAAAAACTGAGTCATACGTTCAACAATTTACTATCTTTATCGCTCTCTTCGGCACTGGGAAGATTATGACAAACTTGTAACATGACATCCAAACCATTGAGCAGTGACTGATAAGAATTGTATACCTAAATTGGCAAAAGGAAATCTCACAAATGTTGCCACCATACGTAATTTAGCCTAAATTAGAAATAAAAATTGATTCGCACACAAGACGTTTACCTCTGTATAAGCTTGACACATTGATTCGTACAAGTTTTGATGCTGATGTATTGCATTTTCTAATAACATAATTTCCGATGGTAGATTTATATTTTCACTGGCATTCTTCCATCCAGGTACATTTTCTACATATTGTTCAGCTTTATGATGAAATATTACTGATAGAGCTAGAACAGCCGTTCTTTCGTCCAATCTAAATAAAAGTAGAAAATGATAAAATCTGTTGCATTTTGTTAGATTTGAAGTGTGAGAAAGTATAAAAAAAATAAACAGAAAATCATCGATAATGGAATAGTAAATAAGATCTAATCGATTTTCCTTTAATAAAAAAAAAATCTACTCAACAAGATGGTCAATATTATACTAGTTGGCCGAGCTGCCGAAAGAGGTAGCTCAAGACTCATGAGGTTCACCTCATTAACAAGCAGGAAACCTATAGTTACAGTGCAAGATCCAATCAAGCATCTAGTAACGGCTCAATTCTGACCGTTTGTTTATTATTTTAACCCACTTTCTACGTCTATGGGTTGAATTGTGGCAGAGTCAACACCACAGAGTTCCTTTTATAATCATCATCAGCTGATTAATTCATTCGAGATCCGTAGCTATCGAATTCGAATAATACTTTATAAAAACATATGCATATAACCGACCCAGCTGCAAAATCTTTCCAAGTTCTATCCAATCTTCCAGCTACTGAACGTATATGCGACGCAGCATAATGACCACCTTCAATCAATCTACTGGCCACACTCAATATTCGGTTAATGTTCACGTAAACATTCATTGAAGACATCGTGAAATGTTGATGCTCTTCTTGTAGTTGTTTCGCTAATTGATACGTATGACCAATTTCGACGTAATTTAATAAGAAAACATCACGATTATGGCATATCCAGTCAAACATCTAACAAACAACAGAATAATTGAAAATCGACATAAAAAAACATTTCTTTTATAGAAAAATACCTTTTCACAATCTTGTTCAAATAATCGTAATTGGAAACATTGATCCAATTTGACTTTTTTATGATTCCATAATTGCAAAAGATGCTGCTGGGCAGTATGTACAGCTTCTAGATTTTGAATGACTAATTTCTTAATATCCTGAATATCAGGACTGAGCATTTCTGGACTATTACCACCACCACTACCTCCTCCTCCTCCAACGCCTCCGCCTCCACCACCTCCACCCCCTTTATTGTTACTTTGTCCTGTATCGTGGGCACCACACGGATTTTGAAGTAATCGTTCACCTACAATATTATCATTTTTTATTCATTAAATCGATTCATCGATATTAGAATAAATTGATTCGTCAGTCATCACCTACCTAATAGATCAATATCTTCAACTGGAGCTTTCATTATTTTCTTTTTCATTTCATTATGTAAATCGATTTTATGTTTTGCACCGCTAACATCATCAGCAAAATCATTTCTAGCTAAATCTTCTTGTAAATCATCCAATCTGTCTAGTAGATCCGCAGCTTGCCATGAGAATTCTTCTACTGCTAATCTAAAATAAATTGAAATTTGCAGAAAGGATTTTCTATTATTATACATAAAATGAATAAAAAGTGTAAAGTGAACTTTACAGTGGACATGTTTTCCTCTCGGCTAGTTAATTTTTGATAAGTTTTGCATTACGCACGCGCATATTGCACTTGTTATCAAGTTTTCTTGGACTTCACGAAAATAGGTTGTGCGCTATTTTTCTTGCCACTTATCGATAAGTGTGGTAATATTATGTATAAATTCAGCTACACCAATTAAAATTTTAATTCCCGAAAGAACAGCTGATCTTTCTGCTTATATTTAATAAACTGTTGTAAATATTAGCTTTGAAAATTGTGTTTATTTAATAACGAATATTATAGTTTAACTACTGTGCTAATTTACCATAAAGATAAGTGTTAAAATATGAGATAGATCTATTTTAAGTAGATATATTTTTTCTTATTTCGGGTTGGCATTTATTAATGTAATCGAAATGGGCTGGAAAAAAATTATCGACTGTAAAGCTGAACGGCAATTTTTTTCTTCGAAAAACTTAACTCAACTGTCAATTTAAGAGCAATATCTACCTAGTTTCTAGCCAACTTGAGTGATCATAAGACAATGTTCCATCTAAATCTGTCGTGAGCTGACTGGTATCGATAATTTTTGGTAGTGCTTCTATACTTATCATATTTGTCTGAAAGAATATTTGTTGTATAATTAATCATCATTAATTAAATTGATATAATGGATTAGATACCTCAAATTTGTACTTATGTGATCCCAACGATGTCCGCTGCTTCTGCCAGAAATTATCCGGTTTGACAATAAGAGCCTGATGAACTGCACCCTGAGGAAAATGCTCGTGGAGCACTTTTAAAATTGGTTTAACTGTTGACCATGTAGATCCACGCATATCGACTAGAACGGTGAAACCTAAATTTCGAGCTTCATCACTGAAACAAAAAAAAAACACCCACCAATCAATTAATCAATGCAAATCTCCATTGTATAAGCGGAAAAATCTACGAACCGAGATTTATTATCAAAGACAATTAATTTTAATATCTTTCCGTTTGGTTCTAGCATTTAAATATGTCAGATTATAATCATTTTCTTGAATACTACGGTTACCAATGTGATTTTCTAACAAATTATTCTCTGTGTGTACATGGTACACACATACTTATATTGTGACTATGTATCAGGATGATAATTATTTATCTTTCACAACGCAAGAATGTAACGAAATTATTTTCACAATGTTCACACGCTATGCTTTTATTCAACTAGCTAGAATTGAAGTGCTTGGACATCATTATAACAATTGTTTCATAAGGAATAAACTGAAGATGATAGGATAATTAACCAGATGATGAATTATTTCGCCTTTTTTTATCGGATTTTTGATGATATAATGCTTAAACGGCATTTGATCATCAGTGAGTATCGACTTTATTTGTAGGTTTATTTGTTTGTCTTCATTTAATTTGTTGTTGTTTTCGGTCCTATGGCCGATCTTCTAATAAAAAAGAGATAATGATTATACCGCTCGTAATAACTCATTTGCGGATCTTATTAATAATATTTCGTTTGTTGGTGATTTTAAGGTAAAATTGTTTACATAAATTAATCTTTACGCTCCTCAGGTGCGAATAAATAAAATCTATTGAATATTCGGAAGAAATGGATAAACTAGACTATTCTCGCAATAGTCAGATAGTCAACTTATCTCATTTCCCTCGTATCCTAATTTATCATACAAATGTATTTTAACGGAACTCGGCATTTCGAAACCGTTTTTCTTGGATTTATTGCGATAATAATAATAATAATAATCATCATCATCATCATTGTTTTATTAGGAATTTTTTAAAAGAAATTTATCATGCATGCGTGCCGTCCTGCCCAGTCCAGAGTACTTTAAATTACTATACTTCTCACTTTTACGTAGAACTACTTATTTAAAAAGTGTCCTTTTCGGTGATGATTCATAAATAAAAGAAAATAAGACTGGGATTATCCAACTTCTTAAATTTAAAGCATAAATACAGTTCAAATTTAATACGTAAAGCTTGATATAAACATGTTATTTTTAATTGCAGCGGTTATCTAATTTCTTAATACATAAACGTAATTTCAAAAATTCGCAACTCTTACCTTTAATGTATTAAGAAATACGAATTTCTTCGTACCTTTAACCACAATATTTTCGATCAGATGAGAGATGAAATGTAATCTTAATCTAACTATTCTGGCGCTATTTTTCATGATAATTTTTGTGCATATTTAAATCGTTTATTTATAATTTTGTTATTATTTATTAGTTACTTTTAGCGTTTCTTAGTATAGTTGTTCAATCTTTCAATTCCTCATCAATTTCACATCAATGACAATTCTTACAAATTCTGACTACGAATTAATAAATAAGAAATTGTATAATCGTGTATTTAATTATTAGTGATATATACGAAATAAAAATTAAGCTTACGAAGTTGAGTAATTCCAGCCTAAGACAATAAAAAAATATTGTTAAACAATCTGCGAGGCAGATGCTAATTTTTATGAAATAAACAGTTATTAGTTATTTGAATTGGTACTCGGTACTTTGGAATAAATATTTCTATAAAAAAATTGGCAGCTCCTCCAACACAGCTAAATTTAAAAATACAAAAAAAAAAAAAAAACGGGAAAACGTAAGCATTCTTTATGATTATCTGGAAAAGCGCACATCATCCACAGTTGTAATTGCGAAAAAACCTTTTAGCACTTTACGAAAACAAAGGAAAATCCAATTAAATTTATTGAGCATACAGTACGTGGAAATCTTGTATGACAAAAACAAAAAAAAAGAAAAACGATCGAATTTCTATTTATTTCCACCACATAAATTACAAACATAAAATGATCGGATATTTGTTGAATTATGATAGCAATTGGACGCTGACAGGAAATTATCATTCTTAACGGGGCATTTAGTCATTCTAATAAAAATAGTAAATAATACTACCCATTTCCTAATCGTTATATGCAGTTGGGTAAAGTTTATATTATGTAACAGTCGGTATTTCTCTATGTATAATCTATAGATTTGTTTTTTTTTCTATTAAAAAGAACAACTGTACGTTTTTTTCAAAGTACTATACTAACCAACTTCCAGCGACGACCAATGACATTTAACCTATGAACTATCGCGCCCATACAGACGTTTATACATATTCAATTCAATCGTCTCTTTTTAATTAAACAGCTAAACAACACAATAATATAGTTTATTGAAACTAATTATATACATACAGCAGAGAAGGATAGAGTACTAGAAATAGATAGAGACAGTGCTATAATTCATTAAAATAAATTAAGCATAATAATCTAGTTGCACACATATAATTATCAATGTTGGTATTTTTCCTTTTCCTTTTCCTTTTTCGGTCAAGAAAGTTCAATACAAATGTTCAAAAGTATCATTATTATTATTTGTCCTCAATTAAATTTTTAGTAATATGATATTCCTGTGGCAAACAAGTAATAATAGAAGGGTGTTACTGTTAATTCAATCGCTTCACACAAAGTATCTAGCTACTTTAAAACACCCTAGTTGTATGGTTGCTTTAATCAATTATTTTTATTGAATAATGCAAATTTCAGAGGGTGTCGCTGAGAAATTTTTATTTTTTTTCATTTGTAGATTGTTTATTATTGGCATGCAAATTATAGTTTATTAAGGAATTTTTTAAACATCCACTACTCTATGAGAGCATAGTTTTGATACAGCCTGTATAGTTTACTGATGCATGCTAGAATAAGAAGGCTTTTTTTCTTTTTTTTTTTTCTCTGCAAAGTGGCAGTAGATCTTAACTGCAGCCTTGCATACTAGTCTTGATAATTAGCTCGTCTCCTAGTACCATCACCTAATTAATTGATAAGATCGCATAAAGAACGTATACGTATAAAGAAGCAGAATAAAACAGGATACAGTTAAACTAACTATAAAAAATAGTTTTAAATAACTAGCCAGTTATTGATAAAAAAGAAATTTTCTTCTGAAAACCGAGATCAAGATTAATTAATAAAAATTATCAGGGCATTCTTTCATTTAAAAGTGGTAGGTATATAATAATAATGTGGTATTACATCCTTTATTATGTACATACAGCGTAAATTCTTATTTTGTGAATGTTTCAACAGTCTGTTGTTAGATGCTTTAGTGTCACAAGTTCAGTTTTCCAATTCAGTAGAAGAACAAATATCAAAATTGCAGTGCGCTAATTGTCAGGGCCAATTAGATCTATAACTATCAAACGGCTTTCTGGAACAAACCTAATAGTTTACCTAACATGTATTACCAGAGATGAACTTGTGCATATTCTACGATATGGTAGAGGGTATTATCATTTAGATTATAATTTTTTTTATCATTATGTAAGCAACACAATGTAGTGTTTGATTTCATCGGATTTGCGGTAGAGATTTTTAACAGAACGGCAGAGATTTGCACACATTTACTTCAAAATGATTAAATCTGATTTTATTTGCTCTTGTATTCTTATCCAACATAATCAGTTTGCATCCATGGGAATGTTTAGTTTTAGTAACCATTATTATTAACAACAATTAGAAGAAAAAGAAAGAACTAAAATGGTTTTATTGACTTGTCTGCATTCAGACGACAAAAAGAATGCCTCCCGAAATATTATTTTATTTTGTTTCCAGAGTTTGAGAATTTCAGCTGAATGTACAACAAACTACTCTTGTTTCTCTTCCTTGCCTAACTCTATTTCTCTCACTCCTATAGCATTATCTCAATTCCTGTATGCTGCAATGCCGATTTGGCAGCATTTCAAACAAATAGAAGTTGACACAACAATTCCGAATTGCATAAATGAAGCTATACACTAGAAATGTTTTGCATTACTACAATGGCATATTGAGATAGGTATCCTATACTGTAGCATAGTTAGGATTTCTTCCAGAACAATAGATTCCGCAATATCCATGTATATCTTTAGACGATAAATCATCATAAGATAAAAAATAAAAGTATTTCCGCTTTGCCTTCTTCTCAATCTCCCCGTCTCAACCTCATATAGAGAAAAAGCTTTTTCCAATACATTTCCGATACACTTTGTATATACATGCCAAAAAAAAATAATCGACGCATGGGAAGATTTCCCTATTTGAATCGACGCTCCATTTCCGATTTGTCATAAATTTCAACTAGAAGCTGAAGGTTATAAAAAACCAAGCTCCAGGGAGAGAGTAAAAGCTAGTAAAATAATTGGAACCAAAAAAAAAACATACTGAATATTATGATTTACTGGTGGAGCAGAGGATAATCTTAGGGGTACAATTCTCTGGCACATTTTAGCTTTAAATATTGATCAATTCAATTTTTATAAGATTGAAACAACAGAAGCCTTTCTAAGAAACCCTATTACTAACTGAAAAAATCTTTATCTGATTACATCATGATTATTACATCTGAAAGATAAATCAAGTTGAAAATACTAACAACCTACTGTTCTGCAGTAAATGGAAATATTTCTTCTATTCTTTCATCAGAAATTCATAACCATTCTTTCACTTACAGAATTTCCTCCATTTACCAAAATTAAGTTAAAAAAGCATATAGTTTTTATTCTTGTCAGTCGTGTGTAAACATGCGGAAAAGTATCTAAAATAGCTAAATGCTTCAAGCATTACACTATGGCATAAACTTGGAGTTTGAAGAACACTACCAGCAAATTCCTTCTTTACATATTTTCAGAAAAAAGAAATTAATTTGCGGTTGTCTTTAAACCACATCGTATTTCAATAGTTTCAATTCTTTAAGCTTACTCTGAGATAGATTTAGTTGCAGAACTAATTAGTAGAGCATATCATCAGAGGTTCCATTCAAATATCTATACTACGAAAAGACCACAAGCGCAAATCGATACAATAATCACATAATTCGTTCTATGCTATGGTTATTAATATTAAACCGGCACCAACTAAAAATGAAACTATGTTTCTATTTTTATACGGCAATTTTTACTGGCGCCATTTGATTTAGCTTCGCAAGATTTGATTCGTTCGTGTTTTGCGACCAACAGCAACGGTTTGAAAAACAGCAACAACAAAAAAAAAACATAACCAAAACAGCCACATGCAAAGACGAAAGAAAAAGAAAACTCAAAAGATGAAAAAAAAAAAATAAATAGCGAGACTTAAATACGAATAAGAAACGTGTTTTCTTTTTGTATTTTTACTTATTAAAATTATAAATACGAGTATTTCCGTTTGAATTCTACCAGTATTTCATCATTTTGATTTCACATTCTTCATTTGACTCTAGATATATTTTATTAAGATGCAATCTGATATATTATACGTACATTCATCATTATATTTAATATGCTATAATAGAGATTTGATATAATCAAGGATATACTAGATACTCAGCTTTACATTTTCTCACTCTCAGCTTACTACTATACTGCTGTTGCTGCTGAGACAAGAAGATATAATCTCTAATGTCCGTTTTAGACTAATCGATTTTCTAAATATTGCATTGCATACGATTAGAAAACCGTATGCAATTTTCTTGTCTCCAATTTATCATTCGTTCGATTCTAGTTGCTTTAAAATACTTGTAATATTGTTAGTATATTGTGAAGCACGAAATGATGTGATGTTACGTCGTAATTTTAATGCAAAGTTGTCAACATTATTTTTGATCGGTTTTATTTAGAAATTTTCAATTACGGTAATTATTTTAAATAATAAATGCAATTGTTGAAGATTTATTCAAAAATGATTAATATAGTAAGTGTAGACAAAGATAAACCAATATTTATTTTAATTCTTTTAATTCGATAAATTTAAATTAAATTATTCAACTGACACGACTGGTGAGTTTTTGTCTTGCTTTTTATGCGTATACAACAGAGACAACTATACTTTCAATTGAAACGCTACTATAATTCCTTTTATTTGAAAAATCAAATCAAATAGGTAAAGAAAATAGCAAAAATAAAGAAATTAAACAGTTTTACGAAATTATGTAAGTAAAATTGATTCATATCAAATATGAAAAACATGTTGAACTATGATGAAATCAATTTTACATTGATGTAATGTGAACAAATTTCTCTACATCACAGTTATAATGTTTGGTATACGGTTTTTCACTAAGTATGCCGTAAGATTATATCATTTGGCGATTTTCTGTACATGTCTACAATCTAAGTCATACTTCCTTAACCAAATGCGCATGCTCTCGCTCAATATCTTACGTCAAAATAGAACACTGTTCAATTTCTTACTTTCTCATTTTACACAAAGCTAAAATTTAATGTGGTTTTCTTACATAAAGAAAATAGCATAGTCCAATACGGCCTTTACACAACACCCTGCGTTATACTATCGTATGTATAAGTACGACACTTACTTTGGTATGGACATTAAATACTGCAAAAGCCTCTTATAATCCTCCGGTTTCGCTCTCTCCCTTCGTGAACTGGCAGGAAAGGACAAAACTGGACCGCCACGCCGATCTCGTCCACCTGTCAATATCACTAGACGTTCCTGTAAAAGGGGCATCAATTCTAATGCACGCTGGCCATCCATTGCCTTTCTATAGAAATGTACTGAAACAATAAAATATACTGTTGTTAGATCTGGTGGTAATTATAATTGAGGAAAACCAAAATACAAATAAGTAAATGAGGTGAAACATATGACCGTTTTAATCGGGTGAGGGGGGGGTCGGTGCATTTAATGAGCGTACGTGCAAATGACTGGTGCAATTTCAATAGCGTTTTGTGTTTAAAAAGCTTGATGATTTCGTGAAATTACTGAGCTAGAAGTACAACGCGAATCAGAAGATCTTTTGTGTGACGGCACACAGTCGTGCCTGTTATTCAGATCTATTCCGTTTCATAGCTTTGAAGGAAACAGGCTCATAATAACACAAAAATACTGAGCAAATTTTATACTTTAGTCGCAGAATATAAAAATTCAGAAGGAACAACTGGCATCCAACTTTTTTGCGCCTGAGATTAACCTAAGGAAGAAGGAGGAGCTCATTGTTGTGACATTTAGCTGAAGTAAAAATGGCAGGAACCTCATGTGTTCAAGTTGAACTATTGCAAAACAAGTTCAATGAAAACCCTGCTTATAGTGTCCCTTCTGTGTTATTGTATTCTGTTCTTTAGTACTGATTACTCCCGTTTATTAAACATCTAGTTCAGTAATATTTTCATATTTTATACAATTAATATAAGTACTGAGCACAAAACTGTTTCCTTGCAATATTAAATCTTTCTCAACTCTAAAACCGTTAATCTTACATATTAAGAAACTGTTAACCTTCTTAAGCGTTTGGTAATCTTTGATCGAAACTTTATTTAATTTCTTTTTTTTTTTTTTTTTCTTATATAGTACTCAGTACTTAATGAGCAATCGAGCAGCAACATTAATACAAAATTACCAAGTATCGGACGTTTTCTACTAGCCAATGGCGTAGTAGTGCAAGTAGTAGTAGCAACTCCTGAACAATGCCAACTATGCGGTCGTCGTCGTTTTGGGGTGCAAAATTCTAACAATTCACATGATGTGCTTGGAAGATTTGAAGGGGTGCAAGAATTCATCGTGAATTGAGTTGAGTCACCTTAACAAATCATATATGGATTGGTGTGATTCAGTGCTAATTAGCCCTCAATTTTATATTACTGTTAAATGCTTATATGTATGTAGCTTCAAGCTTAAGTGACGTAAATTTGCAAGCAGCACCCTTATACTAGTGATTGTTAATGGGAATAAAAAAAAAAAGAGTATGTGTCACTGCACTTTATCACAGAATACAACCATCCAGAAGGGACAGCTAGCAAGAAGCTTCCTCTTATGCGAATTACATGAATCAACTTAAGGAGTGAGGAGCTAAAACTTGAATTGACACATTCAACGGTTGTAACATTTTTGATTATATTTGTCATAAACGTATGACATTTCGCCTGCCTATAGAAATAAAAGGATCAGGTGATTGTAATGTGCTCAAAGTCATTAAATACTCAATTGGAAAGCCCGCTTAGTGTTCCTTCCAGATTCTTGTATTCTATGACCTTATCGATCGTTGAACATAAAAAAAAAAATTGAAGTTTCAATTGAAACAGTTTTTTAAAAACGAATTGCCCACATTTTCTATCTGGTTTTGTCATTGTCATATAACGACGACGACGGCGACGACTACGACGAGTAACAATACTGAAAAAACTTCACTTTTTTATCAGCGGATGGATTTCTTTTCCGCCCATGCAGCTAGATTGTAGGAGAAAAGTTCATTAGTCTTTCAAAGCGAAGAGATTACGCCGTTTTTTAGTCGACCGACAACGAGTTAAGGGAGATTAAAATAAAAGGACTGAAGGGATTTTCAGTCAATTATGTTTGCGACAAGTTATGTAAATTTAAGAGAGTCGGGGATTAAATTAACTCGTGTTTCTGGAGGTGACGGGGAGTGGCGGATTAATTATGTAGTTAAGCAGTTAATTTTATTATGCTCTAAGTGATCAATGTAGCCTGTCTCTGTACATATAGCAAAACTCTAGCTATACTCTAGCAGCAAAGAAATTGCGACATCTCTTTTGTTAATCAAGGTAGAAAATAATCAAATTTCCTCGAAATATCTTTTTCTCTCGCTGCTTCTTGATTACAAGAAATTGCTTAATGGAAACTTAATTTAAAACCTCTCTGCCCCCGCGTAGTGCGACTTGCAATCTAATTTCCTTTCAAAAATTTCCACTGCCTCTCTACCAATTATTATTATTATTATTATTAGCATATCGATTCGCATATTAATTTTCTCGCAAATTCTATTTCTGGTACATAGGGAAACCGGAGAGAATGAATGAAAATCAATAATAAAAGTGAACTAAAATCAACTTGGCGAGAATGCGAGGACCACGTGACACAAACATCTCCAACACATACTGAATTATCTGTTAAAAGTTTTCGAGTTAATTAGGATGGAAGAAAATTTTGCTAACAAATTAATATTTTAATTGAAGAGTCTCTATCGCTGTCTCTCTCAGCTAACCTAAAGCACTTATACTCCACTTCATTTATTTTCTTTTTCCCTTCCTTGAATAGGAAAGAAATCAATAGTACACGTATGTATAGTATATTTGTGCTTCCCCCATTTTTCTTTTTGTGCAGATCTTTGCAATATTTCTGGGAGTGGGAAAGCCAGAATCAATCTTCAAGAAATTCAGCTAAATGTAATTTAAAAAAGAACAACAAAAAAGGAAAACCAACCAACAATATCTCTCTTTTTCCACAACCGCATTTTAAATTATTACGCCACACACACATATTTCATATCTCCCCTCATTTTTTTTTGTCTTGGAAAATTTTCTTCTGAACAGGTCACAATTGAAATACCTATAAAACATCGTGGTATTCTCGTTTTTCTTTTTATTTTATTTTCATATTATTATGACGTTTATATTGTATTTTCCCCGACACCAATCAGTTGCAGCCCCCCGTTTTCCCACATAGAAACAAATCGGTTACGACTTACGACGCTAGCATTAGCTTGCATCCATACACCCACACAAATAATAGTATAGAAAATGTAGCAAAGATAATAGAGAAGAAATGAGAATAAAAAGAATAAAAAAGTAATGACATAAATGATTAATCTACTATAATCGGTTTCATGTAATGGAATGGAGAGCGGGGAACAAGTGAGAAATCGAAGAGATTTTCCTCATGACGCCATCAATGTGATATATCACTATTGTTTTGTGAGCAGGACGTGGAAGAAGATTGAGATGAAGTAGGTAGGGACTAGATAGATACTACAGTTCAAGTGGAATTGTACAGCTTAAAAATACGGGTAATATAGTAGAATTTTAGATATTTGAAAATGTACAGTAATTTTTATAGGCCGAAACGAATTAGAATAATTTTGTTTAGAATAGCAATTTTTTTCCACAAATAACAACAAACATACGCTTTGTATAACACAAATATACGCCTTGGATCTTAGGCTGGAATTATCCAACTTTGTAAATTTAATTTTTATTTCGTAAACATAACTTTAATCACTAAAAATTAAAAACGTAGTTATACAATTTTTTATTTCTTATTTCGTAAGCAGAATCTCAAAGAATTGACATTCAAATGAACTTGACGACAAGAATTGAAATATAGATAAATTTTACTAAAAAACTCTGAAAGTAACTAATAAATAATAATAAAATTATAAATAAACGATTCAAATATGCACAAAAATTATCATAAAAAATACTGCCAGAATAGTTTGGTTAAGATTACGTTGTTTCTCTCATCTGATCGAAAATATTGTGGTTAAAGCGTTAGCGCCTTCTTAATTCGTATGTCTTAATGCGCAAAAGTGAAAAGTTGGGAACTTTCAAATTATTACGTAATCAAAATTACGTTTATGTATTAAGAAATAAGAATTAACGAATCGAGTACCACTAGCATTAAAAACAATATATCAATATATTGTTATACAATATAACAAAATATCAAAATTTACGTACTAAAATTACGACTATGTTTATGCAAAGTTATGCAAGTTTACGAAGTTGTATAATTCCACTCTTACACTATTTGGTTTAGGTCGAATTAGCAACTCAGTTTTCAAATAAGATTTAGAAATAATCCTTGCCACACATTTAGTTGCAACTATGGAAAACTATAATAAGGAGTAGAATCAACCTAACAAAAGTCACAATATTTCTTAGTCAGAAAATTTTTAGTCCACCAGAGGGATTCGTGTCTTTTGCGACAATTGCAGGTGTTTGTCAGCTCAGTGACGGGCTATGTTATTGTTGCGTTTTCAAATTATTTTCATATTTTACATTAATTATTATATTTACAATAATCTATAGTATGCTAAAAAAACTGTATAACTATTAAATAATTGTTAATAACAATTTTGAAATAAATTTTACATAATAAATTAACAATTCTTTTTGTAATATATTTTTACCCAATCCTATGGCACGTCACTGATCATAAAATTAATAAAATGGGGAAAAACAAAATTATGCCCGTTTTTAAACTAACAATTGTTGTGTTATATTAAATATTCAATATTACAATCATAGTTTTAATCTGCTGTCATGAAATCTATGATTTTTCTTAAAAATAAGAATATTTTCTCATAAGCGCAATGTGAAAAACTTAGTCTCAGTTGCTCACAGCGCCGCCTAATGGCGCCCGTTTTATTTTCTAGTGTTCATTCCTTCTTATAGTCTTCCATAGTTGCAACCAAACTTGCTGGTAGATATGCCGCATAATAAATTTCCAAATATACATAATTTGACTTTACCTACAGAAATGGGAGATTCACAGTGTCAATGCTGGTCGCTTTTATAGTAGCCTTCGAGGCTAAGCCTTAAAAAGCTTAAATCGTCTAATATAAAATGAATATTCGGACTCGGCCACAATATTGTACATTTCCCGAAATAATAGGTTATTTCTCTATGCAGCCTACACTCTCTGCCTGTTATCTACAACGTCACGTATATCCATACAAAACTATCATAACTTCCTCGGCAACAAATTCAATTTCCACACAAATAATCATAGCGAGATGTGAATATAGGAGTGCCGCTATACCACCGGTTTTTCATTACCTATTGACGAAAAAGGGAATTTTCCCCGAAAACTAGGCCGTCTCTCCTTTTGTCTCTCTATCTCGAATATTTCCACTCACTCGCTCTCTCTCACCTATATTATAAATTTAAATTTCATTTCGGTTTGTTTTCATTCGCTTCGATTATAAAAGAATGAAGGAAATTTGTGGAAATTTCCACATCTAGTCTACTAGAATACGTCAGACGGCTGTTTCTAATAAATTTAAATGGAATAGAAATTTGCCATGTGGAAATTTATCTTCACCTCGAGTTTAGTTTAAAGGCTTAACTTTTATACAGTCGATGTAGTCTAAAAAGGGTGTTAGGCAATATGTAATATGTATTACAATTTTCTAGTAGGTTAAATTATTAGTTATTAAATGTAGAATTGAGATTTATAATTTAGCCTTATTTTACTTGAATTAATACAGTGGAACCCCTATAATTCAAATCTCCATTAGTAAAAATTCCCTGTAAGTTCAGTTTATTTTTAGTCCATAAACATTTATTTCATATGTTTTCAATGTAATTTGTTGACCTTTAGAACTTGAAATCTCCATAACTCGATATAAAACGGAAACGGTTTCCCTTGAATTCCAAGTTACAAGAGATTCCACTGTATACTTACAAATATTGGAAAAATAATACCTAAACTGTTCAATACCTATACTAACTCACAATTTATTGACATTTGAAATTTGCCATGTTTGAAATGTTCAGCTGAATTCTAGTTATAGACAGGTGCTGCCAGGCATTTGGTTTTGTAGTTTTCCAGGACAAAATCTTTCTTAGTTCCACACCAAAATACTCTACTATTACAACTTTCAAAAAGTTTTCCCACCCTTTTTGATTAACACTAACACACAAACATCATTTTCTTCATAACGCATTAAACAACCAAACAGTAATGCTCTGTTTGAATACCAATACTAAAGAATTATTTTTATTTGTCACGTCACGTGCCGCTTTGTCAATAGCCAATAAAACGGTTATTTTAATATTCTATAAATGTGACATTTTTTTCATCTTTTTTGGTAATCAATACGTCATGAAGACATGCAGGTATCTAGATACTGATATACATATGAATACTTTCGCTTTCGTTGACACCTTCGTAGGTATTTATTTACATTTATTTCTATGTAGGTAGACAGATATGTTTGTATATGTGTGTTATCTAAGGGGATGTGAGTTATGTATGTATCATGTGTATACATATGTATATACAAAGATATCAGGAAACTTGACAAGTGGTCTAGTTTTTTTTTCTTTTCTTTTAGTTGCTATTGCTTGCGTTTTTATGTAATTGTAACTAATTGAGCAATGTATTGGACAATTTAATAGAAATTGACTGGGAGAGAATCAATTCGTCTAGGTATATTGTGTCAATCTAATGGTATAGTCACTACAGTCACAGTTCAGACACTTGTGTCACTCAAGTCAACTCTTCGTCAGTACTATGCGCTACAAATTCAACACAAGTTAGTCCATTTATTTACAAGAGACGTAGGTGTACTCAATTAAATCACTATACATATTAAATTAAAGCTGAGACGCAGATTTTAAGTATACATACCAAATACTGCACAGCATTTGGTCGGTATGTGAATAACGTGGGTGTGCTGTGAATAGTCCTGTTAACAATTTCGTCTTGCTTGTTAACGTTTACAAAAGATTTACTGGCCGAATTCACTGTGCCCAACTTCTGAACTGTGTTATATCACTTCTAATCTAATTAATCAACGTGCCACTTAGACAACATGTTGCTGATTACAATCTGCCAAAATATGACTTATTTTATATAGAGATACGTATTCTTTTCCGCTATTATTTAAGTACCTATACAGCTAGTGAATTAAAATAATTATACGAAAAATTAGCGGATCTATTAACGTGTGCAGCAAAAAAAAAAGCGTAAACAATAAATAATGATTGTTGTTATGTCAGTCCAGTAACCTGTAGTAGTAGGTACTTTGTGAAAAAGTTGAATGGAATTATTTAAACAAACAATAACCGGATAGTCGACCTCGATAATTTATTATTATTATCATTCTTTTTCTTTTATTTATCGAAACTACATAATATCTAGTACTTGTAATAAATAATAAGTACTACACCTGATGGTCGTGAAAGTGTGGAGTATTAAGGTACTTGTACTTGTTATGTACACACATAATAGCATCTACAGTGTGTAATAATATGGCTATTACTAAATCAGCATGTCTTGTTTAGAAATGTAGTCGCCCACGTATGTATTTATGTACATAGTACATATAATTGTTCGTATTAAAATTTATGTTAAAAAGAAGGTTGAACTGCTTATAATTTTTTGTACAATTAGTTAATTAATTAATTTTAAAAAACTGTACATCAAAAATTGGTAAAAGAGGAGGAAATGAAATACTTAATTTTTTTACCCACCTAAACTGTTATTAATTTCATTATTATTATTATTATACTTGCGGTTTTTCTCCAATTATTGTACCTATTCTCAATAAGCCGCAGATTTTAGGTCTACATACCAATGTGAAGAAAGCATTTCGTCGGTATGTAAATACCGTTGGTAACGACTGTGGTAGTACGAGATATGTACAATTTTCTTTTATATGCTTTAGTTATTTTCATATATGTCACTTTGGGTCTTTTTTGCTTACTAATTACACCTATACCTGCATGTGTTTAATTTTAGAAAAGTAGAAACTTGTTTTGAATTTAACTTTCAACTTTCATTTTGGAATTTCTTTAAGGCTGCGCCAAAAAGGGTTCAGTTTATTATTATTATTATTTGAGGGTGGAATAATAACAATTACTGTATTGTAATTGTTAGGCCAGTTTGTGTTTTGTGTTTGTCAGGCCAGGTGTGTGTACGCTGAATATTTATACAGTGGCGTAACAACAGGAACTGCAAACAAATCAGAACCATAAAGTTTAACTTACAAATTATAATACAACAAAGCCTCCTACATTATCCTAAACACATAGTGTAACAATGAACACTACTGCTTAATGAAAGCGAGAAAATTTTATGGTATATTATACTAGATCTTAATACCACAACAAAACCGATGCAGTTTATTTTTGGGTGCAAAAATAAAGGAATCGATATTTTTTTCTGTTCTCTTTCCACTGATTTTAATTCTGATTATACATTATATTCTGCCTTAATTTGGTGGTTCGAAATTACCTCAAATCAAAGACAGGAAATATTAGATTCGTATTTTCAACGTCCAATTACTCCGCCCTTTATAATCATTGATTAACAGAGCAAATTAACAGTATGTAAATAAATTGAAAAATAAACAAAAAAACTAATGCTTTCATACCTCAAAATTTTATTAAACTTGATATACTTTGTTATCTTTATTCACTTGTTTTACTATACTAAAACACTAAAACTTTATTGTCATCATATTTAGACGCTCGTTCAAAATCAAAAATCAGGAATAAAAAATTTATTTATATTAGTACTCGTTCATACAAAAAATAATGAATTCAGAAATTAAAAAAATGGTGAAGAAAATTTAATCCGGTTTACATTCTTAATATTTTTATTATTATTTGCCCGCGGACAAACCGTCCATTTTGTACGGCAGAGCTTTTCCGATACGACTGTCAAACTTGTGTTTTGTTGAGCGCTCAACAGCGCACGAGACGACAGTTTTTAAACTCGTTTTACTACCGTTTGAGGCGCCATATACACTCATTTACCTAATTTCAAATTTTCAAATTTCAGTTCAGTCAAATTTCAAAGTTTAAATCACTTTAGTATCAAACTCCTTTAGTTGTTTCATAATTAAATCCCTAATTGTATAATTTTCTTAATTATCACTCAGTACAATTTGTATTTAAATTTAAATAATTCTAATTCCTAAATTGAACCACATTTCCCAGTCCATGTTCCCGCCTACGACCGAGAATTTCAAACAGTTTCAAAAAGGGAAAAATTGGTATAAAACATAATACGAATTACAGAATTTTTTAAATGTAAATTAAAAATTGTATACTATAAATTATACAAAATTCTTCAATAAATTGAAAAATGAAATGTACATTTTTAAATCGTAATGAAGTTACGAATGTTACGATATGTATATATGTAAATATAGTAGCTTTATCGTTTAAATAATGAAAGTGACATCTCTCGTCTAACAAGTAAACATATGAATTACAGATTTGTGTACAGATTGAGAATCACTAGCGACATTATTGGTAAGTTATGTTATCAACATAACTTGATAGATAAGATTATTTATTACAATTACAGAGAACTTTTTTTTTTTTTTTTTTTTTTCGGGAGGGGGAAAATGCCTGAACGCACACCGACGGCCGTGTGCGGTCCATTGATGTTGTGTGGACCGTCGGTAGTGTGGGGCTCGCACCCACTAAAAACCCCCTCGGCTGGAACCACCTTTAAAGGTATTACATCAGCCAATTACAGAGAACTAAAAGGAGAGGAAACGAGAAAAAAAAGTGGATACCCAATAAGTAGCGCTGGAGTCACAGACAATATCTCCATCTGTGGCTGAGTAGACTAGTACAAACTTTAGCATTCCCCTTATGTAAAATTTTATTTCCTAAATTGTAAGTGAAATCAGCGATTTTGCTACAAAAAATTAAAACTATGATTGTGTTATCGGACTATTTAATACAACAAATCAATTTTCATTTAAGCAGTAAGCGTCATTATACGAGCAGTGGCGTGGAAAACTTATTTTTAAATTATTGTTCGACGGGAACCAAGCCGTGTATCCCGCAACAAATAACGTCTGTCTTTATACATTTTAAATGTTAATGTTAAGAGATAATATAAATAATTAAATTAAGTTTAAGACTCTACTTATACAGCTTCGTAAACATAAACTTATTTTTAATTTTATTTCTTAATAAATTTTAGGGATCCTTAAATTTTCAATTTTTAAAAATACGAAATAAGAAAAAGTGATTTATTTGCACGTGCACGTGCAAATGACATTTCTTAAATTGTTTTTACCACACTTACACTGAAGAATAGCGCTAAACTAAAACATATTTTTAGACCGATTGCTGTCGATTAATCGAATCTGTACACACAAAATAAATTCACCAATAGAATATTATAAAAAATGAAAATACAAAAGACACCGAATGTCAGTGTCATGTCCTATTTCTTAAAAGATAAGAATTGAAAAATTGTATAATCGTTATTTTTTTTTCTTATGAGTCTTACGACTACCAATTAAGTTTACGAAACTGAATAACTAGACCCTAATGAAAATTAAAACATAAAAAACAAAACATAAACAAAGTGGACGCCGCCAATAGTAACTGTCAAAACTAATTCTTTTTGTCGCCGGGAACATGAGCATATTGAGGGTGGCGTTTTCAAGCCCAGAAATATTTTGACTTTTATACAGTCGTTTCCCCGCTTTCGTATAGTCCCTCGTAATTATAATAAATATATTATTATATTACATATACTATTTATACACGATGGTAAGTGCTTAATATCCTTGATTAAAAGTATCAAACAACTTATAAGTTATTAGTTATTGTGTCTGATAACTCGGAACTCGAAGTTTCAGAGTTCCGAAAAGATGGTGAGACTGAATCTAAATACCTCAGAAGTAGAACTACTAGAGAGAACTAGGCCATATCCTATATCTATAGACATATCTAGGATGGCCAGATTTTCCTAGGAATCTAGAAGAACTAGGCCATGCAATTTTTTTAACTCATTTATGTATAAAATAAACATTTAGTAACTGCACAATAACGTCTTCCTAAGGTTGTTATAATTCATTATTATATGGCAGTCAGAATTATTTTATTTGTAGTTTCCTGATTTGACTATTCAGTTTTAACTTAGTTCGATCTATTGCTCTTGCTTTCATTTTGGTCTAAAAGTTTTAAATAATATTAGCAGACAATTGATACGTAATACTAGAAAGTTTGCCACATACTACATTACAACAAGTAATGACCGAGCAAATAATAATAATAATAACATAATTTCGGTTTATTTCGAATTGTCTATTCTATGCGAAGTTATCAGATGAATTTTTAGGCGACTTTTAAAGATACTTACATTGCAATATATTGTATAGTTTATACTACGTATTGCTGTGTTATGGATATTATAAAATTCGATAATTTATAAAATACGTTGATTCCTTGGCATTTATTGCTCCATAAAAATTCATACTGGTATGAGGGAAAGAGATCAGTAGACGTTCCAAACTAACGTCTTAATTTTATTTTTGGCTTCATCCAGAGCTTTTTTATGATTTGTGTGTAGATGTCAAGATGATGAGGATCTAAGTATAATTTTATAGCGAATTAAATAAATTTTTCTATTTTCTCTATTGTAATATTAAAATTAATAATATATTTAGTTAATTTGTTAAATATTGTTTTGATAGATATATTTTACCTGGAACTATTATTATTTCCGACGGTTGGCGAGGTTATTATGGATTAAATCAACTTGGTGGTGGAATACATAACCACCAAATTGTAATCCATTAAGACAATCTTGTAAATCCCCAGCGTCCTGACGTCCATACACAAACCATAACAAACCTCTGGATGAGGGCGAAAAAAAAATTAAGTGTGGAACGTCTACTGATCTTTTTCCCTCATACTAACATGAATTTTTATGGAGAAATAAATACCAAGAAACCAACTTATTTTCGAAATTTATAATACGTATCGGTATAACGCAACAATACGTAGTATAAACTACACAATATATTTTAATGTAAGTAAGTGTAAGTATCTTTTAAAAGTTCAAAGTGGCCTAAAAATTCATCTGACAACGTCGCACAAAATAGACAGCACGAAATAACCCGAAGTGATGTAATTTTTTTTTTCTCAGTCATTACTTGTTCATGTTTACCCTTTTTTTATTACCTTTTATATTGTGGGTAACTGTTTCGACACAATCTAGTGGATTATATATGTATGCATATTGGTTATTGGGGTATTGATACGTATCTGTATATCGATACACCGATGTATGCCGATGCGTATCGGCAAAAATCAAAACCGATACGTCCAAATGTATCGATATACCGCCCAGGCCTAATTATAACAACGAAATCAGCGGCCGTGTTCATAGTCGTTATTTAAGGGTACCTTGTCACTTAAGTGGCACAAACTGATAGAAATCGGTTTCATAATCATCAATAAGTGCTTTTTTGAGATCATTTTTCCCTTGAATTTCAAATTTCCCTCAACATTTAAGTGCCCATTTTACTACTCTTAAGTGTATTTTAGTTATATTCAATTTTTGTATTTTATGCTTTCATCAACACTAAAATATTTAATTATATAATTTAAAATGCGAGATTTAGAAGATTTTTTTGAGCATGTACATGAGGTACGGAAAGAAATAGAGTTAAAGAGAATTTACAACATTTTTTTGATTCATTGATTGCAATATATGTGTATTTGTATTGGAAATTGAAGATTTTCTGTAGTATGTAGACGACAAGCAACAGATAATACCAATGCCAAGAATTCCAAAATGTTATATAAGAGACATGGACTATCCATGGATCATAAAGAATGGAAATTTGGATTGTTAAGAAGAAATTACACAAAAGCATTTTTGCAAAGTGTAGAAAAGAAAGTGTGTGACAATTAAGTTTATTAATTGGTAATAAACTCTTTAAATATAGAAAGCGATCGGAGTTTACCAAATCGTTTCCAGTTACTTGTGGCATTGCAGCTATAGCATAAACTGTATTGAACTTTCTCTTGTAATTCGATCGCGTTGAAAAAAGCAAGTATTCTGCGAAGTTTTCTGGTCTCAATACTTGAGATGGCAAAATGCCGAATATACATATCTAAAATAAATAGGTTGGGAAAGAAAGAAGCGTCTCTATATATAAAATTAACTTTACCATCCTTATTTATTTGTTTGTTTGTCCTACGTGTTCGTTTTTCAATTCTACCATTTGGCAGCAAGTAGCACTGCATAGCCTACATCGTCTACCAGCCAACCAGTTACCCTTATTAAATGTGTCATGTTTAAATGTTAAGAAAAAAACAAAACAAATAGGTACTAACAGCAAAACTAACAGGCAGGTAGAACTCATAATCAAACCAAACTTACAGCGGCCTTATAGAGAATTCTGATTTATAACGGGTTGATTTGGGTTCGGTAGCAAGTTTTGCATTATAAAAGATTTAAAATTATAACGGTCGTTTAGTTTGGTCATAAGTTTAGCCTTACGGAGATCTATAATTTAAAGAAAATAAATGTTGGGACGATCTTTTATTTTTATATTACGTTAGAATAATATGGTTAGTTGTAATTAGATACGAAATTATGAATTTAACGGAGTAAAAATTTGCGACGTTGCCAATTTTCTGTTTTTTTAATTTTACGTTAAAACTGTAAAGCTCATTTATGGTTAGTGGTAATCATGGTTTGGTTATAAGTTCTGCTTAATAGAGAAATCCAATTTATAACTCAACCCAGACGAAGCCGGGTACTTTCACTATGCTCCCATTACCTAGGTTACAGAGTATTAGACGAAGATATAGTCCTTCATAGGCGAAACCTTTGGTGTATTATATATGAAGTCAATCTAATTGAAACATTATATTAACGGCCATTTTCGCGGTGCTAATCTGGAATATGTTCAAGTACTCATAGTATTCAGCCCGGGAAGCCACCCCGGACGAAGTCGGGTACTTCCTCTAGTATGTTACAAAATAAATAAAAACTAAGCACATTTATATGTGTAGTTAATGATCTCGATACATAGAAGTTTATCATGTCTGACAAACCTATAATCACACAAGTGCTATTCCCCGAGAAGATTGAGCAATCATATCATGACGATTAAGTTTTTCTAAATTATAATAGTGATCAATATTCATTTCAATTGCCAATCTTTGACAATAACCGATTAGGTCCTCACCATCTCGACGATCGCAGACACGCATGTTGTTTTGCTCATTACATACCAGCATTGATTTACTACCTTCACCATCTACTACTGCCTCCATTAAAAACGCAAAGCCATTGTGTTTCAAACGCAATGGCGTTTGAAACTTTAATTTCTGTGCCATGTCCTGAACCTCGTTATCTAAATTGCTGGAAGTAAAGTTGTCCGGCATTATATCATCACGATATAATGGGATTTTTGGATTCATCCTTCCAAATTGCCACTACTATAGGATTATTATTGTAAAATTGACTTCTGTATATCTGTGGGAAGTTCTCATTTGCTAAGGCTAGGACAGTGTAGATGCGTAGATTAGAAAAAGTAACTTGCTCTGATTGGGGTATAAACATTCCATCTTCAGTTTTATCACATTCTTTTAGCATTGGAATATACGTATAACCATTTACTGCTGGTGGTTTTCAACTGCTTCGATAACCATGCTGGTTTGATAATGTAAGAGCGCTTTACCTTCGATAAATAACTATCGACATTGTAATAATCTTTGAATAAACTGGAATCGGGAAAGCCGACCTCATTGCGTCTCACTCGGAACTCCATCAAACCAAGTGCTACGCGATATTGTTGGTATATTGTGTTATTTAAATGTGTTTGATATTTGGGCCTGCATTGCATAAGAGTATCGGCAGTAGCGAATCCAATTTCTCTTGTTGTTACTGGCAATTCTAAACGATCCGGTCTGTAGATTACACGTTCGTGCTCGAGCAATATTTGATTCAATCTTTGTGTTTGGATCTATTACGTAAATAGTCCCCTTCCTTAGTGACGAATTGTTTGCATGCATAGATAGTACGCCCTATTGGCGTTATTGGTTGGATATACCAATTGCCAAGATACTGGTTGTTGTCCTAAGAGGCAAAAACACCCTTCCGGTTGCTCGGAAATTGGTACACGTTGTAAATTCACATAGTGTTTGATATTTCCTTCAACTTCCAATCTTCTGTAGTAGTCGATAAGCTTCTCATGCCTTTCACGATCATTGGCACGCATGCTGTTTTGCTCATTACATGCCAACATAGATATTTTACCTGCAGATACCATGTCAACTAAATTCCTAAAATAGTAAGGCAGTTTTCTTCTCATAAGGTCTAATTTGACGATCATGTTACAAATGTCACGTTGTAAATCACTGGAAGTGATCCGGAATTATTTCATCAGGATTTAATAATATTGGGTTTGCTGGTCGGCTCATCGAGAATATTGGGAATTCTGGTGCACCCTTCCAAATTGCACCTAGTATAGCATTATTATAGTAAAATTTACTTCTGTATATCTGTGGGGTGTTCTCATTTGCTAAAGCTAAGACAGTGTCCCGTAAATTTTTACAAGTGACTTGCTCAGATTGAGGTATGAACATTCCTTCTTTGGTTTCGTTGCGTCGACCTATTTTCGGAATGTATGTGTGATCAAATAAATACTTGGAGAGCACCAATCGCATTGATGAGCAAACTAATTTGGTATGGTAAAGCTGAAACTCTTTCCGCTATTACAATCAAATTGGCATCGGTACAGCTAAAAACCTGGAAATCGTCTTGTGTCATACAATTCCCTGTAATGTCACGTTGAGCTTTGTGTATTTTACATTGCACTAAATCAAGTGCTAAGCGGTATAGTTCATAAATAGTACCTTTAATAGGTATATCATCGCAGAGTCTAAAAAGTTTTCAAAAGATATCAGCAACACCAATTCTTATTCCACTTGTTGTTATTGGCAAATTTATAGATTTAGCAAAACCGCTCATCAAAATCCTCAATTGCTCGGACACTAAATTCTGGTCATTAGAAACACGTAGTCGCTTCCCTTTATTGTACATTGGTCGATTAAATGAAAAATAGAATGATTAAAATTGGAATTAAATTCAAAAAACAAATGGTACTAGCAAATGCATGGTTAGTAAACTTATAACATGGTTACGTGTACGTAATCAGCCGCCAAAACTGGGGAATCTAATATTCGAAATTATAAGTGACCAGATTGCATTATTTTTCACTGATAATCGTAACCGCAATTTGTAACCAAATTTTTACCGTAAATTAGTAAATTACGAATGGACAGTGTTGCCAATGGCGACTTACTGTTTTACTCACAATTGGGCATATTTTCCCGATTTCTCCCATACATAAGACAAAATCCTCACGTACATGTTTTAAAATAATTGAAATTATTAATTTCAATTATATTATTGTATTATGATTGTACAGTTTCGGTAATGAAGACTTCACTGTTTTGTACTCTATCTTCTATCTATATACATCACAAACAAACTTGTTTGTCTCTGCACTATAAGAAAACATCAAAACAATTCAATATGTACATGTAAACGATGTAGCAGAAATTATTATCGTATAATAATTTACTTACAAAGATTGTATATATATTGTATTCAGTGCGCATACAATAGACTTTTTTCATGAATGTTAAAGTAGCTAAACAAGGATAAATACATACGATTTTAATAAGTGCAAGTAGCTGCAACATATTGTTCGCGCGCAATGGAGAATGCTGTGAATATTTCGTATCTTATAACTCATAGCTGTTGGACAGGAAGAGTATGTACATAGCATAGTTTGATGATATGCATCGTAAATGTCGTACGCAGAGCAGGAAGGCTTTCTGAATTTTGAGTAGTTATTGCGGCTTCCTACAATTCAAACATACGCGTATCGGAATATGAGTATTAATACATTCCTACACAGAATTATAAACTACTGTAAACATTTCACATTAGTTTGATCGATTCGAATTGCAGGTTATGCAAGTATGCACCAATTGTATTTAATCATGATTAAGACCTAATCGTGATCAAATAATACATAATTATATATCATATATATATATAACAATAACAGGTGTTATATTAATATTAGTACTTTGGCAAAGAAAAATTTACCATAAAAATTGTCACTAACTTCACTACTACTACAAGACTAGCGCAACAATCATATGTTACAACCGTTTCTCATAGAAATTCGAATCCTACCAACTCTCTTGCCAATAGGAAATAGATCTATTACAACTAACCATACGCGAATTTCACAATTTGAACGTAAAATAAAAAAATAGAAAATAGGCAACATCGGAAAACTCTTTAAATTCATAATTTCTTATCTTTAATTTATATATTAAAATTTAAATAAAAATTCAAACATCAATCAATATCTAATACACATTCTATCAATACTGCCATACACACTGTGTGTGTGTGTGTGGATCAGAGCGTGAAATGCGTTCGGTTTTCTTCTCTATAACTAACCGAACGTATGAATATGAAGTGATCATCAGACAGACCGATCTGAGCGTTACAAATTCTTGTATTTTATTTATTTATATATGTTTGCAAATAAACATGTAATTATTCTTAAATATTCTTTATTTGTTGTATACATTTAAATAGGTATCGATCAATCCCTACTGCTACCACTCAGATCATCCCTTTGCTTTCTTTTGCATCTCGTTTTCTCTTCTAATTTACGCCACATAGATTTAAACACTTCGGTCCTTGCGCAATCATAATATGTGTAGTTAATAGATTCGATACATATAAGTTTATCACGTCTATTTTCAATTGAATATACCAACTTACGCAATACTGGCTGTTCTCCGAGAAGATTGTAACACCCTTCAATCGTATCATGACGATTAAGTTTTTCTAAATTATAATAGTGAACAATATCCCCTTCAATTCCCAATATTCCAGAATAGCCGATTAGATCTTCACCGTCTCGACGATCGCAGATACGCATGCTGTTTTGTTCATTACATACGAGCATTGATTTACTACCTTCACCCTCTAAGTCTACTGACTCGATTATACACGGAAACAGATAGTCTTGCGAAAGCATAGAATCTCTGTGTCAAGTCAAGAACCTCCTCATCTAGTTTGCGACAAGTAAAGTTATCCGGCATTGTATCATCTGGATTTAATAATACTGGGTTTTCTGGTCCACTCTGCCAAATTGCCCCTGGTATAGGATTATTATTGTAAAATTGACTTCTGTATACCTGTGGGGTGTCCTCATTTGCTAAGGCTACGACAGTGTCTCGTAAATTAGAAAAAGTAACTTGCTCTGATTGAGGTATAAACATTCCATCTTCAGTTGTCTCACATTGTTTTATCGTGGGAATATACGTATAACCATTTACCTTAATAGTTCCAACTGCTTTGATAACCATGCTGGTTTGATAAAGTAAGAGCGCTTTACCTTCGATAAATAGCCTATAGACATCATAATAATCTGTGAATAAACTGGAATCGCGAAAGCCGACGTCATTGCGTCTCACTCGGAACTCCATCAAACCAAGTGCTACGCGATATTGTTGGTATACTGCACGCTTTAATTGTATTAGACACTCGGAACTAAAAACGTGGGAATAGCGTTCGCAAAGTAATTAAAAATCAACAGTAGCGAATCCAATTCCTCTTGTTGTTATCGGTAATTCTAAACAATCCGGTTTGTAGATTACACATTGCTGTTGGAGCAAGTCTTGATTAAACTGTTGTTTTTGAATCACTCGAAATCTACTACGTAAATAGTCCCCTTCCTTAGTGACGAATTGTTTGCATGCACAGATAGTACGCCCTATGTAGGTTGGATATACCAATTGCCAAAATACTGGTTGTTCTACTAAGAGGCAAAAACACCCTTCCGGTTGCTGGGAAATTGGTACACGTTGTAAATTGAAATAGTGCTTGATATTTCCTTCAATTTTCAATCTTATATAGTAATCGATTAAATTCTCATGTTTTTGACGATCGCTGATACGCATGTTATTTTGCTGATTACATGCCAACATAGATATTTTACCTTCAGATTCCATTGCAACTAGGTTCCTAAAATAGTGAGGCAGTTTTCTTCTCATAAGGTCTAATTTGGTGATCATGCTACAAATGTCGCGTTGTAAATCGTTGGAAGTGAAGTTATCCGGCATTATTTCATCAGGATTTAATAATATTGGGTTTTCTGGTCCACTCTGCCTAATTGCCCCTGGTATAGGATTATTATTGTAAAATTGACTTCTGTATATCTGTGGGGTGTTTTCATTTGCTAAGGCTAAGACAGTGTCCCGTAAATTATTATAAGTGACTTGCTCAGATTGAGGTATGAACATTCCTTCTTTGGTTTCGTTGCGTCGACCTATTTTCGGAATGTAGGTGTGATCAAATAAATACTTGGAGAGCACCAATCGCATTGATGAGCAAGCTAATTTGGTATGGTAAAGCTGAAACTCTTTCCGCTATTACAATCAAGTTGGCATCTGTACAGTTAAAAACTTCGAAATCGTCTTCTGCCATAAAATTCATTGTGATGTCACGTTGAGCTTTGTGAATTTTACATTGCAGTAAAGCAAGCGCTATGCGGTATTGTTCATAAATAGTACCTTTTATAGGTATATCATAGCGGAGTCTAAAAAGTTTTGAAAAGATATCAGCAACACCAAAACCTATTCCTCTTGTTGTTATTTGCAACTTTATAGATTTAGGAGACCGTTCTTTGAAATCCTCAAATGACTCGGAAACTAAATTCTGGTCATTAGAAGCACGTCGTCGCTTCGCTTGATTGTACATTTTTAGATTAAATGGAAAATCAAACGATTAAAATTAAAAACTTCATAACATAGATAAAAGAATACTTTAGATGGGCAACTATGTCCAATTTTATGTTGTCGTCGCAAACATGCGATCGGACCCGTAACGTATACAGGCAAATATGATTATTTCAAATTGCTAATTCTTATTTGCACTTAGTATCTTTTCAATTTAGTCGTTCGGCTGAATTAAAAACATTCAGAAATTAAAAAACAAGTAAAATAAATTAAAAAACACATTAAATATAATACATCATGGAATGTATAACCTATGGAGTACTATAAGGAGTGAACACTATCAAAAATAAAACGGGCTTCCACTAGGCGGCGCTCGGACCAACTGAAACTAAGTTTTTAACATTGCTGCTATGATCAAATTTTCTTATGTTTAAGGAAAATCGTAGATTTTATGGCAGCAGATTAAAACTATAATTGTAGAAATGAATATATAATATAATACAACATTATTTATTTAAAAAATGGGCATAATTCTGTTGGTTTTCCCCATTTTATTAATTTTATGATCAGTGACGTGCTATAGGATTGGGTAAAAATATATTGCAATAATAATTGTTAATTTATTATATAAAATTCATTTTGTTATTGTTATTAACAATCATTTAATAGTTATATGCTGTCTTTAGAACACTATGGATTATTTAATTATCAAAATTAATGTAAAATTTGAAAATAATTTGAAAACGAAAAAATATCAAAGCCCGGCACAGATCTAACAATCACCGCTAAATACGCAATTCAACGCAACAAAACAACGTGTACATTTGGAATGTTAATGTTACGAGATAATATAAATAACGAAATTACGTTTAAATTAAAATTAAAGGTATAGAGCACCAATCGCAACTGTCAAAACTAATTCTTTTTGTCCCCGGGAACATTTTGAAAGTGGCGTTTTCAAACCCAGAAATATTTTAACTTTTATACAGTCATTCCCCCTCCGTCTTATATTCCTCCATACGCCTGCCCAAAGATTGTCGAAAATACTTATCGCGTTTAATCTCTCTGTGGCGGTTCTTATGTCATGCTCTTGTAGCATTCTTGCTGACGCCACTAATAGTATGATTTTTGTTCTAAAGCAACTTGTAATATCATGTAGTTTGATTGTCGATGTATAAACTATCGACCGTTTGGATACGGTAACACGGCGCCGGTTATCAACAAATATGGTTAATGGTATTAACGCACGGTTATTAACAAAGTGTATAATAAATCATCAGGGCGTGCTATTCCGAATCTTAAAAAGCGTTCGCTTTGCGCATGACGTAGTTAAAGAGTAAAATCAATTATCAACTGACAAAAAACCGTTATGTACGTATTATAGAGAACTGAAACAAAATATATAATAATTATATAATATATATTATATAGTAATATATAATATTATAGTTCCCCTTAGTACATATCCATATTTGTTCATTAAATTAAATATGTAATGTTAAGTTTCAAATTGTATGCATAGATTAGAAAGTATGTTATAATTCTCATCTAAAAATTATTCTACTTATCTTTTATTGGAGTTTTAATATTTTATTATTGTTATTTTATATGTAAATAGTTCTGTTTCGATTACCCTTTGTAATTTTTTTCGATAGTTATACAATATTATAACTAATCAAAAAAGTATAACAATATACTTTATACAATAAGCCTACATAGTTTATTGAAAAAAACGCGTTGTTGTAAAACAACAAGAGAATTTATGGCATTCTTTAAAAATAATAACAATGACGCGACGTCACAACAAAATGCGGGTCGTATTTCACTTAGAAACGTGCTGTTTTCGACGTGACGTCACACTACTACAGTTTACTGCTTATTAACGTGACGTCAGAGGAGTAGCCAAAGAAATCCGTCTTGACCACATATGGCACTTGTTTTGCCGGCGATTTAAATTTCGCTGCTATATGTTGTTTTGGCTCTGTAATTACTAATAATTTTTTTTGTTATGTAGATTTAAGTATGTATTTACGTTTCACACAATTTTTGGTTGTATACAATATTTACGTTAATTACTATGCACTTTTTTATCGTTTCTGAACGATGAACTCTACTAATTTTTATATGATTTTGATTGTATCTTTTTTATTGATTGATATTTTTGTTCAGTAGTGATATGCATTATAGAATAAGATTTCCACATTCTGTTCTTATCAAACTTGCATCGAAAATTGTTCAAATTTAGTAATTATAAGAATTTTCCAATCACCACTCAGATTAAATTCACGCTTGAGAGAGGGCCCATCATTATACGTTTAATGGTAGTTCAGTGCTCAGTGCGTCCTATTTATTATGTATATGGGAATGGAGCATTCAAGAAGACAGTATACAATTTTACAGTGACTAAGTTAAAGTGTTTCTACACAAGTGTATCTCAAGAATCATATCTCACAACCAATCACTCACGTGTCTCAAGCATAAGCTCCCTCTCTCTCGCGACAGTAAAGTTACTTACGTGTCGACAAGCATAATCCTCTCTCTCTCGTGACAGTAAAGTTACTTACCTGTCCTCAAGTGATAAAATAAATCACTAGCTCACTCCATCGCGACAGTAAAAGAAATCTACTGATCGGGAACAAGATTAGCACTGTAAAGTTTATATTCACGGCAAAAGACTTTCTCTCACTACATAAATCTGAGGTGGTTGTTTTGTATTTACATCAAAGTTATATTATTTCAATACTCTCAACCAGTATTGTAAATAAATGTACATAGTCCAAATTTGTTTTTGTTTGTTGGTGAAGTCCACCTGAGTCAGCACCTATCTATTTCTCTTGTTCTGGCAAGAGCCATCTCTATTAGCCGAGGCTAGAACACGCGTTTACATATTAAATTAGTTTTTTATCAAAAAGGATTTAAAAATTGAGAATAGTTAATAAATAGAAATTTTTAAAATAAAATTTTTATTCAATGCAAATTTCGTATTTACGTAATTAGTAATAATTAATTATGTAGTAGTGATATTTTGTAATAGTTTTAATAATTTTCCTTTTACCTAATTTATTATTAATATTTAAAGAATATTAAATTCTTTAATTCTAAAATACATTCCAGATTTAGAAAATAATATTTTAGCTTTTTCTAGACAAGATATATTCCCGCTTTTAGCAATCAAGTTTTCCATATAATTTTTGGAAATAAATAATAAATTTCCATTTATAGAATAGAAAATATGTTCTAGTTGTTCTATTTTCTCTAAGAAACTAGTGAATGGTTTATGAAAACCTTCTGATAAATGATCTACCATGTCTAGAGTCCATCGTCAGATGGTTCAATATTTATATTGAATATAAAATAGTATATTTCGGCACCCAATTTGAAAAAATATATTTTATAATATTCTAAAAACAGGTATTTTTAATAAAAAAAAAAACAAAATGTCTAAATTTAACTAATTTTTTCTACGACCATGTAAAAATTATTAACTTAAATTATTAACAAAATATAAACATTTCCCTTTTTTGAAAGCAAGAATGAAACATTTAAAAGATTTCAGGATTTCACATTAATCAAACGCTGCCCAGCGCCTTCGTTGATAATCAAAAATATCAAAACCAAAACATATTGTATTAAATGCAAAAAATTAAAATTATTTTAATTAAGCTAAAAAATTATTGAAACACACATTGTAAATACAAAAATATAAAAAATGATTCATAACATATGAGAAATCGTAAATATTTCTTCCATTTTCAAAATTTGAATAAATGTTTAATTGTGTATATAATTTCTGGTTGCCTAACAATTGTTAGCAACTGCAAATACATAATTACACAACATTATAACTGCGTTAGAATTTTTGTAAAAATTTTCTACTTTTTGTAATTATTAAATAAAATAAAATTTGAACTGAAATAATACATGTAAAATACAACAATAAATTTAACGGCATAATTAATATTATCAAGAAATGTACGACACTCAATAGTCAATACAATTGAACTTTTATATCAAGTTGGCAAGGTCTATGAAATGTAATTCTGGCTGTTTTGTATATATTTTTTTAATTAGCTTTAATTTGAATAACGATGATCGTAGAAAAAGTATAATATTATACTCGTTGAAAATCATTTTCTGCAATCGAGCGAAAATACTATTTCGCGTGTAATAATATACTAAGTGGTCAATAAATCTTTAAAGTTATGCATTTTGCATAGGAAAACATGTTTAATGTATATTTATAAAATTAATTTTGTTTGTTGTCAAATCAAACTGTTGTATAGGCAAACTATTAATATTTACAATAGGGGAACTTGTAGACATGGCGGTGGTGGAAGACGTAAAAGTCGTAAGGGTGCGGCCAGATATGGTGGGAACGGTGAGGCGTTGTGCGGAAGGCCTACTAACGGGCAGCGGGATATTTATGGGCATAGTGGAAGAAGGCGGTATGGCCAACGAGAGCAATTATACCTTCGCGTTAGTAGTTGAGGGTAGCTACCTACGAGGAACTAGTCAAGATGGCGTCCAGGCATAATAACGCCGGGCCTGCCTATCGGGTGGCGGACATACCTCACGGCTCCAACAGCCGGCTAAACCAGGTGCGTGTGCTTCAGCTCAACCACAACAAGAGCAGGCTGGCACACGACTTATTGAACAAGGACGCAAATGGCGAAGCTCTCTGAGCGGTACTAAGACAGGAACCCAATCGGGAGGTTGCCAGGCAACTGGCAACAATCTGGTTATTTTTTTGTGTCGACGAACGTCAAGGCAGGTTCCTTGTCTGTTCCTCTGTGTTCCTTCTCTCTTCCATTGCATTGGTTGAAGTACCTGGGCGAATGGGTGGATGAGGGATGCCGCATGATGCGCCATGTCGAAGAAACGTGTGCGAAGGCGCTGGGATACGCAGGGAAAGCAGGGAGATCAATTACCGATTTGACCGCGATCCTGGCGACAAAGAGAATTAATTTTACTATTCGCGCCATATACTTTGTCTATGTTTTAATTTTAATTGGAACTAAATTTCATTATTTATATTATCTCGTGACATTAACATTTAAAATGTACAAAGACAAACGTTGTTTTGTTGCGGGTTGCGAGACTGGCTTCCATTAGACAATAATTTAAGAATAGATTTTATCCATGATAGAAAGCCCATGATTTTCAATCATAGGACAAATACTCTCATGATTTTCTTTAAAATTTAATTATTCCATTCCATATTAAATCTTAATTTATAATTTATTTTATAACAGTAATTTCACCAATTATTTTAAATTTTTGATAACTGTAATTACTGATTATAAACGGCAGAAGTGAGACGTCAGAATCGGTAACAACAAATATGAATACATTTCTGGAATACTAATTACACTTATTATAGAAGTCATGACGAACTACACCACTAACATTTTACTACACTAATAAATATATGACTTTATTCTACTAAATTATAGTAATTATAGAAAGAAAATACAAGCACAAAATCAAAAAAAAAACAGAAAACAAAAAATTATACGTGCAAAACCCAAGGTAACTAGATGAGGAGGTAAGGTCACACAAGGCTCGCTGACTTCTGACCATCTAAATTTTGACGTCATCTGGAATTAGCCTCGTGCAAGGAGCCGACACATGTTCCATTTGCCATCTATATTTATCAGGAGTATATCAGTATAGTTTTATCAGTAGTAGTTTTTAGTGATAGTTATTTAATTATTTAATAGTTATTTTTTTTCTTTACAATGTCCAAAACTTGTGGAATTATTGGTTGTGATACACCAAAAGTGTACCACAAAAATTAATATATGTAATATATCTTATACGAGACTAGAATTATACAGTATTAAGCGTCGCACCCACTGGCAAGTAAAACTTGCTAGAGTAAGTCTCTGAGAGCGCTTGCTATTGTGTACACGTTAGCGCTAGTTGATTTATGAGAGTAACTTCTGCAATTTTTACTCTCGGAGCAACTATTTGCACTTGTTAGTGTACACGTTAGCTCTCAGACTTGCCGACAGTACTTGCCGCGCTCGAAACATGCCTGACATTTTTGCTGCAAGTTGGGTTGGTTATTTTGAGCTATTCATTTTGAAAATGATATAAATGAACTATTTATAGTTGTTAATTAAATTAAATAAAAAAGTAAACTTGGTATAAAGTAGAAAATAATATATTAATAGTATACATCAATAATCTATATTATTCTACATATTAATATAAATTAAATATATATATATATGTCTAGATGCCTTATACCATCAACTGGTGTCGGCTTGAGCTCTTCTCGTTATCCTCCTATTCCTCACTTCCTATGCATCTCTCCCACTCCTTCCTGTTGCAAGCAATTCTTCTTGCGTCATTCAGCCTCATTCCTCTTTCTCTTATTGCTTTTTCAATTCCCTCATCCCATGTAATTTCTGGTCTTCCCCTTTTCGCTCTTCTTCCCTCCCTTGCCTGCCAGACTCTCTTTACTTGCCTCTCTTCACTCATTCTTACCAGATGTCCCCACCATCCCAACTGCCTTCTGTGGATGAACTCCACCACTGGTTCTATCTCCAACTCTTCTCTTATTGCGCTGCTTCTTATTTTATCTCTTTTTGTTACCCCTTTTACTCTTCTCAAGACTTTCATTTCCACAGCTTGTACCCTACTTATGTCTTTTTGCTCCATTTTCCACGTTTCACATCCGAATGTTAAAATCGGTCTTATTATGGTCTTGTATACATTTATTTTTGTTTTCCTTGTGATTTCCTTGTTCTCCACTATTACTCCATTTATTCTATAATATGCATTCATTGCTTTATTCACCCGCTCCGTAATTTCATTTTCCTGTTTACCACCGCTACTGATCTGCATTCCTAGGTACTTACAACAATCGACCTGTTCTATTCTCGTCTCTTCTATCTTAATTTTTAGCTTCTGTTTCTCTCCTATTACCATTACCTTTGTCTTTTCCTTGCACATCTCCATCTCGTATTTTTTAAGCACTTCGTTCCATTTGTTCAATTTTCTCTGCAAACTCTTTTCATTCTCCGCAACTAACATCACATCATCTGCAAATGCTCCAGTCGTTATAACCACCCTTTGCATGTTTTTATATCCAACGACTAGTCCTCTTTCCTCTTTATCACTTTCTCTCATTATCTCATCCATATATATGTTAAATAATGTTGGACTCAGTCCTCCTCCCTGTCTTAGTCCGTCCATTGTTTTAAATGTTTCAGATTCTTTACTATTTACTATTATGCTGTTTACATTCTCCTCATATATCTTCCTTATTAACCTAATCATTTTCTTTTCTATACCCCTCTCTCTCATTATATTCCATAATCTGCTTCTATTTATTTTATCGAATGCCTTCTTTAGATCTAGAAAACCTACATATATATTTTTTTTACTATTCCCTGCCTTTTCCACCATTTGCTTTATAGTAAATATATGGTCCTGTATGCTTCTACCTTTTCTAAATCCACATTGTGGCTCTTCCAGGGTCTGTTCCACTTTATAATTAATATAAATTAAATAAAAATTATAATATGAAATAAAATAAAATTAGAAAGAAAAATAAAAATTTATGATTTGATTAAATATTTTGTCTTATTTAGACTTATTTGGACTTTTAGAAAAAGTTCAGAAAGCTTTTGTTTTTTGGTGATATGAAAAAAGAATTATGTTCGATCCAAAACCTCACTCAAATGTTCCATTTTTAATTTTTTTATTTAATTAGGATAATAATAGCATCTGCAGCAGCAACGGATTTGTATGCAGACATTTGCTGAAAAATAATAATCTTTAAATCATATCTAATTCTGTACAAGTATATTCACGACTCTTTTTTACATTAATAAAGATAATATATTACCGAAAATAATTATTATAATTCATGGATAATTTAATAATAAAAGAAACTTACTTCAAGAATTGAGTAATAAATTAAATTCAATCATAAAACTGACATTATACACTATCGCTATATTTATATAAAAAAACCGAAATAATTTAATGTAACCTCAAAACGCAGCGTAGAGTAGATAGAGTAGTGTACACGTTGAAACCGATGCAGGCGCAAGAAAGACTTGCTAGAGCAAATTTGCAAATAGAACGAAAACAGTGTAAACGGTTTAGCAAGTACTTGCAGCAACAACTATCGCAAGTTAGTTGCCAATGGACACGAAGTATTAGAGCTACCAAATCTATTTATATATTGCAGTAAATACTTATCATATATTTATTAATTTTTTAATTTTTAACTTTTTAAATGGAAATGGAAATACTTTGTTGAAATTTCTAATTATTGCAACGATTTAATAATTCAGGGTGTTCGCGAAAGGTTGTCAGAAAAATTAACCACATACTCCTCGCATCAATACAAATAACTTTTTTTCGAAAAATCAACTTTAGTTATTTCACAATATTGCGCAGCATTTAAAAACGTTTAGAAAACGTTTGATATCCGCTGTACTTTGCAGACAACCGTTATCGAAACAGCCGAGACGCGATGAAAAAAACGTTCAATGACTTGTTCACATAGCAAATGATTGAAGGTCAGGCTTGTTTATTTCTATTTTTTTACTTATGTCATGAAATTAGAATTAAAAAAATTTAATAAGAAAAATTGAACATGTTTATTTAATCATAAGAATACCTTTCAGAAACACTTCAAAATTTTTAAAAAAATTGTAAAAGTTATGTAAAATAGAAAAATTTAAAGGTTTTTATTAAAAAAAAAATGCAAAATCTATTTTGAAGTTATTTCTTTACATTTAATTTTTTAATTCTAATTTCAATTTTCTTCGTCTAATTTCAGTCAGAATGTGGAATCTTTTATTTCATAATACTTTCTATCAAATTGTTTTTAAAGCCAATAAAAACTATTGGACTTTAGTCATGTCTAATTTAAAAAAAAATGTATTTTGTGTAATCTCCATGCTACCAAATTAGATAGCAAGTTATCAATTACACAAACCTGTGTAATTGACATACAATACCTGCCTTGCATACCACTAATTATTGGGTGTAATTACTGCAACAAATTAGTAATGAATTTCAACTTACACAACGTGGTATGGCTTACCACCCCGCTGCCGCCCGCAATTAATCAGCTATCATTACATAAACAGATGTCCACAACACTAGACAATGAATACTATGTCAGACAATACAAATTACATTCAACTTTACACTAAAAGTACAATATCCACATTAATGATTCAGTAAAACATCACTATCAATTCACTAGAAATTTATTAGTTATTCACAGATTGTGTTCAATATTACCATAATTTTCTTCAATCGCATGCTGAGCCCGATTTATAAAAGAATTGTGAACTCTTGGGAATTGTTCTGCAGCTTTTTCACGAATTATTTTTGCAAATTCAAAAATTCGTGCATGAAGTTGATCTTCATTGTCAAAGGGCTCTTTGTACACTAGATATTTCATGTAGTCCCATAAATAAAAATCTAAGGGATTTAAATCAAGAGATCTAGCTGTCCACGCCCTAAGTTCTCCACGACTTATCCACCTATTTGAACATTTTTCATTCAAAAAAGATCTAACATTAGAATAAAAAGGAGGTGGAGCTCCGTGATGCATAAACCACATATCATGACGTAATTGGTATGCGACATCACTCAATAGTTCCCATAAATTGTTCCTCAAAAAATCCTCCTTCCTCCAGTTAAACGGGAAGGTAAAACGAAAGGACCAATCAAATAATTTCCCACAATGCTAGGAAAATCTATAGATAAAATCCATAGATTTTATATTTATTTATATATATATTATTTATATATTTTTCTTATTAAAAATAAGAAAATTTCATTGTGTCATAAGGACAATGTTAAAAACTTAGTCTCAGTTGATCGCAGCGCCCCGTATTTTTTCTAGTGTTCACTCCTTATAGTCCACCATAATTTTTATCCAACGCTATGTTGATGACGACATCACCTCTGCGTTCTATAATAAATATTAAATATAACAGTATAATAACCAATACAAATGTCAAATTTTATCTTGAAAGACGCGGACAAAATGTCAGCGTGTTTCATGAAACACGCGGAACACCGGTAGTTACGCCACTGGTATTAAATAGTTCGCTAACACAATCACATTTAATTTTTTGTATCACAATCTACGATTTCCCTTAAAATTTAGAAAATAATCTTCCCTTAGGACAATGTTAAATTATGTCTATTAGTCTACTCTAGCGCTACCTATTGGGTGTCCACAATTTTTTTGCTCGTTTTCCGTAGTCTATAGGACTGATCAAGGTAAATAAAATATTTTATACACCTTGAGGCCTGATTGCCTGAATCATGATTAAATACTCTTGGCACAGTTGGCAGATTTTTGAAAAACCAAGGGCAAACTTTAGCTTTAAAAAGCGCCCAAATGCGCCTGGTGGTAAAATATTAAAACACAAAAGAAAACAATAGCTTTGTACAAACTAGGCGTCAAACTAGTTGGTGATTGTAAAGAGCATGCGCAATACATAAAAACTGTTCCAACTCTTTCACCAATTGAAATTGAAACTATAAACCACATGTTCCAACTTACTTTTCTTAATACCTAACTAGTTTGTGATAGTTTGTTTTGCTTTGATTTGAGTTGAGCCCAGATATTATTTATTAGTCAGAAACTTGCTCAATAAATGCATTACCGTCCAGTCCATTTAAAAATTATTAACAAGCATTAAGTTTATGAATTTTACTTTCAGTATTTTCATTGGTTTTATTATTGATTATTTACTATTATTTTTGAGTTACAGCTTTATTTTAATTATAAAAATGAGTATTTTTGAAGACAATTTTGACTTTTTGTTTTCTACTGGTAGTAAGGACAGTGATACTGAAACACAATTTGCCGTAAGCGTAAATAAAAAAAACTATTTTGGTAGGTAAATGCAATAGTAGGCATTATTAAAAAATAGACCAATCCAAAGCAACCATTAAAACAAAATAAAAATGGTGTAATGAGTATGACATCTAATTACTAGGTTAGATATTTTCAAACTATTTTTGTAATCATTCCAACCTATCCTATTCAGAGATAAATACGCAATTAGAAGTTTCTGACTACATACATAGTTTCAAACTAATCCACATCTAACCCTAAATGTCAAGTTGGGACACACCTAATTAATATGATACATTAATGGTTTTATATTATGGTATCATTACTATCATTGATAATAATACTGTTATAATTTTAAATTGAAATTTTTTTAGCCCTATCAAATATTCTAAATTCACAGCCGAATATACGCATCGAAGAAATGTGTATAATCGAGACAAATATGTAAATGACTTAAATTAAATTAAAAACCTTTTACACTATCCGATTTTATATTCGATCATATTCGAGCTGCGATTTTTGCATATACACTGTCAGTTTGTTCCTCTAACAAAACCAAACCATTAGAAATTTCTCTTCTCGAATATAAAGTCGGACATTGTAAAAGGCACTTTTACAATGTCCTATTAGTAATAATTTACTAAAATTAAAACAAATTATTATAATGGTATTATTATTAACAATACTATTAGTAGATAACAAATAACATATATTAATAATATGTATAAATAATAATTTAATAATTAAAATATTTATATTTAATGTTTACTAAATTCTTATGATAAATGCATTATAATTAAGTTAGTATATAACATATTATGGTTTTTTATAAATCAAATTGTAATCACTTGAATTATTAAGGGAATTTCTAAATTAAAAAAGAAAACGTTTTATTTTTTAAATTGAATTAGATTTACAAATTTAATTTTAAATTGAATATTGCATAAACAGTATTTATCTAGGAGCTGTTTGCAAAGATGGTTCTACATCTGTGACATCTGCAATATCATTCATATTATTAATAGGTGATCTAATGTCATTATCAACCTCCACCACAAGAATATTTTTTCTTTGACTAAGTAAATCGCAAAAATATTTTAATTGACCATATTGTTCATAAAAATCTTTGGTACCGTATGTAGATAATACACCTGCAATTTCTTTGCCAATTGCAATTGTTTTTTTATATTTTTCATTATTTGTTAGCACATTTATTTCATTTTTTTTCAATTTCTTCATTTCAATTCCAGACACATTGAAACTAGATGATGAACTTTCAGTATGGTTTGAACTTAAGCTGCGCTTACAATTGGTTAGGTCTCTCAAAGTAATAAGTTTCCCGTATGTGGTTTTTACATATGCCTTAACAAGTTTCTTATCATATTTCAGTTGTAATAAATGTTTTACGACTTTTTGCTCTTCTATATTTAATTTGCGTTGCTTTGGCAACGATAAATAGAAGTCCTTAGAAATTTCATGATTGTGTGTTTCATTTAAGCTACTTATTTCCAAAGCATTACCATCTTTTGTTAACTTTATATTTATATTCATTGGACAATTTCCTCTTAAAGTTCTAAACAATTATTTACGTAAATATAATAGAAATATAATACTACAGAATTATACTTGCCTTGATTGCCTTTTATTATTGCCTTGGTAAGTGTATTTTCTACCATGAACACATCTGTATCTAATGTTGTAATAAATTAAGTTTTTATTTGCATTAAGTGCCCTAGGACATCTTGTTTCTAGAGATTTTCCTACAAGTTTTTTGCATTCAGCCTTGTTAAGTTGTACATAATGTTCTTCCTCATATTTCTTAATGAATGCGTATAAATCAGTTAAACTCGAAAATATTTTCTTTTCTTCCATTTCACAGTAATATAATTAACTATTGAGCGCTCTATCTTAATTCTGTCGAGCCTAGATATGTAAAATTTGAATTGAATTATAGACAATTTTTTTTAAATTGAATATGAACTATGAAGTAATATGAACGAATATAAAATTTAAGAATATTTTATTACATTACTTTACAAGCAACATTGAATTTATTGAGGTTATGACCATGGGCTGCAACTTTACTTGCAGTAACAGTTCTAGTAGTTAATGGTCCACTGACTAGATGGCTGTACTCGTTGTGGTCACCAGTATTAATGACTTGTGTTTCTATTTTCTATTCTAATATTTTCTATCATTTTTTTTATTGATTTTGATAGTTTCATTTTTTATATTTATTAGAATCGAATTTACATTTATATTGGGTTTGTTACACGATTTGTAATTTTACCTACGCAATAAATTCATTTGGTGCTAAAATTGAAGAATTCTTAAATTTTAATTAGAAGCCATTTAATTTTAATTATTAGTTATTACTGTTAAGTTTGATGATATTGATGATACTTTTTAGTTTTTAATCTTTTGAATTTGCAGGACCTCTAACTACAAAATGACAAAATACGGTATGTTTGAATGTAAGTTAACTTGGATATGGTTATAATTCATTTATTACACTAATGTGTTTTTTAATTTTCTTTTAATTTCTGAACGTTTCCAATTCAGTCGATTCAAAAAAACAAAATATTGAAATTTAAAATAATCCTATCCGCGCTTATACACTATTCGTTGGTAGTCCGATCGCATGTCTGTGACAACATAAAATTTGACATAATTGCTTCTCTGTAGTATTGTGTTAACATCCAACATAATTAAGGGCGAGCACATATTCATCTTAAATCTCAAAATGAATATCGCGCAGGTGCTATCTCAATTTGTAGGCCTCACCGTCTGCAGCTCTTATTTCCCTCCCCTAAAAATTGAGATGGCGCTTGCGTGTCTTCGTTTTGAGATTGAAAATTTAAGATGAATGTGTTTTCGCCGTAAGTTTACCCAAATATGGATGAGCGATGATAATCGATGTTCGATGAGTATCAATTATTGAAATTATTGAATATTCACTTGCAAAAATCGATATTTTAGATCGATACCAAAAAAATCGGAATATCGATATTTTTTAAAACATCGATTATGCTCATATGTTTGTATATTTCTGTGGTATATAAGTCAAATTAAGTTTGAATGAATATGAAAAGAAAATTAAACGTTAAAATAAAATATAAAAAACAAGACATAAACAAACTATGCGCCACCAATGGTAACTGTCAAAATTAATTCTTTTTGTCGCTGGGAACATGTTAATGGCAGCGTTTTCAAGCCCAGAAATATTTTGACTTATATAACTGTTTTCCCTCCTCCTTCCATAACTATAATATATATACGATTGTGAACATAAGTAGTTTGCTTTTCTATCTATCAATTGTATAACACTATAATAACATAACGTAAAGTAACAGGATTCTGCAATTAATGAAAGAATTAAGGAGAGAACAGCTGTTTGACGGCTGTCATTTAAATATCATGCACAAAGCAAGCATCATCTCGTTTCATTTCATTCTATAACAAAAAAGAAAAAATGAGTGAACATGATGAAAAATCTTCAAGCCATAATGAAAGGGAGACAGAAATAATCTATTTAGAGTTAGAACATGACAATTTGGAATCAGAAAGTGAAAATATTATTCTAGAGGTGACTGATAAAGCATTTTCCGAGGAAAGTAATAATGGAGGTGGTGTTGGAAATGGAAATAGTGACGGTTTAACAATACATCAAATAATGGAATGTGAAGATAGAAAACAAAAAATGTTGCGTGTTACAAGTACTACCGAACTATGTGAAGCTAGTTTAGATTCGGAAGGTTCATTAGATGTAAGTGCAAAACATGTATTCATATTCAATTTCTATGGATATTTATCAACATAGTACAAGTATCCTGTAAACTTTGATTTTTCAGAAACCAGATAATATTGGTGTTAAAAAAATTGATCAATCTGTTCAACAAGATGGTGACATTGGTCCAATGCTGGATGATATACCAAATGAACTACTAATATACACTTGTCAACCAATTGATGATAATCCAATAAATCATTATCCTTGCAAAGTATGTGGAATTGTTGTTGGATGTGTTTTTTGCTTGAAATCCCATTATGAAAGTTTACATTTAAATTTGGGATTGATTCAATACAAATGCGATCATACTACGTATTTGAAAAATTATACGGAAATTTGTCACAAATGTAATTTGGTGTGTGAAAGTAAACAGGAAATGCTCGATCACAGGAAAGTGCATTTTGTAACTTGTGACATATGTGAAATGACCTTTGACAGCGCATTACATTTATCGAATCATTGCCGTACAGCACATGATAAATTTGAGGTAAAAAAATTAGTTAAATGTTGTGTTATTCCGAAGTCAAATGTAAATGATTGAAGGTCGTCTTTTTTGTATAAGCGACTAATGATTAACATAATAGCAAACTTCCACATCCAGGAATGCTTTTCCTACGGCGCAAAGGGTATGCTTACTCTAACAATCATTTAAATTTACTCCCTCCACTCAGTGGATTTCTAGATCGTAATTTAACATCATTCAGTTAATTTGTTTTTTTTTTTTTAGGTAATAATAAGTTGCGATTTGTGTGATCAGTGGTTCAAACATTTGACACTCCTATCAAATCATTATGAATCATATCATGAAATGATATTATGTATAGTATGTTTTAAGCGTTTTTCGAATCATTCGGAATTGGAACACCATCACAATTCACATTCGATTGTACTAAGAAATAATGAAAAGATTTTGCCATACGCTTGTTCGAAATGTAACGAAGCATTTGCCGAAATCTTTGAATTATCATCGCATTTAACAAGGGCTCATAGCAACTATCAACGTAAATATAGGGTTAGACCAGGATATGTAAAGTTGCAGCAAGTAGAATCCATATGTGATACAGGTTGTGAAAAGGCGCAGGAACAATATTTGGCTGAGTTTCGGAAAAAGAAAAGAGCACGAAAAGCAAAACAGTAGAATATTTCACTTTAAACAATATAATAAAATTAGCCGTAGGTGATTTTTAGATTTTCACTATTTCTTAATGGAATAATACGTTTATGTATGTATAAAGGCAAAGCAGCATAATGATACTTTCATTTTTATATATTATGTGTTTAAGTTTTTTATTTTAGTAGTCAATGGAAATTGTAGTATAGTGGCTAGTAAAGTAAATAGTTATGCCTATATAAAATATGAATATATTATCTGTTTAAATAGGAGGGTCTTACATAAAATAAAACATATTTTTAAGCACAACAGCTTAATATGTTCTTAACTCTAATTATTGTACCATAGTTAACATATTTGGGTGTTATTATATTATTCAGGCATATCTCCTCCAGGAACCAACTGAAAAAGATGACAAATTGAACTAGGTTAATTATTGGATCGAAATAATTTATATCATACCATTGTAATATTATTTCCATTTAACAAAATTTGGTCAAGTTTTGTGATTCGTTTACCCTCCGATGTTTTTTCATATTCTGTAACGTCTTCCAATAGCATATTTACAAAATCATCAAAACCCAGCAAAGTACCGACAATTTCCTTATCGTTTTTCATGATTATATGGATCCTTGAACCTATACATTTGTCTACCAATTCTAAAAGCCATGTAATTATTGATAATTAATATGTACCCTAAATTTTTCACATTAAATACATGATCTATGTTGTTTAAAAATTGATTGCTGTTGAAAATGAAAGCATTTATTCTAAATTGTTTAGTTTCATTCGAATGTAATTTTTATAAACACAATTTCTTTTATAATGACTAACCTAGTGGTAGTAAAGAAGATGTAGGTGCTATACTCATTTTGTTTAAATCTAATATTAGTCTTCGAGTATTTATGTTAGATTAGTTTAGATGTTTAACTACTTTGAAAAATTATTATTGATTAAAACAACCCAACTTATGAATGTAAACAATATTTTTGTCAGTGTGTATAAAGTTAGGTTAACCATTATATATAGGAAAAGAAGAACAAAGTAGTACAGATATGCAGCTGCTTGTAATACACTAAAAATGTATTAAATTGATATAGGCAACTTATTATACCGAATTTCGGGTTTATTTTGTTTTCTATTTTTTTTAAATATCTACATTAAGTAATCATATTCGTTCTAACCGTTGTGACTTTTTTTTATATAAACGATAAATTGTACATATGTTCTTTACAAATATATTTTGGATAAAATACTATTAGAAATTAATTCAATTTATTTAATACTTCCTAAATTCTAAATAAATTTTGTAGAGCCTAACATCTACCTACCTTTAGAAGTACCAATTGCGTATTGTATACTTAGTATTTAGACCATATTTAGGCTCTACAGGAATCTAGGGACTTCAGGTGATTTTTTAAATCAAATTGAAAATATGCGTATTTAATTGGTCGTAAATATTTATTTAATTAGTATACATATAATAATTATTATAGAATTTATTAGTTTTACATAAAAGAAATTAATAATTGATTAATTTTAAGTAATAAAGTATTTGTAATATACTATAGTTTCTATGCATTATTAAAATCACAGTTAGAGAATTCTATCTATAAGATTTTAATATACTGAATAATTAATCTGAAATGACTAATATAACACAGCAAAGGTGATAAAAGTCTAAACAGATCCTCGCCGCTATCCTATGAATGATAGATTATCTTAATAAACTGTAGAATTCTGAAAACCATTAGTTAAATATGCTTCCTCAATTGAATTTCTAATTTAGAATTTGGATTTTAGATATTTTCCAATTTATATTTTTATGCAGATGGAATAATGAATAGAAATAATAAAGTATAGTAGACATTTTTATATGTTACAGTATTTAATTGGTACTATTCCAACAAATTAAACTTATTAAGCGTAGGAGTAAGTTCTTAAACACATAAGAAACTCAATTAACTTTTAAGTACAATATAACGTTCTCATTTACGTTTTCTTATAACTAACACATAATGCAAATGATACGTTGGTTTAAAAGAAGAAAATAAGATATATGTAGATATTAGGCCTGCTGCTCCTCCACATGAAACATTTTTCATAAATATTTAAGATTTCTAACAACGTACATATTATTATTCTTTTTTAAAGGCAAAATAGAATATACATATACTGTACAGAAACAAGATATTCTTTCAAGTGTGTTTATTAAAAATCTAGAGTCCTATTTTTAAAAAGAAAAATAAAATAGAGAATATTTCTAATACTGCTAAAGTAACAGACTTGCTCCGAGAGATAATGCATTTGAAAGAAAATAATGTGCGCGAAGTCATTGCACACGAAAATTTCATATTTCAAACGTCTAGTATACATCTGGAATTATCTCTACGAGCAGGTTTACCTAGGTTAAAATCGTTATACTGTTTAATTATATACCTACATTTTCTTAACAACACTGTGTACCCACTAGGACAGTCTTTAGAACCATAGTAAACAAACAAACTTTATGTCTTGTTTGGAGAAAAATTTAGTTTTCATAAAACCGGGGTTGATTCCACTTCAGTTGGCAAAATAGTCAAAACCTATCTTAAACCTGGCATTTCAGTTCTAAATGTGCACCTATTGTTGCCAACTTGCATATGATAGAATCTAAATTTTTGATTTTTTATTTTAGAAATTTTAAAAATCCTAATTAGACTTAAAATACTTATGTAACTGATTCGAGGCCCGAATTGAGGCACTGCTTGTAGTATTTTTATGATTACTAAATTAAAAAGGTATTGGTATAATGCAATAATTCTTCGTTTGAAATTATTTAATGCTAAACTATTCTGTAACATTATTAAGTATACTATTAATTACAATACTATTTTTTTTTTCCGAAACTTACCATCCTAAAACCTAATAATTATGTAAAAGAAAGTACACACGTTTCTATACGTACGTACTACTGCAATACTGTTAAAATAATACCTAGTCAAAGAAATGAAACATGAGAAAACAGAAAAAAAGATTAAAGAACATAAAAATACAAGTGAATAAAAATACTGAAAGATATAACAAAAATAGATCTTAAATAATATTATGATGGACTTTTCTTGTTTCTTTTTATGTATGTATATGTCTGTCTGTTTGTTTAACCAGGAAGCGGAGCTTCCGCATAGAAATCTGGTTCATCGTCGTCCACATCAATTTGATCCCCATCCAACTGAAATGTATAAAAAAAGATTTATTTATTTTTTTCTTTTAGAAATTAAAGAAATACATTGGAACATTCTATATATTAACAATTGGATTCATCGTTGACGAACAAATGAAATGAAAGTAGTACCTCTACTCTAGTTTATTTTAATAAAATGAGGATGACTATAAAAAATTAATAAAGAAAAAAAGAACGGAAATTACATATTATTATTAACGATATAATATTATTAATATCAATATGGAGTTGTAAAATGGATTCTAACATGCTTTAATGTTTTTATAAAACCGTTTTAATACGTTCAAGTCCTGCATATTAATTATAATTACGTTTAACTAGAAATTATATGCATGCAGGTACTTATACCTATATATATGTATGAAGGCTTAACAACAGTGGCGTAAAATAACAGTTTCTCATAAAATTGGGTTTGGAACAGTAGGGATAATTCATATTGGACATATTTCCATTATACTAACAACCAACTAGATTAATGGGTAGATAAATTATTTTGTTATTTCTAGATTTCATGTAATTACATCACATGTACACATAAATATTGTCAGGGTTAATTTCCTAAGGACAAAAAGCAACAGTAGCGTGCCAATTATTATATTCTAGACATAAAAGAGTATACCATAAAACTATAAAGCCGTAAAAGGTCGTAGGTTTTTTTTTTCTTTAAATGACCTGCCAAGCTTATCCTATATTTAAGCTTATTATGAATAGGTCTGATTATGGTATGTGATTATGATATATCGATATATTCGATATATTTTTTCCTAATTACATAGGTACAATGATTTAATATATTATTATAAGGATTCTCTGCCCTATAAATAAAGAAAAAGTAAAATACTTACCGCTCGTAATTCCCTTTGGGAAAATATACATTTTAACTGATTGCGAACTGGTACCATTAAAATCAGGAAAAATGGAAAAGCCAATGAGGCTTTTGTCGATTTAACAATCCATAGTATTATTAAACAAGATACTTGGACACAGGTGAATAAGTGCATTTTTGCAGTACGAACCTGAAATTTAACGAATTTATTCATATAATTAGTTCCAATTGCATTATCATATTTATTTATCTTTTGGGAAGAAAAAATGAATGATCGATTGTTTAAAGTGAACTAATGGGGTCATATTATGTTGAATTATTACGGTATTCTTCATAAATCATAATTTTATTGCAAATTTGAAACGAATGAATGATTAAAATCATTTTTTTTCTTTAATTGCCGTGACTAATTAGGAGACATTTTTTTGCGAATTATTAAAATTAATTGATATCTTAATATGATGCTCAATAATTATAAAAAATATACTCCATAAAATCTAATTAATTAATAAGCTAATAAAAAGTTTTTCTTTCCGAAACAGCAAAAATCATACAGCTATATAAGTCATAAAAATATATAATTAGGACACGCGACAAAACAGTATTAAGGGAAATTTTACTAAAATTATCACACATAAGATTGCATAATAAAATTAATTAATTAGATAACACAGTGCTTCAGTCTTAATTAATTCCGGTGAAAAATAAATTACTCATAATGTCGCCCGTTTGGGACATCATCATATCATGGTTTGGATATGTACGATATTCCTTAAAAATCATAAAATCCATATAATTTTTAAAATGGCAACATAGCATTTTAGAATATCGATCGATTATTTTTAATGCTATCCATCTCTTTTTAGCATATGTGTTTCGTACACACGGAAACAGTACATACAGAGTAGAATTAAATTGATTTTCACACACAATATTGTTAAACCGCATTAAATTAATAATTAATAATTCCCAATACGAACTAGACATCGGACAAGTCAATTTCAACTAGTAAATCAATTTTTATTCAGTATAAGCCATCATTTTATAATTACATATGAATTATTTATTGCAAAGTATAATATCGAAGCCGCCTCTGCACGAAAAATCAGGGACAAAATTGATCGGAACGACATCTGCTCGGATTTTTCTTTGAACTATTGGTTCGTTCGTCGTTCGTCGTCTGAACAAAAAACGAGCAAATGTACGAGTTTTATACGAGTAGGTGATTCATGCATTATTTTCATTTTTATTTTAAATCGATTTACATTTTTAAATTAACATAAACATATTTGAAAATGTATTAATTGTGATTTAATAAGGTGAAATCGATCAAGTAAAGTGTGAAATTAATGTAATTTCTCTGAAATTGTAACGATTTTATACCGGGCGTGGTCAAAATTTCAAAAAGATAAACACACACATTGGCGGATTAAGTCATTGAGATTTTGTTGTTTGTGAATGTGTTTGTGTTTTTGTCTATATTCATTCGAGAAGTGAAGCCGGTTCTAGATAGATAATAATATGTTAATAGCTAGTGTTTCTATTTAGTAGATATTTCGTTTAATAAAACAGACAAAGTACAATTAGAAAAAAAAAAGAAAATGAGTGCCAATAATACAGTAAACGCAACGGTTCCCACCACTCAGGTTACGGCGACCATCAAAAGCCGTCCAAACATCATACCGAGTAGTTATATGTACACATCGAGTAGTGCGTTATTGAATCGTAATAACGAAAACAAACCGACTCCACCGCCTACATTGCCAAAATACACGAGCAGTTTTAATGCTGGCAGCGGATTAAATCGTGAAAGAGATAAAGACTCTATTGGTGGCTCATACAGATTATCTAGTTTGGATAGATTGGCTATGCGACAAAAATTCCTCGAACATAGTCCTACAAATGGGGCACCATCAGTTGGCGGCAGTACTACAGTCACTAATCCACCATCGCAAACAAATGGTGATGGTGGTAATTTACCAATGTCCCAATCAAAAAGGGAAATGTTCTTCTCAAATGCAACTAGTAGGATTCATTTGTTTTTGCAAAAAAAAAAACACATTTATTGTAAGTAATTATTTGATTTTGATTTCAGCCAGTCCATCTGACCAAATTAATAAAGATTCAAATCGCCTGAATAAGACACCAAGTGTAGAGAAACCAGCTGTGCCAGAAAGAAGGGAGACTTTAATCGAATCGTACCAAAAGGACAGCACAGCAGGAGCAACAACAACGACGACGACGACAATACCGGCAACAACACAAGATGATTCTAGTAAGGAATCAAGTCCGGAAATTGTAAAAGAACGACCTCGAATAAAAGAATTAGATGGTTATGTGGGTTTTGCCGATTTGCCAAATCAAGTCTATCGAAAAGCAGTGAAAAAAGGTTTCGAATTCACTTTAATGGTGGTTGGTGAAAGTGGTTTGGGTAAAAGCACATTAATAAATTCGATGTTTTTAACGGAAATTTATAATTCCGGTGATTATCCTGGTCCAACACAACGTTTGAAAAAAACGGTAGCAGTGGAAACAACGCGAGTCTTATTAAAAGAGAAAGGTGTTAATTTATTATTGACAATGGTAGATACACCTGGATTTGGAGATGCTGTAGATAACAGCAATTGCTGGGCACCAATAATCGATTATATTGAAAGTAAATACGAGGATCATTTAAATTCGGAAGCGAGAGTAACAAGAAAACTGACACCAGACCAAAGAGTGCATTGCTGTTTGTATTTCATTCAGCCCTCTGGACATGGTTTGAAATCGTTGGATATTGAATTTATGAAAAGATTATGTGATCGTGTCAATATCATTCCGATTATTGCAAAAGCCGATACGTTAACATCGGAGGAATGTGCTTTGTTTAAAAAACAAATAATGAACGAAATTGCACAACATAAAATCAAAATCTACGAATTTCCGGACACGTCCGAAAAGGACGAGGAACATAAATTGAATAAATCGTTAAAGCAACGTGTACCATTTGCCGTTGTTGGATCAAATGTTGTAATTGAAGCTGAAGGTAAAAAGATTCGTGGACGGAAGTATCCGTGGGGTATTGCCGAAGTAGAAAACTTGGAACATTCTGATTTCATTGCATTGAGAAATATGGTGATTCGTACGAATTTACAAGACTTGAAAGACGTCACCAATAATGTTCATTATGAAAATTATCGATGCAAAAAATTAGCTGGATTAAGTACCGATGGCAAACAATCAAGAATTTCCAATAAGAATCCACTGGCGCAAATGGACGAAGAGAAACGTGAACACGATGCTAAAATGAAGAAAATGGAAATGGACATGGAAGAGGTAAGAATAAATAGGTTAACATGTAATTTGATGCGAATTGATTTTTCTACACCTCCCTTCTCCCTCTCGCTCTTTTTCTGTAGGTCTTTGAAACAAAAGTAAAAGAGAAAAAACAGAAATTAAAGGACAGCGAAGCAGAATTAACGAGACGTCACGAAGCAATGAAACGGCAACTGGAACAACAAGCAAAGGAATTAGAAGAGAAACGACGTCAATTCGAAATAGAAAAAGAAACGTGGGAAAAAGAGAATCAAGTTACCATTGAAGATTTGCGACGTCGAAGTTTAGAAGGATCACGGGAAACCGTTGATGGTAAAAAGGAGAAAAAGAAAAAAGGATTGTTTTAGAAACCGATTTGATCTTCTTAACTGCAAAAAAAAAACAAGGAAAGTATAATTATGACGAAAATATGTATTTTATTACTATAATACCATTACTGTTTAGTTTTTAATTTTATTTTGTTGTAATTTTTTCTTGTCCAGATTTTGGATGGGAGTTACAGTAATGCCTAAGTCTGGCGATGATCGCATCATAATAGATTATACAATAGAATTGCTTTATAATGTTGATTCTGTCACTGTTTTCTTTTGTAATCATCGCCAAGGCTGTTTTCAGTACCAAAACAAAATAAATACAAAAAAAGAAAACGATTTAAATATGCAGTGTGCAGCATTGTAAAATTGAATTACTTTACATATATACATATAGTGCTTGCTTTAGGCAATAAAACAAAACAAATCAATTTGTATTTTGTTTCTATTCTACTGCCAAGTTTATTAAATAAATCGAAAAAAAAAAAAAGACAAGCGGCTTGCAATAATTATAGTACCGTAGTACGAAAATTGTATTCAAAATAAAATGAAACAGAAAAAAACAACATAGAGTTATCTTAAATAGAATACTTAATAATTATTAATTACATAGAGATTATTGACACGGAACACTCCAAATAAATTTCTCCTCCCTATTGACCCTTATCGAATTGAATGAAATAAAAACATGAATTGCATTTAAGGTGCCATTTTATTCCTTTGAAAATTATATATTTATAATAATAATAATCTGTATTTTTTAGTTTAGTTTTACTTCTTTTTTAGTTTTTCATTTTGATTTAAGTTAAGCCTAAGGTACATTTCTATGTTTGTATAGATTTAAAAATCAGATTTTAAATATATTTATTCTTAATTTCTGTAAATGTGTATTGTTTTAATTATTAATTAAGAGATACGAATAGAGGGGCATCAATTCGGGTTGTGTGGTTCGGCTAGAACAAGTTCTACTGTATTCTTATTACTTGATTAATATTGCATACTAATACATATTTGGTTTTGGGTGATGAATTTAAAGTGTTTCATTTTAATTGTATTGCAGTTGGTACCAATCAAAAAGAAATTGCAAAATGTTTTTCCCAAGTTATGCTGAAAACATTGAAGCTTTTTTATCTTTAGCATAGCAATAACTTTTATACTTTATTAATTAATCGTTTCGTAATTATTTCATTTTTTCCTGCGTAAAACCACTGGTAATGAAAGCAAACAAAGAAAAATCCGCAACAACAGTTGATAATAGGTTTGTTAAACATTTTTTAATTGTTTCCTTCCTTTATCATCGTCAGTTTTTTTCTATTTGTTTTCCTCCATTCCTTTGTGGATTACTTTAATTGAGAATAATTATAAAAGGTAATAAGGAAGACCATCATATGATATGTAGCGCATATGAAAAATGTTCACGTCCACTGACTGATCAATTTTTTCAAACTAATTAGAACAAAGCAAATATTCATCCGGATTTGTGGCAATGTCCCGTAAAATAATGGTAACGATTTTAGTTATAATATTTATAATGTACGTTGCAGCCTAACCATATTTAGTAGAATAATATTTCGAATGTATACAGGATGTTCGCCTTTAATATTATAAAAGAATACTAGTTAAAACCTTAGTAAAAGAAAACCAAGTATAGTTACGCACAGGACATGCGCTTTAAAAATACCGCAATGACGTCAGGTTAGGCGCGACTTTCTAATTAAATATTTATTTTATCCAGACAATATATTTAATTTATGCATATCTATTTATCAAAATAATAAGCTACCCCCACTAGACAGTAAAAACATCAAAACACAAAGTAAAAAACAACATAAAATCAAAGTCACAAATGAGGAACAAAAAAATAGGTTAAGAACAAATTCTTCTTATATTACGTTCAATGTGTGGTTAAATTAAGCCCAACAAAACATGAGTCTGATGTCATCGAGGTTGCCCACATGTTTTCCATTTTAGCAAGCGAAGTAACTATACTTGTTTTCTTTTACGAAATATTAAGAGTGAAAACGAGAAGTGAAGTTCTCCTTTGACACATAGTTTAGTTAGAACATCTTGTATTTTTGTATACCCCTCACAATCAATTCAACTGAAAAATGTGATGATAACTTTATTCATTGTCAGTTTATTAAACCAAATATATACAAAATTGCATTACGATATGAATGATGACAAACATATTTAAATTTTTATATAATTTACCACCTACATTTCAATGTATTGTGTGGTTGTGATGGATCATGGCGGATTGTGTAAATCAAAAGGATCGTATGGTATACGAAACTGTAAACATTTCTGTAAACTTAGGTCATTATAAAATATATTTGTATTGTTTGTTGTAACTGTAATTGAAAAATGTATGTCACACATTAATCCAGTCACTCGATTTGTCAATACAAATCGGGTGACTCTTATTATCCTTGTACCGACCTATTTGCTTTTTTTCGCTCTCCACCACCGACGTGATTTTGTGATTTCATATTGAAATTTTCAAATATGCAATTGCAAAATTAGAAAAAAAAATCAAACAATCGTTAGTGATGTAAACTTTATGTATTTACATGAGAAAGTTATTGCATTCCGTTTCCTTTTCTTTCAATCAAAATGGATTCCTTTGTTAATTCATTTACTTAAATAACTATATACATACAGGGTGTTCCTTAATGATATGCTAATATCGAACGGGGTGATTCTTGGGATTAATCTAAGAAAAAAAAATTTGGACATATCTCCTAAATGGTTATATCGATTTACTTCAAATTTGATACTAGTAAATAAATTAAGAGTGTGCATATTTTCATCGTAAAAAAAATTAAAAATTCGTTCCAGTGACCTACCTAGAGATATTAATCTAGACATGTGTGTTGAAATAAAGGGTACGCTACTGTTTTTTTTTAAATTGATTCAATGTTATGAATGACCAAAGCAAACTAAAGGAAACATGTCTCTTTCACTTTTTTTTTTTGATACACCGTACGTACGGTTTTTAAGCAAAACATTAAAGTCTTAAATAACTCGCAAGAAGTTTTTAATGGTGTACTTATATTGACAGAAATTTCATGAAATTGAAAAAAATTATGTTTTATTATTTTCAATTTTGTTCAATAATTTAATAAAATGCCCTGTGTTAGGTTATTTCATAACAAACTATGGACATAAGTAATGTCCTTTATATTACATGTATTTAAAAAATCAGCAATATTCGATTTTAACTAGTATTGAGCAAGTAATTTTTCTCTACTTTTTCTCAAAAATGGTTCGTTATAGCAAGACAGTGCAAGAGACATGTTTTTTTAGTTCATAATATTGAATCAAAATTTGAAATAACCAGTGACGTACTCATTATTTCCATACAAATTCCTAGATTAATATCTCTTAAGTAGCACGGACCGAATTTTAATTTTTCTTTACAAGAAAAAATGCACGCCTCTAACGTATGTACTAGTACCAAAATGGAAGTAATTCGATTATTTTTATTAATCGATTTAAGAAATATGTCAAAAATTCCATTTTTTATCCTAACTTTGACGCCATCTATGTTGTATCTCAACAATTAAATAAGACGTTTATACCCGACATTAATAACAACATTTTATAGTGTTTCTTTCTTTTCTTCGATTAATCCCAAAAATCACGCCCTCAATACTAGCATGTCATTAAGGAACATTCTGTATATCTATATGTATATGTATACTAACGTTGTAAAATACATACGCACGTGTTCCATTCGATTGATGATACAAAAACTAAAGTGCGTTTCCTTGTTTATTTGTTCAATTCCTTTTACACCCTCCCAATATCATTAAACTATTTATAGAAGAATCTTCTAATGCCTTAATCAGCCATCATTATAACATAATGAATGTAAAGAAAATATGTGCTCATCAATACGTCTTTTGTGTTTTCTTATTTATAATATATACAGTTAAAAAAATCAATTATTTTATTTTATCGCATTTGACCTTTTTGATTAAATATAATTTAATACGGGGAAAGTATTTCAGATATGCAAATGTGCGCTATCGAAACTTTAAACTTTTAATATGAACTATATTAAACTACAATTTGCTAGTAGTAGCTATAACTGCTGTAACAAAGATTTGCTGCTTTTAACTCAATAAAATCACTATGGCCATCTTTTGATAGGAACTGGAAATATATCTATTAAAATGCAAGTAATTATTCATCTAGCGAATGCTGTTGATGGACTTAATAATAGATCGCAGCACATACATTAAAACTTAAAACTCGATCCGAATCTGCTAATGTTATGGCAGTCTGAATGTATGACATATGAATGTCTATGTCCGTAATCGTAAAACGACATTCAAAGTAGCGATTATAAAATTAAATTTTAAATTTTTTGCCATACTTGTGAAGTGAATTAAAAGTTATATTCTCTGTGCCTGTATGAATGAAATAGGAAGATGTATAAAATTCTTAGGAACAAAAGATTCTGAACCTTTTACGACGCATTAATTTCTTGCACAATGACCATTTACGGTCGTTGAAATACTTCTCGTTTAGGTATATACATATGTATATTATTTGTAAATAAAATTAAAAATAGGGATGTATTCATGCAGGTAGGTAAATGTAGTACATATAGAACAGCTGCCACTTACCTTTCTAACATATGACGCTTGTGGATGATGTTTAACAGGCATAAAAAACAGTCGAACCCTATCAAAAAGTTGAATACCATCAGTGGAAGCGGCGCCCATATAAAGAAAAATGCCAAACAATACAGCCATTGGCATTAACCGTAAAAGGGGTGACATAAAAACGGACACACCTATAAACGTAAAGAAGCAAAACTACCATTAGAATCGACGGCTGAACAAAATATCGCACAAATCATATTACCAATTAAAAAGGCAACCATAAAACTGGATAATCGTTGTTCTTTCACTTCAATTAAATGCGGTTTTTCACCTGGAGCATGTGTCCTTGACATTACAGTAAGTGCATTAGCATGTGCAATACTACGTACAGTTGCAGCGCACATCCATGGAAAGCCAAAAAAGCCTGACATCAAGTTTGTTATACATACAATCACTATGTCTAAATGAAAACCGCCACCTTTTCGCAGCTTACGTTCTTTTTTGTCCAAAATTAATCTACAAAAATTGAAGTAGTCAGAATCAGGATTGAAATCAATGACGTTTTTGTTTCATCTGCCGAAGTTTGCGTACAATAGTAACTGTTACTGAAAAGTACTTACTCGCATATGTGTGTTTCCATAAAAATTAAAATATAGACCAACATAGCTGGTACGACTGCAGCAAATGTGACCCATAGTGGTGGGGGATTCATTAGTCCATTTGGCGGAATAAACCAGCCTCTTAACTCTGGCTTGGATGGTGAAAAACCTTCAGGAACATTCAATTTTTCGGTATATATTTGTGGAACCATAAAATCCAAAAAAACCATTATTACAATTGCAATTGGCACACCGAAATCACCAAGAGCTCTCCTCGCCTAAAACCGGTAATCAGTAAATGACTGTCGGACCAGAGAATAAATACTAAGATCGTCCACAATTACGATTTTATACACTTACGGATCGTCCAAAGAAATGACTATTTCTAAAAATCTTCAAATAATAGGCAATCGCAAACGTGCCAAATGTGAGAATAGTGCAAAATAATGCAGTGTTCGGTTGATTAATGATTGTTCCATGAGCATCAACAGTGGAAATTCGTCGAGATTCAGTGACAGGTACCAAAATGTCACTAGCATTAAATACTGTGGCATTCTCGCTTATGTTTCTGTATAAGAATAAGACGTGGATCATTTAAACAATATATCACAGTTTCGGTGACTTACTTAAAATATGTAACATTAGCTTCGAAGTAGTTATCCAATATTGGATGGTCTACGTAAAGCAGCTGAATCTTTTCTATGCTTTCAATTATATAAAGTAGAACAATAAGTGCAGAGAAAATGTCTTCAATAAATCGACTGAAAAGTTTAACTAGAACGCTCCCTTCAAATGCTGCTACTATTATACCTATAAGTACCAGCCAAACACTTATATAAAGTCGTATAGTCAAGAACTCTAAACCTTGAGCAACACAAAATTGAAAAAGACTCTCGTCGAAAATAATTAATGGACCTAAAATTTGAAGAAGAATATAGTTTACAAAATTCACACAATTTTTTATCATAAATTTACCGGTCGTTCCAATAATTATTAATGGTTGACCACAGAAAATTGCAAAGATGATTCCAGCCAAGCTCGTGGCTAATAGATTTTCCGATATTCCCAAATGATTATCAGTTTTCATTCCTGCTAAACCACCGAAAGCTATAGCACCACTAACAGCTGCGAAATACATAAAAATAGCAGCGGCAACACATTGTGTATTAAATCCATCGACTATGTCACTTTTATAATGTGGATAACGTCGTTTCAAGTCATTTATTAAGCCTCCCCACGGTTTATTGGTACGTATCAACGGATTTGGATACGGTGGTTTTTTATCCTCGCCGCCATCTCCACTTTCCAAGGAAAGCAGTGGTTTTGTGATGCCTGTTGATAAAAGTGGAATTTTATGGAAAATATTGCGGGGGAGACGTTTAACTTGACCTTGTTCCTCTTGTTTTGTTTTCAAGGCATTTAATTTTCGCTTTTTAATTGCTTCACTTTTAGCTTTAATTTCTTCTATTGGTAATAATGCTTGTCTTTCCCAATCGCCAGGCGGCAGAACAATACTGTCATCCAAAAATTCATTTATAGCCGAGAGTAGCTCGTTTCTCGAATCAGCTTTATATGCTATATTATGGAATTGTTGATTGGCCAATAAAGTGGAAATCGATCTACCCACCTAATCAATTCGAATTCTAAGAGGGAAAAATGAAAGATAATAAATCCGCTTACCTCATGATAATCAATAGAAGGCAATTTCGGCCCCAGTAGTAAAAAAATAAATCGCACGGGAATATTCACTTCTATTAGCGATGGTATATGCACGGGTTCGGCCAATCGAACAAAAGCTATTGCTGGCTGGTCCAAGAAATCAGCTTCACCGACTAGAACAGTGGCACCTTGTGCTTCAGCAGGTATTCGTTTCAAGATTGCATCGTTATGCGCTTTACGAATATCTTCATTCGATGCTGAATAGATCTCCTCTTTTATATCAATAACTGTGTGACCATCACTAGTTAATAGTTTATGCTCAGCATCGCCATTTTTCATATTAGTTTCAGGAAAACTTATTTTGCGCTTTTCCGTGTCATGAAGACTCTGAAATGAGATGATGTATTGGTTTAAAATGATGAACATTTGTAATTTCAAAAAGAGAACGCAACTAGAATAATAATGGCTGGCCTATTGGTGAAATGAAATTATCTAATGCTAAAGGAGTTTGCATAAGTGGAACTACTATAATGTAAAAATAGGTGCCGTCTGAGAAATATTATGAATCTCTGCTACTGGATCAATGGAGGGGGTATCTAATATTTAAGCGTGTGTAAGTTTTGTGATTATACACCCACGTGACGCGGAGTGAATCCTATTAATGAAAATGATCGGCCTTTCATCATAGCAACATGGACCGGACACCGTTGATCTCGATTGAAGCATTGTGGACATTTACTTGCCGCCATTGACGGCATATTGTTGATTCTCGCACCATCTTCTAACCAGTACGACTGTAAATATTATAAAACATCAACAACAATAAGAATACTAATTAGGCTTGAAACAATGTAGAATGTTGACTTTGTAGTTTTTATCACATCGCCATGGACATCAAACAACTTACGCATTAATAATTTTTAATTAATGGACTCACAAATTGAATGGATTTTTTGTCATGGCACGTACGATTAAGGGAGAATTGTAAGCTAATGCTTTAGATTCAAAAAACAGTGGTTGGTCTAACAGCATTTTGCCTCTTTATCACTTTGTTCAATTTGGCTTTCAGTTTGTTCCACACCATTAATTATCCCAACGTTATAAGCATTCATAGGCTTGTCTCACTTTACTAGCAGAATATTTTTTTTAACGTTCCCACTTTATATATTTCCCTTTTTTGATATGGATTACATCCAAATACCCTGCTGCGGTTTAAATTTGTTTCCTTGCTGTATCAGATTTAGGTTAATTGGCTTAGTTATATTGTGCGTTATTAAATTTGGAAATCACACAGCAAACGTGAATTATTAAATAAAGTTAAAACAGTCTCAATATGAGGATAACAATATTTTTCTTTGCTTACCTGTAATGATGTATAGCTATGTTTATTTTTGGTGAAACCGAATCGTTTGTCATGGGGTTCATTCACGTGGCGATGTCGCAGTAAGAGAACTCGCATAATTTGGCATTTGTCACTTTCTTTAATCAGATCTTCCTTGAACAGATCCTCGGAAACACGATATGCAATTGCTGGCAAATCTTTTTCTTCCAAATCCAAAACAATTATCTAGTAGAAATGTTTATCATTTATATCATTCGATTTTAATCAATGGCTGAATCAATTAATTACGAACCCCATTCTCTAAGCATTTCCTCAAATTGAGTAATGAATGAAAACTTAAAGATGCAACATGCGGTTTTCCCCATCTGTCAACGCCTTCCTCTACATCTTCTTCATATTTGATCCATCTAGCTGTTTCCTTCCATTCTTTTTCACTCTGCTCGGGTTCGATTCGTAACAATTCACTCAGTTCCACAAAGATCTATAGAAATAAATGGACGGAGATTTTTGTAAATTTTTCAAAGCAACAGATTTCTCTTACAGCATGTGGACTATGATCGTAGAGTTTTTTCAGGAATGGATGCAATTCCACCCCTTTTCCAATATGCATCAATGATGCCTTGTGTCGACGAAATGCACGTGGATCATCTGACCTATGACTGACCAATTGATCTCTATCGGTTCCAGGTAAATCTTGGTCTTCGGGTTGTGTTGATACCTAAATGGATATAATTTTATGTTTCAGAATTTTTATGTGTGTTAAATACGAACTCTTCGTATTTCCTTATGGAATCCTTCGCCCGGATCATCTTTGTCATGATGATAGTGATGGTGATGATGTCGTTTTTTACCAATACTTTCAACTGGCAGAGAGAATTTTCTTCCATGGTAATTGTGCTTTCTACAAAAGAGAGATTCTGTTATTGAGTAAATATTATTACCAACGCCTTTGAACTATGGAGAGAAATTAACCATTGTTATGTATGTATGCGTATGCTGGGTGAGGCTTCAGAATACATTTAAATATTTGCACGTATAGCATATTTGAAAACGAATGGTTTGGGGGGTTGATAAAGGAATATATGAGCATATCCCTTAAGTCTCCTCAGTATGTCGGCATATCTCAAGGGTAATTACGAAACTCGTGAAAGCGGCGTAGGAATGGCAACACTTAATTCTATTTAAAATAAATTGAAATAAATTACCAAACATTAATGAATTTTAATCAATTTTAAATTAAAATTGAATATGTGTGTACGTATGGATCTATTAAGAAAACTGTTTTTGTCAATGCATTTTGATTAGGAGGGTCGATTATCGACTAGCATTAGCTTGAAACATTTGGCAAATTGTCATACATCATAGCATCATATATTCATCTAATTGTTTCCATAATTTTTTTCCAGCTGCCCCTCATTCCATTATTTTTCCTTTTTATTTTTTTTTTTTTTGTTTTATTAAAAACTCCCCAACTACAACTAAACTAAACTTTTTCCGTAACTCGTCAAAATAAAATTTTCCACCTCGGGCAATTTAGTTTTATTGGAACTTTTCCATACAATACGAGCTATAGGGAAAAAAATCAATTTCTCATTGGAGAAACAATATGTAACAAATGTACTCGAGAGATACACAATGCTTGGAATCCTGCTAACATACATTATATGCATTTATTATACGATGGATGGAAAAAGGATCGATGAGCGTATTCGCTCCGATCTGCAGCTAGTTGGTGGATACTTTCACTTTAATTATCATTAAATCACTCGTGGATAATGGGAAGCGAAGATAATTAATTGATTTTCATGGGAAAATTGATGTGAAGATGGATAAAGAGCAGTCGGGGAATTGTTGATGGAATGCAGCATAATATGTCACACATTCAAATAAAAATGTATACTATAGATAAGCAATGGAGTTTTAAGAGAAGTTTGCCGCTGAGTTGTTACGTATCAAACGTAAGGTTATATTACTATAGCCTGTTTGGTAGTGTCTTTCTTACCGTTTACTTTTAAGCCCATCTGGATCGAAATCATCCCAATTCTCACTATTCAAAAATGACACTTTCTTATCAAGTGCATTGACGGCATCGAAATCCTCATCGTCAGCGGATAAATGATAATTACATGGATCGGATACAACACATTCGGAATCTGAACTTTGATTGCCTGTATCTTCTATTTGAGCTTCAGATTTGATCTCTCTTTGCTGCTGTTGTTGTTGTTGTTCTTGTTCTTCTTCTTGGAAAACTGGTGAATTTAATGGTCCAGTTTCGGAATCCTCAAGTTTTGAACGAAGACTGCGAAAAACGTATAAATATTAATTAGCAGAACAAGGAGACGTGTCTTATTAAGAAACTTTTAATGAAAAAAGTAAAATTAAAAAGATTCAAGTGGAAAACGATTCATACTCGAGCCGTAACCTAGATATAGGTTTGTGTAGAAATCAAAGACTTTATCGTCCTTGGCCTATTTCTAAAAATGCAACCAGATTTGCTTTTTCCGAAACAACAATGGGCCACTTACCTACTCAATGGGCTTACGGTCGCTGCATCATTGTCATCATTGCAGGAGGGGGTTGCCGTGGCCGAGTCCTTTGGTGTAATGACTGGTGTATTTTGAGGTGTGGTGGAAGATTCTTGCGAAAGAGTTCTTCGTTTCATTAATTTGGTGCTCTTCTTCAACGGAGCATGGACGTGCGGGTAACCTTGTTGCCGATGTCCTTTAAAGAAATAAATAAACAGTCAACCAACTAATATCGCCGCACATATCGGATTGGATCAGAAAAAAATGATTGACGTTCAGCGAATTGGTGCAACGTTATTTAATCAATTTTCTTGACCATGGACAATTATTACAATAGAATAGACCATCAGTCTATCGGTCATGTTTTTATTATTATTTTTTTCTTCTTTGCATTGACCTCTAATTTCAATGAGACTGCGTGGTGACAAAGTTGGAATAATTTATTTATTTATTCTAGTGGAAATAATGAAAATTGCAACAGATGACCGAATTTCAAAATAAATCATTCAGATGTGACCAAATCGAATCAAACTTAGGATAAATATTAGATAAACAATTTCAATTTCGTTTTTCTTTACCTACTTAATCGTAAAATCTAAAAAATATATGTACAAAGAGATTTCGTTTCGCCAAGAGCAAAAAAAAAAAAAAAAAAAAAAAACGGCAAAAAAGAAAATGGAGCACGTGCTGCTGCCTATATTTTTCCACTATTCTTTGTCCCTGATGTATAAACAATAAAAAGTCAGTTATGTGAACGTGCATTTGTAACGAACACGCACACACACACAGAACAATAAAAATAAAATTAAGAAATTCTCTTATTTGCATTCAATCAGAATTTGACATTTAAATTTTTGCAATTCATTGACATCTGAAGGTAGAATACATTATATGCGTCAATCTATTTTCGAAATCTCAAATGTTGCATAATTTGTTAGTCGGGCGCATTGCAATTCCAGCATAAATATTTTTGATACATTCCCGGATATACTCTCATATCCATATTTGGAACGTTTATTTAGTTTTATTGTTTGCTTGCGTGGCACATAGATACAGAAAATAATCAAGATAGATCGACATCTTATGGCACACTTTGGGAATCATTGAGCACGTGTATAGATAATCATTGAACATATACGTTTCTTGTGCAGCAATAAGGGAAAGAAGATAACGATGATAGACGATTGTTTAATGTATTTTCACCATAATAGGTAACTAGTACTATTTGAAAGTGTCGCAGCATATAGAAGACGAATGTGAAGGCGATCTAGTTATCATTAGCGAGTGAGAAAAGTGATGCCTATCCGATCGACCTCGATTTTATTCGTAAAAAGTAAGAGATATAATTTCAGCATGGAGGAAAAAAACGATTGAATAGAGTTGCGGGGAAGCTGTTAGCTATAATTAACCCTTGCAATGAATTTTAAAGAAAAAATCAAGATTATCTAATTCGATAGTACCTGATTCCATTCATTCAATTTAGATCAGTAATATTCGATTTTATTTATTAATTCCAACCAGACATTTAATTGGAATAATGATTTGCTTTAATTTTATGCGTGACATGTCACGTATAAACGTATAAGGTTTCTTCGAGTCAATGGAGCATTTAATTTATTTGCTGCAGTGAATAATAATAAATCACCCACAATAACCTTCCACATCGATTAAGAACACTGACTAATAATTCATTGTGTATACGGCTTAATTAATACATATTGACTTCCGAGTAACTGGAAAAATAGTATGTAACTATTGGATTGGATGGATTGAAACATCCATTGTTTTTTTTTGCAATTAAAACTTCCCCAATTAATACTATAAATCCACAATTTCCCCTTGCTGGTAAGTACTGTTCGTTAACTGTGATGTACCGGGTGTACTTACGTTGATAATCCTTTTCATCAAATTTCGGCTTAATAGGCATTTCTTTGTCTTGAAAATCGAAAACGGTGGACACGCCACTCTCCATTGCAAACACCTTGGCGCATTCTTCATCCAACTGAATCTCTGATTCACCTCTGGAACATCCATTGTTGCTCTGAAATAATATGATAGAAATTAACCGATTAGCATTTTACTCATTCGATCCAGACAATCGTAACGTAAGTTTAAAATGGATGCAGGAATAATAATAATACTGAATGAAGCAGTCTCATTATCATAAAGAACCAATTCAGGAAATTCATTTGCCAAAGTTTTTGGTTACTCCAAATTCTATTATTTAATTAATCTCGCATGAGCCAGTCGTGACGTAACTTTTGCTCCGTTCGCTCTATAACTCTTTCTTCATGCACATAAACGAGAATAAAGTCAAAACGGCTGATGACGTCAAAAAAGGATTGGTTTTGCCAAAAGACAGATAAAATAGCAGCAGCAGCACCAGCAACAAAAAAAAAAGCACCGATGTAAGGGCAAAAACAACGTTGATTCAGTGAGAGACTGACGATGGTGAAGGCGGGGAACAAAAAAAAGAGATGATTGGAATAATAAGTTTTGGAATAGACTTTGTTTTTAAAGTTGATTGATTGTATATGTCTTTTTTTTTGTGGTACCCACGTGTATGCCGCGTGGAACATTTCTATACCGACAGATTCCAGGCACCCACTTTCATACCTACTGCCTTTACCTTTAAACGACATTTTAATATTGAAATATGATAACAATTACTGTAATGTGTAAATAAACTAGATGCACAGAATAATAATTGTAAAAAATGTCAACACAGTGCTCACACACAGTGTGAGCACTGTGTTGATATTGCGGTTTACCCTGACACAAATAATTAAATAATAATAATTAATATCAGGTGGTCCAAAAGGGAAAATAAATAAAAGCAAAAGTGTGTAGCATCAGGTCGGCGGAAGAATAAAGGCTTACCTGGTTATAGAATTTTAGCCAAGTGACCAATTTTTCACGTGCTTTACGTAATAACGCCGTGGAAGATGAATGATGCCCTTTAGAGGAGCAGCTTGGATGGTTTTTATTACTATTTGGCATGCTCCTGCATTATATTGGTCTTCTTATTATTGTTAATAGTAGTAGTTGGTATAATTAAAGAGAATCGGATGCGCGACAGTTTTTTTAATATAATAATTCTGGTAATTTTCGTTTCTTCATTTTGATAGCTGTTGATATCTAATGGTCAATACAAAAAAGGCTAAATAAAATCTTAAATAAAATCTGAGCCTCGAATTAGTTATAATTCGCCCCTAGCGACTCAGAATTTTAAGCTTTTACTTATCAAGTAGATGAATCAAGTTGGCCAATTTTTGTTATATTAAAGTGCGGAGATATCATTTCATCGAACTGTATCAAATGTTTTTCCCAGACTACTGCCATACATTAACTATTTCTCATAATAAGTTACATCTAATTATGCAATTATCTGATTATGTGGAAATATAATTTCCGAAAACGCATTATCATACTGTGCTAACCAGAATTCATAGATACCTCTGATGTTTTCCGAGAAAACATTAATTTAACTGCATAATGATTGACACAAAACTTTTTGGAAATTAATTTAATCAAAACTAATTTACTCAGTCACTAAATTATCGATACGTTTTCTCAGATGGATGATATTTGGTTAATTAATCAGTCATGAGCGTATATTTAATTAATCAATTATACATAAGTAGTAATCAATCAGAAATAATTAAAAAAAGGAACGAAAAAAATCCGAAATCCGTGTCTTACTCTACTATAGAAATTCATTTGACTTTTTCTCAGACCATTATGCGGTTTTGTTAATTGATAGAGTGCTGATGCTCTGTTATTTGTACCTTGCATGAATTTGAATAAATTAATAGCGTTTTCGTTAATTTCCTTTTTCTAGCTATGCACATATTACATAACGGAAGTAATTTGATTTCCAGAAAATACAAATTCAAAGACCTAAAAGGATTCGAAGCCAGAAAATTGTCACCAGCATCATAGTGAAGCAATATGCTAAATATATAATCCGCACCAATCTTTCCCTCCACCCGACCACCCGACCGTTCAAATAATGGTGATAATGTGTACCTTTCGGTATCCCCCAAAAGCACGTAAATCTTCGAATCGACTCCGGCTCCCCCTCACGTCGTCAACAAGCGCGTCAGATGGCAACTGTTCATTCGAAAATTACCGGTTTGGGATAATAATTTGGCTATTGCTCCATGTTGCCAGAATTGCTGCAAAATTAGTTTTTTCTTATCCCAATATGACAATAGAGTTCATTTTAGCCTATTTAAATCATGTTCGCTTCAAATTTATTCAGTTCCTTGATAATTTCCGCAATTTTATAAATATTATTAGACTATTCTGGGTTATCTGGAAATATCGATGGCAACACGGCAAACATACACGGTGCGGCATCTTTCCATGATCAGAGAGGTCGCATCATGACGTTTTCCTAAACGATCGATAAAGGTTACACAGCGAGAGAGGCTGCTGCTGCTGTTACTACTACTGTTTCCTGCAAATTTCCCGGTCACGGTAACATTAGACTTCTTCGCTTGGCTTGCGTCCATGGTATCAACCAATGCCAATGTCAATGGCAGACAGAGCCTGGCACCCTTTCAACCAAAAAAAATAAATAAAATAAAGCACACAACTATCAAAAAGGGACAAAAGGGATATTCTACTAATTTATCATTGTCAATGGCACATAAATTAAAAGAAAGATAAATCGAGATGACCGCAGGATTTGAATTCTAACGATGCTCTCCATTACTAATAACAATAATAATAAAAATAAACACCAGGGAGATATTGTTGTGATACTAATTAAGAATGGAACAATACGTACTATGTATTTAGATGAGGATGAGGAATAAGCGCGCGGTAAAGATGTAGAAACACCAAAAACGATTACTTGGAAACAATTTAAAATTGCAATTCATTGTTGTTCCATTTGATACAATTTTCAACTTACTGCCGTCATTTGTTTTAAATGGAATTACAACCATTTCTTGCTATTCGATTGTTCCAAGTAGGACAATTAGTTTAACAAACTACTTACTACTCATTGCTAATGAATTAGGCAATCAAAATAATTAAACAATAAACTTAAACTGGAAGGCAATATGAACGCAATAGAATTCTTTGGAGTTTGTTCTTTATTGTTTGGATCACCATCAGTTTTGTCTGTATTCTAGTCACATGAATGGATATAGTAAAAGGCACAACTTCTCAAGAATACATTGAATAAAAAGGACGAGCTGTGAATCAATGTCTGCGAAAATCCATTCGCAATGAAGAAACTTGTCCGAAGAAATGACCGGCGATTGAAATGCCACTAGTGCTTGAGTGAAAGGAATTGATGAAGATTATTAGTTGGTACAATTTAAAGTGTCCACAGGAGACAATATAAACCTTCTGAAGTCTGTAAGAATTCCATCCGAATGAATTGGATGACAAAAAGAAAGAATATCTAAGAAGATACCTACATGAGTCAAGAGAATCAGAAAGAAGCATCGAATCAGCTTCAAAATCAAATCGAAAGCAATGGTAAACAAGTCAGTTTTAGATCTCATAACGATATTGCCAAACTATTAAGTCAGTTTTGTTTGGAAAAACTGACGTCTGCCTGAAATTCCAACGTTGGAAGTGTTAGTCTAATGTTACCTGGGTTGATTCAAGTTTTTAATTTATACGAAATTAATGTAACTTAAAAGTACTTATGCTAACAATACGTATATACTTACTCTCAGCTTAGTTGGGAAGCCTAGAAATGTCAACTTTCTTAAATTGTTCTTGTCCGCTGTATTCATTTTGATTGGTGTTTTTCAATCACAAAGATTCTCGTGATTGATTTCGTCGTCGATATTTTTATTTGTGACGACAAAAAATTACTGTATTTCAACACACAATTAAGTAAATAGATGACAAAAATAATCGCTTTCGTATCTTATTATTATTAGATTGTAAAAATCTTACATTTTACAACCATTAAAAGCAATTAAATAGAATCGTTTCGATGGAGAGGGAAAAGAACAGGAGAATGTTATCTCTTTAATCGTCACTAATTAATTAATTAATAATTGCTCTGGTTCCGTTCCGATTCGATTGAATATGTTTTTTTTTTATCAGGGTTACTAGACAAATAAATGATGATTTATTGTTTATGTTCGATTTTCAGTTGATAGTCGATTTCTGTCTTGATTTATTTTTTCCTTGGTGATCTTCCTAGACGTGTAATGGCGAAGAGCATTTGAAAAAACAATGGATATGCCAAAGATGACGTTTCGGTGTCCGTTCTGCGGACGCCAGCAGCAGCACGATGAGATCTTAGACCTTTTAGCGAACCCGTTTTTTTTTTTTTAAGAATTTGTCCACTGCTTGATCTGAAATAAAAAAAAATTATATAGTACATTTTTCAAATATTTAAGCAAGTATTAAGGACCAATAAAACCATGTTTTATTGTTAAAGCAATAGATTCGGTTTTCCTTTACAATGCCTTCGTAAGAACATTTTTTTTGTTTGGAACAGAACAGACGTCACAACCTTTGAATCTTAAAAAATAACCTAAACGCAGCTGTGCATCATAACCTATCCTATTATACTGAAAGTTTTAATGATCAATCATTCCATCTAAAATTTATTTTCTTCTATTTTTAGATTTTCCAAGAAAGAAAGAAAAAACTAAAATTAAAAATAACTGATGAAAACATTCCTTTAAACACATTTAAAGTTCACTTGTTTTTTAAAACAAAGAAATTTAACTAACTAATCATGTTGGCTCTGGACACTACTAATTAAATGATTCAAATATTTTGTCATTAAAAAGCAGCATCTGTGTGTTCTTGTTGTTGTTGTTGTTGTTGTTGTGGATGTTGTGTTATGCTGTTGATATTGCGGTTAAATTAAATTTAAAGATAAATTAATGAAAGATGATGATAATTAGGCATTCTATTAAACAAACGCATCGTATTATTAATTAGCAGTAGTGGGAACAATAATAAAGATGAATCGGATTATTAGATGAGGAATTTATTATTATTTTAATTGTGATGTCGTGCAAAGAAGAATTTACGTATGCATTTTTATTAGTGATGCAACGGTTACGGAAACGATTATAGTTTTATTTGGCGTTTTCATGATATTACGGTAAACCGGAACCGTAAATAAATCAATGGTTTTGTTTAGTTTGCTTAGAATGACATACAGCGACAGTCTGGTCGTTAATTATTTATATAAGTGTCTATTATTGAATTGAACAAATTTCTTATCTTTTTGAAAGTAACCTGACTACGTACACGTACACGGTGTATAGATTCAATCAAAGCGCAATAATAATTAACCGACGTGCTGATACATTAAAAAAATCTCATGCTTCTCCAAAATTTCTTGTGACATTGTTAATCGATACTTATATTTTTCCGTTAAAATTTGATATTGTTTATAATATTTGCTAAAATAGTATATAGCTAATACATCCCAGCACTTATTATCTTCAGCTATTCAGTAAACTGCCGTTAGTGGGTTCTCACTACTCAGACATTCAAATATTATTGTTTAAAATTTAATTTGTTTTATTAAAATATTATTTTTCTTTTTATGGATAGGAGACTTAACCATATACATAATTAATTATTTTTAGTACCCATTGTTTCCAAAAAATGTTTACTTTTGTCGAATATGAATCTACATACATAGAGTATGTCCTGCAAACCTGAAGTATGTATTGCTACTACTTGTAATATTAATATGTGTACTATATGTAGGAATATAATATATTTTTAGATGCAAATCATTATCTAACGGGGGTACGGAGAAATGATCTAGATAATTTGGACAAGATTTCAAACCTTAAAAAACCATGTTATATTTTTAATGTATAGATTTTAATAATAAGGTCTTACACTATACTTAAACAATAGATACAGTATATTTCAGAATTTTGCCATGATCTCGATACAACCTGAACACAACGACTACCGGTAAAACTTTACACTTTTCGTACATCCATGCATTTATCTCACATCAAACTAGCATAGTATTGATTTGTTATTTTCAATATTTCTTCATTTTTACTTAGCTTTTAATTTTTTTGATTATTTTTCGCTTTTTTTAACTTACACTATTTTTTATTTGCTACAATTAAATGCTGTAAGTTCGATAAATGTATATGCATGAATTGCAATAAGAAAAAGCGTACCTTTAAAAACAAAAACCGCAACGGTTAACTGTAATCGTATAGGATAACCATAATTCGAACCGTAAACCATGAATGTACGAACCGCTACATCCCTAATATTTATTTTAATTAATAATAAATAAACGATGGGAAGAATTCACTTCCGAGAATAAATAAAAAAATCAGCGTTGATTGTAAATGATTATTTATAATAGGTTCTTTTCAACTTTGCTTCAAAATAGTAATGTAATTTTAAAAAGCATGCGCAATACGGATACATTGTTTCAACTTTACAAAAACTACAACTCCAACTAAAAGTCACATATTCCAACATACTTTTTTACTAGAACCAACTGTAGTTCGTGATAGTTTATTTCAGTTTGATCTACGCTACCGATGGGCGGTTATCGAAGAAATAACTGGAACTTAATAAGCGAAATTTTTAAAAAATAATTTAACCTAAAAAAAATTACGTGACAAAAATTAACCGGTTAACCATGTTAACCGGTTTACTTAACCTATTTTTTAAGTATAACTATTTTTATTTTTTTAAGGAAGTGTTTTATCAAAAAAAATATAATAAAATATTTATTATATAGTATAATATAATAACCGGCATGTAGGTTATTGGAAAAAAAATAATTGGTTATCAGGTGAACCTGATATCGAAAAAACTAGGTTATTAACTGGTTATTTTTATTAAAATTAACCGGTTATTGAATAACCTGTTATTTTTCCCCATCGCTAATCTGCGCCCTTAGTAAAAAAAAGCAAGTATAGCCATGCGCAGGACATGCGTTTTAAAAATGACGTCAGGATAGGCGGAACTGCCAATTTGAATACTTATTTTAAGCAGATAATATATTTTATATATTTAATTTATACATATCTATTGATAAAAACAATAAGCTACCTAACTACCCACTAAAAACCAACTCAAAAAACAAAACACAAAATAAAAAACCAGCATGAAATTAACATCAAATAGGTTAAGAACAAATCATTCTTATATTATATTTAACGTTGGTGCAACATGTGGTTGTGGAACCAAGGCCCAACAAAACATATGAGTCTGACATCATCGAGGTTTTGCTTGCACATTTTTTTCATTTTAGTAAGCGACGTGGCTATACTTGATTTTCTTTTACTAAGATTCCAACTTACCCAATACCGACTAACAAACTAATCATGAACCAATACACAACTATAAGTGTCGGATTATCAAAGTAGAAACTGATTAAAACTTATTTAAAAATATCAATTACGAAGAGAACTTAATATTTTCATATACAAAAAAACTCAAAGTCGGCCATAGTATATGTTTCGAAAAGCGCAGAAGTTTTGTGCGCACTGCTCAACCGTAAACAAATCCAGAATTATTATTGCAACATAATCATATAATATGAAAAATAGACATATGCCAATTTCAGATTAATAAATAACAATTTATTATATTAATTTGTTTAAATACGCATTTATCCTGATTTGATGTAGGTATAATAAATAAATATGTATAAAACTTTTAAAAAATACCAAAACCAAATTATCTCTCTAGAGATACACACAGTTGACATTGTGTATGAGTAATATTTATGTATTTTACTTTCTCGTGGTAAAAATGATAAAAGTTTTACGTCCAGGCTATCTGGCTGCATGGCTGGCTGGCTGGCAGGATTTAATCTCTCGCTGTGAATTTTGTAAGTAATTAGCCGAACCGTTGGAAAAACTTTTGCGAATGTTTGTTTTTGGTTTTGGGGATTTTTTGGAATTAAATTCTAATTTGGAAATAATTAAGCATTTATGCGGTATTGTACCGGGTGTTCTATTTTCGAAGCGCTCCTGTTTTTTATGAAGTTGTCGTAATTTGGATAAATTTTTTCTAAAATAAGAGGTGACATAAGACGACTTTTGATATTTCCGATCAGTGTCTGATATATAGGGTGAAATAGATTTAAAATTTTTCACTTCTTGTATTGCTTTTGTTATTGAAAGTATCGGAAAAAGAACTACTGCTAATTTCTAATAAACAAACACTGATAGATATATTAAAAGTCCAATCAATGGAGCAGATGTGTTTTTCAGGTTTTATATTTTCGAAGATATAAACACAATGTATATTTTTTTCACATGGAACATTATGTATACTTTGAGTTGGTTTGAGCTCTTTGGCTTTCTAAAAACATATGACGCTTAATATTTTCTTACGCTTTTTTCTGGAATCATTCACCCTGTAATTCTAAAACCATTGGGAATATCAAAATTCTTTCTATATCAGTTTTTATTCAACAAAAAACTAATCTAGGTTTACGAAAACTCTAACGCTCTACGATTTATAATAACTTAAAGTACATGCAGACCAACAGGAACAGGACACTCTGTATAGCATACGATGAGGTGTTTATGTAATTCGATACATACATATATTGAAATGGGCAATTATTTTAATTAAATTTGAATAATTAAAATTTGTTAACTAATTGCTAATATGTATTAAAAAGCAATGGCAGAAGCAGGCATAGCATAGCTGCCATATACGCTTATGTTTTTCTAATTAATTGAATTAATGTCTTTGGCCACCAACCACGCGGTAGTAAAAATAACAATGATAGTAATAATTAATAATAAATATCAATAATTTGCGACTAGTTGTATTTATTGATCCAGAAATCAATTAAATACTTTTTATTATTATAGATTTCCTTGGCCTTTTCGTTATACTATATTCAATAAATACATAAATAGAATTATGTAAATACGCATTGGTTATATTTATTTTGCTTATTGTTGAGAATTATCGTTCACACTAAGAAAAATTAACTAATAGTTAAATTCAGGGTGTTATAATATTCGCTAATGTGCGAAATTAGCAAAAAAATTGGTAACAGGAAGTTGAATGTATACAATTAAATTAGAAATTAATTAAAAACAAAAGACCTTATAGGTTATGTATCAATGTTATCTATTTTCATACATATATTTTGTACAAGTGTCTGGTATGTATAAATGTATTTTAATTTAATTTGTAAAACGAAATAAACGCATAAGCAAATCCAATTTGTTCAAGTTTCGTAGAACAACAACAATCGATATGTTATGTACTTATACGGAACATAAATAAAATTACGATGAAATAATAAAAAAATGCACTGCTAGCACAGGAGGTCCCATTATATGTATGTAGTGTCTTTATAATGTCTTTATTTTTTGATGATACAGTTTTATTATTATTGTCTACGATTTGGCATGCATAAATACTAAATAGGCACATTCTTATTTTGATAAAATTTTCGATTATAATTTCCTTTTTTATTGCTCTCTTTTGTTTGTTTCATTTTTTTTTTTTCAAGTTTGTTCGTTTCTTTGTTGTTTGGTTAAAATATTTGAACCTTGGTACTTTTTGCACCTTGAAGAAATTAATTAAATTGTGATAAAAACACAAAATAAGAACTACAAATCAATTAGTTTGATATTGAATCATTAGCTACTTTGTTTGTTAATTTATTGCAAGCCAAAGAATGACAAGAATAATCGAAAAAGGAGAAGGAGGAGGAAACCATTGAAATGTAACAAAGTCAATTATTATAATTACTAGCAAACGATATTTTGATTTTTTCCTTGTTAAAAATAGAAATTTTAATTATTTTTTCTAACAGGGCATTTTGATGGTCAGTGGTTTGCGCCTCGCTGCTTTGCTTGACCAAAGTAGATCATGCATAATAACGGTTGATATTGGCAATGGACTAATTCCGTTGGACCATCCAGTTTTTTTTTTTTTTTTATTTATACCGATCAGTTTTGTCTATACCGTGTCCGAGAACGGTTGGGCCGTAAAATAGTGGATAATAAAATAATTAATATTGAACTATTATTACATATCATCATCCATGCCATCAATCTTAGTAAAAGCGACTGGAAAGCTGATATAAAACTTGAATCAACTAAAACTTTAGTAAAAGCAAACCTAGTATAGCCACGACCAATGTGAAGTGCTAGAAGTAGTGCTTCGGTGTAGAAATAACGCGATGACGTCAGGATAGGCGCTATTTTCAAATTGAATACTTATTTTAAGTAGATAATATATTTTATATATTTAATTTATACATATCTATTGATAAAAATAATAAGCTACCTACTAGACAGTAAAACCATAATCAAAAAACAAAGTAAAAGAACCAACATGAAATCAACATAAAAAAAATAGAAGAAGTCACAATATGAGCAACAAAAAAATAGGTTAAGGTTAATCCTTCTTATATTATGTTTAACCTTCATTTAACATGTGGCTAAGTTAGTCCTATGGAGAACTATAATAAAGAGTAGAGTCGACCTAACAAAAGTTAAAATATTTACGGGTCAGAAAACTGTTTGTCCACCAGAGGGATTCGGTTTCTAGTGCTGATGGTCAAATCAGTGACGTGCTTTGTTATTGTTATTGTTTCGTTTTCGAATAATTTTTAAATTTTACATTAATTCTGATATTTAAAATAATCCATAGTAATCCAAAGAAATCTATAACTATTCAATAATTGTTAATAAAATATTCAAAATAAGTTTTATAGTATAATAAATGAACAATTAGTGTTATAATATAATTTTTATCCAACCCTATAGCATACCATTGATCATAAAATTAATAAAATGGGGGAAAAAATAAAATGATGGCAAATTTTTAAATAAATATTGCTGTATGATATTAAACGCTCATTATTACAATCATAGTTTTAATCTGCTACAATAAAATCTACGATTTTCCTTAAAAATAAGAAAATATAATTTTCCCATAATAGCAATGCTAAAGATTCCGTGATGGTAATCGCAACGCGATCTGATGGCAGCCCGTTTTCTTTTAGTTAGGCCTATGGAGAATTAAAAGAACAAGTGAAAATGAGAAAAAAAGCAGACACCCAATAGATAGCACTGAAGCAGACTAGTACAGATAATTTAACATTGTCCATATGGGAAATTTCATTTTCTAAATTTTAAGGGAAATCGTGAATTTTGATACACAAAATTAAAACTATGATTGAGTTATCGGATTATTTAATACAACAAATCAATTTTCATTTAAGCAGTAAGCGTCATTGTATAATTATTTCAATTTTAATATTATGCGATCACTGGCGTAGAGAATCTATTTTTAAGTTATTCTCTGATGGGAGGCCATGGTCTTGCAACCCCCAACAAAACAACGTCTGCCTTTGTACATTTGAAATGTTAATATTATAATATAAATAATGCAATTAAGTTTAAATGAAAATTAAACTTAATTTAATTGTTTGGTTTGATCGTAAGTTTAGCCTTACAAAGATCGATAATTTAAAGAAAATGAATGTTGCGACATTGGCAATTTTCTTTAATTTTTATTTTACGTTAAATTAGTAAATTCACGTATGGTTAGTGTTAGTTAGATAAGAAATTATGAATTTAATGGCGTAAAAATTTGCGACTTTGAAAATTTTCCATTTTTCTAATTTTACATTAAAATTGTGAAACTCACTTATGGGTAATAGTAAATGGGTAAGAAATTCTGATTTCTTACTTAATTCTAATTTTACGTTAAAATTATAAACTTCACTTATGGTTAGTCGTAATTACTGTTTGGTTGTGAGTTCTGTCATATAGAGAATTCCAATTTATAACTCAACCCAGACGAAGACGAGTCTTTTCACTATTGCTCCCATTACCTAGGTTACAGAGTATCAGACGAAATTATAGTCCTTCATAGCCGAACCCTTTGGTATATTACATGTAGTTAATATTATTTAAACATTTATATTAACGGCTATTGCCACGGTGCTAATCCGGAATAAGTTCGAGTACTTATAGTATTTAGCCCCTGGACGAAGTTGGGTACTTCCGCTAGTGCATAAATATAGTCGTAATTTTAGTACGTGAATCTCTGATACTGTTTGTAATGGTAGTGGTTATCTAACTTCTTAATTCTTATTTTTTAATACATAAACGTAATTTGAAAAATACCCCACTTTCAACTTTTACGTATTAAGAAATAAGAATTAAGAACATGCTTACGTTTTAACCACAATATTTTGGATCAGAAGCGAGATGGAACGTAATCTTAACCAAACTATTCTGGCACTATTTTTAATGATAATTTTTGTACAAATTTAAATCGTTTATTTATGATTCTATTATTATTTGTTAGTAAATTTAGGCTTTTTTTAATATAATTGATCAATCTTCCGATTCTTCGCATCAATTTCATTTCAATATCATCTTTCCATTTCTGACTAAGAATTAAGAAATTGTATAACTGTGTTTTTAATTTTTAGTGATTAAAGTTATGTTTACGAGATTAAAATTAAGTTTGAAAAGCTGGGTAATTCCAGCCTAAAACGTAAAAAAGTAGTGAAGTTTTAAAACAAAACAAACCTGGCGCCCTCTACAAATAATCCTTACACTGATTAAGCAGTAGTTAAAATTACTATTCAAATAAGTTTCGATCGATAAAATTCATTCAAATAATTTAATGAAAGTTACATGGAAAATTCGATTTTACTTTGGGTTCTTTCTTTTTACACTTGCAGTACTTTCACACCCTGTCAAATGTGACATCGATTTTCTGTTTCTCTGTTTATTAGAACCCAATACAATCGTATTCTTCGGTCGAATATTTTAACACTAAAACGTTTCTATCATTCTGCCCATATAGTTCTAGGATACCCTGTATACTATATTGTCTTATTGATTCTAGAGTTATTTTTTTGTTTGTTTTTACAATAACAAACAAAAAAAGCAAAAGTGATAAACTGCAATTAATATTCCAAATTAATTGATTGTTTTCTCTGGGCGCTTGCTTTTAATGGATTTTTTTTAGGTGCTATTATTGTATAGTCATTACTATTATCACTATTCAACCCGTCTTGTTATTAATCCACACGGTGTTATCACTGTTATTAATCATAATGGTATTTGATCGCATTAGTACATATGAATATAAAAGCATATCATCATCAGAGAATGATAATCATAATAATACACCTAAACGGATTATTACATTTGCCTATCAGTACTAATAAATAAGGTGAAAAATGTATCTAGGAATCTTTTAGTGTATTGATTGGATATACAGGGTACCCATTTTTTCTATTGCTCTCTTTATCTTGCACTAGACTAACTGTCTTAAACGCAAGAGTGGCGGCGATGTATGAATTTGTATGGGAGATACGGGTTGCAACCTATGAATTTTCTGCACTACTATTGTAGTAGCAGTAAAGCTAGCTTAGTAAAAGAAAAACAAGAATAGCCACTTTATCTACGAAAATGAAAAAAATGTGCGAAACCGCGATGACCCATATGTTTTGTTGGGCCTATAACTCAACCACATGTTGAACCTATGGAAAACATAATATAGGAAGAAATTGTGTTTAACCTATTTTTTTGTTCTTCATATTGTGACTTTAAAATGCAAAGTTTGAATTTTTTGATTTTTTATATTGTTTTCTTACGTTGTATTTTGATTTTTGAGTTTGTTTTTACTGTCTAATCGGAGTAGCTTATTATTTTGATAAATAGATATGTATAAATTAAATATATATATAAAATATATCATCTGCATAAAATAAATATTCAATTTGAAAGTCGCGCTTATCCTGACGTCATCGCGATATTTTTAAAACGCATGTCGTGCGCGTGGCTATACTTCGTTTTCTTTTACTAAGGACGTTAGTCACAATTTTTAACCTCAAAATTTGCCTACGGTGCATAATTTGTTTATAAAATTTTGCTCAGTTTTGGTTATTTCATTAATTTTTCCAATAAAATTATTAGTGAGTATAAGTAATTAAATTCCATCCGTACGCGTACAACTATACAATGTTACTTAGCCACACGGTATGAGCTACCAGTGGCGTGCTTTGCATTATGAATATAAAGTTTGTTTCTACCATCCAGTTGTGATATTTGTTTTTCTACTTTACCAGTTTCATAGAAAAAGAACAAAAGGTGGATAAACGCTATTTATTTTATACTAGAAACATATTTTCAAGTGTACTTTCAAAAGGACAGTAGGCATTTATACGTTTTTTTTTTTTTAGAGGATTAACTCTAAATGAATTATTAGAATAGTTAGATACGGTGAATGTTAACGATAATAATGAAGTATCCATCGCAATTATGCCACCAACTAATTGCTGTGATCCAGTGACTGACGAAGATTCTGGAGATGAAGATAATTTCAACGTTAATAACTTTCCTGGATCGCACCTTCTGGCCAATGCTGAACTCTTTATTCCAGCCGAAACTATTGATATAGTCGAAACGGCCAATGAAATTACGACCACTTCCGATTCAGAAGATGATTTGTCACTCTCAGAAATAAGACGTCATATAATTACATCCCAAGGAAAACAAAAATTAAAGCCACATTACTCATGGTCTACCAATGATTTAGAAGATTACGGATCAATATTTTCTAGACCACCGAATGTTCTAAATTCAAATTTACCTTGCGAATTATTCTCATTCATTTTGGATGATGATATTATAGATATGTTTGTTCACTATTCAAACTTGTACGCATTGAACAAGAATAAAATGGGCAATATAACTAAAGAAGAAATGATCACACTTTTTGCAATTCTATTATTGAGTGGTTATATGCCTTTACTCCGTCGTCGGATATTTTGGGAAATTTCTCCAGATAGTCATAATGAACTTGTTTCTAACTTGTATCATGTGCGGAATGAATGAGAATAATTATTATCACCATTTAGTATAAACCACAATGTTTAATATAATGCACATAAATAAAATAAAATTCGTTACATTTTTACTACTTGAATGCCTACTGTCCTTTTTAAAAGACAATGCAAAAAATTAATTTTCGGAAAAAATATGAGACTAAAATTTGTTGCTTGTTTTTTGTCATATACTCTAGACTGTAATTAACAAATTAATACCAAAAAAAAAATTCGGGCATATCAGGGTTAATAAATAAACACTAAAATGGTGCTGATATGCTAATGATGCATCATCTTTTTGTACATACATATGTAGATGCACGCATGTTATATCGCCAAACTATCTATCTATCTATAAATTATATTAAAAATAGACAAAGCTTCTAGTAATAATACCTACCAGTATAATAATACATACACATAAAATAAGAACGATCTGGTAATTACATTGTTATTGTAATTATTTGTTTTTATTGCACCTATAAATGGACTGTGTTTATTATTATTGTTGGGCGATAATTTTAAATGGATGAAAATTAAAGGAAAGATAAATGTTAGTCATTAATTTTTTAAGTAGGTAGACCTATTTAGATTAGAATATTGTTAAAACATAATAAACCAAACAAAAAGAAATAACAAGTGAAAGCATTTTTGCAGGAGACAAGTACTTTTTAACGCGAAAATCACACCACCAAATCATATTTCCGGTAACAAAACGTAACGAGCGTACCACGTGCTTATTATTTTTTTTTTTAATCTAAAACAAATCTTGTGTCTGTATGTGATATTAGAAAGTTATCCAGTTTTTTAGGCGTTGATCACTATACGTCAATCAATAATATGACATATTAATCTTATTGTTATTTATTAGGTATATATGCTAATAATAAATATGCATAGAGATATGAATTTATTAATAGAATGCTTTGGGCATGGAAGGTTTTTGTTAAAAGAATAATTTTGGGTGCGTTTTTTATTACTTACTCATAGATTTAATTCTATTTGTTTAGGTTTTTTTTTTCAAAACAGCAAAATTACGACATTGCGCGGGATTACTGCAAAAAATCTACTAAAATATGAATGAAATTCTATACAATATTGTAGAAAATCTAGATATATAATCTCTATTTTAAACACGGCTGATTTCTCTCAATATTAGTATCGGTAAATCAAAATCAAAAATAATCAAGGAATTAAATATGCCAAATTAAGACGATATATAATAAATCTAGTCACCACTTGAATGGAGCTTAAACATTAATACTAAGTTATGTTAAGCTGCTCTTTAAAATAGAAAAAAATAAAATAAAAATCAAACACATTTATCTAAAATACGTAGGCACGTATAAAACAAATTTAGACTAAATTTATTCCAATCAAAAAAATTACATAATTAGTATAACAATCAAATACGAAAATTGAAAATTCAATCAATATTGTTTTGGCGGGCAAAATAATTTCTTACCAAAATCTGTCTATATGCAAATTGCTAACCAGAGCAACTGCCTAGTAACTACTGCTGTTTCACTATCAAATCCAGAGCAGTGCGGTACTATTTATTATTTACTACCAGGGAACAATAGTTATACTATACATATATATGCATATATATTTTTTCCGATAAAAATTGTATGCACAATACAAACTGCCGTCGCGTACTCGAACTGAAACTATGCGAAACTAAAATATTATAATGTAAATATATAAACGAATGAATTTGTACATATACAGAGGCAGCGCAAATATAGAAATATCTATACTACTACAGTACATTCATGTGTATGTATGTATAATACACTAGCGGCCACAAACCAATCCCGATAATTGTCTCCCTATAACGTATTATAGTAAGATATAGTTTTCCGATATAATATATAAAAAAAAATAATTGTATTGGTCACGTTTGGTGCACAATTTTTCAACGAAAACAAATTATTAACAGCATATACGTGAATATTGTATAATAAAATGGCACAACCTTTCTGCTCACGGTACTATTGTACTAAATCATCTTTCTTTTTTTACACTCGATCATCTCTGTTAAGGCCCCATGTCCCATCCTTCTCTTGTTTTTCTACACACGTTCTTCGTCCTCATTCGACTTCATACTGCTCGTCTTCGACATTCAAATAAAACGAAAGAAATTCTAAGAACTCTGTGTTTTCATGTAGGTATATATATCTAGTACATACATACATTCTACATATAGGTTTGGGGAAGTTAGAATGGAAAATTTTACTTATGCAGTGGCGTAACTGTAATACTAGAAAGGGGTAGATTTCAAGCGAAAAAATATCTGTCAGGAGTTATGTTTTGTTAAATAATTCTACAAGTTCTACATGTTTGAGTAGGCACTTTTTTATTCTTATTAATGTTCAGTTTAATTTAAATTATTTAAATTTCAAAGTCATATTGGCAATAAGTTGTCAATCTTCAGATCGTCTCAAAAACGCAGAGTTCAGTTCTATTTGAATTAGCGTAACTAGAACACACTAGTTTCTTGGATCTGCTATTACATTTTTCCTCTGACCAATCTGTTGTTACACCACTGGCTTTTTGTTTTTCCTGGTCAGCTGCTTGTACTTATTTACCTACATGTTAAGATTTATGTTTTGGCAAAAAAAATATATATAATAATGATACCTTTTCTACCTGTGGTGAATTTTTTACGTTGTCATACTAATGTTGACACTATGACAAAAAGAATCAATAAATCGTAGAAATATAGTGTACTTTTGTGTATTCATAAATGTTAAATAAGGTAACGAATAAAAACGTTAGTAGAATAGACATGTCCGCTATACTTAAAATATGTAGTTGCCTGGTCTAGGAAAGATAACTTACAATTTTATTTAGGCATTTTGTCGTGAAGGAAATTGCTGTAATATTCGAGCTTTTATATGAATTCAGAATAGATTTTAAGGCGCCTACTGATTTGTCTCATAATGAATGATTAAATAAAAGCAATTAGAAAAAGATTAATCGAACTGATGATATTTTATTTAAAATATTACTGTTTATTTCGAAAATTATCGCATTTTAACTTAAATGTTTAGGCAACCAGATATACACATAGTGCCGCTAGGATGACAGTGATTCAAATCTTGTATGAAATTCTTAAAATTTTTTAAACTTTATGTTGTTCTAGTTGTAAACTCTGATCCACTAGGATGAAAAAAAACATTATTTTGATTTGATACTATGAGAAATATGTGTGTTTGTCTATAATTTGATATATAATTGGGGTTTGACTAGAAATTTAAATTTAAACATTTTTAATAACAAAACAAAATAAACTTTCACATAAGATAGAATTGCCAACTGTACAGCATCCTCCACAAACGCAGATGATTAATTTAGAAGAGCAAATTATGTATTGTGAAATTAATTAGCAGGTAAATTTATGGAAGCATAGACAACAAGTCTATACTTTAATATATGTAGATAGATAAATTTAAGTGAAAATCAAAATAGAATAGCTCAGATTTTAATAATAAATTAACAATTTAGCCCAGAGCTTGCTCCAGATATGGTATTATTATAAATACCAAGAAAAGAATGGGACAGGAAAGACAAGTGAGAAGGGTATGGGAAGCTAGACCTGGGCAGAAAAGAAAAAGGGAAAGACCTGAAACTACCTGGGATGACATAATAGAAAAGATATTACAAAGAAGAAGAATAACGATGAGTGAAGCTAGTAGGATGGCAAACAACAGGAAAGAATGGAGAAAGTTTAGCGACGCAGTGACGTGAAGCAAAAACGTATAAGCCTAGAGAAAGAAAGAAAAAAAAAGAAGAAAAAGGAATAAAAGATAAAGACTAACAAGCCTACACACACCAGAAATGGTAGACAGGCTTTACGATATATATATATATATATAAATACCAAGCTGCAATTTCAAAGATTTCGCCGAAATTAATATAGGAATGCTACTTTTTACTCGAAATTATGAATCATTTTATGACTCATACCTATCCGAATGAAAACAAATTGATTCAAATCAGAATGTTGTCATGTTTTATTAATAAATATTACAATTTTCACGTTTGACAACAAGTAAGTCATTACTCTAACCAAGTTCCAATTAGTTCTTCTATTTGTTTTCTGGCTGCCTGAAGGGGTGGTAAATCTGAATCTGCTGGCGGGTACATATTAGCACAATGTGCGGTACCTGAAAATTGAGTTAGACCCAATGTTTTATAATCCATTTTCTTCACTTATAAAATATTCATCACCTTTAATAAATATGGCTGGTGCATTTTCGCTTTGGGTTTCAGTAATTCCCAAAGCATGCCATGGATCAACTGAACCATGTACAAAAACAACATTTGTAACCTAGAATTACACACGAAAAGTACCAATTATTTCAAGTCATAAATGGCATTACATCTACTAATACATACTTCAATATCTAGAGCTCCATAAAAGGTATTGGTTCGTGCAGTAGCTTGATCCACATAAGTTCCATTGAATTCAATTCCAAATATATCGACACATTGTTGAATCGAGAATTCCAAGGGAAATTTAGTACCAAAGATTTGTGGTTTCTTATCTGATGTTTGATAAAATCCAAATTCATTACATGTTTGAAATAACCATTGACGACCTACAATATAACAAGTTTTTAAAATAAAATATTCTATTAGTGTATAGTGGTGTTCTCTGTCGGTATTGGCTTTATTCACAAATATAGCAAGGTTCCAACTTGAAAAATTATAGAGGTACATGAATATAAATAGAAAACTTAATAACAGAATAATAATACTGTTTTTGTAAATTAAATCACATGAATGTATGTATTTATTGATAATACTGATGTGGAATATTTCTATTTCTGTATAGCTACCTCCTTCGGCTTGTGATGAATCCCAACTTTTATTCATATAATCATCAATCATTTTTGAATATTTAAAATCAAGGCAAGTTTGATTAGTTGCATCCAATATAAGCGAATTAAATACAGCCAATCGTTCTAATTCCGTTTTAATTGAATCGTTTGTCATTATTTCACAAACTGTATCTAATGTAATGTTTCCTAGTTTAGTACCATTAGTACTTATACGATTGTCTTTATTATATTGGGCGATTCCTAAAGTAAATATTTCAATCAGTGCTGCGTTTCCATATTCACAAGGTTAAGCTTTAACTTTACCAGCAAAATTTCCAGCTAAATTCGTATATAAATTCGATATATCATCATCGTTATCAGCACTGTCTTCTAATGGATCGCATAATTGAAATATATCAGTTAGAGTCCTTTGTCCAGCAATATGTGGCATTAATACTTCTATTTGAGATGTACCACTTTTAATTGTTGCATAACAATCTGGATTTATTGTATAGAGATCGTTGGCTACTACTTGGAAATAATCTAAAATAAAATTGTTGTTAAAAATAATTGCAACAAGTACTTACTTATCATATGTAAGTACACGGTGGGTACCTTGAAAATTTGGAATTGCAAGTAGTGGTCCACTGCTACTTACAGCTCCATGAATCAAATGAGGATACTTTAGACGGGCCCATGCTGCCAATGAGCCTGGATAAGATCCGCCAAATGCGATCCATTTAACCTGTGAATTATTTAAGTAGTTATAGAAATAATGTATCAAGTTAGACCCTGTAATTAATATACTTGAGAAGATAAATTATATTCAGCATTCATTGACGCAACAAAAGTTGCCATATCAGCTAAAGCTTGGTCGCTAGTAAGGTACTTTAAATTATCGACATTTAAGTCTTCAGTTGGACGACTTTTTCCATAAAAACGATGTTCCAATTGGAATAAAATTGCTTTATACTTTTTGCCATAATCAACCCATGCTCCATTTGTCATCCACTTATCAGATGCCTCGCCTTCGCCACCGATCATGAGAAAAGCAATATCTCTTTTACCCGAATCCCAGAATGCATCGTTTACAAAATATCTCTGAAAATATGTAATTTCGATGGTATAATATAATGTTTATTATTTCATGGAGAAATAAGAAAATTTACCTGTTGCCATGTGTTCAAATTTGAAACGTCGTAGTGATCCAAATTCTGTGTGTACCATTTTGTAAAGTTCTTATCGGCTTCATCACTTATTCGGGGTTCCCCTAAATTACCTCCTTTTATTCTACCATTATGGAAAAATTTCCATGAATGAACATTTGTAAAAATAGCGAATAAATAGCAATAAAGAATATTAATATTCATTGTTGACTTATAAGTGGATTACTTATTTACAATTCTAGAATTTACATGTATATTTATTGATAATGAATATTGATAACATAGAATTTTTTTAAATCTTGGTTAATATTTATAATTACTATCGGTTTTAAAACCAAGGATAATTAATTATTTTTTTGCGCTGCTTTCCTATTAAGTTTAACTATTTATTATCTGTACAATTTAAATACTTGATAACTAATATTTAAAATACTTGATAATCAGAATCGAAGTGATTGCTTTTTTAGTACTTAAATGCAAAATTTAATTTAGTAGTGATTTCATTTCAACTCAAGAATACGTTACTTAAAGGTTTTGATTTTTGATTAGATAATATTTGTTGAACCATTGACCTTTTTTTATTTTAAAAAAATTGAATATTTTGAATTTTGATTTCAAATAATTTCGCAATCTGCATTATAAATATTACAATTGAAGGAAAGTATTTATTTTATTTTGACATTTGCGTGGTAGGCAGCCAAAATTTCTTTTTATTGAAAGAAGAAAAATTTCGCGGCGGTCGCCATTTTGAGTTTTGACAGTGGCAAGTTCTTCTTTTGACATAACCTTATTAAGCAGTAAGCACGTTTCCAATTTACATCAATTAATATTAAAAAACTTTAAAGGTAAGCATATTATTTGTTATAGACTATTAATCCACAATATAAAGACCAATTCAACTAAAATAAGTAATAAAATTATCGTTTAATTGAAAAAGATTGCAGAATGGTTCTGAGATACGAGTTAGCTGTAGGACTACAAAAAGGTCACAAAACTACCAAGATTTCGGCAGGGAAAAAGAAGGATGCTAGATTAGCGAAAAAAACCAAAAGGATTAGTAAAGTGGTGAAAATTCGCCCCGCGAGGTTGAAGGGGACCCAGACGAAACATGCAAGATTCGTACGTGATCTAATTAGAGAGGTTTGCGGCCATGCCCCTTATGAAAAGCGAGCAATGGAATTGTTAAAGGTGAAAAATTTGATGATAGGCAAACAAAGAATGTATGTAATATGCTTTGTTTTAGGTATCTAAGGAGAAGAGAGCCTTGAAATTCCTGAAGAAACGTTTGGGTACGCATATTAGAGCTAAAAGGAAGCGTGAAGAACTAGCATCAATCCTTTCACAAATGCGTAAAATACAAAAAACTCAATAAAAATGTTCAATTTATAATTAATCTAATAAAAGTAATAATTGACTACTTGATAGTGTTATAATTTGCTGTTAATCCATCCATTTTTCTCCTATTCACTTGTTTTGCAAAATGAAACAATACTACAGTTCTTTGAATTTTTAATAACAAATCTGAATATGCAACATCTGAAAGCTTTTTTAATAATTAAATACAGTTGCAAAAATTGATTTGCAGCAGGGGTCTTGTCTCGAAGGGAACTTTAGGCAACGTTTCATACAAATATGATTCAAAAATTGTTGCCCTTTTAATAATACCATATAATATAGGCTGTAGATCTAGTACTATGTAAAAATGTGGGAGTGCATTTTATATTACACACACATGATAGTATTTGAGGTAATTTTAAATTGATTTATTTTTCGGCTGAACAGTCTTTACAACAGGAGAAACAGGAATAAAACATAAATATGTTGAAGAACACGTATGTATGCAATGACCGCGTTCAAAAGTCGACACCGGTGCGAACGTAGCTTGCGCACTTGTTCTATTTATTAATTTTCCCATTAACATAATTTTAAACTAGATTTTCAAATTATATTTTACGACGCCACATTTGTTTATACATGTAGGACATTGGTAAAAGCAAAAAAAATTCTTTTTTCTTTTAATTTTAAATATTCAAATCTAACTTATAAACGGTAAATATACTTTCTTTGTAGCGAAAAAATATCAGTAGTTTTAAAACTAGTTTAAAGTATTTTCTAACAATTGATACCATTAGCGCCAATGTTAGCAAAATATAACTAGCTACGTTGGCCACGGTTCCGATTCGTGAATCGTTTAAATATTATATTAGTTGTACCTATAAGTCAGCTCTAAAGCTTCGAGCTATTAATTAATTTAGCAAGATAGAGCTTTTCTAGGTATCCAAGCTAAGTAGATACACGCTATATATTGTAGCCATTGCCTAAAGTCTTCTAACATGAAATTAAAAATATTCATGAAAACATTACATTCTTCTAAGTTTCCAAAAAAGAATAATGAAACAAATATAAAAAAAACCCCTGCCGAAGGCATTTCATATATTTATTTTTTATAAAGCACAATTAAATTGAAATAATTGAGCCATATAAATAATTTAAATATAACATTTGAGGAATATATAAGTTCCAAAGTTCTATTCAATTAAACGTTAATTTTTAATTAAAAAGAATAGAGTTCGAAGGGATTATGTGGTATCTCTAGGCCAGACCTGTATATGATTTTATTTGGCACTTGTGGGCCTTTTTACTATTTATGCAAAGGATGTTCTTGAGGATTTAAGAAACTGGCCGATCAAATTGGAAATTGAGAAAAGTCGAATAGCAAATATTTTCATATATCTACAATATTTATATGGTTTATTATTTATAATGTGTTGTACATTCTAAAAAAATATTCCTCAAATTTTAGGCATTATTACAAATAGTTGACGTTCTTTTTTACAATAGAAATAGCTGTTGTTCGGTCAATGTGTGACTTTGATCAGATCCATTCATCAGATGCTATTCTTGGGAAAGTTAAAATGATGGACACCCCACCATTTAAGTGTTCTATCGCTGTAAAAAAGAACGCCGCCATACATATTAATTATTAAGAAAACATAAAATAAAACGTACATATCCTGCATATGAACAGTGTAAATAATAATACAAATAATCGTAATGATAATAATAATAATGTATTTTTAAATTAAATGATACACATAATATATAATTAATGTAGTGCGTGTGCTTGAAAACAATCAACATTCTCTAGATATAATTAATTAATAATAATTTATGAGTACCTCTAATCATTACAAAACAGAAGAGACTCGTAAAACACAGAAGCAACGTTTACAAGCACTGACTGATTTAAAAATTTTATAATTGTTTTTTCTTTTTGCTACTTTTATTGGCATGTTTCCTTACAATCCATTAAGAGATCCCCCCCACACTAAAGATTATAGTTGTCAATAAGCAACTCAAATCATGTAGTATAAACGAAAGGTTAGGACGGCCATTTTGTTAGTAATCCGGATTGAATTATACAAAAAAAAAAAAACAAGAAATGATAAAGTAAAATCCAATTGAGCTCAGTAAGAAACATGCCTTCTTTTCAGCTTAAAAGTATACAATATGTTGGTCTCATATAATATTATAGAAATATTTAAATAAATGCGCACCGCTCCGTTGAAGCAGCTGGAGCGCGGTACCCGAGCAAATATAGTAGTAGTAATAGTATGTATGTAGGAGTAGTAATTCTATATATTATCCAAAATAACAATTCTTAAAAATATCTTTATAAATCAGCTAACAGCCCTAAAAATAAGTATCTTTTTGTTTTTTTTTTTTTCTTTCTTTAGTAGTTATTATACGTTCAGCTCATCGTATTGTTGCCAATCAATCAATCAGTGAGGAAATATACCATAACGTTCCAATTCATACAGCAAATAGCTGAGCTCGCAACTTCGTCAAAAGTATGGCAAAAAGTGTTATTGACTTTTGACTACGAGTAGTCTTAAAATATAATAAACAACAATAAGATAAGCCAATTCATATTATTACTCTCTCATTTTTTTATATTTTATACTCTTAAAAAACCACATCTTTTCTAAATAAATGATTAATTAAAATAAAAGAAAAATTGACGCATTTCATATGATGTTGCTTTGGCACAGAAAATATTAATGTTGACGTATTTGTTTTTTTTTTTATTTACAGACACAGCCTATGAGACTATACAGTATACAATATTCCCCCAAAGCATATAGAAAATTCTTATACAGTATTGTGATCTTACTAATCATGAAAGTAAATTTTTCGACATCTAATACAAGGCGCGTTTTTGCCATTATCGTTCACACAAAGCAGTAGAGAATTGTTACTCTTTTTATCGGCAAACATTTGGAAGAGATCCGTAAACGTCCTGGTTATGACCAGACGTGTGACAATGGCGAAAACGCGGATATTCTACTTTGTCGTGTTGTATTTAATATTACAAACGCAAAAAGTTGCGTAAACTTACGCTGCGTATACTTCTGTTAATCTAGGCTTTACGCAAAAAAGCCCGCCTGTCACGAGGCTAAATTTATTGAAACCAATCACGTGTGATACTATAACTATGTGAATAATGATTCGAAAAACATGGAATTCGGCTGATTTCAATAAAAGCTATTAGCATGAGCGCGTGCGCATATACACACTTCGTATAACAAATTTAACCTCGCCTACTTATCAGGTTTGATTGCTTCCTATTTTAAGCCTCTCAAAATCAAACTAACAATAATAAATAGAAAATCTAAAACATGTTCTAAATGTTATATAAACAACAAAAAAAAACAATACATATAATGTTAATTAATGAATAAAAATTAATCCAAATTCAGTCTTTAATATCGGCGATTGCATACATGTAATAAACATATGACTTATTCTTTTCCAGTCTCAAATAACATACATACATATGCATTTAATGTACAGTCTCTCTTTCCATATACATAGATTATTTCTTTGTCGCTCTAAATTTTGCGCTCTACAAAACCCTTTCTTCGTTTTGTTTTTTCAATATTTTATTTTTCTGTCTAGTTATATAGCATATACATATTTACAATAGATTTTTAAGAAAAGAATAATAGTTTTTACAGCAATATATATGTATAAAATTATTGTTTTTTTTTAAACTTTTATCATCCTGAATGAAGATCTTTTCTTAAAAAAAAAAAAAAAAAAATTAACAAAAAGAAAGACATGAATTTCTGTGTTTTTAGGCCCTTTCATATTCAAAATTTAATGACGTATTTCCTATTTTAAGAAAAAATCTTATTGCTCCCGAAGACCCCAAAATTTATATACATACATTTTTTTTTGTTTTCGACAAAAAGAAAAAAATAATCGAAAAATGAATGAGTCAATTCTTTGCCGAAGCAACAGCAGAAATCGTGAAATGCGTGTGCCTCCTCCTTCCACCACAATCTCTTACATTTCTAAGAATTATAATTATATAAATATATATAAAAAAAACCAACGAAAAAACCCAACAATATTTCTTTAATATACATTACAACTATGTATGAATTCATCCCAGCTATACAGACCTTATAAGTGTTAATTTAATTATTACTAAAATACATATTATTAAACATTAAAAAGAGAAAAAAAATCTTTAAAGTAGCTTATATAAAATATTACGATATTATGATACGTAAAAATGGCTGCTAAAATGTGAAAAAGGTAGATTAAAAATACACAATGGAAATAATACATCCCGCAGCCGGAATATACAAGCCAATTTCATTCTTTTTTTTTGCAAAAAATTTTTGTTTACATATTTTACCTTTGTAAAATATGAGGTGACATATTTTACCTTTGTAAAATATGAGGTGAGTCAAAATTCATTCTTTTCAAACAATTATTTTATTGATAAATACAAATAAAAAGGATTATAATCCAATCTCGATAATAAATAAAAACCTTCCCGATCAACAGTTCAATGCAAGCACTGCTTGCATTGTCTTGAACTTTGTTCTGCCCAAATTGAGATTGTCAAATTCTCAAATGAAAACATTATCACAATGATTCTTTAAAATTGACGCCAGTAATTTTCAGCCCTTTATTTTGACTCACCCGGTGATGAATCGAAATAGTATTTAAAGAGCTCTTCAATCGATCACAGATACGCGACCTCTAAAAATGTAATAATAATAATATGTATTTTGTCGTCGCCAAACATATTTATTGTCTTTTTTTGCATTAAAGAGTTTGTCTCCACTAGATAATATGTAATATGTATTTGGCCAGCTCTAGGAACAACAACACAATCAAATGAAAAAACTCTTTTTTTTTTTTTTTTTTTAGTTTAATTCTCGAATCACGAAATAGCAACACGTTTTTTTTTCTACGAATGTCGCGACAATTCTAAAAAATATTTAAATTTTTTTATGAAATTTTCATTGCATTATTTTAACTCATTAATATCGTTAGTTATCTTTAATTTAGATTAAATTAAAGATAAAGATAATTGAATCTTTTATTGATTAATTTGTTAAAATCGATAAGAATTTAGTATGTACTCAAATATGGTAGCGACTCGTTAATTTGAACTAATCAAAAACTCTGGCTTATCTGAATACTCCAGAGATCCAGATTACTGATGAGAAATGCTCATCTATAAAATTAATTTTATAAAGACCGGATTTTCAAAGCAGTAATGAGTTATTAGCAGGTAGCCCAACAAAGAGAGCCGCTCTATTTGTTCACAGCGACAGTTTGCATACTGTTTCATGCATAATGAAATACGGAATAACGAAAATCAAGTCACCTGTTGTTATTAAAATTTCGCTACCAAAATGTATATATTTTATATTGCGTATTTTGCTATTCAAAGCCATATTTGAATCATCAGATTCCCACAGCCAGATTACACAGCTATTTTTTTTTTCGAACTATGAGAGCATTTGAAGTATTTTGCAGATATAAATTATTTGAATCTATAACTCTGATTACCGAGCCGCTACCGTAAATAACTTTATTTTCTGATACCTTTATAAAATCCATAAAAAAAAAAACAAACCAAAAAACGGAAGAATACACTTTCAATTAATGATTTTCTCTTCTTTCACATTCCACCGGAGGAAATCATTAATTGAAAGTGTGCATAAGAAAACCCGATAAAATAATTCGGTAATATTTTTAAATTATTTGAACTTCAACATCAATATTATAAAATTTTTATATACACATACATTATAGACATATTGGTTTTTTTTTTTGTTTTTCATTAACTAGGAATATAGATCTACCTATGTAAATTTATATAATGCAAATAAAATCTATTCAGACTAAGTAACACCAATAGCATGTCAGATATATAATGGAAAGGCGCCATTTTTTCATTCAATTTTGTTTTATATCAATAAAATTAATATTAAAGCACACTGACAAATGTTCTAATAAACATTAAAACCAGGAAAAAATAATCTATTATTATTACCTAATCCTCAAAGCGAACGAAAGAACAAAAAAAATTAAGAAAAACAACCCGCAAAATTTGTCCCGTCTCCTTTTTTGTTCATCGCACTATTTTTATGTACACATTAACAACAAAATTAAAATTGTCAAGCTCACTTCTTAAATCAAAAAGTGCGATAAATTATTATTAATCCGAAGAAATAATAAATTTGATTCCATCCTTTTATAATCTGTTTGTTTGTTGTGTTCACTTGGACGATTTAGTCACAAAATAATCAAGTAATTGTGGCTGTCTAACTTCCATTTTTCGACGACCACCACCACCAATTCCAGCACTGCCAGGACCATTACTGCCGCCGCCATAACGATGATTTATATTTCGACTGCCTCCCATCCTGTCATTTCTGTAGCCGCCATCTGTTTATAAACAAAATAAATGAAAATTGAGTATGTATTGCATATATAATTTGATCAAAACAATATAATGCATATATTTCAACTCAACTCATCAAAATTCAATAGAATCGAACAATGGCGAATTTTTAAAAATGTCCCTTAACAGCACATCAAGTAGATCCACATTTAAATTATTAATGTTGATATTAAAACAAGATTGTTTTCTTAAATACAACGATTTAGAATGGCTCATCGAAGCCACGCCTACCTTATTGTAATTTCAACTGCTTCCAAAGTATTCATTGATAATTAATGTTCGCAAACATATCTAGATCATTTACCCCCCAGCCCGCCTTACCATTTAAATAGCTATTAAATTAAGTGAACTCTTATATGTTTAAATTATTGCACAAAAAAAATATTAAAATTACATACTTACACTTACCACGGTACTCTTTAATACCGTCACGTTCTGATATTGGCGGTTGGGCAGTATTACGTCCTCCAATATGTTGATTTTGATTAGTGGCAGTTTTTATAGTATTAACGTCAGCAGGTGTAGTAGTCGCTACAGTTGCTGTAGACACATTACCTTCAACTAGTATTTTTTCAACACTTTGATGCGCAACGATTTGCTTAACAGCTTTAGGCTGATTCTCCTTTGTCAAATGTTGCGTCACTTGAGCATAACTTTTACGTGGTGGATCCACTTCATCAGAAGATGTCGGCAATGCAGGAAACATTTCTGTGTATCCTGGATCTTTTGTATCATGTTTTGGAAACGTAGAATTAGTTGTTACAGTTGGTGTTTTAATGAATGCATCAGCTTGGACGATCTGCAATTATACACAATTATATGTGTATAATTGTATATATACATATAAATATATACAATCATATGAGTCATAAGATGTTCTTCTATTAGACTACAGTCGAGGAAAACCAAAAAGAGTGTTTCATAATAACGAATAATAGAACTGCCTTACTGGTAAAAGTATTAAATATGTTTCCCACCTAAATGTTACATAAGCTTCTGATCACGGAACAGTAAAATATTTCTACTTTATGAACTAGAATGCTTTTTGCAATGGAGTTTAGAGTGGACAAGTTTTCTTGTCGTCAAGTTAATTTTTGACAAGTTTTGCATTACCCACGCGCGTCTGAACTTAACAAAGTTTCTTGGACTTGACGAAAATAGGTTCTGCGATATTTTTTTGCTACTGTTCAGTAAGTTTGGTAATAATTTGTATAATTCATAAATACCAACACAAATTTTGATTCCCAAGAAAACACAGCTGATATTTATGTTTATATTTAATAAACTGTTGCAAAAATTAGTTTTTATAATTTTGTTTTTCTAGAAACGAATTATTTAATAACGAATGTTATTAAATGACTGCTGTGTAATTTACTATAAGCATAAGTATTAAAATATGAGATAGATATATTGTCTTATTTTGGATTGGCATTTTTTAATGTAATGGAAATTGTTGAAAAGAAAATTGGCGACTGTAAAGCCAAACGGCAGTCTTTTTCTTAAAGGAATTTCTTATCGAGAAACTTGAAAAAAAAACTTGCAACTGTAAACTCCACCTTAGCTTCGAGTTCTTACGTTCTAGTCGATTCTCATACATTTTATGGACTAGACGCATTTATTTACGACGTGACCATTTTGTAATGGTGACAATATTGCAATATAATAGAGGCAGTATTTTATATTTTCTCATATACTGAGAAACTAGTTTCAATTAATTTCAAAATTTTCAATTATGACTATTTAAAATTCATGTATAATAAATTTGCCACCGTAAATTTAAATATTCACAATTAAATTCTCACTTTATCGAAACTATTCTTTTAATTGTATTTTGTTCTAAATATCCGTCACACCGTCCTACACTCCTTTTAGTTTGTTTTGACTGCAATTAATTCAATGCAATGGGATGTATTACCCCGCTTGTCGTCATTGTAGCTGCATTTGTAGTTGTAGGGTAAGATTCATTATCCTGTTCGCATCCATTTGGTAAATCATCCGTTCTAGTCGACTTATCTGTCATTGTGCATTTAGCAGAAGCCGTTGTTGTGCGATTTGCTACCTTGTTTCTAGAAATAAACACTATGTAAACACGTCAATTCAATAAAGAAATAAATCCTTACAATTTGATAGAATCTAAAGATCCTGTACCATTTTTCGCGTCAGTTATTGCACCAACTTCATGTCTCTCTTTTTCTACTCCTTTTGGTGAAACAATGTCTTGAGGCAATTTTGATTCGATTTCACCATTTTCCAATTCCTTTTCTTCGTTTCTATCGTTATTTATTTTTGTTTTTGGCCCACCTTTTACAACCCATGCTTTCGATTCATTCATTGATGCTACTTGCATCATGCTACTTGTCTGACTGGAACGTTCATGGTGATGGGTGAATTTCTGTGCTGGTTGAGATTGATTATTCTGTGGCTGATTGCCATGATGATGTTTAGCTGTAGGAAATCCATTTGTCGGCATACCAGGCAATGGTGGAAACGCCTCATCAGCATAATCAAATTGCATTTTAACTCCTTGGCTTTGATCGGAAGCACTTACTTGTTGTGTTTGCGTTTGCACTGAACTGGAACTATCTATTTGACCATTACCATTCGTAATATCATCATCTCGCCGTTTTCTTCGATAACGTGGAGGAATTGATGAATCTTTTAATAGAAATGACTGTTGTTGTTGCTGCTGCTGTTGCACGGCATACCCATATAAATCAGCTCTCGTATCTGGATGAGTAGCAGTAGCCAAATCATTCACTGCTGCAGATGGTACTGACGGTGTTGTTACAGCTGCATTCGCATAAGATCCACTCGTATTCGATTCAGATGGTGTTTCCAATATTACCCGTGGCGCATTACCACCATCTCGAACGATTTTGGAAGGCAATTTATTTTGATTCATACTACTTGCATTTTGATTGGCTGATGCTCCAGTAAATTGAGTTCCTCCTGATTGGTTATTATTCTGTTGCGATTGGTGATGATGCTGAGTGTACGTTGAAGAGCCAGTGTGCAGACCTGTTGAGTGTTGCTGCTGATGTAATTGTGATGCTGATGTCACGCGGTTTTGATTCGGTAGATTTGATGGACCTTGTTGTTGTTCCGTTGATGAATTCGTTTCCGGTTGAGGTTGCTGAATACTTCGATGTTTGTTTGTGCTCCGTGGCCTACTTGGAGAGGGTCTATACGCGGGATGTTTAAACTGTTGTGGAGCGAGGCCATTCACTTGAAAGACTGGACTTAAATCAAAGTATCCGGAGGCAGTTTGTGGCCATGCCACATAAGCATTCGGATACTGATGCTGATATGGATAGACTATAGGATTATAGGAAGCGGTAGCAGCTGCTGCGGCAGCAGCAGTAGCTGTAACTGGAGCCACACTTTGACCAGGTGTACCATTTGTGTAGACAAACCGTTGCTGACCCGGTGGATAAGATGCAGGATCATAAACAGCATGAGGCGTTGAGGTATTGCGATATCCGTTTTTCACTTGTGATGCTAATGATGATGATGATGACGATGATGGCGTTTGTTGATTTAGAAGGCCATGATTTGTATTCGCTTTAATACGAGCCATTATTGGTCGCCCCTTTAAAGAGAAATATAAGTTAGTTAAAATCGCAGAAAAATAAACTTCCATATTAATGCGTTCTTATTGTTGTCGGATCAACATACTTGGAATACTTTAACTTCTTCTCGAAGGTAAAAATACGCTTTTTGAGCATCTTCACTTGATTCGAAAGTTATGTACCATGATTCATTATGAACAAATTCACAAGAAAGAATTCTTGGACAATTTTCACCCATAAATAAGTCCTACATAATAAAAATATTAAATATTGGAAAATTTACAATGCCAAATACTAGATAAAAGTACCACTATATTTTTAACATAAAAATAGAGAAATATTTTACTTTTATCTCTTCTATTGGGGTATTGTCTGGTATTTCTCGCAGGATCACAATACATCTTTGTGGATTCGGTCTAACTTTTAGACCTTCAGCATCCACTTCTACAGCGTTTGATTCTTTTAACGTTTCCGTGATTAAATCCAAATCAGTCGTTAACTCCTTGACTAAATTAAAACTTGCTATAGTGCTTATTGGAACATATTGATCATTATCCATTTGAGACAATAAATATCTATCCCTCGCCAAATTTTGGCTGAAAAATTAAGGAAGAATTTATTGCAATTTTTAATTGAATGTTCCCAAAAACTCCGTATTACTTACGGAGAAAAGTAAAATAGAATCTGAAACAAAATTTGGCTCTTCAGTTTTTCTATAGAGTCATTTTGTTGATTTGAGGTTTGATGGGGCCGCAAATGAAAATTTGACGAGGGACCTGGACCTGGACCACCACCACTTGCTTCTGAGTGACCCATCACTTGTCCATCATTTAGTTCTGCTAGCCTATTGACAACGGGAGTGGTATGTAGGGACACCATGGAAGGATCTTGAATTGGTTGTGGTTGTTGTGGTGGTGGTGGTGGTGACAACATATATTCGTGAGAATGATGGGAGGGATGTTGAGGCGCCATTGACGAGCCAGCCGGTCCCGCCATCGGTGCCTCTGAAGATTCAGAAACGGTAGTAGTGCCCACATATGCAATTTCCGAATTAACTTTAGAACTCTCGCCATTCATATAGCTAACGCCTGAAAGTGCAGACTGTATCATAATCGAGAATGAATCAGTTAAAAAAAAAAAATATATATTTAAGCAATTTAAAACCAAGCGGGAATTCCCGAAGAGCAAAAACAAAAGAAGAAACATATTGATATGTATATGTATTATACTAGTTCGACCTTGGAAATAAATCAGAAATAAAATTAATGTTTTTGTTCTAAAGTGCAATCCATTATTGTGTCATCAATCTGGTTTATAGAATATCTAATATGTGTATGTATGTATTGATTTTCAATTTAGAAATTACATATTTCTTCTCCTTACCATTTCCATAAAAGGGAAATTAAATAACTCGGTAATGATAATAGTCGCGGCGCCTATTAGAGGAAATACTTTGTTTTTTTTTTTCATTTTTCATTTATATTACTTAAATAAATATGCAATTAAATAATGAAAACATAAAATTAAAACTAATACTATAATTTATCCATATTTTATCTACATGTTGTTTGCTTTTGACCAAGTAGCAACAGATAACAGAAGTAACTTTGAAATTTCATTTAAAATAATCTGTATTTTATCTTAGCAGGAGATATAAAAAAAATATAGGAGAGAATTCTTATACGTATGACTAGTAAGCACGTAAACGTATGAATGTGAAGATTTTTTCAAAATTACTGCAAAATAATCATGAATGATACCCATTGTGCATAACTACAAAGAACATACTGGCGACTAGTATCTAATTATTGTAGTGATAAAGTTATAATTCACGTAAAATTCTAACTCTACCTAAATACAGAGTGCAAACTATATTTGTGCTCAATTCCTTTTTTCATCATCTCCTTATTGAATAGGTTAAACCGGGCATATATACAACTTACTGCCCGGATGCCACATTTATCCGGCTCAGTGCGGAAACATCGCAACAAATAACATTTCAATCTTAATAATTCCTTCAAAATTACACATATTTCACAAAATAATATAAGGTAATACAGATTATTAATTTCAATTATAGATTTACAAGATTCTCTTAGACAATAGTTGCTAATGGAACATTTCTAATCCAACATTTTGAAGGACTAACTTCTATATTGTTCGTATATTCCACGTAGATACTTGCTACTATTGAAAAAGTTAAATAAATCATCGATATCAATCAAGCAAACAATTGCATGATAACTATGGTAAACTGTAAGTAAGTCACTCCCTGAATTTAGTTGCAAACAGAACGTTTCCCTACTGTAACGTCTTATTAAAAAAAAAAAGAATACGTGCATTATGCTCATTTAAACTGGTGGGTGAAACCTACACATTACTATTACTTCTTTCAAGGTCATGACAATTTGACATACAGTCCCTGATGCCATATCTGCGCATACTGGATGCAGCTAAAATTACATTTCTGCGCATCAACACGTAATAGAATTTTTATAATGTATATAAAATTCCTAGAATATTATGGTAATTTAAATGCTGTTAACTTATTGCCATATTTCTTAGTTTACTTTTGTTATTATTATTATGTATTTGGTTTATACGAGTACCTAATTGGTTAATAAGCATGTTGTTACCTTGATTGATGTAAGTGATTGCTGAAGTAAACATTTGCTGAATTTGCATCAGAATTTATTAATCTGCAATATATAATAATAATGGGAGGCCAATGATCCGAATAAACGGAACTTGAAGAAAAACAAAGTAGCAAAATAGCATCAAAATTTGCCAAATCATTGGCCAACAGTTGTTGGAGTTGATGATGATGATGATGGGGGTATTTTAGATTTCCAAATATAACACGCCAAACGGACCGAATAAAAATAATAACAATAAAATCGAACAGAGTGAAAGTTACACAAGCATACGGAACAAAAAAAAACTTTAAATATATAGTATACTATACCTAACTTAATATACAAAAATGCTATGTGTAGACCTACCATGCATGATGTATTAAAAGGTGGTGGCGATAGTTATAGATCAGTAGAAGTGGAACCTAACCTAACCTTATTTAATATATAAAGTAATGGGTGGATAAAATCACGTCAGGGTCAATTAATACTTTAGTAGAGATAAAATTGCAAATGGCTTGTAATAGTTTTGGCCTATTTAAAATAACATACCGATAACAAACTATTCACAAACAAAAAAAATAATAGGAAAACAATTAAAGAAAATATGTGGGGAATGTGACGCGACCCCGAGCATAGAACACTTTTTGTCGTCGCCACGGTTACTTTGCCATCGTTTTTGACACATATCTATCAATTATTTTAGATGGAGGAGACGTTACGTGATCTCAAAGATAAAAGTGATTATATAGAAAAACAATACTTATTTACTAGCTATCAATAAAAAAAAAAAGATGGATGAAAATTGCATAGCAGAATGACGAAATACAAAATTATTAAAATCAGCCTAGTAATGGCAGAAGCAGAATGCTTGTAAAAAAACTGTTCAGATTCCAATAAAACAAAAATTTACTAGCCTAATTTACTCTACTAATACTTACAAATGACCTGAAATATTTCTATAAATGGTGAGATCAGGTGCCGCAGATGCTTTTTTTTTACTTTAGTTTATTTTCGTTGTCCTTTATTATTGAATGAAGCTAAATAGCATACGGATCGTTAATAAATTTAATCTATGCGATGGCGACCGCGATTATAAAAAAACACAAACCAAAAAACTGTACACAGCAATAAAAATGAATGCAGGGAACAAAACTTCTTTACTGGAAAAATTAACCGAAAAAAAAATGTCACCGCGAACTGGCAAAATGGCCGTCTTTGGGGCACATGCCACCATGTAAACTACTGTTTTCGCTAAATAATAATGCTAAAAGTAGAATGCAAAATATAAATTTCCTGTTCGGAACACTAGCGCCACCACTAGATTTATGTGGGAGCGTACGTACGCCTGCGCAGATTGACATTTTCCATGGCGGACATTTTGGCGGACATATTAAAAATGAACAATCAAACGGAATTTTCGCGCCAAAATATATATTTAAAAAAAACTTACTGTCAGCTGTTTGATGATGATGATGGAATTGATAATGTTGATTGTTTTGATGATGATGATGATGATGATAAGGATAGCGGTGATGGTGACATATTATTTCGTCGCCATAAGTTCCTAAATCTAATGAACTAGAAGTTGCTGTTTCAGAATCAGTATTATTTTCGATATTGTTGATATTGCCGATCCAACCCGATTGGGGCGGATTTGAAGAGGATGGTCTTTGAGGGTTCACCTAAAATAATCATTGATAATAAGATCTTTAAAATTAGAAGTCAAAAGTCATGTTCAAAAATGTTAAAATTCAATTTATGAATATTCTATTAGAAAATTTTTGTTGATTTGATATATTATGTAGTTTGAATTTTTGAAGTGCTTGTTGTTAATCCAAATGCTTGCTTGTTTTTTACAAAATAAATATAAGTACATATATGCACTTATATTAAAACATACTATATCTAGGTAAAGCAAAAAATATACCTACAGGCATAAAATCAATTAGTGAAAACTCACGCAGACAAGTAACACAATGAAAGTATATTATTATATCTAGTAGTATTTTAAGTATTCAACGGATAGTTCTTTGGCATATAGTATTTGAATTTAATAAATATTTGATATTACAGCTTAGATAATTTAAACGCCGTTGAAAAATAAACGGGAAGTATGTGGAAGCAACACGAATTAAACTGCATCGTCACTCTTCCGCCATACTATTTCACTCAAAGTATAAATTTCACACACCACAATGATCAATTTTCATTCCAATAGACCGAAGAAATTGTGAGAAAAACCATTTTGCACCATACTATATAATGTATTAGAAAATTAAATTATATACACCCACACACTACAGCAGGGTGCCTTTTCTATTGCGCATACCAACATATAAATAGTTAATATAAGTATTATAAATGTGTCAGGATTTGAATTAGGTACTGTGTTTTTATTATTATTAATTTTATTTAGATACACCATTTAATTCACTGCATTTTTTAAATTAATTCCGACATTGTGTCTCTTGCCGATAAAATTTTGCACTATTTACAAAATATGAACGGTATGTATAGTATAGTACACTTAAATCCGCGCCTGCCGCCAAAAACCTTATCGATCCATTAAAATATAAACGCAACATTTACCGCCTACATACTATAGTATACATACCTACACCCTTTATGTATGTATGTATACATATTTTGAATGGGAGATTAATTTAAGTGTCAAGAAATGCAATTTATTGAGGAAAATATATTTGTCTGTATTTAGCATAATGCATAAAATTAATGCATTATTATTTTGGATTGAGTGTAATACGCATTTCAAATATTTAATCGCCGTCATATTTTCGATAAAGTTTAAGCGCAAAAAATTTTTTTTTCACAAAAACTTTGAAATTTAATTTTTTCTAAAAATTTCACTTCTTTAACAGAACCAAGAAATAAGAGACAAATTGTAACAAATAAATTAGAAAATGTATAAAAATATCACTGAAATCACTACACAAAAAGATAACATATGGAAACTTACTTTCTGGATAATATAACATCGTGGATTCGATATAACACATAAATAAGTTCCATCTGCATCCAAGCAAGCTGTTAATGGATCAATTTGCTGATTATGATTATTTCTGTTAAAATTCGACCGACTATTATTTGATGGTGGTGTCGAAGGGCCTCTTCGAAAGGGCATCGGTATAACTGTACGTCTAATGCAGTTGTGCGGGGGGCACTATACTATATGTACATCTATGAAGAAGCACATGCCGACCTGTTGAGTCGACTAGGGAAAGTATGTAGCAGCTGATTTGATGATGGCGCGCCGGCGTCGCGACGCCTCCGTATTTTTGCAGAAAAATTATATTGTTAAGTATGCCGGCAATAACGATAACAACGGCAGCCGTTAATTAAGTTGAGAAAGGTGCGTAGGTTTGGTAGGGTAGATATAGATCGACTTTATTTAATGGTTTTCATTAAATGTTTTAATTGTTTGGTTCGAATTACTAATTGTTAAAATTTAAATAAAAAAACAAACCAAACCAAACCAAACCATTGTGTTGCATCTTAAAAATTTTTAATAGTCCCTCGTAATTAAATTTAATTGTGCGTCTTCTTCTTTTTACAAAATATATACATTGTAGAGTAGAGATGCTAGAGAGTTTATGCCACCTTAAGAAACGAAGAGGATTTTTCAATTTGCAGTTTGCACGGTATTTCCAATTTCCCATTCATTCATAGCATACATGTGTGGACAGCACAGATGAAGATATTGTCTGTGCTGTAGAGAGTTACATCTGAGTTCACTGCATGTCTGTGATGTAGATATTTGTAATTTTTAAATTAAGATTAATAATTAGATACTATTTAATTTATTGGATAAAATTGGAACAATGGGTGAACCTGGTCCGAGTTCACGAATTGATAATTTTGAAAGGATAGAACGCGACTACGATACAGATGATGAAAATGATCCGGTAGTTGAAGAGGTATTTAAAATAATTAATATTAAAAGGATAAAAAAGTTGTTTGGTAGAATGGTTAAGATTTAGAACATATTGAATTGATGTAATATGTCATTGTTTCTATATTTTATTTCAAATGTATTTAGTATCCAATAATACATGCAACTGAGTTACAAGACCGCCTATATTTGCTACAATATCCTTACACTCAAGAACAGGCTCAAGGACATAGATCAGCAATAAATGGCAATGTTCAAGAACAAAATGAAATGAATATATCATCAGATGAAGATGAAGAACAGGACAGCAAGAGTAATATTCTGCCCATCACTCGAAAAAATCCATTTAAAATATCGAAGTGTCGTTTTAGGCCAAATAATGAACAAATATCACTAAAGATAAATATCAATAAAGATGCATCCAACTTTGATACGGGTAATACTATAGGGAAATCTTTATTTTATATTAGATGTATGGTATTATATTATATATGGTATCTCATACATGGTACACAAACAAGACATTTACCATTTTTGACGCATATGCGGTTTGAGTCGTATATTTTATTCAAACACTACTGCGTTATGTTGACCTGGTCTCTATAACATTTAATGTTTTAAGGTCGAGCTGAACTAATAGCTAAACAAGTAGATGGATCACTTCCCAATAAAAATAGCAAAAGTGTGAGTTTCGAAAATGGAATCGTTGACAAGGTGTTTTTAAAATCGGAGAAAGTTATTAATAATTCGGAAAATTATGTAGTAGCAGCTTTCAATGGAAAAGAAGTACACCTTACTTCAATTAAAGGTGCAAATTTTACATCTTAAATTGTTAATTTTTGCCTAATTTGTTGCTTCTTGATTAGATATTATACGATTAAAACCGGATTTTGGGTATCTTTATCAAGGATTAAAAAAGAAAAAAGAAATTACAAAGAATTCTAATGTAGATGGCGGAGATGATTTAAAAGATCAAGGACCTAGCAAAGCTCAACAGGTACGTATTTTTGAATATAGATAGATTTTGGAATATCAAAATCTAATATATTTTATTTTTTGTTTATGTTTAGGTAACGGTAAAAATGAAGAAAGCCCAAGATCCGGAAAAAAAAAGTATCCAAGTTCCAAGCTATTTAGTTTTGGAAGAAAAAAGAAATGAGGAACCATGGATAGATTGTACATGGAACGATGAAGAAACTGAAATTAGTCAAGTAAATTTTGTTTTTCTTTCTTTTCAAGTGTTTGATTTTACTCACCTTTTTCATGTTTAGCAAGTTTTATTTTTTGTTTTGTTTGTTTAAGGTCAAAAGAGCGAAATTAATTAGTAGTAACTTAGAACCAGTACAGACAGAATTTGTTAAAGATTCTGAATACTTAAGACAAGTAATACCTGAAGATCAAGAAAACATACCATTAAAACCTACATTACCAAGTCATATATTGTCTATGCAGGCATTAAGTGGTTTGCCGCTACATGAACAATGCAAACAACTTTTAATGAAAGGTACTTTTATCATAGTTGTATTTCATTAAAAAATTTACACAAAACTACGTATAACACGAACAATATTTTATCTCTTGTCACATTTTATCATAGTAGTTTATTTGAGGAAAATATCAGAATTTTAAAATGTAAATTGTACATCATTATTTAGTATGATTTTTTGTTTTTCTTTTTTAATATGTGTAAATCCGCAGCTTTGGAAGGAATAGCAGCAAATGCTACTGTACTAAAATGCACTATGCTCAATTTTGTGTTGAACAAAGTAGAATTCTCGAATTAGGATGCGGTTTTTTTACTATTCTCCAATAAACTTAAATGTTTGTAAGATTTAAATATTACATAAGCGTGTAATGATTGTGAGATGTTTTGTGTATTGAAAAGCTTTCTTTAATTTTCGTAATTTTTAAATATTGGTACAGGTACAAATAGTATTGGTTTTTTTTTCAGTTAAAATAATTCAATTTAATCAAATTGCATTACTACTAGCTGTCAAAGGAATAACAACCGATGCATTACTAAAAGCCATACAAAAAGTTGCTGTTTTAGTAAAAGGTAATTGGGTGGTAAAATCGGAAATATTGTATCCCGATGATACGGTATCAGCTATCAGTGGCGTACCAGCCGAATTAATGTGTAGAGCTAGAGATTATTTGGTAGGTAAAGAGTTTATCTGTTTGTTTTGTTTCCTAAATTGATATAGGTTTCGATTGAAAGATACATTTTTACTTTGTTACTTCTAGCTATATTTATTCACCAAACACCAGTATGTACAACGTAAAAAATTATCTTCTTTACTTCGAATCCCTGCAGAAGAATTGGAACAAATATTTTCAGGTGTATCGAAACGTACGCATAATAAGGTAAATAAGTTGATGTTACTGTAGCTATCAAAATAACACTGTTTGGGAAATTTAGTATACAGGATGCAAAGCTGCTAGTGTACACCCATTTTTGGACCCGCGATTTATCAAATTAAGATGATGTCTGCTTTGATTTTAATGACTGTTCTAGAGCTTCATTTTTACCAACAGTGGCTCTGATCCAAGTTCTCCAAAGTAGAGTTTCGCTATCCACTTTAATTTTTTTAAATACAATGTACTGCTTATCTATTAACTAGATAAGTAGTTACTTATCTATAACTATTAATTTAGTTACTATTTTATGTATTACATAGAGTAACACTTCAAATCAGCTTCGCAAAAAGCACATAAAAATTTCAATCCGTTTCTGAAATAGAGCGCTTTAAAGTGTAAATTCAATACCCTTTAACCAAAAAACTGCCAAAAACAACTCGGAGCCCACCTTTATTCTTCAATATTTTTAATTGGCATCATGCAAATGTTGTAGTTGTTGTCCAGGCTTTGAATGTTTGACATTTCGTATATGATGTAAATAAAGTATTTTGATTTCAATTTTGTTGTTAATTAAAAACAAATTTATTTTCCATTCCATTCACTACATAACGTAGAGATAGGCTCCGAGTTGTTTTTTATGGGGTTTTTCGATAAAAAGCATCGAGTATTAATAAATTTTGGAGTGCTCTATTTCCGAAATCGCTTAGAATTTTGATGTGCGGTTTATAAAGCTGATTTGAGGTGTTTACCCTCTGCTGTAATAGATAAAAAAGTAGCGAATTGTATTTAAAAAATTTAAATTGGATAGTGAAACTATTTTGGAAAACTCGGATCAGAGTCCCTGTTCGTGAAAATAATGCCCTAGAGCAGCCATTAAAAACAAAGCAGACATCATGTTTATCTGATAAATTGCTGGTTCCAAGAATGTGCTGGACACTAGTATCTTTCCACCTTGTATAAGGAGTAGAAAATGTATGTCGTTTCACAAACAGCAAGAAAAATTAGAAGATTTTTTTTAACGTAAGCATGTGTTAATATACATATTGCATAATATTTTTCGACGTTAATTTCAAATTCTGTAGTAATGCTACCCGTTTGTTAATCATTAAGACTTACCTAATGTAAATATTGCCTAACTACAGGAAAACTATATTTTTTTATAATTTTCTAGGGTTGGGAATTATCACAATTAACTGATTATGATTTCTTAAATAAATACTCGGATTTAGCTCAAAGGCAAAATCTGTTTTGGGAACATCGAATCGAAAGTCTTTCCTCATTTTTAAATCAACAAAGTAGAGTGCGTCGGAAGAGTAAGAGTGTGTCCGAGAGTGATGCAGGAGGTGGTAAAGTCAGGACAAGCAGTATTAGTTGGTAAGATTGAATGAATACTGGGTTCAATTAAAAGATTTAATCAAAATTTGAATATTTTCTATGAATAGTTCGGATAATGAATCTGGAACTGAAAGTAAAGGAATATCTCCAGTAATGGCCAAGAAACTCATACCTTCTCTAAATTAACAATGGAACAAAGGTATATGTCTAAGAATACGTTCTTTGTTTATGCATAAATTTGTTAATTTATTTATTTATTGACATTTTCACAATACTTACAACATAATAATTTTATTCCTAGTATAAATGTTAACCTATTTCAACTTTTAGCCATAAAAATTAATTTTAAATTACTTGCGGTACTCTTTTCAGCGGTTCCAATACTTTCCTGATTTTCGAAATTATCTAAAACATGCTGTACTAAAACTAATTCCGTTAATTTTTCTGGTACAATCCTATCTAGAACTCTATGCATATGCGATTTGAATATATCTAAATAAGAATTGATGATATTGGTCAGTGATTGTAAATCAGGTTTTGTTAATAGTGTAGCTAAATGGCATAGAGTTAAACAAATCTGAAATATACATGAAATATGGTAAAGTTAATAGATGACTTTCTTTTATAGCGAGCATTATGCTATTTAAATTATACAGCAATGGCACCTGTTCAATCAAATGATCCCGATGCATGTATTCAGTAAAATCGTCTAGATTTTGAGAATTTTCCAATGCTTTAAATAAAGCAATCCAAATTTGAATATAAAATCCACCATATTGTTCTCTGGCTATTGGCGTTGACAAAGCTAATGCTGCATTTATTCTTACCTATAAAAAATAATCAGCTTTTCATATGGGATTTTCACCACTGATCGATACAATAAATACTTTGAAATTTTTAAAACCAATTACTAAATCCATGAGTGTATTGAAAGTCAAAGTTTGCCACTGATTCGTGTCTAAATGCTTATATAAATGTGGATTCTTTAAGACATTTCCTAATGCATGACATGCATTCCATCTACCCTAAAACCATATGTATAAAGACCATAAAAAAAGGGCAATTTTAAGCAGAAGTTGAAATCGACAAACCTTGCCATTAGAACCAGTGGCAGCTGCATGAACTAAAGTTTTTAAAGCCTGGTCACATATAGACTTAAATGCTTGTTCTGTTAACGTATTCTCATCCATTAAAGTTAATAAATTTCCCAACGCTCTTACCATATTCGTTTTGATTTTTTCACTGTCATTTGCCCATTTTATGGCTGCCTCACACAGTGCCAGTATCATTTTATTTGGTAATTTTTCATCTATATCAGTAGTTTTACTGAATGTAAAAATAAAATATTTAAAACGTTAGGTCACTTGATAAGGAGTTAATAATTTGTAGTATTGGAGTTATTCAGAAGTTAGCATATTGTAAAACTCAATAATTATTGTTTTTGTAAATGACTGACGAAGTATAGTTGTTTCATCAGAAAGTCGGTTCATGAATAGAAGTAGAATAATTTCCAGCGGCTTTTTTTTTGCTAGCTACTAGAAAGCGACTACTTCTGCTATTACTTTATCAAGTAATTGTTTTAATACTATCTAAGTTCGACTTATCACGGCAAAGTTATGCAATTTATACTTTTTTATTAGTTAGAAAATAATGAGCGGTTTACGAGTACCTACCTATTCAATGCTACAACTTCGGATAATGTCGCTAATGACCAGGAAGCTTTTGCTTTTACCATTGCATTGGGATCCTGTATGACTTCCAATATTGATTGAATTGTGTCCATTATGAAACCGAAATCTTCTTGGAATGAAGGGTAGGATACGCTTAATGCTAAAGCACGTACAGCGGCACCCTGCAGTTAATAATAAGTTAAATGCACAATTGAATACAATCAGTAATGCAATGTTTTCATTTTGTTTTTTTCATCATGAACTCCAGTGTTTGATTTTCAATATATTAATATATATCCTCGTAGATGTATCTTCGGACCAATAGCTATCGTAGTTTATCTAACGGGCTGTAATACAGCAAACTGGCTATAAAACTACTTCTTTTACGGCATAATGTCTGGTGACATCACGAACGACACATTTGCGAGGTTAATGTTGTTATTATTTTTGTCAATGTTTGTTATTAAAACATTAAAAAGTTTAAGCGAAAGTCCTTAAATTTAATAAGCATACCTTCACAGTGCTTTCATTATCACGGGCACAACCAAATAAAAGTGAAACATATAAGAGTTGTTTTTCTTTTGGGAATTCTTCAAAAATTGTCGCACCTTTCAATAAAATAGAAATTGTTCAAATTTGAAAATTAAATTTAGTTAAAGCAAATGACTCACCAATACTTCCAAGACAATCGCAAGCGACAGCTCGTAATAATGGTTCTTTTTCTTGCTGAATTAGTGTTTTCAAAGCTTTATCTAATAAAGTATTCCAAAATGTGTAACAAGCAGTAATGTGACCTGGAAGAAAAATAATTTGATATTTAGAATACATTTCAATTTCAACCTAGTCATTGTTATTTAGTTTACATTGTTTGTCTGCTACTTTTCCTACAGCTTGACCAACAAATTCAATAGCTCGTCCACCATGTAATTTTAAATCTGGACAGTCATCATTAGTTAAAACTGAATTCTCCAAAGCTTTAGTAATAATGTGTAAATAGGGCAACATGAATGTTTCAAAGTAATTTCTACTCAGTGCCGATATAATTTGAAGACATTCTAGTTTAATTGGTAGGGGGAAAAATACTCCATTTGCCTGTAAACTATTTGAGTACACTATGCGCTATACTTGAGGCATAATCTTTTATAAATAATTAATAAATATAATATATTTTTATTGTCATTTTCTAGAATTTTTTATGAGGAACTTTTTTGTTAGTTACAGTTAGTCAAATTTAGATTTTAAAAAGATTAGAAAGCTAGATTTTCCTAGCTAACTAGATTTTTGATTAAATATGAGCCATCATTATACAGGGGGAGAATAAAGTCCAATTTTTCTGTAAAATTCTAATGGTTACAAAAAATTTTAAAATGACAAAGAATTTCATGAATAATTCTGATCAATTTTAATACTTTAATCCTTTTTTTTTTTTTTGGTTGGCTATTAATAGACATTCTTTATATAAAGAAGTAGAAAATGATACCTTCTTTGCATCTACATATTCTTAATTGCAATAAGGTGTGATCTTACGTCTTCATTGTTATGCCATAATTTTTGTGGAACGTTGTCAACATTATTTTTGGAATTGTATTGATATTTTAATCGATTTTATTTCGAATTTTTCAATTACGGTAATTGTTTCAAATAATAAATACAATTTTTGAATATTTATTCAAAAATGATTAATATCGTAAGTATAGACGAAGATAAACAGATATTTATTTAATTCTTTTAATTCGATATCTTTAACGTATTCAATTGACAAGACTAGTGAATTTTGATCTCGCTTTTTATGTGTATACAACACAGAGAACAAATATACTGTCAATTGAAATACTACTTTAATTACTTTTAATTGAAAAATCGAACCAAATCTGTTAAGAAAATAGCAAAAATAAAGAAATTAAACAGTTCTACGAAATAATGTAAGTAAAATTGATTCATATTATTAAATATGAAAGAAATCTTGAACGACCAAGAAGAAATATTTACTATGATAGCGCTGCATTTCAATACCAATTTAAACACATCAAATTTTACATTGAATTAATGTAAATAAATTTCTCTAAATCATAGTCATAATATTAGTACACTGTTGTTCACGTAAGATCACATCATTGTGCCTTTAACTTTGTGTAGACTACACATTGACTCACATCTTCTGAAACACCACCACCACTAACTCCTAAAGTTCTCAGACACTTTTCTAATAACCATGGCATTGATTCTGTTTCATTCGTAGTTAAATCATTTTCATCATTTTCCAGATTGTTTTCATCAGCAGGTTGTTCGTTCTCACTTTTAAGACTTAGATTTGCCATCTTTTCATGTTCCTAAAATAATGAGTGTTTAGATTTATCCAAAATACATATAGGTAGTTCCAATAGAATAAGTACAAATTTATTGGTAAAAAACCATTCCGATGAAGTGTTTTCGCTTCTGTGCAATAACATGACTTGTTTTGTTTCTGGTAGAACTGGTTCAAATGCAACAATACAACCCATTACTATTAAAGCCATTACTTGAACTGTTACATCTGTAGATGTAGTACATTATTAGTTTTGTTAATTTAAATAAAATGTTCCTTTTTTTATTTGTAATATATACCTCTGTGATAAATATATCTACGTACATTCCTTACAATTGTTGTTATTAATTTACTAGAATTCATTTTATGATAAGGAGTAGCTTGTACAAGTGCTGCTAAACATTTTAATACTTGCGTTGTAAGTAAATTTGATTGATTGTCTAAAGCTATTAGAAGACACTTGTGTATTTCCATTAGGCTTAGGCCTAATACCACGGAGAAAGGTGTAAAACTCGATGCTCTCTCACTGAAATTTGAAATGATTAGCAGGTAAATATGAAACATTTAATTTTTTTTTATACCTCAATTCGGATTGTAATAGATAAAATTTGGACGATGTCAGTAGCCATAATAAAACATTTAATGCGCACATTTGACTTTTTATTGATCGATCTTCTAAAATACATGTTAGTAAGTTGTGTTTATCAGATGATGAACTTTCTGGTATAAAGTTTAGCCAATATGAGAACATTGTAGGCTTTTCCGTATGCTGAAAATAATGTAATATAATACTATAAATATATATAGCTACGGATCTATTAATAGTATGTAAGAATTAAATAGTATGTACTACATACATACTATTTAATTCTTTTAAAAAAGAAGAATTCTTTGAATACATCGAAGAATATATTATATTTAGTTCCGTATATGTATATCAAAATTAACACTCACTTTTATAACATGATAAAATAAATTTAATGCCTCTTGTCTCACTTTTTTCGAATAATGTATCAATTTAGCATTATTTCCTATTTCGCTATCAGTAAAATCGGAATCGGAAGTTTTAAGCAACGTGTTAAAATTACTAAAAAAATCATTGAATATTAAATCAGCTTTTTTACTCTTTATTATAAATTCTCTCACCTTGTTTGATTAGCATGTTCATCTAAATTACTTTTAGCAGATAGATATTCATTACTCCGTTGATCACTTTTCCAACAATCACCAGCAACGGCACTTTTCCCCAGAGAGCCTTCTTCTAAATTAATATTCTTTTTCTTCTTGTTTGGTTTCGGCCTTCTTTGTCTTGTCATCTAAAAAATAAGTTCTTTTTTTTAATCATCATTTCCAATAAGTAGTATATTTTATATTTACTTTTCCTCCAGTTTTCTCCCTGGACACTTTGCTCGATGCTTCTGGCAATCCCAATGTTGAAGGCAGTATTTTATCTGGTATGATAAATTGTATATTTTCCATATTAAAAAGCATGTAGCTTTTGATTATGCCTAAAATCAAGCTTCTGTGTTCACGAAGATATGAGCTATTGAAAAGTATGATATTCTGAAGTCCTAGAAGGCACATTTCCATGATCTACCAATAACATCCATTTAGAAATCAAGCGGATCCCAATAAATCTAACGAACGTGGATCAGTGGAAACGTCACCACGCCTACCACCCAGGAAACCCATCATTTGACCGGTTTCGTCGTATCACGGCTTACCAGAAAAAATAAGGGCAGGAAAGACGAGACACTTCTAACCGAATTCCACGTTCGTCACATTATGTTGATATGAAAGATAACGAAACGTCGATAAACGACCTTTATCCTAATAAATACATAGAATATCTTGTATATTTACCTTACAATAAGTTAGTGTTTTAACATTACTATCATCGTTTACGCATAAAACTTTTATAAATGTTTCAACACATATTTTACATGAGGCAAACAATTTGTCACTGTTCCATTGTTTGGAATCTTTCATTAAAAGAGAACAAGCTTCCAGGCAATGAACAGCAGCAGAACATATTTTATTTCGTTCTACAAATTTTCCATTTGTTGTGACAGCTAAAGGACTGACAATTTCAACAATTTGTTGTATCAGTAACAAATTTTTTGGTACGTTTTCTCTTAATATTGCTTCGAATGCCATCAGAACATCTGCTAAATAATTTTGGTCCGCTTTTTTCAATGCTACCAAGCACCACTATAAAACCAATTAGCTTTTAGTCCTTCAATAACTTTTATTTATCTTTCGCCAAGATCAAACTTACATTTAGAGAAATGTCCAATGTATCACCTTCTATATGAATTCTTTGATTTTTTACTAAATTTATAATTATCTGACAGTATTTTGGAACCAGCACTGTGTCATCAGGTGATATAATAGTACAACATTGATTTATTAGAAGAACTGCTTCCTGCAGTTAAAAGTAATTTGTATTTTGCTTGTCTAAATACTCGGTGATTACACCACTAACTATGCTAACTATATTTCAATATGTACATGATTCAATATAAAATTAGTTCGTTAATCAGCAACTACAGCGTAATTTTAATCTATAGTGTTAGCGTTAGGATTTAGATATAAAATACATACCGCAATGTTTAGTACAAATATGTATCGGTAGTTTAAGTTATTGAATTCATCCAGTACTTTCTCTAAAACCTTATGATCCCTTTCAGTTCTGTGCAGAAATAAATGACGGATCTTGGAAGATAAACTAGAAAAAATTGTAACTTCATCCATTTTAAATTTCCCCAATATTAATTAATATTTTGTTATTATTAATTACAAACTGTATAATAACTAATATCATCTGTGATGTACGATTGAGCAAATATTTGCTCAATATTTGGTTAATGTAACAATCGTCTGCTCTCCTGGTATAGGCATTATAAATGATTATAAATTAGAAAAAAAAAATAAACAAAAAAAAACATTTTTAATTTTTTAAATATTTTTATTTTTATTCATCATATTCGTAACGCAATCCTGCCGCATTCGTTAATTTAATTTTCAATTGAAAATTTTTCCAATTTCGAGCGTTTTTCTTTGACTTTTTTTTCACTTTTTCCTTCAATTTCAAATTTCAAACTAGATGCCCATCAAACTTAAATATTTTATCCTAGCAATAGGGATAATTCGTCTGTCTGCAACCGGCGTTAAGTTTCCTAATTTGTAATCTGACGAAAGTTTGAATCACTCTGTATAAAATATTTTGCGGCAATTCCGGTTCATTTTTGCTGCAGCACTTCAAAAAAGCGCTTCGGCTCGAAAACATTTGTGTTTCACTTTTCCCATGCTTTACTTTCGACGAACCATATAGAAATTATGGTTAATAATTTCTAATTATTTATAGAAGCAAAGCGAAATTTAGTAGTGCAGGGGAAATCTAACTGATGAGGTAGCTCCGTGGTATTGTTCTTTTCAAAGTTGATTTTGTGAAAAAATTTTATGTTTCAAAGTAAAATTATTATGAAAGTATTTATATGTGTACGTTTTATATTGCTATTGAACTAAAAAAAATTAATAAATAATTATGAAGTTTAATTTATAGGTTCATTGAAATTATTACTTATATAACCGAAGAAAAATTTAAAAATATTAGTGAAATGCATCAACAAATCATTAAAATTTAAAATAAGTACTGTTTTGAGTCTGTATCGGACAGTGAAAGTGGTCGGATGCTTATTTGTGCGGAAATCGAAAAGTCGATACACAGATAAGCAGAGTATTGATTGTTTATAAATAGTTGAAAGTGAAAATAACAATAAAGTTTTTTTATTATTTTTTTTTTTTTGTTTTTTTTTATTTTTATAAATATAAAAATAAAAAAATAATTATGGAGGATAAAAATCCATTTAAAGTGGCGACGAAAGTCAAAAGATCTCCACCAGTGGGAAAGGTGGAGTGTAGGTAAAGGAAAACCTCAACGGAGGAAGAAAATACAAACAAATCATATAGAGGAGTAGTGATAAGCGAGGTTGAGGACAGCATCGAAAAAAGAATGAAACTAAGAGAGAAAGATATGTGGAAAGAAGAAAGGGAAGATAGTGAAAAAAGGTCAAGTGGAGTATCAGATGAGTTAATGAACCACATCAAACTGATACAAAGGGAAATTAGGTTATTTAAAGAGGAGAATAAAAGATAAGAAGGACAAACTCGGGAAAAAATGAAAAAAAGCATAGAGAATATAGAAAGAATAGTAATAAAAATGATCGCCACAGTATATGAAAAAATAGAGAATGAAGAGAAAAAACAAAAACCAGAAAAAAAAGATAAAGTAGAACAAAGACTGGAACAAATAGAGAAACAATTTAAAAACAGAATGGATGAATTAGAAACAAAAATATTGGAATTGACAGTGGAAGGTACAATAAACCAATAAAGAAGCAAAACGACATATGCGGCGATCACTGAAAGGAAAAAAGAAAATGGTACAAAAAAGATACAGGGATGGAAAACACCAGGAAAAATAACAGAAATCACAGTGAAAGCGGCAGAACGGGAGAATGTAATGGAAAAATAAGAGAAAACCTTCTGATAGAAGAAGTAGGTGAAAAAGGTATAAAGGAAATAAAAAAATTTAAAAGTGGATTGGTAGTGATGAAGTGCAGAAACGAGCTACAACAGGAGCAAATAATTTTTTATAATAAAAAAAAATGAGCAGGGATATACTAAAGAAGAAATAGTAAACGAAATATTAAGAGAAAATGAAGAAATAAGGAAAATGGTGGGAACTAGAGAGGTGAAGACAGTAATGAGAGCAGTTAAAAAAAATGCCTTTAGGAACAGTAAACAATATGTGGAGGACTGGGTAGTAGAAGCTGACAAGGAGATATTCAAGTACGTGGTAAAAAAAGGAAAATTATTGATAGATTTTACTGTAAAACAGGTAGAGGAATATGTAAAGATCGCGATCTGCTATAAATGCTGCTGATATGGGCATGTAGCCAAGTACTGTACAAGAACGGAGGTATGCTACAGATGTGGACAGGAAGGACATGAAGGGAAAGATTGTGAGAAAAATGAGATAAAATGCGCCAACTGCACAAGAATTAAAGGTAAAGATATAGAGCACATGACCACCAGCAAAAAGTGCCAAATATACAAACGAAAGGAGGAACAATATCGAAATAGGAATTCGATTATGGAAGCTGGGAAGAAGAGAAGAAACAAACAAAAGACTGAAAAAGAATTGGGGAAAGGAGCAGAAAACAATGAAAAGTAAAAATGAAGAAATATGGAGATTAGCAACATGGAATATACGAAGCATAAAGGGAAAAGAAATAGAACTAGAAGATGAGTTTCTGGAAAACAAGATAGACCTCCTCACAATAACGGAAACGAAAAAAAAAGGGAGAGGATTGCAAAAAATGATGAAAGGAAGTGTATTTATATATAGCGGAGTGGAAACAGAGAAAAGAGCAGCTGAAGGAGTTGCATGCTTGTTATGCTTGCCTAGTTGCAGACAAGCATAAATAAATGGAATGAAACACTTAGAGAACGGAATGGAGATGTGTAAAGAGAAAACAAAAGTAATGGTGATCGGGGAGCAACATGAGATAAAAATCATGGTAGATAAGGTAAAATTGGAGCAAGTAACGAAATGGAAATATTTGGGAGTAGAAATAACTAGTTCAGGCAAGCAAGAAGAAGAAATTAACAGCCGAATAGGAAAAGCAATGAAAGTGTTTTACAGTATCAGCAATACGATTGTGGAGAAAAAAGAAATAACAAGGAAAACAAAAAGAAACGTCTATAAAACAATAATAAGACCAATACTGACATTTGGATGTGAGACATGGATAACAGATAAAAAGCAAATAAGTAAAGTCCAAGCGGTAGAAATGAAATACATGAGGAGAGTAAAGGGAGTGACAAAGAGAGAAAGAATCAAGAATGAAGAAATAAGAAAAGAACTAGGAATAGAGGCGATACACGAATACATAGAGAAGAGGCAGTTGGGATGGTGGGGCCATCTGAAAAGAATGGGACAGGAAAGACAAGTGAGAAGGGTATGGGAAGCTAGACCTGGGCAGAAAAGAAAAAGGGGTAGACCTGAAACTGCCTGGGATGACATAATAGAAGGGATATTACAAAGAAGAATAACGATGAGTGAAGCTAGTAGGATGGCAAACAACAGGAAAGAATGGAGAAAGTTTAGCGACGCAGTGACGTGAAGCAAAAACGTATAAACCTAGAGAAAGAAAGAAAAAAAAAGAAGCAAAAAAGGAAAAAAAAGATAAAGACTAACAAGCCTACACTAGAAATGGTAGACAGGCTTTACGACATATATATATATTGTTTTGGAAAAATAAGAAAAAGATTTATTATGACAAAAGAATATTTTGCTGATGTATTGAAACTAAAAAGAAATTGGTGTAAACAAAGACAAGTTATGCATTTTTTATTATCTGGTGCAATTTCTGAAAAAAAAACTATCATAAATTAATAGATTGTTCAATTATTTACAGACTTATAAAGTAATTCTAGAGTCTTGGAAAATGTAGATTTACTTCTGTGTTGTGTTTGGCTAAAATAATAACACTTTTTTGGGTTTTGAACAATTGAGAAAAATCTCATAGATTGCTCGTTGCAATGGTATTTAAATAAATAATCGATTTTTCGTGATATTTTTGTTATAATTAATTTATTCGAAAATTTACTGCTAGTTGTAAATAAGGTAATTAGTAATTATATTTACTTATTTGGTGTATCATTGCAGTGTTTTTGCATTTTTTCTGAGAGTTTTGAAAAATGTAATTATATGCGGGGTAGTATGTTTTAGAAATTCTCTTACTGTTTGTAATATGAAAATCTAAATGTACATATGTATATATACATATATGTATAATGAAGATATCTTTATGTAATTATATAAAGATAGTTTCTGTTTTCTATTCAATACAATTCAATTGTTTTATTGCCTTATTAATTAAATATGCAAATCCCATACATTTAGAAATTGATTGTGATCAATTTGATCAATTCTCAAGATCAACTTTGAAACGAACAATACTACGGAGCGACCTCATTACTTAGATTTCCTCTGCACTACTAAATTTCGCTTTACTTCGGCTAAATTCGGCAGATTTCGTTGAAAATATTGCTCCAGTGGTTTAGCGTGTGCGCTTTGAAAATTCTGGAGGGCATAGTCTGAACACGCCGTTAGTTTAACAAAAAACAGTTAGAAGTTAGAAAAACAAACAGCATGTAAATGTGGCACTAAAACATACATATATAAAATGGATTAGTACAATATTGAATTTAATTGATTAGTACACAAATAAAATAAAGTATAAAATTTTAACATAATATTTAAAAACATGTACAACTGAGTATAATATGATATGCTTCCTAAATTTAGTAGATTTGAATTAATACGGATAAAGCAATTAATGGAACGGCATTTTACTTTTACAAAATTTAATTTTAAATGTACTGTTCTTACAGCAAATCCAATTAGCTAAAATGAAAAAATCCACAATTAAAAAATAGAATCAGTTTTATAGTGTGTATGCGTAGTTAAAGGGGTTTTTACCTTCTAAATTTCGGACGATCAGTTAATTTGGTACCTTCTAAAAAAAAAAAAAAAATTTAATAAAAGGCAATTTTTTATCAAAATCACATTATATTACTTAGGTTTCGGAAATTGCTGTTTGTTCTCGAACTAGCCAGACGAGCTGCTGGAACAGTACGTTTAAGATAAGGGATATTATTTGCCTTGCTCCTGGGTGATAAGCCGCAAGCTAATCTCTTAGGAGCGAGGGTTTTCGAAACTGAAAATTAAATAATGAGAAAACAAAACGTGGCTATTAAATAAACATGCATAAAACTTCATTTATTAACAATGTAATAAAAAGCTGGATCAAAAACATAAATATACTTTATTAGTTTTTTAAAAGTTTAATGTAACCTATTTACGATTAGAACTATCCTGTAATAATTCATGCAAAAATTCTACAAGGAGCTGACTAAAACATATCCCACCTTTTGCCACAAAGTTACTGTTTGCAGTTTTCTCTCCATTTAAAGTTTTCGTTAATTTTTTTTCATCTAACAAATTATATGTGGAATCTAGTGATATTTCGCTGCCGCATTCCATTTTTCGTTTTGGTGCTGTTTTATTAATAATTCGTGTCTGATTAGCTGCATTCTCTTCTTCGGCAGCAACAGTTTCTGATGGGCTATTTAAATCTTAGACGAAATAATAGAGATGAAGTTAGTTTTAGTTAGATAGAAGTTACATTCACAGAAATTTCCCTAGATTTATTACCTGTACATAAATGAATACATTCGTTTGTCTCATTTTCCAACCATGACAAGTTCTTTTTACCTTGGAAATAATCTATTAATTTTGCATAATCTTTTTTTACACTTTCAGGAGCGCCCTGCGGTCCACCAATTGCAAGAAATACTGGTTTCATTAAACTAGCCATTTTTTCTATTATATTGCACTTCTCCTTGTTGTCATCCAGTAAAATGTTAATTTCCTTTTGTTTCAATTTACACTAAAGAAAATAATGATTCGTTTAATTGAATTGATGCAATTATGTGTAGTCACAGCTTGCCTCATATTTCAGTTCTATTTCAGTTTTATAAATTTTATACTGCTCAGACATTTCGGGATTTTGTTCTAATAATTCAGTAATTTTTTTGTTGATGTCATCTCGTTTTTCTTCAATTCGTTTTGTTTGGTCTTGTGTTACTTGCTCTTTTTTCACCGATCTGTCAATTTGTTCTTCTAATTTTCGATGCGCTTCATGTTTATCATTCACATCCACAAATATAGTGCTCAATCGTTTGTTAGACTCAATTTTTAATTTTCTGCAAAGAAAAAAATTCTGTGCAAAATATTTTGATGCAAGAATATAAATTACCGTCGGAGAGACATTCCAAGTGTCGAACTTTGTAATTGAAATTTCCGTTCCAATAATTCTTTTTGTTCATTGATCAATTTATGTAGAGCTACATCATGGACGGAGCTAGTTACTAATGGTTTCTCTCGCGTTAAGTTCTCTGCTTGATGAAGGAAAACAGTTGGTAGTGGCTGAATACAGTCCCCTTCACCTCGTTTTTCAGTCAATATTTCATTTAGTGTTAAAGTATCAATTCTTGGACTTTTTATGACCTTGTTAGTAAATGGTGCATTCGACGATTCGACATCATCAATCAATGCAACCTTGGTCTGAGGACTAGTAAGCCTTATTGAATCTTCACTAACATCAGCAGAATTCAGTTGTTTCAGTTTTTCAATATCCTGCTGTAAATTGACATTTACGGTTTTCAAATTAGCATTTTCAGTTTTCAATGTTTTATTTTCCGATTGAAGATCTTCGACTAATTTGATATATTGGTCGACATGCATCTCCATGTTTACAATATTTTTTTTTACACTGGCTTTTATACTTTTTGCTCTTGTCGCATACCTAAAGCGAAATTGAAATAGGAACGAATTTTGTTCATGTTATTAATGTTTCTCAACGTACTTTAAAGTATTGTAAGTGTCATCGAAACTTAAAGATGATGGAGAAATATTAGCAATCATTATCGTATGACAATTTCCACCTAAACTATCCTTAAGTAATCTTGTTAGCTTCGAATCTCTGAAATAAACATGTATTATAACTAAAAATCAGTTTCCTAAAAGTGTATCTGCTTTAACTTGACTTGTATTTAAATCTCCAAAAGCTTTTGCATATACTTACCGATAAGGCACATGCCGTTTACCATCTGCCAAACTATTAATACAATTACCAAGTGCCAAAAGTGATTTATTAATATTTGCTCCTTCTTTAAATCGTGCACCAACAAATCCTGTGGCTGAGCCTCTTTCACTACCAGCCAAATCGATCATACTCAATTTTGCACGTCTTATTTCCCGATTTGATTTTATTGTCATTTGAATGTATACTTGGAAAACAGCATGGGATCGACTACTTTCTGAATTTGCATCAGTTGGATGTTGTGTTCGTCTTTTATTGCCTTCGTCGAGTAGTGCGAATAATTCTTCTGGACTGTTAATTTTATGACCTTTTACACCTGATATTACTACACCACATTTCGAATCTTCTCGTAGATTTAATGGCGATCCAGGATTTAATAGATCTTTTACTAGCTCATTGTAAACTTCAATATAGGTGACCATCAATTCGAATTCACGTTCTCGACTTAATTCTTCTTTTTGATTGAATAGATCTTTCATTGTCAAATATGTTATTCCAGGTGATTGTTCGGTACCAATCATTGTGAATGTTTTGCCAGCACCAGTTGCACCATAAGCAAACACCGAACAATTATAGCCATTCATTAATGTCTTAACAAGACTTTTTGTACTGTTTGCAAACACCTCATTATTATCTGAAGCACCATCAAACACTTTATCAAAAATGAAATTTATGTCTTTATTTGCTTTTTTCAATAAATCTCGAGTTTTCTGTTGTACGCCATGAAAGAAAAATGGTTGATCCTCATCGTTTGGATCGAATATTAACATTTGGTCGTCGATAACTTTTATTATATTACTAAAAAAAAAAAAAAATGGAAATAGGTAAGATAAAATGACAGCAATACAGGACACCTCTATAATATATCGTCCTCGATATTTTAAATCTTTTCTTACCGGTAGTTAGCACCTTGTTCTTTCTCAGTGGGTGGTCGTACCCTTACGATTACACGTACATTTGCTGTTTGACTAACATAAGTGCTTACAGTACTTGATGCTGGCCGTGATAAAATCTTGGCAATATTTCCTACACCACCAGATTTATTGAATGAATTTCTACGACGTGGTGTTAATGCTGCTTTCTTCATATTTGTTTTTCCCATTTTTCGCAATTGATTCATGTATTCAATTTATTTCACATACAAATCAGAAACTGTTTCCACCATAATATGCTCAAAAATAAGGTATATAATAATTATTAAATGATTGTAAAATGACTTTATTAAAAATTTTTGAAAGTATTCAACGCATTTGTCAACAATAGATAAATATCCGTTATATTTTCAAATAGTTTCGACATCGACAGTTTTTATATTTGCGACATCTGCAGAGTGTACATAGAATCAAAACTTGTTATGTTCTGTCAAATTCCCGATTAAAAAGATTGTATTGTGTTACGATTACATCATGCCACATCTCAAATATATTATATTTGAGATGATAAATATATATAATTATTAATTATATATTTATTTATTAGATATATTATATATATATCATATGTATTATATATATTGATGGATAAATATATTTTTAAATTTTTTATAAACGCGATATGGATTTTGCCGATTTTCGTATTTTTTTCTTTTTTGATTTTCCAGTATATACATATTTTATATTTTTATTTACTACGTGTCGCGTGTTGTATCGTATCGTATAGTATACGATAGTAGTATACTATACGACACGTGCAAACCCATTGCTAAGCCGTTGGGCAAATGGGCAAGGGCGATCTGGGCAAAAGTTTATTCGTTTATTGATTTGGATATTCAAATTAGAATTAGATAGATAAACTATAAAGATAATTATTATCTTTTATTTTAATCATAAATCATAATTGAATATATTACATGGCAACACTGGTACAAATGCTGTGATAAAATGACAGTGACAAGTACCAATTTCAAAATATTGAATTGAATGTAAAGAGCTATACAAGTATACATATGTATGCGTTACATACACATGTGTTAAAAAAAAAAGAAAAATCACATTAAACCCAAGAGTGTTACGTGACAATGTCTTCAAGACTTCTGCGTAAACTTCAGGAAGAAAAAGAGAAAGAATTAATTGATAATGAGAGCGTATCTGATATAGACATCGATGCACCAATTGGAGGAACCAGAAGGAAACAACTAAATATAAATCGCTACGATTTGGTAAGCCAAATAACAAATAATCAGAATAATGATTTCAACAATAACAAGTCTTGTTATCTCGTACAATTCAGCTAAATCAGCAATCACATTCAGAAAGTGAATTTAAAGAAGATGATAATGAAACTGAAGCACCTAAATCGTCTCAAGGTGATAATTTACACGAATCAGTTAAACGAAAACGTAAAAAGAAAAAGAAAAAATGTGGTAAACGTGCATCTAATCATCCACGCAGCAGCGAAGATAATGCAGATGTAAGTTGAACAAAAAGAAACATGAATTGCGGTGAAATTAGAGATTTGAAGATATGACATCAGGATTTTATTTTATTATGTAATATTCATATTTGTACAATTCTTTTTCTTGCAACTATAGGAAATGAATGAATACAAATTTCTCTAATTAGTGTCCCATTTGTCTTCTAATCATTTAAAATATCTATGCATATCTTATAAACACAAACAAACGAATTTATTTCATTGAATTTCAGGTAGATGAAGTAGAAAGATCAGTTCGTGAAGTGAACAGAGTATTAGGCGAAAATGTCTTGCCCTCTAGTACTGAGGCGCCCAACAATCGTCATGAAGAAAGTGTAACTGATCAACAAAAAAGAGCCATACTTTACATACAACGTAAAAATTTAAACCCCGGAAATGAATTGAAAAAAATGTTTGGATCGAAAATAATACTGAATGAACAGTAGTAAGTATTATATACATACTTTAATCAGTATCATCACAATTAATACTTGGAAGTTCGAAAACTTCGAACTTCTAAATGATATGATACGTAATAATTTTTTAATTTCATCTAGCGAAATATCAATCTTTTGATATATGATAAAGATATACAATAAACTCCAATTATACACATTTTAGTAGACGAAAAACTAGAGGTGTAAGAGGTCACAACATAAAATTTTCTTACATGGTTAACGTAAAAGATACTTGGCCACAAATGGGTAAATCCGGTCTATCAATGTCACTTTTAGAAACAAAAGATGGTATACATTATTTTACTTATGAACATAGTCAAAGTTATCGACAGGTTGAAAATCGTTTCCTACAGGTAGAATTGCATATTTCCATGTTTCTAGTTTGGACAACTAGAAGAAGGAAGCTGAACACCTAATATCATAAAAGATATGATATTCGGCTCTAAAAATCAGCTTTGATAGAGAACTATCAGAAGCCGTGCGCGAGTGTATAAAATATATACTAATAATCCTTAGGTTTTTCAAACTGACCATCATTTTGATACCAACATTGCTGTACACTACTATACTCATTTACGGTAGAAAGAAAGGTATGTTTAGAAGCAAAAGAATGAATAATATAATTAACATTTGATTTGAAATGTAGGTACTGTAAACTATTGCAATGTGATTTAATTGGGATACATTTAAAGTGGGGTTAAAAATTAACGAAAACGGATTTTATTTGAAGCTTCCTTCTTCGAGCTATACATCTTTTAGTAAATTAGATCAATCATAATTATGTTTCCAGGCAGTGGAAAGTTTAAATCCAGATAACATTGTGGCAATAATAAATGAGCATCCTTATCATATAAATGCACTAATTCAATTATCTGACTTGTGTAAAATAAGTGAGGATTATGCAATGGCAGCTGATTTAATTGAAAGAGCTTTATTTCATTTAGAATTCAGTTTCCATGCATTGTTTAATATTACGCATGGAAAGTGTCGATTGAGTTATAAAAGACAAGAGAACAGGTTAGTTGAAAGAATTATTTGACAGGCAATTTACATATTAAGTCTATAATCTACAGTCCGTACAATCTAACAAGAATTTATATTTTTATCTCTTAGATAAAGAAGGCGCTAATTTGTTTTTATAATTTCTAGAGCATTGTATATAACGATATTCAAACATTTATCATTTCTCGGGGGGCGAGCATGTTGCAGAACATCACTGGAATTTTGTAAACTTCTTCTTACACTCGACGGTGGTGCTGATCCTTTAGCAATAAAATTGGCTATTGATTTTTATGCATTACGCGCGAAAGAGTACCGTTGGCTTATCGAATTTGTTGATGAATTCAATACGAAATATAATCTTTTACAACTTCCTAGTATCGCATTCTCTCATTCTTTAGCTTATTTTTATATTGGAAATAAAGCTAAAGCGGATTCTTTATTACAGGTACCGAAACGCATTAACAGGTCACTGTGTATTGTAATATATCTGTAAAAATGTGTATATTTCAGGACGCCCTGCTGATGTTTCCTAATTTATTATTTCCATTATTATCCAAATGCTCTGTACAAATTGATAGCCGAGTTATGAATCATCCATTTTTCGTGGAGGCTAATGAGAAAAAGTACGTTGGTTAGATTTTTTCCTATATCCACTTTAATTTAATCAGCAAATTGCTTTTAGTAATCCTGAATGTTTAAACCAGTTGACTACTTTATACGTAAATCGTAACTACCATATATGGAAAGATGCCGATTTGTTGCCATGGTTAGAGGAGAATGTGCATTTGATACTAGACAGAGTTGATAGTAAAGATCCATTAGTTGAAGAGTATACAACTAAAAGACAAAGAAGGTAATTTGCTGAATTAAAACATTAATTAATGTTGTACAATAATTTAACACATCATTTTGAAATCCAAGATTATATGATGCTTGAAGTAATAGTTTGAATTGTCTGTAATTTGCCAATTAAGAAAAACTTGACATTTTATGTTTTTTAATTATTACGTAAAACTCATTTTAGACTGTATACAAGGGGTTTCAAATTCGTATGTAAGTATGGAGATCTCGGAAACGGCAAGAGCGACGAGGTCGGTTAAATTGGAGCAAACTTACGCAATTGTGAGCTTGTTTAAATGGTGTTTTAAAATTTGAGAAATTTCGGATTTTTTGGAGATAAACTAAAAAACCGAAAATATCGATTTTCATCCAAAACTTGAAAACTATTTATCGTAGAAAAACAAAAGTTGTACATTATTAAGACACTCTTTTAAAGGATTTTATCTGATGTCCGATATTCCACATGATTTTAATTTTCTTAGATATTGAGTGCAATTTTCGATTTCCTTATGGACGCCATCTTGGATTTTTGGAGATTTAAGAAGTACATGAAATTCCTATTGCAACCATGTATCGCATCCACTAGTTTATATGCCAATTAATAAAAATAGTAAAAAAAATCTTTGAATAATTAATATTGGTAGTCGTTACAGAAAATCTGGGTTGCTATGATACGTCAAATTATTTGCTTCTAATATGTTTTCATTATTCAATTATGACCAACAACTAAGATGAATTAATTTTTTTTTTATTATTTGTATTAAATGATATCTAAACTAGTGGATGTGACATATGGTTGCAATGGGTATTTGATGTATATTTTATATGTATGAAAATCCAAGATGCCGTCCATAAGAAAAGTTTATCTTGTGGTTCGTCAAGTTGTTGACGAAAAACGAAAAATTCGGGTTTTTTCATTTATCTCCGGAAATATCAGGAATATCTCAAATTTCAAAACACCATTTTAGTAAGTCCAAAATTGCGCAACTTTGCCCCAATTTAAGCGACCTCGTATCTTTTATCGTTTCCGAGATCCCCATACTTACATACGAATATGAAATACAATGTATACTGTACAACAAAATGCATGCCCTCAGTTAAATTTGTATAACATTTATCAATTTTAATATCAAACGTTCTTTGTTACAGATTCTCTGGAAATTTACCTGTAAGTGTATGGCGGCACTTATTTCTATCATCAGAAGAAATGCGGGGTTTTGCATATTTGGTAAGTTATTTGCTACTTTAAGTCAATAAACTTTATTAATTCGGAATTTTAAATTTCGAACAATTAACAATAAAGTTTCATTATAGGATTCATCTGGATCAATTTTATCATTTGACCCACTTCCACCGAAAGATTCTATCAATTTATATACAAGACCGAAACAGCCGACCCGCGTAAATACAAATTCAAATCCTCTATCAATGTTTTTCGGTTCACTCATGCCCAGTTTCAACCCAAATCAACTTCCAGGCAATAATACTACTAGTTCTATCGAGACTAATCAATCTGTCGAGCAGAATCAGTCTCAACAAGGGTAAATAATTTCGTGACATATGATTTTATCATTTTTGTACACTAGTTGTATCTACTCATGCCTTTCAATTTCTTCAATAGTGATGTTGAAGAGACAGCTCATGCTCTACCCCAACCACCTGATGAAGCGCAAAGTAGCGGAGAGTTTCGAAGAAGTGTAGCATCATTAGTGGATGCAATGCGCGAATTATTAAATAATTTACGGCCAGTTTTACCACAGCATAATGATGCAGACGATGATAATGGTGATGATTCACCCTCGGCAGATGATGATCTTACTTAAATCGATGTGTTTATGTTTATTGGGTTGTTGACAGTGGCATAACAGTAGCATCAAACAATAGAGTATTAAATTAGCATCAAACTAAATACACTCCAAAAGTATATGCATTCTATGGTTATTTTAGAGGATTTCAACTTTGGGACGTATGCTACTGATTGTTGATAGTTTGAGATTATTACGCGGTTATTATATACATACGCATTGTGTTACCAGTATAATAAAAAAAAGAAGGTGTATCTAATCTACATATTTTCAGGTTGTATCAATAATATACATTCATTTAATTATTATTCAAAAAGAAACTGTTTTTGTTGTATTGTTAAATTTATTAGTCTTTATAACTATATAAAACTATCAGATATGCTACTTAGATAAGTTTTATTTTAAAATTTAGTACATCTTTTCTTTTTATATTTATTATTATTAAAGAAAATAAGCTATTATAATAATTATGACTATTATTATTGTAAAATAGGAAAAAGCAGGTTGGTGAATGCATTATATTTTTTTGATTTTAACCTTTATAATAATTAGTATTGAATCTCCCCGAAACTAATAACGCTTTTACTTTAATGCGATCTTGTGCAGCATCCATAGAGTAACTATAATAGTTCCTAGTACTATAGTACTACAGTATAGTATAGAATAGTATTTAATATATATATAACTAAACTTAATACTATATAACTATAGTAGTACTAGTATTTCCTCTATGGCAGCATCTGCTTAAAGTTGGCATTGTCAATGTCAGTGTGAATTTAAAATTTTCTGAATATTGTGAAAATTTATAGATTCAAAATAAATCAGTTTTTTTTTTTTTTTTGAAAAAATAAACATCTTGTTATTGGATTAATCAAATTAGATCATCAAAATGAATGTTAATAATATGCTGGCAGCGAATAAAGTAAAGCTGCATGGAATGACATCGAATAAATGGACAACAAAGGATAAAATTACTCAGTATAAAGGGCTAATAAAACTATATAGTAAGTAGGAATGTATATTTAGTGATTTGAAAATGTATAGAATGAACAGATTAAATGTATTTTCATGGCACGGTTTAATAAAAATTTATCAAGAAAATGCACCAACCTAGTAGAGCCATATGTAAAATTTTTCTTTTTTAACAGCCAGAGATAGAAAAATTATTGAAGTAGATTCAGGAGTGGCAGAAAAAAAGCAACAAAAAGAATTGAAAAAACTACAAAAAACAATTGAAGATACCCGTAAAGAATTAGATAATGCCGTTAAAGGTGATACACAAAAATTACGAAACACATTATCAGAACATCGAGAAATGCAAATGGCATATCAATATGCAAAACCAGAGGTTAATAATTGATTAGATTAAATTCATACGCAAAAAAAAAATTCACATTCCATTTTTTTACCCTGTAGAAAGTCATTGAAATGGTTGATCATGTAAATTTCAATAAACGAAAATCGAGAGATTTATTATTATACAAAAAAAATTTAAAGACAAATGAATTGATTGATTTAAAGGTATTAATTTTGAGATAGTTGTGTAGTTTTTTTTTGGAAAAATTAAAGAACAACACCCGTATTTTTCTAGTTGCGTTTTGCCGCATTGGAAGATACTGTGAAATTCGAAGATATGAGCTGGCAAAGCATGTTACCATCTGAGAGGCACGCTCAAATTATTACCGGGAAAGTGCAGGATGCAATTTTGAAAAAAGAGGCTGCAATTGTTATACGACATTCATATAAAGACATGATTGCTATAATGAAAAAAGTAATTAATACTTTGAATAAATATTATAGACTAATTTTTAATGTATATAGGGTTTTAACTATAGCCTTAGTGGAAATGATTTATTAAAGCTTTGGAAAGTAAACACTAATTATTACAGTATCTACGTCAAATTGTCTTTGATTTTATACTTGCCATCCATACACATAGGCTATCGATTTGTATCAATTTTCTTTTAGGATGCACTCTATTTCGACGCAATTCTCGATGCGATAAGAATCGATGGTGTTAATCAAGGCAAATGTATGATTAATGCCACCAAATTAGGACAATTAGCTACTGAATATTTGGACGATCGACGACAGGAATATATGCATTTGGAGAAAATTGTACGAAGAGATTTAGCATCGAGACGAAAGGATTTAGATGAAGTTCAACATAGAGTCCAGTGGTTTAGTACGAATGTAACCAATCTATTGAGAAGAGACGTAAGTGGCGTTTTAACGTTCAATAGATTCCGGTGCTGGCTGATTATTTTACTAGAACTCGACTACTATCGAGTGAAAATGACCGAATTATTCTATTATAATTCTAATCAATAAACAATCAATTAGAGCGACGTCAATTTGGGAGTAGTGTCAATTAAAGCATCGGGAAGTTTAACAGAACTTGAAACTGATTTAAAAGAAGTCGAAGTTACTTTAACGTATTTGAAAAATGCAATATATGTTGGGAGTTTGGATGCGATTTTTCCTTGGTAAAGATATTGATCAATTTTTGTTAGAGCTAGAGAAAAATGAACTAACAATTGCCAAACCAATTAATTTTAGTTTAGAGGATCAACTTAAACAAAAAGAGCGATTAATTGCAATGGTGGAAATGTGTGAAAAGAAACGTGATGAGCTTTTAAAAAAGACAAATTATGCAATAGTTAATAAATCGGAATTGGAAAATACAATGGTGGAAACAACGTTCCAGTAAAATATATATTTTTTGTAAATTCCGAGTTTAATTCGGAATTTACTTACTTAGCTCACTTTTCATAAGGCACTATAACCATAGTTTTCTATTGACTTTCCGATTTGATTTTCATTCAGATACAAGCAAGACAAATTACACTATCGTAACGAATTGAATACGAAATGTGAAAACATACGAAAATTAGATCAGCTATTAGGAACAAGATATTTTCTTATGGCTCAAATCCGAATTGCATTGAAACATTTACTTCTACTATCCGATATGTTATCGGATGATGGCAAAACGATATCAGCATCGAATAAGAAACAAAATTTAGAATTTGGAAAACATATGGAAAAATCAAACCTAGAAGAAGCTGATAGTGGGTCTTATTCAATTCAATTTTGAGCCAATTCAAGTATTGCTGATCTTGATCAATAAAAGAGATTTATTTTTGATTAGCTGTCAATATTCTACCAGAACTCATAAAAAAATTCACAAAACTCGCACAGTATTCCAAAGACTTGTTGAAAAATGAAGAAAGAGAATATGGTTTTATGGCATTCGAACATCTTATGAATGAATCAACTAGAGGTGAACGTATTGAAGTGAAAATCAGTGAAGATTGTAAGTAGTATCATCAACTTATTGCAATTTTCAACTAATCGAAGAAAAACAAATTTAGCATTAATTGAAACTGTAATGGTGGATCCGCATGTTCTTTCCCGTAACGATATCAAGAAACTAAGTGAAGAAATTGTTCAAATAAATAGTGTATCCGATGATTTTGTTCCCGATGCCAAACAGAAGCGCCGATTATTTTAATGAGGAAAATAAAATGCAAATATTGTAAATCAATGGTATTTTATTTAAACAAATTTCGAAAAAAACAACACAGGAAATGAAATATTTTTCTCTAATTTATTCTGCATCAGATAGCATGGAAAACTTATTTGATATTTGTGTTATTTCTTCATTATCCGTAGAATATTCTTCCGTCATATCTTCATTACTACTACCTATGTACAATACAGAAAAATCTAATTGCTATTCTACAAGATGTATATGCCGAACATAAATTTGGTGTTTAACAAAATTTATTTCAATGCCACTCATATATTAAGAATCCGTAAAGTGGACTTTACAGTCGCCAATTCTCTTTTCGACAAATTCGAGCACATTAATAAATGCCAACCCAAAATAAAAAAAAATATATCTACCTAAAATAGATCTATCTCATATTTTAATACTTATCGTTATGGTAAATTAGCACAGTAGTTAAAATATAACATTCGTTACTGGATAAACAAAATTTTCAAAGCGAATTTCTACAACAGTTTATTAAATATAAACATAAATATCAGCTGTTCTCTTGAGAATTAAGATTTTAGTTGGGGTACAGGAATTTATACAAAATATTCTACTAAACTTGGCGACAAGTAGCAAGAAAACTTGATAACAAGTGCAATATGCGCGTGCGTAATGTAAAACTTGCCGATAAGAAAACTAGTCGACCGTAAAGTCCACTTAAAAACATATATATATGTAATATATATGTGTATGTGCAAGTAAAAAATTGATCGATACAGAGGTATAAACTATAATTTTTCCCTCTATATGTATATTACCGTATTCATATTTCCAAGCGAAAATACAAAATTTCAATTGAAATTCTACAATTTATGATATTACTTACAATTGGATCTGGCATCATCTTCATCGCTATTATCAAAGCAGCTATTTAATAGCAGATCATTTCCTTTTGGTTCATTAGTTTTTAGCAATGAACCAGCTTGAATGGATTGTATTTCTTTAACATCCGGATGATTTTTCCAAAAACCTATTGAATTTATATTAGATGTAACAATTATTCATACTATAAATATACTGCCCAGAAAAAGCTGATAAATCTCTTAGGCATAGATTATACTTCGAAATAATCAAGTTATTAAATTAAGTTGAACATCCTTTATGCAATAAATGGAGCATCGGCCACATTTGCTTTTACAATGTATGTATATTAACATTAGAAAAGTTCATTTTTTTCTTATCTATGTTTAATGGGCATCCTTTTTCTGGGCATTTTGTATTTTAATTAAGATACTTCTATCATTACTTTTACGCTCTGAATAATTCGGTGGTCGTATTGCAAAATTAATTTGTCCTAACAACGCCATTCGTAATAAATTATTGGCAGCTCTATATAAATCTGTTTTTGCTGCTTTAGCTACCATGAAGCCTCTCTTCATGGCCCAAGCATCGCAAATATCCAATGCACTCCATTCTTCATCATGTGCTGGATGAGTTACATTTAGTATTCTGATTAAATCTATTCTTTCCGCTGAAAGAATATTGAAAATGAAATAAGCTACACTGGCACTTAGTACACTCGTAATCAAGTTACCTATATACCTAATGGTGCTATATGGTTCTCTTAATTGTGCTATAGGAAAACTCCCCATTAATACTTGTAATGGTTTTGGTACTTTGGATGGAAACACCAATCCTGGACAATCGCATAAAATCACATTTCGGGTAACATAAATAGTTTGAAAGTATTTGGTGTGCCCTGGTGTCTTCGATACACTTACAACCTTAAATACGGATAATGATGAGCATTTTTCTGGGCATTATCATTCTATTCTAAATGTGCCTGAACCTTTCTGCCTTTAATAGCATTGATCAAAGATGATTTTCCCACATTAGGCTGTCCTAAACATCCAATAGTTAGAGAATTATTCGAATACTTTTGATAATCATAGTAACTAGTATCGTTTGGAACTAAAAGTGTTTTATCTGCTTCCGTGTTTGTGTCTTCAGATTGATGTTCTCGCTTTTCCTCCTATGAATTGGTTGAAATTTAATAAGGCTTACAAAATATAACAAGAAAATTAATTACGACAGAATAATTGATAATATGAAAGTACAACTATGCGAATTAATCTGGGATGATTATGACGATTCCTAAATTGCCAATTGTTAACATTTTGCGGTGTTAATTTCCTTACTATTATTATTCTGTGGCTCTTGCGTATAATAAAATTACTTCGATTTTCAATCGCCAATCATTCAAGTTTACATTTTCTTTCACCAAAGATTGACATATTTCATATAACTGTTGTGTGCCTTCAACTGCCATACGTTGACGACCTCGTCGTTTCTTTGCTTGCAAACCATTTCGATTGGCCTGATCGCTAACAAGGTTGTAACACGGTAAACTAGTAAACATACAGATTTTTAATAAAGGATAATTCTGCTCAAAATAATGCTTCCAGGCAACAACCAGTGGGGCAGGTACTAAATCAATTTTATTTAATACTAATATGAAATGTTTTCCTAATGTTTCAGTTACATGGGTGTATAGATTGGGAGGAAACATTGCTGGCTACAAAAAAATTAACATTAATAATCATAATATGGGCAGAAAAATCAATTTGATTACCGCATATCGAATATCGACAATAAACAAAATTATATCGGACATTTCAAGAACTCGCCATAGTTGCCTCCACGTTTCCAAATTTAATTCAAAATAGCTTAAATCTTCTATACCGTATTGTCGAATTCGTTGCACATATTCAGCGAAATACTGATTTTCTTGAAATTCTAAATCTCCTTTGGACATCTTGTGGTTCCATGGTGGTCTTTTTGGAAAATCCAATTTAATACCGAAAAATTGTTCTCCATGCATTTCTAGTTCTTCTTCTTCCCTTTTAATAAGAATGTTATTAGCCTGAAAATTGAATTTTAGTTTAAACCTATTTCTATCTGGCCTGGATTTATTCCAGGCCATACAGTATGTCCATTTACCTCTTCTTTTCTTTTCTTTATTAATTCATCACTTTCTCTAAAGAACTGTAATGCGTATTTGTTTGGCCTTGAATCTGTTTTTGGCACATGCCGAAATTTTATGAATGGTGCATTTGTATCTCCTGGAAAATTTTATTCAAAATCTACCTCTATTATAGAGAATGTATTTAATTGTACATACCTGCTACTTTCCGATTCCTTTTCGCTTTTAATTGATCCTTTTTAGCTTTACCACTAAATGCTACTTTCCTTTGGAAAGACATTTTTTTGTTAATTTAAATGTTTTGCTTTTTCTTATTTATAATTACAATGTTGCTATAATATTCATTTCAGAATTTTTGATCTGATTTTTTTTTTTTTTGATCACACCTCTTCACAGTTGTACACAGCGGTTCTTTTCACACGTATGCGAACCGCATACGGCAGCCGTATCCGGTTTTATTACTTTTTGTTTTTAGGAAAGGGGGCGTCGGTGTTGCCACTTAATTTTTTGAAATTTTTCAAGTCTGGGAATGACCTCTCTTCAATTTTTTCCTCGGATTTGTGCGTTTGATTTTCACGCGCTTATCTTTTACGTTTAAATTAAATAGTTTATTTTTTTTATTTCGTTTAGTGACAATCAGTGAAAATTTTATGAATTGTATAACCAAATTGGCAACTTCAGTACTTGTTCGTATTCATTTTTATTAAAATTGTATTTCTTTAAAATATTTTCAAAGTTGAAAATAATATACAGAAAACTTTATGAAAATTCAATGCTCAATTACCTACAACGAAAAAGGACAATGAACTTTATGTTATCCAACAGATGATTTTTATTTTCATTGTTTTTACATCAGCAGTTGTAGTGAGGAGTGTCGTGTCGAATTTGGATTATTTCTTTAGTTGTTTTCTTAATAAAAATTACATGAGAGCAGTACGTATTAGAAGAAAAAATTAGGATCGTAAACATATATATCTTTTGTACTGTGAGGAGTTGAAAAAACTTCGAAGAAAAAAGATTTCCAGAAGTTTTACATTGTGCAATTTCTTAAGAAATCAATTAAATTATGGATTTTTCGATTTTTCAACGCCACAATAGTGATTTGTGCGTTAATTAAAAAAGATAAAAATAGGCCTTGTGTTGTGTTTAGCTTAAAAAAAAAGGCCCACCGGACCTCTTAAAATTGCCGTTTTGCCTAAAAGCTTGTATAAACTTTTCGGTGAAAATTGTTTCCATACATTTTATTCTGCTTGTATAATATCAATTTTCAATGTTTCTTTAATTCTAACTATTATCTATGAAATAGATTCAATTTCTCAATCACATCTGTATAATTTGACATGATTTATATTCTTGTATATTTCTTTATTTTTTTAGTTTTAGAAGTTTGAAATGATGTATGTATCTAGTATATGTATTAAATAATGAAGAATTTATTACGCTTTTTTAACGTATTTAAAGATTTATGAATTTATTAAAATTTGTAAGTTTTTTTTGAGAAATGAAAGAATTGCAGCTAGATTCTATTTTTGGATCCTTCGCATTTTCGTCAAGCTAAATTTGTTTAGCAATACATTTATTTAAAACATAAAATAAATACATACAAAATCTGAAACTTTTAAAATTAAAAAAATAAAGGAATATACAAGAATATCAATCATATTAAATTATACAGATGTAATTAAGAAATAAAATCTATTTCATAGATAATAGTTAGAATCAAAGAAACATTGAAAATTGATATTATACAAGCACAATAAAATTTATGAAAACAATTTCCATAGAAAAGTTTATACAAGCTTTTAGGCAAAATGAAAATTTTAAGGGGCCCGGTGGGCTCCTGAAAATCTGGTTTTCCCATTGGAAAAAAGCCCTTTTTATCGTCCTTAATTTTAAGCTATCTTTTTGGTCATTAAGAAATCATAAAATTGATATTTTTGTAAAGAAATTGCACAACAAGCAAAACCTCTTTTTTCACTGTTTTCTGCAATTTTATATTTCACAAAAAATAATCGTCTTACGTCTCTGGAACTTGAAATTATTGTAGCACTTAAAAACATGATAAAAAATGGAAAAATCAATTCTTTGCTTTTGGAACCACATGCACAAAATATCCGCGTTTTCGTAGAAATTCTCTTTTTTTTTTAAGCTAAACACAACACAAGGCCTATTTTTATCTTTTTTAATTAACGCACAAATCACTATTGTGGCGTTGAAAAATCGAAAAATCCATAATTTAATTGATTTCTTAAGAAATTGCACAATGTAAAACTTCTGGAAATCTTTTTTCTTCGAAGTTTTTTCAACTCCTCACAGTACAAAAGATATATATGTTTACGATCCTAATTTTTTCTTCTAATACGTACTGCTCTCATGTAATTTTTATTAAGAAAACAACTAAAGAAATAATCCAAATTCGACACGACACTCCTCACTACAACTGCTGATGTAAAAACAATGAAAATAAAAATCATCTGTTGGATAACATAAAGTTCATTGTCCTTTTTCGTTGTAGGTAATTGAGCATTGAATTTTCATAAAGTTTTCTGTATATTATTTTCAACTTTGAAAATATTTTAAAGAAATACAATTTTAATAAAAATGAATACGAACAAGTACTGAAGTTGCCAATTTGGTTATACAATTCATAAAATTTTCACTGATTGTCACTAAACGAAATAAAAAAAATAAACTATTTAATTTAAACGTAAAAGATAAGCGCGTGAAAATCGAGCCCAAAAATCCGATGGAAAAATTGAAGAGAGATCATTCTCAGACTTGAAAAATTACAAAAAATAAAGTGGCAACACTGACGCCCCCTTTCCTAAAAACAAAAAGTAATAAAACCGTATACGGCTGCCGTATGCGGTTCGCATATGTGTGAAAAGAGCCAGCGAAAACGTGCATGCACAGTTGCCAGATTTTTGGAAAACCAAGGACAAACTTTAGCTTTAAAAAGGGCCCAAATGTCCTATGGTAAAATATTAAAACACAAAAGAAAACAATAACTTTGTTCAAACTAGTTTGTGATTGTAAAGAGCATGCGCAACACATAAAAACTGTTCCCACTCTTACACAAATCGAAACTGAAACTAAAAACCACAGGTTCCAACTTACTTTTTTTAATACCTAACTAGTTTGTGATAGTTTGTTTTGGTTTGATTTGAGTTGAGCCGAGGTATTATTTATTAGTCAGAAACTTGCGTAATAAATGCATTAGCGTCCAGTTTATTTAAACATTATTAACAAGCATTGTTATTATTATGAATTTTACTTTCAGTATTTTCATTGGTTTTATTATTGATTATTTATTATTATTTTTGAGTTACAGCTTTATTTTCATTATAAAAATGAGTATTTTTGAAGACAATTTTGACTTTTTGTTTTCTACTGGTAGTAAGGACAATGATAGTGAAACACAATTTGCCGTAAGAATAAATAGATATGATTGATGGTCTAGCATTTTCTCTCGAAGGAAGCTTACTTTGGGAATGTTTGTCTCAGTGAAATAAAACCTCAAAATCTCGCTCCAATTTTATTGTCTTTTCTTTACTTCTATTGTTTATAACATGTTTCGCCCTCTAGGGCATCTTCAGATAGACTCTAAATTTTATACTGATTATATTGTTTACACATTTGATAAATTTTAATGATGAATAAGATTGATTTAAATAATCGTAAATCATAAAACTTAGAACAAAAACCAAAAAAGACCACACAGTTAAGAATAACAATATAAAATTTAGAGTCCATCTGAAGATGCCCTAGAGGGCGAAACATGTTATAGACAATAAAATTGGAGCTAGATTTTGAGGTTTTATTTCACTGAGTCAAGCAGTCAGTAAGAGTGAATAACAAAAACTATTTTGGTAGGTAAATGCAATAGTAGGCATTATTAAAAAACAGACCAATCCAAAGCAACCATTAAAACAAAATAAAAATTGTCTTATGAATATGACATCTAATTACTAGAGTTAGTAATTAGAAATTTTCAAACTATTTTTGTAATCGTTCCAACCTATTCTAATCAGAGACAAATACGCAACTAGAAGTTTCTGACTACATAGTTTCAAACTAATCCAAATCTAATCCGAAATGTTAAATTGGAACAAACCTAATAAAACATATATTTAATATTTATATATACTTATATGCTTGTAATCTTCTATGAAATATATTGCATATTACATACATATACACTTTCTTTTTTTTGCTAGTGGGATGGAAATTGGATTCCAAGTATTAACTATTAAGTAATTTAAAAAGTAAAATTCTAATAATAATCCGTTTTCCATTTTTTTTTTCAATAATTTTTCACAAATTCAGATTTTCAATTTTTAATGTAACCAGATTCTGATTATCAGAATCTAAAACTAAGCGCATCTGTAAATTTCTAAAAAGGCCTAATTTGGGAAGAGCGCTTTTTCAAAATTTATGAGCGCAAATTTCTTCACAAAAGAGCCCACTTTGTGCTAAAGCGTCCAATCTGACCACTGTCAAATTGGGCGGTTTTTGATCAGCTGAGTATTGAGTTGTCAACTTGTCAATACTATTGACAAGAACAGTCAAGAAAAAGTGCCGTATTCATATATAGGGATGTAAAACTGATAGTGGCCAGGAGTAGACTTGGTGGATATGGTGTGAGGTAGTGCACACTGCAGTCTGCACAGCACAGACAATATTGTGTGTCCACAACGGTGGATCCACTAGATTTTATTTTTTTTGATTTACTTGTTACTAAACATTATTATTAACTATGGTAGTATATTATTATACTATGTAATAGTATATTAACTATTACAATAATGTTCATTATTGTAATCATAGTTTTATAGCGTTTTCGAATGGCTTGCACTGACAGCACCCGGTGCGCTCTTACTGGGATTTCTGTTAAGCAGAACTTGTTTAATTAATTTACTTAATAAAAATAAATCCTTTTATTTAAAAAATGAGTACATATAAACAGCTGTCAATGCAACATCGTCTGCACAAAAAATCGGTAAATTTGATTTTCTCATACGCTAGTCATGTTAAAATGCTGTCTCTGCTAATAACCGCGCCCCTTATTAGTATCTCGTTTTTGTCTCGTTTCCACTCCTATAGTTCTCCATATGATTAACTAATGTGTTATAACACAAATTTCCAATTTATATTTTATTTGGAGATCCATTCATGAATTATACAGATTACACTGATTACGGATACAGATATCGGTTTAATCACTACAACTAACTGAATTAATAACAGATGTCATTGATGGTTGTGCTAGTTCTCGATTTTTTAATTATAATATTCTTCTCAAAACTGTACGGTTTTTACGTTTAAGAAATTTCCCGTTATCTTAAGTCTGTGAGACATTACAAATTGCGAAGACTCAAACGGGAAATCACATACAATTCAACACTAATTTTCTTAAATTTTGTTTATTCTCATCTCATGTAGAATCAGAATCATTGTTATCAAATATTTTGTTGTTACTATCTTTCTCTTTATCACTATCATTGAATCCATTATCTTCGCATAAAGTATCAGGTAATGAATAATTTTCAAATTCATCTACAATTACAGCTAACCAATGATTTAATGGATGCGGAGTTTCCGAATACAACTGAGATAATACACAATCGGTACAAAAGTCAATTGAGTCTCTACAAATAATACAGTGCCATCGTGCTCCTACGATTGGTTCTTCTTCACAATAATTACACTAAAAGTAAAAGTAAAAAAAAAATAATAATAAATAAATAAAAATTAATTAATCGAAATATTTCGACTATTCTCTCAATTACTTTAAATCCTATATGACTAAAAGGTACATGATTTTCAATATTTTCTTTTTCTTTTTCTTTTCTAATTCGTTTTAATAAATTAATTCTTAAATCTTCGTCAGTTTCAACTATACTATTGGCAGTTTTATCATTATGATAATCTGTACATAAAAGATAATTATCTGTAAAAGAATTTCATTATTTACTTAGATAATCTATGCATTTCAATTAACGTGAATAAAATCCAAATGAAAGTATAATTTTGCTGACCTTCTGTAATAACAGATTTTGAATTTCCACTAATTGATGATGAGCTCGAGGAATTAGGCATACTTGGTCCAGGAATGTCATCTAGAGTATCCATTTGAACAGGAACATTTAATTCAGGAAAAAAAGTAGTTGGTTTCCATAAATAATGATTGTGTCGTTGGTGTTTATGTAATAAAGATTTCTTGAATGTAAAAAAATGGAACGATTAAATTCAAACTCATCTTAATCTTGCTAATAACTTGTTAGATAAAATAGAGGCAATAAAAACCTTATGTTTCTCTATTGATTTCGGTATTCGTCCAGGAATAGGTAAACCAGCTTTATACAATTTTAAAAAATATTTTTGTACCCTGCTTGCCACCTGTGGAAGTGTCCGATTGCCTGAAAGAATTGAAAACAGTTTAGAAATGGTTAAAAAGAGAGAAATTTCCTCCCATATTGATGCAGGAATATATAACGTTTTAATTAATAGATAATTAATTATTTTTATTGAAACATCTAATAGTAGTCCTATTTTCTTTAAGAATTGATATAAATGTTATTGTAAGGCTTTTAATATCGCTATTTTAAGAAGACACTCGGTTAGCTTCAGTTTACAATGAATCAAATCTAACTGAGTTAAAAATTACCTAGAGCTTTGGCTATTTTTTCATATCGTCTAGCTTCCACCGGCTCAGGTGGATAAATTTTTAATAATTCTTCTAAACGTTTTTGTTCTTCGGTTGTCCACGTTCTAAAAATGAATTTCCTGATTTATAATTCATGGTGTTTAATATTTGTATATATTACCGATTATTGTTCGTAGTATTCACATGTTTTAAATCAATTTTATCTTCATTTTGTGTAGGTTGATCATTATAAATTTCGCCAAGAACACTTTGTGGTATTTTTACATTGTATTTGCTCAAATCAATTGTAGGTATTTCAGGTATTTTATATAACGGTGATATCCCTAAATCGCTACCATTTTCAACTTTCTCTAACGTACCTATAGGATCATTCAACATTTCATTTTTAGCTTCACAGAATGTTTTGTAGTCCTGCAGAATGTAAATAAATGATAAGTAAATGATCAGTAACATGATAAATTGAATTATTTAACGATTTAACGACCTTTAACATTTTTTCTCTTAAAGCTGTTAGGCTAACAAGAATTTTTAACACTTCACTATAATCTTTATTGCCTCGCAGTGCTACATGATCGGTTTCAAAATAGAAAAGTTCATCATCGTCATCTGTATTTGATATGGGTACATGCTCTTCCATAATTTAATTTCGTGGAGAACATCCCACAATGTTCGAATGGAGCCCTTAAATTACTGTTATTATTATTGCGGCTTGAACATATAGGTTAAGTACGAGTTTAAGTAAGGAGTTTGAAAAAAAAATCGATAGTTTCAGTTTCATAAGTTTCAAATTTCGGGAGTCAACCCTAAACCTTAACCACAACTCAATTGTTCAATTCAAATAAAAACCTAACTCACATCACAGTCACATACACAACTGCAGAAACTATTTTGCTTCACCACAAGTGATATCCACGTTAGAAGTTCTAACTAATCAACACATATTTCTTATAGCAACTTTCAGATTGAATGATTAGATGGCGCACCCAACTAGTAGAGCTCGGGGCCAGTATATAGGTATAACAGTATATAACTAAGCCTATCTCTATATACTGGCTTTGTTAGAGCTAGTATGGCTCTAGTAGCATAGAGTTACTGTAGCTAAAAAAAAATCGGTATTCCATTAGATATATGATATATGTATGAGGTATTTGCAGACGCCGTTACCGATTTGACTTATACTGTATTAAATAATTATGTTTTTCTAGCACGGTTGCTCCAAGGATGCTTTTTTATGATAAATAAGTAAAAAGTTCGTTTTGAAACAATAAATATACATCAAGTGACATCTGGAGCTAGATTTTGTGTTACTTTTTACTTATTTATTATACTGTATTGTAAAATGCTAAATTAATAAAAGAATTGTATATAATTAACTTTGTGTTTACCCCTAATTTTTCATTATTTTTTTAATATATAATAATGTCATATAAAATTTGTGACTTATTTTAAATAAATCTATTCCGAATTTTATTAGAAATTGTCACTATTACTTTTTACCGTAATCTGAATACCCATACATATGTAACATAGATCTTGTACATTTACATTGCCTTTCTTAATATTTAAGACCAAACAGTAATTTCTTTGAATATAAAAGAAATGTAATATAAAAATATATATATATAAATTTCTATTTTCATACATAACTAGAAAATTTCAACACCTGATCACTGATGGACGTGGAGTCCAAATCAATTGTTGTGATTTACAATAACTTCCAATTACCTATACTCGTTCTTACCTCCATGAAGAAATGGATGAATAATATAATGGCTATAAAGAGGCTGCACCTGGGCTTGTGATTATTAGTCTTATAAAAATCCTTAATTTCTTAAGGATTCTACCATTTCTTAATAAAATGCTGTGCCAACTTAACGACGCACGAAATTGGATCTCTTCTCTTTATCTGCTTTTGATTTTTAAAAGCAAATTTGCTTTCAGCTTAATGCTGTAATCTTAATAAGCGAAAACCAAGTATAGCCACACACAAGACATGCGTTTTGAAAATACCGCGATGACGTCAGCATAGGCGCGACTTTTAAATTAAATATTTATTTTATACAGATTCTATATATTTAATTTACACATATCTATTGATACAAATAATAAGCTACCGATTGACAGTAGATATAAACTCGAAAATCAAAACAAAGAAAAAACAACATAAAATCAACATTAAAATATTCAAAGTTATTATGATGAACAAAAAAATAGGTTAAGCACAAATTCTTTTTAGATTATGTTTAACGGTTGATTCAACAGGTGGTTAAGTTAGGCCCAACAAAACATATGAGTCTGACGTCATCGAGGTTGCCCACATTTTTCTTCATTTTAGTAACCGAATTGGCTATACTTGGTGTTCTTTTACTAGGGCTTTAATGTTATTATTATAATAATGATTTGATTTATGTTTTAGGTTATTGCCTGCTCATCATGAAAGATCAGCACCAAAGAATCATTAAAGATGGCTTTTCATTAAAAACAAATAAAAACAATGTTTGCGTTCTTCTCTTAAGCAAAAGGGTATAATTTCATTATTAGTTTTTTTTACTTTTTTGTCTTTTGGAATTTGATCGTAAGTATAACGACCTACCTATAGCCTAATTATTATCGAATCGAAAGATCATATTTGAATGAGCTTATCAACTATAGCTTTCTACTCGTACAAATTGAAAAACTCCAACTAGCTTGTTATATTGAGATTTGGCGGTTCTTTTTCGGAACGTACATATTAATTGGATTAATATTTTATCTCTTTTGTGATGTTAAGAATGCAGAAAAAGGGTAGTGCCGTTGCGAGTCATTTTAATTAAAAACCAAAAAAATTCAAAATATGCAGTTAAGACTCAACTTCAGAGAGTGATAGAGAGAGTAATAATAGTAGAAGGCTTAGAAGGCTCATCGTCAGTGTACTTGTGGTGACATCTAGTGATTTCGAGAATTATCTCAAATTTCTATTTAGTGTGATATTAATGATAAAATTGAGGTAATGTTTTTTAAAGTTGGACAAAACTAGGCAAAATTAAACTTTTCATTTGTACTCTCTGTAAATATACAATGTGTACCATGTGATTACAACTGAATTTCTAAATAATTGCAAATGCAGTAAAACTTGTCCATAACGGTTGCCTTAAATGCCAGTCTAAATAGCCGTTGTACGGAAGTGACTGGCATTAGGGAGTATCAATAAATGCATAAAATGACCGTTACTTCGAGCTTTTACTGTATTTTAAGCATATTTTAACTAAACAATTGCAAATTGCCAAAGAATAGACCTTTATTTTATAGATTCAAATTTGAAACAAAATCGGCGGAAATCTGCACGTTAATACAAAAAAAAAGTTAAATCGATAGGGAATATAAGTTATATTATATACGGTTATATTATATAACCGTAATATTACGTAAAATACATTCGTATTTTTTGCTTCCCTCTTCACTGCTTCACTAGGCTTTATATTCTGTTATGAACATAAGGAAATGTGGGGGCGAAAGATGGAAATTATAAGAAGATAAATAAATATAGCAATAAATATGAAAACAATATCATTTTACGTATTTGACTTGTCATTTGCAGTTAAATCTTGTTATTTTCCACTAGAATACATTCGAAATGGCAATGACAGCCTATATGTAGATAGGTAGGTGCTAGAACTATAGTAGGGTGCATTTATTCTTTTCAAATTGTTACGGGGTATATACTATTATATTAGATAAATAATATATCTCATATTATGTATTTTGTTGCTCAATTCAATTATTCATTACGTATTATAAATTGATATGTCTGCACTTGTAATGTGACATAATAACAGTAATGATTATTATGCTTTTATTTTCCGAACAAAAAGTAAAAAAAAACTCATAACGTCTAACTGGACCACCAATCAATTTCTATTGGTTGTGCTACACAATTCCTACCAATCGCGTCGACACATTTCTAATGTTAAACGGTGGCGGCAACTGGTTGTTATTTAAACGGTGTGCACATCAACATTGTAAACATTTTCGAATCGACATTATTATTTGTTTGTTTTGTGAAAATTTAATAAAAATGACAAACTGAAATCCTGATTAAATGTTTTGTTAATAAGAAATGGTGGTGGTGATTGTGGCGTTATTTATTTAAATTTTTAATCTGTTTTTAAATTTTTCTTTCCTTTAATTTATTTTAAAAAATGACTTTGGCGTAAGTTTTAATTTTTCCATTTCATTTCATTATTTTTTTATTTATTTCTCTCGGGTCGCGAGCATATTTTAATAAGATGGAAATGATTCCTAGGAGTTTCCCAACGATTCAAGAGATACCATACTCTCGCCTATTGCAAATACCAAATGAAGATGAACATGACTTTATTTCATTTGAGGAATTAAAACCCGTCCAACAACAAAATGTTCAATATCAATATCAGTCAATGTCAAATTATCAACCCACGTACTATGAATTAACTAATATTGTTCAGTAAGTACCGCATAAAAATCAAGTTTGTTTTTCTTTTTTTTTGGTTTTGACCTCGATTTAGGCTGTTGAAAATCATCTTTTTTAAAAAAATATAAACTTAAACTTCATTGTGACGACCGTGACCTCTACAACAGACTTTAAATTACATTGAAAAGATTATAGACTTCTAAAATCGATGAATATTATTTAATTTGCTAATTTATAAAGAACATAATCCTTGTCACATGATCCAACACGAAAGAGAGAATAAGGTGGAATGTTGTAAACATTTTCCTTTTATTTTCAACAACATTCCCGGCGAAATGAAACTAAATTTTATACGCACCCACCAACATTAAACAACTGTTATTTTTGACGCCATTGTGCGCCAAATAGTCCTGAAAGGCACTGAATATGGAATAATTTTTTACAGAAATCCTTGTACACCAAGTTTCACATATCCAGCTGCTACTTTTTCCACTTTAACATGCCCAACAGCCTCGATTGGTACGGATAAAATTTTAGATGATACACAACAACAGCAGCAACAGTTACTAAATACCCCAATAACAACATTGACACAAGTCGCCCCATCAATAACAAGCAGGAAAAGAAAAGCATCTTTTCAGTAAGTATTCATATCTAGGCAGAAACACCGCCGTGTTGGAGCATATTTACGTAGGAAAAAGAAAAAAGGTTTAGACAGAATCTTCAGCAATTTCATTTAATAAAAAACTAAATAATCTGCTAATAATTTGCCAATCACATTCAATCAAAATATGAAATTAAAATTAAATCATTCTGGTGATGTACCAGTTCAATTCAAGCCTGTCAGTACCTTCAAACAAAAAAAATCGTTTTTCTTTATTTATTTATATATTGTTGCTATTATTTATTTATCGTTTTTCTTCAATTCGAAATATAAAACCTTATACCACAAGTTATAATCAAAGATGTAAATCAAAGTTTGATTCGGCACCTTAGGGGATTCCCTTATACTATTGACTTTTGGCATAGTATACTGTATATTCGTTTGTATCCTCTGTATTAATTGCTTCACATACATTTTCGTACATAATATGTTTCTAACTAATAATAATCATTATTATTATTATTACATTAAATTAACTCCTTTGTGCCGCCAACGCAAACGTATATTTGTTTCTCACCAATTTTCATTCTTCAAAATAAAGAAAAAGCCATATATTTATTTGTTTTAGATTTTGAGTAAATAAGTGAATAATATATTGTTTATTGTAATTATTTATTATTAATTTGTCATATATTAGGTCTTTTTCTTAAAGACCGTTTACGTTTTCAAGATTTTGCACAAAATTATCGAGAATAATAGGTTTTGCATCAGCATTCTGAATAGTTTAAACGCGTTTTAAATATTTTGTGCAAACAAAAGCCAGGCTGGTTCAAAATCAAATACCCAACGGAAGCGGCATTAATATAAAATTGATTGTTTATAAATTTTATTTGTTATTGTTTGAGATGGAATAATGCGGTTTTCGAGCCCCCCCATGCTGCTTTTTATAAAATAGAAGAAACTCTTATCTGAATTTTGATATTGATAATAGTTTTTTAGATACACGGCAAATCAGAAAATTATTAATTTAGGGATGTCGCTTTCTGGCTGCTTTTAACTTTCAAGATATTGCAAATGTGAAAACTGCATTTAATAGACCTATTTAAGTAGCATTCAATGGCCTAACATTGAACACACATTGAACACACCACATCATTTGATTGTAAATTTCATCCCATTTTTCAAAACATATAACACATATTTTTGCAATTTTTGATATAAAAAACTCAATAAACAAAAGAATGTATATTGAACGATAATTGGAACCAAGTAGCCTATGGAATTAAAGAATTTTATATAAACCACGGTATAAGATCATTTTGAATAGGTTATATTTACAATTAATATTTTATGGAAAATCTATAAATTAGTGATTCACAGTTATAGGATACAATACATATAGGATACATATCTATAGGATGCTCTATTAAAAAAATTGAAACATTAGTCTGTAACTTTGATATTATTAATTTAATGGCCATTTTCATAACCAACAATTTAACTTTAATTTAAAGTCGTACACTATTGGCTAAAAATCATTTTAAGCCAATGACAGTCAATTTTAAATTTGACTTAAAGTCAAACATTGACTATGAAAGTGGCCATAAGAAAAATAGTATATTTGAATACATGTGTGAAAAACCACTTGTTTTTCGGTGCGAACAAGGTTGAGTGTTTCACTAGTGAGCACCAAAAATCGTTTTTTCACACTACGGGGGCCAAATTTGAGAATTTTTTACTGTGCCCTCTGTATCTCAGGAAATATTAAGGATATCGGAATTCTAGTAGGACAGTATTTTATGTACCTTGTACTTTACTAGATAATATAAAGCAATCTTTTTTATAACAATAAAATAAAAATATACAATCGAACTACAAAAAATGGAAATTTCAGGGATGCAAGTGATCTAGATGATGATACAGGGGAGGATAGTAAATCAGTAAAAACTGATGATAATAAAAAGTAAGTAATTGACAGATTAAATTTCACTTTTATGTAGTTACCAAATATTAAAAAGGCCCTTAAAAATCAATCTAACCATTCAATTATGATTACAATTAATAATAATTATCATTTTTCATTAAATAATAATAGTAATGAAAATTAGAAGATTTAACGGTATAACATTCTTTGAATTAACTAATAATTTCACCTTCTACTTGCGAAGGGTAGCAAAGAAAAAATTTAATACAGTTATACAAGGTGACTAGAAAAATATAGTCAACTAGAAAGGTCAAAATGAGAGAAAACAACAAAAAAAAGGAAAATTAAAAACGATAATAATAATTATTATGTATGTTTGTCTTGCCTGCCTCCTACTAACTGTATTTCAATCCTAACTGTACTTATACTTATAAATCTACAGGGTACGCCCGTTTAATTCATTTCAATGAAATCTGAACACAATTCATATTCGTCTGTTACTTTCTATTTAGCAAATTCAATACTGAAATAAATTATAACTTTCGCTATTCCCCTTGTAAATACGACTGAACGAGTTAAGTGACGTAATTAAGCTTAATACAGTTATAATAATAATAGAAGCCGATACAATGCTCGATAATACATTCAATTTTATATGGAATCAAGTTCAAGGTGCACCACTTGTGTGCACCGTGTGTGTTTGTTTATTTATTTCTGCATATACAGGGGGTGACGGTGTAGTGTTATGTACAAGATATAATCTTGAAATTACATTTCTTTGGTATCCATCAACTTGCTTCGTAAATGTGAAGTTGTTAAAGAAAGATTTCATAGATCAATCCAAAATTCTAGACAGATTAGATTTGTAAAATAGCGCACACCCTGTAACTAAATAAATAAATAAATATTTTAATATTACCGTAATAATATATGTATACTAGAGTACCGTTAGAAGGTTGCCCATAAATGTCATATAATATCTATAAGTATAAGAACAAAATTCATAGGGGGGAAAAGAATGTCCTTTTTTCCCCTCTAGTCACACCCACACAACTTGTTTACTTAAAATAATGATTCTTACTACTAAGTACTAACTAAACACACACATACCAACAATGTCCTTTATATATTTTCCTAATATGTATGTATACGAGGGATGCTGTTTTCCTCTAATATAATAATTTTCTACTTTAATCAAATGTGGACGGGGGCGGGTTGTCAAATTGTTTTTTTGCAGACAAAATCACAGTGAAATTGAGAAACGACGCCGCGACAAAATGAACACCTATATAACCGAACTATCATCGATGATACCGATGTGCCATGCCATGTCCAGAAAACTGGATAAGTTAACCGTACTTCGAATGGCCGTACAACATATGAAAACTATACGAGGGGCTGTTCATAATTATACTGAAGGCAATTATAAGCCATCGTTTCTAACAGATCAAGAATTGAAAAGGCTGATTTTACAGGTGAAAGAAGCGCCCATACAGGGTGATCCACACGGTGACTAGCATATTTTTTTTCTAAAATCTTAAGAGATAGACACATGACATTTTGGCATCGTGTTTGACTCAAATAAACTGTAAAATTGCTACATTTTCATTAGTGCGCTTTTGACGTATCAGTGGAAAAATAACAGCACGATTTTTTAAGTAATCGTAGTACTACCGGGTAGTTTGGGTGGCATTTCGGACAGTCATTGAAGTACCATGGTTTTTTGGATCAGCATGTTTCTATTCCTATGTTTGATGGATTCCCAGTTATTTAAGAAAAACAAAAAAAATTCATAGAAATTATCCTTCTTGGGGACATTAATTTTATAGTAGAACATTTCACACATTTGTTATTTATACAATAGTCTGTCTGAAGTTAAGGTATCTTATCTATCTAAAGATTCCAAGATTGTCATACCTATATAGAGGTTCCAAAAAATATACAGAGTGTTCGGAAACTCCATTTTTTCTTTGAATTGCTTTAGATCAACTTTAAGATTTTATCAGTAACGTCCACTAGGCTACTCACTGTCAAATCACCCTGTATATGAGTGTGTCATGTATGATTTAATAAGAATTTATAATAATTATAGATTCTCATATATATACTTTTATTGCAATTATTAATGGGATTAGAATATCTATTTGTATAATGATCAGCGGTACTTTCGTTTGAGAATACCTATTATGAGTGCTTACGTACTAGCAGCATGCACCATCCATATAGTAGTTATCTATGAACTTAATAAAAATAAAGAAAAATTAATTTAATATTTCTTTTCATTTTAAAGGCCACTGATGGGTTCTTATTCGTGGTAGGTTGTGATCGTGGCAAAATTCAATATGTTTCCGAATCGGTATCGAAGATTTTAAATTATTCGCAAGTAAGTTTTCCATGCAGTTACTTATCCATTTACATACAAAGTGTCAAATCATAATTGAACTCATATTGAATTTAAGTTAAGTGGAATTGAAATATGAGTACTCAAACTGTACTACAGTCTAACCTGTATTAGCGAGTCACCTCTTGATAATGGTCACTTATCATTATATATGGTCACTTTTTGTTTTCATCGAACGATTTACAATAAAATGCACAAGCATATGATCTTATGTCATACTTATGGAAAAATAATATGCCAATATTATACCTATGATTTATAGCAATTTGTCTACATTAAATCAATGTAAAATTTGATGTGTTCAAATTGTAGTATTGAAATGTGCAGCGCTAGCAGGGTAAATATTTTTTCTTCATCGTTCAAGATTTGTTTAAATATTTAATAATATGAATCAATTTTACTTACATCATTTTGTAGAACTGCTTAATTTCTTTATTTTTGCTATTTTTTTAACAGATTTGGTTTGATTTTTCAATTAAAAGTAATTACAGTAGCGTTTCAATTGAAAGTATAGCTGTCCCGTTTGTATGCACATAAAAAGCCAGACAAAAACTCACCAGTCTTTTCAGTTGAATATGTTAAATATATCGAATTAAGAGAATTAAAGTAAATATTTGTTTATCTTCTTCTATACTTACGATGTTAATAATTTTCTAATAAATCTTTAACAATTTTATTTACATAACATTTTATAATGTATATTTAAAACAAGTACCGTGATTTAAAAATTCTAAATAAAATCGATTAAAATATCAATACAATTCCACTAATAATATTGACAACAATGCACAAAAATCATGATTTAATAACTGTGACGTAAGATCACATTCTATTGCTTCAAATTGTATAATTATAAACTTATTATTGGGAATTTCGGTTTCAATGAAACACTCAGTTCCTTTCGTTTTTCTGTGTAAAAGTTTTTTTATTTAAAAAAATAGAAAAACAAAAGGAACTGAATTGAAACCGAAATTCGCAATAATAAGTTTATAATTGAATTAAATACGGTCGATAAACTATAAGTCGAAAAATTGAATTCTATACGCATTTATTTTCACCTCCTTACAACGGCCATTTATGCTGGCATTTTCGGTGACCGTTATGAAGAGGTTTTACTGTAATACGTTCTGTATATATGTAAACGTGTAGCGACCGAGACACATATTCTACCTTAATCAATCTCCCTTTTATTAATTTTTAAGAATGATCTATTGGGCCAGAGCCTATTCGATATTTTACATCCAAAAGATGTTGCTAAAGTTAAAGAACAGCTTTCTTCTTCCGATTTGAATCCACGTGAAAGATTAATTGATGCAAAAAGTAAGAAAAACATAAAAATATATTATTGGAATTTACTATTTCGTAGACGTTGTTAAGGTTATCACTATGCTAGTATTAATTAACGTTGGGTTTGTTCCAGCTTAGAATAAAATTTTAGTTTTGCAACTAAACGGCCATGTGCAATATCTGTATTCATAATGCTCATGCGTGGTAAAATCACACTCTTTACTGGAGTGTGATAATAAAGATTATAAAATATTCAAAATGCTTGGCAAATTTCTAGGTCTACTATTCTAAGTGTTTTGTCATCATTATCTTTGCTTGGTATGCTGTATGTGCCCAGTATCAATTTGCAGTATTAATTTCAGTATTGCACATGTGCCAAATAAAAATAATCATAACAAAGCCCATGAACTAGTAGGCCAAGAAAATCACTATAGTCTTAATTTATAGCTGCTTGTATTTTTCTTTATTTTGTATGAAACAAGCAATGCTTCCAGTAAAAGCTGACGGTTTACCAACATCAATTGGTTCTTCGTATTTATGTTCTGGTGCAAGAAGATCATTCTTTTGTCGAATGAAGTTTCAAAATTCGTTGCAAGTCAAAGAGGAAGCAGATACAACGACAGGTGGATGTCGTAGTCGTAATGCTAATTTGACTTCGGGCAAGTATAGCTATCAATAATAAATGATAAATGATGTTCCATACCTATAATCAAATTAACGATATTTCAGATAAAAAATTCTGTGTTATTCAATGCACTGGTTACTTAAAATTATGGACATCAACAAAAATGAATGGTCTAGAAGAAACAGACGAAGGTGATTCGGATGTTGGTGCGAGTTTGGTAGCAGTTGGACGTATTTTACCACACATATCTACTGTTGCTATGAATATTAATTGCGGTAACGTGGAATCGATGCCAATCCAGTTTATATCTAGACATGCACTTGATGGGAAATTTATATTTGTTGATCAGAGGTTTAGTTAATATTTTACTATAGAAATTGATGTTCTATGATCTCAATATTGTTCTTTTGTAGAGCTACTTTAGTATTGGGATTTTTGCCACAAGAATTATTAGGTACAAGTATGTACGAATATTATCATCATGATGATATTCCAGAATTAGCTGAACGACATAAACTGGCCCTTGAAACTACCGATTATGTATCGACAAATATTTATAGGTGCATTAGAATACAAACAGGTAAATACAGATACGATACGAGTTTTCTTCCATTTTTCCTCTTCTATAGGTTTCGGACGAAAGATTGTACATCGTTACGGTTACAAAGCGAATGGAAATCATTTAAGAATCCATGGACAAAAGAAATTGAGTATATGATATCGAGAAATAATTTAATTTTGTAAGTCTGCATTGATTGTAAAACGAAAAATTATAAAAAATCAATAGATCTGATGATTGGAAACGAATGAAATTTTTTTAGAAGTGATTTTCGAATAGTAGAAAGTAGTGCTACCAATCAAGCAGGATCGGACAGTATTCAAGAAAATTACGACTTTTTTTCTAGTACATCATCCGATAAAGATATGCAACGAGCGATTAGTACACGTGTTGAAGCGAGTAAAATTGGTCGACAAATTGCCGAAGAAGTCATTGAATCGCAAAAACGGGACCCTGATTTATGCTTTAATAGTATGAATACGAATATAATTGCTTCTACTCCAAGTAATATCCCTACCAACACAGAGGTAAATCTATGTTTTTGTTACAATTTATTTTTCGATCGATGTCGTTGTTCATTTGTTGTCAGATAACTTTGGGTGACGTTCAATCGGTCAATATTTTCCAGCAGCAAACTACATCTGTATTACCAGATTTTATGAATGGCCATGGACAAGTGGAAGCTAACTGTACAACATTTACTACTGATAGTTTCATTACTGATTCAGGTATGGCCAAATTATATAATAATGGCCGCTCCGATAAATCAATACGTTACCAAATTCAAAGCAGAAAATATTGTATATACTGTTAATCAGTTTTAGGTAGTCGTAATGTTAGTGGATTTATTTCATCATCAGAGGCTTCATCATCGGAAATAATGGACATAATGGATTCATCTGGCGAGAGTTCATCAAATAATCATCAATCGAAAATGGTTGATGGTAATGATGAGGCTGCAATGGCTGTACTAATGAGTCTATTAGAAGCAGATGCCGGATTAGGAGGACCAGTCGATTTTTCTGGGCTGCCGTGGCCCTTACCCTGAGCTTATCAAGATGATATGGATGGAAGATAATCTGCGAGATAAATTGAAACACGATTTTATTGTGCATCGAGAATATACTTAATATGTATAAAAATGTACCTACTGCGAAGAAATACTTATATTTTTACAGAAATTTCATGTAGTACTATATGTATGCAGTTCCAATTAAGTTATGTGCCTGATCTTATCCAATTTCACTATTTTTACATGTCTATTTAGTATCTTTGTATTTATAATGCTCTTAAAATAATATCCTGAGTCTTGAGCAAGAATTTTTGGAATTTAATGGATTGATTAAAATAATTTTTTTCTACAATCACAAATATATGTGTAATTTTTCGCTTTCAAGTACAGGTGGAAAGTTAATTTTTTTTACCCTAGGGCGGTAAAGTTGTTAATTTAGAGATGCAGAGAAAAGCGTGGATTAAACAAAGATAGAAAATAATTTTAACAATTTATTACAAATTAATATCAAATCGAATTAAATTTTCGACTTGTAGTTAATACTTTATTATACTGTCTTTACTATTTTATATATTTTTATAATTAAATTATATGATTAGGCCTAAATAATTGATAATCAAATAATTTTATTTTTGCTCGTTATAATTGTACGGTGTGCTCATATTTTCATTGAATGAAAAGAGAAAGATATACTTTATCAGTTAATTCGTCATATAATCATAGCTACTATGATCCTTCAAATGCACAAGCGTATGTCAAACGAATATCCACAAAAAAAGAAATGTTTATTTTTAATAAGTAAAAATTGTTATCCATTGAAACGAATTCAAGCAGGATTCGATGTATTAAATTAATTTCACATTTTAAGGTTGAATCAACAGCATATTAGATAGTAATAATAATACATCATTCTCATAGAAAAGATCGAAATCTAATTTGGTTGTTCGAGAATTGAAATAAACTTGCGTAATTTATGTAAGTAGTAGGTTTTGTGATTGTAGAAAAACGTATAATGCATTTCGAGCAAAAAGTGGCTTTGTTGCTCTCAGTGATTCTCTCGCACAGTAAGCGTCGCCCGCTAACCGTCACTTGCGACCAACCAATCACTTTTGGCTCTTAAAACGTAAATAACTATTTTGTAACTAATACCAAATACTATAAATAGTAATACAACCGGCTCCCTATTTTTTACATACATTTTAAGGCAAGTATTGAAATAGCGTCATCTGTTCACAATGTAGTGCCACTATATCCTAAAGTTGTTGGATTAATGTAACAATTAAAATCAAGCAATTTTGGAAAAATAACATTCATTCTTGTCCTGCAATTATATCCATATCATTCGTAACTTAAACATCATTTCTAAGCTCTAATGAAGCTATTGTAAGTTATATATGATGTAACTGCACCCGCTACCGCTAAGGGAGCGTTGGTTAGTATTTACGAGAAGCTGGACGTCTTACTATTTATAGTATTTGATAATGATAATACCTACATTATTTGTAAACCGAGCACAACCTGTTGGAACATTTATTAATGTTCTGTAAAAAAACAATCGTTTACTGCTCGGTGAGAAGTATTAAAGAAAAACATAACGTGTCGAATTGTAATCTGAGGCGTTCATTGCCCAAATATTTAATATATAATCTTTTGTAAGTTGTAATTGATCTGGTTGTCCAATAAATCATTATGCTATTCAGAAGCTTATCGTATTGTATTATTCAGTTAGACCACCATTATCCAAATCTTTTTAAACGAAATTGGCCCAACTAATTAATTTTTCCAGAAACTAGACGATTATATATAGTCGCTTCTAGATTACATTTCTGAATGAGCTGCATGAAGTTTTCGTTATAAATGCGCGCGCGGATACTTCGTCAGGATTAATTACGTTCACATGTAAATATCCAGAAATCAAGAAAAGGAGAAAATCAGGAACGAAAGTGACAGGCAATAATATAATACAATTTTTGTAACAACTTTTTATTAACTATTTTATCAGTTTCACAAGCTACAATTCTGCTTTTTTAATTTTCTAACATTATCAACAAATAGAAAAACATCTTTGGCAAGAAGATCGGGTACTTCGAATGCGGCAAAATGGCCTCCATCATATGTAGGAATATGAATTAATTGCGTGTATCGATCACGCAGAATTGATTTCGGTGGGAATGCGATTTCATGAGTAAATCGGGCACAAGCGCTGGGCACTTTTATTTGATTTCTAAAAAAAATAAATACAATGAAAAAAATTCGAAAAACAAAACTGAATTGAATATTACTTGTCCAGGTGTGTGCTGGAACGAACTTTGCTGAAATTTTCAGCATACAATCTTACAGAAGTTGTAATTGATCTAGTCACTCAATAAATCATTACGTTATCCAGTAGCTTATCGTAAGTGTAATTTTTCGTTAGACCGCCATCGTCCAAGTCTGCCCAAGTGGTATTGGTCCCAGTAATAAATTTCTCCAGAATATATGCTGCCAGTCCAACTGGATTATCACGTAACGTGGTACCTACATTATGTATTTACCTAGTAGTAACATCCATAACGAATAAGTGTTATTTACCAATTGTATCAGGTTTGGTTGCATGTAGATGCATATAGCTGATTTTTAAAAGCATTTTTCCATTATCCATTATCCAAATGTTTGGATAATGGATAATTTCTCTGTACTTCTAATTCGTCTACCACAAGGAAAGACAGATATGCACCCAAGAGCATTTTCAAATGGCCTATGATTCTTAGGGATAAGCACAAATTGCAATGCAGACCTGTTACTCGCTCTGGAAACAAAATAGCCAGATCTTGGGCTACCACTGAACCCTAATCACCTATAAATTACAAAACATTTAAGTAGCTGCTGTCGGTTAATTTAATTGCTATTAAGCCATTATACCCCATGAACATAATATTTATTAAAACCCAATCTAACCATCAATTTATCGAAAATTTGTGCCATTACGCCCGTATGCAATCCTTGTTTCGCTGCACCGTCAGAGAATCCATATCCTGGCAGGGATGGAGCTATTACTTCGAAGACGAAGTCTTTTCCTTGAAATATGATACCAAAAATTAAATTAGAAATTAATAGATTCAGTTGCTATTGTCCATACCTTTTTGCGGTGTTGTCAAAATAGGCAAAATTTCATAAAATTCCCGAATTGAGCCAGGCCAACCGTGTAATATTAGAAGTGGCAACACCTTAATGTTTGCCGGCACATTTTTTGGTTTAACATGCAAAAAGTGGATTTTTAATCCTTGAATATTAGTTTGGAATTGTGAAAATTGATTAAGGAAATCCTGCCGCTTTTCCCAGTTGTATTTAGTTTTCCAATAATCTACAATTGTCGCTAAAAGTTTCGTATTCAAACCATAATTGTGACGGGCACCTTCTAGCGGTGGTTAAAATGGTAAAGTGCTGTTCACTCGTTTGTGTAGGTCATCTATAATCTATAGAATTACAATAGCGCCCATAAAATAAAGTTTATCATGTATAACACTAACTACTAAACTCTTACCTCGTCAGGGACATTGATCTGAAACGGTTTAATGCTAGTGTCCTCTTTCTTTGGCTCTCCAGGTCCCCACTATTTTTCTTCAATTTTTACTACTGGATGTTCTTTGGTAAGCTGGATATAGAAATAGGCTGCACCAATCACAAAAAGCAAAGTTACAGCCTTAAAAAATAAACTCATATTGTTGGTTTGGGAAGGAAGCTTAACAATGGAATAACTTAAAATAAATGCAAGCGAATTACAAATGAATAAATTGAAGATAATATGAACCTCGCAGAGGCGCACTGATTCTTATATGTTTTATAGAAAATATGTTAGAGGACATTACATATGTGCTCTCTTGTTTCTCTATTTTACGCATAAAACAAGATATAAATAGAAAGGCACTACATTATTTGTAACATAAGTGTACATATTATAATAGCACGAATGACTTACTTTACCTTTTACTGGCACAAGAAAGAAAATCTTTTCCAAATGTATGCTTAATTGTTTGTTAGATTTTATATGGATTTGTTGAATATAGTTTCTACAGGTCTAGGTATATTTAATATAAAGTAGACGCAAGCACCTATCAAAGCGATTATAAGTCATCTACGCCCCTGCTTGTTATTTATTTAAATGTAAAATGGTACTTTGTACTTTTGTCAATTTCGTACCTAAACCATTATTTTAAAAAAACGAGGAATGCTTAAGAATGTATTTTATTATAGTGACTTATGCCTAACGAAAAAAAATTATTTCAATTCTTTGATAGAGTTGTGAAGCAACGATTGTCACGATCATCTTCGTTAATTCCATCCAATTGATTAAGAACATCTGTAATATCTAATAATAATGACAAACGTTACTCATATCTTATTTTGCTGTTTATTTTTATACTAGCGACTTATCAGGGCCTGATATTCCGAATCTCAAAAAGCGTTCGCTTTGCGCATGACGTAGGCAAAAGAGTAAAATCGAATATAAGTAACAAAACGTTATATACGTATTATGGAGAACTATAATAAAATATATAGTAATGTATATATAATATAGTAATATATAATATTAAAGTTAGTATATTTATATCCATATTTGTTCATTAAATTAAATATGTAATGCAATGTAATGCATGTTAAATGTGTATGTAATATAAAGTTCAAATTGTATGTACAGATTAGAAATAATGTTATAATTCTCATCCAAAAATTACTTTACTTATCTTGTATTGGAGTTTTAATATTTCATTATTGTTGTTATTTTATATGTAATAATTTTTTTTTATAAATTTTAATAGTTAACTTGCTTAATTAAAATTAAATTAAATACGCATTTTCTATAATAGCCATACTACTAAATCCATCACCATTCATGGCTATGGATTTAGTTACATTCATCGAAAAAATTATTGCCAGATTTCTTAGTACTTGCTACTTGTACGTTAGTTAAATTTGTGCTTTTAAAAGATAGAAGGAAAACATTAAACGACACAAACAATTTACAATGAAATACCCATTATATGCCTTACCTTTCTAATAATTTATTCAGTTCTTCTTTTTGCTTTTTTCTTTTTATTGCACTATCCGGCCTAATTGAAGTGAATACTTGTTTTAAAGTTTTTGGAATTAAATTAAGTAAATTTAAGCTGGGGGCAGCATTATCTTTAAGACCTCGATATCGGGAAGATATGTAATTTAACAACTGATGTTGTAGATTTATTTTAAAATCATTTTGTTCAAAATGTTTCGAACACACTACATAGTTTTTCACATTAAATTTGTCTTTTCTTCCAATTGCACGAATCCATTTTTTAAAAAATATATTGACTTGAAATGGAAAAATTTTATGTCCGAGCAAAGTTTTTTTTTATTGATTATCTGAATCACATCCAAAAACAGCGCAATGCATATTGTGCTATTTTCATACCAATATATAAATAAGATTTAAATTAATTTATATACAATTTGTCAAATAAGCCCTTATTTATCTTCTAAAAACTTTAGTATTTTATAGTTATCACAATAAAAATAACAATAATTGAACGTAGTAAGGAGAAATAATAAAAAAATAAAAACATCTTTTTCAAGGGGTATCCCAATCACGTTGTGCCAAGTCTTTCAATTCAATTAGAATCAATTTTTGACGTAACTTCGTTACAACATACACATCAACTACTTTTCCATTGCGTTCAGTAAAAAAGACGACCGACTAAAGGGCCAACTCCCGGCTTAGGAATAAATACCAGCTGCATCTGTCTCCATGACTTAGAAATATACCGCAAGGCCAAACAGGCCCGAAAAATGCGTATAAGATGCGGCATGGAAAGCCCCTCCACGTCGAATAACGTGAGAACTTCTGAATAATACCCAACAAGCGATTAATGAGATACTATTTGTAAACCACGTATCAGTATTGATGCAAGAATATCTGACTATTACTCAATTAGAGCAATGAGAAATGTTTCAATTGACAATTGCATAACTAAATTAGTATGATTTACAAAATAAACTAACAAATAGATTGCTGATATTAGATAAAATAGCAGATATCGGAGTTAAAGCTACATAAAATAAATCATTTTATTAACATCAGGTAACATTAACATTTTCACAACCTACAATTCCTCTTTTTTGTTCTTTTTTGATTTTCTAACATTATCAACAAATAGAAAAACATCATTGGCAAGAACCTTGGGTACTTCGAATGCAGCAAAATGGTCTCCATCATATGTAGCAACATGCATTAATTGGGTGTATCGATCACGCAGAATTGATTTCACTGGGAAAAAGATTTCATTAATAAATCGAACCCATGCGGTGGGTACTTTTACTGGAGCTCTGAAAAAACAAAATGAAGAGACGATATGACAACGAATTAAACATTATATGGAATTAGCTATTACTCGTCGAGGCCTGTGGTAAAACGCGCTTGGTTGTAAGATTCAGCATACAATCTTACGGAAGCTGTAAATGCTCTGGTCACCCAATAAATCATTACGTTATCTAGTAGCTTATCGTAAGTGTACTTTTTAGTTAGGCCGCCATCGTCCAAGTCTTTTCAAGCTAGATTGGTCCAAGTAATGAATTTTTCCAGAATGTATGCTGCCAGTCCAACTGGATTATCACGCAACACGGTACCTATACATTATGTATTTATTTAGTAGTAAAATGCTACAAAGAAACAAGTGTTATTTACCAATTGTATCAGGTTTCGTTGCATGTAGATGCATATAGCCGGTTTCTAAAAGCAATTTTCCGTAATTTCTCCATAACGGAGAGTATTATATTTGTCTAACCAAGTGTACATATTATACAAACAAAAAACCTTACTGGCTCTGAACCTACATAATGAGACAAAATTCTAAAGCTGTTGGAAAGATTTACTTTATTTGCTGAATATAGCTTCTACAGGTCTATATAGGTATATTTAATGTGAAGGCTACGCGGGTACTTATCAAAGGAATTACAAGTCATCTACGCCTCTGCTTGTTATTTATTTAAATATAAAGTCGTGATTTGTAATTTTGTCAATTTTCTATCTGAACCATTATTTGAAATCAAGAAAGAATGCTTAAAAATGTATTCTATTATACTGATTTATGCATAACGAAAAAAAATGGTTGATAAATTCTTTAGTAGATTTGTAAAGCATTACAATTGTCACCATCATCTTCATTAAATCTTCACCATAATTAAAAACATCTTTAATGTCTAATAATAAATTAGATAAGATAATAAATATATAATGATAATACTTAACTTTATTTTGTTTTATATATTGTTATTTTTTTTGCGCCTATTTTTAAATTACCAATTTAAATATGAAAAATAACTATTGTGGTGTACTGTGTCCATGTATTAATAAAGTATTTGATCAAATTAAAAACAAATAAAACGGAATCGCATTAAAAATAAAACTAATAATCAGAGAAAGGCTGGCCAAGTTTATTTTCCGATTTATAATTTTTATTTTTTCTCCTGCCGTGGACAACTTCCACATTTTTCTTACTACATAGCTCTACAATTTACGATACAATATAAAGGACTACACTCAGGCTCCGATTGGTCCTACTAGGTAGAGCCTGAGGTCGCCCAGACGCTCTATACAACTCTAACAAACGAAACCCATAAGAAAGAAGTTCACTCGCTGATGCCAAGCGCGCCTGACATTCCTGGAGCCTAAGTACAGCAAAATCTCCGTTAACGGTCACGTCTTAATAACGGTTCACCAGATCACTTCCTGATGGCCACCTGGAGGTGACCTTGTCCACCGATTATAGAAGAGACCACTCATTGTTTTCACCGAATGGTTTATATGGGATTTCTGCTATTTACAATCTCTTAAAAAAAGCCACCTCCTCATCACTACATGCTATATATACACTTCTAAACTATTCCTATGTAAAGTCACCCTTTGATTAATGCCGGCATGTCAACAAGGTTTTTTTATTGAAATTAGAATATGTACATTTTTCATTTTACTAACTTAAATTAATTCTTGTAACTTTTTTTTAAGTAGTAAATATTAATTTTTCTAATTTGGTGCCGAAAAGTAAAAGTTTTTCGCACGTAATTTAGTGACTTATAATAACGTAATTTTGTAGTTTTAATTTTTAGATTATATTAAAATTCATCTTCTAGACTCACTTAATGCCACAAAACCCTACTTTCAGCAAAAACATAACAATTTCTGGATTAAATGGCAGGCGTAATTAATTTTTTAAATTAATTATTTAGTGATAAAATTACCTCATTAAAAAAAATAGCGTTGAATACGCGTGTGAAAACCGATTTTGGTGCTCACAAAAAAACAAGCGGGTTTTCACACTTGCATTCAAATATACTGTTTCATGGGAAGATACAATTACAGTTATTCAGTGTCAATACTGATTCGGATGAACTCTCTAGGCTAATAACAGGCATATTTTTCATAAAAAAGGTATGTAAACAAATAAATTTAAATCGGTAAAACAAACTACTACTATAGGACTATCTACCTATATTATATGTATACAGGGTGTTTCGTCAGCCCTATTTTTAATTTCAATAGTGTATAGGAAATAAAAAACTAAACGGAAAATGCCTAAACAAGGGGGAGCCCATCTTCAATGTTTCCGCGATTTTCATTTCTTCAAAAACGTTTGTGAACCGCAGTATAACTGACCTATGCAGTGCTAGATCTGGAAAAGTAAATACACATTGAACTCATTAACGAGTTCAATGTTAATTCGAACCATTAATCAATTATGGTATTTGGAATCTGACCTAGAACATTTCAGAGGGCATTGAAAGATTAGCTTTCTTAGTTATTAGACTAATTCATTACTTAATAAAGAGGACCCGATTCTAATAACGGTGCATCTCATAACAGCATCGTGACATAATCATAAAAGAAGCTTCACACTTGCTATTTTATTGTAAATTTACTAAAATTGTTGTAAAATCAATGAAAAGTGGCGAATCTCGATTTTGGTTAGTGGATTATAATTGATTATTTATATCATGAACGATTGGCGATAGTGCGAACCAGTTACTCAAATAAATGAACTTGAGAGAGCGTGGGTACTCTAATTCCCACTATTTTGAAATCCTTCAATGATACTTATTTGCTTCTAAGTTAATTACGTGAACTGCGCATTTCACATAAAAACCTAGGTCCCCAAACGGTCCACTGAGTAGGCATGGGCGATAATAAGAATTACTTATCGATAAGTAATAGGGGAAATATATCGATATATGGATAATTATGATATATTAATATCCCGATCCGATGATTATCAAATTATCGATATTCCCAAAGTTATGAAATCATTCATTAAAAACTTAGCAATTATCCATTAGACTCATAAGCCTTTATTTTCTTTATTTTTAGTAGAAAAATAAGTCTAGCTTAGCTAGTATAATTTTGTACCATAAATGTATTAAGTTTTAAGTACACACTGATTCACCAAACCTTGGTTTCACGTTGTCAATTTACCTTCAATAATACCCCTTTTGTTCCCGCCCACCGTCAAATTGATCTTTGTCTATTACATAAGCCATGAGACTCAAAATAACCACAATCAAGGTTTGGTGAATCAAAGTGTAAATGTGATTACATACTAGAACTGTTTTATACCTATCTTTAAAATTGAAACATGCGCCAACTCAATTTGATGTGTAATCTACAAGATCTACAATTATCGATAAATAGGAATTTTATTAATAATTTTCAAAATATCACTTATTATCGATAGTGCTGATAGTTATAGATAAGTCGATAACAATCAATATTATCCATATATATAGATAACTGCCAATTTATCGATAGGGCGATAACTATCAATATTATCGATACATCGATAATTATCGATTTATCAATATGTTAATAATATCGGCGTTCAATATTGTTATTCGATATTTATTGATAATTATTGATACATCGAAAGAAAAATCACATGCCTACCCCTGAGACCTCAGACTCAATCTGATATATTTATACCATGCGTATAAATATGCGCCCACAGCCAAAGGGCAACACTTTACGAAAACTTGACAGCTCGAAGGGGAGATAAATAATTACCCTTTTTCTGTTTTTTGTTAAATATAAAAACGACTTTATTAATATGTATTTATAAAACAGTTAGTCAAATATTACAATCGAGTCTAAAACTAATCAGGAAAATAAAGAATAAATGTTCTTACAAAAGAAATAATTAATACAAAAATTTAAAGTCAACCGACCAATCTGAGATATACTTGATTAAATTGAAAAAACCGAATAAAATGCTTATCATGGATGGATAAGAATGCATTTACCTGAAATTGTATAATGCAGTGGTATTAACAGTTAATAAACAAGAAACCAAAAAAGAACAAGAAAATGTAATAATTAGTATGTTAGGATCCTTACACCAGCATATAACAATGTTAGAACAATTTGTAATAATGTCCAAAAATATGTGATTGATAAGGGTTGCTATGGTAACACTATTTGTTTTTACTGGAATCTAAATTTTCCGTGCAACTATTGCAAATGCATGCAATGATTTTCATCAAAAAAATTGGAAATCTGCTAACACAGATAAAGACAGATAGGTAAGGCTTATGGAAGGAATCGAACAAATTTGACCTTGATCTTTGCATTGTCTTGAAGACTCCTGCGGATAAGTAGGTTTGCTTGCATCGCACGGTCCAGTTTGGTTTTCGTTAGTAGATTTTTAATTCGTGAGCTATTGGGATTTGGGAATACTGACACTTTATGAATTTATCAAAACACGCTAACGCAAGTAATTTTGAAAAGTTTTTATCAGTTTCTGTTTCATTTCATCATGATTTTATCCATACACAAGGGATTTCTCTAATGTAAGTTGTCATAATTGATAAATATTATTATTTTGATTTAAAATTTGTGGTTTGTTAAAGATTAATTGATTTTTGTGCCGGATTTTAGTGTAAATTTGTTTTTTTTCTTGTTTCATTCCATTATTTTTTACGAATTTTACTTTTTAGAAAATTTCAGGTAAGTATCTATTGAAGTAATTAATTTCTTTTTAATATACCTTAGTTTTCAATTTATTAGTAATAAATGCCTCGTCTTATATATTAATGATGTAGAACCGATGTCTTAAAGAGGCTGAATTACACAACACAAGGATGACATATGGTGACATAGTGACTACTTTTTTTCAACATATTTCGTAATTTTTAATTGTTAGGTACCATTAGAGTTATTACCATTATTGTTGCGGAATATTTTGTGTGATGTAGAGAAGGTTCTGTAGTTTCTGCGGTATATATTTTCAATTAGAATACATACAAAATTACTTTGTCCATACCTACGTACTCTTCATTTTTGTTCATTGGTATGTAATAATTTTGGTATATTTTATACTAGTGTATAAACCCGACTTCGTCCGGGGGTCACTTCTCAGGCTACTATATTATGAGTTAGATATAACTTATTCCGCATCAGCAGAGCGATCATAGCCGTTAATATAAATGTTTCAATCAATTGACTACATGTAATATATCAAAGGTTTCGTCTAATAAGGATTATGCTTCTGTTTAACACTCTGTAACCTAGGTAATGGGAATTACCCAGCATAGTCGAGGAACCCGACACGAGTTATAAATTGGAACTCTCTATAAGGCTGAAACCACAACAGAACCATAATTACCATTAGTGAATTTTACAATTTTAACCTAAAATTTAAAAAAATGAATAATGGCAACGTCGCAAAATTTCTCGTCTTTAAATTCATAATTTCTGATCTAATTGCCACTAATCATAAGTGAATTTTACAATTTTTGCGAAAAATTAGAAAAATGGAAAATTGGCAACGCCGCAAAATTTATCTTCTTTAAATTCATCATTTTCTATCTAATTGCCACTAATCACAAGTGAATTTTACAATTTCTGCGAAAAATTAGAAAAATGGAAAATTGGCGACGACGCAAATTCTCTAGTCTATATATTCATAATTTCTTAACTCATTGCCTCTAATCATAAATGAATTTTACAATTTCTGCGTAAAATTGTAAAAAAAGAAAATTGGCAACATCGCAAAATTTCTCTTCTTTAAATTCATAATTTTTTATCTAATTGCCACTAATCATAAGTGAATTTTACAAATTTTTGCGTAAAATTAGAAAAATGGAAAATTGGCAACTCCGCAAAATTTATCTTCTTTAAATTCATAAATTTCTATCTAATTGCCACTAATCACAAGTCAATTTTACAATTTTTGCGAAAAATTAGAAAAATGGAAAATTGGCGACGATGCAAATTCTCTAGTCTATAAATTCATAATTTCTTAACTCATTGCCTCTAATCATAAATGAATTTTACAATTTCTGCGTAAAATTGTAAAAAAAGAAAATTGGCAACATCGCAAAATTTCTCTTCTTTAAATTCATAATTTTTTATCTAATTGCCGCTAATCATAAGTGAATTTTACAATTTTAGCGTAAAATAACAAAAAATAAGAAATTGGCCACGTCGCAAAATTTCTCATCTTTAAATTGATAATTTTCTATCAGGACCAAAATGTTCTGAATCAGTTAGATTTTCTTGTTTCAGACATTAAGGGGGCACATGAATTAGTGTACATGTGCTAAGGGGCTTGAGTGGACTGTATACACTTTATTCAATTTATGTATGCTGTTTTGTAATGATGTGAATTTGAATTACAAACACTACTGACTGCACTAATTGTGCTTTCTTGTTGATATGATAGGACTGTAGTAAATGTTTCAATGTTCTTGTATTTAGTTTACTATCACAAACTTTATTTTTTATAAAGCTACTCTAGATATTTACACTTTTTTGTCTCTTAATACTAATGTGTATAAAATGCTTATTTGTTTAGTAGTTGTGTCTTGCCTGAGTATTGATAGAATTCTCTTTTCAACTGTTTAGTTTTCTAACCAGAAGACGAATTTTCCCCACCATTCTATCAATTATTTGGTGGTACTGGAATTCACCCTATTGTCAAAAAATTCTTCGTGTATGAGTCATGAGACTTTGGCACGTTCGGATTTTCAAGGTTGAGCAGAGAAATTCTGTCCCTTTACGTGGTTTCTACAAGGCTAATCGTATCAATTTTATTAACCTTGACGAAAAGAAAAGAAAAAATCTTCGAGGTGGTCTGTATATAGTAATTCTGCTATCATGACAAAAAGTTACACAAAAAAAATATAATAGAATTTTTCTATTATCCAATAGATCAATTTCCAACAATTATTAATAAAAAATAAATGACATATATGTTATAATTTATAACACTATCTAATCGCCACTAATCGTAAGTGAATTTTACAATTTTTGCGTAAAGTTAAAAAAATGGAAAATTGGCAATGTCGCAAACTTTCTAGTCTTTATATTCATAATTTCCTATCTAATTGCCACTAATCATATGTGAATTTTACAATTTTAGCCTAAAATACCAAAAAAGAAAAAATTGGCAACGTCGATAAACTTCTCATCTTCAAACTCATAATTTCTTATCTAATTGCCACTGATCATAAGTGAATTTTAAAATTTTAGCGTAAAATACCAAAGAATTGAAAATTAGAAGCGTTGCAAAATTTCTATTCTTTAAATTCATTATTTTTTATCTATCTTATTTTATCTTTAAATTATAGAACCAAACCAAAGAAGAAATCGAGGAAATATATAAAGAAAATCATGCATCCTCAATATCCGATCATCCTGGTTACTTTAGAACATACAGAAAAATTAAAGAAAACTACAAGTGGTCAAACATGCAATCAGACTTCAGAATAATGAAAATTCTGAGTTATTACTTGAAAAGAATTTATTTTTGTTTCATCTACGTTTCGAGGTGTTATCACCTTATCATCAGGATTATGGAACATTACAGTAGTCTAAGTATTGAGGAAATTCAAGAATCAAATAACACTTAAAATATTTAAAATTAAAAGCTAAAACTTACCTGCTCTACTTGTTTTAATCCTAATTATCATATCTTATCATTGTACTCACCACAAATTAAAATTCTTAACATTTAAAACAACACACATTTGGATATCCGAAACAATTACATTGTTACTATTACATCTTGGTTACTATTTTTCTTTAGTTTTATAATTATACCTATACATATACATTTGTTTTATACTGTTTTTTTACAAAATGGCTACTCATCATCTTATTACTTTCACGTTAAATTCTTGCATTTATTTTATTATTTGTTGAATTTTAAAACTAGTATTTTGTTATCTATTTTTGATGTTTTTTTGAACTTTGACTTAATCTAAGAGCTGGATCGTGATTCACCGACTGGGTGTCTCGTAGGTTCGTTTGTAGAACAGTCTTTACAAGTGATGTTATTAGGGCGCCATCCAGCCTTTACAAATACCAAGTCCGGCTGGAGGACGTAGAATCTGCTACAATCCAGGTTCCCGAAATAATGAAAATAAATGAATATTAAAAATAAAAACTAATAGAATATATAAAAAAGACACTCGATTGTGGTTTATAGTGGGCTATATGATGATAGCCTATGAAGTGACAATAAATATAATCATAAAATAATTATAAAGCTCGATAATAAAGGAAAAGATGGAAAATACTTGTGGTCGTTGTTGGTACTTGATGGCTGATGGTGATTCCAAGAAAAAGTAGCTTAAAGGTGGTTGTGGATGATGGTGTGGCCAATAAACACACAGTGGGCAGCTTCCACTTCCCCTCAGGCACTCGGCACAAGTTCCAGGACCAGAATCAGGCACAAAAACCCCAATTTGGGTACCGCCTTTGACAACAGCTGCTGTCAACCGACAAAAATATCTGGAAGCGAGTTACATAATCCCCGATTGAGTTTTGCTTTTATTAGTAACGATGTAACTGCTCCCAAAACCTTAGTCTGGACTCGAAGTCAGGAAGACTTCCCGACTTTACACAAAAACAACCCGCTGAACGGGATAAATAAAAAAAATCAACCAGTTTTGTTGGTGGTCTTAGCTATTCTCCCCAGCATTAAAAAACTCTCATCGATTCATTCAAACCATAAAGTTTTTTTTTTATTATTTTTTCTTTGTTTTTTTTATTTTTATAAAAATAAAAATAAAAAAATAATTATGGAGGATAAAAATCCATTTAAAGTGGCGACGAAAGTCAAAAGATCTCCACCAGTGGGAAAGGTGGAGTGTAGGTAAAGGAAAACCTCAACGGAGGAAGAAAATAGAAACAAATCATATAGAGGAGTAGTGATAAGCGAGGTTGAGGACAGCATCGAAAAAAGAATGAATCTAAGAGAGAAAGATATGTGGAAAGAAGGAAGAGAAGATAGTGAAAAAAGGTCAAGTGGAGTATCAGATGAGTTAATGAACCACATCAAACTGATACAAAGGGAATTTAGGTTATTTAAAGAGGAGAATAAAAGAGAAGAAGGACAAACTCGGGAAAAAATGAAAAAAAGCATAGAGAATATAGAAAGAATAGTAATAAAAATGATCGTATATGAAAAAATAGAGACTGAAGGGAAAAAACAAAAACCAGAAAAAAAGGATAAAGTAGAACAAAGACTGGAACAAATAGAGAAACAATTTAAAAACAGAATGGATGAATTAGAAACGAAAATATTGGAATTGACAGTGGGAGGTACAATAAACCAAGAAAGAAGCAAAACGACATATGCGATCACTGAAACGAAAAAAGAACATGGTACAAAAAAGATACAGGGATGAAAAACACCAGAAAAAATAAGAGAAAACCTTACGATAAAAGAAGTAGGTGAAGAAGGTATAAAGGAAATAAAAAAAATTTAAAGTGGATTGGTAGTGATGAAGTGCAGAAACGAGCTACAACAGGAGCAAATATGGAAGAAACTGGAGGAAGTAAAAGGACTGACAGTGAGGAAAATGAAAGAAACAAAGCCGTTGTTTATAATAAAAAAAAAATGAGCAAGGATATACTAAAGAAGAAATAGTAAACGAAATATTAAGAGAAAATGAAGAAATAAGGAAAATGGTGGGGACTAGAGAGGTGAAGACAGTAATGAGAGCAGTTAAAAAAATGCCTTTAGGATCAGTAAACAATATGTAGATGACTGGGTAGTAGAAGCTGACAAGGAGATATTCAAGTACGTTGTAAAAAAGGGAAAATTACTAATAGATTTTACTGTAAAACAGGTAGAGGAATATGTAAAGATCGCGATCTGCTACAAATGCTGCTGCTATGGGCATGTAGCCAAGTACTGTACAAGAACGGAGGTATGCTACAGATGTGGACAGAAAGGACATGAAGGGAAAGATTGTGAGAAAAATGAGATAAAATGCGCCAACTGCACAAGAATTAAAGGTAAAGATATAGAGCACATGACCACCAGCAAAAAGTGCCAAATATACAAACGAAATGAGGAACAATATCGAAATAGGATAGATTATGGAAGCTGGGAAGAAGAGAAGAAACAAACAAAAAACTGAAAAAGAATTGGGGAAAGGAGCAGAAAACAATAAGAAGAAAAAATGAAGAAATATGGAGATTGGCAACATGGAATATACGAAGCATAAAGGGAAAAGAAATAGAACTAGAAGATGAGTTTCTGGAAAATAAGATAGACTTACTTACAATAACGGAAACGAAAAAAAAGGGCGAGGATTACAAAAAATGATGAAAGGAAGTGTATTTATATATAGCGGAGTGGAAACAGAGAAAAGAGCAGCTGAGGGAGTCGTATGTATGATAAAAATGAAATGGGCACACAATATAGAAGAATGGGAGGGGTGTTCAGAGAGGATACTGACAATAAATATGAAGGACGATAATGAGAGAATTAAAATGATAATAAGTGTGTATGGACCAAATGAAGACGACAAAAAGGAGAACAAAGAGAAATTCTGGGAAATGTTAACAGAGGCGGTAGAAAGAGCAAAAGGCGAAATATACATTGCAGGAGATTTTAATAGTAGAGTGGGAAAGGGGAAAACAGGAGAGAGTAGAATATTGGGCCAGAATGGGGAGACAATACTAAATGATAACGGAAAAAGCTTGATAGAGTTTTGCCGAATCAACAATATGTTTATAGCAAATACTTATTATAAGCACAAGGATATACACAAGTATACTAGAGAGATGAGCAGCAAAAATGAAAAATCAATAATAGACTATATAGTAGCAGGAAATGAAAATAGAAAGAACATAGTAGATGTAAAAGTGTCAAGAGGACCGGAAGTGGGAAGTGATCATTATATGGTTATATCAAAAATAAAGAAACCACTAAAATCAAACAGAGAGAGAAAAGAAGATAAGATAGAATATGAGAAAATAAAAGCGTATAGACTAAAAGACGGAGAGGTGGCAAAGCAATATAGAGAAAAAATGAAGAGGATGATCGAGAGCAGAAATGAGAAATGGAAGGCATTAAGTTTGGAAGAGAGTTGGGAGGAATTCAAAAAGATGATGCTACAAATAAGCTCGGAAGTGTGTGGAAAAATAAAAAGAAATAAGAAAATAAAACAAACGGCATGGTGGACAGAAGAGATCAAGAGAAGAGTGAGATTAAAAAAGAAAAAATGGAAGGAATATCTACAAAAAAAAAATAGAGAAACGTATCAGTGTTACAAGGAGGAAAGGAAAATAGTGAAGCAATTAGTATTAGAGGCGAAAAGAAATGAATGGGCAGAATTCGGCAATAAATTAGAAAACGAAGCTGCAGAGAAGAAAAAAATAGTCTATAGTAGACTAAAAGCAATAAGAAAAGGAAAGACCAACAGTGCTACATATATAAATAACAAAGAAGGAAGATGAAATAATGGAAAGATGGAAGCAATACTTTGAAGAGCTGCTGTCAGACAATATAGAGAGGACCGATACAGGAGAAGCAGACAGTACAGAGAGAAAGGAATGCAAAAACGAGGAAGAGGAATTTAATATGGAGGAACTGGAAAAGGCCATAAAACAACTGAAGAATGGAAAAGCACCAGGAAGTGACACAATAACGACTGAAATGATAAAATATATGGGGGAAGAGGGAAGGCAGGTAATGCTGGACATATACAACAAAATATGGAAAGAGCAAATAATACCTACAGGTACTATCAGTGGTATTATCCAATCTTTAAGAAAGGAGATAAGAAATATTGTAACAATTACAGAGGAATTACTCTATTAGCATCCAAGACCATATATTTACGATTAAGCAGATAGTTGAAAAAACAAGTAAAATGAAAATAAATGTATACATGGGCTTTTTAAATTTAAAAAAAAAGCATTTGATAAAGTAAGAAGAGATAGATTGTGGAAGATGATGGCAGAGAAAGAGATAAGCAGGAAAATGATTGCATTAATAAAAAAAATATATGACTCAACTCAAATAGCGTGATAGTCAAAAACAGACAATCAAAAAAATTTAAAACGAAAGACGGACTAAGACAGGGAGGAGGACTAAGTCCAACATTATTTAATATTTGCATGGACAAAATAATAAGGAAAGCAAAAGAAAGAACTAGAGGACTTGACGTGGGATGGAATTATATGGAGAGAGTTGAAGTAAAGATTGGAGCATTTGCGGACGATATAATGGTGATAGCATCTAACGAAAAAGAGTTGCAGACAAGCATAAATAAATGGAATGAAACACTTAGAGAGAACGGAATGGAGATGTGAAAAGAGAAAACAAAAGTAGTGGTGATCGGGGAGCAACATGAGATAAAAATCATGATAGATAAGGTAAAATTGGAGCAAGTGACGAAATGGAAATATCTGGGAGTAGAAATAACTAGTTCAGGAAAGCAAGAAGAAGAAATTAACAGCCGAATAGGAAAAGCAATGAAAGTGTTTTACAGTATCAGCAATACGATTGTGGGGAAAAAAGAAATAACAAGGAAAACAAAAATAAACGTATATAAAACGTATTAATAATTGTAAATTTAAGAAATTTAAATATCCAATGATATATAACGTCCTAGGCAATATGCTGAGAGCGATTTGAATAACGTAAAAACTTCTGAATAATACCCAACAAACAGTAAATGAGATAATATTTGTAAACCACGTATCAGTATTTATGCAAGAATATCTGACTATTACTCAATTAGAGCAATGAGAAATTGTTGTAAAACAACAAGAGAATTTATGGCATTCTTTAAAAATAATAACAATGACGCGACGTCACAACAAAATGCGGGTCGTATTTCACTTAGAAACGTGCTGTTTTCGACGTGACGTCACACTACTACTACATTAACACGATTTTCTTTTTTTTTCTTTGGGTTCTTGAAAAAGAACATTTAGTATTTCCGTATGATTTTCTAAATTTGGTTCTTGAAAAAGAACGATTTACTTTCAGTATGATTTTCTACATTTGGTTCTTGAAAAAGAACGATTTACTTTCAGTATGATTTTCTACATTTGGTTCTTGAAAAAGAACGATTTACTTTTAGTATGATTTTCTACATTTGGTTCTTGAAAAAGAACGATTTACTTTTAGTATGATTTTCTACATTTGGTTCTTGAAAAAGAACGATTTGCTTTCAGGACGATTTTCCAGAATTTGTTCTTGAAAAAGAACGATTTGTTTACAACACTAATATCTCTTCTTTGATTTAAACCAGAACAATAGATTTCGATCCAAATCTTCTATTTCTATTCTTCTCTTGTGTTCTTGAAAAAGAACGATTTTAATTTCAGCCCCATTGCTTATGTTGTTTCCGAAACAATGTTAATTTGTTCTGAAAAGAACAGATTGGTTTGTAACCGTCGTCTAGGTGATGATGTGATGTCGTCAAACGCAGGACCAGCTACTGCGGTCGCTCGCTGGTATTGTCGTCTTTTTATGCTCGTTACCTCTCCTCTGCCGCACAACCCGTCTCTAATCGTAAGCTCCACCCCGCGTCTGTTATCATGCAGAGTCAACTACATTGATTATTCTAAATCATTTCAAACAATGAATTGTCTGTTAATAATTGAAATAGATATGTAACACACGTAAAATCATGTTGCTGCTCTATCTACTATTTATTGGGCCAAATTTTGACCATTTATTCATATGATAATTCTAGTTTTCAAATGAATAAAATAACATACAACGACTAAATATAACCAATGCTCTTGACCCATATAAATAATACCATTCAATTATGAACTCAAACAAACTGCAAACTATTAACAACAACATAACGGTTCAAGTTTTTTACTTAACGCAGATCTACCATATGAATTACTTTTCATATACGCTACGTGAGTAAATCTGCATACATTGGAAATTTGCAAAGAAACAATACATCTGCTTTATAGTACAAGGCACATAAAATAACACATTTTTACCAGCACATAACACTAAGGCATTCGAAAATACAGTTTACTGCTTATTAACGTGACGTCAGAGGAGTAGCCAAAGAAATCCGTCTTGACCACATATGGCACTTGTTTTGCCGGCGATTTAAATTTCGCTGCTATATGTTGTTTTGGCTCTGTAATTACTAATAATTTTTTTTGTTATGTAGATTTAAGTATGTATTTACGTTTCACACAATTTTTGGTTGTATACAATATTTACGTTAATTACTATGCACTTTTTTATCGTTTCTGAACGATGAACTCTACTAATTTTTATATGATTTTGATTGTATCTTTTTTATTGATTGATATTTTTGTTCAGTAGTGATATGCATTATAGAATAAGATTTCCACATTCTGTTCTTATCAAACTTGCATCGAAAATTGTTCAAATTTAGTAATTATAAGAATTTTCCAATCACCACTCAGATTAAATTCACGCTTGAGAGAGGGCCCATCATTATACGTTTAATGGTAGTTCAGTGCTCAGTGCGTCCTATTTATTATGTATATGGGAATGGAGCATTCAAGAAGACAGTATACAATTTTACAGTGACTAAGTTAAAGTGTTTCTACACAAGTGTATCTCAAGAATCATATCTCACAACCAATCACTCACGTGTCTCAAGCATAAGCTGTCTCTCTCTCGCGACAGTAAAGTTACTTACGTGTCGACAAGCATAATCCTCTCTCTCTCGTGACAGTAAAGTTACTTACCTGTCCTCAAGTGATAAAATAAATCACTAGCTCACTCCATCGCGACAGTAAAAGAAATCTACTGATCGGGAACAAGATTAGCACTGTAAAGTTTATATTCACGGCAAAAGACTTTCTCTCACTACATAAATCTGAGGTGGTTGTTTTGTATTTACATCAAAGTTATATTATTTCAATACTCTCAACCAGTGTTGTAAATAAATGTACATAGTCCAAATTTGTTTTTGTTTGTTGGTGAAGTCCAACTGAGTCAGCACCTATCTATTTCTCTTGTTCTGGCAAGAGCCATCTCTATTAGCCGAGGCTAGAACAGAAATGTTTCAATTGACAATTGCATAACAAAATTAGTATCATTTACAAAATAAACAAAGAACCAATTTTATTAACTATTTTATCAGTTTCACAAGCTACAATTCTGCTTTTTTGTTGTTTTTTAATTTTCTTACATTATCAACAAATAGAAAAATATCTTTGGCAAGAACATCGGGTGCTTCCAATGCAGCAAAGTGGCCTCCATCATATGTAGGAACATGAAGTAATTGTGTGTATCGATCACGCAAAATCGATTTCACAGGGAAAAAAATTTCATTAGTAAATCGAACACATGCAGTGGGTACTTTTACTGGAAATCTGAAATAATCAATATAAAGAGAAAATGTAACAACGAACTAGATATTATGTTGAATTAAATATTACTCGTCGAGGCCTGTGGCAAAACGTGCTTCGGTGAAATATTCAGCAAACAATCTTACGGAGGTCGTAATTGATCTGGTCACCCAAAAAATCATTACGTTATCCAGTAGCATATCGTAAGTGTACTTTTTCGTTAAGCCGCCATCGTCCAAGTCATTCCAAGCGGGATCTGTCCAAGTAATGAATTTTTCCAGAATGTATGCTGCGAGTCCAACTGGATTATCACGTAACGCTGTACCTGAATTACGTATTTATTTAGTAGTAAAATGCTAAAAAGAAAAAAGTATTATTTACCAATTGTATCAGGTTTCGTTGCATGTAGATGCATATAGCCGCTTTCTAAAAGTACTCTTCCGTAATTTTTGGATAACGGATAGTTTTTTTCTGCCTCCAATTCATCTGTAAAGAGGAATGGAAGATATGCACCCACAGTCAGTTTCAACTGGCTTATTTTCATAAAAGAAATGCATATAGTTGAATGTAAAGCAATTACTCGTTCTGGATACAAGATTGCGATTTCGTTTGCTATAACTGCGCCAAAATCACCTATAAATTATAAATAATGTGTAGATATAAATTATGAAATACTTGTCAGTAATTTTTTTATTGTGGCATTATACCTCCTTGGACGTAATATTTCTTAAAACCCAATCTAACCATCAATTTATCTAAAATTTGTGCAACTACGGCTTCATGCAACCCTCGCTTTGCTGCACCATCAGAGAATCCATATCCTGGCAGGGATGGAGCTATTACTTCGAAGACAAAATCTTTCCCTTGAAATAAAATACCAAAAATTAAATTAGATGTTAAGAGATTCAGTTGCTATTGTCCATACCTTCTTGAGGTGTTGTCAAAATAGGCATAATTTCATAAAATTCCCGAATTGATCCAGGCCAACCATGTAATATTAAAACCGGCAACACCTCAACATTTGCCGGTACATTTTTCGGTTTAACATGCAGGAAGTGAATGTTTAATCCTTGAATATTAGTTTGGAATTGTGAAAATTGATTAAGGAAATCCTGCCGCTTTTTCCAGTTGTATTTAGTTTTCCAATAATCAACAATTTTTGCTAAAAGATTCGCATTTAAACCATAATTGTGATGGGCACCTTCTAGCGGTGGTTGAAATGGTAAGGTGCTGTTCAAGCGTTTGTGTAGGTCATCTATAATCTATAGAATTACAATAGCGTTGTAATTTAAGTTTATCATGTATGCACCCTTACTTCATTAGCGACATTAATTCTAAACGGTTTAATGCTTGTGTCTTCTTTCTTTGGTTCACCAGGTCCCCACCATTTCTCTTCAATTTTTGGTATTGGAAGTTCTTTGGTAAGCTGGATATAAAAATAGGCTGCACCAATAACAATTAGCAAAGCTGCAGCTTTACAAAATAAACTCATGGTTGCGATTCGGTAAATGAGCTTTACAATGAAATAACTCAAAATATAAATGCTGGTGATTTACAAATGAAAAAAATGGTAGGGACCTCACAGAGGCGCACTAATTCTTGTATGTTTTATAGAAAATATGTTAGAGCACATGACATACCAAGCATATATCTCAATTTTACTTATCAAACGAGATATAAATAGATGGAGGACTCCATTTTTGTAATCAAGTGTATATATTATAATAACAAGACGTTTCACTGGCACAAAAAAACAAAATCTTTTCGAAATTATTGTAAATTTTAACTTTTTGAAATATTTATATAATGGTTCCTTAGATATTGAATGGATCTAGTGAATATCGTTTATACAAGTCTATGTATTTTTAATGTAAATGTTATGCGAGTACTTATCAAAGCAATTACAAGTCATCTACGCCCCTGTTTGTTATTTATTTAAATATAAAATGGTACTTTGTACTTTTTCCAATTTTTTATATAAACCATTATGTTAATCAAAAAGAAATGTTTAGAAATGTATTCTATTATATTGACGTATATATAGCGGAAAAAAAGGTCTCAATTTTTTTATAGAGTTGTGGAGCAATACAATTCTAACGATCATCCTCATTAAATCTGCAACATAATTAAAAACATCTGTAATATCTAATAATGATGACAAGCGTTACATCTTATCTTACTTTGCTTGTTTTTTATTTTGCTATTTATTGTTATTTAATTAAGATATCTATACTAATTGGTAGATATTTCTACAATAATTTTATAAATAATGATTGTAATTAATCGTTAGCATGGGGAAAATAAATATTGCACGGTAAATTTATAACCTTTCATTTATTTGAACTTTATATTAATTTACAGCTTAGTTAACTTTCAACTCACCCTAAAGAGTCGTTTACATTTCAAGCAATTTTGTTCAAAATCATCAAGAACAAGAGATTCCGCACTAGCCTTTTGAATGTCTAAACGCGTTTTTAAAATTTTGTCCAGCAAAAGCCAGGCTGCAACAAAATCAAACCCCATTGGTTTGTTTAGATTACCTGCCATATAATGGCAGGGATGGAGCGATTACTTCGAAGACAGTCCTTTGCTTGAAATAAAATAATAAAAATTAAACTAGAAATTAATAGATTCAATGCCAATTATCTATACTTTTTTGTGGTGGTGTCAATATAGTCAAAATTTCATAAAACTCTCGAATTGAACCAGGCTAACCGTGTAATATTAAAAGTGGCAACACCACAACGTTTGGTGGCACATTTTTCTGTTTAACACAAAACATCTGTTTGAAGATTGAAGCAATCTTTGCAAAGCAAGCAATTGAAGCCATAATTGCGATTGTCTCCTTCTAGTGGTGGTTGAAATGGTAAGGCGCTGTTCAATAGTTGGTGTAGATTATCTATAATCTATAGAATTACAATAGCGTACAAAGATTAAGTTTATCATGTATAACACTGAAATTCGTACCTCATCAGGGACATGATGAAGTAACATAATCTTAAACGGTTTAATGCTGGTGTCTTCTTTCTCTGGCTCTTCAGGTCCTCACCTTTTATCTCCAATTTTTGCTACCGGAGGTTCTTTATTTAGCTGGATATAAAAAAAGGCTGCACCAATAACAAAAAACAAAGCTACAGTATTGCAAGATAAACTCATATTTGCGTTTCGGCAAGGCAGCTTAACAATGGAATAACTTAAATAAATGCGGGTGAATTACAAATGAATAAATTGAAGATAGTATGAATCTCTTTAAAAATTATAATTTATCTGGTATCATTAAATTAATGGTATTTTTTAATTTCTTATTTCATTTATTTAGTGTTGGAATCTTAATGTAATGGTGAAATAATCCATTGGACCGCCATCTTTGGATGAACAAACTCTGACACTGAAATTTAAATGCATTGGTAATAATAAGATTCCATGTATTCCGGGCCTGTATGGCCCGGGGGCCTGCAACTAATGCGCCGTATAGGCAAACTACATAAATTGTCGTTTCTTCCAATTCCACAAATCCTGCAGTTCGAGCATTGCAACACCCGATTTTTAGCAGGTTTTAGCCAGTGTCTTCTGCTAAAACCCCTGCTATTAGAGCGTTTTTCGGTGCTGTGGTGGTCAAAACACAGAAGGCACTTGGTGTCTCAGTTAGGCCGCAGCGCTTTAGTGAACGCCGCAGCTTGTTTGTATCCGCCTTTATTAAACCAACCATTCCGAAATCGGGCTTGCACTCTTTGTCTCTCACCCTGGCCCTGAAACCTGGCAGTACCGTTTCAGGCGTAGGTGTACAACGATGTCGCGCCATCCAGTCTCCTTATGAATTGCCGTTGATGCCTTGATGGCCAGCGCCCCACACTAGGGTAACATAGTAACCCTCCGCGAGCCTTCCCAACACTGCAATACATTCAAACGTCAAACGAAATGTCACCTCATAACTTGAGAGAACCCCGATTACCACCCGGCCATGGTGATTCTCCCCATACGCCTGCCCCAGCACCCTATATCCACAAAAGCCATTAGTGAACCACACCAGACCTTCAGGTCGAAGGAGTACTGGAGCTTCATACAGTCAAGTATCTCTACTGCAAAATGCCACCGAATATTTACGTGTAGACCCGCTGATCCTAGGCATCGAATCAGAGTCGATTAACGCTCAACAGATTCGTCTATGGCTATATGCACCCACAACACATCGGCGGTCCACCAACGTATAGAAGCCCTCTGAGCCTCAGCCCCCACTTGCATGTGCAGCGATGCCTGACCCAGAATGACTTTCAGGATCAGGGTAGGAGTTGTTCTAATGGTGATTGTCAAACGCTTGCTTGACAATCAGTTGCCAACATCGTTAAGCGACTTGTTGAGCTGGATTAGCTTAAGAAGTTGTCTTCAACCTCTGAAGCTAATCCAGCTTTCCCTTGTAGGTTACTCGCCTTAAAGCCGGCCGCAAACAGCGGTACAATACCATTGGCCTTATTACTGAAGGGTAAAGCCGCTACATGCTCATGAAACGACCCATGACGTCGTCCCATGAGACTTCCCTGCTTGAGAGCATTTCACGAATCCATTTCCTGATAGTTTTTTCGATCTGAGATGCCCTCGTGGCATTACTACAAATGGACTCGAACGAAATGTTATTAAATGCTTACGCGATGTTCAGATTCACATGCCCGAGTCACCTCTTTCGCAGATACGTCTTCCTGCCAGCCTGGTTACTACACTACACAGAGCAGAATCTGTTAATCGTAAGATCCTGAAAACGTGTTGGTTTTGATGCAGGGGTGCCCCACAAGAGTCGTTCCTCATACATAAACATTCACTAGCTTTTCCATAGCCTTCAATAAGAAGGGCGAAAGACTAATAAGTCTAAAGTCCTTAGCCGTCTCGTGCGAACTACGGCCCGGCTTAGGAATAAACACCACTCGGACCTGTTTCCATGACCTAAAGATATACCCCTAGGCCAAACAAGCCTGAAAGATGCGTGTAGGAATGAGAATTCCTAGACCCTCTTGCACAATACTCGGAAAGGTCCCGTTATTCCCATGTTTCATTTATGGAAAATTTCATAGCAAAGTTATTTTGGGACTTCGTGTTTCAATAATTAAAATATTTAGCTATCAAACGATAGCTAAGGTTCTAGATAATATGCTGGGGGCAATTCGAATAACGTGAAAGCTCCTGAATAATATCGGACAAACAATTAATGAGATACTATTTGTGAACGAAGTGCCAGTATCGATGCAAGAATATCTGACTATACCCAATTAGAGCAATAAGGAAAATAAACTAAAGACCAATTATTGATATTAGAGCAAATAGCAGAAATCGAAGAGAGCTCCATAAAATGAAGCATTTTATTAACAATTTAATCATTAATTTCATAACTTACAATTCTGATTTTTTGTTCTTTTTTGATTTTCTAACATTATCAACAAATAGAAAAACATCTTTGGCAAGAAAATCGGGTACTTCAAATGCGGCAAAATGGCCTCCATCATATGTAGGAATATGAATTAATTGCGTGTATCGATCACGAAGAATTGATTTCGGTGAGAATACGATTTCATTAGTAAATCGAACACAAGCGGTGGGTACTTTTACTGGAACTCTAAAAAAGTCAAAGTAAAGAGAAAATGTAACAACGAACTAGATATTATGTTGAATTAGATATTACTCGTCGAGGCCTGTGGTAAACCGTGCTACGGAGAAATATTCAGCATAAAATCTTACAGAAGCTGTAATTAATCTGGTTACCCAATAAATTATTACGTTATTCAGTAGCTTATCATAGGTGTATTTTTTTGTGCCGCCATCATCCAAGTCTTTCCAAGCAAGGTTTGTCCAAGTAATGAATTTCGCCAGAATGTATGCTGCCAGTCCCACTGGATTATCATGCAACACGATACATTATCATATTGCGATAAATAATTACGTATTTATTTAGCAGTAAAATGCTAAAAAGCAACAAGTGTTATTTACGAATTGTATCAGGTTTCGTTGCATGTAGATGCATATAGCACCTTTCTCAAAGCAATTTTCCGTTATTTCTCGATAATGGATAGTTTTTTTCTGCCTCCATTCCAAGGAATGGAAGATACCCACCCAAAATCAGTTTCACTTGGCTAATTTGCCTGAAGGACATGCACAAATTGGAATGCAAAGCAATTACTCGTTCTGAATACAAGATTGCGATATCGTTTGCTATAACTGCGCCCCAATCGCCTGTAAATTATAAATAATTTGTAGGTATAAATTGTGAAATACTTGTCAGTAATCTTTTTACTTTGGCATTATACCTCCTTGGACGTAATATTTTTTAAAACCTAATCTAACCATCAATTTATCTAAAATTTGTGCCATTATGCCCGTGTGCAATCCTTGTTTCGCTGCACCATCAGAGAATCCATATCGTGGTAGGGATGGAGCTACTACTTCGAAGACCAAATCTTTTCCTTGAAATAAAATACCAAAAATTAAATTAGAAATTAATAGATTCAGTTGCTATTGTCCATATCTTTTTGCGGTGTTGTTAATATAGGCAAAATTTCATAAAACGCCCGAATTGAGCCAGGCCATCCATGTAATATTAGAAGTGGCAACACTTCAATATTTTGCGGCACACTTTTCGGTCCAACACGCAAACAGTGAATTTTTAATCCTACTAGTTTAGTAGTAATTCTATTACTGTTATTCTATTCCTCTTTCTTGCTATCAAAATTCAAAACTTTGAACATTGTACGACAGAACCTTGAAATTACACATTTAGATACATTTTAAAACAACACCGCAAAAAGGTATGGACAATAGCAACTGAATCTCTTAACTTCCTATTTAATTTTTGGTATTATATTTCAAGGAAAAGACTTCGTCTTCGAAGTAATAGCTCCATCCCTACCAGGATATGGATTCTTTGATGGTGCAGCGAAACAAGGATTGCACACGGGCGTAATGGCACAAATTTTTGGTAAAATGATGGTTAGATTGGATTCTAATAAATATTATGTTCAAGGAGGTATAATTTAATTGCTCAATAGCAATTAAATTAACAGGCAGTAGCTATTTGATTGTTTTGTAATTTATAGGTGATTGGGGTGCAATTATAGGAAGTGATATAGCGATTTTGTATCCAGAACGTGTAATTGCTTTACATTCCAATAAGTGCTGGTCATTGAGGAGAGGTCAGTGGAAGCTGATCTTGGATGCATATTTTCCTTATATATTAGACCTATTATGCAATAAAATGCACATGGTACTGCTGAATTACATTAAATAATTATCAAGTAGTCAGATATATTCACGTATATCACTACATTCAAGTCTAAAAGTTTCCCATTTCTTTTATTGGTCGTTGTAAAAAAACCAGTACGCCTATGCTGCCCGGCTACGTATATGTAGATAAATATACGGAATTTACCCATCTTTAAATACATGCTAGCATAATTATTCGATCATTTCATAACTGAACGTGTATGTTATTTATCGGAACATAACAATGAGCTTATTTTGTAAGATTGTGGGTTTGCTGTTTGTGATTAGTGCAGCTTATTTTTATATCCAGCTTACTAAACAACCTCCAGTACCAAAAATTGAAGAAAAATGGTGGGGACCTGGAGAGCCAAAGAAAGAAGACACCAGCATTAAACCGTTTAAGATCAATGTCCCTGATGAGGTAAAGGGTTCAGTATTATACATGAAAACTTTAATCTTATGGACGATATTTTGATTCTGTAGGTTATAGAGGATCTACACAAACGATTGAATAGCACTTTACCATTTCAACCACCACTAGAAGGTGCCCATCAGAATTATGGTTTCAATACGAATCTTTTATCGAAAATTGTTGACTATTGGAAAACTAAATACAACTGGGAAAAGCGGCAGGATTTCCTTAATCAATTTTCACAATTCCAAACTAATATTCAAGGATTAAAAATCCACTTTTTGCATGTTAAACCAAAAAATGTGCCGGCAAAGATTAAGGTGTTGCCACTTCTAATATTACACGGTTGGCCTGGTTCAATTCGGGAATTTTATGAAATTTTGCCTATTTTGACAACACCTCAAGAAGGTATGGACAATAGCAACTGAATCTCTTAACTTCCTATTTAATTTTTGGTATTATGTTTCAAGGAAAAGACTTCGTCTTCGAAGTAATAGCTCCATCCCTACCAGGATATGGATTCTCTGATGGTGCAGCGAAACAAGGATTGCACACGGGCGTAATGGCACAAATTTTTGATAAATTGATGGTTAGATTGGGTTTTAATAAATATTATGTTCAAGGAGGTATAATTGCTCAATAGCGATTAAATTAACAGGCAGCAGCTATTTGATTGTTTTGTAATTCATAGGTGATTGCGGTGCATTTATAGGAAGTGATATAGCGATTTTGTATCCAGAACGTGTAATTGCTTTACATTCCAATATGTGCTTGTCATTGAGGAAAGGTCAGTGGAAGCTGATCTTGGGTGCATATCTTCCTTTCCTTTTCGTAGATGAATTAGAAGCACAGAAAAACTATCCATTATCCAAAACTTACGGAAAATTGCTATTAGAAACTGGCTATATGCATCTACAGGCAACGAAACCTGATACAATTGGTAAATAGGGCATATATTTTTTAGTGATTTACTACTAAATAAATACGCAATGTAGGTACCGCGTTGCGTGATAGTCCCGTTGGACTCGCAGCATACATTCTGGAGAAATTCATCACTTGGACTAATCCCGCTTGGAATGACTTGGACGATGGCGGCCTAACGAAAAAGTACACTTACGATAAACTACTAGATAACGTAATGATTTATTGGGTGACCAGATCAATTACAACTTCCGTAAGATTGTATGCTGAAAATTTCAACAAAGCTCGTCTCAGTATGGAAATTGATGAGTAATATAACCAAATTAACTGCAATGCTGTTCCTTATTATTTGCATTATTTTGATTTCTGTCAGTAATCAGGTAAAAGTGCCTACAGCTTGTGTTCGACTTACTCATGATTTGGCTTTTCCACCTAAGTCAGTTTTAAAAGATCGATACACACAATTAATTCATGTTTCTACATTTGATGATGAGGGTCAAGAGGGCCATTTTGCTGCATTTGGAGTACCCGATGTTCTTGCCAAAGATGTTTTCCTATTCGTAGACAATGTGAGAAAATTAAAAAAGAAGGAAAAAGCTGAATTGTAGTTTGTAACAATTAATCAAATAAAATGTTTATTATAGAAAAAAGGACATGATGTTAATTTAATAAAATGTAAAAGTTCTTCATTCTTAATCATATATTTATGTATTAAACCACAGAACAACACCGAACGGTTGTTCTGTGATTAAAGTTATGACGACCTATGACTCCATAACTATGGAGGACTATAAGAAGGAGTGACCACTAGAAAAAAAACTGCCGTCACGCGCTGCTGCGACCGTCTCAAGCAATGTTTATTTGACTTGTTTGTTTGATTATTTAAAAATGAATATTTAATATAATACAATAATTTTTATTTAAAAATTGGGCATAATTTTTTTTTCTCCATTCTATTAATTTACATTATATTAATTTCATGATCAGTGGGGTGCTATAAGGTTGGATAAAAATATATTATAAAAAAAAACCATTGTTAATTTACTATACCAAAATTATTTTGGAATTTTTATTAACAATTATTTAATAGTTATATGGTTTCTTTAGCATACTACAGATTATTTTAAATATCAAAATTAATGTAAAATATGAAAATGATTTGAAAACGAAACAATAGCAGGGCACGTCACTGATATGACAATCACCTGCAATTATCGCAAACTACACAAATCCTTCTTGTGGAAAACATTTTCTGACCCGTAAATATTTTAACTTTTGTTAGGTCGACTGTACTCTTTATTATAGTTCTCCATAGATATAAACTTGTTAAGGAAACCTTTAACCTTTGAAATACTCATAGGGGACTCTAGCTCCATGGTATTTATGGATCCTTCCACTTAAAAAATGCGTTCTCAAACCGATTTAAAGCGTAGGGGCAATCTAAACCAATAATCGAACCAAAAAAATTGAACTTTTATCTTCAAATTTTTAACTTTTTTATCGAATCGAAATTTTATTTACAAAAATGAAAACTTATACAAAGATAAAAACTTATTTTTTTTATGCAACAGCAAAAGAATAATTAATTAATTTTTTATCTCGCCAAAAGTCGACAAAACATTTGATGACTTTTTTTACTTGCGTGTGTCAAGTAGGATTGCAATAATCGTAGATGTTCGTTTCACCATAAACTAGCGTTTAGCGGGAGCCAAATCGTTGCAATAGACAAATGTCTAGAGACAACTACGCAACCACCGGCCACTGTCGTCACAGTGCTCCCTGTAGCATCGCATTGATTGCGTGCCATCAATTACGGGAAAAAAATCTCGTGGCAATCTCAAACTTGTGCCATTCACTAATTCGACAGCCGTGCCATTGATGTCTGATTTGTAACTCGTACGTAGACCTAGCAGAACAGTTGGCACTACCTGGGTCCAATAACCTCTCTGCTTTTAAAGAGCAGGGCTCGAGATCTGTGCCATCTTTCTACCATCCCGTTGGTAGCTGGATGGTAAGCAGTGGTTCTGATACGTCTATCGTTTAATAGGTTGGTAAACGACTGGAAAACTTGCGACTCACATTGTGTTCCTCTGTTCGCGATGATGGTAGCTGGTTATCCGAATCCAGAAATCCAAACTGGGTAAAAATCATTTACTACGGTATCTGCTAAAATATCCTTCAAAAGAATCGCCTATGGCCAACGGGTAAACCGATCAATTATGGTCAAACAGTATCGAAAACCGTTGTCAGGCATCAGTGGTCCAATCAGATCTATGTATATGTATATGGGTAAATCGACTGTTTTGCATAGAAATATTTTCCGTTGCTTTAATTGTGTGTTGACCAATTTTACATTTCTGGCATGGTATACAATTTCGAGCCCATTTCACGGTGTTGTTACGCATGTGAGGTCATACAACGCATTCTTGAATGTGTCTACATGTTGCGTTACCGCTGGGATGCACTAAATTGCAAACTGTATCGAATATCTGTTTTCTTAAAGTTAATTAATATACATATGGTCTGTTTTGTTGGGTAGACACATTACAATATACGTTGACAATTTTACTTAGCTTTTTTGGCAAGTCTATCCTAGTTTTAATTTTTTGTTTTTTTTTTTTATTTAATCTTCTAAACTCAACAGCTATTTCGATATGTTAATTCATTCTCAAAAAATTCTTTCATTTTGTGATTTATTATGTAAAATTTTTGATTTTTTTCCTTTTTGGTTTTATGGTCGGTAACGTTTACGCTTCCTATACTTAATTTATGTTCATGATACTATGCAAGATAAACCAACTTAAGATCCAATTTTAAAAATTTCTGCCCATGGCGTCACTGCGAGACCATTTTGTTTTTTTTTTTCGTTGAGAAAGCTTTGACATATTTAAAAAAGGATCTTTTTTATATAATATTTTTTTTATATTTTCCTAAATATAACACATGTATAAATATGTATTACTGAAATAATGAATAAATTAAAAAAATGTTATTAATTAATTAAACGTAAACAAACTGCAAGCACTATTTACATAAAAAACAAAGTTAACATCAGATTCGGGACTATAACCACAATTTCAATTAGTAAAAGAAGCGATTTGCAAAGGGAGCTCTCATTGACGTCACATCCAAATTGACAAAGCTGCGCGTTGGCTTATCTTGTTAGTTGTTGTTAGTATCATGCCTTATGTTATGTTTTTCAAAAATGTGTTAATTTTTCTGATAAATGTTGTAAATATGGAAGTGATATGTATTTAATTGGTTTAGTTTTTTCTACTTTTTGTGTTGTGTTAAAAAATTTGTGAATTCTTTGATAAAATATTCTGTGCATAAATTTTAATGGAAAGTGATTTTCAATAAGAGCTTCTTTAGCTTTTTGTATAGTGTGATGTCTGTATTCTAGTTCTGTTAGTTTTAATGCTCTATGTACTATTCCTATTATTACTGATTTTTTTTGTGATATTGGGTGTTATGCATTATATTTTATATAAACTAAGTTCATAGTTTAAAGATAGTGTTGCCAAAAAAGCTAAGTAAAATTATCATTATACTATCCAATATAAAAAAAAATTATACATAAATATGCGTTTATGTCAGATTCGTCTATTCTAGTTGGACGTAAATCAAGAGAAAAATAGCCACGAAGCAAATTCGGTAATTGTAAATCTTGGTATTGCGCTTGGGCTGATTACGATGTTTTTACGATAATTGGCATGTTAATTTTACACAATCTAGACAATGGATCTGCAATAGTGTTAGTTTGAGTACTGCTTAACTCCTTGGAGAAAAATCCTATAGGTTTCCAATGGTTTCCCTTTTGTTGCTCTAAAACAGCTCCAATTGCCACATTGCAAGCATTAGTTGTAAGACACAATGTTGCATTATCTTTTGGATGAGCTAACAAAGTTGCATCAGTGAATTGGTTTTTACATAGCTCGTCGATTCACTTAGATTGTCTGCCCATATAATTGGCCTTTTGTCTCTTTTCTTTGAACCTACAAATAGAAAATTTAATGAAGCTTGTGCTTCTGTGGCATTGTTAACAAATCGTCCGTAGTAGTTGATCATTCCCAAAAAGCGACGTAGCTTTAGGATATTTTGCGGCTTCAGGTACTTCTTGATAGTTTTGACACGCTCCGGCAAAGGCTCACTTCATTGCTTGGTAATTTTGTACCCTAGATATTCTATCCCTGCCTACTGAGAAAAAAAATTGAAATGTTAATGGTAATACCGAACTTACGCAATCTCTAGAAAACTGTGCGTAGATACTTTAAATATGCTCTTTAGCATTCCTGGAAAAACACCTTAATGTTTGCCAGCACATTTTTTGATTTAACATGCAAAAAGTGTATTTTTAATCCTTGAATATTAATTTTGAATTGTGGAAATTAACTAAGGAAATCCTGTCGCTTTATCCAGTTGTATTTAGTTTTCCAATAGTCAACAATTTTCAATAAAATATTCGTATTAAAACCATAATTGTGATGTACCCCTTCTAGTGGGGAGTGAAATGTTAAAGTAATGTTCAATCATTTATGTAGGTCCTCTATAATCTGTAGAATCAAAATAGCATCCATAAGATTAAATTTATCATGTATAACACTGAAATCCTTACCTCATCAGAGACATTGATCTTAAACGGTTTAATGCTAGTGTCCTCTTTCTACGGCTATCCAGGTCCACCATTTTTCTTGAATTTTTGATGCTGAAGGTAAAAATACGCTGCACCAATAACAATTAGCAAAGCTACAGCTCTACAAAATCAACGCACGGTTGCAGTTCGATAACTGAGCTTACCAATAAATTACCACTTAAAATGTAAATGCTGCTGTTGCAGCATTGCTGCTATGAATGCATATATTGTGGGCACTATCATCTTCGCAAAAGCGCACTGATTCTAATATGTTTTATAGGAAACTAGTGTATAAACCCGACTTCGTCCGGGGGTCATTTCCCGGGCTAAATACTATGAGTACTCGAACTTATTTCGCATCAGCACCGCGAAAATAGCCGGTAATATAAATGTACTATTGAGTACATATAATATATCAAAGGTTTCGTCTATGAAGGATTATACTGCCGCCTAATACTGTGTAGTCTAGGTAATGGGAATTACAAAGCATAGTCGAAGAACCCGACCCGAGTTATAAATTGGAATTCTCTATAAGGCAGAACTCACAACCAAACCATAATTACCACTAATTACCATAAGTGAATTTTACAACTTTAATGTAAAATTAGAAAAATGGAAAATTGGCTACGTTGCAAAATTTTTCTTCTTTAAATTCATAATTTTTAATCTAATTGCCACTAATTATAAGTTAATTCCACAATTTTAACCTAAAATTAGAAAAATTGAATATTGGTAACGTCGCAAAATTTCTCGTCTTAAAATTCATAATTTCCTATCTAATTGCCACTGATCATAAGTGAATTTTAAAGTTTTAGCGTAAAATACCAAAAAATTGAAAATTAGCAACGTCGCAAAATTTCTATTCTTTTCTATAGATAAAAAATTCATAATTTTTTATCTATCTTATCTTATCTTTAAATTATAGATTATATTTAAAAAATATAAGTTTAAATTATACATTACAATTTAAATAAAAATCCATCAATACCTAATACATACTCCATCATAATGCCATACACACAGCGTAACTGTATGCAAGTCTTTGCGTGCGATGCAACCTTTTTAGTTTTCGATTTACAACTAAACAACGGGTGATCGTCGGGGTGAAACCACAAAACGAACAACATCCATCGATTGGCCCCCGTTCACCGATTGTCGGCTATCACTCACTCGGCCATTCCGTACGAAACATATTTCTCTATTTTACTTATAGAACAAGATATAAACAGTTTTTAACATTTTTTTTACCAAATGTACATATTATAATTACAAGAAAAGCTTACTGTCTCTAAACCTGCATAATGAAACAAAGTCCTCAATCTTTTCGAAATGTTTACTTAATTGTTCGTTAGATTTTGAAAAGAATCTGGTAAATATCGTTTCTACTCTCTCTAAGTCTAGGTATATTTAATGTGAAGTCGACGCGGGTACTTATCAAACCAATTATAAGTCATCTACGCTCCTGCTTTTTATTTATTTAAATATAAAATGGTACTTTGCACTTTTGTTAATTTCCTATCTGAACCATTATTTTAAATCAAGGAGGACTGCTTAAGAATGTAGCCTATCACATTGACTTGTGCTTAACGAAAAAAAATTGTTTCAATTCTTTAACAGAGTTGTGCTTCTTGCTTACTTTATTTGCTTAATTAAAAACAGCGTTAACATTTAATAATGATGACAAACATCACTCTTATCTTATTTTGCTTATTTTGTATATTGCTATTTATTGTTACTTAATTAAGAAATCTATACTGATTGATAGATATTTCTACAATAAATTTTATAAATAATGATTGCAATTAATCATTGGCATGAGGATGAATAAACATAACACGGCAAATCTATAACATTTTATTTATTTGAACTTTATATTAATTTATAGCTTAGTTAACTGTCTACTCACCCTAAACCATCGATAATTAGATTTACATATTTTCACGTCCTGATAACTTTCTAATTAAGTTGTATAATAAAAGTTATTTTTTAAAATTGGTTTTAAACTCCTCGCCAACCTTTTTGTTTCATTTATTATCATTTAGTAAATTGATCTTCACACTGTTTAAAATCGTATAACATAGCAGTAATTCTAATAGTTTGCTATCAAAACGTTCAACGCTGTTCGACAGGACCGATAAACAACCTTGAAATTATACATTTAGATACATTTTAAAACATAAAGTTCGGCATCCCGTCCGTTAATTTACAAGTTATATTAGACCTATTATGCAATAAAATGCACATGGTACTGCTGAATTACATTAAATAATTATCAAGTAGTCAGATATATTCACGTATATCACTACATTCAAGTCTAAAAGTTTCCCATTTCTTTTATTGGTCGTTGTAAAAAAACCAGTACGCCTATGCTGCCCGGCTACGTATATGTAGATAAATATACGGAATTTACCCATCTTTAAATACATGCTAGCATAATTATTCGATCATTTCATAACTGAACGTGTATGTTATTTATCGGAACATAACAATGAGCTTATTTTGTAAGATTGTGGGTTTGCTGTTTGTGATTAGTGCAGCTTATTTTTATATCCAGCTTACTAAACAACCTCCAGTACCAAAAATTGAAGAAAAATGGTGGGGACCTGGAGAGCCAAAGAAAGAAGACACCAGCATTAAACCGTTTAAGATCAATGTCCCTGATGAGGTAAAGGGTTCAGTATTATACATGAAAACTTTAATCTTATGGACGTTATTTTGATTCTGTAGGTTATAGAGGATCTACACAAACGATTGAATAGCACTTTACCATTTCAACCACCACTAGAAGGTGCCCATCAGAATTATGGTTTCAATACGCATCTTCTATCGAAAATTGTTGACTATTGGAAAACTAAATACAACTGGAAAAAGCGGCAGGATTTCCTTAATCAATTTTCACAATTCCAAACTAATATTCAAGGATTAAAAATCCACTTTTTGCATGTTAAACCAAAAAATGTGCCGGCAAAGATTAAGGTGTTGCCACTTCTAATATTACACGGTTGGCCTGGTTCAATTCGGGAATTTTATGAAATTTTGCCTATTTTGACAACACCTCAAGAAGGTATGGACAATAGCAACTGAATGTCTTAACTTCCTATTTAATTTTTGGTATTATGTTTCAAGGAAAAGACTTCGTCTTCGAAGTAATAGCTCCATCCCTACCAGGATATGGATTCTCTGATGGTGCAGCGAAACAAGGATTGCACACGGGCGTAATGGCACAAATTTTTGATAAATTGATGGTTAGATTGGGTTTTAATAAATATTATGTTCAAGGAGGTATAATTGCTCAATAGCAATTAAATTAACTGGCAGTAGCTATTTGATTGTTTCGTAATTCATAGGTGATTGGGGTGCAATTATAGGAAGTGATATAGCGATTTTGTATCCAGAACGTGTAATTGCTTTACATTCCAATATGTGCTTGTCATTGAGGAAAGGTCATTGGAAACTGATCTTGGGTGCATATCTTCCTTTCCTTTTCGTAGATGAATTAGAAGCACAGAAAAACTATCCATTATCCAAAACTTACGGAAAATTGCTATTAGAAACTGGCTATATGCATCTACAGGCAACGAAACCTGATACAATTGGTAAATGACGCATATATTGCTTAGCATTATATTACTAAATAAATACACAATGTAGGTATCGCATTACGTGATAATCCAGTTGGAATGGCAGCATATATTCTGGAGACATTCATCACTTGGACCAATCCCACTTGGAAAGACTTGGACGATGGCGGCCTAACTAAAAAGTACACTTACGATAAGCTACTAGATAACGTAATGGTTTATTGGGTGACCAGATCAATTACAACTTCCGTAAGATTGTATGCTGAAAATTTCGGTAGAGCTCGCATGAACATCGAAATTGATGAGTAATATAAACAAATTAGCTGCAATGCCGTTCCCTATTGTTTTCATTATTTGGATTTCTTTCAGTAATCAAGTAAAAGTGCCTACAGCTTGTGCTCGGTTTACTCATGAATTGGCTTTTCCACTTAAGTCAGTTTTAAAAGATCGATACACACAATTAATTCAAGTTTCCACATTTGATGATGGGGGCCATTTTGTTGCATTTGAAGTACCCGATGTTCTTGCCAAAGATGTTTTCCTATTCGTAGACAATGTGAGAAAATTAAAAAAGAACGAAAAAACAGAATTGTAGTTTGTGACAATAATCAAATAAAATGTTCAATGGTCGTAGAAAAAATGACATGTTGATTTAACAAAATGTAAAATTTCTTCGTTCCTAATCATATTTATAACAGAAGGGTTGTTCTGTGATAAAACCTTATAAAGGAAACCTTTAACCTTTGAAATACTAATAGCGTGTACTACTAATAGGGGGCCCTAGCTGTATAGTATCATTTTTTGGTGAAATTCATGTGAAATTGATTTACAATTTTGCCAATCACTTTTGAACGTTTTTTTCTTTTATATTAACGCGGACTAACAATAAATTGTGTAGGCGATTTAGTGTCTTTTGTTATTTTTTCCGACCAAGATAATTATTAGAATGAAACAAAGTTATTGTAAATTTTCTCATGGAAATATTATTGATACTATTATTATAACAATTTTAATGTCTAATTTTTTGCATAATCCTTGTGGTAATTTTATGACAATGAATAAAATTTAGTGTATTTTTGTTGAATCATTGTTTATATTTATCGTTTAAATCAGCCAAATTGCGTAATTTTTTCATTCGCTTTAATTAAGGGAACAATTTACATTCCAATCGGAGATGTTCTAACGTGGGTTAATTCATAAATGCTTTTCCTTTTTCCCTAAAAATATATAAGTATATTTAACGGATTAGACCATCAGGATCAAGCTTGAAATGAATTGCCGTCGTAACCCATTTCATCGAGCGAGTATTTCTGATAAAAAATGAACGACACATTTTACAGTAAAATATATCATAAAATCGATATTTATTTTAACAACGAATAAAAGTAGAAACTACTATTAAAGTTGATGGTTTTATACAATGTGGTAAATACTCTAACGTAAAAATGCACATATGTGCATTTTTCACATAACTATATAGTTATGTGAATTTAAAACCGGCAGGAACTATCTGAAACACAAATATTACAGTAATACGTTGCTAGTTGTTATGGAAACTTCGATATAACAAAAGTTATCCATGCAATATTTCATTATTTCGTGACATTTACAACACACATTTACTGGCAATTGAACTAATTCTATAAAAGAAAAATAAAATGGCTGCTGATCCAAATGATGATCAAGAATCACAAATCTCCTTACCTGATCAACTACCAATACATGCATCATCTTCTGCATCATCTCAAGACTCAATTGCAATCAAAGAAAAACTGACAAGGTAAAGTGAAAGTTTACATGAACCTCTTATACGTACATATATATGTAGGTACATATATATTGTCTTGGGAAATTGATAATGATTTATATGATTTTAAATGAATGTCAGTCATGTCTTCTTCAATTTTTGACCCGAAGGCTTCGCAGCGACTTTCACAGCATTTTACATGGCATGTATCTATTTCAAAGAGCATAATGTTTTTAGATCCAGTATTCCTCTAAAAAAGAGAAAAAGACTAATTTTACCTGGCGATCGTTTAAAACCTGCAACCGTTGTAAAAAAACGTTATTTTACTGCTGGTGTTGGTATCAATGAATCTAATATGAAGGATTTATCAAAGGCAAGCGTTTAAATTTGTTGCACCATTTTGGGTTGATTATGAATTGACAAAATTTCCCAATCACCATATCATATCATTTCTCATTATATATAGAAATCATCACCATTTCGATATCCAAAAGATTTAGAAGAATTCGGTCATAGAGTGATGACAAAAGCATGGCGACGCGATATTCATATTGAGCAGATGCAAACGAAATGTGCCAGTAAACTAAGCCATAAAGATCAACAAAAGCGAGATTTATTAAGAAGATTGTATGTAGAAGAACCGCATGTGGAAAATATGAAAACTGTCCTCGATATGGCACCGGAATATTTTAAGATTGTCGAAGGTGAGATCGAGATAAATTTCCATTTAAATAACTTTATAGCGTTCCGGATTTGTTTTACTCTCCCTCTCATCATTTAGGTCGGCCAATTCCCGATCGATTAGATATTCGGCAATATGTCGAAACGGTGAGAGATTCTTTAAGGACGAAAATTATCAACGGATACCGTGAGGACGATATAATACGTATAGAAGAGAATCTATTATTGGAGCAGAAAATTATCGATTCGATCAGAAACAATTATAACCTATACGTTAATGTATTCGAAGAGTTTCTATATAGAGATCATACATCTTCGATGCAATGCTTAAAGGTGAATGCGACTGTGAAATTCACGAGAGAAAGAAATTTAACTTTTCATTTCATATAGGATTCGGAGGCGGCTGGCAGAGAAGCATTTGAAAAATACGAGGAATATAAATTGGTGGCACAGAAATATAGCGCTGCCAGATCGTCTTTGTACAACTCTGAAGAGAAGTGGAAAAATTGCTTAATGTATCAAAAGTTTTTGTTTCTGCTGAGTCCATTCAGTTGGAGGATACAAAAACGGTAAGATTTCCAAATTTCACTTTTATTTATATATATATATATATATAATATATATATAATATATATTTTTTATTACAAGAAATCAATCCGCGGAAACTGATCAAGAAGAAGAAACGGAAGAAAGTTTATTCGGAAATCAACAACTGACCGTCTCCAATCACGAAGTATCAATTACTGATCTCCTAGATCACTTTAAGCAAGAATATCAAACTGATGTTACACCGGAATTGTATTTTACACATCCGGAACAATTAATGGACGTTTTTAGGTTCGTTTGATCAATACGATTTATAGGTACTTAATTTATATCGTGTGGTTCAGTTCTTCGTTCAAATTAGATTTATGGAAATGCAGAATCTGAATTCTTTATTACATTCCGAAGAATTGGCATTACCATTGGAACAGATCAAAGAAGGAATGCAAATAGCAGAACAAACATTCGATGTGGAAATAAAAAACTTACAAGAAATTATTGATAAATTGGAAGGCGGAATAAGGTGGGTGGACTTTTTGAAGGTTAGTCTTTATATTGTTTACGAAAATATATCGATGCCATTTTAGTTGGGCAGAGGCTAGAGCAAGCTATTTGGAAAATCTGGCAACAAATTTGATTGGCAACGAATTTAAGCAGTTGATTGTTGACGATGAAATATTGAATCTACATGTATTTGTTGAAGAAGTGTATGAAACGAGAATTGGACCGAATGACGCCAATTTAAGTATGGCAGACATGATGAAAGCCATCGAAGTGAAATATCGACATGAATTATTATCATTAGATAAGGTAATCCTAGTTATGGAACGTTGTTATCTATGCCTTCACAACAAAATGTGTACATATTTTCAGGTACCCGCTGAACAAGTTGCCCTTTTTGAGGAATCCGCTTACGCGGAACAAATGATGATCATGAAATTGGCAGAGAGGGCTGCTAAACAGTACGCAGAATTGGATTTAATATCGCAGAAATTGAATAAAGCTTTAGCACCACCGCCACCTAGACGTACAGTCAGAGGTAAGTAAAACAAAAATGTATTGTAGTGAACCCAAAGCTGCAGACACGTACTTTTTCGCAGAACTAAAGAACCGGTCGCCCCCAATAGAAATTAAAAAAGCACCAAAAGTCCAAGCAAGAGATCTTACCGAGGAAGAAATGGAATATTTGGATTATTTTACCGATTTTTGTAAATATACTGATAATCCAAGAGATTACGGAATTAATCCTGTTAAAGAAACGATAACCCAGACAACCGATAACATACTATAGCGTACATTTAAAATAATTATTACAAAATACTTATGAATAATAATTTTCTTTCTCGTTTATTATCTGAGTCAATGTACTAAAAGTTTAATTTATTGATGTCAAAGGGTAATCTTCTCCATTTAGCAGCTGCTAGGAAATGTATGTGCGCTTAAATCTATTCTGTATGTAGTTTAAATTTGGAGCTGAATTAAAACAAACGTGCCTGTGTTTGGTATACATACATTCTTCTTATTAGAGATGCTTACGGTTGACGTTTATAATTAATTAAGAAAGCGGCAGAGCATCTAAATTAACTTTAGTTACATCCTATATTCTGTTCACTGCGTATATAATTAATATCGGAGATAGTAAAACTTTATTCGCATTTACGTATTTAATTTGATATTAAACGTCTGAAATTTCGAGTCAACCTAAAAAAATCTTTTCAGGTTCGGATCTTATGTAGCACACTAGTATTATGCTATTTATATGTATATTCCCTGAAGGGCACAAAGACGAATTGTCTCGTTCTTTAAATCTCCCATAAACTTCAAATGGAAAAATAGAAAATTAAACTATTCGAAAAGCGGAAATGAAGCGGCGGTGTGCTGCTTTTGTTTGACAGAGACAAAACAATTTCAAATTCAGGTTATTTTTCCTATAGGCAAATGGTGAGATGGTTAATGTTTTGATTTATGAAAAGGAATAGATTTAAAAGAATATTTCTTGGAGTAATGATAAGAGAAACAATTACCAAAGCCGTTAGTTCTACTATTAATTATTGAACGTGGAAAATGCGACTAATTAATTTGAATTGATTTTTTACATAGTAGTCATATTTACTTCAATTATACATGCGTGGTAATAATGAAAGGTCACCTTCAATTGTATTGTCAGGGCACATTAAATTATAATACTTCCGGCTGTATTTGAATAGGAAGGAAGAAAGGATGGACGAAACCATGAATGAACGAGTTGATAATGTAAATTTAATTTTTTTATACGCCTAGTGATTTCCCTCATTTTAATTGGTCAATTTGATTCATATCAGCTATGAAGCGACGGTGGCTTACTGATGGTTTGAAATCGTCAAAAAAATTTACATTTTATCCTGTGGTTAATTATTGCGAGTGAAATCATTCGCACGAAATGTCAACATTTCATTGTCACTTTCATCATCATCTGCTGTTGTTGATGCTGTTATTTTCATTTTTTAATTTATCAGATAATGTCACATTGATCAATATAATCTGCATGAATTAATGGTGGTTTTATTAATTTAGAAAGTAGATGCGAACAATAAATAATAAATAAATAGAAACGGGATGGATTCACCTAAAACAGCTACTTACAATATGTCATCGTATTTACATAAAAAGCGAATGTATAGGGTGGAAAGTTACTAGTGTCCACCCCATTATTGGATTTTTTAATCGAAAAAAACAATCAAAATGACTCTACGTTATGTAGTGGATGGAATGGAAAATAAATTGGGTTTTGATGAATACAAAAAATGAAATGAAAATACTTTATTTGCACCCGTATACGCAATGTCAAACATTTAAAAGCCTGGATCACACCTGCAATATTTAATGGTGCATATTAAAAATATTCAATAATAGAAATGGGCTCCGAATCATTTTGGGCAGTTTTTTCAGTAAAGCGCATCGAATTTTACTAAAATTCACAGTACTCTATGTCCTTACCCTCTACAGTTATTGATAAAAAAGTAGCACATTACATTTTAAAAAAATTTACTAAATATCGAAAATCTTTTGTGGAAAACTCAGATCAGAAAGTTTGGATTGGTCAATATAAGACCCTAGAGCAGCTAGTGAAAACAAAGCAAACAAAGATGTTTATTCGTAAAAACAACTAAACTAATAAATTGTCGGATCACACATAGAGTGGACACTAGTAACTTTTCACCCTGTCTTTGGAACTATTGCTGTCGCATTTGCCAGATGGATGCTATAAGTCGACTTCTTTGCTTTCTTGGTTAGCAAACAACATGCATTTATGCCGGTTTTTGGTTACTTTGTTCGTCAAACCAAAAAAAAAAAAAAATTGCACGGGCTTTGGTTTACCCAGACGAAAGAAATATAAATATTCTTTGTTATACTTCTTCTCGTGCTTAAGCACGCGATCATCATCGTCATCGTCGGTAACTTAAAGATCGCTCATTCTTGTCTTGCCACATAATTTATAAAATAATTTTTAATTCAACTCTTTTTTTCCTTTTCCAGCTTTTTCTTGTTTTCTACATATAATAAAGGTACCACCATGATTATTATATACACGTTTTTTAACTAAAACGCAGAAAGATAGTCAAACGAAGCATGGTGTATAGATACCTACTTGTAAGCATAATCGAGAGAATGCACCATGAAACAAAAAAAAACGAAGAGAAAAAAGAAAAGTTGAACAGGTTCCAAACCACAGGTGGGCCTACTCTACTCTACTCTAGTACAGCAGCTACACTATACAATATGCTTTTTATAGCGAAAGATGATGATGTCCAAAAAAAGATAGCAGCCAAGAGAAGAAAACGCAAAAAGACTCGAAATGTCGATAAGTAGACTGTTGTCTCACACACACAATTAACCCACTTGTTTCGTTAGTACTACCGAATACTTGGGTTCTTTGCTCGAGAGAAGAGGTCGTCCAACGCACTTTTTCTCTTAAGTGATTTCCTTTTCTTTCCTTTACGTTTATATACATACTATATGCAAATTCATTTTTTGTTGTTGTTGTTTTGGGATATCTTTGATCGACACGCTCCAGAAACTGGTGTAGATGAAGTAATATTTTTGGTTCCAGTTATTGCGAAGAAGAGGAGTAGGATGTTTGCTCAAATATACAATTTTCACTGTATTAAGAGTTCCCCTAAAGCAGGTTAATTTCTAACCATTTTGCTTGGTATCTTTACATAACTATTTATTAAAAATTGCCCAAGAAAATCTCGATGCATGTCATTAAACTTGATTCTGTTTTCTGTTGATTCCAAAAGCAAATGTACAAAAAGGAACAAAGGTGTAAAAATGTGTTCTCGTTTATTATTATTATTTTTTTTTTTTGTTTTCTTCTTCGATTTTATTTTTCTTTTTACTACGAACTAAGAACATCTGGTGGATACCCTGTATTTATTTATTATAAAACGCATTATACTATACCTATACACTGACAGAGGCTGGCTTAACTGCCTGCCTGCTAGGCCTGCCTACATACCTTACAACCATTATTTATAACATGGTTAAAGATGCATAATAAACCGATCCGCCCAATCTTAACGGAGAGGAATATTTCATTATATGTATATATGATTCCTCTTGGAGTTGATCTCGGTAATGATCCTTGTAAAGAAATATAACAGACAGAATAAAATGAGGTTCATATGTTTCTTTTTGCAAAATATCAATTTGTTCCACTGTACGTACCTAGACGAAACGTCTACTTGCAACGGATTTAGTAAAATCCATCTTGTCTGTACGTATCTGCCAGAAAATACAATCCGCAGTATGTATTTTGATTTAAAGATTTTGCAAACGGGGCAACGGCAGCGTGACATCAGAGCACATCGCCTGTCTATTCAAGCAGAAGATATACGTACTGTCCCAGTAAATTTATTGCTCTGCACTCCAATAACGGTCTGATTTGAACTGAATCCTTTTGATAAAATCACGGAGTTTGAGTAACACCCTGTAAATACACGTATAATACTAGACATGTAGAGGGTTCATTATGTTTCAGATGAAAAAAAAAGAAAAAACGAATTTTAATCATTAGGGAGATCCATATACTTTTCCCCCTTTCAATTAACGTGAGCTTTTCTTCGGATATTTATAGAAAACCAACAGAATAAAAAAGAACGAAAAGCAGGGAAAGCGAATTAAGAGCCAGCCAGAATATTAGGTTGGGCTCACGTGCGCACATTGATTAACGTGGAAATCATTTTTAATCCTTCTCCCTACCTCCGATGTTCCACCTAATAAGTACCTACCTATATCATAACAACTCGGTGTTTTTTCTCCTTTTTCTTACTCTTTGCTCTCACTATCTAGTATATACATATATAGTGGTATGTATTTGTTTGCCCTTCTCTCCAACTGTGGAGAAATTAACAACAGTAACCCAGTTGGCTATGGCTATGGATCAATATCCCTCAAATACGCTCTCTTGGCGACGACGTCGCCGTCGACTAGCAATAGTGGTGGCAGTGGTGGCGTATTTTTTTTTTATGAATCAGCGGTATCATTTTTACGATTTGTTTGCATATGCAAATATGTTGACAAGGTTCAAAAAGGCTTTGTTTAGTTTTTAATGGTTTTCTGCGCCACGAATGGGAAAGGGATTAGGATATCCGTTGTATGATGGTGTGGATATTCGTGTGGAAACAACTGATTTTCTTCTTGCAGCAGCGCCTAGCTGTCATGGTTGATGAAAATTTAATATTAAACTAGTTTTGCTTGATATGTAGCATGTCTAATAGATAATTTACATGTAGATATCGACATAAACCTCAAGCGCATGCGTAGTTTTAATAATATCAGTATATGTGACAGCATATTTCATTAAACATTAAACAATAAAACACCATGTTTAAAAAAAGAAAGAAACAAACACACATTTAATAATGATAATAATTATTATGTTACAATGTAGGTACATTATATATATACAAGGAAAATTATAATACAATATAAATTATGGCGGTTCAACTAGATTAGCGCAATAACGCGTGTACACAATAATGTAACAATAAAAAATATAATATTTTAATATAATAATGCTATAATATAATAGGTCTTCATAATATATAAACAAAAAGAATTAACAATATAAAATAAGTGGTGAGAGTGGTGAGTGTTGGTGGTGGTGGTAGTTACGATTGTGTGATAATTATAACAAACGATCGCTTGTTATTTATTGCATGCGAAAAACGATTTTCTCAATTTCTCTTATTATGAATATCTATGGACAACAATTAGAAATAATGATTTCGCAGTATGCAAGATAATTTGTAAAAGTGAAGAATGAAGTAAATTAGCTACGGTCCGCTAACGTAGATGACAGCGATTCCAGTAACATGCAGTGACAAGAAATGCTATCGCAGTTGTCTAGTTTTGTCGTAGCTAATCTAGCTATTTACTGTTTTGTATATGCCCCATTTATGATCCATGCAAAAGAGTTTAACATAAAAAGATTCACGGATTGGAATTGAACAGAATATATCGAACTATGGACGACTATAAGAAGGAGATGAACCAAAAAATGCAATATTTTTAATGATTCTAAACGAATCACCCTGTATATACGTAAAGAAATCGGGTTAAACATGGATTACTAAGCTGCCTCTGTTCCAAAATGTCATTAAGTAAATAGTTGTAATAACAATTTAACATTTTCTGTTAATTTAGACGAATGTATCTAATAAAAAAATTGCGAAAAGTCAAGTTAGGACGGCACAAAATCCGAAATATCTAAAAATAATGAAACATTTTTAGTGGGGTAACTATTAGGTACCAAATTTAAGTGGTAGTTTTAAGCTTACATTGTAATTCTTCTAACTACGACTATAAAATGTTTACCTACTTCTAGTCTTAAAATTACAAAAAAAAAAAAGAAAAGCACCTTTGGTTTGTTGGGAGAGAGTAGTATACTTTGTATATCTAACAACAAGGGGATGACTTTCGGATTACGAAATCGAGGGAGCATTCAGTTCTAACATTACATTACCTATGTAGGTAACTAACTAAATGATCGATCGATCGATCGATTCTCTCTCTAACCCTAGTAAATAATATCTCATTCCCCTTTTAATAACTAAATTCGATTATTGTGTAACAAAAATGTAAAAAAAAACACGTAAAAATTACCTTAATTCTTAAATTAATATTATTAGGAAACAATATTTATTGAGCATTTAAAATTTATTAATAAAAAATGGATATTCTTCCAATGTGTATTTAAAGACAAAATGTGCGTTCACGTCAGAATGTGTTGCATAGTATATGTTATGTTTTATAAATAAATAAATAATGATTTTGGTATTCAGAGTGACATTCGCAGCATGTATCACAATTAACGAAGCTTTCAGTTCTCGAAGTTAATAAATTTTGCTACAATGCTATCTAGTATTCTTTTACTATTATTAAAATACACACTATCACAGACAAATGGGTACACCCATTGTTTGTTAGATAAAATTAAAATTCAGTTAAATAGCAACATCGTAGAAAAATGTGTGCAGCCTCGATGACGTCAGACTCAATGTTTTGTTGGGCCTAACTTAACCACATATTGAACCAACGTTAAACGTAATATAAGAAGATTTTGTTAGTAACCTATTTTTTTATCCTTCATATTGTGACTTTGATTTTCTTGATATTGATTTGACTGTTTAATAGATAGATTATTAATTTTATCAATAGATATGTATAAATTAAATGTAAGTATGTATAAAATATATTATTTGCATAAAATAAGTATTTAATTTGCAAGTCGTGCATATGCTCCGCGCATGTTTATGCTTAATTTTCTTTTACTAAGCTGCTCAGTATACCCAATGGCGCATTTGGATCCTACACTCTTCTTGCCATAAAAATTAAAAACTTGTCGTTTTGATATGGGTATTAACACTATTAAACTACATAATAGTGTTACGGTTAATTAATGGTTAAAGTCAAAATGCATATTTCTAAGCATTTCTTGTTCCAATCTGTCATCTCGCTGATGCTCATTATTATTTATACGTATATGTAGATCTAATTCATTTAATTAGCATAAATACCTGCCTACAGGTTAGTAGCTTTCACATTAAATTCGAATAATATGATAAATAATAAAATTAATAATTTCTAAATGAATCTTAACCTCATTTTATTTTTTTCTCTTCTTCTCGAAACGGTTATTCTTTTCCAACAGGCAGGCAGGTAGGTTAGTTTTAGGTGGGCAAATCTTCAAATAAACTAAGATGCATATTATTATTATTACATGTATGTATATGTATACATACATTGTTTGTCAATAATAATAATAAGAGAAAGTTTTAAGGGTGTTGTTTCAAGAGTAATGCTGTCTACTACTAAAAGGTGTGACGTGACCGTACACTTTGACACTAAATTTCAATCTAACCAAAGATTCATCTCGTTTGCAAATTGCACATAATAATAATAATAATAATAAGTACTATTAAATTCTATTCAAGTAAGTCAAATAACAGTCAGTAAAATGAGTCATACATCTAAATGTATGAAAAACGTAAAATAACTTGTAACAATAAATCTGATAATAATGCGAACGAATCTTCTCACACTTATAAACTTTCCATTTCTATTTCTCTTTAATTTTTTTTCACCATATTTGAAATATGTATTTATTGAGAGAAAATCCACGCGATCAGAAAATAATATAATGTGAAAGAAACGTTTTTATTATTATTATTATGATTTAATCTCTATTTTCCACGTTCTAATTTTGTTCTTGCAGAACGACTGACGATTTTTTTCTTCTATTTTTAATATAGTTCCGAATGAAAAGAAAAGCAAGCCATGTATGGGCGTTGAAGTAGGTGTACAAAACGCGATTTCTGGATCAATACCAAGAAATCCAGTGTGAGAACTTGGTACCCCAAAACTAAGAAGGACCGTTTTAAGATATTCTGTTCCAGAATCGCTTTTGTGCATCTACTTTAAAGTAGATATACTTTAGCTTCAATGTTATAAGTATAAGTATGTATAGCAAAATATCACAGTAAAAAAATGCGCGCAAACAATATTTGGTTTCTTTTCTTGCGAAAACGTTTCGAACAATAATTCTTTATTGAAAGTTGCGCTTCAATATATATACAGTTCTGCGTATAATAATACGTAGGTCTAACAAAGAAAGTAAAATAAATCACAAATCATCATCTGTGCTTATTCTATAAGTAAATACTACAAGCTGGCTGAAGCATCAAATATAAAGATTAAATCGAAGGGGAACTACTGTCAGGTAGACAGACGGCAGGTGAAGCCATAATATACGAGCTCTTGCGTTTTTCTCATAATAACCAGAAAAAAAAAACTAAAATGGTTCAACAGTATAGCCAAAAATATCATTTAAAATCAACCTTATTAGAGATGATGGTCCAATACAGGGTGTCTGTTGTAAATACCAGCAAAAATATATTGTAATAACTTATCTACTTATTTCAATGTGACCACCCTGTACAGAAAATTGAAAAATAATTGAGGTCAGTTTTGGCGGCCTAGATTTTGCATTATCTCTAGATTATCTAGCTAAAATTATTGTTATTACTATGTATGTATCTATATGTGTCCCCTAGATAACTACCTAAAGTTTTTCGTTTTTATTTTCAAAATTGACAGTTTCCGTGTTTTTCTTGTTTTTTGTTTTTTTAATTTCAAATTTTTTGTACGATTTGCCGGATGTGTTTCGTATGGTTTTTCTATTTCCGTTCATTTCGTTCACTTTTTATTTTATTTGCTGGTGGTTGCCAATAGTAGGTACTATTAATTCTATTATGTACTTTTTGTAATGCGACAAAAAAATCACACTGTAATTATTAGCTAATTTACTCTTGTAATTTTTGCTCGCTTTTTTTTTTTTGTTTTTTTGTCAAAAGTTTTCATTCAGCACAGCGATTCACATTCTCTTAGCAAAACATTGTTTTGGTGCATCCAGCACCATCGTGCCCCTGTCCCTATCTGCACTTTTTCTTACGTTCTTTCGCCAATTTTCGGCGTTTCAATATCATTTCATATAAAACTTCCAATCCCTCCTGTAATCCTTCACCGGTTATTGCACAAGCCGGTTGAACATGCCATAAATGACCACCTGGTGCACCACAACCGCTTGAACCCAATTCTGAAACAATCAGAGAGATAGAAAATTAGTAAATTGGCTTAATTATAACCAATTAAAACAATATAAGTTGGAGTAAAATGACTAGTTTATTAGTCATTTTGGTTTACTGAAATAAACAGTTTGAAAAAAGGCGGAAAATACATATTGGATCATCTCAGTTACTCTTAGGATTTTATTAAATGTATCGAAACTAATTTAAATCATGGGCACAAACAAGATTAAACTATTTACATAATAACTTACCAATAAGCCCGAGTAATTTTTCTAAATCTTTTGGTTCTTTAGCACCGGGCAAATCTTGTTTATTAGCCAATACTAATATAGGTACTTGTGAGTTTTCCGGTGACTTTACTGTTCGTATTAATTCCATTTTTGCTTCTTCCATTCGTTCCACATCAACTGAATCCAATACAAAAACAATACCATCCGTACAACGGGTATATGAATTCCATAATGGTCGTAGTTTTTCTTGTCCACCAACATCCCATACGACGAAATTTACACCTGAATGAAAAATAAATAAGTTTTGCAAATAAATGAATAATATATTCCGAAAAGTATATAGGGGGACTGGTATATATAGAATTGTAGAAAACAGAGCGTATCTAATAGGATTAGATAGAATTTAGTATACAGGATGCTTGTTATTTGAGTACATGCATGCCAACCTCAGCTAGGTTTAGCAATACAGTGTGGATAAGTTAATATGAGGCGCTAATTATGCTGGAGACGAATATATTTAGAACTTATTTTAATTCTTTCAGTATCAATGAATTTACCTTTAGCTTTTCCCAACATTCCTTTAACTTTTTCACAATTAAATCCAATTGTTGGTACGGTATTGAGGTATTGATCAAATTTAAGTCGATATAAAGCGGTACTTTTTCCAGCTGAATCTAAACCTAACATTACAACATGAAGAGATCCTGCAAAGAAAGCAAATAAATGATTATTTAATAGGATATTGGATGGATAATATGGATGTTGTGTTACCTTGTCCAGATGGTAGGGCATCTAATAATGACGTATTTTTACCCATATTTGCCCCCATGGCATAGGAATTCTGTAAGTTATTTTAAATACAAGTTACATATTGCTGTTATACTGATGCTGTATTGATGGATTGTATTATATTGATTGATGTGAATAGATATATTAAATAGGTAGTACTATTAACTGTAGTTTGACTGGTGGCAATGCCATTGGGAGAGCATTATAATTGCTGCACTAATGCTTCCTACGCCGGAAAAGCCTGAAACAATAGCAGAACAATATGACAATATGTATTTCATTTTTTGTTGTTTTGGTTTTAGAATAATGTAAATTTTATGCAAATTCGATATAATTATAACGACAACATGAATGAATATGTATTATTGTACATTTCCTTCCATTTTATTTCCATTCATGAACGTCCTATTGATGTAGGTTGCTTGCTGACGATGATTAGATAAATTTATTATTGGATTAAAAACACCTTTACATTATTATTATTTATTTATAATAATTAATCAGTGGGAAATAAACGAAAACTTTCTGTGCCATGTACAGTAGGTATAAGATGTAAGTTATTTTCCTAAGCCGCAGAATTCAAAAACCCAGAAGAGACACTGAGCGGGTTTGTCATTTTAATTTGTATGTTATGAGTTGGTCCTACGGAGAACTATAAGAAAGAGTCGAAAAGAGGAAAAAAAAGCGGACACCCAACAGGTAGTGCTGAAGTAGACTCTAGTACATATAATTTAACATTGTCTTTATGGGAAATTTTATTTTATAAATTATAAGGAAAATCATGGATTTTGATACAAAAAGTTAAAACTATGATTGTGTTATCGGACTATTTAATACAACAAATTAATTTTTATTAAAGCAGTAATAAGCGTCATTGTATAATTATTTCAATTTTAGTATTATGCGATCAGTGGCGCAAAAACTCTATTTTTAAATTATTGTCTGATGGTTGCCCAGTCTTGCAACCCACAACAAAACAACGTCTGTTTTGGTACATTTTAAATGCTAATCTTGCGAGATAATATACATAATGAAATTAAAACATCAAAAATAAGACATAAACAAAGTATATAGCGCCAATGGTAACTGTCAAAACTAATTCTTTCTGTCGCCGGGATCATATTGAGGGAGGCGTTTTCATTCCCAGAAATATTTTGACGTTTATACAGTCCTTACCCCTCTTTCTTATATCTTCCATAGTCAAAATATTTATAGGTCAGAACATTTTTGGTCCACCAGATGGATTCAGATTCGTATAGCGATTTGTCAGATCATTGACGTGCTTTGTAATTGTTTTATTAATTTTGATTTAATTAATTTTTGTTTTATTAATTAATTAATTTAATTAAAATTTCATAATAAATTTTATATAATAAATTAACAATTATGTATTAATTTTTATTTCGAATCTATATTTTTGTTATATATATTTTTACCCAACCCTATAGCACGCCACTGATTATAAAATTAATAAAATGAGAAAAAAAATTAAATTATGCCAATTTTTTACATAAAAATTGCTGCATTATATGAAATATCCATGATTGCAATCATAGTTTTAATCCGCTGCACTAAAATCCACGATTTTCTTTAAAAATAAGAAAATTTGATTTTCGCATAAGAGCAATGTTAGAGATACCATCTCTGCTAATAGCAGCGCCCCCTAATGGCAGTCTGTTTTTGTTTTTTTTCTTTTGTTCACGCCTTCTTACAGTTCTCCATAGTTATTCCCATAAAAGAAAGTTTTGTGATAGCTGTGCCTTCTCGATTGTTGTATTCTGTGATTATACTAACACAGTACATCTAGTAGTATTTAGAAATCGAAAAGTAAAAAAGACACAAACGCAATTGAACAATAAGATTATTATATAATTTTTAATTAAGAATTCTTAATTTTGCGTCTGCCTCATGTATAAAATTTAAAAACAAATACACAATTGACGAGAGACGAAAATTATTATATATATATATATATATATATGTGTATTTATATAGATGAAATATGATAGAGTATTTCTTTGACATGTCAAAAAATTTAATTTCAGAAAACAAAGACTAAAAAATTTTTGACCTTGTCTTAAAAACTTCATCATTGTAAGTAATTTCCATTTCGAAGCCTTAAGGGACGACTTGGAAATTAATTTCTCGGTGTCTGAACAATTTATTGTTTCATGTCTTGTACATCTAGAGGATATCTCAGATACTGCAAAGTGCACACCAGACAGTACATATAAGGGATGTCATAGATAGACGTGACATAAGAGATATGCTACGTTCGGGCGCCGTTGTCTCTCGTTGTTTTTCAAGATTTATCGAAACAAGTCGCTAAGCTAAACTAAATAAAAAGATTATTTTCGAATATTTAAGAAGTAAAATCAATGTAGGATGCTGTTGATATATTAACTAAAGCTTAAATTGTTGTAATATCGAGAATCCAATATAATGAAAACCTTGAAAGTATATTATATTAATAACAATATACGTTTCATTAAAAATAAAATATAATTATTATTTTCTTTTTAAAAGATCAAAGTAAATATAGCGTTAATTTATCTTAAAATAATAAAAAAATATATACATTATGTATGTATATCAATATCGCAGCTAGCTTGATATCTATGTATAAGGTTCCACGGAAAAGTAGGCAGCAGAATATACAAAACAATTTCCAAAGATGAATACTATTATTATTCATTAAATATGGCTCATAATTCAATACAATCATGTATTTTATTATTATCAATGCTGTCACTGTTTGTTTCTCATAATAAAGTTATTACTAATTCTCATTACTTATCTTTATTGACGAACTTCTTAATGTTTTTACGCAATTAACTGCTACGTTTTTTCCTCGATTCCACTTTAATTAGACTAATAGAATAATAAAAATTATTATATTTATGATGTCAGCATGAATATCTAGTTAATTATGTACCTATTGGAAAAGAGCGCAACAAAGTTGATACAAATTCTCTTGCCATTAATATTAATATTAACTAATAATATTATAATACTTGCTCCCTAGCATGCCGTTGGTTGAGCAACAAAATATTACAAAATTTTTATTAAATTTACCCTCTCGCATTAAAAAAAAACTTGATAAAATCTCATTAACCAATCACGTCTCCACATATACGTACCTACAGCTTCTTACGAAAATTATTTCGTGCGAATAAAGACATAAAAAACCCTCCACATTTCATTATTACCTATTCTTTCTCTCTCTCCGTCTCTCTCTATTTCTTTTTGGTTATTTCACGGATTATTATTACTATAGATAATTATTATTATATCTTTTAGAAGGTTACAAGAAGGTTATCTGAAACGAGAGAGAGAGAGAGAAAGAAAAAAAGAGAATGATTGTATTATTGTTATGTATTATACTTGATGGTAATTTGCGTTTCGTAATCACATACATATTTATTTACCACCAGTTGATAAAAAAAAAACTTAACAGGTAAGTGTACCTAACCTAGAATTAGACAAAACAAACAAATCAGTGATCTTGGCTTGGCCGTGTTGATTCATAGAATTATTTTTTGTTAAAAGTTCAATTTATTTATCAACAATAATACAATTGATTGGATATTTTGATGAGTCTAGATGCGAATCATTCACTCAATTGTATTGTCATATTAATCTGTTTGGCATCCGCTTATCAGTACTGTAGCTGTTTACGTTTCGTTTTTATGACTTTTATGAGTTTCGAATGAAAAAAAAACTGAGCGCCGTTGTCTTCTTGTACTTTTATTATTAGTTCGACGAACTACACATCGATTTTTCATCTATCTATAGCAATGGTCATAATAATGATAATAATAATAATAATAATGGATACTTTGAATATGTTGTTACGCTTATTTTAACGGTTAATAACCATCGCAAACGCAAACTATAATACTAAAAATTGTACTATTATTATTAGTATACACAGATAATACACGTGGCAACTGTATATTTAGATATATGTATACAGGGTGATCCATAATAAGTAAACTATAAAAAGTTGCTATCGTATTATAACATAAGTAATTTTTTGTGGAAGCGACAACGCTGTATTTACGCACTGCACTTTTGGCAAATATGTTAGGAATACAAACTTTGTCCGCAAAATGAACATAGTGTTCCCGTTTCGGTAATGCGTATGCCCAGAGAGTTCTAGAACAGAAATATCACTCAACTGGAACAACGATAATATAAGTACAATTGTTTGAGAAGCTTCAGTATGCATCTGTGTAGCTTAAAGTAGATCAAAAGTAGCTTGGAATTGATTCAAAGTAATTCAGAATCCCTCCACTCCATTAAGTGAGAAACTATAAGTAATGCTTGCCAAAACTCATATTTCCGTCTCTAACATATTATTCATCAAAGTTGTAGATAGTTGTTCGATATCGTAGTGTATCACCCAGTATACATGTACATGTGTACATGTTAGATTCATTTTAATATTCCCGACCATAACTTAAATATACCATATACCATGTACATTTATAGCAAGTTAAATTAGTTATATGTAGATATAGGAATTAAAAAAAAAAAAAAAAGAACCCCGAGGAATTTAGTTAAGAATGAAGTTGGAACCTTGGATGGATTTAATTAATCTTTGAGACGACTAGAATAGTTTCACCGAAACAATCCATTTAGGCCTCAATTTAAACACAATTCATCATAGAACGAGTTGACAAAGCAAAAAAGAACCATCGGATATTACCCTATTTTTGGCGAACTGCAAGTTAGGGTAAAATTATCCAACTTCGTAAACTTAATTTTTATTTCGTAAACATAATTTTAATCGCTAAAAATTAAAAACGCGATTATATAATTTCTTAAATCGTAGTCAGAATTTGAATGAATTGACATTGAAATTAAATTGGTGACAATAATTGACAGACAGATCAATTCTACTAAAACGCGCTAAAAGTAACCAAGAAATAATAAAAAAAATATAAATAAGCGATTCAAATATGCACAAACATTATCATCAAAAATCGTGCCATAGGGATACGTTCTTTCTCACATCTGATCGAAAATGTTGTGGTTAAAGTGCAAGCGCATTATTAATTCTTATTTCTGCATACGTAAAAGTTAAAAGTTGGGAACTTTAAAATTACGTGATGTATAATTATTCTGGATAAATCTACTGGAGCTTGAATAAAAATCAATAGGTTCTTGTCGATTTGCAGATTGGAACTGTTCTGTGCTTCAGAGTCCTTCACAATTAATTGAACATTTAATGGGATGGTGTACTTACCACGTACTATTATCATACCAAATCAAACAACAAAAAACCAACTCAAATCACAACAATCTGATGGAACAGGTAAAGAATGGATGGATGCCTTGATCTTCGCTTCTTTTTTGCTGCGATTCTCGATTCTCATGGTAAAAAATTGGAATGCGATTGAGTTTAATAATATTAATAATAATAATATGAAATTGCAATGCCGTCATCAATAGCAACAGCCAAGAAAAGTAGTAGAACTCACGGAGACTACATCGGTGTGTGAGTTCATTATCATCATCATCATCATCATCATCAATAATTAGCGGTAATCCGTGCCTTAGTGTAAGATTGAACCATTATGTCTAACTAAATCCTTCGCGGAAATTAAAAATAAGACTGACTATTGTTATTATTTAATATATTACATAAATGTAGATCTATTTGGTACCTACATATTTCATACATACCTACATATCTTTGAATGTTATACAAAGTATTTAATTTAACTTATCGCGAATTGGCGTGTTGAAAGAAGAAGAGATGATATGTACATATTATGTATGTTAGAGAGAGACGAGAGGAGAGGTTAATTGATTTTTTTTTCTCTAGTTTTGCAATTGAAAATTCGTACCCGTTATTTTATATAATAATCCTGCATAATATGTATGTGTACCACTTTATAGAGTACCATTTAACAAGCACCTGCCTTGTTGCTGCTGTTGCTCATTAAATAATTTAAAATATGTATGTATATACATATTTACAGTTTTGAGCAGTAAATCCAGTCTCATATGGTGTGCGTATGCGACATTTGTCTGTTTCTAAAAAATCCAGGAAGAAATACATTACGTGTTTTTTCATATTTATCTCACCCTTAAAAACGAACATTAATTTTGTGTTTTTTTTTTATGAGGTTCATTTCCCTTAAGGAAGCAATGAGGGGGGGGGGATAAATTGAGAGAAAGAGAGAGTGGAGTGTAATAGGAGCAATGCCAAAAAGATTTTCAAGGTTGGCAATAACGAATTATGCTTGCCGTTACATTATGAATTCCTCATAATGACAATGGAAAATTCAGGAATTTTCAAATGACTGATGATTGATTCGACGATAATTTTGCTCAACCGAATCATCTTTCGAACAATTTTTAGATTTTAACATTGTCTAGTATAAACTGATCAAATTATCTATTTTAGAATGGTTTCTTACTGCTACTCAAACACAGGAATTTTTCTTTGTGTTTGTATAATCTCTAAATATGTATAGACTATATGTTTGTATAAACAATTAGTCTTATCTAATCGGAATACTTATTTCATGTAATGGCAATCCTTAAATATCTGTATAGTTGTTTGGCCTTATCTTTTCAAAAATTCTAACAAGTTCTGAGGAGACATTAAATTAAACAGTTAAACACAAACATGCAAGAAGATGAACAAGACAACGAATACCATCAACATACATACAAATGTTTATCAAACACCTACTTGTGATAATGTTAATGTAAACAGCATAAAATGGTATCTATCTAAAGTATTTAGACGTGTTAAGAAGTCTCCCCCAATAATGCAATTTTAGTAGATGATTAATTTGATTATACTATAAATAACACAATGTCAACACACATCTCCCTTAAATTGAATCATATAAAGAGCTATAAATATGTCAATTCTGATTGTCCGAAATTAACAAAATAATAATGGCAACAACAAATTACAGTTTGCCGTCATGCTCATGTTAATCAAAACTGATGCCAAGGATTTTGGCACAAACTGCTGCAGGAAAGTTGTCGCAAAGATTAAATAAATTGAATTTATTTCTGCAGCAAAAATTTAACAACGGCATGTTGTGTGACACATTATCCATAGTTGACTGCGTTCGTTTCATATAAGTAGTAATATTTCAAATGAAATTAAAACAATAAGTAAAAAAAAAGAGAGAAGTGTCCTGACAAAGGATTATGAAATGATTAAGGTGATACAGGTTCAGGGGAAAATTAAATGGATTATAGAAATAAGTTTATATTGTAAATGAAAAAAGGAAAGCATGCTCAATAATAATAATAATAACCACTGGGTTTAAAACATTCCATAATTTCATAAATATAAATATGCAGGTATTTACTTTCAATTATTTTTATTTTTTAATTTCTAAATCTTACCTAACACCTGATAATTAAAAAAAAGAAGCGCTTCATGAAGCTGAACGTTTTTAATTTTTCTTTTAGGTTCGTCAGTCGTTAAAACAAGTAAGTACTACGCTTTAGACAAACCTGAACAAAAAAGTACCACTGTGAAAAAATTGTTATTATTAACAATGCGTCTACCTTACATAATGATAAAACTACGTTATCTAAACATTTTCGATGCTAATAAATAAATGAATGAAATTTTTAATTAGCAATCAGGAGAGCGTACGTACGCACGCAGGCACCGACAGAGTCGTGTTTTGATGTTATTTAACATCGAAGAGGGAAAAATTTAACACTACCTAAGAATTAACGAGGAGCAAAAATTATTCTCGCATAAAATTGTTGTTGTAATTCTGTTAGCAGTTGCTATATTCATTGAACTGCAAAAAAAAGAAGAGCACAATTTAGCATTAAAAGTGATCCTTCGAGCCGGATACCGCTAGTTTTTGTTTTTGGCACACTTCTCTAAACTAAAAAGCGAGAGAGAGAGAAAGAAAGAAATATTAATGACTTGTTCGAAAACATTTTCTTTATTAATATCTAATAATGACCGGATAGTGTGTCAACTTTTTTATGTTTTGCCGCATTTCTGCTCCAATTATTTGTTGTTAAAGGTAATAATAATACTTATTATTTATGTATAGTATGCTGTTGGTATTTTGTTTTGTTCATGTGAAGATGTTGTAATAGTTATATTCATCGATTTGCTCAATATTTGCTCATTTTAATGCGCCTTTTTTTGTATATTAGTTTTTCTATAATGTGGACTTTTCTGTTGACCAGTTTTCTTGTCGGCAGGTTAATTTTTGGCAAGTTTTGCATTACGCGCGCGCATATTTCACTTGTTATCAAGTTTTCTTGAAACTGTCAAAAATAGGTTTTGCGCTATTTTTCTTACCACTTGTCGGCAAATTTGGTAATACCAACTAAAATTTTAATTCCCAAGAGAACAGCGGATATTTATGTTGATATTTAATAAACTGTTGTAAGCATTAGCTTTGAAAATTTTGTTTGTCTAGTAACGCATATTTTATTTTAACTGCTGTGCTAATTCGCAGTTGCCAGATTGGCCGCTTTAGCGCAAATTGCGTGCATTTTCCCGCATTACTCACATTTTCATGCATTGCATGAAATGTGAGCATACATGCATTGCATGAAAATGTGCTTTCGTATTTTAAGCATTTTCACCACATTACTCCAGCGTTTTACCCCTCGAGATAAGTATTAAAATATGAGATAGATCTATTTTAGATAGATATAATTTTTTTATTTTGGGTTGGCATTTATTAATGTAAACGAAATTGTCGAAAAGAAAATTGGCGACTGTAAAACCAAACGGCGATTTTTTTCTTCAAAAAACTTGTCAAATGTATAGTCCAATTAACGCGCCTTAGCTTAGGCTACTAGATATTTCTGGACTTAGAATGCCAACTACAATTTTATCTGATTATTATTATTAAATAGGGTCAATTATGTAATTATAGCCATAATTCACATCCCATTGCGTGTATTTTTTAGTCCCTCACATGTATTTTGTGTATAATTTCTAAATGTATAGATGAACCTATCATATTTTTTTACCCTATTCTCGTTATACTCTTAATGATACGAGCATAAGACTGGAAAAGGATAGATGGTTCATTAGAAGAAAATTTCATTTAAATTTATGGGGTCATAAATTTATTTATAATTACAATGCAAGAATCAATTTCTCAATTTGGAGATGGAATCTTATAATGCCATGCCACCATCATCATTATGCCCATAATCTACATATGTATATTGTGCTCCTCATATTACATGGAGCCAACTAATAATGATCACAATAATAAATAATGAACCTAATTGAACCTAATTTGGTAAGGCTGAGAAGACTGAGAATTTTGAACTTGGTCGCGCCTCCGCGCGCTCGCTTCAGCGCCCACATAATTGTCATCTTCTTTTTTTCGTTTTTTTTTTTCTACCTATTTTCGGTTTCGTCGTTTTATTATTGGTTAATCATTTGAAATTTTCTCACAGCCGGCAGTTATGGTTTTTCCTTTTTTTTTCAATTTTTAATTTATTTATACTGTTGACAATGCAGGTGGTCTATTTCAATAGATGATCCAATCCATTCAATTGAACTTGAGCATTCAGATTATTTTTAGTTCTAGGTTTTCAAACTCATTCGGAATGCCTCTCCTAAATATGACTCTAGAAACACGACGTATAAAAAAAATTTTTTCAACTGCCATGATTCATTCTTTGTAGATCAAATCTAGGATCTCTTAAATTGTTAATTTTATCAACAAACTGCTTTTCTTCAAAAAGATTTAAATATAATTGAAAAACGACAATTCAAAGACATGTCATCAACGTATCCATCCAGCATAGTTTCCTTCGGCAATTTACTTATTGCCATCAAATGTCATTTAAAGCTGGATCAGGTTCTCGCGCGCCACCAATTCGCATTGCTTTATTGTCTATCTTCTTTGTGTATCCACTAATTTAATTTTATCCTTCCATTATTAATAGTGTTGTGGTTATTCAAAAGCTGTCTCGAGCTTGTAATCTTAGTTGTCATTGTCGAATATTATTAATTCTTTATGCGCAGAGGGAGTAAATAGATGGAAAACTAATTAAACAAATCTAATTATTCAATGATTTAAAATCATCTTTCGAATTTAATAATAAAGAACCGTGACTGGGATTGAGAGTTGGATAGGGAGAAATCGATTATACTCGGAAAAGGGGAAGAACAGAAATTATGGAAAAATTAAAAACCTCCGAAAGGAAAGCGAGAAAGTGAGAGAAGGTTGATACTAAGGCTGAATTATAAATAGAGCTATCACTAATAATGATGCTGATGTTACTGATGATGATGATGGTTATTATTATTAATTAAAAGTACTTTGACCGACTTTTTCTTTTCCTTTTTTTTCTTCTCGACATTAATCCTTTTTTGATAATCAGCAGCAGGCGGCAGATGCTAAATGAGTTAATATTGTAATGAATGGTCAATACATTATTATTATTGTATTGTTTTGATTTTGCAATAACTGATGATGAGCGACTGAGAGATTTTGATTTATAAACAATTCAAATATGCATTAAAACACCTGCAGGGCACTTTGGATTAAATTCAGTTGTTTTCTATTTGGAAAAAAATCTATGCAAAGAGACCAAAAAATACTTATTTAAATATATATCTGCAATCATCCACCGCCAGTATCGATTTAAATCCCTTTGAAAACGACAAGTTATTTATAAAATATTTATTTTTAATTTTTACAAGTACATAAGATATTTATCTAATCAATAATACTTGAGCTATTACTAACAAAAACTTTCCTTCGTTCTATTCTGGATTGATTAATACTTTTCCCTTTTACCCCTATACTGTCGTCATTTCTCCTGTTTTTACCGGTGGTAAAACATTAAATTTCTTTGTTTCGTGCTGAATTTGTTGAACAAGCAGCTGGCTACCGTAATTTTATTTTTATCCAGCACTTGACTGGCAACCTGGATCTGTATAGCGGCGCCATCCAGTTAGTCCGACCAGGTTTCTTATAATAAATTTTATTTTGTACAGTGTAGTTAATTAAGTTAAACCTAATTTTAATTTGGAAAAATATTGGACACAAACCTTTAAATGTTGATGTGATAAATTTTTCCAGCTGACCACTGACATAAATAAAATAAAACAGAAACAAACGCTCAACTACAGATAAACACCGTTCCAGTGGACACTTATCACTACTTTATCATAAATAAAACACCCTTACAATCCTCTCGAGTACTAATGAGAAACCAAAAAAGCTATAACGATGTATTTTCTTGTACTGCTCGCAGCACCACAGTTGTCCGTCAACAAACAAATCGTTCGAAACACTTTCTTCTATGTATCTATCAATTCTATTGTATTCTACTACCCCGCTCGATTTAACTCAACAAATTCTATCTCTCTCAGCCTTATAGCTTCTCATCATTAACCAATCGTTGGGGCTGTCGCAGTTGCACTACACGGCAAGCGAAAACCAACCAATTCGTAGAGATACGAATGAGAAAATACAATATTGCCAAATTATAAAACAGATGTACTTGGTTTGTTCGATAATGAAACTAACCGCGACAAAGTGTCAATAGATGGCAGCACATCACAGTTTATTTGTAAATTGGATATTGCAAGTAGCTGCTGTTGCATCCAGGAAACGGAAATGGGTTTACTTCCGTGTTCCGTAAGGTGATCTGCAGAAGCAGTATGCCGTGCGTGAAATAATTCAAATACTGCCCATTTATATATAAAGAAAATCAGTAAAATGATCTTTTTTTTATAATTTTTATATTTAATTAACAAAAAATTATAGTGATATGTATTTATTTCCGTAATTAATTGTCGTTTGCCAACCAGATATCGGATGTACAATCACCTCCTGGATATCTATAAAGAAAATTGGTAATTTCCTCATGAAAAAAATCCAAAAGATTTACTTACCTCATTTCGTGGGGCAGAAGAGGACCATCCTCTCCTTTACTAAAATCCACTAAGAAATTCTGATCCAATTTAATTCCTCCATTTTTTGTATCAATATCGATTTTTACGATTCTACCACCATTTTCTACCATATCTGCATAGAACTGTTTATCCCATGGGGAGAAAAGACTTGTACTAACATACAATCTAAAAAATACAAGACGTCGCTCAACATGATACGTAGCAAGATTTAACTAGGTTAACGTTTAGACTTTGTTTTGGCGTATTTTCTATCTAGACTGTCTCTATCGAAGCCAGCGTTTATCTTTGCCCCTCAAGTGTACATATAGTGTTTCCGAGCAAAAGTAGACTCCTTGGAGTCAATCATCGAATGCACATATACAGTTATATCATATAAGCAAAGAAAATTGCACACCATATCGATGTCTTATATCAAAACCAATCACCTTTTTCCATCCAGTGACAACTGTAGCATTTGCGGTGCCCCAAAAATTCTTGTGCCTTTAATAAAAACAGGTTTTGGTTGCTCTTTCATTTCGACATCATCAATAACTTTAATCCCACTATCGTTTAGAAGTTTCCCACCCAAGAATATTTGTCCAGTTAGTTTCGGTTTGGCCCTGTCGGTAATGTCATATTGTCGTACGTCGCCTTGAAGCCAATTTGAGAAATATAGAAAGCGATCATCCAGCGAAATAAGAATGTCACTAACTAAACCTTGAACGTATACAAGAAATAATGTTATCGTTTGGAAATTTGGAGTTAAGGCCATATTGGCCTACCTCCCATGTGACTGCCAGCATTCCAGCCAATTACTCGTTTAGCTGGTACATCAATGACTTTATCTGCTGTCCATTTGCCGTCTTCCTTCTTGTAGAATCTATGTTAACGGAGTTGATACTGGACTGATATGGATAATTATACTACAATAGTACCTGAATATACTGGATCCACCAGCAGTGCCAACATATCCTTGGCTCTCCTTCGGATTATGTAAGAAACGAAGTTCTAAAGGAAGTGCACCACCATCTCCTAAATCTATACAAATTCAGAAACGAAACTAAGTTTACACTGGCTGTACTTGGTTGTGCTGTTAGTTTTACCAATTGTTTGAATCAACTCCCGTTTGCTCCAAGAATAGAAATTCAAATTCTTTCCATTGACTGTGTAATCCAGTGGCCCTGGTTGGAATCCTTTTTTCCATACTCTCGGTGCTCCCCATTCACTTGAAACCATTATATCATGATATGGCTGATACCAGAAGTCGTAGTTGAATTTTGCAGCTTTACCCTTTACCCAAGTACCTATAGTATTATACATATATTGTACATATATGTATAATAGTTGCGACAGTACAAGTTAAAATTCATAGGCTAAAACCCTATTCACCTTTAGGTTCAAAAGTCTTTCCATCTAATAGAACAAAATCACTCTTCGCATTACCATCCATGTCTCCCATTGAGGATATCATGATTTCACCACTAGCAAGACAATGGGTGGTATGAAGAGCAGTGCAGTTCAATGCGTTCACCATTGAAGAGTCAATTATCTGCGATTATAAAAATTTGTTTATTCATTTTCGGACTTGTGCCTGAAATAAGTACTTATAGAATACTTTGTGAATAGCTGGTGCTCGTGGATTCTTTCCAGTATCTACAACGAAAATCCTATTCGATAGCAATGCTGGTAGAATTAGTTTATCTCTGCGGCAACAGTGCTTATCATTGTAACAACTGGAACAAATATTCCAGCCACTGTGGTGCAATTCATCACCCGGCTGACCTGTATGAAGTCGATGAACAATCTGGTGAAAAATCAATCAAGAAAATATACGCGATTGTAGATGTAAAAACTGCAGATGAGTAAAATTGAAAATTTACCTGACTATACGTGGATGATTCTGGATCAACATCTACAGTTGCTAAAACATCGCCTTTTGTATTATTTGGATTCGGTTGCACACAACAAACATATAATAGTTTTTCGCGAGGTCCATTTTTGTAAGCGTCTAATGGCGACGCATAACCAGGGCCTACATAGGTATTTTTCAAAATCAAAAAAAAAAAAACTTATCGGCATAAAAATTAAAATAATCACTTTGATCTTACCGTTGCTTTCATTTTTCGCCATCTTATTTCACTCTAAAAGTAATGTACGATGCTATATCGGGGTCAGTAAGTGTTTTATTGACGATGAGAAAGTACCTATGTACTCGTAAGATTCAAGTGAAATTACTGCAAGTAAAGAAATTGTAAATAAAATGATAGGAGATATAAGTACTTCAAAAATAACCGAGAAATGAATTGATTGCTAAAGACTAATATTTATTTATCTATTTAAGTAAATATAAATATACTATCAGCCTAGCTTAGATTTAGATTAAGTAGTCACACACTCAGTATATTTATTTCAATTTTAATTTCAAAGAAAAGGAACTTTTAATTTATTTACATATATGTACATAAATAGATGGCATCAGGCCCGTATCTACGGGCAGGCATTGCCCCACCTGAAAAATTTTTTGTTCCACCTATACAAATCGTCAAATAAAAGTAAACCTAATATCCTATATATATAGGATTATATATATCCTATATAAATCTAATAACTTGTAATATGTTAACTTGTAATAACTTGTATTAACTTATTAATGTAAAGGGAAGCGGGGGGTTTTACTATGTGATTCTCGATTTATTGCCCCATCAGAACTTTCATTTGCATCACCGTAATTGATACTATGGCTACGGGTCTGGAAGGAATAGTGTGACAATAGCTTTATTAAAGTTTATATTATAAATATTATTAACCCATGTCATTGTATGACCTTAGTTGTGATATTAATATAAAGTTCAAATAAGAAATGAGGGGATGGATCAAAAAATTGTTTGTGATCAGTTTATATTGTAATACGCTTTTCATTTATTTGCAAATTAATAAATAATTCAAGACCAGGTATTTTCGGTCTGAAACGCTTTTTCAGTTATTAAAGTTTTAGTTAGTCAAAAAACTAAATATCTCGTGAAGCCTCAAATTTGTATGCTTCATCAGAAGATGAAAATAAAACCATGATAATCAACTAAATGTAAATAAATAATATAATGAAAAGAGCCAGCCAGCCATTATATAATCACACTCAATTGGGTTAAAGTTAGCTAAATTGTAAACAATTTTTTTTGCAGCAAATTTTATTTGTTTCATTTTTTCTGTTTTATACTATTCAATAATATAGCCTGGAAGCATGGGCACTTTTTATTTGTTATTTATTCGTTTCGTTCAGTTTTATGCATAATATATTATCATATATTATTAATATATTAACGTACATTATTGCATATTATTAGACTAAAACAGCATTTATATATAGCACAACAATTGGTATTATACTATTCCCTTCTATTAGTATTTTCAATTTTTAGTACGAAAGTATACTCTAGCTAGACTACTTAATTTTATCCTATATCAATTATTTATAGTAATAAAATAATAATAATAATAATAAATAATAAATATAAATAATATAATATAATAGAATAAATATAATAAATATTTATTTATATTAAATATTTAATAGTTTTAATAATTAAATAGTATTGCTATTAAATTAGTATTAATACTATATTACTATATGTATATAGTCCTTGATTCAATATTCCAAAAATCGGTACTTTTTCTATCGATAGCTAAATACAATACTATTCGAATTATTCGATAGTTGTTAGTAACTTTTCCCCAACTCTAATTTTTTTGATAGGTTATGTAGCAGCTGTGCCGAAAACCGAAAAACTTGTTCATATTTACCTTGCTTTTGTTACTGTATCGTAAACGTAAATTCGTTATAATTCAAAAAAATGGTATGCACTTTAATGTAAAATGAATACCTCAATTCGATTTTGTTCTAATAAATTCATTTTATCTTAATTAACGTTTTCAATTAATACATGGCAGCGTGGCCATGGCTATGCTATTTGATATTCTATTTTAAATGAATTCTATTTTAGGCAGAAGAAATAAATCCAAAGGCGTACCCACTAGCTGATGCACCTTTAACAACCAAGATCCTAAACATAATACAACAAGCGTTAAATTATAAACAATTACGCCGCGGTGCTAATGAAGTAACGAAAACGTTAAATCGTGGAATTGCTGAATTCATTGTTATGGCTGCTGATGCTGAACCAATCGAAATTTTGATGCATTTACCATTACTCTGCGAAGATAAGAATGTGCCATACGTGTTTGTTCGTTCCAAACAAGCATTGGGACGAGCATGTGGTGTATCACGGTCGGTAATTTCCTGTAGTATAACTATTAATGAGGGATCGCAGTTAAAACCACAAATACAGACAATTCAAACGGAAATTGAGAGACTATTGATTTAAGTATTAAAATATTCTCCATATGATATAATTGTAAGGAATTTAATAAATATGATTTTGTAGTTTTTACTATTTTGCTATATATATCCTAACAAATGTTATATATAGCCTTTATTAGTATGTCTTGTTGAAATATTAATGTCGCCATTAAAGGCTTTTTTTTACTTTTTCAGTGGGTTTATGGGAATTATGTATGCAATATTTTTAAATAACAAATTTTCATTTCATTACTAAATGGCAAGTTAAGTTACCTCTTACAGACAAACACTGTATGGTTTTATTTTACATACATTAGTTATTTTTCTAATAATGTATACCTATGTATTTCTTGAACATTTTGCAATAGTTTTAACATTAAATTAAAATATTCTTGACAAATTGACGATTTTTATTTACATTTTAATGTGTACTCGTTAAATAAATGACAGCACATCACAGTTATAAAACCGAGTATCACATTTTGTGATCTTTAATTAAATATTGGGCACTTTTCAGAATTCATCGGTTCAAACCGGTGCATCTGGTTTTCGACTACGGAGGACTGTAAGATTATTATGTAATTTAATTATATTTTATATTATTAATATTATAGATCTCCATATTTTCGACTAAAGCGTTTCAAATTTAACCGGTACTAAGTAACAACACGTTTTAAAATTGATCGGTGAGAATCAGCTGTCTAAACCGGTAGCTCACCAGATTCACCAGGTTTTCAAGTAAAATTTGGTTCGTTGAGAACAATCTAATAAATATAAAATATCTTTTTAAATATAATACAAACATATGTATAAATATACATTACGCATAATTTTTTTATACTGGACAGTTAATATGATAATTTTACTTAGCTTTTTAAATTATATATATAATATTTTTTTATTAGAAAATAGAAAGAAATGTAACAGCATTGGAAATCCAAAAAAAGCTAAGTAAAATTAATAATGAATAAATTAAAATAAAAAACATGGACAAAAAACAAAATTAACATCAGATTCGGGACTATAACCACAATTTCAATTAGTAAAACAAGCAATTTGCAAACGGAGCTCTCCCTGGCGTCACATGCAAATTCACAATGCTGCGCGTTGGCTTATCTTGTTAGTCTTAGTATCATGGATCATGGGTAGTAGTAAAAAATACAAAGATAAGTTTTCATGTAAGGATCTTTATTATTTAGTTTTGTTTTGAATAATAAATAAAATAAAACAATTATCAGATCCGTCTAAAACAATTATAATAATCATATTTAATATGTAAATCTATTCATCCCAGTTGATAAACATTGGATCAGAATAATAATTATTTTTTAATCGAATTTTATTTTTGTCATGTTTTATGATTTATTCACGTGGGTAATGATACATTGTATTTATCATTTTTTAAAATCTATCTATAGTTTGGGATCAAATTATTTAAATATCAACATTTAAAATTCAATGCCAACAGCTAAATACAGTAGCGGCGCGGTTCTGTAGCCAGAACAGAATTACAGAATCTGAATTTGGTTTTATAATCCAGACGTGAGTATTCTGAGTGACGAAAAGAATGTATCCGATTCAACAAGTAGTTTTCTTGTCTAAAATAGATAATTTTATCCAACTAATACTGAAACATTTTTGTGTAATTTTAATGCACTGCAACAATAAAAGAATAGACGTCACATTCACTGCACATCCTACTGCAATTTCAACTGGTTCTTTAGTTTCATTTGTGTGTTTTTTTTTTCAATCATGCCTTTATCTTTAGATTAAATTCTTTTGTTATTTTATGTATCATTTGCCCATTCTTGTCTTGTGTTAAAACAACATGCAATCACGGCTATTTGCCTTATTTAATATTACTACTTGCTATTAAATAATTTAATATTAGCTTCATTTCTTGGATTTCCAGTATTATTTTATTAATAGGTACCTATTTCATTTTGTTGACATCAATTACTCTTTTTCGCAATAACTGATATTATGTGACTGTCTTTAAAGATGTCAGTATTTTTATCGAGTTGGCAACGTCCTTATATATACAAGTTTTATTGTGATTTATGTTTGGTTTAGAAAACTTTTATTGATAAAATCAATAAATTCGATATATTTGTCCACATTCCAAAGTTACCTAAACACCTAAACGCTGGTATGAAGGTAGATAACAACATGCAGTAATAATCAGATAATAAATTCTGAATTTACATGACATTCAGAACTGTCACCTGTATTTCAAATTTATTATAAAATTACAGAATTAAATATTAAGTTTTTTTTTTCGTTCAATAGACAAAAGAATCAAATAAATTCTCAGTATCCGACAAATATCCAACAAAATCACTACTTGAAGAGATAGGCCGCGAAACCGATTGGAAATTTTTAAATTCCAGAGCTTCAAGTAGAATTGGCAGCAATCCACTCATACAAAAAAACATCGCCTTTCTACGAAACTACAGTAATTTGTTTGGTAAACGTTTGCCAAATAATACCAGTGGCGACAGTTTTTTCAGAAAATCTCTAAGGGATTATTCTGGCTCTCTTGATATAATCAAAGAATTACGTTTAAAAGAGACGAAAAAAGTAAGTCCTTCCAATCTAAAGTAAGGATTAAGAGTCATCTTGCCGTTTTAGCCTATTAAACAGAGATTTAGATTCACTGAACATCACCATTGCCAATGGGAAAATAATCAGCAACCAGCTGCTGACTTAGAAACACCAGTAGCAGCAGCGGCGGCAGCATCAGGCGATCCACAAAAGGACAACAAATTCTTAACTGAAATTTTTGTTAAAAAACTTGAATACAATTTCGAAACTGTTACAGAAGACGAAGAAGAATTACTTTCAGCAGAAGTAGTTGAATCCGAAGAAGAAGTAAATGTTCAGGAATTAGTAAAAATGGCTGAAGATTTTGGAGCTGAAAATTTGGCCGAGGAAGTACCACAAGCAACAGATGAGGAGGTACAAGGAATTTAACACATATGCCATTATGTGTTAAATATTGAACGCTTTCACTGAATCTGCAGGGTGAAGATGAATTAAATGAAGTGGAAAAAATGATTCAACAAGCGTCCGATGAATTACGACAAGTTGCCGAAGAGAAAGAACAAATTATGGATTATTTGGCGGTAAAGAATCTCATTTGATATTATAACTTTTGTAACATTTTCGTTTCCTATACAGGAAGATCAAGGCGGTGAACCGGAAGCAGTTGTTGAAGAACCACCAGGAGATGGTTCTGTGTTTAAATTCGACTCAACTATCGATTCGGCTGTACTACGAGAATTAGAAGAAGCCGAAAAGCAAGCGAAAGCCACGGCAACTGTCATTGCAGATTTAAAAATGAGGGTAGCTGAACTACTACAAAAAGAGAAAATGTCAGAAAGCGAAGCAAAGGAACTAGAAGAGAAAAACAAGTCGTTGAAGCAGCAAATGTTACTGTTTGAAGAGAAAACAAAAAGAATTCAATGTTTATTAGGTAGAGTTTAACATTAATATATTAAGATATCTAATGCTTGCTCTTCAGCTCAAACAAATCTCTTTGATAAAATGGTGCCAATCCAACCGCCACTTCAGACCAAACATACTGAAGATGTACTGCCAAAAATGTTAGTTTGTGGCATAGCAGAGGATTTCATGCCTAAAATTGTACTATGTCAGCAACGCAAAGGTGACAACTCGACCTCACGTGATGGAACACGTGAAAGTCGAAAACGACATGAAAATTTTCCACCAAAATGTAAAAGTGTCGTTTTACAAGACAACAGGTAGAAGCTTATTTTGACGTAGTGACAGCAAATATATGATGCCATTGTCAGTTGGGTTCACGAATTATAAATTTGCCGTGATTTCAGATCCAAATTTCAGTCAAATCAGAACGCTGAATGCCTTCAGAACCAATTACTTTGCTTACAAAATGATATGAGAATGATGTATCAAGAAAATATAAAACAAAACGAAAATGTTCAGGTTAAACTCTTAGTTGTTATATCAAAATTAATTCGCGTCCATAAGTTCCTTCCCTTCCTTTTAGAACTGTGCCAATCCATCATGCCCAAAAAATTCCCGTCCCAACTCGCCGGCTAGACGTGGTTCTTGCGGTCCAGGTCATGGTCTGTGTCCTGCTGATGTCGAGAATCGATTAAAAGAGTATTCTGATACAACTGATCAATTAGTGAGAAACTGATTTTACCACTCAATAAGTGGTAAAACTGAAATAAACAAAGGTTATGTTGTCTTAATTGTTTTAGGAAAAACAATTAATAGACGTTGAGACTGAAGTTAAAGATATTCAAAAAGAATTATTAGAAGTTCAAAGGGAACGTGAACATTTAGAACATCATCGGAAAATGTTCGCTATTCAACAATCCTGTTTACCACCTCCCTGTTATCCAACGCCATGTGGCCATTCAACTTGCCCTGTTAAGTTACCACCATGTATTTCAGGTGATTCTGGAAAGACTGTAAGTCAGATTCAATCAGTTAATTCAACTGCTTCAAATTGTGTTCGACGTAATCTTGTTTTTAAGAATGGAGATGATCTCCAATATAAAGAATTAAAGGAAAAATATAGTCGTTTACAAGAAGATTTTAAAGCAAAATTGACTGAAGTAGCAGGTCTTCGAGCAGACAACGAAAAACTGAGAGAACTCGCAGAGAAGGCCGAAGAAAACCGATCAAAATTGGAACTAAAAGTGAAAGAATTGGAGAAAAAGTTGAAAGACTTGAGAGGCGATGCAGGAGATAAGGTTATACCAAGTCAAAGTGACATATGCAGCGAAGCATTTCAATTTTATAGTGCAAATTGCAGGGTGTTGGATCGAAAGAGCAGCTCATTGATATGATGCAACAACTGAAAGTGCATAAGGAATTATATCGACAGGCACAAGATGAATTGGAAGAGTTACGAGCTTTAGTTGAAGATCTTCAAGGTCAACTGAATGATTATAGGAATAAGGTACTTAATAGATTTCCTATAGCTGTAGACTTCTTAAGATCTCTTAATCCTTTAGTATTTGGAAGCTATACAAACTGTAGAGGAACAAAGTCGTCAAATCGATATGATGCGAATGGAGAATAATCGTATTAGTGAACAAGTAAATATGGAAATTTTGCGAGTGAAAAACCAGTTTCAAGAAAAGCTGCAAGAACTGGCACCATTACCAGATATTTTAAAAGCCACCCAAACTAAGGTTATTGTTTGTAACCACAATTCGTCCTATATATTAATATTATAATTAAATTTATATATTAAATATTTTTTTGCATGCGGGTTCTAGTTACAAGAAGCTCAGCAAATGCATCTATTAGCAGAAAGAAATAATGAAGCATTAGCCAGAGAGTTGGAAACCCATAAAACTAAATTAAAAGAACTAACAGATGAATTGGCATTGTTTACTAGTGATAGAACAGCTGGACAAGATGAGCAAAGCACGATTCAGCAAAAACTCAGAAGCATGGAAGAAGAATTGGAACGATACCGAGCAGAAAATGATGATTTGCGTATTGATATTGGTGTATACTGTCAAAATAACCATCCTGGACGTAAGGCTAATCGTGTTTTTTAAATATCCTTGTCAGATCGTATCCGAGAAACATCTGATGAAAATGAACGCATAGCCAACCAAAGACAACATGAAATTGTCCAATTAGAAAGCCAAATGGAGGATGTACGTGAGGATGCTGCTAGACAGGTGTCACGAATTAAGGACCGTTGTGAAATTGTACGTAAATCGATGCAAAATCAAATTGGTGACTTGGAAAGACAACTGGCACAAACTAAAGCAACAGCTAAATCGGCTGAAAAAGATCGTGATGAAATCCGGCAAAAAATGCAAGCGCAAATTCGCAATTTAAATGAGAACTTTGAAGATGCTCAAATGAGAATTAGGAATTTACAGGTTGGACAGAATCTGATTGAATTCTGCAGATAATTGACCCTGCTTATTTCTAGGGGCATGTGAATTTTCTGAAAAATTCATACGTTACACCGAACGAATCCATGCTACATGAAAAAGAGAGAATCAAAGGCGATCCATGTGGTTGTGCAGCAGAATATTGATTGAAAATATACTTTTCCAGATGATGATGTGTTTACAATAATAATAATCGTTAATGTATTATAAAAAAATATATTTAAAAAAATTGACTGTTTTTTTTTACATAAAAATTACGTACATAAAACATATATTCACAAGATTATTTACAAGAAACTCAACTATTTATATGTATGATGGAAATCTCTGTCAGCAGCTCAAAGCGGATCGTAACCAATCTGTTAAATTCAGTTTAATAGTACCATTTTGTAGTGGATCCTTTGCTTCGAATATATCTGGAAAATCAAGATAGGTTTCAAAATATTTGTAAAAAGTCTCGCAAATAAGGAGGCTCGGACTTACTAAATGCCACTGTCAGATGCAATATGGCCGATACAAAATCACCGAAACGTAGTGTTCCATCTTTTCTCATGTACCTAAAAATTATTCTAAAAACACATGCTATTTTTAAAATAGTTTATTCTTACCTTAAAATTAATGTTGTGAGCACATCACTACTTAATTGAAATCCTACTTCCAGCAATGCATCCCGAAATCGTTCAGCTTTCAGTATTCCAGTTTTTTCCTTGGTGTGATTCTTGAATGCCGTTTGCCAGAATTTCAAGCTACACATCAAGTCTTTGAAATCGGAAAACTTCAGTCGACCAGTAGTAGTTGAGCTCTACTCAATTAGAATACATTTTGATCGCTTTTATAGAACGTTACGTGTGCACTTACCTCAAACGTAAAAATAATCTGTCGACACACTTCGATCGATGCACAACTTTTAATATAATCATTCGGTAAACAGGCATCCAGTAATTCTTGCAATTCAAATGCATTTACCGTTCGATGTTCATCAGCTAATTGTAGAAAAACAGCTTCATATTGACTAAAACTTTTACCATCTAGTAGTGGCGGTGCTTTGACAATGGCTGACTTTACTAAAATATTACTCGCTGTAGTAGGAGCAAACATCTACTTGTTATTTTCTTACTTAACAATGGCACCGTATCGACCAGTTTCAATTTCAATGGTTTACAGGAGTAAACTCGTAATGTAAATCCAGATTCTTGTCCTGGTTCAAAAGTTGTAGGTATAATCAGGTAACTGCCCTGTTCTAATTGACATCTAGAGAATTGTTATTGTAATTATACTACCGAGTCTACTATGAATCCTGTTAAATGAAAATGTATCTTACCTATGACTAACCTGTCGACTATTCGTATACTGAGAATTAAATAACGATTTATTCTTCTTAAAGAAAACCTTCCCGATTGTGTCTGAATTGCTTTTGGGCAGTGAGTAGGCTGTGAAACCTAGAAACACACATTTTGTTTGAATAGACGGATATTTGCACATGAATAATTCTAACCAATCACTTTTGGTTCCATTATACTATGCTGATTCAACGAGAAGACCACTTCTTCCATTTCGCTGAGTAACAAATGCAATTGCGGATTGATATGAAATATGTCGGGATTGTTTCGACAACCGCCTGCTGTTACACCTTTTTGCCAGTTGCCTTGATAGAGACGCATTTGCCATGTGATTTTATTGTGAAGGCTAAAAGTTATGAAAAGTTTCCACAATTTCCAATTTGTATTGGAGTATCTAGAGATCAGTAGCTATACCAAAAGATTCTACCTGGGTTCATCACGGCTCGTATCATTATCTAAATGTACCACTTCCAAATGTGTAAACGTTCGCAAAAACTCCGAATACGGCATCCAAAATTCATCATCTATAAATTTCGTTTGTATTCGTTCATATTCATGGGTTGGCAATTCTGACCAATCGGGTGAATTTAATGACATTGGTCCAATGTATTCAGTGGCCATACCCAATGGATTTCGAAGTTTAATTAACTGAATGGTTTCGTTATTATAAGTTTCAGCTCTAGAATGTTTAGATCGCAACTGTTATACTAGGCTATTGAAATGAATTGGCTTTTTATTGCTGCACCAAGCCACTGCACTATGCAATGATTTCATGACGGTAATATCTGTGTTCTGGTATGTAGTGCAGGCAGTATAGCAATAAAAAACACTACTCATGATTTCGTTCAATTCACACAGAGGTAATCTAACCTGTCAACGGCGTATATTCTATAATTAAGTACAGTTTGAATCCCGTTTGCTAATTTTTCAGTTAAGGATCGTACTTGATTCGGTGGTTGGGCTGTACATGTAACTATAGATGTCATATCTAATAACTTATGTAATAATCTGGAAAGTATTTATTGAAATAAGTAGTGAAATTCAACAATAAATTTGAGCATAGGTAGTTCAATCAATTATCACTGCGCAAGCCTACAACGCCTCCTGCCGTATACATGCAATCCAGATTTCGGTTGTTTCAGAAAGTAAAACACACTAACTGCCCAAGAGATTTGCATAGCTATAACCATCTGATTAGATGCATTATGCGTCTATGCAATATTACTAGTGTTGTTTCAGAATGGCCTACCTTGCACATGATGTGGCATCTTGCCTTATGGGAATACTTTCAGTAATTCCACCAGTGAGATCAGCTAATCCATCTAGGAGTGTACCATATTTTAAAGCTTCGTAAGAACCATGTAGCCTTGATGAATATTATATACATTTATACATATAGTTATGAGTAAACTTTTTTTAATAGGTGCTTACTTGGCATACGCCTTTTCCAATAAACCGGGCCAAAAATAATCCGAATTTTGTGATTGAAGAAATGCTAAATGGCCATGTACTGTTGGTAATCGATCATCGACTAGAATTTCAGTCCATTCACCACACCACCATAATCTAAAATAAGAATGAAGTCAATTCTGTAAAATATTCGCTTCACATTCAAGTCATATCCTGTTCTGATATTAGGAGCAACTTCACATAGCTGTGACATTTCACCAAATGTGAATGAAAATGACAAAAAAAAAATTGATCTTTACCTAAATCGAAACAGTCCACAGTATTGATCGCCGCTAAACGATTGATCTGCCGGTACCACTCGATAAAATAATCCTTTATTTAAATACAAAATTCCCAGGCATGACACTAACCATCTGTCACCTAATAGATATAAAACAAACGGTATAATGGTACTATAGAGAGTGTAATATAATACGTAAAATAAATACAATTGTAAATCAATATGTATTTAATTTATCTTCATATACGTATTCTATAGTAAAGCCCTTAGGGCTTAAGGCATCATGAAAGGTCTTTATATAGAGACTTATTAGTGCACTCATCTGGTCAAAGAATAGAAATCCAGAAGGGTCACTAAGCGGCTGTTCATTGATTTTATTTCGCAATATTGCATGTGAATGAGATGTGAAAATTAGGAAATGGGATTGGATTATTTGCATAAGATAACTGTGGCTTGTGACTCCTCCTTATTTCCGGTTGACTCTGCTAATTGCTATTCGCATTATTTCAATGGCTTCGCAAAAAGCGAAGCACTAGAAAAACTAGTGCTATTATAGAATTAGTACAATAGTCTAAATTAATCAATATTTCTCTATCCATTAATGTTTTACAATCGAAAACTCCAATTTTGTAGACAAATGAATTGGAAACGATTACAATTTATAATTTTATACTGATAATAACAAATAAGATAGTACCGGTGTGCTAATTAATTATTCTAAAATTATAGAATGAACATATTTTTTTGATTTTCAAATTTATATAAATATAAGAATAATAATAATAATTGCGGCTGATTTCATTTGAGTAGTATTACTTTCTCTTTACTTGTGTGCTTTTTACATCTCTTTCTTTTTCATCTATCTGTCTCATTTTATATCCTCTGTAGCCTTTGAAAATTTCCCTTTAATATACGTTTCGTTATTATTGAACAATACTGCCTCAGGTTATAGTAGAAATGAAAGAACTTCAATTCAATGAAGCAAATCGGACACTTTTCACATCCCGATTAACACAAAAATTCATCACTTCGACCGTCGTTTCTTGTGGAAAAGATTTGGATACGTCAGAGCGAACATATTAAAAAGCGGTTCAGATCATTCGTGGAGCATATAAAACGAGCAACGCAATACGTGCAGTAGAAATTTGGTAAAGATATGATTCGGATTATTCCAAGTTTCTAGTATAATCATTAATGTCTAATTTTCAATGGTAATCTTTAAGAACCTTCAGTTATTACAGATGCAACAAAGTGCTCTAAATTAGACAAAATTTTATCATTTCAATCAGTGGTAAATATTAACTTTAATTCAACTTGATTTTTAACCAGATTGAAATGCATGTAATATACCATATACATGTACAACGCATGTGCATATAAAATATACTATGGCTAACGTTGATTCATAATTGATGGAAACGAAAGAGAAATTTGTTCTTATTCATCTTCATTTTCTCGTTACACTGTAGTAATAACAATAATCATTGTTATTTCGATTCGATTTTATTTGCTTTTTATTTCCATTATACTACTATATGAGTTATATGCGGTGATTACGTTCTAAATAAATTGAAATTGTGTTTATTATTATTAGTATATTTATTCATTATTATTATTAGTAGTTGTAGTAGAAGTGAAATGAACAATCCACCATATCGACACGCTCATAGCACACGTGATTTATTCAATTATTAAACATTGAATTTTTTTTTTTCATTCTTGAAAAAATTTCTAATTCTTTCATTTGAGATCACGAAATCAACTTTCAGTTTCTACCATCATGGAAGGCGAAATATACTAATAATTAATAAATTTTATTTATCATCATTATTGATTAGCTGTTGAAACAAATTGATGATGACTAATGTGGGTAGCTATAGCTATGAATATGTATTTAAAGTTGCAGAGGAATATATATAGCACATGTAATTTAGAATTCTTTTCACATCATTACATTGTTCAATGCGATTGCACACATTACATACATATCTATATAATGCATAGTTAAATAGTAGTGTGCCTACTTAGTGTGGTATTGTACTATGCATAACATTTCCTGTATTATGTTGTAGTAGTTAGGAAGATCCTCAAATAATATTACCGTAGGAAATGGTTGTTTATACGAATTGATTTTATTAGGCAATATATGATTTCTATAGTTAGGCATGAGAACCTGCAACTATACAGATAGTAATAGAATATGTATTTCGACATCTCATATATTTTCAACCATTTTCTTACCCATTTTTCCAGGACTGATATCGAATTCGGTAGGCCCATCTTGTATGAATCCAGGTCGATTGCATAATTCCTAAAAACAAATAAATCGTGATAAGCATACATTCAAAAAAAAAAACGATAGTTTGGTAAGGCTGTTGAAAAAAATCAATTTTTACTGATCTATTCACATTCGAGGAATAATCTTAAATTCTATCGAAAGATTCTTGGAATTCTTAGATGAGTAGAATCGCTTTATTCCACCCACAAAACACAATATCACATAAACAAACTTCAAACGAAGTCTCCATTTTTGTTATTCAATGCCATCATTGATTTTTTAGATTAGATTGATTGTTGATAAACTTCAGACTATTACTTGATTTTAAATTTGGTTAATCGTAAAATAGAAATAGTTCAAATTAAACCTTTAGTAACACAGTGCAAACAGTAACATAAAATACGTATTCGCCTTTAGTAATGTTTATGGAAAAAACATGGAGATTATTCGTGACTGTAATTATATAATGTCCTTGAATGGTTTTTTTTCGCCTAATTAAGATTCGAGGGCAATGTATTTCGTTATACAATAATTTACATACAGTCAGACCTAGAATAGGTGGGACGAAATTATGCTTTGTTTTTTTTGTTATCTTCTTTCACCGTTGGCAGAAGTGGCACGTTGGTAAGAATGAAACGAACAAAAAATCAAGTAGGTGGCTAAGAAAAAATAGAGAAATAAGTGGATGTTAATACTTTTGTTTCCTTACGAAAATGATACTGTTTCTGATGAAATGACATGAATCATTATTATTGATAGTGAGTAATATAATTTGAAGGTGATCTTGCAATATAATGCGAAAATACTATCGGGTTATTCATGTTCTATAACACATAAGTATCAGAATTTTCCTTGTTATTTGTTATTAAGTAAACCAGTAACCAGTTATACCTACATTCTTCTAGGTACATAGTTTCCAAACCAGCTTGTCAACATTCAATATATCAATACTAAAATATGAATGTATTTCATTTTCAGAAAATACAATAAGCAAGAAAAGCGACTGGACTGAGATACAACATCTATTTCACCTTTGAAATATTACGAATTTTACGATATTCATCAGGGCCATTTCAATCAGTTTCATATGTGTTAAAGTGAAATGCTTAAAAGATCTTGTGATCAGCTTAGTAAAAGAAAATCAAGTATAGCCACGCGCAGCGCATGCCTTGTAAAAATACCGCGATGACGTCAGCATAGGCGCGACTTTCAAACTTAATATTTATTTTATGCAGATAATATATTATCTGTTGATAGAAATAATAAGCTACCTATTAGACAGTAAAAACAAACTTAAAAATCAAAACGCAAAGTAAAAAAACAACAAAATTAACATTCAAAAATTCACAGTCACAATATGAGTAACAAAAAAATAGGTTAAGAACAAAATCTTTTTATATTACATTTAACGTTGTTTCAACATGTTGTTAAGTTAGGCCCAACAAAAGAGTCTGATGTCTTCGAGGTTGCGCACATTTTTTTCATCTTCGCAAGCGAAGTGTTTATACTTGCTTTTTTTACTGAGATTGGAACCAGAGATTTAATACTTAACTTGGAAACTAGCTTTAAAATTGCTAACTAGTTGAAATAAATCCATTGATATTAAATAAAATTATCGATCCGAATTCTTCATTTGGGATTTTCATTTTCAAAGCCTATCATTACTACAACTAATAGAAATACAGCTAGAATACAACATGCGGTTGTATAGTTTCACTTCAATGATTGTTCCATGTTGAACTGAATAAACAAATAATAAAGAAACAACAAACTATTGCACATACACATATTTTGTTTTATTGTTTCACTATGTATGTTATTTTAAAATTGAATTCCTTTTTAATTTTTCTTTATTTATTTACCTTTGGTCGTTTCCAGACAAATTGAAATGGTGGCATTTGATGATAGAAAACCGATGCCTGTGTAGCTGGAAAATCTGGATCTTCCCATAATTCACCACCACGTTTTAAACAGGCTCGTTTGATCCGTTCGTATTCGCTCATACCCTAGAATTTAAAAGAAGGGAAAAATAATAAAATAGATGAAAAAGAAGCATTTACTGGTAGCAGACATTTTAAAATTTTTTTTGTTTATTCATACCTAAAGAGTTAAATATTAAATTTAATTTCTCTTTAATCACGCAAAAACGGATTACAAAAACTATAGAAATTACTGATCTGGAACAATAATACGTTTGCCATTTAAATGCATATACAGTTTATTTAGTTTTAAACGAATACACCCGAAGATCGCGATGTCGTTTTGTTAATTCAAATAGTATTTATCAGTTAATCTTTTGAATTGAAAAGAATAATTTTAACGGCTTAAAATAACTTTTGTTTTCATTTTAAACTAGATCATTAATGATACAATTAAATGAAGTTAACACCAATTTCTTTTTAATTTTTAATATAAATAAAATCGTTTATAAGCCTATTACAACACTTTTAAGGGCCTTTTTCAAATTAACCCCAGAATCTGTTTACATTGTATAAACTGTATACCAAGTAGTCAGTCAGACATTTGATTCCATTACAATACAGAGTATTTAATCATGCAGATATACATACACACATGTATGTATATGTATATACGAAGTTAATTTAATAATATACCGCAACTTAAACAATAAACAACACAAAACGGTATCTAGTCAGTTCAGTATGCCAAAAATGAATAACCAAACAAATCAGGTACGTACGCAGGAAATTAAAATCCAGAACAGATATCCAAATGTTTATTTGGATTTTTTTCAATTTGCCCTCGATTCAAATATGATGTTCGACCTCCATACGGTCGAGGTGCGTTTTGCGTTTTTTTTTTTTTTTTTTAGTTCAGTTATTTTATTGTATTGTTAATCATCATCCGTCCGACTTTATTCATCGTCATCGTCGTTCGTTCGTTTGTTGGTGTTGTTCATTCGTCCGTCGACCTGCCCTAAAGAAATGCGATTTCATTGAACTCGACATTAAAATAATTGTTGCTATTTTGCTGCTGCTTCTGCTGCTGATATTGTTGCTTTAATCTCTATAAAATCGTTGCTTCAATCGATGTATGCCTATAGGAAAAGCAGCAATACTTCCGGGTGATATGTATTTAAAAGCAACCACACAATCGATTTTTATTTTTCATTAAAATTGTTATTCAATTTCCTTCCTTCAGCAAACTTTCAATTTACTATGAAATAATCGAGTTTCAAGTAAATATGTGCTAATTAAATTTAATTAGTGTATTGTAAGAATGCAGATACTAGTTCTGTGTATGGCTTGGATTATTTAAAAGTAGTCGTACTAGTAGTAGTAGTAAACCGCAGCTATTGTTATTCTTCATAAATATTCAGCAGTGAACCTAGCTTGAGGAATGTTAAATACCTTCATATGAATTAATATCATAATAATTGTTCCACATTTACTAATTTAAACATAACCATGTAGATACTAAATATTTAGGTTTATGACTAAAACTAAAGTAGTTCCTGTTTAACAGCCAGATCACAATCGCTGTTATTCGGCTTTGAACTACATAACCATATTTATTTGACTGAATTATCACTATCGATTTTTTAGAACTTGTTAAATGAAATATTCTCACTAAACCATATTTCCCGATTATTACGATTAATTCTAACAATTAACTATACTTAAAATCCATATATTCATAACTGAAAGTTAAATTTAAATGCCAAACCAAACCATTTGACTGTACATTGGCATTTTTCGAAATGGCTGTGTGCTGGTCATCAAATTATTCTGTGCAATAAAACTGCCACCCACACACCAAAATTTTCTAATTTGCATAAAAAACCGGATCGAAATATTAACTTGTATCATCATATACAAACGCATATTATTATCTTATTCGGCTTCAAAAATATTTCCATTATTCATAATTTTAAGATTCGAGTTCATTATATCTATTAACGATATTGGCCACTGTAGAATTTCAAATATTTTTCTGTAATAAATATTATGCGGTTGTGGTTTCGCTATATCGAACACAAATTGAAACAAGCTACCGCGCTTTTATTTATGTCGTTTTTCTTTTGAAATTTGGTTTATATTGCATCGGTCAGGACATGCAAGGGTTTCCAAAACCCGTTCACCAGTGGTTCTATATTTATAGAATTTTAGGGCCAATTCAATATAAACGTTGTTAAAAAATAAGAATTTCGATAGAAAATAAGGACTTGAGGTGAAACTTCAAAACTTCCAGTTCTAAATTTTGGAAAACAAATCAATAATTGAATTATTGATTTTAGGTGTGGAAGTTTTATGAAATCAACTCGTAGGAAGAAACCCATCCATTCATTAAAAAGAACATTGCGAAAACTCCCAGATAGAAAACTGTAAACTAACAATCTCTTTAAAATAAAAACTAGCCATTGCCAAGCTGTAGAAAATGAAATAAAAATGATCTCAGTCGGATTCATGGTCCGGATCGATTAGTGGTGACACCAGTAAATGGTCACACTGTATAATTCATGGCAATACATATTAAAGAAATTAAAATGATAGAATAATTGGTTGGTCCTCTAAGAATTATATTGACGAGCATCTTAGACTAGAATTGAACTTTAGCATCTTGACTAGAATCTAACTTTGCTGGAATGTCGAGAATTAGCTAATTATCTTCATCATAGATAATGAAAATAGCAAATCCCGCTGGTGGTTCAATTAGACGAAGAATGGAATAGATAGAGAACTGGTTTTTAAAAACACATCTGAAAGTCTTGGACAATAAGGAGGTGGCACTCGCTTTAAGTGACCGGTTCTAAATAAAATTAATAAAGGGAAGATTAAAAATATGCGCATTTTCAAGTATTTATTAATTAAACGTTCTTGTCTGTGTAGCATATTGCCTCTAATCAACATTGTTATCAAAATATATACACATGTATGTATCTATTTCCGACCTGACATTTAAGCAATAAAAATTTCAAAATCATTTTACCACAAATTCTTGTTCGACCACATGCAGTGAACGTACACATAAACAATTTCGAATTTTTATTTAATTTCCATTGAAATTTCTTATTTTTCTTCTCACCTCACCAGCAAGATCACCGCAACGCACCCACACACACGCGCACACGTTTTCAGTAACTCAAATCTCAAATCTAACAGTAATCAATCGTTAACAGCGATACCATCGAATCATGCTGTTGATACAACAAACAGCGAACCACTTAAACGAGAATAACCCATTCTGAAATTAAACTGAAATGAAAAAATGTAGTAGAAGTTGGTGAGCCATAGATAGTTGGTAGATAGATATGTTGAAAAGTGGAGGTGATGATGGTAGTGGTAGTGTGGCAGTGGTGGTCTTGGCTGCAGATAGAATACATCTAGAAGATCCCACTGTTTGAAATAGCACATATGAAGAGATCTTTCTAGGTTGTTGAATCGCAAGCATATTGCATATATGTAGTAGAACTGTTTTAAGTTTTAACTGTGTATATGCATAGATTCTGTAGTTTTAGGTTAGCTGATTTCATTGCACAAGCGTCTAAATAAAATTGTTGTAATTAACACAAAAGTTGAATGGTGGTTTCCAGCCTTAAACAGATTTCTCAAGTGATTAAAAAGCCAATTGTTTTTATAGTTTGATTGTGGTAAACTATGATGATACTAGAGATATATCTACACATATTGTAATTCTAATTCTTTAGAATAAAGTCACTAGTATAGTTTAGCGAAGTTGACAAGATAACAATAGCGGTAAAACTCTATTTAATCCGTATCATTCAAATAATTTATATTTTATTCAATTTCAGAAATGGTGGGAACATAAGCTAATAAAACCATTTCAACAGCTAGAAATATTATCAATAATTTTGTCCTTATTAACTGACAAATTTTATACCACGAAAAAAGAGGTTATGGTAGTACTCCGTATACGGGATGATAATATGTAGAATTATCTTTTATGTGGTCTTTAATGTAGTTCCATGCGCAGTATTAAAATTAAACTTGCAAATGCGCAGTATCACGATAACAATAATGAACTCGACATATTTGGTTGCTTAAAGTCTCCTTGTCCCAGCAGAGCAGAGTAACATTTTAGTTCCAGAACTGAGCATAGATTATTAAAAAATGTATAAATTTTTCGTTATGCGCATGCTCAGCTATAGTTGTTGAATTGAGCTAGTATAGTATATGCTAGAAACCAGTATTATCAAATCATAGTTTCTCATTTTAATTAATTACAATTTGTTCTTTCCTTTAAAACTAAATCAAATATACGGACTTATTGTAACAAAAACGAAGAAAACTTTGTACACTGACGAATCCTATAAGATTGAATTCCTTATCATAAAAATCACTCTGATCTATGATTTAAATCAAGTTGTTGTGTCCAGTAGATGTTTCTGATTTGATACCAACTGTTATAGCTTTGTTTGTTGAGTTTGTTGTTGTTGTCCACTTGATTGATTGTAGGCTAAGTCAAAAAGAATCTGTTACACTTTCATACGACATACCAGTTTATTCCTTGGAGGTAACGTTCTGACATGTGGAAGAATAGAATTGAAAAACGCCACATCTTCATCGCTTGGATTTGGTGATGTAAAAGTAGTGGTCTTAGCGTCATCGGCTGGATTACTCAATCATCTTCGATTGCGTATCGTTAGCGATCCTATGATTGCTCCGACTTTGCCTGCAAATTACTTGATTTTTTCAGAAAATTGCGATTTCAGAATTTAAAGATTTTGAGCTTTCGAAGTGTCGGTAATTTTAGGTAATTTGACAGGTTGTTTACTCTGGTATTCTAAATTATATGTAAAATATGCATCAAATTTTAGTAAAAAATATTATGAAGTTAAAGTGAAAAAACAAAGTGAATGTATATGTAAAGACCTTTTTTTATTTACCAATAATAACACAAAGATATAATATCTTTAATACATAATTTCTTAAATTAATAAAATCTGAAATAATTCACATTTAGCGTTTACACATATAGAATATTAATTCTTGAATATTTTAATGCTGTTAGAACTTTCAATTTTTGTTTGTAGACGGATAGATATTCCCATCTTTATGGAATACCTGCATGTAGCAAGAGACCACATATATTTATTAAACCCATTCAGAAAATTTTCTAGCAAATAATATGAAAGAATTAAGTATATCTAATCCACAAAAAAATTGTATGTATTAACATTGAGTTGATACAGCATTAAATGAAATAAACACATTTTAAAAATATTGAACTTACTTCTCGATACATATTGTGAGAAGCAATGTATTGTTACTGCGTCAGCTAACGATGAAGAGCATCCAATAATAATGCACTTGCGTACCATTACAATAAAATAAAAATGTCAATTATAAAACCCAAAACAAAATGTACACTAGGAATTAAATATGAAATTATAACGTAAATAAGATTAAATGGAATTAACGGGAAATAAGTAAATCATTATGTCTGACTGACGTTTGTATCAATGCAACAATTGAAAAAAGAGCTAAATAAGTCCTTATTTATATAGTGGCGCAAAGGGGTTATAAAACCACCATTCTTGTGCACAAGTCATTTGCAGTTGCAAGTGTTGGAACTGTCAGTCGCCATATTATTTGTGCACCTCCTTATCTCACCTTACCTTTAAGAAAAAAAAACGGACTGGTACTAGGTGGCGATGCGATCAACTAAGACTAAGTTTTTCACATTGCTCTTACAAAAAAATAAAATTTTCTTATTTTTAAGGAATATCATAGATTTTATGTTATTTTTTTTTTTTTAAGTTTCAGATTTCAAGCAAGGAAAAAAATAGATTTTGTTAAGTTTGCTGTTTTATCAGAATGCTGCTACAGGTTTCATATTCGAAGCGTTTTTTTCTGGATTAGATATACTTAATTCTTTCATATTATTTGCTAGAACATTTTCTGAATGGGTTTAATAAATATAGGTGGTCTCTTGCTACATGCAGATATTCCATAAAGATGGGAGTATCTATCCATCTACAAACAAAAAATGAAAGTTCAAACAGCATTAAAATATTCAAGAATTAATATGCTATATGTGTAAACGCTAAATGTAAATTATTTCAGATTTTATTAATTTAAGAAATTATGTATTAAGGGTATTATATCTTTGTGTTATTATTGGTAAATAAAAGAAGATCTTTACATTTACATTCACCTTGTTTTTTCACTTTAACTTCATATATTATTTTTACTAAAATTTGATGCATATTTTACATATAATTTAGAATATCAGAGTAACGAACCTGTGAAATTACCTGAAATTACCGACACTACCAAAGCCCAAAATCTTTAAATTCTGAAATAGCAATTTTCTCGTCTAAAATTAATAATTTGCGTGTACCCACCACACTATCCCAAAGTTTTAGTTCAGATTTTCCGACCGCGACGCCTCCTACGTTTTTTTTATGAAACTCACAGATTTCTATCTGTATTATCTCTCTAATCTGTGACCTAAAAAATTAATTATTCCTAATTGGTATAAATTAAAACTATGGAAAACTATAAGAAGGAGTGAGCATAAGAAAAGAACAACGGACTGCCACTAGCCGGCGCTGCCATCAATTGAGACTAAGTTTTTATTGTTTTTAACATTGCTCTTATGAGAAAATCAAATTTTCTTATTTTTAAGGAAAATCAGATATTATGGCAGCAGATTAAAACTATGATTGTAATAAAGAATATTTAATATAATACAACAATCGTTATTTAAAAAATTGCCATAATTTTGTTTTTTTTCCATTTTATTAATTTTATGATCAGTGACGTGCTATAAGATTGAGTAAAAATATATTACAAAAATAATTGTTAAATCATTATGTAAAATTCATTTTGAAATTCTTATTAACAATTATTTAATAGTTATATGGTTTCTTTCGAACATTATAGATTATTTTAAAAATCAAAATTTATGTAAAATTTGAAAATAATTTGAAATCGAAGCAATACGCAAAACAAAACACGTCACTGATCTGACAATACACGAATCCCTCTGGCGGACAAAACATTTTCTGACTCGTAAATATTTTGACTTTTCTTAGGTTTATTCTACTCTTTATTATAGATCTCCATAGTTAGAACAATAATTATATATTACTAGAATTAGAGGTGTGGGCCGTGCCGTGTTTTGACAGTGCCACGACGTGTTGTGTTATACATTTGTATTTTCAAGTTTCAACATGCTCGTTTCGTGTTCGTGTTAGTTCGAAAATAAATACGGAAGTCTCCTGCGTGCGTGTCTCTGTAGTGTTTTGTGTCACGCCGTGTCACGAATGTAATCTTTATTTATAATGTGGATAAAGGACATTATAAATTTATTAAATGTGATCTCTAAATTATTATTTATCATTTTTAATTATAGCTATTGCAGATTCAACATTATTAAAGATTTAGTTAAGTACATAACAATCGTGTCACAGCTGCAAGAAAAATTGTGTTCGTGACACGACTACATTTTTTACGTGCGTGTCGTTTCGTGTCCTGATAAAAATACAATACCGTCGTGCGTGTTATCCAAATTAATATCGTGCTTGTGCGTGTCAGGAAACTGGACAGGAACCAAATCTCTAACCAGAATACACACAGTTCCACTGTGACACACAAATATATTTTACTTTTTATTGTAGCACTTATACAACCCGTAACATTGACCAAAACGAGTCGAAGAACATTGCGATTATCTTTGGTGCATGCTTAAAATGGACCAGATAGTATAGCCAATCATACTTCTGCAAATGACATTCATGTGGAAGTATCTGAACATAAAAATATCTGGCAACAAGATCAATGCTAGATGACCTGCGAAATGGTTCGATATGGAATGGAATTGCGGGTAGATTAACGTATTCATATAGCCTATAGACAATTATGTGTGATAGAATCGTATGCAATGCATCCATGCAAAGCCAGTTACGAATTGTTACATTTTACGCTTAATAATTTGGCGCCCATCTGAAACAGTAGGTACTGATATAACAGAAGTTCGTAAAGAATGTACAGTGTATAAGTATACATATAATGGTGTCAGATGGAGAAGTAAAATCTTTATATTCTTGTTATCTGCTTAGAAAATTTCTGTTCTGATAAAAATTACGAAAATTACGTTTATTTTATTTGAAATTTCATCTAGATAGACCGTCAGTCACCTTTTCAGTGCTTCTTACCGACCTTAACTGATTAGATCAGACAAAAACATTTTTTCTCATTGATGGCGGCATTAGTAGAAAATACGTTTTTGTTCCATTAATGACGATATTAGATTAGAGCCATTAGTAGATATTAAACAGTTTTTAATCAGGAGCATTAAAAACCTGCGCAACCATTTACTAATTGCCAAACATTTTTTTTTACTGGTTGCGCCATCTAAAGATGCTTACAAGAAACAATCGTATTTGTAATACCGATTTAGCGATATCAATACACATCGACATCAGCAGGCAGCAATTTAAAAAGATCAGCGAGGTTAGATTGAAGCTTGACGAGTGTAAAAAAGTTAAAAACACATATTTCATTGTGTTTCAGTTAAGATTAATATAACTTTTATACGGGATTTTGTTTAGTTTTTCATTCTTCTTAAAACTAAAAACGAAACAAGCAGTTATTTAACTATAATATTTTATTTATAGTTTCTTTTCTTTATATAAGTTATCATCAGCATGTATGTATTTATTCACTTTTTTGCTAGCAGTCTAATAAATTTAAAATAGATAATGATAAAATCAAGAAAATGATTAAGTAACCAATTAATTAGTTAATTAATTATTATTGATACAAAAAAATTTATATTCATACAGTGTGGACAAATGTTTAATTTAAACAACCATTTACTTGACTATCTAAATGCTGTACGCAATAAGTACATTTCATACGTAGTGTGCTCGATACAATCGATTACAATACAATTCATTGTTTGAGTCACACCGCTAATAATTATGATCAAAATATAAATCAATTTGATTCTGGCTCTATGAGCACATCGTCATTCAGCTTACGTGCCACACGTTTTAATCATGTACTTAATACTAAAAATATGTCAATTTAAATAGTCAAATAAACAATTTTATAGGCCAGCGTTTAAAATACTATAAAGGTATTAACAGTATAAACTCATTTATCATCCACTGTTACATAAAAAACAATTGACTATATATATACATAATGTTTAAAATTTCTAATAAAATCATTATCACGCGATACCAAAAATAGATACATACATATATTTTTTATTTTGATTTAATTATTCATCGATCTGCTTAATCGATTTGCTTAATTAATTGTAATAATCAACAAGTTACTTAATCGTTCATGGACACTAATGAACAGAACTATTACAGTTTTAATATTTTTTATACTTTGTATGATTTAAATTTTATATGTATTTATGTATGACTGCCCCAAAGACAATGGCAGATTTACATATGTCCCTTTTGAATGATAATAATTGTTAAAATGTCATCCCCTTTAAATAAAAAATGAAATATATGTATGTGTTTTAAAGCTGATTTAAAAGGGATGCTTTTTCTCATGAGAAAAAAAATGAAATCTAAAAAAACTATACAGATGATCACATTGAATATTAATTATTGTAATAATTATTATTATAATAATATTTATATAAATATCACAAAATAAAAGGGCAATTTTTATATCTAGTAGTGCCCTTTTCAACAATAAAATTTGTTTTGTTTGTCGTTTTTTTTTTTGTTTTCACTTTACAAATACACATTATTATTAAATTTTCAATCTATCAGTCAATCAATTGATTAACATAATTTAAAGATTCAATTAAAAATTATAATTGATGATTTTATCAATTATTTCTTTGAATTTCTATTTAACAACACAATCACATAAATTCCCAGACAATTTTCTTTACATACAAATTTAAAATTAATTAAAATAGATTGACAGAAATGAAGTATTTTTCAAGTTGTTGAAAAAAACAAAACAAAGAGATAAGGTACATATACAATGAAATCAACACAATCAGTTTATATTTTCTCAGTCAGGTAAATTAATCAATATGGTCACACAAATTTCCATATAAAATGGTCTCCATTATGGTAGTAATAAGAATAATTAGTCATTATAATATTTAGTAATAAGGAAATATGCACAGCCATCCTTTATCCTTAATTGGTTGAATTTCAGTGGAGACTCCATTTCAATCAATCAATCAATCATGATACAACAGCATCTATCCTCAATTCTATCGTAATAATAATAATAGTCGATATTAAGGTACACAATAAAATGGATGTAAATTGCAACAACAATAATAAAAATAATAATAATAGTAATAGTATTAAAACAAAGTCATATGTTCTTAACTAAATAGATAAAAAATACAAAAACTCCTGATGTGTTTTTGCCGTAAAAAGGAGACTCTCTCAACTATTTAAAGTTGCGCCGCGTTAAAAAGTTGATTTATTTTCCAAATCATAATTAAAAAAGAAACTAAGTTATTATAAAAATAAATCTAAAATTGCATAAAAATTAGTTTTTTTTATCGTTTTTGTACTTTTTCTGTTCTCATCAACATCATTAAAAAACAAACAAAAAAAAAAGAAACCGAAAAATAAGATATCGATCAATACACGCTTTATGCATTTATTTTCGATCTTTGCATCAATTGTCGTTGGTGTTTTTCATTTGTTTTTTTTTTTATTCTAAAACTACTCACACAAAATCTGACTCGATTAATTATTGAAGTTTCATTTGATCACATCAGCTCAGGATGAACAAATCCAATTTATTTCTTGCAAAGCACAAAGAATTGAGTCAGATTTCGATTTTTCTTCAGCTAAACATTAAAATGAAAATATTATTATGTATTTTGATAGGCAAAATGGTGTGGATTATCTTATTGTTTTCATATAAAAAAAGAAAAATTGTATTATTATCCCAATCACCACAACATTCTTGACAAAATATTTACATTAAGCAACAATAATTAATACAAATTTTACAATTCTTTTTTTTTATCTATTGCAAAATAGTCTACACAATTATTTCTTTCTCTTGTTTGTTAAAATATAAACTATAGTTTTATAAATATATACAGTGTGGTCATAAATCTAATATGTTTCAGTTTCATATTTTTTTTCTATTTTTTAATGAAATCTATTTATATGTATATTTATTTATAACAATTAGATGGTAAAAAGAAGTTCTACATAGTTTATACCTATAAACTTAAGTTTTTAAAACTATGAGAGGGAACAGGTTAGCATAGTGTTCAATTAACTAAATATTATTTATTGTTTGTTTCATTAACTAATATTTTCGTGGTCAAAATTTAGAAGCAAAAAATATAATCGCGATGACCATGAATATGACGACCTAGAATATGAATTAATTCTGAATTTGGACCATAGAATATAGAGATATTTCAATACGAACTACAAAATTAAAAGACTCAGCCTATTTTTGGCCTTTTTAAAGCACACTCATGTACAAAAATTACAAATGAAAATAGTCGAACCAAACAATAATACACCCTAAATATAAATTAAAAGTAGAAATATAATAAACACTGCTTGTGGGAGTGAAATAAAAGAATAAAATAAAATATAAAACCAACATTTCTTTATAAACAGCAATTTAATAATTTGTCATATAACTATTCACAGTACGAAGGGCGTAAAGTAATTCCGCTTGCATTCTCGATTCTAAAACCATTAGATTTACATGGACCTGAAAATAGATAAAATAAACAATTCTTCAATTTAAATAGCGATGCTTCAGCCAATTCAAATTAGAAAATATTAAAATACTACAATTCTGTAATTAATATCAATTAAGGTCAATAATTATGTGAGTATAAATTATATTAATTTATACAGGATAATTCAAAAGTATTCAGCCTATAAAGTGAATGAAACATATTTTACGAGTGAGTTACTTCGTTAAGCTAAATATATAAAAATTAATTAATTACTTTTTCGCTATGCTTAAATTCCCGCATAACACGATCGTATTCCTTTTTAGTAACTCGCTCTGGAAAACAGCAAGCACTCTTAATAAATGTTTTTAAAGATTTCTCAACCAATGCGTTTATCTCTCCATAATCATAATCATCATGACGTATACCCAATAAAGCCTAAAATTAGAAGAAAGAACAAAAAATCAATACACTGATGTTTTCCACCTACGCACCCACTTATCCCAGGTGGGGTTATTTCATATTTTACCTGAATATAATACCAAATAGCTCGACGAAATCGTGAAGTATCAACATGAGTTTCGCCACCCATTGTGTAATATGTTAAATTGTAGGCCGTTCGAAATTTCTTATCTAACAGTGTACCAACATCGTTATATAAACTGTGGTAAAAAGTAAGTAAAAATAGAAAATTAGACTATACTGTAGGTGCACATATGCTCAATTCTTTTATGTAGGTATATGTATAAAACAATAAGTCTGATTATAGAGCTTAGACATATCCTGGCATAATAGGATAAATTTACATCGTTGCGTCTATATATTTATCTAATGGAATTTTTTTTTAAGATACATCCGGAATTGTCTTTATGAAATAATCTAATAATTACCGATTAACAGTAGAATATCCATGATCATTCCAAGAATAGTCTTGTACACGAAATGTATGAATATCTTTTTCTAAACGTTTCGCAAAATCTCGATATTGAAATGATGCATCATCGATGAAATAACTAATATCAGCTGGTGTTTCCATTGGTCCCGGACCAACTGCCCCCAGTTCAGCTGACTGAACCTGAAAATAATTTGCATAGATTTAAAATACGACCATCGGCGAACTGTCGAATTAATATCACTAAATACACCTCCAATTGAACAAAACTCTAATTGTTCTCTTCGACATAAATTATGCAATTTATTTAATTCTCTCATATTGTAAATCTTTTACCTCAATATTTTCAAATCTTTTCGCCAATTCAACTGGAGTGCATTCTTGTGTTTGTTCCGACAATGTTTTCATTCGTTGCATGAGTGTTGTAATGGCCACTTCCGGTTCAGTGGGTGAGGGTGGACAAATTATTGAATTATCTCTCCAATCATCTGGAAAAATACAATAATTTTCCCATTCAAAGTTCATCTCCCTTTCGACAAACTTGAAATTAACTTACCATCATCATTTCCAACAGGTGACAGGTCCCTGCTAACACGTCCACCACCCGCTCTTACATCTCCTCCAGCGCCAGGATTTCCACCGCCTTTTTGGATTGTTGCCGCTGCTGCAGTTGCAGCTGATGGCGGTGGCGGTGTTGCTGCAACAGCTATTTTCGTATCGACTACAACATCATTGGATGGAATTATTGTTGTTATGATTGCATCTTGATTATTGCATGGATATTCATAGCCTCCTGCCTGATCCAATTCCTGATTTACACCACAAGAGAAAACGAATGAACATAAACTATGAAAATGAGTTAATATAACGATGGCATGGACTACTTCAGCTAACGACCATGAATCTTCACCACATTTTGTTAGTTTCTAAAAAAAAAACAATGAAAAAATATTATTGTAGTTTGAGATGTAAATGATACAAAAACATTGTAATGATTATTGCTTTTCATACCTCAATATGAGAAGTATTTAGGAGCCACGGCTGATGAGCCAGAATCTTATTGATAGTGTATAAATTTCGTAATTTTTGCGGAATACATTTCAGGCCACGTAACCAATTCTGATCACCACCTTGTTGAAGGAATTCTTGTTTTTGCAGTGCGATCAAGTAGCTGCACTGATGCCTTCCAGCAGCCTAAAAAGAAAAATGTTTGAATTACTAGTTTATTGAATCTTAAAAGAATAACGTGCAACGATTTTGTGATTTTTACATTTTCTTCATTAAAAGGCTACTTATCAGCTGATCTTTAAAATTTAAAGAACAGGTTTCCCGATGTAAATTGACGATTTTGCTTGAACTATAACCAGACAATTAATATTAAATTAAATGCAATTAACGTCCATTTGATTTGAATAAATGTCACATTTTTAAGGATATTGAACCTAGCGATGATGTGTTACTTAGTGGCTAATTAGTTTTTATTTACCAATCACATAAAGTGAATTCTAATGTGATTAAGGCGTCAGAATTCAACGTAACATTTACCATGCATGTTTATCTACTAACATTAGAAAATATAATACGGAAAATATGTAAAGAAAAATTATAATTGCTGAATAGATGGACCACTATCATCTAATGTTCAAATCCAATATATTATTACCATTTAAATGAAATTAAGCTGTATCGACTTTAACCTCAAATTCGTACTTTGCACGGCATGCATAGACACTCTTTTTACATTGTATAGACTCTATTAATCTTCATTCAAAAATCATTCAGTAATAGCACAGTATATTGATCAGTAGTTTATCTAGGCAAAATTCATATTAACACTTATAAACCTGCAGTAATTTTAAAAATAGGAGTGACAATTTTATATACAAAAACCCACAGCCAGGTCAATTTACTATAACATATGACTATGGTATTTTTCACCATGACGGCCAGACGCATAAATATTAAAAGGTGAACTACTGTGGATATGCTATGATAATAATCGAAATAGAGGTATATTCTGTGTGGAAAAATCTTGGTTTACCCAAGGGGTTGATTGAAACTTACCATAATTGCAATGAAATAACGATAATCGTAACGTAATGGTCCATCGGTACGCAATATATAGTGTTCCGTTTTAAGAAACTGTTCCAAATAGGATGGATGATAGCCCATTACTTGGTATACATGATCTAAACGATTGCTTTGAAGGAACGCATCGACGAATAGCGTATGGGTCTGAAACAATAATATTAAAAGATAAACATGTTGTCACATTTTAAATTAAAAGATGAAATCCAGATATACAGTCGGCGCAAACTAGAACGAGTATTACGACATCTTTGGCTACGATTTCCAATATACCCCAACTTCACACCGAAAAAACGCGTCCCTAATTCTTAAAATCAAGCCTGCACTCAATCTGTAGTAATTCGAACTAAAAGAAAAAAAATATACTTTGAAGTTATTAAGTGGATACATTAAATTGTCTAACCCAACATTTAAATCAGGTAAACTCTAAAATATGTCAAAAATTTAACTGTAAATTAGATTTTTTTCTTATTAGTTATTGCTATTGCATAAAACTCATTAGTTGGGGTTGACTGTATAAATTTTGTTACTAGTGTTCACTCCATTTTTGGATCCATCAATTTATCAGATTAACGTGATGTCTGCTTTGTTTTTAATAGCTGCTCTACGGCCGCATTTTAACCAACAAGCATTCTGATCCAACTTTTTCAAAATAGAGTTTTGCTATCCAGATTGATTTGTTTTTAATACAATGTGCTACTTTTTTATCTATTACAACAGAAAGTAAACACCTCAAATCAGCTTTGCAAACTGCACATTACAATTCTAAGTGATTTCGGAAATAGAGCACTCAAAAGTTTATTAATACTCGATGCTTTTTATCGAAATAACCCATCAAATTGACTCAAAGCCCATCTCTACGTTATGTGGTGGATGGAATGGAAAATATGCTTGCTTTTGATTAATAAAAAAATTGAAATCACAATACTTTATTTACATCGTATACACAATGTCAAACATCTAAAACCTTGGACACCCCTTAGAACATTTGCGTGATACCAATTAAAAATATTGAATATAGATGGGCTCCGAGAAGTTTTTGGCAGTTTTTTCGATAAAAAGTATCGAATTTTACTCGACTTTAGAGTGCTCTATTTCCTAGACGGCGTGGTATTTCAAAAATTTTGATGTGCGGTCTGAGATTTTTACTTTCTACAACAACAGATTAAAAAAGTAGCACATTGTATTTACAAAAATTAAACTGAATAGTGAAACTCTAATTTGGAAAACTCGAATCAGAGGGCCTGTGTCCCAGACGCCCTACAGCGGCCATTAAAAATAAGCAGACATCATGTCAATCTGATAAATTGCCGGGTACAAAAATAGGATGGACCCTTGCAATTTTCCGCCCTGTATAGTATACCAAAACACTCAGTGTACCATATAGCACTGTATGTGTGTGTGTGTGTATACATAAACACACACACATGTGTATCAAAAATTACGTAAGCCAACCAAGGCTCATTGTAAAATTTAAGCAATTTTATAATTTACATTATATACACATAAGTATCTATCTACCCATTTTATATACATACACGTTTTTAAAACAAAGGAATTATTTAACGAAAAACAAGAATAATTACATATTTATTCTCTTTATTATTATTATTATTATTATTATTAAGAGTTAATTATTGTGCTCTGCTCAGAATTACGTAAGAAAGAGATATTCAAAAATGTGAAGAGTTCTAAAATCTAAGATAATAATAAAAAATACATAAACAGTTTATAGTCCAAGTTCATATACATATACATACATTTGCCTGTAAACAATCGATAGTGCGGGGGCACATGATAAATTTTTCAACTTTTGCCTTGATTGATAGAATATACCAAATTAAATATGGCTAATGAGGTAACAGTCCCCCAGAATTAGTAGCTCTCTAAACACACACATACACATAAAATTCAGAATTGAGAATGGAAAACATGAACAAATTAGATAATAACTTAATTGCAAATTATATAATGCAAATATTAACATAATACTATAGGTATGTACATGTATATTTTATAGCATGTACTCACTCACACATACAAATATGTATCTAATTTAATTGTGTATGCATATCTTGCCTTCGAATAAGTAAATACATACATAATTTGAGAAGAAAAATAGATAACATCACTCCGCCCTGCTACTTCTCACCCATTTTTTTCCTAGAGATAAGGAACAACACGAAAAAAAAACGGAGATACATCTCAAGTGTAAACAGGAGACAGGCATCCTGGGAGAGAAAAGTGAAAAAAATAAGCAACCGTTTATCAAAGATAAAGGAAAAACTTACAGAGTGGGTGAACCGGTAAAAGCTTTACTAGAACATCCTAAAAATACAGCATGGCAACGACAAAAAGAGAAAAAGTGGTAGTAGTAGATTGACAACAAGAGCATTTCTTCGAAAAAAAAAAAAAAACCAAACCAAACATCACAGTTTTGTTTTTTCTGATCGCTCAATCTATTGACGTCATTTATAAGCTATACATTTTAATAATAATAATAAAACAAAAACGACTTCTTTCTGTCTCTCTCGTTCGATATTATCAAACCGAACGCCGTGCATGCTGCCACGTCTACTCTCATGTACATACAAGTACATCACACTGTGTGGGTATTATTTAGGTCACTTTTTGACAAAAAGAAAAATTGCAGTCAACGAACTGTTATCTAATAATTTAGATAAGCCATAATTAGCATCTTTATTTTTGTCACAAATTTATGACGGATTAAAAAAAAAATGTACAAAATATCATAATTGAAAATTGAGAAATGCTGTGCAATTTCTCTAATTACTCTATTAAGTGTAGGTAAAAAAAGCTATGCAAATAAATAACAAATTACCACTTTGTATACTGAGTTGCTACTGATATTGTCTATTTAATATCCAAGAGGAGAGTGAATGACCTAAAATCGAATCATCTTGTTGTTTACATTAGAATTGAGGCCAATAGTAAACGAGTTCTGTCACTCCTCGTGGTTCTTAAATAGGCTATAGAAGTTTCGAAGTATTTTTGACCAAAATATTTAATGAACCAGATAACGTGCAAAAAATAAAGCTACAGGTATTTATTTATCTTTTTTTTTATCTATCTATGTACAATTAAAAACGGCGATTATGCAATTAAACAAACAAACATCCGCAGTGTTACGTGGTGGTACAAAATCAAACAAATTATTCAAAGAACCAACTCTGACTGAATAGTAGAGTGGACGAGACGAGACGAGACAATTTCAAAACCAATCTTTTCATATTTAGTATCCAATTAGATATGAAATTGGTTTTTATTAGAAATTTTGTTAAGAAAACACATAAAAATCGGATTTAAAACAAATATTTTAATGATTTCGATAGAAAATTATCATCAGCAGTTTTCCGGCCGGCTTAATTCGACCTCAATTTCTTTTTTATCCACATCTACTATAGCATGTTGTTTACGTAACACTTAATAATTAAATATGATTTTTTATTGTTCGGCTGGGAGACTTGAAAATGATGAAAACATAAAATAAAAAAAATACTCCAAATCAAGTGCTAGATAAAATAACAAAAAGAAAATCAACTATAGACGAGCAGACGTCTGTCGTCTAATAATTCAAATTACTGATGTCGAAAATTATGTCTAGTATTTATCGTGGGTAATTTTTCATAAAATTGGACGAAATTAGATAGACTAATCTCTATTAAATGAATTACAAAATTTCAGATTCTTGAAGAACAAACAGTGGTAGAAAAAGAAACAATTTTCTTTAAAGATTTAGTTTGCCGAAGTAATCGAAACTGTAAAAAATTAACAGAAAATACAATATTACAAATAAGATGGTACTTAATCAGATATTTCACATTTATTTATGTATATTTTCAGAACTGTTTCCAAATCATCATCACTGTTAGTATTATAAGATCCAAGATTATTCGATCTGTCATTTTGTTTAGATCTTCTAGAATTGGATGGATTATTCTTTCATTAATCTTTTACAATAGGCATGCTCATGGAAATCATAAATTCATGAAATACGTAACATTATTAATAAATTTCATAAAAATACAGGTTGAAACTATAGCATAATAAAGTTTAAAAGTACTCTAGATTCGTATAATCCCAGAAGCAACATCAGCGTACGCCAGAAATTGAAAAAAAAATCGGCAGAAATCGAACAGATTGATAAAAACACGAAAAAATATAACATTCACGGAGAATATTACGTAGTTTTCCTTAAATTACATTGGTAATTTTCATTACTAACAATAAACAGTGTTACAAAACTGTCGCTAATTTCTATTTAAATTCAAAATAGTTAATAACAGATACCTACATTAAAATCAAACGTATTTTGTCTTTACTATTCATTACATAACCGCAATTTCTTATTATTTTGAACTGTTTTTTTTTTCTATCAAATATTCTCTTGTCTTGTCGCGCCATTTTGGAATTGCGTCAGCAAAAAACAAAAACATCCAAATAATAATAATTCAATTCTAACCATTTTAAAATGAATCAAGGCTCGAATTTGTACGTACGTATACATACATACATATAATAAAACACATTTTTGTATGCTGAAAGTGTCCGGCATCCATTTCGATATTTATTATGAACACCACACATATGAACATACATAGACGAATAATTAATTAACTCGAGTTATCCTTGTAGCAGATAAACAATGGTATGGTGTGTATAGTATATCTATTATTTGACTTGATACTAAATTGAAGGATTTTCCTTATCGGTAAAATAAGTATCTATAATTAAATTAGAGCGGAGAATACGCAAACACACAAAAAAAAAACAAACAAAATCTAATTTGAAAAAAGAAAATCGTTTCGAAAAATTTTGGTAAAAAACTAATAAAGTAAATTATTATTTGAAAGCACCCACGCGCCACGCACAACAATCTTTTCCTCATTATTTGGCCTCTCCTTTTTCCAGCTTTTGCTTCGTAAAAGAGGGCAATTTGCCGAAATTTCTATTCGAAAAAAATAAAATAAATATAAACAACATAGAGAAGAAAATAAAGAAGAAGAATGAGAAGAAAATTGAGGCCACATTATGCTTATACTGTAGCCACGTGCATTGATTTACAAAATAGGTTGCATATAAATCAAATTAATTACCATTATAATTCACGCAAACTTGTTTATCTGATTGAAAATTTTTTGGGAAAAATTTATTTCAACGAAAAAGAATTAAAATAAATTTCCAAATGAGATTTTCTTTCATTCGTTCGTGCTTTCACTCGTACTAATCAACAAGAAATAAATTAAAAAATTAACTAAATTAATCTTCAATTTTCAGAAATTTGTTCATGACCTTTGGAACTTATTTCGTCTAATCATAATAAATTAATTTCAATAATATTTTTAATATGTATATATGTATGTACGTATTGGCTTTGTCCTTGACTACTTGATAAAATATTGTTGGCCAAAAATAACTATAGTATCTAACACACACACACACACACACACATATTGGCTAATTGATTTATGAGTTTTATTCTAATTGCATATCCATCTTCTTTCGCTCTTCGATCAGTACTGAAGAGAACGGGGGGTACCACATATAGTATGTACGCAAAGTAATATTTACCCATATTTGATTAGTTTAATATTTGTAGATTAATTAATATCCTATTCAAATAAAAAATAGAAAATTCTCATTATTACATATTCCATGATAAATAATGATAGGAGATAATAAAAATAGATTTATCTCTCTATTCAGTTTTGTTATGTTGGAATTAAACTACATAATATGTGATTTAAACTATAACTACAATACTTATATATATACACACACACATACACACGCATAGAACATATGTCTGTACATATGTAATTTAATTAAGTTTAATTACACATTATTATCTCTATTTAACGCACATTTTTTATTCGTTCTCCATTTCCACTTTAATTTGCTCTTTGTATTTCAATAATAATAACCATAATACATATTATTATTATTATTATCATTGTTACTAAGCGTCTCTTTCTCTTGCCTATAGTATACATATTATATACGAAATCTTTAAGAGATGATAAAAATCTTTTTATATAAATAATAATCAACAATATAATTCAAAACTTGGAGAGGGGGAAATATGTAAATAGTATATCTGGCTGCCTGTTTACTTTGTGAATGTACACATTTATGTATTATTATAAACTATTAGGCAATTTCATTTAAATTACTATTATCAAATAAAATAATTGGCTGCCATTACTATTATTTGGTGTAGAAAATTATTATTATTATACAATAAACATATTCGACCTTCTTTCCGATCATCATTTTTTTCCTTTAACATTTTTATTGTTTTGCTTGAATCGTATTATGTATGTATATATATTTAGAGTGGTGGCTCTTTGCCTATTTTTACTATAATATCCACTACTATTTACTAATAATATTGAATAATGTATGTTTTTATTTTTTTCTGATGCAATACAGAAATAGAAAAAAAGAAACTCTTATTAGAAGTAATAAATATGTCAAATTAATAGAAATAAATAATTAAATCTTTTTACGTTACACACACTATCTACCTACCTACACACGTACATAAATATATTTAAATATTTAATTAACATTTATTAAATGAACATCTTTGTCCATGGCCATCATGATCATAAATATTAATAGTATACAAATAGATACCTAGATATATTACAGAGAAATAGAGAAAAAAGATTTTAAAAAACGCAACTAATTTTGGAAAAAACCTTTAAGCAATAAAGATGTACAAAAGATAACAAAGATGTATACACCCTGTATATAGTTGGCGTTTGGGCTGCGAGCGACAAGGAGAAGACCACGTAACCATTCGCACCAATTTTTTTCACCGGATAAAACAGAATTAAAAAATTCAATGAAGGCTGACGACCGGCGCCTTCCGGATAAAAATTAATAATATACGAAAAAATATACAGTGGAATCTTTATAACTCGAAACTAAGCTGAGACCGGTTTTTTATGAAATATTATGAACGTCAAATTACACAATACATTAAATTACATTAAATGCATGTCCTCAGCAACCAAAAATAAATTCGACTTACAGAGAATTTCGAGTTGCCGAGCATATTGCACGGCATTGCACACAAATCAAAGAACCCAGCAAAGAAAATACAACTGATAAGATAGGGACCTTGTATTGCTCTAAAATTTTGAGCAATAATAATGTAAGATAGAAGCGAAATAAAGTGTATGCACCCTGTATAAAGTTGGGGTTTGATGTTGCAACAATGCGCTCAACACAAGACGATCTGATCTTTTAGCCACAGAATACAAAAGTCAAAAATTCATTGGTGCGAATCGTGATAAGGGCGATGACTGTCGGCTTCCTTCTCGCAGTTCTCAAACCACAACTTAAAGAACAATGGGAGTATGCGCGATTTGCAAAAAAAAACAATGTTTAATATTTGTAATAATGTCATTAAAAAATTAACAAAATTCCAAACCAATCACAAAATTATGCGTAACAAAAATTGAACATAAACTGTACCCAATTAATCAATTATACACGAATTTGTACTTATTCTATTTACTAATGTATTTGGTAATTTAATTATTTATTTTTCTTTCTTCTGTTTCACTTATATATTTATATATATAGTAACTATTTACTTTACATACATATTTGCATAATGAATCAGTTAGCGCCTATTATCATTTATTTATTTGTTGCAATTCAAGGTTAATTAGTAATTTTATGTGTAGAAAATAATAACAATAATAATAGTAATACTAATTAGTACCCACCTTATTTACAGGTAAGTACATACGAGTAAAGTGTATATAATATAGAGTATAAAATGGTAAATAAGACACGAGCTAGCTACATATAATAAATAAATATCTATTTTCATCCTTAAAAACAATTATGTAGGTACTCAATTGAAATAATGCCGGTCGGAAGAAAATAATTGGGATGACTTTTACAATTTACTGATAGAAATATAAAGGTAAATGAGAGTACTTAGTCCCGTTTCAAATGAACGCTGACGAGACTGCACGTTTTATGTTTTTTTTTTTTCAGTTCCACTTATAAATTATCACGTGACCTGAATTATCAGTTATTAAAATTATTAGAACCAATCGTGGTGGAAATAGTGTATAAAATGGTGATATACTATTCATACGTAAACTCTTTATAAATTAAATTGATTTTGGGTCTGGGAACATTTCATTTCATGTATTTTCAATGTTCTTTGACCTCTACGAGCATAAGAAATAATTCCGGTTGAATTTCGAGGTATAGAGATTTTCGTTATACAACTACCACTCAGTTGCTGTTATTATGCATAGCTTGAAGTTAACCTCCACCTTATCCGACAAATGGAAGTTTCACTGTAAATAACCATTTATTTTATTGCGGAAAATTCGCACATTGAGTGCTAGAAAAAACAATACAAGATGATTCCAGTACAATAATCGTCAACAGACAATCACTGATTCAATCAACTTGACGATATAATTTTTTTATCTTATAAAATACCTACCCACATAATAATGTACTTGAAAAAGAAAAGGAAAACATGATATATTTCCCTCTCCTATAGTAACAACAACGATGATGATGCCGATGAAAAAACAATTTCATCTTATCAAAAAAATAATATGTACGAAAACATCCTTGAAATGCGAATTTTATTATTATTATCTCTTCTGGTTTTTTTTCCACTGTTGTCTCTAATCTTTTATGATAAAATACTCTCATCTTTCATCTCATTTATTCTATTTTAATCATGTATACACCTAAGTTTATATCCTTAGACTAAAAATTTTTTTCACACACGCACACATAAACATTAGCGATACCAAAAAAAAAAAAAAAACAACTTCTGGCTTATATAATAAAATCAATAGAAGTAATAAATAAATGAATTGGGAAAAATCCATTAAAAAAAATAAATGAATTTGTTAGTTAAATCTCACGAGCCAAAAAATTTATCGAAATACATATGTACGTATGTATATTATATATATATATATATATATATATATATATATGTAGTTATTTACACATACATATGTATAGTGGATTTAGTTGGCAATGTTGAAAATGTTGCATTAATATTCATTTTGGCAAAACATAATTATATTAATAAAAAAACAAACAAAGAAAATAGGAACAAAAGATACACATACGATACACCCGAAAAAACAATATTTTCTATATTAAAACGTCAAGTGACCTCAGCCATAGAATAAAACAGAAGTTCCAACTCGTTGAAATATTTCTTCCTTTAATCTCAATATCTCTGCTTTTCTCTTCTCTCTAAAAACAGCAGATTGCCCTTCTCTGTTTTGATTCGAAAAGGGAATTTGCCACTTCATCTGCGCTGCCTCGCGTCCTAAATGACCCTTACACTCTTCAGTTTTTAAGCGGTAAAATTATTATTGATGTCATTTTGCCAAAATAGATAAAAATTAACTGGTGACTCAGCTGTAGTCACCAGTGTTTATGCAATATGTTCATAGGTACCTTCTATATATTACCATTGTTTCAGCGAAATAATATTAATATATAAATAAACGAAATGGGCATGAATATTACTAAAATTATCTTCCTTATGCGAATGCCCAATTAGGTCTTCAACTGAAATATTTCTTCTACACTGGAACGAACTAACTATTTAGAATATATAGAAATGATACGATCGTGCAAAATTAAAGCGGCATTAAAGTGGAATTTCTATCTATTATGTGTCGCTGATTTTCTGTTTTCGTATATTATACTTTTGTTTTTATATTTTTGAAAGAAAAAAATTCTGTGTGTGTGTGTGTATAATCACATCATAATGACGCACGATAGTCACACACGCATCCAAAACAAAAACAAAAAACAAAGGGGCTCGACACTAGAATAATTTCTCTGTCCTCCGCTCCTCACTTTACTTGACGACACACCACCCCCATCTGCCCACGTATTATCCCAAAAATCCAACTGTTCTACACATCACACTGTATATCATCTAACTAGGCACCAGCTATAGCTATAGCAACATACACCACAAGACAACCTGACACTTTCAAAACAAGTTTTCTAAAAAAATTCGAAGATTGACATCAAGATGGCTTTCATGGTTATAATACTACTACCGCAGCCAGGTATAAGATGTATCTGGTAGGTATAATAGCGGTGCTAAGTATAAATAAATAACTGAAGAAAAAAATTTATTCTACAACACAACCATCGAATTATTTACACCTACACACGGTACATTACCGTTAAAAATATTCTTTCTATAAATAAATAAATATTGATAGAGCCTTTTTCTGACCTTTTCATAACGAAAAACGACCAAAAAAAAAAGTGAATCACGAACAACCACATGCCCATTGGGAAATCGGTGAAATAACATTAATCATTTAAGTAATACACATGCCATTCAAAATTACGAGTGTATACCCGGTGTCCTATATTCAAAATTCAATAATTTTCCGTGTCTTTGTTTTATGCTAATCAATTGATAGGGATCAAAAATTCCTTAATTAATTTAATATATTCACACTGTTGTCCTCCTTCTCTTTCTTCTCTATACAACATAAATTGGATGAAAATTTACATAAAAAGAAAACGCAGTGACACCAATAATTATAATCATAATAAAAAAAATATAAGAGACAAAAATGGAGATTAGCAGAATATGTATAACAGATAGAAATTATAATTCGTATGACAAAAATTATAATAAAATCCAGAAAAGAACAAGTTTCTAAAGAACCAGTTTACTTGAATTTGCTAAATTAATAATTAATTTGCTTTACAATAACACGTAAAATTTACAATTTAGTTATGTATCGTGTACACTGCCCAAGCCACTAGCATGTCTATTACATGCGCAGTATGCGAACGTTACAGTTTCCATTGTAACAAACAATTGAAATTTAAAATTGAACACACATAATAACATGAAATGTTCACAACTGTAATTATCGTATTATCTTAGCTTATTTCACACAATAAACACTTAATATATAGCTATATACATACTATATATATATATGTGTATATAGGAACAACATAATTGTTAAAATAGGCATATTTTATTCAGATAATCTGTTGAGAATGTATGCTTATTAAAAATGTAAAATGGCGTTAGACATTTATACAACATACCATACACATCATCTATATGTATATAGAGAAAACAAAAGAACGCAACAACAATAATTAATCCTACGCACACTAGATAAACATAGATAGATAAGTATACTAATAGTATATTATAATGTAGCAATAATAATACTAGATGTATGCAGGTTTCTACTAGACCGTAATTATTTATCATAATTTTAGTCCATTTTTATTGACACGGTGTGATTTATGAAACATTTAAGAAAAACAAAAAATTGAAACAAAGAAAAAGAAATCTCCTTTTGAGTGCTTCTCTACAGGCATTAATAGTCGTAATAGTATTAATTCTGTCTTAGTATATCAAGAAAGATAGAGAAGTGATAGGTTTGAATCATGCAATGCAACAACAATGATCCGTTGAAGAGACACAAAGATCGTGGCCTACTACTTTTATCAGTATTGTAGTTCATAAACTACATACAATAAAATCTGATGCGCTTAATGAATTTCCGTCCTATAAAAGTTCATACTTCATCATGCCATACCACGGCTAATAATAGTACGCCAATGTATAGGGATAAAAGCGTGGGGTAGAAAATTGCCAACGATTTACCATTGTATAATTAGATCTGTTAAAAACAGGTGACAGAAATTCGTTTGTTGTTTAAAATACAATTTAGTAACATAAAATAGATGTATCAAATTAAGATAAAATTTTCCAAAAATAACAAAATTCAATAATCATAAATAATCATGAAAAAAAAAACATGGAGAACTTTATTGTTTCATTTCCATTATTTGTCATCTAATCACAGAAAGAAGCTAGAAAGAAAGAGAAACGGAGAAAAAGAAAGACAGAGAGAGAGAGAGAAAGAGTAATAATAAAAAAGGACACAGATACAATATATTCTAATGATCTTTTTGGCATGCGTTTATCTTGGCAGCAAAATGTATACATATATAATACAATAATAATATTATTATTATTATTATTGTCATTATTTAAAGCCAGATGTTCCAAATGGTATGACAAAATTTAAATTAGGAAAAAAAAAACCACACACACGCATACAGAATCTTTTTTTACCATACATACACACAACAATGTTGTACTCGTAGAATCGTGGGAACGATGACAATTTCTACCCCTCTCTTCATTTCATGTATAGTTCAACCCTTTTTTTGAAAGCAATTAGAAGAGAATTACATACATATGTAATTAATAAGTATTTAGTATAGTATATAGGTACTTACAGCTTGCGGGGGTACATGTCCCATTACGTCCCCTTCGTGGGGAGTCCCCGCTTCTTGTCTTGCTACCGGAATTTTGAATTTTTTTCTTTGTCCTGCGCGAAAATTTCTTTCTTTCGATTTTCTTCTTTTTTTTGTTTGGCAAATTTAGGTCCTTTTGTTTTTGGCGTTTTTAAGGTTATGTACACACGTTTTGTAAACACACACGAAGAGAGGAAAAATTAAAACAAAGTTTACTAAACTAGGATAATTGAAAACGATGTAAAAATAATAATAATAAAAAACGAATATTACAAATAAGTATTTATGGCACTAAGAAAAACCAGGTACAATAGATATTCTGGCACGAAAATGATTAATTATATGTATATTAACAATCCACTATTCCACTGGGAACGAAATAATAATTAAAAAAACAATAACAACAATTATTGACGAACACTTCCTCTTTCAACCAGTTCATTCCATTCGTATAATACGAGCACATTTTCCAGGAAATTTCAACTCGATTCAAAGAAACTTCATTATCATCATCATCATGAGCATAGTCATCGCGTTCCCCACTATTTTTTGTCTTTTTTTATCTATCTATTTTTCTCTATTTTAGCAGTACAGCAACCGGCACCAGCACCACGATGTACAGTACCTCTAGTACTAACTTCACTTTCTATATTGTCTATTTACTATTTTTTTGTTGGTTTTCTTTTGTGAACTCAACCCAAAGTTCCTTCCGATTTTCTTTGCTACCACCACCACCACCGCAACTGCTACAACAGTTCTTTATTAACTTCCTTTTTTCTATCTTACAACTACTATCAGCTAACGCCACTACAAACCTACTGAACTAAGCGCTTTGTCCATCCACCGATCTACCACTCTGTGTGCCACGAACGAATAAAACAAATCGAAAAGTGAAATTTTGTTCCGTTGCCAACAGTGATATCAGTTTTATATGAGAGAGGGAGAAAGAAAGAGTAGAGTAGGACGAAACGAAAAGGCAGAGAGCATGCACTGTAACATTACAATGTTGCCACAATTTGTCATTTTTAAGATGGAATCGAATGAACGTCTCTTTGTTTCCCATTAGAAAACAAACGAAAATAATCAATAGGTTGATTCACATTGAGAAAGATGCACTTGTATGTACGTGCAATCAGACTGTTTTAAGAATCTGTATATTCATTGTCCAATTAAATGAAAACTGAAACAATAACGGCAACATTCATAACTGAAACAAAATACAATAAAATTAAAAAAAAACCGCCAGCTGATTGGGCAAAATCAACCTAGCTGTGCTACCAGCTGATTGCCATTTATCAGAATCATTTAATTGATGAAAAACCGGTTCATGGTTTTGTTTGCGTTTCGATGTGCTCGGCGATGTTGTCGAACATTTTCGAAATTGTAAGTGAAATTCCGCTTTGTATGTAACAATAATATCACAATATATTGGTACGGTTTTTTGCCATTTAATTCATCCTCTTTTAATTCTGTATAGAAATATTTTCATAAAGTTGATCTATCCTTCTTTTATTTCCTGTTTTACTTTTTCAATTTTCGTTTCTTTGTTCATTGTTGTACCACATACATGAACAAATAAATTGTGTGGGTGGTGTTTGTTTGCGTAAATTGAAACAAAAAAAAAATTAAAATTTGGCAACATTATCAAATGGGGGTGACTAACGGACAAAGCACTATGTATATGAATAATAAAGGTGCAAAATGAAAAGAAAAATGAAAATGAAAATGTTTGTTGTAAAACAAAGAAACGAGGAAACGAGTTAAAAGCTAATTAAAAAAAGAATAGATGAATTGTCTGTTACTGTACATCATAAACAAAATAAAAGAAATAAAATGCATAATACAAATCAATAAAAAGTGGAAAATAAATATGGGAAATAAGAAAACTTTGTTCTGATGGCAAAAATTATTATGTATTTATGCTTTTGTCTTTAAAAATATCATAACTGGTGGTCGCATATAAGTACATAACAACAATAAATTATACATATAATTTCCGTGATTTTATTATTATTTTTGGCACCCTGCACTGAAAAATCATAATTTAATTTAAGCTTTAAAATGTGTATAATTATATTAAAATTTATAATGTATTTATTTAGGTGTGTTTGCTCAAAAAATATATAAATCCATAATAAAAATAATAATAATAATAATGATGCAGATTCGTTTTTTGGAACAGATAATAATCATTAACTTATCATTCATATTATAGTTATTATGATGATGAAATAATAATTGTCATTGCGTGAAACAATTATTTTGGTCATATTAAATTAATAATCACTTTTAGTGTGAATATTTGGTGTAAATTTCGAACCATCTAATTAATTATCAAAATATTTTATTATTGAAGAAAAGGTTAATTAATGAAGTCACTTTCCCAGTTTTAACCCAGTTTCAAATAAACGATTTGGTCGGTCAGGCTCAACGCGAGATTTTGAGCGCCTCTATCATCAGTGTAATAAGGCAATGAGGCATCTGTCTTATCAGGTGAAATCTGTATCAGCCAGTGAAATAATCACATAAGCTGCCAAATAGCCAATTTGTTTGAGTCATTTTTAGAAGTCAGGATTATGAATATTCCTTTCCTTTGTTTCGATTTGGCCCATAGATGGAACACCGAAAACATAATCAGGTCAATTCATCCTTGTAATTAATAGCCATTACTCATTCGATTTTGTTATTATTAATTAAAATTTAATGCTTGAAAATAGCGATAAAACGATAATTCGAAAAAGATAAAAATATCAATTTATTAAATGAGTTACCGGAAACGGCAACAATGCCACTAGTATGATTAATAGATCATCATGTCTCTTCAATGCACTGCCTGTCGACAGGTATCGGCAACAATGTGAAGTTTTACATATGGACGTTCATAGCGCTCACGGTCAGCACTAACTGAAACGGGACTTACAATTTGTTATTATTCCTCTGTTTAATTTTGTATATTGAGTAACATAGATAAGCAACAGCATAAGCATAATTTATGAAATTTTGATAGACTCCAATAATTTCGGATTTGGCAGAAGTGGATGGCATTTAAAATTATTCTTCAAATTGAACAAATTCAATTTGAATACGCGTATATATTTCTATTCTGGGACAAATGCCCATTAATAGAGAATTTAATACAATTTTTATCAGACAAAAGAAATAATATTTGTAATTTACAGTGAATATTAAAAACATTATTATTATTATTCCTAAAAATATACTGTCGCAAAAATTATCTTTAAAATAAATGTAGAAGCTTAATTCGACAGATATTACTGAATTCCTGGAAAAGCCCCATCTACCTGACAGACGTTCTATTTTCCTTGAAAGATTCTTGGCAAAGTGTCAATATAAAATTGACACTTTACTAAACATTAATAAGCCTGTTAATTTATATATGTTTTACTAATCCCGATGAAATGGCAACACGAATGATTGCAATACGAATGGCTACGTTCATAACCACTGAGCGTTCAGGTAGCGCAAATTAATCAGCCTTATGAACGCACACAAAATTTGATAGCGCTCAAGTAGCGATGGCAATTTAAGGTAGTAAAGAAAAATTCTGCTACGTAGCGTAGTGGTAACTGATCACTACCAACAAACTTGGTTTATTAGATTTATATTGAAATTATCTTCACCGATAATATTCAGTCGTTCATAATGTAAATTTAAAAAGTATAAAAGTAGATAATATAATATAATGCTATATTGTTACTTATAATGTATATGTGTAAACAAAATATGACATGACAACAGACAAACTATCATTTCGCGCCACAGAGCACCGTTCAGAGAGCAGATATCGCTCTTTAGACTGCTACATAGCGGCCTGTGGAGCGGTGTTCTAAGCGCTCAGTAGTTATGAACGAGGTCAATGTGTTCGGATTATAGAGATTCCACTGTATTAGATAATAGACCGAGTAATCTATTTGTTATATTATATAGTGTCTCAAATTTATAGTATTTTATTATGATCTATAGAAAATAGTGTTTTCACAATACAAATCTTTCATTTAGTTTAAAACTGTTTCAATTATGATGTGAATATTCCAATTTCAAAATAACAAATTACAATGATAACAATAATTTATATGTAATTTCTATTTATCGAAATAGAATTTTTTTTTCTTTCTTATTTTGATTTATGTATTTGAAACACATATATATGTGTGTGTATATATACATATATGTAATTGTGTCGTTTCTAAATCCATCAAATTATGATAAGGCATAGAACGAATAGGTCAAATGTACAATAATACATTTTATTTATAAATAATCAATAAAACAAAAGATCGTTTACCGCAGTTTCATTGAAATCTTAGCCTTATAATTAATCTATATATATTTTCAAGGGATTACTAACGCTTTTTTAATTGAGCCAATTTAAATTTATCTTTTTTTTTTTCATATGAATATTCAAGAAATATTTAAAAATATGCCTATTTAATAGACATTATTAATGTCACTAGGTAGGTATTATTTATTCTCTATTTTGCCGTTCTCTTCCTCCGCCTCGTCCAAGAGGAAAGCAGGACCGCGCTCCACTATAACCAAAGTATGTATACTGATCGCTAAATGATTTATATTCTTTGATACACTCCCGAATCAAAAATAAACCGAAATGACAAATTGGTCTAAGTATTACATATTCGAAAAATGAGGCCACAACAACCTCAAACGTGTGGTAGTAAAAAAAAAAAATTAAATTAAAATAATAATTTGTCTGATATTAAATAATAAATGAAAACAGAATCACATAATTTTTTAAATAAAATCTATCTAAAACAAATTTTAAAAGTTTTTTTCTGGAATTTTAGCGCCCGCCAACCAACAAAATCATCAAAAAAAAAAAAAAGAAAAAAAAACTAATGACCGAGAGGCCGGCCGGTGGCCGGCCGTGGCCTGCTTTTACGTATAATTTTAAAACATTTTCTTTGTTTAAAATTGTAGTGGAAAATTGAAAAATAAAAAATTATCTTTATTTTTAGCGGAGATGAGAACTACGACGATCATGAAAATCTATCAGAATTAAAAAAAACATAGTTGGAGAAATACATATGTATAGTATGTACTATGAAATAAGGTTCAAAAGTAAATCTCATTTGTACGAAAGAATCAAACTTATTCGTATTATAGTATAATGGCATAAGGGTTTGTGCTGCAAACGAAAATTACCAATCTAATAATCTATTTAAAATTACAGTATATTCCCCATATTCCCCAATATTATATTATATCGGGGTTTTATCGAAGTATCAATTTCTGGCGCGTGTCTCTGTAATTTTTGCAGTTGGGACAGTTTGCTTTGAAATTGTAAGTTTATACGTAAATTCTAATATGCTACAGTTTCATGTTGTATATTAGCACCAGATTTTTCAACACTTTTTATTATGTAGTTTACGTATTTATATCTTCATAGACATGCAAAATGCGATTCGGCATGAAGGCAACTTAAATATTCAATATACATTAAGATGAGATTATATTGGAGCGCCAAAACGAGGCAAACCACTCTTTAGTACAAATAACAATTTTCTTAAATCTTATTTTTTTATACGCACTATATTTTGCTATCTAGCAGAATCCTACCAACTTATTATACTGTCTAGTTAGGATCAAAACACATATTATAGTGCTGCTAAATTGTCCTCGATTAAATCTATGTATAATAATTGTTGACAATGTAATACAATTATATGTATACCTACATACCTACTGGATTATTTGCATACTGTTTTGTATAAATAGACAAAATTCTTAGAAAATAGGAAAAAAACTATTTTCGAAATTTTGGCAACGAATATAAAATAGGCATGCAAAATGTTCGTGCACGTATTTTATTATAAAAAAGTATCTAGTTATACACAGTGACGTAATGAATAAAATACTTAAATTTCATTTATTTCTCAACTATTCGACACTTCGATCTAAAAAGGGTCCTAGAGTTACAGCTACGTCACTGTATATACCGGCATGCAACTATATTCTTACATTCAAAAATACATGATTCGCTCTTAAACGCTAAACTTCATCTACTAGTGCCTAATGCGCAGCTGAAATTAGAGACATAAAATCTCTGCGCACTGTGAGCTAATGCAACAAATGCAGCAGTCACACAACTGTTTTTCTTGTGTGTATTTATAAGTCGTAGTTTTATAGGAGAAACTATGGAAAACTATAAAAAGCCGTTGAAATGAAAAACGGGCTACCATTAGGAGGCGTTGCGATTAGCTGAGATAGCATCTTTTACATTGTTCTTATGAGAAAATCAAATTTTCTAATCTTTAACGAAAATCATAGATTTTAATGCAGCAGATTAAAACGTGTTGATTGATCAAAAACATAATACAGTAATTTTCATTTTAAAAATGGGCATAATTTTGTTTCGTCCTCATTTTATTAATTTATCTTGAAATTTCAATTTAATTAATTAATTAATTAAACAACTATTAATTAAATCAAAACTAATAAAACGAAACAATTAACAAACAACGTCAATGCTCCAACAACTCGCTATAGGAACCCGAATCCACCTGGTGGACAAAAAATTTTCTAACTCGTAAATGCTTAGAGTTATTATAGTTCTTCATTGAAAAGACATTCAACTCTTATGTCACGCATTTCGCAACTTGCTATTCGCATCAGAATCAAAAGTATAATAATCCAAAACTGCGATATTTTGGAGAATGAATCTACAGGATGATTTACCATAGCAGGCCTATTAAAAAATTTGATAAATAGAAAAGACGTACAGTTTCCAAAATTGGGCAATAGAAATTAAACCCTATAATATATCTTATAGAAGTCTTTTTAAGCTGGCATCGTTGCCAGATGTACTAGCAGTTCATGTCAAGTCGGAAATCTTAAATTAATCACCGTATATTTTTTTATTTTCGAAAATTAGGATAAATTCTGAACATACTACGTAGATCCTTTTTACTTCTATCATTACCAGTTTGCAACAAAAACAATTTTTCTTATATATTTCTTAAAAAAGTGTCGATTAAAAAAACATTTGTAGTAAATCTTTAATATTTCGGATGTAAAACAAGAAATTTCGCGCAATTAATAGAAGCTGCCATAGAGAGACAAGCGAGAAAACTCGCTTGTCTCGCGAGTTTTCACTACTTCGGTCTGTATATTCTGTGCTTTCAGTATTTTTTGAATTTCTACTTAGAAGTATTGCAACTTCTATTTTTTTCATTTAAAATAACATATTATGATATACTTAATTCTACTTATCAACTAGCTTTCAACGTATTGTTAAAAACTTATTAAAATCCAACAAGACAACAAGATTAATCCGACGCATATGAATATTTACACTATCGCAAATAATTATCATTGTAAATTAGTACATTCCATTTGAAAAACCACACACATAGAGATAGGTATTATTCATCAATTTAATTATACGAAAAATATTTTTTTCATTTAATATCATCGGACATACATATTCATATGTCACTAGATTGAATTCTATTGTCTTTAAATGTATACGTATAAATATAATGGTAAAAAATAACAAAAAAAAAAAAAACTTTAAATACAATGGTATTGTTGTTGATTGTGGCGTGTCTATGTATGACTCCTTTTTTATATATATTGTTGTTGAATTTTGTAATTTGTTATTATTATTTTAATTTTAATAATATTGTGATCTAAAAACGTTTCCATCCATTTCGATCTCATAAGTATATCAATATCCCCATCCATTCATCAATTTCCAATCTGATTCGTTTCTTAATTAGTAAAAAAAAAGAAAAATTACCTAAACATAAACATGTATGTTTGTACTTATTTTCTTAAAAAATTTTTATTCTGTACTTGTGCATAAATTAATGAGATGCTAGAAACTGTAACTAATCAATTTGATCATAAAACCGTATACTAGGCCAACGCTAATCAACCTAATCTACCTACACTACACAGATTTAGTGCCAATTAGTCCTTTTTAATTATGACAATACAAACCAAACAAGCATACAGTCACACACACACGACACGACCACAAATAATAATTCTGAAATTGTGGTGGTGATTTCTACTTGTATCTATCTACTCTGCTACTTACTATACTACTATAGTAGTGTGTTTGTGTATATATGTGTTTCAATATTTGAATTGGATATCGTGTGATGTGGATCTGATAAGTGTGCCAAAAGGCTACCTTAATTCGTTCTGTAGAATTAAACACGTTTATTATGAAAAATTGCTGGATAAATACAACTAATGTTATATGCATACATGCACAATTAAACACAATGTATATAAAAATAAATTACATATGTACTTATACTGTACATATGTAAGTGCATATTATAATGGTGTGTGAGTTTTCAATACAGATGTGAACATTTTGACTAGGAAAATAACACAAACGGGTAAAGGAAAAGTTTGGATGCAAGTTGTAATTTATTTTCTAATAAACGCTGATTCACAATGGTCATCATCACTTACATATAAATAAGTTGAAATAACGAAATTTTAAAGAATAAAAATAGTTAAAGGATGACATAATCGACTTGTCTTTTGTTCGATTAGCTATTTTGGAAAATTCAGTATGAAGAAGAAAATGTGGCCACTTAAACTTTAAAGCCGCCCCAAAGAAACGTTACAAATAGAAACAAATAAACACACCAGAGAAACTGAAAAAGATGGAAAGAGAGAGAGAGAGAGAGAGAGTGAGAAACAGAGAGTATTCATCTGGCCATGATTTTCATAGAAATGGAATATTTCTACCCGTAAACAAACTTAATTCGAGCCTTGAGTTAAGAATAGCATAAAATGAGATGAAAATAGCACTATTACATTATACATAACATATATACATAAATACATATAACAGCTCGGCAATAATTGTTATAATTATTATTATTGTTAGTTTATGTATATATATATTCGTTTATGCACGGTACATACACATACATACATACACTATGGAATAATTGTTACATAAATGAAGACGGTGGAGAGAGAGTGGCCTTTTTCATTTGTTTTTTTTTTTTTTATTATTTTTATATTTCATTATACAGATAATTTCTGGTTTGGTAAATTCGGCCACTGAATTGAGCTTATTCATTGTAAGAATACATACATATAGTATGCTCTGTTAATAGGGCTTTCATTTTGCTTCAAACACAGCTCAATTCAATTTAAATCAAACACGCCAAAGATTATAACGACAATCTACAGCCGCTTGCAAAACCCAAGGAAAAATTAAGATTTTTTTATTCGGGATGCTTAATCTTGCGCATATAACATTAGCAAGTTTGAGCTCTCGGAGTTACTATTCCGTACACACACACACACACACACACCCACACACACACACATACTCAGATACAACATACAACATGAATTCCATTACTTGAAACAGCATATGAAAGTTATGAATAGATCAAAATTCTATGCAATTGTTACGCCACTGTTACTAAATCACCATCAGAAAGAAACAATCAATCAATCAGTATCTAAACAATAAAGAAAGAACACTCACGATACACTATCCCTGATTAAATTAAAATAAATGTAAAGAAAAAAAAAGGAAATATGTGATATTGAACTGGACAAACACAATCGGTCTATGTCTATTTTTCCCCCCTTATTTTTATTTTACTTTTTCTTCATCTTAAAGGGGTGTGCCCTTTCAAATAAATAGATGTATATATATACTAACATAGATAGATACAGTAATAATAATAATAACACTCTTTACGTTTCAACTATCAAAGGGATAAAGTAATTTACTTAAATTGGATCGGTGAAATAAATGACCCAGATCATACGACATACTAATAATAATAATAATAAAAGAGTAAACTACTATCATGAAACTATCTAACCAGAATTGAATTGATGGTGGAAAAGAAAACGAAAAAATAAATTACATTTTCCACATTACGAAACTGTACTTCTGCTATACCTATAGAAAGAGATAGAGATAGGCACATAATACATATACTACAGAGCGTACAGTATATGTGGAAACGCCTTTAATAAGAACAGCACGATCAACAGCAGCAGGAGCCTACTAAATAATAAATCATTTACGAATGAGAAAAAATTGGGTTTGGTTCGCTTCACAATCCAGTGACATTTAAAGGGTAAAGAATGAAGCCCACTATGGCGGGCTTGTCGGCCGGCCGGTCGGGAGGTCGATCACGCATTGCAGCACCGCATCGTACTGTTGATACCGGTTCTGCAATATTGTGTGTCAATACACAATATTAATATTGTGTGTTGGTAAATTAGTTCTGTTCAAGAACAATGATGTCAACAATTTACTTAAAATCTTTACATTATGCATATGATTCAGCATAAAACTATAACAAATAGAGTTTACTAGGAATCCACGTAGATTTCCTATAATCCCAACGCAACTAGCACTAAATACCACCAAATTATAAACAATTTAATGTAACCTGCTACATAAATTTAATGACAAAAGTACGTAAAAATGTCATATTCAGAGTTCTGGCGAATATTACCGTAATATTACGTTAATTATGTATATTTGTAATTTTCGCTTCCCACATTCCTATTGCAGCGTAGTGGGTGCGAGACTTAATCATAATAGAAAAACAACAATAATAAATTAAAATTAAATAAAATAGTTACAACAATGTAATACATATAGAAAATTCGAATTGAGAAGGTATTAACTAATAACTAGCAATTATTTTCTACATAGTTGAATGTATGCGATGGATGTAAACAGCAATTATAGTTTCACGACCTTTTATTTCATTTTAGTACAATTATTTTCAATTCAATTATTAATAAGCCACACGCCGATATTCATTTAGGAAAATATGCGCAATAATAAAAAAAAACAGCGCAAAACTTTGCAAAAATAATAATAAATTACATATTGTATTTAATTACTCGAAAATGTAAAGACACACCTTTACAATAAATATTTTTCGAGAATTAAACGAGTTTGGTGGATTTTTTTTTATTTTCAAATTTTATACAAATCTATAATATTAATAATACAGTCATATTAATAACACTAATTCTCTTATTTATCGGTGGACAGGATTGAATAAAACGGCATCAACGCATGTATTAAGTAAACCGTTTATACTTCTTTTTTTCATTTGAATCGAAAAGAAGGTTACCAAACGGTGCTTCCAAAGCATTAACTAGTATACATAATCATTGTCCTTCACAGTTAAAAAAAAATATGTATTAGTCGAGATTAACTTTTCAAACTATGTATATAAAAAAAAGATAAATCACCGGAAAATAAACCGGTATAAAACTAATAATAAACGTGTTAGCAATAAGCATTAGATCGATATTCTATTTAAATAAATTTTAATATGTAGTAATTCGAGTATTTAAAGAATTAAAATAATATTTCCTTAATTTCTTTTATTTTTCTGAGTTCATTAGATTGAAGTTGTACGTATTAATTTAATCCAAATAGGCAGCTCTTCTGAAAATAATAACCTAATACTCAGCCTTAAGGAGTACGCCATATAGCAGAGCCTATTACTATTATGTAACAAACCACTAGCCACAAACCTCCAAATACAGTGGGAGCCTGCCTGACACGACACTAATCACAAGAATCGGAACTAGAGATGCGCGATAGATTAAAATTAGCAGCAGGAATCGGCTCGCACCGATTTAGTACTAGTCTCGTATCGGGCAGGTTTAAATTAAAGTCAAATTTATAGAAGCTTATTGAAAAATATATAGGGTGTTTTCCATTTAAAAGATCATATTTGTGATTCATACAAATTTTCGAAAATATAAAATTTAGAAAAACCTTCTAATTCCACTTAGTGAACATTATAAAAATTTTCACTTGTTTACACAGATAGATAATATAAGGAGTAGGTATTACAAAAATCCAAAAATTTATGACCCACACTGTACCTCGAAAACTACTACAAATATCACAATTCTTTCTGAACCATCTTTCGTTTTGTACGTAAAAAAAAAACTGACTCAAGGCTGTGAAAACCGTGCCACTTTATTTCTCTAATTATAACCGAGATTATCTGTAAATGCATCGAAAATAGAATACTCTATGCATATAATACTTACTATTTGTATGTAACACACCAAAAAGTAGAGTACAATATGCATTCATATACAGGATGTTTCAAACACAATGTGTATTGTGAACTGCGTGATTGTAGCACGCAGTTCTATGCTACATGTCAAACTGTACCTCAGAGCAGACGCAGGGTGACAAACATTAACCTACAAATGCACTCGTCTAATTTAAACAAAATAGAAAGCGGTGCAAAGAGGAAACAAAATAACATGCATTAATATGACAAGTGATAACAAACAACCAACCAAGAGAGAGAGAAATTATTTATTACTTCTAATTAGGTCGAACAAGTAAACGATCTGACTTCAGAACCAATTTAAATAAATTAATTTGGCAAATGAATATGTACAGTACTGTATGTACGTACCGTAGGTACGTTGTATATTGGTATGTACGATATGTATACGAGAAACGTAGTCGCCATCGTTACCACCACGAATAAAATGGTTTTGATAGCCTTGAATAAAATCATCTATGTATAATACATAATGTATAGAGATACACATACAGATATATATATATATATATACACACGTGTTTCATGTTCGCGTTTCTCTTTCTAACCTAACCAACTCTAGAGTGGTTCTCATCGCATCGTTGTCGTTCGACGTTATTGTCATTTGGCATGGACGATGACCTGCAATGTGACATGAGAGACAAGGCAGTGGAGAAGGAGGAGGAGATGGTAATAGCAAGGCAAAACCTATCATACTATACCTACTAGATTTCATACTATGATAGAATATAGGAAATGAATTGGCGAGTTTGGTAAATTTGCACGAAATCGTTGATTAGCGACGAGAACAATTATTAACAATTAAACTTCCTCGATATCGGAAAACCTATCTTTATATAGATAAATAAATATGTACAATTCATGCTTCGTATATTCGTTTTCAATCAGCAGCATTGGATTTTATTGATCACAAAATTAAATTTAAAAAAAGAAAAAAAAAATCACTCAAATTTAATGGCTAAACTCCACCTCTTTCTCCTCTAGCGCCCCCTTTTCCAATTCAATCCTAACACGTACAATATGTACGTATGTACAAACAACACTTTGTATATTATGTTTTCCCATTTTAATTGAGGAGCCGCGATATGAGAATCGAGAGAATAAAAAAAAACAGCTTTAAATAAATCGCGAAAAGAAACCCTCAAGGACAAACATGTGAGCCCCGAAGGAGGCCTATAACCCACTGGTGTATTTTTTCTAGGTCAAACACGTGGATTGTGGGATTCCTTCAATTCAATATTATATAACATAATGATGATTACAATTAGTTAATATATTGAATTCCTTCCTTCTATAAAGAATAGGAGTTTTTTTTATCGCTGATAGATGCTGAGATGTGGGGTTCAATTAGTGATGGCAGGGATTACGTGAAATATGTATATTTATCTTACGGAATATTCGGTAACTTTAGGGTAACGTTGGTAAAATAAAGTAAAATAATGACTTTAATTGATCAAAAGTGTTTCCGATACCTTATTTCTTTTTTATAAATGGGCCGTTTATACGTGATAGGCCAATTATTCTGGGATGGCTTCTCAAAGACTTTACAGTTCTTCAGCAGCAGCCACAAAATTGAAACCGTAGATGTTCGGCTATAAAAACCTTTACTGTAACAAGATATTCTTTCTGTTTGACGAGAACATTGGACACATTAAGATAAATACTCATAACACTTTTTATATTTTGAATTGCAAAAAATGTTATTGTTTCCGAAACTTTAAGATACTGAAATGAAGTACTTTTAAGCAGTACTTGCAATCAGATCACTAGTAAATACAACACACACTTACTTTCCTTAAGTAATACGAATCTTGCAGAGTACAGGAAGGATTTCTTATACAATTAAGTGATGCATATAGTCGACGCAAACTAAAAAAAGTGGTTTGCTATCATTAACCCGATAACACATAACAATTTACAGTTGAAGCTAATAAAATATTTTAGAATTCATCTCACTTAAATGTTATGTAATCCATTGATTACATTAAACTGAAATCATGGCAATGCTGCCTCTGTAGCTAAATGTAATTGTCTTCATTTCAAAATCAAGTTATCAATTGTTATCAAAGTTATCAAAGTTATGAAATTTCTTATATACAGTTAAATGCACAAGGATGTGATCTTACATAATACTTAGTGAATACAGTATAACTAAAATTTAGATGACATCCTATTGCGTTAAATTGTAGGTAGTTTCACGAACTACATCAAGGAGTTCTCGACGGAACCACTCACTTACAAAAGTTTCAACTTCAAAATTCATCTTATCAATTGCTAAAATTTAAAATAAATAATAAGTTGCTATTATTCCCCATCAAAATTCTACTGTATTACAAATAATAAGATCGTGAATTCTTGAGCAACACACTTTTTAGTTTATGCTGACTGTATGTATTTACAACAATTGCTTGAAATGGAAAATTTTTATTTAGACAACCGATTCGTATACATTGAGGAACAGAATTAGTACCAACTGCTACTTTGTGTAATTTCTTCTGTAAATACCTAATAATAACACGTTATTATTATTTGATGATTATGTTAGCAGACAGCAAATTGGAATTAGTTTTATGTCAACACAAAAATGCGCACATTTCAGATAATTTTGATATTTGTTTTTCTTCTCGTTTTCTTTTTTTTCGAATTAGTGAGAGATAAGTAACAAATGTGAAAATAAGCGTAAGTAAATGTCCAAATGGAATTACTATTATCGTTACACGTGGAGTGAAAAAAATACATATTTTTTTTTCTGAAAAAAACCACGTTTATTTTTAAATTTTTATTTAAAAATTATATCGACAGTTTAGCCGAGCGTTTATTTTAAAATAGTATGTTTATCATGGTATTTTCGACTGAAAATACCATTTTTTTTTAGCGTTGCCAATATGAAATTCAGATTTTCAAGTACTTTAGCAGCACATGTTACATTCTTGTGAATACGATACATACACACATACTCTTTTTGCAGTGTATCACTGCGGGTGTTGATTGCGTTCGTTTCCATATTGTTGTAAGTTGTTTTTATTTGTTGCTGACATTGTTACATAGTATACTACTGTTTTATACTATTGTATATTCAATTTTCTGATACTCTAACAGTTCAGAAAAAGTCTTCACAAAAACTTATCAGTCCAATTAATAATTTTCGTCTTTTCGTTCTTCACCAAATAAGTGATCTGGTTTATGAGACATCCATACACAATTTTCAAATATTTTCCATCTAAATTTACTACAATGCCTACATGTTTATTATTATTTATAATGTGACTTATGAAGAAAAAATATTTGCGACAAGTGAGAGAAGAATGTAAAAATTAGTTCAACGTTCGTTCCAAACGAAATTTTTAAGTTTTTTATCCGTGTTATTCTTATTCTGGATCGGGTCCAGTTTGTAAATACATATTATATTTGAAGTAGTAACTGCAGGAAATTTAAATTTGGCGCAACGAGTCCATTGCTCTCTCTCGCCCTCGCTCCATCTCACTCTTTCCTTATCCTCTCCTTGTCATCAACATAGAAAAATAGATAAATAAATGTTGTATATGCATAACATACTAACTTATAACCCGGAAAACTATCTTGATGATGATGATGATGTTGTAAACAACAAAGTTGTTTTTCAACACAACGAAAGAAAATGTAAATCTACTATACTACATCGTCACCTTACAAGTTAAAAGCCCCCATTTCCCCATTTTTAGTATATACATCCCCAATGAATATCTGATAATAATAGTAATAAAAAATAGGAAAAGGGTTATAGACTAAAAGTCATAAAACCGGGGAGGGACAAGAGTAATGGTGCATATAAAACTATTATAAAAGAAAATCAAAACAAAGCCATAATACATACATATATATATTTAATACCAGTGGCGGACTATAATTTTAAGAACATTATCAAAAGCATTCAATTAGAACTGTATCGCGTATTTATACTATTATTTATGAACAATCCCATTTGTATTGAAACTGTTCGGAAACAGCATGGATATTGTCAATTAGCACGGTACTGTTTTCCACACTATCCATCTATCTTTATAGACAAGAAAATAGATAGCAGGAAAATCCTTCAACTTTCCAACGAAAACAAAAAAGAAAAAAGACAATTTATGCAAATAAGTTTAACAATAAACAATTTATAAACGATATTATTTTATGTATTTATTTGTTTGTTTTTTTACGCAACCTTCTTTTGTTCATCATATTATCTTTGTTAAATTAACAAAAGACACTGATGTGTTTTTCTTTCAATGTCAACTTGATAAAAATATAACAATTAATTCTGTCCTTTTTAATATCGTATTAAAGAAAGCAATTAAGAATTAATCCAGGCCAACTTTGTTTTATTTATAAACAACAATAAAACAAAGAATACGAACAAAAAAAAAGATTAAAACTGGGACAAATTTGTTGTTAGGAGCAGAGTACAGTGCATATTTTAGATACTGTAATGTATTACTACTGTATTCTGTACTTAGGTAATACAATTTTGTATTTACAAATACATAAAAACGTTCATGCTTACACTTACGTACATATGCATGTATATAAATTTTCCCTTTATTTAAAACATGTTATGTATACATATGTATGTATTGCTTTTCGCCCCCCACCCCTCAGTTGTACTTAATTTGGCCTAAATTTTCAATACAAAGAGAATAAAAAGACAACAAAAAAAACATACCCGAAAAAGAAACTGCTTTTCATTATTTAATTTTATGCTTCAATGGAAGCAAGCAGTTGCTTTGATTATTTTTATCCATGATGACTGTCACTTTCTTTCTTTTTGTTTTATTTATTCTTTTATTAAAGACACGTGCAGTAATGGACCATGGCCCATGAATAGAATATGGGGTATTATACCTTCACATTGACAAAAATTAAACTACATACATCATCTAGGTAATCCAGAGATATAATTCATTAGAGCAAAACGCTTGATTTAATAAACTTACCTTTTCATTGCATGTTCCCAGAAATGGAAGCTGAAAAATACAAAAAAGAAAAAAAAAATCAGAAAAATTGAATAAGATAAGGCTGCTTGAATTTTTCAGATTTTAAATAGGATCGAGCATGTCTCCATCTACACGTCTATTCACGAACTATTAGAGAATAAAAGTGCTATGTGCATACTACACCTAGCAACTTCACACGGACACTACCAGATGGCAGAATGATCAAGGACAACTTTTTCACTCTGGTGTTTAATTATAAATGACATAAACAAAATCAGTTTTTTTTAGCTCTACAATACAAACAAGTCTATAAATTATAAATACAAAAATATACACCCACCCACACACACATAAACACTAGAGCATTCCACCATCTTCGTTCTGCACTCCACCCTCTTACATTACAAGCCCAATGCCGGCCCAGCTATAGATAGAACAGGAAATTTACAGTTTTATTTGAGTAAACGGATCATGTCATGTGTCGATAAACATCATTTGATTTTCATAAAAATGGGGAAAACAAAAAAACAGCAAGAAAAATAGAAATCGATATAAAAATGTTTGTTTTGTTTATGTGATTTAGAATAATATGCTATTCTCGTCATCACGAGATTTCGAAAACTGTTTAAAATTTTATGTTATTGACGTGTTGACTGTAATTTATTATACTAGAAGCGAAGCTGTGTTGCCTGTTGCATTTTCTTTATGGATTTTCATGGGAAGAAAATGAAAATAAAAAAGTTTTAAGTTAACGGAATTGATTTATTGGTAATTAATAAGCTATCTTAAAGTAGAAGTAGTGGATTCGAAATGAAAGAAGAAAAAAACTCGAATCAAAACGATCGCCTAGAATAAAACAGTAAAAATTAAAAGAACTACAAAAATTGATTAAACAACCAGTACTGATAAATAAGAAAATTATTTGAAATTTAAACAAATGATTAGATAAATAAAGCAGAAATGAAATGATCCATCATGCTTAATTAAGCGCATTGTTGCCAAATTGTGTATCATCCGCATATCCGCATATTTAGATGTATGTACATAAAGAATTAGTGATTGTTCACACTAATCTCCTAATGAGCGCCACAAACATCAATAAATTTTCTGTAAAAAAATTACTTGACAACAGTGTACACCGATTCCAAAAACCTATGTGTACGTCTACATGTTGTTTTTTTTTTATAAAACTTGCAAAACCACTATTTAATGATATTTAATCTTTTAAAATTTTTGTATCGAACGCATCTTTTCATTCTCTCACGCTTTTTTTTTAATACATGTTGTAAATTGTAGTACGTACGCGAATAAGACTTGGCAACACACCCTTACAAAAAGTACTACTTTTAATAACTAATACAATAACATAATGCACACGCACGCGACGAACATTTGATTGAAAACATACATAAAGTGTGCGAAACAGTGGCCGTACACACAATACGCGAGCTTACGTGGTTAAAAAAAAATATTGCTAATTAGATAGAAAAAATTAATTAATGAACTAATAGGAATTTTTTTTATTATTACTATTGCCATTTTCTTGTATCTGTTCTGTATAATAAAATTGTCTATATGTATAATGAATTTCATGTGTGAAGTCTATCGTATTTAATCTAGTTAATTAAAAAATTATCATTATATTTGCAAAAAAAAAGTGGATTCGACCCAGTACGTAATTAATATTTGTCCATTAAACACAAAGTGTGTCGTCGTATGGGTTTTTAATTACAAAAATAGAAGAACAAAACACAAAGGATCATCATCGTATTACAGCATCAATAATAATATATCTAAAAATCGAGGTAAGTTTCGAATTTTCACATTGTCCTTCTTCAGGTTATCCAAACAAATTATTATGATGTGTTGAACACATGATGTTTTTTTTTTATTTTTTTTTCTGTATCTCTGTACATTCGTTGACCAATACAAATTATCACATCGATATTGAAATATTCAATTCATTTATAAACAAAAAATGCTGAATTCTTATCTTATACATACTGTTGTATTTTCAAGCCAGTTTGAAGTCCAAATTTAACCAGATATACGTATATTGTTATCGGCCTGTTATTAATCAACCATTTCTCTCCCCTCGCATTGAACCATGTATATACTATATATAAACAAAACAAAGGCCTCCCCAATCCAAATTTCTCCAAAAGTGGAAAAGTTTTGTATGCTGGTTTCCAAGACTACATTCTGACAGAAAAAGAGAATATCGTTCTCTTTTTGTTTTCTGTCATTTTTTTTTTTTTTTTTTTTGGGAGGAAAAGTTTCGGTTTGTTTTCCTGTTCTGCTGCTGCTACCCTTTTGTTTTGCATGTTTCTTGTTTGTGTTGTTCATTTCTATTGTTTGTCTGTCTATTTTCTGTTTGTTTTTCTTTTTCTGCTGTAGAATTTTTCGTCAGCTAAATGGACTTTTGTGTCATGTCGTTATTCATGCATATTGTTTTTGTTGCACTAATATTTTCGCAAAAAGCTTTTTTTGGTCCATCTCGACACATCTATCTATCTATTACGTAAACTTGTATGCTACTTTTAATAGCTTTTTTTTTGAAGTTCATTTTTGAAGGTGAAACGATCGATAAATAAACTTTGGAAATGATTATCTGAGTTTATGTTAGAATTTTTAAAAATATTCACAAAAAAACTTGCTAATCTCCGTTTTTTTTCTCTCTGGTAAACAAGCAACTTGAAAAGCCAGATTTTTATGCTGCTGTTTTCAATCATCAATAAATTATTCCCGAAAAATTATTTTGAAAATCTAAAATTAAACTTTTATTTATGCACATATTTATTTCTTTTTTTTTCTATTTGCAGAGCACCAACCATTAGTGTGTACCACACATAGCTATGTATCTCAACCCGCAGACACATAAACACACATCAGACTTGCATTATTGTAAAAATAAAATGACAGAAAATTTCGAAGTACCAGAACCTGAATGGATTTTAGATAAAAATTGCAATGGCCATTTATACTGGAGACGTCATATTAATGGTAATGATAGTAACAATCAACAAAATTCGAGGTACGTAAATTATCCAAAATTATACAACAAACTGTCAAGCGGGTATAGTATCTATTCATGGAAGTTGGGAAATGCCTCAATTCCCAAGTGATACCTCAAATTATTTCTTCGACTAAATCTTTTCTTGAAATAATTTTCCACAAGTATTTTTAAAAAAATGGCGAATGCGCTGAATCACCATTTTTTCATGCATTACAAAAAGCCATCTTGTTTATAATTTGTTCACCGGTAATCTAAACATTTGGATGTGGTGAACAATGACCTCTATTAGGTAATGCAATACATTTCCTAACACTCCAACGAAAAATAACAGCAAAATAAACTATAGTAGTTGTGATATAAATCCCAAACGAAGTGACAATATTTTTTCTAACTTGTTTCTTTCCCCTTTGTAAATGATTTTGTAAATTGCAGGGTTAAATTCAAATTTGACGTAGAAATTAAAGAATTCCAAAGAAAACCACACGAACTACTCGAACCATTATGGGCACAAGATATTCAATCCTACAATGTATTTAAAATGAGTTTTACCTGTTTGGCATGTCTTACAGTTACTTTTATATTACCCTGGTATCTATTAGGTGGAACGTCGTTCTATTAATTTATAACTTGTCCCTCGTATATGTATTATTATTGCTATACGTAAGAAAATTACTATTATGATTATTAAGTAAGAAAAAAAAAAACAAAAAAAAGTAGAATAGGTTGTGATGATGTTAATCTTGTTGTTGATGATTATGTGAATATCTATATTTTATTATTATTGTTACTTTGTGATATTATTAGAATTTAGATGATGTTATATGGTTTTGTGAGAGAGGATAGCATTTATAGATATTAGATTTAGATTGTAGATTATATAGATATTAGAGTTAACAGGTGTATAAAGTGCTTATTATTTACGTAACTTATTATGGGTCCGGCTCAGGGAGCGAAACAAATTTGAATAAAATTTTACCACAATGTATGTTCCTACCATAGCAGAATCATTTTTCGTGTTTATTATTTTAGAAATATCTTATTTTAAATATTACATCTTAAAGGTCAAAGTTAATATATTCTATGTTTAAATTATAATTGCATTTGTTAAACAGGTACTATTTTGCTAAGTAAACATTTTAATTTTACTCACACTACGATCATATCATATACTATTTGAAAATGTAAACCCCTACGCCTATGTACACTGCAACACCACCACCGCCACCACTACCGTCACATAACATCATCAGCGTTTACATACGATGCACTTACAATGTTGCCCGAAACACACTACTTTTCCCTGTATTTCTTTACATGTATTTAATCAATTAATCAGCTGCTGTGCCCCTATTTTCTTCTCGCTCGCTCACCAAGCCTGCGGGTTTTTTTCAAACCACCTGTACCTACTTGACTTTTAATATTATAAATACATACATATGTATGTATGTATGTGTAGCGGGTGGCATTATAAATAATTATTAAATTAAACCCAAAGAGAGATAGAGAGAGTAGAACAGAGTACAACAGGGAGAAATAAAATCATTTAATTGTTTCACGCTGTGCAATTTCAAGGTTGTGTATTTGTTGAAATTAAAATAACTTGGACACAAAATGACAACAGCTGTTTCATTTATTGAACGATTTGTTTTTCACCGGAAAAATTAATTCTATTTCTAATTTGATTACGTGTTTTTGTGTGTGTGTGTATATGAGAAAATATGTGGGCAGGGGGGTAGAAACATGAAAAATGAGATATCTATAAAGATATCCAAGCTGCGTCGGCCTTGTAACTGTCAATTTGCAATATGTACCTAATTCATTAATTAATCAATTGAAAACAATAAAAAAATGTTATTGATTTTTTAATTGCGCTAATTTAGAAAATGACGCTTATAATATTGATCTAGAAAAGGGAACAGTCCTTTACATTTTGTACTAATGATTTATTTTGTTACGAATTACGTAATCAACGTTTAATTTGATTACTTAGTGAGTAGATCGAACATCAGCGTGACACACCTTTATTTGGCTAGCGAAAAATAAATTATATATTATTATTATGATGATTGAATTGAAATTACGTATAATATACCAGGCCATATAGAATATGGCCTTGACTTTGATTATTTTCTTTAATGCTTTTTTTACCAATTTGACCTGTTGCAGATCACTTTTTTTCGGCAGTAAAAAAGTTAGTAAGTAAGTCGGCAGTTAGCTGTTTGCTCAATATAGATGTATTTATTCGAGGAAAACTCTTTTTTCATCAAATTTGCATGGATAATATATTACGCTCCGACGACTTTATGCTATCAAGTTTTCTAGTTAAATATGTAAATAATCAGTAGTCACATAAATATGTGGTTATATAAAAAAGCTTTAAATATAAATTGGGTTTCATTTTGGAATCTATGTATAAAAACCGAGCGAATCTACCGCATAAAATCATTCAAAGAATTTTATTAATAGCAATATGACAACACGGCAAATAAAAATTCTGCCTAGCGACAAGCAGTCTGCCTGGTCGTGCTGCCCTCAAAAATAAAATTTTATTGGAGATCGTGTGATTTGTTGGCGTTGTTTTTTTTTCTCTATCTCTCATTCGCTCACTCACTCTCTACCATCTGAATTGTTTTATTATAAAATTACACACCTGGTTCGAAACCACATAGAAAAAAAACTATTTCAATTACTTATGATTATTTTTAATTTAACTATGTTGCATTCTTTTTTTTCTTTCAATTTGATTTGGCTCAAATGGAAAATTTTGATGCAATTAATTACTGTATCGAAATAATTATGTGTAAAATGTATGCTGTACTTGTGTAAATACCGACAGAGAATAATAGAACGACGATTGTAGTAACAGGTGCAATGCTGTCACTACTATATAGCCACACTGTATACTAATAATTTGAATCAGTGCATTTTACTGTTATTTTGAGGTCATTACTCAACATTGCACTTTTCTATCCACCAAAAAAAAAAAAACAACCAAACTGACTATGTACTGCTTAGTAAGAGGAATAAAAATAAATTTTCTATTTTATTTGTTAGTTTAGTACATATTCAGGGCTGTCTAGAAATATGTATGTCACCAGCATCAGATTAGTGCAAAACTATAATGATCTGTTTTAATCAAAAACAGAAGGCACCGAATTGGTCGGCCTCTTATGCCACCCTCTATGCTAAAATAAAAGCAATAAAGGCACAAAATGAAACAAAACAAAATGGAAAAAAAGAAAGAAACGGCACACACACAGAGATTAAACTCACTCACCTCAGATAACGAGATGAATCTGCTAGGCCCGAAAACAATGGGAACTGGTATTGGAAGTGACCGCTCCTGTAAACGAATAATAATCATTAATTCCATTGGCGTGCCCGAACTTTTATTGCACACAATCATACCTGAATTAGTTCTAAAATTCGACGACAATTCCTTCTAACATTACCAAATGGACAGGTGAAACATAATCGTAATATAATTGGTAAATGTAATGCAACTAAATCAAAGTACGGTTGTGGTACATCTCTGTTAAATGTTGAATGTTGTTTCTTCTGCTGATGCTGTTGCGGCTGTTGATTATGATGTAGATAATCGGCATCAGCTGATGATCGGTTGAAACTGTTATTAATTTTTGATACAGTTTCATCAGCTGTATTACAACGTGGACGTTTTTCAAAAGTTAATCCAGATGTTAAGTGTGAACTGCCATTTGAACGCTTACATTCCAATTTTTTTACTTCATTTCGGTTGGTTCCATTTGTCATCGGTTTCGCTAGTATTGTTGTTTCCGCTGCTGACGTTATTGATGTTTTCGTTATGAATTCAATAAAATTGCCCATTACATCACCTCTACATTGACACACTTGATCCATTGCAAGTGTATTTGGATCCAACCAGCTTTCCACCATTTTGGATACTACGTCCAAGGCCAATTCTCGGATTTCGCTATCCTTTGTCGAATAGAAACGGGAAATTTCATTTAGATCGAGCATCATCAGTTCCTCGTCAGTTGGATGCTGTTGCTGCTGGAGGAAGAGCTGTTCAGATCGAGATGTTTCCATTTCACTTTCAATATGGCGAATATTATGGGTTTCAGTTTCGTGCTGCTGTTGTCGTTCCGTCATTTCATTGTTATCATTCACTCGTTTATGAGAATTGTTATTATTATTATTATTATTGCTATTATTATTACTGGACTGGACGAACATGACAATACTTTAATTAATAATTTTGTTTGTACTTGCAATTAGTAATACGAAATTCTAGTTCTAATCTTTGGTCAATGTAATACTTGTCGTCGCAATATTTTAAAGAAAAAAACACCAAATAATTCTTTTCAGTTGTTTTCTAATACTTTTCGATCTAATACTGAAGTGTTTAAATATATGCCACTATATGATCTTATTATTACTATTACTTATTCGTTTATCCTGAAACAATAGAAAAACCAATAAAACTACATGATAAAACGAAGCACACTAATGCTACTTTTTCAATAGCCCTTATAAGTACACATAATCAATCAGGGGCGTCCGTCCATTTGCAATCCCTCCTGTATGTGCACAAACACAGAAATGAAAAAAAAAAAATAATCGATTTTCTTTCACATTAATTAATTGGCATCCCAAAAGGACACTGACTGTTCTAACCGTTTTAGGTGAACAGGCGAAACAGTTATTAATAGTAAATTTATATTCTACACATGCATATTGGATAATCAGCTGATCATACATACCGGTCTATACGAGGGGTGTTTTGTTTGTTTGATCATCAAAATCGAAATTTTGGATCTACTGCTATTCTTGTTGTCCTGCCTGCTACACTATATGCTGCTTCTGCTACTGTTGCTGCCTCCACCGCTACCACCTTCTCCTCCTCCACCATCAACCAAACACCACCACTGCTATTATAGCCGCCGCTATTATTGCTACCACGAAAGAACAAAGAAAACTTTTCTAATAGCCAGATTAAATGATTGTTGTTTAATGATATGGATTTCTATTATATAAAAATACCATTTTTCGTAGAAATTACACTAAAATTCAATGAAAAAATTCTATATTTCAAACTAATTTCGATTTGTTCAAACAAAAGAGTGGTAGCCGGTATTCAACTATCTTTTAACGTCGATACACCGGCTGACTTGATCTGAAACCCAGCTGACTGGGAGAATTGCATTGTTGTCATATCTAATTCAATGGTTATCTTGACGAATGGGGAAATTGCATCATTTGAATCATTTCTATTTTTAGAAAGTAAAATAAAGTCTAATAAAAACTTTGTAGGTAATTTCTAGTAGAAATTGGAGTAATAATAAATTTTAATAGGTTGTTATTTAATTTTAAGACATAATAGAAAATAAACAGCAAACTAGTAGAAAATCTTGATATTATAATTCTTATTTCAAGGATTTTCGAAAGCCATAACTAACTTACAACTTACAATAAAATATTAATTACTAGAAATGTTCTTTTTAGTGTTTAGACTGTTTAGAGTATTATATGTACATTACAACTTGACAATGTTGGAAAATGTAGCATTGCGCAAGTATACGCGATGACTATATTGAGAAAGTATAGTGCTGTTATGCATATATAGTGACGAAAAAAATAATGTACAATTAGAGAAACATTAAATGTTTCCACTTTCCAGATATTATTAAGAGAAGAGAAAACTAAGAATTTAAGACAATTGTGTAAAAAAGACAATTATAAGCATTTTGTAGAATTAAAAATTCCGAACATGTAAATCCGATATTGAATCAAAATAGAAAAGAAATTAACATTAAAAATGGCTAAAATCAAATTTATTTTCGAGAAAATCAAGCGATAAATTACAATTTTGTTTAAAAAAATCTTTTTTCAATAATTTTTTTGGACACCTCTACTAAGTATCTATAATCAAGCAAACTACACCAACTGGTTTTGTATCCATCTATCTAGCAACATAAAAAAAACGCAACGAGCGTGTTGCCACGTTTATTTTATAATCTCAAGAAAAATTGCCACAGGCAAATACAGGCATAATTTTTGAATTTTGAGTTTTCATTAAATTAAAGTTAAATAAGTATTATAAAAAAAACTACTAGATACACGAAACGATAACAACAAAAAATCAATATGCCTACATAAATAAAATATACAAAAAACTAACAAACCAACTATTTCACAAAAAATAAAACAATTATGATACTAAACACATAAACAAGCAAATTTAAAGGCAATTAAATATAAATAATAAATTAATATTTATCCAGTTTGTGATATCTCTTTGCATCTTTTTGTTGCCGCTTCAATTGCACCAATCACAGCACTTCGAAAAGCTGCCAATGACAACGAAAAACAATAATAAAAAAAAACATCGAAACCAAACAGCCGTCCACTTAATTCTAATTTACCTGCACTTTCCAAAAAATGTAATCCAGTAGCTGTAGAACCTCCAGGTGATGTGACGTCATCTTTCAATACACCTGGATGTTGATTGGTTTTACGTACCATTGTTCCAGCTCCTAATACCGTTTGTGAGGCCAATCGGTAGGCAAGGTCACGAGGCAAACCCATTTTCACACCTCCATCGGCCAATGCTTCAATAAAAACGTATACCTAAATGGAAGATTTTGGATTAGAAAGTTTCGTAACCTGAATTTAAAACTACAATACACCAAGCTAATGTTAATGAGATTTATTCGTTGTTATACGGTAAGTACCACTAGTACTAAAGTTATATTTTAGTAGAAAAAAAGATTTGGATTGAATTAAATATATTTTCGCATTAGTTTCGTTCATCAAACTGTTAGTTTTCTTACATATGCCGGTCCAGAACCGCTTAACGCTGTAACGGCATCCATCCAACCTTCAGTAACTTCTTCACAAGTACCTATACTGTCTAATAGATTTTTTGTAATTGCTCCATCATTTTCTGTTGCTGCACTACCTTTAACAAATACAGAGGCAGCAGATTGAACTAGAGCCGGGGTATTTGGCATTACTCTTATAACTCGGGATTCTTTTGGTAACAACTAAAGTAAAGATTCAAAGTAATGACTTAATTTTTACGTAATAATTGAGTTTTATACATTTTCCAACTGTTTAATCGTTACACCCATTGCGACCGAAAGAAACAATTTGTTAGCTTTAATTCCGGAATTTTTCACTTCTCCTAATGCAACTGGAACAATATGAGGTTTAACTGAGACAAAAATAATATCAGATTTTTGAATTACAGGTAGATTTTCTGTAAGTGATTCCGCACCAAGATTCTGTAAATAAAATATAATTTTACTGTATGCAGCGCCATCTATGCGTAAATATGGAAAGTACTATACGAAATATAAAGTAGCTTACTTTAAACGCTTCAAGACTTAAGAGATCCGATGGATGGCAGCTGGATACAATTGTTTCACCCTTAGCTAATCCTGGAAATCAAAAATATTGTTTCAATTTTTATTAACCTGTTGATTGACTCACAAAAAATTATAAAAGTTCCTCATATTTTTTACTTGCAAAATCCTACTAATAAGCGTAAAAACAATTCACGTAATATTATTTCCGAAAAAATCAACACTCACCAGCCGATATAAAACCTTTGGCCATTGCTTGTGCCATTTTACCACCCCCGACAAAACCAATTCTCAATAATTTTCCCGACATTTTACTTCTTTCAATTTAAATGAACTTTTCAGTATTATTAGAACAAAACAATTATTTAAAATTAATATAATCAAAGAACACAATTAGCACCAACAATCTTTGCAAGGTTTTATGATTTGAACTACAAACAGACTTTATAATTATTGTTTTTGTTTACAAAATAAACGAATAAATGTTAAATAACCAAAATGAGAAATCGATAGAGAAAAATATGGATGATTTATCACGTCCTGACCTCTTCTTCTTTAATTTGTTATCATTTCAATGTATTGTAAAGTTCTATACACAATTCGTATTTGTATAGAAATAATTATTAACGCTGAACGGAAATATCTTAATGAGATAGTTACTTATAAAATGTGATTAGGAATTAAAGGTAAAACAAATAATCAGTCGGGGAAAAAAACTAAATTTGTTAATTACAAAATTGTACCTATGATAAAACTTAACTTTATTATTTTTTAATTATACTGTCAGAAAAAGAAAAAAAATCTTAACATAACTTTAGCGAAAAAAAACTACATACAATAAGAAATAAAATTACGACTAATAATCAACACAAAGTCCATCTTAATAATAAAATACATAACATTAATTAGAAGCAGAAGTATAATTGGGTAATTTTACATTTTATAATAAATAAACTGAATACATAATGAGAGTACAACACGGAGAACTATGTCACAATAAACAAAATATATGAGTTAATCATTAATTAGCTAAAAATACATATTAAATATTACATAATGACAGTATAAATTGATAATCATTTGCTTTCCGATCAAAGCCCACTTATTTAATTGCAATATAAAAATGGACGAAACTGGTTATAGACGAAGTGATTTACTAAATATTTTTCGGAATTCTTTAAAGTTTTAATTTAGGCAATTAATTATATCAGTTATTTAATTGTTTTGTGATACCTAATTTGACGAAGATAAAGGAAGGAAAATGATATTTTTCCCAGCAATTGGTGATTCTAAATTGTTAAGAAAGAGTAGGCTAAAAATCTAATTAGCAGAATCATTTCCTATTATTCTTTGGACAATTTTTATTAAAATTACTTCAATTAACTAAAACTAACTAAATTATTTTCCTTATCATGTTCATTTTGTCATAATAATTTAAAAATTTCTACAACATTTATTGCTAATCACTAAAATTAATTATTGTTTCAATTATTTCTTTTAGTCACTCACGAAAACGGAGCATTGCTATATTACTTTAAAACAAGTACAATACATAAATTTTTTGTCATTTTTATTTTTGTCTTTTTTAGACCTAAATATTTAAACAATTTCAACAATTTATCGCATTTTTGTTCTCTTTCACATCGTGAAATTTATGTATACTAAACATAAAAAAAAGAGAAAAATATTACAACAAACAAGTAACTTGAGCACTGAATTGACAAGAGAAAAATCCTACAAACTACGTCTAAAATGGACGCAAACCATTCACCTTATACATTAATTTTATCTAATCACAAATTATGTCATTCATTTACTATATGCAACTATATTATGTTCACTGTCATTTTTCTTTTATCAATAGAGAGAAACTATAAAAATTCTACAGTATTTAGAAAATAAAATACATGCATATTCTACCACGCCCCATTTCAACGATCAATGGGTTTGTAACTTAATCCTAACACCACGCCCTATATTTCTCTGACTACCTAAAAACAGAACTACATAATGACAACATGATTACATCTATTCACAACCAAATGAGGAGAGGGGTGGAGCCTACTAGATACTTTGTAATTATTTGTCCGTTATCGTGCATAATTGGATGCATAGCACGATATATTTTCATTAGCTACGCGTATTGGTTGTGCTATTGAACCGGATCTAGAGTGTCTTTTAAACGTTTCATTACGTGTCCACCAATATCCTGTACTTCTGGCCATTGTTTTAATGTGAATACAATAGCGATAACAAAAACCATTGTTGTTATAATGCGAACTCTGAAAAAATATACATATTTTTTTCCAAGATTCAAAGAAAAAGTATACTGGAAGAAGGACAATAGAATTATTAGAAAATATTCTAGGATTTTATACTATTTCAACTTTCTAAACTAATTAACCCATTAGTTATGTCAGTCTAGGTTTATTTTTATGGTATCAACAACAAAATTGGAAAACAAAAGCAAACAAAAAGGGAATAAAATAGTTATAAAAGCAACATCCATTACCTAGGAAACTAACAAAAAAAAAAAATAAACAATTTGTCAGCTTTTCGGCAAACCTCTGCTAAACAATGAAGGCCACTTGAGATTTGCCACATTGCCAAAATGTTGTCTGTCACCAGTTACCTCTGTAACAGTTACTGTACCACGACTATGGCTAAAGAAAATAAAAAATAATTAAAGAAACAAGCAAAATGTCGAAATAATGAAAAGCCATGGAATAAACAAATACAACATAGCTTATTTTTTAATTATTAAAATTAAACTTAGACTGACAAGCGCACATTTGATGTGAAGCTAGTCGTGTACAGTTCTTGGAATTTAAAAAGCATATCATGTTAAACCCGATATAAATTCTAACTTAAATGAAGCATATGCCATGAACTTCAACTACAAGTTGGCATTACGATAATACCAATTTTAAATTCTAAAATCTGTAAATATGAATAGTTGTACCAGTACTCGTGTGTGTCCAACCTACCTTGTTCTTAAAAAGGGCATAATTATACCGGCCCCAGTTGCTACTAAAAGTAATACAACTTGTAACACGGTCAACAATACATTGATAAGTTTAACCACGAGAGCTCGAGCATTTGAATTATCAATGCCTTCAAGCATGACGTATTGTTGTTGTTGTAAAGCTTGATGTTCCATTTTTTGTATCTACAAAAAGTAATTTTTGTTACACTTTTGTTTATTTACGCTTTGTTAAATATGATATATGGTCACCTTCGTCTGGCAATGCTCAAGCATTTCATGGATATCACGTAAACGTTCCTCACTTTGATACTGCACCTTTTCTTCCATATCGGCCATTGCCTGTTTCAAATTCTCCACCTCATTTTGATGTAATTCAGTTAAATCGTTTATTTGTTCTTCTAATCGTTCAGATTTAAACCGATCCTCCTAAAAATTGTTGAGTATATTCTTCTTATGTGAAAAATGCTGCAGCTAATAGTCTTCGACTTAATGTAACGTAACATATCCACATATTATGAGAATTTTGAGAGCGAAAGTAAAATAACTTGTAAAAATAAAAATTAAGTAAAATAAATTTATTAAGGCTTGTTAAATTATCGAACCTCTTTAACTTTTAATACATAAACGTAATTTTAAAGTTCCCAACTTTTAACTTTTACGTATTAAGAAAGCCGAATTAAGAGCGCGCTTCCGCTTTAACCACAATATTTTCGATCAGACGAGAGATAGAATGTAATCTTGACCAAACTATTGGCGCTATTTTTGATGATCATTTTTATGCATATTTGAATCGTTTATTTATAATTTTATTAATATTTATTAGCTAATTATAGCGTTTTTCAGTAGAATTGATCAATCTTTCGATTGTTCTCTCAATTTCATTTCAATGGCAATTCTTTCAAATTCTGATTACGAATTAAGAAATTGTATAATCGTGTTATTAATTTTTAGTGATTAAAATTATGTTTACGAAATAGAAATTAAGTTTACGAAGTTGGATGATTCTAGCCTAAGCCAAGTTACGTTAAGTCGGTTAGAATAAACTTTGAGACTTGAACGATGTATTTCTATTTACCTGGATGGAATTATTTACAAATTGCACCTCCGCTTGTAAAGATTTAACCATATCTAAGTTTTCCCGAAATCCATCTAGCTCCTCTTGAATATATTTCAATTTCTTATTCAATTCAGCAAAGTTCTCCTGCAAACTTAATTCCTCCGGTCGACCATATCTAAATTGGAATCAAATAAATACAAACACTACATCACATCGAGTATGAATACCTTCCAATGCTGTCACTTGTTACACTACTTTCACATTCCGATCCATCATCACTAGGAAATTGCTTTTGTGCAGCACTTCCGCTACCACCACCACCTCCTTGCATACTGCTTTGAGATGCTGTCATTGGCAATGTTGCACTACCATGTTTCGCACCACTTTTGTGATTGTGACCATTGTCATTTGCTCCGCCTTCAGTTGTTCCTGCGTAGCTACCCTCCGAGCCGGTTGTAGTTTGATTTGCTGCTGATTGAGCGGCCCCTACGTACCAAGCTGTAGATGAGAGCATAAAACGGAAGGGCGTGCGGTTAGATTTAAAAAGCGGTGCATTTAAATACATGGGATTATATAGGATGACGAAGGTCATAATAGCATCACCACTACAACAATGATTGGGAATATTTAAGCTGTTGCGTTACTAAATATGTATATACAAGTTATATTATTTACAATGGACCAATGAGTTTGATGACATTCATGATCAGTTCACCCATACATTAATTGATAACTTCCAAACGACATGTCCACACATATACGATGGTTACAGTATTAAATTAAGAAGCAAATAACGTGAATGACAAACGCGTCAACATCGTTAGCGATTTGAGACATGTTCGATTCGATTAAATTAAAAACAGTAGATCCAAAGTATGGGTGAATATTATTTTACCTTCAGCTAAATCGATTTTATATCCAGAAATATGTGTGGCAGTTAAAAGATAAATTATAAACAATAAACAGAAGTTAGGTGTTCTAAAGGTTAATTGAATAATAACACAAAATGCAAACACAATGAAACTAAAATGTGTACTCTAATGTACTGACTTGAAAACTGACTAATATTGTCCGCACTGCCAAATTTGTTTTTAATCAAATGTGCAAATTCTCTTGGTTTTGACATTACGCTGCCACTGAAGCCAGTAATTCCATCCCTAATATTTCCACCAACATGTCTACAAATAAAAGGTGATAGCTTAATAATGTTTTGCTCATTGTACATTTGTTAAACCTACTTCAATCCCTGTCCCATGTCTCTAAGGACCTCTCTAGGTAATCGATGACTTTGAATGCCATGCTCACGTAAATCATGCAGCCTCTTTTGATAGGTCTCCAATTTCTTTTGCAACTGTGCTATGGCTTGAGCGCTCTTCTGATTCTTTTTCTCAAATACGGCTTTAAGACGTTGTAGTTGCTGTTTATCCGCATTTGCAGCTAGTTTTAAGTACTCATTTACATTATCTGTAAATAAAAATTTGTTTATTTCACGTAAAAATATCGAAATACATAATAATTTATTATATCTGACCACTTACCGTCACGTAATTTTTGTTCGATTTTAATCAAATCACGTACACGAACAATTTTAGTAACGAGATGCTCAAGAACAGCAGTAGTTTTCGAATCTAACACTCCATCAGTCTCATCTTCTCTATTTTCACCGTTAGATAGAAACGATGAAGTATACAGATCTGAGACATCATGGTCTTGTGATAGATTCCCGATCAGCGTACCAGAATCATCTAAAAAACTAGATTCCGTTAAGCCGTGAGTGTGATCGAGAGGTGCGTGACTTCTTGTAAGTTGGGTTGGGCTTTTGTGGCGAGAAGAACGTGATGGATGAGATGATGATGATATTGTTGTTATTCCACCATCTTGACTCTGTCCCGTAAAGAAATTTGGTGAACTAAAATGATGACGATTGTGATGTTTATGAGGGAATACCTTGGCACTTTCGGCAGAGCCATGACTTAATGTTTTCGAATGATGAGGGTGAAATGGTTTATCTTTCTCGCCACTGCCCTGTTCTGTGGTAGATCCACTACTAACGCCACCAGTAGCGTTTCCACTGCCACCAGTTCCAACCACACCACCACCACTGCTTGTTGCTTGCCCTTTTGGACGACAAGGTGATGTACTTCTACTAGACGTTTTACTACTAGCAGACGGTTGAGTGACTGTTACCTGTAGACTATCCATATTGATAACTTATCTGAAAAAAATTTAGAGAGTTTATTCACTTCTAAAAATATCAGTCACTATACGATTGCATTTAATATAAAACAAGATTAATTCAGTCTACACTATGACTGTTATCAATGAAATGTACTAACTAGATTGTAATAATTGTTGTTTACCAACTGCATTATTGTCCCAGTTGATTTAACTGGAAATGAAAATGAATCAGCATCACAATTTTAGTATGTTAAACAAAGATGTGTGATTAATGCTTTTTATGCTACGTAAGTCGCTGCTGCTGCTGTTGCGATCACTTGAAGAAAATGAGTGATTCATATTTGAAAAGAATGTTTCATCAATAAATGTTTGAAAAATAAATAAGGAAAATGTGACGAATAGTATAGTACTATATGTATCCACATATTATGTTGACAGAAGATTAATTAATTGATGTTTATTTTTGCTTTCAGTGTATATTATAAATGTTATTTCCTCTGTTTTAAGATAGTGACTTTATACACGGCATATATGCATATGTATACGAATACGACACCTACATCCTTTGAAAATTCCACTCCATAAAGGTTCGACAATAGTAAAAAATCAATTAATTTAATTACAAAAGAAATTAATCAGACCGGGCACGCCCATGTTAATGGCACTACGTATTTTGTAGCTTGTGCAAAATTCGTAGATGTTGTTTGTCTAATATTTTCTATTATTTAATCATTATCAAAGGTTCGTGTTAATTAAACATATCAAATAGAAAAAACGCGATCGACGACGATGACGTCATTTTTTATTAATTTTCATCCATTAGATATTTATTTACTGTAAAAAAATAGGGCTTTTGGGATTCTCAACTTAAAAAAAAATAGATAAATAAATAATCGATGAACACGATTAACAAATCAAGTTTTGTTTTGTTTCTGATAAGGCAACATTTCCAAAAAGTAAATGTTGTCATAGTATTTGTGCATGTAATGAACAGTGAACTATTCCAAACATTTCCTGCTCGCAAAATTACATTACACAATTATTGAAAAAAAAAGCTGTTTTTTTTTCTTCGCCAAGTTTTAATTAATTCTGTACACTTTTATATCGAACTAAATAGATACCATTTCGTACCACTTAGATACATATACATGCATACCACTTAAAATTGAATAATAGGTGGCAATTTTTACACAAGGTCAAAAATAATTTTCACCTTAAATCTGTCGGCTATTATGTTCTTATTATTATTAGATTACAAAGGATAGATCACACAAAAAAAAATATAACACTACAAATAGATCATTAACAGGCAAAAATATTAAAAAAGATAATGAATATCCAGGGACAAGCAGTAATTTTAGAGGCAAAAATCTTTTTAAATTTAAATTAATGATATTTAACTTGGCCGCTTCTAGTTAACCGCTCTATGTATATATACATTTTTTTTTTTTTGAAAATTTAAATACCTGGCGACTAATAAATATTTCCGCCACTTTGAACGCCATTTGGCTTCCAGTATCATGATTTTAATTAATGGTTTTTGTGCAGTAAATTGACTTAAAAAAGGGGGACACATTTCATAGATAGTATGATAGTTATTTTTTAAATGGTCTTATACCTTGGATTTATTCAGTTTTTAAAGTTTTGAATATAATGAATATAATAATGAAACTTTTCACCTTTGAATAATAATGAGAATAACAATAAATAATTAAATAATGCTGACAGAAATTTCAATTGAACATTGTTCTGAAATTTACTATTAAATATTAATCGAATGCTTAAATGTTGATTTCAGTTTTATATTACTCTTTCGAATTTTATAAAAAATGAATGAAAAAAACATTTTACCTGAATTGTATCAACAACGTAACGAAAATATCATTTTCAAAATGTAAATGTAATGTAACCTTTTTCAGTCATTAAATAGAAAAAGTCTCGACATGAAAAAACACTACTCTTAAGCGACAATCATTATTTAAAACTACTGATTATGTTTTATTCAATGTTTCACTAGTAAACTCTATAATCATTACAACAAAAACACTAAAAATTGCTAATTATTATGTTAATGAAATGAACTCATTCCAGTTTCATGACAACGAAAAGTGAAGTTAGCAACAAAGTAACGTCATTTGTTGCAAAAATTTTCAGCACCGTTGCCAGATTACATACAGTCTCATAAATTCGATATCTTAAATTTAAATTCTGATTTGGAAACGGTTGAATTTAATTAAATTAGATAAAAGTATGAATCATTCGCATGAACATATTTTTCATATTAACATATTTTGAAAATTGAAAATAATTAGAGTCAATCAAAATGATCACAGATGTCACTAGAATAGTATGGGCAAAGTGAATTATATCAAATCAATACAATTAAATTAAAATCAACTACTACCTAATCCAATGAATCCAATCACTTCACCGAGCACAATAATTTAGTTTTGTAAATAATGTGTTTAAAAATGAATTTTCAAATGCTGCACTAACGGAATTTAGCAAGGCATACGGTGTCTCATAGTATGGTCCATCTTCTGAACTGTTTTCATCGAAATTTTTTCCACAAATACGAAATCCTTGGACCGTTAATTCCAATGTGTATTTTTCTTCTTCCAATGTTTCTAAATTCAGATAAATACAGGAATTCGTACTGTGTAGAGCCGATGATACAGCAATACATTTAACATGATCTTTTATATCTTTTATAACGGCTTCAGCTTCTTCTCGCCAACCTTGTGAATCCAGAATTAGATTACTTTCCGACATTTTCTTTTATTTCTGCCACTTTGGTTCAAGATTCAATAATTTCAGTCAAGCAACTTAAAGTAAAACAAAGGTTCCATTACTATAATTGTTGTTTAATTCGAATATAACACTAAAATAAATCATAATTGCACAAATTTGGAACAATATATAAATATATACATATGCTAAAATAACGTGCTGTTATTTTGATGTTGTGAGTAATCAGCTGTTAATTGACATTAAGATGAAGTTAGCTTCAAATCACAAAATAAAATAAAGAAAAAAAAATCTGACTCTTCTACTTCTATTCTAAATTTCTAATAATCTAACTAAATTCTAAAATCCATTAAATAAAATAGTGATTACAAATGAAATTCTAAATTCTAATATTTCTAATTCTAATTATGTACGTATTATAATTATTAATATATTAATATTAAATTCAGTATATATATTTCTCACTCACGATACGTCACAAAAAGAAAAGTTATTTTGTAATTGACAATCAGCTGTTGCAGCACAGTTTTAATTATAGGTCAGGTCAAAGATCAGCTGACCATAGGTTTTTTATTTAAATTTATTTAGAATGTACGTATTTACTACTACTCTCTTTGGTATTAGATGTATGCTATATATATTAGTTGTTTGTAATTTGTACATTTAATTTAAAATATATAATGTAAAAGTTCAAAGTCTTTTTTGTTTTGATTGAGAAACGTTTCATCACAGCTATTATCAATATACTACATACATTGAAATTAGAAAGCAAAAAAAAATAAAATTAAGAACAAGTGTACTTAAAATTTCAACTGTATCTACTCGTATTTTCTAAAAAAGCTTCTCAGAAATTATTTTCCATATAATAATCACATGTGTCTGTGAAAAGGTCAATTAATGTAAAAATAGAAAAAAAATGTCCCAGATATTAAGTAAACTCTTAAGATCACCACCAATTCAAACTTCTTGTTACACGTATGTACACCCATGGACTGAATCATGCACCATTGCTATTGCTGGCTGTTTTTTATACTGTATTTTTGATTCTCTTAGGATTTATGGAACCGTTTATTTGGTAAGCAAGTTAATCCTCTTGTTTGTTTTCTCTCCACTACACCCTATTTAAATCGTGTCTAATTTTTCGTTTTATATCAATTCTGGATTTATATAATCTACATTTTCTAATCTTATCTAATTTAAATAGAAATGTTTACCTAGAAAAAAGTAGAAAGTATTTAGATATACAGCGACGTAGCAGAACAAATATCAAAGTGGGATGCAAAATAGGAACAAAGGGGAGTTGTGGTTGCTTGATTATCGATAATTTTAGTGTTTGACAAAATGATATAAGCTTTGAAGTTTGCAGACGAGTTGTTGTTTAACTGCTTTTGACGGCTTAATTGCTTGTTTTGATCAACAAGTTGGTTACGTTACTGCAATAAAATTTATCACTGCCTCATCAATATATCTCAATATGTCCCCAAATGAATAGATATAATTACATTTCGAAAACGAACCATGATTAATCAAAGTAAACTCCTATCAAATTGTACTGACATCCATTCATTCGAAACATGTCTTGATTTTGCCTTAAATCTAACTAATGCCATCTTTCATCATTCCATACGTTTATATTTTATTACTTATGTGGTACCTACCATTCGGCATCATCCTAATTTAAAACGGGCCTAATTTTGATTCATTTTTCAGCTTACATTGCTTATGAAAGGAAAAATTCCAACAAAAAAAGATATCCAAAGAACTCTTTATGGCGTTGTACAGTCAACAGCTTTTCTCAGTTTCACTGGTTTTGGATACAGTTTCTTTTTGTGTGTCCTCAGGTAAGATTTGAGTTGTTTTATTGAATATTGTTGATAATCTTTTTCTCTTGGTTTTGTTAGGAAACTGCTAGGCAACTTTAATGTATTAACAGTATCAGCATTACCAGCATTTCTATCAAGTTTATTTGCAATTTTAATTGAACGACCATCAAGAAGGACATTATTGTGTTTGTATGTTAGTAATGTAGCTACCGAAACGGTAATTAATCTATCAATTAGAATTACGAACCATTCTATTCCCCTTCATACTTTTTAAGGTTTGGAATATGGCCTTATCAAGAAATCTCGTGCGAAATATCCGTCATGGCGACGTTGCTCTGTTCGGTGGAAGTATGGCAATTTTATTGGCATATTACAAAAGTGGTTATCATAAAGACGTACCTGATTCCATGTTTAAAATCTTGAGGTATGTCAACAACACGATACTAATCGAGAATACAGAGAAAATATTCACCATTTTCCAGATTCGTTGTAGGTCCCTACGAAGAGAAAGATTTTGGTGCTCGAATCTCATATGAAGCAAATACATTTTATAGGCAACAAATTTCAGGAGCGGCGGCAAGTGAAAGTCCTCCATTAAATGAAGGCAAATAATACATAAATATAAAATATTAATTCATCTGATACACCTTCCTTTATAGTAGATAGATTGTTTTAAATGGTTTTTCTTTTTATACAATAGTAGGTGTTACATCGAGAAGGCCATATTATGGTAGACAGAAATTCACTGTACTTTTTCTAATCAATCAAATGCTCAAAACGTATAAAAGGTTAATACAAAAAATCAAATGTTCTTCAAGGCATCGTTCTTGTCCACATCCATTTAGTTGCTTTTATTATGTCCTGGGAGTAAGTTACACTTTACTGGATTATTTATCCAGTCATAAGTAAGGAAGCTAATAAATAAGTTAATTCCTGATATAATAACATTCAGGGTTCAAGTAAAATGTTCAGCGTTGGTCTCGGCATACAAATTATTTTAAAATTGGCACTAAATATGAAAAGAATCGTTGCATCACCAAGGAATGCAAAACAAATATTCTTGAGAAAAGACGTATTGAATTTGGGTCTGTTTTTGGGAATGTATGCTGGAATATTTAGAGTAAGAATAGATTTTCACAAAAATTAAAAAAAAAATGTCACTTATGGTTTATCTGTTTAGGGTTCGTTATGTATATTGAGACGAATATTTGGAAAAGATGATCCAGTTTATGCAATTCCAGCCAGTTTACTAGCTAGTGTTGCTTTTAAAAAATATCCAGATACAACTGTGGCGTTGTATGTTATGTGGAAAGCGGCTCAGGTATACTTTAAAATTTTACGTTGTTTTTAAATTTGATATCTAAATATACAATTTTTCGTTCTAGATCACTTATAATCTGGGGATACAAAAAGGTTACGTGCCAAAAATACCTGGATTCACTGAATTACTTTATTGTTTAAGTACTGGACTTTTATTCCATGCAGCTATTTTAGAACCTACGAATTTACGCCCAAGTTATTGGAAATTTTTACATTCAAATTCTGGCGGAAGGTGGGTTGATGATATTGTACAAGATGTTGTATCTGCACATGCGCATTGTTTAGTCGTTTATGTTTGTGTTTATCGTTATACATTATCCTGGAAAATGGTACACGATTCTTTCGTATAAGAAAATAGGTTTTAAATGGGTTCTATTTCTCCGTATTTGCAAATATATTCATTTTCTATAGTTCTTATGCATTCTAAGGATGGATTTATCCAACTTTATATGTTGAATTGAAATGAAATTGATGAGCAGAATTGAAAGATTAATCAATTCTATTAAAAAATGATAAAAGTGACTGAAAATTATAAATAAACGATTCAAATAAGCACAAAAATTATCATAAAAAATAGTGCCAGAATAGTTCGGTTAAGATAACGTTGTTTCTCTCATCTGATCGAAAATTTGGCGGTTAAGGCGCATGCGCGTTCTTAATCCGTAAAAGTTATAAGTTAGTAAATTTAAAATTACCTGTATGTATTAAGAAATGGGATAACCGCTGTTATCAGAAACAGTATGTTTATATCAAGATTTACGTACCAAAATTCCGACTTATGTTTATGCATTAAGTTTACACAGTTGGATAATCCCACTCTAAATTGAATATTAAGCATTATCAAATGGCCAAGTTTCTAATATATCGTGAAACAGGAATCAGTATTATAAATTTCAATTGATGAAAACGTTCTTTTGAGTTTAAATACCAGCTAATACGGCGCAACGATTATTTTACATTTCCAATTATTAGTTGGTATTGAATATAGACTGCATATGAAATACATAAAACTAATAATTTATAAATTGTATATTTTAGAATTGCTTGTATGGCACGTGAACCATTAGATGTATGGGGTTACAATACAACACAATCATTAGAAAAAGTATTGAAAGCAACTAAAACAATACCCGTAGTTTATTTTTAAATAGTTCAGCTCTATATATATACTTTCTTTTTTTGTATCTAATTTTAAGTTTAAATTGTATTTATATGTAGGGATGACGCAGACGAAATTGAAAAAAATGTATTGAAAAATTTGATATTGTACACAGAGTAGATAGTTCACTTTTTATTAGGTATTTGTAGATACTAGCTCACATAGAAGATCTAAAGTAAAGAAATGAGGTGTACTGTATTACTTTTATATTTTTTTATGTGCATATATAGAAATTGTTAATACCTATTATTGTTATTGTTTAGATTTTATAATAATAATTAATAAATACTGACAATTACCACTGTCTGTTCAATTTCTTTGTTCACATTGCGGACACTTCTCTCTCTCTCTCTCTCTCTCTGCCTCTCAATTTACCTTCAACATCAATTTAATGATATTAAAGAGAGAGAAAAATTCAAAAAACGTAAAAACTACGTTAATTAATGTAAAAATATTAATCAAAATTAATTACATAAATACAATTCATATAAGTAAAATAATAATTAAGCGGCGCAGCAAATCAGTTAAAAAGCTGTCACATGGGCAGGCAGATATTTTCATTGTATTCAAACTAATCAAAGCCAATTAAGTACCTGTTTATAACTAACTACATAATAATTAAAATGTTTTACTCTTCAACTTTCATATAAAAATAAATAAATTTATATTTATGTATACTATAGACAATGAAGAGTGTGTGTGAGAGAGAAAGACAAGAGTAGAAGATATTTTCCTTGAGCCATAAAAAAATGAACAATCGCAATCAAGGTAGATAGATACACGAATAATAATAATAATTATCGAACAATCACCGTTGCTTAATTAATTTTTATATTTAATTAATTGCTATTTATTAGAATTATTTAAAACAAACTTCATTTTAATCGGTCATTTTCTAGTAAGTATATTGGGTCTATATATATATTAGCGTCGCCCAATTTTTGATAATGTGGAAGCGCAACAAGAAACAGACATAAATAATTGACTTGAAATAGATTATATAGTTATAAATATAAATTAATACAAGTACGTAAAAACTATATTTTATGAACCGTTCATGAAACTGAGGTCAGAAAGCTCAGTAAAAAAAAAGCAGAAACTAATCTTGTCTTGTATACTCACTTGACATTGATTGATCCAATAAGCAATGTAAATAAATAAATCAATCTCCCATTTAGTTTTGTTAGGTAGTTTTTAATTTCCGGTCTAGTTCTTTACTCAATTATTGTTTTTTTTTTTGCTAATTAAGATAGGGTTAATTATTACCTAATTAATTACTGAATATTGATATAATTTATCGTTTTTAAGTAAAGATCCAAATACAATGATCTTTAAAGTAGACAACGAAATTGTCATTTTGCACCCTGCAGATAGAATATAAGAATGTATACAGCCAATATTTATGATTCATTTAAACTAAACTGAAAGGTACAAAAGTATTTAAAACGAAGGTTAAAAAACTACCAGTAGAGAAAGGGCTGTTAGGAAATATTGAATTTTTTCCAAAAAGCTATGACTGTAGATGTAGATTAATAGATACGTACATATAGTATGATGGAGAATAGTGATTGATAAAATTCAAATAATGCAGAAAAATACAGGGTGTCAATTGCAGGGTCGTGACATGCGAGTGGAATTGACGTGTAACTGTTCTCATAATTACCAGAATCATCGCTTCGTACAATCAATACAATTTTCTATATCCTAGAAAAGGGGTCCAAGAGACTTGATAGTTGAAATATATATAAGCATTTTACACTACCAAATTTTCCTAATAATTCTCTGTAATCTCTCTAGCAATTGGCATAGGGATACAAAATACCTTTGTCACGGCTCAGATCACTCTATACTAGGTAATACATCCACCTATGATTGTAGTAAATAGGAATCAAATAGTTGGTATACATTCTACGTAAATACAAAGACACAGAGAGCAAAAGAGGAATGGACAAGACAAAACACTCCTTAATTCTTTTATAAAATATTAGAACAAAACAGTAAATTTATAGGGAAATTTTTACATAAAGAAAATAGATAAATTAACATAAAATGTTGCATAACGAAAAATTACGAATGAATGATTTCAGGTGGTGAAAAACTCAAATTGCAGGCTTGGAATTAAAGGTCAAATAATAAATTATGATTTGAAAAACGAAACGAAAGTACAAATCAATAAATACTATAAGTATCTATCTATCTATGGCATATGTATCTCAAACTATAAAATGTTGAAGTTAACTACATAATGAAATAAAAATATGTAAATACGAATCTAAGCTGTAAATGTAGTAGGCGTATAATACTATAGACAAATACGTCTATCGATTACGTGTGTAATCGATGTGAATGCAAGTCCCTGTCTCTTTCGTTACGTGTTACGCCACTGCCTGCCTTCATTATAACAATACTCAATTAATATTAAAAGGTAAACTAATTTTCGTACAGTTAATTAACGAATTAACATTAAGATAAAAATTAACAAAACATAATTCTCAGTAAAGTACTTATCTACTACATAACTCAATTTTTATTCAAAAAAAAACCTATATAAAAAAGAAAACAGCAAAAATCCTTACATTGAAAGGATTTAAAAATTAAAAATTTAAAATAATAGTAATAATAAGAAAAATAATAACTAATTAATGTACCAAATGCAAAAATCGAAAATGCAACCGCTAATTAAAATCAATTAAATGGTCTTTTATTTAGAAGCATGGCACACTATGCGGAACTAATAATTTAATTTGAGAATATTCATTAGATGGATCATTAGATTTATTAATTTTTTTATGATTGTAGGTATTTGTTTGTGATAATATAATATATAAAATTTATACATCATAAATACCCAACTAAAGTGAGATAGATTCTCTATAAAATACAATCAGCAATACAATCGTAAGGTCCTTTTTTTATAGTCGATTGTCGTTCCATTCGAAGTCTCTAGATGGAGCGCTTTCCAGATTTGTAATATTTGCACTTTAAGTTAAAGAGTTTAAGGACTTTAAGGTGATATTGAAGCCAAATAATGATTTTTACCAAGTTTTTCAGTTTTTCCGCGGTATCTCCGAAACCATATGTATCATAACTTAAACTGCTGGATGATATCTAACAATCCATATTCCATTTAAACGTATACCATGTATTATGAGTTGTATATCCAATTTCTATATTTATGTGAATAACTTTTTTATTAGTGAACTTATAAAAAAGTTAAACTTGTAGTAACACAATTTATTGATAATTGAATAGCGGGTGACCCCATCCATATTCATAACCATATACGGTACCATCGGCATCATGCATATAGGAAAATTGTAACAAAATAATCAAATCAGAAGCAATTAAAACAACTGCTGCACATACACTTTATTCATTATTCATTATTTCCCATTAAAATATAGAAAAACTTTGATAAAATTAATTTAAATCCAATTAAATTTCAAATTGTTATTAATTAAAATTATGTTAATATACATATAGTGTAAAATAACACCACACGAAACCATCGCCACAGCACCGACCCACCCCACCTTCTCTATCTGTCAATCATCAAATGCGAAAAATTAATTTCCTGTTCCGCTCAGAATTTCTATACTATGTCTATAACTAATATACTTCTATAGCAACCTATAAGGAAAAACGTGTTTTACGTTGCAGATAATAGATATCACAATTTTTAATTAGTAATTAAGATTTAGAGGTCAATATTTTGGAATACAAAAAAAACTATGAGCAAATTTTAAATCATCTCTCATTGTAAATTGATATTAAAGTGGTCATCATTAATTAGCATGAAATTCCCTAAATGATTAACAAACATTCGTCGTTTATTTTTATTTGTTGTTTGCAAATTATTAACACTGACCTAAAACGAAGGAAAGGAAACTGGGGAAATCCACTAACAGTGATACACTTATTATACGAGGCAGATAATTGTGGAATTGGAGAGTTATCGTTCGTTAAACGTTAAAAATAGATATAATGTAGAGAAAAGAATTTTATATGATTAATCTAAATAAATTTGTACAAGAAGTCTTTTTATTTTTCTGAAAAAAACCGGCACAACTTTCTTTGATTGTAATTAAAGCCAAAACCGATAAATATCGGGGATTCACAGTTCACACTATCACTAAGATGTCTTCGTCCGTTCATATCCTGCACTGTTGCCTCTACTATTAAAAATTCCTAATTTTCAAAGAAAAATAATAACGCTTTCCTTGCAATCCTGATGGTTCCCATAACATCAAATAACAACAACAACAACAAGAAAAATAATAATAGTATTAATGAAACCGTAAAATTTATTCTTAATGAAGCAAGGTTAAACCGTTGAATAGCAACAATAATAATAATAATAATTGGCAGCACTATAGTCTAGCAGTAGCAAGCAATACTTAGCATTAAAAGAACTCTAATGCATATTCTACATAAATAGGTATAAATTGATATGATCTCTTGCAAAATCTTTTAGTCGTCCGATTTTTTTTGTTGTCGGTCTTTGGTTGCTGTGCTGTGAGCGCTGTAATCTAATTATTCATATCGGGAATTTCCGTAATACTACTAGAGTAAAGACTTAGTTACGAGTTAGCCCGATTTTCCTTCTAAAGAAAGGAAATTCAATTAATTGAATTGTGAAATGCCACCCCAAGAGAAAATTCAAATTCCAGCAAGCGCCGAATGTCCATCGCCACCACCACCATTATCAACGGATGTGCATATGAATTATGATAGGGACGATAATGATGGAGGTTGTGGCGGTAACAGTGGTGGTTCTGGTGGTGGTAGTAGTGATGGTGCTGGTTTTTATATGAAGAATAATGGGTAAATTTCATATTGCAAATCGATTTTCTTGCTTCCAATTTTTCGAAATTTTTCTCATATTCAATTTCAGATATACGAATATGGCATATAAAGGAACAGAAGGAAATGATAAAAATGATGCAACAGCAAGAGCAGGCGCTACAACAACAACAACCACGAAAAATCAATTACAATCGAATAATAACAGGAAGAAAAGTTTGGATAAAAACGACACATTCGATTTCGACGATCTATTCCCATATATTGGAGCATTCGGTTTCTATCAGATTTTCCTATTTCTAATGATGATTCCATTTGCGTGTTTTGTTGCCTGGGTTTATTTTACGCAAATTTTTATCACCCTCGTACCAGAAACGCATTGGTGCTGGATACCGGAATTGGCCAATTTAACAGTTGAAGAAAGGTAAAGACAAAGTAATAATTTTTATATGATTTTTTAATACGAATTAATTTAGTTTAGAAAAAATCTAAGCTAAAATAATATATTTTTGATTTTGCCTCGTATGCCGGTAAAAACAACTACGCGTAAGATATAAATTCAGTTGAGCGAAGACATATCATATATATATATATACATATATACATATAGTGATGTTAAAAATTACCAAAAATATTAATTTCTTTACTGAATGTTACGTAAAATTCAGAGAAAATTTGTAAAATTAAGAAAAATCAGATGGCAATTGCCAATTTTCTGCATTATGTTTGAAGAACAAATAGTGATTGACAAAAGGCACAATTTACTTTAAACATTTAGTTTGCCCTTGTAATTAAAGAAACTGTAAATAATAAAAAAGAAAAACAACATTACAAAATAAGATGGTACCTAATTTTTTTGAGTGAGAGGTTAAAAAAAGTATCAAAAAAAGCAGGAGAAAATCGAAAAAAAACTAAGTAAATTTATTATACATAATATTCAATATAATAAAAATGAATACATAGATGGTACCTTATTAGATATTTCGCATTTATGTATGTATATCCTTAGAACTGTTTTGGAATCATCTTCAATGTTAGTATTCTAGGATCCAAGATGTTTCGATGTTGCGCTTTGTTTAGATCTTCCAGAATTGGATGCATTATCCTTTCATTAATCTTTCAGAATAGGCATTTTCATGGAAATCATAAATGCATAAAATACGTAACACAAACTGTTAATAAATTGCATAAAAATACAGGTTGAAACTATAGCATAATAAGGATTAAGAGTACTCTAGATTCGTGTAACACCAAAAGCAACATCAGCGTACGCCAGAACTGGAAAAGTAAATCGGTAGAAATCGGGCAAATAGATAAAAACACGAAAAAATGTAACATTCCAGGAATAGGAAGAATATTACCTTTATTTTATGTAAATACATTGGTAATGTTCGCTTCTCACGTGACTTTACATGCCGTTACTTACCTACAGGGGGCAATTGCCAGGTACGTATGTACATACATCTTTTAGACGCGTCTGTCTATTAGGTACATACAATACGAAATTACACATTAGTAAATTTTCCTTTGTACGAAATGACCTTTGAATCTACGCAATAATTTGAAATGAAAGACGAAGAAAAAAAGAAAAAGAAAAAAAACCAATTAAACTAAACAGAAATCGAAGACGCCGAAAAAAGTGAAGAAACAAAAAAAAATTATTTAAAATATAAATTAAATATCAACAGAACGAAAGGTGGAAAAAAATTAAGGCAAATTAAATGTCAGAAAAACGACTGCTGCGCCAATTACGCAAATCAAATAGTCCACATAGTACATAGTAATGGTAATGATAAAAATTATAAAATAAGACATTTGTTCGTATTGTCAAATGAGGGTAAAGCAATAATAATAATAATAATAATAATAATAATAATAATAATGATATTAAATTATTTATTACTATTAAGAAGTAGTGGTAATAGTAGTAGTAATATAATCAATTCGACGCCACTGATAAAAAAAAATGTATACTATTCATATACACATAATAACAGATGGTCATTCAGACCAATTTATTGGTCAATTTTCGTTTTTGTTGCGTTAAACTTACCTTGGCTTAAAACTTTGATTTGCATGTTTTTTTTTTCTCTATCACTTTTGTTTTTTTGCATTTTCTACTTTATTATTTATTTATATTAAATCGTCACCGTATCCTATTGACACTGAACTTTTTGTGTAACTTTAAAAATCCGCCCCATTTTTTTAGCGTATATATATATATATATATATATATATATCTACATGTATTTATTGTTGCTGTAGTTCCGTTAACTGCGCCCGTCCCCTGTCGTCTCACATATTGATTCATAAATGCAGTGAAATAATAATAACAACAACAACAATAAGAAAAATGGGTCCACGCTCTAATAATTCTACAAAACATTGGTCATAAAATGAAAGTTATATATTTATCATTTATCCTGTTCGGGAATAATCCAATCAATTAACTAATTAAAAGTGCGGAACGAATTCTCGATATGAGAATAGATAAATTTAAATAGTGTTCGATTAGGAAAAATGCCTCAAACACGTGGTAGCACTCCTGATTTTACTATAAGTACATAAAGTCCAGTATTGATCTTGTAGCATAAAAGTAGGCATTGTACTAAAAGGGATACAAGGGTAATTTAAAAACTTTTTTTTTAATATAAATGAGCAAAGTAATTGTGGATTACAATAAGTAATTAGAGACAAGTGTTTCTAACAAAAGCATATTTTTATTGATAATTATGATTTGGTGCGTGTGTTGTCTAATTTATTTACGTAGAATAATAGGAAATTTCCAAACTAAGGACTACGTATTTAGATTACCGAATGATTCATTTAATGCTCGTATTGTGCTCGTAACGTTTTTTTTTTTTTGTAAGGGTGGAAATCCCTAAGTATAATTCAAAAAATAAATAGATAACTAATAATCATTAAAATACGACATAATAACATAATTAATAAATAATCGCGCAAAATTAACTTCCGGTTATTCTCTCCTCTGTTCATGGTTAATTTCCATTTATTTATTTATGATTAAAAAAATAAGATTCGCGAAAAAAAGAACAAACGCTAATAGTGATTAAAGGAAAAAAAATCGCCTCCGCTCAATTTCCCTTAATTTTTTCCGTTTAGAAAGAAAAAAACGAAATACGAAGAAGCAAAAAAAATAAAAATTTAGAACAAAATTAGTACCAATTTTAATTTGATTTGCGGTTTAATATATTTCACGCTTGCAAATTAAATTAGCAAGCAATTAATGCTATTATTATCATTATTATTATTAAAGACGAGTAGGTATTTTTAAATATACTTAAATCGCTAATTGATTTATTTATTTACATTTTCAATTCTCAACTGGTTAATACTTAAAGCCCGTTTGAGAATGTGCAATTTTCTAGGTATCAAATTATTTTGTTAGTGGCTTTAAACTACGTCGTGACAGTCTATCACAAAATTTTACGTGTCCATGCCCATTACTTCAATTACTGCAATCTTTACGATTATACAGGGTGGAAAGTTAGAAGTTTTTAAATATAATATGATTTTTTTTATCTATTGCTGTAGAGAATAAATACCTCAAACCAGCTTCGCAAACCGCACATCAAAATTCCAAGAAATAGAGCAGAGATCTAGAGTTTATTAATATTCGATGCTTTTTATCAAAAAAAAAAAAACCATCAAAATGACACGGAGCTCATCTCTACGTTATGTAGCGGTCAGAATGGACAATAAGTTTCTTTTTGATTGCCTAATAAAAAAATTGAAATCAAAATACTTTATTTACGTCGTATACACAATGTCAAATACGTTAAAAAGGCTGGTCTACCACCTACATTTGCATGTCAATTAAAAATATTGAATAATAGAGATGGGTCGTTTTTTCACTAAAAAGCATCGAATTTTATTAAATTTTAGACTGCTCTATTTCCCAAACGGCTTAGAATTTTGACGTGCGGTTTGCGGTGTTTACTTGAGGTGTTTACTCTCTGCACTAATAGATAAAAAAATGGAGCACATTGTATTTAAAAAAGTTAAACTAGATAGCGAAAGTATATTTTGGAACACTCAAAGTTCCTATTGGTCAAAATGGATAGCCATTAAAATGTTAATCGGGTAATTACCGGGTCCAAAAATGGGGTTGGTACTAGTAACTTTCCACCCTGTATATGTATGTAGATATCCTCTCCATAGATATATGCATAATTTAACTATTCTAAAACCAGATCAAAGGTACACTTTTGACAAGTCTTCGTTGCTATGATTACCCATACATTGTATATATGTATGTATGTATGTGTAAATGTATAAGTAAAATTATATATTGAGTATGTAGATATATAATAGTCACAAATAGTTTGTTCATTTCAGAAAAACAAAAATTTGGATAGGTAACATAAAATACCATAATCTAAAACGGCTTTTATACATGTGCACATGCAAATTTTATATGTTTAAATAGCAAATCAAACAAGGTTTTTAATGTGAATAGAATAGAATGGAATTTACATCTATAAAGACATTGAAATTGAGTGGATATATTACATACATATAGTAATTGTAATATGTATTACGCATAATATACGTAATTTACCTCATTATAATATGTTCGTAATGTGCAACGCATATACGCATTATGTTGTAAAAACAAGAATATTAAATAATAATTTAACAATAAAAGATAAAAGTTACGATAACGTAAAACGTTATTAAATTCAGATGCATGCACGCACATAGTATATTTATCTATGAACCAAATACAATTTAATAGTTTGTTTTCATCTTATTTTGTCAAGGTTCCATCAACTCAAACAATTTTATTGACCTTAACAAAATAAAGTTTTATAAATGAGGTAGATGAGAATTTAAAAATACATACAGAGTAGGAAAAAGGCCAAATTACCAAACACAAAAACAGACGCAGAATAATAATTATTTATTTCATATTTACGTAACCGATTTAAATAATATCTATTTGTCTCTCTCCATAAAAAAAAGCGAAAAAGAATTTTAACTTATAATAATAATAAGATAAAGTACTTATATTGGACGTGCATTAAAGTAATACCAAATGGACTAATCGACCATGAAACGTCCAATTTTCGTCTTAAATTAAAGTCATTTAGAAAAATTGTAATAATATGTTATAATAGTAATAAAAATTATAATTGTTGTTGTAATATCCTCTATGTATAAATAAACTAACATAAAAAAGGAGCGACGCACGTATCTAAATAGTAAAATTAAGGAAATAACGGCGACAAAGAATCTTATTGGTTCATAAATGGTAGAAAACAATTAGCATTGAATACCATTCGAAATTTACGTAATTCTACTTACTTCGATACATGTCCAGGGTCAAAATTAGATGTAATTTAATGTTAAAATGAAATTTAAAAAAAAACTACATTTATACTTTCATTTTGTTTTTATTAACCTTGAGCTTGACAACTATGTCTTCAAGACTTTACAACGCTAAATTTGTACATTCACCCTTAATTTAACGTAAGTTCAAGTCGAAAAAAATATAGAATAATTAGTTAAAGAAGGCTTTGGTTTTTTGAAGTAATATTTTTTGGGATCGCGCCAAACGAAGATTTGATAAACACTGAATAAAATTTACATACGACATTTTCGTATAGAGAAAACTATTTTCCCAACATCAATGATAAATGGTAAATGTAAACTTTGTTCAACATTCTTTTTCAGAGTGGCATTAGCCATTCCAAAAAATGGTTCCCTATTAGACCGATGCCATATGTATGACGTAAACTATACCGAAATGTTACATAATGGAATCAAGCAGGCTGACGCATACTGGAACAGAATTCCATGTAAAAATGGATGGGAATATAATACAAGCGAAATACATTATTCCACAATTGCGACAGAAGTATGTATACAGGAATATAGTTTACAAAAAAATATAATCAACTTATTTTCATAGTTATAGCACCAATGGTGCCTGCAGAGGTTTTTTCAAACATTTCAAATTTATCAAGAAAGTTCTTAAGACATTACTTAGATCTTTGCTTGTACTAATACATTGTTAAACTGTGAGACATAAATCTAAAATAAACTTATCATTTTACAAATGATTTCAAATGTGCATTAAAGGTGTGGATTACGTGTTGCAACGAAAAGAACCGCATCATTTTCACAATCCGCATCAATATATTAGCATCGCTCATTCTACACAAAAAAGACTGGGAATTCACCTAGATATTAAATTTGTCAACAAAAAATATGTCGTCCTTTTAAAAATAATGAAACTAATAAGAATCAAGTTCTTTAAAAAATTATTAATTTTTATTTGGAAAAAAAAATATCCGGAAATTAACCGACGGAAATAAAAAACCACAACATTTTGTATGGTTGTTGATGGTAATAAGAAAAACTAATAAAAACGACCACAAGGTGACTTGATTTTTCTAAGAAACCATCGAAGAAATCAGGGACGCACTACAAACGATTCTTTTTTGCTATTTTTATTACAATTTTGGCAAAGTAAAGGCAGAATAATCGTCCACTTACCTAAACAAAATCGATTATAAATAATAACAATAGCAATATAGTACATGCGATGGAAATAATTGAGGAATTTAGAACTTCTGTACTTGTAAGAAAATTTTTTCAACTTCCCTTAAAAGATACATTACATTTTATTTGTTATAAAATTAATTAATCAAAAATAGCTAGCTAATTTAATGCTAAGAATATATCACTTTTCGATCAAATTGAAAACAAAACTAATGAACAGATAGACGACGTCTCGCTCTACCTAAACACTTGATTCATTCGGTAGCAATAATCACTTTCCATAATTATGGCACAAAATTCATTATTTATAAACGAATACATTAGTTTTATATTGTACATAGTTTTATTAAAAAATCGTAGCATAGTACCTCATCAAACATTTTTTCATCTCTTATAGAATAATTGGGTATGTGATAATGCAGCGCTACCAAATACAGCCCAATCAATATTCTTCTGTGGTGCAATCCTCGGTGGTTTGGTGTTTGGTTGGCTAGCTGATCGTTTCGGTCGAATACCAGCACTGGTAGGCTCAAATCTGGTCGGTTTTATTGGTGGTATGGCAACAACAATTTGCTCATCATTTTGGACATTTTCCATATGCAGATTTCTCGTTGGAATGGCCTTTGATAATTGTTTTACAATGATGTATATTCTTGGTAAGTTGCAAACTGACGAACAAAGTCATTTTTCTAGAAAATAGAACAAATATGTTATATACAAATTTCATTTTAAAGTACTGGAATACGTGGGCCCGAAATGGCGGACGTTTGTCGCAAATATGTCAATTGCGATATTCTTTACATTTGCCTCGTCAATTCTACCGTGGATCGCATACTATTTGGCCGATTGGAAAATGATTTGTTATGTAACTAGTGCACCGCTGGCATTATCAATTCTAACACCATGGATAGTACCAGAATCGGCAAGGTACAACTATTGAAAACGATTTGAATAGAGGCACTGAAAGAGTAATTTTTTATACTTTTAGATGGTTAGTTTCACAAGGCAAAATTGATAAGAGTATAAACATTTTAAAGAAATTCGAAAAAATCAATGGAAAACAAGTTGATTCTAAAATTTATGAACGATTTCGAGTAAGTACTGTTTTACATTGAGGCGAGGGCTGTGATAAGTAGACTGATAACGATTACTGAGTGTTCACCAGTTCTTTAACAAAATCGATTGGTGCGTTTCGTGAAATGATGGTCGCACCCATGTGCTTGTAGAAGCCCACAGCCCTCGCTTATAGTCTTAAAGCACATACTAAAACTCCAAACAGAACTAAGTAAATAAGCTTTCAATTCAGAGCAGCTCAATGTTTCCAAATAAACGACAATCCTGAGTGGCATTAATCTCCTCTAATCCTTTAATTAATTCTAGGAAAGTTGTATCACAATGCAACAAGACGAAGAATGCGGTAAAAACTACACAGTATTGGATCTATTTCGAACGCCACGTCTATGTAAAATTACCATTATTCTAATTGTATTATGGATGGTAATTTCACTGGTATTCGATGGTCATGTGAGAAATGTTCAGTCACTCGGTTTAGATATATTTTTAACATTCACAATTGCAAGCGCAACAGAATTTCCAGCCGATACATTTCTAACAGCCGTCCTAGATGTATGGGGTAGAAGATGGTTGGCATGTGGATCGATGATAGTTAGTGGAGTGTTTAGTTTATTAGCTGCAGCAGTACCATTAGGTGAATATATAAAAAAAATATCTAATTAATTCTAATTTACTGTACATATAAATAGGAATACCATCAGCCACTTTAGCTATTTGTGGTAGATTTGCCATTAACATTTCCTATAATATTGGTCTCCAATACGCCGCAGAGTTATTGCCAACCGTGGTCAGAGCTCAAGGAGTGGCACTGATACATATTATGGGATATGTTGCCAGTATTGTGGCTCCATTCATTGTTTACCTTGTAAGTTCATAACATCAAAGAATAGTATAGACAAGGATTAATCATTCAGGCCAGTTTGTTTGTCGAAGGGTGACGTAGGTGGTATTGCTATACCATTATATGGTAATATTGTTGTTAATTTATAATAATGATAATTAAAAATCTGTTCAATTATGCAGTTAATAAATCAAAAACCATACCTTCTTGAGTAAAATAACTAAATTAAATACTATAAATTGTGACACTGAGAGAGGAATACTATGACGTCACATCGATATAGGAAATAATCAATCTTTGCCTATAATCTCCTTGGATAAGACGCACGTATACTAGATATAACATGAATTCATTAATTTCAGGTAAATATCGATCTAGCTTTACCGTTATTAATACTTGGTGTTCTTGGAATCGCTGGTGGTGTTCTAGCACTGTTCCTTCCGGAAACCCTGGACCAGGAACTACCACAAACCCTACAGGACGGTGAAAATTTTGGAATGAATCAGAAAATCTGGGATTTCCCTTGCATCAAAAAGTACTATATTGAAATATTTATAATTTTTAATCATCTTACCAATGTTGATTTCTATGTAGATCGAAATCGGACGAGTCCGCTTTTCAACGATCATCTACCACAACGAATAGCATACGTCATTCGATAAGAGGTTCAATTAGGGGTGAGATACGATCAAGTATGATTAATCGGAATAGAAATTCATCGACTAGATCCAGAAAATCAATTTCTGTACCTGAAAATCAGACAGTTTAGCCACATCTGGATATTACGTAATTTGTTTGTTTTGATTGCTGTGATTTTTTTTCTTTTTTGTATATTTTTTCTCTAGCGCATGTGTTATTATAGTATTTTTGTGTGGTGAATAATTATCACGTTGTACGCGAGGTATTTGGAAAGTTAAAGTTCATTCTTTCAACTTACAATTGATAATGGTAGTCATTCTATTTTTATCAAATAAACCAAACTTGGTTTATTTGATTGGTTTCAAAGAATTTTATACGAAATTTAACGCTCGCTCTGACTTTAATATTGTAAAGGTAGTGCTAACCTAATCGGCCGTTTTCAATGCATGGATTAAATAAATTAATTGTTGTCTACGAACTTGTAACTCAAATGTAAATATGTATGTTGTACTATTATAAAAGACGTAGAATTAGATATTTAGAATGTTATCTTATTTATTCATATTAGATGTGTATTATTATATAGAAAATATTTATATTTAAGCCTCATTAATATAATTGCTCAATAGAATATGTTTAAAAATAAATAGATGGTACGAAAAAGGATGATTTTTTTTTATTAAGTTTCAATTAATAAGAAATTCCTATACCGTGTCTAACGCTTTTATTCTGTCTTATACATACTTATAGATTGCCTATATGCACTTTAACACATAACAAATACATACATATAATAATAATAGTTATAATAAGGTACTATTTCTTCAACATATTAAACTACTTACAATAACATATAATCGCAACACTAATTTCTATTTAATATCTAACAAGTATAGTGTGTGTGCGCGCCAATACGTACAACATACTGATATTTTCTATTTATTGTTTAGGCAGTGGTGATCGAGGTGGTCTTTTTTCCAGATATGCCTTGATATTCGGTATATTATGGATTTTCTCCTTGAGGCCTCTTAGCGCTGGATATGGGTTCAATGCAGCCTTTCCATACATGGTTTCAAATTGATCCAATAGAACGGAAAACACTAAGTCGGACCAAGTAACCTTAAATAATAAAAAGAGTCAAGTCTGGTGTGATTGTTGTGTGAATGTGCACTGTTTTGAACCACTCTCTACTCACAGTAGAACCAACTGAAAAACCTTCATTCTGCTCAACGATATTATCAAATTTAGTCAAGTAGAAAGGCAACTCTTCCTTGATTACTCGAGCTCTTAATTCCTCTCTTTTAATAGGATCAACTTCTTTTATGACTCTCATTACACCTAAAATAAACCGGGTAAACAAAAAAATAATAATCGCTAAACAAAAAGAATTGTGTATATGTTATGTATGTATAGTTTTTCAGCCACATACTATCTTGAAGATCTCCAAGTGTATCGACCAAAACGTCACACTGTAAAGCGTCCCATTCGTCTTTGCCAGTCAGGTCAAATTGTTTCGCTAAATATCGTGCAATAGCATTACTTTGTGCCACAGCTTTTCCATCAATTTCTAATACTGGTACTTTTCCAAATGGTGTGCCTATATTGAATATCATATCGATAAAAAAAGGCCTAATAACTAATTAATTACTTATACGTTACTTTTCTTTATTTCTGGCCATTTATCCTTTTGAATACGAACATCTTCGTAATCGATGCCCGCATAAGCGAAAATATATCGAATGTGTTCGGCACGTCCAGGAACATCAAAGTATAATAGTTTATAGATGTGATCGTCGGCCATTTTAAACGGTTTCTAAAAATCCCATTTTTAATCAATTTATTCTCATATAACTAACTACCCATCAGATTTGATAAAGAAATAGAAACATGAATTTTTCATGTTCCATCCAAATTATTCAACATGTATTTCCCTTTCGACAACACACACACACACACCCACTCACATAATGGTACAAAACGTTCAAAATGTATGAAGATCGTTTGGAAAGAGAATGCCCATTTCTTTTTATCCAGATTGCAGAAGTATTAAAAATAGATAACTTTCGAAAAGAGAATCATAAAAAAGAAGGGAAAAAGAAAGCGAAGAAAACAGAAAAAAAAGAAGCTAAAGTGGAAATCTGCAATTCTATTGACTATCTCTTTCAATTTTTAAATAGTTGTGCGACATTTTCAACCTGTATAGAAACAAACATTTTCCCTATGGTCACGAATGTTTCCTTCTATTCTTTTTTTTAAGGGTGTATTTATTTATAGTACAGCGGGGTAGGCTGCTGCTAAATGGATCGATTTTAAATTGGAGAAGGTTGAAGTTATTGAGTGAACATATACATATAGTGGGCCACTCAAGCAGCGGCGTAACAATAAACAACAATAACAATCACCTCTTAATGACACTTTATCCTTCTTCATTTGCTTTTTTTTGTATTTAAATTAGTTTTTTTATGGATATGATCACGAAAGACATACGCACACGTTAAGTATACTAAATACTGTTCCAATTTTAGCAATATAGCAGTCTGACTACCCTCCAATCAACACGAAACTTTAAAAAAATCTCAATTGTTGCGTGCTGAATATTTGTTGAATTTCATCTGATAGGATCTATAAGATGTAGGAACTTGATATGGAAAACGAATATCGATAATAATAATACAAGGCCTAACGTTACATATTTATATTCCATTTCCATGAAAATGAGAGGGAGAGAAATTCCATTTTTAATCCCTCCAGGGAAATAAATCCCTATATATATATGTATATATATATATTCGATGTGAAATTCACTCACTCCCGGAGTCACTCGTCAGTTGTCAGAGAACAAATTGTTGAACACGACAGAGGGGAAAGAGAATTAGCTGATTTGTTGTTTACAGAAATCACACACTGGAAAATGGAAAAATGGCATTATTATAAAAAGAAAAGAACATAATTTTCAAAATATATCAAGGTTAATGGTATATTTATATTCAATCCCTTTAATCAATCAAAAAGCTCACGGATGTCTCATATATGTATGCAGATAGATTCCAGCCAATAGATTTAAAGCATTTTTCTTGTTCCTTTTTTTGCGGAAGCTATATATTTTCAATCCAACAAATTTATATGAAAAATGTAATCTACATCAATGGAGGCCGTTTAAATTGACCTGATGTGTATATTGAAAATCAGAACAAAACAATTGCATATTTACAGATTTACAGCATATTTACAGGTTAAGAAAAGCAAGGATTAAGTTCTTTATTAATGGATGCAACAGAAAATGAATGGTATCAAATTAGAGAAAAATGAAATCTCTGAATACCTATGTATCTTGAATACTCACATAAATCCCCACTAAATAATTGACTAGAAAAAAAGTGAATGCACTAATTAAAAGATGTAAATACATTCCCAATTACTTGACTACTAAATTCAAAGATATAAAAACTGAGAAGTAGATACGATGTTCTAAGAAACATGAAAGAATTAAATAAGATAATTAGGATATTATGTATCTCTCGTTCGATCAGCTGCATAAACCATCTCACAATCATCATCATAAAGATAAACCAATGAAATTCAAGGCCAGTTTCTTTTAATTTTTAAACGAAGTTTTTTTTTAATAATTTGATTGTAATGATTTTGAAACAATCAATTACCTAATCAATAAATCAGACGTAATGTTGAACATATTATACAGATACACTCATCTATATTTACCTGTTTTAATTAATAAATTATGTATAAATGTCAAAGTGCAAACAGCTCTATCACTCCTATACCTTGGCACACGGCTGAACACTAAACAGCCGCTGCTATACCACCAACACCACCACAACGATGTCAACAACTAAAACAACGCACTGAATAACCTGGAATATATTTTCCAGGCCCAGCTGGGTGATATGGGTAGAAAAGCGGCAGCAGCAGCAGCAAGAGTCCTTTCCACGATTTTCTCCAAAGTTTTTCGCGCGCAACACTTCCACCTCTAACGGTGGCGACGACGACAACAATGTTTTTATCTTCTATATAGCATACATTGAAATAATATTGTTACTTATGATGAACGATCCAATAATGATAATAATATGTAGTAGCGGTAGGTAATAATGAAACTAGGAGAGGACAAAAGATAGGGCGTACAATCAAATATGTACACACACAAACACACACAGGTGTGGGTAGGGTAGGTGCGTCAGTATGTATAAATAACCCTTTCACTGTTTTCCATTCATTTTGATTTAATTAATTTCAATTATTATTGTAATTAAGAATATGTGGATAAAATGAAGAAAGGTTTTGTTTGTTATTTTTCTTACTTTGTATACATATAAAAATATTATTTAAATATACCTAATAAATTATAATTATTGGTAATAGTATTGCGAGAGAATGATTTTGTTTAATACCTTTAATAATTTTCAAATATTTACAGTACGAAAGAGCAAAAATAAACACAATACGAGCACGTGTGTACAGCATGATTTATGGTGAGTGGCTACTAGATGCTTTTAATTGATTCTTAGAGAGGCCAGAAAAATCTTGGGAAAAACATGGCACCTAAACTATACTTTTAAAATATTAAGTTTTGATTTATAATCATACCGATTTGTTTATAAATCTGTATGTTACAATATTTGATTTTGTACAAATACAAAATATTCACCAAACAGCTCACCGTGAATCACTCTGTATATGTACTGCGAATTGGAACAATTTCACTACGTTTTTGTTGACATATTTTTAGGTACACATTTTTCAAGCCTTAATTTTCTATAATTCTTAATATAAGATTACATAAACATTATCTGCTGCTTCGATAAATAAACTACACTACATAAATATTACGTCAAATGAGTAAAAAGAATATATGTATAATAGGTAAAAAGTAAAATGAGATACAACATAAATCAAGCATCAAGATTTAGGAATAAACACAAAAACCCGTTTGTAAAAAATAGTTGTAAAAATTAATCATGGCTATAAAGATCACATTTGCTAAATCACACAAAGCACCACAACCTCTCTCGTATTCAACCACAAAAAAAAAAAATACAATATAAAAATATTACAAAAAATTCACATATGATTTTAAAGGTCATTCCATAATAAATATAAGTAGATATTATGAAATACAAATTGCTTCTAGGTCCTAATCACTATGCATAAATATATCCCTAGAATCATAGCAGCTACTAGTTGACATTTATGCGAAACATGCAGATAATCAGGTAGACTTGTAGATCTTGTGCTTTCCGAAACTGTTGGTAAAAACAGAATAACAACACAAACCAATATAATTATGCCAGACATAATACCAGATCCGTTCGGAACTGAAATATTACGTTGTAATCTAAAATCGAAAAAATTAGTTAAACACGTTTTCTAGACATATGAAATAATAATGGATAGGTACCTAGAAGAATCAGATACTGAAAATGATCGACTAGACGCCTCGTAATTACTTTGGAATTCAAAATCATCACTGCACGTACTTCTATTGTCTTGATCATGCATAAGTAAAATCGAGTCGATAGTTTTTGTACCAAAAACCTTTGACATGAAAATCAAATGTTAAAAATAGCTAGAATAGCGTATTTTTTTCAAATAAAGCTTACTGTTCCATCCTGAGAATCTTTGAAATATATTTTAAATTTGTCTACGACATTACAACTTGATACTTCCATTTTTAAATGAGTAACAGGCAATTCTACGGAACTTCTTGGTGGTATTTTGCCTTCAGGATTTGGTACTTTATATTTATCTCGTATTGAGTTTTGACAATAAACTGATTAAACAAAACAAACAAAAAAAACAAAAATTATCACACAAAGTAAAAGATAAAATTCTCTCCTACCATTGTATCTAACTGCAAAATCATATGGACTGTACAATGTTAAAACTTGTGTCTGACCACCATTTTTTCCAAGGAAAAATTTCAAACTATTAGGAAATGCAAAAACTGGAAGTCTTGTCGAAGATGACACGCTCATTTTGCCTCAACTAAAACTGTCGATTTTGGAGAAACCCACGTTTCAATTACAACAACACAAACATATGTTGTCACATATGATGTACAGTTATATGACACAGCTGGTTGTGTTGTGACAATTATATTGAGAATCAATGTTGCCAATTTCTATTAATAAAATTTTATTAAAAGTCGTATGCTGCATGAACTTAATCTTAATTTAGTTAATTTTAGTAATGAAATGAGACTCATGTTAATTGAATTAATTCAGTTCATTAATATTAACTTCATATCTCATATTATGAAGATGAAGTATGCCAAGTATGTACATTGTATAGTATGCTATAAAATTATAAATTTATAAATATGAAAAGAAATGCATAACCGAGGAAATTCAGAAACATAATAAGTTAAAGTAATAAGTTCATTATTACTAATAATAACTTATTAGTAATAATAAAGTAATTTATTAACTTAAATATTACAATATAAATTACTTTAATAAAGTAATTATTATTACTAATAATAGTAATAATAAGTTATTATTACTATTATTAGTAATATAATAACACTAATAACTACTAACAATTAACATCAACGTGTGCTAATTCTTCTTCTTTTACTCTATCTGGCTGGCTATTATGAACGTCTAGTGTTTTTTACTTTTTTAGTTTTTCGACTTGTAGGCGCAAAATCTGTGAAACGTCAATTGTCAGTTTAGTCATTTCATCTGTCTTTAATTGCATTATTTAAGAAAGGAAGTATACTTCTAAAGAAAGTAAGTAATTTTTAAATAATATAAGAGACAATCATTAAAATTAAATTACTAAATAATTTCTCATGAAACGACTAGTTTGATTTTCTTAAATAATTTCTATAAATATTTCGAATTGCAAGGATGAACTTCGATCTTTGAAACTTTGAATATCTAACCTCTACACTTCGCCGTATTTATTAATTGTGCTGCATTTTTTTTAGCGTAATGGCCGATACAGAAAAACCCAAAAAATCCAGATCCAAGCCAGCAAAGTCAGCTCCAGCAGCTGCTGCTGCTGAACCAACACTAGCTAAAAAAACAGAATCTAAACCAAAAACGTGTAAACGGCGACCATTAAAACGGCATGGGCGTCTTTATGCAAAAGCTATATTCACTGGTTACAAAAGGGGTCTACGCAATCAACATGAAAACACATCCCTTTTGAAAATTGAAGGTGCTACTACAAAAAAAGATAGTCTTTTTTATGTTGGCAAAAAATGTGTATTTGTTTACAAGGCCAAAAATAAGACATGTGTACCCGGAAAACCAAAATCAGTTAAATCTAATGTTAGAGCTATCTGGGGAAAGGTGACACGACCTCACGGTACTAGTGGTGCTGTAAGAGCTAAATTTAAGCGAAATTTACCCGCAAAAGCAATGGGTCATAGAATACGTATCGTAAGTATTCCTATTTTGATTCAATTGTAATTAAAGTATAAGAATTGTCTCTAGTTATGGAGAATGTTATTCTATCGAAAATTAGCAATACTATTATTAAGTATTTCGAGTCACAAATAAATTTGTGTCTTCTAATAGCTGTAAATACCTACATATTTTTTTCATTAGTACTAATAATTTTTTTTTGTATAAAATAGTATCTGTGGGATACGGAACATAATCTAGATGTTTTTTTTTGTTTCAGATGCTGTACCCATCCAGGATTTAAGTGAATAATTGGTGATTTTATTGAAGTGTAATTTAAAAACATAAGAATAATAAAAGAAAATAAATAATGTGTTTTATTTTTGAAGTTTTATCAATTAATCCTAAAACATTCATGTAAATTTAGAAACACCTTTTCGTAGACAATGATATGAAAAATATTGATCTAATATAAACAAAAGCAATTATAGACTAGTTAAAAATCTTCGGCTTGTTACGGATTAAATCTAAAATTGCTAAATATTCATATATTTATATCTATTATGAATCCATTCATATTCACTTGCAGAATAGATAAATTGTTTCTGAAGTATGACAAATAATAACTTCTAAACTTAAGCAAATTTAGTAATTTTTTATCAAACAGTAGAATTTGATTTATTTAAATGGGAATCTCGATAGTGCGCACGAGATCATTATTCTATCAATGATGTTCTTTATTCTAACCTCACTTTTTTAAAATTTCCTTATAAGTAGACGTCCCAATTTCAAATATTTCAATAGCCCTTTTATTATATTTAAAATGCAAAATCCCAACGAAGACACAGAATGGAACGACATTTTAAGAGCCAAAGGTATAATACCACAAAAAGAAAAAGAAATAACAGAAGATCAAATTGTATCAATGCTAGAAAAAACCATAGAAGAGAAAACGAAAGGTACATAACTATTATCCATTGCTACACTAGATTTTATTATAATAGTGCCTCTTAAATATCTACAGAAGGAAAAACTTTGAACGAATTGGATCTGGATGAGTTAGATGAATTAGAAGATTCGGAAGATGAAGCTGTCATCTTGGAATATCGTAATAAACGTATGGCGGAAATTAGAGCACTGACAGAACGATCGAAATATGGATCGGTTATTGAAATTTCAGCCCAAGATTATGTACAAGAAGTAAATAAAGCAGGAGAAGATGTTTGGGTAATTTTACATCTTTATAAACAGGGGTAGAAGTTTAATTGCTCAATAATATGTATTTAATGATTTTAATTTATGCTAATTATATTTATAGAATACCACTTTGCACCCTAATCAACGAACACATGCGATGTCTAGCTCCAAAATTTCCAACAGTAAAATTTATAAAATCGATTTCAACTACATGCATACCAAATTATCCTGATCAAAATTTACCAACAATTTTTATTTATTACGAAGGAGAGATGAAGAAACAAATTGTTGGCCCTTTGGAGTTTCGTGGACCGAATTTAACACAAGATGGTTAGAAAAAAATAAATTTGAAAAATACAGATAAAATTTTCTTTTTTTTTTATTGTATCTATAGAATTTGAATATTTGTTGGGTAAAACTGGTGCAATCCAAACGTCAATCAAGGACGATCCAAAACCAACAGTTAAGGATAAATTGATGCAAGATTTGGCCGGCACAAATGATTGGACTTTATAACGATAGAATTTTAAGGGACAGATATGTATTTATTAAAAGATTTTTTTTTACAATCTTATTTGCCTGTCCAGATACATAAATCTGGATCGAATAATGCACATATACTTAAGTAAGAATAAATGTTCTATCACCACGAAATCTTTGTAACTGTTTTCATCCAACCTCCTTTTTCATTATTAATTTCACATTCTCGTACGTATTTTTTAATCTAAAGAGAACTATTTAATTACATCATTATACCTACTTTTTATTCTCTCTGTATAGAATACAATCCACTTTCTTTTAATGCCAGTACGGTAGGCAGATTAGACCGTGAATTTACCGCCAATCTCATCTCTGTTATCTAAGTATTTAATACATAGTTTCATTTTCCTACCAGCATAAAGTGTAAAACAGTAATAATTGAAGAGTGGCATTTCAAAAATAATAATCGTTATTAATATTTAGCGAAAGTTGCTGTTTGTTGGGCATTGAAAGATTTGCATTGTTTACATGTAACAGCAGTTGCAATTTCACTACTATCATTATTGGGGTGTAGAGCAACTTGTTTTTAAATTAACTTTAACTAGTAAGTACAATTACTGATAAAATTATTGCTATTGTAGTTTGTGTTAAATTTTGAATTTGGCGAAGGTGGCAGAATACGGATCAAAGGTAGATAATTAGCTCTCGCTTAATATTATTCATCCAAATTGAAAATAATTACGATTCAAATACATATTTTTGAGAAACAAGCAGTTTTCGTACTTTTATTAACTTTATCGCGATTAACCGAAAAAAAGTTAAATGGAATATATATTTAAAACAAACAAAATATATACAAATTAAACTTACCTATTGGATTCATGGAAGTATTTGAGGCGCACTCATATATGTTGAACTAAGCAAGTCACATTAATCAAATATTTAGAAATCATGTTTTATATAAATCATCCAGAAAATTCCCAAAAACGCGAAAAAACTTATTTTTTTTAATTATAACAACCGGAAACTTACCGTTTATCAAAAGTGCGTGTGCCATTTTCAATCAGCTGTTGCTCACGCGTATTTTTTGTTGGCCGATATAGCCAATCAAAACTCTGATATCAATAAGACGGCTATGAATTGGTTGCCTATTTAAAAAAAATAATTCAAATTTCAAAAATTTTTATAATTTTATAAAATTATTTCATTTTCATCTCTATTTTAAACTAAGTACATAATAGATTAACAATTAATTACATTAATTAGGCTATATGGTACAAAACATTGACACAATTCAAAATATTAATATTATTAATACTAATAAGCAAACAATCATAAATTTTGATGTAGTATATGCATATAGTTTTCATTTGCAAAATTTTATTATTAAGTAAATACAAAAAAAAGACATATACATTTTTTTTATTAATTAATAAAAAAAAAATCATTTTTATATAAAAGCCTACCTTACATGCTTAAGAAATGCTTGTACAAAAAGAGACCTATCATGCTCTAATTCACAATAACAATATAAGGATATCTCCTTAATTTTAGCGTATTTTTGTCATTTTTATTCTTTAAATTGAAAAAACAAGGAGGGTTCGCAAACAATATTTGTTCGTACTTGATGGAAAAAGTGAAACCCAGGTACATACAACCTGGTGACTTACGTAAAGCCAAAGAAAAAAAACTAATTATTAAAATAAATCAATATAAGCAAGTTGACACCAAATTATTTATTCTATTGTTCAAGGTATAGAAGTGTGTATCGGAAAATCGTAATGTATCTGCAAAAGTGGATGCTCTTTTTATGGGCATTGAGTTTTACTGATTTGATTCGCGCGTTATTCCCGGAAGATGAACAAGTCGTTTTCAATACCCCTGGTAAGTTTAAATTTAACTGTTAACTTTTGTTTGTGGAACTTCTTCTGTGTACTTTCACTACTATTAAAAAAGTGACCTGCCGAAATATCTGATTCGGGTCATGTGAATCTTTAATTCTTAACAATAAGAGATTTTTTCAAAAAAAAAAATGGTACAATTACCATCAAATTATTAATTTTAATTAACACACAAAACATACAGTCATCTCCATTAATGTTATGTTTTTTTTAATTAATCCTAATCACAATTTAGAAGCTTTCGATAAACGCCAAAACGACAAATACCCTGATCCCATTTCTACTTCTTCTTCTTCCACCTATCCATACATCCCTTTTAATGGGAACAACATTTATCCAGAAGATAGGGAACGGGAAAGAAACGATTTTCGACGATGTAGTGATAAAATGGAACGTGCATTGGACACAATTCGACGACGTCATATTGCCAAAGAACGAATGTTTAATTTGAATGGATTCTCATTGCATCAACAATTAAGAAGTGCTCCATATGATATGTATGTAACTGATATGAGGGTGCGACTACCACCATCAAAATCATGGGTAAGAATAATTAAATTATAGACTTTAAATATATATTTGTAAAATGATGAGTTATCTATTATTGTATCATACATCAGGTAAAAGTCCAGAAATGTAATTTCAATCTAATCAATCCGAGTTTGGATACTCGATTGCAATTTAATGATTTAACAATTAGTGGAAAAGTAAATTTATTCAATGAAGCGGAAGTGCAAAGAGAACCAATCGCACCGACTCCAGAGGAAAGTTGCAACATGATTTTGAGATTAAGAAAAGCGGGAATTGGGTAAGGAAATCATGTAATCATTGTAGTAGGTATTCTATACGTAATATACATTCCATTCTTTATTATTTCCTCTGCCTGTATCACATGTATGTATGTATGTAAACGGTGTAATAAGTGCATGTCCCAATCGAAAAATTTAAGCCATACATCCTTTACAGGATTTTTGGATTTATTATTTAGATTTCACACGGAACCTATTCGACATGAACGTGGTCAATTTAATGTGCGAACAGATAGTCATTTTTTGGAGCCTGGATTTATATCAGTCTATGCCTATGGATGTGAACCAGGTGTTTCGTCAAGACGTCGAAATGGTATTGATAATAGGGGTCGACAGGGTGGGGGAGGGGAAGGAGCAGCAGGAGGATATGATAATGTTGAAGAACTAGATGAAGAAATGAGTAGAGAAATGGAAGATATATTTCTTAGAGGTACAGTGAAATATTTGGAAGATTAGTTGATGGAGACAATCGTTTTGCTTTCATTTTTAAGGTATAAGATCATTGCTAACGTCATATATGCAAAAGGAATTGCAACCAGCAATTAAAGAAACACTTATGAAGAATATGGGATATACAGTATCTTATGGATAGGGAATAAAATGAGCAATAGTTATAAGATTAAATATTGAAAAACAGTTTTGTACATTTATTAATAAAATATTTTTAAAAGTTGGTGTATCTGTTGCGTCATCTAGTGGGGTCGATACGAAACTTTCAACACGGCATTTGTCTATATTAAAGTGATACGTTGTCTATACACGTATGAAGTGTAGTTTGCTTGTTGTCCAGTAGAGGGCAATAAGAGTAAAAAAGTATAATTTTAATGAACTTTAAAAATGGACTTTTTTGATCTTTTGAATAATAAGAGCAAGACCAAAGAACTGTTTGGGCACATTTTCATTTGCTAGAAGAGCAAACAATGGAAATAATTTAAACATACATATACATAGGTATATCTCTTCCAGCTTTATCTTGATTTTTCTTTCTGTTTATTCATTGATTTATTTTAAAGAAAATCAAAGTCACCTATTGCACAAGCTAACCACATACCTACTTATTAAAATTGTTTTATAATGTTGAAATTGATTTAGAGAATTCCAGTGGCGAATTACATAATTGCAGCTTATGTTGTTAAACATAGTATAGATACTAGTATACTGCCCGAAAACAAAGAAAAAAATGATGACTACGATACCTTCATTTCCTGTTACCTCGATCAAATAATAATAATAGTACCTAATGAAATGCTGACATTTCCAATGCTGATTTATGCAAAACTATTTAGAATTCCAGTGGCGCATTCAAGGCGCCATGAAGTCGACATTCGTCTACTAGCGAACAATAAGTCAATATACATAATATAATAAATACCAAGACAAAGTCACACATCACATTTATACATATTATACATTAGGTATATTGCTTAACATATTTATTTATACATGCCAGGTATCTAACAATCAACAAATAACTAACAGCCAGCAATTAAGAAAGACATCCTGTCAACTATTCATTTAGGTGCTTATGTATGGTATTTTATTGCGTTTTTTTTACAATAATAAATTATGTAGAAATATTCTTGGCAAATTGTAGAGTTTTTTTGCATTATTTTTTTTGGAATTGTTCTAAACTATGTATTAATTACTACATTGTTTTTGACCTACCAAACTAAAATGTACCCAATTTACATAATAACAAACAATGTTTAACAACTAATTTTTACCGCCAGTGAAGCGTAGACAGTAATTTTATTTTTTTTAAATTAAATCTGACTTGAAATAAATCGACTTAAGCAACTTTAATAAACAAACCATAAAAAATGAAACAAAGAATAAAAAAATCAGAACTTTGTGGTCAGCCAGTTTCACCAATGCAAAGAAATATGTCATATTTGGCCATTTTCATAATCAACAATGTAACTTTAATTTAATTTAAAATCGTACACTTTTAGCTAAAAATCATTTTAAGCCAATGACAGTCAACTTTAAATTTGACTTAAAGTCAAACATTGATAATGAAACTGGCCCATTATTTCCTTATTGAAGTTGATAATCATACTTCAATGTAGCTATAGTGGTAAATTTCATTTCCTTGTGATTTAGGCAACTCAACACATGTCCAAGAAGTCTCAAGATGAGCATTTGGCACTAAATTTCGTAAATTGTCTACTTACTATTTATACATATATGGTATTTTTCAAGTTGTTACACAGATGTGCGCATGACCACATGATGTTATTCGTTTACGTGAAATTATATTTATATGGCTTCTCTAATTACGGAGAATCTTTAATTTTAAAGGCCCAAGAATAAGAATCAAATAAATTTTTTCGGGTGTAGCACTTGTACATGCCACCCCGTTATTCGCTCTTTCCGCATAAAATTAACCATCCCCCACAATGCCTACTGCGTGAACGGTATGAATATCTATAACTAACAATTAGATATTTAGTCCCGTATCTAATAAACGCATAACTAATAATCAATTCCAAATAAATTTGGAATTGTCTTGATTAATCGATTAGATTAATTAAAGATTAATCGATTAGAACATCGATTTTATTTACAATTTTTCAATTACGCTAATTGTTTTAAATTATTTCAGTTTACTTTATCGACCGTATTTTTTTAAATTTACCAAACTTTCAAAATTATTCTTTGAATTCTTTCTCGGGATTCGGTCAGGTTTTAACAGTGTTTTAAGTAATAAATACAATTGTAGAAGATTTACTCAAAAATGAATCGTAAGTATAGATGAAGAGAAAAAAATATTTATTTTGATTCTTTTAATTCGATATGTTTTCAACGTATTTGACTGACAAGAGTGATTTTTGTTCTTTGTCTCGCTTTTTATGTGTATTCAACAGAGACAACTATACTTTCAATTGAAACGCTGCTATAATGACTTTTATTTTAAAATAAATCGAATCTGTCAAGAAAATAGCAAAAATAAAACAACAGTTTTGCGGAATAATGTACGTAAGTAAAATTGATTCAAATTATTAAATATTAAACAAATTTTGAACGTCCAAGAAGAAATATTTACTCTGCTAGCGCCGCATTTCAATGTACCAATTTGAACATGTCAAATTTTACATTGATTTTATGTAAACAAATTTCTCTAAATCGTATAGTTATAATGTTGGTATACTGTTTTTCACTAAATATCACTACCATCACATCTTTGCATTGAAATGTATAGTATTGTATTCATAAGGAATTCATAAGCGCATCAAAGCATTGCCTGTCATTGTACCCCTGAAACGAGACTTATACTGATCATTTCGTTTATCGAATGATTTAAGAACGTTTCGGAAAACACTTTCTACAAAAAGAATTCAAAGTATACCTACCACAAAGGAATACGTATTATTAATGTACAACATCTAATACCTATGATTTTACAAACTAAACTCTACGGGTGACCAACAATTGGCATTATACCACCATACCTACAACATACATTTGTATAGGTACTAATTTCCATTAAACTGATGGTGGATTCTAAAATTTCAAGAAAATCAGAACAGAACTTTTGATATAACGCGAAATATTCACGACCCAAATAGCCAGGTGCATCCTTTCCCTTGACTGTTCGAAAAAAAAAATTAAATTCCTTTCCTAGCTTTCAACTAATCCAATATGTAGTTATACCCACCTACATAGTTATGCAGGTGGCTGTTCGATTAGAATGGATACTTATAGTAATTCTCGAAACTGCTGCTGATTCATCTCACCACCATCGGCATCGGAAAGGAATTTATTAGAAAACTGATTTAAAAATGAATGAACCCTTTAGTCCCAGTTTTTTTTTCATTAATAAATCAAACAGGGGTAAACACATAGATTTCCCGTTACTTCGGGATTCTATCTAAAACTTGTAAATTATAACTGATGCTGGTTGCAATGAAAGTCGTGTCGTTTTTTTTAGCCGTATTTTTTCTTTTTAGTTTTTTTCTTCATCAAAATGAAATTAATCAATTCGCAAATCTATTGAAGCAAAACGGTTCAAGTAAAATAGAAAGGTGCCCTGTCACTTGGATTATTGCGATGTGTCGTCGCTGCGGGTGTATAATAACCAAGTATAAGAAGAAAGAAAGGTGGTTGTGGTCGCGTAGGAGTGCACAGTATAACTATTCTTATTTAAGTTCTCCAAATCAGATTAAACAAACATTAAAATAAATCGCAATGACAATGTTGCTATTATTTACTCATCAAAAAGAATCCTTGGCAACAGAAACTTATTTTTTAACTGCACTAAAGCTAATTGCCCATTTGACACATTAAGAACACATGTGTGCTGCACTCTCAAAATAAAAGTGCCTGCATGAAATTATTAATAATAATGATAGTGATTTGAAATGCTGCACTGATAACGGTACTTAGACGCATAATAATTTATTTGAATAATTTGAATATGATTTGAGATATTGGCAGTGCAGGTGGAGGACAACGAACTATTATAGTTAGAGTGCCTATTACTATTGCTATTTATTGGTATTTATGTATATGTGTATATGTATATAGGTATTCGTAATGTATATCCGTCGTTGTTCGTCGGCGTCGTACTATTCAGATTCCAACGAGATTCGGCCTCGCAGTCGCTCGATGATCGGTCGGCGCCCCTCAGTCTGACGCACACCTGCACGGCCTCCGGCCAAATTCGCGACCTTTGCCAATTCAGCAGAAGAATGGCGATAAAGGTGGAGGAGGCGAGGGAGGAGAAGGAGTAGTAGTAGTAGTAGTGGTATAATATATAGTGGATTGAAAGAATTAGAAAACAAATGCACGGTTATATATTTAATTGCGTTTAATTAATTAGTTTTGAAACCGGCAACCGATTATTCGCCTTAAGTGAATTCAATCAACAACAACAGCCACCTGACATGTGTGTATACCTATTATAGAAAGTATATATTATACCACTACTACTCCTACTCCTTCTTCATATAAATATATATATTTATAGGTAAATATTTCTATTAATCTTCAGTCAAAAGCAGCTGAAATATGATCGGAGGGTATATGTATTAGATGTCCCATATCTACACACGCAGACACACACACACACACACACATTGACAAGAACCATGAGGTGTCATAAAGTACACATGTTAGTTTTCCTCATAAATTACGAGCTTGTCGGCCATGATAATCTGCTGCTCTCTTTTAAGTCCGTTTTTCTTCCTACACACCTTTTATTGAAGCACAAGTACAGGTATATATTCAATATTCTCGGAATAATCCAGACAAAGAAAAAAGCAAGATATTCGTCATCAATATTTCGCCAATGTCAAAAAGCAAAAAAAAAGGAAAATTAATAATAACTACCAAAATTGCTGTCGATGGACAATGGATGGTCGTTGGGCGCTTGAGCTTTGACGACGGTCAAAATTCCTCTTGTTGAGAATAAAATTGTCGTTTATATCGAAACACGGTTCCTTTCGGTACCACAAAATCTCAGGTGTTCGCTACGTGTTTTATATTTATATTGTGAAAAATCAAAAGCAGGTGTGGATGGTACCATCATCCATTCTATCCATCCATCTCTTTCACTTCTTCTTCTTCTGGTTCTCTTCGTTCATTTAATTCAGTTCTTCAAAGAAAGGAAGATATGCACAGTTTTTTTTTCTCGCTGTGTGTGTGTGGACTGGACTGTGGAGGGTACGGATTGCATGGTGATGCGATGATGATGATTATAACAATCAATGATAACACTAATATACATATGTCTACAGTATTTAAATGAACATTATAAACGAGGATTATAAATCTGACGTGATAAGGCCTAAATACTGGTACCTATTTGATAAAAAAAAATACTCAACGAAGTACGGCGAGTAGTTATTACGTATTAAGAGCAAAAAGCGATATTTTATTAACCGACAACGAATAATCGATAAGATTATCGCGAAAACGAGTTTATATTGGAAAACATCAAAGAATTCAATACAACTGGACAATAAAGAGTGACTTTTGGTTCGCATTTAACAGCATTATTGGCCAATAATCACGAATTTATGTAGTTTAGTATTAGGTACATACATATAGGTATATGAATCACAGCAGTTTGAAGATATGATTTTACTTCATATATTCCAATCTAGTGAAAACTCTTGTCATAGAATCGAATATCCAATTTGTTTCTTTAGAAATTAGAACCCCAAATGCTATAGCAACACCGCACTAACACATAGCAAACCTAATAATAAACAACATACTTAATCCATCAATGACTTTTAATTAATTAGAGGAAAATCAAAGCCGATCGCAGCAGGGAAAATGAAATGCTTCCCTGCACCTATAGCCACGCCCTATTTTAATGGCGCCCCTCCATCGTTGCAACGCTGCCAGGAATTTTCCGCTTTCCACCCTTATATACATAATACAAGGGTGCAGCAATATTTTAGAGTGGAAAGCGGCAGAAAGAAACTCAACTATCACCACCACTACCACTATACCGTTTTCCACCAACGCCTATAAAACTATATTAAATTCCATATAACTCCCTTGCAATTTCGATTAATGCATCAGCATGATTCATAGAAGGCTATGAATGCACAAGGATGTACATTAAAATTTATTCATGCCGTTTTTTCCAAGCCCAATATAACAACCATATGGACGGCCGGACGGACGGAACCATAAAGTATAATAAAGAAGAAGAACGACAAGAAGGAAACAGAAAAAGAGTGCAGAAGGTAGAAGCGGGAGGAAAGAAAGACACAGTACCATGGTACCGTGTGACGATACTGCAGACCAAGTTACCATCATCTTCATCTATGATGTACACGTGTTCATTTAAAATAAAACCCGATCTTTTCAAAGAAAAATACGTATTACCATTCCCCTCCCGTTTCGTCCTTTTCTTTTTTTTTCGTCTTCGTCTTGTTCATCTTGTATATGTACACTTTCCTTTTTCTTTATTTATTGTTTATGTATACTATGTAGATATGAAGATACTACTATACTCATATCAATACTATTCCCCTGTATGTGCCAACAGGTTGGTACCGCACAAACAGATTACAATTTGATGAGATGGGCGTTGGTTATGGTCACTATCAAATTAACATCCGTTAAAAAATAATCAGTTCTTTACAAAATTGTTTCGACATTTTTGGAATTTATTTAACACTTGATTTTATGGTAAATTGCCATTTAAAGGTACTCTTTTTTAATTAATATACATTGCACTCTCTGTACGGTATACTGCCAATTATCCAATTGACAGTTATATGAATTCGCCATTAACCGAAGCAAATGTCGCATTTTGATTACTTCCTGGTCCGAACATAAGTCCTTATTGAGGTCTAATTTGGTTCCGTCAATCGGAAGGAACCGATCATCTGCTCTAGAAAAAAAAGGATGAGGTCTAGCACTTAAAAAAAGCGAATGAAACTATCAAACCTATAGCATTAACTCTCCAATTATCCAAAAGACACCGAAGCACTCGTATAATTAGGAACTGCTATATTTTCAATTTAGCCTTTCTGAAGTTATAACCAATAGATGACAACTATTAGTACTGCTAATCAAATATACCTACATTATATTTTCTATACATCCACAAACAACATGTAAATTCCAAGAACTTAATGTATAGATATGTATTGACATGGCGCCAGTGGTACCAACTAAATTAACCGGATAAGGAAACAAGTAATTACTATTATGGATGGACGAGACTGTCATACATTCGTATACGCACACGCATATTTACTTATAAAAATATTTAACTAAGAGTCTGTCTCTGTATAAAGTATTAAAGGTGTAGGAGGTACCTAATTTAATTACAATTTTAATGTGAGGTAAGGAACATATATCTAAAATAAGAAAGTAGTTAATTGAATTAGTAGGGTGTGGATTCTATCCACCGGGCAGTTATGGGTTCTCTTAAGTAATTGTATCGACACCATGTTATTTTAGCACTATTTCAAAATATAGACATTCTGAATGTTAAAAGTGCTATAAAATCCGTATATGTAATATACAAACTATCTTTGAATATGATTCGGATATATTCGTACCTAAAGTACCTAAGTAGGCAACTAGATATATTCGCCTATATTGAATAATATGTCAAAGCGTCGAGCCCAAGGGTATGACTAGTGCTTGCATTCTCTCACATGAAATAATAGATTTTATAAACATTGTGCAAGAAATTCAGCATAAAAACAGATCAACTATACGTACCTAATATTCTTTCATATGATCGTTTGATCAAGATGTAAGCAAAGGAAATAACATCAAAAAAAATCTGTAAAAGAAAAGAAGAAAGAACCAGTGGCGCCAACAACGTCATTTATAATTATTACTATGTATAGACAAGGTCGTTGTGTAGCCAATAGATGATGTGTATTTTTTTTTAATATAAAGGTACACATAATAAATAATGGGTTAATTAATAATAGTTAATTAAATGAAATTACCTAGATACTGGAACCAATGGCGTGTTCGAGCAATAAGTACTACAACAACAACAACGAGCTGGCAATTATTGTATTACTATTATTATTATTATATTGTTATTTTTCTACTTTTTATAGACAGGCCTCAATTATTATTATTATTATTAATTTTCAAATTGCTATTATAGGAGTAAATTGCAAGAATGATGATTACTACCATTATTATTATTATAATTATTGCAATGCCTGCTTTTAAACGATCAATAATCACACGCAATTATGGATATACAATATGTATCATTAATACACAATTAACATAAATATGACATTAAATGCATTGTTGATGAATGACGTAATTGGGAAGGACCAATTTGTTCGGGGCGGTAGACCTCCCAAAAAATGCCTTCGAAAAAATCAACAGATTTTTTGCATCTTTTCTTGAAATCCGTGTGCGGTCTTCATGCCAATATAACCAACCAAAAAAAAAAGGAAAAGACTTTTCCCTGAAGCACCACCAACATCAATAGGAATACATAGTATTTTTTTAGTTCACCTGTGTATGAATGAACAATAATTCACTAAACAAATCGCCATACCCATTATATGCATATATATAGACATTAAATCCGTAATGTTTGCATACCATACCATGCACCTATCCATCCATTACTCGCCCGTCATACCGGCAAGCAACACAGTTAAGTTAAGCTAAGCTCATTCTCTGTGTTACATGGATGGAATCTTAAAATGCTGTTGATACGCTTCGATCAATCCTACACCACCTGATTCGTGTGGCCGAATAATGAAATGAAATAAAAGAAAGAACACTTGCGTCAAATCAAAAAAGGAACGGTGAAGAAGAAGAAAAAGAAGAAAAAATACGGTATCGGAGAAAAGAATGAAAAAGAGAAAAAATTCCTTAATCACGAAAAAAAAAAAGAACCGTGGGAGTCACACGGCGTTCACCTGCTGTTTAAAAATCTTCTTCTGTGGTACCCAGGATATACATACGTATGTGTGTGTGTGTGTGTGTGTACACTCATATTAATACTATATGTATATACATTCCTTCATAAGATAGAACCCAAAGAACCAAGACAGAAAGCCAGCACTAGTTAGTACATACATATAGGCAGTATAAGCAGTAGTAGCAGTGGCAACTTTTCGTATAGTAGATCCGTGGGAATTCTTATTACTGAAGCAGTAAAGGAAGCACCTGTATAATTTCATTATCCATTTTTATTTATATTTTTTTTCTTCTTGCTAGCCAATTGTAGGTATTTTGCCTATCAGCCAGCGTTGTATATGAAGACAGATTATTGCTACAGAAAGACTCTCTGTCAGGCATTGCAACCGCAACTGAAAAGAGGAAGAAAAAGACGTTATATATAGGAACAAAAGAACGCAAATGAGGAGTAACAGAAGAAGCGAACCAAGAAAAAAAAGAACCTGCTGCAAATGGCCCTATTGCGAGCATTCATGGCCCGGAAAAAAAACAACAACCTTCAACTGCAAAATAAACACGATCTTATTTGTTTACGGTGCCATCATCATTGTAGAATTAAATGACGTGCCAAAAAGAAGAATGATCACCCCCGTTATTACCTACATAATAATAATAATAGTAATAATAAAATGAACCCCAATGTATGCATAGAGATTTAAATGTGGAAGTTATTAAAGAGACATGTCGCATTATGTTGCGAAATGTCAATAAGTTAGTCAGTCGGTCGTCGATCGATCAATGAAAACCGAAACGGCGACCAACACAACAACCCTCCCCCCACGACACATATATTTTTTTTGCATGACCACCCTGCGTTTCCACCGCGCCACGCCTTGTTGAATTGCATCCTCAAATTAGAAGGATACACCCTCGCTTCAATGTGTATAATCAATCAATGTACAGTGGCGTACAGTTGATTGTGGTAAAGGTACATTTAATTTATCAGTAGAGGTTGGAAACTATCGAGGGTTGGAAAGCAAAAACTATCGATTAATCGTTAGCGCTATCGATTTATCGAATAAACAAGCATGGACACACGAAAAGAAGAGCAGTATTTTTAGATATAAATACCAAATAATTGACATATTTTGATATTGGATTGGGTCTTGAACGTTTTTCATTTATTAAATTTCCTGTTTTGGAAAATATTCTCTCAGACGAAACAGATGTGGCAGAAATGCAAAAAAGAATATTCCCATATTATGATAATAACTTATTTTTTTCGTATTATTAAAAACTATCGATAGTTTCACAATTTTTTCTAACTAAATCGATAGCTTTACTCGATGGGTTCCCACCGTCTATTTATCAGAATAAGTTTTAAAGTTGAAAGGCTTATACGAGAGTATAGAAAGCTTCATTAGCAAAGACTAGTGTAGATACTACAACTACGAAAACTACTAATTAGATGTACACTCCACCACTGGAAACACCCCCAAATCTCAAATTCACCCCTATATATAACTCTATCTGAAGCTAAAAAGAAGAAAGACATACGCATCACATTCTCCCCTTCGACAACGTTTATCTTATCTCAACACAGATTAGCCATAGAAACTAGATCATTTATTTTATCGTACTCGTATAAATACTATACATTTACATGCAGATAATAGTAATAAAGAAAAAGCTAGCATCAACTATCCACCCCCGTCTCTCGCCTTCTACCCTCAATTTATTTCTATCCATTATACATTTTTAAAATGAGAACAGATTAGTGCTGTATACATATTTTTATGAATAAAGATAGAAAAATCAAAATAACAAAATAATTATTTGTGTGTGTGTGTGTGTGTCTATGGAACATAAATTATGATATTATAGGGTGAGAAGAAGATGATTATTAGGGTGGTTGATGGGTGAATAGTGGTGTGTTGTTAAATAAATGAACACTTAATTTTTTGTCAAAGCGGTGTGAAATAATGGGTGTTTATAGTACCATAAATTAGGTAAATGATGAAGAATTTGTCACTGCAATGTATACGTCAGTATAGGCGATTTGTAAAGGTACTATTCTATCCAATTTTTATAAGTTGTTTTTTGTTTTCATTTTGCGGTCACGATACGTTTCGACATCAAAAATTGAACTGACAGGTTAGAATTTGTATTGCCACGACCTCTTATCGTGGTAATTAATTGCTTTAAAAAATGTAGATAAACAAAATCTAGGATTATCTATCAATTTTCATTATATAGTTACACTCGACCTTATTCATAAATTATTCTTGTTGATAAACCTATAGTTTTACAGCGTTGATATATTTATGAATGGCATGACGGTACTTTACTTTAATCACACTTTTAACTTTTGATAACCTTTCATCATATCATCAAAATTTGGGTACAATTTCCGATGATTTTTACGACATATGTGAATGACAAAAGAAATCCCAGGGGAAAAGTTTTGAGAAGTAATCACTTATCATTCTTATATAATTATACATATAGTACGATAAAAACAGTACTACCTATACGATAAAATTACAAAATAAGATCGAATTCCGTTGGCGCTTGTTACTAGAAAAGAAATTATTACTCGATGTACCTACCTCTCCGATTGACTCTGCTTGTACTTGTGTAGTGTACTACCTCAGCGAGTAAGCGACCGTGGGTGGTTTGCTTAACCTAACCAAAACACGTGAGAACCCAATGGCGAAGCTGATAGAAGAACAACAAGCGCACCTGAGTATGCGGAGCTGCGACATAGCGGCGCCAGAGAACCGACTATTCCGTCGAATATATCTGAATGAAAATTAAAGGCCTTTACCTTCAATAGATACAAGCTGGAACATTCAAGTACCAGTACAACAATTATTATTCAATTGTCAAAGCGAGTTATTGTCATATTGAAATATTAAATAGAATTAGGTTCTATAGTACTGATAGATACAATGCTAGCGGCCTAGTCTTATTGTATGCTAGTGGTTTGGTATAATAGTATTAGGGTACCTGCCTCTAGTCTGCATTGAGATCGTATTCATATTCATCATGTGACCTTCACAGTCTACAAGAAAAATTACCATTTATCAGCAGTGAGAACAGGGAGTTACAATAAAATGGTCGTAGCACTTATTTATCGGCTGAGACCGATTCTCGGTACTGCTCATTGGTAGGTATAGGTACCCTTTTTGTTATCTTTCCTATAATAATAATACACATTTGAAAACATTTCAACTGTTTAGTTACTATAGGTATTAACGAGCTATTATTGGAATGTATTGATATTTTATCAGTGGTACTGCCTTTATCAAATAACACCACACTATTTACATGTGGAATTTAAGATTCCTTTTGAGCGCGCGAACATAAACCAGATGTTTCAATTTTGATGTGCATTATTTAAATTCCAACTTATTTTTAGTGTATTAGTGGTACCTGCCCCTTTCTTCGCTTCATCCCACTAATGTATCATGTATACATGTTACATTCTCCCGCATAAATTTGATAAGAAAGGTTAAATATTTATTATGTCTGATGTATAACGAACTAAGAAAAAAAAAACGATAATTAATTGTCCCACCAAACTTAATTAAGCAATCGTTCAGTGTATATTAGATTGTGATGCTGGTGGGTGATTGAGGGTTATCTGGTGTTGCTGCAGCTGCAGTATCTTTGCATGAAATTTTCTAGAACCAATTTAGATATAGTAAATTCCACCAACACCATCAGCATCAAATTTACATGATTTTAGTGTGTGAAAAGAATCAAAAAGAAAAAGAAAACCGAACATATGTTAGCATCAGCCAAGAAAAAAAATAAATCGATCAATAATCGAGAGTAATTTTCTCATTACCCTGAGGGTGAATTTTTTTGCATATATACATATACCATACACCAAACCAATATATTCCAAATAAAGAAGATGATGATCACGACGAAAACGAAGTTGAAAAAGAATTAAAAAACAATAGCGCAAAAAGAATGAGAAAATGAAAAAGATATGAACTTGAAAAATATGTATCTACATATTAGTATAGGTTGCACTGGACTGAACAACAACATATGGAAAGAAAAAAGATGACCAAAGAGATGATCCATCGAAGGCCGGAATATCTTGTTTTTCTCATCATCATCATCATCAAGATGATTGCAATTTAAAGCCAAGTTACGCGGCGTAAAATTACATTGAATCGTTTCCTTTTCGAGTCATTTTACATTAATTTTTTCTTCTTTTTTTTGTTGTTGTTGTTGTTGTATTGCTGGTACTTCTTCTTCTTCTTCATCTTCATCTTATTCAATTTTTGTTCTCTTTTGCTTCGATCGAGCGCAATTTGTCATAAAGAAATTCGCTTTGCTTTGCATGCCCCGCGTTAGAGTTTTCTCTCTTTCCTCCTCTATACTCTTCATGAGATTCAACCGAGAGATCCTGTATCTATCTATCTCTACATATGTGTATGTATATGACGGTATCTCTATGTGTGTGTGTGTGTTGTTGAATGTTTTTCATTCATTTCTCACCTTTTCATTTTTATAATGAGTTTATTATCGAAGTAGATAGAAAACGAATTCGTTACGGATTTACATCAGTACACTGTATTGCTATCGATCAGTAATATGATGGGTTTTTTTTTTTAAGATTTGATCAAAAAGAGCAGAGCTTATAGATTGAATACACTTATAGGTTAGGTGCTACATCTACATATACAATTTTCTATTCGAAAAATAATTATTAGCTGTAATAGAGGATAGCTAGCGGCATCACCTTTAAAACGATTATCGTTTACTATTATTATTATTATAAATTCCAAATAAGTACGTTTCGACATGAAGAATTTAAATAGTATCACAAGAAGAGCTCAATGCATGCGCATACTTACATATGAACGTAAAAGGAAGTACGCTCCCTATAGTACAGGACATGCATAATTATTATTATTATTATTATATATTGACGAAGTTAAGTATGCATGTACAGTACTTCGTAGAATTCGTACTTGTACTGTACATGGACGATCCATATGAACGGAAAACCACTTTAATGCCACGCCTTTCCTATAGTTTTTTCTTCTTTTTTTTTTTATTAGTGATCTTGTCAGGTTTCCATATATGTCACGTGCTTTATTTGTCTGTGGAATCTTTGGGAAAAAGAAACAAGAAAAAAGGTGAAAAAGACGAAAAAAAGAAAAAAAAAAAAACAGAGTTGACACAACCCAAGCAATGCAAGAGAACATAAGGCAATTCACCGGCTGTTAATAAAAGTCCTTTAATTTTCTTTTGTTTTCCAAATTAAGTGAATGAGTTGTTCATAATTACGTTACCATAATGGAAAATGTTGGAAAAATGTCATATTTTTCGGAAAAATTGAGGCGGAACTTGAATAAAGATCATTTGGGGCATGACTATGAGCATATGACTTGGATAACGGCGATTGCATAAATCCGATTTTAAAATTCTTTTACAACTGATTCAATTTAGAAAAATTTCTAACGAAAAATTGCTGTTTTCGGTCAGTAAAAGTTGATATTTCCCAACAATCGAACACAATCTCAAGCTGCACTCAATCGAAACAAAATAATTCAAAAAAAAATTCTTGCTGTTGTTATTGGGATAAATTAAAAGGGTCCAATTATATTATGTATTATCAAATGACAATAGGCCCTAAAAATAACGTGCAATGTTTTATACATATTCCAGCTTGCATATATGTGCATATACACCAAATATTATTAGGCATATGTGCAAACATGTGTGTGTGTGTGTGTGTTGGTGCAGTCTTATGGGAAATCACCTGGACTAATTTCTAGTTGACTATACATATATATAGTATATGAAGAGAGTCAAAGGCAGGCAGGCAGGCAGGCAGTTCTGTCAGTTGTTTGATTCCCCTTTGGAATAGAAAACCACCCTGCATCTTAATTTCCTTAATGGACGAGACGGAACGGGGCTGGCGCTTCGCATTCGGAAATTATTCATAGGATCCAATCTGTTCGATAAAAACGCAACACATATATACGAACCGATTGCGCAATTATGTACATGGTCTTCCTTAATACCCGGTTTTTCCAGGCATTATATTGGGAAATTTAAATAGATTGAAATGGAATTCTTTAAGCTATTAAGCTTACTCAATATTATTCTATCTATAGTAATTAAAACGTTTGGTTTGGACAACATACGGACGGGCCAGTATGTTGTCGATAAATTCGATTTTTTGATGACATACTTGAGCCATCTGTCATTAATTTTTAACCATTTTCAAACATTTATTCTATGAAAATTCATACATATATAGTAGAAAATGAAATAGGCGGTTGAACATTTGCGTTTCAGATTGCTGCTGCTGCCCAGGCGTAACATGTGCATGCCAGAAAGTTTATTTCAAAATGCTTTTTAAAAGAACCAGAAAATTTCAAAATGAATGAATGAATAAGCCACATTGTAGGGTGTTTTCTTTTTGTTTCAACAAAAAACAGAAACACCCATTTATGCATTCTATACATAGTATATCAATCTTTTAAGTTCCGACAACAACATGATGGATACAGATTTCAGGCTGTGTGGATGTGGTATTAATTATCCTTATAGTAAAGGAAAACGAATGTTTATTGTCAATATGTACATATGGCATTTACACATTGCCTATATACGGATCATACATACAATTGAACCATTATGGGTCCGTTTTATAACTGGGTTTCGCGACTCTAAATATGTACTATATGTATAACATCTGTGTATCGCGCATATTAACTATATAGGTTCTCATGAACTTATTGCCAAATAGGAAAACGAAGCGAAACTTTCTCAAGAAATGGGGTGTTGCTATCCTGCACCTGACCATAAAAGGAATTCCCTATCACCCTATACGTAGAGAGAGGAAGTTGTTTGGTACCCTTTAAGAGTACTTATAGGAGCGCCATCTTATCCGATTCCAACAGGTGGAAAGTCGGTTTCACACTACCTCTACAGTTAGTTAATCGTCAACACTTGATTGATCAAATGGAAAATATGCGCCTGTTTGTTTATACCCATCTTGAAACAAAACGGATTTTTTTCCTTTATCTATGTGATAAAACGGTTTCAGTTTTAATACAAAATTGATGGAGACCATAGCCACTTGTTTGTTGAAACAAACCTATTATAATTCTTATACATATGTGATTGAACGCTGAATTATTTGGCTTCTCTGCTGTTAATGAATTTTAATTAATTAATTTTATTTATTTGGACAATTTATCAATTGAAGAACGACTAAATTTAGAAACCCGTCGAAAAAAAAAAAAAAAAATTGCCAAACTCGCACTGATAATACACATAATATCACAAAATTGATTATTAATAATTATATTAATTGATTCAGTGAAAATTGCGCAGAATTTGGACGAATTTCCAAACATTTTTACATTCGTTGTGCTGCTTGAAATTAGAGCTGCTAGTGGTCTAATGGGAAGCCACAACTATAACAATGAAAGGTTAAAAGTTTATCTTTTGAGCTATGCAAGTACATCTGTTAACATAAACTGAAATTCATTCTGTCTAGCTCGATCGGTCGGTGTTTTATCTCTTTATATAGGAATTTCGATACACACACAGCTGAATTAATTAACAAGCTAACTATATTATAATTATTAATCAAACAAAGAGAAAACACCACATTTCTCCTTAGAAGAATGAAAAAAAAAAAAAAAATTAAGAGCTAAATTTACATCGATAATAATTATAATTATTAAAATAATATGTAATATATTAATAAATATAATAATGTATGTCGCTTCTCTCTTACAATAATAATAATTATTATTATTAATAATGTTATTGATAAAAAAAAGACGCACCACTGATAACCTCTCTCTCCCTCTTTGCATCAGTTTGGCAGTCAGTTGTCTTGTCAGTTGTGTCTATCGGTTGTGTGGAATTTGTTCTTCTTTTGATCCATCTTTATTTAGCAAATTAAAAAACGAAAAAAATTGATATAATCAAATTCAATCATATTCGCACGTATATCCGTATTTAAATGGTAAAAAAATTGCTGCGCAAATCTACTATTATTAAACATGCACGTTGTCGTTGGTCGCAGTAGTTAGTGGACGTTGAATTGTGAAAACCTAGGTTAAGTTCATAGATTAGTGACTCTATATGTGTTTGGTTTTAGAACTAGAAACGTCAAATATACGTCATAGCCGATGAATTCTTGAACGTAGCGGTGGTGGTGGTGGTTGTAATAGGCCTTTTTTGTTTGAGAAAATTGATTACGTGCTTTTAATTGGTACCTTTTTGTGTTTATTGTGTATAATAATATATCTATACAAACTCGATAAAAATATATGTATATACATTTTGAAGGATTCATAAACAATATTCTACATACATAATTTCAATAAAAATATCCATAAATAATCATAAATATCGATGTATCAGTAAATTGGTACGTCTCACCGTATTTCGATTGAAATTTTTCCGCGAAGTTTTCACGCAAACAGATACCTATAGTATAGATATAGATTTGGGTCTACGGTGAATTTTACTAACCCCGTGTGATTTGTCAGAGGGATCATCTTATATCTATTCCGTAGTACTTGAAATACATGTATGAAGTACATACAAATGAAGTACATTTTTAAATCGACACAGTAACAAGTTCCATATACCGATAAAGAACTTCAATATTGTTGAAAAGAAAAAAATGGTTGGTGTTAAGTGTTTAATTATTATTCTTATTATGGCAATACAAAGGTAAGTAAATGCTTGGTACACGCCATGCAATATATACTGTTCGTTTATTAACCTCATTATCAATGACATAAATGTAATTTTCGTATAAAAAAACATGAGATTGTCTCTTTTTTTTCTGCCACAAAATTTAAAGTAATTCACACACGAGGCAATTTGCTTAATAAGTTTACTTTAACCTATTGACCTTCGAATCTATATATTATTTAATTATTATATTATTAAAAGGAAATTCTTAAAATGAATCTTACAATTCCAATTAGTTTATTTTGGTTAAAGAAGCAGGAGACAAGAAAAACTGACGTCAAATTCGCTGTTGCGGTCATTAGTGTAATGCATTTTGATTTAATTTAACTGTCAATATTGATATTATTATATTGTAAATGAAAACAAGAAAGTGTTGTAAACGGAACATTTCCGCTCTTAAAGGCGAATTGTTTTTTTATCAATTATTTAGTAAAAACCGCCAGGACTCGAACAGATTTAAAGAAAGTTCGAAACATCATCATTAAATCTAAGATTTAAATTTAATACATACTTTGCTTATATCGTATAGACTAAATCCAAATGTCCAAATTCATTGCAACATATTAAATAATACTGTTCAATATAAGTGGCTTCTGATCTTGATTACTGAGCGTCACTTATTCTTCACGAAAAGTCATAATACCACTCTATAGCTCGCTCTACATAGCATTTGACATACTTTTTATTATTATTGCACTTTATATTTATTTTAACATACGAACTATGACTATTTAATTCTATTTTTTTGTAACATTTAATTCCAGATTATCGGCCAAAAAATTGACAATCTCATTAGAAGAAATGGGAAAAGACTTAACTGAAATACCAACAACAATTCCACAAGATGATGTGATATCAATGAATTTAGCCTACAATCAAATCGTACAAGTGACCAATACAAGTTTATCAATGAAATCTTATCGGAATGTTCGTTACATTGAATTAAGTAACAATAGAATCAATGCAATTGATTCGGGGGCCTTCAAGGATTTGTATCAACTGCGGAAAATTGATTTGTCAAATAATAATTTAACAAAATTGCATACGAATTTGTTTGTTGCCAATGTGAAATTGGAAAAATTAGATTTGACAAATAATCAAATCAATTTCGTATATCATAGACCATTTCTTGTATCGGAAAGTTTAATTATTCTTGTGTTATCGAATAATTTCATTGATCAAGTATCGGATCATAATTTTGCCAAATTGCCAAATTTACATAAATTATTATTAGATGGAAATTCGCTTTCTTATGTATCGGAACGTTGTTTTGCATCAATACGACATCTGCATTATATTAATCTATCGAATACCGGGGTATATCGTGTAAGTGCAACAATGTATCAAACATTACCAAGATTAATGGATATCAATGATACACCATTAGCGAAAAAATTCATTCCTCCATTAACAATTATTCAATCTGAACAGTTGCAAAAACTAATAAATGTCGAATCAGATTATGTATTATAATTTCAGTTTTAATACTATTGATTAGTTTTAGCTAATTGATTAATTCGTAATATTTGTTTTGTTTTGTTGAGTTTTTTTGTATGTATTTTTCTTGTGGAAACATTTAATTGATTTTCTTCATTTAGAAGAAACCTAATAATAATCTAATATTAGATTAAAAATAAATTGTTATTTATGTACTTAAAAAGTGACAAATAATGCCCGTAGCTATGACGTTTGCCGCACGCAATGTAGTAAAGAATGCGTAAGTAAAGAAAGAAATCTCTATGTTGATAACATATTTTCCACATTTTTACTATTGGATATTCCAAATTTTTCTTCTAGTTTACACCATTTTGTACTACGTGTACATTTTTTGGTAATTAATTTGGTAATCAGTCTCGCCACTTTTTGCGGTGGCATTTCAAAACGTTTTGCTAAATATAGAATTAAATTCTGTTCGCTGGACCATGTCCAGTAGAAAACGATGTTTTTCAAGCGAAGGATTCACAAAAGGAGGCATTGTTAACTATTTCAATTTTTCTTATCACAGATCTTTTCTGCTAAATGAAGCCAAATTCGCAATCTTTTAAAAAGACCAGTAAAACTAACTGTGATTAGATGCAACTAGCAAAACTTGACTGTTAAGCAAAGAAAGCATAGAAGGCATACTCATTCAAGATGAGTATGCCTATATACAATTATAAGGTGATTGTAAAGGAAAACTATTTAATTTAAAGTTTATTATTGCCTTATTCTACATACTATTAAACTATACTGCGCAGAAATAAACCGCTCGAATTTGCTGCACAGTCTATAATTTGATGTACACCAGTGGATGATACCAAATACATTTATTGGCCGTAATAAGTCTATAGAGAAAGTTCGTTATTAGTATCTTTAACAGTTCTTTAATTGCATCGCAAAATATAAGAATAATTATAATATTATAATTATATTGTAATATAATTAAAATAATTATAATAATCTATTTATATGCCAAAAAAATGGACTTATGTTCAATTAAAAAGGACCATTTTTCTATAAGGCAGTTCTATAGATTTAGTGACATGAAATGAAAATATCGTATCTTTAGATAATCTTAAATAGGTATACCTAAGTGCTAGATACATAAAATATATAAGCCAAAAAGAGTATTAAAAGTTACTTTTAAGACCACCAGTGCTGTTGGAAGCAAATAGTGGTAAAGACAGATTGATACATTTGCATAAGCCATTGGCAAATCACACGGCGATTTTCATACGTAGACTTTTTATATAAAAGAAAAATCGCGTTAATTTGTTATTCCATAGCCGTATTTTCCTTTCCGTTTTATCATCTTCATTCCATTTCCATCCAAACATAACGCACACATTCGCTTCTCTCTTTTTTCAATTAATATCCAATTACATTATACAGCTAACTCTCCGTATAACAAACATCTCAAATTACATAGGCAAACATGTCTTTTATTAAAACTCGCCACTACAAAGACAACACAACAGTGTACAAACAAACAGTCGAATAAAAAAATAAAACCGAATTGTACCCGCTAAAATGGATTTCACTGTATATTTTTCATCAATATCACATCGAACATCCTTTCGTATCGTATGCAAATTTTCGAATTTCCTGTTACAAAAATTATTCTATTTTTATTTTTACATTTATATACGTAGGTATACGTCTATTGTTTATAAGTCTGTATGTATATAGGTATAATAATAATAATAATAAAATAATAGTAATAGTAATCAAAATAAGTTTGTACGACTATAATTTAAATAAATCGATAGCACTGTAAGGTTATGTACGACTAGGAATAGGATACACATAGCTTAAGTATAGTTAATTTACAGATTTAATTTGTACTGTTTGGAGCCAAAAAAATACTTGTTAGTTGTTAGATTTAAATGAGTAGAAATGATTGTGATTAAAAGATCAATACAATTATGTACCTGATGTTGTTTTTTGTTAGCATTTTCTACAAGTGGTGTGACATTTGTGACATGTATCGCACATGTAGCACAACATTTATAGATTCAGTTCACGATTTAAGATGATTAATTTTAGTACATAATATGTGCACATATAGCTATACTATAGCAGTGCCATTATAACAGAAACATAATAATAAACTACAAAAATCAATTTAAGCGTATATGGAGTATGATCGACTATATGTTCCTGTTATAATAGTACCATTCCACTTACATACATAGACATGCTATTAGTCATTAGCGCATATTATATCATTATCACTCACTATTATTGTTATTATTGTTTTAAGCCCTTAAACACAATTTTTCTCTATTATTGTTAATGTAAATATCCGTTTCCTGCTGTAAGTAGCACGAAATAAATGTATATACGTGTTCCTCCTCATTTTGTATATTTATTGTCTTTTTATTATTATAACAGAATAAAAACTATTATTAATAGTACTCAATAAATCAATGTCCAGTCAGTACCTATACTATGTCATTATTAATTATTACTTTCGTCTTCATATTTTTGCAATCCATAGATACATATGGACCGGAAATCCATTTTCTATCCATCGTATTGTTGACCATTCGTGATCATTCAGAAAGGAAGCGGCAGCATCTGATTTACCTCAAAAAGCATATGGTTTTACTAGTAGAACTCCCTGTTGAGTTTCTAGAATTATTATTATTTTATTTTTTTTGAAAGAAAACGAATAATTCCAGATGGCAATGAAAACATGAACGAAAAGGTTTGAATGATCAAAAAAAAACAGTAAATTTCCTGAAAATAGTCTATGTATAATCCTATGTAGAATACGTTGTATTCGGCAGACAATTTAAGGTCAATTCTCACGAGATCTTCACAAAAGGTGTTCTTTTAGAATTATAATTCTATTATAATTCTAATAAATCGGGGCAAAACAGTTAAGTGATTCGATTATAAAATATTGACAAGAAACTTTAGTAAAAGAAAACCAAGTACTGTTTTGGTGCGCTTGCGAAAATGAAAAAAATGTGCGCACCCTCGATGACATCAAACTCATATTTTTGGTTGGGTCTAACTTAACCACATGTTGAACCAACGTTAAACATAATATTAGAAGAATCTGTTCTTAACCAATGTTTTGTGTTCCTTATATTGTGACTTTGAATTTTTTGATGTTGATTTTCTGTTATTTTTTTACTTTGTGTTTTGACTTTTGAGTTTCTTTTTACCGTTTAATAGGTAGCTTACTATGTTTATCGATAGATACATATGTATAAACTAAATATATGAAATCTGGATAAAGTAGATATTCAATTTGAAAGTTACCCTTATCCTGATGTTATCACTGTATTTTTAAAACGCCTGCCTTGCGCGTGGCTATACTTGAATTTCCTTTGCTGAGTAAAAACCCCTACTTTACCCCCTACTCTATTAAAGTACTAGTTTTCAAAACGTTTTCCTCCAAAAAAAAAAAACAAAAAATAAAAATGCGTCAAATTATTATAAACAGACAATTAAATTTCAGTGAGAAGTTTGCCTTAGCGAATTTCCACAAACAGAAACACCAGAAAATTCAGATGGTTTTAATTGAAATACATTTGGTCGACATGCGGTATTTGTCTTTTATTGAATAGTACAGCCTTTCTACTATCTAAATTTATAACAATAATAATAATGGAATGAATAGAAGATTTCAATTTTAACAAAAGCAATAGAAAACCGAAAAATTATTGAAAACGTGCCTAAATACGATTTCTCGCTATACCCATTTGCAAAGCCGTAGAGATTATTTAATGTAGTAATAAATTTCCTTTTTAGGTATATATTTGAATGACAGACATCCTTGACAGTTCATTGATGTACTAACTGTATTATAAAATATACAAAGATAGCTTTATTCTTTGGTAAATCACTAGCAATCAACTACGACATGTACCATAAATGGAAGAAGAACATTAAAAAAGCGATACAACAAATGTGTAGATTTGTCGGAATATGAATAATAACTCATAATAGGAAATTTATTTCAAATGGAAAGCATCTGTGTGTGTTCCGTACTGTCTGGGCAAAGTTCCGAGAAAATAATGTACTGCTAAAATCCGAAAAGAAAACGGATAAACAACAAAGACCCAGCATGTAGAAAATAACAAAATACCCAGTGTCAAAAGACATCCATTTAATATATATTCACTATATATTACAGAAAACCATACACAACCAGACACTCACTAACCCACCAAACCCACACACGCACACATATAAACACATTGGCATAAACACAATACAAGTGTCAACTACTACTAAAACTACCCTGTTAATTAGTTTGTTTGGCGGCCTGTCAAAATTAATTTATGGATTGACACGATCAATTAGTTACTTTTTATATATGTCTCTGCCATTTTATCTATTGGCAATTTGTGATTAATCTGATCTATGCTATTTATTAACACATGTTTTCTTTGTTCTTAGAAAATTTCCCTTTTAATATAGTGTGGAGCATGTTATTTCGAACTTGGATAAACAATCTACGAAATAAAATATTATTCCTAACACTGAGATGACAGTTTGATATAATACTATTTTTCTTCATGTTTAATTTCTCTCTGAGTAGTCTGAAAAGTTTTGGCAATTTGTGACTAACAGATACATATCTTTAACAAGCCGCATCTTTTTTCTTTTCTTTTGTTTCTTTGCCAACTGAACTATATAGATATAATGTAAACTACTTTATTTCAAATTCGGAACTTATGCCTTCGCTGTACATTAATACATTATTCACAAAATAGTATTCGCAGTTTAACGTAAATAATCCAGAAAATAGAAGATTTTTCAAGCTATTTTCATAATAGTATCTACAACGGCACGGAAAAGTGTAGTACCTCATTACGTTGTATGACTTATGTACCTACACATGTTGAAGTTCTCACTCAAACTCGAATATAATAGCGATACATTCAATACCCATGATTGTTCTCTTATATGATTTTTCTCATATAATAATAATATAATTAACGGACTCTACGTAAAAAAGACAGATGCATGTATGTCAATTCATTTAAACCAAAAACTCATATTAGGTACTCAAACACCTTTTCTCTAACTGAAAAAAATTACCATCTGTACAGTTAGTATAGTATAGTTAAGACTATGCATTTGTGTGTGTGTATACACTCGCGCCAACTGCGCGATCTAAGGGGGTAGTAGATGTACATGTGTGTAGAAAGTACTATAAGCGCACAGAAGGACATGTGCATTATACAATATATTGGGAAAATTCTAACCCTCCAAAAAATTCATCATATGTAAAGGGACAGATGATGATAATAATTCTAGAAAAATTGTTATCACTTTCGGGCATATGGATTGGGCCCTGCGACTTGCTGCAGGCCTACATAATGTACACCTTTCGTTTCGTTTTTTTTTTTGCTTTGGAACTGACAAAGTTTCCCATCGAATAAGAATTGCGAAAATAAAAGCGAATCTTGATTTGGACACAAAACACTGAAGAAACTTGGATGAACATCTATGGGTGGAAATGTGCATTTCTTGCAAGATAGTCCTGCAAGGCTAGACTTTTTTAATAGCCTCCTACTCTAATAATCTCTCACTTTGATCTGGTTGAAGCCAAAATCGACTTTAATGGCTTGTAAACTAGGGAAACTGTAGGGTTGGGCACCAAAATTTGTTGTAAATTTAGTGTAAATAATTGTATAAATCGAAAAGAATCTCTATTGTTAGTTAGTAGAGGTTTGTATTTAAGTCAAGAATACCTGTTACAAAATACGTGTTTGATCAAAATGAAAACCAATTAAAACAGAAAAAAAAAACAAAAAAATTAATACAGAAAAACTTGAATAAGAATTATAATACTTTCAATTAATATTTCCAATTCTATGAAATAGTCACGCTTATCAATTATTTATATAATTCATAAACTTGATTGCTGTTCTTATAATCCATTTGCATCCGAATTAATTTACCTAATCAATATTTAATTAATTAAATAGTGATTCGGAGATAATGCACTAAAAGTATTAGCTAATATATGCAATATACGCGCTAACTTTACTATCACTTTATTTTTCTTGCAAGTAATTAAATTTATAAATACGTAATATATAAATAAATTCTGATGAAATTCATCAAATTTTTACCACAAATATAAAGTTTTTGCATATTACGAAAAAGGTAAACAAAACAATCATAAAGATATGGATGGATGTATTTTTATCTTTCGACACAAGTAGAGTTAACGCAGTATCAGAAGAACATAATAAATCATCTGCAGTTAAATGCAAAAAGATGCGATCTTATGTCATACTTAGTGAAAAACAGTATACCAACATTATAATTATGATTTAGAGAAATTTGTTAACATTAAATCAGTGTAAAGGTGGATGTGTTCAAACTGTGGTATTGAAATGCAGCGTTAGCAAAGTAAATATTTTTTCTTGATCCTTCAAGATTTGTTTAAATATTTAATAATATGAATCAATTTTACTTATACAATTTTGTAATTTATTATGTTCTTCTTATACAGTGTTGGCTCTACAAGTTTCCTTGCCACTAAATATCGCCATTATTTACATAATAATTAAGTATATTCTATAAATACATAACACACTGATTAGTGAAAGACATGTAGTAAGTTGGGCAATGATTTATTAACGTTTTGGCACCAGCAAAATCTTTGAAACAATAAAAGCGATAAAACTAAATTTTATTATAAGCTACAGGGTGTTAATTTTTAAAAAAACTTGGGACAGTTTTTTCGGTAAAATGATGCAATATATTTCGATATTACTAATTGTCTTTGAGTCATAGGACTATGGCTCTAGTGCGTTATTACTGTTAAGGCTCGAAAACATGAAAACGTTGTTTAGATTTTCCTTGAAAATCCATATTTTATTAACATTACAACTGAAAGTTCCAAGTTGATGAACTTTTATAGATACGAAAAACTTGAGTTTGAGCAGTATACTTTTTCTTCATCGAATTTATCTGGCAGTAACTGTACTTAAGTATAATTCATGTCCAATCAATATTAAAACTTTACCAGCCGGCAACCGTTCCGTTCATTTTCTTAATTAGAATTTGATAATTTCTTCCAAAATCCATACAAACCTAACCAGCCCTTATTACAAAAATTACATGTGTGTGTGTGCAACAAACATTTATTTATTCCCAGATGCGTCACCGTTCATTCTTTTTCTTCTGTTCATTCATTCATTCATTCATTTATACATTGATTCATATATGTATGTGTTGTTGTACTTAGATGAACACTTGCGTAAAACAGCTGGCTTGTTTTTCGTCCTAACTTTATTTTTTTATTATAAGTAAGTATTGTATTATAAGAGAGTATTATCGGTAGGTATAGTTATTATAGTGCAGTGATGGTGGTGGCCAAATTTTTTACCTATATAAAGGACGGGGGGTAATCGTGAGAGAAAATTTTCAAATGTACATGTAGAAAATATTTGGGGGCTCTTTTTACTATTTTTTTGTGTCTAGGCCATGTTTATGAATGCTACGGAAAAAATCGGAGAATGGTAGATTATTTAGGCAAATGAATATTTAATTGGATCGATTCCAGAGTAAGTACAATTGATTCGATGCAAAAGAAAAAAGAAATCCAAAGAAGATGACAATTCCGGTAAAACTTTTCGGATCAATTCCTCATCAGTTATTCAGTAAAATCCTTAGACTTCACTGATCAAGACTGGATAAAGTGATTCAGCCAAATTGCAGCCACAAACTGAACCCAAACGAGGATTCAGCCAAGACTATACTTATAATATATCTAATATATTATAATTATTTTTAATTATATATATATTTTAACACTTTTTGCTGCACCAATTTCCCCAATATTTCATAAGTTCGTCTTAATATAGAAATCTGAGCTAGTCATGTAAATTCTATGTAAGTAAGTAACTATAAATATTTAACAAAAATCATTACGTGAAAATACAATAATAATAATGATAATCGCGCATATGTCAATACGCTATACTTAATTATTAAAGCGCATACACACATACACAAATGTATACACACAGATATGCTGGTGTTGATCTGCCATAAGGCCAATTTTTAGCCATCTGGACCAGCCAATATGTATACAACGAAACGTTGTTAAATAACAAATGTTTAATTTGTGCTTGTTGATAAAACGCTCCTGTTTCAGTTTAGAAATCATTTTCATGGAACATTGGCGTAAAGTGCGTATATATGCTGATGCCATGCCCCTTATGGGAAAATGTTTTGTTTAGAGAACACGTTATCAATGAAATTAATTTTTTTTTAAATACCATCACTATCTATTCAGCAATACTTGCTTGCAAAGTATACATATGTATGTAAGTGATTCTAAAGGCAAGTTCACATACAGTGAAAGTCTATTATAACGATATTTTAGTTGATTTCGGTATAAATTGATGTTAAAAAATATTACTTATAATGAAAATCGCGGTCCCCTAAAAATTCCTTATAACCGATTGTCACTGTATACTTATAGGTGTTCTAAATTAAATACATTTAATCTAAACTCGATCAATTTCGCCATAAATATATAAATCAAGTACATACGGTGTGCACCATCCTTTATATCCCAATGAAATTTTAGATCTATGCAAAGATTAAAACATTGAACATTTGTTCATCCGTATGGTGTCTATGGTATCAGTATTATACATTTGGCTGCCAAATTAACCCTCCCCCTCTATCCCGTTTGCAACTCTTCCACTACATAAATATATATAGTATACATATATAAATATATAATATATAGAGTACATCGCGCAATGCGATAATGCAATTTTATTAAAAGCCTTCTGTTTCGGGAATAGAGAAGAACGCCGGCCGATGACAGTGAGCAGCAGCAGCAGCTACTAATGAAATTACCTGACTTATACATTTGATATTATGTATTTTATTTACCCTCTCTGTTAACAATGACCCCTTTAACTTTGCCGTATGGCAAAACAGCGCCATACGACCTACCCTTGTTTGATTTTCTTTAATTCGGTTTTTCTGCTGCATGGAATGCAATTAAAATGTATATTTTTCAATTATTATTGTGTTTAAATGTTAAATTAAATGTTTAAATAAATAAAGTTTTTTTTTATTCTAATGTGACATCTGCCGTGGTGATCGAATCGAATTTTCCAATCCTGAGCGAAAAATTGTTCATAGAAACTCTAGATACGCAAGTTCCTCTATGAGGGAGGACAAAAAGTTTTACACAATCCTCTAGTAGCTTGAAGGTAAACGTAAACATTGAAAGGCGCATTTAACTGTTCCACGACGATTCAATTTATATTCCAAAATCGTATTTTCTTTAAGGTGTCGCTCCTATTACCAAACCCTGACCAATTTATGCTTCCTTATTGCTTGCATTCAACCTTTAAAATTAAAAGAGAGAGAGAGAAAAAGAACGATATAAAAAACTGACATTTTCCCATGGTTTTTTAGTCCGAACAGGAGGCCACAAGTGTTTAACTTTTATTTGTATATTCATACATATCTACATGTACATATTATTATTATTATTATATCGAATGTACACACACACACACACACACACACACATACAGACACACAGACACATGGGTGGCGAACGGAAAGATAAAGGTAACAAATACGTACTAAAGTACCAACCAGATTTGAAAGAGCAAACACCTGCACAATTTAACTTACCCATGTAATACGTATACTATGTATGTCATGAGAAAAAAATTGAAGTTAATGGGGAGCAGAGTTCTTAGTTAGTATACTATGGAACTTAGTTGGCTCATTTTTTAATCAATGAAAATGAAGGAGAAAGAATCGATGAAGAGAAAAATGAATGAATTTCAATTGGTTATGGCATTGTCAATTAGTCAATAGTCAATTTACAAGTACTGTAGAGTGGTTATTTTGATATGTTAAATATACTGGTATAGTAGATCTCATTCAAACTACGGACATTCTGTATACTGAAACTTAGGGTGCAATTACCCAACTTTGTGAACGTAATTTTTATTTGGTAAACATAACTTTAAGCATTAAAAATAAAAAACACGGTTACACAATTTCTTATTTCTTAATTGGTAATCAGAATTTGAAAGAATTGACACTGAAATGAAATTGATAAAAAGAATTGAAAGATTGATCAGTTATACTGTAAAACCGTAAAAGTAACTAATAGATAATAAAAAATTATACATAAACGATTCAAATATGCACGAAAATTGTCATCAAAAATAGTGTCAAAATAGTTTGGTTACGTATTTTTTAATACGTAAAAGTTAAAAGTTGGAACTTTTAAAATTACGTTTATGTATTAAGAAATAAGAATTAAGCAATTGGATAACCGCTACCATTAGAAACAATATGTTTATATCAAGATTTGCATCCTAGAATTAAGACTATGTTTATGCATTAAGTTTACGGAGTTAGATAACTCCACTCCTACAGATTTCATGTTAATTTGCCCTAACTTGAATACCATCAGTTTACATTATCGAACGTATCCGGCTAAAGTTAAAGTTATGTTTTTAACTTGGGCTTTCCTGCAGGATGATATCCAGATTAACTTAATCAGCTTGGAACATACTATCGAATGGATCTTTTTCCTTCAGTGAATTAATAACACGTTTAATTATATGTATATTTTTATGTCTCCCACACGCAACAAAATGAAATGCTTCGACGAACACCACCCATCACATCCAAACAAAAGAATCAGAAGGAATCACGGACAATAATTCCGACCCAATTTTATGTACTCGTATATGTGCATGCATTCATTCATTCATTCATGGTATTATTATAAATATATACCATATACTTGCAATAGTTGGTTGATGATGAGTTCATTGAGCGCGCAAAAAAAGAAAAAAAGGAAAAAGCAAAAGGAACGAAGAAGAAGATGACGATGTGGTGACCACCATCGAACCGCACCATTACAACCAACCAAATCAAACCGATGATAATATGATACTATCTGGTTGAAAAAAAAAAACACAAAGTGACTGAGCGCAGTTCCGGGATGCATATATATGATGATGATAACTTGCATTTGTCTACACACATACTCTACTATCTATAGGCAGTACCTATTTATATCCGCGGAATCCGGAAATTCACCTTACGTCATTATCCTGTTTTAATCTAAATTAAATGCAATGAATTGGTTGTGAAACTTTTACTTGATTAGGAGTTTTACCATTTCAGAGTTCAGCCAATATTACAGGAATAGGTTTCCAAAATTTATACGGACGTATATAGGGCATAGCTTATTTATGATGCTCATTCATAGAATTTTCCGAATCTATATGATATTATAGACTTTCTTCTAAGGATTTTAAAAGTCTAATTTTGTATGTCGAACTCAATATAGTAGAATTTCATCACTGGCAATAGCTTGGTCTCAGAGGTGCCTACTCAGTAAAAGAACTTAGTGTGTGTAAAGAATAATCAATTCTATTATTAAAAGTGTTCCTAATTGAAGAAGTTTCTTGGCAAAAAAATACGGATTGGCGACTTAAAAGTTTGACTTACTTGATGTAAAGTTGATTTTTCGATATTTGGATATTTTTTGCCATTTTTAGGATGTAAGGATCTGCAGCTATTTTATATAGCAACTACCATTTATCTTATATTGCGTGTTCTTATATTAGATGTAGGATAAAGTTTAGGTTATCAGACATAAAAACTCAGTTCCAGATAAAAGCTAGTCAAAAAAGTGCGTTTGTCACGCTGATATTCGGGTTGGCACTTATCATAAATTTCCAAATAAAAAAATTCTACTTTACTATGATAAAAATTAAAAATCATTGATATTTCTATACATAAGTGTACACAGTGATTATAGAAATACGTAATAACCCCACTTCCCTGATAAATAATACACGGATTGTAGTATCGGTTGATGATGATGATGATGATGCGCCCCATACGATCCATGCATGAAAAAAGTTAAGGTCTAGTAATCATCTGGAAAGAAGGAAAAGGCTTGGATTGAATCCATTACTATTATTATTATTATTATATATAGTATGCACGATGATAATTAAGATTAAAATACGAACACATGAAATGTTATTATGCATCACGTATTAAGCAAATCCCCTCACATATCCCCTCACATACTCCTCAAGCCGTCCGCCACATCAATCGTCGTATTTTAACCTGATAAATCGACTAAGTTAAGTACCTATAGTAGTAGGAAACTAAATTACATATGTGCATAAATGTGAATGTATTGTTTTCTTATCTTGCGGTGGTGACAAAGCATAAGAGCAATGACCTCATCAAATATATACATATATGTACATAGCAAAAATAAATATCTTTCACAAAAGTTACATAAATTGAAGAAGAATATAGTATAGGCATTAATAAGAAACTGATGCGACAAAGATATAGAAAATGAAGAGGAAAAACAAGAAGAAGAGGAAATAATCTTGATATTTCACATTTAAATACTACACCACATACTGATTAAATGACAAGTGATATATAGATATACAGTAGGTATAGTATAGTATATGTATATTCATATTTGTCCAATTATTTTCAAATTGAATAGCTTAATTTTAATTTAGTTATGGGTCATTAGCATTTCAACACCATGAAATTCTTTTCACCTGCAACACATTGATTTTCAGTTGTGAAATTGAAAAACAGGTGCGCTCGCCCGCCCGCCCTCCATTTAGAAAAAAACAAATTTTCCATCCAAATTTTTCTTCAACACTGTTTCACATATATTATATTTTTATAGTTTAGTTAGAGAAGTTAACATGGGGAGAGATCAAAAATATTGTGGACGAGGATTGATTATTTCCTATCTCTCTCTGTGTATATCGTTGTGACGTCATTGTATTCCTCTCTCAGTGCTATTTTATCATATTTAATTTACTTGCTTTACTGTTTAAGTTATACTTAGGATGCTATAGTTTTTGATTTATTAACTGCATAATTAAACAGGTTTTTAATTATCATTACTATAAATTACAAACAATGTTACCATATAATGGTATAGCAATACCATCCACGTCACGCTTCGAGAGAAAAGTTGGCCTCAATGATCAATCCTTGTCCATAAGATCTTTTGGGGGATATACTATATTGTCTATATATGTATATAGACAATATATATGTTATAGACTATATAATCCTTGGGGAGAGATGGTGAAGAAAACAAATTTTAATTAAATGACTATATGTATTTCTTTCTAATAAAATATGTGAGCCGGATTCCATAAATTAAATCAAGAATTTTCAAATTCTACTCTTCAGAGTATTGACATTTTTGAGACCAAGTAGTAGCAATATGCGCCTGAACACACAGGCGCAGCAGTTGAAAAAAATAACTGGTTGGATGTAATAGAGAAAGACAATAAATTCAGTCACTTTAATCTCTATAGTTACACGTAAATATTTGCTCATAAATGATAGAGAAATGATACACTTTGGAAGTGTATCATCATCTTACCCACTGTTACCATCTGTCTCCAAGTTCCCCTATTATTAGATATAAGCAGCTCCCAAAAATATCTTAAATGTTTAAAGAGAATTGGCTGCCATTATCCTATTAGTGGAAAATCCTCGAATAGATCTAGATCTATCTATCTATATGTAGATCTATCAGTAGATTATTATTTCATAATATCAAATTCATCAAAAAAAAAAAAAAAACAAATGGAGTAAATGACAATCTAAATCGTCTCTAATATACATAGGTAACGAAAAGATTAATCGTGTAACACACGATAGATACATTAAGTAAAGAACGAAAAGTGGGCTGGAGCAGGAGGGTTGGCATAATAGTAATAATAATATCTGCCACAACTACTTTACTACATTACTAATACTTTAATACCATTTAATCATCTGGGAATATCAACCCAATCTCCATCCACCTTCTTTTACCACCCCCATCTCATGCACTCACTCACTCGACACACGCAAAAGGGTAAAACAAAACAAAACAAAGCAACAAAAAAAAAAACGAATGAACGAAAGCGTGCGAACTAAACTAAAGCTCAATTCACAACGGGAGTGACACGTGACGAATGGCATTTAATGCCACGTGGCTGGCCAGCGGCAACAGCAGCATCATATATAGATAGAGAGTACTATATTATTATTATGTTTCCGCAGCTGTATGGCTTTTCCATGTTTTGTCCAGAAATTAAAGAAAATCTCGTTAAATTTGGCATGAGTCATATTTCGAAAAAATAATGCAAAAATACGCATCTTTAGTAAAATCTATTATATTATAATTGAATAAAATCGCTTTTTTTTAGAATGTCATCTCACGTGACTGCACGCGTAATTTAATTGTACAATGTATACAGGGTGATCGAGCATATTCGATAGAAATATCTGATGTGAACTACATATATATGCGAAAGCTGAAAAGTTTTATTGTTATTACTATTTTCTCATTTTGAACAAGTGTTGATAATAATTTATAGTAATAATAATAATAAGTATTTTGTTATTCTAAATACATATTGATTATATCCAAATCTCGAATATGCAGGTGTTACCTAGACTGAGCGGCGCCATTTTTCAAATTCCATTGGGTGTTATTTGTGTGCACGTGCATTTGGATGGATTAAAGCCAGTGGCGTGTTTAGAGCACATACATATACATGCTAATAACATAAAGTATGATGTATCTATTAAACACTCTTAGATATATTGCCTCTTATATTTTAATCACACATAATAAATATAAATATAATATAATATCTAATAATAGTTACAAGTTATTTATACATGAATATAAATCTAGTCAACGATGCATCTAACTAAGTATACAATACAATAGTGTATAAAATAGAGAATCGGTTTTATTACATTTTTTATACATACTATATGTAAACCCCCTCTTAAGAATTAAAGAAATTCGATGCCACTGACTGACTAAGTGGCTGACTGACTGATTGTCTGACGGACCTTGGACATTCATGTCATCAAATAGATATACATACATACATATTATGTAGATAATAACAAGAATATGTAAATAGAAACATCAAAAACCGTAATAATAAATAAATAACTAAATAAAGACCATTTTAAGTAGGTATAACATAGCAACAGAATAAGGAAAGGCACTTAATAAAAACGTATTTTATTTGAAAATAAAATGATTGTCCTAATCAAATATGTATAAGATCAATGATATTATAATGTCTGTATGTATACTATACAGTCTATCCTATTAGATTGTATAATTTGATCCGCTTTACATTGGAACAAAAAAAAAAAAAGGAAATGAGAATTTACTCACGATATGATTCAATCATTTCTCTATTTTTGAACTTGATAATTATGTGTAAACATCTTGTCTTGTTACACCGTTCCAAGTGACCTGTGGATGGCAATGATTCTGCACATTCCTTCTCTTTTAATGTAGATTTTTGTATGGCACAGAACAAGTATTTTCCAAATGGGATACGAATGCATATATTGTAAACTCTCACCTGATCATATTTCCCGCCTAATTATCGACAAATACCTTATATCGTTACACTGTAGAAATCTGCTTTTATTCTGGCACCAAAATATTGAAGAAAAAAACGTGACAGATCATTTTATGGTCTTTTTTCATAGAATTGAATAAAAGAATACTTAATTTAATACAAAAATGAAAAAAAAAAGAAAATGTAAAGGACAAATAACAAATGTCCACAACTGGCTACAACGGCCACACACTAATCGCATTAAAAAGATGAAAAGTATACATTCGTACAGCTATAGCTATATAATAATGTGTCACTATGATTTAAGGAGCCAAAATAGAAAAGAATAAAATACCCTATGATTAAATTCTATTTTTTTATTTGCTTCTCGTTCTTCGAAAAAGAGAGATTAAGATGGTGTGCTAAGCTAACTAATAGGATGAGACGGGATAGATGTCTCCCAGCAGTAATTACTTATAATTATTATTTACTTTTTTTACTAATGTGGATTTACCCGTGTTTAGAAATATAATATGTTTCTATTTAAAAGTATGAATGCACTTTTATTACCTTGCTCGCAGTACTTGAAAAACGCGCCATATCATATATGTACCTGCCTTGTATACATACATACATATACATACACATATCTTATATTTTTATTTACTTATCTACTTACTATCATTATTATTGTTATTTGTTTAAACTTAAATCAAGCCACACAGGTGGAAGGGGCCTTGGCGTACTAATCTACCTTTGATAAATACGTAGTTTTGTGATAATAAATACTGTTTTATTTTTGTATAGTGAGCATGGAAAATACATTCAGCATTTAGCCAACATAAATATATTTGACTACTTAATAAAATTAAAAGATGGTATGACAATCATCTATTGAAAGCACCAGATGCTCTATTTTTGAAATATCCACAGGAAATCTCGATTATTATGAATGATAGAGCGATACGGTTATTGTTGTTTTGTGGGAAATTTTTAATATATACAAAAAAAGATAATTAAAAAAAAACTTTGAGAGTCCTCATAATTCCTGAGTTACAAAAATGGAAACATTTTGCGACCCCTAGCTAATTATCTCGTTTATTACAGAAAATTTTTCGGAAGATGGTGGAAATACATATACTTACCAATTTCAGAATTAAACACTCTGTATATTCTCAGTTAGTTCCATTACATATTCCTTCAACTTTCCAAAAATACATTTGCACATCGTACTTATATGTATATACGTAATACCTGATATTTTTACAGCTTTTTTTTGTAAAAAGTTTTTTTTTTTGGTCTACCAAATTTGGCAGATAAGTGTTTAGAATAGCCAATAGTTCTACAGCGATTTTGATACTTTTTTATTCGAAACTTTCTTGAATCAAATGAGCTACGATTAGCATACGCAAAAAAGTGTGTTGATATAAAAAACTGTACAAGAAAATATATTTTTGGAAAGTAAAAGAAACATATCATGTAATCAAACAAACTAACAATATACTGGTTGTCCCATTCTGTCTGCCAGACAAAAACACTTACTTCATTGACTGCAAATGTGCAAAAATATCTATTAAATAGAGTGAGGAATATCAAAATTCTTCTGCAATTATCTTTTGCTTAATAACAAAGCTGATGCACAACGAGGACAGTCCTATCGCTTTATTTTCACTAATAACTCTGAAATTGTGTTCAAATAATGTACCAAAATTAGAGCACCCTGTATTCTATCAGATGAAGTGACTATACGTGAACATATTATAATAGTTAATTTCTACTATACATATTTAAACTTTAAGGAAATTTAAAGAAGTTAATGACGTTCCACAGCGTTTTCATATTTTTGAATCTGCATGATGTCAATCTTTTATATTATATCTACCCTTTGGGTTTTCGCTTAATATTTTGATGCTTATAAAAATCGAAAGTGTATTTGATTTGCTCTGTACCTATGATATGTCCACAGTCCACACTAATATACATATATACATATACATTTTAATATGGCTGATATTTAGCCTCAAGCCACAATCTAATGTTCCTCAATAATTTTTCATTCCAATCTTTTAGTACACTCTATATACATATAAAGTAAAACGATGAGTGCACATGAACTAATCCATGCACCAATGATAAAAAACCAGAATTTAAATCGATACTTACTTGATATCGACTTGGAATATCAATTTATAATTAGAAATGTACGTATATTTATTTTATTATTAAGAAAAAAATTTAATCTAATAGCTTCAGTACAAGTGTTTAATAAATAGAAATATGAGGTATGAAGTATGAGTTTATCAGTATGAATTTCTCCTGCTCTCCTCCCCTCACTTCTTTACTTACACACACACACACACACACACACACAAACGCACGCACATACTCAGCCACCACTTAACGACAATCGTTTCTCTCATCTCGGAAGGTTTATTGAAACAGGTGAACCATTTGACGTTAGAATATCTAATAATAATAATAATAATAATAATAATAATAATAATAATAATAATAATAATAATAGACATAGTTAGCTACATATTTTTACTACTCATTTATTCTATTCTTATAAGCTGATGCTAATTTCTTAATTTATTATTATATAAGCGAATAACGTTTTAAATGGACAAATTTGACGACAAAATTAACATTTTTATACAGGAAGAATCAAAAGTATCTAGTTGAAATCCATCAATATAAGCAAGATTCAATTTTTTAAGAATTACGAGCATTAAGGGTATACGGATTTCTAGTAAAGATTTTTCATATTATCATAGAGAGCAACCTTGGATTTTTTTTTTTTCATTTCAATCGCAGATAAGAATGTTTGTTTGTGATTCCAAACCAAAACACAGTATGTATATGTTCTTCTGTTACTATTCCACTGACTATCCAAATAATCTTTGGAACAAGTTGAAAAAAATATAGAAAAAAAAACCTTTTGACGTCAACGACTGAATGTCATATTTTATGGTATATGGATGAAATTTACGACCTAATAAATATGTTTGATTTTTATTTTAATTTTTATTACACATTTACAAATATCCCAAATTTTTATGACAACGAAAAAAGAACGTTTGCTTAAATGACTGGAACTAATAGCAATAAGTATTAGAAAATCGAAAAAAAAAAAAACTAGTCATTATATAAGCAAAATAGACATAAAGTAGGTACTCAATAGATAGTTTTTATGCCGTCCAAAATAACGTCAATTTTTGTCAAAGTTATCGTTACTTGTGATAACGATAACTGTAATTACAGACAAAAAATAAAGAGTTTTTATACCTACAATAGAAATAAAAGAAAATGACAGTTCGTTATAATTTGTTTGTGTTTTCAATATGGCAAATATGAGCAATATGACTTTAGTTATAAAGTTATATTAGTATATAAAGTTAGAATTCCATTGATGTCGAAGGATTTCTTAAACAAATCCTTACATTAAATTATATCATGAAATAAATAAAGTTCTATTAGAAATATATGAATTCACCAAACTCATTTAAATAACTAAGATATAGCAACAAAACCATATGTCAAAATAAGTCAAATAAAATAAGCACTAACGAAACTAGTTATTTATTTCTCCGGTAATAAAGGAAATCGTTATCGTTCACAAAGTTAAAGATTGCTCATTTTAGACTGCGCATGCGCATAATAACGACAAACATAACGAAGTCACAAAATAGTGAGCATAAAAACTCTCTAATAATACATTAAAATTATACAATCTGAAACTCTGATAAACGGCAACAGATACTATAGATGATTCATTTAAAACCTGCAGTGTAAGCGGGTTTTTTTTTTAAATTTTTCCCTTTGTTCCAATCCAACTACTTATATTTTTATTCATAAATAACAACAGCGATAAGAAACAGCTCGCCTAAATCTTTGTTTTAAGCCAATGGCTGTTCACTTGTAAGATGAGCTTAAATTTGAATTGACGAATGGTTGATGATGTATGACCTATCACTCATATACTAATGATACGAGTTTCAAGTGTTCCAGAAACTCAAAATGAATAAAAAAAAACCGGTTATAAGTTATTTATATCCAGAATACAGCAACTGTTCTATATGTTGTTGTATATGTATTGCAAATTGTACTGGTTATACGGCACTTAATTGCACCTTTACCATATCACTCAAGTATAGCACATATAATTTCAACTATTTAATATGCAAATAAAACAGCAGTGATCAATGACTTCATCACTCTGCCCATTATGAAATAAAAAATACATTATATTGTAGCATGAAAATGAAGTTCAAAACGTCTTGCAGACTGTATATAATGATTTGAATAAATGAATTAAACTATATCATCATCGATCACAAGTGAATATAATACTTTGTTTTAATCCACTGCATTGTACCTATATGAGGCATATACTGACTGTCAATTCGAAATCCTATTTGTAACCAAACCTATAATAAATTAAAAGCTTCATTTTACATTAATGAAATGCCACACGTGACCGGACAACGTTACAACATTTATCCTGATGTCTTTAAATTAAACTTTAAACATTATTCACCCACTGTTGGCATGGTGCACGCATGGGTGTATGGGTGCATATAGGAGGATGACGGAGAGACACAAAGGGTGATTATTAAAGAAAAAAAAAATCTCCAGCCAATACTAGACTTTTTCTTTTTAATTTAGCGTTATACTGGATTACGTATTTGAATGTCTGAAATTATGTAAGAACAGTGATTTTATGTACATACATGTAGCCATCAGGTACCATATGACAATTCTTGCTATTATCTTATCGAGCAAATAATAATTTATCGAGACGACTTTAATAAAAAGAGAGAAAGACCATATGCCAGTCGTCGCAGTAACAGCAGTCAATATTGTACACATCATACACTAAAACTGCGTACATTAGGTATAGAGTAGTAGAGATATACGTATATTTAAATATAATCGCACAGATGGACATGGTAATCATTCTGATGATGATGATTATTATTATTATTATTACAATTATGTGGCTATACCAAATGACGGCCGCGAATCGTAGACATCCAGTCAGTCAATCTTCCACATGGACGATGATGATGATGATGATGATGATGTAACCAACATGATATTAAAAAAATAAAGAACTAAAGAGTTGAATAATAATAAAAGGAAAAAAACATGAAAAGGAACCAAAAAGAAGATAAAAAAAGCTAACTGAACTGAACTGATGCTAAATTCTCAGGTGTTTTTTAAGAAGAAGAAGAAGCAGAAGAAGAATCGCAAGCGGCACTCCTTTTTTAGACTAAGTATAATTTTATATGAGGTAGAATATACTATATATGTATGTATAAGTGGTACCTCACAGATATAGGTGTATCTGCCTATACATGGGTGATACCATCAACATGGACAAGAAGAAGAAGAAGAACGACAACACGAAGCAGAAAGAAAACCTGATGAAAATAAGTAACATATGCACAAAAATGTAGGAATCAATTCATAAAATTTGCAATCCAAGTTATAAGTATATTTGATAGATATGAAATTCTTACTGTTTAAAATTTTCACATTCCTAGATCCCTTTCTGAAATATTTCAACGTAAAAACATATAGATACGAATTACTTCTATTGGTCAAAAATGGCAGGTGTTTTATTGGCAGCTATTCTATCTAAATATATGGTACCTAAATACCTACGTAGAAAGGCCAGTGTTTAGTTCCAGAAAATTTTCAAAATTTCACCTTTCTGATATGATTGTGCAAAATTCCATGATAAGTAGGCGTGCAGGTAACATTTTATGCTTTTTATATCTACATATGGCATGTATATTCTACAGTCAATGCAACCTAAAATGAGTGTCATGCAGTAATGAGTTAAAAATTAAAATACTACGTTAAAATTAAATTTCCTAAATTATGGGTGCTTATTAGATTTATCTCAACCAAAAAAATGTTTTTTTTTCCAATTTACTTTTTGACAATCAAAATATTGTCCAACCCTTTGATTGCAGAACATTACAAATTTTTTTTGCTTTAAAAATTAATGTACTTTTTATTCTAATTAGCACAGTCAATTTTAACGCATATTTGAAAGTTCCGGGACATTTCTTCTCATCGCGAAAGTGGCATTATATTTGAAATTGCGGTAACGTTGCTCGTATTGACCTTGCTTCTTTACTCCAAAGAGGATATCACGAATATGATATTTCTCATATAGTTTCAAGTAGTAGGTACTTAAATTTATCAATGGTAATTATTAAAATTAATATGTAGATGATAAATGCATTCTAATGCACACTTAAGTTTTTACTTTATCAAAACTATTAGCCTAATTCTAATTTTCTTTAAATTATTATTAGAACTATATAATTAATAGTATAAGAACAAGTTCATGCCGTCATCTGCTGCTTACTAAGATTATCGCATAACACTCTTTTTAGACTACGTCGAGTAATGCACGATGGCGATCTTAGTTGGCATTTTGAGAGACAGCAGAGGCTATTCATATTCGAATTAAAGCCAAGTTTTCATTAGTATATTTCTATGCACACATGCAGCTAACTATCGAAAATTCAATTGGTCAATTTCCCCGAATCCACGAATGAAATCAAAGGCATGACGTGCACGCAGCGCTTGTTACCAAATCGTAATATATCAAAAGACATTAGGGAATATACTTAATTCCACCGACAAAAACCAAAATTGATATTTCAATAATAATAAGCAAATTATTATTTCAATGCCACAACGGCCTTTACGCTCTACTTAATTCACAACGGATAAAGAATCAGCAGCATCTCCAACAAACAACATCATTGAATTTTTTTTTCTTTTTTTTTGATTTTCTTCTTCATTCTTCCTTTTTTAGAAAATTCAATGAATGCATCGAATAATAATAATAATTCTAGAATACTATGGGATGTGTATAGTTGTTGTTGTTGGAAGAGGAAATCAATAAATTATTATGTTAGAATCAACGGTAAATTCTTTACAAAAAAAACTTAATCGATTTGTAAATTCTATTTCGACAATAAAATTTAGTCAGCATTTATCCAAAATATACGGTTAAAATAAGAACAGAATAAACAGTTTATTGTCTAATACGGCATTGAACGTTACGAAGTTTGAAACAAATAGCTTATACATTCCGAATTTCTCAATTTTCAAAAGTTTGTATCATGTATAGTGTGTATCATATTATTTCGAACCGGCGAATTAGAAATTTCTCTTCCCTTATTGGGTAAATAAATAGCGTAGAGCATATTCTGAGGAAATATGCTCACGGAATATGAGAACATGTAACGTCGAAATTTTTGAATTTTTATAAACAATTTTTTGTTAATACAATTTCTCTCGTAACGTGACACAGCATCGACAAAATCTGATCTGCTATTATTGTTTATTTGATTGCCACACACGCGTATCGCCAATACAGTACTTGTTCGAGATAACAAGTTACAAACTATACTCTCTCTCTCGTTAAATCAATCAAAAATCAACCATTTAAAATCAACAAAATGATTTTCAATATACACACAAATAAAATAATTCAATAAAGAGGAAATCAGGAACGTAGTATACAAGAAACATTGTATCTATTGCTGAAGCGGCGCATCGTTAGGCGCCTCACTACTCCGATTGGCGCCGCCAAAACTGCCTATAAGCCACACCTATTCGCAGCTATTCTTCAATATTATTGGTTAATACTTACCCCACTATGTGACTCTATATAAGACGGTGCCAGTGGAAGGAAGTGTTCATTTGAAAAAGAAATTTTGGTCGTAGAAGTTCTTGAAGAGTAAAAAGGATTTTTATCGAAAGTACCTATTTATTAAATATAGAGTTCAATCGTGTACGGTTTATTTGTGGTATTTTATTAACGGGTTGTGAGTGTGTTAGTGAATTGTGTTATATTGTCATTTTCTGATTATACATATAACTACTTACACTAAAAAAAATGAAACGACAAATCGCACCAGTTTATACCAACAGCAAGGCTCCAATTCTAAGTGGTACCAGATCAAGGAAAATGATAAAAGCAGCTGAACGAGCCGAGACACAACTGTATCTTCGCAAATTATTACATCTGGTTCCATCAAAACCAAATAAACGACAATTATCACAACTGGACGTCATTGAAATGGCGATAAAATACATTTGCGAATTACAATCGACATTGAAAATGTGCCCAAATGTTTCGCCATCAGAACGAATGCTATTAAATCCACAACAAAGATCGAATAACATTCATCAACAGGATGAAACTGCAGCTATTACTACAACTTCAGCTAGTACCACAATTGCAGTGGCACCCAGCTTGAATTCGTCAATTCGAAGACCTTTGGGACTTAGCCAGAATGTGAATAGTACTAGTCCTAGTGATATAATTGTAAGTACTCATATTTAACTTGTTAAATTTTTACGAATTAATTTTTGCCAGTTCTAAGTTCTAAATATCTTTTTAAGAAGTTTAAAATTTCATTTTAATTTTCTTTTAAATTCCAAAATATAAAAACATAAATAACTACTCAAGACAAAATTTAAGTAGGTACTATAAAAAGAAAACAGATTTAATTTTAAATTAAAAGTTATTCGTTCTGTCTGCCCCCGTTGTACTTCCCCTATTTCCTTTTATTGCATTTTTAATATATAACGCAGCACGACCACTAACTAACTAACGAATTAACACCCATCACCAATAATAAATAATAATTGTTCGTAATGGAAAAATTCATGGCAATCGCATTCAAACAAAAAGACAGAGAAAGGAGACACACCAACAAAACAGTCAATTCATATTATACACTCTCTTCTTCTATCAACTGACACATCTGGCCATTTGGAACACGTGCAATCCACAGCTGTGTGTATGTATGTATGTACGTACTATGTATGTGTGCTGCGCGCCTCCTTTCTTGCTTGATCTATGGTATATGTATGTTTAAAAACGAGGAGGAATATATTATAATCTGTGCCCAGAGTACTTAATATATCTGTAGATCTATTTATGACTCAATAATATACAGTGTTTGTTATTAGAATAGATAACACGACTTGGCTCTTCTCCTCGTCGACGATATTTCTTATTAAAAATGTTCGTCCTTATTTTTAAATCAAGGCAACTTATTCATAATATTATTATAGGGGTACATATGCTACGCTACGTATGTATGTATGGGACCATTCATAATTTATTTAGTTTAAAACATTTTCCTGCAGGAAGTTGCTTGTTAAATACATATTTATTTTATTTAATGTTTGCTGTGATGGCCGCAATAATAATAATAATACTAATAGAAATGGCATTCAATTGTTGTGATCAAAAAATATGCGCGCTTCCAGGAGCCAGTAGCATGTGTGAAATAATAGACGAAAAGTAATCAATAATTAGTTCCACATATCAGGGGCAATTATCACACAACTGGTCCCACATCACCACCCCTATACCACCAGTAACATATAGACAGCTAAATATCGAAAATCTGTCGCAACAATTTCCACACCATACCGTTTACTATATAAAAAAAAAATAAAAAAATGAGGAAAATACACCGGCACTTTTAAAACATTATACATACATACACGTCATGACCTCAATTTTTCCGCAGGTGTATCGAAACATAATGAGTTTTGAAATCCTAACACAAAACTAAAACATTGAAAAAAAAAAAACATGAAGAAAAATTTCCCAATAATTTCCGTCCTCATTTTTATTTTAGTGATGAAGTTATCTAATCTAATTGATGAGTGTATTTCACTTAGTTCATCAGAACTAATTATTGTTGTTGTTGTGCTGTGATGTGAAAATCAATTTTCGATTTTACTAAATTTTTATTTATTTGTTTCAGATGACATCAGAACCATTCGGTCAGCATCAACATCAGCCGAACTTCAGCTAAATAACACATTGTTTTAAATAAACTAATTTGGCTGGCCATTTCTTGACAATGGTACCAGAAGCACACCGTTTCATCCTTTAAAGACCTCCTTCTATTATTATTAGCTGTAAAAAAATGTTTCAGGAGGACCCTGTAGATACTTCAAATATTATAAAAACGTTTCAAGTAAATGCTACCGCTTATTGTACACACTTCCTCTTCTAAATGTACTAAAAAATTGGGTTATAGTATGTAGGGACAGGGTCTTCGAATTTGATTGTTGCAAGTATTTTTTTGCCAACCATTCTTGATCACCCTGTATATAGGAAATTGTTATTCGTGGTGAATAGTTTCGCTATTAAATTAGACGGATGGAAATATCAATTTTTCGTGGAACTAATTCCGCGACTAATAAAGATTGTATACATATGTATGTGGTACCTGCTCAGTGGCAATTCCATTATCCATTATGGATAATTTAATTATAATGATAATTTAGTAAGTAGTAGTAGCACTGTATAAAAAATTTATATAAAATTGAGGTTATGTAATGTATTCCTGTAAAAAATATTTGATTATTACTTGTACAGGGTGTTCAATTTTCGATACATTTATCGAGGGATGCATCGGGAGCCGAATGAATGCCCTGTATATTACTATTATTTTTAGTATATAATTTTTCACTGTGATTCGTTTTTTTTTTTTTTTAGAATTTAGATGTATTAATAATTAAAATTGTTTGAATATTATGTGCATCAGCATTTAAACATCAGACATAATCTGATTGGATTACAACACATGGTGGTAACGTGTGACCCGAAAATGACCAATGAAATCGGGCAAATAACCAACCATGTATGTAATTTAATGCCATTGTTGCCCCTCGTGCTGTCATCCAAACAGATTATTAAATAGAGTCTATCCAAAGATTTAAATGTCACAATAACAATGATGATTTTAATTTGTAATAGAAAATTTAATATTCTAGCTCTGTGTATCAATGTTTTTTTTCTCTTTTTTGTCTATCCATTGTAATCGGTTGTTATATCTATTTGTATCATGTTAGTAGGTGTATATATAGTAAGGTGAAAAACTTTTTTTTTAATGTCCTATTTTTCTTCTTGTGGTATTCAGTAGATCCGCAAAAAAGTCATAATATAAAAGTTTAAAACCATAATTTGTACCGTCTTTTACTTTTCCTTGCCTGCAATTTAATGATCGATCGACAATCTAATCAATGTAATTGATTTCCTGTGAAACCTGGTGACTATACTATAAGTAAGTACCTCTAGCTAATCGAAAATTGATTACTTGACAGTGTGCTTTCAAGTGCATATATACTTGGGAATGGTTTTTGATAAACCACTTGTTCAGTACAAATGTACTTTTACTAATATCCACTTAAATTAAGTAGGTACATTTTTAAAGCGCAATAAAAACAATCTCTCCCTCGTATATGTGTATAGACAAGTTTATCATATTGATATCGCACCATCCACAATAATCGTTATAAATATAGAATAACTTGTTTATTATTACGTATATTGCCATTGTCTTCACGTCTTTATGAATTGAGGGCAACCTTAATGACATTTGCGTCCGCTATGTATGTATATACAAGGTAGATCAAAACTATATGCTGAAAAATCTAGCGGATGGAACTGTACGGAAATATTCAATTTGTATCGGTGAGTTGTTGGTAAAAGAAAGTTTGGAACAATGGAGAGATTTGTAATTCTTGCGTGAAAATTATAAATAATTATTTTTTAATTTTCATAGCGGCTAATATAGTTAAAACCACATCTTGTCTCACCATTCTTCTACGTTCCCATGCATAAACAGCATACCACTTTTTAACATAAAATATAACATCATCATAGGTCGTGAGATTGGTGTGTCGTGGATTGTTTTTGTACCTTTTGTGCCGTGGGAAAATGGTTTGTGTTGCATATTTTATGTTTCCCAAAAAACATTTTTCGAGGAAAACTGAATAGGTATACACGGTAGGAAAGGTCTGTCCTTTTTTTTAACGAAATTACCAAAAAAAGTGAATAAAGATAAGAAAACAATCTGAGAAAAAAAGAATAAACAGAGCAAGTCACGTCTTGTCTACGCGCATGCATATAGACATGTAGCAATTCATTTTTTACGATAACAATTACGATAACATTTTTTTATAATTGTTGATTATGATGCGATTCAGTTTTGTTTTAAACTATTTTTTTCGGGTACATATATATTGAACTAATATTAACTAAAATGGCGGATCATTACGGTACTTGTTTATCCTTGACAAAGCTATACGGTATAATAATACCGTAAGTAAGTATAAATAATAAATATTATACAGTGCTATTCATGTAAACATCCCCTATTTCTAGAATTATGCAAAAAATAATAATTACTTGTATTAAAAAATAACACTTTTTATGTTAACTTAATAATTTAATGGTACACAAAGTAGTCGATAGATATCGATATCCCAATCGTAATGGTTACATCCCTAATATTTTCATCATATATATATCTTGCATGTACATGTATATAGAGAGAGATGAAACTGATAGTTAGTTATGTACATATCTAATAAGAAGAAGAACAAGAAAAAGATTGACACAGGTGTACATTTAATTCACACCATTTCTACTTGCTTCTTCTTACCCGCCACCCCCACTTCGCATCATTAACCATCACGTACCTTATGCTTTCACACAGACAGGACAGAGTACATCGCGATAAAATGAATGTAATTTTATTCGTATTATTTTAGTTAATGATCCATTTGTTGTGGCATTTCTTAAGAAAATGTCAAATGGGTACACAATCAAAAAAAAAAAACAGAGCAAAAAGGAAGATCGAAAATCAATGAACCAAATAAGAAAGACAGATGATGACAGCAAATAAGACAACGATAAGAAAGGGGGTATAGCAGAACAACAATATCATGACAATCACGTTTAACGTGACGTTCATTACACATTTATTACTATTATTATTATTATTGTTTTGTAAATTTGAAAGTTTGTACCTACAGTTTCTTTCACTTAATAATAATAATAGAATAGAACAATCATGTGAGGAAATCACTGAAATCCTTTTTGTATACAGTGCTACTATTTAAAATGTAACATAATATACAGGGTGGCCGTTTTGCTTTGAGGACAAATCTTTGTTCGTAAAGTAAAAAAATGGGTTCAACTATATAGAAGGATTAATTAGAATTATAGAAGAAAATGTCTATGCTATTTAGATACTTGAAGTATCAAACTAAGTGTATTGTCCTGATGATTTTCATGGCCAACCGCGAATTTTTGTGATTAAAGATTAAAATAATGCTAATTTGGAGATTAGAACGCAAGACAGATGTATCACGTGACATATCATTGCACAGAAGAAGAAAAAAAACTTTCGCTTACATGGACTACTATGATTATGAAGGCATTAAAATTTGAAACAAATATATGTTAAACTTTCAAATCCATGTAGGCTAGAAAACAAATGTCAACAGTATTGGATTCTATGCAAAGATATCTATCGAATGTAAGTATATTTCGACTTTATCTTTTAACGTTAACAATTTTCTAGATATTTAACATTCAAGAAAATTACATTTTTGCAGCATATTTCAGGAGTAATAAGATTTACGTCAAATGTGACAGCGACACAGAAATTCCTGTCAAGTTTTGACTAATTTTCCTAATTTAACAATGTTCCTAAGCTTGCATGCTAATAAAAGAGTTAGTCATGAATAGAGCTGGTAAACGCCCACTCTGGATATGTAAATTATAATGACTAGTTGCTTATTTGCATTAAAGTCAATAGTTGGAAAATGTATAGGTGTGTATAATGTGTGACAGTTAAAAGTACAGTGTAAAATTCGAAATTGTTAAAAGAACCAAATTGTGGCAGTCAGCTATATGAATCTTGTGCGCACGTGTAGCAAATTGAAACCATTACATTCTAAATATTTAATTGTCTTTTCTAAATGATAGCTATTGTTTGCTTAATATGAATAAATACAAAGTAGGTACATAAGACATACAAAAGAACTAAAAAAAAATTAAATAAATACATATATCAATCGATTATGGAATTATCTGTTTGACTTAAGGGTGGGTTTTCCGCTTACATTTTTAGGGTAAATAAACAAATACAACAGTATATTATAGGATACCGGCGTTATACATAGATATAGATAGATAATGTATAAGGAAAAAAAATCAATATTTAAACTATTAGAGTAGAGAGAGATCTAGTTGGAGGTACTATCTATCTAGTATACACTGGCGGTAGACACGATAACAAATTTCAATTATCTTCGATGATAATCTTATACTATATCAATCAATACTAAAGATAAAATGTTGTTTTTTTTAAACATTCCATAGACGGATGTTATACAGAATACTTACACAAAATGTTCTTCATATCTGTCCATCCTATATAATTTTTTCTTGCAAAAGAATTTTTTCCAACTAAAACCTAGATTCACATATAATATGTACTTATAGTAGGGGTATAAGAATGATTCCTTGAAGAGATGATTTAGGTAGGCAGAGTAGAGAGGTATACATACACACTGGAATAATAAAAAAACGAAAAAGATCGAAGACGAAGAAAGGAAGGTGAATACTACGTACATACATCCATAATATAATAAACAACATTATACAAATACAAAAGAATGTGTTGCGTCCAGTATAAACTTGGCGCCTACAAGTCTATAGAACACCTGCAAAGTTAACCGTGTGAACAGATTGAAAGTCGCGCCCACGATTTCATTTTACTTTTTTCTTTTTTTCGCTTGAATAATAATACAATAATTCCACTGTTGTGTTATTGTAGTAGTGGCGAAATTTTTCTTATGCTTATATTATTACCAAATACGTACTGTGATGTGATTAACATAAATTTTGAAAAAAAAAACAAGTATTTTCCAACCAAATAACTAAACTTTCAAAATTTGATCACAGAGCGCACACCTGTATGACCAGTTGATTCATTTCATTATCATATTCGGCATTAATTGTAAGTTATGCGAATTATGTGGATGAAAGTATAGTAGAGAGAACGATACTACCAAGATCGATAGTATATTACTGATGACCATCAAAATCATCACCTGTACCAATCATGCCCAAAAAAGGACGACTTTGTTTGAATTGTTTTCAAGGCCATTGGTAGATTATGATAATAATAATAATAATTATTATTATTAACATGTCTAGAGAAGAAAGAGAACATTGAAGATCAAGATCAAAAATTGGAGGCCCTTGAATAAGAAAAGGAAAAAACTCGTTTTCATGTTAAAAAAAATCTGTATCTCTATCAAATGTACCGAAACAATGAGAATTTATCACTATATATAGAAATTTAATTTTAACTAATCAAAATCGAATTTGATTGTCAGTAACTAATCAAAAAAGAGCAAATTCCTATATAAAAATGTAACTTACGTAATTTCCTTCCCGAATCAATAACTACAGTCACTCTTAAAATCACACTAAATATTTTATAAAGTGTAAAGTATACGCGGCGAATTGAGAGTGATAAATGAATTAAATAGCTATCTCATCAAATCACATTTTATGGCCAATACTTTCATCAGCTGGGCACTGCGAGAATTCCCTAAGGCTATTTAAATGACCGTCTGTAGAGATTCCCGTCTCAATCTCACAACACATAAGACGGAACTTTAATTAAACAAAAATATTTATTACAAAATTTACAAATTACATAAAGCAGAGTGCATTCATAACTGCTACTCCAACAAAATGACAGACAAATGATCAAATAATAAAAAAAAAAAATGTCCGTGACAAATTTAATACAATTAATTGCGAAGGGTCAAAACTGCTCGCATTAAAATGGCGAAACCAATTCCGATCATGTATGCCAAAATGGTAACAGGTTTTGGATCTAGAAAATTAAAATACGAAAATAAGTTAAGATCTTATTAGCCAGAAACATACACACGCAATGACATTTAGTACCAAAGGCGGGAGGACACACATCCATGATTTTTTTTTCAAATTATATGCCTCTTCGTATGCAGAGTAAAAATACCAATATTGCATTGCTGTGATAATAACTACATTTATACATATAGAATTTTATTTACCTGGAACCCCAGATTTCGGTGCGTCCGCTGCTGCGGCAGCTGGAGCATCATCTTGTCCATGAACCATTATTAGTCCAACGACGAGAATTAATAAAATAATCGATAATTGCTTGAAGTTCGACATTTTTTTTCAAATCTTTTCAAAAAATTCAATAAGATTCGTACGATTTGTAAAACGATCAACTGCTTCTATATTCACAATATTTTATTTACTACGTTTCTAGGGTGATAAACAAAATATGATCACGATATATGAAATCAATTCGTCCAGATTACTTGATATGCCATCTTTAAATATTTGACAATAACAATTGTCAAATATATTCGTATATGTATAGTTTTATTTTATCTATGGCTAAATCGAAATATGTATGATATTTTCAAAAAATGACATTGACCTTTATGCACTTTTTTAAATGGCCATATCATATTATTGTTTAGTGCCGATAATATGGCCATGGACCGCTATGATTCTGCGTATTTTTTCAATTTCAACTTATAATTTGTATTGCGCAGGTTCAGTACAATCTAGATGCAATTGTACCTGGAACAAAACTATAACTATACTCTATAAATATTAATGAATTATGAAAAATGATGAGGCCAATTTGACTTAGATCATTATTTATTTATTTAATAATTTTTAGTTGACGATGCGATGAAGCAAATAAATCTAAAGAAGAAAAACTAGATATTGCCAATAACAAATAACAACCGGATAAATGTCAAATGACAAGAAAAGAACAAGAATCCTCCCTTTTCCATATATATACATACATTTATTATTCGAAAAGATAATAGAAAATTGCTCAATTTTTATTCTTTTCACTATAAGCTAACACTATGAAACGGAGATTTATTCATATTGATCCTTGTCGGCCATCTTGGTTTCCCACTGTGAAATGTGTATAGTATATAGGAGGAAAATGAATACCCCGTGGAAATGTGAAACTTTAGTGGGCGGTTGCTAGGCAACGGAAAAGCCAGGGCCCTCGAGCCAGTCGCAATCAGCATTTCAATTCTCCACACAATAGCTTTTCATTTCTCTTGTCCCCCCATATCCACAATTTCCACTCCCTATATAGTGCTGCTCCCCATTTTTGTATCCCCTAAGAATTCTAACTAGTATTATATTCTACGTTAGAGCTCTATATAGCTTTTCCGCTTCCCTGCCAACATGCCATGTTAAAATGTTATATTGTCGTTGCGAATTTTATATGTGGATGGATAGCTGGGAAGGTATTTCTGAAATTTTTCATTAAATTTTATTAGATTCTGTCTTAATGAAAAAATATTCATCATGAAACAAACCATGAATGCGTTTAATGAAATTTTGTCGCGCGAAAATTCATCATCAGGAATGCAATGTCACATCAGAGCCAGTCTTTATTTGCTATACCCACTCAATGAACGCCATGTGCACTTTTCCACCACACATGTTATTAAAGCACTTGAACTATCATGAATACTTATTGCACTTTCCTCTCGAACCCCCCCTCCAATAACCAACAATGTAAAGCAAAAAAAAAAAAAAAAACTAATCAATGGTAGCATTCTATCAAAAATGCTTACTAAACATTATTTGTCCTATATCCGAGGAGAGAGAAAGGAGATACAAACTCATTTTACTATAGAATAGGAACACAAAGTGCATGACTTATTGATCGTATATGTGGAGGATGAAAAAAATGAAACGTATAGGAGGAAGGGTGTCTTGTGCCATCAGCCAGCCAGCAATGCTTCCCTAACGACCACATCGAACGAAGGGATGAGGAATCACTTCAAATGCCTTTGCATGTTTTAATTATGGGTGATTTTATTGGGTTTTATGGGGTAGAAATTTAAGAGAAAAAGGGCGATAAGCAGATCGATATATTGAGAAAAGAGTGTGGAGTAGAAGAAGCCCATGTATATTAATATGTAGGATTATTTTCTCAATAGAATCCAGACGTCTTTTTTTTTCTAGTAACAGAATTGGTGGTGGATTGTATTTGCATGTAAATGACAAGGTGTTTTGTCAACATTCAACTTTTACGATACGGTTGAAAATCGTTCTAATATTTGGAAATTGGATATAACAGTACGAAACGAATTCCTTTTAACTCGGCATTTCGATCAGTTTTCTTTTCATTGAATTTTGTCATTTATGTTTAGCACCTGATCGTCTCAATGTATAGGCAGGTACCGTCTGTTAATAGAATCGAACACTACTCTATAGGGGGTTGGCGCCGATTTCAGCCCACAACGAAGATTAGAGAGTATATTTCAAAAAGTATCAAAACGTCAGTCAGGTACATAAACGGTATGCTTAGTAATTAATAGGCAAAGTGAGGAAAATGATGATTTGTTGTTATCAGTTTTCTGGCCATCTCGAGGCATGCATATTTAGTTATTTTTTATATATTTTATTATATTATGTGATTTATTCGTATTTGTTGAACCAGATGGTTGGTATTTAGAGGGGCAAATTAGCAACAATAAATTGATCGATTTTTCTATAAAAATCACTATTAATCATCGTTATTAGTGAGTATTATTATACTATGCAGAGGATGTACAGGTGTAATGCCAGCCTGAATAATACATTCTATACATATACATATAGTAACAATTCTTAATATTGATAGAAAAGAATTCTCCGTAGAAGAATACCATCGAAAATTCATATTCATTGTGAGATGATTCTTTCGGCTTGCCAGTTACAATAGATTATATCTGGCATAAACTAGTATTTACATACAATATAGTTGGACCAAACTAAAAAGAGTGCCATGCTATAAGTATAAAAATATTATTTCACAGTTAACGCCCTTATAACATATACTTTAACATTCATCTCATCTATACATATATACAATTTAAAGCCACAGAATCTGATCTTACGTCACAATTATTAAATCATGACTTTTGTGCAATGTTGTCAATATTATTTTTGGAATTTTATTGATATTTTAATCGATTTTATTTACAATTTTTCGATTGCGGTAATTGTTTTAAATAATAAATAAAATTGTTGAAGATTTATTCAGAAATGATTAATATCGTAAATATAGACGAAGATAAACAAATTTTAACTTTACTTCTTTTAATTCGAATGTTTAACTTATTCAACTGAGAAGACTGATGAGTTTTTGTCTCGCTTTTTATGTGTATACAACAGAGGCAACTATGCTTTCCAGGGAGGTGCTACTATGATTATTTTTAATTGAAAAATTAAGTCAAATCTGTTAAGAAAATAGCAAAAATAAAGAAATTAAACAGTTCCACGAAATTATGTAAGTAAAATTGATTCATATTATTAAATATTTAAACAAATCCTGAATGATCAAGAAAAAATATTTACGCTGCTAGCGCTCCACATTTCAATACTACAATTTGACACATCAAACTTTACATTGATTTTATGTAAACCAATTTCTCTAAATCGTAATTATAATATTGGTATACTGATTTTCACCAAGTATAATGAAAGATCACATCCTTGTGCATTTAACTTTATTTCGTACACAAATTCTTGCCTTACACTCTTTCTAGTTTGCATCAACTGTATTTCCTCGCATTATCCCCTTAATGCAAAGCTCATCTCTACTCGGTGTATTATAGATTTATAGTATACGTATCCATTTTAAATTGATTGATCATTTTGCAAATCACATAATGTGGCTAAGGCAATCTCTATACGATTATTTAGTATACGTATACTTAGCTAAAAAATGCTAATATGCAAATAAAAAAAATATATTCTAAAATGCTAATAAAAATATGTATTACAATACAGACAATAACATTCGTCTATATTACGCTATTACTCATCTATTGGTATTTTTATTTCGACAATTGAAATTAAGTATTTCTTTTAGCGCCGGCGGTGGCGGAGGCGTCGCCGTCGCCGCCGACGTCGTCGTCGTTCACTTTATTTTTGGACAGTCAATACGGTGGACACGTGTTCAAAACCATATGTTTACCACAGTTTAAATTCTTGACAGAAAAATGAGTTTCCAACTTGTGGTGGAAATACAGTGTGGTGTATAATAAATGTAGGAAAAACTCATTGGGAAAATCTCATAAATAGACATCTATATCTCTACAGAATATGACAAATCCATCCCCTTCAATGTAAGCAGCGAAAAATGAAAATCACAACGGAACGACGTTATTTCGTTTTGCTGATGGAAAACTATCAGATAAATTATGAACAGCATTTTTGCTCAGTATAAAATAGCAGAAAATAAACAACACACGGAGTATAAGTAAACCTTGCACCATTTACCATTGATTTACATAAAATTTCATCACTTACCGCCAAATGACCGTAATAATAATAATAATAATAATTAGCAGTGTGCGTTTATGTGTGGTTTATTTTAAGTGACGCCAATGATGTTTTAAAAACATTTGGTGTAACCCCGAAATAGCGCAATACAGCTGTCGCACCTGGTTAGACATTTTTTCCGACTTGTCTACGAAAATACTTGTGTTCTTTCGCTTAAATATTTTATTATATAAAAAGAAAAAAAAAAAAAAACTGAAAGGAAAACTTCTCTTGCAAGCCGCGACAAATATTTTCCGGAAACCCTCTATTTTCGTTTCGTTACATGAACAATTTTATAATGCGTATACCAAACCCCCCTCTATATGGCTTCATTTTTAGATTGACTGCCTGCCCGTCATCCTCCTGACGACTACTGTATATTGCAACTCAATCCCATCATCATCATCATCATCATCAGCATCATAAAGGCCAGGTCATAACGCAAATCCTTCATTATACAAGGATTATGATGGGATTTGTTTCTGTTCCAACTTCATTCTATTGTAATATAAAAGCCAAAGCCAGATTTTTTTATATTCATAGAGATACAGATTGTTTAATAAAGGGCGTGAACAAAAGATATGGTTGACGACTGCACTTAGTGTCTTTAGTATTATTTTTTTATATAATTGTGTTTGCGAATTTAGATCTTTTTGTAAAAAAAAATATTCCCAAGACAAGTATACCCACATCATACATGTACATATTTGATTCGTGTCTATTGAATAGCAATTTGATAAATAACTACTGGATATTGCATTTTATATGCATTTCTCTGAAGGGGTCATTTTTATATCCATCGGCAAAACAATGGCGCACGTGCCAAAAAGGAACTGATTCAGTGCACGTGTCTTCGTTAACTTAATGAGAACAGTTGTAAGAGCACGTGCAAAACTAAAAACTAATATCCCCCTGAAAATTTTCCCCCAAAGGGCTGATAATATGACAATATAGGAATATTAGATAGAGACCATCCAACCCTTACTATACTGTGCATTTCCCATAAAGAGAGTTCTATGATGTTCATTAATGTAATTTCACTAATTTGATACAGTAGATATTGTTACGATTTAATTTTAAGAATTTATGAGAAAATGTCAGCTAAATACATTAATAAATAAATTAACAACAGAAATTTTAAAAGAAATAAATGAATAGATAATATTCGAATAAAATGAGAGTATCAAGGATTGTATCGATAAATACCATCAGCAATACCTAAATAGATAATAATAACAGAATCGTATATGTAGGTACTGCAGGAGATTTTAACAAACTTAAAATAAAGTCTCTTAACGTCCAATATAAATAAAATAAATATTGTACATTTGCTGTCTCTCTAAATGAAATATAAAATATGTGGTGCCATCTCCACCGGAAACAGTGGAACTGCGTATATATAGCAAACAGGTTAATTAAAGTCGATAAATTCATAAAAGGCACGTTCGTATATTTTTGAATAGAGGGCAAAACTAGTCACACATCCAATTGTTCGATTGTTTGAAAAAATTGAAAAATTTACAAAAGGAAATTAATAAATAATTAGCTTGTTACAAAAATAGCAAATTATTTCAATAATTAAATACATACATACATATATGACCACATAAGTGGTTATTGTTTTTATTATTCTCCACTAACAGTTCTTTATAAAGTAAATTTTATAAGTAATTTTTATCTTTGTAAATCTTGAGACTTTTGTAATAAAGTCAACAATAAAATTTCGTATCGTACTGAATAAAAGCCGCCTCGTAATAAGGGTGGTTTTATTTATAAATATTTTTATACTTTCTTTCTTTCTAATAAGCGCCATCACGACTAATAAAATTTTTTTCACATTTACATTTAATGGTCATTGAAATTCATGAATTCATGGAACAATGTATTACCTGTTGGGGGAAGCGTTCAATATACTAAAAGTAGTACAAAGTAATCAAGCAAGTTACTAATAATATTTTATGTTATAGACCGGGTGCATGATGAATTGAGTTGTCGTTTACTTTACTCATCAATGAAAGAGAGAAACAATTGACCTGCTTCTGTTATATCTATTCTTAAAGCAGTAGATTGATATTCATTTTGCATCTATTAACAACAATCAATACTCTATGCATAATATCTATATCAACCCTTAACAAACAATCCAGTATGGACTACAAATCAGCCCTCAATTCAAAGCGTTGTAAAAGTTCTGGTGTTAAGGAGACGGTCAGTTTTAGCGCGGACGCAACAGAAATAAAGAAAGGGGTAAAAAAAAAAATAAACATTAGAAAATTTCCATTTAAAGAAAGTAATAATTTTCCACGGTAGTAGTCTATTAAAGAGTGCTCTCCATTTCTTATACATATATATATATATATATATAATTCAGCATTTTGGCGAAAATCATTGTACCTACTTAGAGGATTTTATATATGGAAAACAGAAAATGGGCTGTGCGAGTAGTTCACCACTAGTTGAAACTGGTCGAAATTTTGTGGAAAGTGTGAAAGGCGGTGCGAGTGATACAATTTCTAAAGGGGAAAAAGTCATACAAGGTAAAATTGATTGATAAATTGATAAATTAATAGGAAGCGTCTTTTATTCTTTTAATTTATAAAGCAGCGCAATTAACTTCCGTTAATTATATTGAGTGTTTCGAACAAGTTAAAATCAGCACAATTTTCAATTTTACTTATTTGTAAAATCAATTTACCACATACTTTTAATTGCTTGCGTGCAAATTTCTATTTAAATCTCAGGTAGAAATGAATTTACACTCAACAATAATTAATCTATTCAAATGCCATAGATATAGAGCCCATTAACTGGGTTAATTGCTTATTTTGCAAACCTCTGATTTATTCTACAAAAAGGAGGAAAATATTTGAATGAATTACAATTTTCCAGATACAACTGAAACAGTTAAAGATGGAATCAATAGTGGTATGGAAACAGTTAAAGATTCAGTTCATATAGCACTGAATGCAGCTGAAGATACTGTTGAAACAGTAGCAAGTAAAATTGGTGAGAAATTGAACTTTACCAAAACAACTGGTGACGATGTTAAGAATACACTAAAGTACGTTGACGAATGATTTACAAAATTAAAACTGATTTTGGTGCGCATTTTTCAGTGCAGCAAAAGATGATGCACTAAGTTCAGCTGCTGAAGCACTGTCGGAAGCTGAAACCGTTTTAGCATCGGAAGCGGAAAATGCTCGAGAGGCATTTCATGTTGGTGCCCCATCATTTTTCGATACTGTCCGATCATTAGACGATGACGTAAGATATAAAAGACAAAGAGAGACAATAAATACACAAATTCTCGATTTCCTATTAATTACATACATACATACATACATAATTCTTATTTAATTCCATCTAATTAATGTAATGAGTATTGAAATAAATTTTAATTAAATTTATTTAAGATGGACAATGCAATAAAAAACGTGGAAATGGCTGAACGTGAAACAATGGAAAAACTGAAAGGTAAAGTTGATGAAACTAGGGACAATTTAAAAGATATGATGACAAGTGGTAAGAACGTGTTAGAAGATGTGGAAAATGATATGGTAACGGCATTAGGTGAAAATGTAAAAAAAGTAGAAAAAGTAGTGGAAGAATTACATGAAGAGCACAATGCAACGACAGCAAAAGAAGAGGAGAAACGTGTAAATAATGAGGTGGAGTAAGTGCATCTAAGTGAGTAAAGTATGCGTCAAAAAAAAAAAAAACAAAAAAAAATACAAAAAAAGAGAATTTAAAATATAGTGGGTACTACTTTTTCATAAATTTAGATATTCTAGTTATGTATAATTGTGGCTGTATTATCTGTAAAAAAAATATATAAAAATGGATTCGTCCAATTGATTTCTCTGTTCTCTTTTTCCAAAAACAAAATTAATTCCATAGATAGATAAAGTTAATATACAAGCGAAAAAAAAACCTCTTTTCGCGTGATACAAAAATGTTTCTAATTTTCATGCAAACGAAGCAAATTACAGAAATCTGTAATCTTTAAAGCTTTTTATTTGGTAGAAACCGATAAAGGTAAAAAATGGGAGCGGTTACTCTACAACGATATTGTTTTTGTACAAAGAATTTCTTTAAAATATTTAGGTATAGAAAACATGAAAAAATAAATTTTAAGAATGATTTATGGTGAACGGAAAAACGGGAAAAATTGTATGGTATGTATGTATTAAAGTGCTGTTTTACTGACGACGCTAATTTTTATCAGAATCCTTTATCTTGCATATGAAATGAGCTACGATATAACAGTGAATCAAGGCCATCATAGAAAACATTTTCTAACAAACCAACAATAACGTGCGCTCTAGAAAATATCCAGTCGTTCAACCCTTTTGCATTGATTAAGTCTCTATATATAAAAATATTAATTAGCGGGGCCTTCATGCGGCGTTGCTAGTATAAAGATCCTATCAATAGTTTTATTTCATATTTTACTGTATATAAATAGATTGGAAATTTTATGACAAGTTACCTATTCTTGCTGTTACGCATGGACAAATTTCCAATACAAATTTGAAAAATAAAAAAAAACATAAAACAAAAGCGAATTAATAAATCATTAATTCTGTTCAGCATTAGACTTTTCTTTCAGACCGACACCAACATTTTGGGAAGCCGCTGCCGATGCTATTTTAATGGGAAAAGTGGTAAAAACTTTAGAACCATCTGGACATGATAATGACCGATTATTTCACTCGTCAAATGCTAAATCACGATGGGAAGGTGGCGAAAAAATTCAACAACAAGAACATAATGATATTAATATAAATAATAAGGATAATTTCGTTGATTAATAAAATACCGATACATATTTTTTATTTTGTAAAATATTTCAAGATTCAGTTGAACTAACACCATCTATTTTGCTACAGTTAAACCGCTTATAAATCTAAAATTATTTTGAATGACATTGTATTTTGAGGTTATCCCCTATTTTTGATACTAAATATAAACAATTACAGTTGAAATTTTTTGTTAAATAAAGAGAATAGTTAATTTTATCGATAAATCTTTGATCTTTTTATTTAATATAATAATGTCAGTTTTAAATGTGATAGTTTTAGCATTAAACGGTAGGAAACAAAAAGTAAAATGTACACCAAATACAACTATTTTGCAGGTATTCTTATAATACTCGACGAAATTACAAATAAAAAAAAGCGATTGTTATAGATTCTTGAAGAAGTTTGCAAGAAACACGAACTTAACCCAGAGGAGTATGATGTAAAACACCATAATAAAGTATTAGATACAACAACAACATTTCGATTCAGTGGTCTACCAAATAATGCCCAGTTGGAGCTGGTTCCAGCTTTAAAGAATCGAAATGAAAGTTCAGTTATATTGGCTATTAATTTCGAAGATGGTCATCGAATTACTGATACTTTCTCACCAAATGACACATTCCTAAATGTGCTGAAAAAGTGTTGTCCAGATATTGCTGTACCAGAAAGAAGTCCCGTAGTTATTTATACGAGGCGGGAAATTTTTGGAAATGAATTAAAAAGCAGTACGTTACGTAGCGCTGGAATAACAGGTATATGTTGACACAGAATGTTAATGAATCATCTATTCGGTATGATAGATTCACAATGAATTAATTAGGTCGATAATTGATAATTTGAGGTGGTCGAGCAATGATTAGGGTGTTGAATAAAAATCCAGAACTGTTACATCAACAAGCAAATATTAGTGCCGCATTACCTCTCAAACCAACTGAGGAAAAACCTTACATCCGAAAATTTCAACCTTTATATGTAAATAGTGTTAGAGAAAATAAGGAATCCACCCAACAAATGGAGACGGATTACTTAATCAAAGGTACGTATAATTACTATTGCACTTTCTGTATTCTCATCTTTATTTAATAAATAGAAAAGACTGATAATCCGGATCTCAATGAAACATTTAAAACAACCGTCGATAAACGTAAATCATCCTTAGTAGATGAACCAGAAAAAAGAAAAATGTTGAATACCAAACAAAATGTTGAAGAGATGGATATTGATAATACACCAATAGAAGAGAAAATTGCTGAAGATGAATTTGTTTTTGTACGTTAATATTACTTGGTACTCCAATTAATCATCGGCATACTTTAATTTAATTTAAAGACATTTTGGGCTGGTCATTCATAATTTATGAAGTTTTAAATCTGAATTTTGCAACAAACAAAAAACCACCAAATTATAAACAGTTGACTATATTTTTAGTGTGATTCAAGGAATGGTATGATATTCTCATTAGAATCTGCACAATCAGTACGAGCAGATGATTTACCTGATGATTTCTTCGAATTGACAATAGATGATGCGAAAATGATTTTCCGAGATTTGAAAAAGAAACGGCACGCTTTGGAAAATCAAATGATGAAAACATCACGTTTGAGAGATTTAGAGGAACAAGAAAAACAGGATAGAAAGTTAAAAAAGTAAATAAAGTGCTATTTTGAAAATATTGGCTAAACGCAGAATGTTACTGGAAGCAGTACTATAGTGAATTCATGCGCTTTTTTCAGATATAAACGTGCCGTCATAAGAGTACAATTTTCCGATCGAACAGTCATACAAGGAATATTTCAACCGCAAGAAACTATTCAAGATGTATTAAATTTCATCCGATGTTACTTGAAAGATCAAAATCTAGATTTTTATATCTGTAATAATACATATTATGGACCTATTTATAAAATTTAACCATTTCATAAGATTTATATCTACTTTATAGATTCAACCCCACCAAAGTCTATTTTAAATAATCAAAGTAAATTAATAGATATTGGTTGTGTGCCTGGCGCTCTTGTGCATTTTGGTACCAATCAAGAACAAAAAGATGGTTTCTTAAAAGATGAATATAGAAAGATGTTTACCACAAATGTTATTGCTGGTTTAGCAGCAGCTCGAATTAGGTAATTCAAGATTTTTAACCTTACTTTACCTCTAATGACTGCTTTTACTAGACAACAGAATACAAATAAAATTAATGAAGATACCGAAAATGAGAACATACCCGATATGGAAATTGGAAATAGTGGTAATGTAACCGATGAAGTAAACTACGGAGCAAGTACTAGTAGGAATATTACCGGTTGTAATTCGAGGAAAATTTCTAGTAGTGAAAATACACCGAAATGGTTCCAACCTTTGTAACATTTAATTGAAACATTTATTGTTGTTGTTTAGGTATTATATGAATATATTTTTTATTTTGCAAATACATATAATATCAGTTGGGGAGCCCCCATGTTTGTTCAACTGTTTAAAGTAAATTTAACCTAAAATCACGTGACAAATAAATTTGTCACACAAAATCGACTTTTTCCATACAAAAAACTTTTAATACGAACGAAAGACAAAACACAAAATAATTACTAAATACAAATTTATCATTTTGGTTGCAAATGAACTCCCATTTGTCCTAACAAATTACTCGACGGTCCAGCTTCACCCAACTCGAACTTATAACTTTCTAGAACATTTTTCAATGCATTCATTTCAATATCAACTGTTTGATCGGATTTTTTTTCAAAACTCTGACCAATAGTTGTCGATGCTAGTTCCGAATCCATTTGTTTCATATACGCTGTCATTTCATCTATCGATTTACTTCTACTGCTTTCTTCATCATCACCATACTCACTCATATCATCTGAATCTGTTTCTAATTCATTCCAATTATCTTCAGGTATATTGTAAAAGCACATGTCATCTAATGCATTTAAATAGGCATTTGGATCGAAATCGATATTATTTTGATTATCCTTTGTATCTTTTGGTGAGGTAGAAGTGGTATGAGTACTATTAGTTGTTTCATGTGGTACTTTTACACCACGAATATCTGAATTGTGATTCAAAAAATTATCGATTTTCTCTGTAAAACATGCAGCATCACTTTGCTCATCGACTTTCCACAAACTTTTTCTTCCATATTTCTCTTCAAGCATTGAGTCCAGTTCGTCTGGATTAATGTTTAACCAGGAATCATCGTCATCATCCGGCAGATTATTTTCGGTTTCTGTCAGTTCATCGATGTCCACTTTCAAATTCTTTAAAAGTTTCAATATTTCACAACCCACCGATGATTGATAGTACATCGAGTTCTTGTGATCAAGGTAATAAGTTTGAGCTTTGTTTTTGAGATCAGTATGATCCTTCGAGCCCTCTAAAAGTCCCTTGAAATACCCTTTTCTCTCTAATACTTTAATGTACTCATGCCAGTAACGATCGTCCTCGACAGTAGCTGGTTCAGTACCGTTGCATGCCAAAATTTCAAAACCGCAAGCAATTCTCATACCAAGCATTCGAGATTTGTATTCTAGACTGTACGTTGGTGGCAGTTTCCAACAACTTTTCCTATCAGGTGTATACTTACTATGCAACAGGATCGCATAAAGTAATTTAGTAAACTTTATTCGTGTTTTAACACAATTTTCAGGTGGAAAGTGTTTCATTGCTTTGCAAACTTTCACATCTATTTGATCTTTGTTGCAGAAAGCTTGAACGGCTGCGCTAATTAAAGAAGGTTTATTATTTAAAATCGTAGCAATATTTCGTGGAACGTAAACTGTAGCGTAGTGAAAGTTCTTTTGGATGATATCGGGATAAATGTCGAGCTTACTGCGGATAGAACCTTGAATATTTAAATTAGCTGTTGTAGTTGTTGGTTGGGACGACCATATAATACGAAGAGCGTCTTTTACATCCAGATTAGGAGATTTATTGTGCTGTGGAGTGATTAGATGGACGTCTCCTTTATATAAATATACCTGTAAATTTCACTTTGAATGTGACTATGGAAAGCATGTTCATTACAAAAAAAAGAGACAGGAACGGAATAAGTTTGATATAATGGGCTATTTTGCAGCGTGAAGAACATGCGTGTCAAATAAGTATTATTTAACTAAAGCGAAGAAAAGAATGTTTTGATATAAAGGAACAATTCTCGTGATAAATATGCGTTGTTATAAAACTACTGAATAAACATAAAACGACGAGATTATTACAAAAATTCAATGTCGTGCATTGCACATCGAACATTATGGTTCTGTGAATTTTTACATGCATGAGAGGCGTTATTTTAAATAGCATTTTAATCTTAAAAGCAAGAATTTAAACACCTGATAAGCAGAATCTAACATATTCATATATCTGCGTCAGGATCTCATGCATCCACTATAGATATATATTATATAATGCTATGCGATTATATGGATTACATAGATGTAGCCGTATTATGTCCGTACAGAATGAATATTTATTTACAAAAAAAATGTAGATCTTATACGGATTAATATTTTCTATTAAAACTTTATCATGATACTAATTTGAAAGAAATATGAATTGCAGAAAAAAAAATACAAACATGCATTGCTTACTCTATTTTCGGTTGTATCTGGATCAGCCCAACTAGGTAAATAATCTGCAGCTTCAATTAGCAGAAATTCCCCGTCTGAATCGATAACCTTAGCAATTGTATCAGGAATTTTCTTGGTAATTTCTCGTAGAAGAAATACAACGAACCACTCGTCCGCCATACTGTCACCATAATGAGAAACACCATATAAATGAGGGAGTTTATAGCCTATTTGATACAAACACAAAATTTCTTTATCTTTACCTAGAACCTATTTTGTTAAATTAAACTTACCCTGTTTACCTTCAAAACGGCTTAATAAACAACTGGAGCTCGTTCTTATAGATAAACTGAACTGATCCTTGTGCCATAAATAGTCTTTTGTATAAATTTCAATTACTTGATTTATTTGAGTTGACAGAGTTCTTAAAATGGTCTCTTGTTGTTTGTCATCTTGAGTATTGATTTGTGTAAATATGTAGTATTCTATGAAATCATCTTCTCTTACAAATTCAAGGGAATTTCCACTTGATTTTTGCATATTTTAAATTTTTTACGAAATGTTTTGGTTCTACTCGACAAAATAAGATATTTGTTGATGTCAGAAAAGACGTACGTTACACATTAAAGCCGGTATTTCTTCTTCCTTTCGTTTATGGCGGATGTCAAAGATCAACACAAAGGACGTCTTTGGCTTTGCTGGCGTGCTTCTTAAGTTTCTTCTCTGTCATCGCCATTTTAGCATTCATTTTTAAATTTGTTAACCTTTACTTCAATAAGTTTCGCAAAAAATAAGGTAATTTATTTTATAATTTGTTATTATTTTTGTATATTTTAATACTTATTATACTACTGACTCGATAATTTAACAATTCAGTTCATCACTTAGTACATAAATTTATTAATTAGTTGAATGAAGTTTGTAATTTACGAGTACTAACGTTTACACGTGTTGGCAAATTTAAAGTCTTAATTTATTCTAGCTAGGGTTAAAATCATATATCCTTACTCATTTTTTTCCAATAGTTCATAAAAATGTCTTCACATCTAATTTGGGGCATCATTCGGAACAACAATGCATTCCTACTTAAGAAGCGCAATATTTCCAAGCCTTTCAGTACCGTAAGTCTAATTCAAATCACCGTAAATTTCCTGCATGAACTATATAGTCCTTATAATCTCAGGAACCAAATAATCTTACCAATTTAAGTTCATATCGCTACAATGGTTTGGTTCATAAAAAATCGTTGGCTATTGTTAAGCCACGATCAGAAGTGTCTAAGAACGATCAGAAGAATTTCAGCGTCATTTACAAGAGGATAAAGAAACAAAATAAGCCACGTAAAAATTTGGTAAAGGTCACATTTAAGTACGGTGCTAGACGATCGTTGCATAAATTGAAATGTTTTATGAAGACAAATCGTTATCGTACAGATTTAACTAAAGTAAGTTTGAACCTTGGGATAAAAACTGCTCTTTCTAATGATTATAATTATTACAGGCCGCTCTACGTAGAGCCAGTGCTGTGCTTAGGTCAGAAAAACCTCAGCCTACAAGAAAACCTAAAGTAAAGAAAGAATAGAATCAAACATAATTTGTATAAGGTGAAAAAATTAAAACTGATTTAAATAATTATGAGTTTAATTAAAAAAAATTATAAATACAAGTCATTGCAATAGCAGAAAAAAGACAACGATTAAGTATTTAATTAATGGTAAAAATAAAACAATCGAAAAACTAGATGTGAAAACAGAGAAATACACATACAAACTAATAATACAATTTGTTATCACTATGTAATCCTTTACGTCTTTGCAATACATTTAGTGTGCCAGTTTTTCGACCAGGCGTTTTTAGTTGGACTGGCGTAATTTTCTCCGCATTTGAATGTGGCGACATTAAAGAATTCTTATTTAAATTTAACGAATCAATTTGTGCTTCTCTTGAATGTTTTAGAACATTTTTAATATCATGGGTCTCGCCAACCATTTCCTGTAGTTTCTGTAAAGTGGTGTACAGGCAAACGGCACTGATTAACCCGAAGTCAAATAACGACGTTAAATGCACCACAAAGTTTCTATAAAGATTTTTCAATAACAATTCTTTGCCTTTTTGTTGAACAAACATTTGACATGCCAATGGGATTTGACAATCGCCAACGAAACCATATTTCATTACATGTAAATTCCACATTTTCATTAATTCTTTTTCACCTAAATATGAATTAAACGAATGTATAAATCTAATCAATGAAGGGAAAAAGAAAAACAAAGATACCCTCATTCACATCAGTAAACTCATCGATCATCATCATTGTTTTTTGTTGTAACCATTCCGGATCATTTTCACCTTCTGAATCAACGTCCATTTCTTTGGGATATATTGGTAAACACGTTGTGGTATGATGATATAATCTATTTAATTACACGATAATAGAATTTGGGTTTTGTACTAATAACTATCCTTGTTTCATATTCATATTATAGTTATGATGTTGTAATTGTATTTATGTCAGTTGTATTATGACAATGTCAATGAACAAAAAACAATAAAAAAAAGGCTGCACAAGCCTTTCAAAAGGGGAATTTCAAAACCGCTTCCGAGTGAAATTGCTCCGTGCTAATTCACTTTTTTATAGAGCATTATTAAGCTCGTTATGAAGATGTCACAGAGCAAGAGGGGTGAAGTCCGAATGCACTATAAGAATCAGAACTAGATGAAGTATGGAAAACAAGGCAGAGAAAAAAAAATGGGAATATATTAATATAAACCTATTATGTCCAGTAATAAAAGGCCGTTGACCATCGTATTCACAATCATCCAATTCTAAAAATTCGGTTAAACTAGGCTTTGGTCTTTTTGGATAACATACTAATATATGCGTTACACAAGCACGACGTACGGGCCCATTTCTGGAAAAGGCGCATACCGTTGGTTGTGTGATGAGATCATGTGGGGAACCTGATGGAAAAAATAGTTAAAAATCTACATAAACTTCAAAACATTCTAAAACAGATAAATAACATGCAAAAACTATTGATACAAAATAAATATGTTTTATTCATTTGAATAATAATACCTGTGTAGGAACCATCATACATTTCATTTATAGCTACATCTATTCTAGCACCAACACTTATTGGCACATAAGTAAATGTAAATCTTGAATGGCATAATTTTAAATGCTTCAGCAATGTGTAAAGTTCATTGCAGTTTATTGAACACCAAGGGCAGTGTAAGTCTTCACATGCTTCAGTTTGTTGACGTGAATTATTATTGTACACGAATTGATAAACGATTTGTAATTTTTCAGTTTCTACTGTTTCTCCTTTAAATAAATGAAAAACAAAATTAATTCGTATCCATTTCAATGAATTGAGATATAGTTATGTATGTATTGAATAATTTATATTACCAGTGGCGTAAATATAGAATAACAAGGCTAGGGTAAATGATATAATAAAAAACCTTGATTGGGTCACATATAAAGCATTCAATTATTCAATTCTATAGTTTGGCATCCATCTATCGGTACATCACTGATTATTTCTAATAAATATTTACCATTAGCTAAATTTGAATTATTTTCTTTATTGTCAGTCATCAAGGGATATAATTGTGGCCTTTCAACAACTTTAGCGCATGCTTCACTCGACCAATTCAATTTGAATTTTAATGTTGGACCTTTAATGAAAGTATCAATGCTACCACATGTTTCTATTAGGTCCGTATAATTTTCCCAATTAGAATACTTCTTTGGAGAACTTTTTTGTATATTAGATAATTCCTGTACATGCACATCATAATCACCATCCGATAAATAGCATCGATTGTGTTTATCATAAATGGTAAGTTCTGCACCATAAATTCTTACATTATTGTTACCTACAAAAACATTAGGAAAAAAATTGTATTTTTCTATATTTAATTCATTTCAAATTTATCTTACAATTATCAGACTTTCGTCGTTTAGAAATAGGTTCTTCTGGATCGGTAATGTTAGTTTCTATCGCTACTTTAACGCGAAACAATAGAATGTAGCTTTTAACTTGTTGCCCCGATTTACTACTATTAAAGGATTCTGTTGGTATGCTAATTGTTGATGCAGTCGGTGGTAGTTGTGCCTCGAGATGGTTGACAGGGACCTCTGTTGTACCTACATGCATTTATACGTGATATTTTAAATATTATAATTATAGAAACGATATTATTTACCTAATGTTATTTGCATGCTAGTTGCAGAACTGTCTTTTCGTTTCTTATGGGTTATTTTCAATAGAATGGTTTCTACTTGCGCAGAATCACTACCAAAATTTAAACAGTCAATATCAAACCCTGAAATTCGATTTCGTTTTGTATAAATTCAATTAATTAAGATATAACTAAGTACTACCCACCTAAAAAGGTAAGATTAATATATCCAGGTTGCATCATTCGATTCACTCTTTTCTCTGTTAATCTCTGTAATAACCACTCAACTTTAAACGATTGCCTAGCTTTATTATCTCTTGAATTTCGATGCCTCATATACCACAGAGTACGATTTAAAAAAATCGGCTAAAATAGCAAAATGTGACTAAACCGCATATTTCGATTTATTAAACTAAACTTACTGAACCCATATTTCTATTTCGTAGATATCGATAAATCTGTGTGGGTTCTAAAAATAAAAAAAAACTCAAAGATTCCCGAATCAAAAAAAAAAGAAAATTGATAAAAAATTAAACATTGCTTACTTTCAAATGCCTGTAGAAATAATTCATGATCAGCTTGTATATGATCAATTCGAGGATTCTTTGAGGTATCTGTTTCCTTTTCACGTTTTTTTGGAGGCATTTTTATTAATCAAAACAATTAAAATTCGGGCGCCAAAGTAAACCTTCACTTACACCTCACACCACTGACGAAAACCGTTTGTCTTTGTGGCGTATGGTTGGTTAAGAATTCTGACAGATGACTTTTAACAGCATAATTAATTTCTTGCGTTTTTGTAATGGAGCAAGATAAGAAGACCCGAAAAAAGACAGATATATAGAATGTAAGTAGGTGCAAACAAGATGAGAGCAACACGGGAATCTAGCCGCATCAAGGAAACGCCACCGGTGCCAACAAAACAGTGTTCATTTCATTAATCACTTCATAAAAATCATACATATCATATTTCGTAACAGTCATGTTTTTACAGTTTTTTTTTAATTCAGGGCTCGTCATTCAATTGGTGAATCCGGTGTACAAAAAAAAAATGTGGACTAGTTCCCTACACAGACATTATATTTATTATGTACTTTTAAAATAAATAATATTTATTAAAATTTAATTAAATATTAAATATTTCTTGTAAATACTTATTAGTTATTATTATTTAATTTTCAGAAATTCAAAGCACTCTAATGATTCTATTTATTACAATTTCTCTACAATGTCTTCTATAACTTCCACTCACTTAGTGTATAAAAAAAACTTTTTTTTATTTGTTTTTGTTGCTGTGCGAAACTAGTTCCACACTTTTTGACCAATGGAATTCCAATGTAGCATATGTTTCAAGGTTCATCGGCCCGGATTGTATTGTATCATCTACTACCTCTAACCTAATTATTTGTTGTCAATATTTTTGCAGTGTAACTTTCTAATTTATTAAAATGTCCAATACAAAATCGGTAAAAAAGGTATCTGATATAGATTTTAGCCCTGAAGCTTTTTGTATGATGATTCTTCATGCGGCCAAATATCCTCATTGTGCAATAAACGGTGTTTTATTAGCCAAACCCTCGTCAATCGCCGATGATTGTATCGATTTCGTTAAAGCAATTCCCTTGTTTCATATTACATTAAATTTAACACCCATGGCTGAAATTGCCCTTATGCAGGTAATATCAAAATTTCTGTTCAAATACAATTTTATCGAAATCATCCAATTTTGTGCAGATTGATAAATATGCAGCAGATGCAGGGCTTGTTATAGCTGGATACTATGCAGCAAATGAACATGTGCGAAATAATTCATTTGAAAAAGCCCGAAATAAAATAGCAGAGAAAATAGCTTTAAATAATTCACCGGCATTTATTGTTGTTGTAAGCTGCTACAATAATAATTATTATTGCATTTCAATATAAACTAATCAATTTTAGATAGATAATATGAAATTGTCTACTTGCCCTGATATTTCAGTATTAAAAGTGGCTCAAATTGGCGATGGCGATTTCAAGCAAGTGCAAAATGAACAGATTCATATACAACCCTCAAGTACTGCAGTTGTTACGAATTTTTTACTAACTAAAGCCTACATCGATTTAGTTGATTTCGATAATCATCTAGATGATATTAGTTTAGATTGGACTAATTCACAATTAAGTCTAGATATAAATGAAAAATTACTGGAAGAAGATAAAGAGAATTGATTAAGTTTGATATTTTTTGTTGTGTTGTAATCTAATCTAATTTAAACTGCAATTTTAATTTTCGTACGTAAATATCATTTATTCAAAGTGTAATTATTGGTAAATTTATTAAAAATAATGAAAACGTAATAAAAAATTCTGTATTACATTAAAAACACATTCTAAATGAATCAATAAAACTGCCATTTTCCAAGTATCGCATCTTTTATAGCATCGACATATTGAGCGGGCACCCAATATATCCAATAGCGAGACGCTTCAGTGGGCCCCAATTGTAATCCCTAGAGAAGAAAAAATCAATAAAAGAAAACTAAAGTCGTTGTAATTAACCATTATATGATATTGTTCATGTCCTTCAATTGGTTCAGAAACCACGTTCTTTATTGATGTCATTGGTAACTTTTCAGTACGCTCTTTGGTACTCAACCACACCTGATCATTTTCCAATTTAAATGTTAAGCGTATTTTTCCCGCATGTTTATTTAACATACCCGAAAGCGGTACTGGAGGTAGTCCTTCCTAAAAACACCAAATGATCAATAAATCGATTTCTTTTGGTTTCCTTTAGTCTTTATTACTTTTATATTTTTAATTCCTGGCATTGCATCTTCTGGTATTCCTTTGTCTAATACTTTCCTGTGTAATTTCTGTTTACATAATGGTTCTTTTACTGTAGTCGTTTTATCCATTTCAGCCACTTCCTAAATAAAGCTCATGCTCAAAATTAAATATAAAAACATGAAAATAATGCTACTTGTTTAGTCACAGATGAAACAGCCAGAACATCAGTTAAAGTCGATCCAACTAACATTATTTTCGAGCCTTTTATAATGCCAGCACTGGAGATTGTTTGGGAGTCTTGTAACATGCCTTTGTACATCAATTTTTGCATTGAATCTGGCACTCCTAATAGACCCTGTAGTTGTTTCTTAAATTCGAGTATTGTTAAATTTGAGGCTACACTAACATCATGTTTTTTCTTATTAAAAATCACTTTAACATCGATTATTTCGAGTGGTGTTGAACAAGATTGACTTGCAACAGGACTATCACGATTTTTTATTATTTCACATGTCGCCGAATCTTCCGGGGATTTATCACCATTATTATGTGATTCGCTGGTGGAAGCTGTATCATTGTTTTTATCACTATCTTCTTTGGTGCAGTTTTCTTTGTTAGAGTGGTCAATCAAATTATCAACATTATCACTTTCACTACCTAAACGACAAAGAAATTGAAAAGAATGATGATGGGACAATATTCATTTCAGGGTTATAAAAGAACTAGTTGTGATTTTGCAAAATTTAGAAGTTTAAAAAATTGAAAACGTATATGCCACCAATCAATTATATTATGTAAAGCTATTTACCTATGCATTCCATTTTTTTAAATCAGTCACTAATAAATTAAAATATTTCTCTTAAAAATTTCCTACTTATGGAAAATTGAAAATATAAAATGTATATATTAATTTTGACAGTCTATTGATTTTGAACTAAGGTTATATCTTTATTTCTTCATCTTAAAATAAAACAAACTTGCAAATTGATTGAAATATTCTAATCTACATCCGTTTTATTTAAGGTTTTTTAAATTTAATTAAACTCATTACCTATAAATTCCATTATTCCTTATCAATTTTAGTTACAATTGCAATACTGTTTTAGTTTATAATTTATATGAAGAACATTCTACTTCGTCTCAATAATCGCAAGGGGTGCAAGCAGTGGAAACAAGTAATTGTCAATCGACACAATTACGGTTATATATACTTTTCTTCTTCTCTGAAGTGTAAAAAGGCTTCGATTTTGGGGTCCAAATTTTGGACTCCAAAATGTTAAAATGATTAGACCGTTCTGCAATTTGTAACAATTGTACAAATTTTGTATTGACCGACTTCTCTTGTGTCCATATAAAAAAATTAAAAAAAAAGGTTTTTTTCAGGTTTGGGAACCGGTTCAAAAAAACGCTTTAAAAACACTTCGGTTTATTGTATATATGAAAGTCTTTGAACCTTACTATAAGCTATTCGTATTGAACCGTTTAATATTTCTCTTGCCGAAAAGACTCGATCAACGAAACGCTAAACGGTCTGCACTACTTTTTTAAGGACGATTAAAAGGACTTTTTAAAAACTTGTATCGGTTTGATGTGAAGCAAATCATATTCGTTTGCTTTTCGTTTCACTTCGGCTTGAAGTGCTTTCTCTTTCGGTTTACAAAAACGGTTTAAATTTCTATATGATTCGTCGAAAGTAAAGCATGGGAATAGTGAAATACAAATGTTTTCGAGCCGAAGCGCTTTTTCGAAGTGCTGCAGCAAAAATGAACCGGAATTGCCGCAAAATATTTTATACAGAGTGATTCAAACTTTCGTCAGATTACAAATTAGGAAACTTACTGCCGGTTGCAGAAAAGTGAATTATCCCTGTTGCCAGGATAAAATATTTAATCTGTTATTTTTAATGCATTTCGTCTTTCGTCCATAACAACTATTATTATAATATTATCCATGGATTATTCATAATCCGTTTTTCAGAAACTTATTATTATTATAAACTTAAAATTATGTTAATTAGAATTTAGTAACTCCTAAGTACATAACCATATGTAAGTAATATAACATGTTAAACATACTGTTAAAAGTGTAGAAACTTACAATTTAGTAATTATACTTCTTTTTAGTTTCTATTATTTTATATGTATATATTATTAATTATTTATTATGAATAAACTTCTGTTTTATTTATCCATTTTCCACTTCTCTATTAATTTTATTTTATTATATTATTAATTAATTTAATTTAATAGTTTATAATAAAATAATAAACTTTTTATTTAAAAGAAAACAAAACTTATACCTATTTTCTTTCGCGAACGAATTGAAAAATGATTTTGGAAATCATAATTTGTTAGTTTACATTTCGTTAACTGTCAGATGTAAAAGCAAAAAAATATATTTTATAAAAAATATACATAAATTATAAATTAAATATAAAAAAAAAACTCGAAACTGGCAAAAGAAAACAGCTTATATTGAGCTACTATATTGACAATATTTTGTTTTGATTGGAGCCACTCTGTAAGCAGCGGTTCGGATAAAGCAAAATTTTTGCTTTTTTTTTCGTGTTATTTTCATAATTTTTTCCCGTGAATGTTGGTTGAAGCGGTTCATTCAAGTTTACTTCGACTACCGTCGTTTCGCTTCGCACCCATTTCTTTCTAGCATCTGTATGCTGCAGAAAACACTTCATGATTTTATTCAAGAGAGGTTTATATACCTGAAACGGTATCTGTTAGCGGTTCTCGCATAATTCCCAACCCGGGTTTTTTCCCAATGAATCACTGTTATTGACAATAATATCGATAATCGATAATCGATATATCGATTCGTTTCATCAGTTTTATGATGCATCCAATCTCAAATAGTCCCTACCTTAGTGGCCGTATGCCTAGACCCACAATTAAGTGATCCTTAAGTATTACTTATTTAAGTAATACTTCACTGTACATTTCAGTCGAATAATTGCATTCCCTTGAGTAAGTGATTAGTAATCACTGATTACTGAAGTGTGAATTGCATATAGCAACATTGTAAAATTTGGTTATTATATGATTTTTCTTCTATTTAATTATTGTTTCATTAAGTTAAATTAACCGCCCATTTATTCAAAATTATGAGCATAATTAAAATAAATTTTGATTTTCGGTTAAAAAATATAAATAGGCTTATACAATAGGTTAAAAAAATACTTTTTCTTTATTTGTTACAGAATTCTAATTAATACATAACATCAATTTTTATTTGCTAGTAGTCCATCAATTTTTTTCCACAAATTGATATGAATTGTAAATTGTAAATATTATAGTGGGTAACTTATTATTTAATAATTGTGCAATACAATAATATATTCCCTGCAAATTTTCTGCTAAACTAATAGACATACTCTACTAACATAGAGTATGTTTAGTTATATCTGATAATGACATGGTTGAGAACTGCCCCTTTAAATTACCACTAACAACCTGAAAACATCGGGAGGTGTAATTGATTATTGATTTGATCATAACATCACATACTTTATTACAGGTACTGACAGCAATAATTGATAACATCAAATAATTACTTGACTGTGTCCAGCAGCATATAGAATCGCAATGCCACAAGTAACTGGAACGCTCTCTATATTTAAAAAGTTTATTACCACTTAATAAGCTTAATTGTCACACACTTTCTTTTCTGAACTTTCAAAAATGCTTTTGTGTAACTTCTTCATAACATTCCTAATTTCTATTATTTATATGATCCATGGATTATCCATGCTTCTTAGATAACGTTTTGAAATTCTTGGCATCGATATTACCTCTTGCATATCGTCTACATACATTGAAAATCTTCCATTTCCAATAATTCCAATATAAATATACATATGTTGTAATCAATAAATTAAAAAATTGTTGTAAATCATTAATGTTGTAAATTCTCATTAACTCTTTTTTTTCTGTACCTCATCCACATGCTCTAAAAAGTCTTCTATTCTTGCATTATAAGTTATATAATTAAATATTTTACAGAGTTGATAAAAGCATAAAATACAAAAATTGAATATAACTCAACTAAAATACACTTAAGGGTAGTAAAATGGACACTTAAATGTTTACGGAAATTTTGATCTAAAAAAAAACTTATCGATGACTGTGAAACCGATTTCTGTTACATCATGCCACTTAGGTGAAAAGGTACCCTTAAGTTAAATAACGACTATGAAATTATGAATACGGCCGATAATGAATTATGAATTTTAAGAATTTTTTCCATTATCGATATTTGGAATATCGTTGTTTTGAATGTTTTGATTTCGATGTTTTGCTTATGTTGAATGAATTGAATGAAAAAAAAAACAAAAAACTTTTTTTCCTATATCGCTACGCTAGTATACTTTCGAATAGTTTCCTTTCGATGCTTTCGATATATATCATCTATTCTCAGTAATACTGATTCAGTATCACGTATCATCAGTTGATCACAATATCGATATTCTACTTATTTGGAACATCGCTAGTTGAAATTTTAGCTTGTCAGTTTGGCTGGGAAGTGTGATTTTAGTGGTTAATCTGTGATCATAACAGAATATCAAACAGAACACAGAATACCTCACAGATAACAGTTTGTCTGTGAAACACATGTTGCAAATTACAGATTGTGTTTACCTTTTTAAAGAACACAAAGCATTCATCTATGAACAAAACACGCTACATCAAAAATCAAAAACATGTATACTCAAAAAATAGATGAACTACAGAAACATTTTAAAACCCACAATAAATCTAAAGAATATATTGGGCATAGTTCTAAAGTGCATTCAGTTGGTTGGAGCTGTGATGGAAAACGTTTGGCCTCAGGATCTTTTGATAAATGCATTTGTATATATACATTGGTTAGAGACCGGCTGGTGAGTTAATAATAGATTACGTATAGTTTAAAGTACATAGTAGTATTATTCATGTGTTTTTTCTTTATAGAATAAGGAGATTACATTTAAAGGACACAGTGGTTCAGTTGACCAATTATGCTGGCATCAAACAAATCCCGATTTACTTAGTACAGCCAGCGGTGATCGTTCAGTTCGAATATGGGATACACGAGTACAAAAATCTGTTGCTACTATTAGTACGAAAGGGGAAAATATCAACATTACTTGGTCACCAAATGGTAAATAATTGTATTCAGAATAGGATAGGTTGAAGTAATAAGTTGCCATAATTAATTTACTAATATTAAGACGGACTATAATTTTGGCGAAATTTAATTTGAAAATAATTTCCAGGAAATGCAATTGCTGTAGGAAACAAAGAGGATTTGGTCACATTTATCGATGCTCGAACACATAAAATTGAAGCAGAAGAACAATTTCATTTTGAAGTGAATGAAATTAGTTGGAATAATACAAGTGATTTATTTTTTCTAACTAATGGGCAAGGGTGTATACATATTTTAAGGTAGGTAATCTTACTTCCAAATTTATTTCGAAACTTAAATCATATTCAACCTGAAACATTCTCAAGTTAAAGCGCAGAATGGCAACAGTAGAGAAATTGAATATTAAAAATGTTAATTCTGTACTTTGTTAAAAGATATTAATTGTGCCTTGTTTATTCCAGTTATCCAGAACTTAAACGCCAACATATTATAAAAGCACATCCAGGTACATGTATTTGTATAGAATTTGATCCAACGGGAAAATATTTTGCCACAGGCAGTGCAGATGCATTGGTATCGCTTTGGGATGTAAATGAATTGGCTTGTAAAAGGGTGTTTACACGTATGGATTGGCCTGTACGTACGATATCGTTCAGTTATGATGGAAAACTACTGGCATCTGCTTCTGAAGATCTTTTAATAGATATTGGTAAACATTTTGTCAAACGATTTTTCATATCCAATACAATAAAGTAACTCAATTTTTCTATTAACTTATATGTGATAGAAATTATCTATTACTTTAGAAATTAAGGAAATTAAATTAATTCTATGCACATTATACTAAAATATAATATAAAAAAATAATGCTTTATTTCTTATAGGTTTCGTGGAAACTGGAGAAAAAATAGCCGATATTAGTGTTGAAGCAGCCACATTCACAGTGGCATGGCATCCTTCACAATATCTGTTAGCATATGCATGTGATGATAAAGATACTTACGATAGAAAAAGAGATGCTGGTAGCCTGAAAGTGTGGGGTTTTCCGTCTGACTGATACTTGTCCTATGTGATACAATAAACCCATTGTATTGTAATTTTATCTACAGTACTTTTTATTTTTATACAAGTTTGAATAAATTAAATTATTGTAAAAAGTTTATCTTTTGTGGTTTTTATTGTTTTATTACTTCCGTTAGTAAAAAATGCGACGCAACTTATTTAGTTAATTGTTTATTTACCATGGAAGATGAGGAAGTAATTAGACCTATTTCAACAATTTTATATCGGCAATCTAGTATTGAAATTTGCCCTTATTCTAGTGGAAAGAATAATGAGGAAAGTGGTATCGTTGCTGCGTCTGCAATTACAAATGCAGATTTTACAGTAAACCCTGCAGACGACGTAAAAGCTGAGGAAAGTGATCAAAAATTAAATTCTGAAAGTGCCGTAGGACTTCTTAAAGGTATGTTTTTGAATGTTTCGCCCTAATGAGTTTAAACAGTACTGGTATTTGTACTGTGTACTGGGTGTAGAGAACTAAAATTAGTTCTTCATAGTACTGTTTAACAAAAATATATTCATTAAATTCTGGTTTAATATTTTCAATAATTTAAAATTTAAATAATAAAGTTTATTAAATAAACTCGCTATATAATTATTACTACATTCACATTCAGAGTACTACGATATGTAAAAGGTGTTTTTAATCTTTCATAATCATAAGCAAAACTGCAAAACTTATTTTGAAGTTGATAAAAACTATTATTTTTTAATTTTTTTAATAAAAAAATTTAAAATTGAAATTATAATCAGCTGCTAACTTAACCTTAAATGTTGCTTTAGCATTTCAATTGCCATGCAAATCTGTAAAAGAAGACACAGTTGGAGGGGGCGACCCAAATAAAGAAGTAGGACAAGAAATTATGGCGACTTTAAGACCAAAAAGCCCTAGGCCTATTGTGGAACCGAAACCTGGCAAAGACGAATCAATTTGGGATAAATTAGGAACTCTAGGTAGAAAAAAACGAATCAAAGAAGGTAAGTGTAATTTATGACGTAATGTCCATATAAGGAAATACAAAATATTTATAGTGTTATTATATTATAGTGTTATTTATAGTTGATATTGGAAGCTTTTCTTTTATTTTTTATGCTTTTTTCATAGTACAGGAAGTTCAGACTGAAGGTAAACATGCTATTGACTCCCCAGGATTTCCTACAGCGCCTATTACTCCACCAGAAGAATACAATTTAGGTAAAATATTTGTGAACACACCCATTTTTATTTTCTCAATACTAGAAATTATTTTATAGAAGAAAATGAAGAAAGATGTTTGATAGATCCAAATGCTTTGGAAGATCCAAAATTTCAAGATTTGAATGCTGTTCTTATCGAATGGATTAATGATGAATTGGCATCACAACGTATAATTGTACAGGATTTAGCTGAAGACCTTTATGATGGTCAGGTATTACAGAAATTGTTGGAAAATCTAACTGGTGGTAAATTAAATGCTCCGGAAGTGACACAAAATGAAGAAGGACAAAAACAAAAATTAGCTGTTGTTTTAGCTCATTTTAATCAAGTAAATAATAATTTTATATAGAATGCCATCGAATACGTTCTTTTCTTTTTCTTTATGCTTAAATAGGTGCTGGGTGTAGCTAGAACCGGCAATCAGAATAAATGGAGTGTTGAAGCAATTCATTCAAAAAATATCGTTTCAATAATTCATCTACTAGTTGCATTGGCAAGACATTTTCGACCGCCAGTCCGTCTAACGGAAAATGTATCGGTCAATGTATTCACAGTCCGTAAGCAACAAGGTCAATTGGTGCCTTATAAAATACGCGAGAATCTCACATCGGTTTATGATGATGTTGGAATGCGATGTGAAAAAGATGCATTTGATGCGCTTTGTGATGAGGCCCCTGATAAATTAATAATTGTTAAAAAAGTAATGAAGAAATTTGGAAAATAATTATCCAATTATTAATTAATTAACATTTTTTAGTCATTGGTTACTTTCGTCAACAAACATTTAAATAAAATGAATTTCGAAGTATCAGAATTAGAAACTCAGTTTCGTGATGGTGTCTATTTGGTGATTTTAATGGGACTACTTGAAGGATATTTTGTTCCACATTATGCTTTCCATTTAACACCACAGGAATTCGATCAAAGAGTTCATAATGTTAATTTTGCTTTTGAATTGATGGAAGAGAGTGGATTGAAAAAACCTAAAGCACGTCCCGAAGGTAATTAAAGAAAGTAACTAATGTCTTGTTCAGAATTTTACAGTAAATATAATGATGATGATTGATTCAAAAGAGAAGACATAAAAGACATTTTTTAAAATTTTTTCAGATATTGTCAATATGGATTTAAAATCAACATTGCGTGTACTTTACAATTTATTTTCGAAATATAAAAATATCGCTTAAAAAACTGCATGCGTTAAAAATTGTTGTGCTTTGATGTAAATTAACAAAAATCAATTAATATACATACAAATAATAATAATATTATTCCCCATTTACATTTATTAGAAAAAGCTAATGCATATTCGGCTTTGTTTCTTTTTGTTATACATAACTAATAAAATTAATGTTTTGTTATATATTTTACAATAAAAAAATAAATTACTTACTATGCTTGTATTTTATTTAAGAAAAAATCCATGTTCAACTCGTTCTAGCAAATCTTCGTCATTTTTAAAATTACTTTTTATTAATAAATGGTCCAGATACATGTCAAAATAAACTTGAAAGTCGTCAACAGATATTTTAGTTGTCTCTAGATCTCCACAAGATATCAAAATACATGCTTTACAATGTTTCTGTTTTGCTACATATGAAGCGCTATCAAGAATCGTAGCAATCAAAAAGGCAACATCTGTTCGATTATAATCAGGCTGTGATAGTTTACAATATTTTTCAAAATTATGCAGTATAATAACGTACGGTGTGTTTTTCCATTTGTGAATCGAATTGAATTGTTTTATTAGATCTGAATAGTTTTTCAAATAACTGAAATTATAAGAGCTGATAGAACTCAATTTCCACTAAGAAAATTAACTTACATAAAAGTTATCAATTTCAATATTTCTTTTGAAGGTTGACCAAGATTTTCTGGCATACATTCAAATCGTTGTGTTGATATAAACCAAACATTCAGTCCTTCTCCTGCGGCATCTAATGCTACCTGAAATAGAAATGAGATTTTCATCATTATTAGGTGAAATTTGAAATGATTTACCTAAATAACACCTTGAATAAAACATAATTAAATTCTTCACCTAATAGTAGTGTTGAAATAGTATTATCTGGTTTCATTTTTTTCAAATCCTGTAAATTTCTTCAGTTCAGAACCACTTAAAATTTAAATTTACGAAAGTGTGGTTATCTTCAAAACATCAGTTTTCATTTTTTCGCAATTTAAGTTGAAGGCGGAAACGGTTAATTATAGTTATGGATAAGGGTGGGCGCGTATCGAGTATCGATACGCGTATTGTATCGATATATTGAAATATCGACGTATCGGATTATTGCCGTGTCCCAACGTATCGGCATATCGATATATATCGAAATTTCGATATATCGATACGTATCAGAAAAAAAATATATTGTAAGACCGATACGGCCAAACGTATCGATATATCGCCTAGTTTTAGTTATGGACTACTATAGTAACTCTTATAGTCTTCCATAAATATAATAAAACCCAATAGGATCTGATCTTAGGTCATACTAGTGAAAAACGGTACACCAACATTACCAATATATAATTAATTATGGTTTAGATTTTAGATAGAGAAATTGGATTAAATTAATGCAATATAAAATTTGAAGCTTTACAAATGTTCCAATTGATATTGAATATATATTACTGTACTGACACCGCACTACAAATAACGAATGTAGCTATTAAAATGCGGCCCTAGCGCAATAAATGATGTTTGTTAGTTGTTCAGAAGTTTTTCATTATTTAATAATACAAATCAATTTACAACTTATGGCGGTAAAACATTTTCGTACTGAATTTCATAATCTAAAATAATTGTAATCGGACCAACTGTATAACGGAAACAGAGCAATGCTGCACTAAAAATAAAAGGGAAATGAAACATTAAGTACGAAATGATTGGCGTCGCTACTTCAAAATTGTTAAAAATCAGTATGACAGATAAATGTAAAAAAAGTATGATTATTCTTTATAAATTTGATTTACTGTGCCTTTTGACATTGTTTCGTAATTTCTTATGTTATTATTTTTCTTCATGTTGAGTTAATTACATTCAATCAATTTTATCCATATAAGATTGATGTTGCACGGGATAGCACGTTATGTTACAATGAACAGTTTAATATAAATGAACTTTTTCATTAATAGTATTATAGTATACCTAACGATATCTATTGTTTTATTACTAGTTATTAATTAAAAATCTTATTTTATTGCGCTTCGGGTCTGGTCAATTTTTGTGTTCAGTTACTTTTTTTTCTTTTTATGAAGAATCACCCATTTTATTCTGCTGGCCAATAGTAGATCCGAGATGTCGTTATTTAATTGTAAATATATGTAAACAGAATATTTCTCAATATTTAAATATTTTACATATTTTTTAATTAGATTCGGACAGAATACAGTCAGAGACCATGATACATTTATATTGTCTATCTAAAAAATCAACAGCTTACGGGTTACACTTACAATAAGTTAAGTACATATTATAATTATAGATAATAATATCTTAAATTAATTGAGATATGGCACATCCTGTACTTATACAAATGTACAGTGTCGGCCTATCACACAGAGTATAACATAACAATGTAAAGATTCATCTACAATCTAGAGCTAAAGTATTTCCATACTAAACAATTGATATAATAACAAGTTAAAGGGGGGCATATAATTTTACACTACTAAGTTTCAAATATAAATGAGCATTTGCTTCCCCACTTAAAATCTCATATATATGTCTATTCTTCATTATTGGGGGGAGATGAGAAATGTACCATCACTTGATGCGATTTTCTTATATCGCTATCGGAAGTTGATATAACTGGATTATCTTGTTCAGCTGAATTATTCCTAGTTGGTTCATAGGAATGGTAACATTGAGGAATAGCTCTAGTTAATCTGGAATCTAAAAACCATACAGTGAATATAATTAAATAAACAAAATACTATGATACGGTCGAAATATATTAAGAGCAAAATTTATATGAGGAAATATATATATATATATATATTAGCATAATATACATGTATACCAATTATATAATTACAATTATGTAATATATTTACAATATAATTACAAATAATTACAATTATATACTTACCAGAACTAATTGCCCTTTCTAATTTGCCCCTATTCGTACTGTGACATATGCTATTCCGTTTACGTGTTCGTGATCGATGCGTACAATCTGATGCATTTGAACTTCGACGTTTAGAACTAAATGGCATATGTTGACCATCTATAAAATTGACAAAATACCAATAAGAGATAGTTTATACTTTAAGATATTGTTATATGTTTGAGTATAAATATAGTATAAGGCCAAACATTCAAATAGCCCAATCAATCAATGATATATGTATATATGTGTACGCCCATTCGTGTTTGTGGTGGCTTGATATGTCAAAGTTCTGTTCGTTGTGTGACGACATTTCGTGCCGAAAAGTGTACTTTTCGGCATCCCTTTTAGTCAATTTGAGTGCCGAAAAGTAGAAGTTTTTCGCCCCAATTTAGTGACTTATAATAACGTAATTTTATAGTTTTAATTTTTAGATTATATTAAAATTCATTTTCTAATCGCACTTAATACCACAAAGCCTACTTTCAGCAAAAACAATCCAATTTCTGGATTAAATGGCAGACATAATTAATTTCTCAAGTTAATTATTTGTCGATTAAAACTACTTCATTAGAAAAAATAGCGTTAAATACGCTTGTGAAAAACCGATTTTTGGTGCTCACTAATGAAACACTCACTGCTCCACAGCTCGTGTGATAAAACTCATTCACATCAAAAAACAAGCGCTTTTTCACACATTTTTCACAAATATACTATTAACTTACTATTGTTATTAGAACTATCTTTCATATGATGATGATTGGTTAATCTTGGTGAGCATGAATGCGAATGTGAATTCCTTCTGGAATTATTAAACTGATGTTCAATTTCTTCGTCAAATTTTCTTTGTCGTTTTAACGGATTGCGACGTTTATCGCGAATTTTCAATGTAACAGACTCGTAATGTAGATCCATTGCCATAGAACCTTGGGAGCCTGCAGATGTTCCATGTTGAAGTGAATCATTGCTTCTATAAATAACATAAATTTAATGATAATTATATATGTAAGAAGAAATTGTCTAGTGGTTATAGTCGCTTCATTCCTTTCTTTTTTTACCTGTAATTCGCTGAAGCTTCATCAACACTTAAAGCATGCCTGTACAACAGTCCTGGATTTAATAGTGCGCAAGTCGCAAATGTTTTCCTAGATGATTGATGATCAGTTTTTATGGATTTCGGTGGAGGAGTTGCTTGTATGTTTTCAGTTATTTCCGGTTGTTTTTCGGTACCTAAATCAGGTGCTGACGGGCTACGATTGATGGAACTTTGCTGTAAAATATAATTATACAGCAATAAATCCACATTAAAATCTAAAATTTTATTCATTTTAAGGATTTTCCACGCAGCGATGGTATCTACCTGTGGAACTTTTAATGAATTACTTCTCGTACCACTAGGTGATGCACTCTGTGGAAATTTAACGTTCCTGAAACTTTTCGATTCTAACGCTAAACCTCTAGAAAACTGAACAAACGATTGCGTTAAATTATGTCGATCATTCGGATGATGTAGATGATGATGGAAACTAGAATGGTGCCTGTAATGGTCGCCATGATGAGTGGTACTACCATGACCGTGATAATTAGTTGATATGACGCCACCTTGAAACACCATAAATTGAACAATTCAATCCAGAAACTTTGGATGAAGAACTATTTGGTTTATTTACATGCTGGTTGTACTACACTTGCTCGCATTGAACCATGACCACTTCTCAGTACTGATATGTTATGGGAATAACCGAGATTAGATGGTGCGCCAGCACTCATCTTTAAACGAGCTGGTACTACCTTGGCAGCAGAATCTCGGGCTTCAAATGTCATTACACATGCTGCCACTATTATAAATCCTAATGTACATATAAGAAAATTATTGAATAAAATTTATATCGATGATTAACATTAGTTTTACATTCCAGTTAAGATTTTTTGAATAAAGATTCTATTACTATAGTATATTTGTTATATTTTATTGCATTGTTCAGTATAAAAAATTTGAATATTTCAAATTTTCATTCTGCATAATTTTATTACAAATCATCCCAAAAAATATTAATCGTATTGACGCTGTTCAGAACCAAGCCTCCATAGCTCAGGGGTTAGAGCACTGGTCTTGTAAACCAGGGGTCGTGAGTTCAATTCTCACTGGGGGCAACATTTTTTTTTATTTTTTTTTAAAGTCAAAAATAAATTTTTATAATTGAATGTATTAATATTGTTTAATTAATTACCCCCAACGCCCATAACAATAGGGCCAGCATAAGATAAATTGTTTAAATGGAAGCCTCTTGATTCATTTTTCACTATGACCGTATGATTACCTCTTATTACTGAATCAAGAGACAATTGGTCGGCGTAGTATCCTTTAAGAAAAAGTTCGATTAATTTTAATTGCAGTTAAATTATTTTGAAAAGTATCTTACCAACTGTAGCCATTGTGGCGCCTAGTAACATAAGTAGTAATCCCAAGCTTAATGCTTTACAAGCATTCCATAAACATTTGCCATTTACTTTACTTTTCACTACTTGAACATTCCATTGGGCACCGGATGTTGAATGACTTCTACGAACCATCCCGACGGCATTTCCACCAACACCACCACCACCACTAACGCCAATACCACCACCACTGGTACTACCACCACGTGCCCAACCCGTTGAAGCACCCCTTGATGATATGCTCATTATTGCGCTTTTCGATAGTAATCAAATTATGATGATACAGAAAAATGTTTTTGTTAAAGAAATATGATTTTCCTTAAAGAAACTGTTAAAAACTAATTAAAGGAAAATGGAGACATTTTGCATTAATAGATAGATTAAAAATGTGACTTCTCTATTGTTATCATTTTCCATCAACATCATTCTGACATAGAAATCTAGTAAAATTAATGAATGGGAAAAACAAACTATTCCTTACCTCCTTATTGCCAATAGACAATAAACATTACATTTTCAACCATACTCAGATTTAAATGACATAATATTATATTGCACGAAACTCCACCCGTCCCCATTATAATGGCAATGAAATTTTATCTATTCGATTTTAACACCACCCACCACAATATAAGAGACATAAATATTTACTTGTACAAGAGATAGATACGAAGGAATGGAGACATAAATCATGTTACAGATACACATACACACAGCATCTCAACAGGTCCAATCATGCGCTATAACTGCAGTTTTCCATTTTTATCCAATATCGACCATCCCTTATGTGCATTTATTTATATACATGCAAAGCTTTTGTTTGTAGAGATGTATAGGCAGCGATTAAGTGGAATGACACAGTTAATTTAGTTTAATAGTAATTAATAGAATTAATTAAAAAAAATCTGAATTTTGCTATTCTACGAAGCAGGCTTTGGAAAGACTTATTATATGTATATTATAAATTAGTACATTTAGCAGCTTTTGATTACAAATTTAGATAAATATAATAATTTCTAAGACAATTTCCAGCATGTAAAGTAAAAACTGCTAGAGAAAACCACGAGAAATCAAAATAAATTTGAATAAATATCAAACAAAATTGGTTGTCTCATTTCGCGCCATCTATTGGCATTATTACCAAATTAGTCTGCTTGCATTTTTTTTACAGGATTCTTTGAACTCGATCCAGAAAATACGGGGGGCGCTTAAAAAGTTACGAAACACCAATTCAAGCAGAAATTCAGGAAAGTGGAAAAACTAAATGAAGGGACACAGAACTACCAGCTATTTAGTTCAAGAGTATACTAGATAATTTCAGTTATAGAGGAAAACAGGAAAAACAACAATTTAATTTTTCGAATTCAGATGCACCTAGATTTTAAATACTAATAATTGTAATACTTATTTTATGAAAACTGGTTGCATGTTCTATTTTCGATTAACACATTTAGATCGCATCATCATCATCATTATGATGATTCGAATATATGATGATCATCAATATGTATGTATGGATAGGTATAAGATGATCATATAGCAGCAAGCTACAGAGGAATTTCGTTTGTTCCAGTACCGCGTTCCGACGCTTAACCGACGCTTTCAGGATATTTTTGTAGCACACACACAAATTTTTTTCGAACGCAAATTATAATATGTACCAATAATGTGATTTCGTCCCCGTTTATGAAAATTCTCGCGCCCCGTTTAACCTTGATGATGAGTATGATAATTTTTGGCGAAACGCGGAATTAATATAATATTTTTGTGCGATCTAGTGTGAGTTAAAAATATATTTTTTACATTAAATTAATTAATTATAAATTGTTAAGGCTACCGGCTCTGATATGATCAAGTTTACTAGAAGTAAGTAATAAATATTAATAGACCGCTTTAACATATACCTGCGTTCATGTACATAAATGTGCTGTTTTATGTCTAATTCAAATTCAAAATAATTCTTAAAAGGTGAACCGAATCCGGACAATTTACCACCTAGATTTCGCGACGATGGATCGCAATGTGTTACATATCCAGAAACCGAAACTGCAACATTGAAAGCAGAATTGTACGATTTAGGAAAGAGTACGGAAATTTTCTGGTAAGTCCGTACAAGTACGAGTAGGCTCTGATGGATGTAAATGGAGAAATTTTGCAGAAGAAAAAAATGGATAGGAATTTAATCTAATTAGTTTGCGTGTGTGTGTGATTGGATTGAATCAGAATCAATGGGGGGGCTAAGCGGGTTTGTGCTGCGACCATTGTCGCATTGCCAAAAAAAATAAATCTGACATCAAACGACAAAAAGTGTGTGTGTGTGTGTGTGAGAGAGAGAGAGAGAGAGAGAGAGTAAATTTAAAAATAAAACAAAACAAGCAACCTGAAAATAAATTAGACGAGCGTGTGTGTGTGTATGTTTTGGTGGTTAAAATTGTTGTTGCTTTTTTGAAAAAAATTAGCAATTTACTAGAAAATTGTGTTTTTTTTGGGAAATATCCAATATAGCTTCCCTAAAAATCAACATTAATTTGCTTTTCCAATTGAATGATTTTAAAACCAAATCTAAGTCTATCAATCAGTCATTTAATTACTAGTTCTACAAAATCAAGTGTTCCATGAATAGAATGCCAATAATCGACCCTTTTCTTTTATTCTAAAGAAACATTCACCTTGATTTTTTGCCGTTATCAAGTATCTAGCCATCCGCCTACAAAAAATTTTATGTCTAAATAAACTCCCTTTCAGTTCAATAAAGAAAACATCACACTGTGCGTATGACGTCACACAGCTACATACATACATATGTACATACAGCGTGACTGTGGCTGACGACGACGTCGACGTCTACTTTCCAGATTTTTTCACGACTCAGTCGTCGAGACGCGCGCGAACTATATTCTAATACATATAAAATCTCGTCATTCCAACTTCTTCAGAGTTTTTCCCTTGGCATATAGTTGTATCTATTTATTAGGTCAAAAATGAAGAAATAGTTTAGATTAAATAAGAGTTTATAGAGAAACTTGCTGATTTCTACCCTTGATTAATTGACTTGGTGATGATATTTGAATTGATCATTATTACACAGTAATATTGTATACATTTTTTTATTTTAAATGGAATTTTTGGTTTTAACTGATACATAAGGAGGTACTCCTGGGTGGTTAAGTCAAAAAGTAGTTGACGGGGAAGTGTGGAGCAAGGAGGGAGAGGTGATTAATGCAGAAATTTTTCGACAATTCTAGTTTAATCTTTTTCGTTTCTAATTTCCAATTTTCTTTATAAATTTAAAAGCGAAAGGCGATTTTTTTCGATTTCGAAAGCAATGAAAAATGGATTCATTTATTTACGTAAATTCAATATGGTATTTCCAAAAATAATATTCGATTGCGATCATCACCTTGAACATTTTATTTCATTTTAAATAATAAACATTTGCAAAATATTTCGAATTTTTCAATTTGCTGATCCAGCTATTGCAATTTTTTTCTTTTTTTAGATTATTAATTTTCCATTTCCTTTTTAATAAGCATTTCAGCTATTTTCTTAAATAGTTTTCGTAATCATTGACGTTATCAATATCCATTCATAGAATGGAGCCAATTAGCCTGATGTTTCAATGTCTTTCCATAATGGAAAGTTTCATAAGTAAAATACAGGCAAATTTTCCCACCCCAAAACAGAGTTAAACAGTGTTCTAAATATCTAAAGTCAAAAAATAATATGGGACAAAAAGTCAGCAGTTGTTGTAAGTGTTCTTCGGCAAAAGCAGGAGGAGTACATTTGCCCTGTTGCGAAAATGGCTCACAAGGGTAAGAAAAACGGCTATTGTGAAATAATAAGGACGCATCTACAAATATGACACACTCCAGACATACATAAATTTAGATCAAAAGAGAAAGAGTTTCAACTATTATCATAAAACACCACTAACACAAAATATGTGCTAAAATTAGTCAAAACTACATCCTGCTATTATGACAGCTTGAAGCCAATATACATATCGAGTTTATTTATAAAATTCTTGGAACATTGTCTGCAATTATATATATATGTATTCTTTTTGTGAAAGCTTTCAGTTGTCACATTAAATAAAGACAATATAATTTTTTGTTGAATTGAAACAAATTTTAATGGTCTCGTTAGAACAATTGACTAACTCGAAAATAAAAACGATTATCATAATATTTTCAAATTGAATGGATGTTTGCCAAATGAATTTTCTTTTTTCGCACACTTTATATAATAACAGTAGCATCACATCTAATCCTATTGGATGCATTAGTAATAATTTATTTTTAATTAACATTTATCGTTGGGTCTTGGTTGATTCCTCGAATTAAAATCATTTCATAATACCTTTTGACAAACATTGAGGTCCAAGTTACTTTTATATCTTGGCAAAACAATCTGTGAACTTTGCTCTCTTATGAATGAACTTTGCATCCCCTATAATACGATGGAAGTAAAAATAAATTTAGAATTTACCCTACAAGATGCAGGTTCTCTGAAATATCTTCAATAAATTCATAAAATTTTAGGTCTAAAGATGGTGCTCCTATAGCACCAGATAGGCGACGCCGTCTCCATATAACTGGCAATACCGTTCAGCTTGCACTGGATAATATCCAAAAAGAAGATGCTGGTATATATAGGTATACTTCCAACAAACAATTTATACTTACTCCTAATTACCTCGATCTTGCTGTCTTAGAGTCAGTGCCAAAGGACCCACTGGCCCAATTGTTTCCAGAGACATAGAACTACGAATTAGTCGAAGAAGTGGTGGTGGTAGTGAATCCAAAGTGGAATATGATGAGGAACCACCAGCATTTTTGAGACGATTAAATGATTTATCAATAAAAGTTGGCACACGGACGAGATTTTTGGTGGAGATTCGAAGTAGTTCAGAGGTTGTGGTTAGTAGCATTAATCTGAATTAATAGTTTTACATATATTTTAAATAGAAGTTACACCGGAAATAACCTGTTGGCTACTGTACCTGGAGGTTACGTAATTTCCTAAAAAAAAAAAAAAAAAAATGGATCACAAAACTGAAATAGAAATGTTTAAATTTACATTATAACGGCTACACATTAAAATTAAATACAAAAAAAATATAACGAGTTTATCAGTTTATCGTTGCCATGCCATGTAATTATTGCATAAAATAATTTGGCAAATCATTGGAATCAATAAACCTCAAATTGCCTAATAAATTATTTCCAGATTAAATGGTTAAAAAACGACAAAGTAGTAACAGAAAACGAACGATATCGCCTCGTTAACGAAGGCAATTTCTATTGTGTAGATGTTGCTCCAGTAACTACAGAGGACTCGGGAAAATGGATTTGTCAAGCAAAAAATGCTACTGGAGCAACCAGTTCCAGTTGCTACCTAACCGTAATCGGTACGATGTTGTCAAAACTCTATTTGGAAATTTATGAGTCCTATAAATTTCTTTACATATTTTCAGTACCAAAGACATACAAAGCTCCGGAATTTATTGAAGATCTAAAAGCGATTTTAACCGATCAAGGGACGGTGGCATTAGAATGTAAAGTAGTTGGGGTACCAACACCTCTATTGCGATGGTGAAGTCTTTTCTACAAATTATTTTATCAACTCGTTAATCTTTTGCTTTTGCATATAGGTTCAAAGACGATAAAGAAATCCGACCTGGAGACGTATTCGCTTTAAGCGTTGACCCCAATGATGATCCTACATCATTGGGAACCTATATTTGTGAGGCAACTAATTGTATGGGCATTGCAGTATCTCGTTCTAAAGTACATGCAATCGAATGTGGTACTGGAGAGGGAAAAACGAGACTATTCGGAAGGTAAATTTGAGAATTGCATTATTGATAATCGACTTAATTTATTGATTGTTATTATTTGAATAAAGTTCGGTGCCCAGCGGACCTCCGCCGATATTTACATGCGATATAAAAGACGAAGAAATCAAAATTGGAGATCCATTATTACTTTCTTGCCAAAGTAAGTTAAATATTAACTTGTCTTAAAACTAAACTGATTTACCTGTTTCTAGTTTCGGTACCACCTTGGCCAAAAAACATCTCTTGGTACAATTCTCAAGGCAAGGTTGACGATCGAATTCCAAATTCTAGGTAAGATTCAAGTTTAAATTGAAGTACTAAAGTCTGCAACTGTTTTTAGAAAATAACAGTACTTGAACAAAAATCTTAGCTCAAGGTTAACATATTATCTATAAATAAGGCTAACTAATTACTAAACTAACCCACTGTAAGCTTCTCTATGTTAGTTTTTCTCTAATAAAGTAAATTTTGTCGATATGGACTATTTTGGCTTTGCTGCTAGGAGATCCTCTTTACCTCCGAAAACGCACGTAATGATATTACTCAAAGTATGATCACTTTTAATTGATGAACGTTCTAGGTATAAAACAATGGCCGACGGTATTGGAGAATATATGATCAACGTCCGACCTACTGAAGCTGACGATCAAGGGGAATGGAAAGTGGTGGCCACAAGTGAAGAAGATGTTATTTCCATATCAACATGTGACGTCAAAATGATTAGTAAGTGATGGAAATTATTATGAGCTCTTATAACTGTATATTTTTTATACATTGATGTATAACAAATTTTACAATTCAAATTTTAGTACCACGACATTTTAAAAAGCCCCGGTTCCTAGACACACTTAAAGCAGTTTTAACAGAAGAAGGTCTAGTGTCATTTGAATGCAAGGTAGTAGGTTCTCCAACACCTTTACTGCGATGGTTTAAAGATGGACAAGAGTTAAAGCCGGGCGATGTTTATCAACTAACTGGAACTAATTCATTAGGTTTTGATTCGCTAACATTTTTTGTTAGACAAATTCGTTAATTATGATTCATTCGTTTAGGTTCCTATTGTTGTATAGCAAAGAATTGCATGGGAGAAGCTCGCAGTTCCGCAGAGCTAACCGTAGAAGACATCGAAAGTCAATTAAGCGATGAGGAACGAGCTCAGCTAATTTCTGTCAGCCAAGCTCCTAAGTTCATGCATGGTTTAAAGAGTGACGAGACGAAAATAAATGAAAGCTACCGATTTAGTGTTCAAGGTGAACTTCGCACTGGAAAGATTTGTCATAAATTATATATTTTTATTATATTAGTAAGCGTTACGACACCACTCTCGACACTCTCCTGGTACAAAGATGATCAGCCTGTGGATAATGAACCAGATAAATATTTGGTGTATCGGGAAAATTTGGGTGTATGTCATTTGGATATACGGGAGGTAGAATTTAATGATCAAGCTGAGTGGAAATGTGTAGCATCTAATGAATTTGGTCATTCAGTGACCTCATGCTTTCTAAGACTGATTATACCAAAACATTTCAAGAAGCCAAAGTTCCTAGAATGTTTACGAGCTGTTCTTTCGGAGGTAATTTAAATAGCTATATCTACAAATCAACAACTATTTAAGAGCTCATTTCACAGGAAGGAGCTGTAAATCTCGAATGTAAAGTTATTGGTGTTCCACAACCAGTTTTAACGTGGTATAAAGATGGTGTTGAACTTAAACCTGGAGATATACATCGCATCACATCTGGAGAGGATGGAACTTGTTGTTTAGGTTATCTAAAAGACGAATTTGTCTTTCGTTCTTTCTAATTGACATATTTTAGGCACATATACATGTGAGGCAAAAAATTGTATGGGCGTCGTGGCAAGTTCAGCTTCTCTACTCGGTTTCGAAGACCAAAAAGCACGGCAACAACAAAAAATGGAAGTGGCTAGGCAGCCTTCTCTATCAACAATACATGAGGAGAGAACCTCTCAAATGTATGATACTGCTGGTGATCAGTCCATGACATTAGGGGAGGTGTCATTTTCGTTTGATGGGAAAGAGGTTTCTGTTTCATTATATGAAACACCTGATCTAAATGAAGATGAAGCTTTGCAAATTGTAGAAATGTATGCCGAACAATTGTCAGAACATGTTTCTGGTAAGGAACTGATTTAATTTACATTGCAAATTTCAATTCTTAATATTTATTATTATTTTGTTCTATGTTGTAGAAGGCAACGTTGTTGAATTGCCACCATTGCGATTTATGAAGGAATCCTCAACATCCGGGAACTTGCTTATGGAAGCCGTCTTAGTCGATGTTTCCGATGAATATTTCTTGGCAGCTGAAGATGATCTACGAACGGAAGCTGACATTGAAGAAATATTTTCGTTAACCGATGAAGCAGGTAGACCGTTAGATATCTACTATAGTAGTTCCCAATTTCACTCAAATTATTCGAAATGTAGGCCATCAATTATCTTCTATAACATCAGAAAAATTAAAAATTGATGTAACATCGAGCAATAGTGATGCAGTTCCTCAGCGACCTCCTAGAAAATCTGATTCTCAGAAGAGCAGTGCTACCAACACCTATTACAGTCTTACCAAGAATATTTCTCAGGATTCAAATAATGAAAGTCTGGCTGGTGCTGCGGAATTGGATAGCGAAAGTTATGGCGATTTTGAAAGTGCAATTAGCTCGGAAAAAGATCACCATGCTTTCCAAGTGGCTGCCATTATGGAAACTGTTAGTTTACCTGACGATGAACGATTAGAAGAAGATAACGCAAGAAGGCCATTAACGCCTAGGACTACCCATGAAATCGGTTCTGATTTGAGAGTAAATATCAGTGAAAGTCAGGAGCTGAACCAACGAAAGGGAATGTGAGCAAAATCGTAAAAGACAAAATGGCTTAACGTGCAATTGTGAGTTTTTGTTTCAGATCCTCACAAAGTGCTGATGAAGTTTTAATGAAAGAAATATTACAAGCTACTAGGAGTTTTGATTCGGAAGTGCAAAGAGACTTGCAGGGAGAAGAAGGGGATGGTAGATGATTTTAGTTATTGATTAGTGCTTGGAAACATTAGCTTTTCCTTTTAAATTAGGTTTGATTGTAAATCAAGAGATTCGTGAGGCTCAAGAAAAAGAACTGAAGCGGAAAGAAACAGAGATTATTATGGAATTAAAAGATACCTTGAATGTAATTCAAGAACAACTTGCCACTATTCAAGAGGACACTTTAGCGAAATCAGCGTTGAAATCAACTGCTCATGCTGCTGATAAAAGTTTGGATGTGTTAAAAAGCCTTTCACAACCTATTAAGGATATTCAAACGGTTTTCGAGAGCTTAGAGCAAAAAGAAACAGATGTGGTAAGTTTAGGTACTGATTAAATGCTCTGTCAGTTCTATGGTTTATTTCTTATAGATCGAAATGGCTCCAGAAATATCAATCGTCGAACTGTTGGCACCGCCTATATTTGATCTACAGAAGAGTTTGGGTATTGTGGAAAAATGTGTGGCAATCAAAGGGCGTGAACACACACTAATTCAAAAAACCTGTAACAGCATATTGGAAAACACTAATGTACACTTGAAGCAAGCGTTAGATGATGTTGAAAAGATAACGCTGCTAGAAAAAGAGTTGGATAGAACTAAGGTGAAGAAGTCAGTTATAGTCTTAACTACAAATTAACCAAACTTGTATTATTCAAGGCCTCTGGTAGAGTGACTCCATCAAAAGTAACCCAAGAAGTCTGCATTACCTTAAAGGAAATCAAAAATGAGATGGCTAAATCAGAATTAATAATGCAAGAAGGCAAATATTCACAGCAGACTAATACCACATCTAGTTCTGAACCATCTTCAACACAAAAAGATGCAGATATTTTATCGAAATTTTTCACACCTATACTAATAATTAAAGGTGAGCGAGAGATAAATGTGCTTGTAAAAACTGATTTATTTACGTGTTTATTAAAAATTATTATTAATAATTAATATTTCATTGATATTAAATTATTATCAATGAAAGATAATTAATTTTATTAGTTATTTAGTTTATTTAGTTGTAATTATCATTTATATGTTTATAATTTTTACCGTTTATTTGTAACAACCCGAGTGCGTTAAACACGATGCGGGGAGGGAGAACTTAGGCCAACCGAAATTTGTCGAAATGCTTTACTCGAACATGGGTTAAAGCAGCATACATCTCTCTCTCTCTCTCTTTGCTTGAAAAATCCTTTTTTGATCTAAACTAGTTGTAACAAATGAATGGAAAAAATTGTTATTCATCTGCCTAAACCTCAATTCCACTTCGAATTATATTATTAATAGAAAATTTAGAAAGCCTAGCAAATACAATTGACTACAAAAATCCAGATCAAACTTATCCACACTTGTGTGAAACTTTAGTAGAAAAACTAAGTGAACCAATTAAGATTCTTGTTAAAGAGACAAAAGTTGCAGAGAAACAGGTAAGTAGAAATTATTACTACAAAGCCAGTTTAACAATAATTAATATGTATGTTTTCAGGCTGTACGTTATGCTAATGAAAAGTCTATTGGCCAAGAACTTAGATTAGCAGTTCTAGATAAAATATCTGTACCTGTTAGCGAAATATCACGAGGACTAAATGTTTTGAAGAATCAAGAGCCCGGCGACCAGCATTCCGGAATAATAAGTATGAATGTATTGGATACATTTGCTGGAGCTGTAGGAGATATTTTAACGTCATTAACTAGGTTGGAATATTTTTTGGATAGCAATCTGTAGATGACATTAGTAAGTTTTCAGAATTCAAGGCAATGTGGATTCCGTTGAATCGAGGAGTTCAGATCCACACGACGAAGTGTTTAAAGACGTCTTTAAACAAGTCAGCCAAATTGTCTTTGCTGACACTACACAATCCGTGCAGGATTTACTATTTAACATCGAATCCGCACAGAGAAATATTAAGGATACAGTAGTATTGGAAGCTTTAAGGCAATTGGCTACATTACAAAAAGATCTTGCAACCACTATTAATAAGGTAATTCCATTATTAATCCAAATAACTCCGGAGTGACGTATTCAATTCTAGGTTGAAGACCATAAAAACGAAGAAACAATCGCTGCATTGGAAAATTTAGGGCAAAGCATTAATTTATTGAATAATTTTGTAACTGATTTAACGCCAGCTAGTGATGGTAATGTTTTAGAGGATTGCGGAGTAATGTTGAGTATTTTAGAGGATAGTGTAGCAGCAGATGATGTTCAGCCAGGTAATTTAAGCATGATAAAACTTATAAATTATTATTAATATCACCGTGTCAACTCAGATGAAATGAAAGACAATTTTGCCAGCCTGAAACAACGAGTTGAATCAGTACGGCAGAACATTTTAGAACTAAATGAAGAATGCTCGGAGTCCAATCGGCCGTCTTCTGCCAGAGATAATGTTATGGTAATATTAGAAGAATCTTGTCCCACAGTTGTAAGTGTTCCGTCTTGAACGGTTGCAAACCAATATTCTAGCAACTCATTGTTCTTCAGGTCCCAGATGCTCTTCTTGAAGACACTCAAATGATCCTTGCAGATCTTAAATCAATAGCCGAAGATCCGAGTGCTCGAATGGTTCTAGAACCACTCCTTCCTCATGCTGTTGCACTCTATGAAATTGCCAACGATGAACTGTTGCGGAAACGAAAAGAAGAGGTGACAGAAGAAGATCGAACTAGATTGGCTCATTGCGTCATACCATTGGAATTGATCGAAGATCGCATTATTGAAGCTTTAGATTTCTTAATGTTGACTCCAGCTATCCAACAAAAAGCTCAGTTGAAAGACATGCTGGAGCACTTGCAATACAATGTTGCCGTGATGCATCAGCAGATACTGGATGAAACTCACTTGACAGGTATTTAAAATAAATGATTTTGTGCTTGAAGTTCAGTTATTGTTCCACTTATTTTCAGAAAGAAGAGGTTCGCTTCCTATCATTGAAGAAATTAAGAAATATATTCTTTCTATTTTAAATCTACCGATATTATCTGAAGAGAAAATAACAGAAGACAATTTAGGTATCGTATTGCTAGGATTTATACTTGTTCTATATGTTCTAACAAAATAGTTTCAGTCTCTCCAGAAGTTGCACAAGAACTTGTCAATCATCTCACATCTCTCGAAATAAACTTAACTTCTCTCTACGAAGTGGCAATGGTGGAAGGAATGGAGCAAATGCCTCCTGATCTACTTCAGGTTACTAAAACTTTTCAGCTATAATTTTACAGGAAACAATTTATTCTTATTTCTATTTGTAGGTGGCTTCCGAAATGACAGCAGGTATTGAGGAACTTAAAAGTACCACCGACTTGTTCAATCAGAAACAACAACCATCGATTGCAACAGAAGACATAAGTAAAGTTCGTAAGCTATTAGAACCTTTGCAAAAATTAGGTGATACCATTGATAATGTGCAAGAAGTAGATGATCTACGTAGAGATGCATTTATTGCTTTGCGTGAACCTTTAATACAAATTGCAGAGATACTCGAACATGTCCCAGAAGAACTGAAAATTAAATTGTTTATTATACATTCGCCGTTGCAGAGTGCCATTGAAATAATTAGCTTAGAACAGCATAACTTTGATATAACTCAAGATGACTTAGGGGAATTAAAAGTAATTGGTGATGCAGTGAGATCAATTGTGGAATGTATACAAAACAGAAGTGTAAAAAATTTCCAACAAATAGCTTCTGATTTAAGCAACAGAAATAATTCGTTAATGGAAACTTTAGATCAAATCAATTCACCCAGTTTACGACTTATAACGTATGCTGTTAGAGAATTCGCAGATTCTATTAATCAGATTAGTCAAGCTAATATTGCTGAGCAACCAATTAAATCTATACATCCAGATACTATTGAGGAAAAAGAACTCGTTTTCACTAATATAGAGTCACTGAAAGAAACAGTAGTTAATCTGCAAGAGATCAGAGATTTGCCTGAACAACAAGTTCTGTTAATTGATACAGTAGAAGTATTGAAAGCTATAGAGAGATCCACGGATATCCAAGAAGAACAAATTGAACCAATAGATCTAGCACTTGCTGGTTTAAATGAAGCTGTTCAAGTTATTATTCAAGACTATAATGGTAAAAGTGGTGAAAGGATAGAGATAGACCAATTGGAAAAAACATACGAGCATTTGAAAAGTATAGATCCATTCAAGTTCGTTAAAAGGTTAGTAGTGCCAATACAAAGATCCATTACAACCATGTCAAAAATCATTTCTGAAATAATTCAAAGAAATCTGCTCATCGAAGATATAGATGTATTAATTCAGGCACTAGATAAACAACAGGAATTGCAGGGATCCCCTGAACAATTAAAATCCAATTTGCAAAATATTGTGGATAAATGTCTGGAAATTAATTTTGATCACTTACCATTGAAAGACGCCGAGTATTGTAAAATGGTTCTAGAGGACGTTTTAAAGATTATAAGTGCTGAAGGCGATCAATCGGAAACTTTAAAATCTAATTTGCATGAATCCGTAGCAAAAATGCCATCAGAATTAAGAGGTACTTTAGAAGTGCCCCTAATAGAATTAACCGAAAATTTAAAGTCATGCTCTAAAAAAGCTGAGTTGAAAAATTTGCGGAAATTGGAATATATAGTTGGTAGTGTTGAGGAAAGCGCCAAACTACCAAAGAAGGATGAGTTATTGAAGAATATGTTAAAGTTTGTTACCATCATTCCAAATCTAGGATCGAACAATGCTGAAGCAGCTGAATTGTTGATAGATAAGTTGTGTATTGCGCTTGAAAGTGAAATACTTGAAGCTACAAAAAAGAGCGTTGAAGATATAACTAATCTAGCTGCAGAAATCGAAATCGCGGAGAATCAAAGGCAAGAACTGCTACAAACTGTTGAAGAGTTTGGCAGTATTTTAACTGACATTGTATCTCTAAATACTTTAGACAAGAAACTAGAGGCAATTAAACTGAAAATTGAACAACAAGACATCTCCCCAGCTCTTAAAACTAGTATTGACAATGTCACGTCACAAATGCAAGATGCTATAGTTACTGAACCATCCACAGATGACACTTTGCAGCTTAATGCGATATTAGATTCAGTTAGTGAAATTACTGAAGCAAATACCAATGTGGAAAAAGGCGGTTCGTTTATGAAAGTTGAAAAATGTTTGTTATCTATTGAAAATGTTAATTTATCACCTGAGTTGAGCATCCAAATGACTCCGGTGCTAGATGCCCTGTCGACGGCTATGCTAAAAACGATTATGCAAAAAGAAATTTTCGAGGCTGATATCACAAATCTGGAGAAGTGTTTGGATATATTGTGTAACCACGAAATTAAACATGTACTAATTGATGAGCTGCAAACACTAGGCAATTACTTGAAGAATACGAAATTTAAGACTCTAGAAGAAAAAATGGCCGTTGAAAACTTTCTGGATGACATTGAAAGTGTATTACTTTCTACATGGCAAGACAACGATCTAAATAACTTGTCAATAGCTCTACTGCCATTAGAACAGTATAAAATATCTCTCAGTTTTTGTCAAATTTTGCAGTCGACATCGGAGTCACTTTTGCTGACTCTTCAAGACTTTTGTGATGAGCAAATTAAAAAGAACGTCGTTACATTGTTACAGCAGAGTCTGGCAGCTATTAAAGAGAATTGTAAAACAGAAGGTGCTCAAAAAAAGACAAAATTAATAGAAGAATTAGAATTTTTTGTGCCTATGGTTGAAATGGAAATTAATAATGTGTTCCCAAAAAATTTAAGTAAAGAAGAAATTGACTATCTTGTAGGAACCCAAAAAATCTTCTCTGAATTGAAACAGTATATTTCAGATGAAAGCGGAAGTGATGCTAAGATTCAGAAAGATATTTCAATATTTTTGGAGCAGAATAAAATTGAATCAAATGTCGATTTGTTAAAAAATGTGGATCTGTTAATAAACAAAGTCGTCAATGAATTTAAAGAAATGAAGAATGCCGAGATTGAACAGTACAACGTCAAGTTGCAACGCATTCAAGCAGTTTCGGATTCCATGCAGGATTTAGTAAGAAGTGTAGCTACAATTAAATACAAAAATGTTAATCGAGATGATATCATAGCGCTACAAAAGTCCGTATATCCATTGCAGATGTCAATAAATGATTTAATTGATCAAAATTTGAATGACAACGATTTCGAATTGCTCAGTAATTTATCTGCGGTATTTGCAAATGTAACGACATATATCAAAGGGAAATTGGCGGTTCAAGAACGTAGTCCTTGTATGGCAAAACAAGAAATTCTCTCACATTTAGAAACCTTACATCATTCTATGCAATCTGTCCAGGAACCATCGTCAATTAGATTAATATCTACTATGGTTCAATCATTAATTGAGCAACTTCCTGGTATTGTAAAGGAACTTGACTTCGGTTATTCCGAAGAAACGAAAGAGACAATGATTTCTACGATTTTATCAGAATCAATTAATTCACTACAATGTCTACTAGATCAACAAGGCGAAGTTGAGAACTTAGTAAATGCTTGTGATGTGTTAAAAGTGAGCATAAATTCCTACATTGAACGCTGTGATGATTGTTTTTCCGAAGACGAAAAATACATGTTGGAGGCATCTAACGGAATTCTTCAGGCGCTCACACGACAAGATTATCAATCAAAAATGGAGAAAGATGCTAAAGCAATGGAGGAAAAGTTAAATGGAAAACAAACTGCAATTGCAGATGTAACTAGAAATATTTTGGAAATATGCAAAAAAGTTGCCAAAATGTTAGAAAAGAATAAGGTACCTGATGAACCTATGACGCTTAAACACAAGAGAGAGGAAGATGAATCAAAGCAAATGATGGACAGAGGATCGGGAATTGCTCAGAATGAATCAGAACAGAAGATTGTTGAAGCAACAATTCTGCAAAGTGGAATCGAATACCAAACTCAGCTAGTAGAAGAATCGAAGCAACAAACAACCGCTGTGGAATCAATAGAACATGAGTCAAAAGATTTATTACAAGAACAAACTGTGCCAACAGTAGCTGAGGAAGCTTCCCAACAGCAACAAAAGGGCACTGAATCATTGCAGGCATCAAATACAGCCGATAAATTGTCAATTGCTGAAACATTTATTGAAGAGGCAAAACAAGAAAATGTAGAAAAAGACAGACTATCAACAGCTGCAGATATTTTGAAAACTGATCTAATAGATTCAAGTGCTGAGGAATCAAGAAAATTATTAGATGAAAAGAAGATTCAGAATATAATAGAAACGGAAGTACTGACAAAAGCAGAATTATCTGATGTAGAACCAATAAAAACAACTAAGATAATCCCAATGCTAGAACCGATCCAAAGTCAGCATGAATTTGAGGGAAAATTGATAGAAATACCTGAAAAATTCAATGAAACAGTTCAACATTCATATGATGATGTAATAAAGTACATTGATGAGCCTTTAGCTACACAACAGGATAAGGCAGTACTTTCAACGCTAGAAAATCTAAAGTCATCGATAACAATAATCGAACAGCAGCCACTTTCCGAAGAGAAACGAGCAGCTTTACAGGAATTGCAGAAGGCAGTATTTGCAGATTCAGCGATTTTGAATAAATCACTGGCTGGAATAAATGTCGACGACTTATCACTGCAGGAGCAAAGTGCACTAATTGTTGCTGAAGAAACTCTATCGGAAATAAATAATCTAATTGGTCAACAGCAACAAGTAGATGCAGCTATACCATCTGTAGCAAAACCAACTGAGGAATTACCGTTAGCATCAATTGAAAGTGTTAAAAAAATGATTGAAGATTTACGTTTGGCTGTTGTGGCAACGCCGAAAGACTCGAAGATTAAAGAATCGATAGAACCCTTAGAACAAACTATCAAAAATGCTGTTAATCTAATGGAAACCATTTCAATTGAAAAAGATTTTAAGCAAAAATTGACTGCTTCAGTTGACACTATACGAGAGAGTATAAGAAAACTACGCACGATGAAACTGACAAAATCCAAATCAAATATTTTGAATATTATCAGTGATCTTACAAATAAAATACTATCAGAAATGGAGTCAGTGAAAATTATGGTTGATATAGAACAAGTAGTCATCAACTTGACAGACGAATGCTTAGGAATAGCCAATGAATATTTAGAAATTTACTATCAGCGACCGGCTCATAAATCGCCTACGAAAAGTATGTCGGAAGTCACGCAAGAATTTAAAGTGGCAATTCAGAGCGTGCCACTGAATTCCAATGTATTGCCACTAAGGGAAATTATTGAAAATTTAGCGGACAATATTTTAGGTTTACTAAAACCTGAAACACCACCACCAAATGTTCCTTGCAAACCGCTGCAATTCCTTCAAAACTCCTTACAAAACCTTCAGGAATCGTTAACAGTAAGTGATCCAGCGGATGAAAATAAAATTAGAAAAATCATTGCATCTGAAATGCAACGACCCATTACCACATTGCAATTCATTGCCAGCACAATTTTGGAAGATAAAAAAGATAAATTAGGCAATGATGATATTAATATATTAAAGAATACCAATGAAACTATACACACACTACTAAAAGTAGTAGAAGAACTTGAATACAAATCGATAGGTGATCAAATATTACATTTAGACGAAGCACGTGATAGCCAGAAAAATCTATTGGCATGCATTAATCAAGAATCGCAGATCAAAGATTTCCTAGAACCTTTACAGGATATTTTGAAGACAACAGAAAAAGCATTGGAGAAAGCGTTGCATGTGGATCAAGAAGAGAAGGCTCGAAAACAACGAGCATTAAGTGAGTTGAGTAAATCTTTGAATAAACTACAAAGTAAGTTTTGCTCAAATGAGATGCCTGCCATTCAGAATATTGTGGCTAAGGATTTGGATAAACCTGTAACTGCCATTTTAGAGTTTACTTCCGACGAATCTAATAGATTACTATTGACTAATCAAGAAGTCGATAGTTTACAAAAACTGACAGAATCACTAGATGATGTAGGAGAAAACTTGAATCAACATTTAAGTGAAAAGCTACAAGTACTTCATGAAAACTTATCTGAAATGATATCTATTAATGAGCATGCTAAAGATTTAAGAGCACCAGATGCATTGCCAACATTTATTGAATCAATAAATGATTCGTTAGTAGAATTGCAAAATTCCGTTGAATTAACTCACTTATTTGTTCAGCAGCCACCAGTTGATATTCAAAATTTGCTTTCAATTAAGAACTTTAGTAATTGCTTAAATGAATTTCTCAAGTTCGTCGTACATGCTAAGCACATATCCGAAGGGAACATGAATTTATTCGAGAAATTAATCACCCCGCTCGAAGAGCTTCAGGCAGCGCTGGGCAATTATATGGATTCAAATATTGCCAATGAAGAAATGGAGCTCTTACAAACAATCGGGCAATGTTTAAATAACATTTCAACTAGTAAAAGTATAACAGACGATCTACAGAACATTGACATCCGAGATTTTTCTGAGGAAATCGATTTGCTACAAAATAAACTGATCACTGTTTGTATGAAAGCTGTTTATGTTACTGACAAAGGCAAATTCATCATACAAAAGCTTGTTGGACCTTTAGAAAATATTTCCAAAGCAATAATTGTCATGCAAAGAGAACTATCCATGAGAGTTTCTTTGAAGAATACTCTGAATAAGTTGATAAATATTGGAAATAGGATTAACACTAAAACAAACGAAAGTACAGTTCCCGAATATATTAAAATATCTCAAGCATTGAAGCCATTAATTTCCGCATTTGAAAAGCAAGATAATCCAGAAAATCTCACGAAAGTTATTAGGGAAACCAAGACACAGCTACAAATTCTATTAGAAACTGCATGTCAAGCTAAAACAATCTGTAAAGATGAGCTAGTAACTTCAGCTTTAGGAAAAGTAATAGAAGCTTTGGAGAACACTTTGAAGTCTCCAGAAAATGCACAAATGAGTCATTTATATGATTTCCTGGATAGCATAGCAGAACTAAACAAAAGTATCTTACCAGGTATGCAAGAAGACGCGTCTGAAAAACATCTTATTAAACAAATAATCGAAATAACAAAGAATAGTTTATCATTTTTTGAAACAGCTATTATTGAAGTACAACCTGAAGCCTCAGCGTCAGTTATTTCTATTCTAGAGCTTAGAGAACCACTTAGGGACTTCGAAAAGGCAATAAATAATATTGAGAACCAACTGTCAGAAAATATAAAATCTGAAGTTTCTCTAAAAATTCAGGCATCAATGGAGAAGCTATCCAAAGTCATTTTAACTGTCGAGAGTAAACTGTATAAGCCAATTATTACTTCGATAGAGAAAATTCAAGCACAACAAGCAATAGTGGCATTTAAAGAAGCTATAGAACTGATAGAAATACAAGAAGAACCAGGAAAATCTGCAGCATTAACTCTACCTTTAACTGCAATTACAGATAAAATTGAAATTGTCCTAAGCGAATTTAAAAAACTGCCATCCGGCGACAGCCAAGTTATTGATTGGAGTGTTTTAAAAGATAATCAGATAGAAGCTTCAAAATTATGTGGTTTGATAAAGGATGTATGCAATGAGTGTGCAGAGTTGGTTGCACTCAGTGAATTACTTGAACCTTTAGATTGTTTGCAAGAATCGCAGCAACAGTTATTGATTAACAAGGAATTGACAGAGGCACTGAGAGAGGCAGATAAAGAAAATTTAGAAAATATTACGAAAGAATTGAAAGCCGCTTTTCAAATTATTGATGACATTAGTTTTGAATCAGATAAGAATGTGGAGAAAGCGAAAGATAAATTAAATAATTTAAAGAAAGCTGTGGAAGTTGTTACTAAATCACACGATAAATCAGTCCTAGAACATCTTAAAAACCCTCTTAAATTCTTAGCGATAAAAATTAACAAAATATGCGGAGTTCAAGAACTTATAGAAGTAAATAAACTCGAGTTGCAACTAGAATCATTGCAAAATTTAATTGAAGAAATAGAAATGGAGCCCAAACAAGGAGAACGATCTGATGCATCTCTAATCATTTCGGCAGAAGAATTAACTAAAGCATTAAAGAAAGCCACGTCCAGTGAGGACTTAAATCCGCCAAAAATAGACGCTCTGGCTAGTATCGTAGTACCTTTACAGAAATTGTTGCCTATAACTTTCACTTCAACAGATCCAGCTTTGAAACCTCAAATTGTGGAAAGTACAGAAGCTAAGCAAGCGGTGGTAGCTCTAAAAGAAGCTATTAGAAAAACTAATCAACTTGCAGAAAAATCACAATCATTTGCGATAGTCGAGGAGCCATTAAAAGCACTTATTGCTAATTTAGAACAAATCGAACAAAAAACTAAAGATGAAAATGTACCAATCAAATTACAAGCGATGCCACAGCAGAAAATAGAAATTGTGTCACCACAGCAAGCTGTTTTATCGATGGTCGAAGCTATTGAAGAATTACAAGCTGCAGCACCTGCTAATGTGGCCACAGAGATTCAAGCTCCGCTAGAAAGAGTACGACGTGTAGTTGAAGATGTGATAAAAGATTTAAGTAATCAGGAAGTTATTAATGTGGATAAGCCACAGATACAAAATGCTATGTTAAGCTTAAAACAAGCTATAGAAACTGTTGTGCAAAATCCATCTTCGGCACAAGCCATCCAAAGTGTTCAACTACAGTTAGAAAAGTTATCGGTCAGTATAAGTAATGTTGAAGAAGAATTAAAATTAGAAACAACGATGGAGGAACAATTAGACAAATACCTAGAAGTAACAGAAGAACCAAAAGCCGACAGAGTTAAAGAACATAAAGAGAAAGTTGCCGATAAAGCAAAAAGTGCAGCGGAATCTACAATTCAAATTCAAGAGGAAGATGAATCTGAAGACTCAATGCACATTGATAAATCACAAATTAAAACTGATCAGTTGGAAGGAGTTGAAGTACATCTAAACGCTGCAGTTAAAAAAGATGAAAATGAGCAACTCCAGAAAGAACAAATACCAACAGAAAAAACACAAGGATTAGTTGACAATAAGAAAGCTTCAGAACAGGTCCAGTCTGAATCAAAGGCAGATGATGAGGACATACAAAAACAGTTAATAAATGCAAGGCCTGAACAAAACGTATCCCAAGTTGAACTGCAACAAAAAACGGCAGAATCACAAAATGATCAAGAGAAACATGTAGAAAAAGTGGTAGATAAAAATAATTCGGAGGAAATTAATCAAGAGTCTATACTTCCATCGCAAATTGCTGAAATCGAGCCAGAGGGAGAAATTGATCTAACAGTAGATAAGAAAAAGGATGCGAAGAAGGAGGCTGCGGTAACGGAAACAAGCGGAACCAAACACAAGAATTTAAAAGAAGGTAAACTATCTGAAGAAGTTCATCAATTGATTGCTGAGGAGAAAGCCGTTACTGCAATTATTCAGGAAGAGAAACTAGATAAAAAGAGTGAAAGAAAAATTGAAGAGGCCGAAAAAATGAAAACCCAGAAGCAGACTGAAGGAAAAGTCCATCCTGAATCTGAAAATATTGAAGATATCCAGTCGAAAGAAGAAATTAAAGATGAAATGAAAACCGAAGCATTACTTCAACAAGAAGTGAAAAATGAAGTAGAATTAAAACTGCAGGAACAAGTCTCTGAAACTCAAGCAGTAGAACAGATTGTGACGCTACAAGAAGATAACAGACCTAAACAATCCAACGAAAAAACTGAAATGAAATTAAATGCAGACGAACTAATTGAAACCTTGAAATTGGAAAGTGTAACTGACAGTAAAACTGATCAGCAAAAAGAATCTGAAAAACAAAAACCAGAAAATGAAGAAATTGTTGAAACTAAAGAATCAAAAGAAAAATCAAAATTAAACAAAAAGCAACCCCCAAAAGGTAAACAAATATTGGGAATTGTAGCTGAACTTAGTAAGAAATTGAACATCGAAGCATATATATTAGGATATAGATCAAAAGAGGACGATTCCAATGAAGAAACTACACGTTTAGCTTCACAAATGGAAGCTGATGTTGTTGCGTTGAGTTCGGTAATTGAAGAAGTCCTGAATAATCCAGAAGCTGTAGCAAGTATAACTGAAGATGAATTAAATAATATTGCCAAGCTGATTGAGCCATTCGAGCAATTTAATTTAATAACATCTCAAGTGAGTGAGCAGAGCAAATTTAAAATTGAAGTAGTAGAATCGCAGCAGCCAGAAATTCAGCAAGCTGTTCTAACGCTTCAAAAGGCTGTAGATAATATGATTTCTAGTAGTGTTGCTGATAGTGTATCGTCTTCCATATTTTACAATGTGCAAATACCATTAAGAAGTTTTTCTAGTACACTCAATAATTTTGGACTTTTTATATCGAAACGAATCTACCCAAAAACTCCAAAATTGGTCGAAACTAGACGGATACTTTCAGTTCCTGTTAAAGAGCTTGCAGCAGAAATTACGTCATTTAATCAAAGCGTCAAAGAACTTCCTAGGCAACAGCAGGGATCCCTATCGTTGATCCAATTAGCAGAACCAATAGATTCACTGAATAAAGCTTTGGAAGAATCAATTGCAGATGTTACCCAAATTATAGAAGAAAATCCTACTTCAGAAATAGTGGCAATTGAAGCATTAGCTGAGCCTTTGAAAAAGCTGTGTGCTGTGGTCGTACAAAGCAAGGAAAGTCTACTGAAACCAGAAGTCCAAGATTTAAAAATCACTGACACCAAGAAGGCAGTACAATGTGTGAAAGAAAGTTTAGAAAAAGTTTTGGAAGCACCCCTACAAAGCAAAACGCTTCAATCGATAGAGTCTCCATTAAAGGCACTCTCAGCCACTTTAAGTCATGTGGACGACGAATTAATTCAAGAGGAAAATAAAGCGAAAATGAAAGAGTCAATGAAGTTATTATCCGAACAATTTAACGTCTTGAAACAGATAGCTGATGAAACGAAGAATGCTCCTCAGCAAGGCATTTTGACGATAGCCGAATTGCAAGCACCAATTGATGTGTTAAATTCAGCTTTGGAACAATTTGTGATTACTGAGACAGCCAATGAAATCTCATCATCAGAAAGTGAAAATATTGCTAGTCTAATAGAGCCTTTAGAAAAACTATCAGCTATTATCATAAAAGAAGCAATGGAAACTATAAAACCAGAATCAGTAGAATTAGAAATAGATATGATGACACAAGCTACTCTAGCAATAAAAGAAACGTTAGAGAAAAAAACTGAAAGTCTACCAGAAACTAAATTGCTCAAAATTATTGCAACACCATTACAGTCTCTATGTGCATCTCTATCAAGGACACAAGGAGAAACTGAAATAAGTCAAAAGGCAGGCAGAGAAGTTTTAAAAATGCTGAGCAATGAAATAAAAATTATTAAGCAGAATATTCAAGACTTAACCGGTGTTCCCCAACAAGGTATTTTATCTGTGGAAGATTTGAAATTATCGGCCGAAACTCTTGGAGCTGCAGTTGAAGAAATTGTCGCTGCAGAAGTAGTTTCTAATATTACGTTAAAAGAAACTGAAAATATTGAAGGTTTAATAGAACCAGTTCGCCAGTTAGCTGTAGCCATAGTTAATCAAGTAGAGACAGCTTCAAACCCAGAATTGGCTAATGCAGAACCGATTGAATTGAAGGAAGCTATTAAAGCCGTGAGGATCGAAATCGAAAAAAGTGTTTCTAATATACCGGAAAGTCAAGTATTAAAATCTATAGAAGTTCCTCTGCAATCACTTTGTGCAACTCTATTAAAATCTGAAGGAGAAACGAAAGAATCCCAAGAAGCACCAAGGGAAAATAAAAAAATTCTAAAGTTATTATCCAATGAAATCACAACATTAAAGCAACACATTAATGAATTGAATAACGTTGCCCAAAAAGGAGTTCTAGCTGATGTTGAAATAGAATCAGCTGTTGAAACTCTTGCAACTACACTAGAAACACTGGCCACTGCAGAAACGGACATTAATCTTCATGAATCGGAAGCTAAAAATATTGAATCTTTAGTTGAACCATTTCGTCACTTATCTGAAATCGTAATTAAACAAGTTGAGGCAGCTTCAACACCAGAGATAGTTAAGGTAGAATCGATTGAAATGAAAAAGGCTGTTGAAGGTTTAAAGATGGAAGTTGAAAGAAGTCTTAGTAATTTAACAGAAAGTAAAGTCCTAGAAATCGTTGCAGTACCATTAGCTTCTCTATATGCATCTCTATCTAAGGCACAAGAAAAAACTGAAGCAGATCGAAAAAAAGAAAAAGAGGCTTTAAAATTATTGAGTAATGAAATACAAAGCGTTAAGCAAAATATTCAAGAATTAGCCAATGTTCCTCAATATGGTATTCTATCTGTGGAAGATTTGAAATTATCGGTCGATACTCTTGAAGCGGCAGTTGCAGAGGTTGCTGCTTCAGAAGCAGTTTCTAACATTACCTTAAAAGAAACTGAAAATATTGAAGATTTAATAAAGCCAGTTCGCCATTTAGCTGCAGCTTTAGTCAACCAAGTAAAAACAGCTTTAAAACCAGAACTGGTTAATGTAGAACCGACTGAATTGAATAAAGCTATTGAAGGCGTTAAGATGGAAATTGAAAAAAGTGTTTCTAACATACCGGAAAGTCAAGTTCTAAAAACTATAGAAGTTCCTCTACAATTACTTTGTGCAACTCTATTAAAATCTGAAGGAAAAATAATAGAAGCCCAAGAAGCAACAAAGGAAAATAAGAAAATTCTGAAGTTATTATCTAACGAAATAACCACATTGGAACAACATATTAATGAATTAAATAGCGTTGCACAAAAAGGAGTTCTATCTGAGACTGGAATAGAATCAGCTGTTGAAACTCTTGGTACTACAGTAGAAAAACTGGCTGCTGCAGAGACAGACATTAATCCCCAGGAACTGGAAGCTAAAAATATTGAATCTGTAGTTAAACGACTTCATCGGTTATCTGCAGTCGTAGCTAAACAAGTTGAGGCAGCTTCAAAACCTGGGCTAGTTAGTATAGCACCAGTGGAATTAAAAAATGCTGTTGAAGCCTTAAAAACAGAAATTCAAGAAGGAGTTAGCAATTTACCGCAGGACACATTTGTAAAAACACTTGAGCTACCCATAAAATTACTGTGTGCAGCCTTATTGAAATACCAAGAAAAAATGGACACTGCTGAAAAAGAGAAAGAAAAGAGCAAAGATACTCTAACCTTACTAAATGAGAACGTAATAACATTAAAGCAGCATATTAATGAGTTGGCTATTGTTCCTCATAAAAGTGCCTTTTCCTTCGTTCAAATCGAATCAGCTGTTAACTCTCTTGAATCCACAATTGAAGAGCTTAAAACATTACAATCAGACTTTAGCTTAAAAGAAAATGAAAACATTCAAGCTCTTATAGAACCGGTTCAGGAATTATCAATAGCTGTAAGTAGACAAAGCGAAGCTGCTTCAAAAACAGCACAGTTAGATATAAAATCAGACGAAATAGGGAAGGCCGTAGAAGCATTAAAGGTGAAAATCGAAGCGGGAGTTTATAGTTTGCCTGAGAGTAAAGTCCTGAAGACGATTGAAATGCCATTACAATTTATTTCGGCAGCATTTACAAAGTTTTGTGCTGAGCAGAAAAAAGCACAAGAGAAATTGAAATTAGACACAGGAATTTTCAAAATTTTGACGGATGAAATTAAAGTAATGAAGCAGCAGTTTCAGGAATTAATCAGTACTCCGCAACAAGGAATTTTGGCACAATTAGAGTCATCCATAGACTCTCTTGAATTAGCTCTTGTTGCTGAAGATCAAACCGGAGATGCAGCGGTTAATAAAAAGTTACATCATATGGCAAAATTTAAAGAGCCAACTGAAAGATTATCGTATGTGCTTGCTCGGCTTAAGGAAATTGTACTGAAACCGGAGACAGTTACCATCGAAGCTCGTAAATTAAATCAAGCGCTTCTGGCTTATAAACAGTCAGTAGAAGTTGTGAAAATGTCAACATCTGAAACTGAAAGTATCAAGATTATTGGAAAACCATTAGAAATATTATCTGCTGCGACATCATATATAGAGGAAGTGGTTAATAAGGTAACAGCTGAAGAATTCCCACTTAGAAATGACAGAAATGTAGCTAAATTACTAAAAGAATCTTTGGATAAAGTCATTCAAGAAATTCAACAACTTAAACAGCATCCAATTGAGCTTAATCCGCCACAAGTGGCTGTTTATTCAATTCTAGAATCGGAAGCAGCAAGTACCGAGCTTAATACAGCACTTCAGACTATCATTGAACTACCTGGTGATGTAACAGATTTATCCAACGAGGAAGCTGAATGCGTTGAAAGATTGAAGGAGCCTTTGGATAGATTGTCAGTTGCGATTGTAGAAATAAGAGAAAATATCTTACAACCAGAACTGATTACTAAAGAGTTGTCTAATTTGAAGCAGGCCGTGTTAGCCTTGAAAAAATCCGCAGATAATCTATCATCGTCGAAAGCTCAAAGTGTTAAACTTCTTGAAATTCCATTACAATCGCTAATTGCTACACTATCAGACGCTAAGCAAGTAATTGAGCCAATTGAAAAGCCTCAAGCTAGGAAAGATAAACAAGTAGCGAAACTATTAAAGCAACCATTACAACAGGTAATTCAGCAGATTCAACAATTGAATACCGAATTGCGCCTTTCTGATGCGTCACCTCAAACTGGAATACTTTCGATTATTCAATACGTAGAAGCTTCATCTGATTTAAATGTTGCTCTTCAAGATGTAATTGATACTTCCGAATTTACACAAGACATTTCTAATGAACAGGCCGAAAAACTATCTTCAATTAGGCAACCGTTAGAAAATTTATCAGATGTTATAGTACAAACTATAGCAAATATTCGACAACCCGAAATTATGGAAAAACAACTACCAGAATTAAAACGAACTATTTCTGGTTTAAAACAATCAGCTGACGCATTAGATTTACTTTTCTCCGATACTCAAAGTATGAAGATTATTGAACAGCCGCTGAAAGGTCTTTCTGCGGTTTTGTTGCACGTAGAGGAAGATATGAATAATTTACAGGTGAATATTATTGAAACCGCACCAGAAATATTAGATTCTACTAAAAAATGTCTCGAGACACTGGCAAATGTGAATATGCTCGTTGGGCAACTAGTTGAAGAGAGCAACATTATCGAATCCAAAATTAATCAATTACCAGATAGTTTGAAAGCATTATCTACTATTGGCAATCCACTGAAACAATTGATTCAAGCATTGAATATTGCTAATAAACAATGTCAAAAAGAAACTAGTGAAGTCACAGTTTTAGTGTCCGATAAAATGAGCAGCTTGATTCCTGATTTTGAAAATCTTTTAATCGAGGAAGTAAAAGTTAATTCATTGATTGACAAGCAACCTGATCAAATAAATATTCAAAATTTAACGAAAGTATTTGATGCTGTTAAGAGTCGTATTAATGCAGTATTGCTCTTACCTATTGATTCTAAATTAATAGAAGCCTTGCTTATACCGCTTCAAGATGTTGAAGCTGCGATTACAAATATTATCAGTCATTTCAACGAAGCAGTACATCAAAGAATTAATGAAATTTTAAGACCCTTTATTTCTGCCAAGGAGGAACTGCAACATCTTCAAACAGACGTCGACAACTTCAAAATCAATGCACCAAAATCTCTGGTAAATTTAGCTATGTGCGAACAGAGTCTAAACAGTGTTATTACTCAATTGGAGCCATTAGTGTTAAATACTTCAAAAGCATCAGATTTCATCGACTTATACGCGAAACCAATAGAAAATTTCAAAGAATCTGTGTCAAGGATAAAAGGTTGCTTGCTCACTCCTGAGATTTTATCTATAGAACGACCCGTGATTTGTCAAGCTATTAATGATGTAATTCAGCTACCAAATAAGAACAATTTCGCAAAAGATGAACTAAAAGAACTAGTAGAATCGCTAAAAATTGCCCTTAATGAGTTCCATAAAGATCGAAATGATTACAAATCGATATCTAATTTGAATAAATCTTGTGATAATATAAAGCAAACGATTCAGCAATTACAACATGTAGAGGAACTACAGACCGAAGGCATATTAAGTTTTCTTAATTTACTTGAACCTTTAGACACGATAGTCGGCAATTTAAAGGTTGTTGAGCAAATTGGTGACAACACTAATGATTTCAACACTGAATACACAATTAAGATAGATAAATTAGCAAATAAATTTATAGGTTTGTCCATATTTTTGGACGATATAGTCAGTGCACCACAATCGTTAATGTCATTGGAAAATAAGGAAAATGATGTGATTCAGATATTAAGGGATACCAACGAAAATATTGATGAAATTGTTCAAACTGTATCGCTTAATGAAAAAATGGAGATATTAAATCAGTCATTAAATATTTTTTCAAATAAAATTAAGGATTTGATCAGAAATCTTATTAATTCAGTAATAGAGAAAAGAAAAGACAATAAATTCACGAAAGATTTAAAAAAGTGCATCAAAGATTTAATTGGAAGTATTTATCGAGATACGTTCTTATATGAAGCAGTGCATCCTTTAATAAGGGTAAATGATACACTTAAACAATGCCTAATTGAATTTTGTAAATTTGAAAATCCTCTTCCTGAAGATTTTGATAAATCAGAATGTGGCAACTTGAAACTGTTCGATCGTTTAAACGAATTTGGAAATTTAGTGAAATTGATTAAAGACAATAATAGCATCATTGAACACAAAACTAATTTAAAAAATATTCTTAAATTATTAGATGATGAATTGAATAGTACTATTAATTTGGTAAATAAATCAAAGATTCATAATGATTTGACAATTAAACTGAGAGAACTAAAAAATAAATTAAAGAAAATAGCCGCAGATGTTGCAAAACTAGACACGTGCGACGAAGATATTTTACCTCCTTTAGAAGAAGAAGAAGACATGCAGAAAGTTTCTGAAGAAGATAAGAAAACTAAAGTAGAAGTTGGTAGAGACGAACATGGTACAGATCACAAAGATCAAGTAGCTGCAAAAGAACCAGTGATAACGGATATCAACACTATCAAGGAATTAGAAACAGAAAAACAAGATGCAGAACAGTTGAACAAAGATATTGAGAAAAGTGGAAAAGACGAAATACATAAAGATTCTAACGTAGAAGCATTCGAACAAGTCCAATGTGTGGTAGATAATGAAGATCCGCAATCCGAATTTTATGTTAAAGAACACACTAATTTAGAAACTGAAGAAATAGTTGAACTAGTAGAAAAATTGGATATGCAAAAACTCGATGAAAACCTGAGATTTAAAGCAGAAGAGAATGCAATAGATGCTGTAGAAAAAGACAGAAAAAAGCCAGATGCGAAAGCTAAATTGGAAGCTGCGGAGACAGCAAAATTGGAAATGGTGGAAAATGCCAAACAAGAAGGAGAACCGAAAGCTAAAGAAGAATCTGATGAAAAAATCAAAAAGATGACGAAGAAAAAAGAAAAATTGGACGCGGATGGAAAAACAAAACAGAACGCTGAAAAGGAAGCTAAACTTGAAGCTGAAGAAGAGCCGAAACGAGGTACGGAAAATAATGCTAAATTGGAAGCAGATAAGAAAGCTAAATTGGAAGCTGAAGAAAACGCAAAACACGAGGCTGAAAAGAAGGCTAAATTTGAAGCAGATGAAAAAGCTGAATTGGAAGCAGATGAGAAAGCTAAACTGGAAGCTGAAGAACAAGTGAAGCAAGAGGCTGAAAGGAAAGCTAAATTGGAAGCCGAAGAAAAGAAAGCTACACTGGAAGCTGAAGAAATAGCGAAACAAGAGGCTCAAAAGAAGGCTAAATTAGATGCAGATAAGAAACCTAAATTGGAATCAGATAACAAAATTAAATTGGAAGCAGATGAGAAAGCTAAACTGGAAGCCGATAAGAAAGCTAAATTGGAAGCCGAAGAAAAGAAAGCTAAACTGGAAGCTGATCCAAAAGTAAAACAAGAGGATGAAAAGAAGGCTAAATTGGAAGCTGAAGAAAAAGCAAAACAAGATGCTGAACAGAAAGCTAAATTGGAGGCCGATAAGAAAGCTAAATTGGAAGCAGATGAGAAAGCTAAGCAGGAAGCAGATAAGAAAGCTAAACTGGAAGCTGAAGAGAAAGCGAATCAAGATGCTGAACAGAAAGCTAAACAGCAAGCCAAGAAGAAAGCTAAATTGGAGGCCGAAGAAATGAAAGCTAAACAGGAAGCTGATCAAAAAGCAAAACAAGAGGATGAAAAGAAGGCTAAATTGGAAGCTGAAGAAAAAGCGAAAGAAGATGCTGAACAGAAAGCTAAACAGCAGGCCGAGAAGAAAGCTAAATTGGAAGCAGATGAGAAAGCTAAGCAAGATGCTGAACGGAAAGCTAAACAGCAAGCCAAGAAGAAAGCTAAATTGGAAGCCGAAGAAAAGAAAGCTAAACTGGAAGCTGAAGAAAAGAAAGCTAAACTGGAAGCTGATCAAAAAGCAAAACAAGAGGATGAAAAGAAGGCTAAATTGGAAGCTGATCAAAAAGCAAAACAAGAGGATGAAGAGAAGGCTAAATTGGAAGCTGAAGAAAAAGCAAAACAAGATGCTGAGCAGACAGCTAAATTGGAGGCAGATAAGCAAGCTAAATTGGAAGCAGATGAGAAAGCTAAGCAGGAAGCAGATAAGAAAGCTAAACTGGAAGCTGGAGAGAAAGCGAATCAAGATGCTGAACAGAAAGCTAAACAGCAAGCCAAGAAGAAAGCTAAATTGGAAGCCGAAGAAATGAAAGCTAAACAGGAAGCTGATCAAAAAGCAAAACAAGAGGATGAAAAGAAGGCTAAATTAGAAGCTGAAGAAAAAGCAAAACAAGATGCTGAACAGAAAGCTAAACAGCAGGCCGAGAAGAAAGCTAAATTGGAAGCCGAAGAAAAGAAAGCTAAACTGGAAGCTGATCAAAAAGCAAAACAAGAGGATGAAAAGAAGGCTAAATTAGAAGCTGAAGAAAAAGCAAAACAAGATGCTGAACAGAAAGCTAAACAGCAGGCCGAGAAGAAAGCTAAATTGGAAGCCGAAGAAAAGAAAGCTAAACTGGAAGCTGATCAAAAAGCAAAACAAGAGGATGAAAAGAAGGCTAAATTGGAAGCTGAAGAAAAAGCAAAACAAGATGCTGAACAGAAAGCTAAATTGGAGGCAGATAAGCAAGCTAAATTGGAAGCAGATGAGAAAGCTAAGCAGGAAGCAGATAAGAAAGCTAAACTGGAAGCTGGAGAGAAAGCGAATCAAGATGCTGAACAGAAAGCTAAACAGCAAGCCAAGAAGAAAGCTAAATTGGAAGTCGAAGAAATGAAAGCTAAACAGAAAGCTGATCAAAAAGCAAAACAAGGGGATGAAAAGAAGGCTAAATTGGAAGCTGAAGAAAAAGCAAAACAAGATGCTGAGCAGAAAGTTAAATTGGAGGCAGATAAGCAAGCTAAATTGGAAGCAGATGAGAAAGCTAAGCAGGAAGCAGATAAGAAAGCTAAACTGGAAGCTGGAGAGAAAGCGAATCAAGATGCTGAACAGAAAGCTAAACAGCAAGCCAAGAAAAAAGCTAAATTGGAAGCCGAAGAAATTAAAGCTAAACAGGAAGCTGATCAAAAAGCAAAACAAGAGGATGAAAAGAAGGCTAAATTGGAAGCTGAAGAAAAAGCAAAACAAGATGCTGAACAGAAAGCTAAATTGGAGGCCGATAAGAAAGCTAAACTGGAAGCAGATGAGAAAGCTAAGCAGGAAGCCGAAGAAATGAAAGCTAAATTGGAGGCAGATAAGAAAGCTAAATTGGAAGCCGACGAAATTAAAGCTAAACAGGAAACTGAAGAAAAAGCGAAGCTACAGGCTGAAAAGAAGGTTAAATTGGAAGGTGAAGAAAAAGCAAGACAAGATGCTGAACAGAAAGCTAAACAGCAGGCCGAGAAGAAAGCTAAATTGGAAGCCGAAGAAATGAAAGCTAAATTGGAAGCTGAAGAAAGAGCAAAACAAGATGCTGAACATAAAGCTAAATTGGAGGCAGATAAGAAAGCTAAATTGGAAGCCGAAGAAATGAAAGCTAAACTGGAAGCTGATCAAAAAGCAAAACAAGAGGATGAAAAGAAGGCTAAATTAGAAGCTGAAGAAAAAGCAAAACAAGATGCTGAACAGAAAGCTAAATTGGAGGCAGATAAGACAGCTAAATGGGAAGCCGAAGAAATGAAAGCTAAACAGGAAGCTGAAGAAAAAGCGAAGCTACAGGCTGACAGGAAGGCTAAATTGGAAGCTGAAGAAAAAGCAAGACAAGATGCTGAACAGAAAGCTAAATTGGAGGCAGATAAGAAAGCTAAATTGGAGGCAGATAAGAAAGCTAAATTGGAAGCCGAAGAAATGAAAGCTAAACAGGAAGCTGAAGAAAAAGCGAAGCTACAGGCTGAAAAGAAGGCTAATTTGGAAGTTGAAGAAAAAGCAAGACAAGATGCTGAACTTAAAGCTAAATTGGAAGCAGATAAGAAAGCTGAATTGGAAGCAGATGAGAAAGCTAAGCAGGAAGCAGATAAGAAAACTAAACTGGTAGCTGAAGAGAAAGCGAATCAAGATGCTGAACAGAAAGCTAAACAGCAAGCCAAGAAGAAAGCTAAATTGGAAGCCGAAGAAATGAAAGCTAAACAGGAAGCTGATCAAAAAGCAAAACAAGAGGATGAAAAGAAGGCTAAATTGGAAGCTGAAGAAAAAGCAAAACAAGATGCTGAACAGAAAGCTAAATTGGAAGCAGATAAGAAAGCTAAATTGGAAGCCGAAGAAATTAAATCTAAACAGGTAGCTGAGAAGCTGCAGGCTGACAGGAAGGCTAAATTGGAAGCTGAAGAAAAAGCAAAACAAGATGCTGAACAGAAAGCTAAATTGGAGGCAGATAAGAAAGCTAAATTGGAGGCAGATAAGAAAGCTAAATTGGAAGCCGAAGAAATGAAAGCTAAACAGGAAGCTGAAGAAAAAGCGAAGCTACAGGCTGAAAAGAAGGCTAATTTGGAAGTTGAAGAAAAAGCAAGACAAGATGCTGAACTTAAAGCTAAATTGGAAGCAGATAAGAAAGCTGAATTGGAAGCAGATGAGAAAGCTAAGCAGGAAGCAGATAAGAAAACTAAACTGGTAGCTGAAGAGAAAGCGAATCAAGATGCTGAACAGAAAGCTAAACAGCAAGCCAAGAAGAAAGCTAAATTGGAAGCCGAAGAAATGAAAGCTAAACAGGAAGCTGATCAAAAAGCAAAACAAGAGGATGAAAAGAAGGCTAAATTGGAAGCTGAAGAAAAAGCAAAACAAGATGCTGAACAGAAAGCTAAATTGGAAGCAGATAAGAAAGCTAAATTGGAAGCCGAAGAAATTAAATCTAAACAGGTAGCTGAGAAGCTGCAGGCTGACAGGAAGGCTAAATTGGAAGCTGAAGAAAAAGCAAAACAAGATGCTGAAAAGAAAGCTAAATTGGAAGCGGATAAGAAAGCTGAATTGGATGCTGAAGAAAAAGCGAAGCAGAAGAAGGATCAGAAAGAGAAATTAGAAGTTAAACAAAAAGCTAAAAAAGAGGCTGAAGATGAAGTGAAACAAGACACTGAAAATAAGACTAAACAGCAAGCAGATAAGAAAGCACAATCAGAAGCTGAAAATAACGCGATAGTAGAAGCTGCGGAAAAACTAAAACAAAAAACTATTGCTGCGTCCCACGAAAAACGTACAGATGAGATAGAAACGAACAGAGTTAAAAAGAAAAAGGCAGCTGATAAACAGTTTAAAGGAAAGATTTTAACAGATTCTCCAGACTTCATAAATATTAGTGACCAATCGTTAAATAATCCTGAAAAACCCGAAGATAAATCGAATGATATTAAAAATAAAAAATATGATAGAACGAAAACAAGACAAAAAGAAGTAGCTATTAATGGAGAAGAAAATAGCATTCCAATTAATGGTAAAATTTTAGCTTGGCAAGTTATACAAAGTGTTTAAATTTCTGCATTATTTTAGGAGAAATTACTCAAGAATATAAAACTGATATTAAAATAAATGCAAAAATAAATAGGGAAGCACTAGAAAATGTTGATCTTCCTAAGTTTACAGGAAAAGATAACTTTGAATTGATTGACGACTTATACAAACCAACAACATATCATGGACCTAGGCATATGGGTGCGTCAATGTTTACTTCTTTCTTTGCAATATTTACATGAAATTATTATTTCAGGTAAAAAACCCATTTTTACCACGTCATTAACAGATCGAATTTGTTCTTCAAATACACGTATAAAAATGATTTGTAGTGTGATCAGCGAAAGTGAAATGGTGATAGTTTGGTTGAAAGATGGAAACAATATAGAAGGTTTTACAAACTATTATCAAGGTAATTGGCATGCAACTTCAAGTTAATTCATATTGATAAACTGACTCTCACTTCTAGATTTCAACAGCAATGTAGCAACCTTAGAAATTTTGAACGCAACCGTAGAAGATAGCGGAGAATATTCCTGTGTGGCCAGAAATGAACATGGTTCTAACTCAACATCGGCAACACTGACGATTAAACATACTTTAGATCCAGTTACAATTACACCTACATTTACAAGGGCGATTAGAGAACAGTATAAGGTTTCTAATGATGAGGCTACATTAGAATGTAGAATCAAGTAACAATATATTGTTGATTGATTAATTAATATACTATTAATTGCCTGAATGTAATTTCTCTTCAGATGCCAATCTACTCCAACGTTGAAATGGTTCAAAGACAACGAGGAAATAGTAACCGATTCTCGATTCATGCCAACATATTTAGCAGATGGGATTGCTAGACTTACAATTAATTATCCTACTAAATCAGACAGCGGCAGATATACTTGCGCGGCGGAATGTGGTGATTGGTTCGATCAACTATCGTATGATTTCAAGTTTTCAAGTAAAGATGATTATATTAAAAAGAAAATTAAAGAAAGGGCAACTAGTAAAGATGCCAGCATATCAAGGTAAACGAAAAAACGTTTTCAAGTAGATGATTACAAGATACACATTTCTCTATGTAGACCATCTGGTGGAAGCTATTCGACATCTTTGACAAATGGTGGAGAACCGTCATTGTCCAGAAGGCCATATTTTTCAGGTGTGCTCACAGACACATTTGTGCCCCTTGGTGGAGTGATGGCATTACAGGTAATAACTTAACAAAGTCTGGAATAACAAATTAGCTAATCGATTATAATTAACTAAAATTAAAGATGGAAGTTAAAGGTTCACCAGCTGAAGTGACATGGTTCAAAGATACTCAGAAATTATCAACAGCATCTCCGAGGTATAGAACCTTTGTTGAACAAGGTGTTCACAGTTTGATAATTCCAAATATTAATGAACATGAAGCAGGAAAATATATATGCAGGTATTCAGATAATTTGTAAATGGAAAATTGAATATTATATTGGGCTTTTGAATTTTGTAGAGCTGCAAATGCTGAAGGCAAAACAGAAACATCGGCATATGTTCAAGTTGTTCATCCGTCAAGTGTCAGAGATGGAAAGCCGGCCATGTTCTTATCTAGACCAGATAAAGTATTGAATTTAACTGCTGGTGAAGATATAAATGTGTTGTTTAGAGTTACTGGTGATCCAAAACCAAAAAGTAAGGGTGTTATAGCCCCTTATTAGACTGATATTAATATTTAATATTTGTAAAGTTACATGGATGAAAGGTCTGAAAGACATTACGGATAGCTTACGCTCTATGAAGTGGACGTCAGACGATCTCACTCGGTTGACCTTAAAACGTGCCACCAATGACGATTCGGGAACCTATTGCATTCTAGCGAAAAATCGTATAGGGTGTGATAGGGCATTTTTTACAGTTCGATTAAGAGAAAGAGCACGATCATTAACGCCTACCAGAGAACCAGTAGAAACCATTTTAGATAAAATTCCATCATATAAAGAACGATTGTATCGAAAAGGTATGACCGTGAGTTATAAAATCGAATTGGCAGTTATTATTTATCACATTCGTAGATGTTCCGGGTCCAATTCCATCAGAACCATATGTTAAAGACTCCGGAAACCATTGGGTATCATTGGGCTGGGTCAAAGCAGCTCGAAAATCCGTTGCACCTGTATTAGCTTATAGAGTGGATCTGTGGCATAAGGGTAGTAAAGGTGGAGCTCAGTGGACTACCCTAGGAATGACACCTTTAACCAGTTATGATGCATTTAATTTGATCCCTGGTGAAGAGTATCAATTTAGAATAACTCCCAGGAATAGGTGGGTTATTAATGAAGTGACAAATGTAATTACGAAAATTGAATTATTTTGAATTTTTAGGTACGGTTGGGGAGAAAGTGCTCTGACATCGACAATAACAGTAGGGCAACCAATTGAAATGCCGGAATTCATCAAAATACTACCTGGTCAAATGAAAGTTTTAGTCGGCTCTAGTGTATGCTTAGAATGCGAGGTAAATCGACCTCTAGTTGCAGCTAATCTTAAATACTTACTTTACAATCCCCATTAGGTAAAAGGGGAACCAACACCAAATATTCGATGGCTAAAAGACAGCATCGAAATATATTCAGAGGACAATGACAGATACATTCAAACAAATAAAAATGGAATATGTACTTTAATCATAAACAATGTTCAAGCAACCGATATGGGACGATTTATGTGCGAAGCAGTAAATAAAGCTGGGCGAGTATCAACATTCGCTCGATTATATGTGGTTAATGATTCGAAATTATTATTGGCTGATAAAAATTTGAAACTGTAAGGCAAATACGTCCTATGTTGAGAATAGTCAAGTTGTAACTTTAAGATTTTATAGATTCCTTAAAGATTTCGATAGCAACAATGATCTGCCACCACATATTACGATGCGATTACGAGATAGGAGAGTTCAAATGACTTATCCCCTAAGACTCACATGTCAAATCGTTGCTTATCCAGATGCGGAAGTGAAATGGTTTAAAGATGGTGAAGCATTATGTCCAACTGGTATAACTAAAGACACATTTGATCATGTATTAGCTTTCAGCACTCATTAAATCTTTTACAGATCGGCTATCTTTCTCAGCAGAAGAAAAGTTCTACACCTTAGAAATTGATAAAACTACCCTCGAAGATTCTGGTATCTACTCTGTTTCAGCAAGAAATAAATTCGGAAAAATATCTTGTAAATGTCATCTAGTCGTTGATAAGGGAATCAAAGCCTATATAGCTCCCAATTTCGTCACTTCACTTGAACCTTCATATTGCCAAGTAAAAGAGAAAAAGGAACTTAAACTATCAGCCAAAGTAGAAGCGTATCCAAGCGTTGGCATCATGTGGTACAAAGACGGGGTACGTTAAAAGCAAATCATCTGCCAGGCAATTTGTTTTAATAGTTACTTATTTCAGATACGATTAAGACCTAGTCGTACGTCTGTTATGACTTTAGCCTATGATGGAAGAATTGAATTGACAATTGGACCAGTGATGGATAAGGATAAGGGCGTTTACACCTGTGTAGCTACAAATATTATTGGCAGATGTGAAAGTAGTGCTAATGTGGACGTAGTGATGCTAGAAAATGAACGAAGCGTAATCCAAGAAGAAAAAGATGAAACGTCAAACATTCTGTAAGTATTCTTTTATTTATGGTGGAGGAACTATGAAAGACTGTTTATTTGCATAACAGATATTCAAGAGAGCCGAAATTTTTGGAAAAACCACTAAACATCGAAGCATATGAGGGTGATAATGTGGCCATTGATTGTGAAATAATTGGTGATCCAAAACCTGAAGTTGTGTGGTTGAGAGATTTTTTGAAAGTAAGTAATGTTGTTTGTGGCTTGCTCAACACGACTAATAGTTAATCTATCTAGATCATGGGTGTAAATTCTCTACTATGCAATAAAAGGTTCTAAAAATCTTTGGTGCGTATAGTGTTAATGATAATCGCGCGTGTAATCTTCTCCGAAAAGTACGGGAACCCAGACAGTATTTCACATTGTAAGGTTGCACGTATAGTTCCGCAAATGCAAACGTTTCTTTGAGTAATTAGTGTGTGATTGTAAAAATAATAAATTTTTCTGTCAATCAATCGGAATCGGAATCGGAATTAATTATAAAAAAAATTGGAATATTAATCTGTAAAACTAATAAATTTATTAAAGGCTGCGAAATTATCACATTTCAGGTGTGAAGAAGAAGAAATGGTGCCAATCAAAACGTATTAAATGATTGAATTAATACCAAGATTCACTACAAAGAATTGAAAAAAAAAATCGTTAACGATGTCGATTTGCTTAATTTGGCTTGAAAATGTTTAAAAAAAAAATAAAAGAGGATTTCATTTAATATTCGAAAAGGTTCTGTTTATTGCTAGTCGTTCATTTAAACGTTTTTATCATTTAAAAAATTCGTGACCTGGAGCAATTAATTTTATTTATTTATTCGATGTTTTATCAAATCGTGTGGCATCATAATAACTAAGTGAGAAGCAACTTTGTTTGCTTTATTTATTTATTTCTCATTTGCGTCCTAAATTTCGTTCCCCCCAAACGTTATTAATGTTATTAATTAAGCTTCATTATCGCCACCTTATTTCATGTCAATGCTTCTCTTTTTCTGACTCAATATACCATTATTAAATAAATAGCACTGCTAATTCGCATTGACGTAATCAAAATAGAAGAAATAGCATTGATTTTATGTGTATGTGTATTCCTTATATGTGTAGGTAGATACTGAATAATATTTTGATTGATTAATGATTGGTTTGTTTAGAAAACTATACGTTACTCTATGTATAGATTTTTTAGAAACTATGTAATTTTAGAATGTGTGCCACCATTTGCTGATTAACAGCTCTTCATGAAATGCCAGATTATAAATAGATCTTGTTATTTAACAAAGATTGATTTGATTTCTCTTTTTTATTTGCTAAATAACTACTTATCTAAATTATTAATAGGCTAAAACTCTGGAAGCTGCTGTTCTTTATGTTTATGGTCATTTTACACGAGCCTAGTAAGGTCGATACGATTTTTCTTTTTCTTATGATGACCCTGAACATACACGGCTGATCCTCACTGGCGTCAGCTCGGGTAAACCAGTCATGAATCCAGTGAAGCACAGCTTAGCTCGGGCAAAACATTTGCGATGTAAAACCATGGCTTGATTTAACTTACGTATTAATAAATGAGAAGTTTCTTATTTTCTTTTAATGAGTATGTAGATATTTGATCTGGCGTAACGAACATTTTATGCTCTGCATACTGATGCTTTTCATATAAGAAAAAAATAAAATAATAAAGGATTGTGTAGGTGCGTTTCTTCTTTTTAGGCAACACATCAATTTTCTTCATTATTTCATTGTGACACGACGACCTGTTCCTTTTTTTTTATTTTATATTTCAGTGTTGGTAGTTTCATTATTATTGTTTTGTTTAAATATATATAAATGATAATTTATTCATTATTTACATTGTTGCGGCTTGGAGCAACCAGGCAAAAACAAGAAGAGCAGCTCGACGAATCATTCCAACTCATACATAATACATGAAATGGTTTCTTTAACAAACACAAAACCACAATCGCGACCAAACCGCAATATTTCGCAGTTATTAATGTTCAAAATATTGTGCCAAATTAAAGAAATGTAGCTGTTACATTGTTATATATGTTATGATTGTTCTGGGAATTCAGGAAACTTGCAAAATAAACAGAGAGAAATAAAAAACAAATATGAGTCCAAGCCGTTTGCTCCCGGCATTTAAAATTCAATAAGTAAGATTAATGGGATCCCATACATGTTTAAAGGTGTTTCACTTGACATTAATTAATATAAATGTCAAATTAACTGCTCAATGTTCTTAACTGTTTAAACATTTTAAGAATAACGTCGCTGGAAGCAATATGTATTTTTACATTGGGATAAATGAGTTCTTTTCTTTTGTTACTTTATCTTAACTGTATGTAGTTGAAGTGATTGAAATCTAGTTTTGATTAACTGGACCCAATAATTTTCTATAGGCAAAAATTAGTAGAAAAAAACAAAAAAATATCCAAATAATTCAATTTTTATGGGCCGTTTACATTTTCCAACATTTTGCACAAAATTATTGAGAACAATAGGTTTTGCACCAGCATTTTGAACAGTTTAAACGCGTTTTTAATATTTTGTGCAAACAAAAGCCAGGGTAGTACCATTGATTCGTTTAGATTACCACGAATTAGTGGGGTTCTTTGAGACATAGAAACACACCCATCACCATAGATTTCCCAAATTGATCAGGACTATGAAACACAAGATCCCATACAGAGTAGGTAATGAAATAAATGCTTGAACGAAATCTGCCTGGTTCAGATAATTTTCAGTTAAATTTATTTGATAGGGATATTTGAGAGTACATCTACATCTTCGATTCAATTTTGACAAGGAGTTTATTTATCTTTATTATTATTTAATTTTTCTCGAAAAGAGGAAAGAAATTGATGTTGAGACATCTAGAAGTCTAAACTAAAATCTGATCCAATTTTTTGTTGGGGTGGGAAATAGCATATTTGAATGCAAGTGTGACAAATCGCTTGTTTTTTGGTGCGAACGGGTTTGAAACACGAACTGTGGAGCAATTAGTGTTTCATTAGTGAGCACCAAAAATCGTTTTTTCACACGCGTATTCAACGCTAATTTTTCTATTGAGGTTATTTTAATTTAATCAACAAATAATTAATTTTAAAAATTCATTATGTCTGCCATTTAATCCAGAAATTGCTTCGTTTTTGCTGAAAGTCGCTTTTGTGGTACTAAGTGAGTTTAGAAGATAAATTTTAATATAATCTAACAACGTCAAAACTACGAAATTACGTTATTATAAGTCATTAAATTGCGTGACCAAAACTCGTACTTTTCGGCATTCAAATCGACTAAAACGGGTGCCGAAAAGTCTGCTCTGCTTTTCGACACCGAATTGGAAAAATGAAATTATTATGAATATTATGGTCATTTTTGGCCACATAATGTTGTTTGGCTTTATATTAATTTTTCTAATTCGGTGCTGAAAAGTAGACTTATCGGCATCCGTTTTAATCGATATGAGTGCCGAAAAGTACGAGTTTTTGTGTGCAATTTAGTGACTTATAATCACGCAATGTCGTAGTTTTAATTGTTAGATTATATTGAAATTCATCTTCTAAACTTACTTAATACCACAAAACCTGTTTTCGGAAACAACGAACCAATTTCTGGATTAAAAGGGAGACAATTAATTTTTGAAATTAATTATTTGTTGATTAAATTAAAATAACCTCATTAGAAAAATTAGCGTTGAATAGGCGTGTGAAAAAACGATTTTTGGTGCTCACTAATGAAACACTCACTGCTTCGCAGCTCGTGTTTTAAACTCGTTCGCACCGAAAAACAAGCGGTTTTTCACACTCGTATTCAAATATACTGATTTCTTCGGTAAATTTTGTGCAAATTGTTTTGAGCGTGTAAGCAGAAAACGGCATTAATACAAAATTGCTGGAGTACAAATTTTGTGCAAAATTCTTCACAGTGTAAACGGCCAACTTTTTATAACAAAAGTAAAAAGTTTTCTAAAATTTATAATCTAAATTTTGAAGCGTATTAGTCATAAATGGTAGGATGTCTCGGTGGTTATACCTGAGTTCAAAAGAGGTCTTGTTTTAAAATTAGACTGACGATGTTATTTATGCTCTAAAATAAGTAAATGCTCGCCAGTCATTTTCACTGTACGCAGCAATATAAATTTGCTGCGTTTTTTAACTTCAGTATAACATAACATGCCCAAAATACTTTGTACATGGCCATGCAAGACATGCTCGTCTGCGGCACTTTTTGTCCACATAACTTTTGTTTGTTTCAAACACGAATACACAATATATTCTATTGAATTAGATTTTATGTGAACCAGCAACTTTTAGTTTATCATTGTACTATTTCAACTGCATCGACATTGTAGTTGAATAAGACGTAAATGTTGCAGAAACAGTTATCGTAATTAATTAATTTAAATTAAAAAAATGTATGTTATAAATAATTATAACGGACATTTTATAAACAACTGTAATTTATATTATATTATAAATAATTAAGTTAACAACAGCATAAATACATAAGAATTGAACGGCTAATTACATTTTAGAATTTATCCGTGAAATGATGCATGAATGCGTGCATGTATGCGAGAAATGGAGAAAGAGAGGGAGGTAGGGAGAGAGTGAGAGAATATGCTTCCCAAATTGCATGGAAGAAAATTATTAGCAAGATAAAATTCGATGTTGTTAAAAAACAAATAATAAAATTATTAAATGTGACATTTTATTTTATTGTCAATATAGTTGACACGTGGCTTTACTTTCTCATCCATTTTTAAACTTTTACATATGCACTTAAATATACCACATGTAAAAATGTGCGCCGATCGCAATTAAACGGTCGTCATTTTCACTATCTGCGTCAATTAATTTTATGTTCATGCATTTTTTTAGTATACAAGATTCGGCAAAAACTGATTTAGACGTTGACCTTCTTCTAGCCCAAGTCGCAATGTACAAATAGTAAACGGCATATCGTTCCACCCTGTCATACATAATTAACGATATATGGTTATGCAAATTAAGTTTTGACCTTACACACACATTGCTTGCATATGTATAAGTTTCAGGCCAGAAACTGGGCAATTAAAATTATTAGCTGCTTTTATTAGAATTTCAGATTAGTTCTAATTATTATTTTCAAGCAATTGAGAGTAAACGGTCTATTGAGATTGGCAGAGCAGTATTAACGAGCTATTTTATTAATTATCTGTTTTAATTAAAATGATCGAGATTATTTGCTTTAGTTTTAATGATGATAATAATAATTTATTATTATTGACTATCCTAATTGTAAGCAAAATAAATAATAAAATTAATGATTATTGAAGCTATCAGAACGTGAATTTTTATCATACTGTGCATTTCTTGCAACAATATTTTGCAGGAAAATAATATATTAATATAATGATAATAATCGTAGGAAGAATTGAAGTCATTTTATTCCGGGTCTTTCTCTTTCTCTGTGTTTTTTTGCTGTTTCTTTTCTTTTTCACTTGTTAAATATCCATCCTGATAGTGCCGGAAATGGTACGAAGCAACACCAATTTCTACCCATTTCAGAAGAAATAAATCCGAAAATAAAACGAGTAAAATATAAAAAAGAAAAGAAAACGCAACACTGCGGTAGCAACAGCAGTAGCAGTTAACCATTGAAATATCTCACGTATCTCAAATTTCATCAAAAACATAATAATATTAATTCTTCTTCGTATGTGTGACACTTATGTCTAGATTCTCATCGCGATACAACCACCCGTAACATCTTTACAAAACATCGTATATACGTGTTTATACTAATATGTATGGCATATACATAATATGAGACTTTAGTAATGTCATACAATATAAATTTCGATTATTTTACCAACTTTATTTTAACGAGCAGAAAAATACGATAAAAATCTTTGTTTCCTCATTTATCATTCACCTACCGTATTTTTTGCTTATTTTTTATTACATTAGCATATTCCGCTTCATCATCTATATTTCCCATTCATTTTTCTTAATTGACATGAAACAATCCTTGAAGATATTCGAATCTAAATAGAGATTTTCATCGATCGATCTTCCATTTTCTAGACTGATTATTACAAGGACGCACCATTATTCCAAAGGATTGGCAATGGACCTAAATACCGTCTTCAAATGACCAACGTTAAAATTGATTTCACTGGTACTTATACAGTTTATGCCAAGAATTGTCACGGCGACACTAAAGCAATTGTATCTTTACAAATTAGAACTAAAGGTGAGTTTTATTCTACTTAGTACACTTTACTACTTACTACAATTAGTCACACATGTGATTGTTTCCTTCAGATATTTTCGCTACACCACCAATGGCAAGTGCCCGGAATAAAATCGGGTAAGTTCAAATAGGTGCATAACATGAACTAAAAACTTTTTTTAGTTAATTTTTTAATTAACATTTAAGTTTAACCATTTTTTACTTGCCATCAGGGATGTTCAAACCGTCCCAAGATTAACAGAAGAACTAATGGATATTCGTTGTTGTGACGGCGATTCGGTTACGTTTCAATGCAGCTTTCAAAAAAATAAGCCAATAATAGGCACGAGATGGGAGAAAAATGGCAAGGTAAAACAAAACCACTTTCCAATAGCTTCCATTTTGCAAAAATAATTAATCAATATTGGTCTAGTTGGTCAGAATTGGCGACGACTTTCAATCAGACTTCGATGGCGAAAAAGCTACACTAACAATACGAGAAGTCTATCCAGAAGATGAAGCCGAATACTCATGCATTGGATATAATGAATTGGGAAATACTGTGACATCCGCTTGTCTTATTGTTGATTGTAAGTAGATTGATACCTGAAACCATAAGGAATTTACACTGTAATCATCCGCATAGTACCAGAAGAAAAAGAGAACCTACTAAATACCCAGCTACGACGTCCACCCAGCTTATTCTCGGGCAATTCTACGCCAGTTTCTACTCCAAGAACAACACCAAATCGACTGACACCGATACGCACATTGTCACCTAGACGACGTGAAAATAATGCAGTGCCAGAATCTCGGCGATGTTTTACGCGAGCAAGTGCTCCAAAATTTTACGCTTATCCACATAATAGAGTAAGTTTGTTGAAAGTAGACGCTCAGTCTTCATAAATAAGATTCTCCAACAGGTAGCTGAGGAAGGTGAAACAGTACGTTTTCAATGCGCCATTGCAGGACATCCAGATCCCTGGGCAAAATGGTACAAGGGCAATGATGAAATTGTTCCATCGAATAAATTGAGAATTACCGAGAAAGATGACTTAAAAACTTTAGAAATTAAGGATGTCACCACCAGTGATTCTGGAATCTATAAGGTTATTTATTATATTTATTTTAACTGGCCTGGCGCAGCTAGAAAAAGACAAGTATTTTTAATAATTAAAACTGTTTTTTTAGATTGTCTTAGAAAACGACGTAGGCCGAACAGAAGCAACAGCTCGACTTGATGTAATTGCTCATCGTACCCACAACACTTCATCACTCAGAGCCCGTAGCCTTTCTCCAAAACCCTACCGGGACTATTCATCAGCTAGAAATTTTCTGAGTGCCTCAGCAAGATATGGTTCAATGGCTCGATTATTTTGTGATATAAAAGCGGTACCAACACCGTATTTAAAATGGTACAAAAACGAGTTACCAGTGAACGAATGTTCAACGAAATATACTATCGATTATGATGGAGAAGTGGCATCACTCCAAATAGCCAATGTGGATTATGAAGATGAAGCAATTTATACGTGCGTAGCTGAAAATGTACACGGCACGGGTTGCACTTCAATGAAATTGCGAGTAGTTGAAGACGACAACGATGACCAGTTCATGGAAGATGACTATGGTCATGAAATAAACCATGTTATCGATGATGCTGAACCATCTTTATGCATCGCAACACCTTTGCCATCGTCTATGACATTAACGGAAAACATTTTAGCTATCCTCGAATTAAGAATAAAAGGAACAAAACCGTTCGATATTATTTGGATGAAAGATGGATGTATTCTACCGGATTCCAGTAACTTCTGTCAGGAATTCTTTGAATATAAAGACCTGGCAAGGCTAACAATTAAAAATCCAACAAGTGACGATGCAGGAAATTATACCTGCGAAATTTATAACGTTTTTGGTGAGGCTCGAAGTAAATGTAGCATTGAAGTATGTGCTTTATCTGAACAAGCTGAGGAGAATAGTAACTTCAGTGGTTTGGACAGATTAAAGGTAGGCTCTAGGAATTAAATTAAGGATATTAATAATCATCAACATCTTTAGCTCGAATAGCATCTTGAGAGGGAATTATAGTTTTATAGATTCCTGATTTGTGCTCGTTAGAATATCTTGATTTTCCTTTTATTTGTTCATTAAATCATAATACCGCCATTATTTAATTTACGACTTTATCTAAATGATTTATTATCTTATTATTATTTCGCTTTTACATACAGTACGTGAATGATTGCAAGACGTATTGCGAACGACCTTCACCTCATAGCTTTTTCACACTAAAAATCCGAACAGGTACTGACGTCAGTCGATGTAATTATAATAAATAAAAATTGCGCTTTTAAGCTGCGCAAATGTTCCAAATCGGAATAATCGATGAGTCATTGCGAAAATTTTTTTCTTTTTATTCTAATTAGTAACTTAACAATTAATGAGTGTTAAAGCTGACCTTAAAGTCCGCTAAAAATTAACTTTATCTTAAAACTGCCTACGGTAACGAATAGTACTACATACATCAAAAAGCAAAAGAAAGAAAAAAAGCGAAATGCAAAGTGAAATTTGGATGCTATAATAATCGAGAGATCAAAATTTTATTAGAGGTCGCGTTATAAAGTCCGTGTTTTATTAGGCATATTCGTCGATTGCTCAATTTGTTTTGTTGAAAACATCAACAATAAAATGGTTTTTTTATTGCTCGCCATTCCACGGAAAAAAGAAATGCCGGAATTTATTCGGTAAATATTACGACCATAAATGGCTAAAAATATGCCATCAGTATTCATAATAATTGTTATTGTTGTTTTATTGCTACTATATGTACCTATGTGGTTCTTACAAAAGAGTTGTTCATAATAAAATTTAAGGTATGTATGCTAAAAGGAACTGTATGGAAAGTACTCAGATAAAAATATGTATATGCACTAGTTCCACATCCAGATTTGAGATTAAAATTGATTTTAATTAAGTTTGGAATGTTTGGTACCCTGATTGTTTCTTCATGTTAAAAACAAACAAGCGGTAAAAAGATAACAAGCGAAGAAAGAAGACAATAAAAATATTTCGCTTTTCTCTTCACTCCACATCACTCCACTTCTCCCAACCGCAATCAATTCTGTTTTCATGAAAAAGATTAATGATCCAGAAGCAGGACAGGACAAAAATAATTCTCGCGATCATCATAATTGATTTCTTTTCTCGCAAATTGCACGCGTACAAGAACTTACGAAACAAAAAAAAAAAACAAAGACAAGCATGTTTCGAAATATTTTCGGTTGCCCGTCGTCGTCGTTGTCAGAAGCGGCAACGACAGACCTCTTCCCCCTCAGGTGTGGCATTAAATTTATCCGGACAATAGTACAATATTATTTAAGGATTTATTATTATCCGAGCAATTTTTATACGTGGCCACACCACCATATTTGGTTGTAAAAGAGAAATTTTACACGCTGCACTGCAATTTTTATTTAATTCAATTTAAAAATGGTTTTTTAAAAAACTAGAGATGAGTATGCATGCATGCAACCTCCCGGATATGGAATTGGATGTATGTGTATGTATAAATACGTGCATTTGTGTACATACATATTTAACGGGGGCGACGGATAGGATCCGATCCAATAGGATCGTCGGATGCATCAGCATGATGGGTCGAATGAAATTGGTCAGTAAAATAACTGTCGTGATTTAGCGACAAGGAAAGAATTTCGAATTTACGTAATACATATAACGGTATTCTGGCGAATTGTCCATGCCGAAAATTCGACATGCTTTTATTTTTCGTTTTTGAGAAGACTGCTCCTCTTTGACAAGAGTTATGCAACGAAAAATGTCCCCAGTAGCTATTTTCAAGTTTAATCGTGGGAATTAATTTGACAAAAAATGTCGGCATCATGTTCTTTACTTTTTACTTTGATGAATGAAGATGACAGCTATTCTTTGCTGACATGCGAAAAACTTATATTGGACGACCTCTTTTGGTAAGAAGCAACAAGAAAAAAAAAAAAACAAAACAACACAGCAAGACCATTAAAAAATTACATGAAGAAAAAAACAAGCATCTCAACTTTGTAATCATGTGAAGCAATTGGTTAGCAGCACCACTGATACAAATAAAATTAATTCGGACATTCCATATTCTAACTCAAACTTACACTCAAGTCTTTAAACACTTTAATGCGCTCTGCGCTAACTGCAGAATGCTTAAATCATTTCGAACCAATACTTCAGTACTTAAGTACAAAGAAGGAAGAGGAGGAAGAGGAGGAGGTAGAAGAAGAACCCCAAAGAGATATCATCACCTGCATATTTAAGATTTTTAAAACTTGTTGCAGTACGTTTGCTATCGAGTACGATGAATGGTGTCGTTGCTAGAGTACCAGTTGCCTTTGAACGGCAGTACCGCTTGGTACTTTACAACTATTACTATTAAAGCGATAATTGTAGCGGCAAATCGACGTAGTTAGATAGATAGATAGTTATTGTAACGGTGAAATTAGTGGTGCTGCTGCACTAAAACAATAAAACAAAAAAAAGTTGCGGGTGAACGAAAAAAAAAGTGTGGCGGTGCGCTTTTTGTGAAGTTTTCCATTCGATTTGATTTGTTCTTCCGGTACCTATCCCAAATTAGATAACGATTAGATTAAAAGTTATGTCCACTTCTATGTACCATCATACGCAGGAAACATTAGAATACAATCATAGCAATGAAATAAATAATGATGATGAAATACCAGCGGCCCTTGTGCGTGGCCCACAAGATGCCACAGCCCTTGTTGGTGACCGTGTATTACTCAAAGCCACTTATATAGGAAATCCTGCACCCAATGTTAGATGGACTAGAGCGGTATGTTTGTTATAATAATTTTTCCATTATTGGTGAATCATTTGTTATAAAAACAAGTGTTATGATCGATGATCAGACGAAAAAAAAATGTATAAACAAAACCACGGCCCCCCAAATGACTAATGACCTACTTAATGATGGAAAAGGAAGTCCTGTCCGTGGTACTTTCAGCAAGGTTTCCAAAGGCAAAAAAATATGTCATGGAAATGCAGGTTTTTTTTTATTTCGTTGACAAGACATTTTAGAATATATTTTATGATTCATTTAATAATCTAATGCTGGCGGAAGTCAATAAAAGAATGAATTGAATGAAATTGATTGAGAATCTTTATCGGAATTAATGGAGCTAACGGAAATTATAGGATTCTTCGTTGATAAATTACTTAATGGAAAAGGGCGAACATTCAGGATACAGTAAAGTCGAGTAAATTTTCATTAACTTCATAAACAAATTTACGCAGATTGTTGATAGATTTTGCATATCTAGATTATTCTTTGCTCATTACTATCGCCAGATTAGGCAAATTTAGCTTTAGTTATTAAAATTCTAATCATTTTTATCACTCTTAAAATACTTAATATAGTTAACGAGCAAATGAGCAAAACTCTATGGAAAATTTTAACTTTTCATGCAGTTCAAAATTTGGAATAATAATTCAAATTCATCTATGGTTGATTGTCATGTTTTTCTGGAACTTTTCGTAATATTTTTGCTTATTCTCTGAGCCACTTGATATTAAGGGTGCTGAGTAAATTTAACAATAAATATCTTCATATTTTTTATGTTTTTATTTATATGAATAAAATCTAAATAGGGACTGTAATTGTTAATCTTGATAAATAATTGAAATTATGATTGTTTCCTTATTTAAATCAATAATCTAAAAATTATCGAAAAATAATAGATGAAACCTCAAGATTCTCTTTTTACAAAGCTGCTGAAAATTTAAGAAAATACCTCATTTTCTGCTGTGTACATGGATGAAATGGCTTTTAATTGGCATTAAATAAAAGAAATACAGGAATTTCGCAACAAAAGTAATATATAAAAAAACTTATCTTTGTTAAGCCTTTTATCCCTGTAGTCCCCAAAGCAAACCGCAAATGAACCAAGAAAAGAAAGAAAAAATCGTCCGGATCCGATTAAACAAGCTAGATCGTTAAGGCGTTCGATAACTGGAACCACCTGTATACAATATTTGTTCGTAACACCAGTTAAATTTTGCCATAAGTATCTTAATTCCAAATTAGCAATTAATGTCTCTAAACATGAAATAAAATTTTGCTCAGTTAATATAGTGCATGCTAATATAGTTCAAAATTGTAAATATCATAATTTAAATATACGCATTATATTTGTAAAGGTTTTCCCCTAAAAAGGAAACTCATACATTACAGAAACATACAATTACTCATACCGATTTAATACTATATTTTAATTAATAATTCTCTCATATACAGGCAGCCTAATAACAATAATTAATTATTAGAACCTCAAAGTAGATACCACGTAATTAAATCAAATAAACAAGAAACCGTCAGTCATTTATCATGACGTACGTATGTATATAGAAGCAGTTGCAGTAAAACGTGATGAAAATACGATTGCATTATTTATTTATTTTTTTATACTTTTATATGGAAAATCCATTATGCCATTTATGGATAAAATACGAATAAAAAAGAACATTCTCGTTGCGATATTTTCAAAATCGATCAGCTGTTGTACTGATTGCTTACGCACAACAAATAATCCATTAAAATATGGTATTGATTCATACGTAAGAAATAATTATAGTAGATAGAATGCTTTTCTTAAAGCGCTGACCTTCCATCAAATGTTAAATGCAATTTGGGCTTTATAATTTATTTGGATCGCAATTTATCATTACTGTGATAAATTGAGGGCGCAAGGCAATTAAAAGGTTACTTATTAAAAAAATGCCTTCAATTTTCCAGGGAAAAGAGTTAAAAAATGATGAACGAACAAGCATCACATCTGGAGATGGCATATCTTGTCTATTACTTCAAAATATCACAACTGATGATAGTGGCAAATACGATGTTTGTGTAGAAAATGGATCTGGTACCGATTGTCATTATGCATCTGTTTCTGTTGAAGGTATGAATAATCTCTATAGATTCTTCTATAAGTACATTTCGATCACATTTTTGCATCCTTTTTTTTAAATAGCTGGCTAAGTCACCCAGCTATACGTACAGAACAGGAATAGTGATATAAACAAGCAGCGGAATCTAAATGTTGCGTCTTTCTAAGTCGCGCTTATCTGGAAACTAGTCACTCTCATTGACTAGCTACTAGCTAGACATGCACATAAAATATTTTATGCCATCAGCAATCTCTCGGTGAATGTGACGTTTCATTGCCAGCTGAGTTTCTTTGCTGATGATGCCCCTTGTCCGAAGCGAGAAATGTGACTGGGAATATAAATTGCAGATATGAATGCGACTTTAATTAGGCGTAATTAATTAATTGACGAAAGCTGAGAGTGGCTTTTGGTTAAATGAGACTTACACTCGTAATTAATCACTGAATGCGCATATGTATGTATGTATCGGCAAACGTTATTTAACATTAAATATGTGTAGCTCCGTTTAAGGGTAACCAATATCTAACTGGTACCAATTTCTCAGATACATAGATATAATAATAATTCGTCTACTTATTACAAATGATTGATATCTCGTAAACATACTAATAAATTAGTCAATGACCTAAAAAACAATTTACTCATGTCGTTCTCTCTCTCTCTCTCTTTCTGACAACTAACATTTAAGGTTCTTAATAGCCATGCTGTGTCTATTCTAATACATAATCTGGTATGTCTTTCGCTTTTTTTATTATTATTTTAACGAGCGGCCAGTGAAACAAGACAGAATTTTATGTAATCACAGCGGGACTTTGTTAATAATTACATACTTATTTGAATTTGGGACTTTTTAATTTATTACTATCATCATCATCATCATCATTGGCAACATCGTCTTCGACGTCGACGTTATCGTCATTTTTGCTAATCCCAAATGACTGGCAAACTCGCGCCCTCGAGGCTTGATTTGTTAATTACTCTCAGTTTAATTTACTGCCATATTTGGTAAAGTAGAAAAAAAAACTGCTAGGGAAGAATTGAATGTTGAAATATTATATGTGATTACTTCTGAAAATTAATTTGAATAAACGAGAAAAAAAAACACAAACAGCTGGTACTTACTCTTTAATATCGAGAGCATCCATTACTTATATCAATTCTGCAATCAAAATCGTTTTTTTTTCTCTATAGGTCCTCCAGATCCGCCAAGTGGTACACCAACAATAACAACTGCCTTTCCCAATACAGTAATTGTTGCATGGAGTAGTTCCCCATATGATGGTGGTAAAAAGGTTACCGAATACATTGTGGAGTATTCGTTACTTGGTAGTGATGTTTGGACAACTGTATTGGATGATTGTACATATTTATGTTGTTCAGTTGGTGGATTACAACCGGGTGGACGTTACGTATTTAGAGTACGAGCTGTTAATGTTCATGGTACCAGTCGACCTAGTTTGGAATCGGATATTGTTCAACTTGAAGAGCATAGTAAGTGGAGATTACTGGAGTGTTACTTTAGTTTGAATTTGTATTTTAACAAGTTCCTTACTTTTACGGTTGTTGATTTATTTTAATTTTCAAGATCTTCACTACGCTTGCATTAAGTATATTTCAATCGACATTCATTTAACTGCCTAATTAAATCATTTCTCTGAGTCATACACTGGAGCGTATAATTTTACATCAGTTTTACGTAATATATAGTATATTTGAATACAAGTGTGAAACCTCGCTTGTTTTTTTTGCGCGAACGAGTTTGAAACACGAGCCGCAATGCGAGTGTTTCATTAGTGAGCATCAAAAATCGATTTTTCACAGGCGTATTCAACGCTAATTTTTCTGATGAAGTAATTTTAATCAACGAATAATTAATTTCAAAAAATAATTATGTCTGCCATTTAATCTAGAAATTGTTTTATTATTGCTAAAAGTAGGTTTGAGGGTGTTAAGTGAGTTTAAAGGATGAGTTTTAGTATAATCTAACAATTAAAATTATGAAATTATGTTATTTTAAGTCACTAAATGGCGTGCGGAAAACACGCTACTTTTCGGCACTCAACTCGACTAAAACGGGTGCCGAAAAGTACACTTTTCAGCATCGAATTAGAAAATGTATATTTGAATACAAGTGTGAAAAAACGCTTGTTTTTTGGTGCGAACGAGTTTGAAACACGAGCTGCGAAGCAGTGAGTGTTTCATTAGTGAGCACGAAAAATCGGTTTTTCACACGCGTATTCAACGCTATTTTTTCTAATGAGGTAATTTTAATCAACAAATAATTAATTTAAAAAATTAATTATGTCTGCCATTTAATCCAGAAATTGCTTTGTTTTTGCTGAAAGTAGGTTTTGTGGTAAATGACTTTAGAAGATGAATTTTAATATAATCTAACAAATAAAACTACGAAATTACGTTATTATACGTCATTAAATTGCGTGCGAAAAACTTCTACTTTTCGGCACCGAATTAGAAAAAACAATTTACGTCATTTTCAACATCACTGCACTTACTCAATTCATAATCGAAAGCCACTAAAATGAATGTCGAGTCAACAAGCGCTCTTGAAAATATCTCTAGTATACGAGCGACGTAAAATTAACAAAAAAATTTGCTTATCTTGACGCTTTGATATCTTTTTATTGTTGGTGTGTTTTTAGTTTATTTCGATCATAGGTGCTATCAAGTTCAATGTCTACATGATAATATACTTAATAGAATATAATTGTTATTAACTAATTTAATTGCAATGACTGGTAAGGAAGGTTATTTGGTGAATTTTCTATAATTTGTAGACAAAAAGACAGTATATTTAAGCACAATAAATGTGACTATCTGGATTTTATGCATAGAATTTCATGCAAAAATACTAGATTCTAATCAATGTTACCTGTTCGCTATGTTATAACGCACCTGCAGTACCCGTCCAAAAACTTCTAGTATCTAGGCTGAAAAACTATCATATTTATATGCTAGCAGAAATAATTATTCTTTTACTGATTCTCGTTAAATTTCTATCCATAACTCCAAGAACTTAGTTAAATGCATTAAAAATAAATGATAGCTCAATTTATTCTAGATGAATCTTCTTCATTTGAACATCGTCTGGTCGCAACCGAAACGGGACAAGAATTTAAATCTCGTTACGATGTCCAAGAAGAATTAGGTAAAGGTCGTTTTGGTGTAGTTCATAAAGTGGTTGACAAAACAACAAATCAGAAATTCGCAGCGAAATTTATACGTTGTCGTACACAAAAAGATAAAGATAAAGTAAGTTATTTATTCGTTTTTCGTATGTTTTATTCATTTTTGGTGTTGCTTTTACGGTTGTTGTTTTATTTTTCATTTCTTTGTGTTTACTTTAATTAAGGTTCAAGATGAAATCAATATAATGAATTTACTCAGGCATCAAAAATTACTTCAATTAGCTGCTGCCTTTGAAAATAATAAAGAAATAATTATGGTGATGGACTAGTAAGTATATCGCTTTTTATATAGCTTTTTAATATCCATTAAATTTAATAATTAGTATTTCCGGTGGAGAATTATTTGAAAGAGTGGTAGCTGATGATTTTACCTTAACGGAAAAAGATTGTATTTTATTTATGAGGCAAATATGTGAAGGGGTCGCATACATGCATTCGCAAAATGTGGTACATTTAGATTTGAAACCTGAAAATATTATGTGCCACACAAGAACATCCCATGAGATTAAAATAATCGATTTCGGGTAGGAAACGATCTATTTCTACCAGTATAGTACATGAGTAAATATTTCACTATATTTTAATGTAGATTAGCGCAAAAATTAGACCCTAACGTCCCAGTAAGAGTATTATTTGGGACCCCGGAATTTATACCACCTGAAATCATTAATTACGAACCAATTGGAGTCGAGTCGGATATGTGGTCTTTGGGTGTGATTTGTTATGTTTTGTAAGTGTACGTCACTAAGTTGCAAATTAAATTTATTCCAACTTCAAACCTCAAACAGATTATCTGGCCTCTCTCCATTCATGGGTGACACTGATTCGGAAACTTTTGCCAATATTACAAGAGCGGATTATGATTTCGATGACGAAGCATTCAATACAGTTTCTCAAAATGCTAGAGATTTTATTCATGCACTTTTAGTTAAACGAAAAGAGTAAGAAGAACATCAAAAACCTTAACATATAGCTATAAATAACAGTTTTTCATTTATTCGCTAGAGACCGATTATCAGCTGAGCAATGCCTGAAACACGTTTGGCTGGATCCAGACAATCATCAAGAGACGGTAGTTTTATCAACTGATAAACTAAAGAAATTTATTATTAGAAGAAAGTGGCAGGTAAAAATTGTGATTTGCCTTAAAAATCTAAGCGACTAACGTGTGTTGCATGTTTTATTTTGTTTTGTTTATTTTTTCGTTTTTGCTTTGTCTAACATATAGAAAACTGGCAATGCTATTCGTGCACTGGGCAGGATGGCTACATTATCTGCAGCCAGTAGGCGAAATTCCGCTTATTCGAATCTCACCGCAACACGACAATCGGTAGCTGCTGCTGATACATCTATGAATAGTTTCGATGAAGAAATATTGGAAGATAAAAGTAAGGAAAGCGATAACGACGAAATTCAGCAATCTGACGAAGACAAAACAGATGATGCTCTTTTTGAAACGGCAGCAGAATCCATCAATGATATTGCAGAAGAAACACAAACTAGTGACAGCGAATTCGATAGTTTCAATAGCCATAAGAATTCATCGATTAAACCAACTGCCGTTTTAGGAGAAGGAAAAACCAAATCAACAAACCTTAACCGCTTCAATGAATCTACAACAAGATCACACCATCAATTACTTTTCGAAATAAATGAACAATTATTGCCAAAAGAAAGTAAACCACCACAGCCACCACCAAAAAAAGAAGTCCGAGCGAGAGCATGTAGTGAACGTAGTGATAGCGGTATCAGTGACTGTTCAATTCACGTCACTTCCAGTAGCTGTAATTCGACACCACTTTTAGGTAAAAAGTTTCCAATCGATGAAGGTGAAGAGCATAAAGAAAATATAGAAGAGGAACATTTATTTGTAACGACGACAAGTATTAAATTGTTACACGATGAAGATAATGGGAATAGTCATCGATTTCAAAAGGCGCAGGCGGGAAATTTGAGAAAAACGGGACGAACATTAGGGAGCAAAATTGAGTGTTTTAATGCAGTGGTTGCTGCAGGAAAAGGTAAGTGGAAATACAGAATAGAACAATTCAGAAAGGGACGGAGAGCTATTACAGCATCAAGCTTTCTTTTTCTATATCACTGACAGAGAAATCCACATAAGAAAGGAGGAGGTAAAACTTGAATAGATACATTTGATTACATTACTCGAGTAAAAATGGTGAGAATTTCGTGTGCATCAAATATTGTGGGGCTAAATCGATAAGAAAATTGCTTGATGTACCTTCTGGGTTGTTGTATTTTGTGGTAAAGTGTGTTGCTTTATGTTGCTTAAGCTCTAGATTGTTGTGAATGGGGGAAAATCGTTTGCTAAAGGACCATAGTTATTGATTTATAGCAGACTATAATTTGTCTTCTTTATCTGATGAGGTTTAAAACCATGAACAGAGTAAATATAGATATTAAAGGTTGCTTCGTTCAGAGCATTCTACAGTCATTCAAGCTTTGCCAATTGCCAGAGTCAACAAAATTCGTTGTCACTATTGAGATTCGAACCTAGTACAACTCCAGCTCTAGGCAAACGCGTTAGCTACTGTGCCATCGTGGCATCTGAATCTATTTAAAACTAAAGGCCATTTAGCATATTGAGAGCTAATCAATTTGCTACATTGATCGATATCTTTCTAGGTAAAACGCAACCAACGTCAGAGAGCCTAAAAAGATTACCAATTTACACATCCCGGACGGTTGCTGGTACAATAAAAAAGTTCGATCATCAAAATGGATTAACAAAATCCAGTTTGCCAGTAGCAGCAGCCGGAGCAGCAGCAACATCAGTTCGACTCACTCCATCAGGTGAAATATCATCAAAAAAGCCATTATCAACTAAAGGATCTCCATTAAACAATAACAGTGATTTACGATTATCGCTGGAGAAATCTTTTAGGGACACGCCAAAAATAACTATAGAAACAACTTCACCGTCTCCACCTCCTCCTTCCCTTTCCCCTCTACCTACTTCTATTCGCCAACACAATGTGACAACTGTTGCGCACAATGTGCGCGTGTCAAAAATCGACCACTTAGTTGATAAATTGGAAAGAAACACAAAGGGTGCAGAATTTTCTAATACTGCTATCCCAACGGTGCGTTACAGGAGTCCATCGCCCAGTTTATTAAGAAAAACACAGGCTGTTATAAATAAGGAACAATGTAACGAATTGTATAGATCCAAATATCAATCGGACAATGGAAAAAGTTGTCCAAAGACGCCAGTTTTACGGAAAACCAGTAAGAGTCGAAACGATAATTTTCAAAAGGCAACAGCGTTTTGGAACAGCCCGAAAACTTAGAAATAGGAACTTTGAGAATTTATATTATGTAATTTTGTGTTACCTCAATTTATTAGAAAGTTTATTTTCTGAATGGCGACAGGCATATTGATTGTTTGTTATCCTTTCGCGTTTCATAGTACATATACATTTTAAAATTATTTATTATCTTATTTTTAAAGAGAAATGATAGAGCATATTTTCATTATAACTATACGTATATTATCATTAATTATTATTATTTTTACTTGTGAGAATCTATACCTACGATAGAAAGATTGTTATGTTCTGCACTCAAGGTCCGATAATGTATCCTTGTTGGAGATGCTTTTTATTGTAATAGTGATATATAAATTTTAATAATTGTAATAAAATATTCTATTTTATGTAATAAAGCCGCTGTCTTTCATTTTACGTTATTCAATCAAAATAAGTTGTAGGTCTGGGCTCAATGCTAAGCGTAATTCCATTGACGGTTCTCAAAGTCACACGGTATTTCAACAGTATATTTTCATTGTTATTTTTCAGAGCCAGTGCATATCGTTTTAGTAGCAAAGCAATTATAACCTTCATTTCCAGATAAGCGAATTTATATCCTACAAAATGAACATATAATAATCATAATTAATGCAACTGACAGCAGCTTTAGTATACTATAAGCAAGAAATTCTGGAAATGATAGCATATTTTACCGATGCAGTTCCTTGAGCCGGAACTAAATGGTATATAAGCGAGTGGATGATTTTTTTTCAAGTCTTCCATTGTAAAACGGGCAGGATTGAATTCTAATGGATTTGGATAAATGTGTGGCAAACGATGCGTAATAAATGGTGAAATAAATATATTCGTTCCTTTGGAGATTGTATGATTACCTATGAATAATACAAATGATTATTCTAATAGCGAAAACTTGACTTGCAGTTATTTCAAATTCGACCTAATGTAACATCCCACGTCAACACTCTGGAAAGTAATGGTAAACTAGGTGTTAATCCCAGTGATTCTGTTCTAGCCTCGGCTAATAGAGATGGCTCTTGCCAGAACAAGAGAAATAGATAGGTGCTGACTCAGTTGGACTTCACCAACAAACAAAAACAAATTTGGACTATGTACATTTATTTACAACACTGGTTGAGAGTATTGAAATAATATAACTTTGATGTAAATACAAAACAACCACCTCAGATTTATGTAGTGAGAGAAAGTCTTTTGCCGTGAATATAAACTTTACAGTGCTAATCTTGTTCCCGATCAGTAGATTTCTTTTACTGTCGCGATGGAGTGAGCTAGTTATTTATTTTATCACTTGAGGACAGGTAAGTAACTTTACTGTCACGAGAGAGAGAGGATTATGCTTGTCGACACGTAAGTAACTTTACTGTCGCGAGAGAGAGAGAGCTTATGCTTGAGACACGTGAGTGATTGGTTGTGAGATATGATTCTTGAGATACACTTGTGTAGAAACACTTTAACTTAGTCACTGTAAAATTGTATACTGTCTTCTTGAATGTTCCATTCCCATATACATAATAAATAGGACGCACTGAGCACTGAACTACCATTAAACGTATAATGATGGGCCCTCTCTCAAGCGTGAATTTAATCTGAGTGGTGATTGGAAAATTCTTATAATTACTAAATTTGAACAATTTTCGATGCAAGTTTGATAAGAACAGAATGTGGAAATCTTATTCTATAATGCATATCACTACTGAACAAAAATATCAATCAATAAAAAAGATACAATCAAAATCATATAAAAATTAGTAGAGTTCATCGTTCAGAAACGATAAAAAAGTGCATAGTAATTAACGTAAATATTGTATACAACCAAAAATTGTGTGAAACGTAAATACATACTTAAATCTACATAACAAAAAAAATTATTAGTAATTACAGAGCCAAAACAACATATAGCAGCGAAATTTAAATCGCCGGCAAAACAAGTGCCATATGTGGTCAAGACGGATTTCTTTGGCTACTCCTCTGACGTCACGTTAATAAGCAGTAAACTGTATTTTCGAATGCCTTAGTGTTATGTGCTGGTAAAAATGTGTTATTTTATGTGCCTTGTACTATAAAGCAGATGTATTGTTTCTTTGCAAATTTCCAATGTATGCAGATTTACTCACGTAGCGTATATGAAAAGTAATTCATATGGTAGATCTGCGTTAAGTAAAAAACTTGAACCGTTATGTTGTTGTTAATAGTTTGCAGTTTGTTTGAGTTCATAATTGAATGGTATTATTTATATGGGTCAAGAGCATTGGTTATTATTAGTCGTTGTATGTTATTTTATTCATTTGAAAACTAGAATTATCATATGAATAAATGGTCAAAAATTGGCCCAATAAGTAGTAGATAGAGCAGCAACATGATTTTACGTGTGTTACATATCCATTTCAATTATTAACAGACAATTCATTGTTTGAAATGATTTAGAATAATCAATGTAGTTGACTCTGCATGATAACAGACGCGGGGTGGAGCTTACGATTAGAGACGGGTTGTGCGGCAGAGGAGAGGTAACGAGCATAAAAAGACGACAATACCAGCGAGCGACCGCAGTAGCTGGTCCTGCGTTTGGCGACATCACATCATCACCTAGACGACGGTTACAAACCAATCTGTTCTTTTCAGAACAAATTGAACATTGTTTCGGAAACAACATAAGCAATGGGGCTGAAATTAAAATCGTTCTTTTTCAAGAACACAAGAGAAGAATAGAAATAGAAGATTTGGATCGAAATCTATTGTTCTGCTTTAAATCAAAGAAGAGATATTAGTGTTGTAAACAAATCGTTCTTTTTCAAGAACAAATTCTGGAAAATCGTCCTGAAAGTAAATCGTTCTTTTTCAAGAACCAAATGTAGAAAATCATACTAAAAGTAAATCGTTCTTTTTCAAGAACCAAATGTAGAAAATCATACTGAAAGTAAATCGTTCTTTTTCAAGAACCAAATTTAGAAAATCATACGGAAATACTAAATGTTCTTTTTCAAGAACCCAAAGAAAAAAAAAAGAAAATCGTGTTAATGTAGCAGTACTTAGTAGTAGTGTGACGTCACGTCGAAAACAGCACGTTTCTAAGTGAAATACGACCCGCATTTTGTTGTGACGTCGCGTCATTGTTATTATTTTTAAAGAATGCCATAAATTCTCTTGTTGTTTTACAACAGATTCTTTAATGCATTGATCCAAGTAATAATTTTGACTGAGCTGATCTAAGGAAATTCCATTCGATTGATTAGATTCTTTTAATATTCCATTAATTTCTTTAAATACCTGATCCTGAATCGATGTGTATTTGGCTAGATAGAACAAGGTAAAAGCCAATGCTGTTGCGACTGAATATTGACCCTAAAATAATAACCAATTCTTAGTTTATAAAAACTAAATAAAGTAGACATTTTAATTGCTGTCCATCATCATTCAGTAAAATGACGACATTAATTCTAGCACTCGTCTTTTTGCTGGTTGCATGAATATGATGGATTGATTAAAATGCTCTTTTTTAAATAATTAATCAGTTTTTAAACTTATTCTCTGCTAGTCCGTCTCCTTCTTACAGTCAACATAAAAGTGACACATTCATTTAAAATGTCATTTTCAGTAAGTCCCGCAGTTTTTGGTAGATCAATCAATCAATTCATTCAAAAGACAGATTGTTTCATTACTGTTCTTGTCCTTTTTATTATTGCGCTCCTCTAGACATTGATGCATGATCTAATAATTAAAAATGGTGCTAGTCTAGGTTATCTGGATTGGTTTTCTCACAATATTGATTGCCAAAAAATGTTATTACATTTTTGACGTATTGCAAAACATTGTTTGATTGCTGTTTTTCCAATTGGTACATTTGTGATTGCTGGAAAATAGTATCGAAGAGAAGCCAGGGTTTTAGAAGTCTTTTGATTAGAAATAGTTGACTTCTGTGGAAGTTGAATTGAAACATTCAATTAAATCCGAGAAATTGGCAAAATGGAACGCGATATTTACCTTCGAAAAGGTGTGTCATATACCAATGTTATGTCGACACCCAAAATCACTTCTAAAATGAAACATAATTTGCAAAAAAATCAATTCCACTAACATTAAACTCCATTTTATCAAAATAAAACCAAGACCAGTGTGATAATTCGTCCACTCGATAAAATTCAATTTTCACAGCTTACTATGTAAAATACGAAGCACGGATGAATTAATTAATTCGGTAATTTTCACTTCGCGTTTTTTCATCAAGGAATCAACAATTTTCAGCGTACAAATCATAAAACTATTTAAATAGTTTTTCAGGAAATTAGTTTGAAAATACGGCTGGATTAAACGTCGGTGTTTACGCCACTTATCACCTAAATAAATTGGAAAACATGAATTTAATGTTTGCGAATGGTTATGAGGGTATTTAATATCGAAATAAATATCTCTATACAGGATGGTCACCATTTCATATACCTACATACGAATAAATCTTTTATTCGTAATTAATATAGTCAGAAAAATGGCAAATTAGCAAAAGTATCGAAAATTTTGTAACAAATTCTTTTGCGCATTCACATTTGATAGTCTCCAGGCTTAATAGCATGATCATCATTGATGATCAAAACATTATTTATGCCATCTTATTTAATGCTTATACTATTTTAAAAACTGTTAGTGACAGAACGACAATCCCAAACGCTTCCGATAGATTTTTTTGCAAAATATAATTAAGTTGGCACTACTTCCAACACCAATTGGGTTCTGAAACTATGACGCAAACCTAGATTATCCCAAATTGGAATTATAGTTGTCTATGGGACCATTAAAAAGATTTTATTTCTCCTTACAATGATATAGTTACAGTGAGTACTTTTTTGGTTCTTCTACCTCGAAAATAATTTCATAAATACCTTGATGTTTAATCCGAAATATTCAATTCGCGGTGAAAACTATCATTAATAACATTGCCAACAGAATTTCCTTTCTTATTAAACTTGTTACTCATACATATGTAAATGGAAAATGACCACCGTGTACACGTATTTGAAATTCTGATTAATCTCTCGTTTCACCAACATGTATTTTTAAAATATTTTCTTACCATTACTAGTTACCAATCCATTACCGATGAAACTCTGCAAAATACGATAAAGGAAATTCTTCTCTGATGTTTTACTGCCACTTAAAATAATTTTAAGATGTTCTGGTTCATAGACAACAATAAAAGGAAGAAAAAATATCCAAAAACGAAAAATTGAGCCATAATATTGTGATGCATTAGTTCCGATATCGAATATTTCTATTGAATTGGTTTTAAATTAATAAAGTTTTAAGTCTATGAATGATGGATGTGGAAAACGTACTTTTATTGTTTGTTATAGTAAAGACATTGCCTAAAATAGGCAGAGCATTAGGTCCAGGTAAACTGAATGCTAATATAACGAAACGAAGGTAATTTTTCAATTTTTTCGACACCCAAATCAATATAAAAACGATTAATATGAAACAAAATAACAATTTAAATGACATCTTTTTTATTAAGTGAAAAAAACGAAATTAATATGAATAATTGGTAAAGACGACCAATGTAATAAAACTAAAAATTAAAGACCAAGGAAGATATATATATTGATAAACAGCTACGACAAAGAAGCACCTGTATATTTGGAATTAATTTATTAATGAAATAAAGACGTGATAGTAATTTTTCGTAGGTATTTATGATAATTCAGAAAACTGGTAACAAAGACGTATTTGCTTAAAATATGAATTTAAAATTAACAAAAAAAGAAATTGTTGACAATAAAGTTTAAAATATGTATGTTAATTAACAAGATTCACAAAATAATTCGTCGTACTACATAGGGAGGCATATCATATACTGGGTGACTGGATCAAGTTGTAATTAATTTAAACAAGTGAAGGTCATTAAAAACAAATTGAAAATGGGATAGTGAACGTGTGCTGATCCGTAATCATTTTCGTAATACCTCGTATTACAAATCGTAATTTGCTAATTATAAAGAGCATTAAAATGTTTTTTGATAATTTGTAGTTTTCCAATGCAATTATTTTGCATTGTATAGACGTATTCAATGAAATCCTATTTATAATCATCCGTCCTTGTCTTATTTCATAAGTAATTTCAACGCCCACTCGAAGGTTGTCTTTGTTCAGTACGTCGAGTAGCTTAATCAAATGCCACGTAACTAATAAAAAATTCGTGATGAAAAATTCAAACGATATTCTTAGAAAATTTGTATATAATAATAGCATTTCTACTTTTTCATACAATTATTCGATTTCTGGCAAGACTGGGAAAGTCCGTTCGTTTGCCAAATTATATTAGGTTTGTGTCCAGATCTTATCAAAAGCAATTAGGTTGGAGTTTTCAGATGTTTCTTACTGGCCTTGTCAGTTATACTTATGTAAGGAGAAATACTGTAAGAAATACGAATAGAAGTAGGATGTAGGAACAGCAAAGGCAAACAATAACGCATTTTTAAAGAAAAAACAAACTGCAATAAAAACTAAAAATATTTAATGCGCTTTTGACAACAATCTAGCTGCAAGAAATTTATGATGCAACAGCTGATTACTAATTTCTTTGCATTCACAAAAGTTTGTCGGAATGCTCAAAAAAAATATTGCGCACACTCATTCTGCAATTATGTGCATTTGCTGTTTCTTACAACTTCTGGGAGCAAACTTATTGTTTGAGATGTTGAATAATTTTTCTTACAACTCGATTTGGTCACCCTGTATAAATAGGCTAGCTTCACTTCTTGCACGAAACCCTTTACTCCATTCTCCAATATAAAATTGACACAAATTGTTACTTGTTCGAAGTTCTTTTTGTTTTGAGGGAAGGAACTATAGAGTAATAAAAATGAAACATCGGTATTTCTTTTTTGAAATGCAATACTTAACATTAATATATTTAAATATGTATTTTATATTACATCGAACATCCTTTTATACATATACATTATACAAATATTTATGTCTACGATATTTTCATTTATTGATAATAATAATAATGTGGTGCACAGGCTTTTTAAGGACCAATGTATCTATCTTTTCCTTTTCTATTTTTATTTTACAAGTATCTATTTGTAGGCTTGTGTTACTTCCAAAAATAATTTGTTAATAAACTTTTCTTTCTATTTTTAAAATAGATAAAAAAATATCACAATTTGTTTTATTTTGAAAAATCCCTAATTGCACTTTTGTCCTGAATAAAAATTATTAAAATAAACATTTTTCTTTCTTGGACTTGTATGTTTATTATATTATGTTAAGGAGTTCTCGCACCTGTACTGCACATATTTATACGTAAAATATGTGAGAACACCTTTACATGAGAAATGAGAGAAATTTTGTATGACGTATCGGTGCTTTGAGACCATACTTAACTACATGTAAGTATGTTTTTATTAAAGCCTTATATAGATGCATTCTTAATAAACCTGCGCTATTTATATTTGCTTATTAAAAACGAAGAAAAAAAACATAAGAATACATATTATTATATAAAAATTACAAAATAAAATTACACTCATTATGCCGAGAGAAAATATGTTAAAAAACACCCTGTTAGTTTTTGTTTATATCCAAAATAATGCTTCTATTTATTTATTATACTGTATTATTATAGAAAAGTAAAAAACAATAGATAAAAAACCAATAACCTTATCAAAAAATGATGAACAGTATGTTTCCATACAGAATTGTCTTATATTAATCCACAAAATGATTGACTATCGAGTCTCAAAAATTCGTAAATCCTAAAACACTGTGACGGCGAATCGTTGTGTTTATTTTCGTCTATTTTATCCTTAATACTTTGGATTTATTTGATGAAAATCATTACCATAGGGAAACAATGGAAACATTGGAAAAAGGTGAACAATTCTGCAGATTACAAGGACATTTTTCCTGGGTTTTTTAATGAATATTTCAACATTAGGTACCAAAACCTTATTAATTAATTAATCTGATATTTAATATAGTAGTAGTAGCTTATAGAAAACAATGTATGTTTTCCATTTCCAAATTGCTATTACATATTATGATTTCCACGCAAACAAAAACACATACACACACATACTGCTGATATTACGAAAAAATAAAATGGAAATGAAAATCATCATCATGAAACATGAGCACAATACGTAATTAAGGACATGGCAAAATTCGTCATAAGTTTTTGGACCACAGACTCGAATAAGTCTTAATTAGCAGTAATAATTACCCATAATAATAATAATATTAATACATAATAATTTAATTTGCTCAGCCTTTGATAGGTCTACTTAACGGGGATTATTTTGTGTTATTTTTGGATTAAAAAAAACTTCAAAGTGTTTACAGTGTTTCAAATGTCTCGTAAAAATTACATCTAATTGAATAAAGACAAAAATGAAAACGTTTTTGAACGAATTAGTAATAAAAAAGTATAAAATAAACAGTTGATTAAATGTTCCACTTGCAATGAATTAATATGAAATGCATTTTAATTAAAATAATAAGGGAAAACTAACTAAAATCCTAAAAAAAAAAAATATTATACATACATATTAGCAATATGCTACACAGAACCTAAATAATAATAATGATTTTCTTGTTTCAACAAAGGATTACACCGTAGATCATTGATAAAAAAGGATTAGTTAAAACACAAAATAAAACATAAATACAGATATATAAAGCAACTTAATACCCTGCTTTGTTTCTAACTAGAAATGAAAAGAAATAATGAAAATTAAAGCTCTGGAAAAGTCATTTGTTAACTATAATAAAATTATACACAAGCATGTATTATCTATATACAAATAATAATAAAAATTAAACTAGATTAATTAACAATGAAAAGTGAGTTTTCTAATTGTTGTTTTTCTGAAAGAAAGCAGAGTACTTTTCTCAAAATTGATTTTAAGTAAATAAATATATGCTGCAAGTACGCACTACGACACACATTTATTGTATCTAATACATTTTAATATAGTATATGTTTCCAATATAGATCTAACTATTGTTATTAATAAACAATTGATTTCAAAACGACGATTTTTCGTCAAGTAAACAATGAAATGATTGATAATTTTTTTCACAGTCTGAAATTAAACAATTGACAGTATTAAAATAATCACTATGTAATATCACATCATCACCTATTTAAAACTATTATTATTATGTATAAGCGTTCGGAGCTTTTTCACACTACTATTAAAGTCCAAACAAATGAATGAACTGATCTATAACATTACAAAAATTAGGAACTAAAATACGTATTAATGTATGTAGCTATACACGTATATGTATATTATATTTTCAAGTAACGAGAAAAAAAAAGAACGAAATTAATTGGCTTATTCTTTGCTTTTTTTAGCACTAACATATCCAATTTTAATTGAAACCACTCTCTCCGTTTCTCCGTTCCGTTTTAAATATGTAGATACATAAACGAGAATAAAATCGTCATTTTGAAAATACAATTGTTTGGAACTTGGATATTTTCCTCTTCTAGAATTTTCCATTTAAGTTATATATTTATCTATCACATACATTTAATTATTAGTAATAATAAGAAGAGAAGTATTAAAGACAGAAAAATCCTCGTTCCATTTTTTCTAAAATTTAATGATAAAATGTATACATAAATTTTAATTTTAAAGCTCTCTACAGTTGGTCACATGAAAATACACGATAATAATTATTGAAGAAATAACATTTAGTATTATCACTACACACACACATAGAATAATTAATTATTACACAGACATTAAGATTTGTACCTTCAAGTAAATTTTTATCTCTATTTATCTCTCTCTATTGTGCGATCAAAATGGCACGTTTTTCTATTCGTTTTGTTAGATATTTGGAAAAATGTGTCATTTTAAGCATTTATAAAATGGGCAATCAAAAAATATCGATAGTGTGAAACGAAATGTAGACAACCCACAATACACATTGAATGTCAATTGTTTTGCATTGTGGATTGTATTATTCCATTGACAATGTTTATACACAAAAAAAAAATTTAATTCTCAAATACGATTAAAAACGCAGAATTATTCATTTATTATTATCATATCATACTACTAAGCAATCGATTGTTGTTCAATAAGTAAATTCCAGATCTGGATATACCTCTCAATCAAGAACTTACTTATTAATCCAAAAATTAAAAAGGAACTGCTCTATTGACTAATTCTTTTTCTTTTTAGATGCTACAAGTAACAAAACATAATATTAGTTATGTTTATTATTACAAGAGATTAAACAAAAAAAAATCATCTAAATTGCATTAGCATTGTTGCTGTTGCGCATTCTCGTGCTCATCCGATTGGTAATATCACAGATAAAAAATTTAAAAATAAAATAATTGTTTCTTTGTACAATATAAGAATTATCATCAATAATAATAACATAAACATATTATTATTATTGTTAGTGAAAATATGATTGATTTTTATATACAAAAAATAGAAAAATATTAAGAAAGAAAAAAAGAAATGAAAATAAATCGGAACATTTCTTGATTGCCGAATAGAAAATCGATTATTGCAACAAATATTTTCCAATTGAAAAATCTGCGGTGTTAATAAATCTTATGATAGAAAAACAAAGTGTGGACTTTTGAACTTTTGCGTTTTCTGTCATGATCTGGGCGAAAATATTGGCTGTGATAAGAATTTTATTCAACAGACGCTGATCAACACCACACATTTTTCATTTATGGACAATTTAATATGAATACATACACATATTCGATACATTTATATACTAAAAAGTTAAAAGACATTATTGAGACAAATACTCTCTCCTTTTTTTACTATATTATCACAATAATGAATTGATTTCCTGAAAATACATACCTAAATAGACTTGATAGGTATATTCAGAAAACAATCACAAGCTAAGTTTTTATCTTTTTCTAGTATATTGACAATGATTACAATAAGCGTACAACATTTATTTTATTATTATTTGTTTGCATATTTTTTTCTTTTAATAAAAAATCACAAATAGTAGTCAAATTTTGATAAATATTTTTAATACATACTACTAACAATTATCTACAATATATAGCATATATTTATATTAAATATTAATAAAAAAGCACCCTAGCTCAACATATACTCTAATAATAATTAGTTCCGTATTAATTTCACTAGAAAATGGCGTTGCCCATCTAATGCATTATATATTTTTGACATAAAGAAGAAAAGATCAAATGCTTGTCTTGTCGCAAATATCATCTTAAATCAACAATAAAAATATACATCGAGCGCAAGCAATAGTAACTGTTATTTTAATAGTAGGTGTAGGTAGTACTATATCAACAAATAGCTTCGAGAGTATAATTAAATGTATACGATCAAAGCTACTCCGCTTTGAAGTAGATTAGTATATATAGTTTTATCAAGAGAAAAAAGATGCAGAGAAAAATAGATGCTTTTTATGTATAAATCGAGACAAGGACAAATTAAAAATAAATTGATCATTTACAAAATACAAAATGATTGACGTATGTACACAGATAGAAGGTCAATTTTTGCAATCGAGCTACTGCGCAGTCAGTAAATAATCAGAATAATCAGTCAGGCGCAGCAACAGTGGCTATCGATGATTAGTAGTGACATGTTAGTGCTGCGAAGATTGTAATAATTATACGCAATAGTCATTCTCAAAAATTGCTCTCTAAACAATGTACAGTATCTTAACACACTGTTAGTTAAATATTTCTCCAGTTAAAAACAAAAGATAAAATTTTAAATCATCACAGAATTTATCGCATCTAAAACAAAAAAAAAGATTCAACTTGACAACTTTGTAGATTATCCAAGTTCATTCTTCAACCAGTAGGTACGTTTTGTCCAAGTTTTATTACAAATTGTTCAGTCCTTTTCTACCAACCATCTATCGGTAATCCCAAGGGTAACCCTCAACATTAAATGTTAAGTAATAAAGTAGAAATAAAATAGAAAAACTAAAGGGAAGGAGATGGAATCACACGAAACCGGGAGAAATTGGATTCTTTATAATTTAAGGTATGAATAAATAAAAGTAAAAAAAAAAACAAACGTTCTTCCGTGTTTTTGAATTGCTTCTCTCCTTCCCATTTGTAGTTCTTCCACCCTTCCCGCACTACTATCCCCCTCTCTTAGCCCTTCTACCATTTGTACACAATATTCTCTATTTTGTTACCATAACAGAGGAACAGCGTAAATGGTATAGAAAGTGAATTGAGGAAGAACCTGCCCCTATGCGGGACACAGCGGCTGTCCCTATACTCTTAAAACATTTTTATGGTAATTTCTATTGTAGTTCATGGTCCTGTAAAATGGTGGGGCCATTGGATAATGGGGACCATCACAGCGAGGATACATTTGTCTATGATGAGGGTTAAAAGCGTTGAAGTTCATCTGAGGTGGACACTATTAATCAATAAATAAATAAAAATTACTGTTGTTTCATGGCAAACAAAAAAAAAAACTAACCTCTCTTAGTGATTGCCTATTCTGCCTACCCCCACAATTGCCACCCTGAAATCCCTGATTGTTTCGAAATTTCCCTAAGGGTGCAAGATAATCATAACCGGCGGCGCCATTATTTCCATTTTGATATGGCAAATTAGCTGATGCTGGTTTTGGCACAGATTGGACACCATTAATGGTGGCTCTTGGATTACCTACTACTGTTGCTGCTGGAGGTGCTGGTGGTTGCAATCCTGGTCTCCGTCCCATTGTTATACTTTGACGTTCATGTAGTAACGTTGGCGAATGCGGTGGCGTAGGGGAACTCGAATGACTTCGGAGCGAAGAGGGCATACTTTGTGGGCATGGCGAAGAAGAGGTTGAAGATGGGTTAGAAGAGGACGACAACGATGTTGATAGAGCGGATGATGAAGAGATGTCCGATTGGGGAAAAGTTGCTAGGGTACAGTACGAACCTTCAGATTCGCCGAGTCTAGAATGAAATGTTTTCTAATGTACTATAGCCATTTTAAATTTTAATTTATAAATAGATAAGACAGACACTTATTGACCTTATTAATTAAATTGACCAATACAATTCATAAAATTTAAAGAGCGTTATATAATAATGAGTAAGAAATGCCAAGTTAAACATATTCTGAAAGCCTGAAATAAGTTACATTTTGTTACCGGTTCAAACTACTGATTAATTACACTACGTAATTATTTCAAAATGGAAAGATAAACATTGTAAGATATCCGTTAATAGAAATTCTACCGTATTTATACATATTTATCTTACTCCAAACCCCAGTTACCTTATGCTCTTAGTTCAGATACCTAACAATAGAATAAACGCTTTGCTGTAGGTATAAGAAATCGAGAAGTTTTTATTATTCTATTCAGAAGCTTTATTATGAGCTATTAATTTGCATGGTAAAGTTTTTAGAAAAGAAAAGTTTATGTAAAGTTAATGTCCACATATTGGCATACTGCCACATTCAAAGTGCAAATGATGAACGGCATGCCGGAAATAGAAATTTATGTTTATGTGATGTTTTGTGTTAATTAAAGAGGTAAAACAACTACAAGCCAATAGACTAGGCAAGGAACATTTCATACACAGACACACACACACACACACACACACATGCTGTGCCCTTTTAATAGCGCCCCATACAAAAACCATCCATCCATCTATTTCATAATTTTTGTTTTCATTTATATTTTGAGTATGTAGTATATGTTTCGTATTTCTTTTAATAATATTTTCTAAAATTCTAAAATAGTTTCGTGTTATTTTGGAACATTTTCCAGCACATTTCCTAGAAAATTGAAAGCCCAAGCCAGTCCGCACAGCCTGGCACATTAAAAATACTTCATGCAGTTACGAAATTGAAAATTTCAAGCAGCTGAATTTAATTGCGTTGAACTGTTGAGGTGCAACAATTTTCTTTTAAGTTTGCTCTGATGACGGTGTAAACAAGAACTTACTTTAGATATATTAGAGTAGGGTGAACGGTTTCACTTAGGCACTACGCTACATAGTCAGGTATTGTATTAATTCAGCGCCTGTGGCCGGTAAAAAAGTAGGAATGGAGAGTGAAGCGTTTATACTTATCTATGGATACTGATTAGCGTCCAGTTTTTGTAGGAATTGGGCACTAAGGCAAGTGGAAGTTCTGCGCATGTGTGCAACAAAACTTACTGCAGAAACTAGTAATGTACTTTTAATTATTTGTGTCCTTATTGGATACTTGTCCAATGAAGTTCAAAGCACTTTTTACGCCTATCGTATCAAATGAATATGGATTAGCATCTGCTGCAATAACAACGTTTCAGAAAATATTTTCTGTGCCTTTTATATAATGTCTACAAGATTTGGGAGCAGTAAATACTGCTTTGTCAAGAAAAAGTTATTAGAAAACTCTGCACGGGAACTACGTAACTTGATAGAGAACAGAAATTGAAAGCGCAAAAAAGGGAATATCTTGCCTTTTCCTTACCTGTCAATTCCATACATAGTACCAATTTCCGTTCTGTTTAATAATCTGCGTATAGCTATTAGGAGGTGTATATCATAAATGCGAATACCCTGTATATACATGACTACTTAGGCACAGAACGAACTGCTTTCTTCCTCTATTTTACATTAATTCGGAAAGTACTCCTTAATAATATTATTGCTTCAGTGACTACCAACTAGTTGACATAACACAGAAATATAGAAGGAGACATAAAGAATAATGAAAGAGCATTTAATTACACACAAATTAAAACGAATAATGATATAATGGATGAAAAAACAAGGTCAATTCTTTCGACACGCTATATATATCTTGCTTGTTGGTTGTATATTACACCACTTTCTACTAGATATACATGTATACTTGTAATAAGAATACAACGTTCTGTCTGTCTATACCTACATATTATTATAGTATGTAGGTATCTTGTTTGCAGAATCGACATCACCAATTCGCGTGTAACCTCAAAAAAAAAAAAAAAGAAAAACAGATCATTCTGCGACCTCGATTTGCGCAGAAATTGTACAACAGTATTGCCAACTTATCTAGATGCAGAATATTTATCAAAATGTGGCACATCATCGTAAAAATTGTAGCAATATTTGTGCACATTAACTAATCAAAACTGTCTATTCATATGAATTTAATCGTCACAGTTCAAGAGATAATAGCTACTTATAGTAGTAGAACTATGTATGCGTTTTTTTTTTGTTTAAATTATACAATGTAAAACTGGTTGTTTGGATTAAATTATACAATTTCGTCATTTACTTACTCGGGACATTTTCGGATCAAAGTTAGTATGTACTAGAATAAAAAAAAAAGAAAAAAAGTTACTTCAGTTACATAACATAAATGCCACTTGCTTTGAAATGGCATTTATGAGCGTCTTTGAATTGAACTTAAGGAGCAAGTACGGGCTTTTGGTAAGATACAGGTCCAGTTTAGTAGTTTACTCACGCGAAAGTTCTTCACTTTGCATACTATACTAATATCAAATAATAATCACACTTTTGACTGTGTCTGACTGTTTGTATTTATGGGATTTAAATGTAAATCAGTCAGTCTCCTAGATTGTTGGCATATTGGATTTTACTTGTTGATATTTCAAATTTTCTTTTGGTGTCAGTTTCGATATTAAAAAAGGTTACGTTGGTATGTTTATTTAGATTATTTCTCTAGCTGTAAAACCGATCATCCTACATATCGTCATTGTTGTTAACATTTAAAAATATACAATCATTCTTTTCTGTCTTTAGGTTGGTAAGAGATACAAAAAAGAAAATTTAAAAAAATTGTACGAAACTTTCACACCAACATTATTTAAACAATGAATATCTGACGTCGCTCGTTATATTGTATGTATGTATGTTAAACGCCTTGAATTTTATTATTATTTATAAAACAATCGTAAAATATCATCGTTATTTATCATTGCATTGCATTTACAAAATGATAATTTAAAAACTGTAAATTTTATTGTAAACTTTTAAAAAGATTACTTAGTTAATGGAACTTGTAGTTTCGAGTTCTTTTTTTTGTCTTTTGTTTTAATGTTTTGCTATGACCACAGGGTTAAATTTGTTTTTAACATTCAATTTATATGTTGACGTAAACGTAGAAACCTTAATTGTTGCCTGGTTAATCTAATAAAACAACTATACTGAACTGTATGTTGCACGGACATCATATAATAACCAGGCACTTGTTTCAAACGCGAAGTCATTCAACTGCTAACAGTTGAGTAATAGACTTATTATTCAACAACAACGTTGTATAAATTTGTATTTCATAAGTGTGTTATGGCAGTACTTTATACTATGTACTATAGCAAGTGTGTATATGAGCAGATTAGAGCGAGTTTAGTAAAAAAGAAATAATTATCAGTTATCGTGTATAGTTTCATTAATATAACTGAAGTTCTCCTCGAAATAGAGCTTATAATTAACCGCCAATAAGTGCTTAATAGTTTCATTATCAAGTAGAATGTTTCTATTTTCGAATAGAAAAATACGATACGATGATATGTTCTATACGGGGTGAAAAGTTAGTAGTGTCTATTTCCTATTATATTTTTGGACATGGCAATTAATCAGATTAACATCATGTCTGCTTTGTTTGTAATGCCTGCTCTAGGGCTTCATTTTGACCAACAGGGACTATACTCTGAGTTTCTCAAAACTGAGTGTTGCTATCCAGTTTATTTTTTTTAAATATAGTATACTATTTTTTTAACCTATTACTACAGAGTTAAAACCTCAAACCAGCTTCGCAAACAGCATATCAAAATTTCAAACCGTTTAGGAAATAGAGCATTCTAAAGTTTAGTAATATTCGATGCTTTTTATCATAAAAACCATCAAAATGACACGGAGCTCATCTCTACGTTATGTAGTGGATGGAATGGAAAATAAGTTTGTTCTTGATTAATAAAAAAATTGAAATCAAAATACTTTATTTAAATCGTATACACAAGTAAAAGCTTGGACACCACTTACAACATTTGCATGATGCCAATTAAAAATATTGAAGAATACATATGGGATCCGAGTTGTTTTTGGCAGTTTTTTCACTAAAAAGCATCGAATTTTATTAAACTTTAGAGTGCTTTATTTCCAAAACGACTTGGAATTTTGACGCGCGGTTTGCACAGGTGATTTGACGTTTTTATTCTCTATAGCATACAGTACAGTAAATACAATTAGCACATTGTATTTTAAAAAATTAAACTGATTAGCGAAACTCTTACTTTAGAAAACTTGAACCAACAATCCATGTTGGTCAAAATCAGCCCCCTAGGGCAGTCATTAAAATCAAAGCAGATATCATGTTAATCTGTAAAATTGCCGCGTCTAAAAATGGAGTCGACGCTACTATCTTTTCACCCTGTATACATATATCATAATAAACTACAAAAAAACACTACTACTACTACTATTACTACTACTGCTATGAGTAATTGAAATACACAAGCATGGTAATTTTCCTTTCCAAGTTTATTAATATTCCTCATATTGAAACTAGGCGTATACCACCACGACGACGAGGTCATTATATGTATGTAGATTGAAGATACATAATGTTAAACTTTACAAACACGGTTAGACTAACTGTATGCATGTACATATGTATGTACATAAGTAATATTATTGTATTTTCATTCTGTTGAAATTATTTTTGAATAAGTAAAAATGACACCGAAATGTAGCTATAATATATTCAACAAGTAGAAAATTCATTTTTTTTTCGGAATAAAAAAAACTCAATTTTGAAAAAATTCAAAGTGATAAAACAGAAAGGTCATTGAAATTCCATGATTCCATTGTTATTTAAACTTCTAACGCTAATGACGAAAACAAAAAAAAAGTTCGTAATAGATTTTTCTACACAAAATGCAAAGAGCAAACAAACTTATTAATAAATAATTAATATGTAATTAAGATTAATTATCAATGGAAAGTACATACATAATTTATCTCTAATTAGCATACGAAAAGTATGCTGATATTTTTTTATGGCTGCCACACACTACTACTATACGTAAACATTTGCGCAAATTTTTAACAGGCCGTGAATTCATATTCAATTTAAAAGCTAATTGTCCAACAATTTACTTATGTATTAAAATACATAGTAATAAAAAATTAACACAATTTCAGATAGACAATTTTATATTTAAGTGCTATTAATCAAAAACTGTTTAGATACCACCTCATAAGTCTGATTGGCAATCAATCTATACATACAGCAGCATATATGTATATGTAGATATCTAGTATAATACGCACATCGTATATAACACACTATACGTACGCATATTATATGCTAATAATATTGCAAAACTCTCACACAGGTCACATAATTTAAAATAGAAATCGTTATAAACTTTCCATACACTATTTATTTAATAGCAATTAAGCATGTTAATAATAATGATTGTAAAATGGAGGAGACGATTATGGAAATATGTATGTGTGTGTGTGTGTAACTACATTTATTCATTTATAATATGTACATATACATATGTATACATCTGTAGATACAACCAAGTACTATTGACAGAAAAAAAAAATATGTTTTTCCTAAAACAACCTTGAAAATTGATGAATAGAGTCATAAATAATTATTCTAAAGTTCATAGAAACGTAAAACTACGTTTCTAATTAATCATGATACCGTAATGAATGCAGAAATAGTAGGTATATAGGTAAATTTACCAGTGCCGAAATTCGCCTAAGGAATATTACTCGGTAGAAACTTCTTTTCTAAACCAATATTATCCCATAGTTTTTAACTCAATTCCGTTTTGCATTGACTCCCTACAGCACTTGTTCGCTTCAACAGTCGACACCATCTAGAAAGAGTTTTTTGCGATATTTCAAATTTAATCTAATTTATACATTGTATAACGTTTTGATTACATGACAGTCTAGCGTTTATACTTCACAAATTAATAAACTTTCTATAGGTACTTTCTTTTTAAATTAGTTCAGATACGTAGTACAGGTCATTACGAATTATTGCAAAACACTCTTTTTAGTTTGCATCGACTATATCTTCTTATCAAAAACAATCTAAGCTAATTATTACAAGTAAAGTGTCTCTAGAAGGTTACTAGAATCATAATATTGTTCATTTTTTCATGATTTAACTGAATTGACCTCTAGTTACTAAGTTACTAAGTAAGCAGAAACCATATCTTACTTGCCATTTTATATTATTTCTGAACCGTACACTTTTTTTTAACTTGATAAATAATCCAATCAAAATACGACTATAATATATTTAAAATTTTAATAACATATATTGACGTGACATTCCTTATTTTGATTTTAGAAATAAATTTTGCCATCATCAATAATCATTATCACATAAAATTTAAAAAAAAAAAAAAAATTAAATTTTAAAATACATTTATTATCGAAACAGTAATTTTATTGTCTCATTCAATTTGATGGAATCATTTTTAATTTTTAATTTCTTTTTTCTAGTGTTTTTGTATTTTTGAAACGTTCAATAAACTGCGCACAATTTTTTTCCTCCATTGCTTACGTGGTGGGTACACGGTTTGTGTGTGTATTGGTATGGACACGTTCATCATTTTATTCTTTCAATTAAATGACTTCGAAATAGATGGGAAAGTGCACGGGTTGAGTATAAGTATTAAGTAGAGTATAATGGGTATTTATAAATAAATCAAAATCAAATCAGACAAAATAATAAAAAAAAAGTAGAGGAATACATGCAAGAAACACACTTTATACTTCACATGCAAATAAAACATAAATCAACTCACACATATGCATTTCGGTATACTACGTACTAGAATAAAAAGAAGTAAAAAAAAACAGCACACTCACTCGTTCTCTCGTTCATTGATTCACGACTCACACACACACACACACACAGAGGATAATTACTTATCAATCTATTAATATGTACTTATTTAGATATATATATATACATATATATATATATATATATGTATGTATAATAATGAATTAAATGAGTCCACATCTAATCATACCTGTAGCATACTTCATTAGGATCTACCCATACGGTAAGTTCAGCGGGTAACTTCAAGTCTTTGTAACGGATGCCACATTTAGTGGCTGCTGTTTCTAATGTGAGATCGACTGGACATAGTCCATTCACGCGGATACAACGGTAACCCTGTCCCTTACTGGGTAAATTGGGAAACCAATGCTTCTCGAACCTGAAAATTAACAAATATAATTGAGCTAATTTGATAAGATTATTAAGTCAAAAGTGGAAATTGCATTAGAAATTTTCATTTTACAATAGAAAAGATATACAGTTGAATCAACTGTACCCGCCCCACACACGCATAATTTTTTTTTATTTAAATCAATTTCACATTACCTTTTTTCTTTTTTTATAGTTGCTTTGTGTTTACGAAATGTTCATTCTCCCATTCCCGCCCATTGTATGTTAACTAATCAACAAACTAGACACAAAACGTGTTTTCCGCACCATGTTCTACGCATACTGCACATCATAGTGTTTATATATATATATATATATATGTATATTAAAGCAGCGTAACGTATAACTAAATACTATTTATTCTACTTTGCAATTATTATATCAATAAATACTGTTAACAATACATTAACGAATCGGCCACGTGGTAGTAACCCTTGGGAGGCAGCAGCAGCACCTCCCTCTTCTTATCCTTCGCTCATCTAAAAATCGAAACGAATTATTTATTGTACGTTTCACGAAACGTGATTTACAAAATGCACGTACATATTATACTTTATAGTGCAGAACACAAATGGGATGACCTTTCAGCTGGTCTTTTAACTTTCGACCTCTAAAGGCTCACTACAAAGCACATTATTATTAATTCTATCGATTTCTCTAGCTGAGAATACAAAATGTTTTTATTCCTATTAGTATTAGTATTTCCAGTTTATTGTGCTTGGAATGGAAAACGATATTCTCCGGCTTCCTATTGATAAGTCAGGAACTTTCCTTTCGTTTCCACTTTGCCATTGACAAATAATACGACTTCCCTTTTTACTCGACAAACGACACGACATTTTAATGTCACTTTTATTATATTCGGTTTATTTAGGATTTCCTTTCGAGAATAATGGAAAATCAAATAGCATTTTATTATGAGTGTTACATACATACATATGCAGTAAATGACTTTATACGAGTACGGTAGTGAATAAGTTCAACTAGATGAAATAATATACAGCAATATATAAAAGGGGCAATTTAAGAATTAGAAAGTCTTCGTGTTATTTATTTCGCGTAATCCGATGTATCGCACAATTGTTAACTGAAGTCTGTAGACCAAATGTGTCCAGTTATTATTAATAGTTAATTGCATTTAGTAGAAAGCTGCTACTGGCTTTTTCCTCTAGATTTCATAACATTTTAATAATGTTAATACGAAAGAAAGAGATGGGGAGTGGATGACATGAGATCAGTTCTTGTCATTGTATCATATAATTTGATATGTGGGCGAATATTTCAAGAACTCTACAAACAATTTTCACAAATATATGTATGCATATTTTTGCGTAGGTAGATATCAGAATATAATATTATTATAAAAGGTTATTATGACAATTGACCAATTATCCCATAAATTCAGGTTTATTCTAGAAAAACTTCTTTCAAGTTGAAACTAATTTCTAGATCGTAAAGTTTTGGGCTGTAGGTGTTTCAGTATCCGATTATGTGTATCCAACCATTTTTAGACTCATATAACTGTAACCTGAGTAGATACTAATAGAACAGATGCTAAACTAGAGAATAAAATCTTTTAACTGACTAAAAATAAAGCTCGTCTAAAGGGAATGCTATGGTACTTATACTGTGCAATATAAAAAATAGAACAAACACTCGGAATCATCACTGTTCAGTGGTGAAAACTATTATCAATTAGAACAAAGCTATATATAATCAGGGACTTACAGGAAAACATAGAGTAGATCACAAGACAAAATGTGAGATAATTCAGTTAGAAAAAGTATGCGCAAATCGTTCGAACTCAGGACATTTAGTTCTGAAACTTGTTAGAGTCATCAACCTTCAGTAAAAGGAAAAGAACCAAATATTGTAGACTGGCCAGATAATCATGGATTTGCACCATCGTGGATTACACGATATAAAATTTCATCGCAGACAAGGGCCCTAATAAACTACAAAGTTGATGAAGAATAATCTTTATATCACTGGAGAAACACAGCTAGAGTATTAAAAGAAACGCTAACAAATCTTCTTCTACATATGACGTGTTTTTATATTCGCAACGAACAGTATTGTAGAATATAAATATTCATTATTAGAACCACGAAGAGAATATTGATAATACAAAAACAGATGACTCTCCATAACTTTACTTCCCAAAAAGCAAAAAAATCAAAAATGCAGAAAAGTAAAGAACTAGCTCTATTGGCCCGAGAGAGCACTCAAAATCCCAGGTCAAATCAAAGTCGGACACACCGAAATAACAACAACAGAAAAAAAAAGAACTGTAAAATTTAACGAGTATCTCATCTCATCAGACATGATCGCGAAACATTTCAAATAACTAACAAACTAACTATAGCAGCAAACACACCCAATAGAATAGATCAACTCAGGTTGGTCAAGGCAAAAATACATACATACATATACATAGTATAACCGAAAAATGCCTAAAGGCACCAAATAAATAAGTTGAACTGGCTGTGGTATCAAAGTAGTACTACACTACTAAGTAAGTAAGGAAAGCCGTGGCCCATGGCTACTACCGACCACCGTTACTGAATAATGTTCATGTCTTGTTTTCTTATTTACGTATTATATCTATTTAATTAATAAAATTGGTGCTGTTTCTTTTTTTCGTGCTTTTATTTTTTGTTCGTTCGTTCGTTTTTTTTTTCTACTAAAAATATAAAAATCATTATTGGAAAGCGGCGCCTCGTATCATCCATCCTAAAACGACAAACAAGCACCAACCATATATGATAATTTACATAGTATTTCACTTTCTTATTTTATTTATATATATATTTTTTTTCGTTTTCATTTCTCTCCCTGATAGCATACTTGATAAATAATATGATGGTTTCACTTTGGAAATATCATTTGAACCATAACCAACGTCATTTGTTATTGAATCAGCAAAATTGTCTGAACCGTTCTCTGAGCAAAATTCTCTGAACGAGGTTCAGAGGACAGTTATAATTTTTTCTTGTTAGCTGTGTGTTAATTATTATTTATTTGAATTGATAAAAAGTAGATTATAAAGGTGTGTTTTACTGCTTGACTATAAAATGCGACGATTTATTCCAATTTCTTATCATTGGATATTATGTTTTAATCACATACATATGTCAATCTAATCTAGTTTCGATCGACTTTCTTCACCCACTCCAGCTGAATAGCATCGCATACTAGCCGTAAACAATTTATGTAGGTCTAACTAAATCGAGCATGCAGTTAAAACCCATTAGCGTCACAATTTACATTTATGCGTATTAAATGATTGAATAACATGTGCCCATTCTAGTGATGGTACAACACGTGGTTACCCCGTCCGTCTGCCCCGCAACTACCCTCCACCTCTACCACCCAACGATATACTCATTCAATCTTTTCATCTAGTTCGCCTGTTGCTTTCTGAATTTCCCCTTCAAAAATACCCTTGAAAAGTTCAAGGTTGGATCATAGTAGCAGCAGCACTAGCACATGAAGCACCAGCAGCAGCAGCAGCAGCAGTAGAGCAACCAGCAACCATTTCGACTTCTTGCGCAACGAAAATTAAGAAACCAAATAAATTCAGTTTACAAACAAAAACAAAAAACCCTCGAAAATAAAATAAAAACAAAAAAATTACGCCACTCGTTCCCCTCTATTCACATAATAATAATGGCGTCGTTGGTTCTGATGAAATAAACAACCGTATCAAGCCTTCATGGTGTAAGTTGTTTTGTTTGTTATTAAATTTAATGAAGGACGAAGAGTTTCATCCTCCTATCGATGCACAGCTTGTTGTCCATTCCTGTTATACTGCACCACCACCACCACCTCATCCTCCTCCACATCTTCTTGATTTATATCGAGAATAGTAGGTACATAAACAACCACATCCAGAACTTTCGTTGCCCGGGCTGCCAAGAGAGAAATCGATAGATGGGGAAAAAAGCGTGGGCGCCCACACTGAAAATTGAGCATGCAGAGGGGTTGTTAGAAAATGATACGCGTATACAGCAGCAGCAGCAGTAGCAATAGCAAAAACTTTTGCAAGAAAAAAAAAAATATATATATAAAATCTTAATTAAGGGCCTTGTAAAGTCTGGAAGCGCCGCCTGTTGACGTTGGAACGGGTAGCAAGAAAAGCAAAATAACAAAATTATGCACGTGGCACGCCGGCGTCTTTGCGTAGGATGTTTTTCCCCAGTATGTACATATTTAAACGCAATTTTATTATTCGACGAGCTGTGCTGCTCCTGCTACTCGACGTATTTTTCATTATAAATGAAATGTGTATAGTATCTACACAGTGGCATTGTTCCATCTATACCCATACCCATACCAGCTATCTATATGTATACACTTGGCCACTTCCAGTCATTTACCTTATAATATGTAATTATAATTCCGCGACGCATTCATTCGATAGAAAAAGGTAATTCCAAATAAAGCCATTTCTTTTCGCATAACGAACGACCTGTCACCACCAGTCCGTATAGATATAGATCCTTACGCATATACGTATAGTATACGATTGAACAGAATCATTTTAACAAATAAAATAAAATCAAATTATCGTACATACATGGTCAATCACATCGAATTCCACAGATGGTAGTAACAAAAGTATTGGAAATTGTATCTGTTCAAGGATAAACAGCTGATAGTTCTAGTATACGATCATTAAGACTATGTATTATATCAGAGGACATATATCTAATATTTCATTTCTTAAATCTTTTATTTATTTCTCAAGGTGTCTTGCAATTGGACCGCGATAACTGCATTGGAGTTTTTACAATTACAGGTGCAGCCAGTATCTGAATTTCTTCTATCTAAACATGGCATTTTTATGATTCTTTTTAATTATATTTAATAATAATTATCTTTTTTAGTAATGATCTGATCAAACACTGCAACATTCAATGTAATATTTATCGAATCGGAAACGAAATTATTCAAAATTTACTAATATAAGTACCTAAAAAAATTGGTAAATAATCATTTTATAGTAAAATTCAAAATCAATATCCTACAACATGAATAATTTATTGCCATATATGATCCTTGATCTTTTTCAATGTTTCTCCCGCAATGAATTATTAAAATCCATTATTATATGAATTAAAGTACAAGGGACAACAACGACACCAAAAACATGACGATGTCATCATTGATGTTTTTTTTTTGTGTTTTGTTTACTATCAAAATCTGGCCAGATTCGAATAGAACGTATATAATCATCATCATCATCACATTGATTTTTATTGACAACAAAAAAAAAATACGATTTTAATGTTTTCGTTTGTATACACCATATACCTACTCCACTATAGTGTCCAGCCAAGGCCAAGGTGAAAAATCACCCGGACTTTGACGAATCAATCAAATCGCCTTCGGGCAAGTGAAGTTTAATAAGCTCTGATTATCGTCAGATGGAAAGCTTTAAACCACATGGTAAAACCATACTTCCTGACGATTAAAAGTGAGAAAAAAATATTGCGTCTTTGCATTGCTAAGTACTTAATAAATGCGTCTGATGCCCACGCTGAAAGAAATCAGTATGATTCAAACGGAAAATTAACATTTAGTTAGCAGCTTAAAACTAAGATAATTAATTAAAAATCTATTAGATTAAATTTTGCTGAGTTTATAAATTTTATTGATTCTAGTACTGAAACTATTACTAGGTACGGATAATATGGCCTCCTAGAATCACCAGATACTAGTATAAGAATATAAGTAATTAGTAAATATTCATAAATTATGGATAATTGAAATATTCTTCCCAACCCCTTTATCTCAATGGTGCGCTTTTGCACTTGCTGTGTCACTTTATACCGTAAAGACATGAGTACACTCTATGGCACACTAATAATCGATGTTGTCTACGTCACAAAGCAAAAATCTCCTCTATACATACTCAGCACTCGCTCAGCAGATATCTTGTATGTGGCATTAAACTATAATTCAACAGCAAAAGAACATATGAAATGACGAAATAATTGACCAGAATTACAATCAGCAAAACCAAATAAACAAGTAGATTGAAAAGTCATGTCTAAAAATTCGTCTTTCTTTACCCGAAAACACATTTAAATACATTCAACAAGGTTTAGAGATAAATTATATATGCATGTGTGTGTTCGTATTTATACATACACTCGTCGTATATTATCTAGGAAACAGGAAAAGCACATTATTTATTGTGGTGGAAAAAAAAAACAACAGAATCCTTGATACTAACTGAGCCGTCAATAACATAAGAACACATTGACATTTCCTTGAATGGACTTTGTGTATTTTCTACTGCTATTAGATTAGCGCACTAATAAGCAATGATATACAATAGATAGAGTAAGCTTGTAAATTATAATTTTTGTTGTTTTTATTTCGAAAGCAGCAAAAAATAATCACTTTTAAAGACAATTGAACAAAGCAATTAAAAAGTGGTACACAACCAATAAGAAGAAATTATAGCAAATTAGTTAGATTCCTAAAAACTTTTTAAACTTATCTAAATATTGTAGAATTCAGTTGATCTCAGATAGTGTGCCAAGTCATTTAGATGCAAAAAAAAAACAAAAAACAAACGCCAACCAATATTAGATACAGAAATAAGAAGATAAATATTGCAAATATTATTATTAATATTTATATAGGAAATACTGAACAAACAATTACGTATGTTTATCAGATCAAAATATAACACTCTGACATTTCCATTTCGGTACCTATATACATACATCAAATTATATTATGAATCAGCTTATTATAACTAATCGAAGAAAGGACAGCGTAGGTTTTTATATGTGTATTGTAAAATTGTAAAGAGTACAGTAATCTTTCGATTTGAAAGCTTGCTTGGCTGGCTGGCTGGTTGCTGCCTGCGTGCCCATATCTACCTACATTTTAACCTCAAGTTACTCGACGAAAATATCACTTGATCAACAACAAGAAAATATGAAAGTAATGATTCTTGGCTGTTGTTGGATTGAGTTGAAAAATTAGATTGCCTGCACATTGCACACACGCAACAGTAATGGCTACCTATCATTTTTAAAGAAATCCATGACGATTTTGTTTGGTGGGTCCAACAAAAAAGAAAAGAAAAATTCTATTCAAAATTAAATTTACTGGCCTTTTTTCGCTTCTATTTCTCTAGATATAGTTTATACATTGCGGCGGCCACTCCATATGACAAACAGTACTTTATCTAGATTAATCAAACATAAAGAAAATTACCGATACTGGTTAAAAAAACAATCGATTCCAACGGATATTTAAAATAAATTCTCGAGTATTATGTTTAATTTCGTTTTTCCTCTACATACTCCAGAATCTGGAATATTTCCAGATAGTCGCATAAGTCTATTCTCTTTTAATAACATCCTTTAATTTCAATTTCATCACCCGATCCTATCAGTCAGTCAACAGTCATTGGCATTTCCCTGATATTAGTTTTTATCTTCTTAACTTATCATTTAAGATGTTTTTTGTTTCTATTATTATACTATAATAGTTCAGCGGGAAAAGATAAGAATTAGTACTTATGATTATTCTTAATAAGTACAGCGTTCTAAATAATTATAAAGATATTCAACACCCAAAATGTCAGAAATTTATAAGGGAAACAAATAGAATTTATATTTTCAAATATGCGTATTGTACTTCGAGTTTTTGTAATTTCAAATTTTATTTGTTTTTCTTTGGATATCCATCGAAATAATGCAGTACAGTAAAACAATTCAGAATTACATATCATTAATATAATGATAATGGCAACCGCAATTAAAGAACAAATGGTCCTGTTCCACTTTGTCGGGAAATATGCAGGTATTTCTGGCATGACGCGATATGTGGCTATAATAACCGAAAATACTACCATTTCTTAATTTTGGCAACGGTCCAACTAATAATCATCATAATAATAATAACAATAAAAATGATAAAAACATACAGATTCAATAACAAAAAAAGTAAGTCAATGGCCATGGATAAAAAGGAGTTCTCGTTGTTGCGCTGTCATTCCGTTAAACTTATTTTTAATGTCATCTGTGTGACGGCAGTGATCGTGATGGTGATTATGTTCATGATGATAAATTAACGGTGTATTTCTAATGCAACGTGGAAAAATCAAATGGCAAATTAATATAAATCACTCTATAATAATTAAAAGTTTATTACGCAAAGATCCTATCTGACGATTGAGCGCCTTAACACTTCATCTAGAATGGAATTGAAGAAGCACATTTGCGATTCTCATTTTATATATTAATTATGTATTTATATAATCTCATATTTCTAATATTCCAACTAATTACTTTGTTGTTATCATTCGTACAGTTCCGTGCGGAAACTTCTAGCGACGCCCGAGCATCTGCCGCTAAAAAAAATGCGATTCCGCTCAGAACCAGGCTCTATCTGGTTCTAACAATACAACAATCTAGCAAAAAGCCACATAGGATCTAGTATAGTAGTTCAAACAACATTTTCATCATAAAATGTTCTATCTTTTAACAACCGGTTTCGCTATACATCATCATCACATTAGGTGAACAATGAAAAATTAAAAAATAGATCCACTTGAAATCAATTTAAATACTATAGTATAAGTATCTATTAATCTCTTCCTTCCGAGCATATGGCGATATGACCCACTCAGCTAGCGATTTCCGTTACTTCCAACCCCATTTTTCCCGCAGTCAAACCAACCCTGCACCGGTATTTGTATCGCTTTTTTTTTTTCTTTTTTGGTAGTTAACCGGAAAAACATAATAAGCTGATAGGGCTGTTTTTACATATGGAGTACAATGGCATCCTCTCCCTATCCGAACAATATTATAGGGGATATAATATAATGGCTACGGGTAAAAAAGTTAGCTGTTCATTAGTAGCTTTCTTTTTTAAATTTTAAAGGAATAAAATTATTATAAACTAAGTTCATATAATGTGTTTGTAAATGTATTAATTATTATAGTTTCAATTGAAAACAACATCTATTTATACATATTAAATTATTAAACGAGAACAGATTGAGGTTAGAAAAAGAAGGTCACTAGATAGATAGATGGATGGATAAATAGATAGATAGATAAATGGAAAGGCAACTGACAAAGAAACAACTAAAAACACAATAAAAGAAACTTGGAAAACAACATCTACCACACCATCATCTGCCTCATTATTGGGTTTAATTTTTCAAAAAATTACTATTCTTATTCAATTATGCATAATGATTATTAAAAACTGTACGCACCTACATACATCCATATACATGTATTATATACATCTAGCGAATTTTTATTTGCCTTTGTATTCGCATTTGTACATTATAACTAATTTTAAATGTATATAGCGTAAAATACATGTATTATTTATTGTACCTAATAAAAAAAAAAAATAAAAAAAAAAGAGTTACGAAACCAGGGCGCTCTAAACCGAATCGAATTCGATTCTATTGACTAAAAAGGTTATTTTTCAAGCAGCAGTGACGACGATCGTCTTGACACGTAATTTACAATTCCAATATCCTTCATTATGTCGTTGTATAGTTTTTGTCGAGGTAAACACAATTTCATATTTATTAATTTATATAAATTTGTCAAATAGATTTCGTAAATCACAAAAATAAATTCTCTATACAAATACAAACATTATAATAACCTAACAGATATGATAATTATACTACATGTTTAACAAGTTAAATTATATTCATACATTTCCTTCATTTGGATTGGTTAAAATCGATTGGAAAACTCTCATTTTAATTAAATTTGATATGCGTAATAGCGTGTTGCGCTGCAGCTATGCGCCAGATCCGACTGAAAAACATTAAATACACATTTTCCGCTTATAGAATTGCGCATCAAATAAAAACTTGTAATTCACATTGTATATAGTATAGGGTGTAGAAACTATAAATTAATATTTGGATTCCAGTCGAATTGTTTTTGAATTATTCAATTATATTAATTATAATCACTTCATTAATGAAAATATCAACAGAAATTTTAATAAAGCTGAATTGGCCCACAAAGTACATGTATTAGCTAATCTTGGATTCTACGGAGTTACCCTGTTTCGTAATATAGAAAAAACTCTCCATAACGGTCATCCTAAATCCCAGTCGAATGGCCGTTATACGGAGGTGATCGTTAATACGGGATATGCATAACTGCATTTGAAATTTAAACCGTTCGTTGAAAACAAAAAGTGTTCATTTATGGGGGTGGCCGTTTATACACGTTTCACTGTAAATATTTTTTAGGTATAATTTAAACTGTCGTATTTCCCTGATGAACTAAACTGGAGATGATTGGATAAAAATGTATTTTTAACAAGACCATTAAAGGCCGTTTACTCTATCAAGCATTTTGCACTCAATTTTTACTCCAGCAACTTTTGTATTACTGCCGTTGTCCGTTTACACACTCAAAACAGTTTGCACCAAATTTACTAAAGCAATACTAAAAAATACAGATGTACATTTGCGACATTATATGGCCACAAAGAAAATTAATATTCATAAAAATGTATTTTTTACACGTCAACAAGAAATTGAATCAGTTATTTTAGGAGATTTTACATCATTCAAAATCTATTATTTTCCTTTTTTCTAAAAAAATGTAATAATAATAAAGAAAAATAAAGGCTTTATCAAAAGTGTATCGGCAATGTACAGATATACTATCAAATATCTCTATCAAATAAATTAGTAGTTAGTAGCTCAAGATTTTCTGAACCAGGCAGATTTCTTTCAAGCATTTATTTCTTTACCTGCTCTGCATGGGGTTTTGTTTTTCATATTCATAATCAATCTGGGGAATCCATGTTGACTGTGCATTTCAGTGTCTCAAAGAACCTCATTCGTTCGGGGTAATCTAAACGATCCAATGGGTGTTTGATTTTGTACTAGCTAGGCTATCACTTGCACAAAATATTGTAAAGGCGTTTAAACTATTCAAAAAAATGGTAGTGTTCGTTCTAGACGATTTTGTGCGAAATGCTGGAAAATGTAAACAGTCACTTACATAGCCTTGAGTAACCCTGACTCACCTCTACCCACTACATATTTTTAAAACTGACCTATCTCATCTACCAATCAAAAATGTACATATGCCGTATCAAAAATGTTTCAAACACAGTTTAATAAACAGAATAAAACAAAATTAAAACGTGAAAATAAACAAAGTAGTCAGAACCGGACAGGGACAATCAGGCAGGTGCTTGCTCGTTGGAAGACAAAAAAATCGATTTTAATTTGTAATATGAATAGTGACTAACTGGACATGAATTGCAGCTGCTGCTGGTTCGTCAAAAACAGATACTTGCATACATAATTACGATTATTATTGACACAACATACATAGAGAGAGAGGGAGAGAGAGGTAGATGACATATTTGTGGAAAATAATCGTAATCGATGGTAAAACAAAGAGAAATTTATCTACATGCATAATACATTGTAATAATAATAATTAACAGTGATTACCTGCATACTATTGGATGATAATGGCATTACACAACATGCTTGGTCTTTTTTTTTTATTTGGCCAGTGGACGCTGCCCTGACAGCCGGAACCGCTTGTCAGGCCAGTACTTCGATTGGCATGCAACCCTTCACTTATGTATTAATGTATGTCGGCGCTACCAAATTTAAATCTAAGTAGTATATTATATGGTTAAAGTTTTCGCTTTTTTCTTGTAAGTTATTTAGATGGTAGCTGTCATTTCCGGACATGAATGTTACGGTAGAGTGAAACTGCACAACTCAGTTGATTTTGCAAATGACAGCTTCTGCTGACGTTGCCCTGCTTGCATGTATACAGAGAATATGAAATATGAATCTGAATGGTTAGTAGATAGACCTAATTTTTTGGTTTAGTCACAGTTTAGTTGATATTTAGCATTAAGTACTTAGAGAAAGTATCAGTTTGTTTTGTGGCGTTGTTCATTTTTTGTAGTGGAAAAGTTGAATATTTCATGATTGAATTGAGATTCTAATTGACATTTTATCTAACGGCATCAAATTTATTGAATGCAGGATAACTAGAATTGGATAAATTTCAATAATTAACACTCACATTTTACTCAATTTTACGATTATTAATTAAATATTGAACGTAATTTTGCTATGACAACTTACTTCTTTGTGTCATTTTATTTATACATATATAGCATCTCAAGACTCCGTATAAGTCCAGGGCTATTTTAATTTGATTTGTTATATTCTAATTCAAGTCAATTACCACCATCGTGAGCGCATTTTAACATTTAATAAGGAAAATATTAAAAAGGTTAAAAAACTCCTTTCCGCTAGCCTTGGTTAAAACAGACCGAGACGCAATTTGCTGGATTTGTAATATTTTTCTGTTTTTTTTTTTTATTGTACATAGTATTCGATTTTATAAATGTATTTTGTATTTATAAACCACGAGGACAGCAGCGCGTAATAACTATAGATACATATACATTATACGTGCATACATAAAAAGCAAATTTTAAAGGATTTTAACGTTTTTTTTTGTCTCTGAATCAATGAAATAAATATTGTTGACCCATATTTTCATAATTTCAATTCAGAGAAAAGGCAATCAATGGTATAAATCAAACGAAAATCAACGGCTATTTTTGATTCATTTGAATGAAATTCATTGTGCTTCACAGTACAATGAGAGAGAAAGAGAGAGAAAGAAAGGAGGGTTTATCTGGGCCAGATTTGGAACAAAGAGAAAGCAATAATACTATGTGTATACGTACATATGTATGTATGTATATATATATATATATATATATCTTCCGATATGCATATCATTATATGGATGGAGGTGTAAAAACAATAATAAATTTATCAGTACAATAATTAAATTGACATGCAGTTTTTTCAATGGAGAGAAATTTGCCCTTACGGTAAACTGTCACTGCTGAGTTGGTAAAAAAAAAAACAAAAATGATTTGCCAAATATTTTCAATACAATACATAGACGTCTCATAATTAACTTCGTAATTAAAAAACAAAAACCAATCATTATGATATTGCCGTAAAACGATTATAACTATCAAATGTGCAACAAAATTTAATAATAACTCTTTACATAAACTTTCTAATGATTGTTAATAATAATAGTAAATGTACATTATTATTATTATTTTAATCGACCAAAGACCCTGAGATTTTAAAATAGAAGGATGTTGTTTGTGGAATCTATAGTGTACCTATGCACTGTAGGTACCTATATTGGTGATTAAAGTGAAATTATGTTTATTTGGAAAGTTATTATTAGCCCTATATATGTTACGTACCTACAACAAATTTTGGTCACGTTTGTCAAGGCGAATAAAAGCAAGGATTGTTTCTACTTATCTTAAAGAGTTTCGAAGTTAACCTAATTTTGAGCTACGAAATGCAGGGCACAGCTATAACTTATAAAGCGTATAATTTTTATTTGAAAGTTTGGCATCGTTGCATGAAACTACCAAATAGGTATCCGATTCGATTATTAATGATGTACTGTAAAATTGTGGCAATTATTCACGGCCTATAAAATTACAATAAAGAAATTTCCAAATATCGAAAACTCAAGTTTATATAAAACTCTCCTCCCTTCAGTACATACTACTATTACTATTTACTAACGAGTACCGCTTTCGAAAAGAAATTGAATGTCACTCCCACAGTGTGCAAAGAAAAGAAATTAAGAGCATCGATAATAATATTAATGGCGACGACGACGACGACGACGACGAAGACGTTGGCGATGATTTTGCCAAAGAGCAAGACGAAAAAAAAGAAGAGCAAAACGCAAATTAATTATCTTTTAATTTACTTTTTCTTCGGTGTAAGAGAGTATGATTATGTTCGCGAATTTTATTCGACAAAATCTGAAATAACGTTACCGTTGCTGGTACGCTGTCGCTGCTAATGATTATATGATATTTTAATGCCATTTTAAATTGGTGTAAAATTTCCTCAAAGGAGCGAACAGTGTTTTTTTTATCTTTTCTTTTTTGATTACGTATGCATGCATGCATAATCATCGTTAACATCCTTTCGAAAAAACCTTTGAAAAACACTCGACTGATTGTTCATATGCATAAAATGTAGATTTTTTTACGTAATCATCATGTACCTAAAGGCTACCTGGTTCTGCTGGAAGATGTAGTCAAGGTGGTGGTGGTGGTGTGATGGTTGCATGAACGTATGTGATCAAAATCAGGTAGACTTGCAGATAAGCAGACGAAATTTATATGTATTTATGAACTTCGTTAAAATCCTCGGATGTACATGCATGCATAACAATTATTATTATCTTAGTTTGAACAGCCATTGCAATTGTAATTAAAAACTAATTATACGAAATGATCGAATGCACGAGGAACATTATCGTTACAATCATCATGATCATCTTCATCAGCAGCACAGCAGTAGGGCACATCTATTTTTTAACTAAAATCCAGATATATAACATTCATTCGTCGTCGTAATCGTTCACTTTCTATACTACGTATGTATGGATATCAAAAGAAGAAAACTACCATAATTTCATCCAATCAAGGATAATGATAATTCTATTCGTTTGTTCTGTACTGGGGGACTTCTATTCAAAATGTCGCTGACAGCATTGTTAAATATCATTTTTCCAAATGGCTGGCTAATTTCACTCATCATATAGAATTGAAATTGCTGCTCTACTATACGAATGTAAGTATAATTGGATTGCTACTGTATTTATGTTGATTTTTCTTATTGTTCTCTCTCTCTGTATAATGTTATTTTCATATAATAATAATTATTACCATGATATCAAGAAAGTTTCTTTCTCTTGTATAGTATACATGCATGTATGCTACGACAACAACAGCAAAAAAAAGAAACAATTTCAACAATTGTTTACGTTGTTATTATCATCATTGTGTCGTTTATTATTAAATTTGGTGACCCGTAATAATGATAATGCTACTTCTATTTGAGTGTACATCTCGTACGTATTATTTGCCACTACATACGTGAACACAAAACGACAAAAGAGAAATACGAAATAAATTAAAAATAACTTTCAATAAAAATACATATACAAATTTTTCAACTTTCAATTTATTTAACGTCTTGTTCTAATCGATCGATAAAATAAATTTCTCCGTTATTTTTTTTTTTTTTTTTTGGTATTTCAGTTTATATTTTATAAAGGTGGTGCAACTGGTGCGTCCAGGTGCCGACATTACAAGCAGTATTATAACGACAATATAGATTTCTTCAAAGAAAATTGCCCTAAAGCTATTCGTATATACAAAAGGAAAAAAAAACGAAGATGATGAGGTGGCAGCTGAAAAGTTACTTATGTTTTCACAATACTTATGGTACAAAACCAACGAAAGTCGTTTTGTCTTTACTTTACTCAAACCCATTTTATTTTTAAACATTAACAGGAAACAAACGAATATAAAAACTTAAAAAACTTAACTAAGTTTTAAGTTAAACTTAAATTAAAATCAGGTAGAATGCCTTTGGAATAAGGCAAAGTCTAAATTAAAAGATTCATGGCAGTCTAAAACTAGTATCCTAAACCTGAGCGGATTTCGCTCGGTTTTTTTTGGTAAATAATTTATTTTACAAAAAAAAAATAGTCTCGTATCGTTCAGTCCTTATGCTGTACATACATGTATTAGTTTAATTTCAGCACAAAATAGGCAGCAATTAGTTGAGCTGAAAGATCAACGTAGTGCTGCGTATCATAGAACATGGCGGCATTCGGTTGTTTAGCAACACAGTCAAAAAAAAAAAAAACATATCAATAATTGGAAAGCATGACTTTAAATTGTTTGAAATCAAGTTCAGATTCACTTGGCATTATCAAAATATACACAGATAACTGTGTGTGGGTAAAAAATAAATATAGAAATAACATTAAACATTCACTTACCTTTCTATGAGAAGATCCGTAAGATGTTTTTCAAAGTTACTAAGCTGATCGCGTGGCACTTTTTCGCTTTTTTCGATAAAACAAACCAAAAATTTAACCGCTGCACATACCTCTTCCCTCATTATTATATTTTTATTTTTTTACGACTTATTGATAAATTTTTCAATTTTTGTTTGATTTTTGTTTTTTTTTTTTTTGATCGTTCTTTTATCAATGTTTCGAAATACTTTCGAAAGTATTTTCGAAATTTTAAAAATTAAAATCGATTTCAAACAAAAACGAACACGTGTAAATGTGTATCCGATGATGATAATTTTCAAATGAAAGAATACAGTATTGGTAGAGTGAATTTATCCTGAAACAAAACAAAGAAAAAAACGTGCGTCAAAATTTACGATATGATAATATTTTTAAAGTTGAAATTTGTTTTTAATTTGGCATGCATTAAACACGAATTATCCCCCTCAACTAGTAGATTGTAGGTACACATTTGAATCTTATCAAAATAGATAAGCACATACCTATTTTTTTGTTACATTCCTCACCTTTGCAACGTGCCTATGCTTTCTCTACAGGTATAACCTTAAAATATAATTATACGTAGACAGTTCAATGAGCAGATAAAATGAAAAATATGGAGGGTTCTTCAATATTAGTATTAGACTAGCAGACTGCTGTCTGTTTAATATAAAGATTACATTTTTCCGACCCATTTTAATCAATATAAAGTATTTCAGACCAACAAACAATACAACACAATTTCTAATAATAAGTAGAATAAAGAAAATAACGAAAACTACATAATATCAATGTAAAAATTTAAATAAAAGAAAAATTTCAATATTGAACATGACTGTTTCTAGCTTTAGCGGCGGATTAAAAAATTTGAATATTTTCATCAATGAAATTCAGCCAACCATTCCAATTTAGTTGTCTAAGAAATTCTATTACTCAGAATATAATAAGGTATCACGATAAATAACTAAAAATTCGAAATCAATCACCCTATACAGTACGATTGAAGAAATAACGCCGACATGAATCATCAAACATCTAAAAAAAAATCTAGTCATCGGGACATGTGTCACGTGACGAATATAAACGAATTCGTCTGGTCCTTGCATAAAATTCAAGTACCCACCTCGGCAACTATCCACACTACAATATCTACCTAAAATTCAGTTAATTATATATCTAGGAACTAAAGTGAAATAATTCTACTAAACCCATATTTAATCTTATTTATTTGAAAGCACTATAGTATACTTTAATCACTCTATGAAACGATTGCAATAATAGCTGTACCACTGGAATAATCTAGATATAGAATGGGGGAATAAACGATTTACTAACCACGTTTTTCAAATCCCTCTAATAAACAAAACAAACCCCAAATCAAATTTCCATATGTTGCCTCCACCCTCCCCTATCGCACAATGAAATTTTTCTTCGTCTCCAGCAAATGTTGACGAAACAAATACGCAAAAGAAAAACAAACAAAAGCAAAAAAATTAAAAGAAATAAGAGACACGTAGATATAACGTGTTGACGGCAAGAAGACAACTTTCGTAAGCGTACTTAAGAAAAAAACCGTCCCATATTTTTGTAATTTTTTTATAAAATTTCTAATAGTTTTGCGATATTCATATACGAAAAACTTACCTTTTAATTTTGGAAGACTATTTAAATTGTTGAAAAGATGAAAAAAATCATAAATGTACAAACCAAAAATTGAAATAAAAAATTAAGAATTTTTTTGTTGAATATTAACGTAGATGATGATGAAAACGCACGATAGAAGAAACATTATCACACCAAAAACACATAGAATTAAAATAAAAAAAAACAAGATTGCATTTAAACTAACTTACTCCTACTGACTGACTTGACCAACTGAATTGTATATCATCTGATTACACATTTCATTCATGGTGGGGGCAAAAACTGGAAGGATAAAAAATGAAGTTTCTATTTTGTGTGACAGAAGTATGCGGTAGATGGCAGCACCAGCTTCATTCCAAATGAAACCATTAAAACATGCAGAATATATGATTATAAGTTGCCTAATATTAAAGAGGAAATTGAAATTAAATATATTACTGACTATTTTTCTAATTTATACTTTAGTACATTTGATTTGAAGAAAACGAGTCTATTAGATAATAGATTAAGGGAGTGATAGAGATAATCCTATTGGATGTGAATTAGGCACCGATCCACTCTGCAAACAATTGCCATAAGTCTTAATTGTTTTAAATTATTCGAATAAAGGCGATAATTGAGTTCACTTTCCAGAAATATTAAATATACTTCCAGAAATTGTTTTCAGGTTTCTTATTTTTTCTAAGAGTTCAGATTCCGTATAAAAATCCTTTAGCTGTTAATAATTCTGATTAAAATAATAATAAATATAAATGATATTTGAATGTATATATCATTTCCAGAATTGGTGGGTAGGCCCTTCTCCAAGTACCAAAAGGCTGGTACAGAATTAACATCGACTTCGTGCACTACTCAAATGAATGTATAAACTACAATGTATGCATCTATGTTCATTAATAACTCTAGCTGTTCACAAATCTTTCCCCTTCTATAATAATAAACTCTTGATTACATTGCGCTCTGCACATTATGTTCATAAACCCTATACCAGCAGTACAAAATATTTTTTTTATCATTATCATCATCAATTTCAATTATAACTTTACTTATTATTTAAAACAAAGCAATCGTACAAATCTAAAAATATCAACATTTACAACTAGAGATCCCCCCAATCAAGTAGCTAAGCGTAAAATATACAAAACAGTTTATAGCAGCAACAGCTACACATACTTTGGCAATAAACACATCGCCCAGAACGGGATTTTTAGTCTGAATTCTATTTAACCTATATATAGATCGTTGAGGTTTTTCCGGCTTTGTAATATCGCGTGTATGTGAGAAAATTTATTACGTTTTTTTTTTGTATGTATATTACTTTTTATTAAAATAATTTTGGTTGAACTGTCTGCCAAGTTCTATAGGTGTTTGAGACAAATCTATTTAGCCAGTATTTTTTTTTATTTGATGAAGAATTCAGTCGGATAATTTTTAGCATAATAAATATAATATATAATAAATAGCAGGTAAGTAAGTGCACACAGATTCCTATTAGATTTAGATGCCGAAATAAATTTCAGTTTCAATTGAAAATTGCATCCTATAAGGCCAATTGTAGACAAGTCATCAGGAAAAGCTGATGATGGTGACGATGATATAATCAGAGCAAACAAATTCCTGGATGAAATATTAATTGAATCAAACTAATCAGACCGTCTAATTATACATTTATTTTAATGTAAAACAAAATCGATCATAAAATTTTATTAAATTATTTTTTCCAAGTATCTTTCTCATAGTCCCATTTTGATGCGACTCCTTCAATTGGATTTACATGCAAATCTAAAATTCTTCGAAACATATGTCGTCGATGCTCTTCACTGAATGTATCTGGCAGCAATTCGGGATAAAGAAAAACTCTGTAAGCATAATATAACCAAAAGGCTGGACACATAAGGAATATAACATTTGCAATGTTTCTTTTCCATTGATGGGGATCATGCCGCAAGAATTCGGAATAAGTTTGGCAGAAAGAGGCCCGATACAATTGTTTCTTTTCTGCACATGTCAAATTACTCCAGTCACCTTTTTCTTTTTCACGTAATGCTTCCAATTCACATGATGGTTCTTTCCATCTGATTGCCGGAAACGGATAATCTACACGATCGCAATAATTCGGTTCACCGTTGTAGCCAAAACCAACTACTTCACGATTACCAATAATTGCCCGATCACGTTTCGATATCCAAGCCACTTGAATCGATTTCGTAAATGTTTTGCGAGATAATGGCACTTTAATAATATTTTTTTGAATTAGTATTGCGAAAAATGCCATCGTAGTTTTATATAAAATGAATTGACAGTTACTGTCATTATATTATTTATGTCTTGTTGATCATTAATTGTAACTGGTTCATTAGAATGTAAAATTACACAGAACATTAAACACTTGATAATCAAATAATTATAAAAATAATTATTTCATCATTTCCAGTTAATGCCGTCACTAGAATTATGGAAAATCATAACCATCATCATCACCATCATTTGAAACAAACCTTAACGAAAAACATACACCGAATAAGAGAATTCGAATTGGAAAAGGTACAAATTACATTTACATGGTTTCACACAAAATGCCAATTGTGCTTCGCAAATAATTCTCATTTCAATTAGGTTAATCTAATCGACGAATTTGACATTCTACAAATAGTTGGTGAAGGATGGTTTGGAAAGATTTTACTCGTGGAACATAAGGCAACCGATACTGAAATGGTTCTGAAAGCATTACCAAAACCATATATAGCTATAAAAGACTTTTACAGAGAATTCCACTATGGTTTGCATTTGGGAGTGCATAGAAATATAATTACCACGTACGATGTGGCTTTCGAAACGGCTGGCTTTTATGTTTTCTCACAAGAATACGCTCCATTAGGTTAAATTCTTCCAGAATATGTTGAATTTTAACAAATACCCAATTTTTGCTATTATTTCAAGGTGACTTGACTTCTAATGTCTCAGAAATAGGAATTGGTGAGTTGCATACTAAACGGGTAGCTAAACAATTGGCCGCCGCTTTGGATCATATGCATAATAGAGACTTGGTGCATCGAGATGTTAAACTGGATAATATTTTAGTATTCAAATCCGATTTTTCTCGAATAAAACTATGTGATTTTGGTGAAACCAGACATACTGGATCAGTGGTTCTCAGACGAAATGAATGGTTACCATATGCTGCACCAGAAATTCTAGAAGTACCCACAGATGGAAATTATACGTAAGAATCAATTTGCCTCTTAAAGCCGCTAAGCACGTATATAAATTGAACTCGTTTCCTATCCAGATGTAATACATCACATGACGTGTGGCAATTTGGAATCGTTATATTTGTATGTCTAACAGGATGTTTACCATGGCAAAAAGCAGCACAAGACGACCCGAGATATATTAAGTACCTGTCATGGCAGAACAGCTCCCTGCCAATCAAAAGACAACCGAAATTATTTAAATTAATTTCATCCAGAGCGCAGCGATTCTTCAAAAAATATTTGGAACCAAAGCCGGAACGACGATTAACTAATTTATCAGATATAACCAGGTAGGCTTATTTATAATCCGTCTCCTTGTCTTTAGATAGGTATATAACAAAATCTATTTCAGGCATCTCGACGATAGATGGATGTCAAAAGGTATGGAAAAAACTAACGAAACTTTAAAAGAAGAAGAAGGTTTATGCCCGTCGATGTACAGTTTTCATAGTTCACCTGAGGAAAAAAACAAGCTTTTGTTCACTCTAACTCAATACGGCCTGGAAACAACCGTAGATCGAAATGCAAAAAAGGACAGAATCCGTCAATGGATTCAGAATAGTGTAATTGAAGAAGAGGAAGAAGGCGATGACAATGGAGAAGAATCTGTGGATGAAGAAAATATTAAAATGCACGATAGTGAAACTGGACCAATCGGAGAACGAATTGAAGAAAGAGGACCGATCGCTCTAACTAGAACAAAACGAAATATGGGTAAAGAAAGGAGAAAGTCAGTGCTTAAGGAATATCCGGAGAAGGAGTACAAACCCCCTGTAGACCCTAGGATTCCCTTCCAAACACAAAAAAATATTCCAAATGGCAATGGTAACATAAATAATCTTAGAGCATCTACAGACACGAATCAACTAGTTCAAGTGATGCACTCGCCAATACAAATGAATGCAAAAGATGCTGTAAATATTAACAATTCCAGTAGCCAAAGAGTGAACCAGTTCAATGGTGATATACATTCAAGAAAAGTAATTATCCAATCGCCAATTCCCCTACGATCTAATAATCATAGTAATGACTCTAAAGAATCTACAAGTTCCAGCAATTCAATAAGTTTAAAACAAACGCAGCCAATTAAAAATGGAGTTTTAAGCGCTTTGCCATTTAGAAATGTTCAAATAATTAATGACTGGCACAATTCATCGACCAATTCATCGGAAAGTGTACGAAGCAATGACAGCTTGACAATGAAAAATAAAGTTAATGTACAATTTGCACAAAATAAAATATATGCTGAAGCTAATGGTGGAAATAGAGTTAGTAGAATTCAGGAAAATAATTACCATTAATAAATTCTGTTCAATTATGTATATGTATATGTATATATGTGATATTTATATTTTTAATGGTTTATTTAATGTATTATTTAGGAATAAATTTTTCATAGTTTTAAGGGTTTCATACACGATGTTTTTCATTGGTTGGTATGGTAATGTTGCGCATTATACTATAGATCTAATTTTATTCTATTCTCGTTCATATGAGCAAGGTTGAGCCTTAATATTATACGTAACTATAAATAGATAGACTTATGCGACTTCGGTAAAAACCTCTCTAATTGCCATCCTACTCATAAATTTCCAGTTTCCGTCTTAAATTTTTCTGGAACAAGGTAATTCCTTCTTTTATCCAAATCCCACACCAAAATAAAAATTAAACCAGAAAGAAACATACTATTCCAAATATCAAATCATGAAATTAACAATCCAGAACACACATTTCCAGATACGAGCCAGCAGTTTTGCGATGTGCTGTCGCTTTTCAAGTTCGTCGCGGCACGCAAACTAACAAACAACTTGTGTATTTTCGTTTTCTTTTTCCCATCGAAAGAGGAATAAATGTTGTGTAGAAGTTGGTGGAAAGTTTCTTTATTTATTGTTAGTTTGGTACTGTTGTCGGAAGGTCCAAGAGTTTATTATCATCAAGAAAAGGGCATATTGTGGGTTTGCATTATTTAATGTAATGTTGAATGTCGAAAATTAACGGGTAAGAATAACATAACATCTTATACTTATATTACCTAAAGAGAATCCAAATGTCAAATTAGTGTCCATAAAATTTACATGCTCCTAGTAGACATTTTGTCGTCAAAGGAAGTGTTGAATGAACATACTAGAAAAGATATATAACAGAAGCCTGTTATCATCCTCTTTAGCGGCTCTTTATCTCTTGACCCAAAATCCAATTTACCTTTTCTCCTCCTCTTCCTTGGGCCCTTCTGCATATACTCTGCACGAACATTTCATATTTTTCACTAATGTCGCCTACCGTTTATTATTATTATTACTACTACATGAAAGATGTCGCCTGTCGTCTTTTATGCAAATAAGACATCGTCCTCATTTCCTTTTCTTCTTTCTTTTTCTTTTTGTTCTTTCTGGGTCAAAAGTTCGTCTTCAGGCATCGCAGTTCTATATTTTTTCGAATCCAGGTTTCTGTAATTCAGAACCAACGTTTCTGCCATGTAATAAATTTATTCATAGATTGTTATCTATAACGACTCAGCAATAAGGAAACATAGTTGTAAAAGTATAGTAGCGGTGGCGATTGATATCGTTGTAAATGAATATTTTAGAAAGAATAAGAGTAAACAATTTAAAGAAGGTGCTCAGGTGGCAAATAAAAGAAAAGAAGGGAAATACGAAGGAACATATTTCCGTCTTCCGCCAATACTAACAGTTGACCAACTACATACATTTCGAAAGAAAAAATCACCAGTAACTTTGCCAAAAGATAATCTATGTTCAGCAGTTGGTAGTTTTAAACATATCAAATCAGAATATAGGAGGCGATATAAGAAAATCGAAGATTATTTGCCCCAGTTGGTAAGTCTTTTTACAACGCATAGCGAAGGCACTTTGAAAACAAATTGCAGAGATTTAGTGCGAAGAAGACAAACGTTGATCCATTTCTCGACTTGGATGACCAACGACATTTTCAAACAGAATACACTGACGCGTATAAAAGCCAACGAAAAGAAAAAGAACAAGAATCGATGGTAGATGAAAATGAAAATAAAGATAGTTCAAGGTAAGTTAAGTTATATATTATCACATCTAGCTCCTCAATCAATAATAATTTCTGGAAATTAACGAAAACATCACACACGAATTTTTACGTCAATAATGAAATAAGGCAAGCAAATAAACCAGCTACTTCTGCTGCTCCCTAAAAACAGGGGCTGCGTGCCACCCAATTTAATAGGTTTAACCTCATTTAAACAATATTCTTTCCTTATCAATCTTTACGGTAGAATTTCCAGTAGAGCAATATGTTTCTAGTCTGATTAAAGTGATTTTGTAATTTATTACAATTTTATGTAAGAATCGCTATCGAACAAATGCGGTGTGGTTTTATCAAGATGCTGTCGCGCGATTAAGTTAATTGTTTCCATTAATCGAAATGTAGGGAGAAAAAAAAAAGATTCATGAAACCAATTTAGATATGCTTAATGCCGCAATATAATTTTGTCACATATATAGTAGCAATCGATATAAACAACAGACGCTATAATGCAGATGTAATTTTTAAACTATTTCCGCATAAAAGTTTCTACCATGCACCAAAATTTGATTGCTTAAAGCCAGAAATTACTTGCCAATACTGATTACCTTCATCATTACTTTCCTAAATCTCGTTCCCCCATTGCTGGTCAACACTCCCACATTATATCGATTCAAGCTAGGATTTAATGTTCATAAAAGAAAATTGCACTCCTTAAGTCTAGTCATTCTATAATCTATTGGTGGTTGTATAGCAAATGCAATCCGGCTTATTCTTGTAGGCTATTTCAAAAGAAGAAATGTAACAGTTTGAAGTTAGAAGGCGATTTCTATCATCTTACGGATTATGCTGAAAATTTCATACAATATTTAATTGAAAAACGAACCGCTTTACAACGAAGAGAGACCACATTGAAAATGTTGGGAGATTTAAATCACGATACGGAGAACAGGGATAATTTTGTGCCATACGATAATGTCAATGCGGCTAGACCGCCATTGTGCAAACGGTTTACAAATTTACATCTTTCGGGTAAGTTTAGCAAGCGCATTTCTAGATTCTTTGCAGAGACAAAATGCCTGTAGGTTCCCTTCATATGGATACGGAGAATCGAGATCAATTTCTACCGTTCAAAATAGATAGGCAGCATCAGCTTTCAAAACTTCCAACCAATTTGCATTTGGAGGGTACCTTATTTTTGGAACCAGGTAAGTTCAATTCGAAAAAGGAATATATCAGCGAATTTCGGTATTCCAGAATATCGAAGTGCTTTCGTCGAATACTTCAACTTTGAAAAATCCAAACCCGTAAGACCACACAACCATCTACGAAGCGCAGTTGATTTTTCTGATGAAAGCATCAGTTCCGATCGTGTTACAAAACATCCGGTAATTCCATATTTGAGAACATATAGTCCTCCAAATGATAATCTCCTACACGAGAATCGATTTAGTAGTAGTCGCCCCGTATCAAGAGCTTCTTCTCGACCATCATCAAGATCAAATTTTCAACAATCGTCTAGACCGCTTTCAAGATCTCAATCTAGATCGCACAGTAGATCATCATCACGTCCAGTTTCACGATCACCATCTAAATCACCATCACGATTTCTATCCCGACCTCCATCAAGATCATCTAGTTCTATTCATCAATCAACAACAGATAATGGAAAAGAAGTAGACATGAATTTATTAAAAGGTATGGTAAAGTGACGGCATTTAGTTCCAGGCAAGCTTACAATGATAGAAATGGCACAATTTATAATTTTCAGGCATTAAACAAGATGCTCAAAGAGCTCCTGTTTCACGACCAGCGGATGTTAAGATTAAAGTGCCTACAAGGCCAGTGTCTCTCATGGGACCAGAGAAACGTAGAAAAGATGTACCAGCCCGAAGGCATTTTATAACGACTTTAGCTCCTAATATGGTACAAAAGGTCCCTTACGTCTTCTACGATGATGATCATGATGTACATTTTAATTACCATTATGAACCATCTAGTTATTTCTGATTTAATTTTAGATCCCAATATCATCTCGTAGAAAATCGGAAGCAGCAGATACAAATTATTACGCGAATAAAATTGAACCGGAACATTTTGATGGCCGTTTTGAATGTCAACCGGAATATAGAAAAGCGTATATTAATTATTTGATAAGAGAACGAATTGAAAATCAGCCACAGTTGATACAAAGATCACCGCCTCGATTGAGACAGACAGAATCCTTTAGTGATAACGTTTCAACTTCCCCAATTCTTCGGTCGGTAAACACATTATATGTTCTAAAATCGTTATAAACAATCTACTTTCCACACTTGTAGTGTTCCAAGTAAAAAAACCATAAGGAAAATTGATAAACTCGAATCGAAAGCTTTCGGACCTAAATGCCATTCTCCTCTGCCTCAAAAGGAATCCTTCTCAGGAACAACATCATCAGAAGACTTTTCCACTATGCAAGTAAAACGATCGAAAATACCCCGATCGAAATCGTTTCGAACAAAAACTCCAACAGCTGTTATTGAACGGAATACATCAGATGAATACAGTAGTTCTGAACCTGCTTTTGTAGTTATGTGAAATCGATGTAAAAATGATTGATATGCTTTGTGCATATGCATAGCATATAGCTAAGTAAAAATGGTCGTGAAAGAAAATGTGTCTTCGAATCGAAAAATCTGCTTATATAGCTGAAGATGTATGACGATGTAGTTTTATGAGAAAAATAGAATATGCGATTGGTTTGTTTTGATTGTTGGTTTAGTCACTGTAGTTAATTGTCAGTATTAAAATCGTATTGATGTTCGTTGTCTATTAATTATTTGAGAAACTATTTTATTATTAATCACCTTGAGGTGGTGTTAGAAGCTATTAACGCTCATTTCATTGGTAATTTTCTCGAAATGACTGTGCAAAGTTCATTGACGGCAATATTACAGCAGTTTTAATTGCACAATGAAAGTGTTATTTCTTTTTTACGTAAAGGAATCTATTGTTATTTGTTATATTCTAATGGCACAGCTCAAGCAATTTGTCTAAGTCCTAGAATATGTGAGTCATCTTAATTATATTTAATTATCATAACCTAAGCTACAAGCTAAGCAATTCATTTTTATTGCCATTAATTGCAGCTCAAGGATGCCAGGGTCTACCCAACCACATCCTCATATAATTTTATCAAAATCTTAATATGGGTAGGTTCATATACTTTTGTTATTCATTTTTATTGCTTGTACCGAAGCCTAGTAGATTGTAACATAATAAATGTAATGCCGCATATCGAATCTTGACCACCTTAAATAGACCGCATGCAGGTATCTAGTAGCGGGTGATACTCCAAGGGTGTTAAGCACTTGCCTATTTACTTATTTGAATCGACTTTACCTGTATCCAATAAAAGATTATCAACGATTTGTTGATCTCCGTTGTATGGCATATTCATTTGTGAAATTACAATTTTTTATAATTGTTTACAAAGTGGAAAAATAGTAGTGTTGAAGTCTTTTTTGGACGCAGCAATTTATCAGATGAACATGATGTGCGCTTTGTTTTTAATAGCTGCTCTAGGGCCTTATTTTGACCAACAAGGATTCTGATCCGAATTATCCAAAATAGTGTCGCTATCCGGTTTACTTTTTGTTAAATACAATGTGCTACTTTTCTTATCTATTACTGCAGAGAGTGAATACGTTCGACCAGCTTCGCCAAGCGCATATCAAAATTCTTGTTTCGGCAATAAAGCAATCCAAAATTTATTAAAATTCGATGCTTTTTATCGAGTGATTTTTTTTTATTGCTTTGAATGCTCTTTATATCGAAAATAAGTTTGTTCTTGGTTAATAACAAAATTTTAATCAAAATACCGTATTTCCATCGTAAAACATTTAAAAGCCTGAACACCACCCACAACATTTGCATGATACCAATTACAAATATTGAAGAATATAAATACGCTCCGAGTTGTTTTTACTAGTTTCTTCACTGCAAAACAACGAATTTTAGTAAAATTTAGAGTGATTTTATTTCCTAAAGGGCTCAGAGTTTTGATATGCGATTGGCGAAGCTGGTTTGAAGTATTCACTTTCTATAGTAATAGATAAAAAAGTAGCGCATTGTATTTAAAAAAATTAAACTGGATAGTGAAACTCTATTTTGGAATACATATATATATATATATATATATATTATATATATATATATATATTAGTTTGACTTAGTTTGACTAACGAGTCCCTGTTAGTCAAACTTCAGTCCTATAGTAGTCATTAAAAATAAAACGGGCATCATGTGAATCTGATAAATTGCCTGGCCCGAAGAAAATGGGGTGGACACTACTATTTTTCCACCCTGTATACAAGTAATAAAGGTGTCAATCATATTTCGTGATACACACTATATACACCTACTTCTGTGCATAAATAGATACCAAAAGAACAATCGATGGGTTTTTCTGTTTCAACTCCGTAAGACAAATGACTCTATTATCTTATTTGCACCTTTAATATTCTTCATCTATTGTTTCAAATGTCCGAATTTATTTCTTGGATTTTATTTGGCTGTTTATCTAATTTTACCACAATCCATTCTTAGAATAGGATATGGAAAATAATAGAGTCGTAATAATTAATTATAGATGCAATATCGCGTCAATTAAATCGAATTATGTAACAATGAAAGGTTATACTATGAAGTATGTATCTATACAATTTTTCTCCTCTTCAGTGGTATTAGGCTATCGCATTATGCTATCATTATATCCTAACTTGCTAATAGTTTTTATGTACAAGACATATCTTACAGCTGAATTATTAACCGACTTAAGAATTTGTATCGTAGTATTCATGACATGTTCTGTGATGATGCCTTGAAACTGTTTCAATTACCAGCCCCTATGATCTGGAATTGATGTCTAGTGTGATTTATATTATATTTTTATATATTTATATTAGCCACCTTTGTAGCTTTAATTTTTAACTGCTATTAATAATTTAACAAAAAAATCGATAGGAAACTGATTGTAAAATCGCGGTAAATTGAAAATTTCCTACAGAATTTCCTTATATTCTCGGGTCTGTATTTTAATTTTTTGTCCGAAATCTTTAGCCTTTCTAATGCTGAATATTACTTACTGCTAAGTAATGAATATATGAGACCAAAGTAAGCTTGCGCTAATTGAAGAATGTTGAATCATATTAATGGGCAACGATATTAACAACAATTGCTCTTTATTCCTTATGCCCACATAAACATTATTATTGTTAGCTGAATTCTTAATTTTCTCCTCTGAATTCCTCTTAACTCTTCCTCTCATATCTTTCACTAGCCGACACTCTGAACAGAATTTCAAACAAGTAATTTCTTCTTTTTTTTTATACAAATAAATAAATAAATAAATTCGGTGAGTGAGACAGAAAGAATCATGTAAAAAAAAAGAGTGGGGCGATAGAGCATCACCATTTTTATAACATAAATCGCAACTGTGATCATCACTTATTTCGAGATTGTTCATACGTTGATTAACAACAAATATTTAATTATCATTGAAATAAACAAACTACAAATAGAAAAAAAAAGGATTCACAGATCCTTTGCAACAATATAATTGTTGAATCATTGATTAGTTACGCGATGATTTCGTCGAGATTGTTAGTGTTGGTGGTGGCGTTCCTTAGTGCGGTTGGCGTATTGACTTATCGTAAGTAAGACTGAGGGACATGTCCTTAACTTTTATAAATTCACAACTATTACTGCTTTTAACAATTCTATCATCCCTTTTCTGAACTTATCAACGGCTAGACCTCTAAATACAAAATCATTACCACATATTCAATAATCTCTCAATGGAATTTAAATCTGGCAATTTTGGTGGCTATAGGCATCACCGTGAAATCATATTCATTATTTTAGCAAACAAAATAATGAATAAATTCATGGTAAATTAATGATCCACGTGTTATCCGTCGATCATTATCAAATTTGCTTTTGTTTCAATGTATTTTTTTACATTAATAGATAAAATCAACCTCATCATCAAAACATGATCTTAAAATAGAATATATTAGTATCTTTATCAAATTAAATTTCATAGAGCCAGGCTACTACGTTCCGAAATCGTTCTATATAATCGATCATCTTGGTCATAAATCCGACGTTGTGTACATTAGAAATAGAAGAGATTTAATGGAACCATTACTAAGAATTCGAAGGGGTGGAAACTATGCTTCGGCTAGTAGCCACGCTAGTGCCTCGGCTAGCAGTTCCGCTGGTTCCAATGCCGGTGGAGGTGGAGGTGGCAGTCCAATTTATTTTGGTAGTAAGTAGATGATGATTCCTAATAAATTCCATAATCAAATTCCTTCAAATCTAATTTCGGTTCAATGTGTTCGAAATATCGTGAGATTCTCACGGTGGTTACACTTTAATTTATTGTTATTCGCGAACTACAACTGTTTCTTCTTTTTTTTTGTATCATCTAAATTAAATCGGTAACCATAGAAAATTAAAATGAGCCGTTCATCGGTAGATACAGTTATTTCTTTTTGGGCGACGATGTTATTACGTGATTAGTTTCCATAAAATTGGTTATACATTCTTCTTTTGCTTCGTATAACTTGATATGTAGGATGGACGTACAATATATAAAGAATGATTCTCACTTTAGCTTCAACGACTCTCATACCACACTCCGCTTTTGCGGCACTCTAATCTATCAGGAAATAATCGATGTATCATCTAATGATCATCATCATGTATGATCTTAAAATATTGCATTGACATTTGACACAAAATGTACGTTTTACTCTTGCCATACTTCGTAGTCTTCAGACCATTTTGAGGGTATTTTCAATACCCTCGTGTACTCAAAAAGTGTACATTTGTATACTAATAATTAAGCCAGAACAAGCCATTAGATTCTAACTATTTATATATATTTTTTCTTTAAAAATCGGTGTTTGATGCGAAACTACCTACCTGCAGTAAGAATTAGCTTTAACGCTCTTTTTTTTAACGTCTTCTTTTTAATAATATTTAATCGACGACATATTGTAATTATGGATCTGAATCATAATTTAAATAATCTCTACTAAATGTATCGTTTCAAACGTAATAATTTTCTTCAGGCGATGATTACGTTCCTTACATAACTAATGGTCTCTCTAGTGTTCAGCAAGGAGTTGAACATCTTTTTAGTCACCTAGGTGGTGAGTTACAGATTAATAATAATGTTACAAATGTAGAACAAGAACTAGAAAAATGCACTATAGAGTATAGATAGTAATGGAAACACTCGTGTTTCGCTAATTCACTTTACAAAAAATTCTGTCAAATGGTTTTAATATCTGCATATGTTTTTTAGGTCCTACTGGAACTCATTCGGTTGCTAGTGCGTCTTCTAGTGCGAATTCTGGAGGTAATGGTGGCTATAGACCTGTTGGAGGTCAAAGTTTTGGAGGTTTAGGTTCTGGACACGATGTTGGTTATGACGGGTAAGTTAAGTGAATTTTAATAAATAAAATGCAATGCTCTCCACTTTATTATTCGGTGATAATTATCTTCTTAATTTTAATTTCATCAAATATCCGTAGCAATGCTACTCCCCCCATCTATTAGTTCGTAATCCCAAATCAATAATTTCCATCAAGATGCCTAATATGATAGGTAGTACCAGCCAGAGTGGGCGATTCCATCAGAACCCTCTTAAAATTACAATAACAATTGTTATTATATATAGTTTCATTTTTCTGAGAATAAAAAGAAGCAATAAACAAAAGTAAACGATGTTGACCATTATGATGATGATAACTAAAGCAAAAAACGAGTTTAATTAATTACTTAATTGCTGAATTCAATTACTGATTCGAGTGGTTGTTTATTTACATATTTGTTTCTTCAAGATCATTTGGGATTTTCCAGTTTAAAGTGAGAGTGAAAAACACTATATATATGTATATATGGGTATAAATAAAATGTAGTAAAAACAAGATTTACAATGCTGACTCAGAATTAATTACCTGCTCATACATACATGTATTTTGGATACTAATTATGAAGAATAACTAGTTATTATTAGATACTGAATAATTAATTGTTCTGAAACTATTAATTTCTAACCACACTTTCTAAGACACACCTAAACACAGCTAATGCCCGTATAAGTGAATAGATCTACATCAAGACTGCCTTGTAAATATGTATAAAATATGTTCATCTATCGACAAAGTAATAATCAAACATATGCTTAATAATAATTCAATAAAAAGTTATTTCTAAACAAGCAGGTCTTCTAAAAGCATTGTGCATATAACAAAAATGTGTACCTGTATTTTATTTTATTTATATCATCAATTTATTTATTGCTAATTTCGGCAAAGGGAAATAGACAGTGATGACGAAGGTAATTTTAACATTTAATGGAGCGACGATTTTATACAATATAGAGAGGACTTGCTTCATTATTTAACTATTATTATTATCAATGGCATCAACAAATTGATTTTATTGCTTTTTGTTCATTTTATTATTGGCTAATATTTTATTAATTATGAACAGATAGCCATACTAGATTAATTCGCTTTTGAATCTTTTTGTTTTTTTTTTATTGTAGACCGATTTTATTCTCAAGATTTGGTGAAGCAGAAGGTAGTGGAATTCACGTTGCCGGTCAAGCAGCTGGCCCAAATGCAGCATTCTCCTCGTCTCACTCAGCATCTGATGGCAATAAAGTCCATTATTCCGTTCAATCAGGGCATTATTAATTATAACGTGTATATAAATATCGAATAAAATCTAAAACGTAAAAAAAACAAAATAAAAGACTTTCGTCATTAACAATCAAATTAAAGTAAAATTTTGTGTATCATATGTAAGTAATTAATTTAACAAATGAATAGCAATTGTTTTAAAATGCTTTTAAAAAACTATTAAATGCCTCAGCACAAATCTGGCCGCAGCAAATTTAGCTTATTTTGCGTCTATTACAGTTAGTTTAACTATTTAGTTTTACTAGGCGCAAACTTACGCAGCTACGCGCAAAGCTATGTAGCAAATGTAGCTACTTAAGCACACACTATAGTTATAAGTCTCCCAAATTGAGTCCATATTAGCACTATTTACATTATAATACATGATTCGTTTAACTGGTGCATTGTTTGACAGAAATACGCATTATCATGTAGTTATAACTATAGTTTGAAATTGGTTTGACCCAGAACCTCTATAAGTAATCGAATTAATTCGTATCAACTACCCCTCGTACCGGTTAATACGTAACACAAAAAAGTCGCTCTTAAAGATAAGCCCTTACTAGACAGCTACAAATGAAATATTCGAAGAAAAAAAAACGATTCATGGCTTGCAAAGCGTTTTATTGCGCAATATTCTCTTCTATTTCGTTGGGAGGCTATAACGAAAATTTGCTGAACATGTTACCAGGAATCGATGAAATCCTAAGGAGATAGATATATGGATTCTCTGGCCTTAATTTTAGATCTCCAACAGATTGTTTACCTATTATTTAAAAGACTTGAAGGTATATAGGGGTTTAATCAATTTAGTGCCATGGACGTATTCCATTTGTATAGGTCCAATTTGTAATTGTTGAAAACCACCGAAGTCGTCCCTAATTGGAATTCTTATTAATAGAGGGCATAACGTTTCCTTTCCTAGATTAAATAAAAACCAAATAATTTTTATTTTATTTTAAACTTATAAATCATAACATTTAAATTCATTCATTCATTGAAAGAAAATAAGTGCTTCAACTTATATCTTATCTCACCAAACAAGATAACAAAACAAACAGCAAATCAAAGACGTAGGGATACTTTCACATACCTAAAAATTATTAAAAGAACCCATATAACTAAAGACCACCTATCGATGCATATATCCTGTTCACATAAAGGAGAACAACAGTCCCGAACGACCCTTTGATATTCGTTGCATGCAAACCCTTAAACGAACGAACTCTCCTAGCCCCAGAGCCTTTTATGGACAGTGGCGGTGAAAGAGGAAATAGTGGTAGTGGTGGTGGTGATGGGGTTGTAATGCTGGTAGAAATAATGATGGTGGTGGTAGTGGCGTAGGTAATGGGTGGTAGCAGCAGACCAAAATGAAAATCAATATTACAACGCCGCCGCCGCCGCCAAACTTAGTGTGATTCCACCTACTAAATCTATAAATGATCCATAGGGCTAGGAGTCTATACTCCTATAAGCCACAATGAAAGCATGCCGTTTATTGGTTTATTGTACGTGAATTTTTTCTTGCAATAATTTTACAAAAAAATAACTTCTTGAGGAAAAGTTGAATAACAACAGCAAAACGATTTCCCAAGGAGATATTTACCATCTGTCCAAAGTTTTTTTTTTTTTTTTTCAATGCGGAAGAAAAAAAAACATCATTGTGTCTACCTTAATTCTACCTACATGCACGCACACCTCATTTTCTTTAGTTCGCTGCATATCGACGATCTACCTGATCTGTTGCCAGCCGGCTTGCAGCAGCGGCGTTAAAAGGGAGACAACAAATGTGGCTCTTATTTGTTCCATTAGTTCTATGAAAGACTGTATTAGTTTGGCTTCTATGTCGATTTCTCTTTCATTTCCTTGATAATAGAAGCAGAAAAAGGGCATGCGGCGGCGATTGCCAATTTCGATTGACGAATGGGTATCAAAAAATTATTGGAAGAACCGTTCATCAATAAAACAAAAATAAATGCAATATAAACCACAGTAGTTGATATACAATTTTCTAGTCAAAATAAGGCAGAAAATCAGTACACCTGATACCAAGTTCTGCGTTTCAACTTTTGTTTCAATTATCAATTTAAATAGTAAATTTCTTTAAAATCCGATCAAGCTATAGCCCAATCCAAACAAATTAACGTGACATATTTTTGTTACACTTCTAGGAAAGCCAATCTGTATGACATTGCGGCGCCAACAAGAAAGCTTCATTTTATAATCTAAAGGCGTGAATGACAGGTATATTTCTTTGAATGATCGATATCTAACATACAGGCAGGTAAGCATTACCTGATAATCGCTGAGTCTTTTTGTGGAATGTTATTTGTACTACAAAGACTTTTGCACCTGTCCTTCTGTTTAAGATGCATGCGGCTTAATTATATCAAGTAGAATACGGTCGAATACATGACGCAGTAAATCATAAGGATAAATTGTGAAACACATTGATATCTACATTTTGTCCAGTTACTCCGGTATTATCGTTATCATTATTTTTATCTCTAGATTATATTATTTTTCGTCGGATTTCATCAACATACACTAATGTTATTCCATATAATCTTGTTATGAAAATAGAATTATCATCTATCCTCATACGCTATTAATGTTATTATTTACTAGATTTTACAAAACTAAAATATTAATCAACCTTTTCTTGACGAGTCAGATATCAATTTTATTTCTACCACTCAAGTACATATAAAGCCCAAAATCACTTTAGGTACATTCGATTGGATTAACAAATCAAACAGTAATCATGTCATTAATAATTAAGCAGATTGTTTTACTCGTATATTGTTCCAAATTATACTTTATTTAATCTATTAGTCACTAGTTCCACAACAGCTTAACTTTAACGTGACCTTCATTGTTCTCGTTTGGTGGACTAGACGGAGGGGCAGCGATTCAATTCAAAGGTTGACAGCATCAATTAATCCTTGTTTAGTGTAAACTTGTATGTACATTATCGTTTCTAAACGGCTTTCTAGACTTTATTTACTACATATCTATTTTAGCAATGATTCAATGATAAGATAAAGAAATAATCGCACTTGGATAAACATCCATGAAAATAATTTCATTTCGATACAACCTAGAACTTTCAACTTAACAAACAAAGTCACATGTAGTACACACATATTAAAACCATTTATTCAATTTAACAAAGAGGAGGAAAAAGATCCTGGTCAAACTTTGATGTTGTGTTCGTGTGAAACAAGCAATATCACCATCTAAAAATAGAACCTTACAGTCTCGGTGCTGATCCACCATCTATCTTAATTCCACTTGAATATCTCGCTCCTTTCCTTTCACTCCTTGAACATACGCCACGTAAAATTAAATCCAAAATGATAGAATTCCCCGAAGCGTATCATCATCCACTCTGCTTTTCAGCAGTATTTTCCTTTTTATTTTCACTCCAACATGACGATGCTATTTATCTATCGTCTCCCTTTCTCTCATTCTGATACTACCTACATGTTATATGTATTGCATTCGTATAACAAATATTCTCCTTCACTACTTTCTATATCTTTCCTATTCTATCTATCTCGTTTTGGTCATAATTTAGTTTGTACATTTTTAGAATGTACCATTTGCCATTTGTATCGGTACAAATAAAAGATCCGCCTCAATGCCATTGTAATAATTACGTGGGGCATTTTGGATTCTCAGCTGCTGTAATAGGTGAATACAATCTATATAGGTAGGATGAATATAGGAATAGAAACACGCTTCTCATCCAAAGCAATTGAACGGAGAAATACTGCAGGGACGTCTATTACAGCAAAATGTAATATAATCGATTTGGTCAACTGTAGCATAGTTTCAGGTAGCTTAGCAAGCGGCATCCCTTCCTTTTACAATATACCATCTTTGTCTCAAAGGAAAAGAAGGGGAGGTAGGAGATATAAGCTATACGGCGTAATTTTAATATCAGCTTTTGGTATCTTCGATAATGTCTGCTTAGTCTGAACGTTAAATTCCACATATTTCGATTAATAGGAGCCGATTAAAACGAAACCTATCACAGAATAGGCACAAAATATCTTTGAGCTAAAGTCGCGAATTAGCTAAGAACCACGTATACATTTTTAAAGCGCAATGTAACCAAACTTAATTTTTACACCCGGTATAAAGCATTTGTTTATCCTAATAATATCGATTAATGCTTCGATACTATTAACAAAAATGTCTTCCTTATCCTAATATTAAACAAGCACACCAACTAATTACCTATCTATCTCTGTTTTAATCATTTTTAAACGGGTTTAAGAGAGGCCTTTGGAAGTATTTCACAACTTTTTTCCTTCTATTCTGAAAAAGATTCTAGAAAATTGTCAAAATTGTTCGACGAATATTTGCTTTATCATTACGATTTCATTTACTGGCTCCGTCTATCTCTTGTGCCTTAATAATTCCGCATGTTTTCATTTCCAAAAAAAATCATTTCGATAAGAAACAGAAGAGAAAGTAGCACATTGAAAATGTTGAAACCGTCGTAGCTAACTACTGCCTCATTTCAAGACTAATAAAATAAATTTAAATTTAAAATGAGTCTCATCCATAAGAACTACTAATTTACACATTTTATTTTATTATTGAAATTATTCCACATCCATGTACATAATCAACGAACATTTTATCATATATTCTGTTTGGTCGCCATTTCAACTTATACATGTCTCACGTACACCAACAGAGAGAACCAAAGCACCAAAAACAACATCGATTCAATAAAACAAGGACAGAAAATACAGGACGCCTAGTAGTGTTCCAACCATAGACAAAAGTTCCAACCAAGCAGAGTAGTATTCTAGTCTCGCTAGCGCCGATGTAGAAAGAGAGAACAGAGTAGGATAACAGTTGCTTTCAATCCGTCGTTGATTCTCCACAACAACAGGAAATTGCCATTTTGTGTTTCAACATACAATCACCGTTGTTAATTCGGAGCACCGTGGTGAACACATTTCGAGGCCCCCTTGTCTGTATTTGTGTGTGTGACGGCACAGTTGACGGCATCAGCGTTCGTTGCAGTTCGTAGAGGTAAATTCTGCTTTCCATGGAAGGTCAAAGCACAGTTCTGGCATCAGCGGCGTACATAGTACATTATTTTAATACGAACTTTGCCCACTTTATAATAATTATTGTGTACTATGCCGGGCAATGCTATTACTACAGTGCTTCGACTATCATTTTGGATTGAGTCATAACATTATTAGTAGATCTAAACCTACACTAATTTTTTGTTATGTTATCTAGCAGCTGCTAATTGTTTATTCACTTTGTTTAATTTTTCATTATTTATTCTACAAATTCCACTAGGTATACCACAATATGTACCACGTGGTGTATTCTGTTAGTTCTGTTAATACTACGAAACAACAATGTTTGATTTCACTTTACGAAACTATCCGATTTCTATTTTCCGCAAATTTCCGTTTGCAGTGCTTGTTAAGGTAGTCCTACCATACGATTTTACTTGTAAATATAAAGCAAGCTTTACTAAGAATTCTTCTATATGAAAAATTTGCCTTTTTTGTTGTATGCACATACACACACATAAATGGATTACCAGCACGTGGCACGCCTATGTAATTTTGTCTGCTGGATTAATTCCGGTAATAATGGTGGCAGTAGTATACAAAACAAAGTTCATTTCCCAATAATTTTCAATTATTACATCATCAGGCATAATTACATCAATTAAATCGTGTACCGAACCAGATTCTGGATAGACGTCAATAACAAAGAAAAAACAATGACTCCCCTCTTTTCATAGTTTTCATATACTATTTAATAAAAGTGTTGCCATTTGGCAAGAATCGGATACCGCGACTTAGACTTGAATCAAGTAGGTGCTTATCAAAAGGTCACACCTCGTCTCGATCCTCTCTATCGTCATGGTTTGCTACATTGCCATATCACGATCGATAGCTCAGTGAGCTTCGTTTACCAAGTAAACTTCTAGCAAGCTGCTATATACAATAATCGAGTTGATGTTGTATTCTGCTTCCCTCCAACCAACCAGTCCAGTTCAATTCAGTTCATTTCGTAATTATTTCGATCCTCTCCTATTCCTCGACGAAAGGGATCCAACCACATTCAAAACTCATGCGCATGGAACTCGGTATTGATCACGTTTCACTTCACATTTCGACTTCCAGTTTGATGATTTAGTTGGTACCACTTAGTGCACCCAACGATCTGTGTGTATGGATAATGTATTTCCGTTCATATTTTGAGGAATGTTAATTTGTTGTGGTGTTTTTTGGTAGCGGTTTTTAATTGATTTTGAATTAATCACAATCGTAATCGTGATATTCTGCAGTTCAAATTCAGATTTAAAGTGAAATTGGCCTGTAGGAGATTCTTTAAGCTGACGCACAGGCAAGTAGACGTCGCCCTATTCACCTTCGTAACGTACGTGACACAGCAGATAATTTAAAATGGCTGACTTACTGTAGTGTAGTGCGGTGTATATGTTCGCAAGTTTGCATAATTATTTGACTTTTGTTTTTTTTTATGAAATTTATTAACGGTTTTTAGTCAAGAAAGTTTCAATTTGAGTCGAGTGTTGCCACATTTAATAAAAAATGGAAGATTCAATGATAGATGGAGAAAATAGTTGTGAAAATAATGGTGAATTCCCACAGGAAATGGAAGTGGAAGTTGAAACTTGTAGAATATGTGATGAAGTATGTGAAAAAATGTATAACATTTTTGAAGATAATCCCAAAGGATACCAATTAATTGGATTAATTAAGGAAAACCTTCCTATTATTGTAAGTTTCGCAAGCATGCCGCCAACTTTTAACCTAGAATTACCTTGTTCTTTTTTTTTATTATTTGAAGCTGTACAAGTCGGATCCACTTTCTAAACAAGTTTGCGAAAAATGTTTTATTAATCTTCAATTAATCAGTAACTTAAAAAAATTAAGTAGGAAAACACAGGACAAATATATAGAAAAACTCAAACTTGAAGGGGATACAAATGATAAAAACGTTTTACTATTTCTTGGTTGTACCGGTAGTAAGGTCAGTAGATTTTTAGATTATTTTGTTATTTTTCTTTTTCCTCATTAGCCAACTGTCTCAGTTTAACATGTCAGTTAACAGATTCTCTTCTTTAATTGGCAAAACATTTTATCATTATGGAATTTTCATTTTAAAAATTTAATGCCATACATGGAAAAGTATATTTATTATTTATAACACTAAGTAGCAGCCATTATTTATAACATTATTATTTGCTAATTAATAATTAAAAAAATAGGTAACAAGTGTTTTTTTTGAAATGGCGAATTTCTGTCCAATTTTTTATTTCATTACTGTTTGCGAAAAGGCAAAAATTCAATGGTTCAGAGTGTTCAGACAGTTTGCATTATCTATACTTGAACGATAATTTCCTATTCACTTTGAACAACTAAAATTCTGATTTGATTCATTGATTTGTTATTGTTCAAAATTAAACAGCTAATTAATAATGGTGTAGAAGATGAGGAAGAGGAAGAAGATGAATTAAGAGATGTGGCAACAACAACAGACGATCTAACTATTTTATGTGCAAATTGTAAAACAGCAATTCTAGATGCTAGTACAGTTAATGGTGAAATTGAATTGTCAACTGATTTACATAAAATCATTAATGGATCATTGGGCAAAGATCAATTCGTTTCTGGTAAATTCAATCAATTATCAATTTCACTGCATTCTTTACACCTTGTTTTATCTACAGTATATTTATTTTTCAATTTTCGTTTTAGGCAAATCGTTACGTAAACGAAAAATTCTACAACTTTATCAGGAATTTGATGATTCATTAGGCAGCAGTTTAACAGACAGAAATACGCCTGCAAATGAAGATGATTTATCACAGTACAACACTGAAATAGATTCTGAGGATTCGACTGAGCAAGAACAACATGAATCTAAACGTCGAAAAATTGAGAATTCGAAAGAGATTCAAGAAGAAATAGAAGAAGAACAAAATAGTGAAATTCATTATGAGGAGGACATTGACAGTAATGATAATGAAGTGGAGCCGGAAATTTCGCAAGAAAAGTTGAATGAAATTGTGCAGCAGTTTAAAAGCGAACCAACAATTACGTAAGACTGATTAGTTTTTTCTTTGATTTTACTGAAATGTTTTTTTTTTCTTTTTAGCTATGAACCATTGAGCCTTCTGAACATTGCTTTAAATAAGATTAATAGCTCAAATCTTACCGATTTTCAAGCTCAGCATTATTTAAAAACATCTACAATTTGTACGTGTCATTTATGTGGCGAAGAATTTCAGAATGCAAAATTATTGGCTTTACATGAACCAACACATATGACCGTAGAAGTTGAAGAAAAGATTGATGAACCAAATTTGTGGCCATCAGATCAACCGTATGCTTCAATACGTAATAAATGGTTAAATTATTGCGATAATGAAAATGAAAATACGAGTACCAGATCGGATTCACCACCACATGTAGCAATAGAAAATAGTAAGGAAATCGTTGAAAGTATAGAAACCGTTTGTAATAGTAGTAGTGCTGAATATGAAGAAGCATCTAACAGCAGTGAGTCACTAAATAAAGAAGATACCAGTCTATTGGTGGAAAACACAGAAAAAACCATGGAAGTTACTAAGAAAAATGAAGTGGTTTTAGTTGATATGAAACCAATAGTAAGTGGAATTCGTAATTGTTTTGTCGTTTAATCTTACTAAACAGCTGCATATTTTAGGTAAATGGTATTTATTTGGGTGATTATGCCAAAGAAGAAAGAAAAGCTTTTTATCAATGTATGAGAATTGGTGGACAAACTAAACGATTTTGTCCATTATGTAGATATTGTTTTAAGGATAATTGGGCAATTGAGAGTCATTACTTTTCTATGGCCTGTCATTATACTTGCAGATATTGTGGGATGAGGTTTAATAAGCAACGACATAGGTAATGTGAATTTAATTGTATTAACCCTGCAGACGGCACGCCTAATATTATCACACGAGCGAGTGCGCGGCGCATTTTATGAGCCATATTTGTATATTGGAATAATTTTATGGGGTTTAATTCTATTTACTTAAAGCAGTGATAGAATATAAATAAAACATTTACAGTAACATTTCCTATTCATCAATAGCGCAATGTTTAGAAGCTGTTTGTTTAACAGAGTGATTTTTAAAACTACTGAATCTCGCTGGTAGGTTTATATTCTTTGAACATCTTTGAATGCAACATGATTGCGTAATAATATCTAAGACATATTAATGACATATTTAAATAACACCCTCTCAAAAAATTAGCATAACTAAATACTTATATGATCAGTCAATTTTCGTGCAGCAAAGTGCCTTACTGAAATAATAGGAATCTGTACCGTAAGAACTTATTTAAAATTGTTACGAAGTACATTATTTTGAAAATAATAGTGAAGTAAACGACTATCTTGACTAATAACATCTTTAAGTAAATGAAAATTACTATTTCTGCAAATTTTTACCGGCGCGTGCGCGCTTTAGTGTTAATAGCAGATATTTGAACTGTAACATTTTATTACAACTCATCTTTTCTATAAACTATTTCTTTCAAGTCGTTATTCTGTTATTGCATAATTTATTGATTTACATTATAACAAAGTTACAAAAATTCATAATTAAATTATTTTACAGGCATAACTGAGATAAGCGCTCTTATGTGCGCCTTTATGATAAATATGATATAAATTTATCATTATTTACTCTTTATACACGATTTCTTAACCTACACTGCAATTCATAATTTAGTTACTCAATCAGTAATTATTATAATTTAATTGTTTATGTTACAGATTTGACGAACACGTAGAAGTTCATAAACAGAAACAAGACGGTTTCTCAGAAAAAATCTTTACAGCTAGTAAAGTAAACAATGTAATGCCAAAAGTTATACAACCAGATAGAATTCGAAGGATAGCAGGTGCTCCTGGTCATGATGGACCATCACGTGACTCACGTACCGATGGTTTACCTGCACCACCGCCCATGATGACTAAAGATCAAAAAAATAAGACTCACGGCACACTGAAAGTTAAAGATGATCTAAAAGATCCAACCAGTCCAAATAAAACTCAAAATCAAGCTTACTTCTGTCGAAAATGTTACAAAGTGAGACATTTTACATTAAATTAAATTATAAATAAAGATAACATACTTATTTTTCTAATAAACAACTAGTTAACTATTATTAACGAAGCCATATGGCCCCCTACTAGTTAATCCACTTCTTATGTAGTTCATGCGTATGACATATTTATACCAATAGAAGTTGTACAGAAGACTAAATTCTAAATGCTTTCAGGTCTTTTTCAAATTGGATGAGTTCAATGCTCATAGCAAAAATTGTGATTATAGCCAGTTCTCGCCTGCGGCCGGTTTTCGTGGTGTGCAAACATCATCCTCGAGTCGATCATCAAAATCGAATCGGGATAAAGCACAAAGTAATAGCCAATCCCGTCAAAATGGTCAAAATAATGAATACACCAATACTGGGCGGCCATTACGTAATTGTGCCAAAGACATCGGACCTTATAAGGTAAGTTGCTGAAAACAGTTCGGATTAATTAACACACAAGCGGATTGGGTACATTTTAAACCATAACTGTACAATTGGCTATGGTTACCACTTGGATAAAAAATCGAATATCGAGCGACATATGCTTAGGATTCGCAGTATCGGCGATCGGTATCGATACCAAATACTTGTTAGTACAGAGATGTTAAGTTATCGATGCTAATCAAGTATCGATACTACTTGTCATCTTGGAAATGAGTACTTTTTTCAAATGTTGCAATTCAATTCTTAGTAAACATGTATATATAGGTACATTTTAATTAGTGCCTGAGATGCAAGTACATCTGTTAATAAGTTTTTTGCTAAAGTTTTCTACAATTTGCTGTATTTATTATAATTGGCCTTCGAAAGCTCTGCATAATTGTTTATCCGGAATGCAGATTTTTACAAATGTTTTTACATGTTTACATGTTTCAATACAGAAGTTTGATTGGCTCAATGAGTATGCAATTTAGAATGACAGAAATTCTAAATTACTCATATTCAGGCAAACTCATTTTTAGTTGTGAATTTTTATTTCATAAAGAAAAATCATGACAGATAAAATCAGTGATTATAAATGATAATATTAAATAATAAAGGAAACAAAATAATAGGTATTTAATGAAATACAGAATTTTCTACGTAACGCGTAACATAGTATGGGATTAAGCCCAACATTTGATTAACGAGCAATTAAATCAAATCCATCATGATTATTAGTTATGACTTTTAATTTAACGCATTTAACACTTCTTGAACCATGAAAATTATTAAAATATTTGTTGGTATTCAAAAAGGCATTTTTTATCATTATGATAAGGATCATATCCCATTCACACTATTTTAATAAAATTAACAAGAAAGTACTCATAATCGATACCTAGAGAATATGAGTACTACTTTACTCAAAGTATCGGCGGAGAATATCGAGTACTAGAATTATCGGTACCGGGCACCTTGGTATCGTGCGAATCCTACATATGCTACAATCTTGTATAAACATTAGAAAATGCGCTCAAGTCCCTACCCATTACTTAATACTCTCTAACTAATTATCATCTAATATATTCCGTATACAGGACGAAGTGTACATTCCAAAACAAATACTAAATGAAACTTTGCCTGGTCCGCCACAAAGTTTCGTATGCCACATTTGCGGTACTCCATTTCCTACAATTTATTCTAGAAATAGTCATATGAGAATCCATAAAGGCGAAGGTAGCAGTTCTTCAAATTCTCAACAAATTCAAAATGTAAGTATACAATTAATGCAATCGAATTAAACATGCAAATCGACAATGTTTAAGCAATTGTTTAATTTTCATGAAAATACTACAAAACAGATTTAACCTTTTAGAATATATTGAAACAACGACTACAACAGCAGCAAAGCCAACACCAACAAAACATGCAAATGCATAGAGCGATAATGCAACAACAACAACGACAACTGTATCAGCAGCAGAGGCAAATACAAAATAATTATTCACAATATGAAGAAATTAAGGTAGGTTACTACAAGACGAAAAATTATGATATCTAACATTTTGTCTATACAGTTGACATGCAATTTTTATTTCTTAAGGTTAAACAAGAGCCTGTAGACAGCTTCGAACCAATGGTAGAGATTCATGAAGGCTTAGAGGAACCACCGACTTCATCGCAAAGTTACACCACAGGCCCACCTAGGGAATTAGGTGGTGGCGCCGTGTCAATTACGCCAATCATTAAAGTCAACACTCAAAAATCAAGCGGTCTTAGTCCAAATATATTGAAATTAATGCAAAATAATCCAAATATTAGTATTAGCAAACGATCTGATAGGGATTCAAATAGTAGTAGTCGTCACGGTGGTGGGAGCAGCAGCCGCGAAAGTCATAGTTCATCTGGATACCAGGGACCATATGCTCCAAATGCACAAAATAGTCACGCATCATCATCGTCATCGCCACCTAGTGATGATAAAACATACAAATGTTCGAGTTGTTGGGAAGCATTCACGAACAAATCACATTTGTATTTCCATAAGAAAAACCAGTGTGAAGGATCCAGGTACCCATGCCCATTTTGTAAGAAACGCTTTGGTACCGAAGCTGCTTATAGCTCACATATCTTCTATAGCCATCCAGAATAAATTATTGGATGATACGTATTGTACTCAAACGTTAATGATGTATAAATAAATTAAATGTTTTATTGCTTTATATGTTGACTATTGCAGCACATATTGCGTTTATATGTATGTAACCAATTTATGAAATATGTTGGAAAAATTGGAAAGAAATTCCACTATTCCTTTTTTTATTTCAGTTTAATTAATTTTGTTAAGATTTAAATTACACATAGGTATAGCTAGAATAGGAATATATTTTTTTTTAATAATTTTTACCCTTTAAGTTGAATTGGATTTTGTTTTGTCAAAAGTGTAAACGATGGCTTCATTATAATGAACTTTATATTAAACATAAATTATGTATTTTGTTTAAGAGGGAACAATATAGAAAAACCATATATATTTTATACAAAAAAAGATTTAAACAACTTGTATACTGAAAGTAGTAAGACTGAGCTAGAGAATTAACCTGCAAATAATTAGCGATGGAATATAATGTTGTAGATATTTGTATAAACTATTATTTCACTTGATATTTACCAAAAATTATTATTAAAAGACAAACATAAAATTTATTACAATGATTGTATAAATTAAATTACTATGTAAATATTTTTTTACAAAAATAAAGCTTGAATGACCGATTAGTGTTGTATTTAATACTTTCAGGAGTATTACTTTCCTCTATCTCATCAAACAATTTAATTTACTCCCACTGATAAACTCGTTATTAAATAATTTAAATAATGATTTTTTACTTTACTTATGTCGATTGCAGTTGTTTTAGTGCAAGCCAAATAATTTCTCCTTAAAATTAATAATTCATTAATACTAATTTTCGATACAATCGAAGCATCGAACGTTTCAAATCCTGAAATTGTTGCAATGTCCAAATTTTTTGTCTTCACCTTGATCAATTGATCAGTAATTTCTTTCGTTATTCGATCTTTACAATATAAAAAATTCGTCGAATTTAATGGTGGATTTTCTGTTGATTTATTTGGTTTTGGAGCCGCTTTATTGAATAAAGCCTGACTAATCTCTTGTAAATCCACTGTTGATTCTGGATAAATGGTGTATAAAGGACTGTCCCAACGATTGTTTATATGAGGATCTTCATATCTAGAAATATTTATATATTATGGTAAATTATTTAAGAGTATTTCGTTGATCATTTACCTCATTATAAGTGCATCAAATATTTCTCTTGTATATTTCTCATCTGAATTTTGTCGGTTTTCATTAAAGCCCCATGCCTGTTCTCGATTAATTTCTGTGTGAATTGTACATTGTGTACATTTATTCGCTTTTGTACCACAATACAGTTCATAACGATATCCTTTAATATAATTCAGTGCATCAAGTATTACAACGTTTCGTGGTGTAATTAATCGAAGCATTTCACTTTTTAAAAGACCTCTTATATGTTTTTCTTTATTCGAATCGGCGTAAAAAGAATTTTTCTCGAAACCAGCTTTGACTATTTGTTCATATTCACTTATAATATGTACTTGTTTTTCCTGATTTTCAAAGAAGTCTGTTAGCTCCTTTGCCCTTGTTGTTTTTCCACTGCATGGAACACCTGTTAAAATAATTAGAGGCATTTTTTATATCCTCCTTATAATTTAATAAAATACAATCAGATCAGTCATCTATTAAAGTAAGGTTAGATTCAATTTACTATGAATTGTCAACTGTCAGTATTCACATGGTAAATCGTTAAACATCACAATTATCACAAAGCGGTGTAGATCGAAGTGGTTAGTTCAATATAGGCAACTAATACGGCACGCATGCACTTTTAGTTTGTGCTATTGCAAAGTTTGTTAAGTGGTGGATTTTTCTCTTTTCTTTACAGTTGATAAGTTTTATGTCGTCAACATTCCCGATGGTTAGTTTCTGGAAGAAAAAAATTGTTGTTTAGCTATACAGTCGCCAATTTCCTTTTCGATTACATTAATAAATGTCAATCCAAAATAAAAAATATATCTATCTAAAATAGATCTATTTCATATTTTAATACTTATCCTTATGGTAAATTAGCCTAGTATATAATAGCTATAATATTCGTTACTAGATAAACGAAATTTTTGAAGCAAAATTTTACAACCGTTTGTTAAATGCAGTAAAACCTAAAAATCCTCCCTTAACGGTCACCTCTCGATAACCGTCATCTCCATAATCGGCAACTTTTTGTTTTCACCGAATGGTTTATATGGGTCTTCTGCTATTTAGAATCTCTCAAAAACGGTCACTTCCGAATAATGGCCGCTATCACTACACGCTGTAAATCGTGTATAGTACAACAGAGAACGTAGAAGTACACACTTCTAACCCATTTTTATATAAAATTACTTCTTGATAGCAGCCGAAATGTCAACACAGTTTTTTAAACTGAAATTAGAAAATATTAATTTTTCTTTTTAAGAGCTTAAATTAATTCTTATAATTTATTTTTAAGGCTTAAATATTGAATTTCATAGAATGATCCAATTACGGCCATTCCAAAACCATACTAATATGAGCGAAATCGCTAGACTAATAACTTGCATCTTATTCATGTACAAATGTATGTAAAGAAATAAATTAAAATTTGTAAAAAAACTACTATTGATTCGTATTAAAAAAAGCATGAATACATAAATACAATATTAAATGTATTGACTGTTATATTCTACTATACTATTGTACGATCATTTTATAATGTTCCATAATATGTATAACGTAAATAGCATTTTCTGCAATCGAGAGAACAGCTTGTTGTTCGCGAGATTCAGAAAATGATTTCCAACGAGTATAATAGTATACTTTTTCTACGACCATCGTTATTAAGATTAAGGCTAACTTAAAAATATATATACAAAACAGCCAGAATTAAACTGTATAGACCTTGCTAACTTGATATAAAAGTACAATTGTATTGACTATTGAGTCTCATATATTTATTGATAATACTAATTATTTCGTTAAATTTTTTGTTGTATTTCACATGTACTATTTCACTTAAAATTTTATTTTATTTAATAATTACAAAAAGTAGAAAAACTTTACAGCAATTATAATGCAGTGGCTATATTGATCATATGTATTTGCAGTTCCCGATGATTATTAGGCAACCAAAAATTATATGCATAATTATTTTTTAAGCATAAATTTAACATTTATTAAAATTTTAAATATATAAGAAATATTTACCATTTCATGATATGTTATGAATCATTTTTTATATTTTTGTATTTGCAATGTGTGTTTCAATTATTTTTTAGCTTGATAAAAATAATTTTAATTTTTCGCATTTAATACAATCAGTTTTGATTAATGTGAATATGTGAAATCCTGAAATCTTATATATATTTAATTTTCGCTTTTAAAAAAGAGGAATTTTCAGATTTTGGCATTATTCTTTTAATAATTCAATCATTATAATTTTATATGTATATGTAAGTGCATCTATTTGATTTATTAATGATTTACTTTCGTCACTAAGTGACGAAAATTAACGTTGTTATGGGTTATTACATCACTAGTAACGGAAATCAAATTTTCCTGTAGAGTAAATAGTGACGAAAGTTAATCATTTTCATATGGCCGTAGAAAAATATTTGTTTTACTAGTTGTTTTACTGGTTTAATTTTATTCACTACTGAGGCAAATAAAAGTGTTTCATAGCAATTTTATTGCAAAAATTTTGCAACTCTTCCGATGCTGGCTACCTCCTTATAACGGCCACTAAGGCTGATAATTTAGGTGCCCATTATGGAGCGGTTTTACTGTATAAACATAAATATCAGCTGATTTCTTGGAAATTCAAATTTTAGTTGGTATTAGAGATTGGGTTCGTGTCAAGTCTGTTGACACGAACACGCACAAGCACGATATTGATTTGGGTAACACAAACAAACACGCACGGCGCTATTGTACTTTTATCAAGACACAACACGAGAAGCACGTAAGAAATGTATTCGTGTCACGAACAGGAACACAATTTTCGGTGCAGTTTTGACACGATTGTTATGGACTTAACTAAATCTTTAATAATATTAAATCTGCAACTGCTATAATTAAAAATGATAAATATTAATTTATAAATCAGAATTAATGAATTTATAATGTCCTCTATCCCCATTATAACTAACATATATCGTGACACGGTGTGACACGAAACGCAACCGTGACACGCACGCACGAGACTTCCGTATTTATTTTGAAATAACACTAACACGACACGAGCCGTACTGAAAATACAGATGTATAACACGACACGACCCACACCTCTAGTTGGTATACATGAGTTTATATAAAATATTACCGAAATTACTGTTTTGGGACTGTCCAAGAAGCGTTACCGTGATAAGTAACATTATATGAAGAGTTTTCGAGAATTTGGCTGTTGTGCCGCTTATTTTCGGTTTTTTGCCGCTGCAAATAACATTGTCATTTCACTTCTACGGAACCCAAAATTGTGGTCATTTTAAAAGGAAGGGTTCAGTTACTTTGCGGACCGTTTCCAAATATATAACGTTTTGTCCCGCTACTTGGACCGAAAATCAAAAATAGCGGTTTATGTTACAAGATACATTTTATAACACAGAGTGATACAAAATTGTAAAAAATTAGAAATAGGGGAATTAGAGAAATTTCTAACTGTAAATAAATTAATTGAATAGATTTTGGTCTTACAGAAATGTTATTGAAAATATTATGTTTTATGTATTTTTGATGGACAAAAATTTAATGACAACGTAGAAATTTCAATTAATTTTTTTTACTTTAATTCTCTTATTCTAACTGACTCATGAAAGTTAATTAAATTAATATATTTGATTATTTTTAATGTGCAACTTGACTTACTACCCGTTCCAAAAGTATTGAGGCCTCACTTTAAACGTTAACATTAAAAAATCTGTAGAGTGAATATTATTAAAGAAATACATATTCTGTGGCTAAGACAACGTGTAATCTTATGGCTAAGTTATACACTTATATCTTTCTTCCTCTGAAAGTTATACCGTATTGAATCAAAAAAAGTACCCTATTTTTATAGAATAATTTTACTTAGCTTTTTTTTGGATTTGTTATAAATTATGTTATATGTTATCTTTCTTCTTTATTTCCTTTAACTCTGACAGCTGTTTCGATATGTTAAATCTTCCTTAAAGAGTTCTTTCGCTTTATGATTCAGAATTTGAAATTTTATAATTTAAAATAAACAACAAAAAATTAATAAACCAGAAAAATTACTTATGTGTTAATTTTTACTCAATATTTAATAATTTATAATCAATTTTCACTAAAACGAATGTTGTTAAATTTTTTGTCATACAGTAAAACCTCAGCCGTAAAACGGTCACTTCCTGATAGCGGTTGCCTGTAATGTCTTATTGTTTATATGTAATGTCTAAACTAAAATAGTATACTGTTATACATGTACGTACAATGGATAAAAAGAGGTAAATTGATTTACATGTAAATGTTACCTGCCGTCCTCATTAACAATAATTTTTGTTCCTCGACGACATTATTACAATACTTATATTTTATTACCGCGATATTTAATAGAATTTTTAGATTTCGAAAAATCGAAGGTGCAATGGAAAGTGTCGAAATAAACAATATGATTATGTAACAATCTAGCATTAACATGAATCCAGATTTAATTGAAAATGTTACAGCATATATTTTAATTCACTACATAGCATTTTGTTTAGAACAACTACAATAGTAGAATTCTGGATAGTTGGATATCCGAATACCAGTTATTAATAAAAATACAACGACTTTGCATTCAGATCGAAACAAAGATTATTTTAATCCAAATTTAACATCAACTTTTTCCTTCTTCCTTTATTAATTACACTTATGTCCAAACTGTTTCTGCTAGACAAATAATTATAAAGATCGATTGGTTTTTGTATAGGTATTCCATTAATGTGTGTTATTATATCTCCAACTTCCAATCCACTTCTATAAAAAGAAAAACATCCTATTATCCGCCTTTAGACAGGTTTAATTACTTATTCATTATTTCTAATCAAGTTTCCATTTACTATTTAGGGGAAGATTTAATTAAAATCTAAAGTTTCTTACTTATCGGCTGGTGTTCCTTGAATAATTTTCCAAACTAAAAGACCCTGCGTAATATCAGTTGGCATTTCTACAATTTCTTTCTTTAAATCTGCTAAGAGTTCTGTATTTATTGATATAGTCGTTAATCCAAAAAGGGTCTTGTTCAATTTAATACTGTTCGAAAGGTTTTCCATTCGATATTTTGTGTTTTTCAGAAATTTCCGAATATATTCTGTGGAAATTAAATATGAAAGTAGAAAGAATAGTAGTAAATAATAGAAGTAGGAAAGTAGATTAAAGTTGAGTTGAATTTGTAACAATTTTCTAATTCCTCTAGTATATTGGTGGATTAGGTACGGAGTGCAAAGGGTCACCTACCAACTGGAATTGCAAACGAAATTCCGGACGTTAACCGTAAATTATTTATTCCAATAACATTGCCATCTAAATTTACTAAGGGACCTCCGGAATTTCCAAATGTTATACTGGCATCTGTTTGAATATATCTCATTGCATAATTTTTTAAGCCTAGTTCTTCAGCTGGACGATCTGCACTACTAACCTGCATAAAATAATAATCAAAAGATGAATACAATAAGCCTTAAAGGTTAATCTAGATTTGTCTGTTCTCTCTAAATTTGGCTATGCTATCTTCTTCAACAAGAAAGTCGTTTATAAATCTCGAACGTTAAAATCACTCTGCTTGATATGTCATTGTATTTTTTTTTTTCTTGTTTCTGTTTGCCACTGTTCCCATTGGTTTGCCCGGCAAATTGAATACAATTTTCTTATGAAAGAAAATAGTACAATCTAAGACAGGCTTTATTTCTTACAATTCCAACTGTAACTGAATTGCTTAACGATAGTGGGCTGCCTAATGCGATCACCCATTCTCCCACTGATGTATCGCCAGTTTTTCCAAATTGTAAACATGGAAGTTTCTCTTCAGTTTCCAATTTTAATAGTGCCAAATCGATATTCATATCGGCATCTTCGATTTTTGCATTGAAACTTTTTCCTGAAATCATAAAATTTATCTACTCGTAGAATCTGCAAAAATTCATTTCCATTGCTTTAAACGGAATTAGGTAAATCCATATACCGTTTCTCATTATAGCTGTAATGGTAGTTTGCGGTTTATTCAGTACAACATGGGCATTTGTAAGTGCCCATCCATCTTCACTAATTAAAAATCCTGATCCGTTAGATGTAATAAGTGATTCATTGCTTTCCGGATCTTTTAAATATGGATCTCTTAATTCGAGATAGAAAACTGCATCTGCACATTCATGTACAACTCGTTTAATGAAGTTATATTTATCTCTATAAGTTGAGAGATAATGTTTTAGCAACCGGTGTCATTTATAGATGGATTGACGAAAACTTTCCTCGGAAACAATTATGGTTTTGGTTGTTCAAACGGAAAGATGTGCTTTTATGGAATAAATGGTTTACCATAGCTGTCTGCGATAAATAAAAAAGATATCTATTTAAGATGATTATTGGACGAAGAACGGCACTTGATTGTTGAGGAAAGTTTTCCTTGCTTTAATATGATAGAATTCACCTCACCTCATGCATTCCTCCCGCTCATCAGCCAATCCTTCTGCTTTATCATTACAAGTTTCAATTGGTGTTTTTGGCAAATTATTCGTATCAGCTACATTAACTGCAGGATCAAAACAATCGCAACAATCCAGTTGTTGATTTTGTGCGTTTTTCACAATTAAATACGAAGCAACTAGTGCTGATGTTATACCAACAGTACCAAAAACATTCAATTTGTTTAATAAGAATTTGTTTGCTTCCTGATCAGTGCTTGAGCTGTTTGGGTCTTCTTTAGTGGCATAATATTTAGGCAAAAGGCGTTTTACGAATGGTTTCTTTAAAAGATGCTTGAAACGATTGAAATTGTTTGATGGCATATTGATCGTTGTGATACTTTTTTTTAATGATGGTAAAATTCACAAAAAATTTGGAAGAAACAAACAATTAGGTAGATAGAAAATGAATTTACAAATGTCACACTGACTGGTTCGGAAACTGAATGACAGACGGATGCTTATTGTTTCCTAAGGACTCGTTATTTCTTGAATATAAAAATTCCCTTAATCCGTGTCTCTTCGTGGAATCAATTTATCATTGTGAAAAAGCATATACCGCCTGCATGTACGTATAGCATGCAATATCATTCAGATAATGACACGTTTCATGCCAGATGTTCCAGATAATTATAGCAATACAAACTTTCTAGTTCTACGTACGTATCAATATTAACGACATCGAATATATAGACAAATTTATTATACTCACAACTCGATATTAATTTCAATTAAACTTAGAAATGCAAATCATGTTAACGACAACTTTGGCAGGATACATGTTTTGTTTTGCTAGATAGCAAAGTTTTCTTTGCTATAGTAGATTCATAGCGATGCAATGTAAATTTTAGAACGATACGGAAAAAGAAAAATGAAATCTTGAAGTAAACAGATGAGATTGATTAATAGTTTTTTATATAGAAAAGGAATATCGAAATTTGGATAAAAAAACCAATTGATCATTAAAACTCTGAATATAATTTATCTAAGATTGTAACAATAGCATGACTAATTTGTTTATGATAATAGTTATTTATACAGAGTGCCAATATATATAGTGAGAAAACTGGAACAGTGACGAGACTATACGTATACATACATGCACATACACACATACAAATCTATCACATCTATTTAAAGTATGATGCACTGTGATGTATCCAAGAGGTGAATGCCGGTTACATCCAAAAATAATTGTATAGTAGTAAAAATGCCTTGTCCAACAACGATATTTAGTCGCCATGTTGTCAATACTCAGTATATTGTACAGCCAGATCTGCATCTCAAATTTGCTGAAGATATATGTACATACATATGCTTAAGTCACATTGGGAATTTTCCTGTTTGTCACCGATTTTCCTCTAGCTATGACAACATTACAAAATTTCCCCGCTGGTTTTCGTTTAGCGTCCCGACGACGTTGTTAAACATCGTCGTCGTCGCTCCCGGTGCTTCCTTCCAGTATTTTAGTAGCTTCAGTTTCCGCAATGACGGACGATAGAGTACACCGTGTACCAGCACGTACAAAAGGACGTTCAGCGTCTATTTGTGCCGCGACCAGTTCAAGTATGGAAGCAATTCCACCAACAGGTGATGGCACTCCATTATCACAACGAAGACGTCGTCCAGCTGCACGTTCTCAAAGTGCACGAATGACGAATAGAAGGAGTCTTCGATACCGGAATGGTCAACAATGTAAGTAAAATCAACACATTTTTTTGTTTCTTCTGTATTTTTTTATTCAGCTTCTTGTTGGAACTCTTTGCAATTTTAAGTTGGCACAAAGAGCTAATCTTTGAAATTCTCTACTAGCTTTAAGCTTTGTTTATTTTTTAGCTCATACTACTGACCGTTCTCAATCAAACAGCGAACCGAAACTAACTGAAGATTCCACTCCAGATGTATCACCCAATATAAGAAGAAAAGGTTCGCAAAGACGTGGCACATCCATGTACCAAAGAAAGTCATCCACATTTCTCGATGTACCAGAAACTAGAAAATCTGCTAGCCACAGTAATACGGAAGAAGAAGAAGATGAGGACAGTTACCGATTGAGAAGTTTTAGTTTTACATCGAAAGGTAAATTAATGATTTATAAGGGATAATTCATATAGATTAATATAACCATATCTATATACTATATGCTGCTTTACGACAGCCATACTATAAATATCTGTGACAAATGAGGGGTTCCCCAGTTAAATGAGAATTATTAATTTCCAAAGAAATCTCTCACCGAGGGAAATGAATCTGTACAATTAGTTGATCATGACGATATGTCTCTTTCTTTCTAATAAATCTTTTCAATCAATTCTCATACTTCGATAAATTGAGTTGAATCTCTTCCGAGAGGAAAATTTCCTTAGAGGGATTTCCATGTCTTTTCCATCAGGAAGTGTTCCTATTTATCATGCCTATCTAAAGTCAACCTGTTGCTATACCTACCTACAGTATATGTATAGGATAATATGCTCCTTTTCTTCTTATTTTATTATTTTCCATGGTGTTTGTCTTCTTTCGACTGTCAGCCGCTGATTAGAGCTGTTCATTTCAATTTTCCGATAACTGTCTCGTTTAACTAGGCGTAAACAAGATGCGTTCAAATAATGGGAATTGTAGTGAATCAATTTTGAAATTAAAGAAATGGAAACTTACTTGTGGAATGTTTGTTATTTATGTAAAAATTGAATTTGCTATGTTATAGCTAAAGCGCGTTTTAGACTACGTTATATTGTTGGGAAAAAAAATGAACCCTAATGAAGTAAAAATAAGTAATGCGCATGATTCCAGGAAATGTATTGTTCAAATGGAGAACATCCAGTCTACAATTTTTGTATTTTCAATTATTTTACAGTTTTACACTATGCAAATGCGAGCTGAAGAAATAGATTTTGAACGGGTGTGGCATGTGGCACAAATACTTCATGCTTCTGTTGACTTCTATTGATCTAAATTTCAATCTCAATTACATGTAGATTGTAGACTGCAGGGAGAAGTACTTTATATAATGAAAACAATTTACATAATTATATGCATGTACATAACAAATTGTGTCTAAAATAATACGGATATACTTGGATGGGGGATGTTATTGTGAACATTAATATTTTCTGAATTGTATAGAAAATTTGTGTTTTTCTTGTCCTATATTTTCACATAAGCACTTATTATTATTATTATTCGGCAAGAGCAAATTATACAAACTCTCGCCTTGACACTTATTTGAAATTTTATGTATAGATAAATATAGATTTTGAGGAAAAAAACATTTTCTCGCCAATATATCAATGCGTGAAAGTTTGCTATTAGTCCTCCTAAACTCATAATTGGAGAACAGATAAGTTTTTATGTGATTTGAGAAATAAATCTTTGGCAAACTGTTCAAATATGAAAATAAGAGTATTTTCTATTTGGTGTAAAAAAAATAATATGCAAGATTATCATTTTTGATAATCACCATAGATAAATCAACAATAGACAAATTTTCTTTGGCATCCACTCGACGTCTGTCCAATACGAAACAGAAATTCATAGACACTAGATAGATGGACATGTATTTGTATAAAACGCATAGGTATCTACGCACATGCATGTTTATTTTCTTTTCAAATTTACTTTATACAATTGTACATATTTATACTAACTGGGTGAAATATACATCTAGACATCGTATAAATTTTTTAAAACTTGACGTGTATGTAATTAAGTATAGGCAGAAAAGACAACGTATCAAACGTATGGTTTATGGTATAGAAAATTTATGTTTTCTGTCACGCATAAATAGTCTGCTTGTTTAAGTTCTCATAAATCTGAGAAAGTGTAATATATGTATAAGTTATTCAATTGATAAAATAAATACCCTAAAAGTTATTTCATATATCTATCTATCTATCTTGAGGGCCGTTTACACTTTCAAGTATTTTGCACAAAATCGTCGAAAACAATAAGTTTTGCATTGGCATTTTGAATAGTTTAAACGCGTTTCCAATATTTTGTGCAAGCAAAAGCCAGGCTGGTATAAAATTAAACGACCTTTGTTTCGTTTACATTACTACTAACGAAAGGGGTTCTTTGCGGCATTGAAATACACAGTCAACGTAGATTTCCTAAATTGACTAGGAATATAAAAAAGAAGACCCCATGCAGAGAAGGTAAAGAAATAAATGTTCCGATGAAATCTGCCTGGCTCAAAAAATGTTGAGCTATTAACTATTTACTACTACAAAACCAAACCAAACCACTTTTGACAACGGGCTTATTTATCTTTATTATTATTTAATTTTTCTTGAAAAGAAGAAAAGAATAGATGTTGAAAGATATAGAAATCGAAACTGACATGTGATCAATTTTTTTTTTGTTGGGGTGGGAAAATTACATTTTTGTCTTTGTGGCCATATAATGCCACACGTGTGCGTCTATTTTTGTTGGTATTTTTTTGGTAAATTTTGCACTAACTGTTTTGAGTGTGTAAACGAAAAACGGCATTAATACCAAAATTGCTGGAATCAAAACTTTGTGCAAAATGATTGAAAGTGTAAACGGCCCATCACATAGTACTACTAGACAGTATCATGAAAAAACTTTAATGGCTCAATCTGATTACTATACCTAGATCTGAATATCTTACAGTGAAAAATCTTTGTTCACTGTAACTAATATTTTGTTTAATTTAAAACCTTTCTGGAAGCTATATTTAAATTAAACTAAAACTCAAACAAAAAATAAGTTAACAGACTTTGGAAATGCAAAATAAATAAATAAGTAAATCTTATACCTATTAAATAAAGTTCGTAGAACTATTAAACGAATAAGTTTTCTTTTTGCTTACTGTAGGAAGCAGTGACTTGTCAGTAGATTGCCCCTGTATTATCGCCTTTATGCTGTGTAAACGTTATTGAAAACGAAACATAAAGTTGATGGAGATTACCCTAATCGTAAAACTTACGATTTAAGCTTAGTTGTTTATCATATGTATTTTAGGAGAAATAGAGATATTCCATGTATTGTTTGCTTTATTAATAACTTTTCACGAGAAAATACATCGTGACTTTACTACCTAGTATTTACTATTATTATTATGATTATTTTTAAATAAATATTGCCATACGTCTTACTTGTCATTTTGCGAATAAGGAGAAATCGTAGAAGTGTGTTTCGTCTTGTCATTTTTTTATTTGTTCATTTCTATTGAGAATTTATATGATTAAAATTATCATTATTCCTGATGTTGTCAATGTGCCAAAAAACGTTCAGACCATTTTTTTTCTTTTTCTTTTTTAATTAACAACAACAATAACATCAACACTTAAAATTTTCGATTACTAATGCTATTCTCTGCATATGATATGATATGTATCTTAAAATAAATTAAATTCATGGAAAGAGGAAAAATAAAGCTATTGCAATTATACAGAGAAAAAAAGAAGAGTAACATGGAACAGCAGCAGCAACTTTTCTTCTGAAATATACTGAGAAAAGTTTCAGGTTAATCTAAAGATAATGTGTATAAAATAAAACATCTATCATATTATAAACTATAAAGTATTTTAGCATCTCAGTTTAAAGTAATTTATAATTTTATAGTGAAACGGAAGTGAAAAATATTTTTCACTTCATTTATTTTGAAGCTAAAACTTTAAATATTTCAATCTACAAAGCACCATCGGAGCTGATAGTCTGTTATTAGTATTTTTATATAAGTGATTTTGAAAAGGATTTAATTACAAAATACACACTTCAGCAAATTTTATGCTGTCATATTCATGTCATTTCAATTCATTCATGAAATTAGGCCTATGAAACTATTCTCATTGTTATTTTAGCGAAAGGTTAAATACGTCGCAGTTATCAATGCTGTCATTTCACGTTTTAGCTCCCTCTTTGTGATGGGCTGCCTTCAGCCTTATGCATAAAAGAACGCTTATATATTCCCATCTAGATATTGTTGTATTCTGTCCACTGAATAGATTTACTTATTTTCAAATGTCTCTATGCCATTTTTTGTTATTATTATGGTTAACTTGCTCTCATACAAAATCCAACTGCAGCAATCGAATTATAAAGCCTCACAATATTTCAAATAAGCACCTTCTCTCACCGACTCTCAACTCAATTCAAACGAATCGATAAAACAATTTTTTAATGTATTTCTGTTGCGTATTCTATAAAAAAAATCTTCATAAATTTTCCATCAATTTGATCGCATAATTTTCTCATTTTAAATCCCACATCACGTATACAATAAATAAATAAATTGTTCCATATTTTTTTTATGAAAACAAACCGCCGAGAATAGAAAATAAAAAATGAAAAAAATAAACAACAATCTCTAACAATAGAATAGAAAAATATAAGTAGATATAATAAAAAAACAAAAAACTGAAAATTTATTAAACAAAAGAAAAGAAAGAAAATAAACAAATTGAATCTAATTTACCTATGATTTGTTCAAAAATATATTTTCTCTTGGTTGAATAAAATTTGCAGCAAAGTTTCTTCTTATAAATTCAAAAAAAGAAAAGCAATAAATGTTTTTGCAGGATTAGTACCGCATTTTCACTATCTTATCTTTTCTATCGACTTTCTTTGCTTTAATTTTTTTGTCAAGATAAACGATCACACAGGGTCCCGGTGTAACATAAGAAGACAAGAAAAAGGGAATAATAGGGGGTGGAGTATTATAGGTGGCGGAAGATTGAAACGACGGAAATGTCGTGTGCTTTGCAGGAATACAGGAAGTATACATGGCATGATTGTGAGTGGTTAAGTTGAAAGAGCGAGTTGGAAAATTTTATTTTCCTCCTTTTCATAGTCGTTTTTTTTATGATTCCATTTGGTATTTTATGCCATAATAAGGATTTTTGTCTTGTGTGTGTGTGTGTGGTGTTGAGGAGAAATTATTGAGCAAATCATTTTTTTGTGTTTTCTATAATGTCATATTTATGTATGTAAAATATACAGGGTGGCCCAATTAGACTATTCCGTTTATTACATTATTATTTTTTTTATAGGAATTTTTGGAAAACATATGGGTAAGTTACTGAAGGGTTGAAACGATGCTTTTTCTACTAAATACAATACAGCGCAATTTGATTTTTTTAATGGGTGTTAAACAGCTTAAATGTAGGTAGAATTTCATGTTCCAATAAAAACAACAAATTTCTATACTATATTGGATCGTTCTAATAAACTCTGTTTTCGTTTGTTTGTTTAATAGCTTTAATGATGCTTTTTTGTAAATGTTTTATTTTCAATGTTAGCTTTAATTATTTGTTGTAATAATAAGGGTACGATTATAGTAACGCTTCGATACATTACGCGCGCGCTGATCGTTTCCAATCTCTTTATGTAGGGGCATGATATGAATTTGACGACTTCATCGATTTAACACTTATACAGTTCCATAAAAGCCATAAAAAGATGGCTTTTTATGGAACTGGAACTAGAATTTTATGGAGATGGGCCGAATACTAATAAATTATCTATTTGTCGAACTATTTCTAATCTTTCTTCATTATTAAGCTGACGCTCTACTGCGTGTGTTCTCAATAAAAAGTCGATAACACAAGTCAACTTCTTATTGTGTGCCGGTATATATATATATATATATATATATGAATGGTGTCGCGTCTAAAAACTCTAGTAAAACATAACCTATACATACATATGTATATCGGACAAACAATCAAAATTCAAACAGCAGCAGCAGCAGCAAAAGGACAAATTCGGATTACAGTTTGACTACAATAAAATAAACATACAGTTTCTAGTATAACAACACAAATAATGTTAGAACAAAAATAGTATAGTATAGGGAGAAGAAGAAAATATAAAATACATAAATAAATGGTCCCCATCTATTTTATTTCTACTACTATTTATTCGGAATTGTATAAATAAATTTTCATATTCATATTCACTCTTGATATATCTCGTCATCTAGTATACTTTGTCTGCTCTGTTTTCTGTTTTCTATATATGTATGTATGGCTGTGTATGTGTGTGTTTCTGTATTTGTGTTTTTTTCTCGTTTGTATAATAAAACGACGAAGAATAAGTAAATGTTTTCATATTAGAGTATATTTAGACGATTTTAATGATGCAGAGGAGCATGCACGCACACAATGATATTTGCTCAAAGAAGCAACATAGATCATAAATGATTTTTTCTTTCTTTTTTTCCATTTGACAATTGAAGCGGAGCAAAATTCAATTACTAGTCAGGATTTTTAATACAAATGGTGTGTTTGTTATCGGTAATTAACCGTGCCACTCAGCAGAGTGAAAATTCACGGACAATAACAAACTTAATATTTTCCAACGAATTTCATCAGATCAATCTTTAGAATTAGGTTGGTAATCTACTTATCTATTTAATAAAATAAAACAATCTGTCTGATGCTCGTTTCTTAGCATAGACAACGTAAGGCAATGCTTCTCAGTTGGCTTCCCACCTAGAAAGCAGATTGGTAGACGGATCGCGCGCTTGACCAAACACACACGCTCAACATACGCTTCACTATGTGTGACTTTTTCATTTCAACCACCATGGCGCCATCTCACCATTCATGTATAATTTTCGGACAAAGTTTAGTAGCTTACTACTATTCTTTCCACTTTTATTTAAAATAATAAAACTATGGAAGACTATAACAAGAAGATCGAACGAGATAGGAAATTTCAAAAAATTCTGGGCAAACTTTATAGAGAATTCCGATTTATATTATAAGTTGTTGGATTGGTTTGAATAATTTAATTTAAGACTATAGTAAAAAATATCTTTATAAATAATAGATACTTCACATTAATGCGCTTAAAGAATTACATCATTAGATTAAATTATGCAGAATAAAGATAATGAGTCCATCCATACTAGAAGTATATATTATATGGATACTAGTATCCATATAACATCCATAAGTATGGATTCTGAAGTCAGACTAATTGTTTGCATGACGTCAGTACAGCAAATAGATATATGCGTTCTGCTAATGAAGATGAGCTGACAAATATAAATAATATTTCCTTCTAGCCATTAGAATTTATTCAGTTTAATAGTAATAAATAATAATCCATTATTTAGATCGTATCGCGTAATAAAAGAAAACTACAACACGCTAAAAGTCCATTATTATTAGATATCATCTGATACGTATTTATTATAATGCCTACCTGTTAGATTCTGAGTTTAGAACTTTTGAAGAAAATAAATAATGTTATAATAAAATTGTTATTATTAGAAATAAGAATTCATGACAATTACATCGGAATATAAATATTTTGAAATCAAATATTATTTTTAGAATTCAATTTGTATAATCAAAATCTAATTTAAACCTCGGCTGCCCACTTGAAAAAATATAATATTTGTATGTAGGCAATGCTTGTGGTATACCTACATCATATATTTTGATAAAGTTTAAACGAAAACTTTCAGATCGGCATACAGGCAGAACCTGTATGCTTGGTTAGGCCTTTTTGTTGAAGCTTTTAATGAAAATACTGAAAGTTTCAGCAGTAATTAACAAAGTTGTGTTTAACAAAATATAATGAAGTAACTAACTGTTTCTATAACAGTCTTTATAATTTACTTATTGCCCCTGTTGGTTTTTATGTCTTCATTCTTAATACATACATTAAAATGGCTTGATTAAATTACAATAATAATTTAGGTTTTTTTTAAATGAATAATTTGTCTTTGAAGTTATTAGATATTAATATAAACTTTTCTGAACAGCAACATATATAATGCAATAGCTCATCCATGCTGTGACTTCATAAAATGCTAGTACTTCAATTTGTCAGTTGGACATGAAGAGGAACAAAAAACCGGCGACAGTGGATAAAATTGAAATTAATAAAGATAGAACAAAGAAGAGAGGCTAATGTGAAACAGAAAAAAAATTACAGTGGATTAATTTTATAATCTTTAGAACAATTTCGAACCGTTTCAATTTGTCTGTCAGTTTCAAATAAACGCTAATGGACAGTCTTTTTAACTTTATGGACCGTTTATACTTTCAAGCATTTGGCACAACAATTTTGTATTAAAATCGTTTTCCGTTTACACACTCAAAACAGTTTTCTCAAAATTTACCAAAGAGACATCGACAAATATAGATGCACATGTGTGGCATTATATGGCCACAAAAACAATAACTATTAATAAAAATTTCATCGTCCCACCCAAACAAAAAATGGGATCAGATTTCCGTTTCGACTTCTACATCTTTCAAAATCTATTCTTTTCTTCCTTTCGAAAAAAATTAAATAAAGATAAATAAACTCCTTGTCAAAAGTGGATCGTCAAGACACATACATACTGTCAAATATCCGTATCAAATGAATTAATAGTTTTTGAAGTAAGTTCCGTATTAATTTTCGAAGAAACGTTACCATTTGTTAAAGAAAAAAATAATAGTTAATAGCTCGAAATTTTCTGACCCAGACAGATTTCGTTCAAGCATTTATTTCTTCACCTACTCTGTGTGAGGTCTTGTTTTTCATATTCATAATCAATCTGCGGAATCTACGTTCACTGTATGTTTCAGTGAATCAAAGAAACCCATTTTTTCGTGGTTATCTAAATGAACCAATGGGCTTTTGATTTTGTAGCAGCCTGGCTTTTTGTTGCACAAAATATTGAAAACGCGTTTAAACTATTCAAAATGCGGGTGCAAAACCGATAGTTCTTGATAATTTTGTGCAAAAGACGTGAAAATGTAAACAACCCTTTAGATGCTGGTTATCCCAGTTCACCCTATCACCTTATGACACCAACTTCGGCCAAAATAATAGCGTATTACGTATTTACGTGGAACGATGCAGCGTGCATGCCGGCTGCTCGCATATATCTAGTATTTCGGAACCGGTCAAAAACGTCTTGTTTAGAACAAAAGTTTTTAACAAAAGTTAAACGCAAAACAGACATTGTAATGTTAACGATTAGTTATACGAGTCCATAAAACTCCACAATCATATCAAAATAGAAAAAAACACATTTTAATTTAGTTTCAGATTTTCAAGAAAACGGCAAAAAAACTTAATGAACCTAATTTATCCTAAATGTCTCTAAATTAAGCTAAATCATTATTAATGTTCAACAAAACGAATTTAAAATAGCTATTTCCTGGAATTATAAAGGATTTGGAACGGATTTGTAATTATATTCGTGTGGAATATGAAAATGAAATGTTAAAATTTCATCCAGCCCATAAACAAAAGAGACCATAATTAAACTCATTGATCACATTTATCCAATTAGACATCAAAACACAAGCCTACGGTATGCGAATAAATTAATTAGGGTTTTAACATTATATTTATTTCCCCTTTTTCTTCGTTCGAGCCTCAAGCTTGATTTATTTCGTTCCGAATTAATTTTTAATAAAATTTATCCTGGTGTCGTAGTCAGCCACGTTTCTGCCTGTTTACCTTTTTGATGGTCTTTGATCCATATAATTTTGGTATGTTTGTGGTTTAATTAATCCCTTGTATGCATCGCTCTTCAACTCCATATCTTCTCATCTATCTGTCTCTATCTCCGACCGTATCTATCCTATCTCCGTTTCGCATTTGGTTCTGCTCATTGCTGTTTAGACAAATGTTCATTTCCTTCGTGTAAACGGTAGCTGCAGCTGTAATGAATGAGATGTTCGTAAGCTAGGTACCTACCTGTATGTACCATATATATAGATATGCATAGTAACTCGTTATCGCGTTGCATTATTAAGGAAACTATGTGGAAATTAAGCGGGTTAAAGAGGAATGTACGGACGCGTAGTGGGAGTTGGAGTTTTGATCGCCATCACAGACCATTATTCTGGATAAACAAAAGGGGAAGAGGAATTTAATAGAACTAAACCGAACTAGCAATATCATCATTACATATTATTATTATCATCATCATTATTATTATTATTATTATTAATTAAAATTTAATTCAATTAACAAACTCTTTTCCCGAAAAGAATAAAATTGTACAAAACACACATAACTTCATGCCAGTGAAGTGAAGAGCCATTCGACTTTCCACTTGATTTATGAGTGAGTGAGAGGGAGAATTGTAAGAGTCTGATGAGTTTGGAAAGGTTATTAGAGGATAATATTTATTTGCCAGAAAATTAAATCTACTACGAGTATACATATAACCGCAGCAATCTAGATTACATATTATCTTTCAACATACATACATAGGTATATTCCGAAGAAACTAAAAAGAGTGTAAAGCAATAATGCACAAAAGCATTAATACTCAATTAAAGTAGCGTCCCTAAATTAACAGAGTACAGCAATAGTCGCCATATTGGTGGAACTATTAATAAGTAAATACCAACCAAACGAAACTCAGGATAGGTAAAAAACTGTTAGTCTGACAAGACAAGTAAAAAATAAATCTATGAAAGATGATAAAGAAATTATGAGGCACCATATTGATGAAATATGACAATTTGCAATGGACAATATCATTAGCGGCACTTTATCATTCAGAGACTCTAATATAAAGTTTCTAACAAAATGTTTAAAAAAATCGTATCTAAACAATGTATAATCCTTACATTACAACGCAATGAAATGCTTTGTGTTCGAATTAGTACACATTTTAGAGCCGGATTTCCCAGCTTCGTAAACTTAATTTTCATTTCGTAAACATAACTTGAATCACTAAAAATTAAAAACACGGTTATACAATTTCTTATTTCTTAATTCGTAATCAGAATTGGAAAGAACTGACATTGAAATGAAATTGATGAGAAGAATCAAAAGATTGATCAATTATAATAAAAAATCTAAAAGTAACTAATCAATAATAATAAAATTATAAATAAACGATTCAAATATGCACAAAAATGATCATCAAAAATAGCGCCAATAGTTTGGTTAAGATTACATTCCATCTCTCATCTGATCGAAAATATTGTGGTGAAAGCGCAAGCGCGTTCTTAATTTTTATTTCCTAATACGTAAAAGTTAAAAGTTGGGAATTTTACAATTACGTTTAGAAATGAAAATTAAGAATTAATAAATTGGGTAACCACTACGATAAGTAACACATATGGTTATATCAAGATTTACTTACCAAAATTACGACTATGTTTATGCATTAAGTTTACGAAGCTGGGTAACTTCGGTCTTAGCCAATTTCTATATAAATTATAAAATTTAGACGCGTTTCTTTTAAGCGCGAAAGTGTCAGCAAATGTGTTCAAAATGTCGTGCCTGTTTTCTTATGTCATAGTGGACTATGGAGCTGTTTTCGTTTATGACATTTTGCTACTAGTTTCACATGTGATTTCCAAATTTATCAAGGGTTATTGTTAAAATAAATTTACAACCAGTTCCTATTATTTTACAATCAAATCCATAATTTATCCACAATTTTAACCTAAAGATAATTTACTCTAAATCTAAATATCAACATTGTGCTATTATATGCTGATCACAAAAAGTAATCACCCCTCTTTTTAATTTCGACCAACTGTATATGTAAACACAACACATGACAAACACACTCATAAAATACGATCAAAACGAATAATAAACTTGCTTAGAAATTCATGAGTGAAATCACGTATCATCATCATATAATAAATAAATGGAAATGGAAAATACTTAAAGGAAAATCTTACCCTTTAAATCATCTTTGATTTAATCAAATTGGATAAATGTGTTTATGGTAAAATGAAATGCTGACGTTTATAGTCTCCTTTATTCATATGCCTATATACTTAGTAGAAGCTTGGTTTCTGTTGGTTTGGTTCAAAATTTAGAGATTAAGTTTGCTCCAAAATAGCACTGATTGGACTACTTACTAAAATATTGTAATTTTAATAATAATACAGTCGTAAATTTGATGAACGATGTTACAGATTGGCAATAACTGTTTGTCAAAAAGCTTGTGACTACGATTAGTAGTCTAGAATTAGAGCTCTAACAAGAGCTCTTATAGAGCCTTATTAGAATTTGGCATTTGTGATCACGAATTTTTTTGTTGTACGGAACTTATTGAAAAGTTGTTTTTTTATTCTTTAATCATCAAGTAATTGTATCTAAAATCATAATTCACATATCCTTAACAAAGCAATGGTTAACAATGTGTGTAGTAGACACGGTAATTTATGCATATGCTAACAATATTAATAGGTTATTTTCAATTGAGCTGGCCTAGATCAGTGCCTCTATGACAGAGACGTGTGAACATTTTTTGGCATCAGTCATATTATTATTACTGTGCATATTACGACATAATTGTACTAGTAATAATAATAATAATAATAATAATATCATGATGTCACATCGTAAATATTTCGTGTTAAATGACATAGTCGTAGCAGCATCTACATAAATGTGTGAAGTAGCCTGTGACAACTTGAAAAATCTTATATACATATATATAGGTATAGATATTTTAATATTTTAAATATGCTATATAAATATAAATAAATTAATTTCTTGGCACGCTGGCAAATCATCTGGACGAAATGTAAAATCGAATATATGCCTCTGCTCTGAGACCTAGAGTGTTGTTTCCATATTATATTATCTATGGTTTGATGGGGCCTGATCGCCATAAGTAGCCAACAACTATCGACCATATTTTCTAGCATCTTCACCACAAAAAAATTTTCAATTTTAGTTATTTTATTATAGGTATAATAAACAGAGGCGACTCGTTTCGAAGACGACGATCACGTAGCAATTCCTTGTGTCCACCAACACTGGGTGGTAGTGGTGGCAGTTATGGTAGTTATGGTGGTGGCGGTGGTCTAGGTTGTCCTCAAACACCATCGCCTGTTTTGGACAGTGCACAGTTTGGTATTGGAGAAGTAGCAAATTATACAGTTGCCCTATTAGGGGCCCAGGGTGTTGGGAAAATGGCATTGATCAGCCAGTTTATGACATCGGAATGTATTAATGCATATGAAAGACAAAAAGGTATGTATATGTATAAAAGCACAAAAGGATCGTACGTCATACTTAGGTATGACAGACGGTATACCAATATTATAATTATGATTTAGAGAAATTTGTTTACATTAAATCAATGTAAATTTGATGTGTTCAAATTGAGGTATTGGAAAGCAGCGCTAGCAGAGTAAATATTTTTTCTTGGTCGTTCAAGATTTGTTTAATAGTATTTAATAATATGAATCAATTTTACTTACGTAATTTCATAGTACTGTTTAAATTTTTATTTTTGCTATTTTCTTGGCAGATTTGATTTGATTTTTCAATTAAAAGTAATTATATTAATGTGTCAATTGAAGGTATAGTTGTCTCTGTTCTATACACTTAATAAGCGAAACGAAAACTGACCAGTCTTGTCAGTTGAATACGTTGAAAATATCGAATTAAAAGAATTAAAGAAAATATTTTTTCATCTTTGTCTGTAGTTACGATATTAATTATTTTTTAATAAATCTTCAACAATTGTATCTATTATCATAAATTGATAAACAATTATCATAATTGAAAAATTCTAAATGAAATCGATTACAGTATCAATAAAATTCCAAAAATAATGTTGACGATGTCGCACAAAAATGATAACTTAATAACGGTTACGTAAAATAAATACTTCCGTGCTTTTTTTTTTATGAACAAAATCTAAATCATATACGAGTTACGTCGAATGTCGATTTTTTTCAAGTTTCGCGCCATTTCATCGAGCTATTCAACGTATTTCAAAGTGAACCAACCTTCGAGTGGGCATCGAAGATACAAATTAATTATGAACTTACGAATAAGACAAAGATGGATGACTATAAGTAAACTTTTATTGAATACGAATATCATAAAATTAGATGTAATTTTGTAGTTAATTTTCTGTCTTTTGCTGTATACATACGAATATAGTGGTGACGAGATTCATTATTATACAATTTGGTTGTTAGCAATATTTTTTTAAGAAAATTACAGTTTATGTTACACCACTGGTTGAATGGGGACATATGTACTTCAATGTATTTCAATCAAGGGTGAATTATTTTGAAATAAATCAATGCTGAATATCATCAATATATAAGTTAAACTATGTGCACACGCACACACACACACACACACATGAATTTATATACTCGTATATATGCCTGGCAATCCTGGCGATTTATGTAAACTCAGAGAATACAGAAATGAATTACGATTATTATTATTACTACTATTATTATTAATTTGCATCCCGAATATTTTCAATAACTATTTTTAATACATCAGTTTATATTTATGTTGATGTAAATACATTGTTATAAATGAATTTAGATTGACCCATGCATATCAGGGGCGTATCATTTAATTGTTTAATTATTAAATCCAGGTGATTTCTTGATCTGAAGTAGTAATTGTTCTGGGCATTTATTGGATAATAGAGCGAATACACCCTAGAAAAATATTTAGCTAGATATCTCTCTCATCAGGTTTACCATAGAGTATACAGGGTGTCATATTTGAAGTGTTCATCGGTTCTTCAGTTATTATTTGATAGAGTGCTATAATATTTGCAAATCGGAAGTAGTTTTTGTTAAATAGAAGGTTGCTGTAAAAAGAATTTCGATATTTTTTATAAGTCCATCAGATTTATCGGGTGAAATATGAAATGGCACAAGCGACGGTAGAGACTCCTTTGTATCTAGAATATCGGAATGGTGGAAAATTGGTAGATATTTTAAAATATCCAGTTAGTGGCGTAGATAATTTTCTTTTAAGTTTTATATTTTCTAAGATGCGATCTAAACATATGAATTTTATAATGGAACACTCTGTATATTTTTTGTTAGGTTGATTACATATTTCTTTTGCCTTCCAAAATATACTAGCAGGATGGCTATATGAACCGCTGCGCTTTATCTTTAATAATAAGGAAATATATGAAAATAAGGTACGCTATACGCTGATTATCAATTTTCTCTAGATGGAGCCATAGTATGTATATTATTCGACGACCAAGCCTAGCTATAGTTGGCTAAAGAGCACTTTCAGTATTTCATGTGCACTGCAATATATGTAGACGTCAAGTAGTGTTCTCTAGAGATACTACATAGAATGATGTTAGATTTCACTGGAAACAATTGATGCATTGTTCATATTTTGATATTAATATTGTATGCAATATTATTGGTAGTTTGTGTATGAGATTGAAAGATTTTCCAATATATGCATAAGTATATCAATAAATGTCAAAAGATACGCTACCGAAAGAGAACTAAAGGGTATCGGCGTAGAAGGAAATTTATAAAATTGATTACTTCTTCTGCTATATAGATTCGGATACAGATTTACCTGTATATGGAAAACTATAGTTTACCTATAGATATTATCTATCAAGAGATAAATATAATACAAAGTGCAGATTAATTAACTATCGATTCTTAAAAATACCATTCTTATTAAAATTTAATCAAATATAAAATCTCTTAACGCTATTATTGTAATCTGGTAGTGGGTATCAGAATAGCAGGCAGGTCTTTAAATTTCTTTCACAAAGGTGAAAGAAATTGCTGCTGCTGTTGTCAGGCCACTACCTGATCGATCAATTTAAAGTGTTATTAAAATTACTGCTGAATTTCAATTTTAACATAATATGTAATTAGAGCAGAAAGTGGGTGGGGTGGACAAATTCTCCTGTAATATGCTTTAGTGTTTCGAATGGTCGGCAACTACTTGTCAAGAGTCAGCCACAAATTGCCAATACATTTTGAACGGTGCCGGTATAAGTAACCCTGCCACTTTTAATTTGAGACTCCCACAGAGCCAGCTAAACAGTTCATAATCGGTCAAGTGTTTACATATTCTGTTTATTATTATTTATCATCATTACATAAAACACTAGACGGTTATACTTACAAACTCGGTTCAATGTTGACTATGTGTGCTAAAAACGCTTTTATAAATTCATTTTCAATCTACTTAATAAAATGAGAAAATCTGTCTAATGTTCGCTTGTAAGAATAGACAAGGCTTTTCAGTTGGTTTCCCACAGTGAAGTGGAACCCACTCATTATGGAGTCCCATAATGTCCAAAACTTGTGGAATTATTGGTTGTGATAGTAGATTCAAAAAAAGTATACCACCAAAATTAATAAATGTAATACCTCGATACGAGGCTAGAATTATATAGTATTAGAGTTGCCAAACGTATTTATATATGGCAGTAAATACTTATCATATATTTACTTTGTCAACGGCAACACTTTGTTTAAATTCTTAATGGTTTCAACGTTTTGATAATATAAATTTTAAAACATTTATATTCATTTTTTACAATGCTTACATAAGATGTTTCGAATGACGAATTGATTCAAGCGTACAAATTGGTTTTAAAAATTTTAAATATGTCAACGCTGTGTCATTTGTGACGTAATAAATCGGACTTTTTTGATTGGTTTAAAAACCGACCCTCGTGTGGGCCCTTCTTTCCCATCTACTTACCTTCCTTTGGGGCACTGTTTTTTCCAATCTTATTTGAAATAATAAAACTATGGAGGACTGTACCAAGGAGACTTAACGAGATAAAGAATTTAAAAGATTTCTAGACACACCTACAGAGAATACTGATTTATAACGAGTTGGTGGTTTGGTTTGGAAATTCAATTTAGGACTTTATTAAAAAATATCTTTATAAATGTTGTAATCCAGTGATTTCAACCCGGACAAAGTCGAGTACTTCCGCTAGTAGAAAATAAAACGATGCTGAACTCATGGATTCAATGAATGAGAATTCAAAAATATGTTTCTATGATTTGCACGAGTATATTTCTACAGTAGTCATGCGTCGCTTGTTAAAACAAATACGTGGTGTAGTTTGATCAAGATCAGAACTGTCATCACAAGAAATGAAAGTAAGTGTGACAACCCTATTTGTTTAGTTTCTTGGAAAACTAGGCTCAAGACTGCAATGACATCCATTTAACACACTGAAAAGTCGGTCCAATGAAATTCGATTTACTCGCATACAACGATACGCGATTTGACTCTAGGAAGTTTCCACTCTGTATACGTCATTTTGTTCCAAGTACGACCCTGCATTAAAAAAAGGGGTGCTTAGCTTTACTGCATTGCTACTATTAATGTAGTACAGACATTTGCTATACGTAATCCTGAAAAATTTAAGAAGTATTGAAATTTTTAATATGGATTAAGTGATTTAGACATTTATGTGCCTGCATTTTAGCAATAATGGATTAAATAGATTTCAGTTGCATAATTCAAATGCACACAACAACTTGATAAGTAGTTGTCCCATAAATTAAAATGCACATACATATTATAGTTTCGTGCTATGTGAACGTTGCATGTGAAACAAACAGTTGGTAAAATAAAAATTAAAAAAATAGTTCATACAAGTAGTTGAATTGCACGCCCTAAAAATAACGAAACAACTAAAAATATATATATGTAACAACAATAATCGGTTAAAGTGTTAGAATTTATGTAATTTCAGGATGCAATAGTCATTTACACGTGCAGTTTGTCCTGTTTGGATTTATGATGCTCTTATTAAGAGTTATCGAGACATACTTTTTTATTGAGTTAATCGAGAAACTCGATATAAATGCGGGTTTGTCGATCGCATAAAACTCCAATATGTGATGAGGATATCCAGTGCGTATCTGTGTTAATACGAATTTATAGAGCTTAACGCTATTAATCGACCTTAACAACTAGAACTAGCTGGAACAATTATACCGCAAACATGGAGAGTCGCGGTGACGATTCTTTTGTAGTTAGCGTGGAGTTTAGAAGGCAAAGTGCCTAAATGTTTTATTAGAAGAAAACATATAAAAATTAAACCAGAAACAGATTGAATAATCGATCCTACGCTTTTAAATGACAGCTTTTAGTTGTGTTTGCCAAAAATAACATTTGAAATAATAATAATTGATATAAACCAACTATAAACAATAGTTTACATTTATGTATCTCAGAATTAAAGATATTAACAAATTATTGCACTATTTCGAGTGAATAGTATGGAAATTCATAAATAAATATCAATAATAAATACTAGATACATCCAAATGCACCATGTTATTAAACATGCATTAAAATATGTATTTGTGGATAACCAATTGACGTCAACCCAAATCGCATTAAACATATTTTATCGATGTTGTGATTAAAAGGAAGCAATTCACTATCAATTTTTCTTTTGCTAGGAAATATTATTTACCATCAAAATATTGATTTATAATTGTTTATTGCTGCGTTTTTTAATTATAAATAACATCTAAAGATTATGGCGTATTATAAGATTTATTGAACTAGAATAATTACAGGGTTTTTGATAAGACTAGCTAGAAATTTGAATGAAACTAATCTCGATTTTATATTTTTCTTTGTCTTTTCGAATAGGAAATAATAGGATGCTGCTGAATTAGGCGGAATTATTCAAAAATGTGTTTACATGATTTGCAGTCATACATTTTTCGTTAAATTTAATGCGATACCCTGTAACAGGATTGCCATGAAACTTATCAATTCAGATGCGTCGTCGTATATGTGTCAACAGCAATTCCCCCGATAAATTTCTCTTATTTTTTTTATTTCGTAATTTAGATCGAAGCCAGTAATAAGATCTGCGAGTAGTAATTTACTCAGTTACTACACTCACAATAATAGTATATTACATACCGGGACAAATATCTTGTAGCTCTTGATTTATGTCGAGAGATTAGTGTAGAAGTCCAAGAAAGCATACGTCGGGAAATGTTTTGTATACCTACCAGTTAATTGACACTACTTCACTTAATTTTACATAAAAATATTAAATGATGTAACTTCGTCTATAAATGAAATCAAGTATTGCTATGAAATACTTCCTTGCTAGCACAAAATAATCTAGTTCTTTCATTGAAATTCAGCTACTAATGTTAAGGAAATAGCTGCTGCTTCACCTTAAAGAAAAAGTAGGCTGCTACCGACTTCCTAACTTATCTTTCGATTTGGTACGTAATTCACTATAATACGTACGTATGAATCTAGTGGTAAAATTAAACTATAAGACGAAATCGAGTTTAATCTTGGCTTGATTGAATTTCTATTGATATTTTTACTGTCTTTAAATTAAAAATAACTGTGAATCGATTAATTAAATAATTAGCAAGTAATTTGTTGAGCGTATCCTGTAGCCCTTAAATTGGATCTAATGAATCAGATGTCGATAGCTAATTATAGTAATTAAATTGAAAGCAACACCATATTCTTAAACATACTTTCGTCTTATAAATTAGTTTAATTTGACCTACATTTTAATTACTTTTATCATTATTATTATTATTATTAATCTTCAAAAATCGTTTCCAAACATTTCCCTCCCTGCTTGCAAACTTAATCCTCTTTTCTATCCCTAATTATTATTTTAGTTCTAGTCATATTTTAATGCATATATTTAGAGCTAGCAAGCGAAAGATAGAGAGATAAACGCAAACAGATTGAGATAGAGGAAGATTTCTCCAAGTTTTATACCTAGAAAGCGAATAGTGAAGTACACCTAGCTTTCTTTAGAAACTCCTTATATATACTATAAATAAAACGAACGACGAACGAAAAGAGGTATTTAATTATTTATTTTAAATGAAATTTTCAAGATTTCCTTCGTTCTTCTTTGATCCTTTAAATATTTTACAAATATAATAATAGTAAAACGAATTTTGTATGATTGGAATTAGTGTTTATATATACGAATGTTTTATTTTCTATGTGTATTAAAACAGGGCGGCAAGTAGCCAGTATCCGCTTCACATTTGGCCTCTGTAATTTATCACATTAACACGATGCCTGATTTGTTTTTAATGGCTGCTCTAGAGTCTCATTTTGATCATCTCTAATCACAATGGTCAAGAAAAAACTCTGATCCCAGTTTACCAAAATGGTGTTTCACTACCCAGTTTAATTTTTTTAAATACAATATGCTATATTTTTAATTCATTATATTCACTATATTAATTCATTATTGTAGAGAATAAATACCTCAAACCAGCTTCGCAAACCGCACATCAAAATTCCAAGGCGTTCAGAAAATAGGGCACTCCAGAAATTTATTAATATTCGATGCTTTTTATCGGAAAACCTCCATCAAAATGACTCAGAGTCCATCTCTCCGTTATGTATTGAATGGAATAGAAAGGTTTAGGTTTGTTTTTGATTAATAAAAAAATTTAAATCAAAATACTTTACATCGTATAGACAATGTCAAGCATTTAAAGGCTTAAACACCACCTACAACATTTGCATGATGCCAATTAAAAATATTAAAGAATAGAAAAGGGCTCCGAGTCATTTTTGACAGTTTTTTCACTAAAAAGCATCGAATTTTACTAAAATGTAGAGTGTTCTATTTTCTAAACGGCTTGGAATTTTGATATGCGGTTGGTGAAGCTAATTTGAGGTGTTTACTCTCTGCAACAATACATAAAAAATGTAGCATATTTAAACAATCTTAACTGAATAGGGTAACTCTATTTTGGAAAACTCGCATCAAAGACCTTGTTGGTTAAAATGGGACCCTAGAGCAGCCATTAAAAAAGAAGCAGACATCGGGTTAATCTGATAAATTGCGGGGTGTAAGACTAGTAGTCTTACACCCTGTATACTTTTTTTAGATGACAATGAAAAGAAAATTAATCTTTTTCCCCATTTAGTCTTCATAATATGTTGTGCTCCTTTCGTATCTGTAGAGCCGCATGTAGATATTAGGGTGCTAAATCATATACATAAATCAAAATGCTTAAATTTCAAAAGATGTATTTTTTCATAACTGAAATTTTCAATGTGGAAAAATGAGGCAAAAAAATTAATGCGTTTCATAGAGGTACGGGTATGCTGTATTGTGACAAGCTACAGGTATATTTTAACAGAGAAAACCATGCACGCATTTTCACTATTTAACACATAAAAAATAAAGATTATGTGCGTGACGATTGGAACTGAATGGTTTAATTCCATACGCACATTACAATGCCTATATTTAAGAAATGTTTTTTGAATTTCAAATATAATTTTCAACGCTCGAGCGTTGCTCAATACGGCCCTGCCTATCTGATATAAGTACAACAATGGAAAGTTTTAAACTTCTCTGGGAGCGCTGCACGATTCTGAATCACAATTCAAATATGATTAAATCTTTCGCCTTTCCCTTCTCGTTATTTTATTTGCCAGAACAATATTAGTATAACTTCAGGAAAAATAATAATTGTAATTATGAATATTTTTGTTATATTCATTTTATCTCAATTGAATTAAAATTCATAATGTTTCGTGTTTTATTTGCTCACAAAATCTGGATGTAGCTGCTGGAACAGAAATATAGAAATCGTGTACTCTATATATGTAAACAAACATGCATTGCTGCCATTGTTTCGTCAAATAATATTAGAACCATAAACGAATTATTAAAAGTTCCTGCTTCCGTAAAGCTGGAAACAGACAATATGCAGATGATTTGATTGCATTTCGCGTTCTCTCTTCATCACTCTCTGTCTCTCTCGCTCTATTTCAGTACAATATTTCTACTCCGTTTTAAATTGTTTTTACAACATTTTAAAGAAATTAAAACTGAATCTAGTAATTAAATTGCCATCCAATGAAATTATACTTTCTATATATTTTTTGCAATTTCAGATTTTCTGATTAAAACGGAAACAATTTCAATTATGCTCAATGGAGAAGAATCAGAATTAACGTTCCAGAATTTAGGTAGTTCAAAGGTAAGTTTGTCTTAATTATATTATTCAATTCTCGAGTCTGATGTATAACTTCAAATTTTAGCTACGTAATTTTGCTAAATCCAGGAAAACACAGAGGTGTATTTACATAGGTATTAATTAACTAGGAGTCGCCAACTTAACCAATAATCATACGCCAAGTTTTACATCACGAATGAACGTGACTTAATGATAGTAAAAACTTTTTAAATCCATTTTTACCCTTTCTATTCGAACCTAAACTACGGAAATTAATTAGTTTTTGACCTTTACGTGAAAATTGATTCTATCGTATACTGCTATACTATTAGGTACTTATGCTTCAAAGGAAAAAAAAAACAAAACGTGACATAGTCACGCCATAAACAATAACCAAAACAAAAGAGAGAAAGAAAAAAAAGGAAGCGAAATAGTGGAAGAGAGAGAAAGGGCATTAAAACTGCCACATTCAAAATGGTCAGATACTTTTTGTATTTTAGCATGGAAAAATAAAACTGGAAAATGAAAATAGTCTAATAATAATTAATGAGAATATGTGACGAGAAAACAACAACTGTAAAAACAGTGGAAAAATGGAATACTGCAGAGAGAGGAAAAACTGAAAAAAGAACCAGAGAACTTATTTAAGCAAAAGTTTGCTATTTTATTTTGAAGAGGGTTCATTTCTATTTCGTAGTGCTGTAGAGAAAATTTATTTTACCCTACATGTGTTCCACCTGGATCCCCACCCTGACATTTACTTTTCCAAAACAGAACTCATTTTGATGATTCAAGATCCACCAGCTACTGACGGTTTACAAATTCGTTGGAATAAAAAAGTAAACGCCGCCTTTGACTTATACTTTTGAATCGATGTTGTACTATTAATGTGATCCTATCACATTATGATAAATAACAAATTATTTAGCGAATTTAAAACACAAACAGATTAAGACCGAATAGTGTTTTCCCTGTAATAAGCTGCGAATTTTTTATTCAGCGCACAACAATGTCTTTATTCTAAAATCACTTTTAGTTATTATACGCAAGGTAGAGAAATACACTATTCCGGCGTAGTAGCCGCCAACCTCGACGCCAACCGTCGAGTAGCTAGATAAATGAAGATGAGGTCAGTCTTTTTAACTAACCAGCAGGAATTCTACTAGACACCGAACACTGCGCGATTGTAGAATGATAAAAAGTTTTATCCACGTCAGACCTACTCAATTCGAAAAATGAGTTTTTTTTTGCTTTTATGGGAAAAATAAATGGAAAATTTTTATAACTCGTAAATTTGAGTTAATCCGGGGCTCAAATCAACCCTCTGATAATCAAATCTATCAAATGGATCAGAATGATTAAAGTCGAATTGCAAATATATTTTTTTTGCTCAGACTTTTAAGAAATATGTCGAATCCCATTAGAATATTTGATTAATATTCTAATCAATCTGTCCCTTTTTATTGCTATTGAATCTTCCGGTGGCTATGCCTCGATAATTAATTATGGATTAAACAATAATCTATGGTTCAGGGCATTCGTCATTTATTGAAAATTACTTGGGCCAGATAATCTCAACAAATTAATTGAATCGAAAATTGGTGCTTCACTCGTTAAATCAACTTATCTCAACTTGTTTGAATTGATGTACTCGAGCTCATGCTCATGCTTAACGGGTCGTTTACACTTTCAACCATTTTTCACAACATTTTGAGTCCACTAAGTTTCGTATTAATGCCGCTTACCTTTTACACACTCAAATCAGTTTGCACAGAATTTACCAAAGAAATGCCGACAAATATAAATGCAAACGTTTGGCATTTATTTCTTTACTTGTTTTGCATGGGGTCTTGTTTTTCATAGTCCTAATCAATCTGGAGAATCCATGTGATCTATCTGTTTCAGTGTCGCAAAGAATCCCAGCCGGTCGTGGAAATCAAAACGAATCAATGGGCATTTGATATTGAACTAAGTCTGGCTTTTGCTTAACAGCGTGTTTAAATTACTAAAAATGCTAGTGCGAAACCTATTCTCGATGATTTTGTGCAAAATGCGTGAAAATGTAAACGCCCTTTTAAGACATGATTTCTGTTTCACACCTGTTATCCTTAATATACTTATTATACTTAAAAAATGATATTTTGACGAATACTTTACGTATTTACCAAGGCAAATAATATATTGAATTTCCACCATGAGCCGCCACTGCCAAAAATACATAAACAACTTCTTAAAATATCATCTATTTAAACCAAATTACTTTTTATTTTTTATTTGCAAATTTTCTTGAAAATCATTGACCTCAAAAATAATTAGTCATCCTCCACCTCTTTCTTCTCCCCCCCCCCCTTCTACTCATCCACATTCTCATATTTCTGCTCCTGTTCTTTCTTCTCCATCGATGATATCCACTTTTTTTTTTTTTCCTTTTTCCTGTCTTGTCTTTCTTCTTTTTCTTTCATCTAAAAGTTTCGTATCGTTTTTTTCCGTATCCTTTTTGGTTTGGAAATTACTCATTATTATTATTATCATTATTATTACTCTTACTATTATTGAGGGGGTAGAATATTCGTGATGAACTTGTACAAAAGAAGATTAATAATAATAATAATAATAATAGCAGCAACAATTTTGAGTCGAGGTTTAAAACGAATGCGAATTTCTTCTCCTTATTATTATTATTATTATCTTCCACTCCACCTCTCTCACTTTCCGTAACACTGACAGGGCATGGGGAAATTTGAAAATAACAATAGACAAGAGTGGAATGGCATTTCAGGCAGATAGACAAATAGATATCTAATAATAATAGTAATAATCGTAATAAAAGAAATATGATGCGAATGATTTTCTAGAATAGGTAAAACCAACTATGCTGTTACTAAACGGTATTGTTTATTTATACAAATAATTGTCTAGATAGCTATTCCATGGCTTTGCATTTTCCGCTTTTCCCATTATATTTTCATTCTTTATTTGCTTAAATAAAGCTTTGCTTTAAATAAAAAAAAATTGAAGTTTATTCAATTCAAAGTAAATATTTCAAAGAATAAATATATATAGAAGGTATAAGTATTTACAGCTACAATGTTCGGGCGCTTGACAAAGTCTACTTGTCAAAAGTACAAATGGCAAATTTTAAAATTTTTCCATTGCAGATATTGTCACATTTCTTGCAAAGGACGTCTTAATTTATTCTAGAAAACTATACTAAAGTTTGTCATGTCATGTGACAGGTTACCTGTCACACGTCGCCTGTAACATGTCACCGTACTGTAAGTCAGAAAAGTTAAGTTCGGAGATAATCAAATAAGATTTTTTTTTATTTAATGTAATTGTGAAACTGTCGAAGCAATTGCAGCTTTTTCCACGAGATGGTGCCACTTTTATACTATATTTGAAAGCCATTATATACTATCTAAAGTAACGTCAATTAGCTGCCATTTTGGTGCAAATAAAGCGGCAAATTTTAAATATCTTGAATGAAAACATTATTTCTTTATAAACTGTCTTTACGCAAATCCCGAAGCTGTATACGACCAAAACAAGAGTTGTAGTTATAAAATACAAAAATTCTCAAATATCAAAAAACAAATTTTTGTCATTGGTCATATCAACAAAACGACACTTTTTAGAAATAAAAACCGCTGTAAGAAAATAAATCTCTTTCAAATCCTTAAATAATATTATTATCAATTTCTTGAAAAAAATGCTCAATTAAACGATTAATATTTAAAATTCAAGATAATTGCGAGCAGCTTTTATTGATAACGTTGTTATGCAACCAAGAAAACAACCTCCATTTTGGTGCTATGGTATATAGAAATATACCTCCATTTCTATTTTTCTCTCCTTCTCTATTTCTAACTTATATGTCAAACCAATGACGGTACTTTAATAGTATATAACGGCTTTACTTTCTCTCTTATTTCATAAATAGATTAGCATTTATACATAATACGTACAGGATTATATACCTGAGTATATAAACCTACCAGAAATTACTTTCTTTATAAGATATGAGCTGGTGAAATTATCAGTAACGTGATCAATCAACTGTGGTGTTTCAAGAAGTCACTCTCTTTGATATACCAATTCTGAGTATGAATAACTAAAGATAGTACATTCTCATGTAAAAAACCTCCAATTTACTTTTGTTGGGAATCATTTCAATTAAAAATTCATTTTATCTAAAATTAGCTTTTGTCCCAGTTTTACAACTGCCAAAAAAATTTTTGTTATGTTTGTTTTTTTTATTTTTCTGATAATTTCACTCTATCTCTCTCTTTCGGGTTCGATGTATATGGTGTAGTGTTAATTAGCAGCAAGAAAACAGGACAATACAGCATCTGTTTTTTAAATAGAAAATACATTATTGTTAAGATGCATTTACATTAAACTGTTATGCATATCTATTATGTTTTTCAATAGTCATTGAGAATAGCGGTCGGAATCTCGGTCTTGCGAGAATGTGTGCACTGACTGAGCTTTTTCTTTTCATTTTTCTCTTTTTTTTTTTCATTAGTATAGTGTAGCATGTATATTTCAGTTTCTCAATCTAAATGAAAGGGACGATACAAAGCCGTAATGGTGAAATTAGAATTTAAACTACTTAGAGGCCCGGATTTGCATTGTTAACGGTCTCCTTAAAATGCAGATTAAATTAAAGCAGTTAGAAGAAGATAAAGGAAGAGGTTGTGTTTTAGTTAATTGGTGTAGTCAATTTGTTTCTTTTTGCCCAAAGAGGTTCTATGCTAATCTTTAAAACGAAGGAGAACAATATCAGCCCTTGTTTAATCACCACTTATTTTATTATTAAACAAGTCGCATAAGATAAGTATAGATAAATTTTAAAATATTCTTGGTATTCTAATAGATGGCGCGTCTGGCATTCAGGCATTTACTATTCTAATGCTCGTTCTACACTATGCTGTTTTCTTGAATGCCGTTTACAGCGTAAAATGATTTTGTGTCCATTTTATCTGGTAAAAATTGAGAGCATTTTTTTATCCCCCTAACTCTAAAATACATCTATAACCATGTCATAACAAATGCGCATACTCTTTAATAATAAATTGCTTGAAAATAGAGCATCAATAGAATATTGCACAATATCTTTGTTTCACTTCAAATAGAAAATTGCTTACAATTTTCTTCTACCAGAAAATGTAAAGCGGAAATAATATTCAATTACTTAAGTCTGATCACACCAATTTAGATAAAGTAAAATAGGTAATATCCTGGCAGTTAATATAAATCAAAAAAAAAATCCATAAAAAAATGGAAAGATTGATAATCCAATTTACGTTATTAAGGTTTAACAAATTGCCAAATTAAATTAATTAATTATTATCGAGGTTCAAATATTAATTATTGTCGAAATAAATATTTAGCGAATTGAAGAAATATTTATATGTATTATGTACATAATATGTATGTGTATAAAATGTAATTTATGATTTTTGTGTCATTAGTTAATTTTAGATGAATTTCTTCCAATTCACTTTTTCGGTTTGGTATTTTTAGAAATAGTGCGTGTATATATGCATATGTATATACTTATGTGTTTTTAACTAGAAAATACAAAAGTCAATGTACCAGGGTTCATCTACTTGCTAATGCAAATTTAGAATGATGTCACGACTGCATTTATCCACGATTTATAAATATAGATAATTATTACATAATTTATGACCCTCGTATTATGTACATGTCGCTTAAAGCCAACTACACACCACTCTAATCTACTTTGATACACCTAAATCCTAATATGGAAGGCCAATACCATTTCAATCCATTTCTCCCATCTATATCTATCTATTTTTAGCTCGCTAAATAAATTACATTACTTTTTTAAATTAAAATTGTTGAGGAGTTCAAGTTTCATGGTTCCCTTTTTTCTTTTTGCTTTTCATGGATATTATATTAATAAGATTTTTACCAGAGGGCTAGACATATGCAATAATAATCGCTTTTGACAATAAAGCAAGTAATAATAATAATAATATAATGACTACGTTCAGCTCCTATAACTTTGTGATCATTAGGCAACTAGGCTAGCAGGTAGTGCTATACACCAGTCACATCCAGCCAGCACTTCGCTAAATCCTCTACGCTGAAATTTAAATGTCGTTTCAACTTAATCCGATTATAATGTCGCATCGATAGATAAGCATTAATGCAACAACATGTTAAGGTATACTCACTCTTAAATTAACTGTAATTAACTCACGAACTGCACAGGAAAAGTTTATAAAGCTTTAACCGTTTAGGGTCTTGAGGGATGAATAAAAATGGTGCATAACCTTGTGGAAAACAAAACTTGTAAACAATCTTGTAGTGTGCCTAGTAATATACAAGTGTGGAATGTGCTAAATACCTGTCAGTATAGATAATGTATTAAATATAGAGATGACAAAGCTATTCTGCCTGATTCTGCATGCCATTATACTGTTAAATTTTTGGTTTTAAAAGTACAGAGTAACAGTGTAATATTTCTTTTATATTAATATGTACTCACTACACTAATCAGTCCAGTTATTTGGACTGATGATTAGTTTATCATATGGTGGTCTGTAATATAATCTCTAGTAGAAGGCGCTAGACCCACTATTAATTTAGAGCCCTAAATGATTTGAGTATCGCAATCATCGCCATAGTGGAAGTATTAATATTTAAACACCTAACCAAACCATACCCTATACAGTTCAAAAACTGTTACTTTGACAAGATAAGTAAAAAATCTATGAAAGATGATAAATAAATTTGCCTGACCGCCATATTGGTAGAATATGACAGTTTCCAACGGATAAAATCTTTTGCGGTACTGTATCATTTATGAACTCTATATTTATTTATATCCATAATTCCGGAAAACGTGAAAATGATTTCGTATTTCGATTAAGGCTTTAGTGAAACCTTAAATAATATTCTACAGATTGAAATAAACAATAGTTGATTCCTTTGTTTTAGGATATAGATAGAGGAAATCCACCTGATGCCTTTGTTGTCCTTTATTCAGTAGTGGATAAAGCCAGTTTTCTAAAAGCCGAAACTGAACTAAATCGACTGCAAGATTTTGAATTACTTCGATCCCGACCAGCAATTTTAGTAGCAAATAAAATTGATTTAGCACGAAGTCGAACAGTATCAACTCAAGGTATAAAAATCATTTCGCTTTGCACATAATAGAATATAGATAGGACCTATTATTGCAACAAATTGTTGTTTAGTACCTGTCCCATTTGAACCGTTTATTTGAATAATTTATTTAAATTTTTCTTTTTTCAGTTTCATTAGTGTTTGTTTGTTTATTCATTTATTTTCTCTCTGATTCTGTTCTATTTCTCGTATTGTAATGTATTATTTGCATGTACTTTGAGCTAGCATCACAAATAAGCTAGCTAGGTAAAAACTACCGAGCTTTCTACGTTTAACTGTCTAGCACCAATAATAATTTTGTCAGGCTCTATTGTTCAGATTTTCTCTATGAATGTGGATGTGGATATTCTGTGTACATATAATAGAAGCTTGTAGAATTTCTCTCAATGAGCTTGAAAAGATACGTACATACGTATCATACAAATGGCTTCCTTTTCTTTTTAATGAAACCGTATAACTGCCGTAGCAATGGATAGTTTTTGTTTATATTTAAAATACAGTGGGTGAGAAGCTTTTAAGTATATCTATTCACTTATTCTATGTATATCTGCATCCTCATCCATGAAAAAAAACCTTTTCATTCTGGACTAATTAACTAACAAACTCTCCTGAATTTTTTAAACCTAAACTCAAATGGCAGTAGAATTGTTGATCTGCTATTGACCTAATAATAAATAATTGAATAATGTCTTAGTCAATTCAGACGTGATTTGGAAATTAATAAAATTGTATTTTATCGTCAACAATTAATTGGACATTAATATTCACTTTGTCATTAAAAAAAGATGTGCGTTTGATCTTTTTTTTAATTTTTAAAGAAATTGAAAAAACGATCGAGAAAATTGGCTTTTATCTATAAAATATATGAATATATAGGCAGGTGAATAGATAATAGGAAAACCTATACTGTTTATATTTTGTTCATATAATAGAAAAGAATTTTTAAAATTCAAAATTAAAAAAACACAATGCGCACTCTAGTTTTGCTTCATCTTCTTCTTCTTCTTCTGCTTAACGCTAAATTGAGTTTCACTTCAGATCTTTTTATTGAAAATTTTCCAATAATAAAATACCAAATTGTAATGGATCGATAGAGCGATTGACTGAGTGGACTGACTGACTGACTGGTTGATTGAATGGTTGATTAACTGCCTAATTTACCATTCAGTTGATAGATTGATATTAAATGGAGTGATTTATACTTATTTGAAATGAGGTTGACTTGTTAAGAGTATGAAATCAGAACACTAAAAAGTTCTACACAATATTTGTTTTGGATTGTCATTTCTTGATCGGTAGAATGAAAATCATTTTAAAAATTGGTGAAGGTGCTATATAACCTAAGAATTTGTTAAATTAAATATTAAAAATGCTTGGCACAACATCTGAGTAGTAAAATTATCTATAAATTTAATATTTTACTACAATTCCATCGGTACTATTATTGTTATTAATTTTATGTTGACATCAATAAATTTTCCCTGAACCCTTTCCATTAATTTCAGCAATCACTTTAATAGATATTATAATCTATTTAGTATATTTATATTGTTGATGCTGACACAATAGATAGATTATGGTCTATAGACCTATCTATTATCATTATTAATATTGTACACTACAGTAGCCATGCCCTTCTTGATACTCTTACTTAAACATGATTATTAAACGACCTTTAGCTCCCTTTCGTCTTGTTATATGGTAACTATTATCTATGTATTTAGTTTTGGGATTACTAATAATTAATTACTCAACAGAGATTTTGGGTAACAAATCATGATTATTGGTTGTGGAATGTATTGATTTTAGTTTTTGTTAATTGAATTTGAAACAAGCAAAAGCCGATTTTCAGTTAGTGATAATAAATATGATAGTAAATTTAATTGTTTCAACTTTGTCTTTAAAAAAATAAGTTGTCGGAACTTTTGATTAATTAATTATAAAGCCTGTTCACAGTGTGATATAGTTGCATTGTACTCTGCGCATTAATTCTTTGCGCAGTGCATTGATGAAGGATTAAAATCAACCATGTATTTACTATTATATATGCGCACATGCCACAAATTTCAATCATTAATCCACTTGAATCATGAATTGTAATTTGTAATGTGCTAAAATGGCTAATAAAGAAATAATAAATCGAATTAATTATTTTAAACTCTCTATAAGACAAAAATTAAATGAATATCTATTATACTGAATGTAAATAATTAAAAAGCTACAGATACCTAGGTAATGGCGACACTATCTTTTCGATTGTTGACAAGTTGCAGCTAGTTCGGTGTTTGGATGTATGAAAAATGCATAAAACCCAACATTTACTATTCAAAAATTAATTTCAAACAAATATACATGTATTTTACTATAACATTTATAACAATGCAATTGTAAAACGTAATGGAATAATTTACACCTTTTTCAGATGGCAAATGCTTGGCATGTACATTTAAAGCGAAATTTATCGAAATTTCCGTTGGAATTAATCATAATGTGGATGAACTTTTAGTTGGAATATTAACGCAAATTAGATTGAAAGCTGTTAATTATGATGATGGCAGCCATCAGCAACAATGGTATACACACATATTTAATACTTAAATTTATAAATTATTACGATTTGATTTTGCGCTATTTTGTTACATTAATTTGAACTTTATATGGCCAAAAAATCATGACTTATTCGTCATACGTAATTAAATATTGATTTCTTTTTCAATATATTTTCCTGATTCATTTTCATTCGATATATTCAAGCATTATTATTATTATTATTATTATTAATTTTTCATTTTGCAGGTATAAAAGTAGAGGAATGGTAAAAGCAAGCATGAAGGCAAGGCAAATGTTTACATGGCTTTTTGGTAAAGAGGATTCAAAATTTAAGAACTGCGAAAATCTTCATATTTTATAAATTAAAAAAAAAAAGAAAAGTTTTGTGTTCGATATACATATGTATGTGTTAGATTAGTATTTAGTATAAGAATTTTTGTGGAAATAAGGCAATTATTTGATAATTATACATATACAGGGCACTTACGTTTAAAAGCGCATGTTGCTGAATGAAAGATCTACAATTAAACGCAATGAGATATGATCTTACGTCACAGTTTTGTCATCATTTTTGTGCAACTAGAATTGTTGCACTACTACTAGTGCAACTACTGTGTACTAGAATTACTTTTAATTGAAAATTCAAACCAAATTTCTCAAGAAAAAAGCCAAAAAAAAGAAATTAGACAGTTCCACGAAATTATGTAAGTAAAATTGATCCATATTAATCCATATTAAACAAATCCTGAACGACCAAGAAGAAATATTTACTCTGAATTTCAATACCAATTTAAACCCATCAAATTTTACATTGAGTTAATGTAAACCAATTTCTCTAAATCATAGTTTCGTAATAATGTTGGTATAGTGTTTTTCGCTAACTATGACGTAAGATCACATCCTCATGCATTTAACTGTAGTCTATAATCTGTATATCATTTTAAATTGCGTATACGATGATACAAGGTATGAAATTGTATATCGTATTTTGTCTTATTTCTTCAATAATTATAATTAACAATTAATTAAAATAATATTTAATCAAATTTACCGTAACTTGAGGGCCAAAATATTTAAGCATTATTTTATTAATTTATATTCGTATACTGTACTTTTTCTATTACATCTATTAATCATACGTCATCCATACTGTTTCCTTCCTAATAACATTATAATCAAACCGACAAAATAAATGCTCTAAAATTATCTAATATACCTACCTACATTATAATAATGATATTTATATATTTATATATTATAATTATACAGTATTTTATAATTTATACATCTAATTTTAATGACTGACATATTTAATCAAATGTGGAACATTTTTCGTCAATATTAGTACACCCTGTATAGTCTTTAATTCTTTATAATTCGTTTCACGGCCATGTTTTATCCTGTATAAGAAAATTGTTTGCAAAACAATCTCATCTACCTATGTAGTGGAGTATATCTACGATCGCTTGTCCTGTCGACTTAATCAACGGCTCATGCTCAATTGCAATATATTGTGTCAAAATACTGCAATAACAATTCAATAACAATGTTTTTTTAAACAATATTAATACTGTGCTTATTAGAAAAGTGCATACGATTTTCTTGTGCAAGAAAATAACACAGTGCTAAACGGACCTTAGATTTCGCAATCTCTGGTTGCCTTTATTCTTATTTCCTTCTACATTATAATGAATTTATACGATATTTCTCAGTGATTTTCCATCAGTTTCCTTTCCATTTTCTTTATCTAAAATTTCCATACAGTTACAATTCAACTTTGGGATCATAATTATATTTATCTAATAACGATGTCCTCACTATATACTGCTCAAAACGAAAAAAAATTAGAAATGATTAGAATGAAATAGTACATATTTAGATACAATACATAAGAATTTTTTCTTCTTCACTTTGTATATTATATCTACTATAACTGCACACCCTGTAAACTATTAATATTATAAAAAGATGATAATAATTTTATTTCTATTATATGTAACTATGTAATATGTTTGTATACCTACGTATATTTATTGTGTAAATTTATGAATGTATTTAAAGAATACCTATTTCTAGACTAGAGACGTGTAAGGTCTTCCTTTATTGACATTTTTCATTATTTACCTATGTATGTACATATATGTTTGTATGTATATACAGGGTGATATTGAAGAATGTGAATAAAGCGTCTCTTATTTATTGTCATTCTGTAACCATTATTATTGTGGCTTTGATTATAATTGATATGTTGCCACATAACCGAATTTACTCTACACATACTATTTAGATGAAATCAATTAATTCAGTAAGGGGCTAATTGTAAAAGGTGAAACTTTGTAGATTCGATTCTATTCTATAATATACCATGTATAATGTCATGTTAGTACTCTAAGTTCTTTTATTATTATACAATAACTTAAATATCAAATTATATTTATTTCTACTCTTATTATTATTATTATAAGTACCGTTTTTTTTATATGTATTTATTATTATACTTTCGACAATAATGACAGAAAAATAAATGTTCTATTATAAATAAATTAACTATTATTAAACTACTATAAAAAAAAACTTCATAAAAGCTTGAGCGTCCCATGCGTCTCCATCCGTACATTATTTAACCCTTAAATATCGCTATCGACATGGTTGTAACTGGTAATATATTTACTCACTCGTAACTTCAAAGTACATTTCACCCTTTCCATGTTACCCTCATTCCTCCTCTCTTCATACACTCCATTCCCAAATTTGACCACTATACTATATAGCTGCCCAGAAACAAGAGATTTTATACCCGACTACTATCCTCAATTTATATCCCCTGTCTATTTCAGACCTTTTGGAATTATATTACTTTGACCGCTGCCATTTATTCATTCATCCCTTTTCACGTGGACATGATGGTGTTAGTAACAGGAGCAATATAGTGATGGGAAATGAGAAGTAAATCTGTCTACTTATTCCAGGTGGTGGTTTTGAAAGTAGAAATGTTAGTAAATTAAAAATGAAATTACCTACATAAAAAAATAGTGAATTCTAAACATCAAAGAATTTTAAATATACATCGCAACGTGGCCATGCTGATTTGGCAACATTGCAACATGTTGATTCTGCTGCCGCTGATGCTGTTACGAATTGAATCTTTTTTGATTTTTTGCTTTTTTTGATTCATCTCTTTGCTGCTGGGATAAGTATAAGTACAACCAAACATAAATTAGGGTACCACGTCTCTTACGAGAGGTTAACAATTTGTACAATCCTAATAAGTATTTAATTAAGTCCTACCTACTTTGACATATTTGTATGTACTGAAATGGTGCTTCCCAAAGCGATTATTAATCAAGTAGGTATTCATTACTTAAAAATTCTATTCACATCAATATTTATTATCATAGTTATGAAGTCAATCAATTTCCCTCCCCCTGGTATGGTATGGTATGGTATGGTATCACAGGCAGGTAGGTAGGTAAACGGCATACCTGTCTCGCGGCACACCTGTTAGTGGTATTGGTAGGTAGTAAACTAAGATTTTGCTGACTGACTCTCTCTGATCTGATGGTAGTAATAGTAGTAGTCTATAGTAGTACCATTTTATCATCTGGGCTGTGCGACGAGAAGAGTGTTTTGTTTTGTGAAAATAAGTACGTACGGGTCTGTGTGTATTGTACTTAAGATAACGTATGAAAATATTTGAAATAATGTAATAAAGTCACCTGACTTTTTGTTATTGGAAAAATAAGATTTGGGTGCAAGAATCTGTGATAGTGTATTGTAAACTATTTAAAAAAATTTAATTTTATTAAAATTTGTAGTTTGTTACTTATTTAATCGAATAGTGAATTAGACAAAACGTTAAGAATGGATATGAACTGTCTAGTTCGGTGATAAATATTGATGGTAAGCATTTGACTCCAGTACATTGCAACAGCCCCTTAAAACGAGATATCACAAAACTCATCGTAGTAGGCTAAACACATCTATTTGATTCACGTTGTTAACATTTGACATTAAATAATTCGTAAAAACATACTTTATGGGCAAAAAATTTCCAAATACAGATATCGATCTTCATGTCAGTATATCACAACTAAATTACCTTATTTCCATGTATTAACCAGTGGCGTCACACACATTACCAGATTCTTATTTATACATATTATATGTTTGAAAAATTCGTTTTATATTAAATTCTCTTCTCTTTCTATATATCGAATATTCTACGTGATTTTCTTACTAATTTTTAAATGTTTTCAACGAAAATAATATAATAGATAAAGAAGTAGTGAAAGAAACTCTAATGCTATTATAGAAGAAAATAAAAAATTCATAATACAAAAACATACCTATCTATAAAGTATGTACCTACTTGTCTCCTCTATTATAGTATATCCTATCTATATCTAGCTATAGAGAGAGAAATTTCGAATTTCTATGCGTACTACATAGATCGATAGAAAGAAGAAAAGAAGAATGTATAATTTATTATAATCAACATGTGCCTGTTGGTCTTGTACGTGTATGTGATGTATTTTATTGGTTTTTGTACCATTCGAAGCAGAAAATGTGATTGCTGATCCTGTTATGGCATTTATGAAATTATATATGAAGATACAAAAAAAAAGAATGTTGTTTGCAGGAAAAATTTATGCGTTTTATTCGCACGAAAGTATGAGATGTCACTACGCATCCCGCAAAATAGATAAATTGGAATTCGAATTGTCATTAGTAATTACCAAATTCAACTATTATTATTATTATTAGGTACGTATTTCATTGAAAATTTCAATTATTTCCACGAGGAACGACAAACACAATTTTATATTATTATTATATGTATGCAGGTAGGTAGGCATCGTCTATATGTTGTTGTTTTATTATTCAAGGTCTTTTTTGTGTGTATCTAGCGTGTGTTTAATTTAAAGAGGTAAAAAAATGAGATAGACCGTTAGATAGAGAGAAAGAGAATAGATATATCTACATACATACATCGGACAATTATACAATAAATATTTACTGTCGGAATTTATTGCAATAGATGTCATTCTAATATTTACTTCGCAATTTTTTGCTATGGTACGACTCTTCAATCTACCTTTTCCAGAAAATAAAGAATTTTCACAAATTATGCAACTAGCCCCATCTTGCTGTGTGTAATTCGTTCGCATCGGCCGCTATAGAACATCCTGCGCCTAAATAAACCTATTCGAGAGTTCTCTGCGCAGTATACTAAATTGATGTGGTCAACAATAAATAGGCTCACTGTCTATGGATAATTAAGTTTGTTATTTAAATTTTAAATACATATAACATAAATAACGATGCAGATAATTAATATGTACCTACTATTAATAGATATTTAATTACAGGTGACGCAATGGGAAATTTTGTTCAATTTTATTGCACACTCCTAAATTTTAATAAGATAATTAGAATGTGGTCTATTAGAGGCTCTAAGTCTGAAATTTTCCGAATGAGATTAATTTATTTATTGAAAATAAAATTTAGATTGACATACCTATACAGGGTGGCCATTTCCTATGTTCCATCATTGTTAATTTGTTTACTAATAAAGTTAACAAAATGATCAAATAAGCAAAATTGGACAGAACCAATCACCAACACCGGTGATTTGGTGGACAATCACCAACTCATTACTGATTTCATATTTGACATAAATTTAATGGTTACACTGAAATTACTGAAAATATTATCAAAAATATATATTTTTTTTATTTTAAATATCTATAAAACTGTAAGCAATAAAAGCGATATTCAATAGATATTTTTGCATTACATTTCACAAAGTAAACAATGAGATTTCATAGCCTACTTCGATCTGGAAATATAACACAAACTTGCATTTTCATAAATAGGAACTATGGTTTGTCATGGAATCGCGGTAAAAAAGTTATTTTTCCTCCCAACAATAACCTACAGTAAATCACATTGTACGTTTGACTTACTTTCCAACCTCAAAAATAATAAATTTTCATTTCTAGCCACAACAACATAGTAGGCTATGAAAATTGTCACATCAATAAACATATCATTTAAATATCAAAATTGCAACTTAGTTAATTCTGTTCAATTTTGCCAATTGAATTCATAGATTAGTGAACTAACTGATGCAGAGTGGTCACCCTTGTATATGAATAGACGGCTGATTGTAAATGTCGGGATTGTAAGACTTGATAATCCACAGAAAAATTAATATTTTGTATAATACATATACACACGTATAAACGAGTTACATTTACATTCATTCGATGTATAAACTAATGAGTGATAAAATCGTTTGACATTCTAATGAATGTCAAAACGAATCGGAACGAACAACTGACGGAATGGTAATATACAGGCACCTATTAAAATTATATTAATAACATATTCATATTTATGTAAATTATTTTAATTAGGAATTTAATTAAATGACAAAAAGTATATTTATGTATAGTTAGTGCTAAAAGGATAATAATCAATTAATATTCATGTTGAAAACAATTTATTTACTTTAAATAAGGAACATCGAGCTATTGAACTATCTAAATACGTTATAGGTAGAGTGTGTATCATGTTATTTTAAATTCGTAAATTGCAATTATGATTTAATCATTATTACATTGTATTCATAATTTTATGATAATATCTTTTTATAGAGGAATTATTACGAAAATATTTAGCAGCGGAAATATTCAGATATGCCTTAAAAACACTGATGCTATATCGACTTGACCAAAATATTTTAATTCAATGATCTGTGTTTTGGTCGCCACGATTTAATGCCATAATTAAAGCCATATTATAAATTAGAGATTACTTTGTGAATGCTACAGTTGTGCCAGAAGACGAAGACACTTACGAAATAATACGATATACACCATATTAATCAACTATTTTCATGTATTTAGACAGTCCAGTTTATAGCGTCCATGAATGAATAAACCCGTAACAAAGTAATTAACAAAAAAAAAAACAAAATTTCAACACATCAGAAAAATTTACATAAAAATTAAATGATTCGTCGATTTCCACGGAATTTTATTCCCACGATAAAAATTAAGAAATGAAAATGTCCGAATATGTAGAAACAATAAATATTATTATTATTATCTTTATATCTGGTATGTAGAATAGATAAATAACAAGAATAATACATGGCTTAGAAAGATTAGATATGAAAATGGCAACTGTTTTCATTCGAAAAATTTGAATCGTGAAAGTTTTTTTTCTCAACGAACAAAAATTAGTGGACAGTTTATTTTCAGAAAATAAATCAAAATTTATGTTTGTATACATATATGCACTTTGCGTTTATTATTATTATTAATAGGTAAATATTGATGATTTTCCAATTATTCAAATTTGCTTAAAACTATACATACAAAATGTGTGCTACAGGGTGTGCCTCTCAACTAACTATACTTTCTCATGTCATTATCAACAAATTACATTGACATTGTTTTGTATGGCTCGGCATATATTTACTAAGCTTATCTCTATTATTATCATTATTATCAGAGGGAATAGGATAATTATTATTAATTACACCTATAATACTGACGCAATAATAATTAAACAGAATCTAATAATATCGTGGTTTTTTTTTATATTATTAATTAAAATTTTCGTGTTTCCTTTTTTGTTAAAACTTATTTTCTCTTATTGTTGGTTACAGAATAATCATGTTGAATCTAAATCATGATTAAGAAAATAGAAACATCTTTAACAACAACAACAACAAAAACAACAATTATCTTATTATCCTTATTATTTTGGATTACAATGAGTGCAGCTCAAGACGATTCAGCCACAGCACCAGAAACGACTATCAACGAAACAAGTTCTTCTGGAACATGTCACAGTTCTGGATCATTGGCAGCTGGAATTATATTAACCTTTTTCTTTACGATACTTTTAATTGCGGCTTTATTGTATTTGTGGTATAGAAGACAGCAAAGAATTAAAGGTAACAATATGTTTTATCTACAATAATTATATGTTAGTTATAGGTTACTGTGTGTATACAAGGTATTTAGGAAAGGATGTTCACTGTATTCTTTTGGCAGCTTTGCCTGATTACTTTATATTTATTACATAGAAATTGAAATAATTAAATCAAATTTAATCTTACAGGTTTTTTAGATAGCATTTGATTTATAATTTAAATTATATAAAAATATTTGTTTACATTGAATCAATAGCAGAATTATCAAATTATCAAAGACCACCCTGTATAAATAGATGTATATTAACATATAATTTTTGTATTTTTCCTTTAAGTAATTGAATCAAATGAACACACACAATAATAAGCACTCAGTTAAGTATAAATGAGGATAAATCGAAATTAAAAAATCATGTATGCACGTGCGTAGCAATAGGTGCTCAGCGCTAGCAATAATTGTAATAATTAACTTCATTCTTTTATAGAAAACAAACAACATTCTTAAAAAGCAAAAAAAAATCAATTAAAAGAAAAGAAATCGCATTATTTTCACTAGTTGTAATCAATTGTTTTTTCATGGTTAATTGAAAGTAGATTTTCTTTTTCTTATTTATTTATTTACAAATGGCGCAGGTGGTACCTAATACAAATAAAAGCAAAACACATTTAATAGAAAAAAAATCACAAAAACGAAATTAAAATGATTTAAATTAAATTATAAACAATAACAAAAAAAAAAGAAAAAGAAACAGTCACAGAACAATTTGTACTCGTATTTTTCACTTACAACGTAAATTGGAATTAAAATTCTAATCGTCTATCTACGGCATTCAAGGTTTCCTTGTCTTGCGAAGAAAAAAAACCCACAAGATCCAATGCACATGTAATAATAATAGAAATAATAACAATAAGAGAAAAAAGAATAATAATGGCGTAAATAGAATAGTGTAAATTGACATTGAAAGAAAATGGAAATGACAATCCAATAACGAGATGCATTTAACAGATAAAAGAGCTTCTAGAAGTTCCTGTGGGAACTTAGCAAATGGATGCCCTTGTAATGGGATTCCATGCCACCAACATTTAGCGGTTACCTAATAATAATAAATTATTGTTTTTGTCATATTAATTAATAAATATGAAGTTAATAATGATAGGAAGCACTAATGATTCATTATTTAAATACATTTAAGGAAAACAAAATAATATTTCAATTAATAAGCTGGTCATCCTTTAATGGTAAATCATAAATGCGTGCGCATTAGTCTGTTTCTATAAAAATTAAATTGATAATTATGATTACGATTACGAAGTGGCCCAAGTAGAACACATGCATATATAGTACATACATATATATGTTATAGGCATCATTATGCTAGGTAATTTTGGACATTACGTAAAATTGAGGTTATTTTGATGAAATTGGGCAAAATCAGGTAAAATTAACAAGTTGCTAAATGATTAGGCAATTTTAATGCATAATTTGTTTTTTATTCAATTTCTGAAGAAACCGCATAATTTTGTATGTATGCCGATTAAAAAGTGGTAGAAAAATTAATGATTCACTTAGAATATTTAATATTTCAGTGTGATAAAAGCAACTATAAAAAATTAAAAAATATAAAGAAAACACAAAATTATACAAATAACATGGTACTTAATCAGTTATTTTTCGTCTATCCTAATTCGAACTCGTGACGACTGCTTCTGAATCATGATTAGCATTAGTATCTATTAGGATTCAGAATTGTTGCATGTTTCATTTTGTTTAAATCTATCCAGAATTGGATGCACCATTCATTTTTTCATTCTTCTTTATGCATTCTCATAAAAATCACGAATAAGTAAAATGCGTTAGAAAAGCTGTTAATAAGTTTCTTGCCAATACGACATAAAATTGTAGCAAAATAAAATTTACAACATATCTAGACAGATTCGTAGTACAATCCCAAAACCAAGGGCAGCGATCGCCTGAAATTATAATAAAGACTGGTCGAAATCTACGGATTGGGGTAAAAATATGAAACTCCAATATTACCGCAATTTTATGTAAATTATATTGGTAATTTTCACTTCTCACATCACTGCTTATGCCTAATCTACCTAATGATGATCTCATCATCATCATCATAATATCCAATTTATTCAATATTAGCGCGCGAAATTCTAAACTTTTATCTTCCATCGTTAATTTAAAGAGAACTTATCGCAGTTAATTTCATATTTGAATCAATAGAATACATATACATTATACCGTTATATTTCTTTACTTGCCTCAAATCTTTTAGCTTTTATTTGGGCGACAATTTGACCCCGAAAAATAACATTTTTAAATACCAACCGAAAACCTACGTATAATTTCATTTAATCTTCTTCGTTCTTCATATTCTTCTTCGGATTCAAAAACTTGTTTTTAAAGATGCTGGTATAACCTAACCTACTGAAGAGCATCAAAAAGAAAAAAAAAATGTTAAAAAAAAGACAGGTGGAGAAAAAGCGGGGAAAACCACCAAGCCATCAAGCAAAAAATAATGTTGATGATGATGATGAAGATTTGTTGATAATTAATGAAAAAAAGATAAAGACAGAGATACATTGATACATACTTATATGAATGTTCTTTTTGGTTGTTCTGTTTTTTGGATGGAATTTAAAGTTGAACGTTTCATTCAGCCAATCAACCAAGTCTACCGACGACCGGTTTTTGGTCCTCTGCGAAAATTTGAATTTCATATTAAGATTTTGGTTTTTTTTTCTTTATTTTATTGAATGTGTGTATGTAACAACGTGTCACGATCTATAAGGTGGGAACATGTATAGAAACTTATCACAGAAACAGTGAAATGATTATTTAACAAAATAACTAAAGCCTGTGTTAGACTGTATAATTTTCTCGTAGAAGATAATCGAACTTAAGAAATCAAAGTTTCTTTTGATTGGAAAATTGTTGAAAAGACAAAATAAACAAAAACCAAAATATTTTGCAATACGTATTTGATATTTGATTTTCAAACAATATAGTATGTTACGAGAGTATGTGCTATTATTCAAATCAGTATGACCAAATTATAGATATAAATAAACTATAACTACAGTTAAATGCGCAAAACTATGATCTTATGTCATACTTAGTGAAAAACAGTATACCAACATTATAACTATGATTTAGAGAAATTTGTTTACATTAAATTAAGGTAAAATTTGATGTGTTCAAATTGGTATTGAAATGCAGCGCTAGCAGAGTAAATATTTTTTCTTGGTCGTTCAAGATTTGTTTAAATATTTAATAATATGAATCAATTTTACTTACATTATTTCGCAGAACAGTTTAATTTCGTTACTTTTGCTATTTTATTGACAGATTTGATTCATTTGATTTGATTTTTCAATTCAAGTAATTTTAGTAGCGTTTCAATTGAAGGTATAGTTGTCTCTGTTGTATACACATAAAAAGCGAGACAAAAACTCACCAGTCTTGCCAGTTGAATACGTTAAACTTATCGAATTAAAGGAATTAAAGTAAATATTTGTTTATCTTCGTCTCTACTACACGATATTAATTATTTTTTAATAAATCTTTAACAATTGTATTTATTATTTAAAACAATTACCGTAATTGACAAATTCTAAATAAAATCGATTACAAAAAAAAATAAATGCAATTCCAAAAATAATGTCGACAACGTTGTACAAAAATTATTGACTTAATAACTGTGACGTAGGATCACATCATATTGTTTTAAATTGAACATTCTTGTTTACTTGTATTTGACTTTAACTTAACTTACAATATAAGTAATCTAACCAATGCGCATACGCAAGTATAATTTTCTTGGCAATATTATAGCGTAGTATAAAGTAAAGTGACTAAAATTTAAAAAAAATAATGTTAATACTAAAAAATTCCATACAATTTTCTTGTACAAGAAAATAGCCCATAGCGCAATCCACAACGGGCTTTAAACTCGAAATTAACATACCAGAGACTCGTATTTATGTATGTATGCATAGGTTGGGACGTGGCCTTAAGTAACGTATTTAACCAAATCACTGAAAATACAATAACAAACAATTAAAAAATTGTTCATTTACAATTCATTCCAAATAAACAATTTAATTTAATTTAAGTGGAAAATTGCATGCACATTAAATTTTATAGTCATTGGAAAAAAATTCTATAATAGCTTTATTTTAAACAGAGTGATACATGGAAATATGTAATCTAGATTCTAGAATAACGCGATATAATTATATTTCAGAATCAATTCAATTCTATTTGTTATTTAAAAGAAAAAGAAACGGTTCATCCAGAACCATGTTATAGCTGTATATGGCATATAGGGTTAAACCTAGAAACCCCATTGTCTATAACTTTAACAGCATATCCATATTATATGCTACAACTATCGATGAAACATATTATTGAATTTTTATACATAGAACGTGATCATGCATTTATACACGTTCCTCTACAATCCCTCTATCTATATCCTAATACTATTCCATATGTATTCTATATGTATATGTATATATGTATATTCTTCCTCAACAAATATGGGGATCTTGCCACATCCGGTTGCAATAATGCTTCTATTATTGTTCGATCACAAAGACGGGTGCCAGCAAGAAGAAAAATAAATTAACAATTCCATACAGGTTGATCAAATGTATAATTTTATTGGAAACGCATTCGGAATAAAATATTTTGAGTGAATAACCGAAACGAGTACCATATCAACTCTACCTATGGATGGTGGATTGTACATACCATGCCCAAGTCCTATTTGGTAGTGTGTACACCGATATTCATTTTCTTTATATTATCAATATAACTATAACTGTACCATTAGAAACCATAATTAGCACTAACAGCAATCAACGAGAAATTTGCATATAATTTAAATGCGACACCAGGTGACAAGGAAATGAACAAACATTAGCTCATCTATCACTTGATGTGGTTTTAGTTTTTGCTAATTTATGAAACCACAAAATGTATCCATCTAACTATACATATAATGAGACTAGTAGGCCAAAAATGAACTGATCTTAAAATATACTTAATAAGACGAAAAAATAATTAATAATAATAGTAATAAAAAAAGAAATTATGGCCTTATTAGTATGCTACTATTATAACAAGCTGAAGCCATATTGTAATACCCAAAAAATTATTATGTAAATTGCTTGATTAAACAGGCAATTTACATGGTAATAAATTATATTTTATCGTGCCTGTCTAGTACTAATGACAATATCAATAATATACACTCAGTGGAGAATCAGAAAAATCTTTTCCTATGTACGGCCACACATATGCGCCACCCTGTATACACCATACAAATGCATGTTTCTTTTTTTTCTTTCATCTTGATTTTTAAATCAACACATTCTATTTGAATACATACAAATATGTAGCTATGCACATGCACATATTATAAATTGTAGTGTTACAAAATAAATGTATTTATGTACATATACATACATGCATATTTGCAGCAATGATCTACTTAACAGATAAGTATCAGGTAGGTATAGAGGTACGAATACAAGTACCATTTCATACAACTATAATATGAGTTCTTATGTACGTAGTTTATGTATGTATATGTCTGTATACATACATATATACATGTACTAGAAGTAATTATGCATTTTGAAAGAATGGTAAATTTATTAGTCGTTGCCGCCATTTGAAATTCTCTTTAACGTAATCAATGCATATTGCCCAAAATTCGAATTGAATTTATTCAAATTAATTCGACTTGTAATGAAAGAAAAAAAGAATAAAAGAAGGAATTTATAAGAACATAGTCTGTCTGTTGGTCTAAAGGAGTGTCTAGATTCAATGTTAATTTAATTTTTTCTAAGCATTCATTTTATAGTCTTTTTATTTTCAGATAGTCATCTGATTTTGGAATCCGATCCCGAAAAAGGACAAAAAAGCGATTTCGCATTTGATAATCATGGATTTAAAGGTGGGTTGTCCTAATTAAATTAAATAAATTTACAAATTCAAATAAACCTATTACCAAATTGGTAAAAATAACGTTCAGTTAAAGTGTCCTCCTGAACTACTTTTCTAATAACATAATAAAATGATTTTCTTTTTTCTACTTATTATTGCAACCAACATAGTTTTATACAAATGATAATTGCTTGGTGTGGTTGAAAAATTGTTTTTTTTTTCTGTTTAATCAACAGAATGTAATTGTACGTAATTTTATGGTTTTTATACATATTTACTTATACGGGTCAAGGATGGCAGCACATTTTCCTTATTTCTATTTTAATTGCTTGTAAAAAATTGATTAAAAAGAGCATTAAATCGGAATTTAAACAGCTGTATTAATATAATTAAATATGATCACAGCTCACTAATAAATCATTTGACCATTATTTGATTATATGAATTTTAGATACGACCCTTGTAGCTGTATCAACAGCCAACGAAAAGAATTCGAAACTGAACGACACGAGCAGTAATACGAAAACACAAAAATGGACTCAATGGGCACCACTGGCCGGTTTCCATTTAAAATCACCATCAGGGAAAAAACAACCATTGGACGATACATATTTGGAGGTATAACAATATTGATTTTTTTCATTTCCGTGCAACATATTTCACGTTGCGGTTCATGATATTTCTTCTAATACTAATATCTATACATGCTTCAAAGTACGCACCAATCTATACCTACATTGAGAAACAAAATGAATTGAATTTTCACATTCTTTATCACACAGCATCAAGTAAAAGTAGTTGCCCTAAAAAGTCAAGATTTCACCGGTTTAGGTTTTACCATTTATGGTAACATGAAAGAAGGCATTTATATTAAGGATATTTTACATCGTGGACCAGCATTTGAATCGGGAAAACTTAACCAGGGTAAATTTAATAACTACTTAGTTATTTTTAACCTACAAATAGATATAGATGAATTTCTGAAGCAAAAAACCATTCAATTCTAATTTTTCTATTGTCAAAAATGAAACAAAAAACATTCTTAACAAAATAATATTCCAGGTGATCGTATAAACAGTGTAACAATAAGTTTCGAGCATATGGTCTATGAAGATGCTTTAAATATATTAAGCTACGCAAGTCCGTATGAAGTAATTATTGAGGCAAAAAGTGGCCGAACCCTATCAACTAGCAGCAATCAATCACATGGCCAAAATCCAACTATCATCCATCCTATCTATAGAAGTTCAAGTTTAATGAATTTGTTCCATGTAAGTTCAGCTGGATACATATCTGTTGTTAATTAAGTGATATCAATAAAGTAACTTGTCTTACTATTTTTCAGATTCCCGATAAATCTTCAGCGAAAAAGAAGCTCCTGTTTGGTGGTGGTGATGATCATTCATCCAGTTCGAATTATTCTAGTTTACAAAAATCCCGAAGTAACATGACAACATTGGAACGCAAAGAATCCAAGTCACCGCTTATAACGACAAAACATTTGTTGAAAGTAAAAAAGTCACCGTCTCCACAAAAACTGACACCGGAAATGTTAAACAAGCATTTGGACGTAAAAATTCATCACCGGGATAAAACGAATAGAGTTGAGGATGAGTTAATTATAAAAGCGAACAGTCAAAAGTCGGAGAATATTCAACCTAAACATGTTAGCACATATAGTGAAATAACTAGCATGAATATCAGTCCAAAGTTAATTGAACAAAATCAAAACAACATCAATATAGAACGAAATATGGAAGATACTTCTGTACCAAGTATAGACGAAGTAGACCAACTGAAACTGCAAGTACCGCAAGCAAGAAAACGGGAGAAAAAATCACCCGAATCATCGGCTGCAGATGATACACAATTTGAAAGACACAATTCCAGTATTCGGAGAGATAAAGATGGTATTCCGTTGGAAATACCTAATCATATGCTTGATGCAGCTGTCGCAGCAAGAAGAAATCGAAAAAGTGCACCTACTAATGACAATGATGCTGCAGCAGATGACAATGCAGCCATCAGGAAAGCTAAAGCACCACAACCACCATCAGAAATAAAACTGAACAGCGCAGGAGATACACCGACTATCACAAAAGTGTTTGACAGTTTAAATAGTTTTGGCAGTAATGGGTCCAGTGATTTTAAATACGGTTCTGATTCTGAGGAGGACGATCAAGGACAAATGTCATCATCACTGGTGAATACAATTGAATTAAATGCAAATGATATAACAATTCATCATCACCATCAAGGTAAAGATCAAGAACAGAAAGCCAGAAAAACAGCTAGTACTGGGGATTTATCGAAAATGAAAAAAATGTCACGCGCTGCAAATAATGCCGCTGGAACATTGGAAAGGGCACAAAGTTTGGATATTACAGACACCGCATCGTCCAGTCCAGCACTAGTAAATAATCATAATCATTATGATGCTACTGAAAATCTATTAATAGATCGTGAACCCAGATTATCTTTAATACTGGATGGGTTGAATACATTTCAGAAAAATCGTTTGAAAAAATCAACTGAATGGGGTAATTTAGAAGATGCAATTTTGAGTGTAAATAGCTATGTTGAGGAATGGGAACAAAAGCGAAAATCGGAGCAGCAAATCAATGCTGTCATGGACAGAGTCAATCAGATTAAGATGGAAAATGATTTAATCATTGTTGATAATAATGGAAAGGTGGAAAAGAAGGAAGATGAACCGAAAATTAAAAATAAAATATGGCCAGATGATAATGAAATTAACGAATTAAAACTGAATGAAAAGCCTAAAATTGAGGAACCCTACATGAAAAGGCAGCAGGTACCACCTGCTGTACCTGAACGAAGCATAAATAACAAGAAACTCATAGACGAACATCCACTGACGACGATTAGTGTCCAGGAGGAACATATTAAAAAACAAGAAGATAAATCACTTTTGAACCTATCAAATTCCCCTAATACTAATATTCAAGTTGAATACGAATGTGTCAAACCGGTACCACCGAAACGAGAACGAAATAACGAGCCAGTCATAAATTTGTCAAACAAAACTAGTTCGGTCACTCTTTACGAGAAGAGAAACATAGCAAAAACATGCAATCAGATTGTGAATTCACGTAAAAATACTGAATGTGAAATGATAAAAGACGAATGGGAATTTGACGCTTTAAATAATACTTCACCACCACAATCAATGTCTACACTAGTGGACGAAGTTATGGATAGTTATTATAGTAATGTTAGTGGTCGTGATGGTAGTACTGTAACCGTTGTACCTCCTCCGCCACCAAAATCATCACCACCAGCGGAAACATTGGATGAACCATTAGAAAACGATAAGCCAATACTTAAAGAAGCTACCATCAATTTTCTACTGAATGAAAAATCATTTTGTGATTCACAACAGCAAGCTGCGGAAGCAACAGATAAGAAATCTCAATTGGTCAGTCATGTGAAAGTGTCGGACAGCTCAAATGAGCTGCATAGTTTGGAATTAAGTATCAACAATGAACCCAGTGAACTTTTATATACAACCGCGTTAGATAATACAATTCCCAATGAGAAAGTTGGCAATGAAGTTACAGTGATAGTATCCAAACCTGACAAAATTACGATAAGAAAAGTGGAAACGAATATGGCCGAACCAATGGTAGAAATAACGGAAAGTTCATTTTCTAAAGTTACCAAACCTGGAATGGAAAGTATCCCGATAAATATTAGTGAAAATAAACATGTGACATTGGGCGAAGGGCAACATGATAAGAACGATTTTAAAGTTGAAATTACAGAAAGCAAATACAGCACCTTTGAATTACCAAAATCAGCATTAAAACAACTACACCTTGTCGATCCATTGGTAGATTCAATTGAAGACAGTTCCGAATCAAGAGAAGATGAAAGCAGCTCCGGGTTTTCGAATGACAGCAAACAGACTTATGTGACTGAAATTCAAGTTCTTACACCAAATAACGGCGGTAGTATTGAAAATCTTTCCGAAATTCGCAATATAGAAGAAGACGAAGATAAAGAAAAGGAGGAAAACGAAGAAAATCGATTAGAAAACGCACTCGAAAATTACATTAAAAATTTCGAATCCAAACTGGAAGTGTTCGAAAACAATGTGGAAAATTTAGAAAATAATCTAGACGAATTTATACGAGATGAACCAAAATCGATAATTATCGAAGAGAAAAGTGATGCAGAAAAACAGGTGAGTAAGATCCAGGAAATTGTTGAAGAACAACTGAAAACATTACCAGAAATGCGATTCAGTACATCCAGTTATGAGAATGCCGGTAGAAAAACAACTGAGAAAAGGCATTCATTTGAATTGTTACGTTCGAATTTTGAAAAAGCCTCAAACACATCAACCGAACGATATCAGTCATCACGACGGGATAGTTCAGGTAGTGCAAGTAGCAGTAGTGGCGGCCTACCAAAATCACGTATTCCAATTTCCACTACAATGAAAACGCCGCCAATGAGCCCGGAACGGCGAGATTCTAGGAATTTGGAAAATGAAAATGAAAATGCCATTTTGCAATTAATGTCATCCTCACCCAGTAATATTCACTCATCAACACCGTTTACCTCAAAAATTAAACCACCAAGTGTTAGCAGTAAAAATATATCGGTTACATCGATCAGAAATAATTCAAAGATACCCTCAGGTCTACCAACATTAGTCACCAAACCCCCTATTGTACCTAGAAAAAGTGAAGAATCATTAGGTAATAATAACGGTGGTGTTGAAAGTAGTTTTAAACAATGGGTGTTCAATCCTAATAGTAATGTTACAAACGTTACAGTTGGAAAAGAAAAATAATATGATTTTTTATAATATAGTTTAGAATCAACTTCAGTTATTTAGTTTTACGTATTTGACGGCAGACTAATTTCAGCTCTTCAGTATACACATACACAGAGATTTTAATGATTACCCTTTCCACTAGTATTCAATTATGAATACTAATATATTGAATAGTATTCTTAGAATATAAAAAGTACCTAAAAAAGAACTCCATATTGCTCAAAAATTCTAATTGATGGTGCTATAGCAATTAGTATTGTAATTGTTTTTATGTTTTTTTTTCTGTATTTATATTTGTAATTTTATTTAATCCGTTATTGTTATTGCATAAAATAACTAATAAATAATGCACCTGTATTTTGTAGAACTTTGAACAAACTGTATATACATATGTATAGGTACTTGAACAATTAGTAATAATTATTATTATTTGACGATTACGAAAATCATACATAGCTGGTTTTGGATATCAATTTTAATTAAATACATTCTGATGTGCCTTAAATTATTATTAGTATAGTATGTATGTAAATCGCTAGTAGAATTGATTAGTCGAATATATTTACATAAGTATGTATGTATATTATCTACATATCTACAATACACTTATTGCATTTTGTATATAAAGAAACTTATGTTTGATTAATACAACATATTGTCATTATTATTGTTAAAATAAAATCAATGTTTATTATTGGAAATAACGGATTATTAATTATTGGTTTGTAGATGATTGTTTTCTCTTCAGTTTTTTTTTGTATGATTTGGCAATAAAACAATACTAATAAATAATACCATCATTTTAATTTGTTGAAAATATGCTAAGTGTCTTACGTTTATTAATTTAAAAAAAAAGAACCTATTAGTAGGAAGCGCAATACGATATATGGAAATAAAATGAAATAAATAATTAAATCAGATTATAGAAATTTTGTAATAAGAGTAATGTGTGTTTATTCCACATGAGTTTAATTTGTTAAATATTATATGGTATATAAAATGGTAATAAACAATAATAATGAACCTAAACAAGACAATTTCAATATAATTAACTAAAGTAAATATAATCCAATATATTTTAACAAGCAGGCGTTAATTTATTAACAAAAAATTAAACGGCATATATCACGTCTTGGTTTGAGGCTACAAACAACTATAACGTTTGTAGAATGAAATTGAATTATCCAGTTATGTCTATGTTTTTGACCTGCACTAAAAGTCAGGATTGTCAATAAAAGATGAGAGAGAACTCTAACGCTCTTTAGTTGTGATATACTTCTATTAAGTTGTGAGAGACTGATTTGGTTTACATACAAGTCTGGTATGTAATGTGATTAGTTTAGTAGTATCTCTAAAAAAACGGGCTCGCTAGCCGACATTCATAGTTGTGTCATTATTCATACGTGTAACTGATAGTTGTACAATAAATCATGACGCAAATCTGCGAAAACTTCACTAATACTGATGCTACTAGTAGCATTACTATTCAGACATTTTCAGGCAGATGATTGTTTATAATTTTTGGTACTCATTAACTTCTTTCCACACATGGCACAAATGCTTTTTTTAAACGCACAGGACTGGCAGTAATATGAGCCTGGTTGATGAACTACTTGTCTGCATATTCTAGAAAAAAAAATGTATATTAATATCAACTTATACACTAAATATAGGCAAAGCCATAGTCTTCCTTATATAGTTTATACATTCGTAACATGTATGTATAAGATATCTACATGCAACTAATAAGCAGTTAAGACTATAGCTAGTAATTTTATCATATCGTAAAAGATACGGATTATTACTCAATATAATCTAATTTAGTACAACCTTCTTTAATAATTAAACATACTTGCACTTTTCAAATTTCGTAGTATAAGGGCTAAATCGATTTTTTGATGCTGTTAGTGCTTTATTTTCATTAATTTTTCGACCTCCTCCTTCTGTGGTATTTCTAGCACCACTTTTCCATGGATCTGGTGTAATAATTTTGCCCAATTTTTTCTCACATTTCTCACACACCATATTTGTTTTTATTCAACTATAAGAATTCTGTTTTAAGTTAAATTAATTATTAAATCTTATTTTTATAAATATGTATCATGTACTTATTTATCTTTATTTTGTATGGCATATGTCGAAATTACAAATGGCGGATGATGTCAATTATGTCACAGGTCACCGTCCAATTTAATATTGCAAAATAAGTTGCATAATATTTGATCATGTTTATGTTTATAGCCATAGGTTTATACGATAAACTTTATCGACATTATTTTAATAATTTTAATTTAATTAAATATAAATGAAAATATTGAATAAAAGGCGTTAACGACTAATCGCTGTAAGACTAGACGCATTTTCTTATCCATTATATGTTCTTAATAACTACCAGCTCCATAAAATTCGCTTTTTATGGGAAAATCTTTTTATAATAGAAAATTGTAACTTTATTAATATCACTAGTTGCCTACATTTGATTTTTTTCCATTATAATGATTTTTCAATGTTAATATACATATTATTCAACGTTTCGTTTTTCTAGGAATATTTCGAAGGATGAAATCCTTTCTCTATTATTTTTACATGTAAGAATGTATCGTTATTATCTCCAAAATATAACTCCAAAATTTACTACTACGTCAATGCCGTTCCGGTTGATTATTGATTTTTTTGTTTTTTCTACAGTTTTTTTCATCCCTTACAACGCGAGTAAATGAAATTTGAATATTTACAAACAAGTTTGAGTGAACAATTCTAATTCTAACACATTTCTAACCATATTAGCATCCTTGATCTATGTACATACATTGTATGCACATATTAAACTCCTGCAAGTCAGTTTATTTTTATTGCAAGTTGTGATTATGTCTCACAGAAAAAATGTGCTTGTGGTAGGAATTTGCGGTGTAACATGTAGCGGCAAGACATCTACAGCCAAGGAATTAAATAAACTTTTACCAAACAGTATAGTACTCGGCCAAGATGATTATTTTTTACCAGAAAATGATCCAAGACATGTTTTGGTGCCCGAATTAAATCATATTAATTTTGATATTATTACCTCATTAGATATGGAACAAATGACGAAAGATGTTATACAATGTCGAACAAGTAAAATAGAATTAATTCAGGCGAATAATGGAAATCATCATGCACCTTTGCCAAATGAAAAATTCCAACACATATTCAATATAAAAAAATCGCAATGTCTCATTGTTATCGTTGAAGGATTTTCTATTCTTAATTATAAACCATTGGCGAATTTGTGCGATTTAAAATATTATTTCACACTGAATTATGACGAATGTTTCAAACGACGATTGAAACGTGTTTACGAACCACCAGATTGTCCGGGATATTTTGAGCAATGTGCATGGCCGGAGCATTTGAAACAAATTGCGGAAGTAAAATCTGAGGTGAAAAATGTTGTTTACTTTGAAGACGACAATAGAAATTGTATAGAAAGAATTTTGAAAGACATCGTTAAACTTTTGTAAATGATAATTATAATGTTATTGAAAAGGTTTGGTGCAACAATGTAGTTTAAAATGCTGGGCTTTAGAATCATTAATGTAATAAGAGGTTTTAATACTGCAGTTAATACTTTGCATTTTTAGCATTTTAAGAAGAGTGTTCAAACGTTACTTACAAAAGTATGTTGATGTAAATAATATTGTAGCTGTACATAATACTCATTCTAGATAATAAAGTATTGACCATTCTCGAATAAAATAAAACACATAGCATTTACTTAAAAAAAAAATACAGTTTTATTCTTTCCATTTTTTTGTGTTACGAATCTAAATCAAAAGACGCCTGAACAAATAAGCATTTTCCCAAAAAAAAAAAAAAAAAAATTATACATTCAATTAATATAATTATAAATTGGTCAGTAAAAATGTAAATTTACCTGTTGAATCATCATCTTGTAGACCCATAACTTTTCTAACAAATTGTGGATTTGTCTGAAAAATACAAATAACATTGAACCCAAAGAAAACTACAACGTTAATCCATTAAACGTACTTGAATTTCCTCACTCATTGACGTAATTCGATTGTTTATTTCCATACTTAATGCTAATTCATCTTCTAATGTTTTTAATACACCTGGACCGTTATATTTATTCGGTTCATCTTTGAATATCACCATACCATCTTTCTGATTAATTACAGCATATATTTGGCCATTTTCAATCTAAAATTGAAATGGTTTTTATAATGACTAGTGTGAGAAGCTGGAACGAAATAAAATCAACGTACCATACTTAAAATATGCTTCTCCGCATCAACCGGACTAGGTAAACCAACTCTGCTTGCCACATCTGATAAGCTCAATGTTAAAAAAGTTTTAGTAAGTCGTTGGATATTTTTGCGGTATAAACTTTGTGCCACTTGTTTAATTAAACCCATATTTTGATCTCTAGAAAATATCTTGAAAAAAACGTATAATATTAGCCCGATTTCTTATTTGACTAATCCGTCAATACAAGACGAATTAAAGTGTTTAATGTAATTTTAAAGAATTTAAACAATCCGTTAGTTTTTAGCTAGTTGTAACAAAATGAATTTATTCCTTAGACATACTTCTGCATGCCGTGTTACAGTGGCATTGAATTCTGTCGTATCATTTAGAATGAATGCTTCAGCTAAAGCAAGGTAAGCCTGTGAAAGTGGCTTAATGAATCTTGGTACAACTTTTGAAGCATACTTTGCAATTGGTTGGAACTAAAACAAAGTATGAAACTTTCTTTATTTACTTATTATCAATATTTGCTACACACTCACTTTCCCATGAAACAATAAAGATACTAGAATGTACTTTTTATTAGCTTCCAACATAATATGTGAGACAGCATGGGCCGGTGTTGTAAGAGCCACTTCGAAAAAGTATAGGGCTCGATCTAGATTTTTTAATGCCAAATAGATCAAACCTCCGTAATAGTAATATAAGAGAAAATACTTTGCTTCGAATAAAGGGTTTATAGTATTAGGAGGTATCTAAAAACTGACTTAATCAGATCATGTTTTGAGAGCGTTATTCATTCTCTATATACCTCCTCATAAATACTATTAATATCAACATCTAATACTTCTAAGGCTGGTTTTAAACATTTGGCCGCTAAGCATAATTGACACAGATCAGCATGAATGGAAGTTAATTGAGCTTTTGCTAAAAAGCCTGGCCTTTTTATTGCTTGTTTTAAAATGTTTATTCCCTTAATTGCTTGCTTTTGTTCCACTAAATAATTGGTAAATCCATGACAAAATTCTGTATCTAAAATTTGAAACTGAAGACATTCTTGATAATTATTTTAAACAATATTCTATGTACATAAATCAGGCGCCACCCAGATTTGAGATGGGTCAAAATCCATGATAAATTCTTGAATTTGTACGAACATAGTTTCGATTGTGGCATTATTCGAATTACGTAGTTTTGTAACCAATAAGCCCAATACACCGAGCGAATGGGTTTGAACATTTAAGGTTTGAAGTACATTATCTAGGTGTTGAACATTTTTTGATAGAGAGTCCGATGATTTGGTTATAAATTCGTAGAGCTCCTTGAAGTTCCCTAAAATATTAGTTGGATAAATATAGCTAACACACATATTATATGATAGGCCAATCTATGGCAACGAATTGGCCCGAAATGATCAAAATAATAGGATATATAAGGTAGGATGGTAATAAGATTTCTCTAACACTTCTATTCCGCTTATTTTAAGAATTTATAATTGTCTTCTAAACTACGTAACCTCATATTTTACTATGGCAGTTACATTTAAAGGTATGCAGTTATTGCAGTTATACTTACGCGTAGGTGTAATATTTATTACTGTATTTACGTATTGCCCCAAAAATGAAGCCATTAGATAAATTTAAATTTGAAATTAAAGAGAAGATTAAAGTAAGCCCTATTCCGGTAATGTATTTTAAAATGTTTGTTTGTCTATTATGTTATGTCAATATTGCCAAGATGACAAATGTCAATTATAGTCATCTTTATCTATGTTGCTAAAAATGTATAAATATCTGAGGATCCATGAAAACTTTCATCCCAATTCCCATGTCATATCCCGTCCATCTAATCTTATTCTTATTCTTATTCTGACCCACCATACATTCAATCATATTCGAGCTGCGATTTTTGCTTTTAAGCTACAAGAGTTTGTTAAACAAATAAACTGTGAAGTTTGTGAACTTAGTTCACAAGTTAACAAACACTAAGTTAATCAACTTAGAGAAACAAACTTTGTTTCACTAACCAAAGAACCAAACCAAACTATTCGAGATTTCTATTATGCCTTATCGAACGAAAAATCAAATCACACATCGAATATAAAATCGGATAATGTAAAAGTGTTTTAAGTTTTAAGTATATATCATTTATATCATAAAATATTATAAATATAATTTTAAAAAATAGTATTATAATATAACATATAAGTAATAATATTAATACATAATAAGTAAGAACTACTTATAATTTATAACTTATATATTATAAGTATAACGGGTGCCGCCAATTCCAAATTACATACGCCAATTCAAATTCTATTGACTTTGCGGTTGCACTAGTGCTAAACTCTTGTCACTTTTTACTATGCCTTTTTATTTTTTATTGTACTGGGAAATGGTGAAAATTTTTATTGAATAGTGTAAAACAGTAGTTAAAAAAATTGCAAAAAGGATAAACAATGTTCTATATTTGCTATACTCATTTTTATAATTAACGGGTATAACTTTAAATTTAAATTTCATTATTTACTACAAGTTACAATATAATTATATTCATAATATATATATAAAATAATATATCATAATTATAATATAATATATAATTGTATTCCCTTATCTATGATTATATTATATATTTACATTTTGCATGTGTGAATTGAATTTAGTTATTACGATGGAGATCTATAATATAATAAATAATAAATATATTAATATAATATAATATAATATAGCCTTCCATAGTTATTAATTTGTTTAAAATAAAATTTAGTAAACGGAAAACCGAACCTAACGAATAAATAATAAAGAACTGCGCATGCATCTAGACAATTTTATTGAATAGCTGCGATAACATTGTTTACAATTTTCGTATTCAATAAAATTGCCTAGTATAAAATAGGCTTTAAAAATTAATATGTGAAAGACAAAAGTTTTAAAAAGTAGTAAAGACCGTAAAGTAAACGTAAAATTTTAATGCGTCGATCAAGAATCTAATCGGCAACAGTGCTTATTATGCTTTCTAGTTTCTTTGGTTATGTTTATTCAGTTTGTTTACGTTTTTTAATTAACGTGAGCTTCGAAAGTGTGTGCATTTGATTATTCTCGATTAATCTTTATTTTATCTTTTCAGTTATTGAAATATACTTTGGAATTATAACTAAAATTAGAATAAATCATTGTTATGGCTAGTGGCTTCAGGTGATAAATATTTTCTTAATTGTAGCAGAATATTAAAAATAAATAAATGAAATTAAGTCTAAAGTTTTAATTTGATGTTTCAGATATAACTTGAGCAAAGTTTGTTGCGAAGCTCATCCTGATGCACCTTTAATCGAAGACTATAGAGCTGGTGATCAGATTTGTTCAGAGTGCGGCTTAGTTGTTGGAGACAGGTAAAACATTTTGAATTAATATACTGTAGAAAAAATGGTGCAACAAAAAAATATTTTTGTTGTTCATTGTTTTATCAAGTTGCATTTATTTATTAATTTTCATTCTATATCGGTTCTCTAAATAATTTGTTATTATTAATTATATAGAGTTATTGACGTTGGTTCTGAATGGAGAACATTTAGCAATGAAAAAAGTGGTGTTGATCCGTCACGTGTTGGTGGTGCAGAGAATCCATTATTGGGAGGTTCCGATTTAACGACGATGATTGGTCCTGGAAGAGGTAAAATGAACTACACATGTATGTTTTTATTCCTATTAAAAATCCTCATTGTTATAGGAGATGCAAGCTTTGATTCATTCGGAACATCAAGATACCAAAATAGAAGAAACCTAAGCAGTTCAGATAGGGCCCTTATAACGGCTTTCAAGGAAATCAGCGCAATGTCCGATCGTATTCACATCCCGAGAAATATTGTTGACACCGCTAATAATTTGTTTAAACAAGTACACGATGGCAAAAATCTTAAAGGTAATTGCGTAAAATATTAAATTGACATTTTTTAGCGTTTTTTAAAATTATATTTCCTGTAGGCCGGTCAAATGATGCTATTTGCTCAGCGTGTTTATATATTGCTTGTCGGCAAGAAGGTGTACCGCGCACATTTAAAGAAATAGTTGGAGTTAGCAAAATTGGTAAAAGAGAAATTGGCCGATGCTTCAAATTGATATTGAAAGCTCTAGAAACTTCAGTAGATCTAATTACAACGGGTGATTTTATGTCAAGGTTTTGTGCGAACTTAGGATTACCAAATTCCGTTCAAAAAGCAGCCACTCATATAGCGAAAAAAGCGGTTGACTCTGATTTAGTACCAGGCCGTTCGCCGATCTCAGTAGCAGCTGCTGCTATTTATATGGCGTCTCAAGCTTCAGCAGATAAAATTAATTCAAAGGAAATTGGTAGTATTGCTGGAGTGGCTGAAGCGACTATAAGACAATCATACAAGTTAATGCTTCCACATGCGTCAAAATTGTTTCCTGCAGATTTCAAATTTGCTACTCCAATTGAACAGATACCCGCGTCATAATAGATCAATTCACTAGCACTTAAAGGAATATATTTATATTAATCAATTTATAAGTTTACTTTTTTTCATTGTCAATTTCATTTATGCTGGAATAACCCAACTTCGTAAACTTAATGCATAAACATGGGCGTAATTTAGTGCGTAAATATTGATATAAACTATATCAAGTTTTAATACATAATATATATTTGTATATTATATATTAAAGAAATATTATATATTTGTTTCTAACGGTAGTGGTTATCCAATTTCATTGTTCTTATTTCTTAATAGAATACATAAGCGTAGTTTTAAAGTTCGCAACTTTTAACTTTTACGTAAGAAATACGTTTAAGAAGATTAAATCCTGCGCTTTAACCACAATATTTTCGACCAGATGAGAAATGAAACGTAACCTTACCCCAACTATTTTGGCGCTATTTTCGATGATAATTTGTGCATATTTGAATCGTTTATTTAATATAGTATAATTTTATTATTATCTATTAGTTACTTTTAACGCTTTTTAAGTACAATTGACCAATCTTTTGATTATGATCACCAATTTCATTTCAATGTCTACTCTTTAAAGTTCTGATTACGAATTAACAAATTGTTTTCAATTTTTACTGATTAAAGTTAACTACGATACAAAACATATTAAGTTTACGAATTTGAGTAATTCCAGCCTAATATAATGATATAATTTACACAAAATACCTAATTTATGTACATACATAATTTTTGAATCTTCATTCAGTTTTATAATTTACTAATAATGGAAGAATACAAATGTAATATTGATGAGGGGTTAATTTAACTACAGACAATTTGGGAATTACCAGGCAGGAATTGAAAGCAAAATAACATTTATGAATGATATTGTATTGCCAGTCATGTCATGTAACATTGATAAACAACATTCATTACTAAGGCTGTTCCCAGTTTCTATATCTTGAAAGGAATATTGAAGGAATATATCTATATTCCTGAGCCGTAATATGGTGAAATTGGTTATTTGTTTTCATCACAAATTAAACACTTAATTTAACCTCGACGTTTCATATGTTTTTATTTCAACTTTAAATAAAAAGGCGGTATATTTATATACTTATGAGAGTTTAAGATTAAGATTTAGAGAGATTAGATCTTTTAAACTTTTTCTTCTTATTTGACTTATTATCACTTTTATTAGATTTCCTCTTGTTTGTATATCTTGAACCTCGATATTTTTTTGTTGCCCTGTTGAAACCTTTAATCCATCTATCCCTATTTTCTTCCCATGTTAATTGTTTATGACCTGTTAAACACGACAAAAAATTTGATGAGAAAACATGATGATAGCTACATTACATGTTAATGAAAATCAGTTATTTCAGTACTTACTGGCATTATCCTTGTTATTCATTACGTTAGAACTGCCGGGTTTTTGTTTCGATGCACCTTGCTCTTCTAACATTGCTGCAAATTCATCAGCCGAGGCAAATAGAGATGAAATATCATCCTTTGATTTTTTACGTTTTTTCTTGTTTTTACTTGATGACTCTTCTTCTGAATCTGATAAAAAGTCTAAATCCTCTCCATCATCATCACTAAGACCGGCCATTAATTCTATACAAAAAAATAATAAGCGCATTTAAAACCTCTACTCCAATCCACAGGAAATGTGAAACATCAAACCTAGATCTTCTTCATCTGGTTGTAATTGTTCTTCATCATCAAATTGTAATCCTTCTTCATCATCATCCAAATTACTATCTTCAAAATCTCCAAAGTCGTCTTCATCATTGTATTCTTCTAACTCATCCTCGCCTTCGTCATTAAATTCTTGTAGCTCGTCTTCTTCATCATCACTATAAGCATCATGTTGTCGTTTGCCTTTTTTCGATTTTACTGCTTGCAGATTGCGCGTAATTTCACCCACATAATCAATATCTTCCATGTCGCTATCTTTAACCTTGAATATAAAGAGAAATATACAATATCGAATGACTAAGGCTTTTATTTCACCATACATTCGTGTTAGCCATCATTTTATCTAACATTTCATCAAATTCTTCACTTTTCACTGATTCCAGATCGCTGTCTTGTTCTTGTTGTTGTTCTTCTTCATCTTTCTGATCACTTTCACCTTCGATTTTATGTTTGAATCGTTTTTGGAGATATCTAAAATGAAACATTTACTAGAATTTTGGCAAAATCGACAACAATAAAGATACTCACGAATGAATAAACTGTTCCTCGACTGGTATATTATCACTAGACTCTTTCAGATAACCTTTAGATAGTACTGATAACATTTTAACACCTTTTGGCTTATAAAACTTTCGTCTTCCAAATGTGGGATGTGCACCTGTATTTGCTGGTAATTTTTTTGGATTTTTGAAAACAAACCTTAAAGGTACAAATTATCACTTCCATTCAGAAATGATTCATTATTTGACTTACCTATCCAGAAATCGAATGAGAGTAAAATCTTTTAATGGATCACCACCATAAGTTATTGGCTCATTATTTAAAATTTGTTTTGCAAACAATGCAACTGTTGGATGAAAATGCTTCGACAAGTATAGCAATTCGTCGTAGATGACAAATTGCCCGCCACCATACAATGGATTTCTTACGAATGGATCGTAAGATGTAATCGGTTTTGGCATAGATGTTCTTTGTGTATCTGTAACACCCGATTTGTGATACCAGCTAGAACCAGTAAAAATAATCGGTTTAATCTCCCCGCCTTCTTCATCTTTTATTTGAATTGATTCGATAAGGTCATTGTCTTCAATGGCTGATTCATTGCTCGTAGTAGCAATAGCAGTTTCTATTCCTTCTTCAATATCTTCCTTTTCGTCTTTTATATCGTAGTATTTGTCTTCTTGAATGTCGTCACCATCAGCATTTTTTTCAATCGCCTCTTCAACTTTGAATGTTGACTTTAATGTGATCGCTTGTAGTTCAGATTTATCGCATATTAATTTTGATACCAAATACAGAATACCACAGCAAAACCCTGGTTGAACCGACAAAGCAATCTGAAAGAATTTACATCATTTCTTAAATACGTCTTATAAGAAATTACTTTAATATTTTTCAGCAATGACATCAAATGTCTCATCATACCTGCAGTAAACGTTTAATAAATATTTTAATTCTATTTATTTCCGTATCTTTACTAATCGATTTGTAAAGCAAAGACAAAAACATGGCTTGATAAGTAGTGGTTAGTAATTTCGGATCGGCCATTTTCCGGTAGACAGCCGAATAAAACCTACAAAAGAAATCTAATAAGTAAAGAATTTTCAGTCAATATTTACCATATGAATGGTGGCTTCATTTTATGTACCTATCAGCCATCTTTACACTAGTCACATGATGTAATAACATCAAAACTTGTACACTTATGTTAAAACTACTCAAATGAACCAAACGATATAAAGTATTAATATGATCGGCCATGTCTTCAAATTCCATTTTAGCATATGGATATGCTCTATTTATACCCATTAATAAAGCTGACATCATTCGACTATCTACATCACCCTAAAAAATTACTAGAAAATTAAATCTGGAAATGGGTAACAAGTAAAACATTTCATACATTTTTTGCACAAGCTTGAAAAAATGCTAAATACACTTCAATCAGTTTCCTTGCAATATGAGAAGTGGCTTCGCTCAAATAAAATTGGCTTAAAAAACATAAACTGTAGTATTGTGCTCTGTTGCCTACATTGGGACGAAACAAGAGTTTTTCAGTTTCCTTTAATATCACTTCCTGCATATTAGGATGTTTGTGTAATAACTGTGTTAGACAATAGACTGCTTTCGATGCAACCTTATGTGATGGATCACCGAATTTGTTAAGAATGTAAGAAAGTAAATTCTGCAACAAATGAAAATTAACAATTGAGGTAATCTGCCACTAGTTCAATACTAATCGCGTGAGTATTTGTCGTGGATATGGAGAACTATAAGCAGGGGAAACGACTGTATAATGGTAAAAATATTTCTGGGCTTGTAAATGCCACCCTTAAAATGTTCCCGGCGACAAAAAGAGTTAGTTTTAACAGTTACCAGTGTCGGCGTATAATTTGTTCATGCTTTGTTTTTTATGTTTTAATTTTCATTTAAACTTAATCTAATTAGTTATATTATTTCGTAACACTAACTTTTGAAATTTACAAAGACCGGCGTTGTTTTGTTGCGGGTTGCAAAACTGGGCTCCCATCGGACAATAATTTAAAAATAGTTTTTCTACGCCAGTGATCGCATAATATTACAATTGAAATAATTATACAATGACACTTACTGCTTAAATGAAAATCGATTGGTTGTATTAAATAGTCCGATAACACAATCATAGTTTTAATTTTTTGCATCAAAATCCTCGATGCCCCTTAAAATTTAAAAAAATAAATTTCCCATAAGGACAATATTATAATAGCACTCCAACTCCACTTTTTTTTTCTCGTTTCCCCTCCTTCTATTAGTTCTTCATATATATATAAGTATTAATCTTGGAATAGTCATGGATGACACCACAGATTTAATTTGTGATTAAATTTTATTTTATTTTATGGTTGGTCATCATTCATTCCTTTTTGTGTTTTTGATTGATCAAAATGTCAAGCGAACCAAATTTGAAGAATTTAGCCAAACCAACTGACCCTCCCACAAAAATCAAACGAGTTTTTATCTCGTATGATACTTTACCTCATATGCGACCATTAAGCAGTATGAATAATTATTGATTTATATTAATTAATCACTAAATTATTCAATATTTTATTCATAGGTAAGTCTTTGCCACCAGCAATGACAACATCTTTGGATGAAAAGCGTAAAAAACGTCATAAGAAAGTAGTTGTTGTTACAAAACTAAGTGAATCTGTCTCATTCAATTGTGATGCTAATGAGAAAAATTTGAAAAACGTCGTATTGGGAAAATTGAGTCCGGAGATAAAACAAGAAGTCATTTTTGCAAGACGCCAATCGAATTTATAATGAAAAAAAAAGTTTTTTTGTAATATTTTAATTGTGCTTGCCATGATCAAATTATTAGAATGTGTGTATTAAAAACGTAAAAAACTGTCGTTACCTTCTCTTGTTCGGGATTTCCCCTCAATAACATAAACATAGCAGATATTGCTTTCTCCTTATTTGTTTCTAATGTATCCTGAGTAGCGACTCTACTCAAAGCCAAAACAAAAGTAGTGTATGTTTCCTTCAGTTGATCCTCAAAATACCAGTAACTCAAGATTTTTCGCCTTTTCATTGCATTTCCCGAAGATAATTCATTCAAAGCAAACAGTGGTTTCATGTAAAAGGATTTCAATTTTTTATTTGGTATTAACAGATCGGAAAGGAATAATTCTGTGAGTAATTCTAAACAAAAGACATAATATAAACAAAATTCTTCATGAAAATTAGCTATTTTATAAGAACAAGATCACCTACTTATTACAATAAAGCATTCCTTTTTTTTACCAACTTTTACCATGTTAATTAAATTTCTCAATGTATCTAACTGACAAAGAGGATTATCTTGAATAGAAACTATATGAGCAGCAACTTTATCAGAAACTGTTCCTTTATTCATTACAGTTTTCATCCATCGAAAGTTTGAATTTGCTTTCAAATTTTCTAAAAAAGAAATCTGTTAATCACTTATTTTGAGACAGATTCATCTACTTACTTGCATTGTAATGATTTACTTCTGCATCCAAGCACTTTTTTGCCTCATCTTTTAGTTCTATTAAGGTTTGCTCCGACACACTCTTATTTTCTTGAGGTTCTTTGAAATCTTCATCATACCATTTGGGTTTCTCGTTGTATTCATCAATCTCATCTAATTCATCTGCTATTGTATGAGATGTTTTCGATTTTGCTTTATTTTGTTTACGGCGCTTCATTGTATTAATGTAATATTGAAAATCAAAAAAGTTGCCCACATTGGGCAATTCACATTCACAGCAAATTATAAGGTTATGGTCAATAAATTATTATATGAGGTTATGAATGTATTGAATTGAAATATGAGTGAACACAAGAAGAAAAAAGGTGCTGCCATTAGAAGGCGCTGCGATTAGCAGAGACAATCTTTAACATTACCAGAGAAAAGAGAAAATCAAATCACATTTTCTTATTTTTAATTTTAAGAAAAATTGTAATTTTATGGCAGCAGAAAAACTATGATGGCAATAATGAATATTTAATAAATACAACAATGTGAACAATGTTGGTTTTTTGATTTTCCGATTTTATAATTAGGATTAGGGCGTGCTATAGGATTGAATAAATATACATATATTATAGAAATAATTGTCAATTCCAATTGAGTAAATTTGGTAATCACATAAGTATATAATATTTATTTCGAAATTTTTATTATCAATTATATTATATTATTTAATAGTTATACTTATATCAATATGGTTTCTTTGGAATACTATGGATAGTATGCATTATTAAATTATTTTAAATATCAAAATTTTAATTAATGATTTAATGTAAAACATGAAAATTATTTCAAAACAAAACAATAACAGAGCTTATTATAGAGCACATCATTGATCTGACAATCGCCACTAGAAACACAAATTCCTCTACTGGACAGCAAATTTTCTAACCCGTAAATATTTTGACTATTGTTAGGTCGATTCTACTCATTATAATTCTCCATAGTTATGAAATATGAATGGAATTTATGGTCAATTTAGTTGAATCGATGATGTTTGATTATATCAGTAAAATAAACTATAGATAGTCAATATGAATAAAGTTCTTATGTACACTACTTAAATCTTAGACTACACGACTATAATCTAGTCTAGATTTGTAAAAATGTCGTAGAAAGAAAATCAAACATTATTTACAATATAACGTGTTTATTTGTTTAATTTCATAATAGTAACAATTTTATGGTAGTTTAGTAGTCAAAATAAAATTTACTAAAATACGACTAACTGGCTTTAATAATCACAAGAACCATCCAACCATCCATCCCGCCACCTTTCATTTACTTTAGAACAATCAAATACTTCTTTACCAATTTTTACATTAACTTTATTATGTAAACGGCATAACCATTGACTAAGCGCTTCTTGGGACTCTACTTTTGGTGGTTCAATTTTAAGTCTAAAAAAATTTATAGAAATAGATCAGATAGCGGAAATTCTATAATGAAGTACATTTAACATAAAAAAAGTTTAATTATCTAAAAAAAGGATGAATATAATGAGCCCACAGATCGAAAATCTTATCTGTGATGTAATGATTATTTTTATTGGGGAAAGTTTTAAAGCTAACTGAAATTAGAACGGCGTATCGATTTGATAGTAAACATTTGAAGTGTTTGAACTACGATATTATTATTACTCTTCTTTTAAATCCTCTGCGCAATATTGACATGGGTAAAATTTTGAAAATACATTAAAAAACGTTTTCATATCAGACATTTGCTCTTGATTAGGTTGCTCAGGGTAGCTGGCTGCCATTGTATGTAAAAGGCCCCATGATTTATTACCCAATTCATCTTTATCTAATGGACAATCTAATCTTCTAGATTTTAATGATTCGTCCTATACAATATGAAGATACTATTATTTAATTTAAAGAAATCACATAATTACCTTGTTTGGATTCATTCTAATCCTACTAACTTACGCTATTTCCTGAGTCTGTACTACCGGCATTACTTCCAAGTTTATCATTTTCGTTTTTTTTCTTTTTCGTTGATTTTAGATAATCTGAAAAACTGGAGCAATGACGACATTGTTCGTTTTCCAACGGTGATGGACGTCGGCTCATATCATTAAATGATTAAATAAATGTTATGTACATTGTAATAAAATAATGCTGAAATTTAGAGAAATGTTTTCCCTTTTCTAACCTTAAAAAATTGATTAAGTCATGACGTCACAATTATCCGATCCAGAACGAACATTAAAAAAATTGAACGGTTTTTGTATACATGATAATACATGTTCCGAATAAAATAAATAATCTATTCCAGGTTTTATTATTTGTGGAATATTACGAAATAAATGGTTTCAATTACTAAAAATCTGCCACTATAGAATTAATACTATACTATGAAAGTATAAACTTCTCATAGTATGAAGATGAAATAGAAATGTAGACAGATTAACTTTTAATTCATGTTACAGCAAATATCATGTTTATTCTTAAAACAATTAATTATACTTTATTTTACTGTCTTACTTTTAACATATTCAGTGATTACTATTTTTAAAACTATTAAGTGAAATTAAAAATTTATTGCGTAATTTATTATAAAATTATAAATTACACGTTTTATGCTTAGTGACATTCACCGAATGAAGGCACTGAGTACATTCGTGAAATAATTTATTTCGGGCCATTGGACTGACCAATGACAAAAATCTGTGGAAAGGTCAAATCCAAGAAACGACTGAAGTCCTATTTTTCAGTCAATGAACCTTTCAACTAAAAGTTTAGAAAGTAAGTTTATAAGTATAATCGTAAACATAAATGAAGATCTTAACATGTATTAAAAATATTTTTATTGATATTTTTCTTCTTTTGAATATTTTGGTACTAAACTGGTTTTGGTGTAAAAACTTCATAATCTGCAACTACAAAATTATAATCGCCCATTAAAATTGACGATGATGCACCTTCACCATCATAGGAGTGAGGTAAATTGGAATAACTTTCCATATTGACATTACAATGGCTTGATATTAATAAATCAGCTCCTCCACCAAAAATTGGACCAGACCTAGAATATACAATATCAATGTTGGTTGCAATTATGTTATTTGATTGCATTATATTAATGAATGCATGCAAAATTTAACTTACTCTGGATGATAAAGTAAGGCATAAGGTTTCTTATTTAAATGAAACTGTGTTGGTGGTAAATCTTGATGATTATGCAATGTAAAAAGAAATGCCCTTTCCGATGCCACGTACTGATTTTTTCCCGGCTGTTTCGCCCATGCAGCGTCACTATATCCACCACATATCTCACCTCTGGTTCCCTAAAAGTGTTTAACCATGTAAATTAATTAATTCTATAATTTTCTAGTTTATCAATTTTTATACCATAACAACAACATAAACAGGAGCCACTCCATCACAATACCGATGAAAGGCTGCAGCCGAATAACCGTGATTGCTGGCACGATAAATTAATCGCCATGCTTGTTTTGGTTGACCATACCAGACATTTAAAAATCGTTGATAATGGCTCTTGTCATACCCTAGAAAATATGCCAAGGATTCTCGAAATCATAATAAAGGATATTTAGCTTTCATGAATGAAAGTCATTTTATTTTTAATACCTAAAATGATCGATGCAGGAAATAAATGTGGCGAGACTCGTGGTCTTAATCTATGATCTTCAGATGCTTCTGGATATTTACTGGGTAATGCTGCATGTCGGTATCGTTCCAAGCTTAATTCCATTGGAACGGCACCAGTTGGTTCCACTTCTTCTGCAAATACTTGTGAATCTACAAAACCGAAAATCATCAATTAAAACTTGTAATTAATTTCTGATAATATATATTATATATATATATATATATATATATATATGTATTTGCACCTATTAGTAAAAGCCGAACATGACTAATTACATAAGACAATTGTTGGCAGACTCGGACTCTTTCTTCTTCAGTCCAATGAGCTGTTGGTTGCGTAACTCCAGCTTGATATTTGGCCCAATTTAATACGGCCCTCCAGACATCTTCTTCTTCGAGAACTAACTGAAATTTGCCAGAATATACATATGATCAATTGATTCACATTAATGAGAAGTTTAATAACACGTACGTAATCTGAAGAGATGAGTTTGATTATTGCTTTCTTCGGTAGTGATAAAAATGAATTGGTTTTTATACATTCAACTGCATTTTCACCGATGTAACTTATGCATCGCTCTATAAATCCTGCTGTCACTTTGCCTCCTGTTTAAAATTTTTGATTAATTTTTATAATGATTTAAAGCTTCAGAATTCGTGATACCTTCTTACCAAGGTATAAGTATAACATAACATAAATCATGGGAAGCCCCAAAGAACCGCAATTAGGTTCTGTTTGTGTCTATTGTGCGCCGCGACAAGGGTTTGACAAATAAATACTTTAAAAAAAATAAAATACAAACTGTAATTCACATTTTTTATTACAAAAATCACCTTACAAAAATGCATGTATTTAACATTACGAGAATTAAGTTATATATCTTAATACTTAATTAAATTAATAAAATGGAAAATATATCTTCTATACTATCAATTTCCAGCAATAACGTCTGGCTTCACCATTTGAATAAGAGTGATGTTATCACCTTTAAGCATTATTCGTCCCAATGGTTTTCTGTCTTTCGTTTTCACATAAAATTCTTCAGCATCATCAAGGACTAAATTCATGTATTCATCGAAGCCGACAATGTGTCCCTCAATTCTTAGTCTCACATTTTCATATAGCCAAACTTGAACACGAGAACGATTTTGTAAATACCTGAAGATCAGGTTGATAGGTTGTACCATCACTTTTTGTACTTTTTGTGGTTTGTAAGCCATTATTTTTTATTTAATTCTAAAAGGCTTTGATTTAATCTTATACGAAAATCTAATTTGAGGTTAAGTATTCGGATCGGAAACTACCAGACGTTTTATAAACAATGTTGCCAGATCAGAAATATAAAATTTGCCCCTAGATTTAAGATTCTTAAGTTAAGAATTAAGATTAAAATAATTGTAGTTAAAAATTTTAACTTAAAATTTAAAATAATTTTGTAAAAATACTAAAAATGTTAACTTTTTATATATTTTACATTTATATTGTATCAACAATTACTTACTAATTAGTAATTACATCACTAAACGGGCAATTATCAATTATTATGTTAATATTCTAATTTGTTGATTAATGCATATTTGTTTCCACAATATCGAACTTTAATATTTTAATTTTTAATATTTTTTTCATTTCGACATTTTCGACCGTTGAATTGAATATCTAGAAATATTGAAACAATCAATAATATTTGAATCTCTTGGCAATGGAGCATAAAAACAATTATGGCCGTCAAATATTTTACTAAAGTACAATTCACACGTCTTGAAAATTTTCGCGTCGAAAGTAGAAAGTAGAAACGTATATTACATTTATTTAACATTTAACATAATTTAACACTTTAACTTAACTTTAACAGGTAAATTAAATTTAAATTAAAATTGGCGTTGTTAATTTAAATTTTGGTACAAATTACGAAGATTTGCACTCGGTATTATAGAATAAAGACATAAACGTCATAAACATAATCTAATATGCTAATTCCTAAATAAAAATTTTTTATTTTTTATAATTGCGTTAATATAATTTCTAATTTTGAAACCTATTTAATTTTCAATAACTTGAAATTCAATAATTAAAAATTTTAAACTGGTTCGCTAAAGTCATTAAATTTCATATATTGCCATAATTTTCTTAATTGTCAATTTGAATTACTTTTCATAAATATTTCTCTTCATAATTATATTCTTGTCATAATATCTGAGGATGGTTTATACCGAAACACGTGTTATATTATGATTTTTTATATGTATATTGATTAAATATATATTATACAACTTTTTGAGGCGTAGATTGGAGAAAATTTTATAATAATAATTATACAAAATAACGTCTCTGAGAAAAAATGGAACTTGAATTTAAATTTAAAAAAAAAAAAAAAATTTTACTTTGTTCAGTTTTGTTGATCCGTATACATTTTCATACATAGACATACTGATACAACATACAATATATTCATTCTATTCATACTTTTCAACTTTTAATATACATTGAACATGAAACATCTGCAGATATTTATAAACTATGTATTAATTTTTTTATTTTATTTAATTTTAATTTTTAATAAAAGATAAATAAAAATAATAAAAAAAGGGATAAACCATTTTATTTTATTTCCTTTTTTTTGTAGATAATATCGGATATTGCTGATTTATTTACTTTAATCTCCGGATTTACCAATTAAACAGTAATTCAAATCAAACGAATAATACAAATGTAAAAGTTTTGAATGTACTCATATTTTTATTTATCTTTATTAATACTTTAGATGGAAAAAACCTGTTTAGCGTAAAAAAAATATGTTGATTTAAATTGATTGGAAAGTTAAAAAAAAAAAAAATTTGCGATGGCCGGGAATCGAACCCGGATCAACTGCTTGGAAGGCAACTATGCTGACCATTACACCACCATCGCACATAAACAGAATCAGTATAAACGATACATAAATTGCAGTAGATTTTTTTTCAATAAAAATATCAATTTTATAAATGGAATTCTCGATTTACAAATAATGATAATTTAAAATAGAATACAATAGCACAATGACACAATACTTAGTTAAATCAAAATTCATATTTATGGTTAATAATGCTTTGTATAACAACGCATGCGCTCGAGTCCAGTATGACGTATCAGTATAACTTTTTTCACTTTTGTATCATAAATGTATGCTTTTTACAGGCCAGTTAGGTTTCTTTTCTACATTAAATAATTAATAGTTTTTAAATGATATGTGTCTCTTACCTGCTGATCGATCTTGAATTTCCATTGCCGTGGCTAAGAATGTACAAGCTGATGTTACAGATAACGTAGAAGTCACATGATCTTCACATGCATTCCGCAATTCATCAACTCCCAATTCTTGGGCTAAAGCCATCATTTCGAAAACGCTACTGTCTTGAATTAAGACCTTGTCACCGATTGAAAGAAACGCATTTAAATTAATATGGATTTGTACCCAATTTCTCAAGAAGCTTATTGTAACGTTATTCTTGTAATTAAATATCATAAAATTGATAAGTATTTAATTTACCTTTCCTGTATAGACATAGAGTAAAAATTGTCTAAAAGTCTCTGGTTGTGCTTGAGGCATTCGTATAGGTGTGGGAGTACCTAGTGCTGTTGGTGATACGGTACAACCTGGAATTCGGCATACTTCACCTCTTTTAGCTGTCTGAAAGCTTTTACATCTATAAGTAGAAAAAAATACTGAATATTATTACAATCCTTGTCAAATAAGAAAAGTTCAAAAAGGGAAAAGGGACAATAATGCTTTTGTTTTTGTCTTTTCATTTTTTTTTTGTGTTGTACCTTTTTTAAAGATTCTCTTTTATCTTACATATGTTACATATGTATGTATAGTAAGTAGTACTACACACATATACATACATATTGCCTTATTCTTCCTCCCGCATTCGTTTTGAAATATAAAGGCTCATCTTTTCATTAACGCAAAAAAACATCAAAGTCCTGCTTTCTTTCTCTACAGTACATATGTATGTAACGGGTGTGTATTTTGCCTTTGTCTTCCTGCGCATTTCAATATTGCTTTTCGTCAAAAAAAAGAGTCTCATATCTTGAGTAATAATGATGCTAATCATAGCCATGCTTTCGCTCAACTTGAAATACACACTTGTATTTTAATGTCTAATTGGCTATTTCCCAATTTTTCTTTTTTAACTTTGATCTTTCGCTTTACTACTCTTTCCCTTTCCCTTTTTCTCTGTCTTTCTCTCTATCGCTCCTTATGTATGGTAAGTTTTTGAGTAGGTTTTCCACTGATGATGGGAGTATTAGCAAGATGAATACCTTAGGTAAAAAGGACTTTTTTTATGGTAATTATAGAGGATATGGATGTAGGTTTCTGTGATGTTTACAAGACTTGAGCATGGCCCATTGGCATTTTTTAGCTTGTATTAGTTGTAAAAAATCAGCAGAAGAAACAAAATATTCTTTAAATTTCGATAACACAAAATTTCATATAGCTAGCATATGTAAAATACCCACTAATAATATTGGTGGATTGAATGGTATAAATTCAAAGAAAATTTAACTTTAAAATAGACATCGAATCACTCTAGTATTGACTCTTCCAGCATAGATTTCAATCTTTAATTGTGACGTCGAATCATTCAATTCTATTTAATTAATTCAGTATTCTCATTTTTTTTCAAATCGCAAATTCATTTATTTTTATTATTTTCCAGCTGAGGATATCCATAATCTGCGATGATATGACAGCGATGGTGGCGGCGTTCCACAAAAGTAAAAGCTAATAATACAAACCGTTTTCCGCTATCCGAAATAAGTGCCTTTAGTGAACTGAAGTGCTCTTTATGTTCAACCCTACGCCCTATACATCTATCCATCCATCCAACTACAGCATCACACTTTTCTTGCTTTTCACCCTTCATCATTTTTTACTAGTAGGCTGGCAGATACAGAGGGAATTTACAATAGACAGTTGACGAAAGTAGAATTGGAAATTCTAGACATGCAAACCGATTGTGATTAAACTGCTTTAGACTAGAAATCTTAAACAAGTACAGGAAGCTTTATTAAGCAAGACTTTGTTTTATCAAATTGTTCAAAATTAGTACAGTAAACATTATAAAAATCTAATCTAATAAAAATAACGAACCTTGCCATTAGAATCACTCGATGAGCGTAAACTCTCTCCTCATCACGTCCTAATGAAAAAACAATATCAGCTGAATCTGAATCTTCGGAGAGACGTTGGAGATCATCTAGTAGGCGTGGAACACCAGCCAGAGCTTTATCTGCTGGTAGATTTGATGTTGTTAGCCCCCCAACTCGGGAGCCCATTTTGTAGTGTTTAATTTTGTATACTAAAAGGAAAAGTAAGTTAATTAATTGATTGATTATTATCAGTATAGTTGATGACTAAGTATACATAATAGAATATACATATACTCTCATAGTTACTCTATCTCTACAATTATTCTGGATAATTTACCAGGGTTATAGAAACACAACAAAATTAAGGCAATTGTCTATGCATCTCAACTGTTTATCTTTAAACCAGCATGTTTTTAAATAGTCCTAATGACTCATATGCGGACTTAGAATATTAAAAGGTTGAAAACTTACTATATGTATATACAACTAGTCAGTCACCAGCCAAACAAGAGGATGAATTAAAAAACAACGTCTGACACAATAAGAGCTATTATCTTCAGATGTATTTAGAATCTGTATGACTTAAATGAATAAATTCTATTAAAACGTTTTCTAACTTCATTCAATAAATGTATACAAACAAACAAACTACCACCATCTCACAGTCACCTTTAATATCTACCGACACATACAGTATATAGAATCTGTGGTCTGTGGGTTCTGGCTGTAACATCAGCATCTCTCTCTTGCGGTATGCAACCACGTGACTGAGATGAAGGAAAGAAGAAGATGACCATCAGGGAGCAAGAAGAAGTAAAGAAAGGTAACAAAAGAAGACAGAGAAGAAAAAGGTGGGCCGAATCCGAATACTATTCCATCAGGTAAATCAACTGAGAAAGGGAATTATAGCATGTGTTGTGATTTGTGGTAGTATTATTCATTGAAAGTGCCTGAAGCTGCAAATCGCTGTTGCCAAATGGTGATTTAATAAAAGGAGGCTAAAAAGAATAGCTATCTTTTTTTTAAGTTCCAGTAGGCATATCCTTTCTATAATTTCGATTAAGTATTAATTAACAAAATTAATTCGGGATGTAATTAAATCAGCATTAACTTCTTTATGTTTGGCAACAGAAAGTGAATTGGGCAATAGCAGAAGTTTAGTCTGTGGAAAAGATTGGAATCAAAGTACATCTCATTTGGTAAAAATCAATTCAGGGAAATTTGATATGAGATAACACGATTAGAAAATAGGAACAAAAAACTGAACAAACATCTGGTATAATGAGAATTAAAAAAAAGTTGCCGCCCCCGGGTGGGCTCGAACCACCAACCTTTCGGTTAACAGCCGAACGCGCTAGCCGATTGCGCCACGGAGGCTGCCATGATAATTCATTAATATAGCTGCTATTTAAGCCTGCTCAGAATTTCTTACTACTTTTAAGAAAATAAAATATGTATTAGGAAAATTAATTTTATTTCGAACAAATAATTAACATTCTAGGAATACGAATTTTAAATCCGATGAGAAAAAAGAATTAAAAATTATGTATGTAACTATAGTAATAGCCATCGCAGCAAATATTTAAAAAAGCAATAAAATGTAAATTATGTAATGTTAATGTTAATAGCACTAGCAAATTAGTTAACGAATACAAAAAAAAGTTCGTCTCACCGTGACAATGCTTTTATGCATTGCCGTGACCAGGATTCGAACCTGGGTTACTACGGCCACAACGTAGGGTCCTAACCACTAGACGATCACGGCTACCGAGACATGTCTGCTTCAGGGGAAATTGTAGTATGAACACAGTGCGACTCAAATATACTTGTTAATGGAATTAATATAGATAAAATAAGAAATTAAACAAATTTACTAGTGTGTATATATTATTTTATAAGACTGAATATCAAAAATAAATAATCTATTTATAAATTAACGCAACATTGTTATAGATTTATAAGCAATAAGTTATAGTTTATTTTCTAGTGAAATTCATCTGATCATCCTGATAACCTTGTAATGTTTAAACATGCGATTATCGATTTTGAAAAAGATTCCATATTTTCCTAAGCTCCCAATAATACAAGTATAGTAAGTACATCCATTAAAAGGCCTACTTTAAACAAATGTTTAACAACACTTGTTGACAACACAAGCAATATGTGTTATCTCTTGGATACAGAGAAAAGGAAACTTAATACTCAAAATTTCAAATACGCTAATGGACCAAATGTTTTTATCCCACGTGGATCTGTTTACTTTTTAACAAATACATATATAGACACAATAATAATAATAATAATAATATGAATTATGGATGTTATAACAACAATTATTAATAATTCCTACTCTAACATTAGATTTGATTCAGAAAAGATTCTAGATGTACATCAGAATCCCTTGGTGAGTAGATACACGATAATATTTACTAAAATAACAATACTTACTTAAAATTACGTTCTAACCCATTGGAAGTTTATTTAGATTGTATATGGGAAGAGAATTGGTAAAAGTAAACGAGAGACAAAAGGGCAGTGATTAGCTGGAGACATTCAGATTGTAAAAACGAAAAATAACACATCGTTTATTTAGGGTAGTAATATAGCAAGTTTCAATTTATATGCGACTTGTATTTTATATGTGTATACTCTAAAACCAATTGATTAACTTCTCCATCAATATAGAGAATATCTTCCTCTATCTATGTATATGTAAAGGGTATATTCGAATTCATATTCTCTTTCACCTACCTACGCCATCTTAATTCGTTGTCACTTCGAATATAGAGTTGAGCGAATGAATAAGACAGTTCATAATACAATTAAGTGTTTGAATGGCCGTTAGATTGGATCGAAGAATGTTTAGAAGATCGCAGATGGCTTATGGCATATAGAATGTTGAAATCAGACAAAAGATGACATGATTCATTGATTAAACGGTCTGCCTGTTTGAGAGATAGAATAGAGAAGAAAACTCTCTGTATCTACGAAGAGTAATGTAATCCGCTTATTTTACAATGATAGCTGATTCATAGAATGTAAAGCTTTGTGAATCGGAGTATGTTGCTGATAAAGAGGTAAAAAACAAAATTAGTTGCTTTTAAATGGGTTACTCGATTAATTCAACGAAGGCAGAATAGTGATGTAAGAAGAGAAAATTACCAGAGAAATTAATATAATATTACGGTAATATTCTCTATATTTCCGAACATATTTTTTCTCGATTTATCAAAGTTCGGGATATTTTTTATAATGTTTTAAACATTTTTCAAGCATTTGTCGCTTTCCAATCGAAAAACGAAAGATTCCTATTGTACCTTGTTTTATTTCAAAGTTGACACGAAAACTTAAGAAGGGTTGCATTCCCTTCGCTCTCTAGTTTGTTGCATTTTTTTTTCTTAGATTTTGCTTAACTAAGGCATACTTACTGCAGGGAGCTAAAATGATGATCGACGGTCGAATCTTATTACCAGTTTGCACGTGTACACCCTCTTCAAGAAGACAAAGTAAACTTAGTAAACTATGACTAATACGCCAATATTGCCACCCGATTTTTTTTTCGGGGGTTGATCGTGGAAAATAATATCCTGAAATAATGTAGATGTGTATATTATTGCTTGTGTATGGGGTATGAAATCGTTATTTATTGGAAATTGATGGCAAGACTATTTTCTTGGGGTAGAAGCACGAGGGATTTCAAGTTTTAGAATATTGTTTGTTGACATTACAGAAAACTAATTACGGAACTTATATAATAGTGCCTAAGGTGGAATGTGTGACTCAAGTAATTCGAGCAATCGCACTTTCCGTAAAAATTCTACACTTTATTATGCCAGATTGTCGTATTTCACTCAACAAAATAGGCGTATTTAGTCAGGAAGTCATTTGGCGCCATTTTGAAATGCTATGGATCAAAGCTCAAACAGTTGTCTGTCATTAGAGTAGACAAGATTTTTTGCGTAAATGCAATTTAAAAAGGCGTTAAACAGTAACGACATTATGATAAAATAATTCACAATTTACCGAAATTTTCATATACAGTTAAACGCACAAGGAAGTGATCTTACGTCATACTTCGTCAAATACACAGTACCTATATCAACATAATAACTATGATTCAGAGCAATTTGGCTATATTAAATCAATTTAAAATTTGATGTGTTCAAAATGTTTAAATTGGTATTGAAAGAGAGTGAATATTTTTTCTTAGTCGCTCAGGATTTGTTTAATATTTAATAATATGAATAAATTTTACTTACATAATTTCGTACAACCGATTAATTCCTTTATTTTTGGTATTTTCTTGACATATTTAATTTGATTTATCAATTATAAGTAATTACAGTGGCGTTTTAGTCAAAAATATAGTTGTATCTGTTGTATACATATAAAAAGCGAGACAAAAACTCATCACTCTTGCCAGTTGAATACGTTAAACATATCGAATTAAAAGAATTAAAGTAAATATTTGTTAATCTCCATATATACTTACGATATTAATCATTTTTGAATAAATCTTCAATAATTCTATTTATTATGTAAAAGAATTACCGAAATTGTAAAATTCTAAATAATATCGATAAAATATCAATACAAAAATAATATTAAAAACATTGCACAAAAAAGATGACTTACTAAGTGTGACGTAAGAGCACATCTTATTGCTTTAAATCATCATAAATTATATAATTCTATTTGTTTTGTTTAGGTTGAAACTATTGACAATGGTGACTTCAAACTTAACATGCCTACTAAAAAATACGTTAATATCAATGGTACACCCATCCATCTATCCGCCATTCAAATAAACTAAAATAAACGAAAAAAATAATAATCAAAGACCTTCTTTTCTATTCGCAAATCTTACACAGTGTTAGTGAAATGTCATTTCATTTTTATCTAACAAGAAGAAAGATATTAAACAACCTGCCATCAGACCTGCACTGCCTCGTTTCTTCCCTCTTTCGCCATCAAAAAATGTTTATACTATACAGACTACTTTTCCGAAACGAAAGACAACTGTGAGCGAAAACGTTATTTCCTTTCCATGTCAATTTCATATAGAGAAAATTGAGATAAAATGTCATAACGTAGAGTGGAGTGAAGATTGGATTGGTAGGTGGTGTTTAGGCGGTGGGGCATGGGAATAAAGACGGGAGATGAAGTTATTATTATGTTTGTTTCGATTTGTTGAAATATGATATTTAACCATTAACAATAGTTTAACACTAATAACAATTAAAGATTCTGACTACAGAAAAAGAAGCAAAGCTGATGGTCAACTTTAAAGTGAGAATATTGAATTCAATCAGAATGATTATCTTTCTGATTATTAGTAACAAACTATAAGAATGATTTTCCTGTTTAGAGTATAATTGAGCTGTAGTAATTTTGTCGAGTCAGAAAAAGAGTTCGTTCTTTACCAATCCACCAGGTGGAGTAGTGTTAGTTATCTATAAAGTCAAGTGGATTGTTTTCGTTTGCAACTGCTATTAATATTTCCCTACAGTTCTAACTCGCACCACATTATTTATGGAGAACCAATAAGTTTCTTCTAAAGTCACACATTCCGAAATAATCTAACAAACGCCACATTGCTACATATAATTCTTTTATAGTTTAGTTTTGTGAAATTTATTAGTTACACCTTAAATTTGGTTGAAGTAAACAATTGCCGAATCCCATTTATCAATGAGAAAATAAACCAGTTCTTTTCATGACCAGTATTTTTCTAGAAATTATTTAACTTTAGAGGAATCCCTGGATAATGTATCCACATGACATTTCTCCAAATAGATACAAGCCAAACTACTGGCAGTATTTAACAGAAATATAAAATAAAAACTGTTGGATTTACACACCCACAGAGTAAATAAATTGGCAATCAGTCTCTTTTGCCACGGTCCTTTAGGTGTTGCTAGTGCCTATAGTTGTGAAGGTGGTGGCGGTTGCCCTTTGATACGAGCTTCCCCTTCAATTCTGTCTCGCTTTTTCCTATATAAAAATACATAGGTATATTCTTTGACAAATGACGCCATCGAACGGTTTCTCTCTTTTGCAATTTCGATTTGTGAACGCTTTCAAGCAAAAATGTTTCCAATTTTTCCACCCTTTGGAAAACGTATTTAAGAAGCGATGATAAAAAGTATGAAGCTAGAATATTGCTTTGCGTTTAAAGAAAGACTTTAAAATTAATAATTTTCTTCTTCTTGCGCTATATAGCTACTAAAATCAATAGAAATTTATCCAAATTTCATTGTTCACTTTGTCGCAGTTGGGAAACATTAAACCTCCCTCTCGGAGAATAACAATACAATATAACGCCAGTTAGTTAGAACATATCTATTCGATTGAATAACTTCTAAACTAGGTAGGTAGGTAAAATAACACTTAGTTTGATAAAACAAAAGCCACGTTGATAACGAAACAAAGTTGTGCGAAGAGAACAATAACAATGAATGTATTTTCTCTATTTATTGGCAACAGAAATGTATAGAGAGAGGCACAATTCTGCGGCATACTGATAAAACGTTGAATTGAGCAATATGGTGATGCAGTCTTCAATAGAGTGGAATTGAATGAATTTTGATGTTCAATGTATGTATGTACACGGGGTCTAACTATTTTATTAGTAGACAGACAGAGAGGAAAATAGAGAACGATATAAGCTTTCACGGAAACGTCATTCTATATGCATGTTGTTCTATTTAAACTCAAAATGTTTCGTGCATTTCATATTTGAAAATCCATTTATACCAAGCAGATTACGTTAAGCAATAGTAAAATTCATATATTTCCATTGAATGCGCTTCAATAAACGCGAGAAACGTGTGTAAGAAAATGGAAATTTTTGATACACATATGCGCAATTTTTCAATTTCAACAATTAGGTATTGTATTTATTTCATAATTAATTCCAACGGCTGCTACCGCTTATGCCTAAATTTTCCAATAATTAATCATATTACATCTGCTGTTACAAACGCGAAATGTTTTTTTAATTGCTCTATAATCAGAAATTGCATTTATCAATCATTATCCATATATGTAGAGCAGTTCGGGCCCAGATGTCTTTGTGGTTAACCGCATACGAAATTGTCGTATAGGTAGCCTATACGCACATACACAAAATGGAACATATCCAAATGGAATAACCACATGCAGAAGCATGATGATAATGACATTAGATGCTAATTTATGCGTTCCATCATGTCGGACTTTCCATCAAAGCGATGAGAAAATTTTGCAATTAAGCGAAGGGAAGACCCAAATTCAATTTGTATTCCCAAGTGCTCTTTGTGGATCCAAAATGGATCTTTATTAAGCTAAAAGGACGATTAGTATTTGATCCTGAACGTATAGTGATATCTATGATTTTTTTATTGCGAAAAATCAACTTATTCGGAGTGGAGAAAGTAACAGATTCGATTTCTTTCATACTGGAATTAATACGAAATTCGTTTCCGTTTTTTCTTTGGGAGAAAGTGAAAGTCGAAATATAGCTGGAAAAACTGGCACGATTTCAGTTATTGTAAACGCATGCGTTTCTTTTATTAGAGAGAGAACGTAAAAGTGTCTATGATTAGAATCCTTTTCCCTTTTTACATCTTGGTTAAAAATTATTATTCAGGTGGAAATATTTAAATGATAAATTGTTCAATGTGGAGAGAATTTTTGTTGAGATTCAGTCTTTTTTATTTTCTGATAAAACATAAAATTTTATGTTTTGCCACCAAAACCATTCAAATTCAAATTGATTCTTAATGATTTCATCAAGTTTAATTTAATCTCAGATTTTCTCATTCCTTAAATTTGTATTATATTATGGTACTAACGCTTAAGTAATTTTGTATGTGTATAACAGTTATATCCCTTCAAACAGATACAATTTTTTTTATTAACATTTCCATCCACCACTGCATTCACATCCAAACAGCATTTTGTCTGGCCTACCATAAAATACGGCGACGTATCGATCCCTTGGCGTCTCGGCGCACATAATTTAATTGCATCGTTGCCGTATCGAAGGAAACTTAATTACAATTTGGTATCTGCACAGAAAAAAAGAAAAAAAATCTAGTTGCCTTTTAATCTAGGAGGCGAATGATACGCTGGTTGCCTTTTTGTGCTATGATTCGCTCTAGTGGGAGCTGTCTCTATGCCAACTAGTAAAAGGTTTGATTGAACCGTTGGAGGTTACTAAATGTAATATTGTTAGTATAATTAGTACTCTTGGGCCTCATTTTATAATTTTAAGTTATACTTTGATTCACATGTACTTATAATGTTTATTAAAGTTTATTAAATTTAAAGTTGTACTTAGTTACTTTTGTGAAGTTATGACATTTTAGCTTTGGCTCCATCTATTAAACTTCTGGAACTACTAATATTTGATCTATCATAGCATTTTTTAATTGGCTAAATAGGAAAAACAATATGAGCGTAAATTTGTTCATAAATTTAAAATAGAATGTAAACAAATTAGCAGAATATCTGTAATCGTTTTCATCTGAACATTTGTGAAATTACAAATTGTTTGATTGTCGAAGATCGTCCATTTAAGATCCAGACTCAGAACGTACATGGATACGTCAACTACTAGACAGCTTCGATGTTTTATTATTCAAAATATATATACCTTAGTACAATAGGAAAAATCCATATCTATAAATTTTCAATTTTTCACATTTTATTTAATGAAATTTTCCATACGTGACATGGCAACTTCGCTCCAGTTCCGCCATTGGCTTTGTTTACTTTACTCGTCGGAGGCTTTTAGTGTCGCACTTTTCCGAATGAAATTTCCACGCGGAAAGTTATCGTTGTTTTTATATTATCTATAGTGAAGATTTTTTTCGGATTTTAGTTGCATTTTTTCTTTGTAAAATAAAGATTTTTGTAGTCCGTAATGAAATATCGTATTGCAGTTTGATTTGGAAGCTTGTTTCTGTCAAGAAAATGCAATGTAAGTACAAATGCTTTTCCTACTAATGTATTGTGAGGTTAGAACTGAAATTTGCCGGGTAAATAATGAATAATGTTTTGTATTTTCTGAAATAATCAGAAAATGACTTAAGTTTAATCAGTCATAGAATTCCCAATGGAAAATGAACATTTATCAATAAAATAATGCATTTTTTATGTTATCGGAACTTAATTTATTTTTAATAATTTAATAATGACTCGCTAGTTTTCTAATACATATTTTATTAACACGCACATTGGGCATTTTCTCCAGGAACATGCCTTTGCATGTTTACTCTCCCTCTCTAGGAATTTTAATGTGAAGAAGGAAATGGTTTCGGGTTGATTTTTTTTTTGTTTGTTCTGTTAGTTTAAGCATTCAAAAAGACTCAATCCAAATGTTAAAGCGAAAAGTTTGTAATTTTTTCTTGAGCTAGTCAACAGCGTCCAAGTAAATTATTAAATGTTTAATCAATTTTTTAAATATAATCATTAATTAATCTCAGTTCTGATTAGCATCAAGGCGAGAAATGCGCATGTGCTAGTCAGCCCATACAAAACAATCGACTAATTTCGTTAAAATTCGCCGTTTTACAGCCTACAGCAAGAAAATGATTCCTCGCCGCTGCTAAGTGAGGTTAGAAACAGCCTACTTCACAGCTATTTATACTCTAGTACCTGCATGTATTCAATTACAGAGCTCTATCCCTATTTCTAAGATTATTCAATTAATGGCTAAAATCATTAAACAAAATAAGATTGCTAAATGTAAGTAAGACTTTTCGCCACCACTCATAGAAATATCAACACCTGCCGGTGTAGAACTACTTAATTTAGTTATCTCACTAGATAAGTCATGCTCTACAAAACCTCTAACAAAAGTTTTACTTATTTTAAACGGCTTTTCGGTCGTTTCCATTTTCTGGTTACACACTTTACTAATGGAACCATTTCTATTACATGTCCCTGGATCACTGATCATGAATTTTCCAAATGTTTTCACTGACATTTCACATGGCATTGATGCACATGTATTCGATGTATTTAAAACCAGTTTATAAAATTCATTGTCTTGATAAGAAAATTGATTATGATGTAAATCAGAAAATAACCATCCAACATTTTCGCAGTTGCAAATAAATCTATTGCGTCTGAACACTAGTTCAGTTTGTATATTTCCATATGCCAGATAATCGGGATGTAAACTATTCACATCAGCCATTTGAATATCATTCTTACTAAAGTCGTAGACAAATTTCAACTTGCCAAAATTCCTACCACTCACTTGGAACAAACCAGGGCTGAATTTCTCCAGAGCGCCACTTTTTAAATGTTCAAATTTATTCTCGAGAATAAAGACGTTTGTTGCCAATATAGAAATTCCATATGGATGAAAAGTCGCCACATGGTTGTTGCTAAATAAGAAATCTTCTATTGAACCATTGATACTGCTTGGGAACAATTCACCAATATAACTTTTCGAGATTATTGCACGGTGTGTGACAAGTTGTATACCTAAGGATTCCACAGTGTCTATTTTACTATTTTGCAAGGCAAAATTATAATTGGCTAAGTTCATATTCAATCGTATTGCTGATGTTTGAATAGTAGCGATTTTCACATCATATAGTGAGAAATTTTTAAAAGATTCCAAACCGACAATTGCTTCCGGTTCGATTCTATTGATTGTTACATTACGAATAAGTAAAGTATCGAAATCAATTTTTGGTATTGTACAACCTATGGTATGATAGGCTTTCTCCACTTGAGCAAATGTACGAACTGGTATAGAATCGATTAATCGAATATTTTCTAAAACAACAGTCGGTGGTAGCATCGGTTGATACTGAAGTCGTTGAAAGTTCAGTAGTCGAATATTGGAAATTTCTAAATATTGAATCGATTTTATTTCGTTGGAACATCTCGTTGCGATTGTCAGTGTATCGCAATTTCTGATTGTAAATTTTTCAGCTGTTGTTGGTGCAGCAAATGAATTTATGTAGATGAGAACGTCCTGAAAATACACAACAAGTAAGAATAACAAATTCAAATTTAGCAAATAATCAATTTGTTGAAAATCATTGATATATAAATATCTGTCGATGAATTGATATTCAAGCGATGTTGATAACGAAAAGTTAAAAATTTTGACTCTCCACTAAAGTGTTTTTTGATATTTATCGATTCCAATTTTTTTTGTTAGTCGATAGTTAGTATGGTACGTTGTCAATATATCGATAACAAATGTGTTAAAATCTTATCAGTAATTTCGACAATTATTGGAGTACGATATGTGGATAGTATCCATACTTAATAGACGATAGATGACTATATATCAGTAGTTAGTTATCGATAAATCGATGTATCGATATTTCGGTAATTATTGGAATGAATAGTTTCGTTTGCTTGAAGTGAATTTTGATCTTTATTTTTTTTTACTGTTTTTTTTTATTAAAAAAAATTAGTTATCGATATATCGATACTATGTAAAAATGTATGTAAATAATCGGAATATCGATATTAATTGAATTATTTATTATATTGAATGTATATGTTTAAGAAAAAGGAAATTACTTACGTTGACATTAATTGGACATGAATAAATCAAATTGATTTTTTTATTTGAATTCGTTATGCACGTAAATCCGCCCACGCCACATTTACTAAAATTAATTCGTGTAAGACAAAAGGCATTTTCCATAAAACTAATTAATAAAAGCACCACGACAATCAAAGATAAATTAATAATTGTAATCATCATCGTTGTTTACTGGAATGTAATAATTGGAATGATGAGTTAAGTTTCACTTTTATAATACGTGGGAAAGGAAGTGATTGATAGCACGAGAGTATAACACATAATATGACACACTAGAAGCGTCTGCATATCCGTTGTAGCTATGCTAATTAGTACTGTATAGATAAATTATGTAAGGTACCACCTATCCAGATAAACACACTACCAGTACCAATAAAAAAATCGGTTGACAAACAATAAAACTTTAGCTGCTATCGAATACAATAAGTCTCCTGACGGTATTAGTCAGATAAATAATAATAATAAGAGAAATTTTCATGGAAAAGTTTCTACCAAACCAGACAAGAACACAACAACAACAACAACAACAACAACAACAGTAGCGAAAATCAAGTTATTACAAAACACAATCTTTTATTTATGTATAAAGAACAGAAAGAAATAAATAATATTAAGAGAAAAGAAAAAAAAAGAAGCAAACAGTCTAAAAAAAGGTACCACAACGAAAACTTTCTGAGAAAAATTTTCCTCACGTTTACGACTTACTGAATTGTTAAACTCGTGAGGAATTCTATAGAGGGCTTTTCCAGAACAATTCGTCTGAGCCAAAGCTAAGGCAAAAAGGCCCGACCGAATGGATATAGAATGTTTTATTATTATTATTATTATTATTATTATTATTACTGCTGGTCAGAAAATAATAGATGCGATCTCTGAAGAAATTTTATGGATAGTTTTGAGTTTTTGGTTTATTGATTTATTCCTTCGCGTTCGGTTTAAATAACATAGATATTATTTGACTACTGCGCGAAAAGGCTGCGCGTCCTAGTAAATCTATTATGATTTAAATCGAACATAATCGTAAAATATACTCTATATGTATTCAAATTTGTCTACTTCAGGGCTTGTCAATTTCAGTTTGAGCGTTCCGTCTATACAAAGCGAAAAAACGCAGTCATTTCTTCTTGTTGGATTATGAGCGAAGGGTATTCAAATGAAGATATTTTAATATCAAAAGCAAAATGTAGATTTCCAATTTTAAGCGGCCTGGAGCCTTGAAATTGTTACAGAAGGGTGCATATATCTATTTTGGGGACATTTACGCCACTATTTGCCAAGAAGCTCTTGCTTCTTCATATACATATACTGTACTGATTTATTCCAATTCGAATCATAAATAATCAAATAACAATCGTACTACATTCGCTTTTCCGCTCGTAAAAAACAACGTAGCCCTTTTTTTATGATAGGTATTTAAATGTTTTAATTATGTGCAAAGTTTATGAGGTGTTTTATGAGTTTATATGAGGCTGCGGAAACCCCTCTTCTATCATAAAAAAAAGACAACATACGTTTTCATGTCATAGTAATAATAATAATAAGGTATCTGCACGTGGCTGTGTGTGTGTGCGCTTCGTTTTTATTACTGAAATAAAAATGTGATTCAATTAGACTGTGGTATAAAAATGTCAGTTAGAGTCTATTTAAGTAGATTTTCGGAAAAATTGCTTTAAATAGCACAGGGAAATTGCTTAAAAATTTGGAAAACTTTTTCGGGATGTCGGGTCACACAATTCATTTATTTAATATACACATAGATATATCGAAATACAATTCATTATTATTCGCAAAAACAATAGCAATAAAAAAAAAGGATATTATGCTATATGTATATGTATATATATTCGATAGAATTTATTGGGGTCATTGCTACAACCCTTGTCGACCACCGTTCTTCCAACTTCCAGCCTACCATCCCTTTTTCGACTTGTAAAATAAAAAAAAAAAAAAAAGAGAAGAAAAACTTTCATCAATCACATGACCGTGCATATTCTCTATACGTCCCTATACGTTACGATAGTACAGCATGGAGAAATAAAACACACGAAACACAAATTTCATGTACACCCACACACAGATACGTGTATGTAGAGCCGTTTATTTATTATTTATTCAAAGAATGAAAGAAGGAAAAGTTTCGTTTTTCCACAGGAGAATATGATGAAATTTCTATTTTGAAAAATAGATTATTCGGACTAGAAAAGGAGTCCTGTTTCGGATTGTAGTTTTCCATCTAATTTTTCTTCTTCTACATTAATTTGTTATTGTCAAATGTATAATTGTAATCTACCGCAATATTCGATTTTAGTGAAAAAATGGTATGCACTTCGTCATGAAATTCTTTACTTTTCTAATTGTACAAGAAAAATTCCTTTTTGCACGTTTATTTTCGTCGGGAGTTAAAGGATTTTGAAAAATTTTCTAGTAGGTAGACAAGAGAATGGAAAAGAAATTACAAAAATTGATCTGCCGTCTTAAAAGTTCTGCTCACTGCCTTCTAGCCGCTCTGAGAAACCATAATATAGCGAAACTGGTCAGAAAAGTGCCAATCAAACTGGTTCTAGTCAGATTATTGCTAAAGAGACTAACTTATTTATCTTTAATTTCTTATTTTTTTTACTTAATATTCAAAATACTTTATTATCATACACATTTTTTCATTTGAAATGCTTTCAACTAGGGAAACTAAAAAAATTTAATTCCCAAATGAATGAAAAAAAAACTGCCCTTGCACTGTAGATTATCATGCGGAAGACTAAATGTGACAAGGCTTAACGATGAGAAACGAATGTCACCCATATGTCTATCTATATAAAAAATTATAATATGAGAATATATGTGTAGATAACATTTTAATCTGGTCTCCTCAGTTATGTATTTATTATAATTAATGCTCATATGGATTTGTGGCTAAAGTTAGATTAGAATTTAAACAGACTAATAGAGTTGTGTTGACTATGTAGTGTACATGGATGGTTCTAACGTGATGTGAATGCCAAAACAGTTGTGAAAATGTCTTTTTTTTGATGAAGGGTCTAAGAAATTTTCGTAGGGGAATCCTTGCCCAAAAGAACTCCAAAGATTCTATTTAAGACCCCTTACTTGCTCTGAAACGCATAAATAGACTAATTCTCTATCACTCTTTCTCCCGTGCAATTCACATATTGTTTTGTCTTTTTTTTCGAAAATAATGTATTCTGAAGAAGCGATCCATCCATCCATCTATCTATGGATGGTATAGTAAGGAGGGCTTCTTCTCTATACTAGCTTTCTACCCCTGTATAGCAATTACCGTATTGAACCCCGATGGCAAAAAGAAAGAAAAAAATAAAGGGGAGCCCAGTAGAATTTGATCAATTTTCATCGAAATAGAAACGAAATACATATACATACATATCTACTTGTAACTTGAAGGAAAATGGAGCCAATGAGTAAAGTTTTGCACATTGAATAGACATTCTTTCGTGTTCAAAGATAAGAAAAGGGAAAGTGGAATTGTCGATTCGTTCGCTCCTTTCTTTATATGACCAACATTATCATACAAATTGTGTATGTTTTTGGGAGTTAGGGTGGTAAAATTGAGAAATAATTACATATAGAAGTTGGATTTTTATTACTGTCGCTATTGCTAGTTTTCAATTATATTTATTATGCAGTCGTTATCCATATTTGAAATGACAATGTGGATATTATCATCACTGGCTTTTAAATTAATCGAAATTAGATGAGAGTTTCGAGTTTCTCACCCGTCTTATATTATATATGTGGTAATACGACACCCCTACAAAACAAATTGCCATCAGCAAAGTAATAATTTAAAGATTTCAGCCCTTTTCCACCATTTTCAACAAAATACAAGCGCACACATCGTTGACATATAAACGATCAATTTTTATTTTCCAGACTTCCTTTTCCTTAAAAATGTCCTTTATCGCGAAAGAAATATGTGAAGGAGGCATGTAGATTGTCTGGGATTGTAAAAATGTCATCTCTTGCTAGCATATTATCGCTATATTACATGCCCTTTAAGTTTTAAGTCTTTTCCTTAGCCCCCACGCTATTCTCATTTTGAGGATGTGTTCATTGCTTTTTCAGTTTTCATTTCTGTTTCCTGTCTCTTCATCAGTTCACTGTCTAATACATATATTTTATAATTTGTCATTCTGTATGCATTTCCAATTCCTCATTTTTACCTGTTATAACTGTAACTTTACGTATACCTTTTTTACAATGCATTTTCACAGTGCAACTTTTCGTTACATCATTTTATTACATCTTTTATTGTCACTATTTGTTAATACGCAACTTAATTACTTTCTGATCTTCTCCATATATAGCGTCATTTTAAATCCCTTGTCCCGGCTTTATTTCTTACCTACGTTGGTCTGCATACTGCCGAAGAGCATATACCAAATCGCAAAAAGATGTGATCTTACGTCATACTTAGTGAAAAACAGTATACCAACATTATAACTATGATTTAGTGGAATTTGTTTACATTAAATCAATGTACAATTTGATGTGTTTAAATTGGTACTGAAATGCAGCGCTACCAGAGTTAATATTTTTGCTTGATCATTCAGGATTTTTTTAATATTTAATAATTACAATCAATTTTACTTACATAATTTCGTAGAGATTTTAATTTCTTTACTTTTTGCTATTTTCCTGACAAACTCGATTTGATTTTTCAATTAAAAATAATTCTAGTAGCCTTTCAATTGAAAGCATAGTTGTCTCTAACTATAAATAAGCAAGACCCAAACTCACCAGTCTTATCACTTCAATACGTCAAACATATCGAATTAAAAGCATTAAAGTAAATATTTGTTTACATTCGTCCATACTTCCGATAGTTACGATATTAATCATTTTTGAATAAATCTTCAACAATTGTATTTAAGATTTAAAATAATTATCATAATTAAAAACTTGTAAATAAAATCGATTAAAATGTCAATACAGTTCCAAAAATAATGTTGACGGCGTTGCACAAACAATTATGATTTAATAACTGTGACGTAAGATCATATCCTTTTGAGCTTTAGAATATATGCACTTATTTAATAATTCAAAATCTATAGATAGGTACCATCAACCCTGCAGATAGACGATTGATCATACTAATTCCAACAAAAACACTTGAGACGACAAACTGTTCTTCTCAACTAGAAAAACAAAAAAAAAATTACGTTAAACATCACATTAAAATTCTTCTGAAATGTTTCTTTCCCTGAAAGGATTTCTTTCTGGTATGAGAAAATAAATCTTGTAAGACAAGAAACAAGATGAGAGAACGAAAGGGTGGTTTCGACATGCTAGAGAAAAAGCCAGAAGAGAATTATTAGGAAAGAAAAAAAAATCACTCGAATATATGGAAAACAGCAATCAAGGAGGTACTAATAACATTTCTTAAACACTTTTGAAATAGTGAATTTGTAAACATCGTGGGGTTCAGTTGATTTATTGGGTAGTTTTTTACTTTTTTCTAGTGGTTCGAGTAGGTAGAGATTTATTTTAGAGGGACATTGAAATAAGACAACAAAATGCCTATGCGATGAGTGAAATAATTGGTGCTCTTTACCACTATGTATATTTTATGTTTATGGTGACAAATATGCTTTCAGACTTCTAATAAAATTCGAATTAAAACAAAAAAAAAAACGCTACACTAATTTCTCGTACCCGTATTGATCCATTCCCTTTTCCTCCCCTATCCTAACAGTCACAATTCAACCCTTAGATATAAACTTGTTTAGTCAATTATATTCTCATCTAAAAACAAATGAGTTCAATTCTCTCTTCGTATCTTCCTTCGCTTCGTTTCATTGTTGTGTTCCTTAATTTATGAGTTCCTAGTGATTCTGCGGGAAATTTGGTGAAAAATTGTCTTAATATTTATGCGGGGTGGAAATGTAGAATTAGATTATGAATGAATACTAGACAAATTGGTTGACAACTTGTAAGATGCAGCTTTAGAGTATGTAGCTGCTCACATTAATCCGGGGTTGCTACTATTCAATAAATGTAGTCTCTAAATAATAGACCAGTTGTTTTTCTAACTCCCTTGCAATTTATTTGTGACCCCCTCATTATCACAATAAGCAGAAATGCAGTTGCTGGTGTAAAATTAGAAATCGTCTATCGTCAGATGTTTTCCTATTAATTCTTTCATTCCCTATTTTCAAAGCTACAAACAAACTAGAGTGACAGTTTGCTTTTCCCATTGAATGGGTCCGTACACACACAACTTCTAGTTTTGTATGTGATTTCCGAATTGCAACTTGTAATTTTTTTCGTGTCACCCCATCGAATCTATTTACTATATCCTTCATAATAATGGAGCGTCCAAAATTCAATTTAACCGAAGGGCTCTCTTATTTATAGTATTGCAACCATTGCTACTGCTGGTCCTGGTGTAAATCTATAGAAATAACCATTCAAAATCCAATTACGAACTTGTACGTCCCTAAATATTTTTTTTTTTTTACTTTTCTCCATCATCTCGACAAAAGTGGAAATTGGTTTTGCAATTTGTTTACCCTTCTTTGATTGCGTTCTGGATTGAGTTCCTTTACTTTCTTATAAATTGTCCCTGTGATTCGTGTTGAGTCTGTTACATTGATTATGTTTGCATGTAGCTCAATCTGTGAACACGTCAATCAATGTACGTGAATATTGATCAAAATCAAATTAATAAAATCAGTAAAATCATTTAATGGTTGTCTAATTGCTTGTGGCGACGTGCTGTTACCTTTCCCTTCGAAAGCTATTTGCATTGATGGATTTTTAATTTATTGGGGATGTTTTTTCCGAAATTGTTTTCTGGTATTTAAGGATTTTAACGGACCGAAATGTCGCATCTAGAATACTAATTAAATATATATTTAAAATTCCAATTAAATTGAGTGATCCTTAAATGTTCGTAGCAGACATTATAATTAATCAGTGACCAAATTTTTCCTATAGAGACCAAGAATATTCTTTTGATTTCCACCAAAGAATTAAAAAGTTTAGATCTAATTTACTATTATACTGTTGTGTTGTCTCCCTCTCCAATGTCAGCGAGCGTCGCGATGCCAACGAACGGAACAAACGAAACGACGCCGTCTTTCCTTCTATTTCCTTCTCTTCTTCTACTAGGTATTATACATATTTCGAATGCGCGACGCACGGCATTTTAAAAGGGAGCTTATCTACGATATCAAGGAGAGAAAAAAAAAAGGGAAATATAAAACTGTTTAGTAGTAGTTGAAGTGCGATCGTATTGTTGTATTATTATCATCATGATCGTGATTACGTTTTATGTTATCGATGTTATAATACAGTGACGGTTTAATTTTTAATTTTTTCTGTCATTGGACGGTTTTGGTAACTGTTTGAAAGACAAAGATAGTGAACGTTCCGAAGGACAGAGACTAACAAACGAGAGAGAGAGAGACAAACTTCTGTTGAGAAAGCACTGTAAGTTTCATTTTATTATTTTTCATAGCGATGAATATTTGGCGAAGGTGCTGCAATTATACCGCACACTTGATACGTTTAATATAATTATTTCATTCATTTATTTTATCAAATTGATTCCAGCAAAAAATTTGTAAATAATTTTTTAATATACCAGATAAATAAAGTAGCTCATAGGAAATAGTAGGGCGAAATGGGATTAATAAAAAAATGTATTATTCTTATCTTATCATCAGTATCTAATTACTGACAGTTACTGGAGCGAACAAGCGAGTATTTCTATACATTACCTGCCATTGCGAGTATGTAGGTATTGTAGGTATATAAAATATGAATAGTTGGATCTTTGGTTATAGACGACAACCGATTTGATTTCCCTATGTGTGCAATTTTCATTAATTTTTTGTATTGAGTGCAAATCAAATACCCCACGTACTTATCAGTTAAATTACTTTTTTTTTGGACCTACGAATACCTAATTAATAGAACGGAAATTAGTTAACATTTTATCACAACAAGAAGTGGATATATTTTTTCAGGGCAAACAAAACACAAAAGAAATTAGCTGAGCACATTACCCTAAGGTCGATAACACATTATCTGAAACCATTCTTTTTGCACTTATTTTCAAAAAGTCTAAATTGAATAAAACTCGTATTGCTAGTGCGTGTATGTATTTGTGCATTACTCTGAATGTGTGTGTGTGTGTGTTATTAATGATTCTTCCGCAGCTACTTCTACTATACCAGTCTGACATTGACAGAGCGAGTTTTGTGCTAAAAAGCCCCTAATAGCAAGCAACTGTAATTATAATGCTGCCTGAGAGTAATTATTATTTGTAGAGGTGTAAAAGAAGTATACTTCTCTTTTTCTCTCTTCATTCTTTCTGTCATGGATAAAGAACAAAAATTGTAGAAGAAAAATGAGAAATTCAAAAAAAGAAATACAATGCGCAAAGGTTTCTATTCAGTACAGTCATAATTTGATGGATTTAGATGATGGTCACTATAATTAAAATAGTAGCCGGTTTCGGCAGCATATCGTTTACAATTGTTATTTATAGTGATATAGAGAGCATTGGAATACGAACCAATGTTATTTCTACTTCAGTTCCAGAACTGCGTTTCACATTTAATACGTGTAGCACCTGAAATGTACCACAACGCTATGTTTAATAGCTGCTCCACAGAATCGAAAATGGGTGTGCCTGCTCCACCTGCCACAGCATCATATATGATGCTCTATAGTATTAATACTAGGAGAACAAATCCAACATAAGATAGGAAACAGCTGATGACGAACAACCTAAACAATTCAAGCAGAATAACAAGAAAAACTGAAAGACACTAAAATTAAAACTAAAGTCAAAATCAAACTGCAAGTTGAAGAAAAGATTAAACCTACAGCTGAACACCAAGGCAAGCGATAGACAAGTGAAAAGACTTTAAACTGGACTATTAAGAGAAAGCTGAACAAGAAGAAAGTTTTACATGAAACTAAAAAGGATTATCCGAATAAAAACTTACTGTGAGTTAATTTTGCTGCATATCCTCAAGTTTATGATGATCAGAGTTAATTCTAATATAGAACAAATTTAATCGGTTACATTCAAATAATTGAACTCATTTTCAATAAACAACAATCGAAATGCTTCTTCTTATCTAATCAGAATGAAAGCTACCTATTGACAGATAAAACTATTTTTTCCCCCAAAAATGTAGGTAAATACACATTTCGTTATACAAGCGACAGGATATTGTATCGAATTATAATTTACAACATTTTATTACACACAAAAAAATAACAACAATGAGAAAAATAACAAGCTTTACGGGCTGCTGTGATTCTATTTTATGATTTATAGCCGCTTTTATTGTTATAGCTTTATCAAACGCCATTAGTGTTTGCTCTGCTGCTGATTGAATTTTTTAGAGTCAACTAGGATTCGTACTAATTATACTAGTTGATTGACAATTAGTAGAGTGAAGTGAACGTCTTGTGTAATTAATAAAGCTGAGTTTCAACGACTCTCATCTTAATTATGATAATAACAATTTGATCACAATGTGCCAGTCGTTTATTTTCTCATCATTTGAGTTGTCACTGTTACTGTTGCTTTGGTGCTAGCACAGGCGCAGAACAATTATACAGTTATGGCACTATATGTACTATATAATGATTGAATCACCCTCCATTATCAATGCTCGTCCTCGCCCTTTTTCGGCATAATTCGCGCCCAAAATTCCATAGATTTCACTCTTTGTCTTGTAAAAATTCCCAACAAAATAGAAATTGAATTTGCCCAAATTAAGTAAATAATGGTGTAACTGTTCAGAATTCGTCGCACAAAAAAAAAATCCACTTCATTCACGTCACGTGTCATTCTTTGAATCCATATTAAATCGGCACGATGCAGCGACCCTCTCTCTCTCTCTCTTCGGGTGTGACAAAAGGGACGCCAATGCTTTTTTTATGTTTGCGACAAACCACTTGAAATATTCGCTTCTCTTCTCTATAGTATACGAGCAGCAGCAATAGTAAACGGATCGAAGGGAACGGCAGGAGGATTCGAATAGGAGGCAGAGGTACCTACCGATTTTCACACGCACATGGGAATACGAAGGGACGCCGTTTTGCATTACATTTCAGGGATGCATTAAACATTTTTTTTTATTCAAGGGAAAAGGCCTGGGGTTCCTGTTTGCTAAGGTTGAAATTATAGTATAGTGAAGTGGTGATGGGCTCAAACCAGATCGAAATCCCATATGAACTGCATAGCTCTATTTTGGATGTTCGCTTTATAGTTCATTCCAGTCTAACAGGGGGATTTCCCAATTTAATTGCGTAGTGGTCTTTAGATGATTTCGGATCTGTACGTGAAAATCAGAAGAAATTTTAAAAAGGAATACATTTTCATGAATGTTAAAATTATACCAATTCCACCGAGAAAACTTATCAAGAAAAAGTATGATTTTTATTAAAAACTTTTGAAGCAATCGAACCTTAGTGAATAAACACAATGGAACAATACGCTTGATTAGAAGTTTAAAGCAAAGTTTTAAACTCGGAGCGACACAATTTAAAAGTAAAATTTAATCTTAACAGTATCCTAATATCGGCAAGGGAAACATTTCGGCAAGGAAATAGAACTCTGAGTTGCTAAGAACTGGGACGTATTAAATGGAAACATTGAATCTTTAATGTTTTATGTAGCAAATGGATTTGTTGATGTTACGACTAACAGAAAATCACACAATTAAAAATTATTAATATTCCAATTCTACTCGGCTCGAAACACGTTATTTTTTAAACACTAAACATCAACACTTGTCGCATATACTTGAGGAACAAAAATTGAAATAATCGTTTATATCCTTCTTTTTCTTCATCCGAAACCTGACTGCGTATGTGTATAGTATATAGATAGGATAGATAGAGAGAATTGTATATTTGAGATGCAAAGCACGGCCAGATCCGACGAGCCCTCAGTGACAGTTTATAACAAAGGCTTGTTCGCGCGCGTTTAAAATCTCCCCTTTTTACCCACGAGCTTCACTCATTCCCTTGCACACACACACACTCAAAAATCGTATAGGCAAAAAACAGAGGCGGCGACAACAGTAGTATATGATAGTTGCTTTTTAATAAACTTCTCAGCTTTTGAATGTTTTAGGCGATGATGGGGTTGGTTTGGTTAAGGGTGATTGTTTTTTGTCTCTCTTTTTCTTTCTTACTTGAATTTCTTTTTTTGGTTTGTTTTTTGGTGGCTGGATTTTGTTGCGAAGGTTCCAAGTAAAAAAGCAATAGGCCACAAAGGACGGATTTTGTCGACTAGCCATTTGAAAATGACTTCAAAACCATTATAGTAACGTTCTGAAATCTTAATTTGTGGTTGACAACAAAAACTGTTCTGAAAGTTGTTGTCATGAGCATTTAATTTCATATAGGATTGCTTCCAGATAATTTTTTTCAATAGGGCTAAAAAACATCTGATTATGATTTGACACTAAGCTCACAGGTCATTAGCAAAACGAAAAAATAATAAGATGTCTGTCTCTTTTATTGCATCTGCTTTAAAACATTCTGTCTAGAAGTAGATTAATAATCTTTCCACGATAATACTATCCATCAACATTAGATGACAGCACTTGTAGTTGGAAACTATCCGAAACCAAGCCAAGCCAATGGAATGTGTACATTCCATGGTGTTAGATTGTTTTTTGGATTTTTTACTTGAAAGCTTGAAGACGAGACTCATCATCATCACTGCCCTTTAATTTTGCGCATCCAAGTGATCCATTCCCGATAATTTTTTTTTTCATTATTCATCATCCATCATTTTTTTTGCCTTTCTTTTCTTTGTGAAAATGCTCAAATGAGCGAGCAAGCAAAGTGTCATTTTAAACTGATAGTAAAAAATTAATAACCTAAATTTAGTTCCACCCAAATGAGCTTCGCTAGAAGAAAAAAGGATGAGGAGAAAAAAAGACAAGCAAAAAAGAAATGCACACAAGACGAAGGATCATAATTTATCCGGGCTGAATTTTATTTAGGAAAATGTAGGGCAAAGAGTGAGGGAAAAAAGGGGTTTTTCATCAACTTGATGGATGGCTATCTTGTGTGTGTGTTTCCATTTAATGATGGCGCTTTTTTACGTTCTTTTATACTACAATATTGCATGATGGTATATCTGGCGTCACATGTTTCATCCGAGGGAGCAAAGACTTCCATTCTTTTTTTTCTGTTAATGAGTTACGATGTTCTTTTGTTTTAAGTGTTATTTTTTCGGGTGCAATCTGGACAATACTCAGTTGCATTTAGACGCTTGTTGACTTTTATAAAAGTACAAACTAAATTGCTTCATAAAGTAATAATCTTGATAATCTTCTTGGACATTTTAAAACTCTTTAACAAAAGGTGTTCAGAAACTATACGTTCAAAGTTTATTTAAAAAGGGCTAGAATAATCCTCTTAATTTCACTTCCTGATTATACCGTATAATTTAGCCATTACGTTCCCGCATAATGTTCGGCGTTTATTTTTTCTAACAATGAAACTTTAAGAAAAGGTATTAAGATGGTACAACTCTCAGATGGCGATTTAACTAGCTGCTCGACATTATGTCAACTTATAAAGTTTATTCTGCAAACTTTAGCAAACGGTTTAATTTATGAAAATAATTTTTCGAAAACAATGGAATTCGCATGCGAGGTTGAATAAAATCGTACTTTGGTGGAAGAAAATGAAGTCCATTTTTAGAGCTTTTTTTTTTCTGTGAGATGAAATCTAATCGGAAATAAAAAGAACTCGCAAAAATGTCATAATATCATTTTTCGCTTTGCTTTCTATTCCACGGTTGTTCAATAATACGTATTCTTCTATTGAAAGCTACAACACAAAAAAATGGTGACAATGATTTTTTTTTATTTTTTGAATTCTCAAAAGGCTCACTCAATTGAAAAGCAGGCGATAAATGCATGACAAAAAGCGAATCGAATGGAAAAAAGTCGGAAATGAATGAAAAACACCTGAAAATGGATATGAAACGTTTTAAGCACCCACACACACAGCACACACAAATGGTACCTACACGCACGCACAATCTAACAATATTAGATTTTGCATTTTAAAATGATATTTCCAACAATTCGAAATTGAATTATATTTTTTACGCTTTGAAAAATTGAAGCTTCAAAAGGTGGTTCTTTTAAATAGAGGAAGAACAAATTAGTATATTTCATAAGCAGCACAAGAATAATAAAATTATCAATTAACTTATGGAGATTATGAAACTGTCTGGATATATATGTATATGTATACAAAATTCCAGACCTTCCTAGCACACATGGGAAATTTTAAATAGTTCCCATTCCGTCTCGTCAACGTTTGTTTTTACAGCACGTCCCATGTCTGTTTTCATTTAACCTCCATAAATCCATCGCCGAGTGCCTACGGTCTGTTTTCCTTACTACTGCTGCTCCTGATGCCGTTGCTGCTTTGTATCGTTTCATAGAAAACAAATCCGGGCTTCATTCCCATTTGTTCCTTCGTTTGCCTCTTTCTTCTTGATTTAGTGGAAAGAAAATATTCGAGAATGGAAATGGGAACCCTGCAACTACGTACGTATTATGCTGGCGTCAAATAAATAACTCTGTGATTATTTGTTTCGGTTTAAGGTTTTACCTTACCTGCGTACGGTAGCCTGCGGTTGCTGTTGGTATTGTAATTTATATAATTTTCCAGGGCTATGGATATGTTGTAAATACGTTATGAATTAAAGCGTCACTCATTCGTAATGGAAAAGTGAAAAGCGAAGGGTTTTCGTAGCGCAGCGGATCGATGTAAGGGAAGCAAAGGAGTAACGATAGGATCACTGATACATTATACTCTCACAATATCCATTTTGACTTGGTAATATCCAGGTGAATGGCATTAGATGGTATATGGCATTTTTCGCATCCATTTTACACATGTTGTTTCTTTGCACCCCCATATAATCCCCCCTTATCCCTGCCAACAATAAACGTATTATTTTTTTCTAAAGAAACGCTAGATGGAAATTGGAAACTGGAAGTACAGAAACATCTTGTAGTTGCCGCCAAACGAAGAAGACAAAGTTACCTGGCGTGACAAACTCCAGTTAAAAAAAAAAACCAAAGCGAAAACGTCGAAAACGAAAAGATCTAGGGAGGGATCTACTCTTATATCAAAGAAAGAAAGACAAGAGCCAGCCGCTTTCATTACAGATCTATTTGATCGACAAATTTTTTCATAAAGAATTATATGTATAGGGTGACATCGTTTATTATGATGAGTAGGAGGATGTGCAGTGCGTTTGTTAAAACATAGAAGAAGATGGTTTGGGATATAAAGAGAAATGAGCAGAATGTTTGTGTGCTGTGATGAGTGGAAAAAGAATGAAGATTGAAATATTTGTGTTTCTAAAATGAATATTCTGTTGTATAGTGAAGAGTGAATTTGCTAGATCCTAATTTATGAAAAAATTTACATTTCATGTAGAAAATTTAACTGAACAAACAATTAAAAGATAAATTGCCACGAATAACTAAATATTTACATATCCATCTAACAATATTTTGTTTATATAGCGAAAAATACTTACAATGGAAAAAAATACGTACTACCATACTTCTTGTGTTACCTCCAAGATAATAATACTACCGGACACTGATGGACGACAGTGGCTCATTAATTACTCTGTGCGAAAAAAACTTGCTCTAACGTTGATGATGGTGGCCGTTGCTTCGTTCAGTTGGCTGCCTACAAGTGGATACCACTTATCTCATTATGTTATTTACTAAAATTATCATAAAATATAATTTGGTTATACTGGTGTTTTGATCAGTCCCTTGTATATATTTAATGTGTATGAAAATTGTTTGTGGTCCGAGATGGAAATTCTGAGTTCCATAAACCATGAGCTATGGTAAAATTTATTTATGTTCTTAAGTATATAAGAGCGTATCCTCCTTTTGTTTTAGTTGCCTTTGGGCTATTGACTCTTTCCAAGAAAATGTCGTGATTTGCGGCGGGGTCAAGCTGCTCTTGATTTCTCCAATTGGTTTTGAAACTTTGATTTGGAGATGGAATAGCTGGTATCCTTATACTGGAAATGTATAGAAAACATTCGAATATTCATTTCCCCAAACATCATTTTACTGAAACAATATTTTCAGTAAAATTGTTTATTCCAAATCGCATATGTAATGCATTTATTATTGACATTTAAAAAGTTTGAAAATAGGCTATTCTTTACTTAAGAAGAAGAAGAGTTAAGTAATATACTTCCCCGCTAAGGCAGGGAAAATAATGGCGGCTGTATTTATTTCTTCAAAGGTTACATAGAAACTGGCATGTTAATTGTTTTCAAATTTATGTATGTGAGGTGATCTAACTAGAGTGAGTATCTTTCACTCCTTCCGTAGTGAATAGAAAAATAAGCAAAGTGTATTAATAAAAAAATAATCAAATATTAGTACAAGAAAGAAATTAAAATAAAAAAAAAGGAACTAATAGGTAAGTACTTTTAAATGATAAAAAACATTACTTAGAAAATATAATATTTAAAACAATAAATGTTAACCTAACCTAACTTACTAACAAAAGTAACCAAACAAAACAACTTCTTAGCTTGATAATTTATTTTGTTTTGTTAGAATTAATTAATAAAAATATATATAAATAAATTGTACCAAACCGAACCAAACCAAATAAAAAACATGCTTACTCCTGTGTAATTTTTGTATAAATAAAATAATATAATAAATATTGCCGCTAGCCAGTCCTATTAAAAATTTTGATTATTATTTGTTTATTTTATTGATTCAAAAATTAAAGTATGCGATTTGAAATAAAACAGTATACAAGCCTCGCGGTGTTAGCTTGCCATATCAGCCTCGAGATTAGTCTAGTATTCCGAGGCGCTAGCGGAATCCTTCGCCTGTAATGGCAAGCTTCCCCCCTCGCCTTGTAATCTACTACTGTTTTCCTGGAAATCAACGACAAAGCATATTACGCTCTAGTTTCCTTTCTAGCCCTCCTGAAGTTACACGTGGGGATAACTCTCCTGCAAAAAGAATAACAAGAAAAAATTAAATAAAAAGAAGAAAATCTTAGAGAAAACAAATTGAAGTTGACGCAAGGTGACGCATATACTGAAATCTTACAAAATTCGTCAGTGACAACCATAAAACATTACTTTTTGCTTGATTCGCTCAATAAGTATAAAGCAACATGTTTTTTATAGTACGAGAAATTCCCAAAAGGAAGCAGAAAAAAAAAGCGAAAAGAACTTTCAATTCGAATTGCGAATGATGGTGGTCGAGAACGACGACTCTGTACATACACATAATATATATATATATATATATATATATATATATATATGTAGTATTTTAAATTACTTTTCCATTATTGGCAGGTGATTGATGGATGGTTTAAACCGCTTTGAGTTTCCCCATGATGCCGCCATCCATTCAATTCGTATCAGTGGCATGACGAAGAATGAGATGGAATATTTTATGTCATATATTTCGATAATGTGTGTATGTATAGTTTGCTAATTTCTGCTGTTTTTTAGTTGAGAAGAAAAATGTAGCAAATTGTTTCGACATTAACGACTCTTCCTTAAATGCTAATGAATGGAGACGAGTAAAACGCGAGCTTTAATAATAATTAAATGTTTTGATGCTGCTGCCACTGATTGACGATTTCAATTTTATCCTTATAAGTAGATTTATAGTACATAGTCATCAAATTACGTATAAAATGTGTATTGAATTCTTGAATTGAAGACGCATTTGAAAAATGTCACTATACATCACTCCTTTCGTCAAATATAACAAATTCCATAAATTCTTGATAGATGTTTTTATCAATATAAAACGTCTCCATTTTTTTCCTGTTGTTCTGTATTTATTTGGTATTAAAATATTTACAATTTCAAATAAAACGCCGTCAAAGTATGTGAATCAGTGATACATTAGGGATGCTGCACTAATTTAGCTATCCTGGTATACGTTCTTTGTTAAGCTTTAAGACTCGTGTCCACTGGCAAGTAAAACTTGCTAGAGTAGGTCTCTGAGAACGCTTGCTATTACGTACACGTTAACGCAAGTTGACTTGTGAGAGTAGCTTCTGCAATTTTTACTCTCGGAGCAACTACTCGCACTTGCTAGGGTACACGTTAGCGCTCAGGCTTGCTGATAGTACTTGCCGCTCTCGGAACATGTCCGACATTTTTGCTGCAAGTACTGCAAGCTGGGTTGGTTATTTTGAACTATTCAATCAAGTGAACTATCACTGAAAATTAAATAAGTCAACTATTTATAGTTGTTAATTAGATTAAATTAAAAATTGAACTTTGTATAAATAATAAGTAGAAAATAATAAATATAAAGAAAATATAAATCATGGATAATTTAATAATAAAAGAAACTTACTTCTTTTTACTTACTAGAATTGAATAATAAATTAAATTCAATCACAAAACTATACACTATCACTATATTTACACAAAAAAATAAAAATGAATTTAATGTAACCTCAAATAGCAGCGTAGAGTAGATAGAGTAGTGTACACGTTGAAACCGATGCAGGCGCAAGAAAGACTTTTTAGAGTAACTTGCTAGAGCAAATTTGCAAATAGAACGAAAACAGTGTAAGTCGGCTAGCAAGTACTTGCAGCAAGAGCTGTCGCAATTTGGACCACGAGTTTTTAGTAATAATGTCTCGTTTACACGCAGTCTCCTAGCAATTGACTAGAAATATACACGGGTACCGGCATTTTGACTCAAATCAGCTATTTTCTTCTAAATACAGAAGATTGATTTTTCCTTATATGATCTAGTGGTGCGGTTTTAAGCTACCTATTAGACGGTAAAAACAAACTCAATAATCTAAACACAAATTACAAAAACAAGTGAAAACCAACATCAATAAATTCAAAGTCACAATATGAGGATCAAAAAAATAAGTTAAGAACAAGTTCTTCTTATATATTATGCTTTTTCTTCTGTATTATGTTTAAAGTTGGTTCAGTAAGTGGTTAAGTTAGGCCCAACAAAACATATGAGTTTGACGTCATCGAGGTTACGCACATTTTCCTTTCGTAAGCGAAGTGACTATATTTGGTTTCCTTTTACTGGGGTATTTCTACAGAAGAATAAAGAAAATGTATTTTGTTTTTTTTTTTTCAGCATTTTATAAGAACTATCCCACATGAATATATCTATTATTTAAAATCGTACATCAGTAAACAAACTACAACGTCATGTTGTTCTCATTTTAAAATTATTGTTTATCTTGCTACAACAACCTCTATACTACACTACTATTAAAAAATACAAACAGAATATTTGCGGCGGTAAATACATACCAATATTATTAAATCCACCATAAAATTACTTAAGTCTTATTTAACTCATCGTCCTTGTCGTCATTCCATAAAAATCAACAGGTAATAACACCTCATTACATCCATTACTAATAGGATTTTATTATAGTTTTTTTTTTATGAGATTTGTTTGTGTATATGAATTCTACCAGCTACTGTTTAAATACACATACACACATACATAATATTGACTTTCGGAAACCCTATAATTTAACTGGTACCTTTTTTTATTGTATTTGATGCCGCCGCCGTTGCCGTAGCATCAGCAGCAGCACCTATCTAGTTAGTTCGTCCAAACCAAAGTGATTATCATATAATTATCATTATTGGGCTTGCCTTTGTTTAAATAGATTTTCTCTAATACATAATTATCATTGGATGTTTTTCGGCACTTTGTGCTTCCATCGTTTTTTTTTTTCTTGTTATTATTTAAGATAGCTTCTTATCGTTTAGCTTCCTTTTTTAACCTACATCTTTTTTCTCCAGATCGTTCTGTGAACAGGTACAAAATGAATATAATGATGTATTTTACATAACATATCGTGTAAACGCTCCATTAAATGCTTCCTTTAAATGGTCCATCAAAATCTTTACACCTAGTTCGCTTTCAGATTAATCTAGCGATGTAGCTACTTTATTCAATTATTTTCCAATGCTTACATTATACGGTATAAACCAAAACTGACCATGTAATGCTTACATTTTTTACAAAACAATTTTCATTTATTCATTCCGATGTTGAACATTAATTTATGATTTGTGTTCAAAAAGAGTAATTACAAATAGACACGCAAACTTAAATTGAATTTCTTTTTTGTTTTTCATTCATGTTGGTATGAAGGTGTGTGTGCAAGAATGAGATTTTGCGCAAGGTGATAGGTATTAATTTTCTAATTGAAGTTAGTGGGAAAATATTTTCTAAGAATTTTTAACTCGATGAGGAAATATTTTGGTTTTTATACGTCTCGATCAATACATTTTAAAATAGATTCTTTGACTTTTCCGCTGATTTCTATCGCATAAAGTTTTTTTAAAATGTGACATTTGATAGTTTTAATCCATTATTGTCGAGACATCACAAAATTTTCAACTAATATAATGTATTAAATAGCAGTACATCCCTTATAAAAAAATAAACAATGTGGATATACGAAAACTTTTTTTAGAAAACTCTATTTTAAAAACTCATTGGTTAAAATCAGGCGTTCGAACAGATATAAACTACACAGAGTCGATATCATTCCGATCGGACGAATTTCCAGATCGATTCAGTTAGGGCTATAAGGCAATAATCTTCCCATCCTGTATAAACGCGGATGTTCGCTGATATCTTTTTTTGTTTTGTAAACATCTAACTTTGATCTTCATCTTGAATAGTGAACAGCGTGAATTATTTGATTTTTTTCCTTTTTTGAAAAAAACATGCCAAAAATTGTTTATACACAATAGAAAAATGCTAGTGATAGTTTGTAAAATCTCAAACAAATAATTTAGTGGCATCTGAATTCTATGAACAAGATGTTCTTTAAACTCTAAGATTGTTCACCTATGCTACGAATTCCAAGCAAAAACGAATTCAAAATTCAGACTGATTTTCTCTTGTTTCATTGTTGTACTAGCGTTTTATTTTTCCTTATTTCATTCCAGACAGTCATCCAGATTCATATTTGTCTACACCATCAAACTGTATAACGAATGTCTAAATGGAAGGTAAGTCAATTTAGTATAGTTTATAATTAGATTGTGGCAGTAGCGTACTGCAATAAGCTTAAATAATGAATTTCAATTATTCGAGTTAATTTTATCTATTTGAAGTTGAAATCTGCATCGAGCTAAATACGAGTTGAAATTCAATTTTACTTCAGGAATTTAGTCTCTTCCTTGGATTAAGCCGACGCCAATGCATTTCAGTTGAAATTGCTCTGACAAAGTTGCCGAGTGCTTGTTACCTTGAACAAATCATTCCTTGTCACATGGTTGAAATTATTAATTTGCGTTTTTGTCTGACTATCGAGGGAAGCAATATATTTTGCACCCTTCTTCTTTTTTCCTTCAATTCTGGATGTGCTAATTTGTTATTTGGTGCAAATCATTTTACTTGAAACGGAAATAATAATTAGATTATCTGGTGTTAGTGATAATGGTTTGACTCCATTTAGTTTGATCTCTAAGAGCCTTTGACCTAATCTAAAAGGTCAACGATTTATTCAGTGCAGTTTTTTAATTTCGAGTTTAAACGTAATTCTATGCATACAAATTAAAGTCCAATACATAATATAGTACTATATCATAAAAAATCCTAAGTTCATCGTCTAATGCAGCCAGCTCATCAATTAACTAAGCATAGAAATATAGCAATCTCAAATGATATTTTGGTAACCTATGTCCAGGATATTTTTTCTGTAATTCAAGAAATGTTGGAATCGACTTATTAATCTGGTTAAAATTAATATATCTTTAAAAAAAAGTGTGCCCCGGGTGAGGATCGAACTCACGACCTTAAGATTATGAGACTTACGCGCTACCTACTGCGCTACCGAGGCCATGCTAACTATGGAGTAGCATCCCCTCTAGTAGTAGTGAGTATAGAGATTATTTTTGAGTTACACTGAAGCGCAGTATGTATAGGGCTGAATTTTATAGATACACGCTTTACTTTCAACTAATGCCATCCACAAATGCACTTTCAAAGTTTTCGTATCTACATATGTATTGTTAATTACATACGTGATAGTAATGAAAGTTGTCATTCCGAATTCCATTGTCCGGAATATGGTGCCATGCCAAATGCCTTAAATTTATCACCCATTAAGTATGTATACTGTGGCTTGACACTAAATTAAGTTTATCCAAAATCCAGACGTTTATTCGTTCGTAACTGTGTCACTTCTTACATTATTAACTATATATAGACCACTTTTGCTCGCCTCGTCCGCAAAATGTACAATAAACCCTTAATAATAGCATTGTCATCTTCTACAGTGGGCCTTTTTACGAGGTCCTTAAAATGGGACCTTTAATCAACGTCATATTGTTCATAATGTGGTTGGATAGTGAGCGAGCCCTTTTTGAACATGCAGGCACGGAGAACAGGAGGATTTAATATCTATCTTCTTCTTCTTCTCATGATTATGATAACTTTAGAAGCTGTGGAATTGGTCTTGATGGAACGTGAAATGGTTTCATAATTATTTTAAAATAAATTGATAAATCTTACTCTTAGTAAATTTATTTGTTTTTAATTGAGACAGCCGAAATCTGTTTATGATAAACAAATAGAAAAAACACGATTAGCTAATTTGTTTCTCTATAAGTTTACAAACATTCAGGGTTCGATTAATCATGGCTATGTTCTATGTGTATGTCTTAGTGGACTAAATTAGTAAAATAATTTGTTATCAATGTTCATTTTGCCTGATAGAAACTTGTTGTCTACTAAATCGTCTTTGATGAACAAAAACAGAATATAAATTAAGAAATCTTGAAAAATATGGTATAAAAATGTGTCTCGTAATTCATCTGAGGCATTAACCTATAAAGATACCATCAACATCAAACACACACACACACACACACACACACACTATGGACACAAACAAAAAAGAAAGATAAGTGCCATGTGACAGTGATGAAGTGGGCATAACACTGGAATTGAGATAAATTAGTGGGCGCTAACCTAGGGAATGTTTATGTCGTAGCAGCAGCAGCAACACCACCACCACCACCACCATCACGATCATTCCCCGCCGCACCAAAGCAATATGTTGTTTGCGTCCACCTTCGCGAAGAACAACAACAATAGCCAAACTAACAGCAATAATTGAACATTGAATATCAAATACTAGAGTTTGACTTGATTTGGCTATACTGTTTAATGATCAATATAATTAATCTATTAATTAATCTTGAGGGTTATCTTGGACACACCAGCATGAGTAATATTAATTAATTGAATCATGTTGGATTCTAGAGCTTTAGATTTAAATGAGATTTAATTGCGCCCAAACATGGTCTACATGTTTTAGTAGTATAGGTAGGTACATTGTATTATGCGAGAGTATAGGATATGGTGATGGCTCTGCAGAACGAGGCACTGCATGCATACAACAAGTCAATCAATCTGTTAATTAATGTTTGGTTTTTTAGAAAAAATATACGTGAAGAATTAGTGACTTATCAGTGAGTTTTAATAAAACTAAAAAAAAGTGCCTCAATTCTAGCTTAATATAATTGACTTTCGCCTCTGCCATCCCTATCCTTTTTTCATCAATTTTGTTTTTTCATTAAAAATAATTTGCTGCTGTATTTGGTACTATATTTTATAGGTATTATATAGTATAGCGTTCCTTTCAATTTTCCCTTTATAATTTAAGAGTGCCATATGCCATATTCCAAATTAAATTCCCAGTTGGTGTAACTCGATTTATGGAAAATATTAGCTTTTTAATAAAGTTGATTAGGTTATGTTACTTATGATGAAAATTATCGATTATAATAATGCTGTTGCTTCTTTTGAAAAACAATTCTTCTTGTTCTCCTTTCTATTTTTGAAACTATACGATGATGAAAAAATCGAGAAAATGTAAATCGATATTTAAATTTTCTATATTTGATGGTTATGTCATTCGATCAAGTCTATTCGAATACTTCAAATGACTCATTGTCTTCGAATTTCTAGAACTATTATCTACTAAGGGAATATTATATTATATAAGTATCTTAAAACAAATTATTCATAATGGAATATTCAAAAGCATATTAGAGAGCTTATGCATTGTTATGCGTAATGGATAATAAACGGAGGATAGAATAAAACCATCGAGTTAGCTACTGCAATAGTTGGTTACTTGTATATGTGTTTCGTTAACAAATAAAATGAAATCATGGAGAAAAGGCCACTCTAATCCACATAATTGACCAAATGGAGAAATTATGTATTTGTTTAAAGCTTATTTTATATTAGGAATTTTCAAAATCTCTTGCAGCTTTTAATAAAAATTCAATTATCGAGTTAAAGAGTATCAACAATAACAATTTCAATCTGCACCAACTTTGTTTTTCAAACAAAGAACTACCTAATTTCCGTAAAATTGAAGCGGATCTCTAAAACGTCTTAAGGGATTGTCCAAGAGGATTATGAGAATTTAGAACTTCACTTTCTCCCCGATCCATGCTGTTCGAAATCGGCTTATTTGGATTAAACGAAAAGTGAGGTGGAAGAAAGAGAAATAGTGAAAGAAAGTAAGGAGAGCTTTTCCAATATTATTGCTCACCGAATCAGCTCGATGAGTGAACTAAATCTCTTTTTTGTGGTCTTTTCGACTTTCGTAAGTTCTTTCCTAAAGCTTTGTGAATCTGATTGATATTTTGCAACAGTGTGGTTAGTGATGAAGATGCTATATTAATTAAATTGCATCTACAAAGTGATATACATATCTAGACATACATATATCAGAGTAAGTTATTCTGAAAATAAACGAAAACCCCAATAAATTCATTTAAAACATACAAAAGCATAATTTACCTGTTGTAAAAATAAATTAAACAAAATTTAATTGGCAACATTTGATTACTAGGTAATTAAAAATAAATTAACCGTTTCGTTCGTTCATTCATCTGTGGTGTGGTGGTGTTAAATTTGTGCTTATTTGATTGTGTACGACATAAATAAAAGCAAAAAAAAGAGAGGGAAAAAACGTTCGAATGTGTCTTTATTTTTATATTATGCGTATGTTTGATATTTTTACTGGTTCAGGAAAATAAACAAATGAAAATAGAAAAATTTTGTGATGTAAAATTGAATTCTGGTTGAGTTAACAAGACGTTATATTTTACAGTATACAGGGCGAATCATGATCGGCAATCTACTGGAAGTTCGAGGTTCTGTGTGTACGTTTTAAATACGAGTGATCTTTAATATATGCGGTATTGTCACTTATAGGGAAAAATAATTAAAGCTTCGATACTTGACATCGTAATTGTCGGAGTACAATGTAGATCTTATAAGTTATAGGTTAGGTTATACTGCTACAGTAAAGTATATGTCTTATAACGAAAAGCAGAATGGCTGCTGATCTCGATTGTGGTAGTGAGGGGGATGTTAAAGGGCCCATCAACACGCATCGCTTCAGTCAGTTGAAATAATTAAAACGAAATCATAATAATAATTCAATTATTTAAACGTTATTTAAAAATTATTTAAATAATTTCGAAAATTCAAATAAGGTTATGTTCATAAACTACATGAGTTGAACGGCCTCATTCGTTAAACTCAAGTTGTGCGAAGTATACGATTCAATCAGGACGAAATACGAATGTATACTTGGTTTGGTGTTTGTTTGTTTTGTATACATCGATATCTTTTCTCCTTCCTAATAAATTACTTACAACAAACTAAATATTGAGATTCAACCAACTTGTTTACGATAACGTCAATTTACATCAGAATTTTAATGAGGAGATGAAAATTTAATAGAAATTTTTTTTCAACTTTGTTTAAATTTTATTAAATTAAATTAATCAAAACTGTGAATTATTATTAAACATAAATAAACAAAGGAAATTATAATTTACGAAATTATTTTAATTGAAGATGATTTAATTCGTAAATACATAAATTGATAGGGAGTAAATAATTGAGATATTTTCAAATTTTCGCTGTTTAAAATTTGTGAATTTTTAAAATAAAATTTTATCTAGTATACGGAACTACGATCTTTTACAATTGCCATAAACAAACACAAAATACATTCATTATAAACGATCCTTTTTAATCGGCTCCTTTAATCTGACAGCGAATTTATCATATTTTACCTTTAAAATGAAAAAGACATTTTAAAATCATAATTCATATACTCGTATACGATTCATATAATGCACCATTCTCGCTGTCTCGCGGCTGCCTGACAAAAAGGACAAAAAAAAAAACAAGAAAAACGAAACAAAGATTAATAATAAGGATCATTTTTAAAACAATAGCTGAACAATAAAAACTACGAGGTTGTAGATAGATGAATAGATACATACATAGAAAAACGAATGGATGGATTACTTCATTTCCATTTTTTCTCCATCGTACTATTATCTATTATTTATTTTAATTTAATAGAATTCATGTTCTCGATTTAGGGAAAAACTGGCGGATTCTTTTTCCATATAAATAGACGAACAATAAGATGAAATGTTTTAATTAGTTTTATCGATTAGATGAGAGTTGCTACTGTCAGATAAAATCCGCGTTACAACTTCAAACTCGCAACACACGAAGAATACGCTACCCTAATTCAACTATGCTCCTTTTCAAGTTGTGACATTATGGAAACGATTTATTACATTGGATTGACAGTGGAAGACAATATAAACAAAATAAATCTTAATTTAAAGCCAAAGCGAGACAGAAAAAAAAGTGACAATTGAATTGCCATGTATATGGCTATATGATTCGTATCCCATGTCATAAAGCTAATTGGAGAAAATTGGAATATTATATTGGTGTGTGGGATATGTAGACGTACTTATAGCAAAATGTTTATCGTAGTAAATTTTTATTCGTTTTAAATCCAACCACCATTTTGAAGCTTAAACAGGGCAATAAGAATAAATTTATATAGGAGCTTGAGAAATGCGTAGGATGCGTATTAGCAACAATATTTTTTTACTTAAAGGTTAAAAAGTATATTGGAAATGAAATGACCACTGAATGGTCATTAGTGGTGTTTCTAGATTTGTCGGTTTTATGTCGGATCCAGCTGGAAAAGCAACAAAATCAAAACCAAGTAGAAAACTCTATGTTTTGCAACAATTTGGGAACAATCTTTAAATATTTTTGATTTTGTCTGCCTAAGTAGCAAACCTGCGTGATTTTTCCAATTTTCAATAAATATCAAATTTACTCTTGAAATCATCATTGGCATAGTTGGGATACAAAATAAATTTTTATTTATGCGTTGCCTTAAATATGGACTTTTTCGATAAAACTATTTACCAAGTCAATCCGGTCACATCATTTACATACCACTACTTCATCATCATCATCATCATTATCATCAAATAAACCATATCGATCATCGACCATTCGATCGATTAAGAAACTAAAAGTGTCGGCCATCGCCTCCATTCGATCGCGTATATCTACCGTCCACATACCATCGTGGACCTACCGTACTCATTGGCGGTCCTGTCAAAATCTGACAGTTGCTATACCCTCATTCCATCGCCTTCACATAGCCGGATTATCATTGTGGTTGTTGTTGTTGTGATTGTATAATATTGTGTAGATGTTCTCTTCTCCACCTTAATCTTCTACAACGTTGTTCTTTTCAATAATTATTATTCGAATGATTGGGCAGTTTGCGGAGGCTAAATGAGTGGTCCCAAAAAATAATATTATATGTATTCAGAAAGAATTTGACAGTGAATGAATTGAAGTGGTCGTTTATGTTGTAAAATAATTACAAAGAGACTCAACTTCAGATATTTTGAATTGAAGTTACTTCGTTCAGAATTTGATCATATTGTTGTGTGCAGATCAAAAAAAATCACTGTTTAATCTTTTAGTTATGTAAATATAATTTCAAGGTGTTTAACTATAACAATATTCGAACTGAAAAATGCATTCAAACATTTTAATAAGAACGTTACATTTACCACCTACTCAATTCACATACCGATATTTGAGTACATAGAGTGATACAAGAAAAGCAGTACTCGCCTGCATAAATTAGGAACTTTAATTGTTTGCTATAAAATGCCCGAATAAAATTAAAGAAAAACTGGTGCTATACAGAATGAAATAGAATAGTATAATGAGAAGAAGAGAAATATACATTGAAAATCGAGACATCATTTCACATCAGGAACTATATTAAGTACGCTGCGTACGGATCTATTCGACGATAGATAAAGGGACATTGTTCATGAATCCATTGAAGTGTGAACTCTTCCTTTAACAACATTTTACCGCATAGAGAAAATCCATAAGAAATGGAATTGGCAATAATCGTTTTTAGTTTCTTCGTTTTACCTGAGAAAAGTTTTTATTAGCTTTACCAACGACCGAACACTGGATTAAAGGAGAATCCTTTTTATTTTTATTCCTTCTCCTTTTTTTCTCGCTCACTGCCTCTCTCCTGTTTTTTTTTTTTTTCGTGTCCTTTTGTAGACACACTTTATTTATTTTTACGATCTAAAACGTTTAGACGCATTTTAATTTAATCCTATCAGATTCTGACAGTTGTTACAGCTATCAAAATATTTCGATGATGATTTATTTATTTTAGCCACGAGATTGAATTAAAATTCCATTCTGAGATAGGTATAAGAGAGAATACAATTGGAAATGATCGATTATATCAGCGAAAACAATTTGTTTTTACTCAATTAATATTTCGTTTGACAGTTGTCTGTCGATCATTTGATGTCATATTTACACATTTACTCGGAAATTGTATCTTTTTCACAGATAAGAAAATTCTTACTAATGCTGCTCGAACACAAATCTGCACTCCAGAACGACTCATCTAAATGAAATCTAAAAGATCTGATACTTTCTATATTTCTATAGCATGGAATGTTTCTCTGTTTTTAAGAGAGAAAACATACATATAAATTCATTCTTTTTATAATTCTTCTAGAATGTTTTCGTTTAAAAATATTTAGTTTTCTTATCGCAAATTTTCTTTCTGAAAATATTCTGCTTTGGTGCTACAACAGCCAACCGTCATCAAGGCTTATCCGTTTTTGTTTCCCTTTTTCTTCTCCATCCTCTTGTGTTATTGCCCTGCCACATGGGAATACGACTTCTGTTATCTTCCATACTGGAAGAAAAAGATGGAAAAGTAGAAGTAGTATAAGAAGAAGACAAGAAGCCCATGCGGAGTCGTTATTTTTAAATTGAGCAATTTTTGTTTTTTTTTCTTTTATCAGAATCCAGCAAAAAGTATTGTTGAACGAAGAGAATTAGGATTTATGAAATAAGCGTTTCGTGATGTGGAGGAAAAACTTTAAGCGACAGGGTCATTGGTGTTAATGTGCTGAGTAGATTTCTATATTTCTCAGACATTCTAATTTAAATTCCATTTGTTGTTTCTTTCAAAAATTGATTTTTTCAATAACAATTCCAATAAAATCTTATCTAACTATACTAAGTCAATAATTTCTCTATTAAAGACATCAAATTAAGAATTCTTAGTGTCACATTCCAGCATATTTTTATTGCCACACAACATTATCTTGTTGAAGAAAGCATCGAGAAGATGGGCGGGCTAAAGAAGAAAAAGAGACAGTTTACATGGACTTAAGGCAATACCTTTAGTTGTCATGTGTCACTCAAGATTAAATTTAACACGGAATCCGTTTCTTCGATTTTATTTTTCATTTTATCTACTCCTTTCTTTTTTCTTAATTTTCTTCATTATTGGTGTATTAATGTTGTGAAAAGCGTAATGTTTAAGTCAAATTGTATTAAAAATGATGGCATTTTATGCGCCTCGTATCCAATTAGGATTTCAATTAAAAATTTCCCTCGATTAAATCGAGAGAATGCAGTTTTTCTTACTTCAAGGATATTCAGTTGTAGGCAGAAATAATCGAGGAAAAATCTTCTCGGATTAAATAAAATTCACTCAAAACTTTTCGCTTTCATTTAGACACACTGCACTGCCTGCTGTTTGCTTGTTATTTGTTGGAGGACAGCATTTCCGGCATACTGGAAATGATGCTAAAAATTTCAAAAAGTTTACACACACTCTCTCTTTCTCTCTGTGTTATGTGCATTCAATTCAGCCTCAACGAAATCGTTTAGGAATTTTAAATTAGTTGTGGAAGCTTTTAAGAATTTATGTTAGTGTAGCTTTTTTCTTACTTTTTTCATTCCTTCTTTGTTTTGTTTGTTTATGGGATTGTCATCAGAATAATTTATGTTTTTGATGAGTGTATTTTCACTTGTGATGGATTTTATATAAGATTTTAATTTTTAATTGCTTATCTAAATTTGGTATTGATTGTGGAAATTTAAAATAAAAAAGAAAGAGGGAAGCAACAAACTAACCTGAAAAGAAAACATTTATTTTTCGAATTTAATTAGAAAATTGTAACAAACAGTTTCATCGCCTCATTTCCATTGTCGTAAAATGAAAATAATACTTAGAAAAGTTTGATGGTTCTTAAAAGAACTTGCTTGAAGGGGAGGAAAGTGCTCGCAACCAACACCCGAAAAAAAAAAAACGAGCGTGCAAATAAAAAAGGAACAAACAAAAAAAAGGTGACAGAGATTAAAAAAAAGTTTTAATGGTTTTTTGCTTCTTTTTTTCTTTTTTGGCATTATTGCATGGGAACATGGTTTTAGGGTAGACGGAGAGACGTTGTAAATATCCAATTAGACAAAGACATTAATAAATACCAATTAATTCCATGTTAAGAAAAGGAAGAATTTCGAGAATTAAAGGAGCTCAAAGCTCTCAAAGGAGCATCCTTTTGCACACGAAAGAGATAAAGCCTTAGAAATATAAATATTCTAAATGAATGCTTTATGCCCTGGAGGTATCCAATTTCGAACTATTCCAAATTTAGCTATGGGAGAAGCCTAAATACAATTATTCTCTAAAGCAATAATAGTTTCGTTGAAATATTTTTGGTGTTTCGAGGGCACATTAATTTGAATCTGTATTTTATCTCTCGAGTTAAAATTAGAAGTGTTGTTAGTACATAAAAATTTGAAAAACAAACATTCTTTTTTGTACAATGAATAAATTTCCTTGAAGTATCTATTTAGCATCTATTTAGAATATTATAAAAGAACATTGTATTAGGAATATTGACGTAATAATGTGTTGCTTATTATTACTAGTAACTGATAGGATTTTTCTCATTAGCATTACAATTTGTTAAAAAAGTATTGAAATAAATTTAGCAGGTTTTTTTTATGGAAAAACTACGCTTTAACTACAGATAAACAAGGTTATATTTTGAATTTGTGTAAGTGAATATGATGTCAAGTCATCATTAGGAAAAAATGCAGAATCTCCATATATGCGCACACTAGAAAAATTTGTAAACCGAATCAGAAATCTTGAAACGTCCATTTTTTTGCCGTAGCACTTTTCGCCATTGTCGTGTTTTAATCAAATAAATTATAAAATCAATTTATGAAATAATTATTGAAATGTTCATTAAAATTCGGTTGTTAAAGCAACGGTCAATAAAATAACGATTAGCTTTCAAATAACTTAATAAAATTTCGTAAATTATCTCCTGATATAAAAATCTGATAAGAAAGAAGATATTTGAATGCGAGGCAATAAATTTACGATAGTGACAACAAGTGTTGGCCAAAGAAGAAATTCGTACACACATGGGCATAACTCCATATTATATATGATGTAGTTATTTTTCATAAAGAAAAAGGAAAAAATTGAAGGGAACTTGTGATTTTATTTTTAAAACAATCGTAAAAATAACGGCAATAAAATCTTGTCAAACTAGTAGTGTTTGTATAGTAGATATAACGAGAGATTATGATGATGATGTTCCAAAATGAAGAGACAAAAATGCGTTTTTTTTCTTCGTCTCTCTACTTCGTTATTAGTACTAGTTTATGGGAATTCTTGGAACGACGATCAAGACATAAAAAAAATTTGTGTCCTCATAAATTTTCACTTCTCATTGTGACTTGAGGTGTCAAGTATTTGATGGTTTAATTTGGTGTAGGAACAATTTGAAATATTTTTCGAAGTAGTTTATTATGTTTTTGCTTCGAATATTTTTCCGCTGTGACGCAATACAAACATGTTAGTCATAGCAGACGTATGAACAGATTTGGTAATGATTTCATACTGTTTTGAAGTCAATTTAATTTAAATCTACTTAATAAAGTATGAAAATCTTTTCATACTTGGGTTTGGTTTGATTTGGATTTAGGTAGGGGGGCAAGTCTTAGTTATCTGCCCTGCTATGAGCTTCCTCGTAGCATGCCTCGGATACTGGGTGCCACACAGATGGATGTGCTCTTTCTGCTGATGTGGCGATTAGGCTAATACGGAGCAAGTGATATATCGGCTTTGGGTTTGCTTTCATTTACAACATCCTGTATTTTGTATTAGTTCCTTATACAAATACAGGGTTTTAAATTTGTTTACTACAGGGTACTTTATAATATAAAGTCACCTATACGAGGTGTAATTAGGTGTCATACCTGCTCCAACACCTTGTATGTTGTATTAATCCCTTATATTAATACAATAACAACACAACACACAACCCGCAATTAATAACACACAACACATAATTAATTATGTGAAAAGCGTAATGTTTAAGTCAAATTGTATTAAAAATGATGGCATTTTATGCGCTTCGTATCCAAATAGGATTTCAATTAAAAATTTCCCTCGATTAAATCGAGAGAATGCAGTTTTTCTTACTTCAAGGACATTCAGTTGTAGGCAGAAATAATCGAGGAAAAATCTTCTCGGATTAAATAAAATTTACTCAAAACTTTTCGCTTTCATTTAGACACACTGTAATAAATTTAATTTCTCTGCATATTACACCACACATTTTTCGTATATTATGCCTATAGCTGCAGGGTCGGCTCAATTTTTGTCATTGATAGACGATTCTTTCAATGTAAATGCACACCGAGGAAACATGTAGACTATGCAGGGACTTGGACTAACTCCAAGTGCCTTTCCCACTTGAAGTTCGAAGAAAACATGTAATAAGTTAGGTTAGCTTCGTTAAATTGGACAACACAGAATACTCTTTACATATACACGTACCCAAGGGTACAGTCAAGTCGATCTCAGTCCGACCCTGCATCGTCTACATGTTTCCTCGGTGTGCATTTACATCGAAAGAATCGTCTATCAATGGCAAAAATTATTCACACAAATTGCCATTAATAATAATTTTATTTATAATTCTCCCTTTTTCTATGTAACGAGCGTACTGAGTGGATTATTCTTTAATAAAATATTAGATTTCCAGAGATGTGTATTTCTCTCCACTCTCCACGTTCCCATAAATTCAAATAAATTGCGTTTCGGTTTAATGTGCAGAAATTATTTATGAAAATTATTATTGTGTTTAATGTGTTGCCTTTTAATTTTGATCAACTTTTGACTTTCAGCCAACTGCAGCAAAGCTACACCTAGTATTGTTTCTATATATAAAGTTAAAATTAGCAATTAATAATTTTGGATTGTTTCCAGTAGTATTATTCAGCAGCAATAATTAAGACAATGTAAGCGAAATGGTGAAATGCAGAAATGCATTCTTGTTTCGCTTTAATCAGCTTAAAGCCAGCTAATATTTGTACTAATAGCAGCAAATCTTATTTCACATATGCCTATTGTAAGCATTTTACCGCAGAAATAAAGACAAACCGTCTAGTGCCTAAACGCAGCCTATTTTTACTATTGAATGTCTTCAGAAACCTCTGTCCCTGTTGTTTATTAGATAAATTTTAACAAAAACCATGCTGAGCCGAATTGTTTCATCCCCTCTCCATTCCAACAAATTGCTTAACCAAATTTATAATGGGGATCTCGCTACAATTTCCAACAAACCCTTCTCTTTTCAATTACTATTACAAAACTAATTATTATGCGAGCCACAAAAATAGCACAGCACCAAGTGCTATCATAATGGAAATTTTCTAATATTACCTTCATTCTCTCTCTCCCTCAGTCTCTGTCTCTCTCACTCTTTGTTACAAGTTTTCTTCTTCATGGAACGCAGGACATAAAGTTAGTTAATAAAATACGGTTCCAAAATAAACTTGAAAATCAATAAAGTGGAAACTTGCTAACGACAAACCAAACAGTCTAATTAAAGGGGCGGTTTAGAGGCTCCTTTTCCCAATCCCTTTGAATTCCTCTTGTTTCCCGCATGGCCTTCAGCTGATGTATAACGTAGATACTCGTTCATTTGTCAATCCGTTACTCCCCGGCGTTTTCATTCTAAAACGGATTGATAGAAACGCAGTGAAATTGAGAAATTACGACCGATTCTCTTCTCTAACTTCCACAAAATTCTCTTTCTCTCTCTTTCTGCTCCATCCTCAGCTGAGGGTAATTTGAATGTTGAATGATCTGTCTCTCTTCTTTATTTTTTGTGCGAATCCGTGTATGTTGCTATATGGGCAAGGGGACGGTGGAGATAAAGGGACAAGGTAAATTGCATTTCGATTTACTGTGTGACACGTTTTAATTGTAAATGATGTTTAATTTGAAAGTCAATTTAATGGAAATGTATAGAAATAGAGTTGAGTAACTTCGGTTAAGTTTTAATGTAATTATAGAATTTTCGAGCACTTTTTAGGATGAGCTGAAATGCTCATGCCAATATTCTATTTTTGTCGCTGTTAATTGTACCATACTTCCAATGTATTTAACATCTGAGAAACATTAGACTGCTGATTTTGCTACGTGGCCATCTATCGACACTTTGTTTATCTGCACCAATTACTTCCACTACTAATTCTATACACTTTATTGCAGAATACTACGAAGAGAAGCACTTTGATGCGGGTGTAGTGATTGCCAGTCGCTGATACACTTGTCGCATAAGATTTGAACCTCAAACTTTAAATTACTTACCGGGTGGGTAGCGACCCAGTCGTTGTCTCTTGCGCTGACAGTATGCTTGTTTATTATTATTTTTGCATAATAAATTAGTACCTGTCCAACTTTGTACACAAAGAGAAAAAAGAAAGAAATTTTGCTTTATATTAATAAATGGTTTTTCATACGCTGCCATGGACTGGTAATTTTCTTATCAGCTTGACAGCTTATACATTTATAAATAGGAAAGAAAAAAAGAAAAGGGAAACTAGAAATCTATTTGAAGCGAACGCTTCTATTTGCATGTCATTTGGTTGAGTGTTAATTAATTACTTTTAATCATATTATTAATTATAAACTGATGATTTTCTTTCGTCTCTTTTTCGTTTTTTTTATAGCAACAAACAAAATAAAATTTAGTGCAATAAAAAATTGAATAACTCTATAACACATTTTCTTATCGTCATCACAAGTCAGGAATGTTAATTTCAAGTCACTCTATCCCCCCTTGCCCTCCTTCCATTCTTAGCATTGAACATATATTATCGATTACACAGACACAAGTAAAAAGCAGAAACTGTACACGGTAAATGATGTATTTTACCTCATACATATACATATACAATCAGAAAATGTTAATTGCATTGCATTTAACCATAAAATAGTGACATTTGGTTTTCGAAAAGAAAAAATAAAAAAGAAACCACTAGACTTTCTGCAAGGCAGTCTTAAATTAAGTACTGTCACAAGTATTATCGCGATAAATGACTAATAGTCCCCACACACTATACTATAGGTAGGTACTACATACATAGTATAGTACCCTTATGTAATTTATAGTACATACACACTATATTAAAAGTGGACAGACAGACCTTTGCTGCTTGGGTCTGTCTTCGCTTGGCCTCAGCGCAGCCATGTTATTGGACTTGTACAATCATCGATGTATTAAATTAGAAGATCGTGTTTAACAGCAGACAAAAGTGACAGGAATTTTTGTAGAAAATTAATTCTTATCATTTGAAATTACTTGTGTGTATCGCTTGAATTATTATCAAGTTTTCCTGTTTTGGGAGATAACCTTTTTTGTTGCCGTTTAAGAATTATCAATTCTTATTCCAGGTCTAGACGATGGGTTTATAGAATCGGTTTCTTAATTATCCAAATAGTTTTCCTATCATCCTTTCCCGCTATATTTCACAATGGCACACACACACACACACAATGGTCCCACGTGTACTATGAATATACCCTTTATGATTATGACAAGAAATAAAATTGAGTTTAAGAGGACTTCGGTGTGATTTAAAATTTCCGCTTCTCTCATCTATATACAGTCAGCATCAGGTTACTAGTCAGTAGATAGTTACTAGACACATTGCCCATTAGCATGAGTTGACCAGTTATTGACGAGTTCAAGTGTAAATACAGTTTTCCAACACTAGATTTATTCTTACATGTAAGGAGTTGAGTTTTTGCAAAGAAAGTCTCAAATAAAATTTGTCTTAATACAGGATCATGCCGAGTTATTAATTTTTAAAAATGGTAAGTGAAACAGAAAATTTTACACAAAATTTTAAATCCTCTTAATTTTAATGGGTATTGCCTGATTCTACAATGAACCTCTATCGATTTTTTAACAATCATTTTTTGCTTAAATTGAGAAAAACAAGATACGAAGAGAACAGTCAGAAGCCAATTAAAAACATCTATTTTCATATAAATTTTAATATAAAGTGAGAATATTTTTAGTTTGTGGTTATAGCTAATTGTTTCTCTTCCATTAAAACTAATTACATATCCATCTTGTTCCTCTTCATTTATTTTTAATTTTCTTTTCATTTTTCATTAATATTAATCGGATGGAGATGTGCTAGCTAGCTAGCTGTCTAACTATATAGCACATCGAACGTTACAGCTGATTTAACTCTGCATCTAATATAGAAGGGGGTGACTAATTGCATAGTTAATTAAGATGAATGACAATTTGAATTCAACATCTTGGTATGCCATGGCGGTGGCGTAGGAATTGTCACAGTTGATAAAACTTTAAATTTGTATAGTAATAATAGACTTTTCTAATTGCCCTTTTAATGATTTCAACGCTTGAACTGAGCATGGCTATTGCGCAGATGGGGTTTTGATGTTTTTACTTAGTATGGGTGAATTGAAAAGGGAAAAAGATTGCTCTACATTAATATATGACAGGGGTATAAATTGATTCGGATGAATCGACATGTCAAATTAAAACTTATTTAATTTATACAAAAAGGAAAAAAAAATGAAAGGAGCAAAAACTGGTTGGTTGCATACTCTGGCCTACGCTGTAGCTTTATGTAAATTCCGATTTAATGTTATAAACATGTTACATTTCAGGCATTATAAATTTGTGACAAAATACATACATACATTATTTCGCGTTCTGCGCTCGAAAACTCGATTTAATTTTGGGAACTGTACAATGTGTGTATATGTTCCATTTTCGTATTCTACATACAACAAAATGCATAATATATATATATGGGGTGGAAAGTTACTGGTGTCCACCTCATTTTTGGATTAATAGATTTAAAAAAGTAGCATGAAAAATTTCAACTAGATAGCGAAACTATATTTTAGAAAACTCGGATCAGAGTTCCTGTTGTTCAAAATGAGGCCTTGGAACAGCCATTAAAAACAAAGCGCACATCATGTTAATCGGATAAATTACCATGTTGAAAAATGGAGTGGACACGATGACTTCCACCGTGTATATACATATACATATGTATTTATGCATGCATATGAATGAGCATCATGCATCTACATAATATTGATGATCAGAGATTTAAAAAGAAATGAAACATAAATATGGCCATTTTATTGTTATTGAGTCTATATAATTAATTGGCTTTTAAACTTTATGTGTTCTTCTTTTATTATTTTTCTCGTTGGGAATTTTATTGTTGGAGAGGCTGTGCGAATTGTAAAAATATCTTTTTTAACGAAAATTGTTTCAAAATGTTCGGATTTTTTTATTTTTGCCATAATTTATATTCAGTAAACTAGGGACAGTTAATGATGCGCATCACTAGTGATGTGAGATACGAAAATTACCAGAATTTCGTAATACTATGGTAATATTCGTTGTTTTTCTTAATACTACGTAAGATAAATATTTTATGCAATTTCTACTAGATATACTTGTTAAAATATAGCATTTCGATTGCGTTTTTTATTAAAGTGTTCGATTACAAGTCAAAGTGTTTAATAAGATGCCTTCCGCATTGCATTGTCGTAATATCTGAATATTTTACTTGTAAATAAGAAAACATATTTTTAATAGCCTCATATTACGTTCAATAAATCATAATTTCATTCACACATTTATAAAGTTGTAGACAGGCGCCTTAAATAAAAATATTAATAATATCAATTATATGAATGAAGCATTTGGTTTGATCATTAAAATGTCTAAAATAAATTTATGTGCCACCATATGATATTATGCTTGACGTATTTAAAATGAACGTTGGTGAAGTTTTTTTCATATTAAATAAAAAAATATTTCAGTTAAACTCTAAAACATCTTCAATAGTATTTTCAATTTAAAATTCTGCATAAATGAAATCTATATTGTAAGTTTCCCGTTTTGCTGGGAACTGTTTTATATCCAATAATAAATTTGTCTGATTCCAAGGCAATTAAAAATAATGCCTCCTCGTAGTTGTGTTGCTGATGCCGCTGTTTGTATATTAAATTCCTATAATTTATCTTCACCCTTGGACACCAACTGAATATACAGATTTTGTCTTGTCCATCAAACTCTTTCTAACGCGCTATATGACTCCAACTACAAGAATATAATTTTTTTCCACTGATTCTTCTAAAAGACCGAAAATAATAAGAAAAAAAAACGGTTCCCCACCACAAATCAGAGATGGAAGAGAAGCGAAGACCTCGTTGCACGACTGACCAAAATGATCCTCAACGGCCATATACGATATTATTTACTTTTTAACAAACCGCTTAACAGCAGGTATCCTGACAAGTGTCTTGTACCTTTAAATTTCTCTCCATGGCATGATGAATCCTTTGCCTCCACTTCTCCTCCTCCTACACCTTCCCCTTGCAACTCTTTTTATTCTGCTTAAGTTTCTGTTTAAGTATCTGCTGCTCCAACAAGTATAAAAAAGAAATAAAAACAATATCCTCAAGATGTCCGAATCGATAAGAATATTTATTATCGATATATTGTCGAATAATATTTCACACGATTTGGTGCCAGAGATTAAGGCTGTGTTCACATACGGAACAGGGAATAGAATTGAATCTACTTAATATTAATGGTACTGTATGATTCTTTGTCTGAATTCGGTCTAAGATAAATAATATTACATAGTTAGAGAGAATAATGGAAAACGATATTTTAATGTCATATAATGCTTTGGCAAAATGAATTAATCTTCTTTTAAGATTAATGTGGCATGTTGGAAAATTTAGTGGAAATAGTGGTAGATATATTATGGTAGCTTCTGTGGGATTTTCTTTCTCTACTGGCCCATGGTAAATAGCCTTTACAGTTCTAAGAGAACAGCTCCTCTGTTTTTTTCCTATCAGATAGAAAATCCTTGATTTTAACTTGGCTATATTTAATTACAGACAATTTTCGCAATATTTATTATTAATATAGGCGCCGCATTGTTGATTAATTAATTCTTATTAATTACTTAATTATTATAATAGCTTCTTGCATATCTACTATGTATTTATTTAGTTTTATACTCACAACACGTAACTGTTTGAATATTGATTTATATCTATTATGAATTTATAGAATTTTCCTTACCTATGTGTTATATACATGTATATTTATTAGTTGTTTTAACTAAGTAATTTGCAACTAGTATTAATTGCATTCTACAAAAGAGACGGGAGACGAAAGAAAATTGCAACTTTAATTACAATCCTTCATTAGCAACATGTAATTTTGTTTCGTAGAAGAAAACAGGCGATTTTATACATGCATAAAGATCTTTATGTATTTAGAAAAAGTACAAAACAGTATACTTTGCGTAACAGCAACAATAATCATTATGCATCAATTAATCAACATTCTATGTACATTAAATTGAATTATCTAATTTCCATATACCACCCATACCAACAACATGACAAATTAAATGCTACCCACTGGTATTAATGAATTAAGACAAACCTTAAGAAACATACAACCAAAAGTGACTTCCTAAACATATCATTATCACTCTACTATTATTATTATGAGAACTTAGAGCTAGGTTTTCTTTTCTAAAATCTAAATAATATCATGCTACTGCTGTTTAAGAATTAGTGAGTTCATTTACATATTGCATTATGTGTGTGTGTATACGGCCAACGCATATTTATAACAAATTCATCAGTATATACATAATTCATTCATTTCTTCATTCTAAACGGCCATTCCAATCATGATTCTTGATTCATTTGCTAACCAACTAATTATCTAACTCTGTGTTCAATTCAGATCTTCACACCCACACCTATAGCTATAATCTGTAGTCTGTAGCTATCCAATTAGAGTATAATGGATATTTCCTCCTCCTGTATTTCAATTTCCGTAATAACAGAGTGTTATTAGAAGAGAGAACTCTCTTCTTTGATGATAATGATTATTATACACTTTTATAGAGCGCAGACGAAAGAAAAGAATTAAGGTAGAGAGAAAAACGCTGCTTAATTAGTTGGATGTTGATGGGGCTATTCTGAATATGGAGATATATGTTTCTCGTTTCTCGAAAAACGTACAGCTTAATTTGGCACGGGTTGGATTTTTTGCACAATACCATATGGAGGGCGAAACGAGATAAAAATCGAATATACTTCACCAGTGATGCAAATAGTATTCCTCCAGTTAACTAATACGATTGCCTCTGAGCGTCTATTGCTTCTGCGCAAAGAAAAAATTGCGGCAGTGCTCAGAATCAGTGTCTTGGAACAAAGCTGCTATATATTAATATCTATGGGAGGATTACGATAATAAACTAAAACTTAACCTATACATTTCTTCAAAAAAAAAAAAAAAAACTCTTCCCAATCCGATAGCCACCAACAACAACAACAATAATAATAATAGTTAATTGAAATTACATTCTATATACTGTCAAATAGATAATACAATACATTCCTCATTCTGTGAGAGTGTTGCCTAGCAAATAATAAGTCTGATATTTCCTGACTGCTAGATAAGAAGAGAGAAAAATTGTTAAATTATTATAAACGGTTTGGGTTTGGTAAATGGAGAATTGTATGCCAGAGAAAATGGGTGTGTTAAAATACATACATACATACATATGGACGGAGAAGGCATTCTCTCGCATGTTGTCTCATACTCATACAGTAAAATAGCAAAAACTAGTTTTCATTTTATAATATTATTATATATATTAATATCTGTATAGTAATAAACTGTTAGTTTAGTATAGCAATTTTATGTGGTACTACTTGCTATTATTAATATTATTGTAATTTCTTTTTTTTAGTTAGTTTTCGCGTTTGTGTGTAGGAAACGTTATTTAATATTTCCTATACAATATGGTTTGTCTTTATTTTATTATTAGAAATAGGAATTGAATTTTGCTGGGTGTTGGAAATGGAAATTTATGATTTGAATTCAACATTTTTCATGTATAAGTCGCGTTTCAGATAGACGCGAGGAGTTGGCTCGTTCACATGCTTTTTGCTTCAGTATACAATAGATAGGAGTGGATCAGAACATATTAGCAACACCGTTGCCATTTGAGTAGCATATATACTCATTCAATTTTTTTTGTGGTTTTATTTTTAATTTCTATCATTAAAGTAGAATATATGATTAAAAAATTGATGAAATAAAGGTGGAATTGTAACAGTTTATAATTAGAAGAAATCGATAATCCATTTTTTTTAATTAAAAAATTATTTTGAAAATACTTATTGACAATTTTGTAAACTAAATAAATTCCAAACCACAGGAAATTGAAGATTTTCTATTAAAACCAAAAACAGTAGCAACACTGTGTTATTACTTATGCTGCATCCAACTAGACATGTTTGCTATAATTTTCCATCTAGTGTACGACGTTCACCAGTCTTCTGCAGATCTCGACTAGCCAGCAACCGCACGCTCCCATTCCGCGTTTATTTGAAACGCGACTAATTAAAATTTAAATCTACTACACGTTCTCTGTATGTGTATATATTCCGTATGCCGTATTTTGGCTAAGCTGTTTAATTCACTAACTTACAAAATACACGATAAATTCCTTTAACAAATTTTCAAAATGATCCTGGTTGTTGGCTTCGAACTTTATTCTTCCTTTTTATCTTGGCCTCAAATAACAATATAGCCAAGACAAAGATTTAACGTTTACAATGAATTGAAAATGACAGTAAAAGATCGTTTTTCTATACTGTCTTTGCCCAACATAGAAACACATCTCCTATGTGTTTCGCTCTCTAGCTCTCTCTCTCTCTAGTTAAAAGAAACAAAATTGCAAAATCGTGATCGTAAACAGTTTTTATTTTGGTTTGTTTCTTGTAGTATATTTTCTTTGTTTGTTTGTCTGTTAACTGCTCTGTCTGTCTCTAACTCTATGTTATTTTCTACATAGTACATATATATGTATTTGTATGGATATCTAAATTGCTCTATTCCGGCATTGACTAAGAAGAATTATTGAGAGATAGTGCCAACTAGTAGATAGATACTAGAGAGAGTGAGAGAGAGAGAGTGACGTTATTACTGTTTGTAAGTAAGTATATCTTTGAAACTCAATATAGTTGTTTTGTGAGGGCGGAACGGTCGAACAGTCACAGTTTGGAATTGATCCAGTTTAACTTGGTAATTTATAAATGTCGAAGAGATTATTTCAATGGATAATGGACAGTGTGAAAAATAGTATAATTAGCTTAGTGTTTGAATGATAAGAATGACAAATATATAAAGAGGCGTGGGTGAAGCCAAGGCTATTGACTTATAGTAGCGTTCAGCAAGTATGACTTACAGCAGCTTCAGCTTTGCTTTACTTTAAACCGTTGAATAGAATCTACGCTTCGAACAGTTCAGCTATTAGATCTTGTCATGTCATGCCTTGTAAGTTTCAATTCAAGATTTGTGGATTGATGTCCAGAAGACAGAATAAAAGGGATAAATCGACGTTCTTGATTAAGAAACTACAGCTTCAAGTTAAGAATATCGAATAGTACTCAGTCAGAGAACGATTAACAAGGAAACCAAATAGTCTATCCTTTTTGGTGCAATTATTATATCACTAAAAACTATAATAACGATGAATCGAGCCTCTCCATTTGCTTGCTAGCAAACGTGATTAACTTTGGAAGTCTAATATAGTTCTGCTTTCCAGGAATTTAGCAGTTTGTTTGTCTAATTAGTTTGTTAATTTACTGAATAAAGATTAGGGATCTTAATTATTATTAAATTTACATATCCATATTCCATGTAAATAAATGAACGCGCATCCATTTTCATTTTCAAATTAAGATTTTCCCATTATTATTCTTTCCTCCCTCACTCTCTTTCGCTTTTTGTGTTGCTTTCATTCTCTAGCGTACAATCACGTTTTAACCGCGCGACAAGGGCTGAAAAAGACACGGAATTAATGGGATTCATTAAAAAAAAGGAAAGAAATTAACAAATTGTAATTTAAGCCTAGAGGGCGAAACTCACACAAATATATAGTATAGTATATAAACACACACAGACAGAGCTAAAGAGAGAGAGAGGAAATTAAAATATGCTCGCTATAAATTTTATGTGTCACACAGTGTTGGGGAGTAAATTTAAATTTTCCTTTGTTCCAGTTAAAATTAGTGTCGTTTTTCCATAAATTGTGATGCGAATTGATTTTTTTCTCTTTTGCAAGGTGAACAGTTTATTTTCTGTCTTAGTATTTGCATTGTAGGTCACAGTACGACTGTTTCATATTTGATATACAAATTAACATTAAACAAATCTAATTCTAGTTGAGCAATAGTTTAACTAATGGTTAATACAGGAACGTTCCTGGCTCATGTTTGATCTTGCCCACAATCTAGTTGCATTCGTTTACTTGTAGCTCGAATTTACGATCTTTATAACACCAGTTGCTCTATCTATAGGTACTCTTACATATTTTGTAATTAACTTCACAGAAGTTGCTCTACTACAAAAGAACGACCTACCGCACAAATACTTGACTTATGTACAAAAGATAAATTGCCTATTTGAAAGTCATCAATTTCTTTCTTGTGAAAAGTATAGTACAGTGAGTACTAAAACTATTCCTAAATCAATCTACTTTACTGCTGCTCCTTGGAATGTACCATACAGTGTTATACATACATAGCTTGTACTGTTGTACTCATGGTCATGATGGTGGGTCACCACTTAAAGTACTATATTATTATGTGGTACCCGTCTGATGTATAAGGCATAATAAAATTTCCTGGTTAAGATTTTATTGCGAATAATGCATTGTTGTACTTAGACATACACAGAGTTGTTTGGTGGCGGCAATAAAATCTGAGTCAATTACGAAGAAAAGCACTATGAATAAGAGGACAAGAGAGAGAGAGAGAGAGAGAGAAGAAGTGAGAGAGTTTGTTTGTACGTGTGGTGTGTAATATAATATAAGTTAAATCTGTAGGTTGGTTATGTTGGTTACAGCTTTTGGTTCTGTTGTAATTTATTGACTTTAAAAGGATTATTAAAGTTCAAAATGACAATTGGCGCTGGAAATTTGAAGTAAATTTAATTGGATGTTTTAGAGTAGGTAGATAGAATTTATTTAAGATTCCGTCTGTTGTTGTTTTCTTTTCATTTTGCTCAAAGTTTATCCACAATGTATTTCCTTAATTAATTTCCAGATTTGACAACACTCAGAATAGAGATCCCTTAAATTTTAATTAGACCGAAATTCATTTAAGGATTCAACTTCGACTTTTAATGAAATAAATGTGCTTCTTAAAAGACTCGGGTAGTGTATGTATAAAGCTCTAAAGAAAACGATCTTTTACTGATCGAAAGTTTCCCGATTACAAATACTGTCACTGCAATTCTCATACCACTGCAATGCTCCTACTTCAGTTAATTAAATAATTTATAATTGGCAGAATTCACAGTTTGGAATTAATTAAATTGCCATCGATTTTAATTAGACGAGTTTTGTTTTTTTTTTTTTTTTTTTTTGTAATTTTAGATCGCTTTTATAGGATGATGATGATGAGGAAAACTTACAAGCACAAAAATCTGGAAATGAGGGAATTAATTATTCTCCTCAATTGATGAGAAATTGATTGAAGTTCTAAGAAATATAAAGTTGATTTTGATGATTAGATCGTAGACTTAGCGAAGACTAAATTCCTTAATTATTCTAATTCATTAATTAATCAATGGACTGTGCATCACAAATATCAAAAATCACTTCGTAATTGACGTTAATTATCTTCAGCAATGATTTATCGATGCAGCCAATAAGACTGAGCGAGGACTGAATCGATTACTTACACCTACTCACTAATTGTCTACTACCAATAACGTTCTGTATATGTACATATATATATACATTGTGGCAATTTGCTTAGAGGATTTTTGCCTTATTCTAATTCCAATCAATCAATAAAGTTTTACAACTTTAGTTCCTAGAACATTTATGACAGTGAACAAATTACTACTAGTTTCACTTCATTGCCTTTTATATCTATACATACACCTCTATGCTTATTTCTACTAGGTACTTACTCACAATAGCTATTATGAGTATGATTATTATTAATGCTTAAAACGAATGACTTCTCTTCTCGCACACGTCATCATTGTTTAAGCCTATTGTCAATCAAATACAAATCAGCCGAAATATCATTTATTATCGCACGTAAAATTATAATGATTTTAAACAAGAACTACTTTACATCTAAATATGGACTGATATTGAGGAAATTGATTCGATTGCATCGTATATTATACATACCGTTATGTGCAAATAAATTTTTCGCATAACATTTAATAGTAATAATAATAGTAGCAGTAATAAGATAATCATGCTCATCACATTTAAACGAATTAAATTCAGTCAGACGATTTCCAACTGGGAATTCAATTAATTTAGTCATTCGTAAATGATCTGATCTGGTTCAGATTATGACTGGCGTTATTATGTACGTACGTACCTCTTTCACTAAATATGACGATGGCTCGTTGATTTGAACATTGAAAAAGTTAGGTGCCTGATGGGAAATATGTAGAATAGAAAAGCAGGAAATTACAACACGGATGACAGCTTTGTAAATACTTTGTATGGTGGATTATGATCAATTCCATTGGAGCCACTGGAATCGTTATAGTGTTCAAAAAAGAAAAATTCTATTTCTAATAAAAGCCCTGTGGTAATTCCATTTCATCCAATGTAAATAAATTCTTAAAGTAATAAGAATAATGTCTCAATAAATACGGATAGTATACAGATTATTACTAGACCAACTTAATATCAATATCATCATGTACCGATAGAGTTGATATTATTATAGTTGTTAACTGCAATCTATTCTGTGATTGTGGAAGAAGGAGAATTGGAACGAGGAGACGGTAAAGATGGAGGAGTTGGAGGAGGTTTTACTTGCTATAAACTGCATGTATATTCGATTAGCAATATCGTAATTTATTGTTGTTTTTGCCCTCTGAGAATAATTTAGAAATTTTATTGCATGTTGTTGTTGGATGTGGGAGGTTATTTTGTAGTGTTGTGGAGGATTTAGAATTGGCCGGTACTATTAAAATGAAAATAGGCGTTTGCCTTAATAGTTATTGAGCTGCATTTTTTTTTAGTTTATTGAGTGGCTGCAACCATCTGTCTTTTGTCTGACTTTACTTGTGTCTAAAGTACTCAACATATACTGTATATGTTGTATAGGTATCATATATAATGCAGTGTATGTGATATACACTTATTTAGGAGACAGGTTACGGTCACTTCTATACTTGCTTCGAACCCATAAAAGACATTACAAAATCTAATTGCTTATAAATGTACATACAATTGATTAATTATTTTCTCGACTGTCCCTTGATTTCTTTTCCATTTTCGAATCATTTTCCTTTACAATTATCTGCTATCTTAATGAAATAAAAGTTTGCGAAGTTCCTCTTACACCCCACCACCATTTCGTTTTCATGCTACCTTCTACAAGTCTCTTTTTTCATTAAAACTTTATTACATGGTGAAATTTTCTACTAAAATTTTCAATTGGCAATTAAACGGTTTCTTCTTCTTCTTTTTCGTCTTCTTTTTCCTTTTTTTCGCAAAGTGACATCGTTAAAAATGAACTGATTATATCGTAAAAGTTTTTAATGAATTTCCAGATGGAAAATTATAATCTACATATAATAAGTAAGTATATATATTCGAATAGATAGATAAACTATGAGAGAATCAATGCGATCGAATGGTTCATAATGTGACAATTGTCTGACCAATTAAATTCGGTCCCTTAGGCAATGATCATGATATTTATGAGGATAATGACGTGTAACTATCGAAGTCAGGAGAACTATTTTGCCTGTACATTCGCATGACAGATTTACCACTGGAACAGCGACCATATGCAATGCCTTGATCAATATTAATTTCTAATAATTATTCAATGATTTCACTTAATGATTAATTAACTGATAATTACTCATTGAAACAATAACTAATAATTTATATCATGACAATCAGCATCTACTGCTCATAGTGGTAGACACTGTCACACTGATTTTATTCAACAAATTTAATTATTTATTAGTATTCTACACGTAACTACAGGTGTCTGGGTAACAAGCGTTATTTAAAGGGAGACCAGAGAATTGAGCATGATTCGAATACTAATTAAATTCAATAATAATAATTATAAATCGGTTGTTGGAATTTAATTTTTTTGTTTGATTTTTTTTTTTTTTTAATTCTGAACAAAAACATTGGTAAGAAATTTATTGCTTAAGGTGTGTTCTCTTTCTCCAATTTATTCGAAATCAAATCGGGTGGTAACCCAACAAACGTGGGTTACGTTTTGTTGAATATTCCTACATTTTAAGAATAATTTTTTTATTGAAACAAACAGAAAGGATAGTGTAGGCAAACCTTAATAGTTACGTATACATATATACTATAAATATATTAATTAATTTTTGAGCAAATTTAATTTCTAATATAATTAGTACATATTAAGATTTCAGTTGGTGGTTTAGGGTAGATGAATGAGTGGAGTTTAAAATTCCGTCTACGTGCGATGGCTGCAACAAAATTTAAAGATAGTCGTTATTAATAAAGCGCGACATAGTTTCAAGTGCTATCACATCAGGAATTAGGTAGAAGTACTTTAGAGTTAAAGCGAAGATGATGGGGGAGGTAAAGAAGTGGTAAGATGGTGGAAAATTCTATTCGACGTGATTTGAAAGTCGAATTTACAAGCATGTAGTGTGGAAATTTAAATACGTACGTAGAGGCATCGGTTAAAGCACAGAAGCACTATACTAAAATCTGAAAAGTTGGTGGAGGGAAAGAGAATGGGAACAGAGTGGGAAAATAATTCGATAGTATGATAATTAGTATTCTGGTTGTTCGATTTTAGTGTTTATTCGTGGAAGTTCACAGAATTTAAATACCTACAACTATACGGTGCGATGGGTTGGTATTGAAGGTTTTTTGAGAATTAAGAATTCTCTGGGTTTAGCATCTGTCTCTATTTGCAAGTCATCCATTTAGAATGATGCATCATTAACTTAAGCCTCGTGATATGTTTTTTTTTTTAATTAAACAGATTATAAAACGACCAGCATCAGAAAGAAACATATTGGAAACAAAGGACAAAATGCATAGAATCTTCTAAAAAAAGTAATGTTTTTTCTCTGTCTTCTGGCTGTACTTTTCACTAGGTAAAATATGAGAGAACTCTTTGGGAATTTTAATCCCCCATGACATCGAGCGGCATGTTTAAACTAACTTAACCTGTCATGGGAGGGTTTAATGTTTGAAAATGTGATTTCCTTGTTGTGTTGTTGTTTTAACAACTAAAATTAGCTCACTTTCTATTTGTACGGTTTTTTATTGAATGAAATAGAATTTTTACGTGAAAGAAGAAAGCTGTTTTGAAGTCGTTGTTTTTCTTCTATAGTTTTTCCATGTTTGGAACCATGTTTTCTAATCTGTTATAGGAACAGAGCCAGCCATATTAATTGTTAATCCAAATTATCTATACGATAATATGAAGCAATTTAGCATATAAATTTATTAATAAGGGTGTCGTCACATCTGTTGTGTTTGATGCATCGAATTAACTATATATAAATAGAGTCAATCGATTTGGGCAATTTCAATTCAAATGCATCACACTATATGTATTATGTATAACTACGGCATATGAGGATAGCTTTAATTGTCGAAAACCAGTTGAAATTTTTGTTAAAAAAATTACACAGACACTAAAATTTACACATTTCCAAAATTTATGCTTCCTCGAACAAAACAACAAAAAACGAAATAAAACAGATACGTGGGATGTACTCATACGGTTCCATGTGTGCGCCTGTGTGTGTGTGTGTTTAAATGCTATTTAAAATTATAATCATAATAATAATAATTTTGCACGTATACATACATAGTGACTTTTTTATTTTTTTATTTTGCTTTATTTCGGTGTGAAATAATCATTTTATTTTTGTATATTCTGTGCCAGTATATTATATATATATATAAGACTTTCAATGACTGTACATAACTCAGTTCATGATTTCTGACGATGAGAATGAGAATAGTATTATTATAGCACAAAGAACAATCATAATTATGAATTACTGCATACTTGTACCGATATGATTATAAATAAGTATAGTCTGTTTGTAGAAATAGTAGCTAAACAAGCTACATTTCCGTAGCTATTGATTGAAAGTGTATTGATCATTAACTTTCACTTTTCGAATTTTTTCTGTATTTTTGTATGTATTTTGTGATTTGGCAGTTGACTTACTACATAGTACACATTAACACTTCATTTTATCCAAATTTGACATTGATACGATTGGAGAACGAATTTATACAATTCCAGAACAGGAGAGTTACGAATTTACTGATTATCGATACACGATTAAACCGTGTCTGAAATTGATTGGACTATATTTTCTAATATTAGATAGATATCTATAAAGTTAATAGAAGACAAATGTAGATCTTATTCCCTCGAACGCTCTATATACACTTACTTTGTACTAAAACGTGTGTAATTTCAATGTTGACAATTGAATTGCATATTGTGTGTGGCCACAATTGTATGAGTGAGTAACAATGTAATGTGTGTCACGTTCATTCTATTGGAAAAAAAAACTTAAAAATTGGTAATATTTGTCTAGATATTTTTCATTTGTGACCATTTGTCACGTATTATTTTCTATCTTTCTCTCCCTTTCAGAGCCGTGCCTTAATCAGCTGCTTAAGCACATACATTGATATATATATATATATATATATATATACAGCTCTACTTTATCCAAGTGTAACTGATCAAATATTATAATGTCGTAGTTTATCAAAAACTACGATTATTCTTGTAATGTTCTATTCTACTCTATATTTATCGAGGAATAAATTGAATAAGGTTTGGAGCTCTAATTAATGGTTCCAATGCTAAGCAGTAATATGAGATTGATTTTAGTAAAGTTTTTGCTTCTGAAATACAGCTGCTGAACTATATGTAAACCTATAGAAAAAAAGAGAGTTACGTTCTCTGTTGAAATTTTGAAGTAATTTGGTAGAATGTTTATAATCAAATCAATTGTCATCTTTTCTATAGCATAAATAGAACTTTCAGTGGTGGTTATCACTGCAGCTGTTAAAGTTCCAATCTATCGGTTAGAATCATTGAAATTATTATATGAATCTTGGAAGAAGCTGGAATAAATTTGCAAGGATTTAGAAGGGAAATTATCTCCAACGAATCTCGCCATCTTAATAAGATAAACATACAGATCAGTATTCATAAAAGCTACGTTAAAGTTTGCAAAATTTTTAAAAAATGAATCCATTTTTGTACTGAACGCAACGTCAGTTGCTTAACTTTTTATAAGCAATAAATTTTCGGATGGCGGTGGCAGCAGCAGCAGGAGCAGCAGGAGTGCGCGCACAGCATGTGGTAGCGAAAAATTTCGAGTACACTATAACGAGGTTTTTACTTCTTCTTCTTCTTATTACTTTCTTTTTTTTTTCTTCTTCTTCTTTTTTCTTATTAAAAGGTGTTTGAATTCTTGCTTTGGATGCTGCGTTTAATTGTTAAGATCGTAAATAATGGAGAATAATAAGCATACGTATTTTGTATGGAAACGGACTCTGAAGATTTTTAATAAATTATTGAGCTTGATTGGCCTGGGAAAATATATGAGCAAAACTACTAAATAACATCAGTTTTAAATATATTTCTAAAAAATTATTCAAAATAGCAACAACGTTCACGCTTGATGAAGTGATCGTAGATGTTCTTTTGCTCAATCAATTTTACTCTAGATGCTCACAAGAATAATTTTTCCATTAACAATGTGTTTTAATTGTTTGTCAATACACAAAGAGGCAGACAGACATACTCCCACTGCCCACACTTACTTTAATTGAAAGTTAATTATCATTTTCATATTGCCATTGTAAATCAATTAACTGTATAGTTAATTACTATTGCTGCTGTTGCTACATTATGAATTCAGCCAGCATTTTCATAATCGAGTAGTAGTAGTAGTAGCAGCAGCAGCAGCAGCAGCAAGGCGCCATGTTTACCATGTTTTCTATTTCATTATATAAAAGTGGAACAGAAAAAAAAACCGAAGCAAAGCAAACCAAAGCAATTTACCACACCGAGTTGATCTAAATTTCAAATTTATTTTACGAATTTTAAAGTACATGGTAATTATTTTATGCCACCGGAATTGATAACGTTATTGGGTCGCTAATTGGTTATTTATTCGGTTGTTTTTATTGATTAATATCGAATATTAATTTATCATTGTGTGTTCCTTACTTTGCGGTGTAATTTTTTATTTTATCTCTCTTTTTTTTTTTTTTTTCGTTAGTTTCAATGTTATCTTCTTCTTTTTCTTGACTTGACTTTCTCTTATTCGAGACATTTGAGTTTAAAATAATGAAAAAATACAGATCATTTACTGTCGCCCACATTTTTGATTTAAATTTCTTCTGATCATAATGATGGCGATCGTGTGTGTATGTGTGTGTATGTGTGCGTGTAGTACTTTTCTTTCGGCTCAGTTTCTCATTATATTAAATTATATTCTACAACATTTTGGTTTCCATATAAGTATATATGAACGGAATTAATTTGAGATACATACATACGAGGAGTACTTTTGAAAGATACTACATATACAGGTATAGGAATCAACAACAGGAGCAACATTTTGAGATGCTTGTGGCGTTGGTTGGTGTTTTTTTTTATATATAAATTTACATATTAAAGTGTTTGTTTTTATATGCCACCATGAATATTAATTTGGTGCATACGAATGTCAAATTTTAATGCAAATTTTTATCTCTTTGGAAATGGAAACGAGTTTTTATTAGTTAGTTGTGTTCTAAAGTTACATTCGAGATTTATTTATTTATTTATCGAATTTTTATTCAATTTCATTTATCCATATGTGTGTTTTATTACTTGTATCCTATTTTATTTGGGAACTTATTATTCTTCTAGTGTACGGGTCGCATGTATTTTAGTTTTAATTAACAACAACAAACGATTAAATCTCCAAATATATAAAAAACAAAAAAATACATGGAAAGATGATAAAAAAATAAATTTCAGTCAGTTCACGATCAAGGTGGTCGCATCATCATCATATTTTTTTATTCATTGTCGCTTGTCACAATAGCATAATGTGAGAGCAAAAGTATTAATATGTCTTTATTAATTGTGCTGTTGTGTCTGGTTTTGTTGTTTGTTTCGAGATAAGATTGCAGAAATTTGCATCATGTTAATAATAATAACAACATTTTTCAAATTCTTTTGCTTCTGTCCTTAAGTATGAATTATTCTTAAGAAAACATTTATGCATCCTGGTACAACACTACCCTCAAAATGTCGTCACAAAAGACAGATTGCTCTTGTAAGAATTCCAATTGTTCCTGCTACATGTACTTACGTACGTACGTACAATGTTAGCCACACACGTTGACAATCTATCTTCATTTTCCCAATTTTCAACAACTACAAAATTTAATGGCTTTCTCATCTTGTATAGGAGGAGATAAGGGAAGAATTCAGTATTTTAGGTAAATTAATAGATGTGGTGTTTCTTAAGGGACGAAGAAGATGATGATGATGGTGAACACTCTCAGTGGCGTTGCTAGCTGCATTTAGTGGCGACAGCTTTCTGCATAGGCCAGAAAACAATCAAAATCATTTTAATGCAGTTGTCATTGTTACGCAACTGACATCCCTCATTTTGTTCTCGATTCGAAATAGGCAATTAGAAGCCATTTGGAGCTCTATATTTATATACAGGACGTATATTTCGAAAGCGACATTATTATCATTATTCGATTATGAGGAAAAGTAGCATGCAAAAATAATGAAATGAAGAGCTTCGTAAATACTTAAATATAGATAGGCTTTTCCATATTTTTAAAAAGTTTGCAGCTTGACTGAAGAAATCCATGCCATAAATATATCAAGGGGTGCTTTAAGGGTTGAAGTAAACGTAGTTGGAAAAATCATTTTTTCTGGCACATTTTCAGGCTCAATTCAAAATTAAAAACTCCTCAGCAACAAGACAGCGATCTATTCAACATAATCATTGAACCAACTCATTATTAGTAAAAAATGAAAGAATAAAGGGCTTAGTTTCGGTACTTTATTATGACAGCGAGAAATTTGCATTTATATTGAGATTGCACTTGGAAAAAAAAGCAGTTCTTCTTTTTCTTCAACAACATTTCTCTTGTTGGCTTTAAATCCACATAGCCCGTTTGTGTGGTAATTTTCCTTCACTCTTTCTGTTTTTTTTTTTTTTATTCTTTTTTTGAAAACTTTTCAGCTATAACTCTACACCGATTCACGCGCACACTTTTCAAATCCTTGGGATATTTTTTAAAGAAAAGTTTCAGTCCCGAAATTAAAATGTGTACTTTTTCTTTTCTTTTTCATCTTTTCGTTCCCTAGCTGCCTTCTCCGTCTGATAATATGCTTTGTTCAGAGTCGAATTGAATGAATCCCAGCTGCGATTTAAAATGGTTTTGTGGTAGGTGGCAGCGGGGGTGGGGAGAGATGAGAAGAAGGAAATAATTGAAATTTGTTTAATATCGGTTATGCAGTAGCAGCAGAAATAGTAGTAGTAGTTAGTATAGAGAAGTGATTGTTTAAAAATAGGAAAGAAGAAAATTGAAGGAAATACTTGTGATGAATGAGGGAAATAAAATCAATGGCAATCTAGAGTTATAAATAAATTAGCTAGAAAAATTGTGCAAATTATCATCTAGATTGAGCGTAAACAAACAGTTGCTTTATGTTATTCCAGTAGTAGTATAACTAAACCAGTTTTGGACCTACTAATTCAATGTAGCGGCCGTTAGTTGAAATCTGACAGTAAACATCCCGACATGTCAAAAAATAGTAGCATTTTTTAGCTCTATTAAACGATTCTTAATAGAGAACGGCCACATATTTTTTTTGTCCAGAATAGGCTTTGTTATACTACTCGTAATTTTCTCATAATCGCAGAGAAAGACTATTACAAAATTCCTCTTTATTTTTTTCATTCTCTTTCTCTGTTTTGACATATTATTGAGCAATCGATTTATAAATTGCCATGGCACAAAAAAAAAACGCAAAAGAAAAGCTTTACTCCAACAATAGAACCAGTTCTTAACATTTATTCTTTTAGCGTCGATGATTTATGACAGCCAAGACATCTGTCTGGTCGACACTTTATCTTAATATTGTACAATCAAGTATAATAAAAATTCCCTCGGTACCCTACTTATAGAGTCACCAAATTTCTATTGTCAGAAATATCAAAAGAGAATTTTAATGGTAGGCGTAGAGAAGAAGTCTGCCCACCATTTTGATTTTTGTCGGTTTCTACTAGTGCTTTTGTGTTATATATAGTTTTTAAAATGTTCAAATCATTTCAATTGAAACGATAGGGAAAGCTGTTGGACAGAGAGACTCCGCTGGCCGTGCGGAGGAGTGAATCGGTTAGAACAAACAGTGCAGGTATAAACAATAGATGTGTATTTTCTTTGAAATGGTTACATATTACAACAAGTGATTAATAATTTTAGTAATACATTCCGAGAACGCCATCATATTTACTCTAACTTCTAGCTGAACATTCTATAATTTGCAAATGCACATTGTCATCAAAGAACCCAAACACCATTGCCCAGTAAATTTGAATCTGAAATTTATATCGGCTACCAGAAATTCGGCTCTTCAAAAGATTCGGAAAGATAAAGACCAAAAAAGAACCTCAACCACCACACCATTAAGCAAAAAACGAAGAAGAACAGAGAGAGAGAGATAGAGAAGATGAAAGTCAATTCTCTAGTCAAAAAATCGCCCGAAGGTACCCGTCTCTAAATACGTTAAATACGATGTGGTGTGGCGGCACTCTTTTAACATGTCAGTTGCTTTCTGAAATGAAAAGAAAAACGAATTGAGGAATTAAAAAATATAAACATTTGTTTGTATTGTACCTACCTGTATATGTATATGTATATGAAATTGGGTGCCGGGTAGGTACCATGCTAGAGTATGGATGGATAGATGGATAGATGAAGAAGGAGTAAGGCAAGCGGGGTTCACATCAAGTTTTAATTAAATGTTTAACATGTTGTAAAAGATAACGAAATATATTGTGGAAGATGTACGAAGAAGATGAAAAAGAAGTAGAAGAAGAAGAGAAAGATAGTGGTTGCTTACTTGCTTGATATCTTGTTAGTTGGAAGATTTATTAGTATAAAAATAATTATTATTTGATGAGTCAGTGTATTTTAGACTTTTATAGAAATGTTTTTTTTTTTCGTTCTTCGTTTTTTGGTAACAGGTTGATAATCCGCTACGCTATTAAGGTCATAATGTGTACCTATATGTATACTCCTTAATTTACCTTGACAAAGGTAGAAGTTTGGTTAGTTGAAAGTACGGACCGACGGACTATTGAGATCACTTGAGGTCTGAACGCTCAATATATATAGACATAATTATCGAAAATTCTACTCAAATTACGACATGTAAATGAAACATACAAATAAGCTGTAACGCTTAGTAAACGCTATTTTCATTCTGCTTAGAGTTTCAGGAAATGCTACCTGCCTTGTCATGAGTACAAATAATTAGCATCGACGTATTTATAATAATTATTATTAGTGGTAGTACCACGTTTAGCATGACAATAGCAGACCTAACGCGTCGAGGATGGAAAATAGGAGCTAATGAAGAATACTAATATAATAATACCATTATACTATGCATATACGACGACAAAGTACATATATATCGTTGACAGTTCATTTGTACCGTTTTCCTATTATTTGCTGACAGATGTTAGGATTCTGTTAAATTGGGTTGGGTATTGTTGAGTATCAATTAATATACGGAAAAAATCAATTAGTACAAAGGGCAATGCTTATTTTTTCAACTATGATCGCAAGATCTTTCCGAAGTCCTCCTATTCAGTAGACTCCGATGTAAAGATGCTAATTTGGTTGAGCTCAATTATCAACTAAATATGTCAGTGGTCAGTTTCTGGATGTATTAAAACATTCGCTCAAGGTATTGTTAAATTTAAATTTACAGTACAACCTCAACCAATCGATGAAATGTCTAAGTCCGTTCACCAGCGAACACAGTGAAATCCATTCAAAAATTGCGCTGCAATTAATTCGTTCTGATTTGTTTACATATTAAAGTACAAAGCCTTTTTTCAATTATAAAAATGATTTCATTAATTTTGCCTAAAAATATTTTGACATTTCAGCGTTGCATTAAATATAAATATGCAATAACAACACAAATACTGTGAACAAGGATAGCTATAGATATGTATATAACATCATTATGTTTCTCGATTGTTTAAAAAGAAATGAGAGAAATGTGATGTTTGCGTTTCATGTCAATCAATTGTCAGACATCATGAGTGTTAGTGCAGGTAGTGGTAGAGATGGTAATGCGGGGGTAGGAACGTAATCTCCCTTTACGTGGATGTGGATGTGCATATACTATAAACATTTGGCTAAAAGAGAAAATTCGTGGCATTTTGTAATGATTTCCGGTACGATTCCATTTCTTTGTCGAAATTTTGTGTTTGGATCAGCATCTTTTTGTCGTCAACGATAAATTGCACAGTCACGAAAGAAAAAGAGAATAGATCTATATATAGTGCTAGGGTGGACTTTATATTTACATTTTATTTATTTATTTTATGCTATAGAAAATATGGCCGCATATTTCAAGGGATAATAATTTTATTATTGTTGTTCCAGTTAAGAATTTGTTCGTTCATTTAATACGAAGGAACAACAAAGTTTTTAATGCACATTTAAATTGACTAGCGTCTCTCTCTCTCTCTTTGTTATTTCTCTATTATCCCTTCTACTGCCACTAACCCATGCCCTACTGTAGTAGTAGTAGTAGTAGTAGTTTTCCAACCACCATCAACGACACTAGACGAGGGTGGTAGATGATAATAATAACTTAATTTTCCTTTATTGCTGTTTTATTCCCTTAACGATAATAATCATTGTTGTTTTAGTTTGAAATTCTCTTTCTCTCTGTCTCTCTTCCACTTGTACGTATATAGTTGAAGAAAAAGAAGGAAGGATATAGAAGCCGTTGTATGTTGAAAATTTAGTTATCTAGTTAAAAATGATGTGGATGAAGATAGTTGGTTCTGTTTGCCAATTAAGTTGTTAAATACCAATCATGTTCTATCCTTTTCTAATATGCGTTATAAGATGTGAATGTATTTGCCTTTTTTGTAAATTAATCCATCAAAATGTTAACTATAAGACCCCATTTATGTGACAAAGAAAAACTCAAACATACATAGATTTAACTGAGAGATAAAAAGACCAAGAAGTAGTTGGTCAGTAACCAACCTGTCAGATTTTTCAGTGACAGTTAAAATAGTATCAAATCCCACCTATTATTCAGGTGTACACATAGTATAGACAAAGGTGATTTTTCATAACACTTCATGCCCTTTCCCACCTCACCACTTCTTTCCTGTTATCTCTAAATCTTAAAAAAAAAAAAACGTTCTTGTTAGTGTGTGTGGTTTATTTTTTATTGTTATTATTATTATTCTTCTCTCTTTCTTTATTCATCTTGTTCATCGTTCATTTTTTTTTTTCCTTTTTAATATTAATTATTATTATCGAAGAAGTGAGTGAGAACGATGTCGACTATAGTAGAAACGGTGACTTGTTATTTATTTATAAGTAGTTTAAAGTGTTTGTTTAGTACTTTTTCTTATTTCTTTTCATCTTCTTCTTTTTAAATTATTCATTTATTTATATTTATTTTGATTGGTGGCGGCATACTCCTCTTCAAAATACAAAAATTCAAAATGGTATGTGAGGTGAGATTTTAACAATGGCAAAGGCACTCCTTTGTATTTATATAAAAAGATTCTTTAATTCGAATTTCGTCTTATTGTTTTCTTAATCCTTTTTCTATGATGTAGTGTACTTATATAAATCTTTCTCATTTTAATTGTACATCGTTCTTTTGCTCTACTCTTCTTTCTCTCTCCCTCTCTAGCCTTTTTTCATATTCTATTCGTAATTGATCATTTTCTAGTTTTATTTCTGACTAATTGAGATGTTAAAATTGCTTGAATAGAAAAAAAATCTTTATTATTTTCATTTGATTATGCGGTGTTTAGACACTACATCACCCAAGAAATCGTTGTATGTCGATTAGTTTGATGGTGATGATCATGCGCGTCTGATATGACATGTATGCTTCAGTAAATGGCCGAAGTCAGTGCTGTGCATGCTCATTTAGAGAAACAGTTAATCTAGTAAGACAGAAATCTATTCACGATTTTTTTTTTTTTTTCCTCTCTTGATGTTCTACTATGCTGTGTCCACCTAATATGTAATATGAGGATACTGAAAACGAAAATGCCTACATATCAAATAAATAATTCAAAATTATGTTAATATGATAAAAGATTCGTATTATTTCTACCAATTTCAGATAAAAATCTTTTTTCTTTTTATTGTTCTGAAATTTAATATTTATTTTACTTTATATACATTTAAATTCTATGTATTTTATTTAATCTTTTTCTGTTTCCTTCATTGGCTAATGCTTTTTACATAATATTTTATTAAGAAAGTATTTTTTTTAATGCGTTTCTTTAACGATTATTTTCAGAAACATCTACATACATACATCGCATACTCTTCAGATTTTAGGTGAGTAAAGATTCCATTTTTATTCGTTTCAGGCATAACAATTTAATTTTTATTTTACCAGTTAATTCGTGCAGTTGAGGTGTCTCATTTTAATGATTTTTTGGCACAGTAAAAGCAGATTAATTTAAAAATTTTATTGGCGTCATATAACCATTGAATTTATTTGAGAAGGCGGCAAAAATCACTTCATTTCTGTCAAATATTTTTGTTATTTTTACTCACAATTTTAATACGTATCGGATAAGATTAGAGCGAAAGCGTCCATCGAAGTTTAGTCTACATGATTTCCGGTCGTCTTAAACGTATGCGGTGTGTATACTTACCTATTCCCTTTTGAGAGGAGTTGCAGTGTTTCACTGTGATAAGAAAAGGAATGAGCTTAAAAATTCAGATAAAATAAATGATAACATATGAAAAATATGTTTAGAATTTCAATCACTAAACTTCTTAAGTTCCATCAGATAAAACAAGACTTGAGTACAATGATGCGCTCAAATCTAAAGCCTATAGAGTTAGGCAGTGTATCTAACACCCTATAGGGACATTAGTCATAAATTCTAGAAATTAATTTCTGTTTACTTAAGATATCCAATAAGCCCTTGTTTTTACATAGAGCCATTTACTGATAATAATCACAAAACCACTAAAAATGTAATCTGTTTCTCATCTTCAGCCTCACTGGCGGCAGTCAGTCGTATTTCTACTTACTTTCTAGTCATAGATATTAATATTGATGGGTGCCCTAAGAAACTATAGCGACCTACCACCGATAAATTATTTACAGTAGGATACGTCCAGATGTCGCTAATTAGCTATCGTTTATGCATACAATTTAGTTGACAATAGTCAACTAAAATGAACTTTTCAGTTGGTATATTGAAATTTGGGATATATTGTGAATTTCTATTGCAAACAGAATCTCGTAAGATAACAAACCTAATCAAAGATCAAAGTAAATTACGGAAGATTTAATTCCAATAATATTTCATATTAATATTGCAGTGATTCTTTTTAAATTTATGCGCTTCAAATAGTTGATTTCACTATTACACTGGAATACTTCTTAATAAGTTATATCTGTACATACAGTATACACAATTTATTTGAAATATAAATCAATTAAATTAAATTAACCAAGTTAATTATCTATTTCCATAAAATTTAACCATTTTGTATACATAGCCAACTTATACAGATTTACGAAAACAGATTTCACTTAATGAACTGTGTCAAATGTCAAAGGTCTTCGTAATTATATTGACGGAATATTCATATTTATATACAATACGATACGACGTCAAATTATTTTCTTGTCTAATTATATGATTAAAGCTATTCATCTTAAGCTGATGGAATTAGTTAATTTGCGGATTCAGCTGCATAGTAAAAAAATGAATTCTTAATTTATTTTTAATATCTAAGGGCGTATTAACATGAATAGCTTATATAGTTCGAGTAAGAGCGCGTTCATATCTAAAAATTAATCCCGTTGTAGTCGGTACATTAAATTGGTTCTTAGTATGTTTTAATAAAAAAAAAAAATGGGGAAAAAATCACCATCTCCACCCTTCCAGACATTTCATATTGTAATCTCCTGTTCTGTCACTCACCCTTTATCCCATATACCCAGTATATATATACAACAATATTAATTGTCGTTTGTCACCCAAAATCTGTCTCCGATCGTGCACCTTCGCCTGTCACACGATTCATTCATATATACAACGAGAACGAAGAACCGAAAAAAGTTTCGGCAAATATGCATTTTCACGCTTGTTCTTCGAGCCGAGCCGGTCTCGTCCCGAGTTCGAATAGATGGAGTCACTTTGCTTTGCTCGTTTACTAGTTAGTTCGGTTCAGTTCAGTTCAAGATCAGCTGCTGCCGTGGTTAGTTGTGTAAATGTGCTAGATTAAGTTTATAATTTTCTTTTCTCTTTAGTAGAGACGACGTGTGCGTTGTACTGACGATTTTTTCAATTAATTAATGATTGATTTCGTGTTTTTATGTGAATTTTAACAGAGAAAAAAAATAGATAAGTGAGCTTTATTAATCCTTAAAAATACATTGTTTCATCTGTGCAACTGTTTGAACACTTCATAGGATTCTTCAAATTTTTTCTCAAGATTTCATTCAGAAAGTAAGTGAAATATAATTACTAGAAATTCAACTAAAAGTTGCAACTTATGCGGAAATAAGTAACTAGAATCGAATTTGAATCGTGAATTAATCCGGATTAATAATTAATCACTGGGTGATTGAAAGGCATTTCCAGTTTGTTTCGTGCAACGTTATTATTTTTATAGTTAAATTGATCACTTTTGCTGGAATTTAAATATGTCGCCGTTATTTTTGATTTTATGTCTGTCTAGAGGCCAGTTTCTGAAAAGCGGTTTATCCATGGATAATCATAGTTGTTATGGATGAAATACATTGAAAATAACAGATTAAATATTTTACCTTACGGAGATAATTCGCGTTTCTCTGCAACCGGCAGTGGACGTAATGATTAAAGTTGCGCTATTTAGTTCACTAAGTAAGAATTGCTTTGATTAATCTTGGATGAAAATATTACCTTTATTAAAAGCTATTCTACATATTAGACAAGACGTTCCTTAAACGTCCTTAATATCTTAATACATTATTAATTTATCATCTACATATTACACTTCTCTTCCATTTCATAATCTAGGGCAATCTCGATTATTTTCCACTGCTGTCACATCTTTAAATTGAATACAAACACAGCACTTTGATAACATATTCAGTTAGATTTCCAAAAAAAATGTCAAATATGAAAAAAAAGGATTAAAAATGATTGATTGATAGATTGATTTTGAAAAGATTAAATTAAAGTTTGGTTCACATTGGGCTGTATTTTTTGGCTTGAATTTAATGTCACGTTCACAGTACCCTCTTAGTTGCATCATATGTTTTGTAGGTTATTATACCACTTCGGTTCAGAATAAATACAATTTAGAAGTTTTCTATTTATATATTCAATCAAGTAGGTTCCAAATCAAATATAATCTCATATAAAATCAGTAAGCAGTCGTTTTTTTTCTACTTTTCTAGTACTAATACGGTAAAAACACTTTTTTCTCGTTCGAAATGTACCTAATCTTATCTATATCCGTAGATAATCCTACTTTGTAATAGTCTCAAGATTTATTCAACTTACACAAAATTTGTATTAAAAAAAACACTTATAAAATTTGATAACAAACAATTCAAAGTTAACTAGATTTTGATTGTTTTGCATATTGCTATAAGTTTATGTAATTAAAATAAGGGTACGTTCATATTAACTGATTGGCTATAGCGAATAGGTTTATTATAATAAGCGTTTTATTAATCGCTCGAAATGTGAGAATTAATTAAGTATTAATTTTAACGCCTTTATTTCATTCAATTATCTTTATTTCTACCTATCTGTACATTACACATGTTATTATTCACATGACTGCATGTATTCTGGTGAATGATTGACATTTGTTATTTCATGGTAAATTAAAAGATGAAAATGAACAAATAAATAAAGTCTTTAGCCAAAGTAGGCAATATACCCTTAGTTTAAAAATAACCTCTAGATTAAATTCCAGTTAGTAGATACTATTTTGACAAGTGATATTTGAAAGTATAATTGAAAATTTACTATTTTCTTTTATTCAGATCACTCTGGTTATCGCATCAGTTTTAGATCCGAGCAGTTGTTTTTTTTTCGAAAAGTATAGGTGGAACGAGGCGAAAAGTGCAGAAACGCCCCGATTAAAATTCAACCGCACGAAATGTGTTTTATTTACCCTAACCAAATATAATTTAGATGTGTGTGTGTACCTAAAGGCGTAAAATATGTAATAAAAAAAAATAGAGGTATCCTATATTTAATCACGGCAACGAGGTAGGTAGTTCCAACAAAAAATAATAATAACGAATGAACGAAGAAGAAAAGTAAACAGAGCAACAGCAAACAGTAAACACCACACATACTGTACGAGGTCCAACTTGGCTTCAAGCTATTTTAAGGCCCTCTTACCTTCGTTCTACTATTTAGTAATTTATTTTTTGATATTATTATTTGTTTCTCTCTGCCAAAATAAAACTATCTCTCTCTCTCTTTCTTTCTATGTTTCGTTTTTTTTAAATCAACGCATATAAACGAATAATACTTAAATTTACTTACGATTTACCATTTTATAACAGGCGGCTCTGTGCATTTTTTTTTCTTTGATGTGATTGATAATTACAACAAATACATTAGATGAGGGGCAAAGGGATGGCAGTGATTTATATACCGGAAGGTAAATTAATCTAAGATTAAATATAGCGGTAGTCGTTTCTAAACAATAATACATAGGTATGTATTTTCTTTCACTACAAATATATGTGAAATTAGAGAATCAACACTAGCGCATCAAAAACGCCGCCATTAAATATAATGTAAGTGCGCACTTACCTTTATTTGAAGCCGCCGCCACACTCTTTTTTTTTCCGTTGCTTTTGTTAAAGTTCCATGCACGTCAGGTATTATTGTTCGAATTAATCGTTTGAGCAATTGGATTTTATTATTTTATTATTGTTTAGTAATTCGATTCTCTCGTTCTTGTAATAATATAATAATCATAATCATAATAATAGTTTTACCCCAAAATATTGAACTATTGAACGTTTCGGCTCGGGTTTTTTTATTTTTCTTTTTCATTTTCTTTGCGACAGGCGGTATTGTGTCAGAATTCGAAAAAAGACGATTGCTATTATTATTATTATTATAAGATATCTTGACAGCTGGGACTATGGGATTTAGCACTTTCTTCATTCAAAATATTATTTTATTTATTCTGTACGGATTAAACGATTTGAGTTTACAGGTATAAGAATTATTGCTATTATTATTATTATTATTATAAATATGAAAGGAATTTATTTTCGCTGGACACACCTGGTGGTGCCAGTGCAGCCATTCCACATACAATAGACTGAATCAATCAAAATGTCCATAAATTCTTGAAATTAAGAGGGCTCTAGAGTTGATAACTGCTTGCTATAGGTATTCCTAATTTTCTGTCTCGGTTATTCTTGACTTACTCGGAAAGTATCGAGATAAAATCGATAGGTGAAACAGGCATTAAAATGTATGATTGCAATTAATTTATGTGAAAATACATTTTGATTTGGTAATTTCATATCAATAAAGTTTCAATAAAAAAAAAGGTAGAAACCGATCTGACGCATTGTGTAGCATTTCAGCAATCAGATACTTAAATCTCTTGCTAGTGGAAAATTAAATAAAAATCCAGAAGAAAGTAAAAGAAGTTTATAAAAAAAACAGGATAAAAAACTCCACGAAGAAAAGATAAGTAAAATATCACATATTATCCAATAAAAAATCCAAAATGGGGCTTACCAAAATTGAACTAAACAAGACAGCCGGAGTTCTCTTACATCTCGATATTGTTAAAAGTAAGCGATGCACACCGACTAATTTTCAAATTTAATTACACCACCAGCATAGCGAAATGCTATGGAGAAAGTGTAAGAGTTTGATAGTTTTGAATATAATAAGCTGCAATCTTCTTCTGAATTTCAATTATATTTTAAAGGCACGTAATAATTTTGTATTATGTCGAAGTTGGCGTATAATATTATATATATATACATCATTTAAAAAAATGCTTTTTAAATATGGCAAGTTTTAATAATATTATCTAATAATATAAACTAATAACTAAGAAGAAATTTTTTGCTCGAACCGTTTGTGAAACTACAAGAAATCCCTAGAAATTACTCATTTATACATATTCTCTATACTGTGACCACAGATTAGAGAGATAATAACTGTGACCAAACTTCAGTACAAACTGCTACGTACCCATCCACATGTTTCATGTCAACATTAAATGGGAAACCAGCCAAAAATCTTTCACTCGTTTAACCTTTCCTATTTTCCTTATTTTTACTATATAACCTAGACATTAAAATTTAAAAAAAAAAGAAGAAGAAACATATTCAAAATGGCTTTCGATGAACATTTGTCTAGTAATGTATCACTCTGGAAGGTATATGTATACTTATGTATAAGCGACATTGCACCCCGGCTCTGTGGCAAACGATTAAACTCTCTTTTCGTTTCTCTCCTTTCATGTCTCTTTCTAGCTTAGAATTTATTGCTGTTTGTACTGTGTCGTTGTTTCACCTTAAAGTTCGCGTTGTCATAGTTGAAACTTTATTCTAATATAAATGTATGTATTTATGTATGTATATACGAAACTATATTGTTTTAGTTAAAGCAATAAGAAATGATATAGATTAATCGTTGTTTCAGTTGTAGTTTTGATCGTATTGTTATGAAGATACAAGCTGCTATGCTCTGTATGTCTGTGTGAGTATTGTGTATAGGTATGTGGGTGGTTTAGTAGGCTAGTTTAGTTCTGTCCTATATGCTAACTCAAGGCTGACAAAAATTTCAGTTCTATGTGGGCTTAGTTCTGTACCACGTTTGGTTTAGTCATTTGTATGGAAGGGAGTAGTATAACAGAACGGATTCTCGATCCCAAACCAAACCAAACCAATAGTACCCGAAAATTTTAAATGTTATGATGGTAACCAACTTTCCCGACGCTCGGATTTTGATAGACGACAGCCATATTGGATTTTAACCCAGAAACCGATGTGTTACACTACCAACGGAGAAGAGAAAAGACGACTTCAGAACGAATTCGGCAAAAAAAAATCACACAATTTTTCCATCATATTTCAAATATTATGACATGCATTTGCATTCGCTCTCTGAAAACTCAGGTAGAAAGATAGGTACCTACTAAATTCGAAAACCATTTGAATCTGTGTTCTTTCTCGTTTTCGCTCTATACTCGCTTTTGCATTTTGAGAATCGTTTTCTTCTTCTTCTGTGCAGCTTCTATTGTTTGGCCGAAAGAGTAGCAATAAGAGCAGCAGCCGCAATTCTATAGCTTGTACAGTTCGTCGATCTCGACCCTCGTTAGCTTTTTGAAATGGTCAAGGTACTCTGCTTTGGTAACACGTTCGTCATGGTTATTTTCATCTTTTTTTTTTTTTTAATTTATTTATTTTCAAAGAACAGGTGTAGTTGATGAGTTAGAGGAAAATTGGTACCTTTTTTTTTCCTTTTTAGGTTCCGTTGTTGAAGTATATTAGTGTGTAAGTGGTTAGTAAAATTGTTTTTTCTTTTACTACTACTACTACTACTACTGCGGCTCTGTGTATTGCTTAAATTTGATGAATGAAAACAACAAGAAATTAATTAAAAATTGAAATGAACCCGAAATTCAAAAAGTTAATCTTTATCCTGTTTGAAATTTAGCAGCTACTTGTTGCTGCTTAAAGGAAAATAATACAAAATAATATCCGCTATACGTAATTTGCAATTTGTTTTTATTCTAAAAAGAATCGCAAATTAGATAACTGTCGCCTTATTTGCTATAATCAAGGATTTCTTGTCTGCGCCTGCATGCGAATGTAATTCTCGTTGCAGTTAAATTAAATGTGGGTTAAATGTTGGAAATCATTTTCTATAATTTTATTATTCCACTGTTTAGAACTAAGGTCAACAATAATAGAATTTATGCGTTAATTAAGCGAAGTATTTATTTATATTTGGGTCAATTATTAATGGGCAATAAAATACTATCTGGGCGCACAGCGTACACAATAATCGCACGCGTTGGATAGCGGCGATGCCATTTAGCATGGCGCACACTTCAGTGCATACATATGCTAGGTATAGACCATTATTCTAATAAGTCATTTATAATAGCAAACAAATTCCAATTAAGTGTATGCCATCATTAAGCCTTTAAATCATTTACATACAAAGTTATAAATCCATTTCATGCATCTGTTTAAAATGCTAATAACTTCATATTCTGACGCTATTAATTTAAATAATGTCAATTACAAATACATGCCTATACCTACATATATTTACTTGTTGTAAAAGTTGTAATGGAGTTTTCTTTTTGTTTGTCTACACTACAGACACATTTAAAGGACCGTTTACATTTTGCCCAAAATTTTTATTCCAGTAATTTTCTATTAATACTGTTTCCCGTTTACTCACTCAAAATAGTTTGTACAAAATTTAACTAAGAAAATAACGACACATATAAAAGCACACGTGTGGCATCATATGGCCACAAAGACAATATATAATTATAAGAATTTAAATGTACCACTCCAACAAATAATTGGGTCAGATTTCAGTTTAGACTTCTACACTTTTCAACATCTACTTTCTTTCGCTTTTCGAGAAAAATGCATTAATAATAAAGATAAATAAAGCCCTTGTCAAAAGTGGATCGGCAAGACACAGATATACCCTTAGAAATCCCTATCAAGTAAATTTGTAGTTAATAAGTCAAAAGTTTCTGAATCATGTAAATTTCGTTCAAAAATTTATTTCCTTACCTCCGCTGCATTGAGTCTTGCTTTTCATATTCCTAGTCAATCGGAGGAATCCACGTTGCCTGTATGTTTTAGTGTCTCAAAGAATCCCATAGTTTCATGCTAATCTAGACGAACCAATAGACGTTTAATTTGGCACCAGCCTGGCTTTTACTTGCAAAAAAATATGTAAAACGCTTTTAAACCATTTAAAATTCTGGTGCAAAATCTATTGTTCTCGATGGTTTTGTGCAAAATGCTTGAAAATGTAAACGGTTCTGAAAAGAATAAATTTATTTTCTTTTAAATTTTTATCATCAGTAGAAGAAGAGACGAAATAAAATAACTAAAGAAAACTTTAATAAAAATTAGACATATTTTGCACGAAATGTCAATGTGCTTTCCGTGATTCCCCACAGAATAATATAATAGCAATCCGGGAAGAGGTAAATTGTGAACGGTGTGATGAGGGTAACCGGAGAGGTGAGATTTATGCAGGTTCACTTTTTCTCGTCGTTGCAAAGTTATAGTATAGTATACGAATCGATTTTGTGTGTTGGATGGTTCAAAAAGGAAAATTGAAGCTGCCAGAGACTGGCTTTTAGTGTGTTTACTACGTAATTTCCATTACGTTTTTTTTTTTGCTTTTGTATGGCTACAACACCTTTTTGGAGAGCGGAATTTTCACAACCCTAATTGTAATGAAGGTGGTGATGTATGGAAATGTGTGCGCTTATTGTATTTTTAATGTTTTTTTTTAAAGTGGTTCATTATTGTTGCAGGAACAAGAATTTTTTTTTTATTAAAGCTGAGCATTAAAAGTGATGCGCACAACACCCCATTCCCGACTTATTCTAACCTTTGAAATCAATTAATATTTTCCCTTCCTATATTCTGTCTGGACATAACCCCCTCATACAACTACTATATGCCGCTAAATTATTGGATTAAAATACGAACTCGCATCGATCTAACTACCACCACCTATACCACCACTAGTGTTATCATCATATAAGACCTAAAAGCAATATGAAATAAAGTGAGGTAAAACGAAGCAAGCAACTTTATATGGCACAATGCATAGTGATCAATCAAAGTGTCAACTGCGAGATCTTAGCATTGTTTACCAGCTACGACGACGACGACGACCGACGCACGCCAACTTTTATACTGTCCATTGGCGTAACATTTGTAGCATAAAAAAGAAGAAACTGGAATTAAATTATCAATAGATTAATATTCATTAACTAAGTAATTATTCTGAGCAATTGCAAGCGAATTTTCAATATCGCAGAGGCAGCAGTTGTTAACTATAAAGTCTTCTCCTCTAAACAAACAAGATTTTTTAGCCTCTATTCACACCAATACTGAAACGTTTATGAAACATTGTTTGTTGACTCACGTAGATGGTTTTACTGAATTTGGCTCACGCCTCTATTCGCTCAGTGTATGTGTGTGTGTGTGTGGAGATATAGATATGAAATACTATTAAAAATGAAAAATGGAGGAAAACTATGGAGAACAACAGTGGGACTGTAAATTTTTGAACAATCTACAAGCGAGACTGATGGGCTGTTATTACTATACAGCATAATGTTATTGAATTTGATATTTTTCTTGAAAAGATTAGGAAGATTTATGAAAAGCCGTAGAATAATTTTCACGACATATTTTCTCTGTAATATTCTCCTATCTAATGACTAATAGAATGCGAGGAATTCGCCACAAGCGAAAATTTACCTCCATGACGAGCTTCTGCCATTAACTCGCATCTAATTTTAATAGATTATTATTTATAAATACAGAAAAATTGAAAGACATCTAGATGACATATCGAAATCATTGATTCAGTTAAACATACGATCCGGACAACTATGTATGTGTTACTTAATTAGACACATACGATTTACTAATATGTATATTAAATATGTATCTAATAAATTCAAAGTTTTCGTAATAAGAAATATAATTATGCTTTTATGTAGATCATTTCTTATTTTTCTATAACTAGAATGGACTAAAGTATCATTCTAATTGAAAGTTGATGATCAATCAAAATTATACAATAAATCGAATCGCTTCTCTGAATGTTGCATGTTATATCTGTGGCTGTATTTGTTTATTTTGTATTTAATTTAAAAGAATATATCTACATAATATATTAGGTAATCAAATTAGAGTCGGAATGATTAATGGTCAGTAGACCAAGAAAAATGAAAATCGTATTCATCTTTGATCTAAAGCTAATCGCGCACTGTGGTTCTGTCGAGAAAAGGATTCGGCGGACGCAGAAGCGACAGCAGGCGACGCGAATGACATAAATTGCAGCAATTGCTAGCGGCAATTACGGCTGTATTTTTTAGCACATCTACAAATATTTATATTTAAATAAATTATGAAACATTCTCCACATAATTTAATCCCCCTGCTAAATAAAATAATCATGTGGATATCAGTTGCACCTACATTACATAGGTACTTTGATATGCTTACAACATATATACCCATCCATCCACGTTCCACTCGAAGAAAGAGAAACAGACAGAGAGAGAGAGAGAGAGACCACAAATAAGGACTCGTATTTACTTGATTGGAAAATTGCAAGAATGATGATCGAACATCATCATCATCATCGCGCTATAATGTACCTATACACCACAACCATCATCACAGAACCACCTGGCAGGACCTGCACTCTCTTCGTGATTGATAAATTAGGGACGGTTTTTAGTTCCGACGTTCATTTAAAAAAGAAGAAAAAAAAAGGAAAAGGAAAACAACGTTCCGGCACGATAATGAGAATGAAAAATAAATGGTATGATGATGTCTTTGTTTTGAAAGGAATTAGCAAGTTTACTCTTATTTTCTGTTATTTTTTTTTTTTTTTGTGTTGTTGGTGGATATTTGTGGATTGAATTAGTTCGAGATGCAGTGAGTTTACTTATCGGAATTTGCAGAACAAGCATTTAAAGATGGATGTTAGCGGAGAATATAAAGCAGATAAACGTGGCTGTTTCTTTTCAAAACTAAAATTAAGACGAAATAGAAAAAAAAAACTAGCTTCATCTTTTACGAATTTATTTTGGCGGAAACCATTAACTATACATAGCCAGTCAAGTACCTTCATATATACATTTATACATACATCTACACACACATTTATAGTAGAACCCTTAACAGGAAAACTTTTCACATTTCGAGGAGTACATAAATTCCAAACTTCTTTCATAAAATAAGCATTTTCCAAAGATTTATGTGTTGAGAAGCACTTTTGGAATTAATAATGCTTTCTGACTGAAAAAAGACAAAAAAGAAAAAACTCAAATAGAATGAAAGCATCCTTGATTGGTAGCGGATGGATTTTCTCTTCTTTTTCTTCTTTTCCTTAATTCGAAGAATTCCTTGCAAAATTTTAGTAGGTGTAGAAATTAATATGAGAATGAGTTAAGTATTTGTAAGATGTGCTGTCAGATTTATGCTATTTAATTTTAATCGTGCAGAACGATACGAATAGATGACAGATTTAAAACGTTATGTTTTGTAAAGTGAAAATGATTTTTTTTTTACTTGCCACAGATTAATATAACACTTGGCGGTTCAAATGTGAATTTTAACTGCTCATGAGCGTCATGGCTTTATGTCTATTAATAGAATTACACCTAATTATTCAATATAACTGCCATTTATTACATATTACGCGTTTTATGCAGAATATTGACAGACTCACTTTACTCATTTTTCTAACAATCCGACTAAGTGGGCGAATAGCTTTAAATCTGATGGCATAAAACTCATCAAATTTTATCCGTTTCAAGTTTAATTTAATTATTATTGTTCTTAAGCATTTCATTAAATGCTCGAAATACTTAAAAATCTACTTCTTACATCTTATAAAATGCAATATGCCAGATACTATCTTGAGTAGATCCAAAGCAGCGCTTTGTCGGCATCTTATTCGGTTTCAAAGATCTAGTATTATATGCTAAAGAAAGAGGAGAGATAGAGAGCGAGAGAGAAATAGGAGAAGAAAATCGGGCTTTATTATTATTCTTGTTGTTGTTATAAAACAGAGACGGAACTACTTGTGAAATACTCTTTTTCCGTGTGAGATGTTTGTTGGCTGACAGACGATTTTCTGAGCCATTTGGCACTTATTGCTTTGCATATTGTATTATATTAAAGCTAAGGTATAAGATTGAGATTTATGATAAATATGATGACTAATTCTTTTTCTGGATCGTTTGGGTTGTAATTTGACGATAGGAAAGAAATCAAAAGTACGGTTAAAAAAAATACATAGACCAAAAAAAGCAAAATTGTCTCATGGAAAGATCGCGTAATCAGATCAGGTCTGCATTAATTAATTTATATAATCTACTGGTTTTTGTTTATAAAATGTTAATTTAATTTTTGCTTACTTGATTAAAAAAAAATTAAACATACAAAAAAGTAAACTGAAACTTCACATACAGAAATATGAATTCTGTTTCCTGCCAAGACTTTTCCACGAAGCTGTAATTAACTAAAAATATTTTCAATTAATATGTGCATACAATGTCGTCAACTCAGAATGTTTTCTGAGAACCTTCGGATATACATACATGCAAAAAGTAAAGTATTAATTAAAAAAAAACTGCATTTTTCCATTTAATATCAATGTAGTGTTTGATATAGAATCTATCTTTGAACACCTGTTATTATTGATAGAAAAATTCATTTTATTTTTTGCAAAAAAATAAAATTCCTACCAGTTCATTATCTTGAAGGAAAGATGGTTTTCATAATGTAAGATATCATGTCATCCACATACAATGAATTGAAAATGTATGCAATACAGGACAGGACTTTTTTTTTCGTTTATTTGTTTCGTTATTCGTCAGCAGCGACTTTGAATTGTAAATATGTATATGTAATATTCATTGAAAGAAATCCATCGAATCTAATTATTATTCTTATTATAGAAGAATTATTTATTGAAAGAAATCTACATAAAGTCTACTTGCATGATTTAAACATTCGATTTATGTGAGAAAGTCGGAACTGAATATATCAGATATTCTTTTTATATGTATTATCAATTCATAATATGTATCAACAGAACAATTAATCTTTCTTGATAAGTAATTAAAAGTTTTAAGAGCTCCAACCATATAACAAAACGAGAACACCACGACGCTACAAGTAATTAATTAATGAATTTATCTTTGGACAGGATTTCTTTGGCTTAGATCATTGTTAGAGGGTGAACAACGTGTTTATATATGTTCTGTTTCGGTGACAGTGAATAATTGAATTCAGTAGAGACAAAATGTGAATTCCAATCAATAGAGCAGATTAGAAATTAATTGTTCTAGACGTAGTGAGTGGATAAAAATGAGGCTATTTGTTAACATCTGTCCGTCAGTTTAATTGAGGCTGTATATACTGTATCACGTCGCTAAAAGTACAGTGAATGTTAGTTTTTCTCTAACTTTTTGCATTTGATTAATGTGAGAAACTTTTCTAAATTATGGTGGTAGTTTAAACAATAACAACAGCAACAAAAGAAAAAGAGAAGAAATGAATTAGCTCTGGTTTCTCTAAATTTTACTGCATTGAATTAATTTGTATTATATAATAATGCTGTTTTGTTTACTAAATCAATAGTAGGTCAAAGGTGCATCCTGTATTATGCATAATAATTATAATAGTCTAATATAATTATTATTTATGATGATAATTTGAGAATTAGTCACTGGCAGCGGTTATTTCTCACAATACAAATACTTATGCATGTTTGTATGTATACATATGTATTTCTTTTCTTTTTTGCTTTTTTTCTTGGCTCGATTGTGGAAACGCCATCCAATTCTATTTTTAATTTAAATGAAATATTTTTGGATAGAAAAAGAGGAAATCACAATATTAATAGTATCTATGTGTCTAAACATTTAAATCGTTTTGCGAAGTTAAATAAACTGCTATACTTTATTGGTCTAAAATAAATTTTTTTTTTCAGTTTAACTGCAGCAGTAAATTTCCGTGCTGGAACACGTCAATTTTTCTTGCCATAAGCAATTATTATATTCAAATAGCATTGGTAAGTAAATTGAGTCTTTAAACTTTCGATCGTGTATAGAATGTTGAAAATAATAATACTCGAACCGAGTATCTTCGGTTAAAGTATACAGTTAAATGCATGAAAATATGCTCTTACGTCATATTTAGTGAGACACAGTATACCAACATTATGACTATGATTTAGAGAAATTTGTTTACATTAAATCAATGTAAAATTTGATGTGTTCAAATTGGAATTGAATTGCAGCGCTAGACGAGTAAATAATTTTTCCTGGTCTTTTAAAAGAATTAAAGTAAATATTTGTTTTTCTTTGTTTATACTTACGATATTAACGATTTGGAATAAATCTTCAATAATTGTATTTATTATTTAAAACAATTCCCGTAATTGCAAAAATCCAAATACAATCGATTAAAATATCAATAAAGTTCCAAAAATAATATTGACAACGTTGCACAAAAATTATGATTTAATAACTCTGACGTAAGACCGCATCCTATTGCTTTAAATTGTATTGCTACATTATTATTGTAAAGAAATGAAACGTGTGAACTATTATTTGATGCATACTATACTTGTTTTGACTTTAAGCTGAAAACCTTTGCAATGAGACTTCAACAGAATGTTCTCATATTTAATTTTGTATTCAATACAAGGATTAATTTTAAATATTTCTCTCTCTCTCTTTCTCCACACATCAGTTTGTTAGCAGAAAATAAAATTAAGACAGACACACACATGTACTATGTGTGTATATGTGTGCGTGTATACAAACACAGCAATTACTACAACTACCTTCTATTTATGTATCATCTCTTTAACTGTTTAAATAAATATTATTTGTTCAGCACGTAATTTACTATATACACATACACATATACTGCGTGTACTACATGTCTGTATATAAGAGAGAGAACGATATATGATTTTTTTCTTTTTTCAACAAAAACGTTGCTTCTCGTATATTTTCTTCGTATTTGAAATTCTTAATTTGTTTCTGTTTTTCTATCGAAAACAGGCATTTCTTTGTGGATGGTTGGAATTTACTATAGTCAGTTTCAGGATATTATTGAATCAAAATGTATACGCATTATATGTGGAAATTAATGTTGATTATACTATATATTGGGTGACTATATATTTGTATTCTTTTCATTCACTTCGCTTGATTGGTAGAAGCGGAAGTACGAGGAAATTCAAGCGCTTTAACCTTTCTCTTTCTCACTCCTTCCCATTAATTAGTAATTTTGTAATTAAATGCAAGAAAATAGTGATAATTGGAAAATTTCTATATATGAACACTTCCTAGGAATCATTGATTTTACGGGGTATAGTTGAAATATACAAAAATAACAATACAATATTATCTGCATCCAGTGACTTTTAGTGATAAAAATACAATGCGTATTTGCGTCTTTGTTTTGTTTGTTCTTTTTCTTTCAACACTCCATAATTATTATTGATATTTTTAATGCAGTTAAAGACCTTACGATTCGTAATTATTAGAAGCATTTCTTTTCATCGAAATATTTCCATACATTTTAATTTAGTTCAGCCATTTAATCAGTGTGAAAGTATTTGTTTGATAAAAAACTTAAGTACTTATTAAAAGGCTTCCAAATTACCCAGCATCGAACAGTTGTTGACTGGATCTTGCGACAAGACATCGGGCGATTGTCAGTTTCACCAGATGCACCAATAATTTTTTTGTTCGCCTTCTGTATTAGGTATGGATATTTTATAGTATAATCTGAATTAGAAAATCTGTAGCGAAGTTCTTTACGAATGAATCGAATTTTGGCAGTTGATCCGCTCCTATGCCGTCACTTGGGCAACAAGCACATCTGACAACTAGAACATTTTATGAAGCATGCATATATGTCTGGTTTGACGTGATCAGACGAGCATCACGTCTAAATGCTCTCAATATAATTATAGTGTAAATCCAAATAAAGCGGTTTTCCAGTATATTCTGAATTTATTACCAAACGAATTCATAGAAATGCATACCAAGATGTTAATGTTGGTCTTTTCGAGGCAAAAAATCCATATACAGAAAGACACACAAAAAAATATTTCGATATATAACATCAGGTTTTCATTTAAAATTTCCATGTTTGAAAATGTCATTAACATACCACACGTATACACACACACAATGACGATTACCAGTAAGTAATTTATTGTTGTGCGTTGACACCGCCATGGTATTACGTCTTACATACATATTTATTTTAGCTTTATCGAAGCCAGAAAGAAGAAAATCCAATTTATAATTGATTTCGAAAGTCAAACTAAAGTCAAGTGAACATTATGTATAAAAATACCTTAATGAAGTTGTTTAATACAACTAATAATTGACATGTGACTGCTTAAATCCGGATTAATTGAATTGCGGATTAAATTTCAGATGCAAGAAAGGAATAGAGTACCCTAAATAACAATGTGTGCAGAGAATAAAGACAAAAAAAAAGCGGATGTGTGTATTTACCAAACTACATATCTGTCAATGTCAGATTATTAAATTGTGGCTGTTTATTTTTTTAATTATAATTATATATGGGTTCTTCAGGGGGTGCCACAACTAGTTTGTGTTTCTACTACCATCATAATGGATTCTATACATACATACCTACTATTTTTGATTGATGAATGACATGACAATTTGGATAAACCTCATACTAGTTAGCTATAGCTAAGCTAAAGAACGAAGCCGCCGCTATCTGTTTTTTCATCATTTTTATAGTTTCTACTTTGTCAATTTTGACATACCAACTTAACCTTCCTAAATCATAACTAAAGGCAAGTGCGCACGTTAAAAATTAATAAAAAGAAACATAACCACTTTTACCGACATATTAACTGTCCTATTAACTCGTTTTTTATATTCTATATAAATTTAGGGTGAATTTTTATGGCCACTAGGTACATTTATCCGGGTTGAAAACGTTTCGCGTCTATCTATATCCCCCTCCTCTCTTAATAATAATTCACCTGTTCTTTCTCCCTTCTTTTTCGATTTTCTTCTGAATTTAAATTTAATTTAATAACCATTTTGTCTTTACCAACTAAGCTCCAAATTATACATTTTTAAAGAAAGAGGGAAAGCTTTTGAATTACGCACGTATATAGTGGAGGGTGGCTCAGGTAACTGATACTGTTATCCTACTATATTGGTGGCGGTGGTGGTGGTGTGGCCAAATTATGAACGCCATTTGAGTGAAATTAATATGTCTAAAGAAGCAATTTATAACACCTGTTATATGAGAATATATTATATGTATAAATTTGATAGGTTTTTCATCTATTTTTAACAAGGCAACGACCGAATGCTAGGGGGAAAATATTAAATTTTGAGGTTATTATATTACACAAAGTCATTCGTCATTTATTAGCATTAATTATGGAAAGTTACCTTTAGAAACAATAGAAAGAAATACAACTTTTTAGATTAATCCACGGATTAATCTTCTTATTGAAAACAAGTCCTAACTTCTATTTCAATTTATTATTTTCTTACTCATCTCTTCGCTTCAATATACTCAATAGATTATTGGTTCTTGTCTCTCCTTTTTTTATTTTTATTGTGAAATTTCTAAGATTTGTAAAATCCAATCAATCAATCAATCAGATCCAATTTAGAAGTTCCTCTTTGTGAAATTCCATTTGATAATATACCTATGTATATGTACCTACTGTATACGGACTAATATCGGATTTTCTTTTTGATCTTTTTTGGAGAGAAAGAGAGATCAATTGGCCGCTTTTCTATTTGATTCTTTTTTGTTGTTTTTTTTTACTTGTTCATTGTTTCATTTCTATTACGCTTCTGGGTAGCTATTGATTGAAAAAGAGAAAACTGATTGGATTGGTAAGAAAATTGACAGTGTATTGACAGTGGTTTACTTATACATAGATATAGTATACTATTGACAATTTATTAGATGTTGTCTTTTTTCTTCTTTAGTTTTTTTAGGGTACCGTAAATTTTAATAATGTGTCGAAGCTGAAGAAAAGTGAAAGTTTCAGTAGGTGAAAATATCATTATTATGTATCTACATAGTATGTTTATGGCTGCTAATAAATTAATTAATACTACCTATTTTGTATATGTACATAGATTATCTGTTTGCTCCATTCACTTCTCGGAGTTTGAATAGATTTTTTCTATTGGAATATTTTTAATTGGTTGAATATCTAAAGTGCTTAGGGGAGACTAGAACGAATTGAGACCGTCTGCTATGAGTTTCACGTTAACGTTCGGTTATTTGCGGAGCAAATGAATTAAGGTCTCATATCGTCAGATCAAAATTTGGGATAGGACGGACAATTAATTTTTTTTTTAAAAATTGCAGTAACATTCTTATTTTCGTAGTGTACACTAAATAGTACTTATATATACACGACAGATTAATAAACCGAGAGATAAGATTATAAAGATTATTCACCGAGAATTTGTGAAGAGAAATTTAAAAATTCAATGAGGAAGATTTCAATTTAGCTATTTACATTATTTAGAATTACCTACCTAAAACCATACGGCTTAGAAAATCGTGAATATGATTAATTACATAGCTATATTATTAATATATCGCTTTTGCTAGTAACTTCTCTCTCCTTTCAAACATCACCATCACTATTCGTTAAATACAAGTAAACAATTTTCTTTCAAAATACATTATAGGAATCCTTTATGCAAATTTATATTGATTTAGTACATGCAATTTTCTTGTTGCTGCTGTTGCTGTCTGCTTGCCTTCTTCGTCCATATCAGATCGTCTAGTATCATCAATCATCATCCTTCCAGTCCAATGTTGTTGTCTATGGAATTTAAAAATTATCGAAGAAAAGCACCAAAAAAAAAATGTCCCCTAAAGTCTCGACGACGATGTTTCTCTTGTCTGCTCCATCCCTGTTTCTATCTTACTTTTACTTATGGTGGTAGCAGTAGTTGTAGTTGGTGGGTACTCTTTCAATACGTGTAACTACGGTATATCTGATATCGTGCTGTTTGTAAAAATATATCTTCGACTATCGGTCTACAACATCGACTCTATAAACTGCCCCATTTGACAGCATCGCACGACACTATGTCCTGCTCTTTCTTTCGATTGCTTTCGGTCTTGTCCTTCTCTTGTTTTATCGGAATTCGAATATTTTCCATCTGGTGTTTCTTTTAATATGTAAAAACTAAGCGGGGGGTTCGTTTCGATATTGTTTTCTAAGAATATGATTTATTATTTATGACTGCTAATAATCAGATACGAATGAATCTGTATTTATGGTGACTTGGGGTCTAATTGTAAGCTCCGCCTATTCTTTGTTTATCGACTGTTTGCTCGTTACTGCGTAGATCTGCTGCACCAAGTTTGTCAGTATCTATACTAATTAAACTAAAGCCATATATTTTCCATAATATCCTTTCACTAGAATATTATCGACCGACTATTTAATTTATTTATCCAAACAATTAACCAAACATGATAATTGTTATGATGATAATGATGGTGTTATAAAACACACACACACACATCACGTAAATTAATAGGTAAATTAAATCGTGCTAATTTGACACGTGGAATTTTTTAATTGCAAATATTTCGCGCTTCAATAAACGAATGGTCTGTGTATTTATGTACATACAAAACCTCGTCGAAAACGCTTAACGCCTCCGTTGTTGCTGTTGTTGGTGCTGCCGTTAAAAATGAGTGAACATTTAAACCACATAGATGTACATATACGTCTAATACAATATTATTATGCCAAAAAAAATTTTGATGGAAGTAATTAGATCTGATAATCGTAATTTTTCAATTTGTACAGAAAAATCGATAAATTATAGTAATTTGCTATGATAATTAAATTTGAATATGTTGGCCAATGAGACGGAAACCAAAAACAAGAAGAAACAAGATAGAACAAAGCCATAGGCGTAGTTTGGAGAAGAGAAAGTGGATTTTGTACTTGTCGAACTAAATCAATCGAATTATTTCTCATAAATACACACACATACCCATTCACTTGAGTCACATTAGAGATACACACATGTTAATTAGACTAAACTACTTAATCAATTTATGATTAGAAAATATTGGTCAGACTTCGAGTCTGAATTACTATGGACATTAAATGTATAGGATTTCGCTCGAAACCCCAAAAAGAAGTTGAATTAAAAAAAACAACACTTTTTTCAAAGATAAAAAATCCTAATTGAATAAATATTTATTCAAATGAAGCTAAAAGCGTAGAGAGACACAGAAACTGTGTGAAGGGTAAAGGAGGTTTATGTAGAGAGAATTCAACTTTTGTGGACTCAAGAGGACTGTAACGACAACATTGGAAAATGGAGAACGAGGATTGGAGGAGACGGCGGTAACGTGTGTGAATATGGAATAAATGAATGAAGATTGCAAACGAACAGGACGACTACGACGACGAGGATGACAATATACAAGAGGTGAGACCTCACACAATACCCAAGAGAAACGTTAAAAAGAACGAACAAAAGAAGAAGCATCAACAACGAATAAAAAGTACAAATAAATAATTTTTTCGGTATATGTGCGGGTACAATGGCGTGGCAAAGAAATCGAAAATCTCATGTTTGCAAAAGAAAATCACTGGAAAATTGTGGATAGAAACAGTTATAAAAGAACAGTTTATTCGTCGGGCAAGACTGGATGCAATTCGCGTATTTTATTAAGTGTCTTAATTGATTGTAATAAAATTGCAAGACGAGTTGCCACTGCTTTAGTCTGATGTATAATATGAATAATCAAAGGAGGACGACTGACTGGTTGCTGTTTAGTTGGTGGTTTTAGAATATATTTATTTTTTTATTTTATTTTTTTGTCCTCGTTGAATTGTTGTTTACACACACATCTTATTACGCCTCCTCCAATTTAGATGAGATAGGTGTGAATGACTCGTTTTTTTTTTCTTCTTCGCGGTATGTAATTTCCCAATTATTTTCTTCTGCTTCTGCTTCATCTTCGTTTTCTTCATTCCCAGTACTAATAGTTTATCGTTAGTTAAATTTCAATATGTCATAACAATGCAATTAATTATTTATTTATTGTATTTCTGCTGTTGAGCAGATAATAATTAAAATATGGACTTTCAACAGTTTGCAATTAATACTTCCTCGTTATTGTTGTTGTTGTTGTTGTTGTTGTTGTATGCGAATTATTGCAATAATTATAGATATTGCTATTGCTTAACTAAACCACCACAATCACCACCACCCACCCACCTACTGAACAGAAATCCGATCATAATTTTATGCTGAATGATAACAATGGTCACGATTCAGAAGAATCGAGAGAGAGTACTCGTCTACCTCCTTTTTCTCCTCCATTGATTCTTTTTTCTTCTTCTTCTGTTCTATTGCATTTTCAACTTTTCTTTTTCGCTTCGTTTCCATATAACCATATGTCCCTTGTAATGAAAACAATGGGTTATAAATCGCGCTGGATGCTTCTTTTTCTTCATTCCCTGTTGTAGTGATGCCAATGTAAAATATATACACAAAAATATTTTATAGAGATTTTGATCACGATTTTTTCCAGTTGACTTAAAGGTCAAAAGGTCGAATGATCAGTGCTCAACTTTAACTCCGAGTTATTGCCCTCAGTAGCGCCTTAGAAGCGGTCGAGGAATTAAACAGCAGATACGAAGCGGTGAAGAGTGTCACCATCTCATCACAAACAGATATGCCTTGGCTTTTCAGCTCATAATAATTACAAATCCACGTTAATATGTATTTATTACACAATATAAATTTGCACGAAAACTGATTAAATAGAATTATTAAGTGCAGATTGGCGGAATGCGCTTCGTGCTTCAACCGATTATCCCCATTGTATTTTTGAATGGCTATAATTTTCCCTCACTTTTTCTCTCTCTTTCCCATTTAAGAATATTTTTAATGAATCGTAGCCAGTGTACGCTTTATTATTTATGGGTTCTAAGTTGGCGTTTAATATTTTTACTTTTACCTACTATTACTACTACTAATAATACTAAATCCGGTAATAATTTTTTCTTTTTTCAGTTCTCTACTTTTTCGAATTATAGTACGTACTTATGTTGGATTTTATTGCTTAAGATTTTCCTCAAAATAGCCATTATTCAAATGGTTCAATGCTTGTATGTATTTTAGTTGTGGGTGGCAAAAGTTAAAAGTTCTCCTTTTTTCGGCTTAAAATTCCTTGAATGATTATAACGGTTTGAGTGGATTAGAGGCGGTATTTGACTTTGATCTGGTATTAGAAAGTTGTTTCACAGAAACTAATGAACGAATTAACAAGCACTGTGTGTGTGTGTGTGTGTGTGTGTGTGTGTGTGTAGCACCTAATCTGTCTGTGCTCCAATGAAATCATGAAACACGCGAATTCGATAATCATCTCTGATGCTTAGTATCTAACATAATTACAGAATAGAGCAACTCAACTTTCTCTCGAAAAACTTGGATTTGTATAAATATGATATCTTCATATGCTCCTCGGATGCATTCTTCGGCAATGTGATTAATGAGCACAGAGAGAAACACACCCATCTTCTATGGTCTACTCAATGCTCATTCTTTATTCCTTAAACTGATCAACTTTTTAGATAAGGAAGCACTCCTCCCATTTTTAAGCTAAACAAACAAGCAGCTCCAAGATACGGACGATAATTATTATTATTATAATTCATGTGTGGGCGAGTAAGGGATATAAACGGTATGAAAGTAAAAAGAAATCAATTTGCCCAATCTAGTTTTGAAACAATAAATAATTTTCGTTAGTTATCAAGTGATCCGAGGCGACAAACCTTACATTGGTTGCTCTTTGAACTGCATTTGTACTTTTTCCGCATTGGGTTCTTATCCTTCAATAGTGTGGAGAAATGTTGGTTGTCTCCTAGCAGGGCACAAATAATGAATTTTGTTTGTCCCCTACAGACAAAAAAATTGTCTGTTCTCACTTACGACTCACTGAAAGAACACATTGTACTCTGTACTAAGTACAGGTATGTATCATTCTACATACCTTATACTATAATATATAAGATGTGGGAGGATAAAGAGGAGAAGGGTTGTGGTGCAAGAGGACCAGAGAAACGACTCTCGTTTGTGCGGTAACTTTGCCTGGAGCTTGTTACGGTTTTTTTCGTCGTTGTTTTTCATGTCGTATCTCGTTTAAGCATCTTTGATACAATATGCGCTGCATGTTACTGGAGAGTTATAGATTTAACTAAAAATGTTGGCTATACGCTATTTGCGACAACTAATTAGATTAATTCAAATTGAGTATTAAAAATGCTACTACTACTAATCAGCTAAAACTTAATGTAAATTAATCGTTTCTTATTTCTTTCTTTTCAGGTTTATTTCACTGATCAAATTCTGCGTGTGTCCAATCATTTATAATGGTAAGTATGTCAATTACTCAATGTTCAACACTGTAATATCCCAAAAAACTCCTACCATCGACATTGCCGTCGCCGTCATCCACCTCGAGACATTCAACCATTGTTTATACATATTATATGGCGGATAACGGGTCCTGTTAAGCCGCAGTTTGGAAAATATCTCGGACTATAATCTTCATTCGCTTCTTCTTGTTTTTCACCTCTTTCTGCTTCTTCTTCTCAGTTTGTCCAGAGAGTCAAGACATACAAAACACCACTCCTCGACAACATATTATAGCATCAGTAGATACAATTACTTCGGAGGGTGCTTGTTTAGTTTTAGTCGATTTTATTTATTTGTGTGTCTGGGTGCGTTTGTGTGGAGAGCGAAAAAAAAGGAGAGATAAATTAGTTGCGATTTCGTGCAGCGTGTTGCAACGATCGTTACCGTGTCCTCCTTCTTTCTTTATACGTTTCTTTTGCTTTGCTTTTACTGATTCTTCATCTCTTGTTCTTCGCTTTAATTAAATTTAATTAAGATTTATCTAAGTTCGTTAGTATTGGATGCAAACAATGTAAAAAAGAAACCGTCGTTTATAGTTAACGAAATATTGGCTATTCCTGCAAGTGGTTTGATCGCTAATCTTTTATAACGTCCCACCGAAATCGTGATGAATCTCTAAACTTTACTATTTTAAGTCATAATTTTACTTGTTCTTCAGTGTAATTCTTAATTAAAGTATACTTTATTTAGCACTCATCGCATGCTTTGTTATACCTTCAATTGCTTCCACTCGTACCATTTGGAATTTATCAATCGATCCAATTTCATTGGAAATTCCTTCCACATTATCAGAGATGTGTTTAATTGGGAGCGTCGAATTTAAAGAGCTTCTCGTTAACTAGCGTCGTTAGTGAACGGTCGAATTCTACTTGTGTATAATGTGTATTCTCTCTCTCTCTCTTTCTTTCTCGTGAGATGAGAATCTGAATTTAAGGAACATTTAATAGTTTCTCCCACTAGTGCGGCAAGTACAACTTTGTGAAATAAGCCAATAAAATTTCATTCGACTGGGCCCCGTTAATTTGCACAAGGCAATAATATGCAATCTCCGCTAAATGTAAACACACCTAATATTTGTTCAGTTATTAAATTATGGTAGAGAAAGGTGACGAGGAAGAGTATAAATCTAAACGTGCAATTAATTATGACAAAATTATATATGATGGTTCTCTCGGTAAGGTGATTAACTGTGTTTGGACTATCCCTATCATCTTAAATTTTCACTATTTTGCCTTCTCTCAGTTATTTGCAGTGACCCCTAAAGCATGTATGGCAGAAAAGAAATCACAAAGTACTTAACTGAATCTACTATAGAGTCTAATAATGCGGGTAGATTGATTATATGTATAGTTGTAAAGCTGTCAAAAAATTATTCGAAGTAAGATTTGTATTAGGAATATTCATCAAACTCTTTAGTAAATGAAATTTCCTGAGATTTTTTCAATAGCCACGTGTTATTTCTATCACACCACTCTTTCTACAGTTCCTGTCTTTGTTCTCAATTTTATGTAATTTTGCGACAACAAAAATACGAAAAATTGTTTTGAACTTCCGACGGTCGACAACAGCCAGCATCGCGTTAAACCTTAAAGCCATTTAAGGTTTTTCCATTTTCTGCGAATGAAATGTAACAAATGTTGTTTCTTGTGTTGTTATGTAAAATGTATTCTTTGGGCAGAATGGAAGGATGGATAACACAGGGTCACGACCGCAATTTACATTTTTTTTTTAATAAAACAATAAAAATTTAATGAAATTTTCTGGTTAATGGCTACTGGTAAATGTTTATTATCATTATTTGTACTTTTTTTCATGAAATATGTAGGATTTCAAGTTTGATTAAAGATAAAGTTTTAGTCTTGTTAGTTTAATCGGTTAGAATGGAGGATTGGCATTTTTAGCTTGACTTGATGATGATTATGCACACTGACTATGAATAATTGTATTTTATTTTCAACAAGCATCTATATGGAAATGCACTTAGGACCTCGTAATAAATTAACGACAGCCAAATCAACAATTTGTCGAAAAATAAGCCACAATTTATTGCAATTTAATTTCGTATGCATTAACGCTTCCCCCTTTTTCTTAATTTTAATCCATTCAGAAATCATCGAAATGTGATGGCATAGGAGAGGGCTGAAATCCATATGTATTTAAACTGCTAGAATAATCCCTTCCTATTTAAATATTATCGACTGCAGCCTCCTTTCGAATTTTATGATACAGGACAATGGTGTTTAAATAATAGTTAAACCATCGCAAGGGTCTGTGTACCATTCATTATGGGAGGCCATAGTTGCATCTATCGGAATCCGGCATCGAGCTGTCTGAATCTGGAGATATCTTGTTTTACTGATGACCCTGTTATTTTACATTATAGGAATCCGTTGGAAGCAATTTTTTATTCTACTAGTTAAGAATGAGAAACCGTTAACGTTAAATTGAATGTTACACGAGTTTCAGTTGCGTTGAAACGATCAGGTCTAATGCGATAACTCCACAATTTGAACTATTTTCCACTTCTATTCTTGAGGGACAATTTTCTTAAGGGATCTATCCTATCTGCCGACTATCTATCCAGGGAGCATATCGAGGGGCAGTTTCCCTGCTCTATACGACTTAACATAATATGAGATTTGACGTGTGTGCACATACGTGTTATTTTTTTATTAAAGGGATGGATATTTTGTACACTCTCTAAAAGGCTTTTAAATGACTCATTTGATTTAAGGAGTAACTGAAGATGGAAGAGGAGGAAACGAAACAAGCTAGGGGCAACTAATGAACTAACAAGGTTTTAGAATTTTGCAAGTTTGCGAATTGATTTGTATTAGGAATGTTGGCTATTGACGGACACATAATTTAACTATGGCAATTTCCATTCAGTCTTTGCAGTTTCAGCTTGTATATTATGGGAAAAAAAAAAATAGAAGTAAAACGATCGACTGTACTGTAAATCTTGAAACAGTACGTAATTTATGTATGTATATGGAAATAAATGACAGTATGAACACCCATTAACATAAAACAATTGATGCACGGTATCTGAAAGAGTCGTGCAATTATTATAAAACAACACCCGTGCGCGGGATGCTTCTCCAAGGAGATGATAGAATGTGTATGTGTTTGGGTGTGCAAATCGAATGGGTGTGTGTCTGTATGGAAGACGACAGAGGCAGGAAGTGCAGATACTTTAACATGATGATAAAGTACAATTGTTAAGTGATGCGTGGGACCACGCATAATTATTATGGAACAATTCCATACCGGGTAGTATGGCTAGGATGAAAATAATGGAGAAATATTACATGATTTACTTCAATTAATGGAAGAATAGAACTTTTGAGTAGAGGTGAAGAACAAAAAGGAAATTTTAAACATGTGCTGCTAATTTTTACACTGAACATTGTTCAACATTTGCGTGTTCCAAGCAGGTTTTAACGTTTAATTTGTTAATTCAATTCATAAATTGTTGGCTAAGGAATGTTTCGTGTGTATGTGCTAGCGAGAGTACCTACGTTACAAATTTTTTTTTTTTTTCATTACAAGATTTATCGATTTTTTCGCAAAGAAAACACTGTAGGTAGTCTGAAGGTATCTTGTGCGATCTTCAAATGCATTTATCATTTTGCAAAATGACTTCCATTTGTTTTTTTTTATTTTTTTTTATTATTGGTTTTAAAACTTTTAAACAACGACCAGTTTTAACGCATAGACCGTCTTGTCTTAACTGCTTTAATTTTTTCATGTAAATAAATGGCAATGTTCAATTTAAGTTTTTAATTTTCTGCTTTTTGTAAGATCGATTGTGATGAATAGTACTTATTGGAAATAGGCTTTAGATTAAATGAATTTCTTCAAATTTCATAGTTCTTTCTATTTAACAGTAGTCACAGTCAATTAAAAATTTAAAGTTAAGTTCATTAAATTCTTCGATTATATGTCATTTTGCAATACGTTTTCCAGACGGAAATTGATCATCTTATTAGTCTAGAAGGGGGGCTGGCAGTCACGTACTGATGCGTAGAGATCCTATTTGTCACGTGCTTCCAATAACATGATGCTCTCCCATACGTAGAAAAAGGGAAAGATCTCATCGAAGGGTGCTACTAATAAATCTCTTTCCAGTCACTGGATTTTGTTTAGTTAAGGGCCGATACGTCGTTCGTTCCTTGAGCGAGAATACGTTGACTGGACCATACCCATTATCCTGTTTGTCATTGAAATATATTATTAATGCCATTTTTATGGAAAACTAATTTTTTTGATTAATAATCTTTCTTTTTTATTCCAGGATATCAATGAGAATCAGTCCAACAACAAGATGCAGCAGGAAAAGTATACCAGCAGAATAAATTGAAATTCGATTGCCAGTGTGAATTAAATTTGTAGATACACATTTATAATTCAAAAATGCCGTCGAACAAATTATCTATGGTTTTTATCTGCCTTTTAGCCTCATTGGCTGAGTACACAGCATCGGTGATAACTTCGTCATTAGACAATGATAATAAATGTGAAGAAATCACTATTCCGATGTGCTTAGGAGTTGGATACAATATGACTCGCATGCCAAATGAATTGAATCACGAAACACAAGAAGAAGCTGGCTTAGAAGTTCACCAATTCTGGCCGTTGGTCGAAATTAAATGCTCACCTGATTTGAAGTTTTTCTTATGCTCAATGTACGCCCCGATCTGTCTAACTGAGTATAGCAAACCACTGTTACCATGTCGGGATTTGTGTCGACGAGCCCGTGAAGGTTGTGAACCAATTATGACACAGTATGGTTTCCAATGGCCAGAGCGAATGGACTGTGAACAGTTTCCTGTTCAAGGTGGTGAGGTTTTATGTATGGATCAACCATCGCACAATACATCCACTTCGAAACCGATTAATAGAAAACCAATAAAGCCTTGTAAACCGGGTTCAAAAAACTGCGAAAGCCCCCACGGAGGCACAACAAGAAAAGGCATAAATCACGAATGCAAATGCCATTGTCAACCGCCTCTAGTCCAGTGGGGTTCCGAAATAAATCCACCACTATTCAACCGAAGCGTCGCAAACGTCCCAAATTGTGCCTTCCCCTGCAAGGAACCATATTTCAGCCAGGAGGAGAAGGACTTCGCGTCGGTATGGATAATCTTATGGTCGGGTCTATGCGCAGCTTCTACTCTAATGACTCTTACCACATTTTTCATAGAAACCGAAAGATTTAAATATCCAGAACGACCTATTGTGTTTCTATCCGCATGCTACTTCCTAGTTTCGATCGGTTATTTAATTCGAGTGGGTTTAGGTCATGAAGCTGTCGCGTGTGAAGGCAACATTATTAGATATTCTTCAACCGGTCCAAGTGTATGTACTTTAGTATTTTTATTGGTGTATTTTTTCGGAATGGCATCATCGATTTGGTGGGTTATATTATCTTTTACATGGTTTTTGGCTGCAGGATTGAAATGGGGCAATGAGGCAATCGCCGGCTACGCTCAGTGTTTCCATATCGCTGCCTGGTTTATTCCAACACTTCAAACATTAGGCGTGCTTCTTAGTCGAGCTGTTGATGGCGATCCAGTCGCTGGAATTTGTTATGTTGGCAATATGAATACTGAAAACCTGCGAACATTCGTTCTGGGTCCATTGGTAATTTATTTAATGTTGGGCACCAGTTTTCTCATGGCTGGATTTGTGTCATTATTCAGAATTCGTAATGTGATTAAGAAAGAAGGTGGCGCAGGTGCAGGTTCCAAAACTGATAAATTAGAGAAATTAATGATTCGTATTGGAATCTTTAGTGTACTTTATACCGTACCAGCAACCATTGTGATCGGTTGCCATCTCTACGAAAATGCATTCTACAATGAATGGCTTATGTCATTGACTTGCTCATGTATGACGATCCCAAAATTAAAACCTCTCTATTCCGTATTGATGCTCAAATACTTTATGGCACTAGCTGTTGGAATTACAAGTGGCGTATGGATCTGGTCCGGTAAAACGTTGGATTCATGGCAACGACTATGGAAACGTCTATTTGGTCGACCAGATTTATCCGGAGCAAATGCTGTTCTAATCAAAAATCGTACTGGTAAACCACTACCAGCTCAATACCTCATTGCCGGACCAGGCAGTGCCAGCCTATTAGGTCCATCTGGCAGTGTTGCCTCAGCCAGTCAGCATCATCTTCATCATCACGTTCTGAAACAGCCACCGCTCAGCCATGTATGACAAGCAGGTGATGGGTCCGCGCCAGTAGTCGTGAACCATCAAGCGCCTTCGGGGCCATCGTTAAGTAATTATGGACCCATTTGAGTGACCGTTAAAGGTCCAAAGACCATGGTCACAGCTCTCTAGTCGATTATAGTGCCATTGTGTGCGGACACTTCCTTAATGCTTTATTATTTTTTTTTTTTTGTATAAAATTGTTTTGTATTTATATATTATTTTTTTAAGGAACAAATGATTGACAGACTATTTGGGGTGTACTGCGAATAGTGGCGCCCGTGAAATATTCCCATAAATGTTTGATATAATTAAAGCGTTTTAATACGGGCTGCCTAAACCCCCAAATAAATCCATAGTTTCCCCATAGAAATTAGCATTGTATACTCACTTACAATGTTCTAATAGAGATATATGACTCATGATTTTCTTTATTTCGTCTATATCATTTTTATTCTAAGGCTCGATATGGATGACAATCGCATGGAATTGCGAATCGATCCAATTTAGTATAGACTGACTTAATAATTAAACAAACCCCCTATTAGTGAGGGAGTATGGTACGCGGAGCCTTAACTTAATTGTTGCATTACTTTAAATTGTCGTATACACATACGTAAAAGTGGATGTGTTTTGTTAGTTTTTGTAAATAAGAATTAGTTAAAATAAAGTACGAATAGGTGTGTACAAAAAGGCCAATAAAAATAATCTGGTATTTTAAAATTTCTTGTTACGCACAAATCTATTTCCTATTATTTAATTCAATTAAATTAATCTGCCTTGTGTACTTTAGATTTTGTTCTAATTGGCCAGTTATTGGAACCCCTGGAAACTATGCATGTAATTAACTAAACGGTTATATTTATTTAAGGGACTTAAATGTATAATAAGAAGGGCAACTAAGCCTTTTTTAAATATCAAACTGCATAGCATTTTAATGAAATCAATTTCTACTTTGGCATTGATCTAAAGTCTATCTAAAGACCGACGGAGGTCGGCCATTATTATACCCCGACTTCTGGACGTTTCATAGTTCAGGGAAAATGGTAGTAGGATCTTACCATTTATACCCCCTGCAACACTGCCTTTCGAACATCAAAATTCTTGTTGTTTCGATATTTGTAACGTGATCAATTTTTATATACGTAATTAGATTTTAAGGGTGTGGAAGTGAGAGTAAACGGGAGCGAGAGAGAGAGAGAGAGAGTGAAAAGGATAGGTAGGCTATTATTAAATTTATAGATTTTTTGGTTTTAATTTGGACGATTAAATATTCCGAAACAAAAATCGAAATGATACAGTTTTCTACAGAGTGTTTTATCTTATATTACCTTCGTAGGTATACACCGCGCTTAAAAAAAATCTTAGGGGACCATGTAAGTATATACCTATGCAAACAATGACTTCTAAACTAAAACCGAAAAATCTTTAATAAAAAATGAAGAGGCAGATATGTAAAAGCTTGAAAGAGAAATATTTTGTTATATAAAGAAAAAAAAGATACGAAAAGTTCAATATAATAAGTAAAAATGTAGTTCGTTGTAGAATACTTATTATTATTATAAGGTTGTTTTTTATATACATATATGTCGTAATTCTAAATTATTATTATGATTACTATTATTTGAATACTTATTTGAATTTTTATACTATACAGTAGGTAGACGTTTCGTACCCTTTTATATTTAATCTCCATGTCTCAAGTGGTTTTTTCTCTCTAATGTCCTCTCTAATATAAAGTAAAAAGTAATATACTATAATTAATGTATGTGTGTGTTTATTGCACATTTCCGTATTTCTTTACAAGGGACATATCAGACAAAGGGGCAGATAATGTCATCGAAATTGCCTTAGCTAAATTTTATTTGATACCCTTCAATTACTAGCAGTTTTCCGATTATTTTAGTAGTGAAACAGAAGAGTTAGTTGCACAAGTGTTTTGATTTTCTTATGCCTTCGCAGTTGTGAATGTATATATTATTTATACTTAAGTATGTGTATGTTTTTATTATTATTATTATCATTATGTTAATGTGTAAGTAAATATTGTACAGTTTCTTTCTTTTTTAGTTTTAAATCTAAAAAAAAAAATGAATGTATAGCAGTTAGATAATAGGAATTTTTAATTTTGAATAATTATCCATTACTTACTTATTATTATTATTATTATTATTATTATTATTACTATTATTGTATGTATGCTTCGAAAAAAAACCGTATACGATTTTAAATAAACAAATTCAGTAATGTTTAAAACAGTAATATTAATTTTATTTCACCCTTCTTTCTCGCTTATCTCTAAGAACAAGGCAAATAGGTATTTATTTTCTGTCAAATATATCATATATCAATTAAATTATCCCAGCCACCCTATAGGTTAGGAAATGACAACATAATAATTTCTCACTTCGTTTACATCATCAACAAGTAATTTCTACATAGGCAAAGCATTCCACAGAGTGATCAAAACAGAATGTCATAAATCAAATAATTAAAAGTAGAACAAATTCGATGGAATAATGTTTTTAAAAAGTTCCATCTGTCACAATTTTGTGACTACATATTACATACTACTATTCTAACCACCCCATTTCAATTGCAGCTTCCCCGGTTTGCTATGGGGGAACGCGCCGATATAATGAAAAATTAATTAGTTGTAACGTAAATATCGATTAAATCGTGTACCGTAAGCATCGATTTATCTACCTTATGTTCCATGTGTACACAAGATGTATGGGATGGGTTAAAATACAAGATGTTAAAAATATTGTTTATTTGATTATGTTCGGGTTTCCACAAAATAAATGGTGTATGTTTGAATAAGGAATAGAAAAATAGAGTCATTAGTTTGACCTGAGATAAATTTATATTCCACGTAATGGAAACCATGAAGCCATCAATTTCTATTGAATGACCCATTAAAATTTTCCACCTACTTATTTTTATCGACCATTTTTAATAGTTCAATGGGGTCAATTTTAAGGGCCGTTCACACTTTCAAGCATTTTACACAAAGTGTTCACTCCAGCAATTTGGTATTAAGTCCGTTTTCCGTTTTCGCTACGAACGAACCCCACTCATTCGTGGTAATCCCAATGAACCACTAGGCGTTTGATTGATTTTGTACCAGTCTGGCTTTTGCTTGCGAAACATATCGAAAACGCGTTTAAACTATTCAAAATGATTGTAAAAACTTAGTGTTCTAAAAGATTTTATGCAAAATTCTTGAAAGTTTAAACGGCCCTTTATTTACGACATTTCAACACTATAGTTTTATTAAATCGAATATATAAGATGCTTCGAACCAATTCCCAAATAAGGTCTAAGCTATTGTTTAACCCTTTCAACATTCTACAATATATTATGTTCTTTGTCAACCCCCTCTTAGGATTAAAATTTATACACCCCATTTTTTTTTCTTTATGTGTACGTATATATGCATGAATTTAAGTAACCTGTACGGCTGACGATAACGAGCCCTTGTAGCCAACCCCTTCATGGTTTCTGACTCTTTTTTTGCATTTGAAATAGAAAAATCGTGCCAAAATAATTATGCAGGGACGGAATTAATATTTAAATTTATTGGATAAATAAGAGAGAATATCAGTAACTATAACATGTGCACATAAGAATCAGAAAGTTCAGAGGATATGCAGATCTTGTATTTATCCTTAGAAACACATTATACTACACCCACATGTGTACATACACACAAACTAACAATTAATAATTTAATAGTAAGTTCCACTACAAATATCTATAGCACATGAGAGTTACCAACTATTACAAAAACAGATGGCGCTGAATCCTATAATTTCAATAAAGAGAAAAAGTGACTATAACTAAATAGCATAAAATTGCACCATTACAGTCCTGCAGATTAAACCCTCTTTTATTAAAAGCTCCTCTTATTTTGGATATAGAATGTCATCGTCGACAGCTGTCCAAAGAATAAACAATTAGCACGTGCTGACTGTTGTTGCTGTGTTGTGTACTTGCGTGTGTATGCAAGCAGACACTATACTTATTTTACCACATTTCTTAGGCAATATTTTTATCATTGAAATGTGTATTTTCTGCTGGACATGCGATATAAAGGCACTTCTCGCCAGAATTTCTGGTTGAATTGGATTAGTTACTAGTTTGCTCTGCTTCTGAAAGAGGGCAGGATATAAGCAATAAATCTAGAAAAAAATAGTTGTTATTCCTGTCTGATCCTTTCCCATTATAGCTAATAACGAAGGATAATATTTATTATTAACACATTTTCAGAATTGAAAGCAGACAGAATAGCAAATGCGAAAAAAATATGAAGAGCAATTGGCAGTATAGGTTATCACATCACAATTAATTTGTCCATTAACCATCAATCTCACGTATTAAAATATAATATTGAATTATTTATTTATTTATATTTTCCTCTCACATACGTTTACTTTCATTGAATATGTATAAAAAATATACGAGGGAAATTTACTGTTTCCGATTCGATAAAATAAAAAATGCTGCCAACTGTAATAATTGGCACACACTTAGTAGATATAGGACATATACTATACTATAGGATAGGCGAATGATTAATAAAATGAAAATATACGCTATCGCTCTAAAATTCACGTAAACACCATTCATTAATTCCAGTTGGTATAATTTAAGTTTTATACCTTTGAAGCACTCCATATTTATATATGTATACACTCTTAATTAGAGCAGTAAATTTTAATTAGTTAAAGTCCCTAGATCAATATCCCTAGAATTTTTTCTATAAAACATGCATCAGGTCCATCTGTACTTAAATAATCGAACTTAATATAGGAAATAGAAATAGATGGATCTGAAGAAGTATTTTGAGGATTTGGAGTATTTTTTATTGAATTTTTTTGTTTGTAATGACAAATGATAGTCGATTTATACTGTCACTTGAAGTATTTAGGGCAGGTATGTGCATGTGCAATGATGCAATGATCAAAGCAGCTATAACAATAATAATAACAATTTCTTTAATCGAAAGTCTACTTCGATAACCCGTCTATTGCTCTTTTAAGATGAAATCATAATTAATTTAATGATAAATAGATATGCATTTCTCAATTAGTTTGCATTATTAAACTTACCAGAGTATAAAATTCTATTTGGCATAAATAATTTGAAATATAAAATCTTTCTTGATATTACTGAAGCGGATGCAAAATGATACACATATAGAAAAACAACAGTCATTTCGGTTGTATAATAATAGTAATAAATGAGCGATTAAGTGAAAAAAATGGCATAATTAATTTAAGATTATTTATGTCTGTTGTTGGATTAATTAGGCGCAAATTGTGATAATTTTAATTACTACATATTAATCTCAAATTCACGCCCGCTTCACTACATTTAAGTATATCTGAAATACTTAATTCATTTTTAAATTAATTTAACATCATTCGATTTTTAAACGCAAATCGTAAACTAGGTACGTCTTACTCCCACTATATCTGAACGAAGAGTATTTTGAAGAAGTTTAAGTATTTATTTGGATCGATATCAGGAATATCGGTTTAAAAATTAAAATAAAACAAACCAGAGTATATTTGACTTTATATTTTGCTGTTACTAGTCCCTCTATAAGGGACTAATTTGGAGACCCCAATAATTTAAAATTTTACAGTTGATAACTAAATTAAGTTTAAGTATTTAATATTCTTATGGGCTTGTAAATCGTACCGAAATATCTAATTGTTTTTGTTGACTATAGTAACAACTATAAATATATAAGTCTGGTTTATATTACTATAGTTTGTTTTATTTTTACTTAGCTTTTTTTTGGATTTCTTATCCTGTTATATTTCTTTTTGTTTTATTTGCCTTACTCGACGACCGTTTCCATATTTCGATTTTCGTCAAGAGTTTTTTTCGTGTGTATTTTTTTGCTTATATTTCGCCGATTTTTGACTTGTTATTTTTGTTTTTATGGTCGTTATGGTTACGTTTTCTATGCACCTATAATATTGTGATTATAAATTTGGAGCGCATACTGTTCAAATAGTTATGTATGTAAATATGTATATATATTTATTTTGTTATTCTTATTTATATTATGTTATAATATGATTTGCTTAAGTGTTTTATCTCTGTTTTATAGTTAACAGTGTTTTTATGATTTTTGATTGGAATCATTTCCGAAATTTCTCTTTTGTATATATGTTTTTCAGTGTTCAAAATTACTGTGTTATCAAAATCGAACGCGTGTTTAGTTTCTTCAGGGTGGTGTGTTACTGCTGTTTTGTTTTTTTGTCAAATTTGTGCCAATTCATTCTATTTTATAAATATTGACTTGTTTGTCCAAAATAAACTTTATTATAATCTTAGCATGGAATTTTATATACTACATTGCTTTTTCTATCATTATGTGTAGGTATGTGATTTAATTTTTGTATAATATTGTTTCGTAAGATAGTGTCCTTCATGTGCGACTTGTATTTTGTATTTTTCAAAAATGTGTATTAATTTTTCTGATAAATGTTGTATATATGGAAGTGATAATATAAGTTTTTTTTATTTAAATTTTAAACCAATATTCCCGATATAAATTCGAAATAAAGGATTCTATGGTTGACAACTAAATTAATTCTATATTAACTAAGTAGTTATATCCCCAATTGATTGATGAACATTATTAATCAATTTTAATGAATAACGATTAGAAAATAGCTATTACTTACTAATTTGAGTAGAATTTGATATCAATTTAATTTAACATTGTTACTGTATAACTATCATTGGTAAGTAATTTAATATTAGTTTATTTAAAATCGTTGACAAAATAGTAATAATAATTCTATAACTACGCACGTGTATGTTGTGTTATCTAAAATCAAGTTGTCATTCATATGTACATATAAATTCAATACTTACAAAACTAATCCATCTATATTATCTTATAACATTATACTATTATTATTATTAATATTGATAGTCAGAAAAGGAAATCTCTGACATATCATAAAAATAATTTCGAAAGATAAAATCACAATATTTATTTGTTATACCTATATGTAGATATACAATATTGTATGAATAAGTATCTGTATATGTATACAGGACGTGATTTATCATTTAAACCTGACAATTTTATAAATATTTACTGAAGTCCTCCTGAACAACTAGGTATAAGGGTAAATGAATAATTAGACAATATATACATGTTGTGTAAGATGCCTTTGCAGTGTACATTTTAATTTGAAGTTTCTGATCTTTTATTAATGTGTGCTAGTCGAGAACTTATAACTCAACTTTAGGTAGGCATTTGAGAACTATTGGAATTATGTAAAATGAGAACATCTCAATGAAAATGCAATTTTAATTATATTAACTTTCCCATAGCATGTATCTTTCGTGTAAATATACTTAGAGGGGAGCTTAGACGGCAATATTACTCCGGTAAACAGTATTATTCACGTAGCACAATAGCCATCTGAGATTTTAGATGTGCTTTTTGCCAGCATCCAGGAAAAGGCTTCAAACGTAAGATTAATGGTTAGGAACTTTTGTCAATAGTATACCATATATATGTTTCTAGTATATTTCGGAATAATATGTATTATATTATACTATACTACGTAGTCTAGGTTTTCCCTTAGGAATATATTTATCCAAAGTAACCCATATCTTGTAATTTCAATAAAAATGTACCTCCATGTCGTACAGTATGTATACTCATAAATATACCACCAAATAAATATAAGAAGCACATATAGCTATCGTAAATTTTATTTTATTTTTTCTCCCTTTCTATTTACCTAATAGATGATGATGATGATGATGATGATGTAGGTATAATGTAGAAGCCATTTGGCCAAAGGGTAGAGGGGCGGAGATGAGGATTGTTTGATTTTTGTTTGAGAATTTATTTGAACAACAGCAATAGCCAGGTATAGTAGCAGTATTAAAAGATAAACTAGGTAATCCATCTTAAATGTTTATATGAGATTGAACATATGTAAGTCAATATATTCCACTGATTACTTTTAGTAGGTATTTGTTTATCTATATAGAAAGATACAAGTATCCAGTGGACCAACTGGAAAATAATCAATTTTTAAATAGTTGCATGTGTGTGCAATAAACTTAGTGATAAAAAAATATTCTATGAAATTGAAAAGAGTGGTTAATGCAGAATGTAGTTACACTTAGACGCAAGTGATTGTGTAACAAGGATTAATGAATACAGATCCAGAAAGCATCTTCTTTCGTAGACAAAAATTAACATCTAATGTGATCTAGGGCTGTAGATATATAGATCATATCAATGATCTAGAGTACATACTTGAGAAAAAATAATCCAATGGAGAATACATAGGATTTCAATAAAATTTATTATAATGCACCAACAATTAAATTTCATTTAATAATTTATTAGTTATTAAATTATATAAAATTATTAATTTAGTAATTCATTACAAAATGATACAAAAAAATATTCACAATATTCAATATACATAATACTACATTACTAGTTTTGTATATAATATAAATTGAATTAGAAAGAAAATACCTTTTCAATTAAAGTTTAAATTTATTACAAAATATATGCAACCAGTAATACGCTTCTCCAAATCAATTGCGTGAAGTGCGCTTCACTTCATTTCGATTACTGTCATTCCATTCTCCATTTTGCTTGCTCAAAAAACAGATGACAAATGTCCTTCATTGATGACTAACAACAAGAATATTGAGGTTAGTGCTTTACTTTGATCAATTTGCCTTTATTGAATAAAATAACAAATTTATTTATTAAATTTTCCTTATAGGAGCTTATGACATTCAGTACTTTATTTATATAATGTAATATAGTTAGTACCAAACAATTTTCACTGACATATATTGCATTCATTGATTTTTTTTAGTCCGCAATGGATCTGTACACAAAACAGAGACAATTCTCTGGGCAACTTTATAAATATACAAATGTCGTCAAAGGGTGGCAGTTTCGATACTTTTTGGTGGATGCAAACGGTGGTCTGCTTCACTACTACCTTTGCGAAGGTGGAGAAAGAGCCGAGGGGCCTGTACCTAGAGGTTCAGTTCATTTAGCCGGTGCTGTTATTTGTCCAAGGTGAGTTTACACACACTCATCGGAAGATTTTGCATAAGGAAGTCAATAATTATTTATAATTAAATATGGATAAATAATAAGGTTATATAAGCGATTAAAAAGTGGCAAGCTGACCAATATCAATTTTGTTGTATGTATAGAGAAACTTGAAATATTACTGATAATTTAATTTATCAGCGAAGAAGATTCAAGAACGTTTACAGTAAGTTGTGCATCAGGTGATATGTTGAAATTAAGGGCTGTGGATGCAAAAGCTAGACAGGAATGGGTTAATGGTCTAAGAGCTGTAGCTGAGTCACATACAAAGGTTCGTAATTCCGTTCTTGAATGTGATCCTCCTGTTTTTCAACCTTGACAAAGTTCATATTAATTAAAAACGACCAATAAAGATTATATACAGTAATTAAACAAACACGTAAAAAATAAATGTATGCTTATCATTTGAATTATTTATATTTTTCACGTAATCAAGTGACGACTGCTATACGAGGTGGCAACAGATTTAAAAAAAGTGATTAATTATAAATACTCTCGAAACATAAGTTGCATTTGGTTTTTATTCAAATGTAACTGGTTGCCCGTGATTTATCTAGTTAAGTGTATAGAGGGCATTAAATTTGCCATAAATCTTTCAGCCTATTTGAGACTAAATATTATTTATTCTTTTTTGATACGCCCTCATAATGTGTAGAATCCTACGTTGCCTAAATAAACGTATAATAAATATTACGAGATTTATTAATTGTAATTACACAGCTCGAGTAGTACACAGCTGTTTACATAATAAACATATTAATAATAATAATAATAATATAATAGTAGAAATTTCCCAGCACAATAATTTGCGTTGTTTTTTTTAATGTCCGCTTATATTGTTATATGTTTTTTAAATTAAAAATTTATATTATACATATCTTCAGTAGTTGTAAATTATTATCAAAATGAAAGTGAAACGTTTCAGTTTTAAATTTTCTCATAAAAGTCATCATAATGAAAATAAGGTACGAAATTTCTAATCCTATTTCCTTCGTCCAGTATTTTTAGTAGTTTTGGCTTTGTGAATTTTCGATGTTTTTTCAAATTTTTCAGTCAATGACAGCAGATAGTCCGTCATTACCACCGAAAGAACATTTAGCTGTCTTGGATGCATTGGGTTGTGTACGTGCACAAATGCATCAAACCGAACAAGCTGACACAACATTGTGTCGTGCCATCGAGTCAGCTGGAAGTAAATTGTTTATCGATCCGAATTTATTGTTACTGAAAGCCACATCAGCTGCCAGTTTACATTGTTTAAATCAATGTTTAAATATTTTGCAAAGAAATCAACATGCACAACAAAGTCGAACAGGGTTTGTAATAGATGATGATTAATATGTGGGTAAAGCATTACGATAGAAGCAATTGTGTGGTAATCGTGAACTAAATAGAAACTTCTTGGATATAGGACGACGTCCGTACTTAGTACAAAGAGGTACCCAACTGTATGGAAATAATTTAAAGCGATTTACTTATTAGTAGATAATGTATTATTAAAAATAAGTAAATCTTTCTAAATTATTTCCATTTGGCTGTATGTCGTACGTCCTAGAGAAAATTTCTAAATTGTTTTTGTATATGTCTTGTGGATGTGAATAATAGTAATAATATAGAAATGTGAATAACTAGCATATCATATTATGTATTAGGAGTAGTGGGATGGAAGTACGATTAAGAATGTCGAACAATTATTATTAATTTAGAATAAGAATTTAGTTAGGAATCGACTAAAGAAGGAGTATTATAGATTTAATTATTGAACAAATTAATTAGACTGAAAATATGCCTTGTTTTTAAAGACCTCTAGTTTTTTGAGGACCATATGAACTACTATACCTTTCCAAAGCATATTTCAAAGGGCAAAACTTGTATATTTAAAAAACAAATCATGTTTTTGTTTTACTTTTTACTAGGAAGAATAAATCGGTCAGGTTATCGTATATTGCGATGGTAAAGAAATTCAATTTCAAGAAATGGCATACATTGTAAAATAAAATGTCTACTCATGTACTGTGTAAAAATGATCGTATATAAAAGAAAACTAAAATAAATTACGAAGTTTTGTTTTACTTATTTATTATATTAATTAATAATAAAGCAAAATATAAAATAGTTCTTCGCATTTACTTTATCCTAATTTTATGAAGCTAAAATTAATACTTAGCTTATCGGAAGTTATGTAACGATACATATTCTAAATTAAATCATTATATATATAGTATAATTACTATGCTAATGTAAAAAATTAATTTCATTCCTATGTTACTTTCGCATCAAATCGTGTATGTGAAATTAAATTTCATTGAAATATAAATCTCGATTTAATGAAACCCCTGTTATAGCGAAATCAGGACGCACGATTAATTGGAGTCGTATTCCATAAGAAAAAACAGGAAAATAAATCGATTATTATACTAAAATAAATAGTCAGTTTTAATTTTGAAAATTAATGATTTAGAAAAGATGTTAACCGAAATTGAAAAATATGTTTCGCTAACCGATATAAAATAATCGTATTGTAAATTACTACGTAAGTAATAAATGTAATACTATTAGGGGGATAACTTGTAACTGAATTAAACCCAAAGAATAAATGAGAGAAGTCGAACTAATCGTAATGTTATTCCAAAGATGGCTGAACGATTTCGCCAGAGTGCCAGTTTCCACATTGAAATTATAGTAAACTTATTGCTAAAATGAAATTTTTATTGTGGTGTCCCTTTCACATTTAATTTAAATACGTAGTACGTAATAGCAATTACTAAAAGGGACAGCCTAAGGCTCATTTACGAAGTCTACAACTTAAATAAATCAACTTATGTTAATAAATTTTATTAATCCTCTTTATAAATATTTTTAGTCCGACCTTTTCGCATAGACATTTATTGCTTTGGTGATAATTTCTAATTTTTTCTAATATATTAAGATGACTGTAATCGCAAAATTTCATTAGATCATTTTTATCAAAATTTACTGATGCAAACTCATTGTATTAGTTACAATGTTTCTTTATTTGATGGTTTAAAAAAAAATGGTTTCATTAAATAAGTTAATTAAACATTCACAAATAGGATTAATTTACATCTTAGAAGTAAAAGTTGATAAAAAATCATAAGCATATTAATTGTATTATTATTATTATTGTTTATTGTATTTGTTATAACGATTCGTATTCCCCATCTTCTCATCCGATACAAATTATTTTTTAGCAAATGAAATCTTCATTGCATGAGTTGGTGTAATTTTGAAACCTTGAAGGGCATCTTTAGCTGTTGCTGATTGCAATTCATTATCAAATTCAACAAATGCAATATCATGTCGATTAGGAACAAGACGTACCTCTTTAAAACCAGGAAATCTGAAATAGCCATTTATTGATTAATAAGTCGTTTCATTTTTACTTTTCTAACCAGGTAGGTACTTACTGCGTAAATAACATGGACAACATCATTTCGCTGGTTTCATCTGGCAGATTAGTGAGGAAAAGAATTTGATTAGGTGGTTGTTCAGCATTTGCTGCATTAGCTGCTCTATTAGGATCCTATAATGAGATTAGATGTGGCATTAATTTGTTTTCTATATATTAATGTGTTTCTTATATAAATTAATATGGAAAAAATATGCTATGTACCTTATTTTTCTTTTTCTTTCTTGGTGCTTCATCATCTTTACTTGGTGGTGGTCGAATTTTCTTCGGTCGTTCTTGGAATGTGCCTTTTAATTTGGCAATTACATCTGAATCAGTTTTTGCATATTGTATTCTCTGCAATTAATGCGATGACGATTTATCTTTCTTTTTTTATAAACTAATATTATTATAAATACCATAGGTTTATCATAAAACGGGAATCCTTGCATTGAACGTAATGCGTTTGTAGAGCTCTGAATCTCCTTGAAAATAACAAATGCTTGGCCACGCATTTTTAGCGTTTTCAATGCCACAATGTCTACGATTTGTCCAAATTGAGAAAAAATAGCATAAAGCGACTTTTTCAACTCTTCCTTTTTAACCTTTTCATTCAGATTATTGATATATATTGTATTATTCGGTCGAATATCCATCGTTCAAACGAGTGCTGGAAATTTAAAATACATTTTGCAACTAGCAAAATAGTAAACTATCAAAACCTACCTAGAAAATACTAGTTTTGTTAATAAATAATTGCAATTATCTACGTAAACCTGCTGAAACTACTAATTCCGAATTATAAACTTTTGATTAACCTAACTTTATAAATACAAAGAAACAAAGGGTTTCATAGTAGTGATGGGCAGTTATTAGTAACTAACAGTGAATTGAATACCTACTCTACTGAAAACTTTTCAATAGTTTTCAGACTTTTCAGTGAAAAGTTTTCAATGAAAACTGAAAAGAAAAGAAAATTTAGAAAATACTGAAAATGAAAATTAATATTAAAATTAATTAAATAGTAAATACCATGAAAATGAAGTTTGTTGAATTTGCTTAGTAAATAAAATGTAATTGAAATTAAATACGGCAAGGCGCAGCCAAACCGAATCGATTATTTCAATTTAAATTTGTAAAAATAAAAATTATTAGTATTTTTAATTTTAGTAATTAACTATAAAATATTAAATAATTTTACAGTGTATCATTTTACAAACTACATGCATAGTACAACTAGTATTACTTTACTACAATTGCTACTCTACTAAATAATAAACTAGACTAGAGTCACTAGACTAGACTAGGACACTAGTCCTAGTGTCTACTAGACACTGTCTAGTTTAAGTAATCTACCGATAAGTTTCGATCTCGATCGATAGTATAGTTTCTTATTCTCACCATTACACATTGAAGTAATCCGATCTTCGCCATCTAGTGGACCTAGTACTAACTAATTATTTACAGATTGTATAAAATGGTCGCTGCCGTTACTGGTTTCTTCTATGTATTGTGAACTTGTTGTGCACTGATGAAACATAATCTGGAAAGATGGGCGCCCAGGTTTTTTTACTTAATATTAATTTTCACTCTATTGAATCGAATTGTATCAATTATACGACAGTAGCTCTTCAATAATCTGCATCAATTAAAATCGAAACTATTCGGACTAGTGAAATATTTGGATTACGCAAACTTTTTTAAAGTTAAAAAGTTAGCCCCTCAAAATTATTACTCTTACCGTCAGCTAGTGAAAAGCGGATTATGGCTAGTTCATGAATGAATATGATATTGTTAGGATAAAATGATATTTTATCCTAACAACAGGCATAATTCGCCTGTATAGTCCTCCATATTCGCGTATCTGCAATTGGCAGTTGTTGCTATATTAGTTCACTAAAACTAAAGATTTACAATAATTGTAGAAAATATTAACGTTTTGTCTGGTCTTTTAACCGCTATTATCGTTTCTACTGTTTTTAGTTATAATCTTAAACTGTTATGTTTTTCTAGAATTAATAGCCTGACCATCTTATAAGGGATTACTGCATGTTACCTGCTACAGCATTTGTGATATTTCACTTTGCAATTGATCCGGACTATAGTCAATTTCGTCCGGATTACAGAAGATTCACAGTACCGTAGCGTCAGATTAGCGAGGCGCTACTGTATATTAACTTTTAATTTGTTCTTCAATTGTTCAGCCAGATTTAGTAATTATGTAAATAATCACTAGTTAGTTAATGTAATGTGATAATTTTATAATAGAGTAAAAAACCTCTCCATAACGGTCACCCAAAGTGTCAGCCTAAATCGCCGTTACACAGAAGTGGCCGGCAGTGAGTGGGCCTTTTTTTTGATAAAATTTAAAAATAAAATATGTAGGAGACATTTTTATTTGCCTCATTAGTGAATGCCATTGAAATAATTAAAAATTAAGACTAAAAAGAACTGCCAGAATAATAAATTCAATTTTAGCTTTTACTATAGTTAAGTTCAAATAATTTTGAAATACGGGTAAAGAAAATTAAAGTTTAATTCTGATTTAGAAAAATGTAAGTAAATTAAGCGATAGATTGTGTCATGTTATTATCTTTATAACATTACATAATGGTTCCTATATCGCCACAATGAATTTGTCCTTCTTAATTTAGCGTATTCTTCATCTGACTCATACATTTATTTATGAAAAATACATGACAAATATGTATGCATGTTATTAGTCTAGGAAAATCGTTCAAATTACCGTTGACTCTAAATAACCGTATTCAATGTTTGCGATTTAAAAATAAACTGTAAGAATTCATTTTAGATCAAAAAATAAATCATTTGCATTTTATAATCCCAATAAAAAAAGAAAATTACAAAAGACCTTTTTTGTTTGCCTTGAAATGGCAATTCATAAAAAAATATTGAGAACTTGGCAACCAAACCAGTATTATTTGTTCATACATTATTAAAACAACCCTTACCCATGGTACTGGAGAATAAAATAAAGAATCTGAAATCCTATTAAGTTCAGTATTTTAAATACGATGAAGTAAATATTAACGAAAATTTTGTTCTTAATTTTTAAACTTTAACGCCCTGTATTATGACCAGGATGTTATGACAACGAGGCGTTGGCGCGGACGCCAGCTAGAAGGCTTGAAACCACCGTATCTATGGAATTTTCTCACGATATTTCCAAAAAATGCCAAGTTCTCCGTGCTATAGTTTCGGAGATATGAGCAAATTTGACCGAAAAGTGCTCGAAAATTGCATAGATATTTTCTACATTTTCTTATCATTCTATGGCAGTTTGACGTCTGACAGTCGAATGGCGTTGAACGGATTGAAGTCCTCCAACCAAACATGAAACTAATCAAGTGAGCGTGAAATTTCACGTCCGGTTTTACGTTTGGCTTGTGCGCGACGGATTACGTGTACTGAAACTCTAGAATTACGTGTAACCGAAATTTTAGAAGACTATATTTGATTCTATCCCAAGGAGTTTGGACTAAACGATTCCAGGGCCCAATGGGTGATACATGTACATGCAAAAACCCATTTTTCAATAGTTCTTTGTCGCTCTATTTGAAGAACTAAACTTTTTTTGCAGACTGCTTGTTCATATACATACATTCTGATGCTGCAATAGTGCCATATTGGACGCCAGTACTCAAATAGATACAAAAAACTGTCTATTAAATAACTTACTCTAATTTTCATTCAACTTACACTGATATCTAACTTGTTAAAAGACATTAGGCATCTTAAGCACAAAAGTGTTATTTCTCGATTGAAATTGACGATGTACCTAGCTATCCATTAGTAATTATTATTGTTAATTTTTATTCTTTTATAGTACCTATCTACTTAAAGTATATTTAATAGAAAAGTCATATCTGGTTATGAAGTCATAACTTAGTAAGCATAATTATAGTTTAAGAGAATATGTTATTTTACCTTTGAATAAAATAAACATAATATTAACTTATTTCATAGATAATAGTAGAGGGATATTTAATTTTAATTATATAATAATAATTATTGCAATATTATAATCTATGTATTAGGCATTACATTTACATAAGTAATATAATTTAATTTCTTCGATGAATACCAGGTGATATCGCAGGCATTACATGTATTGTTGTAAATTTAGTGTGTATAAATTAAATTCCTTCTTAATTAAGAGTAAGTGTAATTAAGTTATACCAAGCTTTTTCTTGACTTGTGGCCTGAAAAATTTGAATATAAATCGGTCGGCAGAAGTTGATTTTCTTAGTTATTTATTCGTTTGATGCCGTATTTGTTGACGTAGACAACTTTAGCAATGGTCATCTAGCCAGAATACTCGTATGTACTCGATAACCAACACTCTTCCTGAATTCTTCTTAAACTTAATTTTTTTAAATTTATTGGTACCTTTTAGAGATTATTACGATTTTCTATTTTCATGGCATAAATACTTGAATAAAGACTGCATTTCTTTTATGTGGATTATAAAATACTTCATTCGTTTAAACTGATGTAATACCGATATGAATCTAGTAAGTACCACAGACTCTTCTTTAGCAGGCGAAAAATTGTTTTTTTTAAACATCGACATAAAAACAAATCAAGTGTTTATCAATAAATTTTAAAATTGATGATCATAAATAATTTAGACCAAACCGGAGTCAATTAGATAAGCAACTTTAATGTTTTTAATGTTTGATTAACATACCAGCGTGGAAATAAACTTATATTATATTAGTCGACCAAACCGATAGTAATATAATAACATGTTTATGTTATTTTTTAATGCATTAAGACACTAATGAAGAAAACTGCGTATCAATCGAAAGGATCACCATGCCAATATAATCTCTTCTCCACCTGCACATAAATATTTTTACCACATTAAAACCTATTACACAATTTTAATTGCCTTGATTGTTTCACTTTACTTTGTTCACTTTACTTCTCAACAAATCCGGCCTTGAGGCAGGCCTATCTCTTGTGCAACAAAGAATTTTATTGGTCGTACTACCAACCCATCACTTCCACCTACCAACCAAAAGACTACCTGATGTTTGTTAGGCGTTCCAAACTTGAATCGCTCGACTGTACAGGTACGACACCTGGTGTTCACTAATAATTGAAAACAAAACCAAGTTTGGTACAGCAAATAAGGATGCTGGTTTTAGTTGATACTGTGCGGTGCGATGAGAATAATATATTGAACGAGAGACGATGATATAGTTCCGGTAAATATGACGCGAACTGTATCGGAGATAATGTTGATTAGGTGCCTTTTGCTGGCGTAAATTTTCTAAACCGTACTAGTACTAATGTTTATCTAATTTGCTGAATGGAATGGATTATGATGCAGCGGCTAATTTTGCTATTGTAGGTAAATGTTTCGTATACATTTCAATTTTTTAATTACCAATTAGTGTGAGGGACTATAGCAATTAAAGGGGCACGTTGATTTATTCAATAAAGGCTTTGATTTTGTTGCTAAACTTTATCGATACATTAAATCGATTGCATTTGGCATGATTCATAGAATTGATAAAATGTCCGTAAGTTACTTCAAATCGCCATTTTATGGAAACCCAAAAAATTAACTAAAGTGACACACGTCCAAAGGCGAGAGACATCAACAGTCAGTTAGACTGCAAACTTTACATTTGTCTTTTAAATTTATACACGTTGGCGTTTTTTTTTTCTTTATGGATTTTATTCTACTATATTCACAATAATCAATAGAGTTTAAATAGACATCTAAGAAATAAATAAATATAAATAAATTGAGATTTTATCGAATGTTAATTAATGCAAATGTCAAGGGATGTATTAGTGAAACCTATCTCAATTTCCTTGTATCAGTTTTTCCATTAATAATTTTAAATTACACCATCATCATCATTATCATTATTATTATTGGCGTTGTTTGTTTTCATTATTTATACTGATAAGCCTTCTTCGTTCTTCTCTTGTGTTACCTCACTCGGATTTCTCGCGCGCGAAAGGAGTCTCCACGACTTATTTCAATTTAATTTTCTTGTAATGGTTTTTTTATGGAGATCCCGCGGCTTCTTATATGGAAGTTCAGAAGTTATGGTATATGTAATATGTATGTTTCGGAACATTAAAACAGAAGAATAGAATAAAACGAAGTGGAGAACTATATGGAAGACTAGGAAATTTTAAAGAGTCATAAAATCTGTTAGTTTAGAGCTGATGCCGTATAGAAAAATATTGTATTGTACACAGTAGGTATCGAGCATTTTGAAATCTATGGCGGCCCGTTTAAATAAAGCGTTAATGTATGTTTTAAGTACAAAAAAAAATAAAAGATCAATATGAAAAACTGTCGATATTATGTATTCCTTACCATTATAACGGTTACATATACATACCTACATATAATAAAAATTTCTTATTGTGAAATATTCATTTAAATAAAGAATTATTAAATATTGCTTCATTGTAGATGTTTTATTCAATTTTTGTGTGTTTTTTTTTCTGGACTGGAATGGTCCTAAAATTAATGAAATATTTTAATGTTGTTTGTTTATAAGTTTTTATTTACACAAACTTTACCAAAAGATTATTTTTTTTATGAAAAGTAGAAACCTACGTTCCAAATCATTCTCAGCATGTAAGATGTTTTAATTAACAATTTGTTTCATTATTAAAATACAAAAAAAAAAAATGATTTCTGTCTATAGCTGAAATCTTTCTGAATCTCTTTTAACATAGCCGAGAAAAAAAAACAAAAATAAATTTGTATTCTTGGCACAACCTTTGCACGTTCGTTGTAAGAATAATGTTTTCGTATCCTATTCACATACCACGGCCTATGCACTTAAGTGTAGTTTAATTCTAGTTGAAGTCAAAACGTGTCTAAAACTGCCCATTGATTATGGTACTAAATACGATTGAAAGACCATATCGTTTATGGTAAATAAAATCGAGCCAGTTTCACATTTTATACATTGTTTTTTTCTTTTTCATTTTTATTCAATGCTTCTCGTAGAGTGGACGAGAAAACGCTCGTGGCTCGCGTCAAATCGGGCGCCGCAAAAGGATGACAGGGACAGGATCTCTCAAAACAAGCATTCTGGAGCAGCACATCGTACGTATGTCGACGACACAGTTTTGATTTGACGATGTCTCTCCCTTTCTCGGATTATGTCTGTTTGTCAACGTATTTATGTTGTATGAATTCGTTTTTTTATTACAGATATGCATTGGTATTGAACCCCACTTTGGTCATAAAAGAATTTTGCAAGCCGTCATGGCCATGAAATGAATATATGTAGTACCGTATAACGATTGCATTAATTCAACATTTTATACTATTTGGTGTATCATTCTTTCGTCTTCTTCTTTATGTATAGAGATTTATTTTGAATTTTACGGTTATTGTTTTTATGTAACATAACCTATATCTGGAGCAAAGATTATCAAGATAAAATCAACGAAAAATTTGAATTAAATGTTTCGTGGAGTGTATACAATTTCAGCTATAAAATCTTTTTGCATCATGTTTCACTTGACACGTTCAGTTGAAATATTAATTACCCAAAAAATGTAAAATGTCACTTAATATTTTTATTAACACATATTTTATCTAACTAACTAACTGCTTTTTATTGCCATAATTTATAGATCAAGTTTTGGAAACTATTCGTACATAGAAACGACTTTCGCTTATTGTTATTATTAATACCACTAAATCTCTCCACCTGCAACACACAACAACATCAAATACTTAATAATAAATAATAAAATATGCTATAATGCCTTATTTTGACTCATAATCGTGAATGCAGATTTATATGTCTGGCTTGGCCCCTGTGCTGATATATACATATCTCTCTCTCTCCCTTTCTCTCACACACTGTTTCTCTTTCTCTTTCTGTACCTACGTTTATATTCTTTCGTTTGGATGTCAAAACATCCTGCGTCCGTATGCGACAAATAATGCGCCGCACAAATCTGCGCGTGACAAATTACCACATTTGCTTCTAGATTTATTCATATTTGCGCAGCTAGACGTCGCGGATATTTGGATTATGTTCATGGTAAATATCTTAGTTTTCAAGATGCAAGATATACAAGGGTCGTTTGAGAAGTTTATCTAACTTTTTACCAATCTTTCTTTCTATATAGGAAAATTGATCATTTGTGAGTCTTTCGCGATTAATCTTTCTTTGTATACAAATATTTGTCGTTTGCTGTCCATTATACACATACATATTTTGACTGGATGTTGTCTTTTTTATATTTGGTAAAACCTTGAGAAAAGCGAACTTTTTAATAGTTCTTCGTATACCTGTGATAATCATCCTGAAGATGTATATTCGACTAATTCAGCAGGTTTCACCCCAATAAATTACCAGTTTAAGGTTTATTTCTTAAATGATTAACTACTTTATTTTATGGCTGCGACGTGCTAATGGAAAAGTGAAATCATCTTCAATTAATCTTGATTTTTTCATTCGACTACAGTCCGATATTTTTTCTTGTTCCATTCTTTTATTATTATAAAAGAGTTTTTATAACAACCTTGGCGACTTATTATTTGTAAATATCGAACTAATTTTTAACAGGATTAAATATATTTTTAGGATTTGCAAACTAATAAATAATAATAGAATGTGAGCGTGTGTGTGGGTAGCAATTTAGTTGGTTGAAAATTGCATATTTCAGACTTTGAACTTCAAATTTTTATAGACTCAAGGTTATGCCCGGATTTTTAGTTGCAGCATGCAGATTAATTTGTTATAATTTTTTTTTATTCCTAAATCTGACAGATATGAAAACAGGAATAACAATCGTTTCCTTATACGTGCATGAATCTATAACCGCACATTTAGACATCTTGCGCATCTTATCAGCGATGACAATCATCATGGCGGGAACTATATAGTATATGCATACATGTGCCGCGCACACGGCAAATCGTCCCGAAACAAAAAAAAAAAAACGGCGAATTTTCAAGCGGCACACTGCACCTACGACGACACGAGAGGGTCATCGTATTCCCACGGATTCCACGCGATCCGTACGTCCAAACGGTAATGCCTCCTCTATCTCTCTATGCCCATTGAACTGCCGCTATATTCACGCCAGTGACAGGCAGGCTGGGCAGGCCGGCAATACTCTCTCTCTCTCTCTCTTCTACTCATTACTAGTGTAGTATAGCCGTTGTGCACAAATTCGCACAACTATAATACTTTGTTCAATTGGTTCTTCTTCCTTCTCTCATCTTTTTCCTTTATATCTATTTATATTTGCCTTTTTTTTATTGTCTTCTCTTGCTTATTTTCTTTTATTTATTTATTTTTTTATTCATTCGGAAATCTGTTGAATGGTAATCAAGTCAAAATGAGAGATATGCATGAAGCTTAGAACGTGGACACCTAATTAAAGAAATGAGGCGGCTCTGTTGAATGACATAAGAATATCTATGGTCGTATTCTCTTCTTCGGCGATTTCCAATTTTATATTGGACTGACACATAGAGCGACCATTGATTTATCATTATATGAGGAATGGAACATTCATTACAGTTTGACTGGGAAGTGAATAAGCTTCATTATCCACTGTAATAAATGACATTTAACACACAGTTAATTATCTAATATCATTGCTTTTTTTTGCATTGCAAATGGAGTTCGCTGAATCAATGGGTCTTTTGTATATGTTTTAATATGTATAATTACGGATAGGTGGCGCTACGGTGTGATGGTTCTTTATGGCTAATCATGGAAATTGCGATTTTGTGTGTTTATTTAAGGACGGAATTTTATTAGTGGCACTCGAGGATGGTAAAGAATTCAGCCGATATAATTTTTTCTGTATAGGGAAAACACGGAACATAGAACATTACATTTTTTATGCATTTTATGAATTTATATCGAGTACCATCATCCTACGCAGTACATTTAAAATATAAACAGTAAGAAAATATGTAAAATGTAATGTAAACATGCCAATGGAATATATGTGCATATATTACACTAAGTTAATGGTGAACAAAGTTTATTTTGCGGTATATAATAGTTTCTAGCAGTTTCTTCACAGAAATGAAAATGTAAAAACACAATTGATTTTCCTTAAATTATTTATAAACATTATAAAAATACATATTTTTATTTCAGATGAATCAACTATGCAAGGTTTGCGGGGAACCCGCGGCAGGATATCACTTTGGAGCATTTACTTGTGAAGGATGTAAAGTAAGTAAAGAAAGAACAATACACGATGACTCCTTGCCTATAGGTACCATCATGACATATCAACAAGAGTCGACTAGCATTTGTTAATTTAATAACATTTCAAAATAATTTAATTAATATGTTAGGACTTCAGTTTACGATCTAGTGCGGAGCTAATTATCTAGTAAATCGATTAAATTTTAACTGTATCGTCATTATTATTATATGAACGTAATTTATATTTGTGCAACAATGTTGTTTGTTGTCAATTGGTTCTTTTTAATTTTTTGCCAATTTCTATTAGATATAAATATTCATTCAAATCAATTTAATTGCTGCACAATTCTTATTCTGTCATTGAAATTTCTATAACACGACAGAAACAAATCGCTAATTTGTCGTGATTATCCAAAATTAATCTCTAGCCATTCATAATAATTTTTCAAGGTGTTTGCTTTGAGTAGGAGTGAAAAGGAAATAAATCATTTCTGTCTGGGAATTTTGATTAGATTTTTACTGATTAATTCCATGCAATTAGATCACTATTCTCTACAGACATAGACTCTGATAACTAATTATGATTGCTTCGATTTATAAACTCCTTTTTTCTCTCTCTTTATTGCAAAAAATTGAAAGCGCATCAAAAATGTCGTAAGCTTGTCTCGCATGTTGAATGAAGTGCAGTTAGGATTTCTCATGGTTAAATATCATGATAATAGAAAATTGCCTGCCATCCCATTGCGACGATAATGGCAGAGAGAACACAACAGAGATCTACATGTACATACATTTTGATATGATCGTAAAATTAGTAAATTAGAATAGTGAAACTTTTCGAATTAATGTTTTTATTCGACATGAATAATTATTATTATTCCTTATTGTGATCTACTCGATCATTTGTCAATGTCTACAGTGTATTTTTTCTTGTTCAATGTCTTGTCTCTTGTCTCAGTCAATTCGCAGTTAGTAGAACAGTATCCCATAATAATATTATACATATAGTAGGCACATTGAAGTTAAGTTTTGACTTGTTCAAATGAATAATGTGTAGGTAGAAACAGTACCTATTGCACTTTGGATATTCATTCCATTCATTCAAAACTGCTTTTTTATTTTTTCTTTTTCTTTTAGATTAGATATTTATAAATGCATTTTTATCAATCTATCATTAGCACTATACTATATACTATATTGCATTGAGTACTATCTACACAATTTTATACCTTATTAATTCCTCCTGTCCATCATAATAATACATAACAATAGTTTATAATATGCACATTTCAAGTTGGTGGTGTCATTAGGCAGGCCCACGCCATCAGTCATAATATTCTTGTATCAAGTTTTGTTACCTACGTTGTTCGTTCAGTTAATTGTTTTTGAGGGTGCAATTATTTTGAGGCCAAAAAATGTTTGTTGTGAGGGTAGCTGTGATGTCAACAGTAAATTATATATAAGTGGGGAAATTAGAAGAGTAAATAGATGCACAAAACGGATTCTGGACATGACTATACTTTGAGTTTAGATTCAGAATCGAATGTGACATGAATTTTTACATAAAAAGGAGTGTGCAAATTTTTCAATTTGCAAAATAGGAAAATAAACTAATAAATAATTTAATATTTGCATTTTTTATTCATAGATTGAGTAGGTAACTGTATATAGGGAAGGTATTAAGTGCGACAACATCCTCATTTCTTCTACATATAGCAATAATAATATTATTTAAATAAAACTTGTAAACACTCAAGACAAGAATTTTATGCAAATTATTTTAAGATTTGTTTGTCTTCGTGATTGTTGTCATCGTTGTCGTCGATGTATAGGTTGGTACAAGTACGTTGTTACTATAGATAACTAAAAACCGTAATTTTCAATTCCTTTTACCAATAAAACAAATTGAAAAAAGAGAAGTTAGAATGTGGAATTCATTGAATTAATTGATTGATGGCTAGTTGGTTATAGTATGTTCGGTTTAGTAATTGTTTCAGTCATTATTTTGTCAGGCCGAAGATTGATTAAAGCGACAAAAAACTTTTCTTCTTCGATTTTTTTTCTATCTGTTTTTCATAAAAGATTGGTTGGTCTAACAAGACGACGGCGTGGCGGCGCATTTATTGAAAGAATGAAAGCAATATTGTAAATTTGTCGAAGGAAAGACGACAACGACGACAAGTTAAGTGTATTTTACAATTCCTGTAATTTTTCTTTCTATAGTTTAGTAGTTAGACAATAATTTCTTTGGTAAAGATTTGCTATTGCTGCTGCTTTCGATTCCTTTTTAGCATTTTAACAGTAGTTCGGTTATCACCTTTATTTATAAAAGCTTTTGAATTTATTTGATAAATTAGATTGCCAACCATATTCGGTGCTGGAATTTTAATCTTCCTCTTTTTCTCGTTTTGTAATTTGTCACTTGTCGTTTGTTGGCATCGATCAGTCTTCTTAACCGGACGATGAATAAAATGAAAAAATAACACATGAAGCAATTAAACATTAGTTATTTGGACATTGACAACTTCCTATAATAACAATAACGTTGATGAACAATATTCTATGTTTTTGTGATGATAACAACACAAAAACATAGAAAAAAAATAATGCAAACTCCTCTAAAAGAAATCATATGCATCTCTTCTTGAGATGTTCTGCTAACCTATTTCTCAGGCTTTCTTTATTTCTTCTTTCTTTTTTAGATTCGGTGGGTGTAGCAACTAGTAAGAAGTTTTTTTATCATTATTATTTTGAGATCTTTAGTAGGATGGTCATATTTTTCAGTCTATCTGTCTGTTTACAGTCATTGTGTGTGTGTGTGCAATATGCATACCGAACGTACCTATGCATATGTCTGCTGATGATTGTGGTTTTTGTTGTATTATTCGTATAGTGGTAGACTGTGAAATTGAAATGAATTTAGTGCATTTATCTTATAATTTTGTTTTACAATGTTGTTTTATAAATAAACATATAGATTTTCATTCTTGCCTAAGTATGTGCAATAAATTCTGCTGACAGTTCAACATACATACATATGTAATGTCTATTCTTAGTTTTTAGTACAATTGTGGATTCCGGCATGGTTGATGAGATGAAATGAGAGTTAACATTGCTAATAGTTTTAATAGGTTTGCCTTCCTATTAATATTCACCATTGTTATTAATGATGCCCATCAAATCATTGATTTTCGCTATTCGTGTAGTTTCCGTGATATTAATAACTACCCATATATACTTAAATACTAAAAAATAAAAAATAAATAAATAAAAAATAAAACCTACTAATAATAATTCATATTTAACATTGTAATATCTATTTGCATCATTTATAGCTGCAACATTCTAAACAGCTCTAATATTGCCTACAAAGCAAATGATTTGTTGTATACGGTTTTTTAGAAATAATTATATGGTAGGCGTCCGCATGCTCTTTTATAACCGGGTGCTATTGGTCTATTGTTAAGTCTTAACAAAAGATAATTTATTACTTTAAAGCCGCGAAGTATATAATTGTTCTGACAAAAAAAAAAAAAAAAAATAGTATCTTCTATACGACGAAAAAATCTCATTTAACTCTCCTTTTTTTATGACGAATATTTATTTATTGGTCAGTTAGTTAGAGGTAATCGAAGAAAATACGTAATATTTAACAGGTGTGAACTGTGAAAAGAGATCTGAAGGTAAATACTAATCTATTTAAGGAATAGAAGAATAATTCTTTTGTTGATTTATTGCTTATAACAAATACTTAAATGTTATGTAGGTATCTAGTCAAAATTGATTGATTGATTCAAATGCATTTGATTCTCTGTGTAGTGCTCGTTAGTTGAAAGGAAGACAAAAAAACAGCCCTGGAATTGTAAAATGAAAACAAAAAGTGTTGAGTTCTCGATTTTCGGTATGATCATATTCATCGAAATCAATAGATTTCAATGATGTACACGTTTTGTTTTAAGAAATATGGAGCTTTCCTATCACTAGTTTTTGATGCACCGAGAAACCGAATTGCTTAGAGCAATATCTTTCATTTTCCGACGATATACACCGTTATTTTGTATACTATATGGAGTTTAGATGCTTTTTTCCAATTTATCCGAAAAACGTTTTCCGAATAAAAATTTCCTATTTTTGTTGCTTCCTATTAGTTATCACCTCCTGATGGCCGAGTATTACAGTAAAATTTACATTACGTAAATTAAGTCATCGATTAAACTAATTGAAATAAAACCATGAAAACAGGCAAAATGCGAGTCGTTCGCGCTCATTATTCGCTCATCATCATCATCATCATCATCATCATCGTAAAATTGGAAAAGTGCGAAAAGCGAACGATTTATTATTTTTATAGTATTCTGAAAAGTGTGAGAACCAATCTTAAATGAAAAGTATATCGTATATAATACCCACCAACAAATTATATTAAAGCTGTTATACCAGTTCAGTTGATTTTATTACGTATCTATATGTATTTAGACTATTAACTCACTTATGATAAATTGCATGGACTTTTACTTTTCTTGATATTTATTTGTATATCTATCTACATATGTGTACGATATAACTGACAGAAGGAATTATTACATATTAGTATGTATGTTATTAATATTTATGCACATTTGTGTATAGTTATGAGTTATGTGCGGTTTACTAAACATTTATGTAAATTGTTTTCTATTAACCAAAATTTCTTAAAGCATTATTATGATATGGATTGTAAAGTTAACACCTTGTAAACATTTAATACAAATATATCACATATATATATGTATATTGTTTAACCATGCATAAAACCACGATATATTCGCATATAAAATGAAATTCTTTTCACTGAATGAAATATTGATCAAGTTATTTAACGCATGCCAGTGGTCAAAAGGGTAAGTATATACCTCTACTATACTAGAGAATTTGATAGGTATTTTAATGCAAATTAATCCAGTCATTAATGTGCAACATTCTTTAGATTGTGTTTCGATTTGAATTAGATTTGAAAGGTGCATTTTTTTTTCTCACTTTTCTTTCGTTTGATCGCATTATGTAATTATGTAGATTGACGAGTTTTATCAGGTTTTTCTATCTTAAAAATTCTATAAAATTGAATTATGAATTTTTAAATATTTTGTCTATATTCTTGTTTTTTTTTTCTGTATAAAGTTGTTCTTGCACTTAATTCGTATTGCAAAAAACAAAACTTGAATTCTACGAACTAAAACTATCGTGATAGCATCTAAAGTGCAAGCGAGAATTTTAATGTTAATACCAAAAGTATAGTTTCGGTGATTTATAGGCCAATTAGTGAATTTTTCGTTTTAAATGAAATCACACATTGATTTTAATGAAAGTTTTTAAATACGTGTTTATAGGTATTATCAACGATCAGTTTTTTTTTCTTTTATAAACCATTTAAAAAAAAAAAAAACGATACCTTAAGCACCATGTACACATTAACTACCGCGCGATGTTTTATGTATAGAGCTAAGACTTCTTATGTGTGGATATCATTAGGAACGATCCTAGACTCAATCGTTCGAAGTGGGCGATTGTACATGTTCGTTCAAGAGCCGCTTTAGTTTCTTGTTTCCCAAAATGCATGAAATGTTCAACAAAATAAATTTTTCATTATGAGTAAAAGTTATGCTATGTCATCTGCATACCCATTTATTGAATGCCTATGACAGCTGTTGACTGTTGCTATCGTTGTAAACCTAAAGAAATCCTTTATATACGCGCAATTGACTTTACGAAGACCCATAACCCTTTCGAACTCGCAAACAAAATACAATCTGCAAAAGGAAAAAGAAAAAACGAATAACACGATGTTTCAGTTGTCATGCTTTAAAATTATAAGGTAACCTAATTGAATAATTGAACATCAGGGGATTGTTATTATATTGTTTAAATAAATTGAGAGTATATACGAGAGATGCACTCATACTATATATAATTATATTACATGAAATTACATTAAACGAGGAAAACAGAACTTTAACGTCAGCTTTTAAACATAAAGTAACTTATAAGACATTTTCCTTTTGATTGTTGTCGAGATTTATTATTAAATTATAGTTGATTTTTGATGATGAATTTCGTGTCTTAGATGTTTATGGATAAAATGAGGAACGTTTTCATCTGCTTGAAAGATCTAATCAATAGGCTTGTGGAAAACTGAACTGGGGAAGATGAGTTTCAATTAAGATAAGAGAAAAAAATTATTTTTCTATGGTAAACTCAGTATTATAAGATTTTATTCTCATAATGTGGAATTGTGCATTCGAAATATATTTGAGATCATTAATTGAAAAATGTTTGTGAACTACATACAAATTATGATGATTATCACTTGGCTCTTTTATGTCAAAGTATATGGAGATTAGAAAAAAAAAATAAATAGAGTTGGAACGATCAAAAAATGGAGACAACCTTATGGTGGCATATCTGCATCTATTTACAATGCTGATGAATATGTCAATGCTACTTTATTGATAAGTTCTAGCACTACTAACATAATGTCCTATGGTGACTGAACATTTTTCTATCCGAAAATGTTTGAAATTTGGCTAAATGGAAGTTCCTTTTTATAGTTCTTCCCATACGTCGAAGCTTAATTAATGCAAAATTTATTAGATATCGAGCTGATTATCACGGACATTCTTCGTTTCAAATAGTAAAATTAACCTCAATATTGGACCAATAATAACAATATTATAGAGTAGAACTTTAAAGGAAGTCACGATATTATAAACAATCCATATATTTTCTAAGATAAGCCTGATAGACAATGAGAATATAAAATGATTTCCTCACATCATCATCATCCTTATAATAGTACATATACAATATGTGTATAGGTACTATTATAATGCTATACAACAATCAATTGTAGTTCGATCATCTCTTTTACTTATATAGTCTATAAGTATACTATACTATACTTACATAGCGAACTAGGTATATTTCTATCTATCGCGTATGCATTAAAATGCATATGCGGGGGAGCAAAAATATGATCCAAAATTTGAATTTCTAATATCATGGGAACAAGACTAAACCTACATCATCGAACTGGTTTTCATGTCATATAGAAAGAGAATTTCAGTACCTATTCATTATTCATTTTCATATAAATATAGAGTGACGTAGGTAGATAGAGAGAGAGAGAGAGAGATAGAAGTAGGAATTTGGGTTTGTATTCTTCTAGGTATATAGGTAGATCTATCTATACTATATGTGTATATGTATATTGCTTTAGATTTAATTATTAAGAGTGAAATCACTAATAGTTAGTAGTTACTAATTACAGGTTAAAATCGAGACATAAAAATGTTGTTTGTTGCGTTAAATGTATATCTAAATCGTGAGTTGATAGTTTGCTAGTGCTGTTGCTGTTATTTTGTAATTAATGTGAGTTTTTTTTTTCTTTCGATTTTTTCTTTCTCTGTAGAGTAGAGTTTGGCATTTAGATATCCGTAATTTTATTGTGGTTGATATTTGTGCTGCACGAAAGACATAAATTTATTTTCTTTGGTTAAAATTTTTCTTCTGTTTTCGTTTCGGGTTTACTATTCATAAGTATATAGTGTATACCATTAAATAAGGTCTGAATGTATCGCAATATATGTCCAAACTATTATTTTTTCTATCACTATTCGTAATAAAATCCAAATCTATGCGTTTTATCAGAAATTGACTTAATTATCAAAATTGACTAACTATTTAGTAGATAATTTGTTAATTTAACCCAATGTTACCAAAACTATCTCAATTATATCTAATATTACGTAAATAGGTAAAGATTTTAAGTAATTTTAGACATCACTATCCTTAGCTTAAATCTTAGTAAAAGAAAACCAAGTATAGCTATGCGCAGGACATTACGTCAGAATACGCGCGACTTTCAAATTGAATATCTATTTTATGCAGCTAATATATTTTATATATTTAATTTATCTATTGATAAAAATAATAAACTGCCTATTAGACAGTAAAAACCAACTCAAAAATCAAAACACAAAGTTAAAAAACAACATAAAATCAACATCAAAAAATTCAAAGTCACAATATAAGAAAAAAAAAAAGAAAGAGGTTAAGAAGAAACTCTTTTTTATTATGATGTATGTTGATTTAACATGGGTATAAATTACGCAAAAACAAAACGTATGAGTCTGATGTCATCGAGGTTGCGCACATTTTTTTCATTTTAGTAAGTGAAGTGGGTATACTAGCTTTTCTTTTACTAAGGCTTAAATATTCCATCACTGGTAACTATCAGCGTTAGTAGTAGATCACATATCTGTGATAATAGATCACAATTAACAGATTTGATTATTTTAAGTCTTATTTCTTTAACACACTATACATTCAGCGATATATACGTTTCTTATACTTAATGAATGGTAGGATATTCCTATTTACTTGTACTTGTCTATTTATCTGAGATTTATTTCGTTTAAAAAAAGACTTTATCTGCTTGTCCTTCTTTCCCTATTTATATTATTAGGTTTCCATTAAGATATGATAATAATAAGAATTTATTGTTTTTCAAATAAATTAGAATTCAAATGCCGATAATAATTATTATTATATCTTCGAAATAGTCGTTCTATAGGGACATTTTCGTGTTGTAATTGATAATAAGATTATTTTATTTAAATTGGAAAAGGTGTGTTGTTTTAAAAGTGCATCGAAAAATAATTGACATTATTATAATATAAGAGAAATTTTTTGTGTTTGAAATGTTACATTTTACCATCCCGATGCCGTTTGTAACGCACCAAACCAAACATTCACACACAAATGATTGATATTGTTTGAACTTCTTACCATTAAGCATATATGTACGGCATCTAGTCATTTATTGGCTCGCCTTTTGTATTTTCTCATGCATATAGATTTGTTATAAATGAAAACCAATCAAATACTAGGATTTACCATATTTTCTATAAATGTTACATTGATATAAAATATACTATACTATACTATGGTAGTGCAGTTTCCTATCAAAATACCTTTTTCTATATGTTATAGTTATACAGGCCCAACTAGCAGGGGGGCTCTAGTTATATATGATTCTGAACGCTTTACTGCACGGTAATTTCATAGTATTACTAAAGTAAAAGCTATAATTTATTTAGTTTGATATTGCTTTTTGCCTACGTATGTATAGATCTACATGTATCTACATATCTGCCTATATATTTATAAGAGATATTATCGATTTAAGGCATCATTACCTAATTAGATCATTTCCAATGATGCTGAGCGTATAATAATAAAAATACATTTCATTTAACAATAATTATAAGTCTGTTAGAATGTAGAATGTATTAAGTCCATTAGTCAATTCATTAATGCTTTTTAATAAAATATTTTCTAACGTTCAGTTTATATTGATATACCTACCTATTTGTGTAGATGTACGTACTACAGGTAGACGTGTTTGCGTGTACTTGCTTAAATCGATTCTGAAAGTTTAGTAGTAGAATTAGTAATAGCAGTACGACTATCTCAATAATCTGTCTGTATTTTATCCTCATTTTAATTCGTCTGATTACATAATGTGTAATGATAATAACAGATTACACATTTAGTAAGTCTGAGCGCGCGAACTTTGTCGATACCATTTTATTTTACCATTATAAACAATTTACACCAGTTTTTATTGTCCATTACAAATTATTGTCACTGTTTATTTGCGATTAATTTAATTTAAATTTGCATAAATTGTCAAAAAAAGCATATAATTGTCAAAGACAGAAATAGGCTGATGATCGGAAAATTGGAAAATCTGATCATACATCTTTTTTTCTGAAGATTCGCTTTTTTTGTAATACATCTTATAAAATACAATTCTGAAGAGATTGGCAGAAACATAATAAAATCTTCTAGTTAATTATTAACAACCGGTTTCACACTATGTGATTTTTCATATTTTGATTACAATAAATCATAAATTATGGGATCCAAAAGACTTTATTTGGTAATTTTTTCACATTTTCTAAAAAATTACTTATTTTTCACATCATATTTTGACATTTACACCAGAGATTTTCAATTAAAATTGTCTCAATTTTACAAAAATCGATATAAAAATAATCAAAACGAATACACCAACTATACAATTTATTCTTCTTAATCTTCTTTTCCTTTTTGCCCTTGCACTTCTTATTTGTTGCAACGGTATATTTCACGAGAGTTAAATCTATTCAGATTCTCTAAATAAATTTATGCACGATTTTATTATTATTAATGCTTTCTCCTTTCGACACTATTTGTGGTATACCAATTCATGTTATATATATTGTACTATGTATGTAGTGTAGTACCAGTACTTCTATTGCGATACGATAATAATATGCCGTATAACGTCTACCGTAATAATAGGGCGTAGAATGTCGTTCGATCCTGTTTGTTTATTTTATGTGGTACCGTATATCATTTTATTAATTTTTGATTATCGCAGTCATACAATTCATTGGTGAAAACCACATCTAGAGAGTAATTAGAAAAAAATTTGGTTTAATCAGATAGAAAATGTCAATCAACTTTTGTTAATTTATTAATATTTTACCTGTTAAATGCCGTTTACATTTTGAAGTATTTTGCACAAAATCATCGAGAGCAATAGATTTTGCACAAGCAGTTTAAATGATTTAAAAGCGTTTTCAATATTTGGTGCAAGCAAAAGCCAGGCTGGTACAAAATCAAACGCCTATTGGTTCGCTCAGATTACCATGAACAAATGGGATTCTTCGAGACACAGTCAAGGTGGATTCCACAGATTAACTAGAAATATTATAAAACAAGACCTCATTCAGAGTAGGTAAAGAAATAAATACTTGAACGAAATCTGCCTGTTTCAGAAAATTTTGAGCTATTAAATACTCATTTTTTTGACAACAAACTAAATAGTTGTGTTAATATCAGTGGCTTCATAGAATCTTGAATATCCTGTATATGTCTTTCTAATAGAAATGGTCTGTGGATAACAAAATATGACTTTATTATGTTACAGTTGAATTTATAGCATACACTTCTCTACCCTATTAATGGTAATTTTAAATAAATATGTTTGTGCTACTAGATATTCACTCCATCATACATATAATTACGATAATTTTTTTTTCTTCTGATGGTAAGCATCAATATTTAATAACCAATAACTTCAATCAACTGATGCATAATAAAGTTAGTGTATTTAGCTGGCAGCTATTAGATCTTCAATAAATTATGTTATGTACATATAACTATAACTTTAATTACTTCTAAATAATAATCAAACTGAATATAGAATTCAATATATTATCAAACTTCATATAATTACAACTACTGTATACAAACACATAATATGATGAGAATGAAAGAAAGAAAAAGGAAGCAATCATGTTACTATACATTAATAACTCTTCTCTTATTATTATTATTATTATTATTGCCAATTATATCAACATTGTTCGATTTAACAATAACAAGTAAAAAAGCCTTCAGTTTATGCAGCAGTTAATCATAATAATCATTCGATTTGCTCTCTATTGTAAATTATAAAAGTTAAGTTCAAACAGCCATAATAATAATTATTTGCAATAATTAAACGAAATCAACTGAGGGAGATAAACAATGGTCGTAAATTATGAATGTAAGTTGGAAGGACGATAATTTAAAATGTCTTGAAATAGATAAGATCTATAGTATGTATGTAGGTATGCATGTAATATATGTATATATATATACATATATATATATGTATATATAGCTAAGTTTACCTACTCGCCACTGCGTCTCTTCTTCTATATCTTTAATACCTAAATGAAAATCATTAGAAACAAATTGAACATTTTATGGGAAATTATTGTTGTTGGCTTTTTTTTTTGTTTCAGTCTATGTCATAATGTAGGTATACAAAGTGCATTTAGAGGTGTGACACTTGTTAAAATAGAAACTTAATAGTCTTGCTTCACTATACAAGAAAAACTGTACAAGGAATTATCGACTAGAGTCTAAGTAGTATTTAATACAGTAGTGTGTAATAAATCTGTTGAAGATCTTTTTTATGATGATTTGATTAAACATAATAATAATAATAATAATAATAATAAAAAAACTCGAATGCATGCAAATATACGTAGAACAGCCATTACATTACATATCAAAGATCAGAAATTGCAACAAAATGATTAAAATTGAAAATGTAAACCTTTTCGACATTATGTTGAATTGCAAATTAGAAATCAATAAACATGGATGAATTGATAGATTTAAGTAATAGATTTGCAGAAAGAAGAAATGAAAGAGAAAAATGTAGAATTAACTGTTCTGGATCGTAAAGCGATTTCTCGCTTAAGAAATCACAAGGAAATAAATTACAATAACGTATGGAACGCAATTTTAGTACATCAGTATAGAAGTTTTTAACATCCAAACGCATCTTGTAGCTTACCGGTGGTTGGGCAATGAATGTCAGCTTTTCAAATGAAATGTGACCGAAGATAATTATGTGCAACCTGTGCAACGCATGCGGACCACAGATTATCTTTAACTGTGGTTTAAAGCTTTTGCATGTTTGGTTGTTTTTTATTTTTTCGTTTTTTTCTTGTCTCTTTTTTTTTTTTTTCTTGTTTGAGTAAAGCTATTGTAAAACGACCGTGGTCTATTGTATCTGTTTAGATGTTACGGTAAAATATTGCTAATATGTATTTTTGTTATATGGTTTGTAGGCGAAACTATACATGCTGGTTTAACGGTTTTTTTTTTTTTTGTCACTGATGGGGGGACATTTTTGTACACATTATGTCAAAAGATAATTTGAATTTATTAACATTAAAGAATCGATTTTAAACTAGAAAGCGTCTTCAAGGTTCGAAATGCTAATGACCATGTCATCTAGGTTAATAATAGCATATTGTTCAACAGTTATGGCCTGTCTTTATTTATGGACAAGGAAATTTGGAACTGTGTACTGTATTCGAGTTAATTATTTATTCGCTCTCATCTGAACAAGCTCAACAAATAAATAGATAGTTTAATTTCTAATTATTGTATTCATTAAATATACAGGTACTGTAAATGATGGCATCACATCAGCCTTGAAAAATCGTGAAAAATTACTATTTCCTTTCAATAATCGAATTACAGCAGCTTGCCTGATCATCTCGCATCTGGTAAATGTTCAAATAGAAAAGCCTAAAAATTATAATATTAGTGCTAATGAATCAATCAACGCCACCAATATACAAATAGGTTCTAATCTACGTATAGTTCTATCTACATTGTTACTATTATTTAGGACCGTATTTGAAGACTTTTATTTGAAAAATCTAATCAAAGAAAACTTAATTTTCTTATATAATATAAATAGATAGAATTCAATGGAAAATCCCGTGCCGTGATATAAATATGTTAATCATAAAGTCAAAGTTAATTTAAATTGTGTTTTATTTATTTATTGATTGAGTGATAAATCAGGAATGAATTAATTTCAAAACATACTGCGCCTTTCTTTTCGCTAATAATTATCGTGTTTTTTATGTTTTTTGTTTTGTTCTCAACTTTGTTTTTATACAATTTATATAAATTGAAAGCAAAAAAAAGTGATTCCTAATTTAAATATATTTAATTATTTTACGAACGACGAATATACGACGAATCATTTAAAATGATTCGCCACCATGCGATTGGTACTCTTCCATTATGCCATTTTGTCTCTATTCTCAATTTCATCTATGCCAACCAGCAGTTCTTTCTTTTAATCCAAGTTTGCGTCGCCTGAGAGTCTGTAAAGAGCCGTTTACATTTCAAGCATTTTGATCAAAATCATCGAAAAACAATAGGTTTTGTACTAACATTTTGAATGTTTAAACGCGTTTTCAATATTTTGTTTCTGTGAATAGGGTTCTTTAAAACACACAGTCAACATGGACTCCCCAGATTGACTAGGAATATAAAAAAAAGACGCCATGCAGAGTAGGTAAAGAAATAAATGCTTGAATGAAATCTGCCTGGTTCAAAAAATGTTCAGCTGTTACCTACTAATTTATTTGGTTTTGATAATTGACACTATATATCTGTGTTTTGCCGAATCTTTATTACTATTGCATTTTTCTCGAAAAGAGGAAAAAAATAGATGTTTTTTGATGTACAATAGATGTACTGTTAAAAGATGTAGGAATTTAAACTGAAATCTGACCCAACTTTTTGTTAGGGTGGAAAAATGACATTTTTATGAATATTTATTGTATTTCGGATCGTGTAATGCCACATGTGTGAATCTGTATTTGCTGGTATTTCTGTGGTAAATTCTGTACAAACTGTTTTGAATGTGTAAACGGAAAGCGGCATTTATTCAAAATTGCTGGAGTAAAAATTTTCTGCAAAATGCTTGAAAATGTAATCGGCTCTTAACGTCTTTACGTGTTACATCTGTACTACAATGTACAGATTATGTACATTGCGTACATAATCTGATCGGCTAATTATGCGCACTGTGAATAGAGGTGGAATTGTGGATGCGTAAGTAATGACGTCACAAATTTCGCTATGGGCTTTTACTTCTATATCACATTTTGCTGTGTCTTGTTAATTTTCTTCTGATTTATATCTATAGTAATTTAGATTATCATAGGAAATATTAAATGCATTTGTTATTTCATAATTATATTATATTAATTATTCTATAATAGTTTTCACATCACATATTGGCATCCGATAAATGTTTCCATCTACGATGATGAAAACGGGAATACTATTTTCTATTCCCATATGTATTCCATTCAATAACATTAAATGTTACATTACAAATCAAATGCAAAATCTCTTGATGTTTTAGTAGTATTGAAGCGTTTATATGTACACATACACATAACATATACATACATATAAAGATAGAGAAGTATAGGTACATATCCTTGGCTAAGAAAGAAGCTCGGTAAACTCTCATGTATATCACCTAGATTCGTGTAGAAGTCTGCCCCGTAGACATTCAGCAACTTGTACCTTCTATATCGTTTTCGTGTTCGACAGAGAAGAGAAGCGATATTGGCCTCTAGAACACGACAAATGTATGATATGCGCTAGGGCAGTGCATATACAGATCACGAATCACATGAGAAACTGCTATCCTTGCACTTGCATTTCGTCGTCGTCCTCGTCGTCGTCGTAGTCGGCTGCAACATGCATGTTAAAACTATTAATCAATATGTTGTAGGTGGATGTTTTGCTATAGAGCTGTGTTCTCAACTTTTCGCTTCTCTCCCTTCTCTCTACTCTTGAGAGATATCGATGAATCTTTATTCTTCTTTGAACATTTCTATAAAGTAGTCATGTTAATATGTTGTTGTTGTTGTTGCGTATTTGCAAATACTGCTCTTTCCCTAATCTTAATGGATTCGTATTTTTCTCTTATTCCTAATCTTTTTATGTTTACTATTATTAACGATTATGGCCAAATTCTGTTTTATTCATCAGATTATTTTAGTATAAGGAACATAGCTTGGTTGGAATATAGGTTGTTTTTTTATTCGTTAGAGAAAGGGTAGAGTGATCTATGTAGTCCGGTTACGAATGGAATCGAAAGAATTCGAAAGCATTGTCGCAATCTTTTATGGAATCCAATGTGTCTGTCTGGCTTGTCTATTCTAAGAAATATGTTTGGTCACCAATGTAGTGTGATCTTAGGAAATCTGATATTCGCTTTGCATACCTATACTTTGGTGTTTCGACATACAAATTTATGGCTCCCATACGCGAAATGTGTTCTATTATTTTTATATTGGAAAACTTACCCATACATATATATATACAAATAATAAAAAATGATCAGCGATAAAGTTGGTGGATTGAAATTTATAGTGCATTTGATACCAGAGAACGTGTGCATAGTTTTTGATTAGTTGTCATGATTGTATATTATAATGTATACGTAGTAGATTCTTTGCGAATTGAAATAAAACCAACCACTGAATAATTTAGCATTAACCATATCGAGTTAGCCATGCATTTAACTATAACAAGAAAAATTATCCATATGTGGTATTTATGATTAGATTAGTAGTTGATGCGAGGCTGATGCTGATGGGAAGTTGAAAGCAGCAGGCAAAGTGAATTTTCTAACAAATTCACATATGAAAATCTGTATTCACTTAGCATATCAAAAAAAGCGGTTCCATCAAAAATGAAACCGCAAAAGATAATCGCTACAAACGTTACATCAGATAAAATCTAAACATCATTAGTTGAGCCTTTATGTGATGTTTGACTTGTAATATTTTCTATTGTGAATTTCTCTTGTAATATGCAATTATAAGAATTTAGTTGGCTGCAGTATACTGAATTAGAATAGAGAAGAGCATCAGGATCAACATTTTAATGAAATTTGAGCATCAGATTTTCAAATAAAAAGAGCAATTCTCACCTTAAACATTATCATTATTCATCTAGGTCTTAATACCAAATCATCAAACAGCATTGTTAGTATTCACAAGATTTCCCATAAGCAAGTTTAAGGTACGGTTCTGTTCTAATCTAGAAATACATCTTAATAAAATGCTTGTATGAGTAGTAGAATCACATAAGTCACGTTATTGCAGCCATCACTCTCTCTATATATACCTCTGCTATAGGATGGGAACATTGCCGTTTTACATCCACGACTTTCTAACCCAGATTGCGGACAGATATTTCTACATAACATAACATAACAAACCACAACAACAACAACAAACTGATGGGCCCGTCACAGTTCATTTTATTAGTCGAATTCCATAATCACGACAAGTGCACGAATAGGCAAAACAATAAAACTCTTTGTTTTAATACCACATTAATTATAAATAATTATAGATTGATCGACAACGACGTCTTGTATTTAGTTATAATAGACTGTGTTGCAGAGATGCGTTAGTGGAATTTTTTTTTTCATCCTTTTCATATGTGTCGTAATTATAATTTATATTTATTGGTGGTGTCTAGTTAATTGTTACTATTGTTTGTAGAAGCGATAGCGTTTAGATTGGTGCGGACGAATGAATGGACTGTCGCTACGGGTAATAAGAAACTTTAGTAGTTCAGATTATTAGAGCAAATAAAAAAAAGAATAGTTATTATTTGTTCAGCTGCTATGAGTTATTAGGATTTTAACATATAAAATTAAATAAAAACTGAATTTCATATCGAATATTAATATTTCAAAACGTAAGTGTCTTCATGCTTCTTATTATATAAACTTTTATGACGCACAAATACACACGAGATCCTTTTACTTTTTTTGTTGCTCATTTAATTCAAATAAATGGATACTTATTGGAGGATGAAATTCAAAAATTCCAATATATCGAATGTAATTTATTAATTTAAATAAATTTGTAATGCAAAAATCTTACTGTCCTATTAAATTAAAATTAATTCGAATACTGTGCGAATATTTATTGCAAATTAATAGGAACCCACGCACGTTTTTTTCGTCTTTTTTTTTTTTCAATGGAGTGTGCTAATGCTACAAAATGCTTAATTTTTCTCTCTATGGATGTGTTTTTTTCTTTAGAAAACTTGTATATTTTACATAATAAATAAACGAACATCAATTTGAGCCTTTGATTTCGTTGTTTAAAACATTATAGTTTCGTGTAACTGTTAAGTGGTTTTTTTTCTATCTTGTCCTCTCATCTGAATTTCCTATAGATATCATGTAATTTCTAACTCAAACAAACATATTTTGATCATAAATAAAGATTAATCGTGGTGGATTAAAATAATATTTTCTCTTGATAATTGGAATGTTTGTGTATTAATGATGTTCATGTTGTTGCAGTCATTTTTTGGACGAACCTATAATAATATTAGTTCAATTGGAGAATGCAAGAATAATGGTAAATGTGTTATTAATAAAAAGAATCGCACCGCATGCAAATCCTGCCGGCTACGGAAGTGTCTTATGGTTGGTATGTCAAAAAGTGGATCACGTTACGGACGCCGTTCAAATTGGTTTAAAATCCATTGTTTGTTGCAGGTGAGAGTTGTTCAAATTGATTGATTTACAAATGAATTTCTTGGGATTTTGTAGGTGGTGATTGGTTGTGCTAATCGTCTATTTATGCAATTCATATTTCCTCATTAATATGTGCCTTGGTGACGGTATTAATCTAAATAAATCTAATTGAAATTTAATCGAATTTAAATATATTAGGCTTCATTTAGATTATTAAATCCCAGTGATTATTTTACAGCAACAACAACAACCCCAAGTACAACACCACTCATTCATGCAACCACTACAAACGCAGCATCACAATGTCAATGTAAATTTAGCTGCTGCTGTTGGATTGCTTCAACCGAATGCATTTCTACCGCCGTTTCGTAGCCCCGCGGCCGCTGCATCGGCAATCTCGGTCGCTTCAGCTGCCCGTGATGCGACATCGAATAGTGAATCGGATTCGGGAGCATCATCCGCCGATCCAGAGGACGATGTACGATCGACTAGTGCTCTAAGTTATTTGAAACCTTCAACATCACCTCTAAGTGATCGGATGAGTAGTGATACGGAATCGTTTTCGAAAAATCGTCTATTCCACAACAATAATAATAATAATAATAGTAGTAGTAACAATAATAACAATTCGAAACCATTTATTAGTATCGATCATCATCGGGTACCGTTACCGCGGCAACCGAGTTTATCGCCTGCCTCGTTCCCGTCAGCTTCCCCAAATAATAATAATTTGGTACAATCGAATGCCCTAGTAGTTCCTAACCATCGTTGGTTACCTTCTGCATTTCCTATAATTGGTGATCCGGCTACGTGGCGTGAGTTTTGGTTACGTGGCCAACCGACGGTAGCCGCTCCTGCACCAGATCAAGATGAACCGATCGATTTGAGCATGAAGCCACCAGTCAAGAAAATTAAATCGGAAGAAGACGAAGCTACAGAAACAAAAGACAAAACGGAGAAACAACAAACATCGAAAGATCTGAAAGAGACGGATGATGGTGAATGTAAAGTTGGTGTGCCTTTAGATTTAACATTATCAGAACGCTAGAAAGCGATTATTATTATTATTATTAATACTATCTACTCGTATGTTGTGATGTTGATTGTTATTATTAATATATAAATATATATGTATGTATATTTTGAACGGGTAAAGAACTGACAGGAAATGATCTGTTTCATTTAAAATGTAAACGTAAATGTAAAGTGAGAATTACACATTCGAAATTCAAGTCGCCTTAAAATCTTCTTTTGCCTGCTACAGAAGATTATTGTAATTTAATTATTATTGAACAAGATAATAATAATAATTAATACGGTTAATTGAGAAGCAATTGCCGATTAAATGGAAGGAAAGAATTATAAAAAGAATCAATTATGATAACTTTACGAACATTAAATATATAAATTGATAGTCTCCTTTATTACTACATATATATATATACATAATTTTTTTTCTCTTTTTCAATGGTCAGTATAGATTTATAATAAGTTAATTGCATTCAATTTAATTATTTAGAACAGCATAATATGCTTGTGCTGTTCAAAAATTGTTGCCATAGGAAACATGTAATTGATGATACAAGTTGATCGTCCTGCATTATTGCAGTTAGTTGTAGACAGATGCATTTATAATAAGCCATTGCGCTCGAACTCATCTTGCAAATTACTCCCCCCAATGGTTGTTTAAGATTTTATTCATTCTATTACGCAATATTTTGTTTCTCTTCATATATTCTATAAATTTTAATATATTTATACTATATATTGTACATAGCACAAAATAAGAAAGTGAATTATTTCAAGCCATCGAAAGCCTTAGAAGTTAGGTAAATGAATACGTTGACACATATTTATTTAATTATCTTTATTATTATTATTATTATTCAATTTGTATGATGCGCTAATTATTTTTTTTTGTATATATTTTATTTATATTCAATTATTGTAAAGATTTTTTCGTCATATTCATGAATTATTCCAAAATTAATTGGCAAAAGGCATTTCTCGAATTTTAGAGAAAGCCATTTAGTTTTTGAACTAACTAAATTTTAAGAGCCAGTGAACAAAGGTCATTATTAGGATTATTTTTGTTTATGTATATTTATTTTTTTGTTTCTTTGTTGTGCGATGTACACCCATGGTCAGTCTATTTTTTTTTTTAATATATTTTTTATATTTTAGTTTTGATAGTTGAAGCCCCAGTATATGAATACCTAAAAAATACATTTATAGTAATTAGCTAAGTAGATCTAAGCCCATCTTTATACCATAATTATTAATATTGATGTAAATGTTAAAGAATACTGAGACTTTTAAGTGATACTTACTTATAAAATACTATAATAATAATTGCGAATAATATAAAATTAATTCTTTGTAATTTTATAATCAAATCAAAAATAAATTGGAATTACCTATTATTTATATGTGATAATTCTTTTCTCTATCTCCAGTATTCTTTAACATTTTGATGTTCTTTTAAAAAGAGCATTTCTACTACTACTACTACAAACTACGATACTACTACTATTACAAATGAATTCTTATAGTATTATATCTGGCCAGTAAGATTGTGCCCTATTGTTATATTTTTCAAAGAAAATATTGATGCTTTTATTAAATTAAAATGTTTTGTTTTAAATTTTGATGTGTTTCATTTGATTTGTGCGTGATTATTGTCATTTTTTTTATACTATTAAAATTATTATCGGGAATTTCGGTCATTAATGAAACACCCAGTTGTTTGAATATTATCTTTTTTACTTTATTGGTTCCTGAATAATTCGGCAACAGTTTGTGGCTTCATCTGGAGGAAGTGAATGTTAATTGATTCATTAGCGTATTGATATCAACTGATATAAGCACGTAGCTGTATGCTTTAATAGCTTAACCATGTCAGCTATTAAAATCAACAGTAAAGACCATACAATGTTAAGAGAATAAAATAATAAAAACAAATATGGCAGACGTGATTAGTGCCAGATGCCGAGTGCCAGAGATATTTTTTATAAAGCTAATCGTTTGGAAAATTAATCGGAATTTAATTTTTCACTGGTTTTGAATAAATATTTTTAATTAATAACTTGTTGGTGCGTATGGTGCAAATGACGGTGTTGCAACGCTCATGCTACACCTTTAAAGTTTACTTTGCCTCGCTCCTCTTTTGACGAGTGCCTGTGATAGTGAATGTTCGGATACTTTATTTTCTAAATTCATATTTAATACCTACGTTTATTTTTTTATATAAATTCAGTGTTTTTTCTGTAGCTCAATAAAATTTCTTGATAAAACTTATGTAAAGAGTCAAAAAGGAAAAAAAAAAACACTTAATCGAAAGAAAATAAATTATAACTGAGTTAAACAACGCCTTGAATTTTTCTCTATGCAGAGTCGACCGAGCATTCCTTTCTACTTGGCTTATGATTATTTTCAATTATATTTTATAGTGGATTTTCTTACTTTACAAATAATAATTATTATGTAATCTTTCTATTTAATCTACATAATATCTATTTAAGAGGGGAATTTTATTAGAAAATTTATGTTGAATTTTTACTGCCAAAATATTTCATTCTATAAATTCCTGTACTTATATAATCGAATTTTTTATATTATTATTATTATTATTACTACTATAGAGGCTGTGGTCGGTCATATTGTTCCATACAATTTAATATATACCTACATATACTGTAGTAATAAAAAAATAATGAAGCAATAGATAGATGGATGGATGTGTTATTAGCGCGTCTGCCTTGTCTATTTCAAATCACGAAAAATTCGTTCTACAAACAATGACATGAATGTTCCGTTCTGATATTTTCCAATACAAAATAATAATTTTATAACATTGTATATCACAACTCAGAATAGATCAAATTGATTTGTAGAAATACAATTTTTTTTTTTTTATTGTTGTACATGTCAGGTCAGTAACGAACACATCAATCGATCAATTGATTAACAGAAATCTATTATTTAATCCACGAAACAATGATCTCAAACAATGTACGTATATGTTATGGGTTTACGCACTAGTTTGTAAAATGCACATATACACATACACACGGCCAATTAATTACGTTATTTTTTTTTTTTAATTGTCAGTGCCGCTGCGATGATTTGAATTTGGCTTCAGTCTTAAAAACGAGCTAATAGAATATTTTATGATTATATTAAAAGGGGACTAGTTCTCTGATTCGTACAGTTTCGAGTTATTAAGCCTAAAGATGAAATTGTTATATAAATCATTCTTTTTTTTTATTCACTAAAAATATTTGGGGTGCTCTAAATTTTTCTAATTATTCTTCTTTCGTTATTAATCCTATTGTATTCAAATGAATAATAATCTGGGTCTGAAGAACACATTATTTATTATAATAATAATAATTTATAACATGATTTTTTTTTTTTTTTTATTATATCGTATCATATTAATATAACGTCGAAGGCCCGTCACTGTTTCCAACCTTGACGCATCCTGCTGTGTTAAATAAATTAGTTCAATTTTCATCAGTTCTTCATTGAATGAGATTGTAAAATATGAATTACAGCAACTTCCTGTTGGTACGAAACTGATTTGTTTTTAGCAGTGAACTACGACGGCTAATTTTGTACAATTCGTTTTTTTTTGCGTTTATTTTTTATTTATTATTATTATTATTATTATTTTTGGCTGAATGAGATTAATGTAATTGCTCGAAAATATCATTTTAATGGAAAAATTAAGCCAATTAAAGATTAACTGAGAAATTGATTTGCGGATGTAATTTGGAAAGGTGAAATGTAGTGTAAAAAACATATTTTATTTGCGGAATAATATTGTATAATATTGTAATTTGCTCCCAGTTATATTGCGCTAATGGTTTAAGCGTTGATTTAATCAGATTTAAACTACGATTTACGTTAACTTTTTTCACCAATATGTCCAAATGAAAAATATAATCGTTGTTTGCGGAATGGATTCAAATTTTCGATATGAATTGTAGGTTTCATTTTCAACACACTATTTTCCCTCTTCCTCTCTCTCTTTCTTTTTTTTTTCTGTTTTTAATGAATATATAATGAGGCTTAACGTAGAGGCAGGGAGAGAGAAACAATTCCAAGAGGGAATAATATAAGTAGTTTGAAAAGAAGAAGAATAATAATTCTATTGCAACATAAAGCAACGCATCTTTCGAAGCGCTTCTTCAATTCCATCTATATGTATATGTATAGTATGTATAGTATGTATGTAGACCCCACGGTCGGTCGTAGCTCGTCTCTCCTCTACTATACGCCATGTCCGTTTGATTGTAATATATTACCGCATTCATAAACCAATAAAAGATAATCGCCTGGCAGTATTTTACGTTTGTACCTATTCAGGCTTACGTATGTATATATCGTATGTATGTGTATGTGTTTGTGTGTATGTATAGGCCGAGGAACTATTTGGAAACTTGAAATTTCACTTGGCTCACGATTAAATTGCCTTTTGGATTTATAACAGTCCATTGAGACCGTAGAAGGATTTTCTTTCCCATCTATTTTTAGAATTTTTTATTTTTTTTTCACGTTTCTCCAGAATTTGTCGTTGTAATTATTATATCGATGATTTTGGTAAAAAATAGCTTCCAGTTTACCAGCTCCCTAATTCTAAAAGTTAAAAAGAATGACAAATGAGATTTGGATGCTTGTCACAAAGAAAGCTACAAAATTTTCAATAAAATAAAGCGATGATTTTCTAGCTTTTTACAGAGAATTTTTAGATTCTTTTAAAATTTACTTCCATACATTGAAAAAGAGAATTGCAGTTTAAGCTGTGAATTTACTAGAATTGTGACATTTTTTTATTAATTTCCATGTGTTTAATCTGTAGCTATGTATATCAAAGACCTTGCTCAGAGCTTTCATATTTTTCTTTGGAACACATGCATTATCACAAAATATAGCAACTCGGAAAAGAGACTTAGCGAGTTCTCCATTTTTTTTTTGCAATATGGCATGCCTTGGAGCACATTTTTGAATTGTAATTTCAAGTATAAATTTTAAGTATCATTGAACCCGATCACTAATATGAAATTTAAACGATTTCTTCAAATATGTTGATTCATCTCTTTCACATAAAAAAAAGGTTAAGTGCGGTGTTCTTTCTGGATTGTTGTATTCTGTGACGTAATAGTAATTTAAGCTCGTACAATCTGCAGCTTTTTATATACAAAATTGGTTAAGTATCAATTTTTTTTTACGAATTAGGTAGTCTACAGAATCGGCATTTAGTTCTACGTGCAATGAAGTAATAGATAAGTATATTTATAATTTCAGATTGGTCAATTAGATACGACGAAAATTATTGACTTTTTCGATTTCTGAACATTTGCTTGCATAAACTCAAGGCTATTAATGTCACTGGCTCCATTATATAATTATCCACTTTTAAAAATTATAATTTGCATTTTAAAAAAATGAAAGATCTTATTTGCTTAAGTGCTTGGAAAATGTTATCTTTTCGTAATCGTTAACGTTCAAGTAGCATTAGCAATGGACAAATTGGTTATTTTTATTTTTCTTAATTTAATACGCTCAAGTAATTGCATAATATTCAACAACATCGTAGGGAAAATGAAAAACTTTCAAGATGACAGACAGAACAGTAAAGATGGTTGGGGCATTTCATCATCTCTCTCGCATCCTACGTAAATGGTTAACAAGACAACTATAAGTATAACCAACAACAACAACAATAACAAGTGAAGAGACAAGTGGACTATAAAAGATCTAGACTAACATTAAAATTTGAACAGCACTTGATGGTTAACGACTAAATATTAAAATGATTTAAAGTCCAGCAGCTCAGCTGGAAAAATGACCGCCTGCCACCGACTTGAATTACGAATAGTAATAAATAAATTTGAATAAATTTCTTTTAAATGATTTATGCCGACGGTAAAAGTTTATATTTATTTTTTATAGAATGTGCTCAATATAATATTGAGCATTGTCTCTTCGTTCCCATTATGATGATGTATCGATATTGTGATGCTTTTGTATAGATGTATTAGTCATATTGTCATTTAGTGTTCTGGTGTGTTATTTCGATTCCATTGGAATCGAATGAACTTTAGCAGGTGTTATTTAGATTCAATGATAATAAAATTAATATGGTGTTTATCCTAAATATATACAATTTAATTACATAATGATAAATTTCTTAAATTTGTTTAACATAATTTAATTCTTTTTAATTAAACTTTAGCCTTTCAAATGAGCCCCGCACGACTGCAAGTCTACTTGAGGGGGGGGTTACCTTATTATTTTCTATTTAATATTTTAAGCAGTTAAATTGGTTTTTGCGGCATTTCAGCAGCACTATGTAATTATTTTTGCATACGAAATATAAACTGTAATTAATTTGACAGTTCCAATCAGTCATCAAATTATGTTAAATTCGATAGTCAATTATTTAACGTTTAATATTGAATTTTAATTAATTTCCGCGTTAAACGAAAATTAGTAAGCGAACAGTGATAATTAAATTAAAAAGAAGAAAAGAAAAATGAAGCTTGTATATTAATTTTGGCTTATTTTGGCCTAGGTTTTTGGGTGGTCTATTCGGGTTTTTTTTTTCTTTTAATTTGAACCTTTGTAGATTTCGTCAATTCACGTTATCAGTTTAATTAATTAATCAATTCGTTGATTGGGACGAGATCCAAATCTATTCGTTATAATCGTTTTGTTTTTTTCTTTAATATTTTACGGTAATGAGCATAATAATACGTAATAGGTTCCATCATATGTGAGGCTCTGAAATATACACGGTGTTCACATTTCTGTTCCATTGCATAGAAAACTACGATTTAAAGCAATAGGATGTGATCTTACGTCACAGTTATTAAGTCGTAATGTTTGTCAATGTTGTCAACATCATTCATGGAATTGTATTGATATTTTAATCGATTTTATTTAGAATTTTTCAATTACGGTAATTTCACAAAATAATAAATACAATTGTTGAAGATTTATTCAAAAATGATTAATATCGTACGTATAGACGAAGATAAACAAATATTTACTTTAATTCTTTTAATTCGATATGTTTAACGTATTCAACTGACAAGAGTGATGAGTTTTTGTCTCGCTTTTTATGTGTATACAACAAAGACCGCTATATTTGCAATTGAAATGCACCTATAATTAGTTTTAATTAAAAAATCAAATTAAATCTGTCAAGAAAATAGCAACAATAAAAAAATTAAAAGCTCTAAGAAATTATGTAAGTAAAATTGATTCATATTATTAAATATTAAATCCTGAACGACCAGGAAAAAATATTTTTTCTGCTAGCGTTGCGTTTCAATACCAATTTGACCACATCAAATTTTATATTGATTTAATGTAAACAAATTTCTCTAAATCCTAGTGCTAATGTTGGTATACTATTTTTCAGTAAGTATGACGTAAGGTCATATCCTTGTGGATTTCACTGTAGATCGTTTCTCAGAAATCGAAAATATCCACCCTGTATACTCGTATGTTTTACATGGTCCTAGATGAAAACCAATTAAAAATATGCAATATATCAATTCAATTTAACAACAATTGTAAATAATGTGACATTAATGATCTGTTGCAATATTTTAATAAAGTGCATATACATATTGATCAAGATTGCAATAAATAATAAAATTTCTGTTGTATCATCGTCATCGTTTCAGTGCAATCGAACTTTATACGTATGCAAATTTCTCCACCACGTGCAATGTGTAATTTTAAGCCTACATGAAAATGTATGGTGCGCTTTCATATAAATGGCATAAATTGATGCACAATTTGAATCAATTACATTTCTAAAAGTGGGTGAGTGATTTTGAACGTTCGAAAATTACTGTTTGTTGAAACATCAATTTGGTCAACATTCGTGATGTATGGAATATCGCCGATTTGTGCTTCTGGTATTTTTCATTCATTATTTATCAATCAGGAACACAGCAGTCGTAAAAATTTCTTAATAACAATTATTAATATCTCGAGTACAAATTAAATTGAGTACTCTATACATATAGTAGGATGCATCATTTTTGTAATGAGACGCACACATAACAATAGGTTGACAATAAATTGCATTGTCGACAACACGCTGAGGAGCAAGCGGGATCTGCTGGGGTACTGTGTAATTATCTTTTAAGAAAGCATAACAACATGAAGAAGGATGTCGACAATTGCCATAGAGGGACAACAACTTGATTTAAAAATATGACACAATCATTGCGTTTAATCAACTGTTAAATAATTCAATTTAATTACTTTGAGTTTTACATGTAAATTTGATTTAATAAACAACAATGTTTTAATAGTAGGTAAGTACTTACTTTCGATTTCACCAATCTTTTGGCTGGAATAATATACTTTCTCATCATAAATTGCAATCTGATAAGAAGAAAACGAAAAAATTAACTAGATGCAGAAAATATAGCGATACATTTATTTTATAAGGCCGTGATTATAATGATGATTAGTATTAATACCAGGCCACTTACATTGGTAGTGGACCCCGCTTTATCGTTCACATAGTTATTAAAGATCCGACAAATTCCACATGGATAAAATAACAGTTGCGATAAAATGTAATCTTCTCAATACAAATAAATAACTGAACGATACCATTCTAATATTCTTTTATCAGTTTCCACTGTAAAGAGGCACCATGGTGAGATGAGGAGCACTACTGGTATACCCGATATTTATGAGTGTGCAACTCAACTACCGATAGGTAGTTTACAATGAAAGGATTGTTATATTACTTAGTAGCCGTGTAATCACAAGTACAATTTATCTATTTAGCTTCTCGAATAAATTTAGAATTGGCCTTAATTAAAATTAGCTGTAGACTTATTTTCAGTGTTCATCAAAAGGAACTCGACAAACAAAAAAAAAATATAACAAGCAAAAACTGAACTAGCAAAAACCTTCAATTGGATGAATTTTCATTTCTGAGAGGTACTTTTTTTCTTCGCTCTCTCTTGAAATAACTAAATAATTCATAGCACGTGTTCGAAAAGTTGAGTTCACTTCAGACTTTCAAACAAAACATCGACATCGAGGGAAACCATTATCTATATTAGAGCCGTTTTAGTTAGCCAAGCACGAAGGTGGTCTAGTGCCAAACATCGGTACAGTGCCGATGTTTTTGCCCCAAATAGCGGCACAGCTACTGTTTGTTGTTGTGTGTGGAATCGAGGAAATAATTATTGTGCGATAGATCAAAGCACTGACTGAGTAGATACTCGTACAGTTGTGTGCGTATCTACCAAACTAATGCCATCAGATGAAAATAAAAAAAGAGAATGGTAATTATCAATGGTGAATACTAATTAAGGTGGTATCGTATCGTATCGTATCGTATTATGTATACGTACTGAAATCGAATTTGCTTATGTATGCGTGTAGCAGACGATGGTTTTGTTTTTTTGTGTTGAAGGTTTATTGAGTAATCTTTGTTTGTTTTTTATTTTTTCGTGTTTAGCTAGATCATGTTAAAGTGTACTTTCAGTTGTTCTTCTGTCTGGGAAGTAAAAGAAATTGAAAGAAAGTATGTAAACATGTTTTTTTTCTTGGCACAGACGAGTTATATTTGCATCAAAACTATATCTGGCATGCAGTTCCGCTACTATTTACAAATTCTCTGCTCATATTTGCCATTACACTCTATTTACACCATTTAGAATAATTAATATCAAAAATCAATTTAATCTAAAACTATGTACACTAATATTTGCAATAGCCTCCGTGAACACTGTTGATCCGAAAACTTCACATAGAGCACACCTACTTAGCTGCAACTAATGGAGCTGGTAAGGCATAAGGTGCAGCGGCTGCAAATGGTGCACTGTACGCTGCTGCATACGGAGCTGAATATGCAAATGGTGCAGAGTAAGCGGCTAAAGGTGAAGAATATCCAAGTGGAGCTGGACCAGCGGCAACAAGTGGAGCGGCTCTTGCTAGAACTGGGGCAGGGACAGCTGCAAGAGGTGCCGCTAATCTAGCTGGACCTACAGCTAGAGGAGCAGCGGCTACAGGTGCGGCAACAGCATGATTGACAACGCTGGCGGTGTAAGATGAAGCATAAGGGACAGAGTATGCTGCAGGAACGGCAGCTGGGACTGCAATGCCTCCCAAACTGCTAGAAATTGCGATTGAACTCAAGAGAACAGCGAACTGAAAAGAAAATTTTATATTTTTCGTTCTTTATAAAATCAGCGTTATCAAAAACAAATACTTACCAATACTTTACAAGCCATTTTTTAATTGATTAGTTGAGGACTAACTGAAGTCTGATGACCAGTCGATCGAAATCCATCCAATTTATAGTCATAGATGGTCAAATTATAATATTACATCGATGTGACCCCCGTTGTTTTGAGAAATCTTGATAATTACAAAATGGGTCAATTGTACGAAATCTGATTGCGCCTAGACTTTACTTGAATATTGATCGATTGATTAGTATTCAGTTTTCGTTTGGTTTTTTTCGTATATTGATAGTGATAGTTACTAAATCAAGTTATTGGTTCGAAATTATTACGCACAGTTGAACGGAATTTAATTAAGAAATTTTCTATAGTTTCGTCGGTATCAATTTAATTTTCGCTTGTATGAAATTTAATGTTTGATTGAAAAACACAACATAAACGTGCGTTATATTTCTCTTGTTTAAATTATTCCGGTAACAAACAGCGATAGCTGCATAATTTTCTTCTTCCTAATAATTATTGAAATCTAATAAAATTTCATAACATTGTATATTGTACATTCACACAATTTTCTCTTCTAGTTGCGGACCGAAGCTCGCCGTAACGGTAAATTGACATCTAAACGAGAGATATTACTATATAGCACTTTGAGAATTCTATTTTATTAGAATATAAGCTTGCGGTAAAATTTGATGCCTATATTTTCAATCGGCATGTAATTTAAAGAAGACGAAGTTGAAGGAGAAGACAATTTTCTCATTTCCCATAATGCTATAGATCAAAAGTGTGCCTACACTTTCATTACCGATTTGTTGCCTCCAATTGAAAGTGATATTTTTATTGGATAAGAAGAATGCTAGTACTTACTATACTACATGCACTTCTTATGTAATTTAATACAAGAAAATCTTGTTATATTCAGAGATTGATGCGGTGTACATAATCATGTTATGATCACACTAAAATCGATTGCTATTAATATTATTATTTTATCGTATTATATGTCATTAAGCGGGACATTTGTATAGCAAAAATCGTACTGATTACTTGGAGAGTTGATGGAGAATACCAGGGCGAAATGGCTAAGAGAATAATAGAAGGAAAACTGAGAGTTTATGAAGCAAGGAAACGCTAGGCAACAGAGACAAGTTGCACCAATGTAGGGGAGAAGAAAAAATGAGGCCAATAAGTACTGGTCCAATCCAGATATTTTTCCGAGTACCCCCTGTATATTATCACAAATCATCGATATCTAGAAAATTATTCTTTAATCAAAGAACCCACTGAGACAATGTGTACCTATTAAGTTGGTACATACACTTAGACGGAGACAAGATCTTGAATAAATAAAGTGTTCAATACTAATACATATTATATTGATAGAAAATCGAGGCAGTCTATATTTGCTAACTCGAAGATGGTCTCAGAACTTACTCTTAGAGGAATTAATATTTAATATGTAAACTATATTAAGTGGACATAACGTGGGTTGAAACAAAATGAAAAAAGAAAACTGCTCATTTTGTAGAACTATAGACAAATACGAAGACAAATCGTTGACGGGGTTAGAAAAACAAAAAGCAAAAAAAAAAAAATTAAAAAATTAAGTGCTTTCCTTAGTTGAATAAATGGATAGTAGATATAAAACTGTGTTGTCGAGAATATAATGGTACGTAGACATGACGACAACGAATGACGAGCGCACAGTAGCCACAATGAATTAAATCATCATAATATCTACTACATTATCCCTATTGACAAAAATTCACTGATAGCGGAAGCAAAATACGGTAAAATTTGTATCTATCGAAAGCTGTATCTGGCCGAAAGATCGATTATAAATTCAAAGCACAGACCAATACAAACATTTCACTGGCGACTATCATTCACCAGTTTCAGGCTTTCAATTGATACAGAAAGATAAATCTTTTAGCCAAGATCAATAAAATATCGATAAGCAAATGCCAAGTCCTTATAAGAGTTATTTAAAATTAGGCTTTGTACAGCGAACGAACGACCGAACGAAAGAACGAACGCTTTAGTAAATTTTCAGCCAGATATAGTATCTCAGTGTGAGAACTCGGCTAGAAGGAAATCTTTACTATTCCATTTTTGGTTTCTATAGATTTGTATCTGTTGCTATTTGAAAAAAGACAGAAAAAAAGGACTTAATTCTCTTTAATGATGTTTATAATGGTGTCGATTGTAGATGTGATAAAACGTTAAAAAATAACTACAGTGATAATTACATAGGTCTATTTGTATTCGTTAGTTACCTGTAGATGAATAAGATTATAAGGAAATTTTATTCATGTTGTACTAGTTGTAGTATCAATATGTAGTAACAAGATTTAATGTGCAATGTAAATGATCTTAAGCAAATAGAAAATTTCGATGAAACGAACACAGAAATAGAATTTTCAATTATTAAAGTATCATGGTCCTTCGAGCTCGAACATTAACATTCACGTATAATCCGACAATCTCAGATGGTCGTCTGATAAATTAGCTTATGCGTAACAAATTTTGTTAAGTAACTGCTACAGTTTATGGTATCTGCAACAATAGAGTTCCCTTAAGAAGTGGTCCTTTGAGCTGAAACATTAAATTCTTACTAAAGTCAGCAAATTTAAAAGCATTTCACATTTTATAAACCTTTTCTAGAATGTTCACAATTGGATGTTCTCAAAAATAGAAGCAATATGGCCTTTCGTGCTGGAACTTATATGCAGTTAATTGTTGGGATAGCAATACTTTAATGACAATTGAATTCTGTCTAGTATCTACTAACATTTGGTGAAATATTGTAACACATAGATTGTCCTAGAAAAAAGTGGTCTTTCAATCATTCGACAGTGATTTAACAATTTTCATAAGTGGACTTAATTCAACGAGAAATTTCTTTATGCTTTTTATCCAATTGAATTCGGGAGTGTGTAGGATTTTTTCATAATTCGATGTTCTGGTTCGAAGGACCACATAAACAATTGTCCTTCGAGCCAGAATATTGAGTTGTTTGCCGAATCATGTGAAAACAAACTTATTATAACAAGCAAAATGACATGTAAAAGAACATGATCGTCTAAATTTAATACTCTTTCAACGTAAAGTGTGAAATAGTTTCTTTTTCTTTCGTTTTATTTTACCAGTGGTTGTAATAGACATAGATTATGCTATTCGCTTTGCTTGTAGCGTTACACATACAAATTGCAGCATTCGTTCTATCTATGGTGAAGACAACTACAGTATTAGTTGCCCATTATACATGGCAAAACGATGGTATATTTGACAGAAATACGATTATTTAATTCTGGTTTTATGGTTGTATTATGAGTGGAGGAATTTGATTTTCAATACGCTTCCCTTTTATATATTTATGTACTTTCATATGTCAACTGTTACTTACTATAGGCAGTTAATAAAACTACGAAACGGCCTACCGAAAACAAAAAAAGAAAAGCATAAAAAAAATTGAACGGATTAGATTTTTCTGATCTCAGCTGCTAGTACGAGACGACGATGGTAATCATCGGAAATGTAAACATGTTTGATCTCTTTTAGCCTTATTAGATTTAAATAACCATATAAAGCTTCACTTTAACCAATGAAAGACATTTATGAAAAGTCGTCTAGTTCTTTTTGCTATTGTAGTGTAAACGATATGCGGAAAATTAACGATTAAATAGATGTTCTTAATGGCGAAAATGTCTATTTATTCTGTTGCCGTTGATTAGCGAACGTACAAAAAATGATTACAGAGAACAAAAAATCCCAAAGTAAAAAGAAAGTTAACTTGCTTTATTAGCTTTTTGTGTAGTTATTTTGCCATCTGTTGATAATTTAAGAAACTATAGATTTATTTCTTAGTTTTCGTTCGTTCTCTTAGTATAGATAGGTAAAAGTTGAATGTAAAGTGCATTGCTGAAATCATCAATGCAAAATCGCATTATCTGTTTACAATGTACGGCTTTAATGCTTGAAATAAGAATTAATAAAAATATAATGTTATTCAGTGAAACGCCCATTATACGACAACAGACAGCGCGCCCAATTCAGACAGATAACTAAATCAGTTCTTTCATCTATTCTGGTAGATAAATAGAATAAAGAAGACACACAGGAAATTGTAAATAGCGCCCACAAATGAAAGCCTTATTATTAGATCTGGTGGGCGCCTAAGCCGTAACTATTGAAAATAAAGAGCAATTTTCTGCCAGAAAGAATAGATAAATACAAACTAACAAACGAACCCAACACAATATAAGAATTTCCGAATAATGATGATAATTATGTATTTTATTGTCTTGTATAAATATGAGAAATGGTTTTAATAAATAATTGTTGGTGTGTATAATCGTTTTGTTCGATAAAATGTCTAATTATTTATTTGAATTCGGATGTGTATTTATACCGATTAATTTAAATGCCTTATGACGTCATGTGATATTCTACATTGCACAAAATTTACAAACAGTCTTACAAATCTATAGGTACATTTCAATTAGCTGTCTTTTAAGCTGTTAAAATTACTTTGAGTTCAACGATGCACTGGGGCGATAGTCATGTTCACTAGCTGCACCAATAAATTTGATGCCTTACTATAGGCTGTGTGGTGAACGAATTTCTAAAGAGGTATTTCTAATGACAATGAATTGTCAATTACCATTCACCAAAGCTTTTTGACAAAGTCTATTCTATTAGTTTACGATTAGAATAACGAAGACTTCCGTAGTTTGCTGCGGGAGCTTGGAAGAGCTATAGAATTAATTTTTAAATAATTTTGAACTAGATTATTCTTAGTATTACATCCTATAGACATTATTTTTCAATCATCTATTAAATTCCGTTATAAAAGTACATATCATAAAAATACAATTTTCATTCACAAGTTAACTATGGCTATCTTTTCAAATAAATCAGTATGATATGAACAGCAGTAGCAATAGTAGTACCAGGAGTATCTTCTACATTACTATTATAAACACACACACACATACACATGCACACAAAGACGCATGCTTAATGTTTCATGTGACTTCCTGACAATATAATAAACTAAACGTATAAATAATCTAGGAGGCTCATTCTGTGATATTTAAGAGCATATTTACAGTGACAGTAGCGGACCACCGCGTAGTTGGCATATTACTTCACAAGATGTTCTTCTATTACAACGTTTATGAATGGTATCGCGAATAGAGAGAGAGAGAGAGAGAGAGAGAGAGAGAGAGAGAGAGAGAGACAGGGAAAAAGTAAGCGAATTAATTCCTATAGATATTATAGGTATTTTAATGGCGGTAATAATATGGCGCTTGCTTATACTCATGCACAATAGTATTCTAAAATCAGATCAATGCTACACTTTTGAAGTATCTACTAAAATACAGTATACCAATACAAATTTTCAATATAAGTAGACTGTGTCTATGTTAAATCCAAAATAATAGTTGGTATGGAAAAGCAATGTTATCAGAATAAAAAAATTTATATTTTTATTTAGAAATCGTTCAGTTATTGAATTAATAATTGAAAGAATTCGAAATTTTTATTAAAATTTGTTGCAATAAAAAAATAATTCTGGCAGCATTGTATGGGTAATCATAGCAACAAAGATTTGTCAAAAGCGTAGGATTGATCTGGTTTCATTTGGATAAATGATGCTAGGTGTTCGGTTTGGATTATTGCATATTCTGTGCTAAATATACTATAGAACCTTCTTCCTATTATTAGGTAGCTGTTCAATATGCTATGGCATGTTCGTGGTCAAAACGAAAAGTAAGCCACATTTAGAGAAGGTGACAAATAATTAGTGGAAAGCTAGAAAATTGGAATTTTAATTGAGGTATTTAATATGTAAATTCACAATAAGGACAAACTATAATAATAATAATAATAATTCGAAAGCAAATCTTCATTAATAATAATATAAGCTGATGAAGATGATAAACTGCCAGTGGTAACAAATTTATGACACGTGTGCTTTCCATACCTTTTAATTAATCGAAAATCCATCTAATATTTTCGCTTATTAAAGTATCTTGTAATTAAGCAGTCTTCTGGTCATAAATAATGGAAGAGCGGATATAGCTTTAATTGGATACCAATTCAGTGGCTGAAATATCCAATTAACTGGTCAAAATAATTACCTACTACAACACGTATACTATAGGTATAAACAGCGCCACATTGGGTATAAGGGGCATTGGAAAATTTGTATTAATTTGAATAAAGTGAATAAGTACGTAAAACATGCACCTAGTTAACAAAATACGACACCACTTAAGTCATAAATATCATTCTCGAATAAAAAAGTAACACATTCCAAACAGGCTTTAATAAAAAATACCAAAATAATAATAATTTGTGATTTTTGATTATAATAATTAAATTTTTCATTTGGAATTAACCAACTAAATAAAATTCGTAAAATTATTATTTCTTCTATATTATATACATTTTTGTACGATAAAAACTAGCCCATCGATGAAGCTTATGGCTTCTATATGGTAATGGTGTTCTGTTTCGGCACAGCAGGTGATCCTGGCATTACATTAAAATTTTAGTAATGATAATTTATATTGAAAGTGCCGTTTAAAATACGTCCGATATTTTATTGCCTTTTGAGATTATTTTGAAACAGATATTTGTTTTATATGCTTTTTTAAAGTTTATAACTTTGATTTCTATTTTCCATTAATGTGTATGTGTGTGTGTGTGCGTGTGTGTGTGTGTAAAGTTAGTGCTATGAAGATGAAATTTACATAAAGAAAAAAAATTGTCAAATTGAATGTGAAGTAGATTATATTTTATGGTGAATTTATGTTATTTCTTCACATAAAATAAGTTTTATGTTGTTGTTTTTTGTATTTGAAAATGAATTGGACTAGATGAATGAAATAAATTAGTGGTGGGTCGAAAAATGATGATGAGACTAGAACCCGAATATTAACTAATAGGTATAGAAACTAATAAACCAGAAATGATATGTTAAAAATCCATCTTTTAGCTGCATATAATAAATAAACATTCAGGGCGGTTTACACTTTCAAGCATTTGGTACAAAATTATCGAAAACCATGATTATCAATAGTTTCAACGCGTTTTCAATATTTTCTGCAAGCAAAAGCCAGGCCGATAAAAAATCCCACATTTGTTGGTTCGTTTAAATTACCACGAATCTTTAAGACACAGAAACACACCCATCACCATGGATTTCCCAGATTCGGACTATGAAAAACAAGACTGTATGCAGAGTAGGCATGGAGTCTTGATTTCAATCATTCATATTCAAGAAATAAATGCTTGAATGCTATTTTCCTGGCTGAGAAAATTTTGAGTACTACTAGGGATATCTGACTGTATATCTGTCCCTGTGTCGCTCCATTTTTAACAAGGGGTTTATTTATCTCTATTGTTATTGCATTTTTATCGACGAGGGAAAAATAACTGTTGAAAGATGTAGAAACCTAAACTGAAATCTGATGATTCAACTATTAGTTGAAGTGCCAAAATGAAATTCTTATGGATATTTATTGTCTCTGGGGACATATAATGCCACATGTGTGCCCATCTATATTTGTATTAGGTATACAATACGGTATTTCTTTGGTACATTTTGTACACACAAACAAAAGTTTCGATTGGGTACACGAAAACCGATATTAATACAAAATTGCTGGAGCACAAATTGTGTGCAAAATTCTGGAAAGTGTAAACGGCCCCAATAGATATAGAGACCAATAAACTAGAGATAATATGTTAGAAATCCACTTTTTATCCGCATGCAATAAATAATCATTCTTGATGCACAATACGTATTGTGTATATTACTGTTGTAACCACCAGTTAGTACTGCTGTTGTTTTCATTAAAAATCCGGTTTCTGCATAATCATCTATCTATCTAATTCAGCGTCTCTGGGTGTGTGTGTGTGTGTGTGTGTGTGTGTGTGTGTGTGTGTGTGCATTTTCGTTAATTTATTAGCAAAACCGTTGGCAATATAAACAGCAAACGGCAAAAATTATAAGCAGGTTGGGTAGGTAGGATCGCAAACAAACAAACAAATAAGCAGACAGGCAGGCAGGCAGGCAGGCAACCAAACGAAACCAAGAAGGTAGACAGGCATGCGAACAAGTGCTACCGTAGGTTTATAATATTGGCTTTGACCATCTCGTGCCTGTACACGATCCATTCTGAAAACCACCCCAGGCTGTTCGCACATTGCAGTAGCGATTTTCAATTAGATGTATTATTAAGCCACCGTCAACAACGGAGGATTTATGGATCGGGCAAGATCGCACACTTATTTTCGCATATTTTTAATAGTTACTGGTGGGCAATGGGAAATAATAATGCCTCAATGTTGAGATAGATCTACTTTCTATACGTTCTATACTAGATTTCTTATATCATTGATACCTACATATATACTATATGTGTGTGAGTATATGTTTGTGTGTGTGTGTGTGTATGTAGGTATGTGTGTGTCTGTAGCCTCCGACACTCGATTAGCCTGTGATTTATGATAACTGTAGAGAGAAGAAACTTCTGTAATAATAATTGCACACGGAATTGCTTTCGGTACTTGCAATTCTATACTGTTGTGCTTAGCTTAGTACCTATTTCTCTTCTTCTTCTTCCTCTTTTTATTCTTCTTCTGCATCTTTTTCTTAGATTTTTTCCTATATACTTAGTTACCTTACTATAATATAATAATAATTTTTCGTGGGCCATAAATAATACTTGTGTGTGTGTGTGTGTGTGTCAGAATTGCGATATAATTTCACCTTATGTACGAGAAAGGTATATAAATATTAGTGTTACTCTATACTGTGTATACAAAGATATGTACACTGTGCTGTTTTAGATAAGTTTTTATAAATTTATTTATTCATGCACCCATACATTTTTCGTTTTATTATAAAATGATAGGAATGGATTCAGTTTCATTCATTCTATCTTCTATGAAGTGATACGAAATGTGCCTTAATTCCCTGATAAAAATGATTGAACCGAAACCAAATAGGGCCATTACGCCATCGATTTTCATCAAATCATCAAAATTAGGGCAGTTTTTAAATAGCTTTGGACAAGTTACTTATTTATATCCAGTAGTGTGACAACAAGGTACATCGAGATTAGATAATTGTTCATAAAATTCACAAATAATTCGCAAGTAGAAGTTGGGTCAAAATCACTCTATCGATGCCAGCGCCACGAGTGACGACTCCAGGAATGAAGCATATAAAGAAAATATTAGAGAGAGTACAATCAATTCAATTTATTCTAATGATGTTTCCATTACTAAAATAGTTATTTACTAATAACTACAGTACTCACTTATAGTATCGATTTTATATCTAAATCATTCATGTCGCATTATACAAATTAGCTCCACACAAAAAAAGGATCATCAGGCAACGTGATCATGATCATCATTAAATTGTACTACATATTACAATTATATGTTACACATATGAGTACTATAAGTACATACATACATACTTTGTTATGTGTTGATGTTGTTTATAGTATAGTGTGAGAACTTCTCTCTTTTCTTTTATTTTTATTTTTAGTTCGTTCGTTCTATAAAATATCAAGGCCTGGTAATCTTCACCTATAATTACCTACCTTACTCGTACCTATAAGCTAGAGTAGTAAGTAGTACCTCTACTATACAACAAACTGAATGTCATTTTAAGGTAAAAACTAAAAGTTTTGATCTCGATCGTGATTCTGCTAATAAACAAAAGCAAAATGTTAAGTTATACTTCTTATAGAAAGGGTGATTCTCTTGGAAATTTATAATTGATTGAAACTTTAACTTGAGAAAGAGTAGAATAAGTAAATTAAAATATTTTCGATAGCGCACACGAAATGCGAAGCGGGGAACGTCATTGCATCACAAAACATTTTTCCTTGGCAATGAACGAAAATTGCAAAACACGAAAGTGGCAAATGTTAAGCCCATCTCAAAGAATATCTCACTGAAGATATTCTAAGTGAAAATGTTATATTATTAGCAAATAGTACGTTTAGTATTATACTTTCGGACTACTTAACATTCAATTGTTTTATTGCCAGTTTTAATGAGACTAATTCTTCATTGCGTGGCTTTTATTATTTATTTCACTTGTCACGACAGTATATGGACGATAATTATTATTATATATAGGTATATTGTTGAAAGGTTAATTTTAACGAAATGCGGCCAATTTATCGAGCATCTTCCTAATGAAATTTCGAAATAAATGAACAATTTCGATATTTATAATGGAGAAAAAGCAAATAAATTGAAAAGTAGATAAATAAATAGGAAAATGTGTCATATAAATTTGTCAAAAAAAAAAAAGAACAAACAGCCTATACCATTAAAAATCCTACGCAATAAGAAAAAAATGTAGACAAAATATCGAAAACGAAAAACTGCCAAGTCTATAGCTATAAATTTCAATAAAAAAACGAATGAAAAAATGGCCAAGTCCTAGAAAGATAATAGCAACTTTTTTCGGTTTCTTTAATGGACATTTTACAAAGAATATTTTACATATTTATATAAAATACGATCGATTCGTGTCTAGAATTTTTCAGATAAATTGTGCTTGATTTTCTATTTTTTACATAGAAATTATTTTATTATTCTTAATTGCATTGTTTTTTTAAATATTGATAAGCTTATTTATTATAATATTTAAGTATTAGACGATAATGATTTAAGTTTCATTAAGATTCTATGATATGTATATTTAAATCTACAGCTGTGTGCTAACACACGAAAAGTTGGGTCTATAGTATATACTCCTCTACATGTGCGGGCACAATAATGGATATTGCAGATTCAGCAAATATAACTTGGTAATTAGTAAACAATGACAAGAAAGCACAAAAATTAACAATGGCAAACTAAGAAACAGTAATTTAACTTACTCAAAAAAAGGACATTCCCGTTGTCATTATCCTAAATTTCAAGCATAATTTTCAAGATGAATTTGCGTTATTTACTTTTCAATTTTTTTATTTTTAAAAGACCTTTCATGATACAGTTATATCAACCCACCAAATATGCCGAATACACTCTCAGAGACGGATAATTTGTTAATAATTTCATTAAATTTTCTATATATAAACTGCTAATCAGAGTTTGTTTGTACACATTTTCCTTAGATTAATTTTGATTAATGTCATCAATTTTGCATTTTATGCATACAACTCATAATGAATCATTAATCGTAATTTGATTAATTTAAGATTCTTCTACGTCACTGGGTATCTATTCTATGCGTGATCTTTGTGTGATATAAATTGTATAATAGTATATGAGATGAGTAAAACACAGTTATTACATTATTATATTTATTATTATTATTATACTTTTGAACGGTACAAAATTATAATTATGTATATTTTTAGTTATTGTTTCTTTCTTTCCTCCTTCCATGTTCTTCTCCTTGTCTGCGGCTAATATGTAATAGATTTAAATTAAAATTAATCATTTATCTTTAATCATAATTTGTGTGCGAATATGATTGATTACTACTAATAGGTCTTTATGCGTAAGTATTTTGCATGAAGCATACTTTGCATGTGTGTGTTCAGCTATGTGTATGGATACGATATGTATGCGCTTCTACATATTTATCATCTCTCTCTCGGATTTCATCAAGTTTTTCTCCAATTTATTTTGGTTAAAATAAATTGGGCACAATTTAATTGGATGGTATGGTATGCGTGCGCGCTGTGTGTGTGTGTGTTATATTACTTTATATGCAGTAAATGTATCAACCCACCCAAAATGTAGATATGCAAAAAAAAGAAAAGAAAATGTGGCTGCCACTCCTTTGTTAAACATTATTATAATTTCATGTTGCGGTAGTGCTGACTGTAACAGTGGCGCACTTTCTAGGAAATGAAAAGGTTTACCCATGAATGGATTGTTAACGATTGATGAATCATATTACTAATATTAGACACAAAGTGGAAGAGAATTTAAGTTTGCCCACTTAAAGGGCCGTTTACATTTGTAAACATTTTGACCTAAATCATACCAGTATTCCTTTGGTATTTTCTTTTTTTAAATAAAAAAGGTTTTTTAATACCAAATTGTTAGAGTATAAATTTTGTGTCAAATGCTTTAAGTTGTAAATGACCCATTGTATTTAGATTTCGTAGAGTTCTTACATCGTTCTTTCAGCAAAGCGATGATGATTTATGGTGATTATTTATCAACATTTAAGATTATTTCGGTTCAACATTTCGGGCATATCAATTCGTTCATTGTCCATTTTCCAAAATTTTAACGAAAAGCCTCAAAGTTTCTATAAATGATCGAATTCCAAAGATAAAAATATCACTGAATTAATTTCCTCCTTTTAATGGTGGCTCAATTTAACACATCCTTTACAATCTAATTAATAAATAACCAGCTTTAAATTACGAAAAATTAAAATCAATAACAGCAACAAAAAAAATCATGAAACAAGAATTTATCTTCCCATAGCCATTAGAGACATAATAATAATAATAATAATAATAATAATAATAATAATAGCAGTAACAAATCTGGAAGAATTAATGATTCTATTATTATATGGAATTAAACCAATATCTCATCTAAATTAAAAAGCAATTTGACACGACGACGAAAAATCGTGAACAGGAGTAAAAGTTAAATTGTTTGTAAATTGATTTCGGTCAAGGTAGAAAAGAAATAAGAGAGATGATGATGATACGCGATGCGATCTGAATGCGATTATTACGATACTACTACTATGCTATATCTATATACGATATTGGTAATAGTAGTAGTAGTAGTGGTACCTGTATATTGATGGTGGTAGTACACTTCCATGCTGTGAAAATGTAACAATTTTTATGATTTCTGATAAAATTGCTTTTTCACACGCAAATATCAGCAGCACGATGCTTGAATGTTAGCGGATACGGTTCTGTATGGATCCCAGCTATTGAGTAGCGCCACATTTTTTGCAATTTCGATAATTTAATTAAATAAAATTCGTTTCTCAAACAAAGAGATGCATCTTTTTCTTTCCATCATTTCGATATTTCAAGTAAAGATCTCATTTTTGATCCCATCAAGCCACACCAACAACAAAAAAAAGCGACGTAGTAACAGTTAAAACTAGAATAAAACAACTTTCATAGATAATAATAATAGTAATAATAGCAACATTTTTTTTTAAATTTAATGTTCTTCTTCCTTTGCACGATAGATCATTAACAGAGTGCGAACATCGTACATAGAGTTATGGAGCTCCAGTTTTTGGTAATTATCGTTTTCCTAATCTGACCAGTGTTGCCAATGTAAAACTAAGTCGGAGTGTAGTAACTCCATTTTCTTTTCATTCTGGTTTCAACACAAGATTCACTGTGGACTTTAACAGTAAAATTTATGATAATTCCAATCACATTGTTACTTTTTTTTCTTTCATACAATAAAAAAAGAAAGGTTGAGAAAGGGAAGCAGAATGAAAGTGAATCATGTCATATTATTAGTAGATGAGAAATTATTACGTGTATTGCACATTTTTCGAGTTAATATTTTAACAGTGTGATCACGTTAATGAGCTATTGCAAGATTAATTATTTTAAAATGATGGTGGCAACATTGTAATGCAATTTTTTTATATATATTTTTTTTTTGTTGTAATCGAGAGCGGCGATTAAAACGAGCGGTTTAGTTATTATCATTATCCATGTAGTTACTGTAGATGAAAAAGAAGAACTAAGAAGAAGAAGCATTCATGGGAAAAAATTTAACTATACTTTTTATTTTATAAGTGAAAAATTGAAAAAAAAAAAAAATGAGATAATTGAGGGGCAATTCTGATCTATCATATTTCACAAGACATAATAATAAGTACAATGATTATTGCCACTTTTTTTTCGCAACTAGATTATTACTAATTATTAATTACCGTTCATTAAACGATCTAGCTTAATGACCAATAATTAGTTATATGTTTACTTTTATAAGTGTTTCTCTCCACACAGGAATTATATGTACACAGACCAAGTGATAAATATCATGAAAGAGGAAAAGCAAAATTGAAAAAAAAAAAAACAAGAACAATCTAAACTAGGCTATTTTATATGAAGGTTAGCTGTTATTTACCTATCTAAATAAATAATAGACATCAGAGAGACAAAGTAATAAAAATATAATTATTTTCCTGATGGTTGCCACTCCTGTTGCAGTTTTACTTTTTTTATTGAAATTTTTACCAGATGATGATAATGATAATGGAGACTTTGATTTACTGATATGTTATTCATTTTTTCTTTTTTTTTCATGACAATTGCTTATTGTATTACGGGTTTAATGTTGTGTTGTTTTGCCCATCCTAAAAATTTTTAATTATCTTTTCATATCGACATCAACATAAATTATACTATATACATATTTTAAGCAAACGACTTTAATTGTCATCTAATTAATATGCAAATTCTGTTCGACTACTCTAAATAACGTCGTCCCATTTACGAATTTATGTCGTGGTTAATTTTTTATTGCGTTAAATAACTTAAGACAAATTTCGATTGTACTTCCTTAAGAGTCATCCACAAAATTTTATTCTGTCTGTCTCCGTTCTACTATCTTCGTTTCTCGTCTTCCCTCATGTATAATTAAAATGTCAAATCAGTAAATTTATACCTTTAATAAATCGAAATCGTTTTTAAAGGAAGACGACGAAAATTTCTATAGAGATTCTTATATACCAACCTACCTTAATGCCTTTTAAGGATCATTATAACAAATTGTAATAATAATAATAGGAATAATATTGAAAAAATCAACCTGTTACATTAGATACAGAAGATCATCATTAATAAACCATCATATAAATTCATTGTCCTCCCACATACATATTAGTATTGCGCTTTGATTTATCAATTTGATCAACTACAATTTCAATATGTATCTTGACGTTCGTTTTTCGTATTAATTGCCATTTTTTAAATGTCAAGGATGCAAACTATAGTGAATCTCTATATAAATTATATCTATTCTATTATTATTATGTTATGGTTTACTGTCCAACCATTTTATTATTAATTAAAGATGAGCTAAACCTTTGAAATATCTACTATACATAGATATTTCTACTATATGTATTATTATTATTATGTAAAACTATTTCCTTGTGCAAATAAGCTTCTGTAAAATAACAATGGATTTTATAAATTGTTTATATCTGTACAGTATGTGAAAACCGGTTAAGTTAAATATGATATGAATTACGTTCGATTTATTAACTATTCCCATAAATCTTTTTGTAAATTGTCCAATAGTTGGCGCTGTCGAGTTGAAGATATGTTAGAATTCTAATTCTATCTATAAATAGACGGAAAAAGATAAAGTTAAAGTCAATGTCAATGTCACAAAGTTTTGAATTTTGTTGCATCATTTACATCACAACTGTTACACTCTATTAAATGCAAATTTTCATGTCGATCGGGAAAATTTTTGTGGAAACAAACATTATCCATAAGAATGGTTCATATTTGGCTCGTCGAAGATATGCAACATAATAATATATATAATCTTTTTTATTGTAATAATAAAAAAAAGATAACTGCAATCTCCCTCTAGCAGCTACACATACACATACTTAACTATACTATAGTAATTTACGATTCTACAAAGATATGCTTCAACATAAGAAGCCTCGTTTATGACACCATCCATTGGTTTATAAAAGATTTATTTTATTTATGCTTAAAATACTTCTATATGTATAATAAAAAAAAAGATCATATTATATTGCTGTATTGAGCCACTTATTTATTATACTCTTAAAAATACATAAATCTTTTTGTAATTCATTGAATTTTACTGCTTTAGTTTTGTAATGTAAGTGTTTTTTTTTTCAAAGTGTTCTTAGAAAGTTGATGATGATAATCTGTCTTTTTGCTTCTGAACGATTAAATTCCAGTTAAATAAAATTACTGATGCCTGTTTTTAGTCAGAAAACAGAAGACGAGTACTCAATCAATCAATACGTTTAAATTCCATCATTCATTTAAATACCGCGCCGCCTCTACTATTTATAAGAGGTAGGTAAATAAGGTACCTATTTATACTATCCTAATAATGGCTTTACTAGTAGTAGTTGAAACACCGAGTATAGTATAGACGCACATGTAGTAGACAGGTACTTATAAGAGCAACACAAAAATTTTCAAATCGTGGTCACGTTTTTCAATTTTTGCGTAAACAAATATCAGATTAAGGCGATATTTGGTAAACGCTTTTGTATAGAGATAAGGATCTCTACACCTGTACTGGCCGTGTAAAACGACCTGTCACGACGACGACGACCGATAATTGACAATTCAGTAAGAAACGATCCACTGAATTCTAGCAATCTTAAGAAGTGATTTGCACTTCTAGAATCTTATTTTTCTTTCTGTTTTTACTTTATAAATAGTTATATGTATAGATATAGGTATTATAATATTCGCAAAAAATAGCAAATAACAATTTAATAACATGATTTTGTGGAATTTTGTTCTATTTTAATAAAAACGATTTGTTGTGTGCATTTACAGTTATTTAGGGCATGTGCTGATAGCAATCTTATCACTCATACATATTGCATGCCTGTTAGACAATCGATCGATAGAAATAAAAAAGAAAATCGCTTATTAGTAGCGAAGGTTACTGGTCTGATTGCCTGTTCAAGTCTCCACTCGAATCGTATAATATCTTGGTATTTATTTTAATCCCTATTTTCCTAAATAGGAAATTTCTGTTGAACGAAAACATTTCTCGGTATATTTGATAGAATTTTATACAATATTTGCTTAATACTATTCTATAAATATCGGTCAGATTTTTATGATAGCAATATTTGTATAGCCTGCAAATGCCAAGTAAAAATTTAATTTTTATTTAAAGTCTTTGGAACATTATTTGTTAATAGAGTTCATGAATTTTAGCAGCCAAAACAGTTTATTTTGGATTGGAATAGGCTATTAGACAGGGTGCATGACTGGAGTTGTAAAACAAACAAAAAAATTTGCGAACCACCCTAGCTACTTCTTAATGAATCGTTTTATTGTGAAATTAATTTTAATTTTCCGTATAACTTATGCAACAGCAAAAACAAATCTATTAAGTGTTGAACGTCTGATGGTATTATATCTACAAAACCACCTTCACCGTATGTTACTTTCTTCAGTATCACCATTAGCTATTTCTAATAAATTACATTTGTTACACATTGTTAGCTTTTATTTACTTCTTCAGAAAATGAACATTTTCACATACATACAGCCTAGCCGTACTTATAGATAGAGAGAGATTAATCTAGTTGGACAAATATTGATTGTTTGTGCCACTCAAACAAATCACTCCTCTCTCTCTCTCCCACTCTTTCTATACATGTATATATATACATTTAACACTATTGCTAAGCACTATTAACAGTTTTTGATTGACGGCCATTAGAAAAGCATTGAGTTTACTTTGGAAATGAATAATTATTCTATTCTAATAGTTCAGTGCATCATGCCATGATGATGATAATGATGGGATGATGCCCAACATTTTCTTCTCTTTTTTTATCGTAGTTTTGCAAGAATAGTGCAAGAAATTGCATTCACGTTTCGTTCCGTATTTTCTATCAATACTTAACTAGAAATTCGATTAAATTGAATACAACTTTTTAAATGAAAAATGATCATCTATCCATCTATCTATCTATCTTCAGTACAGTACAATTCTGCACATATATACATGCATACAATACTTGTCGAGATGTAAACCTACTCAATTTGCAGAAACAAATCTTTCGCTTAACACCTGCTTTTTCATTCGAATTTGTATACGTACAGTACAATAGGACGCCGTTTCATATTTTTATTCGTACCATCTAGAAATGATTTCCGTATGAAAATATTTATCCAAATTATGTACAGTAATATTTCAAATTTGTCATTACTTAAAACTATGTAATTATTATGGGTATGTTCCAACCGAAAAAAAAACATGTTAATTGATTTTGAATGGATATACTCGTTGTTTGTATAACGAAAAAAAAAATGGGATTGGAGTGGTTTCGGTCTTTTTTTTTCTCAATTTCTATTAAAAGTTAAGTAACGTGCTTGTTTAAATTAGATTTTGACAAATTTGCCTCATTATGTTTTAATAGTAAATTAATTCAAGACAACGTACCCGTTAAGTTTATTTAGAGCTCAAGACAATATTGGTTGGTATCTACATTTCTTGCATCGCTTCGCTCAAGGTTATCGCTTATTTGTTACTATATGTTTAATTATAATTTCCTTGATGATTTAATTAATAGTGCCAGCATATTAGTAGTTATAGATATATATACATATATACACATGTAAAGACGAGGTCACGCTTATTTTTATGCATGTTCCAAGAAAACTTCAGTAACAATGTTTATAATTATTATTTATTACAATAAATATTCGTTGAATAGAATAGATTCATTCTGGTTGTATTTGTTCTGTATGTCAACTTAAAGGATGGTTTTCTATATGTTGCGTCTACCGCATGAATTACTAATTTACCGTAGCAGAGCCAATCTTGAAATAGTAAATAGAAATTGAAAAAACTCTATTTTGAATAGTAGCCAAAATTAATTTCAAATGCGTCAAAAAATCTGACCACCCCGTAGACGCATGCACTATAAAGCATAGCTAATGTTGGCGCATCGCTGACATAAACAAATTAGAGAAAACAGAAAGGTTTCGGTGCGATCATTATTGTTCTAAGAATAAGAACAAGACGACAAAGAACAAGAAGGATAATAATAATAAGAGGTGAAGAAGAGATATTAGATACAGGCAAATGGTTGAGTGAAAACAACAAGGCGAGAAAATATCATCTAAACACCTGATGCCAAGTTCTGACAAGGTTTCGTGAGTTATTTTTCTTGTAATAGGAATTCAACTATATTTCACGTCAAAATATTCGTAAACCCATTAGTTTTTATGGGTTTAACGTCTTTATTTAAATAAACTAACATAAGTTGTGGAATTAAGATTAAAATTGTATTGACTAATTCTATGGCATTTTATTTCATAAAAGAGTTTTTTTGGAAGAGACCTTCTTATCTTTGAATTATGGTTATACATTTTGAATAAGCACATTTTGATTTTGGTTCTTTTATTTTTTTATCTTAATTCGTTCATTAGTGTCAATTAAGATCTACAATATTGTCTGCGTTTAAATTAGAGTTTTTTTTTCTCCTAGTCTCGTTTAGTTCATTTCGAAATGACACAATTTCAACATTTTTCAAAGATAGAGCGACTAGTTAAATTAGAATAATTTAATGCTTTTATCATAGTCCGTGGGTGTTCAATTTATGGCACCGGTTCGTTGAAATAGACTTACAACATAAATAAGGTGAAAAAGTCGATTAAAAAGATCAAAACATATCAAATTAATTGGCGACAAGTAATATGGTTTTCGTTCGCTATCATAACTTTTTAGATTTTGATGCACAAAGTCTTTAACACTAGATGCTCAATGTCCGAATGCCAGTTAATCCATTGTCAGTAGTGCGTTAATCCACTAAAGCACAAACCAGTGATTTTTGTCTAGTTGGTTATTAAGGCCTAGTTTCCGCTAAGTGACAAAAACGGCCAATTCACAATAGATAAATCTGCACCAATTCATTTTTCGTCCGACAATAGCTTTATTATTGTATAGAAAAGGATTGGCACATGTTTAGATTCAACTAACCTTACCAAACTGTCTAACACAGCCCATTGCATTCTATCAGTCAATTAATCAGACATTGCATAAGCTCAAATTGTAATTAAACATATCGCATTATTTCACCTATGATTTCTTAAGGAATCTGTAAAGCAACAATGTACATTTCCAATTTATTTTCCATCTGTTATTATGTCTATAGTCTAAAATTGATAGAAGAAAACAACAGCAGCATGTGGTAAATGAATTGAGTAACCAAAGAAGAAATTTAAATAAAAATGCACTTTTTTCTTTATTCGTATAAGTACATTCAATGCAAATAAGGGTGCTAAATTTGTTAATACAATGTCGTAAACATACTATCAAAACCATTTTATGATCCATAATTTTGGCGAAGCTCAGAGAAACATTAACACTATACGGCGTTCATTAACTGAGTTCCCGGTCATTTATTTAATTTGTAAAACTAACTTTTAATCGATCGTAAAAGTGATAGCGTTTTGTCATTTATAACGTGTTTAAATAGTTTATTTTATTTTAAATGTATTGAAATTCGGAGAAATAGTATTTTTTTTCGTCTGGCATTTTAAGATAAAATGCATTTTTATCGACTTAAGTATAACAACTGCATTACAAAGTGAAATCAATGTGTGGCGCCTTGTCATTTTCTTGTAGAAAATTCCTATAAAGATAAACAATCTTCTATATCTCTGTGATTTCATTTTCATTTATAAATCGATTTTCCTGCTCATAGTGACACGTACATCACACGAATTTTTCTACGAATTTCTAAGCGAAAAGATACAATTCCGAAACAGTAAAATCCATATAGTACATTCACGCTACAAAGCAAGAAGAGCAAACTAGGAAAAAGAAGAAAAAAAAAACGAGAAAAGCAATTCTCTGATGGACCATTAGAAATACCCATAAAAATACCAAAGTGTGCATTTGATGCGTCTAAAAGCCGTTAAGGATATGCTGAACTAGATCATCACTGGCCAATTTGTATCATTACAAAATGGCAATAATGCAGAAAAAAAAAAAACTTTCATGTTGACTAATAAGGCAGATACGCAATGGGCGCGTTAATGTGCGCGCTTTCGGGAAAAACGGGATTGACAATTGCTTCAGTAGGACTAAAAGTGGATTTCATTTTATTGTTATTGTTTCATGTTTCGTTTTGTTGTATATGGAAAGTTATGGGCAATGAATGTGTGGGAGAGCAAACACTATTCGCCTGCAAAAGATTTAGAATGTGCTAAAGGAATTTGCTTAAGTGAGAAAATTACCTTGGCCATCATTAGCAACAGATAGATACTGCTCAATATATGTGCGTGTTAAACTAATTTAGATCTTTCATTTTAAATTGGCCTTTCATAAATGTATCTAGAATAAACATGCAAAATGATTCAGCAAATGTTCTGTTAAGTTGTTTGACTAACATGGTATTTTTTGCTGCAATTATAATAAATATAATTATTTATTGTAATGGTTATGTCTATTGAGTGATTCTATGAAATGAGCAAATAGTAAAATGTCCGATACAATTTATTTTCATATGAATTTTAGCTCGTTTTAACACATAGTTTAAGTAATCTACGTATTATAAGCGGTTATGCTGTGTATAAATTTAAATTATACGTGTAGATTAATTTTGGCGATTGCGCAAAAGTTATTTTAATTGATACTATGTCACCACAACTAGTAGATGAGAAATTCATTGGTGCAGATGCGGCACTTGATGGTTCCATTCATAGTCGTAAATCGGAGGCTAAATCTAATGCCCGTTTAAAAAATAGAATGTGTGTCATATTTTGTAGAATTATGATAAACAACACCTATGCCTATTGATTGGAATTGTTTTTAATGATTCCTATTCTGGCTGGTTTCAACTTGATATTCAGAATAGACAATGAAGATAACATTACTTTCGCTCTAAGTTTGTACAATACATCACTCACACACACACATACATACATATAAAAAAAGAGATATAAATCATGTGCGCTACCAGCATTATACGCATGTGGTACGTACATATCCAGCTCTAGCACTGAAATGTGCAGTAATTAGGTAGATTTGCAGTCCCTTTTGGCACGCATAAAAATTCCTGTTAAAGCAGGCGCGCTCTCAGATCGCGGCCTGCGGCATCCATTTAAATATCAATGATTATACGTGACAGCGTAGAATGGAAGCCGATACCTCATTAATTAAATAAAACATGTCTATGGTAAATCCAATAGGGATTTCAGTATTTGTCAACTACACTGAGATTATGTGACAAAAACAAACATTGGCAATGAAGACTGAGCGAACTCCCTGTTATCCAAATATGGCCGCAATGAGAATTTAGCCGAGTTTAAGTCGCGAGCCGCTCACTGCTGAAGGAAAATGGTCTGTTTTGCTTTTTTTTTGTTTCTTTGTTTTTTTGTCAAAGTTGATTCCATGAAATAAAATGCTTTAAGGTAAAAAATGGGAAATGAATGTAAGTGGGACATTTTCATTAATGAATGGTTCAAGACGGTATAAAAATGGTAGCAGATATCATATGGCAGGTGTATACAAGATGTTTACGCTGCTGTAACTGACATTTGAAGGTTCATTATCGCGTTCATTTCAATGTTAATTAATCAATCTGTACAACTGTTACTATTGCATACAATTAATTTAATGAAACCGGTAACGATTCAACCATTCCGATTTAAGATGATCGATTTTGACATTTAGCAGACTTTAGAAGTTGTTTTTTATTTTCGCATTTGGCGATTTTCAAGAAATAACAATATTTTCAGACCACACACACACACAGTTTAGTAGTCTAAACAAGCAAACTACTGCTACTACGAGACGAGTATAGGTTATACAACAGATGAAAACAGGAACCTGTAAATGGCACTGTCTTGCATGTATATATGTATACTCTATACATATAGAGCGATCGACTTTCAAGTAGGACTTTAAGGAGAACTTGGACCATAAAATCAACGGTTCCAAGCAAGGGAATTGTTGCCGCAATGTGTTGTATAGTAGTGTGTTTTTTGTACTTGATTTATGTATGTTTTCTTGAATCTGTGCGTTATGACAGTTGCATTCTTAATTAGAATTCTCCTTGTTTTTTTTTTTTGTTTTTCTTCTTGTTGACTAAAAATGAAAAGTGAGCAAGTTTGAGTTAGGCGACTGTTTCGCATATATACGTTTGGGATAGCGTGTTTGTTTATTATGTATCCAGCTAAGAAAGTTTCGTTGTGCATTAGTTTTTGTGTGGCGCCATCTCTGCTTGTAGTGATGGATATACTTGTAGTCAAGTACTGTTTTTTCGTTCATAAAATTATATTTATTATCTTTTGGATGAAATTTAACGAAAAAAAAATTATACTTTTAAGAGTTCAAAAAACTTTTTGTAGGATTTTTAACAAGTTATTCCCATTTCTTTTAATATGGTTGAAATTGACGAAGACTTTAAATATAAGAAAAAAAAAAAAAAAACAGCATTTTTTATGGCTGTAATATAATCTGGACCACTAAAAGATGGTATCGTCATAAATCTGTTTGAATTTATACACCTATAAATGTATTTATTTATTTCAAGCCCAATGCGATTATATGCGATTTTTATATTGTGATTTGATACGTTTTATCCTTTTGTCTGGCACCTTTATGATTATGACTATACATTATTATTATTGGGTTTATGCAAAAATTTCAAAATAATATGAATATTATTTTAAATGAGTTGTTATGATTTCAGGCAACTGGTTGTAATAATAATAATAATTAATTCCTGTCGAAAAATTTACGATCAAACCAGAATTTGATGTTCAGATTATGTTATCCCACACCCAAAAATTAAAATTAAAAATAAAACATGGAAAAATTCAATTTTAAATGCATCTTAAATTATATTACATTTAATTTAATGTAGAGACATACCACGCTATTATTCCGATAATAAAACTTAATTCGACCCTTGAGCGTGACAACATTTAAATTGGAAAGAACTCTCTGACTAATTGATCTCTTACCTAATGGCGACTGCTTTATCTTATAATCCTAATTGCGTTTAATTCGCAGCATTTTTTCCAACTGAGTAATTAAATTAGTTGGAAAAAGTTTTATTGGATTTTCTGCCGATGTTTAAATAGTGTTGTTTAGTGAAATTGTTTAGACTGTGTTTAGCATATTGATTAGTATGTAATGTAATGTAAATAGTTGAGAAAGAAGTAATTTGATGTTATCAAACACAGGTGACATCTTTCGGGGTATTGGTGCATCGTTAGTTTCCTGTTAAATGTGTTTTTTAATTAAAAGTTGATAGTAAAGTAAATAAAATTGTGTCGTTCAATAGGAAAATGAAGTTACATTGAAACCAGTTTGGGGTTGATTACGAAGTTTCTTTTGGAGAGTATATGAGTATTCTCATAGCAAAATGAGAATTGTCGATTCTAACATAAAAAGCAAGTAAAGGTATCAAGATTTTTATGTTTAAATCATCAGAACACCGTGTTAAATACACGTGTCTTCAACCATTGGACAATTGGCCCTCAAAAATTTCGTTTTCGATAACTTAGAAGATGATTTAGTTGTAGATCAAGAGCTTTACAGTGAATATACAGTTTGATCACCATCATTAAAGTAACAAAGTTATTTTTCTTTTAACTATTAATTCAAGTTTTCGCTTTCTCGTTTTACCCATACATATATATATACATCGCCACTTTAATTAATTTATTTGTCAAGTCACGTATTGTTTTGTTGTTAAAGTTCTATAAATGGATGAGATTTTTTTCACCACATTTAAAGATTTTCTGTTCAATCATGATAACTTATTCCACTATTATGAATAGGAGATTTCTATAACTACCTAACAGAAAACATATAATTGAATTTGAAAAAAATAAGAAATAAAAGAGCTTGGGTAATTTTAGAAACGTAAATGTGGCTGGCTATGTAGTATATATGTATGTATCGTCATTATTATCAACCACGTCTTTGTCGTGGTTTTGATGAGATGATGAGGCAAACTTCATGTAATAATTTAAGTGAAAACTAGGACATATTATGCATGTAAGTATCATTTGCACGATATAGAAATCATTGGCAGATTTTTTGATATTACAAAAAAAAGTAAAAAGAACTAAAAAAAAAAACAAAAGTATTTCAAGGATGAGCCACGTATGTCGTGTGTGTAGATCAGAATGATTTTTTTCTTCTGTTCATCGTCGTTCTCTTTAATTCGAAGGTATATGTGTATACCTGTGCAATATCAGATTATGTAAATTGCGGCAAGCATCTTTGTAGTGGCCGCATCAATTCGGATTTTTCCCTTTCCATTTTCTTTTTTCTGAGGCATCCAATCGAAATTATGAAAAATTAGCATTAATAAAATTAAAATAAAAAATAAATATGCATAAATAATCGAAATTAATATTGAATGGTTATAGTTGACTTAAAGTGACAGAGCTAAATAAACAATTTCGAACCAAAAAAAAAAAAAAACCATCTCTTAATGAATATTAAACAACACAAGATTTCTGCAAAGCCCCCTAGCAAAATTGCTATTTCAATTTAATAAAATTATATCTTTATATAATAGGTTTTGTATTCTAAACAATTTATTATCATAACTGATAGGTGGTCTATCTTGATACTGATATATAGACGCATTATAATTATTTATTAGATTTGGCACCGTAGCGAAAAGTTCTAAATACAAATTTCTATTTTCTAAATTAAGTATATGTATTTGTATAATTTATTTCGAATGCGAATTTATGTTAATGTCTATTTAGCAATATTATAAACGGTCTGTCACCAAATGATAATAACTAAATGAATTAAATGGAATTAGTTTTCGTTAATATGATTATGTTTTTGTAAATAATAAAGAAACTTTATGTGTGAGGATTTTTATATTGTGCCTTGATACTGTACAATATAAAGAAGATGTCAAAATAAAAGAATGGCATATAGAGTCCGCTTTCCTATATCGAAAATTGTCTTCCCTTGGCACCAGGCTGAAGCTCCTCCGCTCTCAAATGTTCGCTATTTTAGCAGCTTTACAGTTATCTGTTACACAGAAGCAGGAACTAATACATACTTCTATCTCGCTATGAACAGTTTTTCGTTTATACGTAGGTACAAATCAAAAAAAAACAATTAACCATCCATTGTTGTTGTAGTCATTAACACATATGCAATCTAACGTCGTTGTCGTGCCTGCCATATCCATGCAAGAGCATTGTGCATGGAACCGAAAGACTCATGGCAATAGCTATATAAGCTAGGCCCTCTCTAAATTAACGAAACGAGATTTACATGCACGAAGTCGCACCTCTACTATACTATATAGATGGGTACCATATAATACAACATATGTATATAAAACAACAAGGCAGACGATGAAAAATAATTACATGTAAACTCATTAGTTGATTTATCTACGCAGAATCTACACATCTAATGTTTTTATAAAGCGAGTGTCGCGTTACACGTTCCATGTAAATTACTCTCAGTAAATTACATTGGTTTTGGTTTTTATTTGAAATAAAGCAATAAATTTCATTACATGGAAATATTTTCGAATAACTACATAAACATGTGAAATGTAGAAAGGTGGTGGTGGAGGGTGGTGGAAGATGAAAAGAAGAGTGGGTTATGTCTATTTAAAATGTATTTTGTAGAAAATGTTGTATAGTATGTGTATTTTTAGAGCATTAAATGGTTAGGTAGATTCCTGAAAAGTTTGTATACACTTTCTATGTATAGTACAAATCTTGTGTACTATGCTGCAGACAACTGCAGCTTTAACACGCTTCGATATACTTGCTGCGATCACGTAACATCTTTGCCACCCCCCTTTCCGCGGTTGCATATATATGCAATTATATCAATGTATTTTATTCTATTTTCTTATTTAATTACAGAGTGGAATTCGTTCTATAAAATTCTTTTTTCACTCTATCTATACATGTTTTCTTATTTTCTAAATATGTATCTATTTCACGCATGATGGTGGGTAATTTAAAATGCTGTACCAATTAGTTAAATAATTCAAAGAAAAAACACGTACTTATAATTATCATTAATGAACTATCTGTAGCACAGCTCCTTTTCCAAGAAAATTTCTGGAGCGAACGACACACAACATATTGTTTAGCAATTTCTGAATTCTTCTGTCATCTATCGTGTAGCAGTACAGTAAAGTAAAGTAAGTATGAAATGATTTCGCCACTTATATCCAATTACATACTGCATATGTATCTATAGTAGTCGTTTCATTTGACAGTGTACGAGAAAGAATTTATTGCAAATACTTTTGCATTTCTTTAAAGAAATGATGCGTTCAATCATATTTATATGTGTATGGTTTAATATTGTTGTCAATCACTGTTTTGTGTTAATTAAATTGTATACGGATTATTTATTATATGTATACTTATTGATATTTCCGTAAGTACATAAGTGAATGTATTAACGAGACATGAACATCGATTTCTGATTATATCGGTGCACAAAAACCTGAAATCTTTGGTGTCAAATAACACATTCACTGATATATCATTATTAAATAAAATCTTTGCAATCTCCCGCGAGAAGACGAAACAACAAAAAAAAAATAAACAACACCTCTTCAAGGATTTTAATAGGACCATTTTCTTTTTCGATTTCTTCTTTTTCTGCAGATTATTTTTCTTGTCTCTCTGGTTGGCATCCAACTTGTATCGCTTACAAATTTTTGGATTTGCATTAATTGAGTCTGTGTACAGCTACAGCAGTTGTCGAAACAAACGTGCAATTTCACCAACTGCAGCAATATCGACCCAATAAACAAAACGCGCAATGGCTTAATTTTTTTCCATTAATTGAAAATCTTATCGGGACAGCGATTGAGAAAAACTCGTTCGCATGTCTTTATTGATGCTATAGTCTCTTGTACGATTTGATCGGTTCAATGGGCCACTTATTGGGACCATTAGGTTATATTTATTTGTTTTGGTGGCTGCTTGTTATCGTTTTTGTGTGTTTCCGTTTCCAATTTTCCGTACAAAAAAAAAGTTTCACGTGTAATTCCATAAAGAAAAAAGAAAAAGAAAAAAGAATGGGCAGCGAACTGAGCCAGTATCGATAAATTATGATATGGGACTTTACCGCAAAATCGCCTTTTCTGGAATGGTAATGACGTCCATCGTTAATTGTTCTGTTGATAGTATATACAGATTCGACGGTTTGCGCAATTGAAATTCGATTTTATTGTTCCTGAAGTATCAATAACAACTGTACTTCCCCCCTATTTTCTTATTTTTATAATAGTTTACAACCATTTCAGTACAGTCGTACTTCACTCACTTCCATTTTCTATTACAAACAGAAACAAAGAGGGAGAACAGAGCGAGCTAGATCAAAACAAATCATCTTTAGAATTTATTTAAACATAATTAGTCTTTAAAAAGTCCTACGCACTTTAATCAAATATTAGATTTAATCTTATATGTCAAAACACTACTTTTATAACGTCATTAAATTTCTTGACATGACCATGTTGCAACTGAAGAGCAGCAGGCAGCAGCAGCAACAGCAGCAGCACAAGCCACATTTTACTGAATGGTCACAGCACTTGGGAGGCATACTTGTCACACGCTACAGTTTAGTGTGACTTGAGGCACCTTTAGAAAATGCCGACTTACATATTGTAGTTCTTGCAGTTGCCATCTGAGGTGGCATTTATTGCTTTTTTCCGCTCATTTAGGTTTATGTTCCTATTGGCACTACATAACCATATTTCTATTAGGAAAAAATTACAAATAGGTATTTTTCACTGTCTGCATCCCAGTATTTGTGTGTATGTATCTATCTCTATGTTAGTTTGCTGAGATTCCTTTCATTACTATAAAATCAGTTCTTTCATTTCAATGGAACAACAACAAACGACAATGAAACATGTTCAACTCGAAACAAAAGGTAACTGTAATTAGATTGCACTTCTTTTCTGCTGTTTTTGCCTTCTCTTCAGCTGCATTTTATGGAGTGTTTGGTTTTCGTTTTGCGAAATGCGTTTCTTTACAATGGCTGAATGAAGAGGATAAGATGATATGCGGAAGAGAGTCCGGACTGTACCGTACTAGTCGGAATGACTTGCTAGAGCATTTTTCCATCAAAGACTTACTTCATAAAAATTATGCTGCATTTGAGAAATAAATACAATTTGGATACAAACAGACTGAATCGAACCAATATAAACCAGCAAAGAGAAATCTAGAAAGAAAACCTCGAATTTCCAAACGCAAAGTGTTAATAGTAACGGATGTTAATTTTTTATTTGAAATAAAAACGTTTTCTATTAATATATGTTAATGAGCCAATGCAAATTTCCATAGCAACATAAACACCAAAATGTTGCGATAAACAAATACATTTTCGCTAAACAGTCGACCCGCTTTTACGTTTTTTTTTTTTTTTTTTAGAGAAAAACAATTAGCCTTGCTAATAGCTAGGTGTATTATATCTAATAGAAAACATGATACGGGCATTAAATGCGAAGAAGGTCAGAAATCTGGACCTGAGTCACGGATCGGTACGGTACCATGGTGTTAAAATTATACCATAAAGCTATGCTAAAGCCGGGCATTAACTATATAATAATTACATGTAAGTAGTAGGTTCTCATAAAACTCGATATAAAATTAATTCTAATGGTGCCCATGGGACACGTTATGACATTTAAGATTCAACGTTTATTGCTTTAGACTGTAGTACCGTATTTACATATAGAAGTACCATAATAAAAGATAAAAGCATCACATTTAGATTGGATTACTTATAAAATAAATGCAAACAATGTTATTCTCTGGTAGTAGTCGATAGATTGGAAAAACTTCATCGGCAATCGAACTCATAATAATAATTACTACTATTATTATAAATCTAATTGAATCGGTTACCTTTTAAGAGATTTAGAAATGGAATAACAAGAAGTACAAAAGATTTTTCTTGTATTACTAAGAACCTGCTGCTGGTATTAGTTGCTTCAATTTCTTCAACTATTTTCGCCTTGAAAACAAGAAAAATGAAGGAGAACTACAGTGATAATCGTCATTACTGTTAATGGAATAAGCGATTGCCTCAATTGGTGCAAGCACAAATTGTAAAAAATGCAAAACAATTAAATAAGTTAAGGAATAGGGGAAAATCTGCATTCTGCGCTATTGTTGTTATCGAATAAGGTTGATTCGAAGAGGTATTCGGATAAATCGAGAGTTTTTGTTATCGTAAATATCATGAGAGCAATTAGACGAAAATAACGAATCTAAACGAAAAAAATATGTTTTAATTATCATAGAAAATAGCTCATTAATTAATCATTTTAAACCATTTAGAATGTAAGCGATTTTTTTACACGATCGAATGTGCAGTTTAAATTGCAATTAAATTTTAAGTGAATGGGAAATTATTGCGGATCGACACTATCGAAATAAAAGTGAATGTGCAATGCGAGTAACTTGACTGTGGGTGCATGCCTCACCGAACTCATCATCATCATCGCCATCAACTTTGAAAAATATGATTATGTATTTTTGCAACACATAAACAAAAAAAAAATAGAGAAAAAAATATGCGGATCTTCTTCTAAATGGATTAAATACCGAATATCCGCGAATAAGAATTTGCGCTCGTAAAATTACGTAACCTCCTGTTCTTTTTCTTTTTTTGGTTTATTTATCTAAATAAATCTGAAGCATTCATTAGGATTAAATGTGGATAGGTAAAATTAAGCTGATTACCGTTTCATTAAAACGATTTTTAATAATTTCTAGAAATTGAGTAAAGTTGAAACTGTTACAGTGGGAATGCATAATGAAATATAACTAAGTACAATTTTATGATATTTATTTATACAGATTTTAACTTCTTCTAAGTATATGTGCATCATCATTAAGGAGTAGCTGTCTTTAAACCATTCGTTATCTATAAGAATACTTGGTCGTAAAGAAAATTGTAATTCTGCCATTTCTTTTTTTTTTTTTTTCTTTTTTCATTTGTTTTTATTCAGCACCAGACATTACCATAATATTCCCTCTATACGCGATAACCTTTGACATTCACGACTTGACACTAAATAATTAGTTTAGAAGAAAGCTTCTCCGCACACCATATGAAACTAAAATATCGCTTTTCTTTGAAGTATTTACCTATATGTAATTCAAATGCAAATGCCGTGTGTTTTTCATTTCCGAAAAACAAAAAATAATTATTTCGATAAAGAACTAACAGTGTGTTAAACACGACCCTTTTCTATTTCTATCGAATGACAGGTATTTTATTTTGTAATACAGGGTGCTTAAATACAGTATTTTCCAATAGAGAAATTGCAAAACGCCCATCGGTCACCACCAACACGTCAACGAATACATTTGCACCAATAAATTCTGCATTCGTTCGAAGAATTGCAGAAGATACTATGCTAGACTTTGCTTATAGTTTTTCTATGTTTCTACCCTTCACATGATCACATTTCACCTGTAAATTGTTGTTTCCTAATTAAATTTAATTCCATCTGTATAGTAGAAGCATAAAAAGGACTTGAACTATCATCTTTCCCAGCACGTTTCTCCCTGTACGATTTCAAATAATTTTATGAAAGATTAAAAGCTCTAAGCTATGTTAACACTACGTGGATGGTGTTAAAGATAATGTTACTTTGGTTTTATCTGACATGTATAAATTAGTTCTCTTAAAGATACACTGATTTGATTCATTAATACATCTTATCTGATTGGACAGTTGATCATTAATTTATCATATAGGGGTATAGATGGAAGGGGGATAGTAGCGGGGATCTACTATATTGTGGTTTTGGAGCGATTTTTTTTAGTTTGCAACAAACAGCTGTGAGTATGATATTGAAATATCATGTTATGAAAATTGCTTTAATCGATGGACTTCATCATCTATCGTTAAATTGCCAAAAAATATTCGTCAGTTTCTTAACCAATTCATTTCCATTCAATAATATGGAAAAATGCAAGGTCCGCCCATTTGAAATTTGTGTATGTTTAAAATTCTACATTGCTTCGATTATAATATAATATTTTGCCACCGATTTTGCTCTAGATAATTGTTACTTTGTCGGCTTTTTTTGGAGATAATAATAGGCTAGTGGACTGTTTTTTGATTGACCTTCATTTCGTTGTGAAAATCGCTCTAATCTTCATCTTTGTAGGTATACCTTTTTGCTACCGGTTGCAATTTGTATAGTAGTAGTTTTATTAACGAAAATTAACTTCAGAATGTTATTCAATCGATTCTGTTCTCTCTCTCTCTCTCACACACTCTCACTCTATCTTTTGTAGATAGAATCTCATTATTTTTTGATGGCATGCAGTCTTGCCGATGCATATTTTGTATAGGAATTGTTTCGATTGTTGCTTTTTGTTGTTTCAGTTCAACTAATCAATGCGTATATGTATTTTATGAAAATCTGTATATTAGTTGCACTCAATCAACTATAACAATTATTCTTGATTAGTCATTAAAAGTTTCTTGCTCAATCATTAAACAGTCCAGACTTATCAAATTGAATGACGGCTTAAAGAATGGATTAATTAAATCGAGTATTATTATAATGGTGGTCTCATGTCATGCCATATCTGTAATTAAACAATAGTAGATCATTTAGTGCAATTCTCGATCTGTTTGTTGTCTGGACTGTATTATATAGATAGATGGATAGATTTTTCATTTTGTTGTGTCGATCGATGCAATAGGTACTCGTATAATAAAGAACGTTTTTGTTTAGTAACGCTGCTTTTATGCTGGTGAAAAGATTTTTTTTTAAATTTTATATTTATTATTCATTTCTATTGTTTTTGACATGTCGCGGATGTTAAGTTAATCCAAAGAGAACATGTTGAAAAAAAACTGCTGCACTGGAGATTACTTTGCATTATTTCTGAAAATATGATTATTTATCCATATTAAACTAAAAATACCACAAGAATATTCTTGTGTCAATTAAAGTAGAGACACATAATGTTTTATTTTCTCCTTTATCGCCACAATTCTATCAGAGCTACTTGTACAATTTACATTGTATAAGTCCACTGTTGAATTTAATTTTCTTCCCATTTAAATAACCCAATTAAAAATCTTTATTAGAAAATAAACTGCAAAAATTCATTAATCTAATAAAAAATAATGAACACTAATTTGCATACCAGAGTGGTACGATGGTATATGGTTTGCTAATGGTTTTACCAACCTAAATGAATATTTCAAGTTTTGCGAATAAGCCAATGAAGAATTTCTCTAACTAGGTATTTGTGTGAAGTGACTAAATTGATATATACATATATATATTCGATGTGTACATGTGATATTTGTTTTTATTACATACTTAGGATTTTAGATAAATTCGGAAAGAAAAAGGCGATACGGAAAAACCTTTTCTTAACGGTCACTCATAAATGGCTGTTGCCAGTATGGAGGTGCCCATTAACAGAGGCTTCGCTGTATTTATATTTGTTTATTTTCGATTATAAATTAAGGCGTGGTGTGTGGTATACGTTTAGAAGTCAACCGCTAAAAAATAGATATTTTGAGCTTAATTTTAGCATATTAACTAAACTTATTTTTAATTAGCAAACTGGCAACAAATAACTGCTTCAAGCCTCCGTGCAAATTTGCCTAAAATGTAGATTGGTGTGGGTACGTCAATTTATCGCCTTTTTACTACGACAAAGCAGTAATGAAATATCAATAGAATGATGCGAGTGTCATATTCGTGCGACTACAACTTCATCAAATCGCAAACGGATGTGATTTTACGTCATTCTTAGTGAAATACACAGTACCTATATCAACATTATAACTATGATTCAGAGTAATTTGTTTACATCAACTCAATCTAAAATTTGATGGGATCAAATTGGTATTAAATTGCAGCGCTACCAGAGTATTTTTTTTTTTGGTCGGTTAAGATTTGTTTAATATTTAATAATATCAATCAATTTTACTTACATAATTTTATAGACCTGTTTAATTTTTTTACGTTTGCCATTTTCTTGGCAGATTTGATTTGATTTTGTCTAATAAAAGTAAATATAGTAGTGTTTTAATTGAAAGTATAGTTTTCTCTGTTGTATACACATAAAAAGCGAGACCAGAACTTGCCAGTCAGTTGAATACGTTAAAAATATCGAATTAAAAGAATTAAAGAAAATGTCTGTTTATTTTTTACTTTGAATCATTTTTGAATAAATCTTTAACAATTTTATTTATTATTTAAAACAATCACCGTAATTGTGAAATTCTAAATAAAATCTGATTAAAATATCAATACGTCGTAATAAAAATTACGACGTAAGGATGATAAAATAGGATCACATCCTATTGCGCTTTAGGATGTAATTAAGCCTTTTTGTTACTATTTTATCTAGCGTAGTCACAAGTTTAATTAAACACTATCAAACCTTTGGCAACAATAATTTCCACATCATGCTTTGCAAAATATCGATAATTATTAAGGTATCGAAATATATTAAAAATAAAGAGAGTTACTAAATAGCAATCACGTAAACACAGTTGCAAAATATTTAATTAAATACACAGTCTTTTTTTTCGCATTTTCTATTAAAATATGATTCAAAATAAGCTATAAAGAGTGCCTACACACACATATATGGACATTATTTGCCTATATGCACGTCTTTATTGAAATAACACTACATCAAAGGTTTTATCTAACACGACCAAAGTGCTAAAAGCTAAGCATCTCGCATAGTTTAAAATTTTCCGTTATCAAGATTTCAGTTTGTTATTATGCGATTCAGAGAGGTGAAAAGTGTGGAGAATTCTTTAAAAGAACCGATTGATTTTTTATAACTTTTTATTTTTTCTTAAAATAATTCGAATTAAAAAAAAACAGATAAAACTTTTAATTGTAAAATGGAGGAGTCGAACGATTGCTACTGCAAATATTTTTTATTATGCTTATTAATAATAATATGTAATCAAATTTACAGTTATTCTTCGTGGAAGATTTACGACTGGTTTTTTATTTGTACGTAACGTAACATTACGTTAAATATATCGTTTTTGAAATGGTTGCCTCTCTTTTGTCATTTGATACTTATTTATTTATTCGAAGTAGTTTCTATTGCGTCCCCATAGAAAGGTCATCTCTGATCATGACAAGTTACCTTCATTTTTAATTCGTTATTTATTTTAAATTTTTTTCGTTTTCGTTCTTTCTTCATCATCTTCATTCTTTATTTGCTTGTTTGCTTCGAAATTTTCCAAATGCTCGATTATTTGATATTTATACGGTCTCTGTCGCGAATCTTGACATTGAAGTATTTTGATAAGGAAAAAAAAATTTGCCACATCGAATTTTAGCAAATTTTTCGAATGACAGTAACATCAATTCATATGTTCAAATTCGAAGGAGAAATTTAAATTTAATTTATCGGTTTAGCAACAGCCCATTTGTTGTTGGTTTCAGATTTCCTTGTAATTTTTTATCATAGATGCTGTTAGACATCTAACATGTTTCTCTCTCTCTCTCTCTCTCTCTCTCTTCTCTTTTCTCTATATGTATAAGTATGTATTTGTCATTGAATCGAAAATGCAAATCTAATTTTATCTTTTGTAAAATCTATCTATCTATCTATTTATTTATCTCCATAACAGTCAATGTTAATTGGTACTCATTTTTGCGCCCTCAATTGGCTAGATAGAGAAAATGCTGGACATAATCTTGTATGCAAATTGTGAGCAGTTGTTCAGCAAAAAGGGTGTGCAACTGTTGGGAATTCATGTTTACGATGAAAAGACTAATTAAAACACACGTATATCGTTTTCTATAAAAATTATTGACTTGTGTATTAAAACTGAGAACTGCTTGCGTAAAAGTTTCCCAACTAATATTATATTGTTTCGATGTTATGCTCAATTTTCTGTTATTATTTAAATTTAAATTGATATTGGAGATAACGGAATGGATGTAAAGTCTTCGGGCATCTGATATTTAAATGCATATACATGGATATCTAGATACAAATTAGAGACGGTTTATTCAGGCAGGAATTCTTTCTTTGTCAGAAATTTGGTAAATTGCCCCTATAACAGAGCTATTTATTAATCGTTTATAAATCGAAAAAAATTAAATCTTACCAATTCCTAATAAGTGGGTTCCAGCTATACGAATCCCAGTGATACACATATAAAATCTTTTTATTATAACTATACGTAATTATCATTCGATTTCGCAGACGGCGGTAATTTGATTTGTGGAAATTTTTCTACAAAAACGCGATTCGTTACAAAAATGGCTTTTTGTAACCTGAAATTTGCAAGTCTGAGTGCCTCATCATTTGTCTGATTTCATTTGGAATTGCATCTTTTCGTTGAAATTATCGTGGCGTTAGAAATCATTTAGATAGATAATCTAAAAATTAGCTATAGAAAATTTTTATTTCGTTTTTTTTTATCTAGATTAAATTACCTACACGTGAACATACGTTAAGTGATTAAGTGCCCATCCAGCATACTGCTAATACTTATTTATAGTATCTATCTCTTTGGCATTTAGTGCGTTTTATTGCTGTTTTATGCAAAGATATTATGCAGTTGGATGTATAGCTGAACAAACACGTTTTCCCTCTCATTAATATTACATATCTACTGGAAGATGGTAGTAATTTTGAATTATCATAATGCCTTAATCGATGCCAGTTTTTTGTCGTCAACTATTCAATACAATAACATTTGCTGCCTTTTAATTGTTTTTTGCTTTCATATGCAATGTATTGCACCAATTTTAATATGTTCTTACAAAATGGCATACTGGAGCTCCGCTACACACTGAAATTATCTTTGTTCTTGTACCAGAATCGGCATTATTCATCTACTTCCTGGTTCTTATAGAAGAAACCTCAATCTACAGTTAAATGCACAAGGATGTTATCTTACATCATACCTAGTGAAAAACCTGATACCAACATTATAACTTTGATTTAGAGAAATTTGTGTACATTAAATCAAGTTAAAATTTCATGTGTTCAAATATTCAAATTGGTATTGAAATATGGGCTAGATGAGTGAATATTTTTTTTGAGTGACACTTTTTAATTTCTTTACTTTTTCTATTTTCTGGACAGATTTGATTTGATTTTTCAATTATAAGTAACTATAGAAGCGTTCCAATTGAAAGTATAGTTTTCTCTGTTGTATACATATAAAAAGCGAAACAAAAACTCACCAGCGTTGCCAGTTGAATACGTTAAACATATCGAAGTAAAAGAATTAAAGTAATTATTTGTTCGATTATCTTCGTCTATACTTACGATATTAATCATTTGTGAATAAATCTTTAACAATTTTATTTATCATTTAAAACAATTACCGTGATTTAAAAATTCTAAATAAAATCGATTAAAATATTAATGCAATTCCAAAAATAATATTGACAAATTTGGACAAAAATTACGGCCTAATAACAGTGACGTAAGATCACATCCTATCGCTGTAAATTGTATGTTTCTTTATCTAATTGCAAGACGACTATATAAATCTCGATTAAAACTCATATGTTTTTAAATGAACTCCGGTATTCTATCTGTCTTTCAATATTTCGACTTTTTCTCGCTTTTTTTCTTATTTTTTTATCTTCATTGCGTGAGCATAAATTCTACAGATCCTTCAGGCACGTCATAGATAATTTCAAGCTCCCGTTTATTTTTCTATATATAATAAAATGTTAATTAAGGCCATTAAAAACGAATAAATTATAATTGAATTGCTGTAAGTAGCTAGTAGTAAGCTTTATCAACATTTGGTCGACGAGATACTCAATAATTCGTAAATAGTGGTAGATCGATAAATTTTAATACTCTCTATAGTTATACTTACTATATATTTTGTTGAAGAACGAATATTACCGATGCTCATTGCTGCTACTTAATATTTGAGCCTCTCAATAATCACAAAACAAGAAACGTTTAATGCTGAAATATGTTCGTATAGTTTTTTCGTAGCTTTTATGAGGATTTTAAAGCTTCCACATAAGTTAAACCAAATTAAGGTTAGGTGGAAATATACGGTGAACTGATATCATTTATTTGCACTGTACTAAATACCAGCACGAAGTGTTTCAATTCTTGTTTCGCGACAAGAAATTTTGCTGCTTTGTTCTTTCTACCATACGCACCAATACATTTCGAATTTCGTATTCCATATAGTAGAGAATATTGACATGATACTGAGTTTTGTTTTTTATGTTAGTAACAGTGTCAAACCCACGACATTTAGTATTTCTAAATGTCAAAATAGAAGGCATTTCTTCTTTCAGTTACCTACTGTTATTATTTGTTTGCTTTGAATTAATTTTATTCCTCATTCATATCAATAGACAGTACTACACCACTGTTGTGAATGCATTAAGCAATACAAGACATATACCCAACCCATTTAAAGAGACCCATCCAAGAGAGTGAGTCACACCTGTATGTATACCTACGTTGATTGCAGTGTTATATAGGTATATGTATGTATTATGTAGATGATATAGTTGGTTGATTGGGTGGTGGTGTTGTGAGAGCAAGAAGACATTTTCAAACAATGAGAAATTAAAAATCTGTCTCCTGCATTAATTTAGCCTCTCGCAAAAGCTAATTATAGAATTTTCTTTAATTTCAATTTTCAAGGAAACGATAAAAAATGATGTTAAGTAATAAACAAATAAATTGATGCATGAAATACACTGATTTTCACTCGACTAAAATTAGCTAACGGATTATTGTTGTCGAAGATAATTTGCTTCGTTTAATTTTTATGACTATGGTACATACGTACGTACGTAGACGTACCATATAATAATATTTAAACGAAAGCGCTTTCATAAGCCCATCTTTAAATAACCATAAAACTCATCATATTTTCTTTTTCGCGACCCCCATATACATACATATACAATATAAATATATAAATAGTTGCGGTAATATTGTACTTAATTAACTATAAGGTTTTCTGAAGTATTCTATATGTTGTGTTCCGTACGTGTCACATAGTAGCCAATAAAATTTTATACCTTATAACGAAAGAGAGAATACAATCCACTGTATAGAAAGTCCGTTCTTCTTCAGATCAAAGATGAAATGCCGCAAATGATGAGAATGGTCAATTTTAGATAGATATTGTATAATTGTTTTATTATTTCTTCTGTTTTCTATTTTTTTTTTGTTTTTCTTTCTTTTTCATAATTATTGATACAACGTGAGATTCATGAATATTTTTACTGAAACGCATTCCTCTCTACTATACGTATTTAAATGTAACATTTTATCTTTTACTGTAAGGTCGTGATATACTTATTTATGCATATAAAAGCGAATACACACGCACTAATAGTCTCAACATCAAGCGAAGTATTTATATTTGATTAATCCTTGAATTCTAATGCATAGAATGTATGAATTAACTGAACAATCAACAAACAGTACAATAATTTAAATTGGTTGAATTGATATGCATCCAAACTAGTGCAATTTAATATGACTCCGTGGCGCAACGGTAGCGCGTCTGACTCCAGATCAGAAGGTTGCGTGTTCAAATCACGTCGGGGTCAAAACAATTTTTTAAACCCCATTGACTTAAAAAAAAAAATATCGATATAGAGAAATCGATAAATAAAGAGGGTTACACTGCTGATGTCTTTTCTGAAAAGTTTGCACTTTGAAAGCGTGCGTTCATGCATGCTGGGGGTGGATAAAATTTTTTTGGGTTTCTATAGCTCAATTTTTGGCATGAATTTCATGGATTTTTCTATAAAATGGACAAATACCTATATGGACTACTCGTTCTACGTTCAACTATTCGATTTTCGTAACAGCTTATGTTGTGGCCCTCTTCCAACGTCATTCAAGAATTTACTCTATAACCAGCAACTTTGTGCATATCTAATTTTTAAAGTAACTAACATAATGTGAAGAATAAGTTGTAATTTCGTGGAATCCAAACACATTGAATTAATATAAGCTATTATAAAGAAGATGGTTTGAACCATGGAGGTGGTTTTCATACCACAACAATACATAATTTAAACCATCTATCAAATAGAATGCTTAAACTTATCTTTTCACCAAACCACTATAGACCGCAAAAGCAAAAGATAATCGTCCAGCCGAGAAACAGAACGGTAACAAGGCAGCATCAGCATCGGCAGCAACAGCAACAGCAGCAGCAGCAGCATAGTCTCGCGGTCTTCTTATCTAAACGGCGAGAAGTTTTTTACTAGTGCACACCTAGGAAAAGGATGCCTCTATGGCTATACAATGTAATGAGTCAATTACCGGACCAAATCTGATAAGGTACCGCAGTTCGGAGCACTACTTTATAATTATCGGGTGCTACTACGGAACCGAGCTGTGGAATTTACATAAATACGATCAGTAGATTTCTTATCGTGCCGGTTAACGTGTCTTTATTTTCTTTAGTGCTATGGAGCATAGTTTAAATTAATAAGGTCCAAAGAGTAGGCTGCTCCTGCTACTCGTGTCGTTGCCGCCGTCGTCGTCTTCTCTGAGATGGTCGGTATAGTAGTAACTAATTGGTGTGCTAGCTGCTAATTAAGTTGTATAGGTATTTGGTGCATTAATATTTGCATTATCGAATCTTGTTTCGACTTTCCTCTACAAGCCGAAAAATTCAACAATTCTTGAGGAATTATTATTAAGTGAACCAGCAAATGCTGGCTGAGATGAGAATTAAGATAGTAACGGAAGGCGCGTGGTCATTGCATTAATAAAATGAAGACTAGTGGCCATAATACAATAGCTTGATTTAAGATAAACTTTTGATCTTTATAAGTAGCTTGACGGTTAACGTACATAGCATCATCATACCTGATGCATATGATATAGATGCGAGAAATACTCAATTTTATTAATCACAAACTATAAACGGAAACAATTTGCAATTCTTAGCCAGTTTTTCTGTTAATTAAAAATTCACACATTTTTTTAAAACATCCGAATAAATTACATCTAATCAACTTTGATAAATAATGTAAACAGTCTTCATTAGGTGATAGCGATTGACACTAAAAGTTAAAAGAGACCGCTCAAGCAAAACTATCACAACATAAAATTCTAATTCATTATTAAGTTTTATTTAACGGCATTTTTGGAACTATTAAGTAAAGTACTACATTGATGAACATCATCTGGCAGAAATACTGATGAAATGAGATGTTAAATTATTTTTTTAAAATGAATAATAATAATAATAATAATAATAATAATAATGATAATACTAATAATGATAATAGAATAAATTTGCTAGCTAGTCAGTCCGCACCATTTTGAACGTATCTTTGAAATTTGAATAACGTGATTTTCAGTATAACCGCGACATTTTTTTTTTCTCGTTTTTTGTTAGTTATTTATGTTTATTATCATATAAAGCGCTTTTTTGGTAAGAATAGGAATATAAATTTAATTTTGGTTGGCTCATTTTTGAATATTTATGGATTTCAATTCGATGATTGTCAGAATGAATTTCATTTTATATCGTTAGAGAGGGATAAAAAAAAAGAGAGATAGAAATAGGGACAGAGAAAGATAGACAGAGATATTCCATATGTACAGAAAGAGATTTAAGTATTTTTCTAGCGATGACATTAGCCTAATGTGGGCGTTAACAACCTATTTATGCGTTTTAAAAAAAGGAATATGGAATTCTAATTTTACTGATTTGATTTGAAATTATTACTAGTTCGTGTCCATAAATTTAAAAATTATGTTTCTTTTTCTCATAATAGACTTCCTGAAAAATATATTATCCATTTTTTTTTTCTTTATATGCTAACTGGATGCGTGTTTTCGAGGTTTTTGGACGATTTGTCAAAAACAAATAAATCTTCTCTTTATTTGTTAAGAATTTTCCACCGTTTTTAAGAAAAAAAAAATTAATCCACCGAGCTTTAAAAATATAGGTAGGAAATTCAATACGTAGATAGTAGTTGAATGAAATATTATTTTGAATTCATTTAATTAATGAGAGAATAGTTTATGAATAACTTTCAATTTTTGACACTAAAAATTACAATATTTATATTATTGGTAGAAAAGTCTAGCCGGTATTATTATGTTAAAAAAAAAATAGGTAATAAAATAGGAAGCTTAAGAATAATAAACGGTAAATAGTAGATATTAACAGATAAAAGCAATATGTTATTTGATTACTAATTTAAAACTTTAACTCAAATCGATCTCTAAATAGCGAGGTACTGGTTATTTTATTTACTTCTTGACAAAATGGTGAATACGGTGGTCTAAGAGAATTACGAAAACTGGTACACGAATCATTTAATTTGTCGATTAATTAGGACAACAAGTGCATAATGATTAAGTACTTAATAGACCAATTAATTACATAAACAATTTCAATTTATCTTATTCTTGGAGCCGTTGAGAATAATCCTTTTCATCTTCAATTTCATTCTTTGGTCGAATAAATTGGATTCATTTGAATCAATATTTAGCATGTCCAATTATTATTAAATTAGAGTACCAAATTAGAGTATCATGTGCCTGAATTAGTGTACTGATTAATGAGAATTTTTATGATAATTTATATGTAAATTTCAATCTTCTATTTATCGCTCTTCAAACGTGACTCGATTTTATTTCAATGTCATAAATGTAAGTAATCAAATACTGAGTGGGAAAGAAAGAAAGGAAAATCTACCATCAGGTACCACATACATATCATAATATTACATATTACATTTTAAAATACAAAACAAAGAAAAAAAATTGCATAACAAATCAAAGCGTCATTTATCCGTATCGATCTCCTATATAGTATATCCTGTACCTCATGCTGAATTATTTATTAAAATATAGAATTGTCCGTGTTTATAGTAATTTATCTTGTCTTAACCGGTATCTCACACTGGTGGTTAAGCGATATCTCATTTATCAAAGAAAACCAATCAGCCAGGTATCGAGAGCCATCAGTTTCGATGTTGGCAACATCAATCATTTCTCTATGCTGATGCTTATGGTACTTTGTGATGGTGGTGGTATGTATACTTGTATATGTTATTGTAGATATTGAGGATGGATGGATGGATGGATACTGGGGGTTGTAGCACTGCCAGACGATTGATCGTGATCGATACATTAGAAATGAAATCAATTGATCGGTAAAATATCAAATTATTAAAACGCGAAATATTTTTGGTAGTTATTTTGATGCGATGCGGGAAACCGCGTGAATAGCCATTATACAAGATCGCATTCCTGACATAACTGTTTAAATCAATCAAGCAGTTAGCTCACATTTTTCGTGTCTACTATTTGTATTGTAATTCAATAATAATGCTTTATGAATGTTTAGTCATTTCGCTAATAAGGCATCAAAAACATAAAGAATAATGCGATAAGATACTTCTTATAGGCAAAGGCCATTAACACTAAAAAAAGAAAAAAAGAAAGAAATAAATATTAAATTTTATTAAACTAAAGTTGAGGACAAACGCAAATGAGAATTTACGAGTGCAACATTTTAACACGTTACATGTTCTTCAGAAGGGAAAAAAGTGTAAATTTTACGATTAGAAATATACGACAGTAGAGCAGTTAAAGGCTACGCGCTATGCATGAAATTTACCATATAGAAGAGCTCTGCCTATAGGTGGTGTTATAGTAGGATAGATAGTATAGAGGAATTTTGCTATGCCCACTCTTATCAAGATGATCATTTAGTAATAATTAAGTGCAACTCGCTACGGCATTTGCCACTTAACAAGGCCTATAAATAGGGACCTTATTAAATTCAATATTGTTCGTCGATTAAACAGAATATTCATATACAGGGTAGTGTTATGTTAAGAATTTTTACATGCTCGTTGCTATTTTACTTAAGGAAATCGATAAAACTCATTCAATTCTATCACTATTTTAGTCGGATTTCAAATAGGCGCTGATGGTCAGTGCACGTTTTGTGAATTGAACCATCGTGCGGCATATCGAGTCATCGGCACGTTACATGAGTACGTCAGATTATTCCAATGAAAGCTACACCAAGGCGAAATAGTAGTCCAAGAGAGTTGTCAACTGTTAAATTTTAACAGGAGATTTTTGGGATTTTCTCTTTTTCAATTCTTCGTAATTTTGATTTTGAGAATTATACAATATTTTAGATTTGACATTTGAGGATGTCAAGGTAACATAAGACACAGGTATCATAATTAAGATAAAGCATCATCTGATTTTGCTAATTTAATTGTGAACTGTGTCCTTTGGCATTTGTTTTCATTGATTTATTGAAATTTAATTATGTAAAATAAAAGTTAAAATGATTAATTAAACGAAAAACTTAAAAAATTAAATATTTGGCAACTAATATAAACCATCGTTTCTCTCTTCTGCCAGCCGGCCAGTTTTCTCTAATGGTCAGGGCTGGCCGTCAGCGGGTATCTGAAATGGGACTCTGATTTTGTATTTTTTTATTTTAATGTTTTAATGTGTCTTTCAGTTTATGGTTCAGTTAGTAAACTGCATATTTTTTCTTTTTGTCTGTCTTGGCTTGCTGCCTATCAATTTCTTTTTCTCTTTGTTTTTGTATATGTAAGCTGAGTCTTGATCTATTTTATTTAATCAGCAAGTAAAAACACGTAGCTGTGTAAAAAACTAACTAACTAGCAAATATCATGTTTAATATAAAATTCAATGGGCAATAACTGCATGCCATGTTTGTCTCATCCTGTATCTAAGTTAATAAGAAAGAATTGCCATCACAAAATCCGTTATTTTACTACGGTTGGTATAAAACTGCCCACGCTTCGAAAAATCTCTTCTTCACTCGTTTATTATGGAAAAACTGGTAAACTGGATAGTTAGCAGTTGACTAGTTTTCTGTATGGGGCCACAGGCCACAACGACACTGACACAGGCTTGTTACCCATTTATTGAAAATTTAACATTTTATGTCATCGTTTATTATTATTCCATCGAAATTAATAGATTACATGAATAAAGTTTACATATTAACGATGTATTAATCTTTGATAAAAAGCCATTTTAGAGAAGAATATCAGAAGAAATAAGGTGGTTAAAGATCATAATTAACAATAAACAAGGTTGTGTTTTTAAGATTTTACGATATAAATTTGTATGTAAGTTGTATATGAAAATGCTTTTCGGTATTCCTATTGGAGACGTTACAAACATGTTCTTATGTCATTAGCTTTTAGTTTTTAATGTTTATGAATTTGATATTAAAATTTTGATCTGCTGTATATCTTTCAGTATAGTACCACACCTGTTTTCAATGTTTTAAAGGCATCATAATTTAAAAAAAATGTACAGTAATTTCGCCCATATTTCTATGAAATTAACCACCAGGAAATTTTAATTTTGAATGATCGAATATCGTGTTGTGGCGTTATTAAAAAGACTTCTAGTATTACACCACTTGCCTCATTTAATTTTATTATTATTAGTAGTAGTAGTAGTAGTAGTAATAATAGTGAAAACCTGATTAATTAAAGCGAAACTAATAAAAATTTTAATAAAATATTCATCTATAAGATGGCAGCTTTTCAGGTGTTATTCTCTTAATTAAAAAAAATAAACACAGAAGGAGATGAGATTATAGGTGTCCATAGAGTTTAAGATGGTCAGTCACGAACGAATTGAATATTAATTTCCAGGATTAAAGAAATAAAATGCATAATGAACGAAAACAGTTGTTGATGTTTCTATATATATATATGTAAGTAAGTATAGGTAGCTTGAAATGACATTAAAAATATCTATTAGATTAATTTTTGAAAAAGATTGGCATTTTAATGATTCTAAACTATTACGTTCACATTAATTATGGCATAATAAAAATTTATAGATTTAAAGGTATTGTAAACATAAATGTTTTATTTTTTTCAATTTAATTAAATGTTTCATTCGAAAATTATTCTGGAAAAATACAAGAAGTCACATAATAATAGTAATAATAACAATTCGTATTCAAATTAAATTCTCGTTAATGCCCTTGAAATGAAACACGCCCAAATTTTTTTCCGATTAGACTTTTTCAGAATCGATCGAAAAGTTGAAAAAACCAATAAATAGCCATTATTGTCTGTTCAAATTCAAATTCAAATTGTTGAATATCCGCTTGATTAAATATAAACGAAATTTAATAGAACATAAGCAATATTATTAAATCTCAGAAATGGATTCTCTAATTCCAATTTATTAAAAGTCTTAATGAACAATTTTTTCCGCGTTATTGTTCAAATTAAAATTCCAATTTATTCATTAGCAATTTACCTTCGTTTCTTATACGTATAGCGTTCCGCTGCTAATGAAATTTTTGTCTTTTTATTGAAATTTTGAAATCGTACAATCTCTATTCGTGTATAATAACAATAATATGGTTATGGTGATTATGGTGATGATGATGATGATGAAATGTTAGAAATTCATATTGTTATATTTCAAATGTTAAATTTACATAAAATGTTCATTGAGAACAGGGCACATATTACAATATGTCAATCGTATATACAATTCATATGTTAATTCAAATTGATACGCAATGGATTAGAGAGAAAGAGAATAGTGGGCAATTAGATATTAATTCCCGTTAAATTAATGTAATTTTTGTCAAATTGGAAAACATTAGTGAAAAAATAATGGTATTTTATTAACATAATTTTGTTTTTCTTTTTTAATTTTTCGGTAATTTAATGAGATGTTTAGATTTGAATAAAATCGTTTCAATTTAAATTAAAGTATATTTTAAATCGCAAAGCAAAACGATTCTACTTCTAGTCGATATCGTACTTATAGTTATACGTATGAGCGAGAAACGAAAGACTAATCAGCTTATCGATGAGACTAAAATATTTCACTTACTCATTTGTCAATCAATATTATTAGTAATACTTTAATTATTTATTACCTTAAACTTATACATCGATTGTTATCGATATATCGATTACTGTTCCTTATCGACACATCGAGATGCAGTTTTGATGCGCAGCACATGCATAAAATCGTAGTGTCGCCAACAATTGATTAATAGATGAAAAGCTATTATTTCTATAAAGAAAATTATGCAAAAAAGTTATATGTTTTGGACAAAAAAACAAAACAAAGCACCAATAAAAGATAAATAAATAATCACGTAGTTTAACTTTTATTGCAAATACTTACATATCAGCTGAAGATTTTAATACCTCTTCAATTTCCTCAAATAATCGAAAAACTACAGGTTTCGTTAATCGAAACTGTCGGTAGACGGATAAGTCATCCATATCTCGAAAATAGTTGGATCTAACATATATTTGCCTCGGGAATCGATATTCTATTATATCTAAAATATCTAAATCATCATCAATTAGCATTTGTCCTCTAGTTCCATAGCACACTTCAATCAAATTGATCAAATTGAATCAATGAGATTTTATTCCTTAAAATTGTATTTTAAAAATTAGATTAAAATCAAATTATTAAAAATAAATATAAAATTAGGTTAGGTTTAAAAATTATGTAGAGATTAACCCACCGAATTGGTGGATCTAAACTTAGCCGAGATCAACATGTTAAAAGACTTAAAAGTGGTCGATGCATACCAATTTTTGCGTTGATCTCGATCTAACCGTTAATCTGGATCTATTAGTGTCCGGGCATATGGCCACTATAAATTTATTATTAAGATAAATAAATCAATTGATTTTTGATAAAATTTGATTGATACTATTTGATACAGATTTATCAATCTTTATTCTATTATTATTGATACCCATCGACGTATCGATTATCGAAAATCAATTTGCCTAGTATCATCGATGCTTTGAATTTGATTATAACTATTGTTAACTACCTTATGTCTTACTTACATCGATCATTATTGATATGTCGATATATCGAATAATGTCTCGTAGGCTATTTGGAGCCAGGTCTTGGTAAACAAAGACAAGAAGTCGTATATAAGTTAGGTACTTACAATACAAGTACTTCAGCCGCTTATTCCAGACGTCTAGAATGTATTTCTACTTAAAATATAATTGGGATTAAAAAAAAATTCTAAAACTGAACATTAATTTAAATACAAAATGTATAATGCACTTACGCGCAAGCGTGTGTAAGTGCAAATGATGAATCCGGTTAAAAGTTGTGTTATCAAGTATTTTATTGTATTTTTTATTTATTTGTTGCATCATTAATGAGCTTTGACCTACGATGAACGATGAAATAATCAAATAGCATCATCTATAGATGGTATCGCTGATTTTTTCTTGTTCTTTTTTTGTGGTTTTTCTTCAGTTGACAACAAGTAAAAGAATCGAACCGCACCGTATAATTTTCTACTTACCTACATGTAATTGAATATAAATGGTCAATTTATTGAAATGTTTGCACTAAATACCACAAGATGATTTCTTGTTTTTTTGTTTTATGTTAAATCGTAAAGATACACCTACAGAAAAGAAAGAGCAATATGGGAAATGGGATAGCTCATATCATATTATTATTACTTGTACTGTGGTTACACAGTACGGAGAGATCTGAAAGATCGTCATATTATAATATCTACTTGTTATGATTATTACGTGAAAGCCAAAAGATGAAGAGGAAACACAGTGGAAAAAGAACACAAAACAGAAAAAAAATGGGTTTGGTTAAGAAAAATAATAAGGAATTATTATGATACCGCATATTATTGTTATTATTTTATCGGATCATTGTGGGTGAGGTACCTGAAGTAGTCAAATTTAAAATAAGCTGATGCTCGTAATAATAAACATAAAAAAAAAGAAAACATTTTGAAGAATTTGAGACATTTCCTTTTAGGAATTATGAATATTGGCCAGTAAACTACATTGCGATGAGAGAAATTAAGAAAACTTGTTGTGTAGGTATAACCTGCTAGAATTTATATCAGATTTTAATGATCAGCATTAAAGAATTCATCTCCTGCTTTCTAAATGAAATTCCCAATTTATTTTACAAGTTCTCTGTAAAGTATAGAGAATAAATTTTTAAATATTTGTAGATTTCCACGAATTTTTTATCAACTACTACTGCAACGCTTAAAAGATAAGCGGCCAGTAATAATGGCTATTATTCCATCTATACTGCCAAAGTACTATTTGTGAATCCAATATCAATTCGATCACCTATATAATACGATAGAAAAAAAAGGGATAAGAAATGAAACAAAAACAAAAAATAAAATCTAAATAACAACATCTACGTTCGCGTCGCCACGCATCATCGAAGAATCGCGATGATATCTTCACACCAAGTGATTATTATCTAATAACATCGTATAAAGATAGTGTTTAGTTAATAACCCAACACGCTCCGGCCTCTGATGCTTCAAATAAAAAAAAAAAAAACGAACGAAGATTATGGAAGATACGTGCACACGTATCTTCCATTCGAAACGGAAAATCCATATCAGGCGCAATGGCTGGCAAAGCGTGATATGTATAGCACCATCCAAATAATTGGGTATAATAGTCTCGGGTTCAAGTCGTGTGAACAGAAAAATCTATTCTTTCCGATCCAGCAATATCAATAATCATCACAATCATCATCATTGTCCAGTTTTTTTTTTGCGTTTTCTGTTTCAATGTTGTTTTGCAATAGAATAGAAGGAGGGTTCCACCATATACAATCTTTTGCAAATCGTTATTTTTTTTTAATGTACCTATATATAGTTGACAGTAAAAGCATGTGTTTGACGAACGAAGTGCTAATTTGTCTTATCATTTCATGAACCAATTGGCAAACATACTTTAAGATAAAATAAAAATAAAATTCCACAATTAACATCAACGTGCAAGATGCCGCGTTCAGTCTAATATGTTCTTCGCAAAAATTCACGAGACCACCACGAAATACGTATATTTATGCAAATAACTATTATATAACAGATTGAAATTATCAAGTTATCACTACTTAACTATTGCTAAAAATGTTAAAAACTTAAAAAGAAAAAAAAACAACTCTAACGGATTTATGAAAATGTTGGCTACGTAGTGGGCAGACACGCCGGTCGGCCAGCATGCAAGTCAAGTGATTGTTGCAATCAGCTTCTATTGATCTAAATAATCTATCATTAAAGTAAACTCGCGCTCTCATTTTATCGCATCGCAACTGCAATCAATTTTTTGATTGCTCTTTAATAGCAGCAAAATCAATTTGGTGCATTATTAATTTGTTCCGGTTGGGAATAGACTTTATTTAGCATCGACCATCGTCATTCACCATCTAGTTTTCCCATTGCTAGAATGGATCAATCTATTAAATAGAATATATATCGTAGGTGCGGAATGCTATCACGTAGACGGGTCACTTAATAGATTTGCCATTGAGTGTGTTCTGCAAATATTGCACCACTTTGAAACTTTCCCATTTTTATTTCAAGAAAATATCAAATATAAAATACATAAAGTATAAATAACATAAATATACTTATATCATAATGATTAAATTAGTCAATTCAAGTTCCACTTCCTCCTCACGTATATTGATTCCACCTACACGCATAAGAAGCAGCTTTATGCCAAATGTACTTACTGTCCACGGCTGTCTATCTCATTTGAGAAATAAGCTGACGATTTTACTCATAAGAAATGAGCCAGTAGATTACCAAGTTTTTTAGTGTTTAAAATTAGATTTCTCGTAAGAAGTGACGTCATACTTAATAAAAACAATACGTCATATAAAGACAAGACACGAGTAAGTCATCTGTTGGAACGCCATAAAATGAATTGATAATTTTGGTGAGCTGGATGTATCTGAATTTACTGATACATCTTTTCGATATCGATTGGTAGCACGAATCGATATTAAAGAAACGATTAGATGACTCTGTAAACACCGTCCGACGTGTAAAATATCATTTTAGAAACACCCGAAAATCACGAAATCTCCAACTTTGGCAACATAATGTTGGTGGTGGATCGTGCTCCAAAAACAGCGTAAAGAGCTGTGGCAATTCAACTTGCCAGCGGCGGTTGAACTGAGACTGTTCCGTTTACGTCGAAGTAATGTAGCACAAAAGTTCGGGTACGTTCTTTTAGTGTACATTAAGATGTCTTCGTCGGTCGGTGGTACACAAGGACACTTCCTTGTGTAGAATGTTGAAATATGTGTTGAATTGTGTATCCAGATCACTCAGAAGGGTGCCAATGAGGTCGAGATCATTAGCATCAGAGAGGGCTTCGACTGGGTTGCAATGTTTCGCGAGATACCGTTTACATAATCGCAAAGAGGCCATTGTTGATTATTTCACAAATAGAACAGCACCAGATGAACGAAAAGCAGAGTGTTTTTTCGATTACGGTTAGAGAATAATAGAATCTTAACATAACATGACGGATAAATGTTTCACAAACAAGAGATTGTGATATATGAATTTGACCCCACTCGGTTGCCAAGCTTTTGGAAGTGAATGCTGCTGAAATGAAGTTGGCAGGTGCACTGAGTAGATTCAGACGCCAGTTAACATCTAACAATTATATTATAATCCAAAATATCCTCTTCTAGATCTTAACACTGAAAACTACATTGATCACAGATAACACAATATTTGGCTTCCAATTACACTACGAATTGTAATTATGTAGTAGAAGAATGGAGAGGATGTAATCGAAATGGTTGAAAGCAATTACGCGAATTGTAATTGAATAGACCACCAAAATCCCGAAATAAGACTTTGTCGTATGAGAACTGACTTAATACTAACTTAACGCACTACTGCTCTTTCGATTCCATTCAATGGATAATCATCCCCACCATCGTCCCACCCCCTTTGGTACGAAACCATTAAGCGCACCATTGCTTAATGGAGAACATCATAAATGTGTCACATTGAAGGAAAAGGTCAATGGGATGGTAAGGACCATATAGACCTTTTCTTTCAATAGAAATTTTGGTGACGTTTTATCAATTGTTAATCGCTTGTAGTAGCAAAGGCCACTGACCTCTCGGAAAAGGAGAAATAGGTACCTTTTTATTTACAGAAGGGATGATTGACAGATTGACCTGTTATATAAATTTAGAAAGTCTGTATTTTTTTATTATATCTTTTATATCAATTGTACTACCCTTTACAAATTTGGAAAATCAGATTTTATCTTTTGAAATATACCTGCGTATTATCTAGGAGTATCCCACGTCTTCCAGAAGTATATAGACGAGAGATATTTCTGATACACGTGAAGACAGTGGGAGACAGTGCTTATACATAGTTCTTATATATCGATAAGTTAGAACAAAGTCTCTGAATAGACACAGATATTGTAAATCTTCAACACTCGCTGTAACTCTCTCGACAACATTATCTGTGACATTAATTCTCTAACACACCGAAAATAATTCGCCCTCATTATATCTTTTAAGTTAATAATAAGTGAAATAAGCGTAATTTATTTTATTTTTTTATTTTGGAAATCCAATATAAAATGGTTTTATATTTGAAATAGATTTATAAAAAATGGATCGCAGATCCTTAGTCTTTTTGTTGCATCTTATTTTTCCTTCATTCTATCCTTTATCTTTTATTGTACTTTATTTTTCTTTTACTAATTTACTAAATAAAACAATTACCTTTAATATACTTATTGTCTAAACTGATATGTATGTACCATACATTCTGTAGACATACATATACATACTGTGTGTAATAACATTTTTAAATACATATGACGGTACTGTAGTAATTTTACTGTATGTAACTTTATTAAATTTATAATTAGTGATTAACATTAATAATTTTTTTAAACGGTCGCCAATTGTTTAATTATTGATTGTCTTACTAACAAATTTCATCATTTCATCAAAAAAAAAAAAAAAAATAGTTTCAAGTATTAAATTGCTCCCATATACATATGTGCATCTCACCCTACAATTTGGACTCTTCGTTCCTTTTTGTATATTTTTTTTCTTTTTAATGAGTGAGACATTTATTACTTATTATATATTCAAATATTCCATCTTTCTCAATGTTTTTTTGACAGAGAAGTAAGATATCAATTCCGGTATATCGAAACGAGATAAAAAAATATTAAACCTGAGTCTGTTTCTCTCTTATTACCGTATCCAACTTTTCACGATTTTTCTTATATATTTAGAGAATCTATGGAACAAAAATGAGAAGAATATACTGTGAAGTATATTCTTCATAGTATATTTCAACTGTTCAACCCAAAGCTTAAATGGTTCCTTCCATAAGCAGACTGATACATATATATTGGGAACAAAAGTAATTATATTTTTATAATATAATACACCCGAAGTCGGGTGTACAAACCCGACTTCGTCCGGGGGTGACTTCCCGAATTGATTACTATGAGTACTCGAACTTGTTCCGGATTAGCACCGCGAAAATAGCCGTATAAATGTTTTAATTATATTGACTACATGTAATTAATTAATGTATTTGACCACCTGGTAAGCACTGCAGTGCTTCTATCTGGTGGTCGAATTGGGAAACTGCACACCCGCACAAACAACATTCAATTTTATATTTATAATTATATACCTATCTGACGTGACATTTCACTGGAGAAGAAAAACACACACACAAATTCAATTAGCTGCAGCGATTGAAGAGCGTTACACTTTATATGTAGAAGTGTCAATATACAAATTGAGTTTGTGCGTGCACATGATTTGCGTCGAACACAAGTTTTACGAAGCGTGTATGTATAATATGTCTACTAGTGGGTATGTATGTGTATATATGCACATATATAACACGTATGGTGTTTTAAGTGATTTATTGTCGTTGTTAGACTTTATTCACAATTTATCCTGAACATGCTTAATGCTGCTGTAGCTGCTGGTGCGCTGTTCTGTGTTGTAAGTTGTAGGTATATAACACATATACATAAATGTGTTTGTAAAGTTTCAAGTCAAACGAGACGACGCGACGATGCTTTTGGTTGTTTTGCTGGCTTGGTTTTCATTTTTTTTTATCTCTGTCTTTCTCTCTCTTTTTCTATAGCCAAAAAGCGTAACAGGACTTTAAACTAATTTTAATAGTTAGGCAAATATCAATTAACAGAGTAAATTTGATATTTAAAATGTGCGTTTTGTGTAATAGATTTCTTTCAGATTTTAAAGAAAAAATATGTTAACAAGTTGAATGGATTTGTTTTCTCATTATCGAATTTGTTTTTACATTTTGTTAAACAAATAGAATAATAACAATTGATTTGCGGTGTTTCTTATTAAAAATAAAAACCAGTAAAATTGAATTCTTGTTGATCTATTCTTGTTAAGTTGCTATTAAATTTGGGGATATTCACTGAAACGTTCAGTCACCTAATCGTTAATAGGCAAATATTGAATTGTCTATTTGGATGTAGACAAAACTTGATAAATAGCAACTAATTGCCACTTATATTCATTTCACACTGGGTAATTTTTCATTTATATTTAAAATTTGATTCAGGTTTCGACGAAACATTCGACTTATATCATAAATGTAACAGCACCTTCATTGCAACTTTAAATTAATTGGAAGCTTTGCCCCTTTGTATAATTATGATTTGTTAGCCCATACAGTTTCACTTACCCCAATACATAAACTTATTGCAGAAAATCTAACCAATTACAACACAATACCAACCTGTCAACCGCATCATTTATTCTATACTATTTCATATTACTATTAATTACTTCACCCCAATCACACGACTGCCGGACCTGTCAAAATTGTAAAAAGTATATTTATGTCAATTTGTACAATACCTTTCACGTAGATACATGTATTAATGAAAGAAAAAAAATGATAAAAAGATGAACATATTAAAAGGCATTTGTTCAATGGGCCGATGATACATTCTTTGCCATCAATAAACAAAAGAAGAAAAAATGTAATTATACGTCTCATGATGAACGTGCAGAAAAAAAATGAGAAGTTGAAAAGAAAAATAATGACGACTATGAGTAAAACTGACGAAAATGATTTTGCATTAGAAAAAAAAAAACTAGTTATCTTCGAGTTTCGGGTCATATTTAATGGCAAATCAAATTTCCGTGAGAAGATGATTAATTGCAACAAAATATGCTGTTATTGATGATGAATCTAATAGCTGAGAAAATCGTTTTAAATAACACATTGCATATCTACGTAGTACCAAGTAGTATGACCAAAATAGTAGTATAACTACTTCTGCCATTGTTTGAAACACCCTGTACAATAGTACATACAAGGTCAAGTGATGTTCAAATATGATATTAATGTCCGAACCCCTTTTTCACAAGTATATTATTGAACTGTCTGAAGTAGTAGGACCCTACCTTTATTTGTTTAAAAAGACGTTGGAGCGTGTGAAATCGTAAGTTTGGATACGAATATATATAAGGGCTAAACTAATACACCAATTGAGTATATTAATACACCGTGTAGAGGTGTGAAAAATGGTCTAGTTTAGTAGATCACTTCAATTGCATTTGACACCTAAAAGCTTTTTTTGGGAGTTCTTTATAATCAAAACATTAAAAACCGATAAGCATCGAAACGTATATACTGTCAGATGATGCCATTGACAGATTCTTAACAGACCCCATAAAAATCCCACATAAACACTTTAGATTACGACTATACTTACTGAACAATAGCAAATGCAAGTAAACGTGTTGCAACCAGGGTGGCCTTCATCTTGCACTGATTCATCTAATTGCTCTCTCTTAAAAGATTCCTTCATTCCTTCTTCTTCATCTCCTTATAGGCTATAGTACCTATGTGCATTTATGCTGCGTGTTTTTATGTCTATGTGAATAGGAGTACACCCACCGGAAAGGCGTTGAAGAGAATAATGGACTCTCTTTCTCTCCTCGAAGGAAAACATGAAAAATAATGAACTGGTTGCGTCATTGTTTAGTTTAGATTTTACTAGTAGCTTTATGAGGATATTATTATTGAGTACTTGTTGGGGGGTATGAAGTATGTTGGAATTTCGAGCATCGAACGTGACTAGTAGTTTTTCATTCTTGTATTGGATGAGTTTTTTCTTATTCAGTCAAATGATTGGAATTTAGTGAGTCCAGGTCCCAATCCGATGTAAGTGGCAACTTAGGCGACTCCTACTATGTAGGAGTGTGCTGGACTCAAAGCGCAATAAGAACATAAATTGTAACAAGTTTTTTCATATTTATCGTTGGTGCGTATGGTGAAAATGTCGAGAGCGCGTCTTAGTATGCAAGCAGTAGGTGTAATCTCGTTGTTCCCGTATAGGTTAGAAATAATTTTTTTCCTCACAGTAGTTTTCCGGACTAAAAACTTCAATATTATGGTATTCTTAAATACTGTTCAATCGAATCAATTTAAGAGGCATGTTAATCAACGATACAGGGAAAAATCGAACGAACGATTAACTACATATACAGGCATACGTGCGCGTTCACTCTGAATCATCAGGCACACGTTTTGCATATGTTTTACGCTTTGTGCAAAAAAAAAACGCGTAAGAACCAACAACAGCAAAACCTCCATTAATGATCACCTCTCGATAACGGTCACTTCCATAATCGGTCACTTTCTGTTTTATGGGTTTCCTGCTATTTTGAACCTGTCAAAAACGGCACCTCCTCATAACGGCCGCAGTCACTAAAAGCTGCAATTTCTAACCTATTCTTATGCAAAATGGCCTCTTGTTAACGGTCGGGATTTCAACAATTTTTTTTTTATTGAAACTAGATGATATAAAGTTGGAATTTTATGAGCTAAAATAAATTCTTCTAATTATATTTCTTATAACTTATTTTTAAGACGTAAATGTTGAATGTCATCGAAAGATTCAATTACGTCCTATTTAATGGACATTTCAATGGACAACGGCGAAATACGCTAAAGTATGTAGCATGGTATATATAATAAATGTTAATTTGATGATAACATTTTTTTTGCTAGTACTATAGAGGAAAATAATCAGGTCACAAGAAGTATTAATTAATTCCAGGAGACGTTATTATTGGTGTTTCTATGAATTTATACTGGGTGACCTACTCGAGATAATTCTTTTATGAATAACGAAGTTAACTGAATGTTGGTAAAGTAGAAATACTTAACAAAATCACAATCAGCTGACTGAAACTTGCGCGACAGTTGCAAGACAGTGGCGTAGATTATTACTTGAACAATGGGGGCGGGTCAAACATTTGACAACTAATTTAATTTTTTTTAAAATAGATTGAAAAATTAAAACGGTTTTAGTTTAAGAAGTATAATTAAAAGTAAATAATATAATGTTAAACAATTTAATATTTTCACGTAGACACTTTAAGCTTTAAGCGCTAAAAATTGAACGACACTGAAATTTCTCTGCGATCAGTACCACTCTATTTTGCTAAAATGAACTGATCCAAATCAAGATTCGATTCTGCGCACGTTAGCTGTGAGTGATTTATTATGTACTTTGTTAAGTATTTCTACTCTATATGGCAATTAAAATAGACTACAAGTAATAATAATAACTATAATACAAACACAAAAATATGAAATTTAAATTTTAGAATATGTTGCAAATGCAATATTTTATTAATAAGAATCCTGTTTAGCTCAGGTATCAGATTCTATATTCTCACTTTAGTTCTTCTAATCTAATAGTTTCTTCGCTAAATATGTGTATCACTACTTTAACATTTTGCCATTCCATAGATGTAGGATATAAAGATTTCAATGTAAGCGTATAGCCATATTTTAACAATTCACGTTTTTCCTTTGCATGTAATGCTTTCAATGCATCGAAAGATGCTATTCTAACAACATTTGAGTCAAAATCAGGGTACCTACATTTAATTTTCATTAATTTTTAATTATGTTAATTTTAAATTTAGTTAATTTAAGTTTAATAGGCTTTAGATTTATCCAGGTATTTCTAACATTTTTTAATATATATATACTATAGTTTTTTATTCTTCGTATGTTCTCAATTTTCTTATACACTTAAAAACAAGTTAAAAGTCCTGAAATATAAAAAATACATTTTAAAAAATCCAAATCACTACGTAAACACTATATACTTTCTGTATACCTATTACCTACTTCAATATACGTCACACGCTATACGTCATAGCGTTTTCAGGCTTTATGTTTAGGAGGTGTTGATTAAACGCAAAAAATTAAAATTATTTTAATTAAGCTAAATATTAATTGAAACACACATTGCAAATACAAAAATGTAAAATGATATTCGTAACATATCATGAAATGGTAAATATTTCTTCAATTTTCAAAATTTAAATGATTGCTTAATCATGCAAATAATTTTTGGTTGCCTAAAAATTCTTAGCAAATGCAAATACATATGATCAATAACCTGATCATTAACCTGATCAATAACTGCATTATAATTACTGTAAAGTTTTTTTACTATTTGTAATTATTAAATAAAATAAAATTTTAAGTGAAACAATACATGTAAAATATAGAAACATTGATAATTAACATTGTAACATTAACCTTATTAGTAAGGTTTATGAAACTTAATTCTGGCTGTTTATTAATTAGCAAAATTAATGCTAATTTTAGCATTTTAGCATGAAAAATCATTTTCTTTTATTACCTCAAAAATTTGAGGTAATATGAAAATATATTTGCTTAAATGTAATGCAGCCATTGAAATTATGTTTTAACTTCAATGAGTGATTTCTTACTAGTACAAGATATCATGTGGATTATTAAGTTTCTTGACTGAATAAACCTCTTATTGCATCCTGGGCATTGAAATGGACCTTCTCCTAAAAAACGAACTGAAACGCTCATTGAAAAGTAGCAATTAATGTGATGCATAAAAATATTGAAACTATTAATTGAAATATTGAAATAAAAAAACATAAAATATTTTATCGAAACTCATTAATGTAATTTCTTACCAATGTAAGTTCGTGAATGCCTGTTTAAGTCCAATTGTGCAGTAATTGTTATCCGGCAAGTATTGCTTTCATATGGTTTTTCATCTGAAATATTAATTGAATCGATCATTTTTTGAACCAAAGTCAGTTGAATGAATTACGAGTAATTCATTCAATTAATTCAAAATATTACGGAACTTATTAAGATATTTTTTATTTAAATTCAAATAAATACCTCTAAGTCTCCCTACTCACATAAATTTGCTACTTTTATGTTACTGTTCTATAGATGGTTTAACTTACCTTTATCTACAGGGAATTTTCAAAAAGAAATAGATATTATAAAAAATTTGGCAATCAAAAACCATTTCTCATTGTATTCAATTAAAAAACTATAATAAATATATATATAAATATAAATTTTGTAACAAGGTCTTGCACTATAAACTAGCATTAAATAATTTTTGTTTTACGTGTCTTGCAGAAATCCCTTATAAAATTAAAAATTTTTTTGGACATTATGATTTTCGAATAAATTTCAAAACAGATAACACTTTAGCTAAAAATGTGATAAAAACCAAAGACAACATACATTTTTTATCTAAATCTGGAGTATATAATTTAAAATGCCACGATTGTATGACTATTTATGTAGGGCAAACTGATAGAAAAATTGAAAAGAGATCGAAAGAACATCAATGTTATATTAACAAATATAGAAAAACTGTTAATCAAAATTTATCCTTAGCTAATAGTAAGATCTTTGCACATCATATTTTTACGAACAATCATACATTTTTTATTCATGATGACGTACATTTGTTACATCAATGTGAGAAAAGTACAGAACTAAATTTGCTAGAAAAATTAGAGATTACTAAATTCAAAAAAGTTACTAACTATAATTGCGTTAATATAATTTCCAATTTTGAAACTTATTTAATTTTCAATAACTTGAATTTCAATAATTAAAAATTTTAGACAGGTAAACGTTATTAAATTCGTATATTGCCATAATTTTCTAAATTTTCAATTTGAATTATGTTTCATAAATATTTCTTTTTATAATTATATTCTTATCATAATATCTAATGATTGTTTATACCGAAACACGTGTTATATTAGGATTATTTTATATATATATATTGATTTAAATATATATTATATAATTTTTGAGACGTAGATTGGAGAATATTTTATAATAATAAAAGCATTTCTTTCGTTTACCAGTGTGAATTCTCACGTCTCTTGAAGTTATCTTTGATGTTTAAATGTCTTAGAGCATATTGCGCATATAGATAGATGGTCTTTCTACTGAAATAGGTATTGAAGTGGTGTCCTGGACCCAGCACTGGAATCTCAACATTTTAGGAAAAAATTTCCCTTAGCAAATATAAGTTTAGCTTTACAATAAGGTTAATATTTAAGTTAATAATTTGAAAAATGCTTCAAAAACAATTAAGATTAAGAATCGTTAAAGTTTTCTTAAAAATCAATCCATTGATGACGGACCGAGGATGAATTCGATCTTTTATTATCCAACCCCAATCAGTATAACAACATACCTTCTTTTTATCTAAAGAAACTGACTTCGTATTAAGCAGGAAGTCGAGTATACATTTTCAAAACTGACGATTACCTGTGCTTGTTTCACCTTCTGGATTCATCTGATGTTGCGTCGTTCCCATTTCATTATTATCTGAATCAGAAATATCAACTGATTGTGCAGCCGAGTCCGATTCGATTGCTTTGTTATCGTTTTGATTTTCCAAAGCATTTGGATGTTTTTGCTCGATTAAATTTAATTGTGTTTTTTAGGTACCGTTAAACCTAATGGAAAAAAGTTGTCATCCATTTCGCGATAAATAATAATGTATTTACAAATGTTTAAGAAAATCTATCAATATACAATTTTACTTGATAATGAATAATTCGAAATTAAATTTATTTTTTAGATAGATACTCTTAAATATAAACAGGTACACAAAGAAAGAAATATTTGGTATACTATACATATTAGGTATATCTACACCTAAAAATAGGTGAAGATACATCAATATATGTATTTACATGTGTATATATCTAAATAATATTTTAGAGTCCATTCTGCTATGCCAATATAATTTTTTATTTTATGAGCTAAAATGAATCCTTATAATTTATTTTTAAGTCGTAAATATTATACGTGAATACATCCAGGTCTGGTCAGTTAGTGTCAATACTAATTTGAGCGAATTAGCTAGACTAATCAACTGAGTAAAACTAACATATGATTAACAAAACGCCAAAGTGAGCTCGACAGATTCATTGTTCGGATATAGTTGGTTTACAGTAGCCAAAGTACTGTAAATTAAGTTACCCTTAATTTACAGTTTTCTTCTTAATTCAGGATTGCACCTTATTTTTGTTTACTCGTTTTCAACATTATTTGATCTTAACTATAGTTGAAGCTGAAGTTTAATTTTTTATTCTGACAATCCTTTTCAGACTGGATTTCTTTTTTATTTTAATATTATTAACTACTAAGGCAAATAAAAATGCTTCATATTAATTTGGTTGGCAGTCAGTTCCGTAAAACGCCCATTTAGGCTGACATTTAGGGTGGCCATTATGGAAAGGTTTTACTGTACGTACATTCTAGGCCCCTGGTAAGTATGAAGCAATTTATTTATAGCGGGGTAATTTTTTTTTTCCATAGTCGTCGTCGTCGTAGTTGCTGTCATTTGCCTTCTTGGCGACTTTTCGTTTTTTTTTTTCGCATATTCGTTTTCTTTTTGTTTTGTCCTGTCGATTTGTGTATGTTATGTACACACCACGTGTGGTGTGGAAGTTCACGATGTCGTTTTTAAGTTTCTGACTAATTGCTACGAGCAATTGCTTTGCTCGCTCTTCGCGAAACTTAGAATTGCATCGTAAACCTAAGAACAGAGATGGACTTTGATTAAAATCTATCTATAAGTCTTCTTCACTATATTAATTAATAATAGAATTTTCAGCCTGGGATTTGGTTTCCGATCAGTTTAAATGGAAACCGATACATTGATGAGCGGGTCTTCTTTCGTAAACTGATGGGCAATCGTGTGTCCAGCTTCTGTGGTCTTTGCCTCTATTAGTGACAAATGACAGTTACGATTCTGTGCAATGCGAAAAATAAGTACTTTCAGGCAGGGCTTACATCTACTATTCCCGTTACTTTTCGTCTCTTTTACTTTCGCAAAAACAAAAATTGGAGAATAGAAAATTCGCGCGACGCCCACGTATCGTGTGTTCTATGGTATGATCGATCATTAGATTAAATTGATTTATCTCTACTGATTTACATATTCGCTATGAGCAAATTTAAGTGTTCAAGTATTTATTATTATTATTATTGTTATTACTATGCGTATTTCTCTACGTCATTAGTTAGAAGATGTAACAAAATGATAAGATGAGTTGATAGGATTGATTTTGGCAGATAAGTTGCGTGTAGTGTGGTGGGATCTCTTGTTTCAAGGAAAATCAAATAAGATAAAATCAATTATAATCAATGATTTAATCTTTATAAAAATAGCAGAATTAGAGTTTAGTGAATCTATGAATATATAAAATTACTGCCTAAACAGCGCTAAAGAACATATGTTACATTTTGGGTAATTAATTACCCAAAATGTCGTGGCAAAATTAAAAAAAAAAACAAAATGAAAACATTCTGCTCGAACGATTAACATGTAATATTTAAATCAGGGTAATTAAATGCGGCAAAGAACTAAGAAAAAAGTGTTAAGTAGGTACTTATTAAACGTAGTGTCAAAAAAAAAAAAAAATTAAGGACAATTTAAACATTTTCCAAAAATTGATATTTATTTCGAGTACTTGAACTTTACGTTTATTTGCATGGTAATAAAATATTTTACGTTTCTTTACGCAAATAAAATAACAGTGTAAATAATTGTGAGTTCCTTATGACATTTTGTTAATAATTCGTAGAAAATGTTAAATTTTAACACAAGAAAAGAAAATCTAATATATAATAATTAACCAGATAATAGTTGATAGGATGAATTGATTTTTCACATAAACTTACGAAATATAGCCCGTTTCAGGAAATAAGAGTATTCATAATAAGAATTATTATACCTATAAGCTATATAATGAATCAAAGATAAATACAATGCTCTTAAATAAAATACATACCCATGTATGTATTTTATTTGATACATATATGGACATGTATGTAAAATACATGTCCATAGAATTGAAATCAATTGTTGTTTAGTTGTTTATCCAAACTATAAAATAACTGTCATATTAACACGAATGTTCTTATTTTTTTTTTAAGCATACTCTATTCAAAATGTACATTATCATTTATTATAACTATTGAAAAAAACGTGCTAGATTCAAAGCATGTGCATTGCATCGATATGCATCGACTTGCCATTTATAAATGGTATTTCAATAATCGCTTTAACGAATTTTGCGTATTCTTCTGGTCTGCCAAAACGTTTTGGAAAAGCGGATGGCATAACGCCATTAAGAAACTCCCTGAACGGTTCTATTAAAGGTGTCTCAAATATTCCTGTGCAAAATTTTAATTTAGAATTAATCATTTTTAAGTGGTTATTTATTATTTTCTCTAACCTGGAGCTATATCAACAACTCTAATTCCATGGTCTTTTAATTCTTTAGCTAATGGCGTTGTCATAGCCACTATAGCACCTTTACTAACTGAATAAGCAAAAGAATTTTCAACGCCAAAATGGCCTAAGATACTGAAAGAAATTGAATAATTATTAAATAAATTACTTAGGCACAAAAGTCAGTGTTAATTCCACAATAGTTGACCTATTTAGGATCTACCATAACCTAGATAAATCATATGGTTTACAAAATTATCGATAAACCATTAGAATGCTTAAAAAACTAATGCCTACAAACTGATTTCGGACGACAGTTGATGCATCAATATATCAATTTTACCTTGATGTGTTAATAATAATTGATTGTTCCTTATTTTTATTGATTCGAACACTGTCTGCAAGTAAAGGAATTCCTAATCGAATAACATTAAAAGTACCAAGAACATTTACGTTGAACATGGTAAGGAAATCTTTTAAACTGTGTGGTTCCTGTTTCTCGAAATCATAAACTGGAATCATTCGTCCTACGCCAGCACAATTAACGATTCCATTTAATTTACCGAACTCCCGTTTAATTTCGACATACAGCTTTTGAATATCTTCTTCTGATGTAACCTAAGAAAATAGTCTTAAGATTTTTTTAATATGGCAAATATAGACTTACATCAGCTTTGAACGGTAAAAGTGAATTTCCATATTGGTAAATTGGGTCGTTTCTCTCTGGCAATTGCAAGTCACAAATTACTACTTTACCTCCGGATTTCAATAATATTTCGACTGTAGCTTTACCTAGACCAGAACCACCACCAGTTACTAGGAAAACTGAATCCTAGAAATGAAAATAACGATTTTCTTTTGTTTAACTATCAATTGCGATTTGCGTTTAAATTAAATGTATTATATAATATAATATGATAAGAGTCAAACAGTTAATGAGTATTTACTTTAATTAGATTGTCGGAAGTCGTCATCGTACTGAATCCTAATTTGTTATAGTAGATTGTTTTCGCAATGTGCGTTATTTATGGTTGTTATCAAACCATGATATTTTCTGCTTTTTTATTTACTAAAATGAATAATGCTTATTCATTTAGATAAAATTATATATTATTTGTTACATGCTCATTATTTTTTTCCAGCATCAGTTGTAATGATAATATCCCAATAAAGATAACTGGAATAATATTCATTTCATAGTCCTGGCATTAGAAATTGACCAATAACTGTTGTTGGATAATTTTATAATTATTAGATAAGAGATTTTGTTAATTCATTTTTTCGAAATAAATAACTTAAGAAAAAATAAATTTAGTTTTGAACTCGATAAATAAATATTAGTATTGCGCATTTCCATAATTATGACTCCAACCCGTCCATGCTTAATTGCAAGTTTTAAGTTTATTGTAAATAATTGCTAAGGATTTGGGAAGCAAATATGAAAGATGTGTGAATAATGCTGTCAATTTATAGTGCAATTTTATTTTTCTAATTATATAGCCTGTATAAATAGTATTTAGTAGATATAGTAGATGTTATTAATACTACTTAATAACCCAGACATTTAATATTATATCCATAAACCACTTAATTTTAATCAAACTAAGTAAATTCATGATAAAGATGCAGTGAAAATTAGACGCAAAATGTTCATTGCGATCCTTATCCGTTGATAATTGTATAAATTGTGAAATCTGTGTTTTATATTCTCATAGGATGTCACTACATCTTTACCAATAGTATTTATTTAGTATTGTGGCAAAGCGTCGATTCGTAATGACGCTCCATTGATAAATTGGATTTCAATAATGCTTTTAACCAGTTCACCAAATTCCTTCGGTTGGCCGAGACGATCTGGAAAACTGCATACAAGCTTGTTCCCAACTTTCATATTAAATCCTTTTGCCATTGGAGTGTCAAATAGACCTGGAACAAAACCAAATACATTTTATCATGATGATTTTAAATATTGTACAGATTACAAACAGAAGTATTCGATTTTTTTTAAAAGTTAAAACTGTGAAATTCATATTGGTATTTAGATAATAAATTATGAATTCTTACAATCACAAAAGTGTAGAAAATTGTCAAATAAAATGCTAGAACTATTCAATTTCATGCTATTTAAGTAAATAATAGTCTGGTTTAATTACTAACCTGGAGCTATATCAACGACCCTGATTCCATAGTCCCTTAGTTCTCTAGCTAGTGGTATGGTCATTCCAATAATAGCCGCTTTACTGACAGAATAGGCGATGGTGTTTTCGAATCCGCGATGGCCTAAATAACTAACAGAGGAAAACATTAGGGCAATTGTCTTTGAAGAAAAAACTATCATTTTTAATATTACAAATTAAGTCATTGTCTTACCTGGATGTATTGATAATAACAGCCTGCTCCTTATTTTGATTAAATCGCACACTATCAACAAGTAATGGGATACCTAAACGTATTACGTTAAAAGTACCACCAAGATTAACATTAGTAATTTTATGGAACGTTTTCATGCTGTGAGGCTCTTTTTTCTCAAAATTATAAATTGGTTCAATAGCTACTGATCCAGCACAATTAATAATGCCATTTAATTTACCAAACTTCTTTTTAATTTCTTCGAATAGTTTTTCGATGTCTTCTTCTGATGTCACCTATAGAGAAAACTTTGACTTTTTTAACAGTATATATTTGATTATTGACAGTCACATACATCACCATGAAACACTAAAAGTTCGTTTTCTTTATAAAGATAAATTGGATCATTTTTTTCGGGCAAATTTATGTCACAAATTGCGACTTTCGCTCCGGACTGAAGGAGAATTTCAGCAGTAGCTTTACCTAAGCCGGAAGCGCCACCGGTCACTAAGTATACAGAATCCTAAAAAAAAATTGGTTATATCTTAGCTTATCAATATTTCTTGGAACAATTAAACAAGTTATAAAAATGAGTGACAGTACATTACTAAACCTACTAAAATATTTAGAATTTCTTACTTTCAGCATTTTTCTTACGAATCAAATGAAAACTCAATGAAAACTGAATCAAAATCGCTCCCCTACAGGCCATTTATATTTGAATGGCATTTATTCGTTGAATGGGCCATTAAATAAAATCTTGATCACCTTGTGTGTATCCCGAACTAGTCGATAAAATATCAATTATTCGACGACAGAATCAGGATTTAAATTTTGTTTTTCACTTTGACGTGTAATCCTTTAGAGATGATTAAGAGGTTTCATTGCATTCATTTCTTTTTTTTTTTTGTTATCTTATTTGGAATTTTAAATGTAACCTTTCCTACCTACTCGTTATTCTTTATAAATAATAAATTTTAAAAATGAGACGTTCGAGAATAAGGTATCAGAGTATGATGAACCCATGGATGGATGTCAGCCGATTTAAAAAGTTATTTTACCGAACAAAAAAAAAAAATTGCTTGAAAAGGTTTAATGGATACCATAGTATATTCAAGAAAACAATGACATGGAAAATTTGCTAATCATCTACGAAATATGCATGGAGTATAATGAGCAGACTTATTACCAGATAAGATATTTACCAATAGGAATAAAAATAAAAGAGATCATGAGCTACACAACAAAATTGCAAATAGAAAAAAGTTAGGAAAGAAGCGCGTTTTCTTCCTTTTCGTAAAATGGCAACAGTGTAAGAGTAGTACATTATGTAATATAATAATTATATGTTTTAATAAAGTACTAATGTACTATATACATATATATAAGCAATATTATACTTGAATAGCAAAATCAAAAATATACAAAAATGATTGATATGAGATTCAAATGTTTTATGTTATGAACTTTTAATTGAACTTACAATTCAGTTAAATTTATTTATCAAAAATGTTCTATATAAATTTAATTTTGATTGTCGATTTATATTAAGGATTATTTTAGAATTGAATCAGAATTTAAAAATATTCCAATATTTAAAATCAAAACACACTAAAATACATAGATATATAAATTATTTTGATGGCATCCTAATAATTCTGGAAAAGAGAAAAAAAAAAAGGAACGAAATCCCAGTGTAGTAGCAGGCATAATCTTATTTCTTCATTCTTTCAATACTGTGGTGCTTCTATGACAAAATAAGAGATTTTTTTTGACAAGTTAAAACGAATTTAGACCGAAATAAAAAGTATTTTTTTTCAGACATCTTCTAAAAATGCCCTACTATTCGGATCCCAGTTTTCTGATAATTGTATAACTGTTTACTAGTATAATATACATACATTATATAATATACAACAGGTAAATAAAAAATAATTGCTTGCCAAATTTTATCCAGGTACTTTCGAAAGGAGAATAGGTACATCGAAATGACAAATTAGGTCTCGTTCAATATCAGTTATATTTGTGATTTTGACGAAAAAAATCAAATAAACCTTTGTTAGGCTGACTTCATGTTGAGTCAGTCAGTTGACAACTTAAGTAGATAGCTGGAAATCTATGTGTGAAATGTGTGAAGTGTGAATATAAATTTCATTCAAAATTATTACATAAATGTACCTAGCTAATAAAAAAAAACCGAAAGTAAGCATATGGCAATTCGTTAATTTGTTTTGAATTCCGCTCTATATTGCCATTCTTACTACCTTAATTACCGTAATATTACGCTAGGTGAATATTCTATTTCACATTATTAACTTTCGCACACATCACGTAATGCACTAAAGCGAATAAATCCCGCATACATACAAAGGAATTACAATAAACAAACAAAATCAATAAGAATGATAAAAATAATAGCTTTATAGATTTCACGAATTCGACTGTTTATCTGTTACGAATGAATAGTGAAATTTTACGAGGCATGATTCTATTCATAATTAATTTATAGTATCTAATGTCGAATTCGAAATAAATGAAACTCCTAATACACTTATTATTTCCTATAAAATAGGTATTTACGAATAAGGAACAATTTAGCAATAAATATAAATATGGCAAATCAAATTGGATGCTTTTGTTCTGCTATTATGGAATTTCAACATGAAACATATATATATATATATATGTAGGTTGGTAGGTACATGAAGATGTCTTGCTTCAGGCTGAAAAAGGAAATTACTGCATAAATAAGTTACGCACATTAAATCGCAAATTGAGTAGATATTAGGCATTATACTATTTTCAATGTTGAAAGCTGAAATTGGTGGAATGATTTTACGATGTTTCATTTTATTGATATTTGAAGTAGAAATTTTAAATCAACTTGAGGGCAAAGCAAATGGTCTTCAGTGTAAAATGCTTCAATAATGATTATTAATCGATTAAATATATTGATTTAATGCATGACTGATGAAGGATTAATTTACTATCAGAAAAGCTTGTTATGAAAAAAATATTTTTTAATAATTCAAATAATCCAGTTAAATCAAAAATAAATTATCCATACATATTTGTAATGATTAATTCATATCTTTGGCAGAATAATGTTACCATTCTCGCAACATAACTCTATTCGATAGGCATGCTGCTCTCATCTACAAAGATTATGTTAAGATCAGCAGGTGTCATCATCATCATCATCATCTTTATCCATCCAACTCTTCTTTTCCTATATAGGTGTGCCAATGTGGCTAGCTAGGGCGATCACTTCACATATTCATGATATATGGAGAAAGTAGTATGATATTTTCTTTGTTTTATATACATTCCAAAATCAATCACACAGATGCACACACTCGAGACACATACATGTAGATATTGAAGAGTTCCATGTATATGTACATACGTCTGTTTTTGTTGAAAATAATAATGTCGCATAAAAACGTAAAATTTCTAAGTTTGTTCAGCGCCCGAAGAAATAAAATCGAAGATGTGCTTTTCACCTCGCATAAAACTATTTTTGACCTTTGTTTGTGTGTGTGTGTGTGTGGTGTGTGTTTTATGGTACTATGATTTATTTGTTTTTCAAATACTCACAGGTGTGGGTTTTTCAACGTAGTATCTGATTTGAGTGTCTAATTAAAGGATGTTAAATATTTTTTTTTTCTGTGAAATTTGTTCACTTATTTCATTTATCAGAAATAAATCGGATGATTTCCATTAGTAAATTGACTATAAACTTGTCGACAGATGAACAAATAGTTTATTTCTATGAGTCCCAACAGCATCTAGGAGTATCGTTATTGGGCATTACTGAATATGTTAAATAGTAAAAACTTTCTAAATTTCATTAATCCAATTTGAAAATGAGACAATCATCGTCGAATAATCTTTTTTATTATTAATATTGTACAATATACAAAGTCTTCATTTCATTACTATTTAATCGTAACTTATATAAGTATATGCATATCTAAATGTATAATAGGATAATAACTTGGTGCTTTGTGTTTTATATAAATGTTTGAAATACGTGGACTTTTAATTATTTAAAAAAATAATATTATTAATTAATAAGTAACTAAGCGATATCGATTACATACTGCTGGAAACAAACAAGATTTGCTCAGTTAACACAGAGATATAGTCCAGCGATTTGGTTTTTATTGCCTATTAGTGCTATTATGGAGATGCACAATGCCGGTGCCCACCGAAAAGGATATTACAAGCAATTTGTAAAAAATCATAATCTCGATAAGGTGTATCTCGACATATATAAAAATTTAACTTAGCCAACGGACATTGTTCAAATAAGTACGAAATAATTTCGTATACACTATATCTATCCATCCTTATGAAAATGAATAAATTTTATTTACCAAATAGCTACAATTACAACCAGCTACGTTTTCGATCGAATAGTAAAAAGATTTAAATTGTAGCTGGCCCTGATGTTTATGAATTACTTTATGCATGGGTATCTGAAATACAAATATGGACGAGTACATCCGCTACACCAAATACCAATACCAAAATACGAAAAATTTTTGAAAGCCACACCCAGTAATAACGGCTGTGGCTATAAATTAATAAAAAAAACGGGTAGATATATCTTTATAGGTACTCATAGGTACGAATCTTTATGATACCATAATGTTATAAATACACTCTAGCATATTAGATTGAGCAATCGGTATACGTCATAATTAGTAATAAATAAAATTCTGTAGAATTGTTTCGCCTCAACGGAATCGTTTGTATTTTAAAAATCCGCTAAAGCGGCTTACCGATCGTTTTAGCATAAACACACGCAAGCAGTACATTATTGAATATATTATTGGGAATATGCAAAATTTTTTTTTTTTTTGGTTGTTTATCATCTTAACTATTCTTTGAGTCGTTTTCCCATCATAACAAAAGTGTATAGTTTTTGATTTCTTAACAATTCTAGTAAATTGATCATTGTTCGCTCATTCTAGAAATAAATATTAAAAATATAATAAAATTATTATTTTTTATTGTTATTTTAATATAAAAACCAGTCTGAAAACTCTAATAAACATCCAAATCAAAACAATTGCCAAGTGCCATTTTCTTTTAAATTCATGGAATTATTACCCACGTATTAGACAATATCCGCCTATAAATACATATAATCAGCCAACACAACAGCTCAGAACGGTGCAACTCACATTTTGAATGCAACTGACAGACGTTATTCATTATTATAAGTATAGAAAAGCTCAAACTTAATTGACTTGACAAATGTCATAACTGCGACATCTTTGGTTATAATAAAAATAAAAATTGGAATAGTATATTTGAATACATTAGGCTAAAAGTGTTGTTTAGCGGTGGAAGTGATTATGAAGCACGAATTTCAAACCAGTGAGTATTTCAATGAACGAACAACCATAAAAGGGCGTTTCCACTAATATTCAACGTTATTTTTTCAAATGAAGATATTTTTATTAACAATTAATTATTTTCATATTATTTCACTGCCTCCATCATCGCTTTACCGTCTGCCTCCGATCGGACCTATAAATATTAGCGAAATATTAGCTTATTTCTAGAAGATATTTGGAATACTTACGTCAATCTGGAATTCTAGTACTCGCTTAATGTCTTTGATAAAATCACTTTTGTCCAAATCGCAAATTACAACATTTGCACCTCCATTATACAGTAATTCAACAGTAGCTCGGCCTAAACCAGATGCACTTCCAGTTACCAAATACACTGAATCCTACGAAAAACGTAAAAAAAAGTTAAAAGAAAATTTAAAACTCCCAGTTATAATGCTTTTTTACGTTTAACATGGTTTTAAAAACTTTTTTTTTGCTTTCGAGACTTATTTTAAAAGTTTCAAAATGTATGAAAGTTTTAATAAATTATGTTATCAAAATACATACAACAGCAATTGTAAGAAAATGTGGTATTGAAAATAAAAATGTACTACAGTGAAACTTCTGCAAAATAACACACCACAAAAACCATTTCTCCACCAACACGATCGAAACACGTCTTAATTTCTAATTTTTTTGGTTGTCAACAATTGATTAATATTTTAACGTTTGACCGTATTTAACATATAAATAAAGTAAATCGAATGTTATTTATACGATACGAAATATTCGTAAGAAATTATTTTTAAAAACAAATGAACAAGATTGTTGGTATGAGATTGAAGGCTAAATATATTTTTTTGGTAATTGCTAAGTATGTAATTATAGTTTAATTTTGTCTTAGTTCTATACGAATTAATGTTATCTTATAATAAATATAATGTATATGCATTATATTATATAATGTACTATAGTATATTTTACAAAAATGTATTAATTAATAATTGGGTTAAAATAAAACATAACAAATAAGTTCTGAATTAAATTGTAATTATAGAATCTGTTGATAAACCTTCGATCTCATCAAACTGGTCATAGTTGCGATTCCCAATGTAAGAGACTCATTGTTTCTATGAGAGATAATAATCCAAAAATGTCTGTGAAACTTATGAATAATTTTAAATTTAAAATTTGCTGAACTAAACAAAAATCTTTGTGTATCCTAGAGCCAACAACTCAAGATCACAAAAAAAGGGCATGGAATAAAATAGCCAACATTAAAAAGAATCAAATATTTAATGATTTATTTCATAATCAATTAATTATGTTTATTAATTAAATGTTGCGGCATCCACTTCTATGGTAGTACCATTCAGATACGGATTCTCAGTAATAAGTTTTACAATATTTGCAAATTCACTCGACTGGCCCCATCGTGCGGGGAATAAATATTTGTCTAGATTTTGTAATCCAACTTTTGAAATTAAATTAGTGTAAATTTTACCTATAAATAAGTTACACAAAACTAGCTAATTATTCCACAATTCATATTTCCAGGTGCAATATCAATTACTCTGATTCCATACTGAGCTAAGTCTTTAGCTAATGGTACAGTCATACTAATAATGGCATCTTTACTAGCACAATAAGCAACCATAGTTTCCATTCCATGTTTTCCTACCAGATTAAACAACGTAGTGATTAGGAATCTGTTTTAGGCGTGGCTATACAGTGAAACCTTTTCATAATGGTCACCCATTGTGTCAGCCATTGTGGCCGTTATATAAAGAAGCCGATATCAAGAGGGTTGCTATTGTTGCTAAATTTTAACAAAAATTGCCATCTCACACTTTTATTTGCTTCAGTAGTGAATTAAATTAAAACAGTAAAAAAAAACTGGGCTAAAAAAATTATTCATTGAAAATTATAAAATGTGATCGTAGAATAGTACAGTAGATATAGTAGAATACATATACACATATAGTATTCTACATGCTAAAACATACGTATAGCATAGTTAGATAATCAATACATTTATGCATTTTTTTAAATACGAATCATTAGTAGTTTGTTTTACAAATTTTAATTTCTTTGATTTCATTCATTTGTTTATGAAAAATATGCTTGTTATTAGTTTTATATAGTAGCACTATATAGTGCTATAAGACTAATAGTCTTATAGTAGTGAATTCACTCTGATCAGTATTGACCCTTAATGGCCGTAATTGGATCTTTCCATAAAATTCAATATTTGAGACTTAAAAATAAATTATAAGAATTAAATTGAGCTCATAAAATAACGAAAATATATTATCTAATTTCAATACAATAACTTTGTTGATGTGCCGGTCGTTGTGCAGAGGTTACTAACAAAAATGTGTAAATTTTAACTAATGAAATAAGAACGTTTCACATTCATTCTAATAAGACGCGATAGCTGATTAGAATGGTTCGACTTGGCTTTTGATTAAACGATGATATGGTACTCACTATAATACTTGGAATTATATCATATTTTACTCCCTAATATATATTATAGAGATCAGAGTCTTGATATATCATTGCTAAATCACTTTTTCTAATGCAAATTTGATAAATTTAGGGTAAAAAAAGCACTAAATAGAATGGATTGTTTAATTAAATTTTATTCAATCATTTAATTAAATTATCGAAAACCAGCTGCATCCAGTTCTATGGAAGTACCATTCAAATACGGATTTTCAATAATCGCTTTTACCATATTCGCATATTCACTTGGTTGACCCCATCGTTTGGGATATAGATAAAATCCTTTATCTTCCAATGAATGTTTTTTAGCCAAATTGGTATAGAATATACCTATAAATCAGTTACGTAAACCAGCTTTTTATTTAATGACTTCCAATTGAACATTACTTATTTACCTGGAGCAATATCAACTACTCTGATTCCATATTGAGCCAATTCTTTAGCTAATGGTACAGTCATACTAATAATGGCACCTTTACTAGCACAATAAGCAACCATATATCCCATTCCATGTTTTCCTAATACACTAAAGGCCGATGTTATCATCATTAGTTAAGAAGTTTTTCCTCGAAATGTTGGATATTTTCAATTTGTTAGCATTTTTTAACTAAAGGCGCTATTACACTTGCAGCATTCGCCTATTAGATAGTAAACGCCCAGCGGCGAAAGTTTATGCGACATCTTGCATATAAAAGTAGACAAATATTCCTTGAAGACGAAATGCGATTGATTTGGGTTATATTTACGTTGTCTGATTGAAAGGGAATATTACAGTGGAATCTTAGAAACTAATGCAAATATTAGTTATAATTTTTTGGTAAAATTGTCAAACTCTGTAATAATCAAGATTTGTAGTAATATACATTTTCTAGCCAATAAAAGTTAACATATTGTGTATGGTTATGGTTAGGTTATGCATATGGAAGATTAGTATGTATTTAATATGATGCGAGGAATAGCAATGAATAGACAACCCATGTCAAACATAAAATGCATTAAATCATCCTTTGTTGACCAGGGAACAATAGCCTGTAAAACGCCAAAATTCGTCAAAATTTCGATTTTTGAAAAAATGCGATGAGATGCGACCAGGAAAAAATGAAAAAAGACAGGTGAATAAAATGAAAAGGAAAACTTCACATCACATTCTATTATTAAACTATAAGTGACATACATCATGAAATACCACCTAACATTCTTACGTGATCTGTCTGTTTCTTTCTCAAAGTACCTGCTATCTCTGTTTAATCGTCGCACGTTTCAGCGAAGTCCACGAAGCTTTCGTCAGAAATGTCCGCCAGGTGTAGTTAAGCATGCGCAGAATACACTATCTGACGAAATATGTGTAATTAGGACAAATACTCGTATACGAAACTTCGGCAAAGCCTACTAGATAATAGGCGAATACGAAATGCCTCAAGTACAATAGCGCCTTCTGTAAAATTATTAAAAAAAAATGTTTTCTGAAGGATAAATTCCTTATCCGGCCATGAAAATATCATCCTTAATCAATATCAAATTAAGAAATCTGTTTCAAGAATGGTAAATGGTCTCACCTTGACGTATTGATGATTACACCTCGTTCTTTATCTTTATTAGGTTCAGCATTAATCATTAAAGGAACTCCTAGACGGATTATATTGAATGTACCAACAACATTTATCTGAAAAATTATATTTGTTTATCTTTTATCAGATGATTTTGATACTGCGCAACGAAAGCAGCACGACAGAACATCAAAAAAACTGTTATACAGCTAACTTTTATTTGTATTTTGTACTTTACTGTATGCTTGTACTTACATTGATAAGATCCTGAAACGATGCTAAATTATGTGGCTCCCCAGTCTCTGAATTGTAGGTGAGATTGACGACAGCAATACCGGCACAATTTATTATTCCATTTAATTTGCCAAATTTCTGTTTCACTGCCTCCATCATCAATTTGACGTCTGCTTCAGATCGAACCTATAAATATTAGCGAAACATTAGCTTATTGCTAGAAGATATTAATTATTTGCAATACTTACATCAACCTGAAACTCCAGTACTCGCTTAGGGTCTTTGATAAAATCACTTTTATCCAAATCGCAAATTACAACTTTTGCACCTTCATTATACAGTAATTCAACAGTAGCTCGGCCTAAACCAGATGCACCTCCAGTTACCAAATACACTGAATCCTATATACGAAAAAACACAAATAAATTGACAAACGACTGGAAAGTTCGCAGTTTTAATTCTTTCTTACTTTTAACATGGCGTCAGAAACGTTTATTTGCTTTCTAGATTCGTACTGTTAATTTGTATTTAAAAGTTTTAAAATGTATAAAAGTTGTAACAGATTGTGTTATAAAAATACGACAGCAATTACAAATAAATGTGATTATGGAAATAAAAATGAACTACAGTGAAACTTTTAATAGTACCATCAATTTTCCAAACCTAGAATTAATTTTTACAGAACGAAACACGTATTAATTTTTATTTGGCAAGGTGATGAGGAATTCTATTCCTTCTTTTTTTTATCTTACATATATACAGTAAATCCGCTCTGTAACGGTTATCAACAAGTGAACCTAGAGTTATGCAGAGGGGGTCGTCCTTGAGAGGGTTGCTCAATTTTTGCAACAAAAGTGGTATGAAACATTCTTATTTATCTTGGTGGTGAATAAAATAAAAATAAAAATAATCCAGACTAAAAAAAGTATCTGAATAAAAAATTAAATTTTAGCTTCAACTATAGTTAAGTTTAAATAATATAGAAAAACCAATGAAGAAAAATAAAGTGTAATTCTGAACTAAAAAGAAAAATGTAAATTCACAGTTACAGGGTGACATGTTATTTTTCTGAGAACATAGCATAAAGGGTCTTATGACGCCACAATGAATTTGTCGTTTTTACTTTAGCGTTTTGTTAACCATATCCTCGTGTTACTACTCCTACATCTACGTATCAAAACGAGGTGGTTAAATTAGTCTAGGGAATACGCTCAAATTAGTATTAATTCTGAATGGGACATGGCTCTCCATCTCTTTGAATGGATCTCTTCATGACGTTCATTATTTAAGATTTAAAATTAAATTACAGAAATTAATTTTAGCTCATAAAATTAAAAATGTATATTTTTTAATTTTAATAAAAAACGTTGAAATACCGGCTGTTATCAAGACGTAATTTCATATCAAAATAGGTTTGAAGTGTACAACATGTAGGGGCCGCTATTGTTATGTGGAGGTGGCCGTATTTGAGAAGTGTTAATCATCAGTAATCCCATATAAACTATTCGGTGAAAGCAAAAATGGGCTAACTATGGAGGTGCCTGTTATTGACAGGTGCTTATTAATAGAAGTTTGACTGTATTTATCTTATCATTATATGGCATTATCTTTAAATAATAATAATAATAATAATAAAAATTTGCGATTTGTCGTCATAGAATAAAATATCTTAATTATTCTATTTAATAAAAGAATTAAGTATTTAAATTTGACTTAAAATTGACTAAATTTTGAACTACGTATTTCCATACGCATTAATTATGAGAGTTTGACCGTTTTTAATCTATAAATAAATGAATCGAATGCATTTAAATATTCATAAGAAATTATTTTTAAAAGCAAATCAACAAGATGGTTCGTACGAAATTGCAAAACTAAAGATATTTTTGTGCCAATTGTTAATTATGTTATAGTTTCATTTTGCCTTAGTGCCATCGAAATTAACTTTATTATCTCTTTATAGATGTATACGTTATATTATATAATGCATTATATTACATTTATTATAAATATTAGAATTAATAATAAGGTTGAAATAAAGCATGAAAAGTTAAATCTGAATTAAACTGAAACTATACAATCTCTTAATTCTAAATTTCTTCTTCTCGATTCTAAATTTAAAATGCTCATTGTTTCTATGCGAAATAATAAATTAAAAGTCTCTATGAAACTTTTAAATAATTTTAAATTTAAAATCTGCTGAATTAAAAAAATCGTGAAAAAAAAAGAACTTTTTTTTGGCTTGTTAAAGCCAACAGCTCAAGATGACAAAATAGGTCAATGGCGAATAAAATGGCCAACATTAAAAAGAATCAAATATTAATGAATTGATTCACAATCAATTAATTATGTTTATTATTTAAGTGCTGCGGCATCCACTTCTAAGGTAGTACCATTCAGATACGGATTTTCAACAATAAGGTTTGCAATATTTGCTAATTCCCTCAACTAGGGCCCATCGTGAGAGAAATAAATACTTTTCTAGATCCTCTAATCCAACTTTTCGAATTAAATTAATGTACAATTGACCTACAAATAAGTTACACAAAACTAGCTAATTATTCCACAGTTCATATTTATCAAGTGCAATATCAATTACTCTGATTCCATACTGGGCTAAGTCTGTAGCTAATGGTACAGTCATACTAATAATAGTATACCTCTACTAGTACAATAAGCAACTAAATCAACTAGTGATTAGAAATTTGTTTTAGGAATGGTTATAATGGCTTTATCTTGACGTATTTATGATTACATTCTGATTTCGACCATTATAATGTTGTTATGTTTGTTCTTATTATTCTTAAGGGATGTAAAAATAAATGATGTTTACTAAAAAAAGGTCGGGTCTGAACTGGCCTTTATCTGTTTATTATTCTCTACTTTCATACATCAAAGAATCTATATCTAAAGGGTCTAACAATGGTTTTGTATAATATATGACAAATGTACATTATTGATTATAAGTGGTACTTTTAGATGAATTCCAATAAGGACACTGCATTCCACGTTAAATTCTAGAAAGGATTTAATAAAGACGAATAATTTGGTTGTGCCTTTCATTATTAACAAAAATGTGTAAATTTTAAGTAATGAGATAATAATGTTTCACTTTTATTGTAATAGGATATATAAGAATAGTTGATTAGAATTCGATTTGTCTTTTGATTAAGCTATTAATGATTCTTAATATAATACTAAGAATTTATACCATATTTTACTCCTTAATATATGCTGGCTAGAGATCAAAATCATGAAACGGATAAATCATTGTATCTAGTGCAAATTTAATAAAATTGGGATCAAAAAACGCAACAAAATAGACCGTGTTGTTTAATTAAATTTTATTCAATCATTTAATTAATTTGCCGATAACCGGCTGCATCCAGTTCTATGGAAGTACCATTCAAATACGGATTATCAATAATCGCTTTCACAATATTCGCATATTCACTTGGTTGACCCCATCGTTCGGGAAATAGATAAAATTTCGTATCTTCTGTTACAACCCTTCTAGCCATATTAGTATAAAATTGACCTATAAATCAGTTACGAAAATTAGGTTTTTATTTAATGACTTCCAATTGAACATTACTTATTTACCTGGAGCAATATCAACTACTCTGATTCCATATTGAGCCAATTCTTTAGCTAATGGTACAGTCATACTAATGATGGCGCCTTTACTAGCACAATAAGCAACCATATTTTCCATTCCATGTTTTCCTACCACACTAAATCAATATTATGATAGAAATTCTTTTCATGCTTATAATTGTTTTACCTTGATGTATTAATGATTACACCCCGTTCTCCATCTTTATTAGATGCATTATTGATTATTAGAGGTACTCCTAGACGAATAACATTAAATGTACCAACAACATTTACCTAAAAAATTATCTTTGTTGATCTTTATCAGATAATTATGATGTTGTGCCACGAAAACAGCCGGGCTGAATATCAATGAAACTGTTATACAGTTAACTTTTACCTGTATGTTGTACTTCTCTATATTTTTGTACTTACATTAATAACATCCTGAAACGATGGTAAGGTATGTGGCTCTTCAGTCTCTGAATTATAGGTGGGTGTGATAACAATAATGCCGGCGCAATTTATTATTCCATTTAATTTGCCAAATTTCTGTTTCACTGCCTCCATCATCGCTTTAACGTCTTCCTCTGATCGGACCTATAAATATTAGGGAACTATTAGCTTATTGCTAGAAGATATTTAGAATACTTACGTCAATCTGAAATTCTATTACTCGCTTAGGGTCTTTGATAAAATCACTTTTATCCAAATCGCAAATTACAACTTTTGCACCTTCATTATATAGTAATTCAACAGTAGCTCGGCCTAAACCAGATGCACCTCCAGTTACCAAATACACTGAATCCTACATACGAAAAAACAAAAAATTAAATGAAAATCAACTTGAAAATTCCCAATTTTAATGCTTTCTTACGTTTAACATGTCTTTAAAAAAACTTTTAGTTGGTTTTTAGATTCGTACTATATTCGTATTCATCTTTATTTAAAGCATTTTAGAATATATAAAAGTTCTAATAGATTGTGTTATCAAATACGAGAACAATTATACGTAAGTGTGATTATGGAAATAAAAATGTATTACAGTGAAACTTCTACATGATACCAACACTTTTCCAAAGCTAGAATGGATTTTTGCAGATCGAAACACGTATTAATTTTTGTTTGGCAAGGTGATGAGGAATGCTATATATATTTATCATTTTTTTCTATCTTACATATGTACATATATAAAGTAAAACCACTTCATGACGGTCATCAAAAATTTCAACATGAAAATGATCGGCGTTGAAATGGCTGCTCAATTTTAGCAACTAAAATTGTAAAAAAGATTTTCCTTTGTCTTGGTGATAAAAAAAATGAATATGAATAGTGTCCAGACTGAAAAGAACTTTCTGAGTAAAAAATTAAATTTCAGCTTCAACTATAGTTAAGTTTAATCTTGAAAAACGTGTGAACAAAAGTAAACTTTAATTCTGAACTAAAAAGAAAACTGCAACTTAAATTAAAGTATTTTTTTAATAGCTTGACATAATTGTGCCTATGTTGTCACAATAGAAAGTTTTTATGTCACTACTTAGTGATTTCGTTACGTTTGTCGTTATTCTGCGCATGCGCAGATTGGCATGAGCAACATTTTACTTTTATGACGATAACGATTTCCGTTATTATCGGAGAAATAAATAACTAACTTGTTTAGAGCTTATTTTATGTGACATATTCTGACATATGGTTTTGTTGCTATATCTTAGTTATTTAAATGATTTTAGTGAATTCATATATTTCTAATAAAACTTTATTTTAATGTATCTCTTTTTAAATATCTATTAGAGGGTAAATTAAATAGCATATAAATCATTTAAACTTAAAACGTTTTTATTTTCTATAGTCAGCTATCATAAATGTATACTTGTGATGATATAATTTAATGTATGCATGTATTTAGGAAATCATTTGACAGCATTGTGTATTCACAAATTTGTGAATGTTATAATGAACGGTCATTTTCCTTTATTTCTATTTTAGGTATAAAAACTCTTTATTTTCTGTCTGTAGTTATGGTTATCTTTATCACAAATAACGACAACTTCGGCAAAAATTGACGTTATTTTGGACTGCCTAAAAAAAAACTCTCTAATGAATTTAGCGGTTTGTTAATCATATACTCGTACTCATACATTTACTTATAAAAAATAAGCGTGTTAATTAGTCTAGCGAATTCGCTCAATTTACTGTTGAACTTGAATTACCGTAATTAAATCGTCTTACGAAATTCAATATTAACGACTTAAAAATAAATTATAAAAATGAATTTTAATAGAAAAATTCTGATTTTTTATTTCAATATAAAAACTTCGTTAAAATGCCGGTCGTTATCAAGAGGCAATTTCATATAGGAATAGGTTTATGCGTTTTTAGTGTGCAGCGTGAAGTTGTCACGGTTATTGTGGGGAGGTGGCCGTATATGAGAAGTTTTAGACAGCAGAAATCTCATATACAGTATTCGGTGAAAGCAAAAATTGCCTTATTATGGCGGTGATTGTTCTGAGAGGTGGCCGTTAATAGATGTTTTACTGTATTTAACTTATCATTCTTTTGCTCATTATCTTTAAAAAATTACTCTACTAACAAACATCTGCGGTTTGCCGTCATAGGATATTTTTACTTTATTGACTGTATGTAACCTATAAGTAAAATGAATTAAATGCCATTAAATATTTTAATAAATTATTTTTAAACAAAGGCCGACAAGATTGTTTGTACGAAATTGCAAAACTAAAGATAATTTTGTCTTAGTTTCATCAGAATTAACATAATCCCCTTATAAATCCATATATTATAAATATTATATAATATTACAATATTGTAATATTATTAATATTGGGATGGTGGGGACATCTGGTAAGAATGAGTGAAGAGAGGCAAGTATAGAGAGTCTGGCAGGCAAGGGAGGGAAGAAGAGCGAAAAGGGGAAGACCAGAAATTACATGGGATGAGGGAATTGAAAAAGCAATAAGAGAAAGAGGAATGAGGCTGAATGACGCAAGAAGAATTGCTTGCAACAGGAAGGAGTGGGAGAGATGCATAGGAAGTGAGGAATAGGAGGATAACGAGAAGAGGTCAAGCCGACACCAGTTGATGGTATAAGGCATATAGACATATATATATAAATATTAGAATTAATAATAGGGTAAAAATAAAGTATGAAAAATTAAATCTGAATTAATTTGTAAATACAGAATCTGTTGATGAACTCTTCGATGTCATCAAACTGAGCATAGTGTCGATTTAAAATTTAAGAGACTTATTGTTTCTATGAGAGATAATAAAACAGAAGGCTGTGTGAAACTTTTGAATAATTTTAAATTTAAAATTTGCTGAAATCAACAAAAACTTTTGTGGATCCTAGAGCCAACAACTCAAGATTACAAAAAAGGGACATCGAATAAAATAGCCAAAATTAAAAAGAATCAAATATTTAATGATTTATTTCACAATCAATTAATTATGTTTACTATTTAAATGCTGCGGCATCCACTTCTATGGTAGTACCATTCAGATACGGATTCTCAATAATAAGTTTTACAATATTTGCAAATTCACTCGGCTGGGCCCATCGTGCAGGGAATAAATATTTGTCTAGATTTTGTAATCCAACTTTTAAAATTAAATTAGTGTAAAATTGACCTAGAAATAAGTTACACAAAACTAGCTATTTATCTCGCAAGGACATTTGATATTTACCAGGTGCAATATCAATTACTCTGATTCCATATTGAGCCAATTCTTTAGCTAATGGTACAGTCATACTAATAATGGCGCCTTTACTAGCACAATAAGCAACATAATTTTTCATTCCATGTCTTCCTAACACACTAAATCAACATTGTGATTAGGAATTTGTTTCACGAATAGCTATAACTGTTTTACCTTGATGTATTGATGATTACACCTCGTTCTTTATCGTTATTAGGTTCAGCATTAATCATTAAAGGAACTCCTAGACGAATCACATTGAATGTACCAACAACATTTACCTGAAAAAATTAAATTTGCTGATTTTTTATCAGATGATTGTGATCCTGTGTCATGAATGCAGTCGAACGAAATGTCAAAAAGAAACTCTTAATTATTATTATAAAATATTCTCCAATCTACGTCTCAAAAAATTATATAATATATATTTAAATCAATTTATATATAAAAAATCATAATATAACACGTGTTTCGGTATAAACCATCATCAGATAGTATGATAAGAATATAAGTATAACAAGAAATATTTATAAATTTTTAATTTATTAATATAATTAATATTACATTTAAATAATTAAATATTTTTAATATTTAAAAGAAATTGTTATACAACTAATTTTTATTTGTATTGTACCGTATTGTACTTTTCTCTATGCTTGTACAGTAAAACCTCTCTATAACGGTCACATAAATTGTCAGCCTTAGTGGCCGTTATAAAGAGGTGAACGGCATCGGGGGCGTTGCAAAATTTTTGCAAAATAATTGTTAATTGAAATCTTTTTTTTTGCCTAAGTAGTAAATAAAATTAAAGCAGTAAAAAAAAGTAGTTCAAAAGTAATTATTGAATATTATGAAATGATCGTAAAATTTAGTCTAGTAGAAGATATATAGTATTCTAGACTAAGACATATGTACATATAGTAGGGGTAGATAGTAGTCAATACAGATTTGAATTTATTTGTTTACATACATTTGTTTATGGAAAATATGTATGCTATTAATCTAGCGAATTCATTCAAATTAGTATTGACCATGAATGGTCCTAATTGGATCTTTCAATGATTTCATTATTTTAATTCAATATCTACGACTTAAAAATAAATTATAAAAACTAATTTAAGTTCACAAAATAAAAAATGTTATTTTCCAATTTCAATAAAAAGAAACTTTGGTGACATCCCGGCAGCTATGAAGAGTTATGAGAGGTACTAACTAGTAGAAATTCTTTAAAAACTAATTGGCAAATGCAAAAAAAGCCGATTATGGGGGTCACTGTTATTCAAAGATGGCTGTTAAGCAGATTTTACTGTACTTACATTGATAACATCCTGAAACGATGCTAAGTTATGTGGCTCCCCAGTCTCTGAATTGTAGGTGGGCATGGTAACTGCAGTACCGGCACAATTTATTATTCCGTTTAATTTGTCAAATTTCTGTTTTACTGCCTCCATCATCATTTTAACGTCTGCCTCCGATCGGACCTATATATACGGAATACTAGCTTATTGGTATAAGATATTAATTATTTGCAAAACTTACATCAATCTGAAATTCTATTACTCGTTTAGGGTCTTTGATAAAATCACTTTTATCCACATCGCAAATTACAACTTTTGCACCTTCATTATACAGTAATTCAACAGTAGCTCGGCCTAAACCAGATGCACCTCCAGTTACCAAATACACTGAATCCTACGAAAAAACAAAAATAAAGTGAAAAACAACTCGAAAATTCCCGGTTTTAATGCTTTCTTACTTTTAACATGGCGTCAAAAACCTTTATTTGCTTTCTAGATTCGTACTATTAATTATTATTTAAAAGTTTTCAATTTATATATATTTATATTATATGTAAATATAAAAATAGTATATATAATATACATAAGAGTTCTAACAGATTGTGTTATCAAATACGACCACAATTGTAAATAAATATGATTTTGGAAATAAAAATGTGCTATAGTGAAACTTCTACATGGTACCAACACGTTTCCAAAGCTAGAATGAATTTTTACAGATCGAAACACCTATTAATTTTGATTTGGCAAGGTGATGAGGAATCACTTCACCAAATCTCCTACGATAATATTCCTTATTTTTTTCTGTCTTACATATTACTTTTTCTAAAACGTGTGCCGAAAAGTGCACTTTTCGGCACACGTTTTAGTCGATTTGAGTGCCGAAAAGTAGAAGTTTTTCGCACGCAATTTAATGACGTATAATAACGTAATTTCGTAGTTTTAATTGTTAAATTATATTAACATTTATCTTCTAAACTCACTTAGTACCACAAAACCTACTTTCATCAAAAACAAAGCAATTTCTGGATTAAATGGCAGACATAATTAATTTTTTAAATTAATTATTTGTTGATTAAAATTACCTCATTAGAAAAAATAGCGTTGAATACGCGTGTAAAAAACCGATTTTTCGTGCTCACTAATGAAACACTCACTGCTTTGCAGCTCGTGTTTCAAACTCGTTCGCACAAAAAAACAAGCGGTTTTTCACACTTGTATTCAAATATACTATTTCAGCACTCAAATTGACCAAAACGGGTGCCAAAAAGTGTACTTTTCGGCACCGAATTAGAAAAATAAAATTTACATATGAACCAAAAAGGAAACTGTAATTGAACAGTTATAAGGTTACATGTTAGTTTTTTTATTTCTGTGTTATTTTTATTTTATGTCGCCCCAATTCGTCGTCCTCACTTTAGCGTTTTGTTAATCATATCTTCGTCTTACTCATACATTTACGTATGAAAAATAGGCGTGTTAATTAGTCTAACGTAATCGCTCAAATTTTAGTATTGATCCTGAATAGCTGTTATTGGATTTTCCAGGAAATTCTATGTTTACGACTTGAAAATATATTATAAGAATTAATTTCGGCTCATACAATAAAAAAATTATATTTTTTAATTTCAATATATAAACTTGGTTGAAATGCCGCCCGTTATCAAGAGGTAATATTACATAAGAATATGCTAGAAGTGTGCAGGGTGTAGTGGCCGCGGCCGTTATGTGGAGGTGGCAGTATTTAAGAAATGTTAAACAGAAGAAATTCCAATCTATTCGATGAACGCAAAAATTGGCTGATTAGGAAGGTGACTGTTTACGAGACGTGGCCGTTAATAGAGAGTTTCCTATATTAATCTTATCATTTTGTCCATCATTATCTTTAGGAAATAACTCTACTAAGAAAAACCTGCGATTTGTCGTTTAACTACCTTAAACGTAATTAAAGTACCTTAACTCTTCAACTTATATTTTCTAAACTCAGTTTAAAATAAACTTGGATGGCCGTCAACAGTTAGTTAACTTTTTAAAGTTTGACTGTATATAACTTAGAATATTATCGGATCTAATGCATTTAATTATTTTTAAAAATTTATTTTTAAAGACAAATCAACGAGATTATTTGTACGAGATTGCAAAACTAACAATAATTTCTAAATTATCGAATTTCGAATTTCTAAATATATAAGTAATTATATTTTAATTTTTTTTAGTTCCACCGAAATTAATATAATCACTTTATATAGATGCACTCATTACAGTATATAATGCATTATATTATATTTTATCCAAATATTGTAATTAATAATAAGGTTAAAATAAAGTATTAAATGTGAATTAATTTGTAAATATAGAATCTGTTGATGAACCCTTCGATGTCGTCAAACTGGGCATAGTTGCGATTCCCAATGTAAGAGACTCATTGTTGTTATGAGAAATAATAAAACAGTAGGTTCTGTGAAACTTTTGAATAATTTTGAATTTAATAGTTGCTGAAATCAACAAGAACCTTTGTGGATCCTAGAGCCACTCAAGATTGTAAACTCAAGATTACAAAAAAGGGGCATGGAATAAAATAGCCAACATTAAAAAGAATCAAATATTTAATGATTTATTTCACAATCAATTAATTATGTTTATCATTTAAATGCTGCGGCATCCACTTCTAAGGTAGTACCATTCAGATACGGATTCTCAATAATAAGTTTTACAATATTTGCAAATTCACCCGACTGGCCCCATCGTGCGGGGAATAAATATGTTTCTAGATCTTCTAATCCAACTTTTGAAATTAAATTGGTGTAAAATTGACCTATAAATAAGTTACACAGAACTAGCTGTTTATCTCACAGACACATTTCATATTTACCAGGTGCAATATCAACTACTCTGATTCCATATTGAGCCAATTCTTTAGCTAATGGTACAGTCATACTAATAATGGCACCTTTACTAGCACAATAAGCAACCATAGTTTCCATTCCATGTTTTCCTACCACACTAAATCAACATAGTGATTTGGAATCTGCTTTAGAAATGGTTATAATTGTTTTACCTTGATGTATTAATGATTATACCCCGTTCTCCATCTTTATTAGGTGCATTGTTGATTATTAGAGATAATCCTAAACGGATCACATTGAATGTACCAACAAGATTTACCTAAAGAATCAGAGTATGGTTTAATAGTTCACAGTTAGATAGTTGTGATATTGTGCCTAAACTACAGCTTTTGTTTATATCACACATATGCTTTTTACTTGCATTGATAATTTCCTGAAATGATGTTAAATTATGTGGCTCCCCCGTTTTGGAATCGTAAGTGAGCATTGGTTTACTTATACCAGCACAATTTATTATTCCGTTTAATTTGCCAAATTTCTGTTTTACTACTTCCATTAAAGATGTTATGCCCTGCTCTGATCTGACCTACATTAAATACATCATTATGGCTACAAGGCATTATTTAATATATTATTGTGACTCATGTAAGTGTATCTATATATACACTTTGTACTTACATCAACCTGAAATTCTAGTACTCGTTTCGGGTCTTCGATGAAATCACTTTTATCCAAATCACAAATTACAACATTTGCACCTTCATTATACAGCAATTCGACAGTGGCTCGACCTAAACCAGATGCACCTCCAGTTACCAAATACACAGAATTCTAGAAAATATCAAAGCAAAACGGAAATATGATGTAGCAGTTATATTGGCAGTTTTCTTTAACCTTGAACATTGCTTTTAAACGTTGTTACTCTTTCTGGGTTCGTATCACTAATTTTTATATGATAAATTAAGCTTTTAATGTATGAGATAATTCTAATGGACTATGTTGTAAAAATACAATTCGCGGTTTTAAATAAAAAAATTATCAATGATGAATTCATTACAGTGGAACTTTTATACAATACCCAAAGCAACGAAACTATTTTTATCAAATGAATCAACATGACTTTGTACATTTGCAAGATTTCAAAATTGAAAATATTTTGTTTAATTTATAGATACGCGGTTAAAAATTTAACGTTGCCTGATATTCAATGGAATAAATAAGCGTTTATTCATATTGTTAGTGCACACTAACGATGCATCGTTAATACACTTTTTTCATTGCAGCGAACCGAATTAGGTAGAACGAAATTTGGAGCTTTATCAGTAAATAATTAATATAATAAAGGATAAATATAAACTAGATATCAGTATCTGTTTTTCACAAATCTTGAACATGTGCAATATTTTATTTGTATTTTTAATATACATGAACAAGTTTAGCTTATTCATAAATTTTTTTCAACACGAAAAGTACCCAGTTGTAATCGAAATAATTTCCAAATAATCGTGAATATTCGCCTTGTGCTCCAACATTTTGTCCTTTATAATATATCTTTACCGCATTTTTGGATTAATAATTCAAAATACCTGCAGCAAGACAAAACATGGTATGTACTATCTAGGATTCCAAACTGGCAGTATGAAAGCTAAGAAATTGGACAAGAGCCCGTTACAGCCAAGATCAAGATCACAAAATAAAGATTTCGAATAACCTGGCCAAAATTAAAAAGGATCAAATTTTTCATTTTCACAATTAACTCATTATATTTACTAGCGACAACCAGTGGCATCTGTTATATTGGTGTAATGGAAGTACCATTCAGATGTGGATTTTGAATAAATCGTTAGTACAATATCAGCGTATTCACTTGCTTTTTTTTGTTTTATTTCATAGAACATCGGTGCTTTTTTTAAATATCTTTTAAGAGCAAACAAAATGATCACACTACAAAAGAAATACCTCCAGTCTAGGAAAATATAAAGATTTAGTCGTTGCTCTTCGCAATAATGGTATTAAGCATTTCACGATATTTATCGTGGATGGAAATTTACGCTTCTAATGTTGTGGCAGATGCAATAGAATTTAATTGGAAAAATAGATAGAGATAAGCAGGAAAAAGGATATGGGTAGCTGGCGGGCTAAATTATGATACTGATGCCTAAAACCATCAAATGAAAAAGTGTACCGTCCAGCTGATCCATGTCAGTTTCCTTGTCCTCATTCCAATACTTATAGATTAAGGTATAATGTCATTGGCTTGATCCTTTTTTACTACATCCTAATGAACTATACCATCATGTATCTTACACAAAGTCGTATAATAGTATAGTAAGTAGTCAACAACTAACCACAAAACCGATAGACGAATATCTTCCAATCTGAAAGCAAGATTGGCAGCTGAACCTTGCTTTATGTCTGTTAAACAGTAATAACTAGAAATCTTTCTCTTTGAACATTCGATACCAGTTGTATTTCTTCAACAACTGAAGATAACATTCTATCGATTTGAAGTTATTCCTTTAATTATATTTTATTCGTTGGTTGCATCAAATAGCTCAAAGAACAATCAGATTGAATGGTCGTGGAAAAACGACCAGGACACACACACGTAACGGTAAAAACAAAAAGAAAAAAATAAGTATATGCTATATAAAATATGCTCTGGTTCATTGATCGTTGTGGATATACAACAGACATACATACATGCACACACAGAATCCAAAAAACTCGATGAATTCGAAAATGAAAATAGTGAGAAAGGGCACCATGAATACATTTTTGTCGAGCTGATTAAACTGCTGTTGCTGCAAAACAGAAAAAAGAGAATAAAGAATAACTAAATGAACAGAAAACGAAGATAAACGGCACATTTTTTTCGCCAATGTAAAATTTTAACCATTGACATATTTTGGAATAGCAAACGACACATGGAAAATTTCAGAATTTCGGTATGGTGGTGGCTATGGCTTTTGGAATCGTTGCACAGTTTCTGTTTCTCGTAAATTATTTTGCGATGGAAAAGAATGACCGAAAAGCATTTCAATCGAAAATATATTGGAAATGTTTGCCATGCAAAAGGAGAATTCCTATCAAATGGAATTGGAATAATTTACTAATTGCATTGCTTATTATTGTTCTCATTAGAGCTCCCCTTAAAATAATATCTGATGTTAGTGATCTGTTTTGTAAATCCTGTGTTAGTACTAAATTATATGTTATATAGCAGTAGCAGTAGTTCTGCTAGCAAATTTCCCATGTTCATTCATCCGATTTTCGTGCCCCATCATCATCGTCGTCGGGCCTGTGAAGATCTACATATATACACATAAAGGAATGGTACAACTTACCATTGTACCATCCTACTCGTGACAGAGTCACAATATTTTTGATGTTTTATCATGTCGCTTTTTGTATCAGATTATATTTTATTGCTCTCGTTTTCTTCATTTAGATGTGGTTTATCTGAATTTATAATGTTTTCATTTATTTATGAAATTCGTGAATCCAATAAAACTGCATAGGAAACTTTCGAGTTAAAGAAGGATGAAAAGAACAAGGAACGACCTATGCTTTTCTCTACTATTTTTACGTTTAAACGTTTTCAGTTATCTGCATCAGATAGGCTGTACAGATGTTTGGAAAGAAAGTCTGTTGTTTTTATTTTACTTTACTCATTTATTTTATATTTTGCAAATATTCTATGTGAACATTTCGTCATTTGGCAAAATTCTATAGATTTTGATTTCAATAAAACTTATCATTAGTTCGTATACCTAATGAATTCTGTGTCTAGCAACTTCGAGTCAAGATTTGAAACAATCCTTGACAACCGTTCTGCAACACTCTGTATATAACATTCGCTAATTGAAAATAATGAAAAATTGAAATTAAAAATAATAATAGCATACAATAATAATTAAAAATTATTATTATTGAGTATAAACATGCAGATCAATTATTATTATTATTATTATTATTATTATTATCAACGACCTTTCATAGGTCAAATGGACTGCATTTAAATTTAAATTTCAATAAAATTTCTCTTAATGTCTCTTATAATTCTATTATATTTACGCTTGGGTGTTTACGCTTTATAATTTTATATTACGCTATAAAGATTTACAGTATAGAAATTCTATTATAAAATCTGGCATACAACAAAAAGGCGCTAAAACATTTTATAACGTGCGGCGGCCATACGAGCGTTTTAAATAATTTCTTTTTGTCGACCGTATGTGGAATGTCTGCATAAAACCATAAAAGTCGATTAATAATAATGATAATAATAATAATAATAATAATATTTCATTAGCGATGAACTTTAGAAAATGAATAATGGAAACGAAAATTGATTTCCATTGCGTAATTTCGTCATCATCATCTTCAATGGCCATTAAAAAATTAGTAACATCAACAAACGTGAAAATAAATCAACAATTTTGAAAAATACTCTTTTAATAGGTACCGAATAAAAAGGTGCGCGTACCATCAATTCTAACCTAATTTAATTGCCAAACAGTATAAATTATTTAAACAAACAAAAAAAAGAAAAAACATTTGACAACACAACTTTACGCAATAATTTCTTCAACCCAATAAACTATGAAAGCAATTAAGACTAAAAGACTAAAATTGAACGTCTTATAGTTAAAAGAAACAACAATCAAACGATAAATTAAATTGGGAGTACTACGAGTAGTTGTAATTGTAGTAATACTAGAGTTAATTGGTCGGTAAATTTCAAATTACAAATAAACACATTTTTCAATTAAATAGTTTTGTCTCTTCCGCCAATTTCTCTTTCTGTCTATCTGCCTCTTTCTTTCTCTATCTCTCTCTCTCTCTTTCTCTATTTCTGTTCGTCTATATGGAAAACATTCGGATTAATTAAAATAATTCGAATAATTGTGCATATCTATATATGCAATACATATGCATGTATAGAATTAAGAAAAATGGCACCATGGAATCTGCCATTAGAGACTGAATTATTTTAATTTAATGTTAATTGATATTTGGCTATTGTCTATACGGTAATAATAAATAAAATTGTTGTACTTTGTAAATAAAAGTGATACACTGGCAACACAACAGGGTTTCAGTCAATATCCAGCTAATTGACTAATGAGCGGCTGCGACAGATTCATTTTGCAACAAGGAAACTGACTGGCTATTTTATTGTCATTTTCACCATATGCTTCAAAGCATTTCACTTCCAATGATTTCTATAGAATGCCAATTTGTGAAAATACTTGATGTTAATAGACTGAATCTGAATCGTTGCTAATAACCCCACGCCTTGACGTTCGTCCGTACTTTACTACTTACAGCGGAAGCTCATGTTTATCCAGTATATGTGTATAACTAGTCAGCCTACGTTTTATTCCTTCAAGAAATGATTATTTTCTGATACGCTATCTAGTAAAATTAAATTGATAGTTGAAAAATAACGAAGGAGGTATTAACTAAAATTGTAAGCAAAGTGCAGATATAAAAAACAAAAAAAAAAAAATAAATAAAAATAAAACGAGTATAAAGCTAATGATTAAAAGAAATAGATTAGTCATGGATAACTGAGGAGGACTTTATAGTTGCCATATAGTAAAAACTAGAATATTAATTAAAAACCATACAGGTTTTATATTGTATAATAATACATTTATTTATCATATATCCTCAGGACTATCCGTTTGTTTAAATATTAAACTAAAAAGCACTAAAAGCTTAAGGCAATAAACGTCTAACATCAGTCGGTTAGACCAAAGAGTGCAGAGTGTTTTGCTATCATTTTAACACCGAAGATGCAGCCGTAAAACGGCAGTAAAACCAAAACTTTCTAGATTATCGAAATTTACGATCGATATTAATACCTAATTAACGCATGTACGAACGGTACCAGAATGATAATAATTTATGTAGGTGTGCCTATCATAATCAAGAAAAAAGGATTGATCAAATCATGATAATTGAATAGATTTTTCTGTGATTCAGATTAATATTTTTTTGTTTCGAATAAAATGGAAAATAACATCATTGTATTTATAGGGGAAAAAACCTCAATAGATTTACATGATATTAATAATTTATTATTTTGTCAAATGAATACGTGTCTGGAAGGGGACGGTGACCGATTATAATCGTATTTTACACCAAAAAAAAAAAATAATTCTTGAAATGGGTTGGTTTATTTTTTTTTTTTTGAGTGACAACTCAAATTATTAAAATAATTATTCCTCATTAATTCATACATCGTAAATCTTGGATATTTTTATTGGATAGATGCACTATTGCTAATTTTTTTTTTTTTTTATTTCAACCGTTCATATGGCTAGCTAAATGTCAAATGCTAATTGAAAATTGTACAAAAATTTGTAACTAAATATTATGTTGTTATTAAAATCAATCAATAATTCGACATTGATGAATTATAAGTTGAAATTTACTTTCATTATACAAATACGAGTAAGTACGTGCCTTGAAATAAAATAAATAAAAAGTCACGAGAAAATAAAATATTGAAAATTTAGTAAGTATACAGTACTGCGTGTAGTAACAAACCCTACTATTTTGCACATCTTACCCAAAAATCTGCCCCATAATTTCATCTTTTCATACGTTTTATTATCATCCACGTTATAAACTGTAGCGAAGAAGCAAAATGTGTATTATTATCGTGTAATACATCAAGACCAGAACGAGAACTCTGTTCTGTATATTATTTCCCAATTAAGAAATAAATTAGACACATTCTACAATATACAATTTAGGTTCAACAACAACAACAACAACGAGAAAAAAAAAATTGTTTTTAAAATCGGAGCATCGCTAACCGGACTCGATAAATTATTCGGATAAGATCGAATCCGTCGAATTTTTATGTATACGTTTTCCTTCCTTGTAAACTGTCCCGGAGATGGTTTATTGACGGGGAAATAATTCAAGTCGCCACCATCCATGATGATTCTCATTAAAGAGGAAATTCATCGATTTATTAAAAACAGGTGTTAATGACTTTCCTGTTTTTTTTTTTTTTTAGATAAAGTCAAAGTATTCTCTCAGATTGCGCTTGCTGCTTGAAACATATGTTAACGAGATAATATGATAATAATCAGAAATAATTAGGTTTTTTCAATCTACTTGGTTTTGGGTTAACTATCTGCTTTTGTTGCAAATTAATTTTGTAACGATTAGCTCAGAGTTCTGTTTGGTATGCTGATGGTTTCTCTGTGAGGAATATCTCTAATTTTACAATGCGATCATGTGGCGAACCATCTTACCGATCGCGAAACTTAATCTAACCACATCTGAAACACCAGTTATGATTTAGGTCAAAAAACATAATATGGGCACCATTTCTTCATTGACCATACATGCGGCAGAAGCAGCTGGTCTCACCGTTTGCAACAGCATGTAACCCCAACACACAGCATAACATAATATGTTTTATTCTACTAGACAATAGTGACGCCTGCTAGACCTAAATGGAAATTCAAAGCATAATGTTAGAGTACGAGATTGTCCTGCTACTACCCATACATACAATACATACATCCACAATAACATTACGAGCCAATCGAAACGATCGATGGATAGCTTGGCAAAGGAGAAGTTCTTTACATGAAATATATATAGGCAGCCTCAAGACGTTAGAAGGCTAAGACAATCATTTTGATTATGCTCAAGCATGATTGTGTTTTGACGAACGGTCGGCCGATCGTCTATTGCGAAACAGAAGATTTACGATGGCTTTGTTGTTTAAGTACTTGGTTAAAGTACTTCTGGATGATTGCTCATAGACATTAAGGAAGCCAATATATCACAGCATCTCTGCAGAGTTTAGTAATAAATGTATTGCTTCAGAAGTAAAAGGTACTAGTATTGGTTCGGGTATGGTGATAAATCTACAGATAGAGGCAAATAAGTTTCCTGTTACAAACACTTTGCAATAACCTTCCATTTTATTTTAGTATTCCATTCTGGTATCACACTATTATTATTAGAGTTCAGATCTTCGAGGCAACAAACTAAATGAAACTCTGGTTCTCATATAATTTCTTAAACGGTACTATTCCGTATTGACAAACAAGCTGCTTATAATCTGCATACAATCCACCATAAAGTGTAGCGACGGACCCGTATGAAGTCTGTAGGAAGTTGAATAGATATAGCGAGAACTAGGTGGAAAGAGAGACCATGAGCGGGGACGGGGACAACTTCACTGATATTGTCTTTGATTCTAACTGTATGTTAATTTCTTTATTGCTTGAACGCAATGAGCGTTAATCGTTTGTCAGTTTTGTATTTGATCGTCTATTCAATGAGCCCTTTTATTGATTTACATCTCCATTCATTAGCTTGACGTAACGTAGTTTTCTTCTTATATTTTCACTATCTTTATGTGTTGGAATACCAATCATTTTGCGTCTCTGAAATTAATAACTTCAACTAAAGAATTAGGTCTTTACAACCCCGTGTTCTCCTTCAACTAATGCACCGCAAGAGACAGCAGGTCGGGGGTCGCGAGAATTCACTGACCTGCAGACGGAATCGGTAACGTGCGCCCACCGTCTCATGGTCTTTTGTCTTGTCTTGTCTTGTCAGGTCTGACGGTTTTTGTAGTTCCCAAATTTAAAATACATAACTGAATTCCATTAATATTAATTTAGCGACGAAACCTAATTTTAGAGTCTAGAACTCTAGAAAAGCTGAAGGTTTTTTTAACAAAAAAAATGTGACTGATCAGAATGATGTAATCAATTAGCACATAGAGCAAAATTATTTAAATTAATTATGTCTTTAAACTGAAATTGGTTTAGCAAGTACAGTATAACAACTCTAAAATTCTATCGTGTGAAATCACTGACGGGTTACCATACTATCTAGTACCAATCAGCAGGTAGCCATGAACGTTACCACACTATCTCGTGGTTCTCCATTCTATCGTGCTCGAAATATAGGTACGACAATGTGTGTTGCATGATCATACTGTTCGTTTCCGAGTAAATTTCGTAACTTTTGTAAGGGGGCTTTTTGTTTCTATATTATATAGATCTCTATGCGAAGATATAATGCTTTTTAAAGAAAATTTACTTAGTGTATAGTACGTATCTGGATTTTACTCGTATGCAGGGATTACAAAAAGTAAGCAAAAGAACAATTAAAACACTTTATCATCCATACATTGTACATGTATGACAATTTAATAAATATCTTTGTAATTAAAAATCGTCTAAAGGAAACAATGCCTAAACCTATATGGCCGATATCGGACCTGTTTCGTTCAGTAAATCGCGAATTGGACAGCATAATTGCTATACAACGGGAACAATAAATAATTTCGTATCCGATCCATGGGTGGGCATTGCTGCTCTCCAATTTCTGAACGGCTTATCTTTTTATCTTGTTCGGCCCTCTATTTGTTTAATTCCTTTTATGAATGATCTATTATTGGGATACTTTTTCATTTATACATTTTATATTTTACTCTGAGTACTGAATTGAAAGCTTCTTCGGTGTAACTGCAGTTACATATATTACAACAATTTATTCTTGTATGGAACCTGGTGATGATCGCAGCATCGGATCAACTTAAAAATAATGTTTAAAAGAACAGATCATGCAACAGCTATTAATTAACATCCAAATTGATTTCTTAAATTGCTAATTTTTCGCTCCAATGTCTGGCATAAGAATTCAGTTCCTTCTCTTCGTTCATTTATCTAAAGAAGCAGAGCACCAGGATACAGAATTCCGTATGAGTAAAATTAATTGTTGTTATTTGTTAATCATGCATAACGATCGATTCTGAGTTTTGATTATTCACAAATATGTCACTTTTTCTACTGTCACATTTACTCATTGTAGCCCATTGAATCTCAACCAATCCGAATAAGAATGCAAAAAAATACGGCTTTATGTCCAAATGCTCTCTCTGTTGGATTTTTAATGGAAATAATTTTATTCTTAAAAGAACACTAAATGTAATTTCACGGACGTCACTGATTGGCTGCAACACCAGGACCATATTTTACACCCACGACAGGACGACTGGACACGGGACACGATAATGTTCGCACGATACGCTTAAAGCTCGAGTTAGAAGCGCGCTTTGATTAAACGCAGTGTCATTTGTAGAATAAGGGCCATATTTCCATTGCAGTTTTTCAAGATTATTCTCTCTTTCTCTCTCTCGCATGCTTTTTTTGTTGCGTTCTCTCTCTGTCTCAGCATAGCTCATAAAAATGCTGGATTTGGTTTTGTTCATGTGTTCGAGTGGTATTAAAGAAATGATTTATTTGTGCAAAAAATTGAATTAAAATCATATTGATTTGAATGAATAGAGATTAATGTTGATAATTTTGAACATACAAGCCCCCTCCAACAAGCCCATATATAAAACGGCAAATTCCTACCAACAGATTTGGACGAATGATAAGCCGCGTTCCGTTGACACATTTTCTAAATGCATCTCACCTTTCATCGAGATAACTAAATAATTTCCATTTATTTATTTATGTTGTAAATCTGAACAGTGCAAATCTACATAAATTAAAAGGGAAAATGTTTTATTCAAAACGACAAGCGAGATAAGATGCATTACCTCTATTTGTTGTTTCACAGCTACCCTTAGATGGTGGTTACAGATATGATTTTGTCTTTCATTCCATGTACTATTTGCTCAACTGATTTATTATTCGATTTGAATGTACCTATAAAAAGGAAAACGAACATACGGGATGCATGTGAATTTGATCAATCATCATTTCTTGTCAATTTGTAGCTTATTGTGTCTACACTTACTTTTGATTTCTGATTCCATTTTGGGTACTATAGACTAACTATACTAATTTAGATCCGTAATAAAATGGTTATTCAACTTATAGTACCAAATACGGATATGATTCGACACAATTTCACATCTCCTTCCCTATTATATGTATTAACATTATAGGAAAAGAAAATGTTTTCAATCCATCCATGTTCTAACTAAAGCTAAAACAGAATATAAAAAAATTACCCTTCTATTCCGTTATTATTTCGAATCACAATGACAAATCATAAAATTGTACATTATAAACTAACATATACAACCGAGCATAAAATCACCAACTTATTCTGCTATGTCTGTCTGTCTGTTGATCGATAAATCTTGATTTTTATCAATGCAATCAGATCGAGATCGACACGACAAAATCGATATTAAATGTCAAAGGCAATTAGAGTTTGGCCGATATTGTTTAAATAGTTAACTTGCTGGCAGCTTTCAATATTTATATTGATTTATTTGAGTTCTTCTTCAATGTTGATGTATTGCATTTGCTACACCATTAGGTTTACAAGAAAAGATATGCCGGAAAGGACTTATTCATGTTGTTCTAATCGTGCAAGGTATATTTTTTAATATTTTACTGTAATCTAATTTAACAGAACATGTAATGAGAGATGCAGCGTATAAATTTTATGAAAATACAGCTGAAGTTTAAACGTATTTCTCGCATCAATGGAATAAAAAAAATATAAGCATTTGACGATCTAAATTTCGAGAAAGAAATCCAATTTATCATATACGACAGCATATTATCATATAGCGTAAAATACAATAAATCACACGAAGAACACTAAGACAATTTTCTACTATTCAACTTCAACATAGAGCTGTACTTTAATAAATCTATTTCAAAGGTCTTGCGTTCGCTCATTCTTAGAACGCCAAACGCGCGAACCAGTGCAAAAGGTTTATTATTCAAGCGTATAATATGGACTTATTGTTGGAACATACTGTTATACGTGGACATGAATAATGTCCATCGCACCATGTAATTAAAAACAAAATGCACGCATGGTATACGTTTCGGCCACGTTTTGTTGTTCGGCACCTATTTTGAACAGTGCCGTAACAAAATTGGCAATTTTGCACTGTATGCCGCATTCGCAAAGCATGCACAGAGTTATGACAAATATTTCTATATCAATATAGTGATGTTGAAGATCGACGACAGCCAGTTTACAAGGCAATAACTATATAATTAATCTGACGATTTGAATTAGCTTGTTGGAATTTTAATAATTGAATCGACGACACTGATTCTAGTGTAATAAACGTTGAAACGATCTTTATGGAGCAGGATGGGATTCTCATGGATATTACAGTGGAAATTATGACAGTTTTTGCTTCACTTTTTTCTGCATTTTTTTTATTTTTTTTATTTTTTTGTTAACGTCTCGCAATCAAATCAGCCCACACGAATATGCCGTGTGACTTTTTGAACATGTTGCTTCAACTCATTTCTAGCATGAGATCATAAAGAAACAGAGGCAAATGCTGATGATGAGTTTCCGTCGTTTTGATGTGATTATGGTCTCGTCAAATCTGTTGCGGCAGTTAATTGCTTCGAAATTAGATCAAATAACGACGAATAAATCAAACTAGAGAACTGATGATAATAAAGAATGGTTATGATATATATGTGGTGATATGATGGTGATAAATATATGTATTATATCTACTACGAATTCTTGATTATTTCGTCATCATGTTCTGCTCTGATATAATAATTTTATCGTTCGAAAGGTGAGACTCACCGCTGAGATATAATTACATTACTAATTGAACCTTTAATTTATGAATTATCATTTCATAATGTAAGAAATGATTGTGAAGTATCATGAATCAAAGTAGACTATGATTAATTGTATTGTTCCTCATGTGGCTATCCATTGTACTTATACCAGCACTATCATTGGCGGGCTGTGGCTCGGTGGATGGCTGGCCGCGGTAAAGAAAAAAATTCAGAAAGCATCAGATTTCTAGATCAAATTCCATTAGCAATCAATGAATCATATAAAACAAGCAAGGTAACAAATAAGCAAAAAAATAAGAAAAAAAAACCGTCAATACAATAATACAAATGAAAGAATAGCACAAGAAACATAACATAAATTACATTTACAATTGTAACAGCATGATGTTGAACGCGAGAGGAGAGAAAGAGTAAGAGCGAGACAGACTCGGAAACCTACCGTGACTGAAGAGAGGAAAAGAGATTCGATAGGTATTGGGAAATAAATGATGATCAATGTTGGGGCGGGACGGGCCGTCAGTTTTGTTGATTATTCCCAACTGATATGCGCCTTAAATACACACACCTTCCACCCAGTTACAATATTTCAATTTGTGTCCGTTTATCTAGATCGTATTGTGCGAACCTCATCTTATTCTTAATTCTGTTTCCTTCAACTTTTTTTTCCATTTTGGTTTTCATTACGAGGGTAAGTTTGTTTTTGAAATTGTGATATCTAGATCTAGAAATCAAATCTTTAATAGAATGGGAGTTTTGAAATAGGTGAAGAAGAAGAATAGGGGAGAGGTGACCCTTGCTTCAAACGTGAAGTTTTTATGAGGCAATAAATATCAAGTATATAGTGACAATAACTGAGCCGGAAAGCGAAAATTGAGCTTACTGTTTCGAGAACGTAGTAAGAACAGCCTCAAATCAAAAAATATATTAATTTCTATTAAGTACTTGTTCAAAGGACTACAAAACACGCCATCTATAGGTAAAATAAAGAAAGTTAATCATAATAATAGTACAATAACCAATAAATTGTATTTTATATTCATATTGAAATATCAAAACTTAGGATCATGTAAAATACATTTAAAATCAGTCAAAAAGTACAAAAAGAATTATTATTTATAATAAAAATGTTAATAGCTGAGCAAATCAGCTAAAAGTACTTACCAGTTGTTATATTACAAAAACAAGATGTTTCTATTCTACAACAACGCGAACGTGTTGCGTGCATGCACAACGAGAACGTGAGAAAATCAAATCAAATCAAATATAATAAATGCCTGGCATTTTAAATCGAAACATTCGCTGCAGGCCGAGTGGATAGATGATGTTGGAAATACAATTAATAAACAAGGATGTCAGTATATTGAAATTTGTTGTTTAGAAGAATTATTATTATACCTATTCGATTGTTAATTGAATAAATCAGATTTTCCACGTTGATATGATGCAGTCAACAAATGTCAAAAGGTTTGGTTCCGGAAAGTAACTGAAAAGATTGACGTCCATTGCATTTCAAATCTTTGTATCCTGTAGGAGAGAATTTTTCAACGGAATTATAAAGTGTGGTTTCATACATGTGCAATGAGGCCATAGCTATCAATATTTTCAGTGATTACACGTGTTAATCACGCCCAATCAGAAAATCGACTGGACGTTAGTCGTCTCTTTGTCGTTCAGATACTGAACCCATCTTTAGATTTTGCCTTAATATCTTAATATTCCCCTTCCAATAGCAAACAATCTAAACTATTAATCTTTGCTTACCTACAAGAAAATAAAAAAAGTTACGCACGAATTCTTCCCTTCTTCACCATTTTAGTCAAATGCCTAGAAAGAATTTCCTTATTTTCCTCAAACATTAATTTAAACAAAAACTTCTATAGCTAACTAACAGTTCGCTTTCATTTTCCAAATCGAGAGAATAACAGCTAGGCTAGCTGTATAGGCTTATAAGTTGAAGCCAAATAAATTATTTTAATTCCGCCCCGCTTGTCGAATCGATCCGCCCTAATCATGATATGTGAATTGCAATTTTCAATCTTTATATCTATATAGGTTTTTTTTCTTTTTAATGAAACATACAGTGGTGGCGCCGATTAACATTATTAGCAAAGACAATGTATGGGAAATATCATAATTTCACCTTCTACATTTTACTTGTAATCGTAATCGAAATGAATTGGATTCAAGTCTCAGTCTCTTTACATAAAAAGACTGAGCATCAGAATATGATTTTGTTGCTTTGATAATTTCATCTCTTATTGATCTTTCGGCATTAATTTATATTGAAATCATGAATCATAATAAAATCTGCAACACATCCTTCCTAATGTTTCGAAACGGATTCGTTACTTGTTCGTGAAACATAACAAAATTAAATGTGGGTTGGTCACGGGCAGGAAAATAATAATAATAATAATACATTGTATTGTGTTGTTTAATGTGCATCATCCATGTGCAATGCCATCCTGACCTTCGAGAAGACATATTGTCGTGATGGCGAGCGGAAGGAAATGAAGGCGAGAGGTTGATGTAAATAGAAATATTTATGCCACAATCGAAAGGAAGAGTGTAAAGTAAGATTAATGGAAAACACATCATGTGGGATCATTTTTATTGTTGGATCACTTGATTACTGCTAGATGGCTTTTGTAACTGCAACAAACTATGAGCTACAATATGTAAATGATTGTCCTTTTTTTTTCAATATATGTGACCACGAGTCGATTTTCGTTCAATCAATAATTTGTCTATGTCCTTGCCATGGCACGTCAAATTGTCATTCCTATTATTATTTATGCTGATGATATATTGTTTTGAAATTGTAAACTAAAAAAAATATCGATCTTTCTCAAGTCAGTATCGCAAGTGGCGCAGTAGGAGTATGGACGAGTATGATAAATTATTATACTGTACATATATGGTATCGATTAAAAGGCGTTAGTTGAGATCATTGAGAAATCATTGTATTCATGATTTAGAATCGATTAAAATTATATGATTTGTGCTTTATACGATATTGGATATGAGAAAACTAAATCAATGATTTATGTTAAATTACAAACTAGGATATCAGAACAAACTGAATAAAATCTAAAACCAATATTTCTCCCACTATGATGAAAATTCACTCAGTTCACGGAATAAAATTTTTAAAAAAACCATTTAATTTATTGCCTCATAATAAAATAATCAATACGACGAACCAAATCAACACAATAAACTTTTAGAAGCTTCCATATCCAATTCCAACAGTTAAGCACAATCGAAACTTCTTGCAGTGCAATAAAATCACAATTCTTAAGAAAACCAGGCGGAAAGTCGTACTATCGCCATATATAAACGCATATCTCGCAACCCAATAAAGATTAAAAACCTATAAACCGCGGACAAAAGACTAAAGGAACCCATAACAGTTTGTAAAAACCAAATTATGGCACCATTAAGCTGGTAAATGTAGAGCTAAGAGTTGGATGGTAGTACCAGTAATGGTACTAAAAGTATGTAAACGATCTTTGGTTCGCAATTTGCTACAATAAATACTCAATACGAGGGGCAAACGAAATTTATTTATAAAATCCAATACGTTCAAAGGCACTGTATTTTAAAGAATGACATAACTATGCCAAATTGAAACTCATAGCGAAGCTGGTGCTTCATTTCTATAATACCAGAATATGCTGATTGTTGAGTTTTTTCCATCGATAGACGAGGCGAACAGGTATGGCAACATTAATCTTATATATTTAGTCTTCCAATTCCCTAGCTAGAATCTGAAAATTCTTGTCAAAATGATGTTTTTCTCAATAGGTAAACTTCTCAAATTCCCTTGTAAAAGGTTCTCTGCAAAACGGTTAGACGTGAGTGTACCATATGTATGCATATCGTTGTCAATTCGCTTCCCAGATAGATACATACGTAGTACAATTTTGTTAACATGAACGCTCTAAATGTAACTAGAACTGCCGTAGTTGTACCATACCAGCAGTTAGCCGCCTTGATATTGGACCCTAGAGTCAAGTTTAACTAATTGCTGCGGGTAAGAGTAAGTACCACAGTAAAGGTGATAGTAATACATTTATGTTCATGATGATCTGGTAAAGAGATTCGACTATTTAAATTGTTGCATATGGAAAGGCTTTAGCATTATTATAGCCATACATATACGTGTTTGTATGTTGCAATGGTGGATAGGAACGATTGATAGATCCTTGACAGTAGGTACCCTATCAATGAGGGTATTGGAAAATTAAATATGTAATATATATATATACTGAGAAAGAAAGAAAAAAAAAACTACAATTGCACTATACGAGTCCATTGCATTGCAACAACCACAACAATTATTGTCAATACGCTTTCGCATCCAAGAATCAATTGTTCTATTCTGACAGTTGCAAAGCAAAGAAAACAGATTGAAACAATAAAATATGCATGTCACACACCCCGTGTAATCGATATAATTATATTGGCATTTCATGCCCTGAAAGAGCACAAGGTCAGTGTAAGCTTGCAATCTGAATACATAATAGATACCAGTTGGTTAATTTTTAATTGGGGCTAGACGTGAGAATATCATGTGGTAGTTATTAAAATAGGGCTAACAGAGAATGAATGAATTAGGTTCTTTTTAATATGCAATTATTATTGATCAAATATAATTTTTAATTCGTGCGTGAAGTGAAAGTGGCATTAATTCTTTTAATTTGAATTGATTTGTATTCCATGCCTGCGGTTAGTCTGCCGCCAATTCCATATATACATAAGAAGAGATGGATTTCAATTGGTATTTGTCAGCATGACATTGTTTAAATTGTTGCACTTGATTAATAATATTTATGTACATTGTGCCTGTATTGGATGTGCGCCATTCATTGTTGAAATGAAGGCAGTTAGGATTATTAGCCTGATTCCGGAACATAAGATTGCCGTCAAAACATAAATATTTTCTTTGTGCAAATTCATGCATATACGTATATACATATAGGGGATGGGTTTGAAACATACCACTCCCCTACATTACAAATGTTTTTCCTCTCCTAGGCCAAATAGATTTATGGGCGAAAGAGCTCGTGAGCCTCGTACGCGGGTTTCCGTATGTAATATGCGAGTAAGATGATCCGATAACCCATGTTCCCCTATAATTACAGATTATCTAATGTTTATTTTTCGATACTAATGTAGTCGTGGGTCGATATTAATTATTATATTGTTAGTGGCGTAAACTCACGCCGGCCAAGCGAGTGGCGCAACCAGTTCGGTCGATCGGTCGATCGGACAATTTTGATTTATGAATCTCAGAATCGAGTGGAAAAAGCTGCTTCTCTAAATCTCTAACGAGCACAAATTCAATTCTCATAGTTTTGCGTTCATGATTTGTTATGGAGAATGTGTGGAATAGAAAACACATTTGTTGACCCTGTATGTGCGTGTGTACTCACTTGGTGAGTTGGTGCGGAAGATAAGTTGCTCTGTTCAATAGCTATTAGATTCGAAAATTGACTAGCAATAACTTGTATTGAACACGATATTTATTGATGAATCACAGCTATATAGTTAGTTATAATGATTTGTGTCATTAGCTAATTATCTTTTGTTAGTTTATTATTGAGCCTGGTCAAATTCCGTCCTTATCCTGCTCAATTATTCAGCTGTTATTGTTGGCTGTCAATCAATGTTTTTCACGAACCTTTTATCTTGTATCCTTTCATGTCATAACCAACTATTGATGCCCCATTATGGATTAGTATTGACAAATTATAGTGTAATAATACATACTTTAAATTCTCCATTTCGATCGGGAATAACTTGAAAGGGAACCCACCTGTCCATTTTAATCAATGTAACAGATTAAAAGTAATTTTCTTCCACCTTTCTAGTTAGAAAGGATAACTTATTGAAATTCAACATTGCGATCTCTTCGCTTTTAGACCTTTAGACACCAGCCAACCGATTGACTTGTCAGTTTGATAGATTCGAGCCAGTTTTAACGATTTATCATTTCTTTCACACTGGCTAAGCGAGAGAGCGCAGTGAATATCTCCTACGCGGCGTGAAATATGGACCGCTATTAAGTGGGGTTAGTTGATGCGGAAAGGCACAAAAGCTCGAACACATTAAGATGCTTAAAAAAAAAAAAACATCTCAGAATGTGGCTAGGTTAAAAGTAATAATGATGATTTTTCGGATTATATAATCAATTTAGTTGAAATGAAATAGTTTTTGATTTAAATGAGATGAGTTTATCTTTGACTGTAATGTCTGAATGTATATTAATATGTTCAGAGTTTTTTTTTCCTATTTACTTCATTTACTTGCAGCGAGTCGAAACGATTCAATTGGATAAATTATTTATTCAAATTAAAGCACAAACACCTTTCGTAGTCCATATGTTCTATATATAGATGGTAAGAGAGAAAGAGAAGGCGAGGTAGAGTGGAAGGGAGAAAGAGAAAAGAATCTAAACGAATAATCGAATGATAAAGCTAATTGCGGACAAAGCATAACAAAGTTACGGTCCATAATTGGCCCGCTATACAAGGTAAAACGAAAATTGCCGCAAATGTTGTAAAAATAGGTTTTTTTCTACGCTCAATGAACATCGCGTTTAATGAAGACCTCCAACGTTTGCGGTCAAAACCAGTAGTACCGTAGTTGATCTGGCCGGTACAATTACGTTATTTTTATACTCTGTAATAATATCTTTAGATTTCTTCTCCGACCTCTAATAATTTTCTTTTGATTAACCTGTAATTTTACTATTTGATCTTTCTTTCTTTTCTTTCATTATTATTATTACTTCGCTTTTGTTTGTTCGTTCGTTTAATTCGTTTTTGTCATATTGGGTGGTTAGGTTAGAGATTAAAGGATTTCCGTTCAAAAACGGTGTTCGTTTGGGGAAAGTAAGGGTAATGGAATTAGATTTCGAATTTAATCTATAGGTAATAACGAATTCTATATATACGTGAGTGATTAGTTAATTTAGTTAAACTTTTTAAGCTGCCATTGTATTAGGTTAATTAAGACTTATAAACTTCTGGTCATTACGGTTAAGTCTCGAGGGATATTAAACAAAAAAAATCAATCAATCAATCAAACAGAAGCATAATCAAAACAGCATGGAAAAGGCATAAAGAAAATAAAATCTTTTTATACGGTTAATTAAACTAGATTTTTGTATTGTATTGTATATAAATACGATATAACGTAATTTGGTGAATAAAAAGCGTTGATTAGTCTAATAAATCATTGTAGAATGTAGATTAAACAGTTGGCATGAACATCTCATTCTGAATAGGCCGTAAGTACTGTCTTTCGTTTTTTCGTGTTTTACAATGGGAATGAAGCCACAGCAATGGCACATTAATGTAATGGCAAAAAAAATAAATAATACTTTGTTGATTTCCAACTTGAAAATTAGATTTTGTTTTTGCTTCTTTTCGGTTGATGAACAGCGTGTGCAATTTAATTATCGACAGGTGGATTACAGACATTCAATTATCATCGCCTAGACGGCTGCTGCACAACGAATTTTTGACGAAAAGAATTGACAGCGAATTTCTATTATTTCTAATGGAATTTTCAGATTTATGAAGGTCGCAAATACTATTATACATACATCCATCATACATAAAATAATCATTAACAACAAGCAACAAAGTGCACACATTGTATTAAGGTTAGCGCACACAATGCATCCTATGTCAGAACGTGATGTTTTAAACAAGTATAGTTTGTTTAAAAACTTTTTACCTACAGTATTGGAAACACCAAATAGGACAATTAATCGCTCATCGCAATAAATGATTTCAAGTAACTTATGCGCATGCGATGCAATGCGCGCAAGCATATTGTACGTTCATTTTGTTAATAATAATTAATATCGTTTATTTCATAGATTTTTAATCTCATGTATACGTGTACCTCTGGCATACTGGGCACTATAGATGACATCGTTATTATGTGTGAACGCAAGAAATCGTTTCCATCTTTGTGTTTACAATTAGAAAAATTGTACCTCCCAAATAGTGACATCTTTACAAAAAGAAAAAAAATACACATCTTCTTGGGATAAGAAGGGAAACCCAATCTGACGACGACCACCTCAATCTATCGCTGTAAGCAAATCCTACACTATCACAAACTATGTGCATATACATATACATATAGAAGAATAAATATAATAACTCTATCTTGTTGTTGAGGAATTGTTTTTTCTTCGTTTTCTAATGGCACACCTCCATTATAACATATATATATATATAGCTTTCGTTGTTTGGTGTCTTCTTCTTGTGGTTGTTGTTGTTGTTCCTCTTCTCCCCTTTCATCCTCGGTTTAAACTTTTTTCCTCAGGGGCGTAACCTGACTAAATAAATAAATAAATACATCAGACAATTGCAAAGCTTGTCGCTGATTGTTATTTATTGGGAAATTCAATTTCGTTTTTGAATTATTATTACCGGTTTTTACTTCCTCCTTGTTTGGTGCCTGTGAATTGTAGATTATAATATTATTATAATGAATATAAGGGTGGATTCAATTTTCTTCTCCAGTCAATATACACCTAATTACTATATCAACTTTCTTTTTTTTCTTATTCTCTTCAGCATTGTTTGCAGTAGATCTCAATTAATTCTCTTTCAATTTTCAAACACCCACAAACAATATTCAAGTTCAAAGAAATTTAATTAAAATGAGTGAAAAAAGGATCTGTCGGCATGGATTCATCGGTTTTAAAAATGGTTAGGAGCAGAGCTTGTCGGTAAAGCTACGACTCGAAACATGAACGACCGCAGCATGTATTGCCGTATACGCACCAATACATGTTTTTCGTTTATATTCTATGCAACAGAATTGATGATGATGGCCATGTATCTGGACTCAACTACTTCACAACCAACCGCATAATATATATTACTAGTATTTAAATCACCACAGTTTGGTTTCACGCACCACACCATTAATTCTTTTTCGAGCTAACCCACAAGGACGTCCTAGACAAAGATCAATTTGACGGTGGAGGTGTGGAAAACGGGTATTATCGAAAATAAATTGATGACATGAACCCAAACTTTGGTGATGTAAATAGTAAATAGATGGTGTCGAACTTAAATATATCACCAAATTCATACACACTAAATTTATGACTTTTTCTTCCTCTCTTGAATTGAAATGATGGCATATATTCTTCGTGTTACAAAGGCGCCATTTCTATAGTAAAATGTGACATAGTCTCACAGTTGTAGTCCTGAAACACGGAATATAATCGTGCCATGTCAGTAGTAGATATCAAATATAGGTAGTGAAGAAAATTTATGATTATGTTAATTCAACTGACACATATGTATATGTCACAATATTATTCGTATATCTACAAAAACACAAAACAAAACAGACAAGCAAAAAAAAAAAACGAGAATCTCAAAGAATAAAACTTGCAATATTCAATGAAATGAATCCTTTATTATGCCTGCTTCTATGTTAAATGTTATTTTATATCATTTTACATACACGAGTGTATGTTTGAATTCAGAATGCCTATCATATTATATTAGTTGGTCTATTAAGATATAATTTCAAATTGGTTTGCGTGTCAAAATAACATTAATAGAATGATTCCAGAAGGCAGAATTAAGTAAATGAATTTGTGACAACCAGTAGGGATATCACTTTGCAATACACAATACGATTAGAAGTTGTTTAAATTGAATATGTAGTGCCACACTTATTGATATCGTAAAACTACGTTGTAAGTATGAAAGATAGTAAGTTAATTAGGTTTTTTTTCACCTTTCTATCCTTTAACAGCATAAATAATAATAATCGTAATCGAATTTATACGATTGTCATGGAAGATGCCGATATATGTTATGAAAATAATATTTATTATATGACTCTCCCATTGAAAATCACGATTTCATTCGTTTGTTCGATCGTAAAAATCCCGAAGAAAACTTGGAATAAAATAATATCTACACGTTTCATAATAATACTATTAGAAATTATCTATTAAGTAATGTCATTATATGAGCCATTAAAACAACAAACAACAGAGAGAAAACAGAAAATATTATTTATTTTTAATAGACGAAGATTATTAAGTAGGTATGTATTATAGAACGTCTAACGCGCCAAAGTGATTAAAGTTAATCAAGAGAAATTAGCTTTCCTAATTTTAACTTAATTCATTTTAAAGGTTTTTAATTGGTGTTTATTATTAGTATTATTATAGAGATGTTGTGATGCTGCTGAATGATATGAGCTTTGTAATTAGTCAATTTACAAATAATTATGACACATTATATGTTAATCTGATAGACGGCCACCTTTATTAATTAGCCCCATTAACTAGTCGGGTAATTATTTACTACAGGCACATTCAACACAACTAATTAATTAGCCAAGTGTTTTTTTATAGAATTTAGATTTGAATTGATTTTATAATAACAAAAAAAATTTCATTTTAATTTATTTATCGGCAACGTTTTGAACGTATTCTGCATACATTTTCAGGATTTCGTTTGCAATGTCAATTCATAATTCTCAATGGCAAATTTTTCGTGGAATAATTTCGTTGAATCTATTTTTCCATAGCGACAAACCAAATTAAATATTCCATTTGACAATCTAAAGGAAACGATTATTTATATTATCATCATCATTAAATTAAATTTTAACATTCGTCGTGAACAACAAACATGAATGAATCTGTTTCTTATTCAGTAAATACACGTTCTAATATAACATGACATATGATGATGATGATACGATATGATTTACTTCGGTAGTACCCTATACTACTAAGTAGTATTAATACCTGGCTACCGGAAGGGCTACCAACCGACCGACTCTACAATCTATCTACCGACCGGAAATTCGAATATTTAAAACAACTATAAATATGGTTCGCACGTCTCTTGATTTTTTGTTTTTCAATCTTGGTTCGACATCTACATATACATACCTACATACTGCAGTATCAAATTGAAAAGCTTTCGAATAAGTACTAAAACTAGGGAGGATAGGGGACAGATATTATTCAACCTGAACATGTTTTTTTGATTAAAGATTTATCTAAAATTTATGCACAACTTAGACATATTTCCATGTCAAACATCACACAAGTAAATTAATATTATTCCGTGTCGCAGACAGGTTAATATTTGCATATATATTTATAAGGAAAATTAACAATTTAACAAATTATAGTATCGTCAAAAGAAAAATTAAGCAAAGATGCATCATGTGTGTATATACACACTTGTATAATGGTCGGGTAAGATTATGTTTTAAGTCATAGGTCATAGTTATATGGAAAGCTAAATCAAATATTTTACGACCATGTCGTTAACGCTACAGTAAAAATTAATTATATTTTTTGTCATCAGCATGATTATAGTGTTATTTAGTGGATTCCATCCTATTATTATTATTTTCTAAAGTAGGTTTTGTCTTTATGACTAATTATATTATTTTGTAGTTAAGCGCATGGTGTGCGTGTGTAACATGAGCCCAATAAATAGGTACAATGTAGGCATATGAAATTTTAATAACGCATAAATCAAATTAGAAACTTTCCATAACATAATCAGTACGTAGTAGTGAAAGGATTGCCTACAGTCTCTTTAATAAGGAATTCTCAACTGAAGTAATCTAAACTAACTGTATGTTAAACGATCAATTCAAACCACATGAGTGATGATGCTCTAATTAAATCAGTCCGCTTATCCCGTCTTCTTCAGCACATGCACCAATTCATTTTCCGTTCTCCTATTTTATCGTATCGTAGAAGATTAGTAAAGTAAGTTACGACAAATATTGGTAGTTGCCCACCCACTGACATCGCGCAAGCCGCAACTCTACTAATGAAAGCATTATCTGAAGTATCTCCAATAACAAACTCTCCCCCGAACACAACAGAAACCAGCCGGTATACTAAAAAACCAATTTAAGCCAAATTAGTGAAGCAGTTTAGTCGATTAGTAGTCGGGATTATGAGCGATAATGTTCTATATCAGTCTTGAAGATAATTTGATCTTATTACTGACAGAGACCAATCGACTCGATACCACCCAGTAGCGCACGACATTTGTAATTCTATATCCATTTAAGGCAAACAATACCATCTTTTATTGTCCACGAACAAACGTTTCTTCTTCTGTTGCTTCTTCTTTTTTTTTTTCTTTATTTTCTGTGGTCCAATTTATGATTGGAAGTGGAAAAATTCATTTTCTTACATTCTGAATATAATTCAAACAGTTGTCATTATGATTCTTTTTGAGACAATGTGACTGCTGCTTTTGCTTGTTGTATTGTAACTCATCACCAATACCATTCCATATTTAATCATAATATGATGATAGTAGTCTTTATATACTCGTCGTATTGTATACATATAAAGACATTAACAAGAGGTTCATGGATGGCATGAGTAAACGACGTATATCACGTTCACTATGTGTGTTTAATTGGATGAGTTAATTTCATACGAAGAAGAATAACAGCTTTGCCCCGAAGAACTGAAAAGTCATAAATTTGATGGAAAGGCCAATTGCTCTGCGAGAAATTCTCAATTTTCGAGTGGTTACAAGATGAGTGTTTGTGCCATTGCCATTCGTCGTTCGTTTTTATACATTTATGTATCCTATACAGTATACCTATAGTGTATACGAACGCCGAGTAATAGGTACGGTACGAACCGATAAAATGTGCACGTTTCCAAAGCTGCGTTTATGTGCGTTCAAAGATAATAAACACATAAAATGTGACTAGTTTTTACTGGTGATAATGAAAAAGCATAATGATAATGAAAACAAGTAAAAGAAGATGATGATAATGGAGAAAAACGAAACCGGACATCATAAAAATGATCATGTACACAACAGTAGACTTTTTTATATTCATCATACTGATCGTCACTCAATATATGCACAACTTACATCGTAGTACCGCCAGCTTGTTTTGTTGCCGCGTGACATTATTCGATTTGGAATAATAAAATCAACAAAACAATCCCTAGTTCTTAATTTTTTATTCAACTACCACCACCACTATCACCAAATATGGTTTCAATCTGTCACATCGAATGTCATCATTCTATATAGTAAACTATACCGACTAGTATTATAATCCATACACACAGAATAAAGAACAAAAGAATCAAAATGAATAAAATGTCAATAAGAGATGTTCCTACCTAGGAGGAAGAAGTGAGTCGCAGTTGCGGTATCACAAGAATAAAGAAACCGCATAATTCAACGGGATTACTACTACCGTTTCAGTTTCCGAATGTATACGTATAATGCGTATGTGTGTGTGTGTGTGTGTGTTTGATTGTTTGTTTGTTGAGTGTGCAATCAGACCACACAAATACAGGTGCAGAAAGTTTTTCGGTTGGTTTATAATTCCAACAACAAAAGATAGTTTGTGGTTAGCAACAGCTAGCATCAACCGGCATCAACAAAGATGTAGAGAAAGACATCTTAATCATTTTCAACAAAGCGTCAATTTTGCAGAACTCGAACAAAATTCATTAGAAAATGTCTATCGTCTCGATTAATATGTGCGCAGTGATATTAATAAACAAAAAATTCTCTTTACAATCACAGAATATGCTATTACAAATTCCATATACGTTCTGCCTGCCTTGATCAGACGGTACTTATGAATTCTCGATGCAGACCATCAGTAACAGTGTAGTAACCGTATTATGCATAAAATATTATATTTAACGTTTATGTCATTTACATTTATTATTATTATTAAAAACAACAATAGAATGAAACATTTAAAATAGATCATGTGTTGTACTGTGTGTGTGTGTGTGTGTGTGTGACCGGTTGACTGATAGCAGTTGTGGTGTAAATGAACTGCCAAATGGATGATCCATTCTTCTACAATCTCGCAATAGTTCTTGCATCCTCTCACATATGTATATAGGTACTACCAACCAACGAAGATATTTCTCTTAACCTTTCGAAGGCTATCGCACTTCGATATAAAGTCTTTGATAACAAGTAGGAACAGAATAAAAAAAAAAGGGGAAAAAGAAAATAGAAATAAAATGAAAAAGAATCGAGAAAGCAGATTTCTTTGGTCTCTCACGCACTGGATGTATGTAAAAATTTCTTATCGGCACAGTGTTTTTCAGCGAGTTAGGGCAACAGTTTCGTTTGTTCGAAAGTTACGACCATTAGGAGTTGTTTAACCGCGACTAGTTGTCGATCTTATCAGACATTGGGAATCTCGAATCGTGACCTTGCAATGGTCTTAACACCTTACGGGATCTCTTCTCGCGTACCGGGATGTGCTCTTACCATTTTCTGTTTTACTTTTTCTTTTTTGCTTTTTTTTTGTTGTTGCTTTTCGTGTATGTGTATCGATATAATTTATGTGCAGATCGGAATAAACAAGGTCCTCTTGGAAGAGTATCATTTTTTTTTTCAATTATAATCAAGCTGTTGCTATAGTTAATTTTCATATATTTGGACTCATTCAATATATAGAGGAAATCATTAAATCGAAATACAATAATAAATCTTCAATATTTCGACAAAAATTCAATGAGATTTGTTTTTAAATAAGGGCATTTGCCTTTAATTCATTGACTGTTCATACACGTCGACAAACGATAATATTGTATTCATGATACGCATTCTACCGGATGCTACAGATTTTATTTGTCGTTTGTAATGATGACGGACAAAACTACTACAGTATCGTGGCGCTATTCCTTATAAATAAATGACTCATTTTCGCTTATGGAATTTGAATAACTTCGTTAAATAATGTCGATTAGTTTACAAAGAGCATAAAAACTTAATGTAATATTGATAGAGAGAAGAAGAGAGAGAGAGAGAGAATCATTAAACCCCATGCATGTAGGTGCTACATTTAAAGAATCTTAATATCGTCTGGTTATAGTATATTTTTGATGATGCAATTTGATCAACTCTGAGCCTGTACATCTCAGAATCATCTTCTATGAAAATTAAAAAATGTCCATTGCAATACCCGCACGATTGAACATTTGATAAGCCTCAAAGAACTGATAAATTTACTCGCTCCGGGTGGTTATTGAGCATTGTGCAGATGTTGCACCAACACACACACACAACAGACACACAGACGCTCCATCAGGCGTTCTCGTAATTCATCATTTTTACGCTCGCTTTTGAGAATACCAAAAATTTGCTACAGTGTGTAAATGAATGCCCTTTGATGCAAATATATCTATATATCTATCAAATATATAAGTATATATATACCCAAAAATATACTATATATATTCTTAAAGAAGAAATTATTATGGTTGGCATTGATAAGCATAAGAACATAATGTGATATTGACAGTATCGCAATGAACTATTGTACTATAATATATAGTACAGTATATTCTATTAGCAGGTAATGGTAATGGGAGGGAAAGCCAAATAGGTAAACTCTGATTTTAATAAAACGAACGCAACATAATCGCATGTATGTAATACGTCGCACTTGCCAGTGTAATATTATTTATCACTGCAATTGTAGGTGAGGCCAGAAACACATCTTCATGGCAGTACCACCGCGACAAATCACCTTGCAGGACATTTCGCACGACCTGTGACCTTTTACAATAACCAATTGAAGCAATTACCCAAGCTCATATATACCCACGATGGATTGTTCTCTCTTTCTGCCTGTTCTCTATACATATATACATGCATATAGTATGTATAATATAATGGTACGGTTTTTCTATGGAGATCATATCTTAATGTAATAATAATTGTATTCTTGTTGCTCGTTTAATAGGCACTCGTTACTAGTGTATTGTTCTTTCATTTAAAAGTAAAGGGCTGCCTGGCTGGACATTGTTGACCGTGTCGTGTGGCCTATGAATTTGGACTGATATTACATAGTCACTGATTATTATCTGCTAGTGATGTGTAAATTTGTTGTCGTTGATTGTGCATTGACACATTCTTTCTTTGCCTTTTCTATTGGTATTCTTATTAAAATCCTAAAAACTTAACTAAGCGCTCATTAAGAAAAAAACGATTCGTTGTATTACTTTTCTGTTTTCATCTGATTTGCATTTTTATAATTAGATTAAAATAGAAAATAGGCAGACCTGAGATTTTCACTAAATTGAAAATACGATTACGATCATTTCATGTAAATCATACTCAAGATTTAATTTTATACAAGTTAAACATGTTTCTATAGTAAATTATAAACAGCATACAATTAGGAAATTATATTATAATCAACCAATGGCTTTCTCACATCCTGATAATATTGAAGCTGCTATATAAAAATAAAAACAATCCAATGGCACTAAAAGCAAGAAGATAAAATGAAGAAAAATGTTTTTTGCCACTGTGCCTGCTGATTCCGATGGTGTGCCAAATTTACTTAAATCGATAACATGCAACATCATTTACGACCAGTTTTCAGAATTGTAAAAGATATGGCACGAACACACATGCAATACTCTATTCCTGTAATTCCTGCCAAGTGTACAAGTACTTTGCTAGTATCCTAAAAATGAACTTTGTAGGCTGAAAATTAAGTTGATAGCTCAAACCTTTCGAAAAGCCGTTGTATGCAAGACACATTCAATCCATGTAAATGTTCCTATTATTTTGAGTATGGTGAAAATGATTTAGTATTTTCTACTGTTTCTCTCATTTTCAGTAGTCGGGTAATAAAGGCCCAATGCCATGAATTTAATAGGTTTTTTTTTTTTTGGGGTGATACAACTTCATTTGCATTACGATGCGAATTATGGTTAAATTAAATGAAGCAAAATATGTTGTTGTCAGGAAACAAACAATTTCATTATCTTGAATTTTTTATTAGAAAATTGGGCGTTATCCCAGAAAAAAACTCCAAAGGCAAATTTTATATTATAATTGACTAATCGTTTTAAATGTAGAAGGGTAATTGTTGGAAATAGAGCAATTTCGTGGTAAAATTTTCTGAAACTACGCACATAATTTTTTATTTCTGTCTTATGACTTGTCTCCGTTAAATATGATTTTTTTTCTATTCACATGAAAAGAAAAAAAAACAACCCACACCAGTATCTACTAAATGAATCTATGAGTCAGTGGCATTGTAGATATTTTGGATTGTCATTTCCTGATTTTTTATGGTCATTACGCAACTATAACAATTAATAATTCATTTAATTCTAATGAAAGAAAAACACATCCAATGGCAATATGCTGCCATTTGACTGTATAATTCCGAAATTAAATATAAGTATTTTATGTTTATGCTATTATTTTCTATTATTTATTTGTACGAATAATAGAATAATTTCTATAATTCTAGTCTTTTAATTCTGCTAAAATTCTATAATTTAAATAGAGTGTAATTGCTGTACAAAAAGCAGCGTTATAAGGATATACTCTAATTGTAAGATGCAGAGTTTGGAAGTCAATTCTGTATTGATTCTCGAAGAGACGTTATCATTATACATTTTTTTTTTAACAAATGTCAAACTCTACTCAACTTCTTCATTCTTTTAAAGAATGTAAGATCCAGTTCTATAAAAAAAGTATAATTTCCAGGAACTGAAGTAGGTTTTATTATTAAACAATGAAAAAATCAAATTTCATTCTCTTGGTTCAAAAACTACATTTTTTCTACATTTGCATTACAATTTTTAAAGGCATATTTCATGTTTTTTTTCGATAGAACAAAACTACAGAACTCGGAAAACTACAACTTTTAACTGAACTATATATAGAAATACAATCTAAATACGAAATAACGTAAAGTGGCATAGTATTAAAAAAAACTTTGAATCTGTAACGTTTATCAAAACACTAATAAAATATAATTTACGACTGCGTTTTATGATGAAACGTACTATACATATAACGCAACAATTCACCAATGTCAGATCATTCTAAGAGGTAGAGGTCTGATTGATCAACGTCAAGTATGAATATGTTGTTTTCAATATCTGAAAAACGGTTACATTTAAATAAAAAGGCAGATCAATATAAAATGAAATCCTAAGAAAAATTATTTAAAGAAACCAAACGATAAGATTCAATAAGTTCAATAAAAACTGAACACTCACAATAACAAATAAAGTGAAATCGAATTTTCCAAATGGTACTGCTTCTAAAAATGCCTGTTTTTCACATCTGAATATTACGAATTGACAATCTTTGACCAGATCTTGTCTTACATTGTACCATTTAGATGCGTAAACTGAATCTCGTATATTGAGAGTCTGAAATAAGTAAATGTTGATTGTAAAGTGAACGTTAACTGATTCGGAATAGTGTTGTACTTCATCATTAAGTTTTTGTCCACACTGACAGATTAAGAAGCCAGTAATTACGTATCCAGTCAAATGCACCAAGGCACCAGGTGAGTATTCCTAAAGGTGGCAAACATATGATATATACATAAAAAACGAGCTCAGAAAATGTAACACAAAACAGCTGTTTTACCTTTAATATTTGAGTACCAATCCAGCTCATTATTACAGCACTTACAATTGAAAATTGACCCATATTTATTTTTGTAATAATATTGATTTCCTCACAAAGGCTATAGAGCAGTACGATTTTAGTGTGACTCAAGCTGATATAAGACGAACTATTTAACCTGATTATATGTTGATGATATTGAACGCAAAAGTTGAATTTTATCCTTTGCTCATCATATTTTTTCGTATCAAACATTTCTTCAAAAAGTTGCCTTAAGTGATGAATTTTTGCTACAATTATTTCAGTTGCTTCCCAAATAATAAAAACAACTACACCAGAGGATGGAACGTAGCATGCTAAAAAAAATTGCGAACCAAAGAAATTTGCTTAAGGATGAGTTAAGATAAAAAATCTGTTTATAAGCTTTAGCTTCAAGCAATGGCGTAAGAAATTGACTTACTAGCAGAATAAAATTGCCAGATGCATACACCAAATTTTGAATATGGATGGATATCATCATTTGGCCACCATAATGGTACCATTGTACCACAAATTTCATGTATACCTTTTTCGACATTTAATTCTGCACATTCTCCTTGAATATTGTGGAAAAGTAATAGAATAACATGATGAATTGACAACAAATATTTTATTACTTTCTTTTAGCATTGATGCTGCCAAATATATAAACATTCCCACATGGTAAAAAACATTAAAACCGAGACAATAAGCAGTTGCGTTATTTACTCTCTTCGCCAATTCCTGTGGCTTGCCAAATTTACTAAAATCTAAGACATGTCGCATCAGATCTGACCATTTGCCGGAAATGATAAAAAACATGATACAAATATACATCGAATTTGCTACTCCAGTTATTATTGCACAATCTTCAATTATATTAACTGGAATCTTGTCTGGAAATTAATTCTACTATATGGAAAATTTGCAATAAATCACTTCTATACGCACTTTTGATTACGACAATTATATGCAGCAAACTCCCTATCCAAGCAAATGCTCCTAATATTTTAAGTATTGCAAATTTGATAGTGGTTTCTTTCATGTTTTGCTCGCCATCAGCTGTGGGATAGTAAAGCAGGAATTGCATATATTTGATATTATAATAGAAAGTTTTCCCTTTTTTTGGTCGATACATCTTTGTACTCTGATCAATGTCAAATGGAAAATGTAACTGTTTCCGACAAAATAGGTAACAGATATGCTATTTAATTGCTTTGAATAATTTGTGAGAAATTGTGCGCTTTATTCTAGGAAGACTATTAGCAAATTTCATACTATTATAGTAGATTGACCAATCATTTTAAACTATTAATAGTAATTGCAATAGGAATAGAACAATTTCGTAAGGTAAAATTATCTGATACTACGCATTACTTGTTTTTTTTTTCTTTGAATATTTTATAGCTCACCTGTTATATTAAATAGATATTAATGCTTCAAACAGCCTACGCCAATAATATGCAACTAAAAGAATCGATGAATCAACCAACCAACATTGCAGACGTTTCTATTGTTTATTTCCTGTTTTTTTTTTTTTTTTCTTTCTGTATGCAACACAGAAACAATTAATAATTCGTTTAATTTACATGCAGAAAAAAAATTCTTTACAGAAACCTTTTTCAGATTGGCAATCACGTCATTATGTTGTCATTAGGTTGTAATACCTTTTTAATTAATTAATTAATTAATGGATCAAGCAATAAATATTACCTACCATGTTCATTATGTTCATTTATTTTATTTTATTCATGAATGAGTCACATTGTGATTGATTAGAACAGTATTTTACTAACCTTTAACACATCATCTTAATCTTCATATTATATCACAAGAATGGATATATCAATTCAACTTAATCATTTTCAGCACTAACAAGAAAACAATCTCCTTATTGTACCCATCCATGTTGATATTTCCCTTTTTCTACTTGAACAGCCGACAAAGATTTAAATTAATGCAAAGTTGCAAGTAATCTATTCAGGAAATTTTTTTCCACGGAAAACTATGTTTTGGTTAGGATTGATTTTCAGATGTCAAATGTCATCGAGATGAAGTCATTTGTTTTTATTAAAGCGGATATAACAGGAGAAAAGATTTGATTCACATTTTAGAAGTTCCAATAAACTTTTTGAAATATGTATATTAAATATAACAATGTAGCAAATTGTGAAAAAAATAATTTAAGAAAGACATTTTAAAATTCTTTTTCTTATTCAATAGGTTTGTTCCGGCATACGATTTGCTACTATTCGAATCATTCTGTCGGTTCACTGGAAATATCAACACTGTGCGTTGCTCTGCAATAGATTATTAAATCTAGATGTAAATGTTATTTGTGAATTCCACACATTCCAGCAAATGACTTGTTGAAACAGACCGTAAATCGGATATTTTAGAAAACATCGAACTATTGACGAATTTCTATCTAATCTTTTACAGTGTATCGTAGGCTTGGGTATTACAGAAGTAGGCAAAATAATCGATTCATCGATTAATTTAGGGATCGAAATGTACCAAATTAATAATCGATTAATCATTTTAATCGCTTAAAAAAATATGATTATCGCTTCGTCGATTACTGATTTTCGATTAATGACTGAAAAGTATCTGTTGTTAATTTCGATTTATTTAAATCGATACCTATTTATGAATTTTTCGGTAGCTATAATTAGTTATATCAGTTGAAGGAACGATACAAAACCAGGAACAAAAACAAAAAACAAAAAAATTAAGAAAGTGCGTCCAGTTTTCCATCGATTTTAATCGTTTAATTTACTGTTTTAATTTTTTTTTTTGCGCTTCAATCATAAATAAAATATTTCATCAATTTAACACCGTGATTAAATTTCTTAATGTTCTTGGATCAGTAGATAATTTCCGCAGGTGAAAATTGACCAACAAAATATTGATGTCGATTTTTTTTCTTTTCTTTTTTTTTCGATTTCATTGCTGTACAACTCTAAACTATATCAGGATGTTGTACCGTTATTTTTCATTTCTTATCAATGAATTTTTATATATTTTTTTTCTTTTGCGAAAAAAATGTTGCACCCGAGTTTTCTACTTGTTCTTTATTGAGGAATAATATTAATTTACCGTTTCGTTCATCCAATTTTTTTTGTTGTTATTAATATTTTCTCTTCATTTTTCATGAGATCAATATTAATCGATGCCACGCTGATATTAAATCAGCCTTAGGAAATCAAATCCATTTTTGGTATATCGATCAATGTAGACCAAAATGGTTGTATGTGTATATGTGAAACGCTCTAAATAATATTCACCTGATACCTAACTATATTTAAATAGGTATCAGTATGTGAAAACTTATGTTTAACTTTATTTATGACCTTGTTGTCTTTCAAGAGATATTATAAAAAAAATTAGGGAAAAACAATTCTGATCAGTTACACATTAACTGAGTCAAAACTTTATAAATCCTTTTTTTCTGTATTAATTTTAAAAAAATTATGTATGTGGAGCTGCAAATGCAACATCGACTTTCCTTTAACAGTAATTTAAAACTGCTGATTCTTTATTTGTACTTGATACTTCTTAATGTTCCGGAAATTGCCAAGTCATTAACTGTCATATATTAATCAATATTTACTGTAGAATGAATAATAATAATTACATATATCTACATTACATATATATGTATAATAATACATACATCATGGATGATCTAATTATTCTATTTCCTTCAATTAAAATTCATTAGTTTGTGTTATTTAATAATCATTTATTGTTAGAATGATTTTAAATTGTCCTATATCTATCGCTATGTGTTAGAGGTCGATGCAACACGATTTTTCGATATTATACTCGCTCTCTACTATTTTACTACAACGAATTGGGGCACTAAACTATTAATTAAATATTATGAAATGCCATTTTTATTTGCCCTTATACAATTAAAAGTCACATCCGATATTCATCGTAGTTGTTAACTAAACAGTATAATAATTATTATTATTATCATGCATGGACCTCGTTCTAATTGAATAATTATATGAAATTAAAACTTGCATAAAATTAACTGAAGATTATAATTATAATAATTATTAATTTTTAACGTTTTCGCAATAAATAGTATAATGTCTCTATTTTATTTTAGAAAAATAACTATCGTTTGAACTATGCTTTAGAATCACGTTTTTTATTTGGGTTAATCATCTTTTATATAGATATCATAAAACTAATTGTAATGCAGGTATTATTCTCCCTTTTCTTGTCCCTGAGGTACGATTAATTTAGCGTGTATCATTTACGTTGTCTCGCAGATATCAAATTCTTCAAGCTCCCCGGATTTTTTTTTTAAAGAAATTCCTTAAAATTCTTTCAGCTTCAGCAAACTTTTAAGCATATATCCTTTGATCTACATCAACCTAAATTAGAAGAATTATTAATTAAGTCGCTACAAAATCATATTAATTTAATAAGATAATTTAAATGTCACATTGTATAGTATAGTTATTCAACCATCTCAAACTTTCTATGTGAATCCATTCATTATAGCCAATCATGTATGGGTATACTATACAGAAGAACGTGGCTTCTTCTTATGTAGATGACAAATTGAACGAAAGATATCTAAAGATCGATACCACTGCCAAGTGTCAAGATGATATCGAAGATAGACGTTTTACAGCTTCCTTACCGTAACAATTTATAAAGGCAGAATGAATCATGTTTCATGATTATTCAGACATGTATATGTAAAACAATTGACAATAATGATAGCGATAATTTAATTGCAATAAGGTAATTGATTGTCTCAATTTTGAAATTAAAACTCTTCCAAGAAGGCATATTGGCATTCCACAGTTTTGATTAAAAAAACATGTCATACATCGTTCGCTCATCATTCCGTTTGCCTCGTTTTTTTTTTTTTTTCTTTTTATTCATTTCGTATGCATCCCTATATAAATGTAAATTCATTAGTTTTTTTCTTTGTTTCGTTTTGGAAGGTACTGCTTCCTAAGTTAGATTGACAAGCAAGTGCATAAACAGGATATGCACCGAACTTATTTTTGAATTAATTTTCTTCTTTTTTTTTTTGTTTTCTTTGTCTTTTTTCGTTCTTTAGCGTATTAACGTTCTATAACGTATTGCGTTATGTATGCAAAATGAGTACGCGATTTTAGCTATACGACCTATCGAAAAATCACACACCACCGGATGTGTGAGGTGAGGTAACGACGAAATTGATGATTTTTATTGAAGATGACTCAAAATTATCTCAGACTAGAGATCGACATGTTATTCAAATTTATCTGAATTTGGCGGAATTGTAGATATGAATCACACGTTTGATGACAAAACATATTTCGTGAAAAATAAATTTTAAATTAATGTTAGAACTGTATGGGTTTTTATGAATTAAATTTAAACACACAAAAGTTTTATTAAATCCAAAAATTATAGTCTTCATCGACAATCGCTAACCATGCAGTTTGGCTTTATCATGGCTCATCGCAGAGATTCTTCCAGAACGGCGATAGAAGACGTATACGTCACTGTCAAAACACTGATAAATGTGTTTTATTTAAAAAAAGAAATGTTATTTTCGATTAACGATTGCGAATTTTGATTTCTATTAGATCAAGTGTTAAATTTAAAGTTAAACCTCAGGAAAATGTTTCACCATTTAAATATATACAATACATTGAACAGTGTGAAACTCTTTTCTATTCGTTCACCTCATAAATTTATCGCAAAAATTTTCAATTATATCTCAATGCCAACTCATCGTGGGTGGTAAAATGCAACGGGTGTCTTACATTATTGATGCCCTGTTATAAATTCTATCCGATATCGGACATATAGCACCGCCAATGTTATTGTTCCAATGTGTACAAAATTTAATGACATTATATTTCATTTTTTAATATTTTTTTATAGATACTGGCGGCCGGCAAACCAATTGTAAAGCGGTTATTCGATCAATAAATTTGCATTTGCATCTCCCAAACAGAAAGCAAGAAAAAGAAGAAAAAAATTGTCAATGAATATTTATAAATTCATTCTCTCACCATATATATTTTATGTAATAATTTAAAACAATTACAATTTTATTAACTATTTACAACACCATGATTATGACTAATCAATTAATAACAATCATTTGCCCATTCTAATTGAAACATTTCAACTTTAACTGCAACAACAAGAACATGACCCGGTACCAAAATGGTCGCCTCGATCATATATAAATTTATGAATATTAATCGTTCAGACGCCTTTAAATCAACGGTCGGCATCAATTATGCATATGTACATGTATGTGAGTGGATACATAACTGACGATTATGTCCGCCCTCACATGTAAAATAATTATTAAAGAAAAAATATTATCTTGTGAATGGTTTCCGATTTACAAATCATTTTGCTTATGGGAATGCAAATATATTAATTAAACCCCAAACTCTCTGATTAATTAATTTTAATCTTAATGCAATGATAATTTTTCTTTATCGTTTTCGATTATTGTTCATTGCTCGATTGAGTGCGCTCCTCTCTAATATCAATGGGATTAGATTGGTGACAGAAATCGTGCTATCATTAGAAATTATTCATTCCTTTCGGTTTGTTTTCACTAGAAAAGACACGATGTGTTACACTTTTTCAATAGTTGTTAATTTTAAATTATCAGTGGCAAAAGGCTGCAGTAAATTATGATAAGTGCAGAAGTGTCGTCTACACAATAATACAATCATCATTGGTGTTGAATAGCCTTTTTAAAATTGACTGTATTTACATACATACATAGCTGTACAATTTGTAATAAATCATCAATAAACTTGTAGGTTAGATTGTACAACAAAAAACCATTTATCAAAATTTCATAATATGTTCAATTCTTCAATAAACTGTGCCAAAACTGATTCGTATTCACAACTACTAAAAATTCGCACGTAACAGATCAAGATTTAGGGCTTCATTGTTCTGTAACTTGATTTGGTAACCTACATTTAATAACAAATTTTGAAACACGCGTACTTGCTTAGATAGCTAGGCGTAGAATCTGCAAAAAGTTTAAGAAGAAAGATAAGGCACTGCCCAAATAAAAGAAGAATAAAAAAAAACAACAAACAGCTAGAAATTAATGGACCGTATGGTACAGCGTCTGTACATTATGTGTCTGAAGAAAGTTGAACTCTGTGCGGTTTATTGTCAGTATGAGAGCAGAATGATCATTTATCATATTCAATGGAGTTTTGTAGTGTGGATTATTTTTTATTTTCTTTTCTTTATTGTTGTGCTCTAAATGATTCTTGACATAAAGATATTCAATATGACGAGATCGGGCAACAGCTGTACCATATTTGTTCATCAAATAAACTAACCCATGATGGGTAAACATCGATGCACTTTAAAATCAAATTAAATAACACGTGAGGCAGTAAATTTACATGAAGTTCGCAAAATTCATTCATTATTCAAATATGGCGTGGTGTGGCATAAGTAATCATACGGTCAAACTTGGAAATCAATCTAAAACAAATAAACTTCCTTGAAGTAATTTTAATGGATACTCTCGTGCGAATATAATGATAAATGACATTGGACGTGAAGAAGGTGTTAGAGCCGTTAACGGGTCAATTGTGTCTAATTGCAAACGCAGCAAGACATATATGAAGAAGTCCGTGAGAATACTCTCGAGTCTATTATTTATATTACATTACATGTTTGATGGTCGATGTTGGGATGGACACGCCCTCTAATGAGGAAAGAGCGGCGGGATAATGGAATACCAAGAATTCAGACCAAAAAAAAAGTCTCTGACATTGTAGATAGAAATTCGTTTAAATTAAGGCGTTGCATTAAACATCAGAAGTGACATGTTTATGACAACCTATTGTAGTTTCTCTTTTCCCATTTGGAATTTCAATTCCCATTTCTTTCAGCTTAACGATTATACCTGTGCCAATATTTTACACAAAGCTAAATTTTAAATAAAAAAAAAATACTATGCTTGCAATTAAATACGAATTTTAAAGCTTCTCCACTAAATGGGCCTTTAAATATAAAATTTATGTACGAGCAACAGGCGTACGCGCAGTACGAGACCAACCGGTATGGCACTATACTGTAAGGCCAGTTCTGGTTCTTGAATTAAAAATAGCCTTACTCCAATATCAGCACCCATTAATTAGGGAAGTTATGGTCTCGGCAACAAAAATAAAATTTACGATATCTGCCTCTTAAGGCGACCCGGCGATTTAATAAAACCATTAAATTCTCGAGTTTATGTTCAATGTTCTCCCTCAAGTGAGTGTAAACCAGATTGTCCACCATGTTGAGATGATCTCGGCCCACAACGAAGATATATTCTGGTATTTATAACGTCTGTTGGAATTTTTAGATAACATTTTGTTATTTTTATGAAAATGTTTACCGCACCGATTACTAGAATTACCAAGGAATCACACAAAAAAAATGAGAGAAAACGTTTGCAAACAACATACCACAAAATGACAGAAAAAAATAGCAATATCTTTCAATGACTCAAAGAAAAATGTTAATAAACCCACTAATTAGAACACCCGTTGGTAATATGGAAATATGTGTATGTATAAAAAAAGTGTTTAAATTCCTTAAACACACACCTTCCGAAATTTATAATCGCATGTGGTTCGTTGTAAATTTTTACTTGCCACTATGGTTCTACATTATCTTTGGCATTTCTCAAATTAAAATGAGCAAAAAAAAAAGGAGATGGTGTTCAATTTAGAGACAGACTTGTATTCGAGGTTTTGGTAGATTCAACGATCGGTTTATTAACTATAAACTAATAAACATTATAAGTTTTATTAAATATTAACTGTAAGTCTAATAGCTTAAGAAATGTGGAAGTGGAACGACCGAAATTAACTTCAATTATCCGGGTCATAAATTTGTATTACAGAAAGGATAAGAATTGATGTTTCCTGATGAATTTACTATTCGCCATGGATGGCGAATAGTATGGCAAATCAAAAAGAAAGAAAAAAAAAAACAAAATAAAACAACCGTTGGTTCATCTACAAAATTAGCAAACATTCACACTATACTCCAAGTGTGAGAACAAGTTCATCTTTAAAAACGCATTAACTATCAATAATGTGCGATATTTCTTTGTCGAATATCTTTTGTACCGCAAAATGGAGGCATTAAATTAGTATAAGGAGAACTAACATCATAATTAACTGTGACGTTTCATTCCTTCAAACACAAGTGAATGGTAATTACGATTCCCGAAGCCAAACAAAAATAGCGACAAAAAAATATGGACTATAAGACTTAGACATATTCATTTGTTATATTTGAAAGGATTTCGGTTCTGCTTACGGCATAATACTAAGTCGTTTGTTCGAAAAGCGTGAATGTGTTTCATATTTAGTTGGTCAGTTGCAGAATGAAGACAACATTACCAATAGTGGAAATATCTGTTCTTCTTTTCAACAACTCGAAAACGTTCAATTTTTATAGCAAGTTCTAAGAATGCTGTTGACTAGGTGCATCTCCAATAACCAAACGTATCAATTTCCAAGCATTCGATAAACATTTTATTTTACGCACTCAACGAATACGCATATTTATACATGACCAATGTTATACCACTAGAGTTCTTTTTTGTGCATCTCAAATTTCACTTTGCTAAAAAATACAATACTCTTTTCCAGTCATCTTCGTATCGTCGATTTCTCCTTATACATACAAACATGCACATGTACATAGATGGTACGTACTATGTTCGATTTCTTCCTTCCTGGAATCTTATCTTGCCACTTTCTTTGGTCTTCGTGGCAGGCGACAGGCGACCATTTGCTAAAAAGTCCAAAGCCACTTGGATTTATTAGTTTTACATGGATGTCAACTGTGGAATCTGTATAGCTTTGGACAAATGGAGCCCGTCGCAACGGAATGTGAAATTCGTATCACGTGTTTCATCTATTAATAATAATAATAATCATGACCAGATAATTTCAAATAATAGCGAGGCAATTATTAATAGACAATACCAGGCTATACAGTAAATGATACCATACAAAATGAACGACTAAAGAAGAAGAAGAAAAAAAAATTGTTAAGAAGAAGATGGTTACAAAGCGAAAATAAATCAAAGAATTCACACGAGTTGCGGCTAAATCGGCGCCTGTGATCATTGTTTATCAGTTCAGATTGATCGGCGTGATCTGGCCACATTAATAAGGGCTGTAGCTACGATTAGCTCTACTCCAAGGCTAAAAATCGATATCCATCGATATATACGTTAGTTTCGATAACAAAAAGCAAGAAAGAAAGAAAAAACATGACATATAATATCGCAACAACAAGATAGTAATCAGAATAAAAATATTGTTCTGGTATAGGCTCAGATTTAGTTGAAGACGAGTTATTGATCATTTTTTTTTGTGCAATTTAGGGAGTTGATTGGGAGTTTTGATGGTTTCAAACAAATTTGTATACAGGTTATGCATTGCTACGCAATACTGAGCATTATTAGAATACTGATAGCAGCTGTTTTGGCATTGCAGGGTATCCAAATTGTCTGTTTTCGATCAAAGTAATAAAAATAAAATATAGCTTTAAGGGAGACATTTCAATGTTGTTATTATTATATCAGGCATTGGTGCATTCGCCAGAACACTAATTTCGATTACGGTAATAACGCATTTCATTTTGAATTCTTGGAAAACAAATCTTGAATTGTGTTTGTGTATTTTACACATGCTACATCTGATCGTTGTCTTTAAAAAACTAAGAGTTTTCGTCTTGTTGTTAAGGGTAAAGTTTCTCAATTCGATAGAACAGCACGTTGTATCATATTATAAAAAATTAGTTTAGATCAGTTAAGGTTTCAGTTAAGTAATTCGTCAATTTGATTATGTGCAGTCATATTGATCGAATAGTAATCGAGATTTCAAGGCTATTCTTGCCAGTTAAACAAAATTTAAATTTTCATTAAAATTTTATAGTCCAGATAAATTCATATTGATTTATTTATTTAATATTTCCTGCGATATAAAAGGAAACTATGGAATTTAAATAAGTATCTATTACCGTTACCGCCAGTTTGTGAAAAGCGGATTATGGATAATCCATGAATAATCATAGTTGTTATGGACGAAATACATTAACAATAACAGATTAAATATTTTATCCTAGCACCAAGAATAATTCTCGTTTCTGCAACCGGTGGTTAGCCTATTTTTTAATATTATCAACGGAAAATCGCGTATTTGAACACTCTATACATTAATGATGAATAGGATATTAATCAAACGCATCAACAATAAATGACTGCATAAAAAAGAAACTAATAATCGAAGCATAATCATTATTCTAGCCATTGACATTTAAATCTAATATCTCATAGTCTATGAACGATTGATGAGAAATTCATCAATATTGAGCTTCTTTAGTTTAACTGCAATAAATATTGGGTTGAAAGTTATCGATAGTAATTAATTATTTTGTGTATGCAGGCATAATTATGATTGGATTTCAACATTTTTTTTTTACGTTCTTTCTAATCGTCTACCGTTGAAGATCCTCTCGGTAAGGTGCTAACTAGTTTTACTCAGTGCATGCTTTCACAAACGGTGTACGTATATATTCGAAAGGTTTATATTCAAGAGAATCCAACAGATGCTGGACTGTGCAACAATGTTTCTTTAAGCGGATTTTCATATCAATATAATGATAATTTCTACTATTACGTTGAAGCGTTTATGGCGCAGATTTGTAGATTTTCTGTAAACAGGCATAACGTGAAAAATACTATAAAGGTAATGCAACAGGCAATAGGTAGAAAAAAGAATTCAATTCCACTCATACAATGAAGTGGATTTAGTTCAAAAAATATTAATGAATGTCAATTATTATCAGTCAAGTCGCTGCTTGTTCAAATCTTGAATCGATTGAAGTGGAAATTTAATGATTAATTGCTTTATCAGCAAGGTGTGTAGCATGTATCCTAAACGTAATGTCACCTACATGTACTTTTCCTCATATACTTTTCCCTTTTTTATTTTTATTCTTTGCTTTTAGCTAGCATTTGGTGCAAAGGTCTTTTATTATTATTATTACTATTAGATAATACCTATATACTATAAGCACACGTAATGATTAGCGGAATAATCAGTGTCATTGTTATTATTAGCACTAATTCTAAACAATTATTATTATTATTGTCCACATGGATATATCTTAACAACACTGTATGTATTTCTGGGAAGTGAATGTTGACAAGCCCAGACACTTTATTTTCGAGCAACTTGAACGCTTTGTAGAATACAAAAAGAGAACAATACCTTATTAAATAATCATTTGGAGCAGCTATAAAATTCATAAATATTAATGATCCATACTTATAAATTAATTTCTATTTTACTTTACTCATCGAAATCAACCTGGCCATGTAAAAATTACAAAACGTAATTTGCCAGTTGTGATCCAATGTAAAGTTTCAACTTCACCTCCAGCTGGTACTTCCTTGGCTGAAAATCTAAAGCAAAAAAATACAAATCATCTATATGGTACAACAACTAAAAACATAATGCCATAACAATATCAACATTATACAATATTTAAACAAAGGTATAACAAACGCCCCCTGAAAAATTCCTTACTGGTCTTTGTTCTGTATTATTAAGCAGACACGGTAGCATTTAATCAACAATACATGACACCTTTGCGGACTCACAGCTTAGGCTATGATCATTTGCATTGAATTTTGCCAGGTAATATGCTAAATGTGCATTTATGTACGTACTTACTTAGCAAGTCTGATATTAATTCTACCCTTGATATTTCAGTTGGTTCAAAGGAGGGGTAAATGTATAAATGTACTTACTGCCGTTTCCTCTATACTTGATAATGATGATGGTGATGGTGGTGGTTGTAGTTGACTGTGTGTCCTTGTTTCGACTTTTTATATACAAATTATTTTATAATTGACGTTTCTCATTCAAGGGCAGCTGTTGTTATTTCTGATCCTTTCATTAATTCAATCTGCAGATAAACTAAATCCTTTTCCTCCCTTTTTTTTCATCGAAAACGAAACCATCTCATTAAATTTAGTGAATTTCCAAATTGAGTTTTGCATGAATTTTAATTACGACGCGGAACGTTACATTTAATTAACATCATTTTACTATCAATAGGAAATAATGCCCCATTAGGGCTATTGTTATATTACTGCTATATGTATATCTATTCAACAGTCAAACCCGGACCAGCTTGCCAGTGTCAGAAGTGATTGTTGAATACTGTGATTGAACTATGAAAAAGATGCTCTAAATGAGCGTGTCATCGCGTTCCACATAATAAAATGGATCGCAAGTTGAACAATAAAAAGAATGATGATAATGATGGCATTACAAAAAGACTTTGATTAAAGGTTTAAAAAGGAATTGTTGCTGTTGATGATAGAATAAAAATGGATTCCCCTGGATAACTATTGTACTGGGTTAATTGGTGTTAATTAGTAATGTCGAATTGAAAAAGAAAGCGTGTGGATTTAGCTCTGTATTGTTACTGAAACTGACTAAACTTATTTCAAGGCTACGCATGAACCAAACTAGGAATTGCTGCGGCTTTACTGAAAAGAACGAACATTTGTAAGACTTTGAAATTAAAAAAGCAAAGATCGCGAAACGATAATCGAGATTATAGCACTTCGACACACGTTCTTTTTCGTAATCGTGCCGTCTTGACCTCAGTCCATCCATATCTAATTAGGTGACCCTTGACAAGGTACACGTACGGCACGGCGAAACATAATTCACTGTTTAAACCTGGCCGTGTCACTCTTGGACGTGACAATAGCAGTCACGTGTGATTAACTGCTGGTGAACGGCCCTTTCGCTTTTGATGGTAAGTAATATTGCGGCAGATCATCATCAGCATCGAATGATAACGGGTACAGGTGAGATAGTGAGAAACACAGAAAGAGTGAAGGGAATGAAATGTGATGAGAGAAATGAGCAAAATTCTTTTAGTGACGACAAGGAATTTATCGATTTCATTTTGTATAAGGAAGTTGGTTGATGTTGGTTGACCGGAGCAACAATTGGTATGTTGTTATTGTTGAAGGCAGAAATAAAAAAGCTTGAGGAATAGCTGTGGCCTTGTTCAGACAGAAGTTGTGAGATTCCTACTCCAACAGATTGACTTAGGAATGCGTAATTCTGCTACAGAATATCAGGAAAGGTTATTTGCTCAATTTGCTTAATCTTGCATTTACAACATTATGCTTATTCGATCGATACCTTCCAGCATAACGAAATATACATCTATGTAATGCAACTATATTCTAGTGTTATCATATATTCCAATTTTGTCTTTAATCCGATCAAAACAGCATTCCAATACCTGATCTGATTATTGAAATTTAAATATGGAGATCAATCGGTTTATGTTTCTTATGTTAACACCAAGTTTCTTTTTATACTATATATATATATATACCTAACTATACATAAATAATAAGAGTATCAAGGAAAAAATACAATAGGCATGTAGGCGTGATTTAGAAATAGATCTAATATACATAGTCAAAACTATTGTGTCAAAAAATCTGGGGTATTATCATTACCCGAATTAGAATAAATTAGGCGTAGAAAAATGAATGTTCAACATAAAGCCGATTAGATTTTATCAGATTGGCCACCGAATATGTAGATAGATATGGATATATTTTTTTTTTGGCTTTGGTAATCCTCTAAACGTGTCGTCGTTTTGTAATAATAATAGTAATATGATAGGAGTGTGTAACTACTTATTATGATTGAGTAATCTTTATTAGGAATTGATTATGGAAAGATATAATCAGCAACTAGTGTATGTACATATCTGGGTACATATAATTATAGGTAGCATGTGAACTATGGCTGGTCAGAGCGGGCAACTAAGTTTGTGCGCTTCTGCTAGAGAGTAGGTGTTGGATCATTTGGATATGGGCCTCAAGTGTGTGAAGCAACGTCTGTATATTATGATTCCTGTATATTAGAGATTTTTATTTTGCATCAAATATGCATAGCTCCAAATGGTTAATTCCAAAATCTTTATTTTGCGGCATAATGAAGTACAGCTATTGAATTAGTTTCTGGAGCATTAACAATATATTTTCCATAGATAAGTAGTATATCCCGACCCAACACTACAGTGATTAGATCCTTAATAGCCTAGGGATTTTTTTTCTGCAATTAATAAATTGCATATTAGTAAATCCTTGATTGTCGTCATCATCATTAACTTTCTTTTCTATCTCTCTCCGTCTCTATCTTAGTCTATCTCTCTGTTTAAATAGGCACTTATAGAAATTAAGTACAAATTGCGATAATGTGCAACAAACCGTAATGAAAAGTGAATTTGATAAGACAATAGAAATGACTTCCCGCGTGCCGCTAAATCACAACAATCTAACCGCCTTGGTCCTTGATCTGTTTCCGTCGATCAACATCTTTTTCTCTCAGCAGTTATGCAATTTACTCGATTTTCTTGTATTTATATCTATTTACTATATGTATTTTTGTGTATAGCGAAGAGGTGTGCTAAATGAATCAGCAGGATTTTAATCATTTATCTACGTTTAATGTTTTTTTTTTCTTTGATTAGTTAACATAAGTTGAGTAATGTTTTGATGTTAAGTGTTGATCATTAGAGGTAGATCTGTCAAATTCGATCATTAGTTGTATTTTCGGTAATATGAGAAAAACGTATAAACAAACATTCCTTACATTGACATTAGTAAAATACACATTTTCATCATTTCTACACATTTTAATCACCAATTAAAACATTCCATCCTAAGAATCATGTTAAATCTATCGCGCCGAAACTATCGATATTTTTGAATTAAGCAAGCGCTTCTCTGTTTTGTTTTTTTTTTCTATAGATACTTTTCAATATTTATAATTTTTTCTAGTTTGTTGTTAATGTGACATAGAAATGTTGTTTATCAAACTAAATTATCTTTCTATCTGATTTTAATTTTTTCATTTCTCTAGTGAAATTATGTAAGAAAGAAAAGGAAGATGGAAAATATTGCCCATTAAAGTGGTACTGTTAAAAAACATGATGGATAAATCAAAAACATTTATTTCAATTTGTCCATCGTTAAGTTTATTATTATTGTTTTTTTATTTTTTTTTTCTTTTAATCGATTTGATCATATTTTATGGGTTTTGGGTGGATTTTTAATTTTGGAACCAATGTCTCTGTGTTCGTTTTGCCTTAGGCCGGCGTCTCATGCATCCGACATGCGACAATACGATAATTCGACAGTGCTGTGATTGGTTGACCTTTGATAGTTTTGATTGGCTAACATATTAAAATTACATAAATATATAAATATGTAACTCATAAAGAAAACCAACTGATCTTCAAAAGTGTGGTTAAGGAACCGACGTCGCATCAAAGTTAAAAAAATAAATTTAACTCATCCGACTGTCCCAGAAACTATTCGAACATAAATTCGCGCTAAAAAATATCAACCAATCAGAGCACTGTCGTATTGTCCGATGTCGGATGCATGAGACGCCGGCCTTATACGTTTATTACAGATGCAGGTAAAACGCGAAGTTATGTTAGGTTCTACATATTACCAATCATACAAACCTCTTTAGTATGCAATTTACTGAAGTTTGTAACTGATGAACTGCCGTATCTGCTAATAGGCGTTTTAATCTATATATAAGGAAAATCATTTCAAGTAACACCATCTAACAATGTTGCCTGTAAACTATGATAATTTAATAAAAATGTAGGTCCAGCTTAATGTAAATTCGTCCCATTATGTATTTTTAATTACAATCTTGGCGCTTGCGAGTTCGAAAATGAAACGTCTCTTGAATAGAAATACTCCGAATTCATCCTTTGCTTGATTTTTTTTTGATTGACAGAAATTTGTTGGTACTTTCACACTACGATTCACTAAATAAATAATATATTTAAATATTTTTTGGACTAAAAAAAAAAATTATTACGTAGAAATACGTAAATTAATTCCCACTAATAAGACAAGGAAGGACGAATATGAAATGTAAATCTTTTATCTTCTCTAATATACATATTTTTTTTTTCTATATAATAAGTAGATATAAGTAGAGGTATACGCTTTTGAAAAGTAAAAGGATTCTTTTTTTTCTCCTTTGATTAATTAAATCGTGCCAATTGGAAGAAACTACATATACTCATGGTGTTTGTGTGTGTGTGTGTGTATGTATATATTTTTTCATTATTCTTTGTATATCTTCTTCATTCGTAATTTCAACGATGCTGTTGTTGTTGTTAAGGTGCGAATTATAATTAAATAAATTTGATTAAGATTAATTAATGAAGCATCAGGGTTACGCTGATGCTGCTGCTGCTGATGATGATGATGATGATGATAAACAAATAAACAGTAAGAAGGAATAATGTTATGATGTAAACTTGTTATAAAAAATTAATAATTTCGGGATGATTTGAGGTCGATAATGACGATGATATATGAATGAATTTGGACAGTCATAATTTTACATTTACTTCTTTTAAATAGACACATTTTACATGTACCACGAAGAAATCAATTTCCTTTTACCTAAACATATACGCAATGTACATACACTTTGCACAACTCAACAATCTATTTAGCCTATAAATTATTTTGTTTTCATATAAGAAAAACATACATATAACTTGAATAGAACATATGTATCTATTGTGGTAAAAACGTGGCATTTTACATGAAATGCTTGCACTAAATATGTGCATACTTATTGAAGCCAGATCACGGTCTCATAAAATTGGCCATCGTGTTACATAGATCTGGAATCGTTGCAAAACTACTGCTCATTTTATATTCCATCTACTTCGTCGTCGCCGTTGTCTTCTTCTTCTTCTTTTGGTTGGGCGAACGCGCGCTAAAAGATGCGATCGTAATCTTTTGTAAAAATTATCGCGAAATAAACACTACTACTATTATACTTTGTTTGTATTGCACATTCATACGTATGTTTGTACGAACTATACGAGTACACTATATCGGGAATTCAATCCAGTCCAGGTGTGTTGTATGGGAATTTTCCAATTTAAATATTATGTATTTCGATAAAAGAGCTTCGCACACAGTTTGGAATGTGACAGGTACCTATAATAATATGTCAATTTGGAGACAAGAATTTTTCACTTCACATTTTGTGCGATACGAATAGAATTGTTGAAGGTGGAATCATCACATCAGATCATCATCACCATCATGTTTATTTATTATTATTATTTATTATGTAAAATGCGGAGATTCTTCAAGGCTGATGATGTTTTTTTTTTTTTTTTTTTTGTTAGAGTGAAACAAATATGTGATTTTCATATTTTCTATTTCACGGCTTCTTCTTTCCCTCGGTTTTCTGCTGTAAGTCTCATTTGATTAAATTCCACGGGATGACGAAAATATGCAGAAATCGGCGGCAGGATATGGTAAATACTACCGTAACGTTATGTACTATCACCTAAATTTAGTAATTGTACCAATTTACCTGGCAATCACCGTTCCCCACCATCACTAGTATTTTCCACAGTAATTACACCCAGTGTAATAAAATAATCATAACAGGATGTTATAAATACAAATTATTAATTAATAAAAAGAATAAGAATTTTCTATAAATGCGAAACTGTCAATTATTGTTATTATTATAAAAAGGAAAATTATACTTATTATTCTTATTATTATTTATTCTTTCATTAAACTGGGAAAATAGACGGTTTGTTCAATTTAATGTTGCATAAAATTGCGATGAAATTATTGCACAAGTATATCCGGGATTATTTCATAATAATTCTTATTATTATTAGTATAAATATTTAAATAATCATTAATAATCCGGTGTATCCATATCATCATTAAGCGAACGCATTGTAAAAATTAAAAAAAAAAAAACAAAACAAATACATAAATGACACCTAAAATTTTGATAATTAATTAGTGATTTTTTCGTAATGTTATGATCAAAAAATATGGATAGTTTTAATACTAGAGTTAATTAACACGTAATTAATCTTGTGTCCTGGTAAGTTAAGACTTCACACCACGACTATTTTAATTAGCTAAATCTCCGGATCGTTAAATTTTTTATGCTGTTTGGGTACTAATGTTGCCACATCAAATATATCTCAAAATTAGCACGAATTAATTATTCACGTTCACAAAAAACAACGGAACCAAACCAAAGAAAAATAAAATAATTAAATTGTCATATTGAAAAAAAAAAAAAAAATCGATAGATTCCTAATTTCTAATGAATTAATATAAGATATGAAACAAAAAATTTAATTGTTTTCCAGCCATCACGAACAAATTGGAAATAAATCAACTTGCATAATATCATCAATTTATATTAGATTAAAATGATAATTTAAAACACCATAATCTACTTGTACATCTTCTTATTCATTTTGATTCAATACACTGTTTATTCCTTTTTTATCATTATTGATGAAAAACTAGACGACATAATATGTAATTGAAAAGGAAAATTCATTTTCAGTATCACAACTAGTTTCAGAGTTAATTTGTTTTTAACTTAACTGTAACTGCCTTTTTTAGCCAATTGAAATAAAATTATACTTGTTGCTCCTGCTGTTGCTGTTACCGATGCTGCTACAAGTTAATTATGGCACTACCTATGCTAGCAGACCGGCTATTATATAGGTAACCCATACTATTAGTATCTCTATACCACAACCAATTGATCCGCTTTTTCTCTTTCAATTAATTGATTGCTGATTGATTATTGACAACAAGCAATTTAATATCCTATTAAGTTAATTAGTGTATTGAAGAAATAATTTGTTGATCGGATGTAGTGGAGAGTTGCTTATGAATTATTCCGTTTAATGGGACATTGAAACACGGAGATAGAATCAGGGATGAAGGAACGGAAAATTACCAATGGGATTAAATTACGTTAATATCTTCGACAAATATATATTTTTAAGAATTTTTATCAATTTTGTCTTTTTTCAATTCCTATTTTCTTTGGCTGGGATTCTAATGATAGGATTGCGTCATATTCTTCGTAAATTCTTTTCTGCTGCAGTTTATGACGTATTTATTAGGAATTTATTATGAGCCTTTCTTATGAATTTTATGAAAAATAATGAATGAACATTGTATTAGCTTTTTGAAGGAAGTGAATGGAACAGCAATAGTAATCCTGACTCTATTAATGTGATGCCGTGGCCAAGAAAAATACCAATAAATTATCATCAAAGTTAAAATAGACTTTACCTATAATTATATTAAATCGGAGCATCTAAACTCATTCTTCGTAACGCATGAAGGTCGTACATAATACAGTATAACCTTTCTAATAAAGGGCACCTGAAACCATAACTAATAGTAAGCTAAAATAACTAGCATCAGATAATTAAAATTAGCTGTTTCGAGCGAATTAAAGGCGGTGTCCATTAAAGAAAGTTCCACTGTAGGAAAAAAAGATTTTCCTTTTTGATTATTCACCACATAAATCTTACATAAAAAGTAGCAAATAATTAGAACAATAGAAACCAACAATAGAAACAAATACGAAGAAAAAAACGAACAAAAAAAAATTAAATGATAAAAAGATTACAAAGGATGTCTAATAATAATTGCACGTTTCGTTGCTTTCGACCTTGGTCTAATTTTATATATTAACCGAAATAATCAAGATCCTCCTCCACTATCCCGTCACCATCTTCGCCCCCCCCTGCTTCTCTTCCTCCTGCTGCTGCTCCTCACCACCCTCACCAATCTTACTACAACCAACATTTATGTGAATAATTGTTTTCGCAATTATATTTCATTCAATAGAATTTTTCCCAGTGCTATTAGAGTTGCAAAAGAAACACACACAAAAAAAATGGAACTAAATATAATAAAATGATGGTTTTTTTTTTTTGGTTTAAAAGTCCTTGGACTTGGCTGGTTTGGATTTGATTGTTATTAGTTAATGGTATGGTAGGTAGATAGTTGTAGACAAGCAGACAATTTTAAATGGTATTATCATTACCTGTAATGTAAATGTGCTGTACACGAATTTATCATCAGTTTTAACTAAAACATATTTGATCTTCTCTCCGTTTTAGTTCAGGTGGTTCCGATGGAACGGATATCAAAATCTCAGCCTTAAATTGGTCGACTGTTATTGTATATTGTGAAAATTGCCCTTAATTTTTTATATCAAAAGTTCTTCTTTAAGTCACGCATTCAACATGTGATTATTATGATGATGATGATGATGATGATGATAATAGTGATCACTGTCATCGCACAAATGACAAACCATTTAAGATCGCTCAGTTACTATACGATTTAAAAAAAAAAAAAAGGATACAAGTCCTCTCTATTAAATACGTACAACGATAGTCATCATTACGATGAGAAAAAAGAAAATAGTAAGAAACGCCTTAAGTCACCATCATTCTCTTAAATCTTAACGTATTTGGACTCAAAATTAGTGAGAAAAAAAAAGTTACCAAGAAGACCAAGGGGCATGCCACAAAGAGGGCGGCATCTTTCGTTTGGTTAGTTAATGCCGATAATACCTGATGTAGCATACTTGTTGTTAGTCTATTATGTATTGAGGAGGATATCAGTATAGAGGATCATATAAGTATACCAAAACACCCTCCTTCTCTGAAAATTTGTTCTTCATGAAACTTCATGAAAGAAAAAACGGTTTCTTTTCTTCGTTTTTCAATATGCTATTATTTGATGTGTGAGAAAAACGTTGTTACGAAACATTTTTGTTTGCTTGTTTGTTTGTTGTTTCTCAGATTAGTATACGGGGATCTCTTTTGTGTTGTCCAATTCGAGGTCACCTAAAGGAACTTATGTATAATTAAATTATATAAAGGAATATTACATATAATCTACTGTTGTTCAATAGTTATCTATACGTGTATATATGTCATTTTTTATAATATAATTATATCCATCCGAAGGAAACAAATCATTTTTTTCTTGCTCCCTTTACATGCAGACTTGAACCAAAATTAATTCTATACGTATGAAAATGTATATTGCCGGTTGAGTTAAAATAAGTGTTCTTGGATGTAAATAGCGATGTATCGTTGGATGTAAGTCATACTGTTTGTTTCCAAAAAAAAAAAAACTTGTTGCTCATTTCTCATTCCATCTTCAGTTTTACACGAAATTGATTATTATTATTAATCATCATCTGCTCTAAATATCATTATTTCATGTTTTAAATATTTAATGCACATTTAACTTTGCTCTTATCCTCATTATGATCATTAACATTATCATAACCATCATCATCATTAATATTATTATACATTCGAACAGATGTTGAGAAAAAGGTAAAAGGGCAAAGGTAAGAGATCTAATTTATCGCCATGTAATATTGAAAATATGTATATAGAATATAATTTTTAATTGTCAAGGAAGTAGTGTAAGTATTTAATGAAATGGGAAGTAGAATAATAAAGTGAAACCTGATTTATTTGTTCTAGTCAATTTTGTATCTAAGCAAAGTTAGAATGATGTGCATCTAACTAGCGTTTGCACTTTAACGTACTGATTTTAATGGAAATTTATACCACAAATTTTCGCTGGACTCAATTTCTCGTTCATATTGTAAAAAATCAAATCAAATTCAATTCAGTAAATGTCATCAACATATCAGGAGGAGCTGGAATAAGTAATATTCGAAACTACTCTACTTTACACTTGATGTTTTTAGCGTGTAGGATAAATCTAGCTTTTTTGGAGACCCGTATTTGAGTTATAGGAAGTATGTCTCCTCGAAAATAGAGCGAATAATTAAGTTTTTTTCAATCAATTTTTTAACAATAACATAATTACCGACATTTCCTTGAACATCGTAATTACTTTAATAGGTAGATACACATAAGTAATTGACAAACTATGTAAAGTTGAGCTTTCAATATTTGGAAATTTGTTCTCATTCTAATAGACCGCCGAGTAAATAACGGCACAATTTAAATCTACGAGAAATATCCGCGTCAGGTTCATATTAACATTGGGTGAAAAAAATATATATACGAATAATAGCTGAACTGATCAATAATTGTAACTTCGTTGAAGAAAATGCTAAATCAAATGGTACCAGAAGCTTGCCTTTCTAACAAATTGCCCAATTGAGGCATTATAATCTTTGCTTTTTTCACGGTATAAGTATAAAGTTCGGGTTAATCTGGCAAATAAATTTTCACATACAAAAGGTAATCCCTTGTCACACTTCACACAATTTTGCTTTTGATAGATCTCTCCATCACTTTAATAAAGACAATACATTTTCAAGTAAATAAAATCTCACTTTACCTGCCTGTCCATCTATCTATCTACAATTTTATTCAAAAACCTTCCAACAATTAACCGATAAATTTAGTCTAAAAAAAAAACAAAAAGTAGATTGGAATATGTACATATGTACTATGTGTATGTATATGTATAACCTTGACTTGTTTCCTCGACAATTTCTATGTTTCGTTGAATGAGAAAAATCACTCGTGCATGTCACCATTTTATACATTTTAAATGCTCATTAGATTAGGTTGGTTCATTATGATGCGTACAGTTATTATTTACAATTATAATTATTCTATTTCCATTTTTTTTTTCAATTGTTTCAAGTATGGTTTAAAATAGACTAAAAAGTAATAGTTTAATCGAAGGTAAAAGTGATTTAGCTAGAACCAGTAAAACATTTTGGTGCGTCTATAGCTGAGATTAACTAACAGGGCGGGACTCAAAATAACAGATGAGAAGGAAAGCAAATATATCGGTGTTCCGTATCAATATCTTCAAAGGCAATCAATATTAACCATATAGTCAGTTTCACTTTCGGAGTCTGCTTATTTAATAAGACCATTTACCATGAACTGTCAACACTCGTAACACTGCTTAACCGGTTCAACTAGACTAAATGACAAAATTCATCTGAATATAGTTTCTTTCAATTACTTTACTTTTTTTTTACTTTAATTTTAATTTAAACTTACTTTCAATTTCTATTGTGTGTTTATGTCGATATTTGTATATGTAACATCTACATTAATGATGTGGATGCTTCCTTGTTTCGGCTTTCTGATGATAAAAAATGTAAACCGCATAATAATTCAAGCTAATCAATAACATTGATAAATATTAACCTTGTATAGGAAGGCATATTACGTTAAGTGCTCTCAACAGTTTGCGGTTGCAACAGATTTTCCTATTTACCCATTTCCATTCTGTTATTCTTATTCCACATTATCTACCCTAAACATTATATTGTGTCGGTGTGTGAATGTGTATGTGATTTTTTCTCATCAAAACGGTCATCATCATCATCACCATCATGATCCGATCATCCGCCTATAGGTAGCCTTGAAAATCCTGAACAAAAATAGCGGCATTTATATCAGTCAAGCTTAATTTTATTGTACAATAAGCTACTAACGAGTCAATATATAAGTGATAAATATCTTCAAAAGGAAGATAAGCTACTGTTAATAAACAAAGCAGTCTAGATGCATTATAGCGTATGTATACATACAGGCTCAAAGAATGGACGTTATGATTGTAACAAATGTTGCAGCAGTTTGAGTTTTAGTTTTGGTTATGGCAGTATGGGAGTAAAGAAGAATATATTCTCAGTTAAATGAATTAATAATAGCAATATTGGGCATTGAAAACTGTTGCAATATTTAAACATACTTATATATATGTATGCACAGAATGGATGATTAAAGATGCAAAAAAAGATCACGTATAGAGTTGAAAAAACAAATGGGGAAAAAACTGGTTTAATTTATTATTCATTTTTCAATTGTACTTTCAAGTACTTAAGTGCTTAAATCACTTGCTCAGAATTATCTTTAAAATTTAATTACTGTAATTATTGGTTTTATTAAATTAGTATTTTAATTCATGATGTCATCATTCCACTTACAGATAAACGAATACCTGGATGACAGCAACATTTCATTTGCACAGTCTTTTCTTTTTTATTACTAAACGCAGGAACTGCTTGTTGATGAAGAATTACATTGCATTGTGGCTATATTTATATTGTTCTTATTGCGGTTGTTTTTTATGTATTATATATAGAAAAAAAATCATTTATCAAGTATCAAGTCATCATTACAAGTACGATTAAATTTAGATTTGTGGCAGATAAGTGAATGATTCATTCAATATTAATAGGATTTGCACATGGAATCCCAATAGGATCACTGGAACAAGATGAGCAGAATCCGTTTTGTTGACATAAACAATATTTTACATAAAAATGTTCATGTTTTCTGTGCCCTATTGACTTTCAGCCCTAATATTTTCACGCGTCATACAATTTTCATATCCTAAGTGATATCTATTCTACTCTGTATCCCTCTTTGATCATTATTATCATCATGAATAACGATGACATTACGCGCTCAAGTATAATATATATCCATGTATATACATATACCTAAATAAAAAGAATGGAAAACATACCGTGGTGGTCAAAGAAAAGAACAAACATACCTCTCACTCTCCTCCTATACCAATCAAAATATGCTGTCCCTTTTTCAATGTTTGTTTGCAGGGAATATAGCGCGCATCACTGCTTTATATCAATGAGATTTATCATGTGTTACTGATTCGATTGTCACTTGGGGTTGATATCGAATAGGTACGCTCTCATACTCATATGTATTTGACTTTGAAAGTTAATTATATAGCGGCTATTTAGCAGTAGCGGTACTACTGATGGGGCTAATTAGTTAAAGAAGTAGCTAACTTTTTCATTAAAAAGAAATCGTAGTAATGCTTTTTGTCAAGATAATTATAGAACTGGCAAAACATTGATACAAATAAAGCGATTGTAATGACAACAGACGATGTAAATCCGTGAAAATGAACTTAGACTAAAAAGAAAGTGAACAGACGAAAATTAATCAGATTTTTCCCAGTTTTCTGTTTTTGCCGTTGGCTTCCTCAAATTTTGCAACTTTGAGTCTGAGTACATTAAGAATCGCGTCTTCAAGTTTATCAAATTTCTGATGTCCTGCCACTGATATTTTTCCTCATCAATCCCCAAAAAGATTTACCACCAAAAAGGTAACGTTCCAAACCGTTATTGTATTCTATAGATATACCTACATGGTATAAAGATCTAGTTCTGTGGTATAACGCAATGATATATTGGGTCTCTAGCAGCGAGACTCCCAAAAATAAAATCGAAAAAAAAAAGAGAAAAAGCTCCGTAAACATTGTTGTTGGATTCGTCCTTCTTGAACAATAGAAGAGCACGTCAATACACTATTTTAACTTATCTTTTTTTCTTTGCTCTCCTCTCGAAAATGCACTCGTCAAGATTTATGTCCTGTTAATTCCATTCGGATTCCATTGTGTTTATATTGGTTTAGTGACAATATTAACTGTGTAACGAAAATTTATGTAGCGTATTTTCTGATTTGACTTTTCAACACAAACCCATTGGGCTCAAGTTCGAAAAGAGCCAAGGGTGAATTTACTGGTGTGTAAATCGATCTCAATAATATATAATCTATAAGGATGGAAAAACTGTATATCATGAAGCATCTGTTTTGACTATGATATTTTGATACGGTTCATCATTTTGCTATTCTAAAGTTTATATTTTTGTTAACTGATTTGTTATGGGTAGTTTTTTATTATTTATAATTGTTGAATAGAGTCAGTTATTCTATAGAGTGAGTGCCATTTGTATTACCAATAAGTGAAGCATAGCTACAAGAAGGGGATGAAGATGATTTTTCTGAGGAATCGAAAAAAAATGTGAAATAAAGATACCTTAAAAAGGCCCTCTCCGCATGACACTCTACAAGAGTTAAATATTATTCCATAAACTTAACCAATCTATAGAATTTCTTCAATAATTGTGGCTAAAATTTAAAATTAGAGGCAGCTGCGTATCGTCTATTCTAATTACGTTTTGAAATGATAGACTTCTTTGGATTTTTAACAGTATTATGACTAATACTCTTTCATAATAAATCTATTAGGAATCCGCCCAACACCAAACACTATTTGCGATTGTGATTTATGATCAATTTGCAGTTGCATTTTAGCAAAAAAAAAAATTCATCAGCCACCACCATATGTAAATTTAATGCGGTGATTTCAAATACGTTACAAGGTTAGAAGATAGAAGCATTAGATATTCCACTAGATCACTAGATTAATTTGAAAGAAAAAAAAAAAAAGGAGAAAAGAAAACGGATGGTACTGTTCAGTTGTTTTGTTGTATTAGTTACATACTTAAACTACATAGGAGGTACTTGCTCGGTTAGCTCATTTTATGGAAAGCCAAGGTTAATTTTATAATATATTTATAACTCGTCTTGTTTATTTGCAAAATATCGTGATGCATTGTTTATTGTGATTACTAGAACGAAATAGATAAACATCTGTAACCTTTCAATTAGCCATTTTTTTTATATTATAATTCTAGCTTTTTAATTGGTTCGTACAATTAAGAACAAGTGTAATTTACTGCCTGACGTCCAGTATTAGCTATTATGGGTTAGAATCATCGTCATCGTGTTTAGAATAATGTTTACCAATCTGTAATCGTGTTTGCCAAGAATCCGACGATAGAGGTCAGCTTTCTTGAGCTGGCTGGAGAAACCTTTTGAATGTATATTAATTTAAACACTCCATTCTCTATTCATGGATAAACTCGCTTACCGCTGGTATTTTTTTGTACCAAATTCATATTTTACCAGTTGAATCGACATTAATATTTACTCGCAATACATTTACTAACACTGGTCACATATAATCGAGACCACCACACATAACAAAAATGGAATATATAATATACATATACCATGTCCCATTCAGGTTCTTCTGCGTCTACTTTCGTCTCTCTTTATATTCATGCATATGGATTCAGCCATAAAGCGCAGCAGTCGTAATTCTTGACAAATAACTCGTTCAAAAAGAACAAACTGTTTATTTTACCATACTAAGTGGTCATTCGAACAATCTAAACATAAAACATTCGTTCGAAATCAATTCAAGAGCGAATATGTATACCATATTTGATATGTGCTCGAATACCTATTTATTCTATACAGAAGTGTGTGTGTGTGTGTGTGTGTGTGTGTTTTGATTGCACTTGAAGAATTCCTTTTCAAGTGGTTAGTAGAATAATTGTAATTATATTTTATAATGAACTACCTGAAATGTCAGTTTATATCATCTATTGTATTGCAATTGTCAAATCAATAATTTGCATATGAATATCTATATAGATACGCGTACATAGAAGATAATAATGCGATATGGAAAATGAAGATCGTCATCCATGCGCATCATCATCAAACATCTTCTAAAGTGTATCCCGTTATACCTTCATCTATTTTGCATTTTGTTTGTTTTGCTTCCATCTAAAGTATCAAGTAACGTGAAAGACCATTTATTCAATATAACGTCATGACAATGACATATAGTACCACTTTAACCTCATAAAGGAACACCAATGCACTGGAACTCAATATCTACATACATACATATATGTGAAGTATCTTAAGTTTATTGTAAATTATTTTCTCACATTTGAAAGTTTTTTTTTTTTCTCTATGTCATCATCATCTTTCCTCTCAACCCCTTTAGTAATATAGTTCAATTATAGCGAAGAAGTAAGTATAGTTTTCTGAATAAAAAGGGTTGATGAAGAGTATACGAAAAAGCAGAAAGGAAAAAAACTAAAATAAAAGGGTGACATGTTATTAATATTTGTCACAAGATTCTTTTGTATTTGGTATATGGATCTTATAAAAACTAGATCGATTTAATGGATAGATTTATTTAAGCGATTCCTAGTGTGACAGATGAATCAATTGGATTTTCAAGAGGAGAAAATCTAGTTGATAGTTATAGATAAATTTGGTGCGAAAATAAGACGATTATCGCATGGAGTTTCAGTGAGATTTCGATATAGTATATTTGAATACAAGTGTGAAAAATCACTTGTTTTTTTGTGCGAACGAGTTTGAAACACGAGCTGCGAAGCAGTGAGTGTTCCATTAGTGAGCACGAAAAATCGGTTTTTTACACGCGTATTCAACGCTATTTTTTCTAATGAGGTAATTTTAATCAACAAATAATTAATTTAAAAAATTAATTATGTCTGCCATTTAATCCAGAAATTGCTTTGTTTTTGAAGAAAGTAGGTTTTGTGGTAATAAGTGAATTTAGAAGATGAATTTTAGTATAATCTAACAAATAAAACTACGAAATCACGTTATTATACGTCATTAAATTGCGTGCGAAAAACTTCTACTTCTCGGCACTCAAATCGACTAAAACGGGTGCCGAAAAGTGCACTTTTCGGCACCTAATTAGAGAAAGATTTATTTGGAAATCGATGGGTAAATCGTTGTCGATCGTACAGTTGGAATATCTGTATCTTACTCAAAAATTGTATAGATACGCATTTTTATTTCTAATAAATTCAGAGGGACAACTCCCTTGTTTAGATAACCCAAATCTATAATTTCTCGGGCCAATAAAATTGGAAGAAAATAGATAGATGACCATCGAACCATGTAAAATAGAAAAAAATGGATCCGGATCAGATCAAACGAGTTACATCTATAGTAATCAAAAACTGAAACACCCTGTATAATAATTTAATTTTTTAACGTCCACTATTTGTACGGATCGCTGTAATTTATTTTTTATTTACTATCTACAACTAAGAGTAATTCATATTCAATTAGAATTCCTCTCGTGGTTGCATCAATACACACACATACACACACACACACACACAAACTCATCATTTTCTATACTACGTTTTTATTATGTTACGTTGTTGTTATGTATGTCTGTTGTTAAAATAAAGCATAAACCGCTTTTAAATGCCGCACATAGGCATTCTTATTGTCATCGGAAAGAAATATATAGGACATTTGATGTACATAATAATGAAGACATATTGATGTTAACATTAACTAAGATGTCATCCGTAAAATTGATCTGTAGTAATGTCGTTTGTAAAATCGAGATTTATTTATTTTTTTCTTTTCCTTTCGTTACATGGATGTAATATGTAAATGAGTGTGCGTATAGTTCTTGTACTAAACTATAAACGATTGAATAGAATTTTATTTCAAATGAGGTTAGTGTTTTTCAAGGATTTAATGCAATTTCATCAGAATCTTAAATCGAATAGATAATATTATTCAGAGTATACGTGAACAATAGTCGAGCACAAGAGATCCCTCATTGCTATTTATTTAATACTTTAAAAAGCAAACAAAACACACAGACACACATTCCCTTTGTAGCTTGTAAAATAGAGCAATTACCTTTTACCATACCACCTTGAAATGTATAAATGAGAACCTGCTCCAATAGCAAGGGATACATACCGGTTGCGTGTAAACGTACTTCCAAAAAAAAAAAATAATAATAATAATAAAATTAGATAAATAATCGGAAGACACACAAACATAGGTAAAGTCCCGCTCTCACTACTCACCAACCCATAATTCCCCTTACCCACAAAAGTCTCAGAGACATAATTAACTCGCTCTTGACATACCGGACAATGAGGTTAAGCATAAACAAGTACCCTAGTTTCAAAAATATATGAGCATTAGGCATGCATATGTATTTTATGAGTGTGTGTGTGTGTGTGTCTGTATCTGTATAGGTTTGCCATAACCCTTTTCTTTCATTATATTTCGGAGTTTTTACGTTACAACATGATGTGTGAAATATGACGTCTTTATTTAGAACATTGAGTTCATTAATGTTGTCTACAGGAGAAGGAATACCTGGTGAGGATAGCTGGTTTATGGAGACCAATTGTTTTTTTTTTCTTTGTAGACAAAAGGTGTTACGCTTTTGTTTTCTAACAGTGATTTTCGGGCAGGTGATGAATAATGAAGCGAAAAAGCGGTTTATATTCAGGTTTTAAATTTAAATGAAAACACATATAGGAAACGGTAATTGATTACTTAGACATTGGCCGAAAGATGGCGATCGTATGTTTTTTTTTCGAGAAACCCGTTAAAACAATTTTTATGGAAATTCCAGCACTCATACACTCACGCTTCCAATCACACGCATACACTAATTCAATCTCATTTATTTGACGAATCGATTCAATACATTTTCATCCAATTAAAATTCATTCTTCAGTTTGAAATTACATGTCAAAATGAACGAAAATTTTTTTTTTCTCTCTTTTCTCGACTAATAAACTTGTCAGCCGTCTGTTATAATTAAAAGTACAAAAAGAATGAACCAGATATGAGTCAATCAATAACGATATATTTAGATGGTAGAATAATAAATCATTTTCATGACTGCTCGTTATATTTAGATGAAATTGGTGAGTATAACAACTGAAAATATGTTATAGTCGCGTATTTAGTTATAGGTGAATACATTCACAGATAAATACATGTTTAAGGCGATGATCGTTTAAGGTCGATTTTTTTGCCGTTTTTTTTTTTTTTGAGAAGACTAAATCTTTTGTTTTGTTAATAGAAACATTTATAGAATTCACTATTTAAATTAAGTTAAAAGGTATTCTGGATGAAGAGCTTCAATGTGCACATTTAACGGATGTGGCAAATTAACCAGTCGCTTGTCGATATACAAATAGATATCAATTCTTTACTATGTATTATAATTCAGATTAAATTACTAGAAACATTCATTCTTTATTATTGTATATTGGGTGAAATATAATAGAAAATTAATGTACACATTTATCGACGTATGTTTTCTAGATGCTCTGCATGCAGGGGTAGTAAATTTATATTTATGTCTGGACTCCATATTACCACGGGTATTGCCAATGACCGAGACAGATAATGATTTATGATTACTTAAAAATTAACAGTAGTTTGATTCATTTTTTGTATATTGCAAGTAATAATTGATGCAAGGCCAACTAAAATCTATTGATACTCGGGATCGATGAATCCGATAAAATGCGCATGGGTAATGTCATTCGGGGTGCTAATGGCATATTTAAAATCCTATGCTTTGTCCACTTTTTCGAAGGCACGAAAAAGCTTCCAATCTAGCTTTCTAATTTCTTTTACACCCACTATGCTCCAACAATAGGCTCATCTATTCGAAAAAATGATATTTATTGATATTTATATGATATATGATATTTATATCATTTCACTTTGTTATAAATGCGTTCAGGTCTATAAGGTGTGACCACATGAAAAATGTAAATAGGTTATCGAGAAAGCTGCACCATTTCGAAAATTAATGAAATGTACCCTACACCCTACATTTACTAATAAAATGTTCCCAGGCCCACTAACAATTTACTGCTAACTAATATTTTTTAATAAATCGTAAATAGAAAATATACATTCCGCAATCACAAATTTTTCGACCATTGTTAGAATAGTTTCAGGTACTCGAAAATTGGACCTATAGACATAAAAAGATAAAAAAAAATGAACATAAATCGGACAGGTGGTTGGCAAAAATGTGAAGCCAACTTGTATACTCTACAACCCACTGTTGGTTTGCCGGTGATACTGTTCGTTCAGCAGTGGTTATTATGTTAAATATATCCCAAACCCATAACAAATATAATCTGTAACTTCAGATTCTATTTGTTTCAAAAATGGATTTTTTGGATCATTAAAAATGACAAACTATTACAGGTTAATTAAATATCAACAGGAGAAATGAAAGAGAGTGAGAAAAGAGACTCCTATAATCAGATATTAAAAATGTCTCCCCTATCAAGGAAAAGTAAAGGGAAATAATACTGACAGTGAAATGTTTCTTTTCATTTTATTTCTAATTTTCTATTCTTACTAGTTACTAGTGGGTTACTAAACCCAATTGTTTACTGCAGGTACGATAAATGCAGTATAAAAAATGATACTTAGACGTGTGAATCTATTATTAAATAGATAGATAAGTCTTCGTTAAATAATGATTAATTATGTTCTGCGGTTGAGTTTACCAATCCATTCTGGTGCATTCTTATTTAATTTCTCTTCGTTTTTTTTTCTTTCGACCTATTTTCATTCCATTTTCTATAGCTGCCAAACCAAACTAACGACAAGAGCCAGAGTCGTTAGGAGGAGAATAAATAATTTTTTTCATTTCTTTGAAAAGCGATTTTCTAAAGATTATTAATAATGCGAAAGATTTTTATGGCATGCCGAATAAGTAAACAAAGATAAATAGAAACTGCAATACTCCGGCTTTATTCAAATTATTGAAAATGTTTATTTTTTATGGAAATATAAATCGGGCTCCCACGATTCCACTTATGTTTATTATATGTTACTGACAAAAATATTAATAATTTCATCATCAGCGATATGGGACGATGCCAAATCAATTGGAGACATTTCAAGGACTGCATTGAATAGGGTGTGTCATTTTGAAAATAGCTTATATTTTATTAAAAGTAAAATGGCTACACGTCAAAATCGCCAATACCACTGGTAGAGATAGGAAATGTCAAAAAGGGCAAATCACAATCGCAAATGGAAGGAAGTGCTCGGTTTGTTTATTTTCGTAAAATGGCATCAGTGTAAAAGTAGTGCTTCATATTGCAGTAGTTCATTCTGGTACTTATGTAGATATGTATACGTTGCGGGCAAGATAAGAAAATGCTACATTATAAATAATGCCTGGACATTACGTATGCATATACGTAATAGTATGTATATAATGTCAAGCATTATATATGCTTAATTAATATACAACACCACAAAGCAGCCTGTGCCATGCGTCCAAATGTTTTAGGAACTCAAACTAAACCCAAGCTGGGAGGGCCACAGCACTAAAGCAAACTGAACACTACGCCAACCAAAACAGAACGATTTACCAATGCAACAGAATCAGAGGATGTCACATATAAATATCGAAAACAGATATATAAAAAATACTTGGTAGCCAAATTTTATTCAAATGCTTTCGAAAGGAAAATAGATACGTCAATTTCGCAAATTAGACCCTCTCCAGTATCAGGTAAATTTGTGAGTTTGACGAACTCCGTTGAGGGCTATTTTTGGTAAGTAAAATTGCACTAAATAGCAGATAAGTTCCTTGTCAACTTACTGAAGACAGACATGAATTCCCACCAACAAAATGAATTTAAAAAATCTAAAAATCGAATCAAACTCAACACATTGATGATACGATGCCAGACAAGACAATTGGCAAATATTCAAGACGCATCTCGGAATGTTGTTGAATAAAAGCTGCGAAATGTTTTTAGTCGATCTTTTCTCTTCGCTTTTTTTCTCTTCTGTTGTGCCATCTTTGCCATTACGATTTCGTTTAAATTAATGGTGAGTGTTAAAGGATGCCACAAATTTCGTTATAATTCTGATGACGATGACGACGACTTGTTTGTTCTAAAAGGATTCACATACATATGTTTGTATTTAACGTGACAAAAGAATCAAAAATAAAATAAAAAATTTGATGGACTAAAATCGAATGTCGATCAAACAAATTGATAAGAATTTTATTTTTGAAAATTTAAAGACAATAAAAGTTTATGAATTTTACACAAAGATGATTTCAGATTTTTTCTTTATCTATTAGATCATTATTCATGATTTTTGAATTATTTATCTCATTATCTACAATATGAATTATATAGCAGATGTCTGTCTAGGCCAACTAGGTATGTTACTCAGTAATAATAATAACAATAATAATAATATTAAAGTACTCAGGTGTTGATTAACGGACATACCGCACACTAAAGGAGTCGACCCATAAAAACGTTCAGCTCTGACATTAGCGAAATGACATTAGTATGTGTCTTAGTATTTTTTTTTTCTCATCCGTCCGACCACCGGGTGTCAGACAATGATAATAATATAGTATGTGGTTTCATTTCATTTTTTTTGTGTGGTAGACTTTAAGAGGTTGACAGCGAAGATAAACTGTAAAAAAAGGGGGAGATTTAGATAGTTGGTTATTATAATTTTTTTCCTTTTGAGTTTAACAATGTGACCTGCATTTGAGAATAATATTGAGTATGAGAGCAAAAGAAAATCGTCTTGTAATGGTTTTTAATGAATATTTTCAGTGTGAAATACCTGAAGGCTTGTTAATAGAACGATAAAGTGGCCAAGTAGATAATACAAATTGTAATGACCAAAAAAATGATTAATGCAATAAACTTATTATCTCCCATTATCTCAAATATACTTAAAAATCATTAAAATGACATAAATCATACATCTTCTCTTATCTATTGCCATCAAGATTTCTTTAATTCATCTGCAGTAATAGCATATAATTTGCGAGTCTTCCCTTCCAGAGTAAGTTTGCGCAGTAAGATTCGTAGTTTTACCCTTTAAAAACTCAAATCTCACGGGTTATTTTAAGCAAAAGGTTTGAAAAATATGCATCGTATATTTTCCATGGTCAGTTATGATAAAAATCACTTTAATGAGCCTCAGTAGAGCATAAAAATGCAATCATCAAAATCCTGTTTGAAGGGAGTAATTTATTTAAACACTTTTACACTTTAAACTCTCTATACTTTTACAGATTCTTTCGAGCAAAAATCTGAAGTCATCCCTATAGAGAATATCTCTGAATCTGTTCTTATCATGTCATATCAAAATTCTACTAAATTGCTTAGAATAATCCAGCATAGCGTTGGAGACATCAACCTGCAATTAGAAGAGTAACTTTTTGAATATTTTCTTAGAAAAGGTCAAATAAATTCCTTCAAATAACAACTTACATCAACTACAAATAAATGACGTTAATAAAACACTATGCCACCTTATATCTTATAGCAATTTATATACAAAATTATTTCTAATTGAACATACATAATTCAAATTATTTACTCTTCTATTTGCACAGGAAAGTGTGTAAAGGAGAAGATAGAGAGAAACGGTGAATATCTATAATAATGTGTATGCCTATACATATATACGAATGCAGAAGAGGAAAACATACGATTTTATTAATAGACATCGAGTCCAGTACTAATCTTAGATCATAAATAATATGGCATTATTTCAGGACAAATTGCACCACATATCACACTGTTGTTGCTGCAATGCGCGCATTGCATCGGTTTATTAATTTGTGTTTGTGGTTTCAGTGATTTTTTTTTTTTGGTTGTCTCTTTATTACAGGAGAAAATGAAGACATTAATATTCTTTTATATGTATATATGTGTGTGTGTTTCTGTCTGTGTGCGTACATGAAGAAAATTTATTTCTGCAAAATAATAAATGGCACACACAAGAAGATCGGAGGTCACATTATATTATATAGATTTTAAAGATAAAATGGCCATCTATTAGTTTTTGCCTGCCTATATACTACATATTTCTCATGTATTCATTTATATATATATATATGTCTATATGCCTTCTACCATAAACTGGTGTCGGCTAATGTATTCATTTTTAATCTCTTTAAATCTTGAAACATACTAATAGAAAAGCATGCTACCCTCAAAGTGCTGAGACTACCACCGTGAAAATCCGAAACATTCGTATTCAATTTAAGCAAATCAGACAATTGAGCAGAATGGATTGGACAGAAGGTAAAACTGGCAGAGTAACAAGGAATACGATTTGTCATGTCACAAATAAACATGAAAGAAAGGAAAAAATGCGACCGCAGATTCTATTCCTGGTCGCTCTAGAATGCTGCAATGATTAATTATTATTGGCCCTTACATGTCGCTAGGTATTATTACTTATTATTATAAAATGCCTATACACACAGCTAAAATGAAAGTCAGCTTCACAACATTGGGGCGAATGAATGATTCTTTTCGTTCTTTTCTCTTTTCAAATGCCAAAAGGGGGTTAAGTGTCATACGCGACCTTATCGGTAGAGTGAACAAAAAAAAAAAAAGAAATAGTTCCTTATTTTTTAAAAAGGAAAAGCGCCCTAACTCAGTTGCCCTATAAAAAAGAACGAGGAGAAAAGAATAGACAGAAAAAAAAAGAATAAATATATCTGAATAGAATTCGTGTTTGTTTATTCGTACGGTGTCATTTATAAGGATCAAAACGAAATCGGGGTATTGTCAATGGTAGATTGGGCGTAAATGATACTTTTTTCTTCGGTATGTCACAATTGTTATTATTATTATGCTTCCTTTTTTATTTTGAAAAGTAGATCTTCTTTTTTCAAAAAATTTAACAGTCGGTCTTTGGAACTTTAGAGGACGAATTCGATAGGAAAAATACTAAAAGAATTAAATGGTCGATGGAATTCTAAATGGCGACAAAAGTTTTGTATTGGTTGAATTTCTCTTTATGATGGGGTTTTATTGCACTAGAGCTATAAAGTGTTTAGATAAAAGTCGAAAATCAATGCAGGTTCGTATACGAAATTTAATAGCCAATTTTCGAAATTTCTCTACCCGGAAATTAAGCGGAAACTAACAATAATCAGATAATTAACAAGCAAAAGCCTTTACTATTAAATCTAAATTCTATCAAAATAATAGAAATTTTCGCAGTATGTTCGCCTCATTACAGAAACGATATTTTATTATTATTAGTAATAGTAATTACTAATATTCTTATTAGTTATTGACACTAATCGTCAGATAATCTTCCTTCATATACAGCATCAGAATTATCTTAAAGCTGCCAGCCCTCAAATTTGTTCTGACAAATAACTGCTACTAGATAAAATAAATATGATATTTACATTAAACTCTCATTTATTAAAGGATAAAATTAACCGAGAACCAAAACGAACAACTAAAAAAGAATTTACCTTGTCTTATTTTTTTTTTTTTTTATTTAGACACATTTCTGCCATGAGAAATTCCATCCCTTTCAATTATGATTACAACAAAAATAACAAATCATCCATTTAATTCCAATAGTTTCTCAATCTCAATCGATCATAATTGAATTCTAATACATAAAATTCCATATAGATTCAACAACAGCAGACTGATGTTGAAACGAATGAATGATTAAACGAGGGAAATAATGTGCAAACAGTTTTTTATCCTCTCTTCTTCTTATCTTTATTCTTATATCCTTATATTCTTATTCTTTCAATTTCAATTGAAATGTGGCATTTGTTGACAAATTAATTGAGGTAATAGTTGATTGATTGGCCTATTAAGGCCATGGGTAATCAATTTTAATAATTCATTCATTCAGTCGAATGTTTGACGCATTATGAGAAAAAAAAATAGGAAAAAGCCAGTGTGGAATATTTTTAAAAACAAATTCAAGTTTCAGTCTTAATTCATGGGACGATCTAAACATCTTGATGTGTATCTCCATGTACCTTTTCCATTTTATCAAAAACCAATAAACAATCATTGCTTATACAAGCATGTTCAAACTGAAATTAACGCTATACACAAACTTTATCTCTTATAAAATAAAGTTTTATATAAGTCGAAGAAGAAATGGAGCTTACATGTTCGAAATTCGTATATTACATAGTTGGTTGAAGTCCAAATTTCTCTTTTTTTTTTCTGTGGTCCATTTGAATTTTTAAAAGCGTACCGACTGAGAAGAGATTCTCATTCAAAATGCCATCGTGAACATTCTAATCGTAAGTTATGATAGTTGAATTTTCAAAGAAAACACAAGAGAGACAACACAGTTCGGCATGGCCACATAAAAGTAAGTAAATTAAATTGCCGTTAAAAGTGTTTTGATTTTGTTTAATTTTTATGGTTTAATGGGATAGAAATTAGTTGAAAATAGAATTTGTTGCAACATTGTCTGTGGCGCATAGAGGTTATTCTCTAATATGTATAGATACATATATAGAAAATGAACATCATACACCACCATCATACATTAGGACACGAAATGTAATTTCATTGATGGAAAAATCAAAGGAAAGCCTATAATTTATTATTATTAGGAAGTGGTTAAATGTATGCGTGAAAGATATGGCACTTGGGCATATTATTGTGCGTGCTTTACTAGATAGGAAGAAGATTCATCCTCAAAGTGTTGAGAGTCTTTGCAGCATCCGAGTATTAAATGAACGATAACGATAAAATAGTGTAAAGATTCATTTCGATGCGATTTATTTGAAATCGATTTTGGAATTTCTTGATCTTTTTTAGTTGAAACTGTATAAATCCAATACCTATTGATTCATATAAATAGCTAACACTTTCTATCAATATTTATCGATCTCTATTCCTAAGATCTTCGAAACATTTCGAAAACTATTCATATAGACCGCCGGAACGTTGCTGGGCTTTGGGTCCATGACCCCATGTGAAGCACCTGACACCCACTGCAAAAGAACATATTCCTAAAGGTATTTATATCCGATAAAACAATATTTTATTGCGAATAACTGCAATTATAAGGCGGGCTTCAACTTGTAAACATTACGTATAACGTTTAATGTATTTTGCGTGTATTTGTCACGTTAAATTGTCTTTTTAATTTTTTCCTCTTCGTTTGTTATAATTGGATTTTCATTATATTTCTCGATTTTAATTATTATCCTGAATCATCCCTTGTTTGCCTTTCGGGTAATCTTTTGCTATGAATAAAATCCGGTCAAGTTTATATCATTTCTTCAATATCTTAGAAAACTATAGATCTTAATCTTTTAAATCTAAAAAAAGTTGCCCACAAAGTAACAAAATTAATGATCAACTGCGTTGAATTTGAAATGATAAACTACAGTAATTGTATCTTTATTAAGGTACTTCTTTTTTATATTATATAGCTATGAATTAGTTTGAAGATTATTCAAATTATTCATTTCGATTTCAAAGTTTCTCTTCGTTTCTTCTCTTGTTCTTTTTCCAAATACTCTTTTATTTATGTGGTGATATTTTCGTATAACGACGACAACAATTTAAACTTTAAATGCTCAACAACATCGCGTACTATAGAAGACCGTACGTACGTATTCGTATAGAGGAATTTTTTTTTTTCTCTTATGAGCACACATCTAGGATTTAATACTATGAAAAATTGATTTGGACTTTTACGCTGTAGAAATATTAAGAAAAAAAAAGTATATTGGGCGTACTATTCGACACTGGTGTCATATTAGGTGGGGAACAAATAGATTGTAGTATTTCATAGGCTTAAAAGTGTCTTGTTTGTTCACTGAACTACTCGTCTATATTCGACGTAATTTTACTCAATTTAACTTGTCTACTCCATTGACACGAAGCGTAATTCGGAACTAATTCCTACAAGTTAAATCCGTTTTATAGTGAAGCAGTTTAACCTGCGCCGCAACATCATTAGAAACTCATCATTCCTAAAAGATTCAACCGCTAATACGTGACGTTTTAACGCTGGGACAAAAGCGCAATTGTCATTTTCACCTTACGCACCAATATACTAGCGTTCCTCACTATATTCTGTTCTAAATAATTTGACATTACCGTCAGTAAGCTAACTGCGTATTAAATAAATGTTGTTCGTCAGTCTACGCCTACCCGCGATATCCCTAGATAGAAAATCTGAATGCTCTATACTTACATAATTCAATAAAAAAATAAACTCAAATAAATGTGAATGTTGTTCAGACAGTTTTTTATTTGTCGTTGTATTTAATAAATTAGATGAACGAATCCTATAAATAAACAAGACGATGCCTGCTGAAACTATTTCGTAATTTAAAAAATTAATCGAGAAAAAAATGTCCGCAGATAATATTAATCACGAATATGGAAAGCTGTCGCCCAAAGATAGTCATCTATTCCAATTTTTATTATTCCTATTATTAGGTACATATTTTCTTAAGACAAGACCAGAATATAGTCGCATTAATATGCTGACATTAACTATCGTTATTAATAATAATATGCTGAATTAGACAATAAAAAAGTGCTAAAGAAAAAAGCACAGATACATATTAGATCATTTAATTTTGTCTTATTTCCATTTTTCGTTCCTTGTCTTTGGCTGTTGTTATTTTTTTGTTTTTTGTATTTTAATTCGTTATAAACACCCTGTGGTTTTATGTTGTCTCTCAGATTTTGTTACAGAATTTTAATGATCAATAATTTAAAATAACTGTCCCTAAGAATGACTTCTTAGTACCAGTCAACAAATTTAATGTCTCCCAGATCGTTATTCACTGATAAGAATTATGAGAATGGTATTTCGGAAACAAATATTTTATTCAAAACAAAAAAAAAAAAAAGATTAATATGAACGACATTACGCCAGAATATTAATTGGCATATAGAGTTGTCAAGTGTTACTTTAACGATTTAGAATATTGTTTATACATCATGTCGATTTCTATCTATTTGGGCAGATTTAAGTTTGCAGAATGGCAAAAGCCGCTGCGAAAAAACCTATTCTGGTTTATTCGCATCAATCCTTTTCATACAGCTGCAGACTAGGACAGAGCTGCTTGATATACACACGCAATGACTATTGATCATCAGCCTGCTTGGTCGCAGCATGTGAATCTTAACCTTAAGAGTATTACGTCACTAAGAACAATTGGTTGCACAGAGGTATATAAATAGTATACTATTATTATTTTAAAGGCAAGTGGGCCAAATCGACCCCTCCACAGCAGAGAAACAGTGACGCTTCTAATGCTTCAATATTTTCTCATGATTGTTAAGTTAAATTCTCTTCGTTTACGTCTTCTCCTTCTGTGATTTTAGCTTTTTTTACCGTCTCTAAAATGACACACTCAATTATTTCAAATTAATCACAATTTACCTATGTACGTATTTAGAAGGGTGGTTAAAAAATACTAAGAACTGCTCAGCATGTGTTCGCTTTCAATTCTATTTTCAGCGCCCTTAAGTCAGATTAATCGGTGACCTAAAAGGATTTAAATATCATTGTGTATATTAACTTTTTTTCGTTATATTTTGTCTCGCATCCGACCGTCGGTTAAATTTAACTGTAACTATCTTTGTTTGGGATAAAATACAAAGTAAGAGGTTTACTAGATTTAGTTTCTTCTTATTAATAATTTTCCTTTCTTCAGTTACTACTATACTGTTCTTCATGTTTGTTCAATCTGCCTGTCAGTTTCTTTCATCTTTGAAATCAAATAATGTCACCTAATAAAATTTAAATAAAAAAAAAAATGTTCTTCGAAATATTATTTGCCCAACTGTATGTTCTTGACCATACTTTAGAGGAATTTCAAGAGGCTCTTTTTTATTTGCCAGTCACTGGTTTAAATTCGTGTTATGTTGAGAGTAAAAAAAAATAAATAAAAGATTCTATCTCTATATAATAACAAAACAGCAAGAACAACAACAACAACAACAAGAACAACCACAAGTGGACTTAGGTTTCGTATTTATACTTTTCGAATTGGTATTTTATTGAGGGATTAACTGTGCTCTTTTATGTTCAATTTTGATTTTGATTTCCTTATTTTTCCTTTGTTTCAATTCAATCACACTTCAAGATGATAATTATTGAAAATCAGCAGAACGACACGAGGATCTTGACGGTATACAATATGGCTATAGTATACGATTCGGCAATCATCTGTGCCACTGTCTGGGTGCAGGTGATGTACTTGAAGCGAGTGATACTTCATGTCACTTAACTGAGCCCTCATTTTATAAAGTAGCAATTAATTCAATGAATAAATTCTATATGGATCACTCTATATACTGAAGTTTCGGTATCACCCTATATAAGAAAATTTAAATCGACTTTAAATTCTGCCACCAATAATTTTTATTTTAAGAATTTGTCGTATCTGGAGAATACCCTTTTTTAACTTTAATCCGATACGGCTCGCTAAGTTATTAAGATCGCCGTTCATAAAACAACGAAAAATAATGTCACATTCAAAGATTACAGTGGCGCAACAAATTTCAGAAAATAAATTTCTCCATTGAATTTGAAATAATGCTGCGTCACATTGAACGTAAATAGTTTAAGTAAAGCTAACAGTGGCTGGTATGGCGGATTTAGTATGCATGTTACGCCGCTGTTTTCCCTCACCAGAAAAAAAAAAAAGAAAATATATATATACAAATATTGGCCAAAGAAACAAATGTGTAACTTTAGACATATTATTCATGAAACTATCTTGATAGCGCACCAGTTTATCCCACCTTCATTCTTTCTTTGTTTTTGTCATTCTTATTTACGACGAGAAATCCGTATCTTTTTCTTTTGAATTTTGAATTTTAAGAGAGAGAGATAGCAGAAGAAAGAAAAAGTTGACACTAGTATCCTTTTTCCATATAGTGATTCTTTTACTTCGCCTTTTTTTTATTTTGTTCTGTTTTTATATGGGTACAAATCTGAAAAGCGAATTTCTTTGATTACACCGAGCTCTAGGAATTTTAAGAAACCTATATAAGCAGAGTACCTCATTTCACAAGAACAACGAAATAACATCACAAATAGATAAGGACAAACGTCATAAAAATGCAAAAGTAAAATAAAAGAGAACATCAAACGATAAACTTTTGAAATCATCTATGGTGTGTATACTTATACCAATTCTACATTAAGGTTGGTTATAGACAATGATCCCATCACGACCAATTAAGAAACGTTTAGTTAGGTGGACATTTTATGTTCTTCGATATCTTTAATCGGTCGAATGGGATATAATATAATGCTTGTTGGCTAGCTATAGAGAGCCAGCTAGCTTTCTAGTATAAAACAACAAGGCAGAGAGAGTGAGAGAGAGATGGAAAAGTACTTTAAAGAGAAGTCTTCGCGATCGAAACAAGGCAGGTGAGACTCTTGGGTGGCCTAACAACGCGACATGAAGAGCGTATTGCACGAAGAGAGATACATTGGGCATGTTAAAGCGGGGGTTCGTATCACCTAACAATGTGTAAAGTCGTCGTAGATAAGAGAAAGAGGCGAAAATCAACTAGGATCTTTTAATCTGTTGTTCTTTGTTGGGGTTTCTAAAATAATGGAGGCAAATGGTTGAATTTTCAAATTCAAAAGTTGAACTGGCAATACACAATCTTCCGTACAGTCAATAAATCTTCAGTATAATGTTGCCATTGAGTACTTCAGTACTACAGTTTATACGCTGATGAAATGCCACACGAAGTGAACAAATGCACGCATGCATTAAATTAATAGAATTTCGACGCTGATTCAGATTAACAATCAATAAATTTTCCACCACAGACACATCTTCTAAATTCTCTAATAAATCACGAAGAAAAAAAAAAAAAAAAAAAAGAAAAAACGGCAGATATCAGTGGCACTGTGACACTTTTTAGGCAAAATAAAAATAAATAATCAGCTTATCTATTTGACTGAATAAATTTTCTTTCTCGAAGAAAATATTCAGTCCATCGTAGGTAGTAAAAATGTAAATTTAAGATAAACATTTCTATAAACAAACAAAAGACCCATCACACCTTTATAGGCAGGAGAGTGTATGTTAATCTATATTTCGTGTTACGTTTTTCATTGTGAATTCATTCCATTTGGGACGTGCCCACGCATATATTAGCGTCCAGTTTTCCATTTAATAAAAATGGTAAAAGTTGATTAAAGCCATTTTACGAAATTCCGGTAAAAGTAAATAAATTTGTCTGTTATTCTGACCCCAAATACATATAAGATGTTGACATTACGTGTGAAGTATCGGTATTATGTTAAAATGAAAAATAAATAGATCTATAGTCCTTATTCGGCCAAGTGCTGTGCTATGATGGCAAATTTTCAGGGTGCGAGAATTTGTCTTTTAACACATTTAATGAAGAAATCATTATCAAATTCCGCCCATCAGTTGGACTAAATTAATGTTAGTTGATTCTCGTTTGTTGTCCTCCTACATCCTACGCTCTAACTGTATGGGAAATTGACGTAATTTTTCTATTTCCAATGAAATCGTTGATTTCTTTTCAAGATTATGTTTTTATATAAATCAACTTTGTTCTTAACTTAAGCTATCATTACACGCAATAACTCGATGTACATAGCGGCCCTATGAATCGGCATCTCCACTTGCTTCTATGACCATGCGCACAGCCGAAACATGTGCAAAATTGATAAGCATAACAGACCCATTACACAAACCTAAAATTCCTAAACTTTCATTTTCTAACTTTCATAAAAGCAACAATTACTTATAAAATCTATCAAGAATAACGAATCATCTAATGAACAGTCAGAAAAGAGAAATTATTACACCACCACCAACAACAACAAAAACAACAAGAAAAAATGGAAGTTTTTCTTTCCATGTACCTGTCGTTGCTATTCATTGATTAAATTGATTTGATTTTAATGCTAATTGAAGATAAGTTTTTTTCTTCTTATCTTTTTATCTTACCTCGAAAATTAGCATGAGTATCAACCACAAAAAAGTGAAAGAGACTGTTTTACATTACGGAAAGGTATTTTTACTGAAATTCCTTTACCTAGTAGTTGAATAAATTCAAGTTTAATGTGTGTTATTGCTGTTACATCATCAGTATTCTGCAACTGGTGTAAAAGGAAAAAAAAGAGCTGTAAAGAAGTCTAGAAAAAGATCTAGATCAAGTCGATTTAATTAAATGGCTCGTTACTCGCAAATTAATTAACGTCGGTTGCTTGGTTGAACAGTAGACTTTGCTGTAGTTAAAAGAACGTTTTTTTTTCGTCAACTTCTGCGCGCCAACATTGATTGACTCGGTCCGATTGTAATTGGCAGATAATTAACGATAAATCGACTTAATTAATTGTATAATTGTCTGTAAGAAAATGTTCATGTATTTCAGATCATTGAGTAAAGCAACGTATGTGACGGAGGAAAAAAAGAAGGGAGCGAGAATGAGAGAGACAGAGAGACTGGATTCACGTATCAGATACAATCGGTCCAAACGTGTATGTGAAATAAAATACCGGCAATAGAATTTTAAGTATTCTGATCATTTCAAAATATTTGGAGCTATTGTCGTATTTTTCAATAACTTTTCTTTTCTTCTCCATTTTTGTAAAATATAAAATAGTACCATACTGCGCGACATTTACCCACGATGGCTTACGAATTTTTCATAATATATTTATGTGCGTCTATCGTTTGTAAGAAAACGGGAATCATTCCATAAACATCTGTCAGAGGTTGACGTTATAATATAACTAAGATGAAATGCGTTCGCAGTGACTTGCTAATTAAATTCCTTCAAGAGAAAGAGAGAAACAGAGGGAGTGACAGAGATGGAAGAGAGAGAAACAGAGAGTTCAAAGTTAGTTCAGTTCGGTTCAGTCAGTCAATCAGTATATTTTGAGTCAAAACATTCTGTTTTTTACCTTGAATAATTCAATTTCATTCAACTCTAAACGAAAAAAAATAATTTTTCTTAACTCTATCTGAATTCACTACAGATATGTCATTTAACTTAACCTATAAGTAACCCTGAAACCAGTAAACTCATAAACCCTACTGTCTCCTTAGAAACCGTTCCCATATCCATCTACTCCTCCTACTCTAAATTCTCATCCGATTTTCTTTATCTAATTTCTCTTTTTTTTGTAAAAAATTAATTGCAGATTACACTATTTTGATATCTGAACCATTACACTGAACACCCGCAATCAAACCGGAAAATTCAATAATGTACAACACGGTTTTCAACATTTCATTTCTTCTATAGATGCAACTTGACGGTTACAGTTAGAGCCGTAACGAGCCGTTACGACATGTTGTCCATGCTTGACATGGTGATGATGGCTCTCATACAGCGTGCATATTCATTGTTAGGAGGACTAATTTTGTTATTAGATTACGTGGGAATATATTATCATTTTCTTTTCGAAATCGTTACGTTGTTGTTCCTTGTCATGTTATTCATTTTTGAATAAGTCTTAATCACCTGACTCTTCTATCCAGTGGTGTAAATCAATCTATTTTTAGTTAGTGCATCAAGTCGTTCTGTTTCTCGTGGTTATTTACGAAATAAATTTCTAAATCAAGAATCTAAACTAGTAAAATCACGATCTGATAACATCTCCCATCTTGATCTCCTGTAGAACATGTGGGTCATAAAACTGAAAAAAAAGAGAAAAACAAAATAGGAACAAGAAGGGTTCAGGCGCCATAAATATGCAAGCGATATCCCGATTGCCCATCATCGCAGCAGGGTGACAGACAGAGAGTCCTCGGCTCGAAAAACCATATTAATTTAATTAAATTTTACATCGCATACTTTAAATATCTCAGAGTCATATAATATAAATATGAGACAAATAAAAATATTTCTTACCGTAAGTTAATGTAGAAGAAGGAACAAGGGGCTAGAGGAGCAAATGAAGAAACAGTGTTCTCGCGTATACACACAAACGCACGAACGTATCTATACGTTTTTGATGGGAAAGGCCAAGAACATAAGCAATGGAAACAAGAAGAGGAAGACGAAGACGAAGAAGTAGAGGTGGAGGAAGAAAACCTTATCAATAGGCGTATATCGTACATAGTTTATTTTATGTGTAAATGTTAATAATTATTATCTTCTCAGATTATCTTCGCGATGTGCAAGTTTATAATCATCATAATTATTACGGTAAAATCATTGAAATCAATATACTAGTTAAAAGGGAAGATGCACATAATACACTCGAACATATAATTGTTTATCTGTCTTTACTTAAGTTTTAAATAGTGCCAATTAGAAATGATCATTCTTATTACAAGTTTGCGGCAATTAAACTTGATTTTTAGAGTATATTGGAGTATCTATCTGTCTCTATCTGAAATAGTCTGGTTAAATGTTGTTGCTAATGATTTTCCATCATGCTTTTGTGATAGCTGTGAATCAATAGCGTTTATGTCTTGAAAGTTGTTTGCTGTAAAGAGTCGTTTATAAATACTTAATTCTTGTTGTACTTAGGGGAAATTATAGTGCAGATAACAGATCCAAGGAAAGCAATGAATGACAATTAAGAAAAAGGCGTCTTTTCTTTGTTGGCCTAGGCAAAGATGGCTTTAAAGGAATGTGAATTTTCTAAAATCTTTGGCCATTCTTTATGGATTTGTTTAGAGAAAATCTGTGTAGCACGAAGCTGAAAATTATCAAATTATACACAGTAATTAATGTTTATGTTTAATTTCTAAAAAAATTAAATTTGTTTTGTTTTTATCTTCTTTTCTATTCTCAAGCTGCTGCTTTGTTTTCCTTCTTTTTTTTTTAGTAAATTGATTATTCTCATTAACGGGCATTGAATCTTTTATGTATTTTTCATATTATTGTGTTCATTAATATTTTTCTTTTAACTAAACATTAATAGTAATTATTATTGGCAAATGACCAATGTATTGTTTCGTCTTTGTTCAATCCGCAATGTTTGCCGAGAAAAACACAAAGAGAAACGTTTAAATTAATAGTCAATTTGAACAATAGTTCAAATTGACATAAAACAAATGTAGAACTTTTTTAAGTGTCTTGTTAAATATCGTTCAAATAGAGCATTAAATAATACTTATTATTATGATTGTGTCTATTATGAAAGGACAGGAAAGCCATGAACAAAGCGGCCAATTGTTCAAATATTGATTTGTTTAATGTTAGTTAGTAGAGAACTGTCTTGTCCTGCCAATTCTACTGGAAAAAAATTTATATTTACATTACCGTATTAGGATATTCATTTACTTTTATAAAATCCTTTTTAGATAACTTTAAATATTTTTCAAAAAAAATCGTTTATTTTTGAAGCATATTTCATCTCAACTAACCCAGAGGATTTGGTTCAGTTTCAGTCAAGTCATGCCATGACTTTTAATCTCCAACCATTTTTTCACATTATGTTCGTTTCTCAATTTAGAACCAGCCACACAATAGAAAAAGATTCATCAACTACCTGCATCTGTATCAATAGATAAAAATCATAGATAAAATGCACACACACACACATACACATTTTATAGTATTTATTATAAAAGAAGAGAATTTCCTCCACATAAGATTATTACCAACCTCGAAACAGCAATACCCCGAACGATGATGCACTGTGGTGGTAAATTATAACTATCGATTGACACCGCGGAACATATGTCATTCCACGGCAATCAGATAAGCTATAGAAAACCATGAAAAAATTGTGTATGTGTTTGTGCGTGTGTATGCGTTAGTTTCTTATGTTATCTAATTCTATAGAATTTTTTTCCAAATGAGACTGTACGACGTTTGTGGTAGTGGAATTTGATGGACGAATGAGGCTGGGTGTCGTGAAAAAATAGGTCCACCGTGAACCTATTGGCGATGATTCTTTGAAGACGATTGGCAGTGAAGACAGGTGATCACAGTGATCACAGAAGCAGGTGCTTCTGTGATCTTGGACACGCCATGTTCCCAATGACGTACATGAACGTATACTCTACGTCAAGTTCCATTAATACAGTAAAGAGAAATGGAAAAATGTCAGTAGTATCGAAGACTATAAGAATGAGGAAAAACGACTTTATGAAAATCAAAATATTTCTGGGCTTGAAAACCTTGTCTTCAATCTGTTCCTGACGACAAGAAGACTAAGTTTTGATAGTTACCATTACTCTGTTTATGACTTGATTTCCATGTATTAATTTTCATTCAAACTTAATTTCATCGTTTATATTATCATGCAACGTTAATATTTAAAACGTACAACGGCAGACGTTGTTTTATAGCGGGTTGCAAGACCATGGCCTCCCATCAGAGAATAACTGGAAAATAGGTTTTCTACGCCAGTGATCGCATAATATTAAAATTGAAATAATTATACAATGACACTTACTGCTTAAATGAAAATTGATTTCTTGTATTAAATAATCCGATAACGCAATCATAGTTTTAACTTTTTGTATCAAAATCCACGATTTCTCATAAGGGCAATGTTAAATTATGTGTACTAGTCTACTCCAGCGTTACCTATTGGGTGTCTTTTTGTTTCTCGTGTCCCCTCCTTCTTTTAGTTCATCATAATCACTAGTAAAAGAAATTTATTAAGTTATTTATTAATTAATTTATATAAAATTTATAATATTTATTAATTTATTTAAGTAAAACCGTCCTTTGTTTAAGGTATAGAAATCGTGTTATGGAAGATACTTTTTGTATACTTTGTGTTTTTTATTAGTGACTGTTTTATTATAAACTTAAGCTGATGTTTGATTTGCCATTAAATTATCAATAATTTTTTCTTACGACGCTTATATATATATTATATATAAAAAATCTTAACTTGAAAGTAATAATATATTATATTATTACTTTACGTAATAATATATTACGTAATATATACGTAATATTACTTTACGTAATAATATATTACGTATATATAATATATATATATTATATACGTACGTTATTACGTAATCAGTGTAATTATAAATATTTGAATCTACTTACTCAAATTCTCAATATGATTAATAAATTGATAAATTATCTGAGAGTATGAAACATACGTAGTTTTTTATATTAAATGCCTCATTTTTTTAAAATGCACCTAGCAATAGCTCTAGATGTTGTTTTAATCTTAATTTGGACGCGTAGAACAATCGTTCTTGCTAACTCTACATTTATTAGGAACATCTAAGGGTTCTTCAAACAGAAATTTCTTTAATAATATTATGTCATCATTGTAGGTAAATCGTAGTTTCTTGTTTGATTCATTTTCCAGTATAAAAATTAAATAAGGTAATCATAATTGATTAGTGATGACCTAAAATAATAATAATAATGATATAACTTCGGGGTATGTCCAACTCTCTATTCTATGCACGGCGTCATATGAGCAATCCACGTAAGCGAACCCATAGACGAATAGTAACTTCTATCTATAGGCGAACCAACTAAAACTCGTAAACTGGAGGATCTCAAAAATTTAACATTCGCGTTATATAGGTTTTTGTACTTTATTCAACGTTGCCAGATGAAGTTTCTGGTCGTGGTGAGTCGGCGCGAAGACGGTTTGGAGAAAAAACCGACTAACACTTAAATAAAATTAAGTAATAAACTATATCGGAAGTATCGAAACTGTGCGGTGAATTATAACTTTTTTTGTTTTGTTCTTACTAGAAACTATGTATCGCATACTTGGAAATATAATGAATTAATCAGAAAAATAAAATTGTAAGCAATTAAATTAGACATGCCAAGGCATATCTAAATAAAGACATACATGGTCTTTTTCACAATAATCGTGGTTAGAATAGTGTGCCCCTATAAATCGTAGAGTCCCTTATCACACTCGAATCATTTAGATACACGCACTTCCTTCATTCCTCTTCTCGTTTGCTCATTATCGCATCTATTGTGTAAAATATATTGCGAACATTTTCAGCATAAACAATTTCGATCGACCGTTTGATAAGTCATTGTTAGCTGTAACATACATATACATACATAGAGCCATATATATTATTCAATAATAATTGACGACATGTTCATTAACAGTTTATTGATTGCTCATATGCAGGTATGAGATATTTAAACAGATGCTGCTCTTTGAAATGCCGATAGATATTATTCGATAGATTTTCGATTTTCTGGAACCCATAATATCGAAGAAAAACCCTATCTGAATATATATGAAATTTCTTTCCTCCAATCGAATTTCTTCCCTTAACAGTTTTTCATCTTCAACTCTTTTACTTCATCGTCTTTCTTTTATTACTTTGCTTCTTTCTGCTTTCCTCCTTTTTTCTCTTCTTCATCTACATGTCAAGCATCAATAAAACATTGAAGCCGCCTGAAGCGCAAATTTAAAGTGTTTTAAAGCGTGTTCGAAAGCAATTAGATCAGATCTGCCAGTAATATAAGTTCAGGTTGGTTCGCCCACGTGGATTGCCCAGGTGGGTTACACAAGTTTTTTCATTTTTTTTCTTTTGTGCGATCAACGCAGTGGTGTGGAGATGACTAGAGGTAAACATCCATGAAAAGAAAATAAGTTTTTCTGACAGACATTTGTTTTCAATTTTTAGAGTGAAGAATTCAGCAGCAACAGCAAGATTTCTTCGATGGAGTTAAAAATCACATTTTACAAAAATGATTTACTTCTGTCATACAATGTGCCACCAATGAATGCACTACACCTTCACGCATACATACACACACAAACACACACACACGCATTTTCCAATATGCTTGTCATCACCTTCCAAAATGTAAATTAGTTTGCCTGCAGCTTGTTTCACATTATGTCCGAGATCGATTCCAATTATTATTATCATCGGCAACATTGTGATTTGATTATTATGTATTATAATTTGTTGAAATTGATTCCGTATCGTGATATGACAATATGATACTATGCAAGACGAAAAAAAAAATGTAATTCTAGGGCGAGGTCGAAATTATTTGATTTTTTTTCTATTGTTATCACATGTTTAATCAATTACAGATTGGATACTGTTGATGTTGATGATTGTGGATGTTTTTGTTTGGAGAAATATAAGGCTTAAGGGAAAATGTTTTTATTGAATTACATGTCGAATGAACTGAAATCCTCTTTTCAACTAATCGACCCCTAAACCTCGAAGAAAATCCACAGTTTGACAAATCGTTTTACCTAGATTTATAAAGCCTAAGGCATGTCGCAAAACAAATACAAACAAAAAAAAATTCGCTAAAATATCACTCTACCAAATCGCAATTCTCGAATGGCTCTTTCTCTGACTGCTTAATTAACATTGTCCATTAATTTTTGTCATTCGTCTCTTAAACTTTGACCTACGAAAATATGAACACACCTTCAAAAAATCTAATGGTCATTTTAACAGGTTTAAAATGTTACTTTCCTAATAATAATTACCCTGAAGGGATAAAGAAAAAGAATATGAAGAAGAGAAGCGTTTAACTTGTCCACGGGTCGATGGTATTTTTTTTTTCCTTAATTTTACACTGCTCAACAGAATTAATGTGTTCGGATAAAATTGATTGGTGGCATGATACGGCAATTAGTTCAAGTCAACAAAGTTTTTTTGTTTATCAACTTATACTCCAATACTGCCGGGTCATTGACAATGTTCAAATCAGACTTGGATTGTGACATCAGTGCAGATTGTTTTACTAATTACCAATTATATATGTATGTCGATCAGCTTTCGCTGAAGCTGAACGGAGGAGTAAAAAGACGAGTTGAGTAGTGTACCAAATTTTCTATTTAAAATGATAAATGACGATTTTCTACCAATATAAATTGCCAGCTAGCCAGCCAGCCAGAATAATATAAAAAAAAACAAAAAATTCACACGCACAGCAAAACCGTCATTGATCGGTTCGGTTATATCGGCGCAAATATAATTAATTATTTCTAAGTGGGACAAAATATCACATATTGTACAGGTGGTTGCGTCACAAATATTTTTTTATCGATGTAGAAAATTAGCTTCAGGTCGTGTCTTCTTCTTCTTCGTCTTCGTTTTCGCTCTTCGTTTCCACCATCATCTTTTTCTTCTGCTTGTTATTAATAGCTAGTACAACGTATAGTTTTTGCAAGATAAAATGAAACAACAACAAGAACAAGCCAATAAATAAGAAAAAAAAAATTAAATAAATTTCATGTTGTAACTAACGCATATCATCACCGATATAAACAAATACTACATATAATCACGATGTTTATTAATTCAATTGTTCTTATAATGAAGAAATATCTGATAGAATTGATGAAAAATTAAAGGATTTATAGGCACCATTATTTTCTATTTGAATATTTATTTTATTGTATTGATTTTTTACGTGATTGCACTCTATTTGCTTAGTTTACTTGGCTGCTACGAGGATGGTCAAGGCACGAGTAGTTCTAAAAGTTGTCCGGTAGAGACCATTTATTTAATGTTTTAATAGTAAAGGTCTTTAAATAAATTACTTGTATATTGGAACTGTGCGGTGAATTATAACTTTTGCAGCGACATCTGTGAGTGAGGCAAAATTCGTGGAGACTTTTGCCTCTAGTCCTAATAATGTTAGGATTTTGCGATGTAAAACCCCTATCGGTTCTTAGCTACGCATTCAGTAGCCAGTTCAGTAGAGGACCGAATAACAGACCGAAGGTTTACAACATCAGAAGGCAGCTGGTGGGTTGATTCAATTGTCCGTTGTCGCGTTGTTCTCAACTTTTAGCTTAAACGAATAGTTGCTCCTTTGAAATGTAAAGTTAAATTTCCAACTATGTTATTAGAAATGTGATATTACACGACATTTAATTCGGAATTGAATTTTGACAGTAATGCAGATTGTTTTACTAATTATTGAACAACGTCGTTCAGCATACACGCATCGAAAAGTTTAAAGTGCTCGTGGAATCATCACCATGCCCACTATCTATGAAGTCCATCCTCTGGACGGCTCAGAGACAGGCCAGAAAGGCTGGGGCGGTCATCATGAAGCACTCATTTTAAATATGATTGAAGATCGTTATTCAACATAACTACTGTAGCGCTATTACGTTTTCTGTTCGATGTTAATTATTAAAATATTATAATTATTGATATTGTTAGGGCGTCACCCTTTGATTTTTAGTTAGCCTTACGGCGCCTCACCATTTCAAAGGGAAAGTGGGGGGAAAAGCCTTTACGAGTAGCCTTTAGACAGTGAAGGTGGTTTCTCTAAGGTTCATAGAAAATGAGTAGGAAAGAAAAGCCAACTGGATCAAAAATATGAGCTGCAAAGGGACGCAGATTTTCCTCCCACCGCCTCTTAGTGGCGTAGCTCGTCAACGGTGCCCCTGAACCGGCTGAGTGTGGGTATTTAAAAATGTATCTGAGCTGGATATTGGATTGGGTTAATCAACGACGAGTAGAGGCAGATTTTGCTCGAAGTTTAATAAAGGGAAAGGTTGGGTTGTTGTAACAGGGGATAAAACAACAACACGTGGGACATTGAGGAAAAAATGAGTGATCAATTTGAGCTGACAGCTTAGAAAGATCGAGCTAGTCACTGTTAAAATCAGGGATGTTACATTGTATACTGATGGCATGTGGATCACTGAGATTTGATAGAAAAACCGAACATCGTTCTCCGCTAATGGAGTGTGGTGATGGAGGGTGTGACCTTAGTAGTGGTTTATAACGCTAGCATAGTATGTTTGATCCTTCCGTATGCCATTTGGCGGGGCGGTGCTGCAGCAAAGTTAAAATGTGTTGTCCTGACATGTTGTAGCTGCAGTATGCAACAAATACAAGCAAATGAAATTGCATTAAGCCGGCCAGCCTAGGTGCATATCATATGCATAAATTTGTCTGTAGCGATTTTAATTGATGGATCAAAAATATAACGTAAAAGTCTAAATTATAAATTGTCATTAACAAATAGAAATAGTTTCGCAAAAATAAAATAAATCAATCAATACATTCGGGTTTAAACAATCGTCTATACTTTTTACGCTTACCTTTATTTTCTATACCTGTACTTAAACCAAGTATGAGCAGAGTTTAAATCCCTCTTCGCATGAACAGATTACGCTGCTGCTTCCAGTGAAGTCGTTTTAATATTTCCTCTATCCCGTCTTTTACAGCTACGTATCTTGAAGTCACGAAACAACTTGGCCATTTCTGCCAAATCGGGCCCTTTTATCCCAAGATGGTTTATTAAAATCGAGTGGGAGATTTACAATAACACTTTCCTATACCTTAGTGTGGGGCTGGCTGCAAAATCCTATGCTGAAAAAAACTTTATTTATAAAAATACATTTTATTTACCCTAAGTTATTTTCACTTTTACAGTCCAATGCCCTAAGGTAATTTTCCTTAATAATACCTATACTTATTCTATATGTATTAGCCCGTATACAATAACAATTTACCGGTAAACAATTTTACAAAAAAACAGCCCTTTATTTAGGGCGCCACTAAATCGCCAAATGAAATAAAATATTAATAATTAATAATCACGGTATCATACCAATTTTTCAACCATTCCTAATTAAATTAAATGTAATGTTACAGTTAATTTACAAACTAAAACCTTTGTTTCTTTACTATCAAATGTTAACGTTGTATCGTTATCAAAAGTACAATAATAACAATTGTCGAAACGAAAAACAACAACAAAAGAAAAGTTTTAGTTTAAAGTTTTGAAAAGTTTAAAGTCACCACTAGCTGCCCTAGCTTCTCTGATGAGCCGGAATACGGGCGAACCCGGTCAGAAAATAGGTTTCTCGGTTATTGGCGTGGTTATGATTCCACGAGCACTGTAAGCTTGTTAACATTGTTATGCTGAACAACGTACTTCAGTAATATTTAAAATGAAGGCTTATGTTTTACCTCGAAATAAATACTTTTTCAACTATTAGGCTGATTACCTATTAGCTTTTCCTTAATTTAAGTCGATCAAAAAAATAAGCGTTGAGTAGTGTACCAGATTTTCTATTTAAAATGATACATTTATCATTTATACAGAATATATATAGAATCTGATCATTATCATTTATCAATGTCATTACTTTTCCTATATTCGTACAAAACCGTCTCTTTCTTACAATTTTTCTACATAAAAATGCCACCAAAATAGCAACGCCTCTTTAATATCATCGCAAGCACACACTCACTCCAATATTTACCAATCCCATGACATTGAAATAAAGGATGTTCCTTAAATACATATTGACTTTTTTGAACATGTTCTACATATAGAATTCCATTCAATTCAGATTTTAGTGAAGCAAACAGTAACGAATATAAATTCGAAATAATTATAATAATTGAATAATTCGAACGTAATTAGGCTAGAATCCAAATAGGTACAGTAAAACTTTTTTATAAAAGTCACCCAAAATGCCGGCCGAAATTGTCATTGTTTGGTCGCCGTTATTGGGAGGAGTTCATAAATAACATTACGATATAGTATCTATCTATTAGGTTTGATTTAATTCAATGAAAATATAGTTTTTTGCTACTTAATTAAGTTAATCTTAATTACTCCGTCCGTATAAAGCAATTCTCCCTTATAATAACAATTCATCTTGAAGCACCATCTTGCCTTGATGGTGTCGATAATAACACTATAAAATTTCCATAGTGTCACATTAATTTTTGATAATAAATTAAAGATAAGCTAGTGATAGATTCTCCTTCTACTTCTTCGTCTTCTAGAAGCATACATGAAACGAAATAATTAGAAATGACATTAAAAATAATAATATGATTCCGTTGCGTGCTTACGGTTATTTAAATTAGTGTGTAATTTATGTAAATGTAGATGAAAAAACATTTTTTTCGTCTTTTTTTTTACGAGAGAGAGAAATAATTGGGCGACTGTCTTAAAATTTAATGCTAATGGTATATAAGCAAAGACATTATTTGGACTTGATATCATTAAATCTTTTTTTGAAGATTACAGTCCGTTGGAAAATAGTAACGTTCGTAATCTTTCCATTAGTCCGATTTAGATGGGTGAGAATTTTAAAGCTTTACATCCACTGATGTAGCACATTTCCTTTTCTCTTACACCACTTCATTTCCTATGAATCCTTTCATCAGGATTCATTCTTCATATTTAAGCGCCCCATTTCATTTTGAAGAACTACAAATTTGTTGCAACAATAACTTTACAATTTTCGTGTAAAGTAGAACTACAGTTAAATGTACTGATTTACTACCTGAATTTGACGAATGGACTTTAATAAAAGGAGAGGGCAGAGTGTGCACTGAGTGACAGAGAAACTTTTAGGAACTGACAACTTAAGTATCTATTTTACTTGTAAGTTTTTCATGAACCTTACATTGTTAGGCTTAACTCAGATCTACATGGAGTTTTCAATAAAAGTTTAAAGCTTTTTTTTTATTAAAAAATTTTAATAATTAAAATAATTCATTTCTTTCAGCACACACTATTTCCCATTCATCTCAAAATTAATCTTTCAATCCAAATAATAAGAATAGACTTCTGTAATATTATATCTATCTTAATTTGGATTTAGAGGTGCTGCGTTGCTACTGTTCCCACTATACGAGTATACGATTGACCACCAGTCGTAGACGTTGTAGTCGTTGCCGCCTCTGCCGGATGTGGTGCCTTCTGAATAAGAAAAAGATGTCTCGGGCACATGCCACTCGAATCTCTTTTCACGTTTCTTTTCTACCTATTCAGCCTGCTTGCCTACCTGGTCGTCGTCGGTGTCACCGTCGTCTGGTCAACATATTCTGGTTGAATTCAAAAACGGTTTCCTGGAGTAAAGTACTAGTAGTTGTGTGCCTGTGATTCTGTGCATGTGTGTGTGTGTGTGTGAACAGACAATGAATGATGTGTGTACGTTGTCATCAGTGATTATGACCATTTTTGGAGGGGTCGGAATGAATAAAAAATTATTCGATTCATGGTTGTTAAATGGTTCTAATATACGAATTGGAAGGAGGAAATGGAAGAGGGAATGATAAAGAAGAAAAAGGACAATGAACTAGCTGAACGATTGCAATACAGTCGTCGGTTATATTGAAATTCTATAATAATATTGATAAAGTTGTTATTTGTTGTTACTCAAAATATCAAATTTTATTGTCGTTACTCAGTATTCTAAAAATAGTTTGAAGCCAATTCATTAAATTTGTTCTAGACTGACAACATAGGCCATCAGACGTTCTTGTTTTACAATGTTTTTATTGAATTTTAAGTATTTACACTGAATTTTATTTTGATCAAATTCAAATCACGAAGCGTGTTGTTGTTTTGGTTGTTTTTTTTTTTTGCTTTTATAAACCTTCGATAAATTATAATTTCTTCTTTGCAGTGAATAGATGATTTTATAATATGTATTTTCTAATATTATCGATGTTAATATGTGCTTACTTATTTTAAATACAATGAATTTTATGTTTCGAGATCTTATCTGGGAAATTTCTATATACAAAAAGGAGGAACACATAGATGAAGATGATGACGAAAAAAAGAAACAAAACGAAAGTTTATTACTTATATGTGTTAACCGTGATATTTCAAGGAGAATAAAACGAGATAAATTAGCTGACAGCCATCATAAAACTTATTCTGTTGTATAGAGAGAGAGTATCATATATTTATTTATACAAAAAAAAAAACAACAAAAAATAACAAATAGATAATATTTGCACACATTTAAACATATAATTTCCATTCTTTAACGTAACCTTCACAATAATGTATAGTAAGATGCTTTGTGGATTGGTGCAATCCGATGATTAGATATTAATTCAATTTAAAAGAAGATTCGTCTACTAATCAACAACAATTTCAAAATATTTACTAATCAAGGAATGTTGTATCTATCAATACATGTTTGTATAGTGAAGACTTTCCTTCTAGCCATCCAACAATAAAATACTAGCCTCCCAACAAAATGGTATGTCATTCTGATGTGAGACAACAACTTGCTTTTTTACTCAATTAGTCCTCAATCTGACAGTAACAATAATAATAGTACATTGAGTCTAATAAGGCCAAATCGGCAACATTGTCAATTTGATTTTCAATTATAATTTTGTTTGTATAATTTAGGTAAAATTTAGCGCCTTCGTCATGTTCTCGAATAAATTCTAATAGAGCCATAGGAAAATTGTAGAAATAACTTGTTGTGTTCATTTTCCAGTGATGCAATATTAACGTTACTCCATACTTTAGGTTTACTACTTTTCATCCCCCTTTTGATTTCTTTTTATTGTACTACGTGCTTTACTCGTTTTCCAATCTTTATCCAAGCAAAAGATTAACATGAAAAGACTCTCCTTCCAAATATCTTCAAGAAATGAAAGTTGAAGAAAATGGTAAAATTAATACCAGTAACTTTACTTTTATAGGTCCACTTCGAACAAGAAAAGGTTCTAAAAACATCAGGCAGGGGCTCTTGATATAGAACCTGAACTAATTTGTAGTTTTTTTGCACCTTTTTTTATTGGTTACTTTTTTCGACCAAAAAAAAAAAAACAGAAAATCGCGAAAGTTGTACCTGTTTTTTGAGCAAAATTCTTTCTTTAAAAGGGTAAAGTTTGTATGTTTTCAGTTGATAAAGTATCAGTGTTCAATGTTGTGATTTTGAAGGTTAACAATTTTTCTATATACTGCAGAATGTATGTTAGGTAGGAATGCAATTTTTCGGAATTGATAATGGCCACCTGTTTTAAAGCCAAATTTTTTACTTAAAAGGATTATGTAGATTAATTTCAATTAAAGTATTAAATGCGTAGATATTTACAACAGGGGTCAGTCACTTGTTCAGGGTAGTGGGCGAAGTATGGAAGATATTGTAGTTTTGTATTTATTTAAGATTGAGTTATTAAGACAGTTAGTTAAAAAAATAAAATTGCTACTATATAAATGGATGTAAATCAATCATATTTTTATATATTGAGCAGATGGGAAAACTGTAATTTCAGAAATTTATATTGGCAATATTGTATTATGCTAATAACTTTATTGTGTATAATAACATTCTCTATCTTTTGTTAAATAATAAAAATATTATTTTAACATTCTCTTGCAGTTCATATTCGTATAGAAATTTACGATTTGTTTTTACATAAATCGCCTACGTACCTCGTACGTTCATAATATGGCAAATTATTGTCATAAAACATATCGCACGCACATTGAGTAATAATAATCACTATTATATATTCTTATTATAAAATTTATTGTACCCACTTGTTGATGCACATCTTTCGAAGCAAATTAAATTATTTTGCCATGTTGTAAATTGTGCATCTTATTATAAAACATTCTTATTAATTTTGCGTTTAATAGCAAAAATGGTATACACGTGTGTGCTATAATATCTTCATTATCAAACTGAATAATAACGAACATATTATAGTTACATGTCATATTTTTTAAATAAAATACTTGTACAAAATGAAATGTTTTTCCTTTCAATAACTGAAAAAAAAACAATGCTTTTTAAATAATAAACAGATTTAAAAGCTTATATCGTATTACAATCACGTTTTCGATTTTAAAATACATAATCCTTGATTTGATTTAAGTTAGACCTTCCACTGAAAAAGTAAAAAGAATTCGATAGTTGGATTTTAACAAGTCAATTAAATGATCAAATCACGTCTGCCATTTTCCTAATACATTTTAAATAAATGTAGCGCCAAGTACAATAGACTTGGTGGCAGTTCGTGTGCTCTATCTTATGAATGCTAAAGCAGTACCTTATAGTCTCTTTATGAATATTATATGAATGGGATGATGATGATGATAATGATGTTATTGATGTTGATGATGATATTTTGTTTTGTATATCCTGTTAGGGATATCAGGTAATTTTTAACTGATTTTTATTGAAATTCGATAAGAACACAAAATGTTGGTACTTTACTTATAAAGGAAGTTAGGACTACGAACTCTGTACCGCATGGTGGCCTGCCAAGTGAAGTGTCAATTTTTTTTCACCACGAACTTGTTTTTCTGTTTAAACAGTTCTATAATATTAATATTGAACTAACAATCGATTCAAATATGCAACAATAAAACAGTTTTTAGTGATGTCGCATACAAATATTATTATTATTATTGTTATTATTTCAACATTATCATATCATTACTATTGGACATTAGTGATTAAAATTAATGGCTTCAAGATAAAAGGCGTTTAATAATTAAGTCGACAATATGGAAATGTTAAGAAATTAGGCAGAAAATTATGTCGAAATGTACAAGGCATTAATAACGAGTGAACTAAACAATAAATCATCCTCCACCTTAACTTATGAATATTAATGTACATTTATTGTGCTACACTAAACTAAATTATATAAAATTGTAATTTTATTCAAATTAATTTTTTTTGTCGTCTTCTTTCTATTCGCTTTGATGCAAAACTACTACTAAAAGCGGCTATCTTAACTAAACTAATAATAAAATAGTTAATTTTATGTATATTAAGGTGTGTAGCCGCTGTCACCTTTTTATATTGAACAAATTGATCCATTTTGTTTGTTTCGATATGTAACTTAATTATTATAAACGTGTTATATGACATTTACAACGCCATTATTCAAATAGACAGTATTTAGAGACATTCAAAGGGAGTAAGTAGTTGGGTTTGGTGACTCAATTTTGCTAACGCGGTGCCAAGCAAAGTAAATTGTCAACATCACTCATGCGCGGAAATCATAGTTAGAGGTATCCTCCAATGCCTTTTCTGTAACGGTCAGTTCAGTCCTTAATCAGGTAGCATGTTTAGGTCACGCAGCCAGAACCGTGACATGCTCTAAATATCTTAACTTAATCGTCCAGTGTTGAGGTAGTTCTTTTTCATTTTTTTTTACGTCAACTCTACGGATAGAGCTTGGCATGCTACATTTAGTGGTCAATAATAAAAGTTAAGAGTTTCTATGCTTTACTTGTACTAAAGTTACTCTTCAAATTTTGTCGTCATGTCACTAATGTTCCATATATGTATAAAGAACACAAACCATTATGATTCTGAACTCGAAACTCGTTGGAAGAGGAAGGAAAACCAAAAAACGAAAGAGATGAAGGCACAGAAGAAGAAGATGAGAAAAAAGTGTGGGCGGTTCGAAGTTCGGTCGTGTCGTGACCATCTCGGCAATTAACTTTGTATTAAAATTAAATTTAATATTTTATAGGCTATTCTATACAAGCCGAAACAATTATTTGAACTATATACATACATATTATTTTCTTGCATGGTGCGGCAAAGGCGAGATCGATGGCCCCAGATAACTGGTTAATTTAATTGAGGCGGTGTGGTGGTTTTGTGGGAATCAATCGCCGAATCAGGCTATGTATAGCTAATAGGTTGTTTCTCATTTTTATTTTCGTTGTGTGTGTGTGTGTATGTCTCACTCTTACTCTCTCAATGTTTTCTTTTAATTTTCCTCATATACAACATAATGGGGTTGTATATGATCAAAGACACAATTCATTTTTACGATAAATTCGAATCCGGTACTCTGTATATATTTTATCTATACTTACTTCCAATTGTCCCCTTTACCGTACTGTACCTGTACGATTTTTGAATTGGACCTAGTTACATGCACAATAAATATAAATCTACATAAGTCCATTAACTATAATATTAAATGCATTACAGTTTATCCGTGACCACCACGGTGAATGCTATACTTTAATTAGGCACGAACGTCTTATTTTACTCTTATAATGTTCTCCATCATAGGCTCTCACGTATATTCAATTGACGTTTCTATTATATGCAAATAACCGCCCCCTGTTCGAATTTACTTACGACCCTGTATGGACGTATACATTATTGGACACTCGTGTGTGTGCGTGTGTATATGTGTTTATTGATTCTATATGTCTGTATCGCGTATTGATATGCATTTCTGATTCTGCTTCTCTTCTTCGTTTTCCTCCTCGATTTCTTCTTCGTATACGATACAATCGTTTTTAAAGTGACGATTATTATTTGATTATTTTGTTGATGCACCAAGCTTGATGCTTGATGTTTGATGCTTGATTTCGCATAGAGTTTATTAGGTTGATGTTGACACGAATTCATAGTTCTTCGATCTTTCAGTAGAATTGTCGTGGCGATTATTTTCTATTAAGTAAAACTAAACCAACAAATCCACAACCATCAGCTTGAATCATGTTTTCTATCATCTTTTAAAACAAAATTTAATTAGGAAAATAATGCGTTTGTTTATAGCAAAGTCCCATCAACTGTGAGAGTACAATAGCAACAGCAACAACAATGCAACTTGCAACTAAAAGCGGCAAATAACTATATGATTTTATTTCATGCCTGAGGCCACAATTATAAACAATATGCTATAAAATGCTGTGATGGGAGCAGAAGAACCAATAGAAATTTTGCAATCCATCCTCCTTCGTTTCCAGCAACGATGATCAGGTGCATCATGAGTGAATTTCTAGTATAACGCGAACGGTATTTCAATAACTGCTTTCTAAAGCGCATTACGTAACACTATAAGAATGATGATGTTGATGTTGATTATAATGATGATGAGAATGATTATGATGATGATGATGATGATAGTGCTGATGAATTATAGTTCATGGGGTTAGAGGTGTTAACTGTTCAACAATTACATAGAAGACTATCTATATGCTTCTAAAAAATTGAAGTAGGTATAATTTCCATCTACGAAGATGTAGATTCACTTAATACCTATATGGAAATAGATGAGGGTGCTTGCGATGGTCCAAATTCAATGTGACTATTAGAACAATTCCATTTTCTTCTCGCAAAAATCGCAATTTTTTATTTTGTCTTCTACTTGATTGATGAACGATCGTCTCTGTGGATGATGTTCATCTTTAATAGCGGCAACAAATTCCATTATGGCCGTGTGCTGCCGTGTGTCGCATCAACTTTACTGTTGTTTGAATAGACCATTGTACTTTTCCTTTGCCGTACCAACGTTAAAAATGTCACTAGAAAGAGAGTAATAACATGCCGATTGAAAAGCTGACAACAGGAACACTTTAGCATCGAATGACAAGCGAATTGTCACTTATCATGGTGATAAGCTTTTCGATCCAGCGCAAATCTAGTGTTCATTGTCGATGATCCAATGACATACATTATTATAATCTACAAATGACAACGTTATTCGTCGTTGTCTTCAGCGTATTAAGTTCATATAGTCAGCAATTTCGTTGTGAATCTTCTCTAACGGTTTTCTTCCCCCCCGTCTCGCTCTTTCTCTGTGTTTTTCCTGATTATTTGTAGTATAGGGATTTGCAAATGCTAAATGAGACAAATGATTTTTTTGCCATCGTCGATGGATCTTGATTAGATCCATCAGAATAATGACGGCCATAATATCATTCATTGTATAACCGAACAAGAAATTTAGAACTTTTTTCATGAATTTGTGTGCATGTACTGTAGCTTTTGATTATCTTTGAATATAATGATGATAAATCATATCTACCAGTTGAGTTTCAAGGAAATAATGTTTCTCTCGATTGATTCTAAGATGGGAACCATATTAAGACATGGTCTACGTACCTACATAACATTTCATATAAAAAAAAAAGGTAAAATCGAGATCAAGAACAAGTAGTAGTAATCAACACTGTTCTTCTTGTAGTTGAAAACCGATATACAAACAATTAAAAACCATCATAGATATTCAATATTAGTTAGATATTACTATTTAGATCCCATTCGAATACAATATCATATAGAAAAATAATATAATATAAAACCTGGCTATATAGCTAGATAAAAAAAAAAAAGGAAAAGATAGAGATCGCGTTCGGTCCTCCTTTCTTCATTCTATAACCATAAAGAATTAAAGTGTTAATGAGAAGAATAATACGTCGGCGAAAGATCAAAGCCAATATAACATACCTATGGCAAAGTGTAGGTACACTACTAAAACTATATAAATATCTGTCTGCCAGTCTGTGTATTGGTGTGTTGATCTGTGTGCATGTGTGAAATGATATAATTTTTCAGGAGGAGTTGAAAGAATCCAATGACCATATAAACAAATTTCTTTGAGTGGGTACGAAAAGTTACACTACTACTGGTGGAGGCTCTATTGATATCCATCAGCCTGGAGTTAATGTGAAACAGATCAATTTTCAATAATAGTGTCCATCAACCCTTTGTTGACAGATGTATTATAACTATGGAAAGATTGTCGAGCTAGCTACCTGATCACCCACACATTACTGGCACACGTTTTTCATATAGCGATGCACGAGTGAGCATTAAACCCTAAACCTAATATGTATTTTATATCGATTTCACTAAATAAAAAAAAAAAACTCTTTCAATTTCTTCATCGTTTCGCATGCAGTAATCGATTCCATCACCAGCCAGTCAGTCTACCTACCGCAAATATTAAATCCTATCTATCACTTGTTAACTGCAGATGGTCGTACCTTGCACATTAGTTAGTTAGTTGGTTAGTTAGTGGACCATCATAGGATTATTAAACAACACTCCAGATGAAGTAGTATTTAGATGGATTTTTACTATAGAAGGAGTAGAAGAAGCCTTTTTGTAATGCCGCCACACAAACACGCACAGATGAGCTGAATGTTTGTCTATGGTACACAAATACAAGTATGAGATATGAGGTAAAAGTATAGAACTAGTAATGCTCGCGTTCTTTATTATTATTTTTTTCCAGTTGAAGTGTAAATGAAAAAGAATTGTCTTCTGAATATCTGTGTGTAAAAGATCAAAGAATCGATGCCGAATAATGAAGATGGTTGTCGTTTGGCTGTACATTTCTAATTTTCTATTTCCTGATTTATTTATAGACAACTATAGGAAGCCATGATTGGCTTTAGCAAGAAAGGACATAATTACGTGATGAGTTTATATCAGTTGTAAAGGAAAATCTAGGGAACTATACAATGGAAATGGTCAATCCGATCAGTAGTAAGAACTCTGTTAGCAGGAAATCTGTACGGAATTTGAATGCTGATATTGTTTCAAATTTTAGAGTAAAGAGATTCTAATTAAATGATTAGATCCACTCAGCAAGTTTAACATGTTCCATTTTTAAATAATATTGTGCATTTTGTGATCAACATTGAGTCCAATCATACCCAAAAATTGCCTAGAAAAATGAAAAATTTATTGAAGCGTATGATGAAAACGTTCACCAGTCTCTTGTAGTCACAGTGTCCAAGTGAGAATTTGACATATCAACCGAATCTCATCTGATTTAGCTGGAATATCAACCTCGATTTTTAAAGCTTTTTCAGTCATTAAAAATATTTTGACTACTTCTCAGTGAACAACATATTTCCATTCATTTTATTCAAATTAATATTTGAAACGCGCAATAACTACAAAATATCTATTTTTACCTTGTGTTTTCGGAAGAGATCGTCTTTTTCTTATTTCGAATGATGTCAACACTGTGGTACTTATAGAAATAAATTATCATCATCATCATCATTATTTAGCTCACCTTGAATGAGATTTTGTTGTTCATTCTGTATATCTGTGGTGCTATTCGTGTATTTTTCTCTAATTTTCATTTGTAGAGGAGTGTAGGTCAAAGAGTATTTTCTAGTATGCATGGTATAGATATATTCTAAGGCAGGTCGCTTTTTATCAAATCTTCTTGTCTGTGCCACATTTATCTTAGCCATGAAAACCCATTATTATCTTCTGTTCTATGGCAAGCCCAAACTGAGATCCACAGTTAAAAATGACCGAAAAATAATAATAAATCATTGATGACATGCAAACACGTTTGGATAGTCATTGCGCTACCGAAATATTCCTATTCGACCATTGAACAATATAAATTATAAAACTTATCTCGCATTCAACACATTTAATCTTTAATTTAAAGTACAAATCCTACGAAAATGGACTAATTAACCGCTTCTTTATTTATTTATTTATTTTTTAGTTTTTAGTAAAAATACTAAAAAATAAATCAAACATGATGTATACGCTGAGTTAATATGAGAATAAAATGAGTTAAGATTGATGGTGATCATAGTAATGGAGGACCAGATTAGATAGTTTCTCTGTGTTTAGTTATAATTTTGCACACAAATTTAACAATTATTATTTAAAGTGTGTCAACAAATTTCACACTTTAAATCATCCATTCCCCATGTGTATACCATCACCCACTCAACTATAACGTAGCATCTAAATCCTTATTAATAATAAACTGAATACTCATGACATTTTCTATCTGTAAAATTTGTTCATTAAACCAAAAAAAAAATCCAACTCGATTCGATTGAAGAGATTTCTCTCTCTGTCTTTCTCTTAATTTACCGCTCTTTTTGGGATTATATAGTTATAATATTAGATGCGACGATTCTGATTAAAGGTGATTTATTGCTCAAAGATTTGTTACGTTACGTTACCTTAAAAGCCACACAAATAACTTACAAATACACACTAACACACACAAACACACGTACACGTACACACATATATACAAACGCATACAACAAACTATTGTTTTTTGTTAAAGATTTATTGGATGCGAATGTTAAAGATCAAGTTGAGGTCAGGCGGATTCATGTACCATCGGTACAACTTCTTATATTCGTAGTTGAATAAGGTTCAAAATGAAAAAAAAGTCAAGAAAAAAAGGGAAATAGTTGCGCACGTAGTTGAGAAGAAATACTCTGCTGTGCTATGTTAAGTTAATAGAGAGTTTTTTGTAGATTTCAATGGAAATCTGTTATTTGTTGCATTGACGTTTGATTTTAAAAGATATCGGCCAGCTATATAATGGCGAGTTAGACTTGAATCAATTAGATGACGGGTGATTATGTCTTTACTCGACATCTCCATGTCTGACGTGAGGATTTGCTTACATCTTAGATGACTTACAATATGGCGAAACCTGTTGGAGCAGATTCGGCAAGCAAACCATATTCACAATTTTCGATGTTAATACTAATAGTTAGATCTGATCATGAATAAAAGATTTGTTGTGCGTTTGCTGGTCTTTTTCCCAATCAATCTTTGTCCAATAATTCCCTCTCCATTTCATCATCATCATCATCAGCAATTTAATATGATTGATTTAGCAAAGGCAAACCCATAAATTGTCGCACGCGTGTATCGTTACGACCGCCTCTATAGATATTCTATACAAATGCTACCAAACGTGATTGGATAATTTTGAGGTCACATGATGAACAAATTCACCTGCAATCAATTTAATTTATGCCTATTGCTCGTCGTAATCATGGATTTTCATCTCATCTATACGATACAAGTATTATTATTATTTAGCGGAAGGGAGAAATTTCTCCTCGTTTGTACAAGTGGGTGTGAATCGTTTGAAGATATTTTAACAAGTTCTCCTTCTTCTAGTACTTCTACTACTAGGTACTACAACTATTATATAGCCGCATTTTTTGTAAATTATTTTTTCTATTTATATTGTATACGTTTTTTGGATTTCGATCATTGCCAAAATAAAACAGAAATGACAAAGAAAGAAGCTAAGTAGCTGCCTAATAATAATTTCATATTGTGTCTTCGTCCTGCCATTAAGTACTTTTAATATTATTATACAAAGATCACCTGTTGAATTAATAAATGCGAAAACAACTACATGGCATACCCCTTGCAGAACAAACATATAGGAATGTGCCCAAGCAAAAATAAGCAAATAGGATTTTATTAGATTATAAATCATTAGGTGTTATTGTACCTAGTTACTAATGTTGTATTTTTTTAATGCTATAGATATACTGAATACGTACCAATGTTAAATTGTGTGAAGGGAATTTTCAATTAGATAAACGGAGTTTTAATATTTCGACGTGATTCTGTTCGAACATCAACGAAAATGATAGCGATTGAAGTTTTTGAGAAGGATTTCCTCGATATGTTGATTGATTTTTAAATTTATTTATTTATGCCTAGTACTAGAAGAAGGAGTGGACTGTATATAAAGAACATTGGTCATCATATTATGTATGTACACATGAATATAGATAAATAGATAAAATCTGTTCTTGGTTTTTATTCGAGCAGTATTATCCTGGCATTGAAGTAAATAACTTCAGGAGGCAAGTAATTCAATACCTTTTTGAATTTATTTATCCTTTTCAACTTATACTTAGATAAAGAATCTGGTGCTGTTTGCGGATTATTAATAAATTACTCGCTATGTATACATTTTTATGAAAAAATAAAAAAATCTTCCTCACGTTCATACGTTATGAAACTGTAATATTACCGCTACAATTCTATATGTAATTAAATCGATATAAAACCATAAATTATAGAACTGCCCGCGATCATACACATGAGCATAATTTTTTACTTCACCATTTTGGTATAGTTTTGATTAGATCAGTAAACGAATAAATTTATTTCATTTTTTTTATTTCATAAAAGGTTCTGCAAGGTTTTTAGAATTATGGGTTATCGTAGAATCGTGTACGTTGTCACTTGGCCGGACAGCATTTTGTGATAGTAAGTACTCGGAACATTTAGTAATTGCTTTAAAAGAAACGTCAATTTTATTCATGCGATTGTTAAATATTTTAACAGTAAAAGAGCCCACGGATGATGTTAGTCAAATAAATATCACTGGTAGTGATTCTGCTGCATTGTGTCATTCATTTTTTTATAAATGTAAGCATATTATTGGTACAACAAATTGACGAGCGAATGCGACACCGATAGTGAAAAATATTTTTCTACCTGCTACCCTGAATGCGAGGTTGGCTAGACTATATAGAAATATATATAGAATAAACAGACCTGACCTGACCTGACCCGTTCCCTCTATAGACTGATTCTTGTTCAACAAGGACCATTAGAGATTTTTCGTACTGCTTTATAATAAAGTAAAAGGAATTTAAATACAGTTGTATGATCATTGTCATCAATAGTTAATATACATAGCTTAACTAATATTATTAACGTCATATCATCGACTTCAACAAAATTTTCCGCGACATTTTTTATCAAAAATCGCAATAGTCCTACAAATATCAGGTATAAAGAAAATCGTTCTAAAGTTGTAAGTATTAGCTGACAATCTAGTGGCGCTTTCATACTGAACAGAGTAGTATCGCCACTAGTTCGCCGCAGCCGACACAGAATAATCTGATAAATAGATTTCATCCTGTTGCCATTGGAACACACTTATTTCCATTGGCTCTCAATATTTCTAAATCGCCATTAAAATAGAATTAAAATAAATCACACAAAAGCGAACCGTAGTAAGTAAATACGTGCATACGAAACATCAACAAAAAGTCGAAACGAAAAAAAAAGAGGCTTCAACGCATGGATAGCCATCAGGGCAAGAAATTTGCAATTTATTTACTTAACAGTGCCGCATGCTTATAAAGCTATCTTAACTAGAATATTTTCTATAATGCTGGATAAATATTATGCGCCTTGAGCTCATTTTCCATATCGACAAGCACCTTAAAATCTACAAACTAATAATATATTAAATATGTAATAATAATTGTTAAAACAGACGTTGATTAGGTACCTATTTATACAGATTGCAATTGCCTATTGATTTTACTGGGTCTTTTTATTAATATTTATTCAATCCTTATATATATATTTATGCGGTCAGTCGTTTCTTCATCTAGTAGTTTGTGCCTTGTACGCAAAGTAGCATTAGATTTTAAGGCTGTTATATGACGTCAATGATTGATATGTTACATCCGACTGGAATCCAAGTATCACTTTAAACAACTTTAATAAACTGCATATTACGCCAAAGCAAAAAAATTGTCTCATAAAATTGTCACTATTTTTCTCTTTCTTTTCAAAGAAAATATGCGAATATAGCAGAATGTACAGTAAAAAAAGATGAACAAAAAGACTAATACATAATTTGTTCAATTCTACGACTGAAAATGACTTTTTACCGGTTTGCAATGCCCCGAAATAGGTAATACGTTTGTCTAAATGTGTATGCCTTTACGGCCAAATGCGTGCACATTATAATAATATGTATAAGTAGTATTAGTAATGGGCGCTATAATCGTGTATCACAGGGTTATGGCGTTCACTATTATTACTATTATTATTGAGCTTTACCAGTGTGGTAATTGTGGTATATTTGTTATGGTTTTATTTGGCAGGCAGCAAAGTTTTGCGGTGGAGAAGATTCTATGAAAAAAAAAAATACAAAAAAGGCAAAAAGGATCACTCCTACATGCTCGTAATTATCATAAACTTCTTCATCTAGTCATGTTAATTTATTCATTATTTTTTCCATATTTGAATATGCTACAGCCAGACGCAGATAATCTGCATCATTCAAGGAAAAAAATCAACGGAAAAGAAGCAAACAAAACACACACGTACATACATAGGCTATAGCCTTGCCCGCAATTAACGAGCCGTAAAGAAGAGAATTATGTAGAGCAGAAAATGAATTTCCTAATAGAAAATTAGTCAGTCATTTGATTTTAGTTATTATTATTATTATTACGCAAGTATTTTGTATTCGATATTTACTTATCAAAGCCCAAAAAGGCCACGGAGTTATTGATTTTAATTGGGTTAGAAAACTTTGATGAAATTGACTACAAAATTTAATTAATTTACTTAAATTAAGATTAGAATATTTATTTAGATATAGCATGTTTATGTCTGGAATTCGCTTGTAACTAAATTAATAAAATCGAATCGCTCTATGGTCGCTTTATAGTGGACGGAGGTATAGATGAATTGATGTCTACATAAGATAAATTTTTACGATTAAATCGATTTTATTCAATTTTTATGACCCAAATGATGGAATAAAACTGAAGTAAATGTGTGTGGTTTTACATTATTTTCTCCATAAAAAAAACAACTGTCTTTGTAAATCACACTCTAATTAATTAATACTGAATAATTATTAATATTATATGATTAGATCCTGTTATTTGATTTGTTTCAATTTATACGTAAAATTGTAATAATATAATTGATTACGGATATTCTAAGTAAGTAATAATGAATTATATTATTAATATCATTATTCTATACTAATAAAAATAATAATAATGAATTTTCGCAATAATGAAAATCTGTATATAACGTTACCGTTGAACGGATGATTAATATTGAAAATTAATTGATTTTTCAATTTACATTTTCGTTCATTTCCCCCTTATATGACATACTTGAACAATACAACATCAAATATATTATTATACAATATGATAATTGACTAATTTACATATTATAATATAAAATCATACGATACCTCTCTACGTAGGGACCCTATTTGTAGACCCTTGACATTTTCAAATAATTCTTTCTTCTCAGTGTAAGTATTTTATTTCTATAATGATTGAAGATAAATGGGTTCCATTATCAATTTCTATTTTTATTATTATTAATTATATTTTACTATGTGCGAAACGCACAATAATATATAAAAAACCATACATTATGTACCTGTATACGTACGTTCGTATATCCTTATAAATATGATATGCAAAATATTCATTATTATTATTATTATTATTATTTATTGCCGGAGTTGCCATTAGAAGGTGATTGCTTTGAGAAAAGAAACAATATTTATCAGTTATTTTGCTAATTGGATTTAGAGATGAAATTTTAATTAATAAACAGATACAAATCGATGCTGTTAAACAGTTCGCTCACCAAAATCAATACGATACAATTGCATGGAATTCATCACAATCCTAACTTTCTGTTTTTACTTACTCATATTGCCTATGTGTATTGATTGAAACTAAGTATTTACTTAACACATTTACTTAGGCACACAGTTCACAAATCTCTAATGTCCCAATGCAATAATATGCAAATTTAAACATTATTGACGGCTATTTTCGTTAATTAGAACTTTTTAAATCTTCCCTAATTCGCATCTAATCCAATTAACATCTTGCCATCCGTCATGTTCCCAAATGTAGTTGCGAATGTTTTCATATCAATCGGGCAAAATTGCAATACTTTTATTAAGTACATCTATATACAAAGAACACATGGAAAGGCCCCTCGTCAAACACCTACAATTTATGTTGTTTTCCACATACAATATTAAAATTGAATCTTCTTCTCTTTATCACTTCGCTTTTGGTGTGCGCAATCCTTTACATACACAACACAAGGATAGAAAATCATAGAAAACACTCTCTGTCTGTTTAAATTAGTATTAAAGACATTATTTTCTTCATTCCAATAACATTTAAAAATTAAAAAAATAAAAATTAAATCAGAATGAAAAAAAGCAACGAATTATTACTATTATTAACTATCAATTTAGATGTTTATTCAAGTAAGTTACGTTTGTGGTTTTCTATAACAACAATTCATCGTATTCGATGATTTTAATTAATTAATTTGAACCGGATTTGAATACTTTGATTCATTTTTCTATTTAATTTTGTGTGCGAAGTGGTATTTTTGCCAAGGAAATATGAAATAAGTGCCATCAATTAATTTGATGATACATTTTTAAGTGAATCGAAAAACAATTTCAATGCAAAGTATCTTTTATTTTATCGAAATTTTTATATCCGCTAAACTAAAGTAATTAATCGAATCGGTATTTAAACATTTATCAAAAGAACGATAATGATCCTGTAGCAAATTAATAGCAATTAAACAATCATTAGTCTTATCTATAAATAAATTAATTCAATTACTGAATTTGTATGTTTCAATTCAATAAAATAATAACTATCATTATTGAATTTATATCGGTTCAGGTCTATTCATACTAAGACAATTCATAACCGGACAAATCATCCCAATGAAATTGACTTATAGCCATCATAGTATTTTATAAAGAATAATTTACTATCGATGTTGCAGAAGATCGATCTTTCTTCTAATCACTCACCTGGAAAATCACTCAGTACAACATATCTACTTAGTACAAATTTCCCATTTTCCACAAAGTGTCTCACAAGAAATTGTCTTGGCAAGAATAAATTTGCACCTAGGTCGATTTCGACCTAGTTTTTCACGGTTTAAAAAGTCTTGAAATGTTAAATTGTTTTCATTTTCAAGCCTATAGAAGCATGAATCCTGTGTCTATATTTTTATGTAATATGCAATGTAGAAAAAAAATAGATAAACAATTGTTTTGTTGTGTTTATTATTACGTATTTGTTCTTTTTTTTACCTGCCTGTTTTTGTTTTTTGTTTAACTTATTTTTTTTTTTTTTGATTGTGGATTAATTCGATTTTTCTGCCATAGAAAGAATGATGATGATGAAAGCAATTTTTAGGGAATTTTTATGATAAAATATTCTTTTTTCAAATATATCATTTACAATGTTTCTATGATATTTCTAGCTGAAATTTCAACCGATTTATTGAAGAGACATCAACAGGCTCAGAGACACGTAACCCTTAACTTTTTCTTTAGAGCCAATAAGGTACAATTGAAAGAGACCCAAAAAAAAAGACACTTCCCTATTCGAGCATTTCTTCCCAATCCAAAATCTTTCCATTTCCAATGATCACATCGCTTCAGGTTAATAATACAATCCGAGAAAAAATTATGATCTTCATCATCATTGACTCCACCTACTGCCCCTTCTACTATTTGTTGTTGTGTAAAATATCCCTTCCTATTTTATTAAGTAATTCATCCCTTCCATTAATGTAATGGTGTGCGATATTGTACAAATGTTAACTACGATAGGTTTATTACAATTGTGTTTTTGTCCCCCCTTAGTGACTGAAGCATCTTTTTCGAAATCTCTTAAGTCAAGTCATTCCTTGATCGAGGTTCGGTTTAAGCAGGCCAACCTGACCGGCAAGGTTACTTTAAACAATAATAATAATAAACTTGATTGTTCTATCTGTCTAGTCATTTTTTTTAAAATAGAGTAGAGTACTTACTTTAGTAGAAATCTAGTTGATGTTTAAACTATTGTGTTTCAAAAAAAAAGAATGGAAGAGTGAAGCATAAAAATGGAATCCGTGCATCTGACAGCGGCAAATGCGCTCATTAATAAGTGAGTGTTTATCATTTTTGCTGCAGAAACTCTATTATTTTGTTCTCAATTTTAAATGGACAATGATATAATGACAGTGACAAAGAAATAAGAAAATGAATTTACGCAAGAATTGATGGTCAATTAATTGAAGATTTTAAGGTAAGAACAAAAATTATATCATAATTCAATCTAAACTAAACAAATTCAAACAAATATCTGTCAATAGATTTAAATTCGTATTTTATTAAACGTTGATATGATTTCGACAAACAGTTTAGATCTAGTTATTGAATAACAAAAAGATTTGCATACATTATTAGCGAGTAAAAATAGAAAGAAAAAAAAATAAACATAAAACTAGCTACAATCTTAGAAAACATTCAACGTTTTTTAAGGTTCCGGTTATATAGAAACTTCAGTAAAAGATGATGCTATTGCTGATGCTCATGACGATGATGGGCATCATTTAAATGATATCTTATCCGTTCCACCCCGCTTCTGTACTTTTTTGCACTAATAAAGTTCCATAAAAAAATATATAAAATTCATTAATTAATTATGTATTCATCGTTAGTCAGCTGCTTCAAAATATATTATATAGCTGCATAGTAACCATTTGGTTATTAGCAGGTTGCGGTGTGGTCTGGCAATAAATTTTCCAGTTCTTTGTACAGTAGATATATTCAGGGATTACATTTTTTTTATATTAAATAGAACAATCGTATTGATATGCAATTTTTTTTTTAAATTTTGGCCTTGTCGATTAATTATTACAAAATTTTGCGGTTTACTATGATCATAATATGCACTGACCATCGAATGGTATTAACATTTTAAATGCAACATGGTCTTATTACATATTTTTTGGTGTGATTTAGTGACATTATAACAATAAAAATTGCAATCGCCCCTCAAAGTTAATGAAGGGATAATAATAAAATTTTAGTAATATATACTCTGAGGGTTACAAAGTGAAATTTCCAATTGCAAAACATCCATTTTATGCCCTGATGACGTATTAATACACTTTCCTCGGATAAATAGAGATGGTCGTCAATATCGAACTATCGATTTTATGCTTTTGATTTTTAATTTACATTTACTAATGTTTTGTTCTTTATTAACCTATTATCGTCTACTATTAGGTCAACAAATTTACCCTTTAAAAACCCACACACACACAACAAATACAGTGTTGCCATCATATTTTATAATTGAATAAACTTAACCGCCAATCAGTTTTCCGAACAATGTTGTTCTAAATGCTTCTGACACTTATTAATTATTTAATTTATCGGATTATTTTTATTTTATTTTAAAAAAGATTGGCACGCGTGTATTCTTTCTCATTTATCAAACCTTTAATGTAAAGGTAGAAGAGTACCTCAATATATGTACATAGCTATCTTCATGTATAGTATATAGTATAAGCAGTTGATGAATTAAGTTCAATTGTCAAGTGTAAAATGTTGATCTTCTCTGTTTGTTGAGAAAGAGAAGTGAAGAAGGGGGAATTATAATTAATGTGTAATTGATGAACAATGTTAAGAAAATATAATATTTAAATAGTTTTTAAGGTTTTTCTAAAGTCGATGACAATTTTTCATAAATTAATTTATACAAATTGGTCAATTATTAATAAATAATTAACGTTTTATTTACAATATGTTTTGCTTGACATTTGCCGTTTTTTTTTTTTTTTTTGAAGAAAAATTGCTTTTTCCCTCTTCAGTGTTTCCATTAATATTACCATATAGAGTCGCATATGAAATAAGAAGCGGTTTAATTTCGAAATTAGAATTTTAAATTTAGATATGTATCTACGTGTTATATAGGTGCCAATGATATTTCACTGCAGTACTGCAGCTGCCTGCACCAACAACCAATTAACAGCAGTCGAAAAATATAAATAAAACGCATATTTTATGTGACTATCAATCTCGTATAATAATTATTTATTTCGTCATTTTTCTCACGTTCTGCTCTCATTTAATTAAATGTTAATTTCGCATAAATTAAATAATTCAGTAGTTTTATATTCGAATATGAAAAATTACAGTTTATATTTCTTTCTAACAAATTTTTAATTATTCTTTCATAGCCAAGTTTATTATTAACTAAATCAAATTTACATAGAGATTTTTCACATTTAGCAAAGATTTATTTGACCGGTTTTTTTTTTATGGAAATGATAAATTAGTGGCGTAAGATACGTTGGCTGGTTGTTGGAATCTAATAGATTCCAAGTGATTAAAATTTTGATCAGTTTTTTTTTTCATTTATGAACCTTGATGAGAATTGGAGCAACTCCGAATTCATCGCATTAATCGAGTAAATATTAAACTCAAAACATAATAAAAAATCGATAAAATAATATTTCAGCATGCGACATTAACCAGTACCATGTCATAAAATAAAGAAATTTCTTCCTAAATACCATTAAAACCCAAAAAAAAAAAAAATTTATTATGTACACAAACAATAAAAAAGAAGCTGCTGCACCTTCTGACGATGCTGATGATATTGATGTCATTTGGCAAATTTTACGACAGCACATACTGAAAATCATATTTAAAATTATAACTGTTGTTGTCTCTTTACCCCTTCGTTCAGCTCAACGCTTTTACCACCTTCATTAATTTCTGCTAATGGTTTAACAGAAGAAAGCCAACATTTCGAAATTAAAAGCAATCAAACCATTTAATATTTTTTATTAACTTTAAACATGGAATAACTTTATTTATTAAATTCTAAAGTTTATGACAAGAACACATTTTCAACGAAAATATGTTCGTTCTGATTAAAGCAACTTATCAACCAAAATTTAGTTATCGATAGAAATCGATCGAGCTGCCCCTATCTAGTCGTTTCAATACCGACTCGGAACAACCTTTCATTTTTAATTCCTGAAACTCACTTTTATTAACAGTTTCGGAAACAAAATATTTAATTATTTCACGCCTATTAATTGATAAACTAATTAAATTAAATTAGATAAATTAATTATCTAATAAATAATTACGATTGATCTGAATAATATAAAAAAAATGTATTAAAATGAATTTGGACTGGCCAGAAAGATTCACCGTTAATTGATCATGAAATTGTTTATATTTGCGGTTAAGAGAGGTTGTGTTTGGTTTTTTTTTTTCTATTATGATTATTTGGTGGTTCTTGCCTTGAAGCCACGGAATGAGTATAATAGATATGCTCAAAGTCGAATCGAAATTGATTCAACTAAATTTCTTGTTGTTGATATAAATTGATTAAGTTAAAATTAATCAGGCGTTTGATTTTTAATACCAGAAATAATCAGTTTCTAGATTTTTTTTGTCACTTATTTCATATTTTCTGTTTTAAACCGAGCAAATTTAAAACGTTTTAATTTCTGCATAAACGCTTCATTGACGCAACTAATACATTCTCTGTATTGTTAATCAAATATTTGGAAATCGAAAACGAAAAAACCTACTTTCTTTGTTCAATCATCTTGTGTGCGTTAATTCATTTGACAAATTCCTCAAATAAACATTTGAACTAATTTCCTTTTTGGTGAAGCGAAATTTCTTCTTTTAAATGTGATTTATTATTGACAGAAAAAATAAGGAATTCGAATTGTTCGAAACGGAGCTCTTTGGTAATAGATAAATAAAATTGTGTATCTATCTGTTAATTCATTGTGTCAATATTGATTTTAATATTAGATACATTGACTGTATCTGGGAAAGAAGGATCTGAATTTTCTTTTTTTCGAACCAACAGTTGTCACTTAGTTAGTATCCTACCTATTTGCCGTTAAAGATAATTCGACTTTCTCATACATATCCATCTATTCAAAGCAATTACTATTATTATTATTATTGTAAAAAAGAATTTAGGTAACTAACAAAATAATGCATTCGAATTTCTCTTAATAAAAACGTACACATTCATAAATTGTTGAAAAATTGTTTTGACAACACAAGATAGAAGATACTATTATTAATGTTTGTTGCGCCGATTGCTGTTGTTGTAACTATATAGCATATTGAGAGAGACAGATAAATGTTTGATGTCAAAATTACTTCTTGCACCTGTTGCGTCATTGACTTAATGAAAAAAAAAGAGAAAAGTCTAGTGGTGTTGTGACAGATTTTTGAAAAATGAACATATTTCAAAGCTATTTCCGTGAATGATGATGATGATTGTCGAAACCGTATATAACATTAATATACAGTAATAACCATTCTTCCTTTTCTTCTTCTTCTTCTTATTATTATTATTCTATATCGATATAACACTTGATGAAATGTTATTATATGTATTCGTCAATTTGTTTCGTATTATTTACAAATAATATAAATTCTATTAGTCCATCAATAATTTAATTTACAAAAACCGAAACTGAATGAAAGAAAGTTTGCCCGCTAGTGCGATTTGACCTATAATACGACAAATATTACCAATAATAATAATAATAATAATAATGATGATGATGATGATGGGCCTATTAGCACCACATTACAGTATACTATAAAAAATATTTAATATAATAGTAATAATAATAGAAAACTAAATTAAATCTTAAAAGAAAAAACACATTGTCATTTTCAATTTACATATAAGGAACTCTACGCTTTCCTGCTGATAATGGGATTCAAACTATAAGATGGCACTTTATTGGCATTTTGAATTTTCCTTTTCAATATGGAATAAAGTGAAAACAACAGTAAATATAGACATAATGCAAAAACACAACAAAATCTACACCACTTACATACGTCCACTTGTTGTCGTATACCATTGAAGTAGAGTCACTCCTTATTTATTTTACAAAAATCATAAGCCCCAAATCATAAGTACTTGTTTATTAATTAAATAAATGAATGGAAATCAAAACGCACATAACATTTAAATGCTGGTATAAAAATAAATTAAAATGTTGAGATGTTGAGAGACATTTCGGTGTTCTGCTAATAGCCAAAATAATTTATCGCATAAAATAAGATGAACTCTATCTATAAAATACGCACGCGTATAATTCCGTAAATAATATAGCTACAAAAATACACAAAAAAAAAATTTATTATTGTAATTAAAATTCATAAGAGAAAAGAGATTTATTTGAATATGTATATTCAAATAAATTCAATAAGTAATATAAAGAAGACTGTGATAAACACAGTATGTATATGTGTTGTAAATTCAGTGACATTTTACTACGTATATTTGTAGTTCTTTAAATACTTCTCATATATATAACTGCCTAGATAGAATTCAATTTGAATTTCTAATTTTTTTTTTGCTTTTTATTTTCGGGGAAATATTAAGTCGAAAGATATTACCCAATAATTATTCTGATTGCCTTGCGTGTATATTAAATGGAGCAACCATATTTCTTTCATTATGGTATTACCTATTATTCATCTTTATTCTAATTTCAAATTAACATAAATTGAATCGAATAGCAGAAAGAAGAAGAAAATTCGTGTCGTAAGACTATTCTGTACATACACTATAAAAATTGATGAGTATTTTCCGGTATTTTTATTTCAAATTTTAAAGTGCTCTAACAAGTAAAGTTAATAACTAGTTGGTTTAAATTAGAGGAGAAAGTTTTTGGTATTTACAAAGTATAGTCACCGATAAATAAGTGTCGTCTTTTATTTGCCTAGCCCAAAAGTACTAAATGTTTATTGAAAATTTACATCGTATTTTGTTCGATTTTACTTCAGTCGTGCCACTGGATCCTACCTGAGATTTTGTTTAATTTGGAACAACTCCTGTGTATAATTTATTATAATCATTAATGCTTGGCTAATAAAACTTATGTACGTATGTTACAGTGGAACTTCTATACGTAGAATCCAGGTGGAAATTTGTTGGCCGGCTTCGGGTTTAATGGAGTCAAATTTCCATTATATTGTATAATCTTCAACAATCATCTACTGGTCTTTTTCCAAATATTTTAATCACCACTATTATTATTATAATTATCAGTATCTCGAATATCAATTTTTTCAAATCACCACACCACCGCCGTTGGATTTGCATTTTTATAGAGCAATTTCAACACGTTCTATATAATTATTATTTTGAAATTATTATAAAAGCGCCCAAAAACTAAAAAAATAATAAAAAACATCCGAGAAGAACAAGAATAAGATGAGGGCAAAGAAAGTCCCAAGCGGCTTTTACAAAGAAAAAAAGATTCACATCAACATATTGGAAGTCGTCTTTTTTCTTGATTTTTGATTGATTAGGTGTATGTGCTTGCGAGCTTTAAATGTGTGTGCGTGTCTCTCCTCTCAACACCTTTAATAGTCGATTTTCAAGATAGATAAATTTAACGGATTGTCTTGAATATATGAGGAAAAAAGACGACATCATGAAAATATGCCTACAATATTGCTAAAAGCAATTGTTGCTTGATTGAAACTGAAAAATTTTTTTTGTAAATAGGTTAGATTAGATGAGAATAGAGACAGAGAACAGTAACTGAATTCTACATGGAATATATTTTCCAAATAATTTAACATCTCAGTGGTGATGATTTTTGATTGATATTTGTATCATCTTGGAATGATACAAATTCAATTTTTATTTTCTTCTCACTTTTCCGTGAAGCGTAAAGAAATAACTAAGTTATCAAGGTTAAGCCATCAACGGAGCTACCAATGCTCCAGTTGATTTCTAATCTCTATAGAATGAATTGGCGGAATAAGGACATTTTCAGATTTTATAATTATACATTTTCAACCACATGTATGGTTATCCAAACTCCACAAGCAGTTTTCTTTTCAATACAAAAGTTCCCAGAAGGTTACTGTTCTTATTGACGGTTTATGTCTCCAATTAAAAAGCGATGAGATTAAAGTTTCTTCATCAGATTTTCATTTCTAATTTAAAGAATTGATTTTGAAAAGCTCCCACTACATTCTTCCATATTCAATTTCACCAAATTGGCCTAGAATTTTTTAATTTTCCTTGCACTAATTCCGGAAGGTTACTGTTTTTGTTGACTGTTGATATCTCCAATGAATGTAGATAGAGTTAAGGCTTTTCTTGTCTTCATTTTTTCAACCATTCTATAAAAGAACATGAAAAATATTCTGTCATTATTTTTAATTTACTTTTTAATAAGTTTCCAATTATTCTCGGAAAATTTAGTTCAGTTGTTTATGTGTCTAATAGTATAAAATAAGTATTTTACTTAAATAGAAGTTTCTTATAAATGATTTTTCTTTCTAATTTCCATAAGAATAACGTAATTTTAACTACATTGTAGTATTTCTCATCTTAAAAATTCTAATTAATGGAAAGACACGATGATAGGATTTTAATTACTCGACCGTGCAAAGTAACCACCAAGTAAACCGCGATAGTTTTAAACCAAAAGATGTTCTTATTAAGGTTAACATATTTTTAACGCTATTTTACAACAAATTTATATAATTATGTATTTGGTAATGCTTTTTTTCTTATTTTACTGTTGTTGTTCTAAGGTTTCTCGTGATTTGGATCCTTACTTTCAAGAGAATTTTTTTAGAACTTTCCTAAGAGATCTATCTGATGCATCTTAATTATCTTAGCTATGAATTGTAAAATATATAATTAAATCATTAAGGTTTTTTTTGCTAGCGAATAGTACCCAAGTACCTATTTAAGAAAAGATTGATTTCATGAATTGGATATCTGTATATACGTAAGAAGTAACGATGTAATTATTTTTTTGTTTTTTGAAAAAGATTTACAGAGTGAGAAACTACCAGATATGATTTTACTCTTGGAATTTTGATTATTGGAAAATCTGGGTGTGTTTAGCCAATAAAATATGATAATAATTTTCCTTTAAACTCATCTCTGCACAGGTGTTTTATTTAATACTACAACAACAAACAAGAAACTGAATAATGTACGTATTTAGTGAAGGTAATCAAATATAAATTACCGTTTGGTTTTATTATTATTATTACGATTCCATATACCTACCTATCTAGGTAGGTACCTCTGGCCAAGAAACGAAACATCTCTTTTTACTAAATAAAGAAATGAAAAGAAAATCAGTTAATACTGTGCGTGACTTTATGAAATCTGTTCTAAAACTCGGTGCGTAACAACATAAATTTCATTAATTTGACTATTTTTCATTTAAATTCGTGTAAATTAGCATAGATAAATGGTTATAAACTTAAATTAATGATGAATATATTTTGTAAGGAGCCTTTGGGTGCTTTTACATACATATATTATGTTGATATATAGTACTTATAAGAAGAGAATTCTAATCTTTCAAAAATTTTAATGTAAGCCATACCGAATTATTATTATTATTATTACATACTTTTCGTTTTTAATCAACTTTTTGATGTCACCGGCCAACGGCAATTTGTGCGTGTAGTGTATCATCCTCTAGTTTCAGTATAGTTTCAACAAAAATAGTATCGATGGATTCTCTGTCATCGTAATTGGTTGATTAACATATCAAAAACGATTTTTTCTGCTCTGCCTCTCTCTCTCTCTCTTTATATCTATCTGTAGTTTTTAATAACCGTTTCTTCTTGTGGGATGATTAATTTCCTTGGGTGGTTTCGTGTATACATATGTACATACAAGTTAGTTCATTGCTTCTCATTATTGTTAATACTATTATTATTATTATTATGATTATACAACGTTTATTAACAAATTTGTTTATTAATTATTATCGACACAAATTATGAAGGATGATTTTGATGGGCCTTTTGAATAAAATAGAAATAAAAAGATGAAATATGACTACTGTGTGCCAATTTTTCTAATTAATTAATTAATTGGATTTTACTAAATTGTCTGTTATCGTACTTTCTTATTCTTGATATATAGGGAATTAAATTTAAATATACTTTAGAAATAAGTTTTTATTTAGTCCACCACATTTAGCAACACTTACTAATTATGACAGGAAAAGGTGAACACCTACACCATCTATCGTAAAGATGTTTCAACACATTTAACATATGTCGATACTTCATCTAATAGAGGATGCATCTGATTTTAATTCATCGCAGTTACCCCACATCAATAATTAAAATTATTTATTTATTAATTATAATCAGATGTCACACCTACAATATAAAATATCCCTTAAAATTTCTTCATATTATCTTCGAAACTAATAAAGTCATAATACCGTTGTACGAATACTGTGTTGTTCTGGTTGTTGTTGTTGTTGTTGTTGCTGTTGTATGAGACCATTAAAAAAAAGTGCATCATAAAAATCTACCGTAAAAAGGCCGATTACATACGTTATAATTTCTTCTTTTTTTTCAGTGCTATATAACCCGCAGGCTACGCATCCACAACAGCAACATCATAATATAGTAGAATGTTGATGATGATTAATTAATCATTCGTTCATTCTACATACATATTTTTTCTTATCGCTTAGATTTAATCGTTTTATTAGAGATTATTAAATTGAATATTAGTTAATTGAAGCGCGAATTGATTTTAGGTTCTGTTTAGTTCTTCTTGATTTAAATCGAATCAGTCATCTGCGATAATTCCCTAAATGTAGTTCATACAGGAAGCTGCTATTTTTTGTTATTTGCTCGTCGCCGGTAAATATTTTTTTATACAGAAAAATTATTCTCAGTGGTGTGTAGATTCCAAGAGAGTGCCATCCTTGGGGATTCTATTGAACAACTATATTGCTGAACATTGAGGCAGAGTACAGAGTTGGGCGTAATCGATTCTATTTTGCCCAACTCTGAGACGAGTATACCTGTAACCATTATCTAAGCATCCAACATTAAAATGACATTGACGAGTGCGATGTAGTGAAATAAAGACTATAATAAAACTTAATGAAATTACTAACACTTTAATTAACTGAAACCGAAAATGTAACATAAAGGTGCTAAAATTTAACGATCATAATAAAATAACTCTTAAAATATAATTAAGATCGAAAGATTTCTCGCTTCTTTTTTTTTTCCTCTTAATATTCAAAAGTTACAAATAATCTGAAATGTGTCTACTATATGTATATCTAGAGATGGTACTTTCTGTTCGAATCATCATTTCATATGGTGCATTTTTTTTTCTCTAGAAGCTTTTTTCTCGTTCTAACCGTCCGCCAGACTTTCTTTAAGCCAGTTTATTTAATACCCGTCACAACTGTAACTACATACATATATTTTTTTGTTGCTTGTTCAGATTTGGTGAAGTTGCTGTTGATGTTTTTCAAATCGTTATATTAAAAGGCCCATCATCATTCAACGCAGTAAAAAAAACCGTTAATATTAATCTTCTTTCTTTTCTATTTTTTTTTTTTTCAAATTCAATCCTATTACGGCATGATATTCATAATAATAATAATAATAGTAAAGAGAAAAAAACTAATAGGGAAAAATCCGCTCAGAACTGTTAATCTCTATTTGTAGTCATTATTTATCCATTTATCTCAAAGAAAAGGAAAAAATCGTTTGCGACGTTCACGCCCCAAAAGTCTTGTCACATCGCGTACAGTAAATGATGATGATCATAATTACGAGAGAGAGAGAGATGATTCAGTTTTTTTCCCATCATCTTCTTCTAGTACACTACATACCTACATACATTTTGTTTAGTCTATTGATTTGCCAGTCATTCTAAACTAAGAAGAAAAACTAGAAAAGACTGACTTGACTGACTCACTAACTGACTGACTTAGTTTAAAATTGTATGTCGAATATTAGTTATAAGTATAGGTAGTGGTATTATGAGAATATATGTACTGAAATGTGTAGGTACCATCTGCTATGAACTAAATAACTAAACTCATCATTAATAGGCACAAAAAATTTAGATGGCATAGAGAGTTATACAAAGAACTTGTATGAATGATGAACAAAATGTTGAATGAACAACAGCAAAAAACAGATTTAATAATTTAATAAAACGGTTTTTATAATAATTATTATGTGTAGGATTACAATTTGAACCCAAAGATTGATGCATCGTATCAGATTAGTAGTCAATGTGCTCAATAATAAATCGGACTCTTATTGTTAGAGTGCGTTCGTTTGTATCTCCTGACGATTCTGCGTGATTTCAAAGTGTTATGTGTCATAATTTGAGCTTATCGGATCGTTTTATACGATGTTTCACTCTAAAATTATTTTAAATAAGTCTGAAACTGTTTATTTTTTCACCTTTTTTTTTCTCGAACATCTTCTAAATCAATAAACAGCGTCAAAGACAAAACGCACCATATTTAAAACTAATCAGATTCATTTAAATAAGGTGATATATATTTACGACTAAATATTAAAAAAAAAAACAGAAACCATATGGTTATCGCCAAAAACATAATAATTATTCCACACAGTCACTTTTTTTCATCATTTTTTTTCTCATTTTAATTTGTGATCAAAAACGAAAACTAATTCAATGGAAATTTATGGACTATTTAGTCGAGAAAATTCAGATTTATGTTGAAATCTATTCGTTCGTTCGTTTTTTTTTCTCTCTCTCATCTCCTTTTTGGATGACAATCGATGATCGTGCCTGGTATCGATTGATCAAATATACGATCGAAGGAATATAAAAGAGAGATATAGAAATCTAATTAATTTCGTATGGAATTTTATGAAATTTAAAATATTTTGTATCTGGTTGATAGCGAAGAAATATTATAATTTTGATATTTTGCTGTTATAAATCGAACAGGAATAAATTGTTTATATTCTTTTTTTTTTTATTATGTCGCCTGGAGTGAGTATTGGAATGTATTCTAAGAATTTTTCACAAAAATAGATCTACGACATTAAACTGTCCTATTCGCTTTCCTTGTCGTAAAAATTTGGCAATAAACCTCCATTAACCTCTTTACGAAACCAATATTGCACACATACACAACCACAATACATATATTTGTCGATAAAAATACGTTTTTAAACAAGTCTGTATTCTTCTGAAATTATGCAATAAGAATATAAACACATAAAGCTCCCTATAATTTTTCTTCCATTTTTACGACACAACAAATAACAACAAATCCATCCATCCATCCACCGATCGTAATTTGCAGGTCGAACCAAACGTAAAATACACAATAAGAATAATAATAATATGCAATATACTTAATAAAAATCGGACAATCGATGCGACCAACCAAGAAGTCACAAAGTTAAGAACGCCATTGTCGTTATCATTAGCTATTGACGAAATTGTCGTCAGGTTAAATGATACATAAAATAGAGTCAAGGAAAACTGAAACACACAAAATAATAATTACTATTATTATTACTATGTTGAAAATTGCATATTGCTGCTACTACTATTATGCCATTTTTCCTTTTTTTCTTTTATTTTTTCTCGATTTATCTTGTCAATCTAAATATGCATTTTGTTTTCAAAATTCTCCAAGCAGGACATGGTCAAATGTTAAAGTTTTTTGTTGACAATAAATTTAGAAATTTCTTCAATCAAAATCTGTAGAACTGGTCCGATTCAATCATTTGCCTTAATTTGTTTTTTGCGTCTTTCTTTTCAAATAAAATATTAAAATTAACAATAAAGATGAGCAGTCATATACTATAATTATACTAACTTACGACATTACTCTAGGTATTTTATTTTGTATTTTTTTGTGGTTTATGTAATAACGAGATTCATGCGAGGTCAGACTAAAGAAAAATTTAAAAGTCGCGTCCCCCAAAATTATGAATATGTATGAATTACTTTAGGCAATGAAGAAGCGACACACATATATAATTAAGTATTATTGTCAATTATTGTTATGTGCAAAAGAATTTATTTGCTGCTTTTCGGCTGTTATCAAAGCATTCACTTTCAACAATTAAGGATAATGTTGTTTTTGGCTTAAAAATAATCAGAAATAGGATTAAAGGCCCGATAGCAGTCACCTTGAAGCATCTGTTATATGTCGGAGAGTTTAATGGAAAACGCAATTGATGCACGACGAGATGCACGAGAATTGAAAGCATCTTTACAAATAATTTTCTGCAGAATACCCAATGCCTTGGTGCGAATGGTGAAAAAAACACTCTTTGTGTGTGTGTGTGTGTGTGTGAAGCCTTTAGAGATTCAGCATCTAACTGCTCATATTAGCTTGTAACTTACATCATCATCAAACTGATATGCTATCAATAAATGAACCAGAAAAGAAACCACCAAAAAAAAAAAAAATCCGAATATGCAAAATAGTTTTTTTGCCATAGCAACATTTCAGAAGAACATTAAACTTAATATAAAATGTCACATTAACTTTTATGCTTATTGCCTGAAATCTTTTTTAGATAACCGTCTCACTTGATGAGGCTTTTTTTCTGCAATTCACTTGACGTAAATTGACATTTTATTAGACCACCAGTTTTTCACGAAAAAAAATATCAGTACTTACCGGGACAATATTTGATTGTGTTATGTTATCTTTCGCTTTTTGTTGACTGCTAAAAGCAATCATTATTGTCAAAATTATCATTAATTATTTCTGCAGAGAATTTAAAAATAATAATAATAAAAAAAAAGATTCGAATTTTTTTCTTTTATTTTTGTGATGGTTGATTTCTAGCAGGAAAAATTTGCCATCATATTCATTTACATTGAATTATGGAATTGTTTTCTTTGAAAGCGTGATAAAAAAATCGATTAAGCAAAAACATTAACATAAACAAAAAAAAGAAGTAAATTAATAATTCAGTGCTATCTGGCACGAGATAGATAATAAACATGACGGTAAATCACCTTCCACATAGTTTATACATATTTATTTATAAACTATACATATGTGGTATACCTGTTTTCTCAAAATTCTAGTTGGTCTCGTCTCGTCTCAACTATGACCGACCTGAATTTCAGTCGATGATGGTCCTAATTAAAATTTCAAATAAAATACTAATACCATTAGTAGAACGATATCGTATAGTATATTATCTAAATGGGTATTCATGTCAATGTTGTGCAATACAATTCTATCTACTTATACACTTTACGTAAAGAAAAAATAAATGTAAATTATATAGAAAAGATCCTCTTCGATCGAGAAAGAAAGAAGCATTTCAGACATTTTGTAATCGAAAGAAATACATGAATTACAACTAGATGTGTATTAAGTACGTAGCATCGGATATTGTTTTATGTAGTTTAATTTAGATATCCGATAACTAAATAACACATACACCGATATACTTTGCACATAGTATACATATAGGCCAGCAGCGACAACAAATTAACAATACCCCATCACAACATTTAAACAGCTCATGCCAAATAAATAAAATGCAAATCTCATGTAGCGTAAAAAGTAGGTACAATTAAGGCCAATTATTGAGTGAAGCGCTCTAATAAACAACTTGCAAATTGTGCAACAACAACAACAACAAAAATAAATTTAAAAAAACATTTAGTTTGAGGAATGAATGTTCCGCTAGAAGGTGGAAAATCACTTTTGATTTCGTGGCCACCGTAGCATGTCATATACACATTGACGTATGTATAGTTTTATACATAATAATAATAATAATAAAAAATTGATAGCAGAAAATAAAAACAGAAAAGAAAAAATTTTCGTTGTGATTATCATCAAAGTAAATTTGACAATGTTTCAAAATGGATCTTTTCATTAGCTGATGCAGATCAAAAATAGATTGATGCATATGCAGCAAAGAATACCGCATATGCGAGCCGCATGAGCGCTTTTAAGCAGCTACGTTTGCTATTCGATATTTGTATAGCACTGCAGTATATTGGAAGGATGTAAAGTTAAAGTAGCACGTATACGAATGTTTGAATCTATGAAACTATTAATATCTAGACCAAAATTCGAGTCAGCTTATTTAAACAAAAATATACACATTCTAACGGTGTTTTATCGTTTTACATTAATCTTATATAGAATCTTTGAATCGTAACCAGTTGCAGAGATAATATAAGAAGCGTAGGTGATTGGCGGCGTAAGCAATCTTCGTAGACTCTGTAAAAATTTACGAGCTTTTCTCTTTTTTTTTGCTTTTTTAATTGGTCTCATAAAAATATTATTTCACAATGATTTTAATGCCATATCATTTAAAGTGGACCGTGCGTAAAGATAATTTATTACTTTTTTTCTAACCTCATCAACATATACATTCTTTTCAGAAATGTGAAAATCAGTACCCCTGCTGCTGCTCATTTTAGACTTGTTAAATGGGAAGATGTACTTACATAAGCTCCACTTAACTCTATACTATATGTACACACACATGCACACATAATTATAATAATAAGTATCAAGCTATGTAATTAATTAGCACCGTCATGGACGTAGTCGGTTATAATTATTGTTCGCCATTTAGCTTAACAAAACATTGTCCGAAAAATTACCTGTGCACACATATGATGAATTATATCTAAAACATTATTGTTGACTATATGGAAAGAATGTGTTGAATTGCTCCAATGTTTCTAAGAAAGCTCGTGTACATTCTATATATGCATAATAAAGGCAATATTAATCCTATACATATGTATATTATTCTAACTGATAAACATCGTTATGATGTTCTTGTTAACATCTTATTATGATATTAATTTAGTCGTTTTTTTTTTTAAGGGAATACAAAACTGCTATTGTTGCTCTTGTGTTTTTGTTTCAAGGTGATGATGGAGCCGCATTCGTAGAATTTCGTTTGATGTTTTTTTGTTGAATTTTTGAGAATGCGTTAATGCAAAAACTTAACTATTATAACAGCAGCAACAGTAAACAGTATGATCATCATTTTTCTACTCCTCCTCGTCCTCCACCACCATAAGTTTCACCCATCAAAATCCGGGTTACAAATTGACAACGGAACGAACATCATTTAACCTCAATACTTTGATTTTTATTATACATACATAAAAAGAAGACGAAGCATAAAGTTCAGTACAAAGAAGAAATTCGACGACCTAGCAATAGCATCAACAGCAGCAGCAGCAGCATCTACCATTTAATTGTTATAAAGTCTCTTCTCTTCTTTCGTAAATTTTTTTTTTTTTTTTGACTCTCTTCTCGTAGTTTCTCCATTAGCATTATTACTATTATTATTATTATTATTGCTTTTATAAAAGTGACATATATTTATTACACACAGAAAGTAATTTAAATTAAACCCAAGGCTTAGGTATAGCGTGTATTATGTATACATAAAGATACCTATGTGAAACTGTCCTAAAACTAAATCGAAATAATCCTATTTAATAGTTTGGACCTTGATTCTTTTTGACATAACTTTTTTAATGATTTTTACGTGTATAATTTATAGTTATAGCTTTTTGTCGAATTTCGTTTAGTCCTTCGAGACGAATTCTTCGTAATTCTTGTTTTCTCTGGTTATCATGTTATCGATAAAGTTGGTACCACTTTTTTCTTCTTTTTTTTTAATATAAATGCAAATCTAATTTGCTAAACTAATAAAGTTGAAAAACAGACATATACAAAGAAGTAAAATGTTGCTTGTAATGTTTTATAGCAGGCTATTAATTTCCAAAAAGCTGAACGATTTTTTTCTATCTACATTTGATATAGTGATAACCCTTTTTTTTATTAGGAGTTTCAGTTTCATACTCCAAATTTTTATGATCTAATTGATGTCTTTTCGGATTTACGATGTCGATTAATCGATCGTAAATTAGATTGATATCGAAAAGTATTTTTAATATGCTGCCGAAGAGATTGAAAAAAGAATGCGAAAAGTTATGTAAATCCTTATGTCTAGTAGTGGTAGTAGCAGTTTTTATTTGCTAAAAATTCAATTAATTAAAAATCTAAATATTGGACCCTCGTCTTAGTCTGACGCTTCTGTCTCCACCGTACGATACTATCTATTGATAATTTAAGAGTTGGAATTGATCAAAAGGCAGTTTTACATCCTGCTAATGGAATGTTTAGTTCATTGCAAATCAATTTTATTGTACAGATTTTGTCGCTTCGAAAAGCTTTCGAATAAATTAAACAATTTTATGTTTCTGCCTATAAAAATAACATGCATGAGGTTTCTATTAATTTTTTTTTATATATTTGCTTATGGATTTCTTATTTTAATTAAATTGTCAATTGTTGTTCCAGATGAATCAAATATGTAAAGTGTGTGGCGAACCAGCAGCGGGTTACCATTTTGGTGCATTCACCTGTGAAGGATGTAAGGTAAGGCAAATTAGAATAACTTTGTACCTTTATTTCAATTTAATACGCCCCCAATCTACACTTCCCATATCCTTTTTAAAATCGAGACAATGACGTAAGAATTCAACAAATGAATATATTTTTGTTGGTCCTTCGAGCCAGATTCTGTTCTGTACACATTTCTCTGACTAATTGTAGCCTGTTCTTAAAGCATTTGAACTATTCACCCATCAAATTATCTACATACTCATATCATAACATTTGTTACCCAGAAAAAACCTTTTAAATATGTACATCAAAAAAAAAACAAAAAAACGATAAAAGCACCAAAAAGGAAACTAAAATGGTTCAATGATTACACACACAATAATTGTATTGTGATATCAACAATACAGCATTATTGGCAACCACCGCTTGCTTGTTGCTTTTAACCTATTACGCCCTGTTAACCTGGTTAAAAAAATAATTTTTGTCGCAATGCATTTGCCATAAGTACGTACTAGTCATATAATACTAAACTAATCCATTAGCGTGATTGCGATTGCTAAAAAAAAATCGAAATTGCGCTCATTCCATGTTTGTTATTATTATAATAGTATGTGCGCATTATCAATTATTTATTGGACGAATATTATGTATAAAACAAGTGTGCCGTGTGTGTTGCAAGTTGTTCAATAAAAATGTGAATAATGTGACGATAGCAATCTTAAAAGAAAATTAAAATCAAATCAAGATTGCGCTAACTAACATAAAGAATCGACTGAAAATAGAAAAAAAAATTTACAAAAATATAAATGTTTCTTAATAGCAAATAAGTATACACACAATTTGATCTTGGACACGCTCTGGTAACTCGGTAACCTTTGCAGTAGTTTTTCCTCCAACAGTAGCAGAGCAAATCAACACTGATCGATTTGAATCAGTGCAAAAAAAAGATAAAGAAAACAACAAATATTTATTCGATTTTTAATCGTAGATAGGTACTAACAGTACTTGTAGTAGTAGTAATATAAAGGCAGTAACAGTTCATTGAGCGTAAAAACGTTTCATTATGCCGAAGCTCTACAGAGCTAATTTTCGGCTCGACGCATGTCTGAATCTGATTATGACATCCGGTAAAATAAAGATAGCCAAAAAGAAAAATAATCGACATAGGTAATAGAAAATAGTAGAATTTCAATTTCATATTGTACCTATATACAATACGACTAGTTCGTTTCGAAACAGTGGTGTCCAGATCTGTCCGTACTGCCGAACCGGTCGAATTCAACATCCGAATCGGATCGAATTTAAAAAAAATTAACAACCCCAACAACAATCATCCGACCGAATTTTTACGCTTCGACAAGCCGGAAATTGAAAATGACGCGCACGCTAAAAGCGCGTGGCGCAATAATAATGATGTATCTGCGAACTATAAGCTGGAACCGTACGTATTTGTTGAATTGAATACTCGATTTTATTTGCTTCTATATATTGATATTCATGAAATTTTAGAACCAACTATAAAAGGATTCCCAAGAAAATGAAGAGAAAAAAAAAGGAAGATTGAAAGTAAAGAGACAGACGCGTGCACACACAGTTAAATAAAGAAAGAATTAATTTGCTCGTAAGTGTGTAAATGTGTCCGAGATTATAACAATTATTCGATTAATTAAGAAAATGAATTATACGCGTGCCACCGTTACAAGCAGAAGCATAACAAAAAAGATACATTAAGTAGAGCGTGTAAATACTATGGTAATAATAATAATAACAATAGATTATGCAAGGATTCAACGCAAGAAATGGAACATTTTTAATTGAATATTAATGAGAAGTACGATAAAGTAATTGAAATTTAAAGAAATGAATTGAATCAGCAGAAGATTAAAAATAAACAAAAAGTAAAAAGAGAGAAACAGTTTGATGAAGGAAACTAGATCAAATTGATATCAACTATTCCGGTGTTTAGCGTGTGGTGAAAATATTGCCGCCAGTCGATTAAATTCTGTTTATTAAATCTCTGGTTTGTTGGCTGCAAGAAAGAGACTGAACTATCTTCACAATACACACCAATTCAGTTAGAGCAGCGGTTTGTAACATCTCTTGGTGTAAATGAAATGATTTACATATACTATAATAATCTAAACAAAAAATAGATCACAGCACAGTTTCCTAGGAGCTTTTGCTCTTGAAAATATTTTTTTCATGCCATTATATTTCTCTCTGTGAAACAATTCAGTGTCAAATTGTTATTGTCTCTCTAGAGAATAATGTTAATGTAATAATAATGATAACAATACTACTAACAATAATTAACCATGTAATTTTTTCAAGACAAAATATAATCACGAAGAGGCTTAAGAAAGAAATGAAAATAAAGAAACAAAATTATATTGCAAAATACTTGGGTTTTGTATGTATTGTTGTTTTGTGGATTTAGGTGAGGGCCGTTCGCCTGTTTTTGTTTCTAATAAATGCACTATTATTATTATTATTATGATTATAATGCACCACATGCACATGCACTATCATAATAAATAAATAACGAGCCCACTACTTAGTTAGTATTGCTACTACTTGAATTAACATTTTCATGGTCACTGCTCCGCTTAAATGAAGACTAAATGAAAAACAACGAAAAGAACATAAGAAAAACAGACCATCGAGAAAGAAAATAAGAAGGAAAAACTACTATGGTGGGCGCTCTTTTATACAATAAATTCATATGAGCATTGTCTTATGTCGTCGTGTGACTGATTTGCATAACATTGGTAACCTCCTAATTTGGAATATAATAATAACAATTATTATTATTGTTATACTGTTATTAGTCAACCGTAGATTTATTAGAATAATACGCAAGTTGATTTAGTATTCATTAAAAATATCACACTCAAAATGGAATAGGAAAACCCAGGTGTACGGAATCAAAGGAAATCGGAGCTGAATTAATTCTTCTCATGGAACCTCTGTTTAGATGAGTTTCTTAAGATATTTTAGGTGTCCTCAGTTCAAAGTGTAATTTAATTTGTTGCCTGAACCTTGTTACTTCGGAACATTTAAATGTATGAAATTGAATTGTAGAATGCCAATTTCAGCAAATGAATGTTGTCTAAGGACTTGGTGTCTACGCTGTGAAAATAAAATCATTTACAAATTCGTACTGAACTTTTTAACCAATAGTCTACTACAAAGACGAATAATTCTTTAATGCAAATGCAACATTTATCGAAAGCGAGTAACCATTCAGTCGCTGCGCAGATGTGTGGAGTAAATAGCGTACAATCGCTGTTCAACGCGCAGGTTTATCTCTCTAGAATTAATTTCAATGTTATTCACTTCCAAAACGTCACTTACATCTTGCCAATTTTTATAGTTCTTTAGTAATATGCTTTTTTTCTATTTCAGTCATTTTTCGGCCGTTCATACAACAACATGGGCACAATAAACGATTGCAAAAACAACAATCGTTGTATAATCGATAAAAAAAATAGGACAGCATGTAAATCCTGCCGCCTACGAAAATGCGTAGCAGTTGGCATGTCAAAAAGTGGTTCGAGATATGGTCGACGATCGAATTGGTTCAAAATTCATTGCTTGATTCAGGATCAAAATAACAAGAAAATGCAGGAACTGGGTGAAGAGCAAAAAAGGCATGATGCACTCACAGCTGCAGCAGCACAAATGCAACAGAAAATGTCACTGGCGGCAGCTGAGAATGAAGGTAGTGGTGGTGGCTCTACCAGTGGTCAACCGATTGGAATGCATCTGCTTGGTGCCTCACCATATCATGCCTCATTCTATCAATTTCCTCGACGAGAGGAGCTATACTTTTTGGGCATTGAAGATGCATTAAGGCCAAATACATCACCACCGGCCAGTAGTTCCGAATCACATAATTCAGACTCATCGAATGAGATAGCAATAGAACATATAAAAAGAGTTCCACCACCACTATTGCATTCCATGCCGATTCCATTGCCACCATATTTGTCACCTCAAGGATTCATATTATCGTCTCCATTCTATCAGAGTCTACTACAAACCACCACAGCGTGTACTACTAGTCCTGTGCATAACAATAACAATAATAATAATAATAATAATAATAACAATATTGACAATAATTTTATTTCGACAATCGCCGAACGAAAAGAGAAGCGGGAATATTTGGATGCAGTTTTACAATTACAACGATACCCCGACCGGGATACATCAACACCTGAACCAAATAAATGTAATAACACTAATATAAGAATTCCAATACCGACAAGAAGTTTAAGTCCAGTTCAAGAAAATCCAATCGATCTTAGCATGAAACCGAATAGTAGTAATAGTAGCCGAGTTATTGGTGATAGCAATAGAAATTTAAATACTTTAGTATCACCTGCACGTTCGGAAAACTCTTCATCGATCACATCGCGATCAACAACTGAAAAGGCAAGTCATCCAAGTGAAGTAGATGATGAGGATGATGAGGATATTGTTGATGATGTTGCTGTTGATGATAAGGATAATGATGATGATGATGCTGAGAGCGATTATGATATGGAAAATCGTTTAGAACGAATGAATCTAGTTGGTGTTACTCCATTAAATTTAACTACAACGAAAGTTTGATTGAACATAATTACGTGATGAGAGTAATCAGTGATGTGTATATAAATTTAATTATTATTTATTTGTTGAATTATTTGTTGAATCAAATCAAATGGGAGCTAAACGAAATCGGTTCGAAAGCGGCGCATTCGATCAGTCAGTTTTGGAAAGAGCGAATTTGTTAGAAATCGATTATTATTAGTTTAAGTGTTATTGTTTTGTCTTTTAATTTTTAGTCTTTATTACAATTTTAGTTCACTATTAATTTTTTTTTTTTTTTTACAATTAGTACACGTAGATTTGGTTCTAGCCACGCGAGAAAGGAATCAATCACCAATGACTAATAGAACCTCATCAATATAGTTGTCGCCGTTGCTTTCTGGAGAATAACATTTTTAAAAAATTTGGTTTAGTATGACCAATAAAATGTTGATCGCGTGGCGGAAACCAAATCTTAACACACAAACGACATTACTGTTTTTAAGGGGCCAGTAGAATTTTGTACGATATTTTATACAATTTTAGATATATAATTTTGTTTCTGTGTTCAGGCTCTTGTCAATTTATTAATAATTGTATTTTTATGTAAATAATCTTTTTATTTTGTTATTTTATTTTAAATCGATAACAGCTCACAAAATTGAAATCTTATTACTATTTAATGTGCAATTTGTTTGATTTTCCTTACTATTTTTTTAATTTTTATATGGACATGAAATGAGGCCTACTGTTAGATCATCAACATATTTGGCTTCAAAATGCATTTAAGAATACCTACTTATTACTATCAAATTTATTATTGTAATTAATTGTTTTACCTCTTTCCTTTTTTGTTTATAGTTTTAAGGTGATTGTTTTGTTCTTTTCTTGCTCCCTTCTCTAGATTTTTTTCTTGTTTTCTACTCACTGTTTTATTTTTATTTTATTTTTTTTTAACTATTTTCTTATTTAAATATTATTGTAGGTTTGTAGAATTAGCTATTTTTATGTGAGAGTCGCCCAAATATTTTTTTGGTGGGACTTTTGGGCCAGTTAGTTTATCATCACAATAAATTATAATATGCTGTGAGTAATAGATAATTTTTTGAAAAATGTTATGATTAATAATCAATGCTTGGATATTGAATGGAGGGCTGAATGAAAGAGAAAAATAAAAAATAAAATACTATAGACTTCAATTAATTGCTGTTTGTTTTTTAACCTAAAATAATTACACAAAAACAAAAAAATTTTCCGCGTTTTTAATTAAATTAAAGCTAATTGGAAAAGAAACCAAAATTATAATAAAAATAATAATATCTGGCACGTATACATGTACAACGACATTTTTTAAAACAATTAAAATTATAACAATAATACTAATTATTATAATTACAACGTACACTGCACTACAAAGTAATTATGCATGATGAATACCTACAATTAACTAACAATGTTGAACAATTACTATTATTATTGCTAAATAAATGCTTGTTATAACCTTATGGACAAGACAAGCATGGAAATTATAAATGCCGTATTTTCCATTTTTTAAAGCAAATATATTCATGTTTCAACGGAATTTTCATATTGTCTATTCCAAGATGTAAATTTTTGAATAATTTACATCAAACTCACGCAGTAATTTAAACCCAATACGTCGAATAAACGATTAGAATTCAGAATATGAATATAAACAAGTTGTAATAAGCCACAAAATTAATCATTTCAAAAATTTTTAACTTAATAGAAAAAAATGGTACGGTTATTTCACAATTTTAAATACTATGTGTTGAAATTTAAATCAGCTTTATGTATGTCCATTTGACTGCTTTAATAATGTCCCGTATAATAATACATAAATAACAAATTGGAATGCACGTAAAAATGTCTGTAAAAGCGCTTGTAAAACATGAACCGAAAAATTCGCATAAAAATTCCAAAAAAAGACGAAATTAAAAACAATTTATATTTTTTTTATAGATAAGCTTCTTTTTCATCTTCTTCTCCACATCATCCATTTTTATTAAATAAACATTAACAGCATTAGAAATGCCTTCTGTATAGATATTGTCTCTATAATTATAATAAAATATTGTTGGAATATGTAAATAGAGTTGAATTCTTTAATTGTGAATTGAATTAGAGAATAGAGATATACGTACTGGTAGGAACGCATATAGTTTTAATTGCATTAAATGTAAGGACATGCATCAAGTCATGTGGGTTGAAAAATGCCTATTTCACGAGCTATACACTTTTCCTTAAATTTAATTGGCAAAATTAAATTTTGTAATGAAAAAATGGAATTATTTATCTTTTTGTCATTAAAATGAGTATGTTAGTTTTTAATCTTATAAATAAAATTAATTTTCTGCATATCAAATTCAGATTGCATCCTGAATTAAACATCCACAAAATCGCTTCTTATAATTCCGACTACCCGACCACAGATGGTGCTTGCATAAACATATCTAATTTAGCTGGGCCATGTCACATTTGCTTAATAACAAATTTCCGCTCCATAGTTAGTATATTTAATTTGGAGCTAGCTAGTATTTTAGCTAATAAACGCTGATATATCCAGGTAGTAAAAATAAAAGCACTAATACAGTTTTGAAGAGACTTTAATTCATTTTGACTATACAAGACAAGTCCTTAAATAAATTTTTATCGAGTTCGCTTCTATATATGGGATAATATATTGTCTCGCTCACATGAAAATTTCATCTCGATTAATTGCCATTAAATGCAGTAAGGTTTGATGTGTACGATACTGAATTCCACCATTTATTTTATTTAAATTTCAAGGTTGCATATAAAATGGGCACTAAATTCTAATATGTAGTAATAATAACAATAATAATAATAATAATAATAATTGGGCCATTATTTACTGGGTAGATAATAAAAGCAATAATAATAATAATAAAAATAATAATTGTCATTGCTAATTAAAGAAAGAAAAAAAAGCGCTCTAAATTTATTGTAGAACCACATCTAATAATACTTAGCCATCTATGCATGTGTATACGTGGAGACTTTCTAATGGAAATATTTAGATACAGGGAACTTTTGAAAGGATGTAAATAGTTTTGTTCCATGAGATATCATGGCCTATTGTTCGACTAGCTGCGCAGAAGAATTGAACAGCTAATCTATGCGTTATGCATAAATTGTCACCATGCCATGATTCTGCGCATTTTCTTTATTCTAACATATTGTTTGTAATGCGCAATGTCAGTACTGTTCGGAGACGGCAATATCATTAATTTCGAACAAAGTCTAATAAATAATTATAAGTACTTATACCATGAATAGCACTGATGAAGGGCACAAGAAATGTTGCAGGAAAAATAAACGCCACTATCAATTACTTCAGTAATTGGATAATTGTTAATTATAATAAGAGTTATAGTAATCATATTGATCGTCCCATTCTAACGGTATTATGTAAGAGAACTGAGTAGAAGTATTACTCCAATCAGGAAACAGTTAAATCATCATTATTTCATTACGTAAAATAATGTAGTACGAAATTACATTAATTATTAATTTTACAACATATATAGGCAGGTAACTAATCTAGTTAATAGCAATAATTAGACATGTGTAGTACCTATTGTATACCTAGATATTAAATTGAATGTTTAGGTATCTATCGAGTAATTATAGGTTTTTTCGGTATACGGTCGGTAATGATTATTAATATTGTAGCAAATCCAATTAGAAATTATAATATGAATTGATTGTTAAGTTATACTATGTCATCTGTTTAGTTTCCAGGAAATATTCTAATTTAATGTAATTAACCCAATTTTTTATCACCTAATCGTAAGTTTATAATGACAAATCGAGATGATTTTCTTAATATATCATTTGATTTTGTATCTAACGGAGAATTAAATGTATATAAATTAGATGAACCATTTTCCAAAAAGGAAAAAAAGCGCTTTCTCTATATATGCTAACGATACCTATAAAGTATCTATTCAAATTAAATTCTATTAATTACTCAAGTTACCAACTAACGGTATATTATAAAATGGTGTATTACTAGATTGTTTTATGTATCTATGTTGGTATACTATAAGATAAAATCGGAACATTATCGGTCTCGTTTATTTTTTCTATATTCATACATACACACACAAATAGAAAGAGAGAAATACAGATATATCACCATAAATATATCTGTACTGGAATGTGAAATAATTTTTGGATATTTGGGGAAATTTAAATAAATTTAATGGATTTTTAGTAGTAGGTAATTTAAATTTTAAATTTTCTTTTTTTATTTAAATGTTGAATATGGATTTTTCCTGTAAAACATAAATAATTCTAAACAAATAAAAAAAAAAAATGTTTATAGAGAAGCGATTAGAAATTGGGTTATTTCTAATTAGTTTTTTCCAATACTAAATCATAAAATTAAAAAAATATATATCTGTGTATATAAAATATTAAAGAGATTTAGCGTTTCTTAATGCCTAAAAATCCAGATGTTCATTAATTAGAGGAAGCAATTAATGATTAATCAATAATACAGCCACATTTTAAGTTACCCGGATTTGATTTTAGTCGAATTAATCATTTCCTGTCGTGTGCTCAATAGATTCAGTGCGTTTATATGAAATAAAAAAGTCAACTATGATTAACTACATCATATACAATACATAGTAAAGAAATCAATCGATTTATGTCGCAGTTATTAATAAAAGAAATAAATTACAGTAAATACTTAACATACGTTATATGCTAATCTCTAATTGGTTGTTAATTTTTCCATTAATTGCAATAGATAAATTCTAAATCTAAGTAAGTATCAGATAATCAATATAACAGATAAGAAATACGTTCGATAACGTTTATTTTCAACAAGGTTCAAAATTTCATTTATACATCAATTTGTATAGCATTAAAATGTTGAAAAAAATCTCTTTTGTTTTATTATTCATAATTTTGCACTCCATTGTCACATCGACGATAGTAAATCAATGTAAGTAATAGGAAAAAACAAGTTCAACACTTGAAAACTAACTTTATGGAATAGAGGATGATTTTTTTTCAATTTTTAGGTAATGACGGTTCGCTTTCACCCAATAGTACTACAATAGCCATTAAATCGCAAAAATGTAACAAAAGTCCTTGTAGATGTATTTTAGGATGTCCATTCAGTCTTCAAATTGATTTTATAGCTCGTAAGTAGCCCATCAATATTAAATGTGTATAATAATGGTCGTTGGCTGATAATCACGCTCAAATAGTGTTTATTAAAGTTGCAAAGACATAAACGAACACAAAAATATACACAATTTCAAACAGAAATACAAGATTTTACATAATCCTGTCAATTTACAATATCTTTTAGCAAAATATTTGGAACACATAAAACCAGATGTGCTGGCAACTTATGCTGGAGTAACATTAGATTATCCACTTGGTCAAGATGACGCATGTGTTGGAATAACAAACACTCAATGCCCAATTGTGGAAAATGAGCATGTTATCTACGAATACATGATGACTTTAGCAACTATTTTTCCTGAAGTAAGTTCCTATAGACTATACTCTAATGCATTTGAAAACAAAACAAACAATCGTAGCAATGTATCTATAGTATATATATGTAATAGTAGATTACAAAGCGAGCGGGGAAGCTTGCCATTATAGTCAAGAGATTATATTCATAATCTCGAGGCTGGTATGACAAGCTGACAGGCTTGTATACTATTTTATTCCAAATCGCATATGTAATTCATTTATTATTGACATTTAAAAAGTTTGAAATATTCTTTATTTAAGAAGAAGAAGAAGAGGCAAGTAATGCACTTCCCCGCTAAGGCAGGGAAAATAATGGCGACTGTATTTAATTTTTCAAAGGTTGCATAGAAGCTGGCATGTTAATTGTTTTCAAATTTATGTATGTGGGGTGATCTAACTAGAGTAAGTATCTTTCACTCCTTCCGTAGTGAATAGAAAAATAAGAAAAGTGTATTAATAATAAAATAACCAAGTATTAGTACCAGAAAGAAATTAAATTTAAAAAAAGAAACTAATAGGTAAGTACTTTTACATGATAAAAAAAATTATTTAGAAAATATAATATTTAAAACAATAAAAGTTAACCTAACCTAACTTATTAACAAAAGTAATCAAACAAAACAACTTCTTAGTTCGATAATTTATATTGTTTTGTTAGAATTAATTAATAAAAATGTATATAAATAAATTGCAACAAATATACAAAAAATACATGCTGTGTAATTTTTGTCTAATTAAAATAATATATAAAAACTATTACCACTTGAGGCACTTGTGCCTCGGAATACTAGACTAATCTCTCGACTGCAATGGCAAACTTCCCCGCTCGCCTTGTAATCTACTATTATTCCAAACTGCATACTATAATTTTTAAACCAATAAAATAAACAAATAATAATTAAAATTTTTAATAGGACTGGCTAGTGGCAATATTTGTTATATATTATTTTAATTATACACAAATTACACAGCATGTATTTTTTGTATGTTTGTTACATTTTATTGATACACATTTTTATTAATTAATTCTAACAAAACAAAATAAATTATCGAACTAAGAAGTTGTTTTGTTTGGTTACTTTTGTTAGTAAGTTAAGTTAGGTTAACATCTATTGTTTAAAATATTATATTTTCTAAATAATGTTATTTATCATTTAAAAATTATAAGTACTTACCTATTAGTTTCTATTTCTTAAATTTGATTTTTCTTGTACTAATGATTTGTTATTTTATTATTAATACACTTTTCTTATATTTCTATTCACCACGGAAGGAGTGAAAGACACTTACTCTAGTTAGATCACTCCACATACATAAATTTGAAAACAATAAACATGTCAGTTTCTAGATAACCTTGGAAGAAATAAATACAGCCGCCATTATTTTCCCCGCCTTAGCTGGGAAGTATACTACTTGCCTCCTCTTCTTCTTAAGTAAGGAATAGCCTACTTCCATACTTTTTAAATGTCAATAATAAATGCATTACATATACGATTTGGAATAAAAGCTATTATTTAGATGTATTTATTAAATAAAATGCACTGCTGCATCATTATCAATCCCAACTATTTCATTTTTAGGTAACCGTTGATTTGGAATTTCGCATATTAGATAAAGATACAAATGGAACTGTAATTTGTTCATCATTTGCTATATCTGTTGAAAAAGCACAATGCCCTGATAACTAGAAATGTGTACTAATTTAAATATTTTAAGTGTTTTAAAACATAAACTTATATGTTATGTTAATACTTAAATTTTCTTTTAATCAAATCAAAGTTTGGTCTTTACCTAATTTACCTCTGAATTTACTTAATAATTCATATTCATAGTATACTAAAATGAGGATGGTTTATTAAACCATTTCCGTTCTCATCATACGCTGACTTCACCAAAAGTTTCAAATTTATGTGCTGTCATCTATTTCCTCAATAGTGAACTATTCAAAAAATTTAGAAATAAATATTTTTAACAAGAAATATATTAATGAATCTATACTAATTTGCAACATTGATTAGAGCTTCCACTTACACAGAGAAAAAAAAAACAAAAATAAAAAACAATATTGACATATGATAGAACAAATCATTGTACTACATACGGAAAACTGTAATGTAAATGACAATTGCTACAGCCGATCTGAATATTTCACTGGCAGGTGGCGCCCAGTCCTCAGCGTTACCTACCAAACGAGTTTATTTTAACGCCAACTAGATATTGAAATAATACACTTCTCTGCACTATTGTACTATTAAAATATTATTGAAAACATATCCATAAATAAATAAGATAATTTCAAAAGGACAACACTTGAAAACAATCATGAATTTACCTATTTATTTGAATATATTAAAATGTAAGAATGAATTTTTGGTTTATATTATTTGAACTCTTTTGCTGTACACTTTATTGAATTATATCGGTATTATCGGTTAATTTGCTGAGGTTTTTAAAAATTTAAGTTAATTGTTTTTTATATTTTGCTTATTACAATCACTTGCGATAATTATTAATATATTAATAAAATGGATATTAACAAAATGGAGTTTGTTAAAATTGTAAGTGAATTACCGCATTACCACTTCCAATGCATCTATTGTTCTTTTACATCAAATAATAAACTAACGGTAGTAAATCATACGTTGAATGAACGTGAAGATAGTGGCAAGGACTATATATGCCCAGGTAAAAGCATTTATGTTTTATTAACAATCAACTAATTTTAGCAACATAGAGCTGACAGATTCAACAATAATATCAATTAATTTGTACATATACATATGCATTTTTTAGATTGTAAAATACCATTCCTAAGAAAACAGCAATTGGACGAACACATACTCCATAATCATTATGCATCTCAGTTACAATGTATAACGAATAAATTTTATGAATGTGTATTTTGTCAATATAGAACAATGGTGAAATCATCGATGTTATATCATATAAAGAGAAGAGTCGTATTGCCGCCGATATATGAATGTTATTTCTGCCATTTAAAATTTGAAGATAAATCGGTATTAATAAAACATTTTAATGGGCATGGAATCATATCCGTTTTCTCCTATTTGTGTTCAGGTTATATATATTCAATAAATGTATTTTATTATTTCATATATAATTATTTCTCATTTTACAGGGTGCATTTTGCCATTTGCCAAAAAAGTCGATTTTGATACGCATATTGTTCAGAGACATGCCAATGAACCAAATCGTTTGAAATATGTAACGTCGTGTTATATTAATAAAGATGCTTATAAAGGTGCTAGGTCTTCCAGTACTTAATAATGAGATTTCATATATTTGGTTCTATTTTATTATGTATACCTTAGTAATTATGTATTATAAATATGGCTCTATTATATAGTATATATTCTGTTTGCTGGAAGTTTTTTGAAAACTCAATATTTCTATACGTACCTGTAATTTCATTGTGTTTGTATTAGGTGTTATTATACTTTATAGTTTTTTTTGTTTTTATGAAATCCGTAATTAGTGTTAGTTAGAATTACTATTTGAAGCCTACATAATATTTAGATGTAATTGTAATCTTTTAAAAATCTGAAAATAGTTCATTTAAAAAGCTGACAGTACACTATGTGGATACATATTACTTTTGCCAGATAAAAAGGAGAATTTTAGTTAATCTATATATAAACCTTTAATTGTTATTCTTTCATTTTGATATGTATCCACATAATATACAATCTATATATAATTCTGAAAAGAAAATAAATACATATTTATATACACAGATAGGGCAAGAATAGCCATTTTGGTCTTTGTATACACCAAATTTGTAGTCAATAGAATAAAAACATGTTTTTCTGCTTGACGAAAATGTTTCATGTACCTATTTATAACAGTTAGTTTGTACTTTAACTCTATTCAATAATTTAACCTATACCATTGAAGTGAACTTATACATATTATTGCATAAATCAAAATGACGAACCAAATAGATCAGTTGGAATTCGTAGAAATTGTAACTTTAATTACACAGGATATTTTTTACAAATGTCTTTATTGCACTTTTCAAAATAGCAGAAAATATGATCTAATAGATCATATTAATTCCAAATGTTGTTATAATAATAACAGATTAATTTGTCCAGGTAAACTAAATGAAGGTTAATAAAATTGAAATAATTAAATTCTACACGGCATTAAAATGAATTATTGGCATTTGAATTAAAAATTTTAATTGCCTGATTCCTAATACATATTGCGTAGAATTGATATTTCAGATTGCCGAAGAGAATTTACGATAAGACTACATCTTGATGACCACATCCTTAAAACACACTACGAAACTCATTTAGGATATGTAATAAGTCCTTACTATAAATGCGAATTATGCGAGTATAGCACGGCTTATAGAACTGGTATAGAAACTCATACTAGCACTCGTATAAACCTAAACAGAACAATATTTGAATGTTATGTGTGTCATGAAACATTTATTAATCAAAAAGAGTTATATTTACATTATTCCGACTCACATCTATATCGAATATGGACTTGGTTCTTTAGATGTCGTGGTAAGACGCTCCAAATAATACATAGAGATACATAGTTATTATCACCTTTAATTATCATTTTGTTAAATTAGAACAATTATTTTTCAGACTGTAGACAAACCTTCGAAACGAAAATACATTACGATAAACACATATTAAAATATCATCCGGAAAGTGAAAATGTAAAATATGTAACGTTATGTCAAACCCCAAAAGATGATTGATTAGCAGTACTTGCAGAAAATATTTTGTGGGAATTTTATAAGTATGGATGAATGGTTTGGTATCTCATTTTCCGAATATACTTATCTGTACACATACATACATATGTTGTTAAGAATTTCGTTACTCTTGTGTTAGTCCAGAGCTGTTTTACCTTATAATTTTATTGTAACTAGCCAAAGAATATGGATACATAAAATGTATATCCTATGTATCCAAAACATATTTTATATATGTTGCGATTAGTTTGTGATTAAAAGTTCACATTAACGTTACATTCCCACATAACATTGATTGTAGTTTTACATAATACAATATTTATGCTCGAAATTGTGAATGATATGATTGTGATGATGATTCAATTTAATAAGTTTATATCAGCAGATTTGTTAGAATAATTGAATTAGAATATTACTTCCTGAGATAAGTTGAATTATGAAAGAGAACTTCAAAATGGTGGTTTATAGTTTTTCTGAATGGCATTCCCGATGGTAACTTCAATATTATAATTTTAATTATATAGAAATATATCTGCCCCTGTAATTATTCTTTATTAATAAGATACGTGATATAGAACATATTTAGATATTAATTAACTAATTACCTATTACATATATATCAAGTATTATGATACTACTATATAATAGTGTATATCTAGATAAGAAAGCAAGACATGTGCTAGAAGAACCTACTGGTTCTAATAACTCAAGAATTCCAATAGGAACTGTTTTATTAATGATTAACCTAGAGTTAATCAGAGTTAATAAGAGTTAATCTTATCAGACGCACTATTTCTTTCACTAATATTATTTCTGTATTATTCTCAGTCACTCTGGTCGAGTTCACCTAGATTCTTCAATTTCTTTTGGGGAAAAGAATAATTAATATACGCCACGTGTTGTACCATTAATAGATTAGCGGTCTATCCTTCAAAAAAGGGTTACTGGGTATAATTCAATGGGGTACTTACTCGATAGGATATGGGCAAAGGACAGGATAGTAATTCTGTTTTACCTGTAGCGAAAATAAACCATTAAGTGTTTTACATTTAACAATATCGCTAATAATCTTTGCAATGTTCATTGTATCTAATTTCAACGCCATAAATGTCTCCCTTTTCAGATTATTTATCTTTGCCTCACCGTAGATGGGATTGCGTTCGAAGCGCCGATCGATAAAAACAAAATCGATATATGCAATTCTAGTAATTATACATTATTTATTTATCTCACCAATGATAATACATGTAAATAGTTAGTGATTACTGATTAGTCTATACACATCGAGAACGAAGTATCGTTTTCAACATTAATGGAAGTTATGCAACCAATTAACCTTATGAATGGAATGTCTTTCCAAATACATTGTTTTTGACAATTCTTGCACTTTCCGACCAATTAAAATTCGCTAATTGAAACTCTTCCTACTTTAGGCGTTTTCAGCGAAAAAGCCGTTCTGAAATATTCTAGCGTGTTCCATCTAAAAAGCAGATAAAAGGAGTGACCAGTAGCCACTGGGAGCCATTACTACATCAATTTTTCCGCTTTGTTTTCAATGGCTGCCCTAGGGCCTCATTTTGACCACCTGGATTTCTGATCCGAGTTTTCCAAAATGGAGTTTCGCTGTCCAGTTTATTATTTGTAATATAATATATTACTATTTTTAATCTATTATTGCCGAGAGTAAACACGACAAATCAGCCTCGCAAACCGCACATAAAAATTCTGCACCGTTTACGAAATGAAACACTCTAAAGTATACTTAACATCAATACCCTTTAAATAAAATACTGCCAAAACCGACTCGAAGCCCACTTCTATTGTTCAATGTTTTTAATTAGCATCATGTAAATGTCGTAGTTGTTGTCCAGGTTTCTAAATGTTTGACGTTGTGATACGTTGTAAATAAAGTGTTTTGATTTCAATTTTCTTATTAGTCAACAACTAACTTATTTTCGATTCCATCGCATCCACTACATAACGTAGAGATGTATAACCTCGGATGGGCTGATGGTTTTTTTCGATAAAAAGTATCGAATATTAATAAACTTTGAAATGGTCAATTTGCGAAATGTCTTGGTATTTTGATGTGCGGTTTGTGAATCAGCTACTTAGAAATGCAAGTTTTTCTATTTAAAACAGTTAAACTGGATAGCGTAATATAGTAATAGGAGTGGCCCAATTTCACCCCAAAAGTGAGACATCACTATATTACTATGCTAGATAAATTGGTAACTGGTTTATCTCGGTTCTGCATAGTAAAAGATAAGCGTCGAAACACATACATGTAGTATAGTAATTTGGAAATAACTTTGAAAATAGTTATTTAATAATAATTTTTGGAAATAAATTTTTCCAAAAATAATTTTGGAAAAATTTTTTTTATTTATATTTTTTATAATATCATTATTATTTGGTTATGATTAATTAAAGTTATTTCACCTGATTTAAGTTAATTATTAAGTAAGTTTTAATCAAATCGTAATCTCCATAAGATTAAGATGGCGTCAAGATTATAACACCCTCACTTCATGGCGATTTTCCCACTATTTTGCGATGTGCTTGATATAATAAAATATAAAATTAATTGAAGCTAAATTATCTAACACTGACAAATGTGGGGATGCTAATTTCGAAATAACCACCAATATGAACTAGGAGTGGTTTCTGTGAGTGGAATAGAAAAAACGAAATATCTTTTTTAAACGAATTACTGCAATTTATCCAATCATGAGAATATAATGCAATTGGAATTTGTTCATTCTGAAAGCAAAAAGATAAAGATCTAATTTGGTATACATGAGAGTTCTGATAGATGATATATTATTTTCTTATTCATTTGTGTACTGAACCAACATGAGGCTAATAGTAACATAATAGTTGTTGCTAATAATGACATCATAAACATGTATTCAAATGACTGCGTATTTACCTAAAATGAATAATTAAATTGATAATTTTATGATATTGTTTCATTTTTTTAATGTAACATAACTCACCACTTGAGCTACGAACAAATTGAAACATATTACCATTGTGGTACAGACAAGTTGGGCTAAAAGTGATAACTGAAATGTTTTTCCCAACATTTTATTATGCCTGAAATAGGAAATTAACAGTGAACTGACATAAATATATGTGAAAGTACAGTCTAACATACTTAATGGTGCTCAAATGATGGATAATACACACTTTTAAGCTGATTTCATTTTCTTTCGGATTTTCCGTTATTCGCTTAATTCTGTTACATAAAATGTCACATTGTAAACCAATGAAAATAAAATTTGCAACAATCAAACACTCATGAAACATATTAACTGTTGGTAATATTAAATAGAGGATAAATTGATGAATATAAACTATTTCAAATCTTCCAAACGGTTTTATATCGAATGGGTACCACAATGGCACACATAAGTATTCGCCGCGTTCAATAAATATTGGTGCTACACATGCCGAAATAGTGGTCATAAACACCAACATGCAAATTATGAATTTAAATTTTCGAAAAAATTTCAATGCATCTAGCAGAAGCCGATCCTCTTCTTCATTTCTTGTTTGAAATTCTGGAATATCGAACATTTCAATTAACGATGATATATTGGAGTAATTCGCCATTACGATTGATTTCGCGTGCGTCATAAAGGCAGTAACAGAACTTAGTACTATATATGCCTTTTTTCCCAGATTCTCTTCACTCAGTATTAAGCTCATTGTTAGTGCAACAGTAGTATAATATACAATTGAATATTTGATAACAAATGAATACACCTGAAACCATATTGATGGTCGTTTTTCAATATCGAGCCAAATGCCGTATATTTTCGCTAATTCGGAGATACTCAATAAAAATAAGTCTGAATTTGAATGTGACATTGTGACACAGTATTAAAAGTTCTCAGACCATTATCTATCTCTAGTATAATTGTATTAACTGTAATGAGACAAAAAGAGAATTTTATAACAACAGAATAGAATATCTTTTGGCGCATGAATGTTATTACTCATTTACTTCTTATATGACGTTATTGTACCATACTTATATGTATGAATATATAATTTTTAATAGGCAACTGCACCTATAATTAACAGAAGATAGTTATAATTTAATATTAATTCGAATATACGATAAACCCTTTGCTTATAACAATAGGAAAACATTTGATTAAAAATGTAAATAATTATTGTACCTATTATACACGGCATTGAATAATAAAACAAAACAGCTATGTATTCTTTAATAACATAGATATGTCTGTAATGAAATGTCACATCTGTAGTTATGTTATAAATTATGTAAAATTTTACACATAACTTAGGTACTTCATGGATAAATAAATATACCTAATTCATATTATAATTACTATTTCTGTCTGTATTTCATATGGATGTTATAATAAATGCTTAAGTTCCTAAGTTTAATTACTATGTATAGGCATAATACAATCATATGACTTAAATTGGAATAATTATTTAATTAATATTTGTTATTAATTACATTTAACCTAGTTATTACAAAGTTTTTTTGTTATTAATACGGCGCATCTAGAGTTCCATTTGCATTGGTAAAGTTGAATACTAATAGGTACTTTGAAATATTTCATTAAAAATTAAATATTGCACACACACATTTTCTAATATTTAATATTAAACGCAAATAAATAATATTACAAACGAATATAAAATGAAGCAACCAAATTTCTTTGATCAATAATATGACATACAATTTTTATTGGTATAATGTAAAAGTGGAAGTGATTATAGTTATACGTGTAATTTGCCTAATATTCAGTAAGTATAGAATCAGTGAGTTGTTCTAGATAGACAGGACCATCATTATTTGTGTTTAATATTTAGCCATTTAATTTAACCAAAAGTTACAACACCAAAATTGACTGCTTTTGATGTCTAATTTCACAGTACACAAGGTGTAGGTATCAATTGTGGCCTTAGAATAGAATAATACTTTATGAACTGTAAAGATATAACTACTACAATTAAATATGTGCATATACAGGGCGGAAAGTCACTAGTGTCTACCATAGTTTTGGACCTGGCTTTATCAGGTTAACATAATGTCTACATTATTTCTAATGGCTGCCCGAAAGCTCATTCTGACTAACAGGGGCTCTGATCCTAGTTGGCCAAAATAGAGTTTTGCTGTCCCGTTTAATTATTTTAAACACAACATGCTACTTTTTTTAATCTATTACTATAGAGAATTAATACCTCAAACCATATTCGTAAACTGCATAGCAAAATATCAAACCGGTTCGGAAATAAGCACTTAACAATTTATTAATAATCCCCGTTTTTTATCGAAAACAATTATCAGCCGGTCCGACGTTACCCATCTTTACGTTATATAGTGGATGGAACGGAAAATAAGTGAGATTAGAAGATGAATTCTAATATAATCTAACAATTAAAACTACGAAATTACATTATTATAAGTCACTAAATTCTGTGCGAAAAACTTCTACTTTTCGGTGCTCAACTCGACTGAAACGGGTGCCGAAAAGTAGAAGTTTTTCGTATGCAATTTTTTTACTATTTTCGGAAAAAACAAAACAATTTCTGGATTAAATGGCAGACATAATTAATTTTAAAAATTGATTATAACTATAATTAAAATATCTACATACAAATAATTCAAATACATATACCTCCTCAAATACGACTATGAAAAAAATATACCTCATTGGCACCGGCAAAAATTCCGATCAGTGTGTACGCTTTTGACCCTTTCCGGCCGATTCTGGTCGGACCTTTATTTTCATTTTTTGATATAATACACCTATTATTAAATTTTAAATAGCTATGTGTATAGAAATAATGTAGATAATTGTACAAGTAGCTGTAGTTTTCGATATTAAATTAGATTAATTTTCTGTGCAAATAGATATGTTATGCATATACTATATATGTTGTATCTAAATATGCCCATAAATAATGGTTTTCATTATGAATAATTCAAGGGAAGGAGGCAGTAAAATGTTGATAGCACAAGGACGCTTCTTACCCTTGGCTCGGCACTGATCATACCCAACAAAATATTGAAATTCAATTGGGCAATTATGAAAGAAATACTCCCAGTATAACATACTCCAAAGCTATCCCTTTAAATTCCTATGTCCCTTTAAATAAATTTTTAAGTATAAATCGCAAAGCCAGTTGTTCAGTAAAACAAAGTCTGTCATAAGTAACAGCATGATTACAGAATTGTTGACGCCAACGTCAACAATCAGGAAAACTAGACCAGTTTCGCCGTAGCACGGTTCATCAGAGAGGCTAGAGTAGAGTAGACTATCAGTCCGAAGAAGTTTTTGGAAACAATTTCATGAGCATTTTAAATATAATGATTCATGAATCTCGATAGTGACTTAACAGTCACTAGCGCTTTATATAGCGCTTTAAGAATAAAGTTAGACAGTTAATTATTTATCAGTTATCAATAATAGATCCAGCTCAATACTGCAGCTCAAGAAACTGATATATATTCTTGCGGAATTCATGAGTGCTCTATCTTTAAGAATACAAGTAAGATGTACGAGGAATTATCTATGAATGCATAGAAATCCGCATCCTACTGGCGTATACTGGAGACGTGTCAGCGATATAATATTTTGTACATATTTCCAAAAAGAATATCTATCAATAAAACTTAAAAACACGAAAACACATTTTTCCGATTTTTTTTTAATAAATTTACTGAATTTAAATTTTTTCCATTTATTCGATTTTATTCAGTAAATTATTAATGTTGATATATGGATGCAAAATTAAGTTGTGTTAATTAAAATAGAGCTTACATATTACATATTCTAATTCATAATGTCAACATCTAGAGAGGATAGCGAATTAGTAAAAATTGTATATACCCAAGAAATTGAATAGAAATGTATTAATTGCATGTACAAAAATGAACATAAAAATATTTTTTTAATTCATATGAGTCGATGTGATTCCAGTCGCAGCCAATTCTTATGTCCAGGTAAATTACAGCTTATTAGTAAAATTTACATCTTGAATAAAGATTATATATTTAATTTCTCTATTAGCAGGTGAACTATTATTATTACTATTATTGTTAAAAATCATGTTAAAATGTTGCTGTTCAGTTAACTCATGTTAAAAATTAGATCTACATTTGAATCAAATTGAAAAGAATTTAAAATCATCCGAATATAAAATAATAATAAATTATTTTAGCTAATTGCGACAAAGAATTTATTTCAAGAGCATATTTGGAAGACCACATCCTTAAAACTCATTATGAAACTCATTTGGCATATGTACAAAGTCCTTATATATTCACTATGAATGTGAAATATGCCAGTTTAGAACAATTTTTGAAAAAAGCATAGATGGCCATATTAATTCAAGATCAAGATTAAAGCAAACAACATTTGAATGCTATATCTGTCATGAAACTTTTAGCGACAAAGCACGATTAGCTTCACATTCTATACCGAGTTCCCATCCATACGCAGAAAGACTTTGGTATTTTAGATGCTGTAAGGCCAGGGTGTAAAATAATTTTATGTATTTATAGTACATGAAACTTATAGTTACATATACATTCTTATCGTAATTAAATTATATTAATTTATTTTGCAGCATGTAATTATATCTGCGAAACAAAATCGCATTACGACGGACATACGTATAGCAAAATACCATCTGGGAGATGAAGAAGTAAAATATGTAACGTTATATCAATCTCCGACGATTGGTAATAACGTATAATTGTACCGAATATTAACTATAATTTGTGGTAATTGTATTTATGACAGGTTGAGAGACCAATAAATTTTAGCTTTATAAAAATATTCACATATACATACATGCATATACGTTGTTTGTAACTTTGTGGCTTTGTCTTTGTTTTATATTATTTTAAAGTTTTATATTAGATACCCATATAAGTGTAACAACTCCTTAACTCCTTTATATTCTGTAATAATATTTAGTGAAGTTTTGTTAGATATAATATATGTATTGTCAATATTTCTTAAAAAATTTTTAATTAAGTAATTAAGCCATTTCACGGTCAACGATACATTTGTACCTGAGACCAATTGAAGTATTACATAGCGCAATAATTATATCCAAAGATGATCAATGTAAAAATGTTAAATTTAGCAAAGCAATTCATTTCCGAGTTTCAACAAAATATGCCACTAATAAAAGTGCTAGAGATATAAATATAATTCTCGAGAAAGGCTATCTATTATAATTAGATATATTAAATATAAAGATATTATATTTACACATCAGATACATACATACTTATAGTGTATATAATTGTAATACATAGTACAGTATAGTTAGTATACAGTATAGTACTAGCTAGTATACTTTTCACTATATGATATTATAAAATCTGTTAGTATAGAACTGCTATTTCCAGTAATTGTTATGAATTTTGACATAAATGTAAGTATTTCTATTTTTTATTTTACTTCTAACTCATTTTGTAATTTTGTAGTGGTGTAATTGGTAATCGTAATAATATGTATTACTCGATTGTAAGTTCAGAATGTGAATAAATAAAGGTACGAAACCATTCTAATACTTTGCGAGCTTATTCAATAGTTTCTTTTGCAAGGTTATTCGAATTATGAAACTCCCTTTATAATTAGGTACATACATAAAGTGTTATATTTATATATTAAATAATTATATACCCTTATAGAAGCATTTTCCAAAGTAACAAAACGCTTAATAGCCATTCGCCGAAACCCATCTGTAAAAACCGACTTTATACGGCTCTATGTAAAGGCTCTATATTTAGGTTTTGTGCTTCCTATATAATATTAATTAGTTTCGACTTCCGTCGTGTCACTATCGTCCATGCAGCACCCTCTGAAATCTATGATAATGAGTGCATAAAATCAATATAGATATTTTCTAAACAAAGGTGCAATAGTGCAATATATAAATAAATGTGGGTACTCAGACATATAATAAAATCATTAATTTGTCTCAGAATTTCAGATAGTTTCATTAATTCTAGTGGCAGCCCAAGTAGAAAACACTCGACAATTTAAGTTTCATCTAGAGTAATGTTCTGCAGCACTGTTAAATACGAATATCCTGTTCAAATCACCTAAAAAGAAATTGAATATTTGAATTTATATCAGGCCATTTCATTATACAATTGTATGTATGTAGTAGCTGTAGTAAAGTAATAAAATGCAGTAATTAATTCTACAGAATTAGTTTAGATCAACACTAATAATGATACTATATAAGATGGAAGGTTACTAGTGTCTACCCAATTTCTGGACTTGGCTATTTTTCAGATTAACACGATGTCTGCTTTGTTTTCAATAGCTGCCCTAGGGTTTCATTTTGACTAACGGGGACTCTGATACGAGTTTTTCAAAATAGAGTTTCACTATCTAGTTTAATTTTTTAATTAACTTGCTAACTAACAAGCTAACTTGCCACTTTCTTTGTCTGTTACTGCTAAGAATACACACCTCAAATCAGCTTCACAAACCGCACATCAAATTTCCACGCCGTTTAGGAAATAGAGCACTCTAAAGTATACTTAACATCAATACCCTTTAAATAAAATACTGCCAAAAACGACTCGAAGCCCACCCGATTATTATTCAATATTTTTAATTGGCATCATGCAAATGTTGTAGTTGTTGTCCAGGCTTTGAATGTTTGACGTTGTGATATGATGTAAATAAAGTGTTCAATTTTCTTATTAATCAAATACAAACTTATTTTCCATTCAATCCCTTCTGCTACATAACGTAGAGATGGATAACGTAGGATGAGCCGATGTTCTTTTCGATAAACAGCATCGAATATTAATAAATTTTTAAATGATCTATTTCCGAAACGGCTTGGTATTTTGATGCGGTGTGCGAAGCAGCTACTTACAATTGCAAGTAGCATATTGCATTTAAAAAAATAAACTGGATAGCAAAATGCAGTGATTGGAGTAGCACAATTTCACACCAAATGTAAGATATCACGTACTGCTTTACTATACTCCTATCCGTTTCAAAAGTATTGGGCCCTCACTTTAAACGTTAATATTAGAAAATGTGTTGAACGAATGTTTAAAAAAATAGGTATTCCATAGATAATGTATCGTGCAATTTTATGGCGAAGTTGTGCACTTATATCTTTTTTTTTTACTTATTATTATTATTTTCTTAAGTTATGCCGTATTGAATAAAAAAAAGTACCCTATTTTCATAAAATTTGAGTTATATGCAATTTCAATTATTAAATTTACCTTTGTTAAAAATTAAAATATGGAAACAAAATTTGAAAAAATTATAAGCTAATATATATACTTCGAGTATATAACTATATTTTGAAAAATAAGAATGCCGTTTCCAAGATAATAAGGGCTTTATGACTTATTGATATTTCAGCAATGGCACTATCTAGACTTGATTGATTTTGACTGGACTTGATATTTTCAGCAATGAAAAAATTTTTATAATTTAAATAAAACCTCAGCACTTTCCTATTAAAAATTTTAATGAAAATTGTAAAAAAACGTATTCTAAAATTTAGACAAGATAGAAATAGACTAAGGTGGGATTTTCAGCGCGGGAACGCTACGTTGTTATGCTCAACAAATAAAAAAATATTATAGAAAAAAAGAACAGTTTATAGACCAATCTATAGAACCTACAGTAATTAACTTAGCAGCAGATGATGATGACTCTGATTTTGGAAATTCGTCTTCCCGTCTTCGGACCCTGTGGATCACTGAAGTATGCCTCCGTTTTCTATAATAATCGAAAGTGTGTAACTTGATGTGTAACAATTCTTGATACTTTCGATATAATATTTGTCATTTATAGGTATGAATAAATAATAATAAAACATATTAAAAAGATTTTTTTTTTCATTTCTATTTAAATTTTTCATTTTATGAACAAATATTTAATCTCAGTTTGCACTTCGAGAAACGTAGTAACAGAGTAACAGTAAGAGAGAATTTTCAAAGTAAAAAAGTTCATATGTTTATAACATTTCCAAATGCACAAAAACTCTTTTTTCGTCCATAATTACCACTGAATTTTATAAAAACAAATCACCATATTAGATATTTCTACCTTTCTAAATTTTATTCACCAATTGTCGAAGAACTCATTTTTTGAAATTACATTAACTAGTTTAGAGGAAGAAAACCCTAAAACAGCAACTGATTCACAATAAAATAAATAAAAAATAAATATTCAATCGAAATTACATTGGTCGCTACATTTATTTGATTTTGAAAGCAATGGTTCAACTATGGAAAACATAAATAGTATATTTGAATACAAGTGTGAAAAACCGCTTGTTTTTTGGTGCGAACGAGTTTGAAACTCGAGCTGCGGGGCAGTGAGTGTTTCATTAGTGAGCACAAAAATCGGTTTTTCACACGCGTATTCAACGCTATTTTTTCTAATGAGGTAATTTTAATCAACAATTAATTAATTTCGGAAATTAATTATGTCTGCCATTTAATCCAGAAATTGCTTTGTTTTTGCTGAAAGTAGGTTTTTTGGTATTAAGTGAATTTAGAAGATGAATTTTAATATAATCTAACAATTAAAACTACGAAATTACATTATTATAAGTCGCTGAATTGGGTGCGAAAAATTTCTACTTTTCGGCACTCAAATTGATCAAAACGGGTGCCGAAAAGTACACTTTTCGGCACCCGGTTTAGCCAACACAAAACAATTTCTGGATTAAATGGCAGACATAATTAATTTTTAAAATTAATTATTTGTTAATTAAAATTATCTCATTAGAAAAAATAGCGTTGAATACACGTGTAAAAAACCAATTTTTGGTGCTCACTGCTCGGCAGCTCATGTTTCTAACTCGTTCGCACCAAAAAACAAGCGGCTTTTCACGCTTGTATTCTGTTTTCTAATTCGGTGCCGAAAAGTAGAAGTTTTTCGCATGCAATTTAATGACACTTATAATAACGTAATTTCGTAGTTTTATTTGTTAGTTTATATTAAAATTCGTCTTCTAAACTCACTTAATACTACAAAACCTACTTTCAGCGTAAAATAACAACTATTTTTGGATTAAACGACAGACATAATTAATTTTTGAAATTAATTATTTATTGATTAATGGTACCTCATTAGAAAAAATAGCGATGAATACGCATGTGAAAACCCGATTTTTATTGCTCATTAAAAAAACATTCACTCACAGATAAAGCACTCACTGCAGCGCAGCTCGTGTTTCAAACCCGTTCGCACGAAAGAAAAGCGGGTTTTCACACTTGTATTCAAATATACAATTACAGCCGTTTGCACCAGTAGGATTAATCTAGGATTAATCCAAACTGCGTACGAAGTTTCATTTTTCGTTTGCACTATTCGTATTTTCTGTCAATGCGATACTTAGGATTATTTTAAGTTGAAGGCAACTGGTGCTTAATCTAGGATTTCATTATTATGACCTAAATTTAAACAATTATTTTGATTGATTTTAGTAGATTTTAAAGTTTTGATTCGTTGTTGAAAGAAAGTACAAAATTAAACAAAGTAAAATGAGTAACAATATTTTGAGTAAAGATAGTGATGATGAGGAAATTGCATTATTAGTTTACTCCAAACTCCAAGAAAAATTTATGTGCGATCAAATTATTTCCATGAGTTTGACAATATTACATTTTTCAAATTTCGTGATAGAAATATAAATATAATAGATAGAATGATTTATCTATAAATTTTATGCATAATTCATTCTTACATCAGGTCGTGTAAATAACTCATTACTTCTCGGGGGGTGGAGGTCGATGCAATTTGTGAGTACTATAAGGAAAGTAAATTAAAATTAATAGATCAATTACAATCGTATGTATTATCTTGTATTGCATGTATACAATCGATAGGCGAGCTTTTTTTGGTTATTGGTGATTTTGGACTAAAATATCAACTCCAAAATCAACATCCACACCATTGATGCTTTTTTCTGGAATCAAATTTAATAATATTACTCTTGATGGATTCTGAGCAATGATATTACCACCCAGTTTTTATAAATATTTTTTTTCTTCCGCTACCTCTTTTTTTGTTTTATTTTTTATCACAGATAACTATCGCAGAGCTTAAATGAAAGCGTTGGATTAATTAAATTAGGTTAATTTAAAGGAATAAAACTTTATAATATTACTTTATCAATAATTGTTTGCGCCAACGACAGAAATCTGATTAGCAATGTAAAAAATGCGCTTAATCTGTTTCTAAAAATTGTAAATATTAGTTATTTAATTAATTAATTCACTAGAGATCATTTCTAGTCCGATCAGAACAATTTCTACTTAGGTTTTAATAAATACATATCTTATCAGACGCACTATTTCTTTCACTAATATTATTTCTGTATTCTCAGTCACGCTGGTCGAGTTTATCCAGATTCTTCAATTTCGTTTGGGGAAAAGAATAGTTAATACAAGCCACGTGTTGTACCATTAATAGATTAGCGATCTATCCTTCAAAAAGGGTTAATTGGTATAATTCAAAGGGGTACTTACTCGATAGGATATGGACAAAGGACAGGATAGTAATTCTGTTTTACCTGTAGCGAAAATACTCCATTAAATGTTTTACATTTAACAATATCGCTAATAATCTTTGCAATGTTCATTGCAAATTTGCCATAATTGCCATAAATGTCTCCCTTTTCAGATTATTTATCTTTGCCTCACCGTAGATGGGATTGCGTTCGAAGCGCCGATCGATAAAAACAAAATCGATATATGCAATTCTAGTAATTATACATTATTTATTTATCTCACCAATGATAATACATGTAAATAGTTAGTGATTACTGATTAGTCTATACACATCAAGAACGAAGTATCGTTTTCAACATTAATGGAAGTTATGCAACCAATTAACCTTATGAATGGAATGTCTTTCCAAATACATTGTTTTTGACAATTCTTGCACCTTCCGACCAATTAAAATTCGCTAATTGAAACTCTTCCTACTTCAGGCGTTTTCAGCGAAAAAGCCGTTCCAAAATATTCTAGCATGTTCCATCTAAAAAGCAGATAAAAGGAGTGACCAGTAGCCACTGGGAGCCATTACTACATCAATTTTTCTAAAGTTAAAATCTTACATCGCGTTAATTTTTTTATTTTCAAGTTTCAAATCCATAATTTTTCATAGCTAATTATTCTAATTAACTCCATTTTTCCAAGAATTCATTTCTAGATGAATTATTGCCAATTTACTCTGTTTGCCTAATATTCACTTTCATAAAATTTTCCTGTTCAATTCGCGTTGACGCCATATTGAAAATTTTGAAATTTTCGAGAATTTCACTATAAATTCCAATCTTTTCACTATTATCCAACGAGGAAAAACGTTTTACATTCGTATTTCATTCTTATCTGCACGTTTTCTTCTCAATTATTCGAATTTTCGAATATATTTTGTTCTTCAACTTCATCGAAAATTCATCGTCGCGAGGTAGGTTCATTTATCTGCTTCCTTCCTACAATCAACTGGTGCCATAATTCTGACCACTGTGCGTGCGACGTTCTCACCGCCCCTGTAACTGGAGACGCTATCAGCACCCAGACGATGTCATCATCGCCACGACGAAAATTGTTGGCTGGAAGGTGCACGTAATGTATTGCATTTAGACAAACACTTAAAGTAGGATCTACACCATTTATTGATTGTTGCATGAATTTTTCATTGAGAAAAAACTACATAATTTCATGAACTGCATGAATTTTCCTCACAAAAATTATAACTAAATTGTATCGTAGAATTTTACCTTAGTTATACTATTTTGTGCTGTGAGGAGTTGAAAAAACTTCGAAGAAAAAAGATTCCCAGAAGTTTTATAATATTGTGCCAATTACCAAGAAATCTATCAAATTATGGATTTTTCGATTTTTCAACGCCACAATAGTTATGGTAAATTAAAAAAGATAAAAATAGGCCTTGTGTTCTGTTCAGCTTAAAAAAAGAGAATTTTTACAAAAACGCGGATATTTTGTGCATGTGGTGCCAAAAGCAAATGATCGATGTTTCCATTTTTTTAAATATTTTTTAGTGCTAAAATAATTTCGTAAGTCGATTATTTTTTGTGAAATATAAAATTGCAGAAAACAGTGAAAAAAGATTTTTTGCTTGTTGTGCAATTTTTTTAAAAAAATATCAATTTTATGATTTGTCCATGACCAAAAAGGTAGCTTAAAATTAAAGATGACAAAAAGTGTTTTTTTTGCCAATGAGAAAATTAGATTTTCAGGAGCCCACGGGGCCCCCTAAATTCGCCATTTTGCCTAAAGGCTTGTATAAACTTGTGTGAAAATGGTTATCATGAATTTTATTCTACTTGTATAAATGTTTACAGTTTTTCTCACCCTAAGGTATTATGTATGAAATAAGTAGATTTAATTTCTCAATTACATCTGTATAATTTAACATCATTGATATTCTTGTATATTCCTTTATTTTTTTAATTTTAAGTTTCAGATTTTGCATGTATGTATATTTTATGTTTTAAATAAATATATTGAATTTTAAATAAATATTTTATGCCTTTTTTTATCACATCATTATAGATTCGCCAAAAACAGAAATATTTTTAACGAAATCATGATTTCCTTCACCATTTCATCAAGCTAAATAAATCTGCCAAGTCAAATCAGAAACATTTGGTAATGTTGCCATTGTTGAAGGTTTATGTTGAGACATGCTCGTTAGGGGCCTAATGCACATATTTAAATTTAAGTTTAACTTAACAAGTTAGCATAGTTTAGTTTAATAGTATATATAATTGTATGCCACATATATAGATATATGACTATGTCTATATATAAGGTCATACATTTGACGATATATACATACTAACATGATAATGGGTCCAATTGCAATTTAATGATGGGCCGCACATTGTCATATATTTATTACAGTAAATACATTACATTATACATCTGAATTATTAAGTATCAGTACCATATTATGTGAGTCACATGAAATTGTGTATGTGTGGAACTTCCTGGGCTTAAGCTTAAAAATCTTGGCAATACTTTTAATTTTTAACATTTTAGTTTAGCAACACTATCAATAGTGTCTTATTTTCAACTACGACATACTGCACAAAAGTTGCCTGGCAACATAGTCAGATATTTTTAAATAAAAAATCACTTGGTATGACCAAATTTAGCTTGCCGAAATGGCGAAGGATCAAAAAATTGAATCTAGCTACAATTCTTTCATTCCTTAGAGAATTTAATAAATAAATTTTAATAAATTCATAAATCATTAAATAAGTTTAAAAAAAGAGTAATAAATTTTGCAGTCAATACATTTATTTAATACATAAACTAAATACATACATTTTAAACTTCTAAAACTAAAAAAATAAATGAACATACAGGAATATCTATCATGTTAAATTATACAGATGTAATTGAGAAATTAAATTTACTTATTTCATACATAATACTTTAGAGTGAGAAAAACAATAAACATTTATAATATACATCTAGAATAAAATTCATGAAAACAATTTTCACACAAGTTTATACAAGCCTTTAGGCAAATTGGCGAATTTAGGGGGCCCGAGGGGCTCCTGAAAATCTAATTTTCTCATTGGCAAAAAAATAGTTTTTGTCATCTTTAATTTTAAGCTACCTTTTTGGTCATGGACAAATCATAAAATTGATATTTTTTTAAAGAAATTGCACAACAAGCAAAAAATCTTTTTTCACTGTTTTCTACAATTTTATATTTCACAAAAAATAATCGACTTACGTCTCTGATTTCGAAATTATTTCGAAATGCATGCACATGCACAAAATATCCGCATTTTTGTAAAAATTCTCTTTTTTTAAGCTGAACAGAACACAAGGCCTATTTTTATCTTTTTTAATTTACCATAACTATTGTGGCGTTGAAAAATCGAAACATCCGTAATTTGATAAATTTCTTGGTAAATTGCACAATATTATAAAACGTCTGGAAATCTTTTTTCTTCGAAGTTTTTTCAACCCCTCAAAGCACAAAAAATATATCTTTATGTTCTTGATTTTTTCTCCTAATACATACTGATCTCATGTAATTTTTATTGAGAAAACAACTAAAGAAATAATCGACATTCGACACGGCACTACTCACTACAGCTGCTGATGTAAAAACAATGAAAATAATAATCATCTGCTGGATAACTTGGGAACATAGTTGTCAGATTGTTGAAAAACGAGCCGTGGGCTTTAGCTTTAAAAAGTGCCAAAATGCGCCTCGTGGTAAAGTATTAAAACACAAAAGAAAACAATAAAATATATATAAGAAATTAGAAAAGAATTCATAAGATCTGACTCTGTACTTGTTGAAGGAATAATTTTTTATTGAAAATAGTTACATGTTTCGTTTAACGGGCATCATCAGACTAACTCAAACTCTAACTCTTCTATGAGAATTATAAAACTATATTAACTATATAAAAATTTAATAAGATTATGATACTAGAATTATAGTTATTTGTATCTTACATTTTTATTCGACTTTTTCCTATTTCTATATATATATATATATTCTTCTATGAAATATATTACATATTACATACACGTACACTTTCTTTTTTTTGCTAAGGGCATGGAAATTGGATTCCAAGTATTAATTATTAAGTAATTTAAAAAGTAAAATTCTAATGATAACGCGTTTTCCATAATTTTTTTCCAATATTTTTTTCAAAATTCTGATTTAGAATTTTAAATGTAATCAGATCATTCAGATCAGATCCTGATTATCACAATCTAAAACTAAGCGCATCTGTAAATTTATAAAAGAGCCCAATTTGCGCTAAAGCGCCCAATCTGACAACTATGCTTGGGAAGGAAACAAGAGCTGCAGACGGTGTTGCCTAAAAATTGAGATAGCGCCGGCGCAATCGTCATTTTGAGATAGAAAATTTAAGACGAATGTGTACTCGCCGCCACTTGTCAATGCCACGACAAAAATGCCGTTCAATTTTGACAGACAAATTTTGATATTCAAAGTTTGAAGTTTTTAAACGTTACTGATCTCAACGGCCATTTCATTTAACTCAGATTTCATTAACAATTTTATTTAAGTTGTGTATTACTTGTTTACATTTATGTATGAATATTTAAATTGCCTTATTACCTTTTTTATTAAATTATGGCTAATTATTTGTTGTTTCTGTATAATTTATAAATATAAGTTTTAATTTATTTGTTTATGATGAATGACCTAGCTACAGTAAAAGTGGCGGTTAGAATTCGTCCACTTGTACAACAAGAATTAGAAAGAGGCTGCAGGGAAGTAGTTGAAGCACTTCCAGAATATAGTCAAATAGTGATAAAATCAAATGATAGGACATTTACCTTTAATCATGTTTATGGAGTTGATTCACATCAACAGGATTTGTACCAAACAGGTGTGCAGCCCTTGCTAAAAAATGTATTCGAAGGTAAATTTTATAACTACGTTTGGCTACGGATGTGTATATATTATTTGGGCAGTAAATTCTAGAGATAGAAGAACAACAATTTCTTTACGCATAATTGACCATTATTTCAAAAAATGATCTCCAATATCATTTTCAGATAGATATTACTTATTAGTATTTTTGCCGTTACTTATCTACGTCCGTATGATGTCCTTCTGGAGCGCCAAATAATTTTTATAGACAAATGTCAATTTATGATATTTGCTTTGATTCTGAAATCTACTTCCATTTACAGGAATGAATCTTACAATTTTTGCCTATGGGCAAACAGGATCGGGAAAAACATATTCAATGGGTACAACCTATACCGGAGAAAATTGTGACTATATGGGAGTTATTCCTCGAATTGTAAACGAAATATTTGAAGAAACCCGTAATTGTTTTTGTATTGATTTCGTTATTTCGGTATCATTTCTTGAACTATACCGGGAAGCTTTATATGATCTTTTAGGTCAAAAACCTAAAGATCAATGCAATTTGGAAATTAGAGAAGATCCTTCGAAAGGTTTGTCCTAGAGTTATTTTCTAAAATTAGTTAGACACTATTCCTTCAGTTATATTTTGTTCTATGTATTTTCACAGGCATTCTCATTCCTAATTTAACGGAAATCACTGTCGAATCTGCTAAAGAAGTACTTGATCTACTAGCAAAAGGTTCATCATCTCGCGCCACTGGATTGACACACATGAATGCTCAGAGTTCAAGAAGCCATTCAATATTTACTATTAATATCGCCATGCAGCATAAAACTGATAAAAGTAAAAACAAAGTGGCAAAATTACATTTGGTTGATTTGGCCGGTTCTGAACGATCGAAAAAAACTGGTGCCCAAGGTACTACATTCAAAGAAGGTATTGATATTAATAAAGGATTATTGGCTCTGGGGAAAGTAATAAGCGCTTTAGGAGACGAAAAACAACAACATAATTTCATCCCGTATAGAGATAGTAATCTTACTAGACTTCTTAAAGGTTCGTTTTTCCCGCAAACATTTATTTTTTTTAATATATATTCCATATTTCGTATTCGTTTTTTATTATATAGATTCGCTGGGCGGAAATAGTGTTACATTAATGATAGCATGCGTCAGTCCTGCTGATTATAATCTAGAAGAAACATTATCCACATTACGATACGCTGACGGAGCAAAAAAAATTAAAAATAAACCAATAGTTAATCAGGATCCGAAAACATCGGAGATTAATAATTTGAAAAAACAGATTAAGCAACTGAAATTAGAGATTATTGGACAAGGCAGGAGCGGCAATTACATTTCTATGAGGAATTAATTTATTATTTTTGCATGTTTTTAGGTGGATCTACACTTTCCACAGAAGAAATAGATAAATTACAATCTGAAATACGTGAATTACATGTAAAAGTAAAAACTCTGCATTCTCAATTATCAGCTACTTTAATGCAAAAAACTGCTATATGTGAACAAAATATACTTTTACAAAAATCCAATGAAAGTTTAACATGCAAACTAAATCAACTGAAACAGAAATATAACGGGACATTTGAAAATTTAAATAATGCAATTAAAAATAACGATTTAAATGGTATTAAAGATAATCTTCAGTTGTTTTCTGAAATTCAAGAAAGTTTGGAAACAATACAAGACGAACATTCTAAAGCTGAAACTGAAATAAGGTTAATTTGATATATATAGTACCGTTATTGAACCCACACATGTCTTTTTTTCCTGGATCGTAAAAAAACTTTGTTTATTTCCTGATTTGACTTTGATTTTAAGTCAATTTTTTGTTTTAGAAAATATGAAGAATCGGTTACCAACTTACTCAGTTCCGAGAGTAGTTCCGTGGAAAATGAAAAATGTGGACACAAAGAGGAATCACATAATATGAAACAAATTGAGTTAAATTCCGAGTTGCAAGAAATTACGAAAAGATTGTTCTTAAAAGAAGAATTAGCACGAAAATTAACAACAAATGTGAAGTAAATACCATATTAGTAATAATAATTAATTTATATCATTAAGCATGTCTTTAAAGTTATTCGTTCTCGCTGCCTTCCAGTAATTTAATCAGTTTTAATTAAAATCATGAATTATTATTTTTTTAGATTTATGGTAAATGAGCAAGCAATGACCGAAATAAAGAATAAAATTGAGACGTTAGAAAATGAAAAGCAAGACCTATTGCAGCAATTAACCAATGTAAAAGTTCAAGAAATGAATGGGAAAGTGGCCACTCAACGACGTAAACGGATACAGGAATTAGAAGAAGAACTAAAAGACTTGAAGAAAAAAGTAAATTGAGAAGATTTTTCTAATCCACACGTGGCTTGATAAATTGGATACTTTCGGTCTACTATCTAAGATACGTTAATTAGACAATATGCATATTTTTTAGATAAATGAACAGTCAAGATTGATTAAGCTTCGAGACAAAGATCAACAAAAAATTCAACAATTAAACAATGAAATTGTTGGAATGAAATCGACAAAAGTTAAACTAATCAAGCAAATGCGAGAGGAATTTGATAGATTCCGAGCATTTAAGTTGGAGAATGAAAAGTAAGAAAGAGTTTCACTGTTTACAATTCAGTGGTGATCTATTGAAATCTGCATATTGTATTAGTTCATATAACAAATTTTATTTATGTATGATTCAGACAACTGACAAAAGTGAAAAATCAGGAGCGTAAAAAAGAATCGGAAATTGCAAAATTGAAAATAAATTACGAAAAACAAAAAATTGTTTTAAAAAGAAAATTCGAAGAAGCTGCGGCATTAAATAAAAGACTTCAAAACACACTAATGAAAAAGGTTTCAGTTCAACAGGCAAAATTTGGAGGAAAAATGGATAAAGTCTCAAACTGGGTAATTCAATGTTAACTTTTTTTATTAGGCCATTCTATTCTTAGTCTCTTCTACTAGTTTACTAAATTTAATGCTGGTTTATCCACTAAATTAATCTTTTCCTTATGCCGTAACAAAATAATACAATTATCAGGTTACCGAATCATCATTTAATGATACATGAACATTATTCTTTAGATCAAAGAAGATTTAGATGTCTATGTCGATTTTATTGAAGCTGAAAGCACCTTAGCTGAGCTACTTGAAGACCGGGCAGTCCTTCAACAACAATTAGATCAATTAAAGTGTCATCCGAATAAAGAAAATAATGAAGAAATAGCAAATATTGAACATGATATAGAATTAAGATCGATTCAAATTCAAGATTTACAGCAGAAACTGATTGATTCTAAAGATGGTAAATGTTTAATATTTATGTCACAAAGTGACGTTAAACAACTACTGCAAAGCCATCAACATTTTATTATACTGTAACAATAGGATAACAGAATGATCTTATTCTCAATCTGTTACATGAGTCTAATGAATATTATTGAAGTGCTATTTAAGTCAAAATATTGTCCTTTTAGATGATAAATTGGAGACAAGATTTGAATGTTTGCAAACAATGTCCAATGCAAAATTCGCTATGAAAGCCATCTATTTGCATGCAGCCACATACTGTAAAGATCGAATATCTAATAAACGGGCAATAACCGAATTACAAGAAACAAATAATGCCTTGCAAAAACAGAATGAGCATATGACACAAACAATTAATCAGTTAAATGAAAAGCATAATGAGCAGTTATCAGATTTACAGCAAATTTACGAGGAAAAAGTATCTATTTTATTAAGGCAATTAAGGGGCATTAAAACGGAAGGTTAAAAACAAAAATAATTGACGAATAATTATTCATAATCAATAATATAATGTAAATGCATTATTTACAGAAAATACTAAAGATAAAGAATTGCAAGACAGATGTGCTATTCAGTTGGAACGACTAGAACAACAGGACTTTAAAATTGAGCAACAACAACAAATAATTAAAGAATTGGAACAGAAACTTACTCAGAAAACAAAAGTAATTGTTTTGTTTTATTAAATACATAATGTATAAACTTTGTGTCTAATACACGTCAAAACAATTACCAAATAACTATGAAGTTACGACGTATCTCTAAATTTATTTCAACTCGATTAGATTTGACTGCCCGGTTTGTTGAGAAGAACGCTACTGCTACTGTTTTTTTTCTTTTAGGAAGTAATTGCCAATGGTATCACAACTCCAGACTCGAAATCATTGAAAACAACTGAAGAGAACATATTAAATACAACTTTTATAAACTCTACATTCACCATTCCAGGTGACAAAATCGTAAGGGTTTTGCATCTAATTTTTTTATATTTACATTAGTATATAATATAATATTTATGTATTTTTTATATTGGATAGTATTAAAGTTAATTTTACTTAGCTTTTTATTGGATTTTCTATCCTGTTATAATTTCTTTTTGTTTTTCTTGCGATTTTTCTGGCGGTCGTTTCGATATTTATATCTTTTTTAAAGAGTTCTTTTTTTCCTTTTGGTGATTTAGCTTTGAATTTGGCCGTCAGAGTGAAGAAAAATAAAAAGAAATTATAACAGGATAGAAAATCCAATAAAAAGCTAAGTAAAATTAATATAATATTTATGTAATTCAATTATGTGATCATATTACATTTATTATAGAATCAAACAAGAACTATTGATCAAAAACAAGACAATATGCCACTAACGTCTGCCATGAAACAAATTAGCCATAATATTGCAGATGTACGATTTCGTTTGTTCAAATTTTAAAAATAAGCTAATTTAATATTAATTTGGTGAGATTATCCCAATTTATTGTTTGTCCTTTTGTAGACTCCAGCGCAATTGGATCAATCATTCATAGATGATAAAGAAAAAGATCCAGATTGGTGTAAAACGCCACTGGGAAAGCGCATTGTAACAGAAAAAAAGGGATTTTTAAATCGCGGTAAATAGAACATTTGATTCTGTGCACATTTCGAAATTTGTTTAATTTTAGCCACGAAGTGATAACCATTTTTTAAGTTTCTTTAGCTTTATGTAATTATTAGCTTATTCTTGTTTTTTTTTTGTCCAGTTGGTTTGAAGCGAACATCAGAGGGTGGTTGTACATGTTCAAGTATATTATGTTGTAATACGAAGCGGTGTGGATGTAAAAAATCAGGAAATCTATGCAATATGTTGTGCAAATGTAAAAAAGAAAATTGTTCTAATCAAGACTCTGAAAATAAAGAAAACGGAAATAGAGATGTAAGCTGATATTTGTTGTTTTGTTCTCTCTCTTCTGTTTCTCTTTTTCTATTCTTTTCTATTTTTTTTTTTTTTTTTCAGATTAATACTGCCGATAATACTTCAGATTCTGCTTCAACATCATCCGGAGCGTTCACTGAAGATACCTATGCGTTTAAAAAGCCGAAGTAAATAAATCTTCATATTTTATATTATAGTTACAGATATACTGTTACAATGTATTGAACAGTTTATTCAACACTCGTTGAAGTTATTTATCTGTTTTTTTTTCTGATTGACTCCTGCAAAACTCGACCTACTATTTAATAATGTTAAAAAAGGCGAAGCCCCATTCTATTGGTGTATTGTTCTACAGAACAAAAAAAAATCAATCTAGAATCAGGGAATTCAGAAAATTTATTGGCTCTTTTTATATTTTAGAGTAGCAAAAAGTAAATAAAGATGCCATGAAACCAGGCTGCTTTATTCTGTTACATTGATATGCATCTGTATCATATTGGGTGAATAATTCGATTACCGATAAAAAGATTTCATTTGTTGCTGTGATAATTAATCATCTATTGGTTTGTGTTTTTGTTGGTATGTTATAATAAAATTTAAAATGTCAATTGCTTGTTAAGTAAGCAGCTAAAATAATGTAAATGTCTTAAATACTCAATCAATTTATTATTTAATAATTTATAATTTCTAAAAGATTTGTATACACATTTTTATATAAGTTACTAAATTAAATGTATCGGCTTAAGTAAGACTTATTAGTTAGATGCATTCAATATAAACAATAAGAGGTTAGCTCTATTATTGCATTCTCAATGTACAATATTAGAACAGTTAGCAATATTTTAGCCTAGAGTAAGTAATCAGTAAATAAACCTTTAATTTAAAACCCGTAGTTTGGGAGAGTTCCTCATGTAATGATGAGTAATGTATTTTTTGCATAGACATGACTTGGTCTATTTATAGACTATATATAATATAGTCTATAAATATATAGACTATATTATATATAGGGAATGTTTCATTATTTTCTTGGCTTTGTAAATATATAAATTAAATTACTATTCGTTAATTACTAATTAACGAATATGACGTTATGCAACTGATAATCCACACTGGGATTTTTCCGTGCTTGGGAAATAATATATGCATCATTTCCTAACTGCTGTATTATTAGTTTTTTTGACAATTTAAACAAAAGAAATACATACATTGCATTCATAGTAAAATGGTAACATAGACAAGATCTTCAAATGTGAATGGTGGTTTCCGAATAAACAATGTTAATTTTTAAAATCATTAAAAAAATTAACTTGTGGCAATTCGTTCAAAGCAGAAACTATTGCCTAGTTGTACCTGCCATTGACGGGCTAGTAAAACTCAAAATCCAACAACGTGAAATATCTAAAACCATACTCGAGTAAGATAATTCTTATTTTCTGTGTACATCTTAAATTTTTTCATGTGATACTCTACTCTAACCTCATTTCGTAACAATCACATTCCCAATCGGAAAATTCACTGTAGAGACAAATGACTCACTAGGTTATCGCCGTTTGTTTTAGGTTATTGCCGCAACAAAATCATATTTTATGCCTTAGAATTACAAATAGAAATATATCGAGTATGTCGCTAGCAAAAGGATCCAATAGATTAGTACTTGAAAAAAGCCCATATCTTCTTCAACATGCTACTAATCCCGTAGATTGGTACCCGTGGAGCAAGGAAGCTTTTCAGTTGGCGCAAAGTGAAAATAAGCCAATATTTTTATCTATTGGATATTCTACTTGCCATTGGTAATATCATATTAATTTAATAATTGCTATAGTTGTAAAGTAACTTACCAAGTTTACTTAAACTAACTTGTTGTGCAAATTACTAATTTTAAATTAGCAAACAGATATCAAATCAGATGAATAATCATGACCGTTACGAGGTACGGGCAAAATGTATTCTTTAATTAAAAACATTAAATATTTTAATAATTTTACATTATCAAAAATAGCAAAATAACAAGCATCCAAAATTAATCACTTTGGAAATGTGAAATTCTAATATGTAAAATCTAAAATACATATTTTAAATAAAAGGTAAAGTTAAATATTTGTGTGGCAGATTATCACCATCTGTTCAGGAAATATTTATAAATGTTTATTTGAGTAACTGAATTTTTTTTCCATTGATACACCCTACATTAGTTTATGAACTCCGCAATAGATGGCGCTTGTAACATAAAAATGAATGTTTATTGAATTAACTTGGAGATAAACTATACATTTTATGGAATAGATGACCACTTCAATTCATTTTATATTTCTATTGCTTGTTACAATAGTATTATTTTACTGGCATAATCAATTATTAGGTGCCATGTAATGGAAAAGGAATCATTCGAAAATGATGCCGTCGCTGAAATAATGAATAAATATTTCATTAATATTAAAGTGGACAGAGAAGAACGACCGGATGTCGATAAAATGTACATGTCCTATATTCAAGCAATTGAAGGACATGGTGGATGGCCCATGTCTATTTTTCTAACACCTACACTAGAACCGATAGCAGGTGCCACATATTTGCCACCTGAAACAAGATATGGGCGGCCTGGTTTCAAAACATATTTACTTAATATTGCACAATCTTGGAAAGATAATAAAGATGAATTATTAGCGGCAGGTTGGTATTGTAATATAAGGTCGTCTAATTATTGATATTAACGATTCTGTATATTATTGCTCATTGCGGTATTCAGGAAAACAAGCAGTACAAATACTCAAAAAATTCCAAAACCCTCAATCAGCCAGCTCTGAATCACCTGGTGATTCTTGTTGGAAGAAATGTGCTCTACAACTCTCAGCCAATTATGATAGTCCTGCTGGTGGTTTTTCTTTGGCACCAAAATTTCCGCAACCGACAAATTTCAATTTTCTATTTCATTTATATGCTTTGGAATCTGACACTGAACATGGCATTCAGTGTCGTGATATGTGTTTGAATACATTGAAAAGAATGGCTTACGGTGGTATACACGATCATGTTAATAATGGTACGAAAGTCACATTATTTCTGTGGGAGTGCTTAAACTGAAGTATTATGTACTAATTAATGAAGTATATTGTTTCAAAGGTTTTGCCAGATATTCGGTAGACGGTCGATGGCATGTACCGCATTTTGAAAAAATGCTATATGACCAAGCACAATTAGCTGTTTCCTTCTGTGATGCTTATGTTATATCGAAAGATGAATTCTACGCTGATGTGGCTCGAGATATTTTAACTTACGTCAGTCGAGAGTTAAGTCATCCGTTGGGTGGATTTTATGGTGCACAAGATGCTGATTCATATCCTTTTGAGGGTAAAACTGAATCTGTCAATCTTTTTATTGTTATTTGCGTTTAATGCACTGCTACTATTAATTTTTAGGCGCTCCACACAAAATGGAAGGCGCTTTCTGCGTATGGGAATTCACCGAAATCGCAAATATTATTTCCGATGACTCCACCAATAGTATAAGACATGTTGATATTTTTATTTATCATTACAATATTAGACCTGAAGGAAATGTTCAGCGTGATCAGGATCCACATGGAGAACTTTCCAAAAAAAATGTTCTAGCTTGTTTTGATTCCTATGAATCAACAGCAACTAAATTTGGTATAACTGTTGAAGTTGTTAAAGAGATTCTTAAACAATGTCATCGTCTTCTAAATGAAGAACGCCATAAGCGGCCAAAACCAGATACCGATTATAAAATTGTTACATCATGGAATGGCTTAATGATTTCCGCATTTGCTAAGGCTGGATTTATACTGAATGAGCAGTCCTATGTTGATCGAGCGGTCGTAGCTGCTCGATTTCTCAACAAATATTCATATAATGACAATGAGAAATCATTGCTCAGGTGTTGTTATCGTGATGGAGACGATGATAGTGAAAAAATTGTTCAAAGGTTATAAAATAATACTACTTTGAGATATAGAATAAGTATAATAGACAATTTATAGATCAGTTCCCATGCAAGGGTTCCTAGATGATTATGCGTTTCTAATTCGCGGCTTACTCGATTTATATGAAGCATCTCAAGATGTTAATTGGCTGCAATGGGCCGAAACGCTTCAAGATCAACAAAATAACAAATTTTGGGACACAAGTAATGGTGGATTTTACAGTAGTCCGTCAAATGATACATCGGTTTTAATCCGAGGAAAAGATGGTAAAATTTATAATATCCAAGTAGCAGTTGTAGAATAATTGATTTTAAATGTGATGTGTGTGTATATAGATCAAGATGGTGCTGAACCATGTGGCAACTCTGTATCTGTACACAATTTAATCCGATTAGCTCATTATGCCAAGCGTTATGAATGGCAAGACAAAACGCGTGAAATCTTACATTGCTTTTCCAATCGTCTAAAACTCGTTCCAGCTGCTTTGCCAGAAATGGTTTCTGGATTAATGTTGTATCAGAAATCACCGAGTCAAGTAATTAACTGAACAATTAATACTAATTTATGATATTAAAGCTTTGTATCAAGCAGATAAAAGATGTTATTTTACGATAGAGATTCGGAGATTGGCAAGAAAAAATTTATGATTAAATTATAATTTGATCATGATCACAAATTATGATTTTAAGAACTTATATTAAACAGATGACGTTTATTTTCTGTTTTATCTTTATGTAAGTGAATCGGAATAAATTAACAATTCATTTTTCTAGATTTTTATTGCTGGTTCAATGGAAGAAAATTCCACAAAAGCTCTCGTAAATGTCGTTCGATACCATTGGATTCCTGGTCGTTTATTGACTATCGTAGCACCAAATGATTGTAGTAAATTAGCAGAGTCAACGGAGAAATTGAAATTGCCACCAATTACAATGATTGATGGCTCAGCTGCAGCATATGTTTGTACGAATTTCACGTGTCACTTGCCCATAACGAATCCAGACGAATTGGATAAGTTCCTTGGCAGTATTTTTGTGAAATAAAAATATATGTTCCTCAATTTGATTGGGCGATTAAAACCAAGTTAGTTTTTAATGCTGGAGTTTAGTTTTTAAGCAATAATTGTCATGTTGTTATTGAGGTATTGTCTGCTACTCTATTTAATGTACAAGGGTTTCCATGAAAGTATTTCTAACTGTAGCGGTTTACCAATTATAGTTTTAAAACCTTTGATGATATTTTTCTAAATTGTTGTTTATTAATTCTCTTGAATTAGCTTTATTGGGGCCTGTAATTATCCATTTGTAATTATTTTTCATATGTTATATGTTGAATAAATCATTAGACGTTATAAATTAATAGTGTCTGAATTCAAAAGTAATTTATAGTTGCTATATCCACTCAGTTTAGTATTAGATAGGTTAATTCTATCACTATCTTCACTAGTTTTTCTGCTATATCTTCAGCTGCAACAAATATTAATTGTTATATATATATAATAATCGTTATATAATATAATATAGTTATATAATAATTGTTACAAATATATAATAATCGAAGGAAATCATTAACATGATTTCCTTCGATTATGAAACATTTTTCAAAACCGAATATGATAAACTGAAGTACATGGGAGTTTGGTTATCCAATTCAATGACTCCAGTGAAGCCATGGTATACGTTCTACATAATATTCATTATGGATTTATTTAATTGTCAATTGGCTATCAGTTGGGCGATTAATAGTACCAGTTTGATAAATTTCGCTTCATTGGGATATATTATAATGAGCTGTTTCATGGGTCAAGTTAAACTATTATTTTTATATAAAAATAAAATTACATTGGGTAAACTGTTGAAGAGATGAATATTATAAACAATGATAATAAGTAAGAATACGAGCTCCTATAAAATTTCCATTTATCTAATCATTAATCTTCTCGCACGATCTACAATCGTATTAAAACTTTTATTCTGCGTATTACAAGCGTGACAATAGCTATATCACTTTTTATACTGATTTTCTATAAAAATCGTCATGGATTACCATTTTCTACATGGTATCCAATTAATATTTATCGTCCATCTAGGTTACATTCATCAAAGTATAGCAATTGGTTATTTATCGATGGGCTTCATTTATAGTGAATTTGCAGTACTTATATCGTTCACTTTTATTCGGATTCAATGTTAAATTTGATGTTTACGTAAACGGAATGCTTCAGTTGTTGATGGTGAAGAAACAAGCTTATTTCGTATGTTCGTTCAACATCATTTGCTGATTCTATAAATGACCGAAGAACAAAATACATAATAGATCCAATAATATTTTTTATCTCGTATTGAACGATAGTGTCAAATTAGTTGAAAAGGGATAGAAAGTGAAGACAATAGAAAGCCTGAGAAACAAACAAAGCAAATGTAGTGTACAACATAGAGATAATAAAATCTGCCGAAATTATCATATGACAGGTTTTACTGATTAAAATTATCCGTAAAATGGCCAATAATTAATTTCTTGAACACTCAAAAAAAAATCAAATTATGTACCAGTATGTAAAACTCGACCACCCAGATAGAAAACTATTATGAGTTTTCTAGAAAAGGAAACAACTTGCTACAGTATATTCTATCTGTTTCGCTTTCTAAATATATATTTTCTCTCTTAATTCGCCGATCATTTTCCGTAGTTGATGGAAAAAGTTCGCTTGCTTACGGATTTCCAGCATCTACGGTGGAGTATGCGCACAACTTCAAAAATACAAAGCATCCGATTAAATTTCAAATGAATACCGTATATGTGAATGGGAAAAAGTAGTTCACAAACATTTATAGACGAGCATTCGTGAGAGATATACACCAATATAATCGAATGTTCGGCGAAACCTACTAGATATCGGCCTATTCGCCGAATGTCTGAACGCGGCTTTAGGCAGTATGTTTTTAGTAGAAGACGTGTAAGATGTAAAGGTTCCACTAGATGCTCAATTAACCATACTATACATATTTATATTTTTCTCTGGTTGTTTATAGTTTCAGTGATATACACGGGCGACGAATGCTTCAAAACCTATGTAGGTATCTATGTAGGTATCTATGTAACAAAGAAATAACAAATCGTCTTTCTTACCACGCACACCAATAAATGTTTTGTAGATATGAAATCCGACAGGCTCCAGTTTGAACCATCAAACCTTGAGTTTACGTCATCAACTTCTTTTCGAGTTACACCACACCCATTACTTCTTACGGCTTAGGGCTAGACAAAGATCAATTTGATGGTGGATGTCTAGAAAACGGGTATTAACGAATATAAATAGATGACACTGTAACGGTTTAAATCGGTCATATAGCCCCGCTAACCACAAGGGAGCTAGTTGTAACTAAATTCGGTTTATTTTTATTTGTAATTTTTTTTTAATGATTAATTCATTTTAATTTACTTTATTTCGGGAATCTGGGTTGTGGCAGAGTGCTACGCTTGGAATGGCAGAGTTTCTCTAACCTTGGACTTGGAGCGCATAAAGGCTGAATGGTGCCCTATTAACACCATGATTTTTAAAGTATTCCTTCTAAAAACAAACCCACGCAATACCTAGTCAGGTATCACAATCCAGGTCTACTGCAATCAGTTGGTGCCCAAGGTAACTAATAGCTATGTTATTGAATTTCTTTACTTTTGTCTTTTTTTTCTATCATTATACTAAATAAAAAAATAATAATTGAGAATATTGTAATTATAAACTTTGTTCAGCATAACCACGTTGCAAAGGGTTAAGGTGCTCGTGGAATCATCAGCAATGACGTCAACAACCTAGGAAACGCCCTAGGTTGTTGCGCGGTTGGCCCCCGCTCAGGGGCGCGAAACCAGTCGCCCGACCGGTTTCGCTCTATCATAGCTCATCAGAGAGGCTAGGGGAAACCATCGGTCCGAAGACGCTTTGAAGAAAAAACCGACGAGCACTTATATATATTAAATATGAAATGTGTGGTGAATTGTAATTTACAGCACATTACAGGCATCTGTGAGTTAGTCAATCAGTCCCTACGTACTCTTCCAGAAAGTCGTCCAAATCTTCTCTATAAATTCAAGCGTTAGGGAAAATGAATATCCTTAATTCATCCTTATGAATTAAGGATCTTTTCGCTTTGATATACGGCATCTGTCCTGATCTACTCACTATATACTAATTACCATAAATGGTAATTTCTTTATGAGTTATAACAAAATTAAACTTCATTGTACAGTTTAGAAGATTTTCGATAATTATTTGGGATAAACGCCTTAAAGAGATACGTGTATCTATTATACAGGGTGTTCTCGGCACCGCGTACAAGATTGTTATGACCTTTAAAGCCGTTACAGGTAATATCCTTAATAATGTGAATACTACACTTATCTTACCTTGTACATCCTTTAATACATTATTACTGGATAGTGGACGCTAATGAATCGATACTTAGACTGATCGTCCATCAATCTAAGTCAATTATTGACTTTACTAGCCGCTTGATGCAACCTCTTGGATATCTATATAAAAATTTTGTGTATATTTTAAATATTTTAAAAATCCGTAAAACTATTTATTGACTGAATAAAGTCAGTCTAACTGACTGAATTTTAGTGTCAACCATGATACAATTTACGGTTTTGTGTATTGTTCATAATCTTTATCGAATTTTCCAGCATTCAGGTTTACCGAATTTAATTAAACCGATGCTGTTTAATTGTTAAAAAAATTGTGGCGGTATATATGGATTAATAAAACAGACAACACAAATCAAATAGTAACAGTTCAATTTTCACATTTTAGTTTTCTTTTTTTTTTGGTAGTTAATTAATGTCGGAACTACCAGAAATAGATGCAGTATCATTAATCTATCTATCTATTTATCCATTAGGGGCAAAAAACACGAGGGATAATAATAAATGAAAAAAACAAAAAAATGATAAAAAAAAACGAACAAAAGAAATGAAAAATTAAAAGAAATTCTATCGGCCGCCAATTAACTGGCAATTCAATGTGGGGTTAATATACAATACTCTCAGTCTTCTATTCTATATCTATATAGAGTCTCATTTTCCGAGGGGACAGGAAGGAAAATCGTGACATACGGGAGCCGGCTACCGCTTTGCTTGTCTGGATATCGTTCAGTTTAATCAGAAATCAGTTCTTTGAAGTAGGTAGAGAGAGATATGTATAGTACACATTTTTTTGTTATGGATGGAGGAAATCTAGCATGATGTGTTAAAAAAAGGAATACGAATGCGGTTCTTGCTTTTATTTCATTTAGTTTTATTATTCGGTGGAATGATACACTTGTGAAGCTAAGAATATTGGGAAATTAACTGACGTTCGATCCTATTGTCATTAAGGGAAATAATAGCTATTTCAGCCCGTGGGAATTTGGAAAAAATTATGAAGATTGGATTTATAATCCGGAATCTATCAGTATATATATTTAATATCAACGACTGCTTTGGAAGCATTTGAAAGGGCTTCAGGTGGATGTGGCTTAAAGACAAGTTCTTTTACATCGTTCATGCTTTGAAAAATAATTTTATTTTATTTATTAATATTTATAATTATTCATTGTTACATAAATTTGTGGTTTTTATCTATTTTCTTCAAAAAATTTTCAGACCCACAAATATTTTGACTTTTGTTAGGTTGAGTCTACTTCTTATTATAGATCTCCACAGTTACAACAAAATACAAATTACGTATGATAGAATAGGTATAATTATGACGCTGAAGGCTGATTGATTTGTTTGAATAATTTTAACTAAAATTTATTTTAATAATAGCTTTATTCCAAGTGGCGAAAAAAATCACCGAACAGTACTGATTATGCGCAATACAAAAAAGCGTTCCAAGCTGAACATTATCGTTTATTGTACGGTTTTCAAAACGTTCCATGTTAAATGACAACGATACATTGAATCTTCACGAAATGGTCATTTCGATACATGGCAACGAAAGAAATCTGTATGTACTGACATGCACACTATGTCTACTAATTATCTATCTTTTTCTATAGTTGGGTTAATTTATTCCCGTCTCAAGATTAAATTTATTGTTTTGGCTAATTAATTTAAAGTTTTAAGTATATTTCATTCTGCTAAAAATTGAGAATTTCGGAGGCAATGTTTTTTCGTTTAAGTTATGAACGTCAGCATTAGTTTACATCTATGAATAAATAAATTAATTTTTTTATGGCCATACAAAAATGATTAACTCTACACGAAAATTTGATTTCCGTCACTAGTGATATAATAACCCATAACGTAAACTTTTGTCACTTGTGACGAAAGTAAATCATTAGTAAATCAAACAGATGCACTTACATATATACAATTATAATGATTGAATTATTACAAGAATAATGGGAAAATATGATTTAGCACCAAAATATAAATATTTCTCTTTATTAAAAGCAAAAATTAAACATTTAAAAGATTTCAGAATTTTACATTAACCAACGAAAACGCTGAGGTAGCGCCTTCTTTGATTGTAAAATCAAAACTGATTGTATTAAATACAAAAAATTAAAATAAATTTTATCAAGCTACAAAATAATTAAAACACCCATTGCAGATACAAAAATATTAAAAATGGTTCACAACATATCATGAATCTCGCGAACATTACTAATTTAATGTATACTAAGTTTACTACTCGGCTTCGCCTCGTTTAGTAAACGGTTCTCTCGATTGCAGAAAATGCTATTTTCGTCGCTTGTTTAATAATATACTATTAATTATTTGTTTATTGAACAATATAATTATAATTCAATTAATAGAATTTAAAATAAATACATGAAGAATAAAGTGATTTCTTTCTTCATCTTCATATTCAGCAGATACAATAAATGATAATATAAATAAATGATAAATGTATTGCTTTTTCTATCGATTACAAAAAGTATTTTGTCCCGCTTCGATTTCCGCAGTATCATCCACCTACTCGTTGGTTGCTCCCATTGGTCCGACGCGACAATGGCAACTTCTATCATTTAAGCCATATGGGCGCTAGCCACAATAGAAAGATGCAGTTGATGATGCATCTGTGGTATCCTACAAGTAGCAATAAACTTATGAACTGAGGCAAATAAAAATGTTTCATAGCAATTTAAAAAAAAAAATTTGCAACTCTCCCGATTCCGGTCACCTCCTTGTAACGTAGTATGTTTGGTACATGATAATGTACCAAACCTGTGTACATTATATACATAACCAGTTTGGATTCACAAAAGTCAGGTCAAAGGTTGATACGACCCAATATATCAGGGATTTGTTTTTTTGAAACGAGAGATAAGTCTATCCAGTGTCAGCCATTTGTGGCCATGGTTCTGCCGGACGTTAGGATCGCGTTCAATGAGGTGTCAGTGAGGCAAGTGATTGGGGTGCACCAAGATGGTGGAGTGTCTGGGTATCTTGTGGATATGGTTAAGTCGTATCTGCAGGATATGGCGGTAGTAGATAAGTTTACTCCCAGGGTATGGAAAGTATCGCCCGCAGGCGTCAGGCCTGTTACGGCCTCGTTACGGCCATTCCTGTGGAATGTCTACTACGATCGATGCGATTGTGGGATTGACTAGAGGGTCAAGTTGGCGGTGTATGCTGACGACTTAGCCGTGGTGGTGTTCACCATGAAACAGTAGTTCTACCAAAAGAAGCTGTCGTGTATCAGTGTGTAATTAGGAAATTGAGGTGAATGAGATCAAAAGTGTCTGAAAATAAGTCCGATGTTGTAGTGCTGAATGGGAGAAGTAAAGTGCGCGAGATTCTTGTGTGATGCAATAACTAGAGTAAATTAGATTATGTTGCATCTCTAAAGTAGTTGCTAATTTGCTTAACGTAATTAATATCCTGGTTGTTTGCCAAAAGTTAATAGCATATAAAGAATGTAATAGTGTAGCAAATAAGTCAGTTAACACAAACAATATAACGATAGTTAAAACAAGTGTTAATGACATATAAGTAATGCAATATTTATAACTAGAGCAAGTATCGAGGAAATGGCTCCAAACTTCATCACCCTAGCATGCACAGTACAAGTAGCAACTGGTTAACCCTAGAGTAGGGGGAGTTGGGTGGTATAAATACATATGCAACCATCACCAGAAAAGACCCGAAGAACACATACACCACGAAGCACACGCGGTGTCTCTTAAGATCCGGAACCCTCGCGATGCAGAATCGTCGTCCTCCGGCGTACCTAGAATGTAAGATATATGTAGTGTGCGTGAATAGTGTAGTATTAGGTATGCCAAAAAATCTTTATTACACCAATTCTTTTTACCTTGGAATCATTCCTTCAGTACAAGCGTTATGCGGCGACCCTAATAAATTTGGCCCGACATTACAGTTGTGCGAGTTGGTGATAAGGAAATCATTAGTGCAAGAACATTGAAATACCTGAGTGTGTATGAGGTTAAAGATATGAGATGGGCAGTGCATGTCGAAAAGGTGTATGAGAAAACGAGGAGCATAGCTGCGTGTCAGTGCTTGAGATGCCCATAATGGCTGTGCTCAGTAACGCCAGGCGGATGTTGATGTGCAACGGGATTTGATCCACTGTGTACAACACAGCGGATCAAATCCCGGCCTTCGCCTAGAGATATGCGTTGAAGAATGAAAAGTATGTAGGAATGTTAAGGAGAGTGAATAGGTGATTAAAGAGAGGTTGAGAATCTATGATGAGGGAAAGGAGCATAGGTCCTTAAGTTTAGGGTTATTTAAAGTTTAACTTATTATTTAATATATAAATTAAATTAATATTAAATTGCATTGCTAATTAACATATATGACGTTATGCTACTGATAATTGACGCTGGGATTTTTCCGCGCTTGGGAAATAAAATATGCATTATTTCCCAAGTACTGTATTATTAGCTTTTTTGACAACTTAAACAAAAGAAACACATACATTGCATTCATAGTATCATAACATAGACAAGATCTTCATTTGTGAATGATGGTTTCCGAATTAACAATGTTAAATTTTGAAATCATTAAAAAATTTAATTTTTGGCAATTCGTTCAAAGCACCAGATATTTTCTAGTTGCGCCTGACATTGACAGGTTGGTAAAACACAAAATTCAACATCGTGAAATATCTAAAAGCATATTCGAGTAAGATAATTATTATTTTCTGTGCATATCTTAATTTTTTTGAATTCTCTATTCTAACTTCACTTCGCATCAGAAAATTCATTGCAGAGACAAGTGACGTACTAGGCTACCGCCTTTGCTCTAGAATATTGCTGCAGCAAAATCGTATTTTATGCTTCAGAATCTATTTATTTACTATATAAAATCGAATGTAGTTTTTTTGTACAACGTATAATGTGCAGTTTCCCAATTCGACCAAGAAGTAGCAGTGAGCAGCATTGCAATGCTTACCAGACGGTCGTAGTAAAGAGAAGTGCTTTAAACAGTGTCTATGGCATCATCATTAGGGATTCATGGATGTTTATATTTCTATTTAAATTTTAATATGTTGGTAATTATTATCAATTCTTAACCATAGGCGTCTATGGTTTGGTGGGTGGCATATCTTCCTTCTCTTTTCATATAAATAAAATTGGATTGGATGTCACGGCGCTGTTTTATATGGTTTCTCAATAGTCTCCTTTCAGTGCATTGCCGAGTGCGACGGAAAGCAAATGGATGGGAGTAATTGCGCTCAAACTCGACAAACGCACGTTCAAAATATGTGTCACTCTTACGAGCAGAACTGTCTCGGCTCTCGGCCATCATCACATTATACTACAAGTCATTATTTTTATCAGGGTTTCTAGATAAGAATTTATAAATTTAACGAGAAGAAGTTTTGGGGCGTTGCCAATTTTCTATTTTTTTTTTTACGTTTACATGGTGAAAATCACATATCGTTAGTGGTAAATAAGAAATTATGGAGTTAAAGAAAAGAAATTTTGCGACGTTCCCGATTTTCTTTTTTTCCAATTTTACGTGAAAATTCACTTATGGTGCGCGCTAATTTGATAAGAAATTATGAATTTAACTTCGCATTGTGTACCTTGTTTATGAACTAACGAGGCTCTGGCGTTTATTACATGTATTTTTTAACCAATTATTATAATGCTTTGTAATTCCCATTACCTAGGTTACAGAGTATTAGGCGAAAGTATAGACGAAATAGACTTCATAGACGAAACCAATAGCTATTTTCGCGGTGGCAATTCGGAATAAGTTTGAGTACACAAAGTATTCAGCCCGAGAAGTCATTCCAAACGAAGTCGGGTTTATACAATAATTATAAATATAACCTATAATTTAAAGAAAATTAAATTTGCGATGTTGTCAATTTTCGTTTGTTTTGTGAAAATTGTGAAATTCACTTATGGTTAGTGGTAATTAGATAAGATATTATGATTTCAGCAAAATAAAAATTTGCTATGCTGCCAATTTTCTATTTTTCTAATTTTGCCTTAAAATTATTATTTTAATTCACAATTAAAATTGTGAAATTCATGTATTGTTAGTGGTAATTATATAAAAGATTATTAATTTTGAAAAAAGAAATGTTGCCACGTTGCCAATATTCTATTTTTCTAATTTTACGTTAAAATTGTAAAATTACCTTACGGTTAGTGGTAATTATGGTTTGGTTGTGAGTTCTGCCTTATAGAGAATTCCAATTTATAACTCAACCCGGACGAAATCGGGTAAGTCCACTATGCTTAGTAATGGTCATTGCCTAGGTTAATGCCGGCTTTTCAGTTGGCAGACAGTGAAATTAAGCCAATATTTTTACCTATCAGATATTCTACTTGCCATTTGTAATATCACATTAATTTAATTTTTTATTATTTAATTATAGTTGTAATTTGTAAAATAGTTTTTTAGACAAGTTTAGACTGTTACGGTTAGACTAATTTGAAGTTTGCTAATTCAGCAAACTCCTGATATTAGATCGGATGAATAATCATGACCCTTATGAAATACGGGCAAAATGTATTCAATAATATAAATTCTATATTACATCCTGTCAAAACAATAAACAGCCGAAAGTAATCATTTTAGAATTGTGAAATTCTATTATCTAAAATACTTCTTTAAATAGAAGGTCAAATATTTGCATGGTAGACTATCACCATCTATGCAAGAGATATTCATAAATGTTGATTTGAGTAATGTAATGTAATGTAACTGAAACCTTTTTCGTTCGATTGATGCGCCCCACATTAGTTTAGAAACTCTGCAATTGATGGCGCTTGTAACTTAAAAGTGAACGTTTATTGAATTAACTTGGAGATAAACTATACATTTTATAGAATAGATGACCACTTCAATTCATTTTATATTTCTATTACATAGGTTTCACTTTCCATAGCGTATAACTATAAGCGATGGTTTCAATTATTCTGATTCTAGTTATTAATGCATATACTTGTTACAATAATATTATTTTACTGCCATAATTAATTATTAGGTGCTACGTAATGGAAAAGGAATCATTCGAAAATGATGTCATCGTTGAAATAATTAATAAGTATTTAATTAATATTATAGTAGAGATAGAAGAACGACCGGATGCTGACCAAATGTAAGATGCACATGATAATCTTACGGGTGGGTTTTCTTTGGCATATACTTAAATATAAATTTCCGAAGCCAACAAATTTTAATTTTCCATTTCATTTATAAGCTTTGGAGTCTAATACTATCATGGCATTCAGTGTCGTGATATGTGTTTGAATACATGGAGATGATGATAGTGAAACAATTGGTCAAAGGGTCAAAGGGTCAAAATATAAAACAATATTACTCTGACTACATGTAAGGTTTCCTGAACGATTATTTGTTTTTAATTCGCGGCATACTGGATTTATATGAAGCATCTCAAGATGTTAATTGGCTTCAATGGGCAGAAACGCTTCAAGATCAACAAAATAACAAATTTTGGGACACAAGTAATGGTGGATTTTACAGTAGTCCGTCAAATGATACATCGGTTTTAATCCGAGGAAAAGATGGTAAAATTTATAATATCCAAGTAGCACTTGTAGAATAATTGATTTTGAATATGATGTGTGTGTATATAGATCAAGATGGTGCTAAACCATGTGGCAACTCTATATCGGTACACAATTTAATCCCGTTAGCTCATTATGCCAAGCGTTACGAGAGGCAAGAGAAAACGCGTGAAATCTTACAATACTTTTTCAATCGTCTAAAACTCGTTCCAGCTGCTTTGCCAGAAATTGTTTCTAGATTAATGTTGTATCAGAAATCACCGAGTCAAGTAATTAACTGAAGAATCAATATTAATTTATGATATTAAGGCTTTGTATCAAGTAGATAAAAGATGTTATGTCACGGCAAAGATTCGGCGGAAGAAAACAAATTTATGATGAAATAGAAGAACTTACGTCAACTTAACAGTTGACGTTCATTTTCTGTTTTATCTTTATGTAAATGAATTGAAATAAATTAACAATTCATTTTTCTAGATAGTCATTGCTGGTTCAATGAAAGACAATTCTACAAAAGCTCTCTTAGATGTCGTTCGATTCTATTGGATTCCTGGTCGTTTATTGACTATCGTAGCACCAAATGATCGTGGTAAATTGTGGTAAATTAGTAGAGTCAACGGAGAAATTGAAATTTGAATGAGAATTGGCGCAACTGCAGCATATGTTTGTATGAATTTCACTTACCCATAACGAATCTAGAAGAATTGCTTGGCAGTATTTTTCTGAAATAAATATATTTACTCAATTTGATTGGGCGATTAAAACAAAGTTAATTTTTAATACCGGAGTTTAGTTTTTAATATGGAGAACTATAAGAAGGAGTCAAAATGAGAAAGAAAAGCGGGCTTCCATCAGAGGGCGCTGCGATTAACTGAGACAGCATCTTTAACATTGTTCTCATAAGAAAATCAAATTTTCTTATTTTTAAGAAAGATCGTGGATTTAAGTGAAGCAGATTAAAACTATGATTGCAATAATGAATATTTAATATAATACACCAAATTTTTATCTTAATAATTGGTAATTTTGTTTTTCCCCTATTTTATTAATTTTATGATCAGTAGTGTGCTAGAGGGTTGATTAAAAATATATAATAAAAATAAGTGGAAGTAAAAATATGGATTTAAAATAATAATTAAGAAATAATTCTTCATTTATAATGTAAAATTTATTTTGAAATTTAAATTTAATTAATTAATTAATTAAACAACAATTAATTAAATCAAAATTAATAAAGCGAAGCACGTCGATGGCCCGACAAGTGTAAATAGGAACCTAAAACCACGTGGTAAACCAAAAAATTTCTGACTTTTATTAACTTGATTCTACTTCTCATTATAGTTTTCCATATTTTTTAAGCAATAATTGTCACGATGTTGTTGATCTATTCTCTGTTACTCTATTTTATATACAAGGGTATCCATGAAAGTATTTCTAACTGCAGCAGTTTACCAATTATAGTTTTAAAACCTTCGATGATATTTTTCTAAACTGTTATTTATTAATTAATTCTCTTGAATTAGCTTTATTGGGGCCTGTAATTATCTGTTTGTAATTATTTTTCATATGCTATATGTTGAATAAATCATTAGACGTTATAAATTAATAGTGTTTGAACTCAAAGGTGATTTGTTGCTATACCTACTCAGTTTAGTATTAGATCGGTTAATTCTTTCACTAGCTTCTCTGCTATATCTTCAGCTCTAACAAATATTAATTTTAACATGATTTCTTTCGATTATGAAACATTTTTCAAAACCGAATATGATAAACTGAAGTACATGGGAGTTTTTTTATCAAATTCAATGAATCCAATGAAACCATGGTACAAGTTCTACATAGTATTAATTCATATATTCATTATGGGTTTATTTAATTGTCAATTGGCTATCAGTTGGGCGATTAATAGTACCAGTTTGATAAATTTCGCTTCATTGGGATATATAATAATGAGCTGTTTCATGGGTCAAGTTAAACTGTTATTTTTATATAAAAATAAAATTATATTCGGTAAACTGTTGAAGCAATACAATGAGTCATTATTTCAACCAAAAACTGTTGACGAGATGAATATTATACAAAATGATAATAAGTAAGAATACGAGCGTTTTCTATAACATTTCCATTTATCTAATCATTAATCTTCTCGCAGGATCTACACTCGTATTAAAACTTTTATCCTCCGTATTACCTGTGTGACAGTGGCTATATCACTTTTTATACCGATTTTCTTTGAAGATCGTGCTCGATTACCATTTCCTACATGGTATCCAATTAATATTTATCGCCCATGGAAATTTACTCTGGCTTACATGCATCAAAGTATAGCACTGGGTTATTTATCAATGGGTTTCATGTATAGTGAATTTCTAGTACTTCAATCGTTTACTTTCATTCGGATTCAATGTCAAATTTTATGTTTCCGTTTACGGAATGCTTCAGTGGTTGATGGTGAAGAAACAAGCCTATTTCGTATGTTCGTTCAACATCATTTGCTGATCCTTAAGTGAGAGCCATAATACAGATTATATTACTGGTAGCTTAATATTAGTAATATAATGTTATGAATTGTTTATAGATTCCTCAAAATCAGTAGCAATTTGTACAGCTGGATGTATTTTGCTCAATTATTTTCATCTACAACTACTTTTTGTATGTGTCTGTTTTTAATTACTGTGGTAAGTGTTAATGCAAACAGATTTGAGGTCATTTGTTAGTTTTTATTGTCTTTCGGTAGACTGAGGTAAAAGATTTTAATTATATTTATTTGGTCATGTACTTGACAACTCATGCGTCTTTGTTATTGGGAGTTTGCTGGGTTTCCAATCGGATGACTACCGAGGTTAGTAAATTACAATTTCGTAAATAAATGTCGCAGATACTGTTATCGTTATCGACATATAATAGGTATGATTTATACAGTTCGATGTCAGTATCTTAGCAAATAAAAAAGAACTATAGGTAAACCAGATCAATGGTACACTTTTGACAAGTCTTCGCTGCTATGATTACCCATATAATGTTGCCAGAATTATTTTTATATTGCATGCAAAATTTAATATAAATTTCTAAATTTCTAATTATTTCAATTATAAATTCAATAACCGAACGATTTTTAAATAAAAATATAAAAAATTTTATTCAGACAACATTGCTTTTTCATACCAACTATTATTTTGAATTTAACATGGACGCAGTCTACTTACATCGGAAATTTGTATTGGTATACTGAATTTTAGTAGATACTTCAAAAGTGTAACATTGATCTGGTTTTAGAATATCTTTATTTATTTCACAGAGCGAAAACATCCCTTTGGCCGCCTATAGTTGCGATTGGCCTGATGCCAATAAGAAATTCAAAATGATGCTACTAATCATCATTCTAAGATCACAAAAGCCGATGATATTTTATGCAGGCAATTTGTTTGAATTATCTTTAACAACTTGTGTGTCTGTAAGTGATTTTTTTTTTGTTTAAACAATTGATAATATGTACATGTAATAGAAGATTAAATAGTTCCACTGGTCGCTCAGTAAACTATACTATACATATTTATATTTTTCTCTGGCTGTTTATATTATCAATAATATACAGGTGCGAGAATTCTTCGAAACCTCCGCTACGCTATTATTTGCCCCGGAATATGTGCAAACGATCAAAGAAGTCACAGAGCATCTTTGTCACCATAAGCACCAATAAATTCCTTTTAAGAGTAAAACCTGACCATTTCAAAGAGTTCTCCATTTATATTCCATAGCCAAACATATCAGTTGCTTTGTAAAAATTTTAAAATGAAAATTTCCGTTTGAAGAAATTAACTGATATAGATTTATTTTTTCCTTACCCCGAGTTGCATTTTGCATCAGACGTCAAAACATATCTCTTATAGATTATCTTTTCTGTCTATAGCAGAGATTATGTTAAAAGCTTGATGACATTAATAAAACTTTACTTTTATTATATAATTATTATTATTTTATTATCGTTTCAGATTATGCGGGCATCATACTCTTATTTTGCTGTATTAACTAATCTGAATAATGCCGATGCTTAAAGAGAATTCTGAACGTACTTTAACTTCGACTAGTTTAAACACTGGACGAGTTTATTCTGATATGTTCATTTAATGTAGATTTATTAACTAGAAGATTAGCACCTCTAAAAGTCCAAAACGAGCATCACTAGTTCGTATGGAAAACACTTGATATTTAATCACTTAGGCTACATACAACACCCTTAGATTGATGGCCGTTAATTATGTGAAAACAACAATAATAAAAATTTAGTTTGAAAGCAATAAATGTGTTTTTTTTCAATTTGTTTTTAATGCTGTGGTAAGCTGACTGAATATTAACTGTCAATAGTGGCGAATTTTCTCAACTGAGAAATTTCTTAACGGAACAATTTTGAAAATTTTTAATTTTCAAAAAATTCGGCAAATTAATGAAATAGTAATCAAAATCATTCAGCCTTTGCTAAATTTTAGCACATCAAATCAATACATATGAATTTATTGAGTATAGCTCTAATTACCAATAATAATTCCACATTCAATTATAGCCCATTTAATTCTATATATTAAAATTAAGTAGAACAAACAAATAATAACAATAATCTTTCATTTTCCACAGGAAAATTTTGCAATAATGATTCGTACCTAAAGACAGTAAAATGAGGTGGCGTAGATATACATACATATATATTTATACATATGCATGTGTATCTATGTAAGAGCAAATAACTAAAAGAGAGATTGAGCTGGTGAGCCTCTTCACTGCGCGCGTTCCTTCTCAATTTCACAACCAACACAAAATACATACACGCCGCTGGACGGACGCTGTTGCATCTTTTTCCATCACATCATCATTTTCAGTATCGAAGTTCGGTTAGTTAATTCGGTAAAGTCGGAAAATTGTGTGGAAAATTCGTGAGTGTGTATGTATGTGAATATAATATGTTGCCGTGATCGAAAACCTTTCGAGAAAAAGGAATTTTTTTTTGAAGAAAACGAATTAATCACGCTGCTAAATTTTGTTGATTTTTTATTATTTTTTATTGTTGTTATTACTGATGGTGAGGAATTGAAAAAAAAACAATATTGGTAGGTAAAATGGGTGGTTGTCGAATAGGGTTAGAAATTATTAAAAGAAAAATGATTATATCTATTTGTAAAAAATAAAAAAAGCGAGAAATAATATCCCGCATACGGGATTCATCTGTTGAGTATCTTTATAGTTTTACCTGTAGATTTTTCTATAGAAATTCTTCTCTATAAATTTAAACATTAAATTATAGGCACAAATTATTTGCCTAAGGTATCTTGTAGCTTAGAAATCCTACTTCTGTCCTGATCTAATGAGTATACTATACTAATCACCATATAAATGGTCATCTTTTGTTCTCAGGAAAAAAATGTTAAAGCATTGATTTATTAATTTTGTCATATTTCATTTGATGAATTATGACGAAATTAAACTTTATTGCATTGTTTAGAAGATTTTCGATAATTATTCGGGTGAAAAAGAAAGCACGTAATTCTTTAATCGATATACGTGTATCTATTATACAGGGTGTTCTCGACACCATGTACAAGATTGTAATGATCTTTAAAGCCCTTACGGGTATAATATCCTTAATAATGTAAATACTACTTACCTTACCTAGTAAACCATATCCCTTAATTCATTATTAAGGGATAGTAAAGGCTAATGAATAGATACTTAAATTGATCGATTATCGATTATTGACTCTATTACACGCTTGACCCATCCTCTTGATCATTTATATAAGAATGACGTGTATATTTTTAATATTTACCAAATCCTCAAAACTGTTTATTTTCATATACAATGAATTTTAATGTCAACTATAGAACAATTTACGATTTTGTGTATTGTTCATAATCTTTATGGAATTTTCCAGTATTCAGATTTACTGAATTTAATTAAACAGATGCTGTTTAATTATTAAAAAATTGTGTGCTAGTATTTATAAAACAAAATAAAACACAAAACAGACAATCTCTGGACGTACATAATTTAAAGGTGAAATTTCATTAGAAAGTTCTAAAATTGTTTGAGTTTCGGAGATAACTTGTAGGTTTCGCTATTGTTTATAATTTCAACAATAAAATATGCATCAAATGAAAATCGTCATCAGCGGTTGCCATTGTAAGCATTCATTTCCAAATAAAAAGCATACTGGATGAATTCTTTTTAGTAGAATATCAAAATCTCTACATCTTTTGTATTTTCTATTTCTTTTCCCATTTCTTTTTATCTCGGCTTCGTTTCTCCAACTATCCAACATTATATTATTTAATTTATGACTATCTATTATCATCTTTTTCTATATTCATAAGTAAATAAATCTAGTTTCCACAAGAAAAACAAAAAAGAAAAAAGACAACCAGACAGAATGTGGAAAAGAAAAATGACTTTAATCCATGGAGTAGCACAGCGTCTAGTCTAACCTGGCTTGCTAATGCCAATCTGTCTCTATCTATTATATCTATGTGTATACAGTGTGTGAAGAATAAATTTTGTTATTTAATGTATTTTTATAACCTTAATTCTGATAATGATGATGCATTTGCTTGTGCGACACCGATTGTTATCAAATAGACTATCAATTTTTGGGTAGCACATTCACACTTATGTTTTAACTATAAAATATAAACTCTAACTATAAAGTTAAATATTAACTAAAAATCATATGTATTATATGTATTCAACTACCCTGTATATACATTTCAATAGTATCTATATGTTTGTATTATAGCTGTTTATGTTTATCTTTCGCAAAGGTCAAATTGAATATAAACATATCTCTGGAAAATAGGTAGGCCCAATATAAGCGAATAAATAAATAATCAAACATTTTCATTAAACTTTTACTACTTTACCGTATCGCTTAGAATCGGCAACAAATTCCACATGGTTAAGTAGGTTTCATTTAATTTTAAATGAAAATCTACACCTATTTTTTTCGTGTAGTCGACGAGATGGTCTTTTCTAATTTATCCACGGCAATTCACGTAGAATAGAAATCGTATTAGTAATAAAGATAATAATAATAATTCTGCTAACAGTAATTGTAGTAAAACTCATAATAAAATCGTACGTTAAAGCTATGTAACGGCTCTATGGCGCCTCGATTATTCTTTTTCCAACATCTACTAATACATATGTTGGAAATAGAGTATAAATTTCTAGAAGTGATTTCATTTTAACATAACAAGCATATCATGTGCAACGATTAGTAAATAGAAATGTAATTCGTGTTATAGAGATTACAGAGGCATGCTTAATATATATATGGATTAATAAAACAGACAACACAAATCCAATAGTAACCGTTCCATTTTCACATTTTAGTTTTAAAGTGAAACTTTTTTTAGATCGGTGTAGTTTCAAAATTCACGTAACGAAAATGTGTAACGCTCCGACCAGGATTATAGAAGGTAAGCGGAGGTGAATCCAAGGCGTTTGTATTTGCCTTCGTTATACTCTAATCTACTGCTGTTATAGTACTGGCAGTAGCAGCAGTGAGCGAAACATCAGTGCCACTGATTTAGCACAGATGATTTAGTATTGGTCTGCTGTTGCTGGCAATGGAATCTGTATCATCCACCCAGAGCGGATGTTTAGTAATGAAATGCGTTAATGTATTTAACATTGGAAGCATGCAAAGGAAATACTTCAATAAGAATTGGTACCAACTCTCCTGGCAGCAGAGAGCGTTTAGTATTCATGATAGATGCATTTGACGTAGGAAATATTTTGTCATACATCAGTATGGACAAGATTAATTAATTATTGATTAAAAATTTCTTAATGAGCAATTTAGAAATTTTTTGAAATATGATAAAATTAGAAGTTCCTTATATACAAGTAAATTGTATATAGAAGTACCATGGCAAGATGTTCTTAAAAAATTTTTGAAAATATATTTAAAAAGATGTTATAATTAATTTCGAAGATCATTCGAAATACTAAAAATTACATATGTGAAACAAATAAAACAAATGAAAAAGATTCAAAATAGAATCGAAACATTACATTAACAAATTAAAGAAAATAAAGGATTTATATATACAAAAAAAGACAAGTAAAACAAAAAAAATTAAAAAAAAAATCCACGAAAAAATAGTTAATGTAATATAAAATCTAGATTGAGGTAGAAAAATTATATTGAATAAGATGCATTGTTTTACTACACTACCCCAGTCTTGACTATGCTAGAAAAGTATCGATGATGTCATCACGTAGAATAGCAGTACTGCGGACCGATATGTTTAGCGTTTCTAGAGTTGCTTGAATTTCTAGATATCTAATTAAAAATTATTTTTTTAGAAAATTCTAGTGTTTTGAATTTGCTATAAAAGATGTCGCAGAAGGCGTGCTGTGATTAGTGTCATTACATAGGCGAATACAAAGAAATATATGTGATGCTGATAGTGAGTACAAATTATATTTAGTGTTAATAAATTATTAGTCTATATAATAGTTAATTAATTAATCATTAAGAATAATAAGATTTATAATATTGAATTATTAATTTTAATTAAATTCGCATCAATGGCGAAAACAAGTACTGATCGTGTAAAGCATATGGTCAACGTAAACGTGCCAATAGGATATTGAAGAATAAACCAAAAACTACGGCTCAACTTTCATGGACTTAAATTTATCGAACTCGATGAAGTCATGAGACAGTCAAATCAAATGTTCTCGCAATTATTAAAAAAAATTGGAAATGGTATTCAACTAGCACAGCACGAATTACAATTAGAAGAATTACGTTTTTTTTCAAAAGAAAAAGCTGATAGACTCTGTCCACATGGAATACGACTGTTTCTAACTAATAATTCAGTAGATGCATATAATCAAATGATTTTAAATTCAGCTATGCAAAAAGAGATTTCGAAAGCAATCTGATGTTTTTATTGTTTGCCAAAGTACCGAACAAGAAACATTTGTCTTACAAAAGCTAAACAAAATGTCAGTCATTGATACTGGGGGCTTACCATATCAAATTATATTGGTATTGAACAAATCATATATGATTACAGCTAATGTGGATGTCTCAGATAGATTGGCCAATGGAGCAATGTGTAAATTAGTTCTTATAGAAACAAATGAAAATAACGAAATCATTCGCAGGTATGTGGCTGGAGTTTTCTAATTCACCAGAAATCGGAGAAAAAATCAGAAGGAAGGTTAGTGCATACGTGCAAGAGCATAATATTATGCTCTCGAAAAGCAGTACCCATACTGGTGAGTGGCGGTGTAGCCATCTATCATAATTCTTTTGATACCACCACTGCCACAACCGCGTATATGGATTTTACATTAAGACAAATAAATTACTTTTCTGTAAATATAACGGTTGTAGGAGAAATATGCGCAGCAAGATGCAGTGTCGAAAGTGGACAAACAATGTGAATAATAGCTGTGTATACATCGCCGAATAAAAATATCAATGATATAATTGACTTTTTACATGAGGTATTTCTTCTATATACTATAGATGGTGGACCATTATTGGGCAAAAACTGGGGCAAGATACCACTTATATTAAGCGGCGATTTTAATGTAAATTTTGCTAAACCAGAAGCAGAACCTCTAATTACATTTTGAAATGATAAACTAAAATTAAAAACAAATAATGATACAAACATTTCAACAACACGATCGGGAACCACAATTGATGCAGTTTTTTCCAGATATTTAGATAGATTATACTCCACTACATATGTATCTTATTTTAGTTATCATAAACCTGTTTAGAACATAATGAAAACAATGAAAATGAATATGAATAAAAATAAAAATAAATTAATAAAATATGTCTTTTATATGTGAATCTTCCATGGGAACTACATAAGTTCACAGAAAGAATACTCTGCTTTATATAAAGAAAAGGAAAAACTCAATTTGTTTTGTATCATCTTATGCAGTTCCATAGCCGATTTCTACCCAACCACTATGGAAAATAAAGTTTCACTTTATCGTGAGTGACGGCCACACACAGGTTTTTTTTTTTCTTTTTTTTGGTAGTTAATTAATTTTGGAACTACCAGAAATAGATGCAGTATCATTAATCTATCTATCTATTTATCAAATAAGAGGGATAATAATAAATGAAAGAACCAAAATGATATCAAGAAACAAAAAAATGATAAAAAAAAAGCGAACAAAAGAAATGAAAAATTAAAAGAAATTCTATCGGCCGCCAATTAACTGGCAATTCAATGTGGCGTTAATATACAATACTCTCAGTCTTCTATTCTATATCTAAATAGAGTCATTTTCCGAGCGGACAGGAAGGAAAATCGTGACATACGGGAGCCGGCTACCGCTTTGCTTGTCTGGATATCGTTCAGTTTAATCAGAAATCAGTTCTTTGAAGTAGGTAGAGAGAGATATGTATAGTACACATTTTTTTGTTATGGATGGAGGAAATCTAGCATGATGTGTTAAAAAAAGGAATACGAATGCGGTTCTTGCTTTTATTTCATTTAGTTTTATTATTCGGTGGAATGATACACTTGTGAAGCTAAGAATATTGGGAAATTAACTGACGTTCGATCCTATTGTCATTAAGGGAAATAATAGCTATTTCAGCCCGTGGGAATTTGGAAAAAATTATGAAGATTGGATTTATAATTCGGAATCTATCAATATATGTATATATATTTTATCAACGAATGATTTGGAAGCATTTGGAAGGGCTTCAGATAGATGTGGCTTAAAGACAAGTTGTATTACATCGTTAATACTTTGAAAAATTATTTTATTTTATTTATTAAAATTAATTAGTGTAAAGTTACATAAATTGGCTCTTTTTATCTATTTTCTTATCTAGTCTTACCTAGGTTTTATAAACTTATTTGTTATAGAGTTTTTATTTTGTAAATCTTATATAAAATCAAGTCAGCAATGTCACTCTAATTGTGTCAAACAGAATCGGGTTATTAGCAATGGTATTAATGATCCACGAGTTGAAAAGTATTATAATTCTTAACATCTCGGATAAATCGAGGAACAACTGAAAACAAATACTTCGAAATCTAGTTTAAAGCCAGTACATTTACTACGGATAATGTTTCATATTGAGACAGGCGTCTACCTACGTTATGTCAACGTTATCCAGGGGGATACATCTTTTTCGTAGAATTTTGATGCTTGAAATACGATATTTACTTACTATTTACCCTTTACTTAGGGATGTGATAGAGGAGACAAAAAATCCCTTCTGAGAAACCACGTAACTCGTAGTTAAAATATTAACAACCCTCTTCACATACGTGTATCTCTCTCACTCTCTCACATTTACTATTTATTCCAGCCACTCAACAAACAAAGATCCTCTGGAAGTAATAAAGCAAGTTTTGAACGAAAAGGGTGCAAAAGCACCAACACACATACACACACCCACAAAACTTGTAAGTTTCAGAGAATTATTAAACGAGTGCTTTTTAGAATCGAGAAATGATTTTTTGAAAAATAGTGGAAAGATATAGACGATGATAAGGAATAAAAAGAAGCAGAAATGTGGAAATGAACGAGAATTAAAGGATTAGTTTAATTACTATTCACGTATCTTATGAGTTTCACGTTTCGCATTCTGTTCTTTTCAAATTTTCTTTCCTTTTTTTATAAAAATAAAAACAATAAATAACAAAGAAAAACTTCTATTCAACTATGCAGATGGTTCAATGTACCATTCATCTGTTTTAGTAAAACATCTAGACAACCAATAACGAAAATTTTGATTACCATCAAGGGTGCAAGCAACCAGCCAAGCAATTTCGATAGCCATGTTATTAAAATTTAGACGACGACAATGACACAGCTCATACTGGCAGTAGAACGATAAAATTTGCAATATTTTTACAATTCGATAAGCTTTCTTCTCTCTCTCACACACACACACACATAAAAATTGATATTGCGTATCACAAAAAGTATTCTCTCCTATTGTTTTTCGGATTTAAATCTCTCAAAGACAAATTGAAAAAGAAACATTATCTGGGTGATTTATTTTCGGTTTTATATCGTCGTAATCAAAGTCGTAATTAGTTAATAGTTATTTAGCTTTTGCTAAAATTACTTACGACAAATGAGTATGGAATAGACGAATCACATTTAGAAAGTAAAGTGTAATTTATAGAACATTACCATATGCCCTTGTATTCCATTTAATACACTAAAATAAATTACTCTCACCATTTGTATCATTAAATTTGTCCATCCATCAAATATTATAAATTAATCTCAAAGTAAAATCATTTACTAAACATTCTATAATATAAGATACATGTACTAACAGGATGAGAAAGAACTGAAGCGATAGAAATATGACTACTCTAAAATATGAATATCATTCACATAGTATAAAATAAAGTATAAACTATAGAAGAAACTACATTAACAAACAGCAGACGCGGCAACAGCAAATAAGACAGATGACAGGACTCAAGCTAGCTGATTACTGTATTAATTCCATTAGAAATTTCGATTTTGGTCAACCGATAAACTATAATCCCGTTCCCCTGCATCTGTTTCTGTCCATATTGTCTATAAAGGATAAATAAACCCCGATTGTGTTGAGTGTCAGTGAGACTGTTAACCCTCAATTATAATTCGTTAGAAAATATATGTATATTTACTTGTTATAGAGTAGTTGCAAGTGAATGAAATTATCGCTACTGGACGCAAGTGATTCTGTGGATTACTAAAGACAGGTATATTTTCATATAAAAAAAGCACAAAATCATGGTCGTTCAAAGATAATATTATCGCATTCCCAAACGAAGCTTATATCAATTTTCATTCATTTGTTCTTCTATTTTATTTCAGATAGACACTTCTATAGCCAATAATCAACGATCAATTCTACACTATAATGGCTAGTAGTTAGAGTTCAGCCCTTTTTGCTCCACATCAACATGCCACTCATCCAACATAAACTGTTACTGAAGGCATTTAATTTTGACGATTTTTTAGAAGAACTCAACAAACAAAAGCACTAACAATATAATAATGAACATCAGTGTCGTAATTTATCTGTACTTCGATTATTCGTAGCGATATGTACTACAATAACGGAGCCGGTTATTCACATTGTCGTACTGGTTCAGATAGTGTTATAAATCGTCGTAATTCGACAACAATAATTGGTGGTTACGGTGGTGGTCGTGATGCAGTTGATATTTTCGATAGTGGCGATTCAACATTATCCGATCTTGATGGTAAGTGTCGTATGCAGATTGTAGAATGATTGAACTGATCTGACTACGTTTAGTCACAGCGAGTATTAGTTTAGTAGAGTCGCTGTTTACCTCTTTCATATACATATTGAAAATCTATAAAATTATGATAAACTAAAATGAAATTTCTTGCTTATCAAAATTGCATGATGCGAAACTTGCTTGGAAAACTTTTGAATGTTCATAAAGTTTTTCGGGTAAAAGAGGGGCAAAGAGATGGGAAATTTATATTGCAAGTTAGTAAAAATGCAAAATGCACAGTTTAAAAATAAAATTGAGATTATCCAAGTGACCTGATTCTTTTTTTGGCGTGTGTGAGCCGGCTATTTTTGCTAGAGCGTTATCTGACCACCGACTCGATTTTCTTTTGTCAAAACTGTACCTCTTTTGTTTTCGAAAACCACCTACCTAGAATTGTTTTATCAATTTGATAAACGAACGTGTGTTCTAATGGTTTTCTGATCTAGTTTGTCGTTAGAAAATTGTAAAAGATAATTTTTTTGGTCAGATTCGCTCCATTTGAGAAGATGTTGCTAACATGAATCTGTTGAGACATAAGAAACAGGAAAGCAAGTAGATCGGTAGACAGGCGATTAGTTATTGATTAGTTATTTCCGATTTTTTTGCCCCACATCGTCACGAATTTAACGACAATCAGAAAATAAATAATCAAATGTTCATTATGGCATGCATTAATGATCATTTAATAGGCACTTCGAAAACAATAAAACTATTAATGGATTCCGCATTTTTTTTTTTTCTAGTCCCATAAAAACTTTTATTTTATTGATCAAGTAATTTTTTATTTATTTTATTGCCCACTCACTATAGATTTAGGCTATCCTAAATCTTGGATTTGATTTTATGATCTTAAGCCTAGTTTATATGAGTTCAGTCCAGCAGTGTCATGGATCGGTAACTAATGCAGTTTAGTAATAATTAAATACTTTGTTTCGTGAACTATTAGTGAGTGTCATTTCAAATTGATTATTGTGACGTTCCACATGGGACTTGCATGGATCTACAAAAAGAAAATCAAGTTGAAACTCTACTACTGAAGTGGGTAAAGTAGTCATAACACACAGTTTCAATTTATGCATGATCTCATAACCTGTTCAAAAGCTGTTGGTGAAAAGAACAATTTACAATTGGATAGTTTATCGTTATTACCCAACAGGTTTATTCTTTTCAGTTTCTGAATCTGGATCAGTATCTGCATCTGGCACAGGTGGCTCAGATGGTTCAGGATCAGGAACGGTTGATTCCGAAGAGGTAGGCAGTGGAGATATTGATGTCGATCCAAATCTGCCGTATCCAGGAATTGCACCAATTGCACTACGTTATCTATCACAAACTACACGACCAAGAAGCTGGTGTTTGGCGTTAATTTCTAATCCATATCCTTTTTCTATTATTTAATTTAAATGTAATCCAATAATAATTTAGGTCGTAACTCCATCTAGTGAACTATATACTATAGGTAAGTTTCTTTACAATATACATATACCTTAATTATCTACTAATCACCTCGTGATACTGATCCAATTTATCATTTCGGATGTTAAAACAACGTACAGCATAATTATCAAATTTATAACAGCAACAAAACAAATTTCCTAAAAAGAAAACAAACAAAATGGAATTTAATTTTCTAATAGGTATAGCACAATATGTGGATGTAGAATGTTTGCAATCACAATACTTCATGCTGTTTGCTGTCAGCATATCCAGCCAGATTCCCTATGACAAGTTATGACACTCTATATTCATATGCGTCCGTGGATGTTTATTTTTATGCATTCGTCTTGTTTTACCAAGAAAGCGATGAGTACATCAATATAAATACATTTGCTTGTCTGCTTGCGTTTGGTTTATTATGATAGATACGTCCAGATTGAAACGGCTCATTTGACCTAATAAACTATAATAAGTTTAACAATTAAGAAGAATTTCTGTTGTTACACAGCTATATATTCTGGATAGCTAATATGAATTAAATAGGAAAAATACAAAAAGATAACTAGCAAAACTAACTGTGAAAGTCGAAAATCCAAGATATAATATTCTGAATCTATATAATATCCCTGAGATTCTATGTTTGAGTAGATTAAGCGCGTAACTTACGCACATGCGCAGATATTATACGCCAAAATAAACAAACTAAATGCGAAATTGATTTTATATCATTAAGATTACTGAATAAAATTCGATTTAATCTGAATTATTATTCCAAGCCATTTACCATATTAAAAAATCATCAATAATTTTGGATCATATTATCTTTTGCATCTGTGTCACGTCTCCCCTCTTTTACAAATCCAAAATATATACGCATTGATATAGAATTTTTACATCATCAAACTCAACACATTGAATCTTTGGTCTGCCATCGAAAAAAAAAATGATTTATTTTCGATAAACGTTTCTTATAGGGCTCAAGGCGGAGGCTAGTTTTACATATTTATAATTCTTCCTTTTCATCATTCTCGAATCGTTGCGTATTCTAGCTGGATCTCGCCACGTAGTCCTTCAATATTAATAAAATAAAAAATAACTCAGTGTTAAAATGCGGGTTCAACTAATCTTTTGAAAAGCCTCCATGCCATTTGCATTTTTTTTTTCTGGAACTTCGGCGTGGTTTGCGTACTGCCAGAGAATGTTGATTTCGATCTATTTATTGAAACTTTATTACGTGCCCGTTGCATCATGGAGGTCAGAGTCATTTATTTTCGGGCAATAAAAATAATAACGAAATAAAATCTTAACCATTAACAAATGACATTTGGCGAGACCATGCACAGCTGATGCGCACGTAAGGTGCGCAGCATGAGCAAGGAGTAGTTCACTCAGTATAGACTGGAGTGAACATACTGTGCATATGCAGTGAGCACGCGCATTCTATCAGTATCACAGATAGAGGACACTTTACCTCTTGTCTATCCTTACTACTCACTACACAGCGCAGATAAAATTTCGCATATCCACAACATAGATTTCTTCTCAACATAAATCCCCGCAAAGGAAAACATACTTTTTTAACACTCCACAAATCGACTTAAAGCTGCAACATGGAAATACATTCAGAACAATAGAAAATCCAAAGGAATACATCTAACAAAACAGTAAAAAGCTTTTCACTCGGAATGTCTATCTCCTATCCACTTATTTTATTAAAACGGTATACGTAGTTTTCCTTTTCCGCAAGTTTTTGAATAAATAGATTAAAAACTTTGGCATTAAATTCAATTTGTACCCCCCCCCCTTAAAATAAGAAGAGAATAATTAATTTATTCATTTGCTTTTAATGTAATTGCTTTTAATTGTAGAAAGAAAATAGACTCTGCTAAATTTTAATACTGACATTGTTTCATTTCATGCGTAATACATCGTTTAGAAGTGAGTCATCTCACGTTAAAAACATAGTCTTAAATTAGCGCCCTGAATGTTAAGGGTAATTTTTTACTTTCAAGCAATTTGCCCAAAAGGATTACTACAGCAATTTTGAATTAAAGCCGTTTTGCGTTTACCCGGTCCAAACAGTTTCCAAAAAATATACTAAAGAAATACCGACAAATATAGTTGCGCACGTGTGACATTATGTTGCCGCATAGATGAATATATCGTAAAAAATTATTTTTTTCAACCCAACAAAAAATTAGTTGGATTTTTTCAGATCAGAATCAGATTTTAGGTTAGACTTCCACAGTTTCTTGCGTTTTCGGAAGAAATGAAATAATAATAAAGATAATTAAACCCCTTGTCAAAAGTGAATCGGCAAGATACAGATATACTGTCAAATATCCTTGGCAAATAAATTAGTAGCTAATAGCTGAAAATTTTCTGAGCTAAGCAAATTTCGTTCAAGCATTAATTTCTTTACGTACGCTTGCGGTCCTGTTTTTCATATTCTTAGTCAATCCGGAAAATTACGTTAACTGTGTGTGTGAGTGTCTCAAAGAACCCAATTTTCCCGTAGTGATCTAAACGAACCAATGGACGTTTAATTTTGTACCAGCTTGGTTTTTGCTTGCAGAAAATATTGAAAACGCGTGTACACTATCCAAAATGTTAGTGCAAAACTTAGTGTTATTCATGATTTTGTGCAAAATACTTGAAAGTATAAACGGGCCTTTAGTAATGGAAGCTTTCTTCAGCTGTTAGTGGGCGGAGGAATTTCATTAAATAATTATTATGTTTATAACTGCTGCATAAAGAAACAACTTAAAGTAGCTATTTTACAACACAAGTACTTCAATTCTGACGTCTAATTAGAAATGACAGCCGTAGAAAAATTATTTTTCATAGTTTTATGCAATGGACATTTTCCATTTCTAATAAATTCGTTGAAATCGTGACATTTTTCATTTAAAAGTTTCATTTAAAACTCTAGAAAAAATTATTTCGAAAACAGATTGATTATTTCACAAAATCGATTAGTATTCTACAGTCAATATACAAATTTTACTCCCTCTCACCTTTGGAAAATGATTGCCTAAAAAATAATTTAAAACAAAAACATCGGAACTAATCGATGTCCGTTCCACTTTACTATATACTATATGCCTCTGATGGCCTGGCATATTTTACCTGTTGCCCGCAGTATTCAGCTAGTAGTAGCTCCAACAGGATTTACTCCGCCCAGTCATTTTAGCAATGAGTTTCGAAGCAGCACCAGCAAGAGCAATGTGGTCGATGAATATATATAGATCTATATATATATATATATATATATATATATATATATATATAGATATATATAGAGAGAGAGAGACAGAGGGAGTTTCAGAAAAGGGATGACATCTATTTTTTTTTCATTCTGGGGTTTCCCCTACGGATAGATCTTACTTGTTTTTGGGTTTTTTTTTTTCGTTTCGTTTATAATAAACATAGAGGTAACGAAAAGAGAAAAGATCAAAATAGAGTGGAAAATTGTGAAAATGGTTTTCAAAATTATATTCGAAAGTGGATTAGTTTTAGAAACAAGTCCGTTTTGTGTCTGTGCCCGTGTGTGTGTATGTGGTCTTTTACTATGCATGAAAATGGAAAATTGCGGTTATGTTGGCGACTAGAAAAAACCGGACAAAATTACTATTTTAATAATTAAAGTCGGGAAAAACTTGATTGTTTTTTCGCTGTTTCCAACATGGAACAATTAATCCTCCACGTACTTTAATTGAAACTAACAACGAACAAAAAAGCAATAGTAATAATTAAAAAAAAGGTTCCAACAATTAAACTCTGAACAGTGCTCAGCAACTTAAAACCAACGAGTTGTTGAAGAGTTGAAACAAAACAAATAATAAAAAAAGAAAACGAATTGAATAAATGGATAAATGTCATGCCTGTATTATGTATTAGAAAAAAAAAGAACAAATATGATGATTCTGATGATGATCATGATGATGAAGAAAGAAGAAAAGTTACTAGCAGTAAAAGTTAGAGTTAAAAGTAAAAAATCCCCAAGATTTTTAACTTGAATGTACTTAAACAACGATTTTTATGTCACTCGCTTCATGCCCTTGTTTCTTTCCTCATATGCTATGGTTCTTAAAAATCTAATCTTCCTAGTTTTGGTTCTTGTACTTGTTGTCTACTTACCTACTTAAGAGAATTGAAAATTGAGGTCGTCAAATGAGAATAATCAAAAATACCTAAAATGGAATTCACAATTGAAGAATATCATTCAGAAATCTGGAAAAGGTTTCACTGAAGGGTGCATTGAAGATAATAAACAATGAGACCAACAAATGTGAGTTCAAATAAGTGAAAAATATTTTATATTCATATAATGCAAAATTCACAAAAGAAAATAGCAACTTGACTCTAATTGATATATATGCCTCAATCCTCTACGAAAAGTCTGCTTTCAAAGTTTCAGCCGCTTCAGGTATACCCAGAGTTTATTTGAAGTATGTTTCTCTCTTGCTTTATTTTCCTTTTTTGCTTCTATTCTCAATTTAACTTTTATCTACAAACACTGGCAATTTTGTCAACTAGAAATGCTCGAAAATTAATGGACCAACAAAAATATAAGTCGTATAAAAGAAATAAAGGAAAATTCGTCTTTTTTATTGTGACTCCTCTTGATGTCACAATGCTAATTTAAAAGCAAATCAGACGAATCGGACGATTAAAACTTTTTTACATGGATTTAAGTCATTTCAAAAACTTCCAGATTTTGTTGATGTTTTTAGAACTTGATTTGATATTACGAAGTTGCAAAAAGTGGCCACTACAAGCGCCATTCAGTCTATTTTTCTTGTATAATTTTCTGAATTTCGAAGTGGTTTTATTTAAATAATTATTGTTGTAAACATGGGAGAGATATTTGTTGTTCGAGAAAATTAGCAGGAAAAAATATTGAAAGGGAAATATCTGTGCGTATGCTTGGTTCAGATGCACTGAATCTGTTCTCCCAAAGCCACTATAGCCAGCAGATCGTGCAAATAAAAATTATAACAAAATCACGGAAAAGTTAGGGATCACTATAAAAATTAAATACAACCCTTAATATACTTTAAAATACAACGACACTAAATATTCATGATCCAATTAAGGTTATGTAAACATTTCAACTAAATTATCATCATCAATGAATATTTGATAAAACACAAGCTTCATAAACACACAAGTTCATATTCACTCGCTAGATCTACATACATATGTACCCATAAAACATAAGCTTAAAATCGTTTTAAAGTCCCCCAAGGTTTGGGTGCTATTAATTTGCCAGAAAATAACATATTTTTTCCTTCTCACGCATCATCCTTTTCCGCTGAAAATTACCGCAACCCAAAGTGACTCTCTTTAAAAACAAATTTGTGGTGGTGGGTTTTCATTAGTTAACGCAAAATTGAATTCATGTATGTATATTATATACTTGTATGTACATATGATCTGTCTATACATGATATGTATGTGTGTTGACCTAAAATGAAAATTAATACGCTTTCCAGGATGATATTTAATTTGGCGAAGAGATGAAGGGGAATACAAAGACCTTTTTAGATTGTATGGAATTAATTGGAAATATGTATTTATGTGGAAATTGGAAAGTTTGACATGTATATTCAGAAATACGGTAATTCATCTAATTAGTTACTGAGAGAGAGTAACAGCATTCGAACTTCAGTGGGGACTAGAACTCTGACAAGTTAAGAACAGTCATTACATCTGCTAATTACATTGGGCTTCTGATTAATATCAATGCCATGAGCAACGAGCTGATTGCGAATAATTGAGAATAGCTTCAATGACTTTTTAATGATGTATTTGACAATTGTGTTGATCGAGTCAGATGCGATGAACTTCATATTTGCTTCATATGTGAAGATTGGATAATCAACATTGAAATGTATTTTTTCTGTATATTTTAAATGGGTATCCACTAGTCATTTGGTTTCTGATTCCATTCTTCAGCAAAAAAGTCGAAGTGTGATGATGGCGATGATTTAAAGAACAGCCATATTTAAAATCGTGAATACGATTTTTAATTGATGCGAAAAGATCTGCTATTGGCAACGCACCTTTAATCGCATATGATTTTCGCGGCGTCTATCCATAAATTTAACTTAATTAAAAGGTACGTAGTTTTTACTTGTTTGGTACATATTAATTAAGAATCAAATAAGTACATACAAAATGAAAGAGATTCGAGCGAATTTGTTGGTTGCTGTGGTTAATGTTATAAAATTTTTCATTAATTTAAGCATAAAAAATCGCTCTAATTAAAATGCGAAAAACTGTATTATATCTTCCTTAATTTTTTTTTTAACTCCATTTAAGACTAAGCATAGTTAGTTAATGCTTCTCTTTTTCAACATTATTTAGCAAAATAAATGTATTCAATGAAATTGACGGAAAGATTTGAATAAATGCAAAATTCTAAGAGTTCTGAAACTGAAAATTACAGTATTCTATTCTTCTTTATTATAATGGTAGGCACTGAGTTTAATTCTTCCATGACGTCGTTTCTTCTTGTGTGTTCAACATCAAGTATTTATAATCGTTCAATTCTAAAAATAGTCTCAGTCCCATTAATTTTCTTTTCGAAGAGATTTCGTCCATTAGAATGAGAGAAATATCATTTTCTTAGACCGGAGATTCGCTTTAGATAGAATCAATTTAATAAAAACGTTTTAATAGGTAAAACTAAGTGAGATTTAATGATCAGAAACTAAATGACAAAACTGATAAAAAAATATAATTCCTTTTAAAACTACATTGTTTTAATCTTAATTCCATGATTTTAGATTTGTGTCAACGATCGCTCCTTAATAATTTAAGATTTTTATAAGATGTTTGATCAAGCTTGCAGAACATAGAATTTTGCGTTTGTCAGTTTAGAATCGTAGGCAGAAACCGCAGCTTCTACCAATTCCATATTTTTCAACCAAGAAAAATAAAAACCATTATACAAATAGTTTATCCAAAACACATAGGTACTTCTCACACGCATACAAAAGATTTTCATACAATTTTTTTTGTTTCTCTACATTATGCCACATTTTTCCACCTAAAGGAAGCATAAAACTGGAACATTTCGTAGAAGAGAAAAATTCTGTTCTATATTCGTATATTTGTTGACATATCTACTTACATAATAATAGTGAATTTTTTTGCACTTTCTCTTCTCTTCTCCACTACGTAACACGCAAAGAGACCGTTGGCTTCAAGAGAATTACAAAGAGAGAAGCAAAAGAGCGATAGCGTTACCGTTACTCGAAACTTTTGTTGTCTAGTAAAAAGCATGAAGTAAAAACCTAGAAAAATAAATATAAAGAAACATAGAGAGAGAGAGAGAGAGACAGAGAGAGTTATCGTCAAAAAACAGCAAAGAACAAAAGAAAAACAGGAAAAAGCAGACATTTGAGACTTGTCTATAAGAAAATTTACACTTCAAACAAAAATCTGAAAAGAAGGCTTGCAATTCCGAGAAAGCAAATACAAAAGTAGTCGGGTGATTTCTTTTTTCTTTCATTACTGTTTGTCAGTTGGAAAAATTTTGCACTGTTTGTCCATCTTAACTCGATTAAATACGAGCGTATAAAAAATTGCCATATTAACGTCCCTATTCATCATCAACAACAAAAAAAATTAAAACTATATCGAATATCATTCGAAAAACTCAGTTTACTTTGGGAGCATCAACTGATGTTGAAAATGACATGACATGACATGACAAGTTTATCGGAAAATCACGGATGAATAGCGCACATTTTCATTACGAATTCTGAACAAATAGTTTGTGTTCTAATATCAATATTACGTTTAGCCTATATTTATTCGTTATTAAACAATTTTGTCCGCTAGTTTAGCAATGAAGTATTAGACAATAGAGTCATATTTTGTATTGATATACGACTGTATCAATATTTTAATTGACTATAATATAATATAATATCGCATGTTAAATAATGGAATATTTAATTAGTTATATTTTAGTTATATTCAATTAAGTGTTTCACTCTAGTTCTAAACTTCTCTTACACGTTTTTAATTTTAAGCTCCACCTATACGGCTGCGTTTGTTTGATCGCAATCGGGATCGATCGGAAGTTAAACAAAAACCTGCCTATACAAGTGAAACATCCATTTTATTACTATCATTAACATCATCATCATCATCATCATCATCAGCATGAACTTTCCCCATTATAAATCTCATGAAAATACATTACGTAACAAAATTGAGTAATAAAAATACATATATCGTGAAAGTTTGACGTTGTTTTTCCAAAAGTTGAATTTTTTCTTTTTTTTTTTTGTACTTTTTTGATAAAATATCGTTGGCAGGCATCCGTTAAAATCTCTACTCCCTTCAAAACCCCTAATATAACGATATAACGCGTCGTATTGACCCACATTGAAGAGAGAAGAGAAGAACGGTATAGAGGTGACAATAAACAACTGTTACATTTAAATAAATAATTCAATAAACAGTTAATGTGATGAAGAAGGAGTGTAAGAGTTAAGGGGATTTACAAAACCTTATATGTTTTGTTAATTAGTAATTATGTTGAACCCAAAAGGGTTTATATAAGGTCTTTTATGATGAAAATTTCCATCAGACGAAGTAATTATATAATATGCAGATAAAACCGAAAATTGGCCCTTAAAATTCTATTTCTTTCTATGAAAATAACCCACTTCATATTCTATAATGTGCTTTATGTCATAACATGTCATTTAATTAGAAGTTTTAATACGTAGAATTAATTGAATGGCTTCAACATAGTAAAATTGATCGAGTTAGAAACATTAATCTAACTCTAAGCTCCTCCTATATACATAATATCAAATCCCACCTTCGAATCCAGCTCTAATCTCCTCGTACCTCTATTCATATATTTTTTTATTTCAATGTTCAAACTTCAGTTTCTTTATTCTGCATTTTTCTTCAAAGATTCTGAAAATATTAATGTACAAAATTAAAAGACCAGTCCTGTTCCCCGTGTGGAAAAGTGGTACGCGTCAACCGCATTAAAGCATTTGTGAAAAGTAATTGTTAAAAACTTTTCCAACGAATAAAACTCGAATGGAGAAGAATTTAATGTGGACCGTCAGTTTTTCTTTTCTTTGCTTGCTGGATGAAGCCATACTACAGCAAGTTTTCTTTTATAGGAGTTTTCCTCCTTTATATACTATATATATATACAGAAAAAAAGAATTGGCAGGATTTGCTTGGAATGGCATACAATGCAATGGCAAAGGATAATAATATCCTTCCTGTTTCTTAGAAATGCAATAAAAAGATTGTTTTTTTTTTCTGTTCCGTTTTAGAGAACTGCTCAGTTCTGACTTGTCCATTAGGAAACATTAGAAAAACCAGAAAGTTATAAAATTCATTCTGTCAATCTCTTTAGTATTCTGAAAGCACTGTCTTTATTCATTTCATATTAATTAGTGATGCTGATGGTCCACTTATAAAGTAAAATCCCCTTTGTCTCTTTTCAGTATTCAAATTAGCAGACTTTTAGATTCTTTATCCTTTCTTAGATACGCATCTCATGTCTCTAACAAGATGACTCTTCAAAAACACCAAACAACCAAAGACTTGTACTTATACTGGAGTGTTTCCTCTGTTTTTTTTTTTGCGCATATTCTTTGTTAATTTAAACTTTTGCATTATTCTTTCTGTACTTGCATAAATAATGCATAAGATAAAAAGGTTGTTGTCTTCTTCCTTGTGCCATACGAAAACATTTGAACAAATTCAACATCGTAGGTACTTTAAAAGCGCAGAGTCGAACATGTTTATGACAAACTATGCCGTTTGTCATAACAACGATAATGGAATCAGACCATATTTTGATAATATTTAAAGTGAGATTCTATATATATTTGTGAATTTTTCCGTTTTGACATTTTATTCTTTATCACATTGTGTAAACTCAATATATCCGACATAGATAGATCTTATCTTTTCTAAAACGTCAGATTAAATTTGAACATTTTGAGAGGAAATTCCAAAAGAATTTTATCATCATTATTACATTAAAAATTACGAACTGAGATTAAATATAATGCAGAAAATAAAATCTGGTTTAATTTTAATTGATCTGTATATAGAATCGGATTATATTATGTATGTATACATGATGTTCCTATAATTCAGTGAGTCAACTAAAGTGAGTTATTTTCTTTTAAAAATTAATTTCTTTAATCAATCAGAAATCAGTAAGCGCAACAGTATATTGTATGAATGATGAAATCCCGCTCCACACACACACACGCACACACAATAGTTAATACCTAAAATATAATTCAATCAGCTGTGATTTATTTATTTATGTGGAGCGGCAACCTAAATTCAGACGAAGGAATCCTGTAAATTTGTTCGAATTTAATTTAATTTCGGGCAGTTTAGTTTAATGCTCAAATTAGATTTTTCTTTTTTGTTCTAAATTGGATTTGTGAGATTTTCTTCTTTGTCATATCTCATTCTCATCAATACCTATAATCTCTTCGCGCAAACAAAGGAAAATGTTGGAAAATTCAATTTAAATGATAATTCTTCGTCGACAGCATCAGGTTGAACAACAACAGCATTTAAACTGTTTTTTTTTCGACGAGGAATTTTTCTACAGAAAATTTCTACATTTTTATTCAACTATTATTATTATTATTATTATTATCATTATTGTTATGATTGACATTAAGCGAGAAAGGTAAAATAATCTTTAAAAAAATAAAAAGGAAATGAAAGAATTCGATTTGATTTGTTTAACTGTCAAAGATAAGATGAACATTTTAATAGATGAAAACAGATTTACAAATTATTATTTATTGAACGAAAAATAAAGCTTTTAACTAAAATATTCAATCCGATAGTTGCGACACAAATAGTAGATACCACATAATTCATTTATTTGCCAGAGAACACTAATTAACTTTATATTATCTAAGTATAATCCATTAGATAGAGGGTGAAACCAAGCTCTTGATGACAGCCCCTTTCTTTTTCTATTCGCTGTCTCATCGTCAGCAACAGCTAAAACTCCAAACCAAAATACCTTCTCTGAATAGATTAGGCCAATATTAGATCATAAAACAATAGCTTCACTTTGCTTATTTTATAATTTAAATTAAGGCAATGTTCATTGAATTTCACCAATCCAATGAAGTTGAGTTTTAAATCTTATTTGACAGTATTGCCTCGTTCTATTTCTTTCCAATGAACGAAAGGTCAGAAATACATTACAAATATTATTATTATTATTATTATTAATTCTTATATGAAATGCTGTCCTTTCAATGAAAATTCTTTGGGTTTTTGCCAACAATTCGAACAAGTCCATTTATATTTTTTTCTCTCTCTTTTTTGTTTAAACTAAAACCGACAGATACAATTTATTTTGAGATTCATTAGTGAATTGATTGATTAAACGAGAAATTACCAATTGTTTGTGTGATATAAGTATAAAAAAATAACAGTGAATGGACGCTAGTTCGTTAGTGGAGTTAAATTCTGAAATCTAGATAATATTTCAAATCTATCGAGTCGTCATTAGAAGATTTTTTTTTAATAAATTTGTTTTCTATTAATCGATGTGGGGATGAAAATCTTTGATGTTGCAACGTATTTGTACAAGGATTTTCCTGTTTAACAGGAAATTTAAAATTACTTAATGGAAAATATGAGAATTGGCTTAAAGATCAAAGCAATTTTCTACGACTATGTTTCAATAAAACTAATAATAATCCATGTTCTATTGAATGGGAAAATATTATCGTAATTTGAATTAGGAATTTTCTATCCATTTCTCCAATATGGAAATATGTATTATTTTTATACTCTATAGCTGCGCATGACTGATTCAGTTATTACTTTATTGCTCAGGCATAATACTATTCGAGAATACACAATACATAACCAATAATTTAATTCCAATTTTATATTGCATGTTTTCGTTATTTTATTTGTATAAATTGAAGAAAAACGCGAGAAACCTACTTCAAAAGTAGGTAGGTGCCCATTTATATTGAAAATAAATTTTCCAGTAAACGGGACCTGTAGAAACGCACTTGTAAATCTATTTTTGAAGATGGTGGTGGAAAATTTTATGGGAAAAATTGCTCGCTTTTCGTGATGTACATATAGCGAAAAATCGATTTAAATTTTCTTAAAAAAAAAAAAAAATAAGAATAACTTGTGAAAAGAAATTTTCAGATTATTATAACAATTTCGCTTTAAACTTTTTATATATGAAGAAAAGTTACTCTCTCTTTTTATAACGTTTCAGTAAATCTAATTTTTTTTTGTTTCTCGGAAAATAGGGCTGCTTTTTCTTACAAGGTAAAACGTAAAGATCAGCTACAAATTTATATTTTATTATAGTGAAAAATAACATCATTTTTCCATGTAAGTAACCTTCCATCTCATGCGATCATCAAGGGATAGAAGCCATTAAATGTCACCTGTATGGGACGTAGCGCAACTGCACGGAACCCTTCTTCCACAGGAGAAAGATAAACGAAAATATGAAGCAACAATTTATAAAGCGACGATAATTTATAAAAAGATAGTAAGCAGAATTGGACGTTTTTCTCAAAATAAGATTTCGTTTGTGTATGGAATGATTCACTATTAGCTCAAGATTAATTTAAAGTTAAAATTGATGCTTTTAGAAACGAAGGTCATGGTTTTACTAAATCAGTTAACATTAATAAATTAGATTTTATTGTTTCTTACGATGAACATTTGAATTATCCGGTATCTCCAGATATTATTAGGTGGAGACCTCAAATAGATGAGTTGATAGACAAAAAAGATTCCCATTTTCTTTATCATTTCTAAATTGGACATGAAAAAGGATAATGAAACAAAAAGAGTCAAAAAAACTCTGAAAATAGAGTTGTAAGTAATAACAATTAGGTTTATCAAAACCGGGGTGAAAATCTATACCAACATAGTTGGTATAGCCAATTTTCTAGAAGCAGTAAAATTGACCAATATTTCACCATCACCAAGAGAGAATGGTTAAAAGAAAAGCATGGTGTGGCAAGATGTGTGTATCTATTATTTAATAGGTGAAAACCATCTTCCACTATGTATCTTTCCACTCGTGGAGCAAATTACATAAATATTTCAGTTTTATTTCTGTTTCTGTTCTAATAAAAGATAAATTTTACAAAATTAAAAATGAATAAGAAAAATATTGCAGTTTTTTGCTAATTATCATTGGTCATTGTGTACAAGTAAAGAACTTAGTCGTTATTATTATTATTATTATATATCATCATCATTATTATCACGAAAAAAAGGCGTGCAAAAGTTGAAAAATATTTTAGCCAAACTAATATACAAAAATTGTATAAATATTTATAAAGTCAGGTATAATAGACTGAAATAGATTTTAATTAAGTTACAGTAGTATACTAGTATTGCTGCTGCTGGCTTTTAAAATGTTTTACCTCTCAGCATTTATATGATTTTTACAATAACAACAATTACAGTTTTTCCATTCGTGTGGCAGAAACCGCTTGGTATCCCCGTAATTGTTTTGATTAGTAATATTTTAAATAGAAGTGAGTCAAAACATAAATTCAAATATAGACAGACCAAAGTCGTTCTAGAACAGTAAGGCCCAGAGCCAGTACAATCAAGAGTCACATGGTATGCCAATATACAAGTATAAATTTAAATTCTAAATAAGACAATTTGAGTAACTTTGATTGATTGCAATTCGCTCATACTTCCGCAGCCATTCTTTTAAAATTTCCAATTTCATATAAAGTTACATAACGTTCTAAGACGGTAAGTGGACAGAAATGTCATTACTAGATATGTCTCCATTATTCGTATTTGAAGTAAAATCGTAAAAAAAATTTCAGTTCTGATACGATTAATGCAAAAGCTACTGTTATAATACGATTCTAGAACGATATTAGAATAACATAAAATTGTGTTAAAACTATGAAATCATACTGTAATCTAAAATTCCTAAATAATCCATTATAACTCTTATAATTACCATGATTTTACACCATTAACAACAATAATCAATCTTGCGACCTTTTACCCAAAAAACAAAAAACAAAGGAACGACATCAAACAGCGACAAAGTAGCTAACATATCGCATGAAAATCTCACATCAACAACAACGACATGAATTTATATTTTATGAATTGACTTCCATTTTCCAATGGACCGAAAAACTAACGAAGAAAGAAAAGTGCTACCGAAGGGTGGTAGGGGAGAATATTAGATGACTGAAGGGTGAGAGAAGAGAGAGGGGACTTTTCTAGGCCAAGAAATATGACATCATTAGAATAAAAAAAATATATGAATGCTTTTACAGGAGTTTGAAAGTGTTCCTTACTCGAAAACGATGTGGAAATGGAGACGATTCCAGACTGACTGGATTTTTTTCTGTTGTTTACTTACAACTCTTTCAAACAAAAAAAGGAGAGGAAATGGTTTTGTTTTGCGTTTGATTTAGAAAGAGTAAATTGCTTTTTGCAATAAATTGGACATTAGCCAAAAACGATTTTTTTTATTTGTACCTGATACTCTTCCATTACCTGAAAATTCCAACGAAATTTTCTGTTTGGCATGTTGGCAGGCACCAATGTCAACAGTAATTAAATTGTTTTAAATTGTTTATAATATGGATCATATGATTTGATATAAATAATTCCTATTGTTTATACAATATTGGGAATAAAACACGTTGAGCAGCTAAATTTAATTGTACTCAGAAAATTCAAATTAAATATAAGAAAATATGTAGATTCGTAAACATACCAGATAATAAATCATGAAGCGATTAATCGCGTGTTTGTGGTTTACTTTTATTATTTTAGTTGCCTATAAACTTATAAAATTAAATTCAAAAGTTAATAAAATCAAATATGTAGTTTGCATATGTGTAGGAGTATGTTTGAGGATACTATATGTATATACATATATGTTGGTTTTGCTTATCTGTTCTTTATACGCCGGAAAAACTTGATTTTATTAATTTTTTTCAGTTGTTAAACTAATAAACAGTTAAAGAAAAAACAAGTTTTTCAACATCAATTACTTACAATTTTTTCTATTACTTTATTTATCGTAATGTCAAAACTGTTTACATTTTAATTTCAAGTGAAATATTAATATATAGTAGAAAACGATTCGGAAAAAGTCAAAGTTCATTCCAAAAGCTTGGAATGTTCATCTATAGATGGCAGGAGTTCAAGGAACATTTCATATGTTATGTATGTATGTACGTATATACGTACTGTACGTATATTTATAGTCCACAAAGTGGACTAAAAAACTGTCAGGGTATCGCTTTTTTTAGTCGATCAAAAAAACCACCCACATAAATTGATGTAGATAATATCTTAGTTCTAGTTGGTTGACTGAAAATGAGCGGTTCTGTTATGTTTTTTGATGCACTTGGAACAAAACTATAGTATATCATTATTGGTTTCGATATAATTTTCAATTAGCTTCGTTTGTTATAGTCAAAATTAAATAAGGTAAATTATGCCCATGCATGCTGCCTCCTACTTTATAAACAATAAAAATTAAATTAAAATAAATACCAAAAAATTTATTAGGCAACGTCGTCAGTTTCGGGAAACTTTTAAATTTGAAATAAAAAGAAAACGGGAAAAAAATTAATACAAACGGAATTAAATCGTTGAAGATAAAGAAGCATTTCGAAATAAAACTGTTGCTAGGTGTATATAATATGGAGAAAAGGTTGTTTTCCTGGAAAATTTCTTTTTCAATGGTTACTATATATCCTCCTTAAAAACACCTTTCATTTTCATGCTTTTATCATATTAAATATCATCGTGTGTATTGTAAAGGCAAATGTAGGCCTAATATTGCTCATGCTTCATTTTTTCTGAAATTCAAGCAAAATAAGGAGAAAAGGCAAACGAAGAAGAGTAACTAGAACCAACTGGTCAGAACGAAAAAAAAAAAAAATTATAGAAAAAAGAAAATAAGGAAAAAGTTGCTGCGCGTAGGCAGGAAAAATTGACTTTTATTCTTTTCTGATCCTTTTTTCTTTTTTTTTTTTTCGTTACTTTATGCTTCTTTCAATCTTGCCATTAAATTATAATTTTCCATTCATTAACAAAAGGGAACATTTATAGCTCTATTATTTCCACGGTATAATAAAAACAATTCCAGTAAAAATAATTATTTTTTTCGTATATATAGAAAGAAGCGGACAATTGGTAAAATTTGTCATTTAATTTAATTAATGTTGCACACTCTACGATTAATTAATATGTATTAACATTGTTATTGTGGCCAGGATGGTCATACATATGCGTATCTATTATAGTATGTAATTGTAATTTGTAAATTTTGTGAAATTATTCCGCGTAATGCCTAATCAAAATTGTATGCATTCATTATAGGGAGTGGCGCCAGATAGAATATAATCATAATAATTATTTAACAAAAAATCTATCAATGTTGTATTAATAGTTATTGTTATAATAACCATTATATTATTATTATATAATTATTATTAATTATAGGGTTATTATTATTAAATTTAACTAGTATATCCATATTTAATTGTGCGTATCAACATAATGTTCATATTGGTAAAAGTTACATCGATATTTTGGAAATTGTTGACATGAAACTAATGGGAAAATAATACACACATATTCATGTCATATTATTTTATATAGTTTTCTATCGTTAGAAATAGTGGATTGCGAACCGATCAAAAAAGAAAGTGACCAAAATATCTGGTCGGGACGCGCCAGATATGCGTTGAGAAAAAATCGAAAATTACACACTTTGAGATTAATTTTGATTGATTCAATTCCAAATCTCTCCTAAAAGGTTAGAGACTGATTGATTAACCATAACCCATTCTGAGTAATAGTAGATTGCGTACCGGGCTTTATATCTTTGTGCAGACGCCGAGTTTTGAGATACTCAGACAGCAGCAAATTTCTCACTTCTGGACAGTCTACAGTTTTAATAACCAGGCTTAAAACTTGCTAGTTTCGTAAATGTCCATAATACTAACCTACTCCAATTAAAAAAAATAAAGCAAGAAATTCTAAAACTAAACTCTAATGCCCTATATTTGGTGAACACTTAACTCCGGAGAGAATCCCTGTTGAAATAAATAAATAAAATAAGATTCCAGATACCTCGCCGTATCTACGTACGTATCGAGACGAACATAAAACTGAAATATTAAAATATAAAATGTCTCCACCATGTTTTCTTTTGAAATTATATACGACCTGTTGTTTGTTTTGTACTACTAGCTGATGTTACTTTTGTTTCATATTTTATGATCCAAACACTATGTCTAGTACATATGTAGCAGTAAGAAGTGAAAAATGGGAAAACTTCCATCATGGTAGAAATTATTTTCGTTTTTTTTTTTTTTGATGGTTGCTATACGTATTCAATATCTAAAGATAAAATCTTCAAAACATGGATACACACATATATATATATATATAAGTCTAGCTTCAGAAATTTATCACTAGGTTTCATCAACACACATTTCACAATGTGTGTTTTGATCGATATCTTCATTTGCATAATCATTTCGATTTGTTTCATATACATACATTTCATTCATTTTGAATTTTGTGATAAGAATCTTTCCTGATTGATACATGCAATTTTCTTAATTTCTATTCCTATTCAAATAGCATATATTTTCTTGGGGTGAAACATGCCCATATACAGTGAACGTAATTCGTATCACCTTTTCTGAATATAATGTTATCTCATTTCATTTTTCTGCCTCATTGAACTGCTGTACCAATGTAACGCTACTTTCCTTGTTATGACCTTATTCCACGACAAACATCTTTTAAATATTAATCGTTGGAAAACTTTTACGAAACGTAAATATAATTTTAAGTATCTATACTCTTAATTAAAGAAACTTTATTCTCTATAAAAATGAAGTATTTTTCGCCTTCATATACGAGTATTTTCATCGTCGATAGTCGAAAGGCAAGGCAATTTTAATTTAAGTGGAAGTAATGGTCAACTATGCTTGTATTGTTTTGCTTTATCAATTCTTTTATTTTCTGTGTCTGTATGTTCTCTATTTTATATCCCCCCCTATGAGGGAGATGTCTCCCTCTATTCCTCTCTGTCATTACTTTAGTATATCGGTGTCTAAACTAACTTGTACTGGATTGTATCTACAAGTATATATATGTTAATATTCCTGTACTCAAATGTGTACGAATGTCAGCTGAAATTTCCCTCTAGTGGATTTATACATTATTATTATTATTATCTTTGATCTTTAAGCGAATATATACTAACTGCTAATTCCACTTATTCCTAAATATGGCTGCATATACTGGATATGTGTATAGGTACATCATGTAAAGTACCTTTTGAATACACATTATACACATACATCTACACATGCATATAGATATAGATATTATACATTCATTCCAGTTGGAATTAGTTTAAATGCTTTGCAAAGTTTGGACTAAAATTAGACATGAAGACATGAAATTAAATTTAATTCCTACAATTAATTACTTATGTCAAATTTGACAGATTAATTTTGTTTATTTTGTTGTATTTCATAATTTTGATGCATGTAAATGCGTTTTGCGTCTTGGTAAGGTATCTCCGCTCTCGGAGTAATCACGTACTTTCTCGCTCGATTAGTAAACTACTATTCTGGAGTTTTAAGCAATTAATATTTTCTTCAATTCGTCTATTGTGTTTTCTTAATAAACTACTTACTTAAACTACTGTAAACTACTACTTGCCCTTATGCAACTACATTCGCTATTCTCCTTTATAGAACTTATAAGTATTAAACCGCGAACATTGTTCAAATTAAATTAAGTTAATCCACTGTTTTAGTTTATAGCCCAATTCAAAACATTTCTCTTCTGCTGCCAAAACCCTTCTTGCATTATTCCAAAATACAAAATATCCGTTAAAACTATTCAAATAATCTTGCTTCTTTCCCCACCGAGCGACTAACCGACCACTTGAATCTCGACCACTTACTTTAATGAAATAGATTAAGATCGTTCAACTAATATATATGTAGGTAGTCTACTCTTCTATCTTATAAGTCAAGTTTTCCTTGTTGTTAATGTAAACTTTAGTTCCAGTCAAAAGTTTTTAATAATAATAATAAATTGTTATCTCCCTCTCTCTCTCTTTCTTACCTCTATAATTTATTGATAGAACGATTGAAGAAAAGCAGTAGATTAAAAATCTGTCGATTTTATAGAACTAGTGGTTTGTCAGTGAGATATAGTCTTTTAATTAATAGATTCTTCAATTGTATTATCGCAGAAACGAGCTTAAATCGATTCGTTAAAGCTACTGTTCTACAGAACAAGTTCTGACCTTAAGGGTCGATTACTCTTACAGGCATTTTGTAGAAAATTATTAATCCAGCAATTTTGTATTAATCCGTTTTCCGTTTACACACTCAAAACAGTTTACACAAAATTTGTCAAAGCAGTATCGGCAAATATATATGCGCACGTGTGGCATTATATGGCCATAAAGACAATTTAATATTCATAATTGGATCAGATGTCAGTTTAGACTTCTAGATCTTTCAATAGTTTTTTAGTTCCGCTTTTCGAGAAAAATGAAATAATAATAAAGATAAATAAACTCGTTGTCAAAAGTGAATCGGTAAAATAGAGATAAATCGTCAAATATCCTTATCAAATAAATTAGTACTTAATAGCTCAAAAATGTGTTCAAGCATTTATTTCTTTACCTACTCAGCATGACGTCTTTTTTTATCATATTCCGAGTCAATCTGAGGAATCCACGTTGACTGTGTGTTTCAGTGTCTCAAAGAATCCTATTTGTTCGTGGTTATAAACGAACTAATCGGCATTAAATTATGTAACAGCCTGGCTTTGGCTTGCGCAAAATATTGGAAACGCGTTAAACTATTCAAAATACTGGTGCAAACCTATTGTTCTAGATGATTTTGTGCTAAATGCTCGAAAATATAAACTGCCCTTTATATACATACATATATTTGTATGTAAAGAGTTTAATAATTTATTCAAATTAAATATAGAGGAGATTAAGACCATGAAAAATTGTGAAACAACGAAAATGATTTCATCTAGATTAATATATTTTGAGTTCACATGAATAATTTAAATTATTCAATAATTTTTCAGCGTTCATTACTAATTCACAATTTAGTTTGAAGGCCAATTTTCGTGCATACTACACATTAACATAATCTTCGATCAATATACTTTGTTCTCTTTATTATGCTATTCTTATTAATATTCCTATGCCCTGCAAGGATATTTAGTGAAATATTCATGTAGATTCTAATATATCATCATTATTGACTACCGGATCGATTCGATAATATTGAAAGAAAACATAAGAATAATGGATTGCAAATACCTATAGTATACTCAAGGGAACTCCATTAGAAGTGAACTGCAATGTGCATACCATGCCCTAGACAATCAAATAAAAAGTTAAGAATTTATTGATCCATCGATTGGATAATGGGTTCCATTCATTCATCTATCCAAGTCATCAATCCATCCATCCATCCATAAGTAAATAAACTTTTCTACTAACCCATTATGATGGTGTTCATGTATTTTAAAGACATTTTGCTATGATGGATTAATATACTAACCCTTTCTACATATTTTATGTAATACGTTGATTGCAAGTTTATTTTACACTTGAACTACTTGATTTTCAATATACTGCCTTCCACAACTTACTATGTATTAAACACACTATATTATTAATATTATTATTAGCATAAAGTTTACTTTAAGCTTTATTCATCAAAAGTTTCTTCCATTTTCTTTTTCCCTCTTTCCCTTGTCATCCATTATACCGTTTTCATCTTTCCGACTTTTCTTTAGAACAGTTGAGAAGATGTTTAGTTGTTGGAAAGTCGTTTTATAAAGATAATAAAATGTTTACATACGACTCCTTCATTTTCGTAATTTACATTTATATGACACACATTTTATTGTGCCATTAGAAAACGATCTGCTAGTATATACTTTTATATAACTCAGAAGCAATATAGAGGAAGTAATTTAAATTTTTGGTGTGGAAAACGTGCATTTAATAGTAGACACAGACCTGTTGCTTTTTGTCATTATCATTTTATATTGTTTCCAGAGGATGACACTATAAATTATTCGCAATACACCATCCAACGCGCTCTGTTATTTTAAACGTTTTCCTTCGAGTACTATTTAAATTAGATTTTAGTGAAAACCAAATTGAAATATCTATAGTCGTCATTGTTGTACAGGGCTGCAACAAAAAAGAAGAATAATGAAGTACCTGCTCAGGTTGAGAACGTCCACTAAGCTAATAAAATCACTTAGCGAAAAAAAAGAGAGAGAGAAAACAAGATTGAAAACGATAATTTCCTTTTCCTGTGCAAATTAAAATATACTCTAAGAAATTAGTTTTCTCTAAGTTTCCCATCCAAATTTAATTCGACAGAAAAGCTAAACTAGTTAATTCAATATGACATCCAACTCGAAGGACCAAAATAATTAATTACTAGTTCAGTTTGGTTATTAAAGAGTCTATTGAGTTAAAATATTTATGCAAATATTTCGCATTAATTTTGTGAAATTAAACATGAATCAACACAATCACATTCTTTCCAAGAAGCAAATCGTTAAGTTTTTTTATAAAATAAAAAATGTATCATCTTCAATGAAATTATGAATGCCAAATACAGAATTATAAACTTGTAGATTACCTAGAACAAACGAGAAAACATAACCATTATTTATGGCTTGTTCCAGTTTTTCATTTCATGCAAAAAAATGAAACAAATGCAATCCTTTGGAAGAGAAATCTTTGGATCAATATACATATAGTGTAGTGTGCTTTACCTACTGCCTAGTTAGAAAGTAGACTCTAGTTATTCAGTCAGTAGGCATAGAAAGCTCTTCTATTATTATTATTATTATTATTATTGTGTAAGGAAAACTGGGTTATATGTGTATTATTTTTTTGTGGTGAATAGAAAACGAAGATGAAGGTGGATATTGTGGAAACAATGGTCAATTGTTCGTTTACTTTCGTTCCTTTAATACAAATAAATAATTGAATTTTTTTGAAAGGATTTAGTGGGACATTTTCCGCTAGGATCCTATTTTGTACAATTGAAACAGACCGTGTAATTGAGTCAGAGAATAAAGAAGGCACTCGGTGTAAGTCATTGGGCAACGAATGACATGTTTTACAGACAAAGGTGTTCTATAAAAGATTCTACTTAGGGCATTATCATGAGAAGTGAATATTAACGACATATTGTCATTATTTCACGCCGATTTACATTATTCATTTCCAATTACGCGTATGTTTTATTATTATTTCGATCCAAACACGTAGCATAGTCCAGCTTCTTTGTTTTGATTTCGATATCGATGCTACCTCGTATATTTCACTAACTTTCCATATAAATACACTAATTTTTGGCTTAAATGGAAATCCAGTCTTTCTCTCTCTCTCTTTTCCAATTATGACTAAATGATAAACACACGGGATTTTAATTAACGAAACAACGATGAATTATTACGTCTGAATGCGCATACCTACTCCAAACTAAAACAGTACCAATAAAGTATGGAAATTAGAAAACACTGAAATATTGAGTAACAAAAAATCATAAACGGACGGTTTTTTTTTGGAATCGAAAAACAGAAATTGTTTTGCCATCGGAATTTTTCCATTACCTATACCAAATTCATTTCAAAGTTGTACTGAAGCCTTACGGTCAATTGGTTTAGTTTGATTTGAATTTGGCTATGAATCAAGTATAGCTATTGTAGGGTGAAAATATCATCTCGCACATCGTTGATAATTAAAAATGAAAACTAAGAAATTTCGGGGATTTTTAGATACTTTTTAGATGATTGTCGAAGCTGAACGTGAAGTTAACCCCCATTTTTTTTTGTTGCATTTCATTCATTTCTCCTTGTCATTTCCCGGGAAAGCACATTAAATTAAAACGTTTCATCTATGAAACTGTTACTTAAGCTATTACTTTTATTTAAATCATAAATTTTCAACCACTTTTGGTTCTTTTTCTTTGTTTGTGTGTATTTTGAAACGTGATATACTAACCAGCAACAATGCTACTTAGTTTCTTGAAAAAGAAAGTTTTTTTTATTAGTTAGTTAAAGTTTTCTTTTATAGAAAAACACACCACTTTAGTATTCAATCGAAAATTAAGAGCGAGTTTTGCCGATTTTAATCCAAGTGAATAAAGAAATTTTTAGAAATTATTGCAGCGAAGCAAAAGAACGTAACTTTGAACGAAAAACCACTGCCACCACCCTAGCTTTCAACCCTTTCTCTCTCTCTCTCTCTCTATTAAATAAACGACTTGCAGGTAATACTTATTTATGTCAAGATAAAGAGCAAAGAGAGAGAGATAAAGAGAGAGAAGAGAGTTGCTTAAACAGAAAAGAGACAGAGACAGAAGAGCTAGAGAGGGTGAAGGAGACAGGGAGAAGAAAAATGGCAGTAAAAAAAACGAGCATTTAATTATTCATAGCGGGAAAAACTTTGAAGCGAACACATTGTTACTGGTTATCCATTTGAGCAACGAATTAATTTCCAAGTAAAAAACTGTAAATATTTTCTTTAGAAAATTTATACCTAGCCGCACGTTGAAGTATGTAATTTCCTTAAGAGTGAGTTCGTTAAATGTTTTAATTAATCGAATTAATTTTCTATGCAATTCTACTATCTAGTTTTACTTACTTTATCGTGCTTCACGACGCTAAGCTGAATTTACTTACTGGTAAATCAAAAACTGAACAATAGTCTAGTTAAATTTAGTAATACTTATTTTCTGTTCTTGAACGGTAAATGAAGTTTTCTCGTTAGCATTATTATTATGTAAAATAACACAATAGTGTTATAATCTGTATAAGAAAACAGTGTTATCTACATTACTGAAAAGAGTTTAATTCCATTAACGTGACCACTTTTTAGTTGTCTCCTTTCTTTATTCAGTTCAAACTAAGTTTCCCTGTATTCTTATTCTCAAGGTACATTTTAGATTAAAAATACAATACGATCTTTCATTATTTAATGAATACTAAATTAAGTAATTGTAACTCTAATCATTTATGTAGCAATTCCAGATTGAAATCAATAGTTTCATTTTACTTTATAAAAGAAAAATGAAACGAGAAATTCTGCAATTTTGAACAGAGCGGAACAAAAAGGAAAGAAAAGTTTCCAACTTCATATGATTCATAATCATATGTATGCATCCTTAATTTTTGTAGCTGCATATTTTAATTAGTGAAACAAAAAGAATCGATTTTTGATCGTCATTAAGTAGAATAACCGATGAAATAAAAATTAATTAAAAGCACCTTGATATTTTATTATTATTAAATATGAATTTCCAGCAGCACACTTGAGTTCCCCAATTTAAAAATCACTTCTAAACTAACTAAAAAAAGAAAAATACAAATAAAAATAAAGGAAAGGCAAAGGAAAACAAAAAAGGCAAAAGACAAAAGGAAAACCAATTAAAAATTTCCTTAATAGAATTAAACAATGCAAATTATAAAAGCTTATCCGATTTATTATCTTAAACACAATTAGCCCTTTGTCCTTGCACATAAACCTTCTTTTAGTGCTCTTCTATCCTCTTATTCCGAAAGCTTTGGTGCGTTTGATGCTGCAAATGCTGAAAATTTAATTTGAAAATTATGATAAGAAAGAACTTCCTCCAAGAAAGAAAAAAAACACGTGGAAATTAATATAGCAACAAAAAGAAAAAGATTTGAAATAATTAAACTGAACTAAACGGACGCGTTGACCTCTCTCTATCTTTTCTTCTGCCGTTTACCGCCTCCACCATTTTCTATGTCGTTAAACTAGATAGACAGCCACATACACACACACATATATACTGATAAGATACGATCACAGCTATATTTATCAATGTCACTTTCACTCCGCTTGGATTCCACTTTTTTATGAAAAGAAAAAAAACCTGACTTAAAAGAAGAAAACTTTGTTTTTCTTTTTTTCTCTGGTTTACTGTTAAAGACAGCTTGGTAAAACTGGAATAGTGTCCATTCCAGACCTTAATGTAATCATTTTGTATTCGTTTAGATTTTAATTGAATCCAGTTTTCGAAAATGAAAAATTAAAAAACACAATTGTATCATGAGTTTAAAAGATATTCTGAGGTTGCACATTGGATGTAATTATCACACCTAAAAAGTTACCATCCATAGCTCAGCACTTCCTTTACCTCCTTTTTTCTCTCTCTCTCTTTTCTTTTTCCGTGTCTTACGGAAGTTTTGCGGAAGTGCCTTAGAAAGCTAAACATGATGTAGATAATTCTCATTGCACAATAACACTTAATTATACTTTTTAATAAGAGTGAGCTATAGGTAGATGGAGAGAAAAAGAAGTACAAAAGAAAACTGAAATGTCGCCTTCTAGTGGTTTTCATTGATTGTCTTAAAGAGATTAAAATTGCATTAAATACCACAACAAAAAAATTATCTAAAAGAAAATAGAGAAAAATGTTTATAGAATTTTAGTTAAATATGTTCACTGACATTTAGACGGCCTATGGAAAGCCAAGAAACTTTTCTGGACTAAATATTAAACTTTAAAAAACAATATTGGATCGAAGGAGCCCCAAATCTCAACGGAAATAACAAAAGATCGTCTGGCTGAACCAAACTTTCTTTCCTGCTTTGTCACCATCCTCTTCTTTACTTGCTACCACCACTAGAATATAAATTTATCATTTATCTCTCCTATATATACTATGTTGGCTCTGTGATTCATTGACTTTTTCCTTCCATTGTTTTCTTCTGCCAACAATTTGGCGACATGCGGATTATTTACTATATATATACTCGTATATATATAGTAATACATGTATTACAACTTAGTACATGAAATTTGAAACACGTGTCTTTCTTTATTTTACGTTTCCTCATGATATCTATTTATCTTGACCCGAGATCGAATAACATGGTTTTCAATTTACATACACCCATACATCCCACACTTACAATGTACATGCTTCATATGGTGTACGTATGAATTGAAAGTTTTGGATCCGCATGATAAACCCCGAAAATCGTTTTGAACAGAAACAGCAGCATGTGGAGTAACAACAACGACAAGTAAATGCCAGATAATGTCTATGATGGCGGTAGAAAAGCTCCACCTGCATCCATCCATATACATAAAATATCTCTCTGAAAAATTAACATTTTCTGAAAATTTATAATCTCTTCTTGACTTTATTCGTCATCATCATTAAAATTTGAAAGAATAAAAAACAAAAAACGATATTAATTATTATTATTATGCGCAGAGCTCTCTTTGTCTCCATACCAGCTTTGCATCTTGGCGCACTGTTGCTTTTCATTATCATTATTTCTCACTAATTATAATTTTTATCGTCACCTACATTTTAATTTCATTGTTTTGCTGGCGACAATTAGAGAAAAATGAATTTAATTGTCCATCGTCCCTATAGGTCTGCTAACTTTGGGAGGAAGAGAGGGGTCACGTTAAAAAGAAATAAGAAACGCAGCAAGATGGGTGGCTTTATGTTGTCCAATTAAAAATATATGTACGAGTATAGAAAAAGCAGCAAAATGTGGATATTTGTCCAGTCAACACTTATAGTTTGTTTTGTAGGATGGGCGCGTAGCATTCGTTTTTCCTTAGAATTAACGTTTCAAATTTCATTTGACATTTTGATGTGTAATAATATGAAACGCGCTCGTGTAACATTAGATTTTATACAAAAACAATGAACAGCTAGCTACTACGATGAGCAACAAATTAATTAAAAAACAAAAGCACGTTTATAAGCCTGAACCTATTTGCATAAAACGGTAACTTCATTTTGAAGAAAAAATTCATTTGCATATTTATTAAAACTTTAAATACAAATTACATCTAAATAAAACATAAAATGTCTTTCTACCATCACGTTTTTTTAAACTCCAAATATACGGGCATGCAGCGTGCTGTCAAAAAGTGCGATTGCCATTATCACCGTACGCACCAATAAGTTTCTCATCTCTGAATGCTGTAGATTGACATTTATAAAGAGATCTGCATTAAACTGAAAGTTGCTCGCCGGTTTCCTAGTCCTCTTGGTATTTGAATAATTTTATTACTAACCAGTACAAGAGAAAGAGAGAGAACACACAATTATAACTAATTTCCACTTAAATTCATCAACTCAACTCTATCTTTTCTTTGTTCTAAGAAAATAGAAGCTCATACACTCCGTTTACTGCGTTTCTCCACAAAGAAAATAAAAAAGTTACGAATTATCTAGTATGGATAATTCAACATGCTGCTCATCCTTTCTGTCGTTTTTTTACTTCACGTATGTGTGTGTATGTGGGTTTGTATGTTTTTTATTGCCCTTCATTTTATTGTTTGCTCTCTACACGTATATGAGTATAGAACCATGGATAAACGGATATTTCCTGAAATGTTCAGTTTAAGCCTGAAAGTGTGAGTGTGAAACTGGATGTGTACATTTGTATGTGTGTGTATGTGTATGTTTGGTGAGGCTTAAATAAATGTTGTACATAAAATGCCTGTATTCGAAAAACAAGAAAAAAAAACAGTCGCAATAAGAATAATGATCGACACGTTTATTATTTCATCTCTTAAAACCGTGTTTCGTTCTATGCAATAAACGCTAAATGTACACGCGCCAAATAATTGTACAGATGTTATAGGTTTCAGCACACTGCTAGGAGACAGCTAACCAGCATCAATAAATTTCCGATGTTACCATGGTAGGTTTCAAATGTCCTGCAACCATTCCACAGTGCGTCTATGAAGCCCTTTAGATGGGTGACAGAAAGAGTATAGAGTACTTGAGGTGCAGAGTCAGGAGTCAGGACAGCAAACCAAATGTAATAACTGTCATAACCTCTTAAATAAAGCAAACACCATATGCAACACGGCTACATTGACGTTTGAAAGTGATTTATTCTTTTCTAACAAAATTTACTACTATTATTAGTAGGAATCACTAGGATTAGTAATTTGTTATATTGCTTCGAACCGTGATAAGAACTAATTAAATTTAATTAACATCTGGAACATATATTCGATAAGCAATTAATTTACTAGGTACGATTACGAATTATACAGTTCGATCAATCTTTATTTTTCTATTAAACTTAGTATCCAATTCTGAAAACAATTTTTTTCATCATTTTCCTACTAATCCAAAGGAAATAATCTCTCGCTAAAACTAATGACGAATACGAGTACATGCATATTGAAAAAGGAAACGGAACTAATTTAGCAACTACTACCTAACCTACGAATAGTAGATATTTGCATGGTCATTTGACACCTAGATGTACATACATCTATATGTATGTACGAGTATATATAGATGTATTAAGTTGTAAAAATGAAGCTAATAAATATTCTCATAGATAAATGAAAGAAATTATTATATACTAGAGGGATAAATAGAGAGAGAGAGAGAGAATTATGCATAATTGAAACTAATTGAAAATGATAGTTGCGAAATAATTTTTTTATAATGATTTGACATTATGACATTTGCCGTCAGAAATATGTAATCCATATGACGGTTATTTGTTTGTTCACATGCATTTTGATAAAAACAGACGTCAATTATTGAAGTCAGCCCTTCAAATACTTGAAATAAAATCGATACTACAAGAGAAGCCAACTAGTATATGTGTACGCCTATGTATTTCCTCCAGTATAGATGAACTATTATTTATAATCGAAATCCGAAATTTGTTAGAACTATTAAGTATTTTTTAGCAAAGTTATAAGGGTTATAAGATAGATGTAATTAAAGCATTGTTGCCATATGCACAATTTCTTCGGTACCAAATATTAAAACGAAAAAGAAAATTAAATTATTTTTTAGACATGAAAAGATTTTATGTGAAGAATTGATCTCGATTGATTTTTTTAAATATCAATCGAACATTGGATTCGTAGTAATTAATTTCACAAAATATTTATCTATACCTCGATTTTTTTCGTTAGTGAAATAAAAAAGCTTATAAATAAGAATTTAATTTGAAATAATCCAAGATCCAAACTTGTAATTATAATATATTTTAGAAAGGTGTACAGAAAGAGAGAGAGAGAGAGAGAGAGAGAGATAGAGTATAAAAGTTTATCTTAACAGTTTTGTTTGGGTTTTGGGAAAATGACACTTATTTATATGAACTTAATTATATTACTAAATTATGCTTATCTAATTACTACTATAAAATCTTTTTACTGACTAAAAATTAAAAAATAATTTAATTTGCTTTTTCGCTTTAATTTTTGGTACCTAAGAAGTCCTGCATATGGCAACAATGCTTTAATTTCATCTATCTTTGCATTGTGCCAGCAATGCGCGTAGAACGGTCGCGAAGTGGCAACCGTATTCATTACGGTTGCCTCAATCTCCATTACTAATTATTGAATTATTCTGTTACAAAATCTCCAATAACAAGATTAAAAATTTCATAAAATAACATAAATACATAACGTCAAATACGGATAAATAACAATTTTTTGTTTGCAAATTATAAATCGAACAGAATTAAATTAATGCCGTTGTTTGACATATGTCAAATGGAATTAAATATTCTTATATATGTACATGTAGGTATTTGTGTGTATATGTGTGTGGGTGTATGCGTGTATTCAGAGTGTTGTGAAATATTTATGAAAATGCTTTACTTGGGAAAACGTTCATGAAATTTTTAGTGTTTATTATTCAGGTTGATGATAAGGATCGGACAGTAGATCTATACTATTCGTTGAAACAGGTACTTTTGAATAGGCTAATTGAAAATCAATGTCTTGTTAAATATAGTGGTTGATAATTGCGTCGTTGCTTAGTTTACACACGAGCGTACTAATAATGGTGGCAGGTGACAAGTACAATATATACTTGGTAGATTCAGTTGTGGCTTGCGCGTGAGAAGAATGTCACAGCACAGTAAAGTAGAAACTTTACAAATCACTTTGGTGCAGATAATCTATAGTTTAGTCATACTACAGATATAAGCTACAACTGAAGTAATTCCCTGTCACTACTTTATTCACTGCCGATTAAAACTTTCTGTATCACAATTTTTAAATTCTTCAAATATCTATTTTAGCAATTCGACAACTTTTCAACACTCAAATTCCACAGGCAACAATACAATAGATTTATATTTTGTCCTAATTTTCATCCATGTATACAATACTATTCTATTCTATTCGCAGAGTTTCGAAAATTTTATACTATTCCGAAAACTAGTTCGAACTATAAATCTGTTTTAACAACAAGATTTTATACTTTGCCCTATAAAGTTACATCCAGATGAAATGGAAAATGTTAGTGACGACAATTTTTTAAACTCATGTTTTATGATTTGCGTCCAATCAACTTGACATCAAGTCATACTCACATGGGCTTTAATGTCATGTAAGCTTATTCGTCCATATATCATGACCAACTGCCTGAATATAGCTAGTATTTAGTCAATCGTTGTGAACACGGCCTAATGCATCTATCGAAATATGAATAAGATACCGCACTGGAAAGCGACTTATACTTTTCTCCATTTTGTATTTGCACAACTATTCATTTACGCATGCTTACTTTTAATTCAATCTTCGTTGTTAAGATTTAAATAAGCCTAACGATAATTACTATTATTAGTATGAAGTTGTTTTACAATATAGTCTGGATTAGCCGCTTATAAAATCTGTAACCCACCTGAGATTTTGGAAAGTGCGTGGGTGACGTGTGCGGACGGGAAAGACATTGTATGAATAGAAACTTGAGGCACAAAACTTCTAGTGTGCGGTAAAGGAGTATAGTTAGAATGAGATTAAAGTTCCATTATTAAACCAGGTATGTTTATTTAAGAGTGAAATTTATGCGAAACAAGGCAAAAAGGTAATAATAAATGTAAATGGAATTAAACAATTTGTTTTTGGCAGCAGAGAAATCATTTTATTCTCTTTCTCATTTCAACATCAAATAAAACCTAAATCCAGCAACAACAACAACAACAGCAAAAGTTAATTTCGATCTAAAAAGTTTTATATGGCTGTGTCTGCGTGTAGATTTTTTGCGTATGTGTGGGAGGGAGAAAGAAACAGAGAAAAATAAGGGAATTCCCTTATGCCCTAACCACAAAAAAAAATTATCCAGATATAATATTCTATTATTCCATTAGGAATAGGCATCTAAAGGGAGTCCATTTATAATATTAGTATAATAAAAATGTTTGATTTAGATCCAATTTTTTTCCCATAAATTTCAAAAGGGAAAAGCTAAAAAAAAAGATATAAATAATAAAATAGAATGCTGACTTGCAAAAAACATGTGTACTGTAAACACTGTTATTAAAACTAAATTCTGAAGAGTATCAGAACATCAATGATGACATATTATTTACTCTACACATTTTCACTCCCCATTATTATTATCTAATTAAAATTCACACTCTACACCTACTTAATAAAATATGAAAATGGATTTATAGTTTTGGTGACAACCGGAGGCAATTAGCGAAAATATATTAGTTATACGAGATTAAATAGCCGACATACTTCTCCTCTAAATTATATAACTCGAAACATAATTCATTTTCAGTTATGGCAAATGCATTATCTATGTATGTACAATATCTGTCTCTCTCGCTCTCTCCCTTATCCTCTGTCTGTGTATGTGTGAGTTACAGGCAAAACTTTCCCAGTTTCCAACTTTGAAAACTTTACTTAATTAGTCTAATCTCAAGTAGTATTTTCCCAATTTACAGAATCTGTTTTTATCTTGTTGTGTGTTGGATTTTTAAAATTTTTAATTTGCCAAAATAAAGCACAATTTCATATTGGAATTAGATGCTCCCAATTAGTAAAATTTTATTTTTCTATGACTATAAAACTAGCCAAAAATGTTTTAATTAATTTCTTTCACTTATAATAGTTTAATGGAAATATGGCATTCGCTGAAACAGCAGTGGAAAATAAAGATCAACGCAATAGAGATAGAGTAGAGAGCACAACTGAAATTGTATTAAGCAAATTTAAATAGTTACAAGTTTAATATTGTATTTTTGCTATTATGAATTTTTTGAAACTAGATTTTAAGAAAATTAGAATTACATTTTCATTTTAATTTGATTTTTAATCAGATCAGACTTAGTTAATTCAAAAGGAAAGAGCGTCTAGATGTCTAGTCAATAAAGCTCCGTGCTAGAGACTTATAGTTAATGAACAGGATAAACGCTCCATCCTAATTAATTGTATTAAAAAAATTAAATTTTAAATTTGTACTGTTGATAAATCAACATACAACATCCATATTAAACAATTGAGTTAAGAATTTTGCTAATAGTTTAATTTATGCCAGTATTTCTCTGGCATCATGGTCAGCACATATTAACAGAAACAGTGCGCATACGTAGTTCATGTATACGAGGGACATATAACAAAAAGGCATTAAAACGAAGTGTTAAACTTCGTTTAAAGTCGGTAAAAATTAAAGATAGTGGTATGAAATAATGGTTAAGAATTAATGAAAATTAACTGCAAGTTAAAATTCTTAATGTATTTTAGCTTTATATCATCTTAATGTTGCATAACTCTTTACAACATTATAGTTTCCATTAATTTCAAATATTATCAATTATTAAAATCAAGGCATACATAATCGGTTCCTTTTATTGTCAAATTTATTGCTTATAACTCACCGTACAGTTCTGATATATTTTAAGTGCTTGTTAGATTTCTGTCTAAAGCCTCTTCGGTCCGATGGCTTCATTAGTGTCTCTGATGAATCGAGATACGGTGAAACCGCCAGACCATGGGTTCCTGGTTTATTGACGTGGCCATATTTTTACGAGTTACCTTTTAAACGTGGTAACCTTTAACCAACCTGAACGACTTTCTTCACTTTAAATTTAATTTATACTTTATACAAAATAACATCAAATTTTTTTTCCAAATACAATAAATACGACGCTGCATCATATATTTTACTTACAACTTATTGCATAACTGTCTTGTTAGTTCGTTCCGACTATACATATAATCCAATTTTATCTTTTGTTTCTTTAAACAACGTAAACCTGAAATTTTATTTCTAATATTGCATAAAACGTAAATTTTCTTTCTCATCAAGAAAACGACATTGTCAACAAATTTTACTTTAACAAAATTTGAGAAACTTCAATAAGTGTCTCTTCTGAAAATGAGACTAGAAACAAAAGTGAGAGATAGGAATAGAGATAGAGAAAGATGGAAGAAAAAATGAGAGAGAACAACAAAAGGGAGGGTGTCTACCAGACCGTACCTATTCTATTCAATATGTTGTTAATGTTAAAGTTAAAAATTGAATTATCAAACTATGTACATTATAATATAGAAATTTTAAATGGAATTTTCCCTTGGAGCGAATACTAACATGTACATATATATACACAATGAATAACGACGGTGAAAATGCTACTGCTGTTGCTGTTGGAAAATCTATATTACGGATAAATCAGAATTAGAAATACCTACCTATATATAACAAGTACATGTGAATGCTATTTTGACGGGAAAATATACATATAAATAGGAAAGTATATATTTTGCAAGTGAAAAGAAAAGTGCCGAGTAAATTCTAATGGATTAGAAAGATAAATTTCTCCAAAGTGGCACAATTATACATTACGTTTATCCCTTATCTCCATAAAAGAAAAATATGCATATACCTCTTGAATTTGCTTCCCCTCTTACTGCATAATAAGTCCCTTAAAATTTATGTTTATGCGGCAATGTTAGGGAAACTAAATGTAAAAAACACTAATCCATACAACACATGTAACCATTACCTTGCCTAATTTATAAACAACCGTAACAAGAAACACAAAAAATTATTTATTAGCTCAAAAATTCGCTATTGGATATGATGAATGTAGCTAATAAAATTGGAAAAAAGCTACAAATTTTCTTCATTTTGGAAATGTATAAGCTTTGTTCCAGCTAAATATATTATCGCAACAAAGATTCTGCGCAGTCATTGATATTTTGAAACCTTCTTGGTATTACATAGAATCGGAGCGATAATATCGTGTATATGAACAATATGAATATTCAGGAACGATCGTGAGTTTCGAGAACAAATAAAGTTAACTGCCCAAATTGTCAAGGATTACAATAAACTATATATGAAATACAAAATACTGCGCCGACAGCGCAGGACTAGAAAAAGGGTGTAATTTTTAGGTCCTGCGAGCCAGAAAAGAATTGCGATAGAGTTCACCATATATAGATAACCACGAAAACTTAAATTTGAAATTTTTTGAAAATGAGATATGTCAGCGAGTAGTGAAACTATTTTAAAGTATACCTCAACTATTAGACGGTTCGATAAAGTTGAAACTTTAAAGTTCAGCACACTATAAACATTGAGGCAACATAGTTGCTTTGAATTCACTTGCCTGCCGAAAGACAAGTTTCGTATAATATAGATTCACGATTATATCGAAAATATTTTCATATTTTTAAGTAATCTTTAAAATGATTAAAGAATATTTTTTATGACGTTTCACTTTGCGAAATTGTTTAGACTAAATAAAACGAAAGTCGCACCAGCAAAGGGCACAAAAACATTTCCTGTCTGTCTTCAACGGAAGAGATGAATAGCCTATGAATTCATTCTCGATTTTTTTCTTTTTGCTCTAGGCTTTGAATTAAAAGTGACGGAGCACTGGCTGTTTAATTTTGAAATCTATCACGAAATGAAACTACAATAACAGAAGCACCCAGCAGGCAAAAAATTAATTTATTAAGCTAGTTCATTTGAAAAGAACAATAGTAGAATATTTATGCCTTGTAAAAAAAGAAGCAATTTGAATTAATGGGTTCTCTCATAGTAATAGTTTCCCATCAGAAGATGCTTTTAGCACTCGCCGCTAGAATCCATTTTCCACATTTCTTCCCACATAGGACACATAGTCAAATGAATAATTGAATTACGGGAACAATTTTTTATCTCACCACCACTAACAACAGGCAAAGAATGAGAAACAAGAAGAGAAGGTTTTATATGGATATTATCTACTAATGTAAAAAAGGTCCAGGCAAAAGAGCATGTAGGCAGATGAGAGAGGTAATGAAACGCAAAACACTGTTCGTTTAATTAAATATTATACCACGTATAATAATGAAGGCGTGTAACAATAATTAGAGAGCTAAAGTATGTACAACGAGCAGAATAGTAATCCTATTACTTTTTTGCTAAAGTTAAACCGTCCTCGAAAATTTAATCAACAACAAAACAATATTACGAGCACATTGATTTTTTTTCGACTTTTTCTGGGTCTAAAATAAACGTCCAGTTTATTTTATTTTTTGGAGAAGAGAATTCTTCCTTTTCCAAGAAAAAACCTCTAAATCTGGGAGAAAAGCTTCAAGCAAATCAAGAAGAAAAAGATGGAAAAAGCCAAAAAATAAGAAAATCCTCTGATACATTATCCTTTTAGATCTTGCTGTCGAGAAAAACGAAAGAAAAAAGGAAAACCAGAAATAAATAGTGTTTCTACTATTTCTACGCTATGCTCCTGCTGGTTTATTTCTTTCGTTGTCGAATTGATTGCACAGTGACTTCACTTCATTTTCAACAGGTAACAGATTAAAAAGTATAGAAAACTTATTTTGTTTGTATTTATTCCATTGCATTACTTACTTCTAAATACTGTTTAAAGAGAATTTCTTTATCCGTTTTTTTTAATTAAGCCAATTAAGACAGGAAAGTATTAAAATAAGCCCTGAAAAAGGTCCAAACCCCTAGCACCCAAACGCCGGCATAGTCTTGGTGAATAAACTAATTTGATTGTTTTATTTTCCTGCCTTCTTATCCGAATTGAAGAAAATTCCCGAATATCAAAGATAAATACTATTTGTTTGTTAAATGTATATGAGGCTGTAGATTAAACAATTGCTTGTTTCAACATCAGAGCTTTGATGATGGCTTTCTCAAAGAGGCATCTCCGCTTTCTTTCATTATTATAAAGTTAAATCAATTTAAAATTTGCAGGGTTTAATAGTATGCTTTTTAGATAAGATTTCGTCAAGTCTCGTCTGTGACTTTGTGACAAAATTTAATCTTTTGATTAAATCTGTCACGTACTTTGAGCACAGCTACTCGTTAAATTCAATTAACTATGTTTATACGTTTGTAAATCTTCGGTTGTTACAATCAAAAAAACATTCAATCGAGAACAAATTATATTATATAGAATTATCACTATAGGCCGATGCTACAAGAAAGTATATACCTGGAACACAGTTTTAAATTTCGGTTCTAAATATTTACATTTACAATTACATAGAATATTTCAGGTATCTACTTGCATTAAGATCGCTGATAACTAAGATAGAGTAAATGGTAGTTAGGCAAATTTGCCTAAAGGCTTATAACAAATGATTTTTTTTGTCATTTTTGGTCAAAATGAATGTAAGAGATTTGATAATCGCATACCTACTAAGAAATTGATACTTAATTCGATTTCTTCCTTATTATTTACTGATTTCAATCTTTTCCATTATTCCGTTTTCTATATCATTCTTAAACTACTTCGCTTTTCTTTTCGCAGATTCATCTACTCGTATTTATTGATTTGATTTATTCTATGATGAGGATGTTGATGATGATGATGATTCCCTTTTCATCATCCACACGCACAATAGTATTCAAGTGGCAAGCTAATAGGCCATTGTGAGCATTGCTAAAGATCGAATTTATCTTATCTCGTCGTTTTTGTTTGTTTTGCGCGGGCGAATTATGGATAATTTGATGCCCAAAAATCTATTCTTCCGACGAGGCAATAATCCTTCCTTTTCTGTTTATTGTTCTCGATGGCGTAATTTAATATTGGCGTTAATTGAATGAAAGAGAGGCAATTAAATTGGGGAAATGTAATAAGAAAATGAGGGATGGTGGAATGAAACGGGGTAAAAATGTCTTCCGAATTATTTGTATGTAAATATAGCGCTTCATTTAATATATTCAGTGAATCGAGCCATTGCACCTTTCAAAATCTTTACCTATAATATACGAATATATAAATCATAAAACGGCTTTATTCCATCACAAAATTTACAATTTCAACAGTGTGGAACTGTGCGGTTAATAAAACGCTTTTTATTATTTTGAAACAAATAAAATGATGTTATGTTGTGGAATAAAAGAAATGAGAAATATTGTTTACATTTCACTTTACAAAAAGGAAAAGCTTAGATATGGCTTAATATGAAAATACAGTTTAGAAGTGGTACAAATATTTGCGGCTATAGTATCTGGACAAGTTGCAGAATTTTAAATCCTCTTTTTACTATACCCCTTCCAACTAATAATAAGTTTAAAAAGGGCAGTTTTATGTAGTATATGTTGAAATTTTGTATCCAAGCAAATATACTCGTATTTCGAATTTAATTTTATGTATTTTGCTTCGCTTTCTGAAAAATCAATTTCAAAGCTTTTAAAGCCCAAGTAAATCTATTCAGATAATGAATATGGAAATGAAAGTAATATTGTTGGGTAAGTCTTTTTACTAAATATGGCAATCAATGGAATGCGCTCAATAGCTTTTTGTTTATAATCTTTTCAATTCATCACTTTTGTTGGAGCAAAAAGACACAATTTCAATCGATTGAAATCCATGTGTAAATTCAACATAAAACGATACTCACACATACGAATGCACATTGATATAAATACATGTGGTTTTTGGATAACAAAGGCGACAAACTATTCCGCCGAAGCAACATTTCTGGAATTTATATTCATCTGTATAGAAAATTATACGAGCTGCAGAATACGAATAAGCATGTTGCTTGAAACAGTACGATTTTTAACATAAAACAGGCAGAGAGAGAGAGCGGGACGAATTGCATTGTTATTGTTTCACCATTCACAACTAGTAAGAATGACTTCAGTAGTTTAAAGTACATTTACATCGAATGCATAGCTTCATGGTAGAATTCACTTCAGTTAAGTCTCTCAATGGCTTCTATAAGCATAATCAATGAAACCTTTATAGAAGGTAGTAAGTGAAATGAATGTTAGACGAAGCAATCAGCAGATTGCTATCGATGAAGTAAGAATCGCAACTCTACAATCAACTGATCAACAAATTCATCGAATCGTCGATACATCAGAAGACGAATTGAACGTTTAAAATTTTAACCAATTTGACTTAAAAGGTTCACTTTATAAAAGCGTAGGTGCGATTTTTAGGCAAAAAGAATAGCGACTAAAAATAAAATGGAGCGGATGTTGAAAATGACAATCGTCATTCTATCTCTCGACAATTAGCTGTTCTCATAAAGCAATGGCCAGTGATTAATAGCACATCGAAAGTAGAATTCAACAATCGGTAAACAAAGCTTACCGTCGTGGAATACTAAGCGGTATGAGCCCATCGGCGGGCACATAAATAAATCTTTTATTTAATCAGTAAACGAACTACTTAGTCACACTGGCGTTTTAAACTCAAATCTATTTTTCGTATCTCCCCTTTCGGTTCTGTACATTTACTAGCCTGGCTTCTGACTGACCCCTTTTCTAGATACTTGTTGCATTTTACAATATATGTATATGGATGTAAGTTTGGTGATTTTGGAAGGTAAAACTTCTAACTAACTCAGCTAAAGAACTAAAACTTTTTTTTCATTTGGTTGTTTGGTTTGGTTGGAAGGAGGTCTACTTGTAATGTTTCACATATTTTTTGCGTGACCTTTTGTTTCACATTGGAGTCCACCCCATTTCAACTGTCTGATATACATATATACCTATGATGCGAAGCCTGACGCAGATATTTAAATATTTACTTAGTAATAAAAATGCGCAGCACGAGGTGGCATGTCCATAATAATAACTTAGAAATGAAAACACTTGGTCTTAATGAGATGATATTTTGATATTTTTGAGTAATTTTTGAGGTTTTATTAATTAATTATTATTTAGGCGAAAATGCAGTCGCATGCTAGTATAGCTGCAGCAGAAACAATAGTCGATATATTCTTCATTAATTATTCTCTTCTCATTTTTTGCCTCCTCATCAACGACAAACACGCACACAAAAAAAATGAACATTCTGCAATTTTAATGAAACCTGCAGCCACAAAGGATCAAGAATCCTTTCTCTTTATTTTTTATTCCCCAAGCGTTTTTTAAATATTCTATAAAACTGTTCCTCTGCTTTTGTTCCATTTTTTTCTTAAGCTTAATAATCCTAAGAGAGAAAAACGAACATAGAAAAAATCGCGAATCTAAATATTTATGATTTTTCTGTTTTTTTTTTTTATCTTTTTAGAGCTTTATATGCTTTTATATTGTTTGTTGTGTAGTAAAAAAATATAACTTGCTACAAAACTGAATTGAAATTTGAATTTATTATCGGCAAGAGAACAGAAAATGCTGTGTGTGAATTTATCTTGTCTATGCGTTGCTTTATATTTCACATTCGATGTAATGAAAACAGTACAGGATTGTGTAACAGAATCGAAATATGCTTTCCCATCGAGATTAATATTTTAGTTACTATTTCTACAATTGCAAATCGAGTAGAAAGAAAAACGACTGCTGGGATGTTGTGAATGTATAATCGAGAAAGTGTATTCGTCTGGGCTTTGCTCAATAGCCATAATTGTAGGCTTGATATTTGAGTCGAATTTTCATCACCTTTTTCTTCCACTATTAAGAACAATCCATTCTATTCTGTTTTATCAAAATAGTTGTTCCAAAATCCAAATAAATGAATAGTATGAATTATTAATGAAAAATATCTGTATTCAAATCACCCTTTATCATAACATCATCAGTTCCACCTCCATATAAAATGCAATTACATTTTCAGTCATTGTGGCTTTTTCAAGCGCACTACCATCATCTAGTGACTTTAATTTTAAAATTCTGGCAATGACATAATTCACATCCAAAACTTTATTATTATCAATTTCATTTAATTTTCAGCATGAGAAAACTTACATCTATCATTTTCAACGCTTTCGATTCATAAAATCCAAAATATAAGTAAGTACCATACTACCATTATTCATTTTTCACCCAATCTCCATGAATCTTTTTCTTCTAGAAAAATAGGGAAATGGTTTAATAAAGACAGCACACACAGACACATACATAGGTACATACATACATACATTCAATAATATTATTTAATATTCTACTATCGTTGACGCCGCGACGTCGTCATCCTTTTTGTCATCGTTGTCGAATAAGTCAGTAGGGTGAAATGTATTTCAAATTCACATCAGCTTTAACTAAGTTTTGTTCGGTTTCTTCGTATACCAAATCCGTAATAACTCTTTTTCTTTAGAAATCTCACTCAATGTTATAAAGAGTTACTTTTTTTAGTAGTTTTGTTGCTGATGATCATTTTTTTCTGTAGATACCATTCGTCACGATTATGGAATAAAGATGGATTTTTATTTCATGGCGAAAGGAATAAATGATCTTCCTATTTCTCTCTTTTTTCTTTCACATTTATACACAGAATAGGTAGAACATGGATATCAATGTATATTATGTGACATCTGGTTGGAATGGAAAAACGTGGATTTATTTCGATCCGCCACGACGATGTAAATTCACATTTGGTTTATTTTTAATTAAATTCAGTTGAATATGATGATAGTAAATATTTAGCCTATTATGAAAACTTTATTGTGTTTCATACAATGTTGCGACATCCAAATTAAATCCACTTGCATTTTCAGCTTATTATTTGCTGAATGCTTCTATACTAGCAGAAGTTTAATTTAACTTTTAGTATTATTAAGCTAAACCGGGAGAAATTAGACATAAAAAGCGCTGAACACAGCAGTAGTAGTAGTAGTAGCAGCTGGTAAATGCAATTTCACAGTTGATTTGATTTTCCTATAACCGTGTGTGTGTGTGTGTGTATCTGTATTTAGATGTGTTGGGAATTGACAACGATGATACACAAAAGTATCGAAAACGATCCTAGCAATTATTTAACAGGGCGCATAAATTTTCAAATGGTGTGCTACAGCACCTATCACCACGCTAACCACTTTGATCAATTCGAACAAATTGAACATTTAATTTCACTCGTTACACGAAGAGTTGCTGCAGTTGCTATTACGAAATACCAACCCAATACCAAAATAATAATTAATCTAATCTGATAGAAGTGAAATTTACAAGATCTCATTCGCCCATAAAATAAACTATCGCTTATCGCTGTGTAATAAAACAAAATGTCCTCCAAAGGATAAAGTTTCGATAAAATTTGTTACCCATCAATTGTCACGCCTTTCTGGAAATAAACTAATCTTGTTTTCGGGGGGGAAGGGATGTGGTGGGAAAGAAGAAGAATGCGAAAATAAAAAAAAGAGGAGCTACTGCTGGATTTCTTAATAGCATTCAATCTCAAGAGGAAATTCAAATATTGCTCAAAATCTGACGACAACGGCGAATGTTGATGACGCTAGCTGCTGCTAGTGCTGATGATGATGATGATCGGAATGATGGAAGCGGAAGCGATGATATGTTTTGAAGCAAGATATAAGGGAGAACACGCTAAATTGGTTTCTCGATCGCTCATAAGTTTGACATATTCACGATAATAATAAATATACATATACACGATCACACGACACCAACCACAAGGGCACGATAAGACGAAAATGGATCGAAATGAAGACAAATTTCCTTGATAGAGGTTAATATTGATAGGGAACGTAATAACGGATAATTGAGATGTCAATTTGCTTATAATCTACCCAATTTTAGTTCATTTGGCACGCCTTATGTCGTTTAGATATCAATAAATAGCAATTTATGTTTCTTTGTGTCATAAAATTGGTAATTATTTTCTTATCAAAATAATCCGGTGGGTTCAACAAATTCATGAACGCGATAATACACAGCATGACCTTGTGCCACTCTGGGCTAACTGGCCATTAGCACTTGACTGCACAGCAAGTTGAACTTGAACTAAAGTCTGGTTCACACGGGCGTAGCTTTTTGGAGAGTACTCGGTATAGTAGAATATAGAGTAGAGCTAGTTTACCACATGAACGATAGTACTAAACTCTACTAGAAGCAAGCTCACTCTACTGCAAACTTTACTTTACTCATGTTTCTACAAGTAGAGTTCCCCTACTCTATTTCTCCAATCTACTTAAAACTCAACACGTTTAACTCAGACACAGGCTTAACTGATAACTGCTAGCTAAAGACATAATTAACACGGCTTAATTTTATTTAGCATTAAGCGAAAAATATTGGTATATATATATGTATATATATAATGATGAGTTTAAATGATATTTCCTTAATATAAATTTATACGTGGTTTGAAAGAATATCAATGATGGTAATTCTATTGAATTGCATAACATTAGGAATGTACCAGCCGTGTGTTGATAAGGATCCGTGCGTTACTAACAGATGCCGAATATTACAGGTTAGTAGTTTAATTAACTCCACGATAGAATGCAATAATTCAAAATCCAAAGAATACAAAATTTAAGAAGGGGCAGCTCACATAAAGTTTTTCTTGATGCGAATAACATGCATCAAGATAAAGGGAGATAAGCTAGAACTTGTTAATATCAATAATTGTGATATATTTGTACATATTTTCTATTTAATATTCGGCTGAAATATAAAAGGGAGGAGTTTTATATGGCAGCGCGAAACCAATGGAAAAAGCCGCTTAGTGTTGCTTCTTGCTTGTTGTATTCTGTGGCTATACTATTTATGAGTTTTACTAACATTTTCCCTAATTTTATATTCACAGAGATTTGATGAGTTTATATTCGCCTTCTTCTCATTGGAAATGACAATAAAAATGATAGCAATGGGTGTATATGGAAAAGGTTCATATTTAGCCGATTCATGGAACCGATTGGATTTATTCATTGTTGTCGCAGGAGCTGTTGAATATGGATTGCCGAATTTTAATAATATCAATTTGTCAGCTGTTAGAACTATTCGGGTCCTTCGACCGTTACGAGCAATAAATAGAATACCGAGTAAGTGAATTTCATATTTTCTTTTAGAGTGTTTTCGGGCAAAAGTTGCTTTTCGAAATTGTGAAATCAGTGGCACCCCATTTGCTCATATTTTAAGTTAATGGTTCACTTTGCGTAACTGATTTCTCCCTCGGAGAAAATAAATATTCTCGTGACCCTTTTACAGCTTCTGAATTGCTGTTTAGAATCTGTTCCACCCCAATAGAAACAAAAAAAAAAAAGCTATTAAATTTAGAGCTTCTTATTCTCACTCACAAATCAACAAAATTACATTTCTAAAAACAATGATAATGATGTAGCGAGAGAATGTGTAAATTGCATTCACGTTTTCCCTCAAAAAGGAATTTTCCGGTTTTGCCATTTCTAATATAAAATTTCAACATTTTATTCAGAAAACATGAAAAGTAGCTTTACGCTAAAACAGAATTCCTGCAATTCTAATTTTCTTCCCTTTTTCTTGGAAATGACGTAACTGTAACAATGTTATGCTGTGTTGAAAACAGAAGTTTAACATTTTTGCGTGGTAGTTAGTGGTAGTGGTGGTAGTGAGCAGTGAAGAAAAAGAGACAAGCAGGAAAATGAAATGAAAAGACGAAGAAGAAGAATTTTATTTCCAAGAGTTGGTAATAATGATGATGATGGTAATATCGGACGTTTTAGATTTTGACAGAAAGTTTTCATTGAGCAAATTTATAAAAGGGGCCATCATATAAAACGCCCGAAAGTTTCTTTCAACATGGCTGGAATTTGTTTTGTATTTTATTTATATTTCCAGTTCTCAGTTAGATATGGCATAGTAGAGCGGGTGTGGGAGCGGGGTGGAAAATACTTTACTGAAGCAATGGGTAGGAAGGCACTTTATTTTATTTATTCTCGAACGAATTGGACGAGCTTTTCAATATACCGAAAATTACTCAAATGCCCTAGAAACATAAAATATGAATGACATCAGCAGAAGATGTAAAATAAACAAAAAGCAAAAAGAAAATATAAAAAGCAAAAGGAGAATATGTAAAAAGGAACACCAGAAAATTCCTGATTGGATAGAAATAAGAACAGCCATCAGACCGAATTATGACAAACCAAATTTTCAAAACCATTTGGCAAAGTTAAAGTTACAAAATTATGATTCTAATCTAATAACTAACAAAAAAAAAAAAATAAATAGAACGCAGCGCGCTCACCCAATAATAAATGATAACGACCGGAAAAGGGACGAAAATCGAAGGCAAAATTATGATACGACCTAAAGAAAAACTGAACAGTCCCCAATTACGATTCATTACACTAAATTCAGATATTGATTAATTTTAGTCTGGCTTAAAAAAAAAACAAAAAAGAATTTTGTCAAAGGGAGCCCAAATTTACTCATTATTATGCTGAGAACCGATTTTCTCTTCATTTACCGGAAAATTTCCTTTCTAAAAAGTCCGCTTTTTTTGGTATAACATTTAACGAAGATCAAAGTCTCTTGAATAGTTTCATCTTTATTCATTTGGAAAATGAATTTTTCAATTCACCATTGATCGTTTTCTCGCCTTTACCAACCCCGATCTGGAAACACCGTGTTGATAGGTAATAATATTCATTAAATTTTCAATTTAAAAATACGTTTTTCTTCCATTCAAATCACAGAGAGGATCTCATTCATTTTTATTGCAAAAAAATGAATAATAACGAACCATCTGGCAATGACATATCTAGTAGTGAGATCCAATTAATTTCAACTCTCCGTTTCTCTCTTGAAGATGGATTGATTTTACGTAAAGTCTAGTAAGTAGGTAAATTTTATCTAAGAGTTTATTATCATATAGAGCAGCTGCTCTATCGTATGACAAATACAGCACATTGTAAGAGTATATATGACATATACAGCTAGCAATTTATAGTTGTTAAAGAACCTAAAATTCTAAATGGCTAGCGCATAGCTTTAAAAGCGACCAAACACGGCAGATTTTACAAAATGTCTATTTTAAGACGGTGTAAAGCCACGCAAGAAAACAAGCAACAGTGGCATCTGGACATTTATAACTGAAAGCGTGGTTTGATAATCGAATTTAGTTCAAACCTCTTCACGAATTCTCTAGTAAAGAATTGAAGGATATGAAATTTATTGATGTGTTTGGTGAAATAGACGATGGCGCGACTCATTGTGGCATTAAAAGTGCAATCGGCAAGCAACTATCTGTGTACAGTAAAACAATTTCATTCTATTATCTAAATTTTTCAACAAAACGAAAAAGACCACTTTGAGTGCATAATTTCTTTTACTTTTATTTTCAATTTGGAATTTTATTTTCACAGACACAAACCGTTTATTATATCAACTGGCAGTGGCAGTGGTAAACATTTAATGAAATGCGAATTAATCGTTAAAAAATCTCATTTTCCCTGTTTCTGTTTTTTTTTTGTTTGTATTTATTAACGCTTTTAACTTAATTTCACTCGTATTCAATTAAATTAGATTTGAGAATATTCCCATTTTTTTCACCTGTTGTTAATTGAGTTTTATTTCGTTTGAATTAAAAAAAGAGAAATTAAAATTAGATTTTGTTGTTTGAATAAATTTTATTTTCAATTTTAAGGTTAATAAATGTATTTAGAGGAACAAAATTTGTTAAAAATTACTAGCAAAATGAAGAATGTGTATATCTACAAAAATAAATTGAAAGAAACGCCATTATCCATCCATGAGAAAACCGAAAGCACTAAAGTAGGGTAACAAAACGGATTCCAGACCGCAATCTCATAGCTTCAAGCATAAAAGAACTGAACCATGACCGAGCATCGCTTAAACAAAGACTAAATCGTGGAGCATTATTTGCAACATTTTCAATTCCGCATACCCCCTTCTACACTACTAAAAACCTACCACTACAATCTAAATCCTTCGTATGAAATTCGCTTTTTGACTTGAATGCAAGAGCAAAAATAAAAGTAATAAATGTTTAGTTGTGAACCATTATTTTTGCACCCCGCTCCGTTATTTGCAACAACAAAATACATACATACATGTACATAGTTTAGACAATAAATCAAAGTATCCAGTTAATAAATCACTGTGTCTATTAAGGTTTACAATTATTATTATTATTACTAGAGATTTTGGTTTTCTGTTACCAGCTAGCTAGGGTATATACACGTGTGTGTGCTAGTGTTTTGTAACTGAGAAATTCAGTTATATTTTGCTACTGAAAATGAAAATAGAATAAATTGTATCTATCCAGTCAATACAAAATGCTAGTCGTCGTAAATGACGACGATTTTTGCTCTACTTCCATAAATTTCTGCTCTTACTTGTATGACATATCCGTCATTTTATACCCTATTAGGAACAATATAAGTTCTAAACTTCTTTCTTATTTTATTGAATAAGAAGAATAAAAAGAAGCAGAGATAAATTACATGTGAATGTCATCCGATATAGATAAACTGTCAACTTTTAACCTGCCACGATCCATTTTCTGGATATGTCATTTCGAAATCGTTTACTGAAAATAATTCGTCTGGAAATTTATGTACTTTTTTTTCAGATTTACGTTTTGTCATAATAATAGTAGTGTATCTTTAACAAAAACTCGTATAATCTCGCCAGATAGTAAAAATGATACTGCTTCCATTTGTTTTTGCTTCAATTAAACTTCTCTCAAATTCCAATTAAGGCAAATCGATTACCTGGTTGAGAATTCCACGGTAATAATAATAATGATGATTATGTCGGATATGAACAACATTTCAAAATAATTACTTCTACTTTTCTCTAACTCTTATCGCGTTACCTATTACGAGGGTACCCACCCACCTACATATGCATGAAAACCAGAAAGGAATACCTACTTTATATATTAACGAGAGTATAATGGTGAAAATTCCAACGTAACGTAATAATAAAGCGAAATAGTCAAGTGTAGGACTCTGGACAAGAATAATAATGAAAATTTTATGCAAATTTATTCTAAGCGAATAATATTGACTTTTCTGCTGCTTCCGTTAGTCCTGTTGCTATTGCTATTGCTGGTGATGTTGCTGCTGCTTGTTGAATGTGGAATATCAGTTCAACAATTATTGTGGTAACATTCCATTTGACATTTAGCCACTGGAAATGTCAATTTTCATTATTCACCGATGAAGTGAAATTGATGGGGACATTATATTTTTTCATCCATAAATTAATATAATTGTAAAATGATGATAAATTTCCCATATTTCTGACTACCTAATACTGCCCCCGTAATGCTTAACACTTTTTTTAGTTTGTTATAACTGTATACTGATTTCGTTTTTTACCGTTTGTATAGGTATGAGGATATTAGTAATGCTCCTTCTAGACACACTACCAATGTTAGGCAATGTTCTGCTTCTATGTTTCTTCGTCTTTTTCATATTTGGAATTGTTGGCGTACAATTATGGCAAGGTGTATTGAGACAGAGATGTATGTTTAATGGCAGTTTACATCCACATATAGCACAACGATGGCCAAAGTAAGTGAAATTAATATGTAAATGGAAAATATTCGTCTATTAAAAGCAACAGTTTAACAACGTTTTTAATACTCAATTGTTTCTTTATATCCAGTTCTTTTTTGTAACAAAAAAAAAGAAAGAAAAAACAAAAAATCTCTCGGATCGATACGGCGGAGGGTTTTTTTTTTCTTTTTTACATTGAAACCTTTTAAAATTTGGTTCATTTTAATTTCAAATTGTTCCCTTCAATAAATTATGAATTGATTGAAAAAAAAAGAAACACACCAAAGAAAATATTGCCAAGGAATGATTTAAATGAACCTGCCAGTAAAACATTTTCAATAAATAAATCTTACATGTATTAAACATTATTTTTGGCGAACTTTTTTGTTTTTTTTTGTATTTCCCCATTTCGCGTCAGTGTTGCTCAAATAGAAGGCAGCAGTTTTAATACACCTTTTCCATCTTTTTATTAAGCAAGCATCGATAAATTCTGCACAAAATTTGCATGTTGAATATTTTCCAAATAATTTACTACGCGACTTTTTAAACGATAATGAAATGCTGGTGATTAATTAAATAGATACAATATGATTTAACTAGATGTGCAGGAAAAAATATTTTCGAGTTTAGTTTGTTAATCGTTTGTTGAAATTATGTGCGGCGGAAGTAGTATTAATCAAAAAATAATTGATTATACTATATTTTAATGGAAACTTTGCACAACGTTGCTTAAATATAATAAAAAGACAGATGCAGTACACGTACTGCATCTGTTTTTATTCAGCACGTACTTCCTATATTTTCCGTATTTAATTGTTGGAGTAAGTTTACAATTAAACAAGTGCTACTCTACGACAAATTCTCAATATTCATTAGCTATAATTTTTTTCTATTTATTTTCAAGTATCTGAGTGAAATATTAAAGCACCTTTCTTTAACACCTTGCATAAGAAGATCCTAGTTCACTCGTGCTGAACCTAAAGAACTTAAATCGCAAACAAACCATCACAAGATGAATTTTATTTTAGTATAAATAAAGTGTATACAGGGTGTAACACCAATGCCAACTCTGTCGAAAAAATGCTGTATAGTGCTATAGAAATATTAGAAAATCAGTTTACTTTCACTTTGTAATTAGTCTAAATATGGTTTTGCCTTCCTCTTAGACAAAGGGGATTTTACTTTCCAAGATTAAAACAGCACGGCCGCTTCTACTAGAAACGAAATCTCTCTTTACTCCTCAGAAATCACATTAATGTCATTCGTATTTTTATTTGGCAAATATTAACTCAGCTCACTTATTCCCAAATAATACAATCAAACTGTTTGCAAAGTTGGCAATTCTAAAGTACTAAAAGACACCTATCTAGCTTACTTCTATTTCCCTCGTTTCTTTCGTTTGTTATTGACAGTCGAAACGATTTCTTTAAATTGAATTTGGCAAAAGGATTTATAGAATTTTATTGAAAAATCGACAACCACAGCAACAACCAACACCATATCAGTACCAAGACACTCTAAATAACAAGCAGCCAGTAAATTTAAAGATTAATCTAGTTTGTCATCGAAAGTTGAATTCCGATTTAATCGCATAAGATTATAACACTGTCGGTATAAGCTAAGACTTATTTAGAGTATTGATCCAAACGTATTTTCGTCTTTTCCAATTACATTTATTATTGTTACCAACACATATAAGTTATATTCTAATTCGAGAGAGAAATACGGAAAGCATTATCTCAACTAGCTATTTTAGTAGAGGGAGAATTCAGATTTGGTAAGATCAAAGGGAATTAAACTGATTTGTTCTATTCATCTCTGGTTAATTACACAATTTAGATTTCTAACGAGGTAATTGACAATTTGTTTTTTATAAATTGTATCATAACACTATAACTAGACAGTATCTATGTTAAATAATTAAATTTTTATCCATATTATTGATTTTATTAATTTTTAATATTCCCCCGCATATAGGTGTCACAATCACACACATAAAACTAGCACAATTTGTTACAGCAATTTTTCCATTGAAATGACGTTATTTAAACGAAAAATTAACGTTAGAAATTTATCCATATGAAATTATATCACCAACGAATATTACTTCCTCTTCATGGTAATAAATTTAATCGAAATGTATTTAATATTCCTGATACAGAAAATGGCTGCATATTGTCCGGTTATTATTGATATTTATAGGTCTAATTCGCTAAAATGGTTTTCGTTGGTACATTGCATAGAAAAGAGATAATACCAGTTAAACTGATTATTTAATTATAACAAATACTGCACCTAGACTTAAATCTAATAAATAGATTAATTAGATGAACTGTTATAGTGATTAATTGAAGCTTATGGAAAATGATTCGACTGTAAAGTCATTATTAGTAATTATTTGATCGATAGCAGGATAGTCAGGAAAATTTTGGAATGGAAGTAATTTGAATATGACAACTTGGTGATATAAATGATGGTGTTCATATTCTTGTTTCAAAATTGTCTAGAAATATGCCTGTTTATGCAATTCATGTGCTAGATTTATATGTATAACAAATACATATTCCATTCATATTATTATCACAATTATCTGTTTTGGTGAATGATATTTTCTTTTTTTTTTCTTTTGGCTTTCATTTGTTCCAGGGAATTACCAAATGAGTACAGTACACGCGTACCTATAACGTAAGATCGCATTAAGCGAACTGTTAGCTTTTTATATGCACTATATAAAGAATGTATATGTATAATGTGTATGGTGTGTGCTCTTCAGTGTCTTAATTCTATCAGTTACTCTATCTTAATTTGTCTGCTAAAAAATAGTGCGTACAAAGGATGTACGATGTAAAATGAGCCTTATGCAATATAATAGATAACACTGCTAGGCTTCACCTGTTTGTTATAATCCAGCGCATAGATCAACCACAGTTAACACTTACGATCAGTATTATAAAAGTGTTGAATTTTATAATACTGATCGTAAGTGTAATATTAACTCATTTTAGTTAATATTAAAAACATTTTATGCCAATTTTTATTATAAAACCAAATGAGGTTTACATCGACTAGGCCTAGCATTATTGCGTATACTGCTCATTTTAGATTGTATAGATTGTCTAATTCGAGAATAAATCAAAAATCAAGAAAAACCTTGGTCAATATCTTGCTGATATAATAAAATTTCATGTCAAATAACATAATATAATGCTCATACATAAATATAAAATAAAGAAAACAAAATAAACAATTTTAACTCGGCAACTACTAGAAAATAAATTAACTTTTTTCAACTTTCCACTCAATTTGCTATAAATTTATTCGAGTGAAACACTCGGAGCAATTCCCTGTTAAGAAATAAATCTATAAACAATAAAATATGTATTCAAAAAAGAGAGGGAAAAAACTTTACCTACATTATTGGAAAACAAACGTGAAAATATGTTCATATACTCGTACTAAAATGGTTTAAACACCAAAGTAGTTAATTTTCCTTTCAAAAATAAGACCTGCCATTATTTCCATTACGATCATTATTGTTTTATGGTACATGCATGTATTCATGGAATACTGTGGAAAATTGGCCACAATTATCATTATTACTCTCATTCAATATTAAACGCAATTCCAGAACATAAACATCAAAATAATTTCCACGGAATTAATAGCAGACAACTTTCCATGTGCTTGTCTAAATAATATATTGCATGCCTTTCACAATTACTATTTTATCATTATTATTATTATTATTGTATATAATTGCTACAGTTCGTATCCTAAATTATTGAACAAATATTTTGTATATGCTAACTACTGAAGATGTACATCTCAAGATATATAGCCCCAATATTTATCAACATAAATTGCTATAGGGGCATTAAAGATGAATATCGGCAAACTATCAACCACAGTAACTTAAGCTGATGGCTATTGTTAGCCATTAGTTAATTGACACGGGCGAGATCGTTTTCAACTACATTCAGCCAACAACAAAACAGAATAATTTAAATATGTCACGAATGACTAATATTAAATCCCACCAATGTCTCGATTAATTCACTTCGAGTTCAACAAATTAATTTAGTTTCGAATTGATGCCTTTATCAAATAATAGGAACTTTCCTTTCAAATTCTCAACGTTCATGAATTTCCTAGTAAAACAATTCCAACAAACTTCAGTTAAAAGAAAATAAAATTGTTTTTTTCGTTTGTGGGGTCAAAATCAATGCCATTTTCTCGCACTTGAAAGAAACCTTCGTTTGGAAATTTAATTATGCTGGAAATTCACTTGCCTAACGATAATTGAATCGAATTTAAAATATTCGCTCCCACGTGTTGGATGGAAAATTACGATTTAATTTGGGGCGCCTGTTTCTCTCCTGGCTTTCTTGATTTGTCTAATTCTCGTTATACTTACTAACTTTCATATTGATCGAATAAAGAAAATTATTTCGTAATTTCATATCCATTCAAAGGATGTAGTAATAATATTAATGCCACGTGTGGTATGACTAGGATCCGATTATAATGAGATACACACACGCAAGAAGAATCAAATAATAATAATTAGTGATAGTTAAACAAGCGGTCTAATAGTCGGTTTCAATTCCTATAGATAATAAAAAAAGAGTTTCAAAATGAATCGTTAATTCTTAACGAATACTAAAAAAAATGCTTTTCCTTGAAACCATAAAGTGGCGTAATAAAATTTTTATTGCAACAATAAAATTAATGTAAAAATCTAATCAGAAATACAAAATATTTGTTCAATTTTATTCGCATTTTTAGTGGTTTTCTTTTTTTGTTTCCCTCATCTCTCCCCCCTCTCTGTCGCTTTCCTTCTTAATTTTATAATGCTCAGATTAGTATTAAGACTTAGTCCTAATCTTGATGTTTAGATCTAACAAATGCAAGAATTAATCCACTTTGAAGGTTGGTTGGTACAGTTTAAAATCTAATCACCGTCACGGTTACCCATCCTTTCGTCTTATGCAAATGATTTTCGAAATACATTTGCTTCACACTTCCAACATCAGTATTATCTATTCGTCTCAAAGCTAATGAACGGGAGGAAATTAATCCCAACTAGTTGGTAAAGAAGTACCTCCAGTTACCTAGAGTAGTGGATGTATTTGCAAGCTGAAATTTAACAAGATTTATTAAAAGCTTTTCATAATAAAATTACTGATATGCTGTGAGCGCAAGATATCCTTAAAAGCATATTACTAGATTAAAGAAAAATGAAAAATGCGATATTGCTTCGAACTCAAAAATAATTAATTAAGTAATTAAATGGGGGGAAATGATGAGCTTCCACCTGATGTACAATTTTAATTATTTACAAGTTTATCACAAACCAGCAAAAAACTCCTCGCTTCATCCCAAAGAAAACAAAAAGGAACGAAAAAAAAAGAAACAGTCTTAACTTAACTTATCCCTTTGGGAAAGAGAAAAACTTCTCCAACCACTCACATAAACATCAACAACAGCAAACCAACAAAATATTAATAGTAAACAACTCGGTTATGAAAACATTGTTTATCTCAATTTCCCCACAACCTCTCCTACAACTCATTCAGCTAAACGAAGCGAGAACGTACAATTCACCGAAGCGAAATTTATCTTTTCAGGAAATCTTAGAAATGCCACAAAACTAACCGACATCTCCAGTAGCAAACCGCTATATTTTGATATAACAGATTTTAAACGGCTCTATTATAACCAGTAAATAATATCCTTCCCCAGCTATGGTCATGCACGGACAATAATGGAAAAAGAAGAGGTTAGATAGATAAATAATATGAAAATAAAATGGTAACAGAGGAATGATCCCCCTTCTGCAAGTGACAACAATATAGAATTTAATGCAATGTTAAAGAAACGATGAATTATTAAAATTTATATGGAAAGATTTTATTGCTTATAAGCAAATAAATTGTAGATGTATCACACACTGACTGTGTGTGTGTCACTAAAATAGACATGGAATCTCTATTCCATTATTCCCAAGATAAATTTCCCCTCAAAATAATTCGACTTGTAAATAGTTTCCCTTACGAGTATTAAATTTATTATGACACTCACACACGTACATCTGTAGTAGTGAATGGAAATGGAAGATGTTGCGTGCGTTTCCTCACCTATATCATTTTGATGTGATTCCATCTGGATTGTTGGTCTCTGGAAAGGCTTAGCAGCGTTAAATTGATTTATTCAACGAGCATGATCTTATTTTTTCACTTTATAGCGCTCACAGCAGCTCGACGGGCTTAATAGCTTGTTGTTAACATTAGAAATGGTGATGACTAACTTGCCATACCAACCCTCTTAAGTTTGTACATAGAAAATAGAATACTAATAATTATTATCATGCTTGTATAATTCAGATCTTACAGGCAATAATTATCATTACAACACTAAACAATACTAAAGCTAATAATGATAATGAATAAACAATTAATGCAATTAATTGGCAAATGTTCGTATCTACTAAACTTGTAGTCGGAACCCGATCTAAGGCTACATCTAATACAACTAAATCTCGCGGATATGATCGATGAGTTCAATTAACTTAGCGGGGCTCAGTTCTGTTGGAATGTAGCAGAAATACTGCCTAACAGGTTGTTTGATAAATCAATATTTCAGGGAAATAACCTATTACTACAAACCAGTGGATACAGATTATATTTGTAGTAAAAGTAACTTTTCTGGCATGCATACATGCCACGATTTACCACCGTTCATTAATGGTACCATCGAGTGCACACTGACATGGGAACAAAAACAGCTGCCCCAGTATGCTGATGATAGTTATTGTATTAATTGGCATCTGTATTATTCAGTGTGCTCGGATAATAATCCTAATCCATTTCAAAACACGATTTCCTTCGATAATATCGGATTGGCATGGATTGCTATTTTTCTGGTAAGTCTTCATGCTGTTTTGATTATAATTAAGGTAAGGCTAATGTTACGATATTCATTCTCAGGTGATCTCATTGGAAGGATGGACGGAAATCATGTATTATGTACAGGATGGCCACAGTTTCTGGGATTGGATCTATTTCGTATTGCTAATTGTGGTAAGTAGCGTCTTCCTTCTCCTAAATGATGATCTAAAACTATTTATACTTAGTCTCCATTAAGTACTGATAATCCATATTCTAATTTATTAGATTGGTTCATTTTTCATGATCAATCTCTGCCTCGTTGTCATAGCAACGCAATTTTCCGAAACGAAAAAACGTGAAATGGAACGTATGCGATTGGAACGTGCCAGATTTCAAAGTAGTAGCACATTAGCATCATCGACAAATAATAGCGAGCCGACAAGTTGCTATGCAGAAATCGTCAAATATATCGCCCATCTGTGGCGTCGATCAAAACGACGTTTATTAAAAAAAATCCGACTATATAGAGTAAGAAGAGATTTGAAACGAGATCAGAAAATAACAATGGGAGAGACAATAAGACTCAATTATAGTAAAAAGCATCATCCAAATTGTCCAAAAACGAAACCAATTGTAAGACATATAGAAATATCTTAAGGTAGTTACACCAATCGATATAAAATTTCAGCAAACACAAAGCCTTCCAAGTACCCGAGCAGTATCTCGAACTAGTTCAGTTTGTATGAGTGATCCTGGTTATTTACGAACAGAAGATGTTGAATTGGCTGTTGTTTCATCGAAACGACCTGGTGTTTTACGTGTACCAGTAGCTGTTTCACATCAGGATATTTCTACTAATAATAATGACGTAAGTGAACAGAATACATAATCAAGCTAGATTGCCTAGACCTAGTGAGTACTCTATTTGCAGAGTCCCACCAATTTACTATCGCCCACATCATTACCAAATAATCGTCGACGTTCATCGGTAATGTTCAGTGACATTATTGTTTTACACGGACAAAATATATCACCATCAACATCAGCATCGAATTTATTATCAGTTAATATTGATAAAAAGAATGTGTGTTCCAGTGAAAAAACCACACAAGCTGGTAAACTTAACAGTTTCCTCATTTTTTACACAAGTTTTGCTTTCTATGATAATGAAATTAAGTCAATTAACGGTTTGATTTTGTGTCCCTTTATCCCATATTTCCGCTCATCCTTACAGCTATTTCATAAATCCCCTATCTCACACTCTAACAACCGTATTCTGTTTAACCCTAGCTATGTTTTTCCTATAGTATATTTTTTCAAAGGGGTAAAAAACCACAAAAAGCTTTTAGTCTCGACAGAGTCAACAAAAGTTCCACCATTGGAAGAAAACTATATTTACGTGAGCTGACCTGAACATTCTTTTTGTTTAGTTTTCTCCATAATTTTGCCAGACAAATCCAACTTTATTCGGATGACACTTTTAAGTTCCCGCGCACTTGTGTGATGAAATAAAAAAAAAAAGAGCAACTCACAAATCACTTGTTATCTTTCCACCTTGTGTGTATGTGTTGCATTGCCAAAAAGAAAGGACGATGAAATTTTGATGGACTTATTATAACAATGTGGCCGATATCAGTATCTTGAAAGATTTAAGTTTTTTTTATGGGGGTTACGGAATTTCAAGCTACTTTTGGGTAGTAAATCAAGGTTTATTATTCGGAAAATGTATGTTGGCATAAAAGATTTTCTCGGTCATTGTAAATGGATATGGCGTGTTTGACATTTCCCATTTCAAAGAACATATACAGTTTCAAAATACTTTTTAGCTACAGAAAATCTAGAAGTTAAATTAATAGAAAATTTCTTAAGAAACGATGCTTGAAAACACAACTTTCCAACATCTAAATCCTTAAACAATTCCTTTTTCCATCTAGAAACAATACACAACACAATCATGCACAGAAAACTCATTTTAATTTAACACGCAGGTGACGGAAATATCTGGCAAATAACGGGACCGACAAACCCTCAGCAGATGCTCGAAACAAAACAACAAATAGCCCAAGAGTGTAGCGACTTGATGAATGGCGAGGCTCTAACTTGTCAAGAGCTCTTAGCCCTTGGTGCCATTAACGCAGCGCTACCAACTGGGCAAATTGTTCTTGATACATTTTTCGATTCGTTGTCGAAAGGAATGAATTGTCGACAAAAAAATAATGATTATGATTTTGTACAATCTGCTACTACTACAGATGAGGTAAGAAAGAATTACGTTGAAATGTTGGTTCTAATTAGTGCTTATTCTGAAGTGAACTAAAAAAGAAAAAAGAAATTGTAATACACTACGACTTATAAAACGATTTTATTGCGGTTTGTGACACTTATGGTGTCCCGGTTTTGCGTGTAGAAATCTTCTCGGTGAAATGACACTCACAACATGATATTGTGACATTACAATATGAACACTGCTAATTAATGAATATATGATGAACATTTAGATATCTTTGCACATAAGCACATATATGAGTTTAACATATTTTCGGCTTATTTGAAATTAACGAGTATTGCTGAGGAAAAATGTTCCTCTGAAAAAAATCTTCAGTTGTAACATGTGCGTTGCAATAAATTCTATCTCCGTGTAAGAGAAGGAATTAATCATCTTCACAAATCCGCTACTACCCAAAACAATGATGAAAAATGGATTGAAACGTATGGTGAAAATGTCGATCGTTCATGTCTTTGTCATGGCGCATAGTATTTACGCATCTCGCTGTTTTAATTATGTAATATAATTCCTAATCAAACACAATTACTTCTCTTTAGGATTTTAGTTGTTGCATTGACTTATGGCATTGCGAATCTGAATATAAAAATGAAAAACGTTCAAAACTCTACATCTGCTCATGTATGATAATAAAAGGCATATTGAAAGGAATAAAAACTGGAAGGCGATATATCAAAGCATTAGTTGAACATAAAATATTTCAACATGGAATTCTATTAGCAATTCTAATAAACACATTATCAATGGGTATTGAACATCATCAGCAATCCGATTGGTTGACACATTGTGTAGAAGTTACGAATATAATTTTTTCGGCTGTATTCGCAGTAGAAATGGTCTTGAAAATTCTTGCAGATGGTCCATTTGCATATATTGCAAATGGGTTTAATGTTTTTGATGGAGTGATTGTTGTATTAAGGTAATAGTAGTTTATTTAACGATTTAGAAGAGGAATGTTTGTGAGAAAGGCCTAATAATTCTATCGGCAACGCAAAAATTGTTTAATTCATTTATTGAGGCTAGTAATAGTAGATTACAAGGCGAGCGGAGAAGCTTGCCATTACTGCCAATAGAGATTAGTGTAGTGTTACTACACTAGACTAATACTAGACTAATTTCAAGGCTGGTATGGCAAGCTGACACCGCAGGATTGTATACTATTTTATTCCAAATCGCATACTTTAATTTTTAAATCAATAAAATAAACAAATAATAATTAAAATTTTTAATAGAACTGGCTAGTGGCAATATTTATTATATTATTTTATTTATACAAAAATAACACAGGAGCAAGCATGTATTTTTTTATGTTTGTTACAATTTATTTATATATATTTTTATTAATTAATTCTAACAAAACAAAATAAATTATCGAACTAAGAAGTTGTTTTGTTTGGTTACTTTTACCAACAAACTTGGTTAGTAAGTTAGGTTAGGTTAACATCTATGGTTTTAAATATTATATTTTCTAAATATAGTGTTTTTTATCATTTAAAAGTATTTACCTATTAGTTTCTTTTTTTTTAATTTAATTTCTTTCTTGTACTAACAATTGGTTATTTTATTATTAATACACTTTTCTTATTTTTCTATTCACTACAGACGGAGTGAAAGATACTCACTCTAGTTAGATCACCCCACATACATAAATTTGAAAACAATATATATGCCACTTTCTATGAAACCTTTGAAGAAATAAATACAGCCGCCATTATTTTCCCCGTCTTAGCGGGAAAGCATATTACTTGCCTCTTCTTCTTCTTAAGTAAAGAATAGCCTATTTTCAAACTTTTTAAATGTCAATAATAAATGCATTACATATGCGATTTGGTATAAAATGATTAACTATTCATCACCGCTGTGCTACTTAGCGCTCGTGTTTCTCCAATCTAATCTACGAGCAGTTGGATAGTTAGATCTATACATATTTCAAACAGTACTTAAATGGATGTAGCCAGGTCTATATTAGCCAGAGTTCAATTTCAATTTATACTAATTGAAATAATTATAACTTAGTTACAATAATAATATAATAATTATAACTACTCAATAAAATCAAAATTGATTCCACATTGAAATATGGAATTAATCCATATCTGAAATTGTCTTTTTTTGTGATTTCAGTGCGGTAGAATTATTTAAAAATTTTACTAAAGCAGATGAAGAAATACATACCGATTCAGGTTTATCAGTACTGAGAACATTTCGATTACTGAGAATATTGAAATTAGTACGGTTTATGCCAAATTTGCGAAGGCAATTATTTGTTATGTTAAGAACAATGGATAATGTTGCAATATTTTTCTCATTGCTCATACTTTTCATATTTATATTTAGGTAAGTTTTTCTGCTTAGAAGTTTTCACTAGATATAATTAATTAAATCGAATTAAAACAACAATAAAACGCTTCCTCCCATTTCAACATTATTAATCACATTCTTTTGATAATTAATAAACGGATAGGGGTGGCATTTGATTATTAAATAATTAATTAATTTGTTTTTATTTTGATTATTATATGTACATAAGTTATTTAGATAATTTAATAATTTTAAAAATTACTTGTTTTTACATATTTAGTTTGATGTTTAGAGATCAAACATTTCTATTACTTACCTAACTAACTACACTCTTAACTTTCTCTTCTTCTATTAATTGTTCTATTTCTTCTTCTTCTACTATTACTAACACCTTTAAACTTCTATTTACTTCATTTTTCGCACATTACATTACATATATTTATTACCTATCTACATCAAGACTGATTGAAAGCTTCCTTAAGTTAGAAATGAAGTATTGTCACAGTATATCGCATAAAATGTAGTGATTTTATACAGTATCCTGCAGGCACATTAAAAAAGAAATATATGTATTTAAAGGTGTGTTTTTATTTGATTGAAAATGGCATTCAAATAATTTGGAACACAAAAAAAACACGCAGAAAACTTTCCCAGTTTCTCAACACACTATTTCTAGTTAGCAAATTTTACCATTTGCTACATTAACTTCTGTGAAAAATGAATGTTTGCTAGAGAAACAAACGACCGGGGTCTTTATTTTCCAAATTATTCAAATTCAAGCAAATATGAACCACCCTGCAAACATAAACTGATAGAAGTTGTTATTTAATTTTTTTATGCTGTATGCGGCCATTAATTGGTCTACTATACTATAGGTTTAGATAATAAAACTGTAATTTTGTGCGTCAACACTGACTAGCCAAGGAAACTTTTACAATCAATCACCAACCCATATTAATACTGTACATAGAACAAATATCAAAACATACACCAATATACTTATGTAAATAATGTAATGCTTCACGTGATGTCTAAACTTATATTAACATTCCAAATATCACTAATAAACATTGATCTATACTGATTTTCTTACCGGGTTTCTTTATTTGGTTTTGTTTAATAGATGAGAGTATTATTTAGGAAGCCATAAACGATTCTTAGCCATAGACATGAATTAAGGCTCTAGATAAACTCTTTGTAAGCAAAAAAAAATTAATCATAATTAATAATTAATATCTGCAGCCTGTATATGAAACGAAATTTGTTGATTTTTGGGATGTTGTTTTTAGTATACTGGGTATGAATATTTTCGGGTGCAAGTTTTGTAAAGACGATCTTAAATATAATAGTGAGGGAATCTGCTTGTCAAATTCAGACGAGGATAAAGATCGAAAAAATTTTGACTCACTTCTATGGTCCCTAGTGACCGTTTTTCAGGTACTTCAGCTATATAATTTTAATTACTGTAATCAAAACTCGAAACAAAGAAATTAAAAGGAAAATTGCATTTAGAATAAATGAAGCTATTTAAAATCAATTCACAGTTTATCTAGTTCACGAGCGGCTTGAAACAAGTTTTATCAATATACAAAAATATTTTAAACTCATTTTGTATGCCTATTGTTCTCAATATTCCTCCCAATCCGAGTTTAATAATATAGAAACGTAACCAATTCTTTACCTAAATGCAATTTTGAGAAAAAATAACAAGAAACATTTTGATTTTTTAATTGTTGTATATCTGTTTTACTATTTATTCATTAAGATTAAGTAAAGGAATATTTTTGTATTAAACATATAATTATTTCCCTGAGCAAATCTACATAAAGGTAGGTTCTCCATTAGTATCTAGCTGTTTTGTAATTATATGTATAGCCATGTAGCAGCACGTTTCGCTTTTATGATTATCATTATGCCAACTGCATGTTCTTCCATTTCTCATCTGCCCTCGACTACGCTTTCCATCCCATTTTGTTTAGAATACTAATAATTATTATGCACGGGAATTCCTTATATTTTCTCTAGTTGACTGGTTCAATAACAACTCGATCATAAATCATCATTCACTCATTCACTAGTTTCATGCAATTGCAACAGCAAAGTATATACAACAAGCATATATTGAAGAATCGTTAAGCTGGCGTGACGTAATGACAAATATTTATGAATATACTGTATATATTATTATATATTGTAAATTCAATTGGTTACATGAACATGAGCATATTGAGACATAAGTATTAGGTGCATGATCTTCTCTAATCTAATGCTTTTTTGTATTGTTATCAATATGTCACCCCTGCAAATAATTATTGTTATAATTGTGTTATGCTACTACCTACTACTACAAGTATCAACCTACTTAATTTTTTGTATTTTATAAACACTTATACGTTTTTATATTATAATTACATTATAGTCTTGTTACAACTAGAATAAACTCAAAGAAATAGTAGAATTTTTGGAAATTTTACATTAGTTTTTTTTTTTATAAATACCGCCTTCCAATGGCTCGAACTATAAATAACCGTAGATTGAGAACATAAAGCTTACAATAATATTTAACATTTTCCCACCCCTTAATGATTTGCACATTAATTTGTTTGCCGTCCTATTACAGAGGCAATTCACAACCATTTAATAGTATAATGTAACAAATAACACGCGCAAGCAACCAAAATTGCAACTGTAATAGTACCACCATATACATAAATATATGTACCATTAAACTAACAGAATGCGGTGCATTTTTCCTTCCTTTAGCATCCTTGGAATGTACCTTTTCGGTGGTAAGTTTTGCAATTATATAGACGAAAAAGGGGTGACCAGAGATTGCGGATGCGAAATGATTGAAATGAAAGATGAACGATGCCAATGCGATCGAAAACATTTTAACAACATCCTTTGGGCAACCGTAACGGTGTTTCAAGTGAGATTAGTTTATTTTTTCTATTTTATTTGTTTATTCTCTATTTGTATGTCCTCTTTTCATTTAATTTTAATCGCAAAACATTAGCTTTGCGCTTATATTTATTTATATATTTTCTATAGGATTTAATTGATATTTTTTAATTATTAAACAAGCATGTTATGTCTATTTATTGTATGTTTTTAAATCTATATTTTATACATAAAATTTGCTGAAGCGTGAGTTTTGTACTACGACAAGGTAAATAATTTCAGTATTTTTTATCGATGAAAAACTCATTGGCGTGTATGGTGAACATGACTATCACACATCACATGGTCACAGTACGCAGTCACCGCATGTACCTCAATTGTATTAACCACGATAGATTTAAAAACATACAAGATACGATACATACAACAATAATCTAAGGTATCGACAAAAAGTGCCAGTAATATATTTGCATTAAACCACGAAAATGTTTCATCATCATTCTCCAATCCCTTATCCAATGTTCTAGATTCTAACACAAGAAGATTGGAATATGGTACTATCAAATGGTATGGCCAGAACAACACATTGGGCAGCACTTTATTTTGTTGCATTAATGACATTTGGCAATTACGTTCTATTCAATTTATTGGTAGCTATTTTAGTTGAGGGTTTCAGTTCAGAACGAAATGAACGACGTGAACGAGAGCAAAGGGAATTGGCAAAAAGAAAAATGTCTTGTATATTAGAAGCAAGTTTTCGTGATAGTAATGAAACAAGTAGTTGTAGTCGATCGGAAACTAGTTCAACTGATAGTTATTCGCAAGCAAGTGTTTTAAATTATTTAAAACCTAGGATTGTTTCTTAATTGAATTATATTCAGGATAAGAAAAACTATTGGAAAACAGTTGATGAAATCAAGAAAGTTAAAGATTTGAACGGTCAAAGATCAACCAATTGTGATAAAAGCGCTACGAAGGACGGTTGCTGCATGAAAGATCCTAAATGTAACATTCAAAAAGAATCATTACATAGGCAACCATTACGACAGGTAAGAGACTTATTCCGCAAAAATCACGAAGCTATACTCAAGGCATGGAGTGAAAGCTGCGACAAGGAGCTGGGAGAGCGATAGATTCACTAAATGGACGACAAACCATTTATCAAATTCTCTAAAAAACGAGATATTTATTGGTGCAAACGGTGAAAGTGGCTATGGCACGTCTCCTTGTAGCAGCAGGCAACCACAACTTTTTACATAACCGCAATTATAATAATTTTTATTACATTTCCAGTCTTCACCCCCTATAATAACACATACAGCAGCAACTCCTCAAGATTCCCCTAACACTACACTCGATACGGAATTTCCGGAATTCCTTTATAATGTTACATCAAATACATCAACCGATGCAGAAGCAGATAATTCATTATGTCTTTCAACAACTGAATCAACAACACAAAAAAGTTCGGTAAGATGACTAATATTGCTTTTGATTGTAGTAATTTATAGCAATTGCTTTGGGGTTGAAGAGTTTAAGCCTTTTGAAACCACCATCATTTACACCACCACCGATAGCATTTCGAAATTTCGAAAAACTGCCAGAAGAAAATATGCAACAAATACCTCTAGGAAAAATTGTTATTCATAATGAAAAAGTTGGTATGAAAACAATGTCATTTTCGGAGAAAGTTGTTCAGGTCAATAATAATAAAAACGAAATTAAGCAAAATGCAGACAAAGGAAAGTTACATCGGAAAATGTCATGGAACCTACCAAAGTAGGAAATTAAATGAAGATAAAGTTCAGAATTAGTTTAATTAAAATACTCCCTAATGTTACAGGCGATCAAGTTTGAGAAGACGAAGAGATAAGGCTGGTTCCGATTCAGAAGCAGTTCCTCTGAATAATGGGCGAGATCATTCTCATTGTAATGGACATGAAGTAACACGACATGTAAGTGTTTTTTTCTCTACTGACAAAATTTGCACTGTTACAGCTTAATGGCTTTCAAATACGCACATTTTATACTTAATTTCAGGCTAGCTTACGAAACGATTCTTTGCTACAATCATCTATTCGGATTCAAAATGATACACGCGACACACCAAATAATAAAGTTACAAAACCTGCTATTATTCCACAATATTCAATTAGATGTAGATCAAATACATGCAGCGGTGCTATATCACAAGTAAATAATATTATAAAATGTCACAGCTTTCCATAATTCTATTGCTCAGTCTGTACTGTTTCAATTGTTGCCCACATCCACATGCAAAAAAGCTTAAATAATTTCCAGGTGAACACATCACAACCACCACCAGCATCCACAGCATTAGCAACAGTAACAACAGCAGCCGCATTAACTAGACGCAACTCACTAAATATCAATACACTTAAACATAGTAGACGCAATTCGAAGACGAACTTGAAAACAATAAGTCCGATTCTACAACAGAAATTCGATCATATTGAATTAAAACCATTAAATAATCTTAAAGAGAATCCATTAACAGAAACGACTTTATCACAGATAAAAAATGAAGACAGTCCTACACCAGTTCCATCGCCACGGTTCAATATTTTACGACGTATTGAAATGCTACTTGAACCAACTGGTTGTTTGAAAGGTCGTGACGATTATTCTTTGTATATTTTTTCACCAGAAAATAGGTTTGTGTTCAGTTAGGAAGCAGTCAGTCATTACTTATTTGTGAAACTGCAGTCTAGTTATTCTCTATCGGAGTGAGTAGCCTGTAGGTTGTAACGAGTAAGCAAACTTTTTATGAAGTCTTTGCATCAGGAGAAAATATAAAATGAATTGGTGCATACGATAAAAATGGCATTCGCCAGCGTCCTTGTCGCAACTTGCAAGCTACAGGTTTACGTGTTTATCATATACAGCCTACTGATGTAATGGTTGACCGCAGCTCCGCAAAGATAATGCTGTTAGACCCCAGTGTATTTGTTGCCTTCAAATGAAACAACTAAATTCTTTTTAATTACCTGTTTTAGGTTCCGGTTAAAATGTACCTGGTTGGTTGAACAAAAATACTTTGATAATGTAGTTCTCCTTTTTATTGCAATGAATTGTATAACTTTAGCAATGGAAAGGCCAAACATTCCACCGGAAAGTCCGGAAAAAATCTTTCTCCAAAGTTGTAATTATATTTTTTCAATAGTATTTGCTTTTGAAATGTTTGTAAAGGTATTTCTGATTTTATCTAAAATCAAATTATGCCTGCTATACTTTTGAATGCCCATAGGTTGTGGCTGCTGGTATGTGCTATGGCGCAAATGCATATTTTACATCTGGATGGAACATAATGGATGGTTCTTTAGTAATTATCTCTATAATTGATATTATAATGTTCTTAATTAATGATACCACATCCAGGATCTTCGGAATATTAAGAGTATATTATCAACTCAGGTACAAGCGCGGCATTCTTGATGATTGTTCTTTATTTGCAGGTTTTTCGATTGTTGCGATCGCTACGTCCCTTAAGGGTAATAAATCGAGCGCCCGGTTTAAAACTAGTAGTACAAACCCTTCTATCCTCATTACGTCCAATCGGCAATATTGTATTAATTTGTTGCACATTTTTCATTATTTTCGGAATACTTGGTGTTCAATTATTCAAAGGCACATTTTATCATTGCGTTGGTGAAAATCTAACAGCAATTACAAATAAATCAGATTGCTTTGCACGTGGCTACGAATGGAAAAATGAAAAATATAATTTCGATGATTTAGTCCAAGCACTGATGTCTTTATTCGTGTTGAGTTCAAGGGATGGTTGGGTAAATATTATGTATACTGGTTTGGATGCCGTTGGCGTTGATAAGCAACCGATAACAAATTTTAATGAATGGCGTCTGTTGTATTTTATTTCTTTTATACTGTTGGTTGGTTTCTTTGTATTAAATATGTTTGTTGGTGTGGTAGTAGAGAATTTCCATCGATGTCGTGAAGAACAAGAAAAAGAAGAACGAATTCGGCGAGCAGCCAAACGAGCATTACAGTTAGAAAAGCGAAGAAGAAGTCAGTCTGTTCATTTTTTATCTTCAATTTCATATCTAACTATTATTTGATTTTAGAAATGAATGAACCTCCATATTACATCAACTATGCTCCATGGAGATTATTTATTCACAAAATTGTAACATCGAAATATTTTGATTTGGCTATAGCGGCAGTTATTGGATTGAATGTTGTTACAATGGCAACGGAAAGCTACAAAATGCCTGACACATGGGAATACGTATTAAGAATCTTCAATTATTTCTTCACAGCCGTGTTTATATTGGAAAGTATTATGAAATTGATAGCATTGGGTTTCCGAATTTACATTAAAGATAAATGGAATATATTGGATGTAGTTATTGTAATTCTATCAGTAGTTGGTATTATTATTGAGGAAATGAAAGAAAATGAAATGAAAATTATACCTATTAATCCAACAATAATAAGGGTGAAGAATACAAAATTCAATTGCATTTATGAAATTCTTTAAACATATTTGTTGCAGGTACTCAGGGTAATGCGTATAGCACGTGTATTGAAATTACTAAAAATGGCAAAGGGTATTCGTGCACTTCTAGATACGGTCATGCAAGCTCTACCTCAAGTCGGCAATTTGGGCTTATTATTTTTTCTTTTATTTTTCATTTTCGCAGCCCTTGGTGTCGAATTATTCGGCCGTCTAGATTGTAAAATCACTCATTGTCAAGGTTTAGGAGAGCATGCACATTTCGAAAATTTCGGCATGGCATTTTTAACATTGTTCCGAGTAGCAACCGGTGATAATTGGAATGGCATAATGAAGGACACATTATACAATGAAGAATGCAATCCAGATGATGATTGTATTAAAAACTGTTGTATATCGCCAATTATTGCACCTATATTCTTTGTGATTTTCGTTTTAATGGCTCAATTCGTTCTAGTCAATGTTGTAGTAGCAGTATTAATGAAACATTTGGAAGAATCGCATAAGCATTTAGAAGATGAACAAGATATGGATATTCAATTAGAAAGAGAATTCCAAGAGAAACAAGAACAGAATGAAAGACGAGAATTGTGTTTGGCATTGCAGTTAGATCAGGAATGCCATTCAAATTTTAAGCGACAAGGACTCAAAAAGGTGAGGTTGAACGGAATGAATCTCTTTCAATTGAAAGTTGATCATATTCTACAATAAAGTCTAACGCCTCGTAGTAGCGACACACTGATTCGTCTGTATACTAAGCATTATTTATCAGCAGATATTTTGAAGTCAAACGAAAATACTGAGTTTTATCATCACTTTTCTGATGTGCTGCGATAGAGCGAGACCGGGCAGAGAATTATTTCTTCGCTAAGAAAAGTGTATTCGCTTACTGCAGCGAAATTAATTCGCAGTGTAAAAATAATTAATTTTATTTATTGTTATACAAGTTCCTACTGTTTTTAATTAACATTTAAATGACCTTTTTGTCTTTCAAGATTGGTTAACTTATTTAAAAAAGAAAATATTTTATTCGTATTATTACTTTTACATAACACTAGTTTTAAATGATATCAAATAGTAATGCATGTTCGTTTTTAATTACATGATTCCCTGCAGGTTCTTTCCCTTCCATCCGATTTCACATTCAATTCAACAACATCCAGTACCAAAGTGACATTGGAAAGACAGCCATCACAAGCACGACGACAAACATTACACGGTCATTTGCCAATTATTATTTCAAATATGGATAATATGAAAAATATTGATGATTCAATTTCGGATATATACAGTATCCAAGAAGTTGTTCTAAACGAAGAAGAACGATATGAAAAAAAGAAACCACGACAACCAATTAAAATCAATATGGATGATGTCGTTACAGCCGCTTCAACTAATTTACAATTAAAAGTGCCAAGATTTGACGACCATAAAGAACTGAAACGAACAAATGAAGCACAAGAGAATAATAGTATGAGATTAACAGTACCGATTGAAATGAAACCATTAGTGCCAACTATGGGTAAATTATATGGAAGTACTAAAAATTTATTTACAAAGCAATTAAGTATGGATTTAACAGAACGAAAATCAAGTGAGTTTCATCATGACGAAAAAGAATTAGACGTTATATTAAAATTACCAAAACATGACAGTCAAGAAAGTGTTCAGCGAATTATTGCCGAACGAAGAAAATTAGATCATAATTTAAAGGAGTTTGATCAATATGATATATTTGATACAACAACGCATAGTCCCAGTAGTGGTAGTACCAGTAGTAGTAATGATGAAACACTTGTTAGTCAAAGTAGAAAGAAATAATTATTGAGCATTTACATGTTGATATTTGTAAAGATTTATTAGTTAGCATATAAAATAATTTCATTGAATGATTAAACAGATGTACATTTTTTTTTCGTTATACATATAGTTTTAGTGTTAAGTTTTTGTAGATATGTGAAAATTTATTATTATTTATTAATCGTCGTTTGTTTCACTAAGGAAATTATAAAAAAGACACTTTTTGACTTTCTGGGAAAAATTGACATAGTGACTCTGTACTTTCAACTCGTTTTTGCTTGTTCGATTAGTTACAACTAGCCCAAGCTTTAAGGGAAAAAAAAACAGTAAATAAGTGAATATTTTAAGCGTTGTCTGCCTTTTAGTATATGTGTATAATGTAGTGACAATAAACTAAAAGGGAGAAAACAATCACAAAATATTGAACCGAAACGAGTTTCGTCAAATCGAAAACTCTAAATTATAAAAAAACATAACAGTTTATTTTATTGCCAATTATTTTTAGTCTCAGGACATGCAACAACTCACCCATTAATCTGTATAATTCTTTCACTAGTTTTCGATACAATTACATAATGTTCAATTGGAATACATAATTTGTACGCTATTAGATAGATGAAAATGTAGAGTAAATTACTCTTTTACTCGGAACAATTATTTGCAACCTGTTTACAATATTTATATTAGTTCGACAAAATTCTATAAGTAGATAGTCAAATACTCCCATTTTATGGCCAACATTCATATACCTACTTCATACAGGGTTGTTCTCTAATAATTTAAAAGGAAAACATGGAAAAACATTAATTAACGTAATTCCTAGAAAAACATAATGAATTTAAATGAGACAATCTGTATTATATTGAATTTTAGATAGTTACCTAGATAAAACTAAAGTAAATAGCTCGCTGAATATATTCAACAGCAGTTGGAAACAGCATTTAAAGGTGCATGAATTTTCCCACTTTATAATTAAAATTCTGAATTAACGCCATCAACATGTACTTTATACATATATATATATATATATATAGAGATTAAAAGTTTGGCTATGTGCAGTTAGATCATATAATATAGATAGCGAAACTATAGTATTCAATTGTTACGTAATTAAAATTATGGGCTCGTTCACATCCACTAAACGTAACATTACATAACTTAATAGCATACGTTAATATTCATAGTAGACAGTGCTAACAAAAAGTCTTAAATAATGCCGGAGTTTGTTTACACATTCTGTCAAAAATGACGATCGTTTCTTACGAAGCCATTAAGTTACAGTATTAGTAATTCAGTGTGATTGACGAGACATAATGAATGGATATTCCTTTGATAATAATGCGAATATATATCCTATATACTTATGTAGAGTACTAGCATTCTATGCAAACTATAGACATTCTTCGAAAGGCCTATACAATTTAATATGTAGCAAGAATATAGTTAAACTAAACTCAATTGTACACTATACTTACTTTAACGTCTTGTCTGTGATATTTTTAGTCCTCTTCACTTTGTAGACATGTTGTTTAATCAATTAAAATTTGGGGAACTCATGGCCATTGAACACACACCAATATTGTGTATAATAATTACGAATTTGCCCCAATTTTACCACTATTAGTTAACTGTACTAGTTTATGGCTACTTCAATCCTTTAGCTCTCTTATCTTCATAAAATTACGTCACTTTTGGATAAGATTCTTGTTTTTTTTTTTGTAAATAGATAGCTATATAATATATATTCTCCATTTTATTCTTTCTATAAAACATATTTATTTATTTAACAGACTTAGAGAGAAATAAAAGGAATCCTCAAGGAAATTTAATTAAAGGCAAAAATTATGCAAAAAAGTGACGTTTTAAATAATCTCTAATCTGTGCCTTCTCTAACTGTATATGTACATTGAAAATCCACTTGCAACAATACTATTAGTACTTATTTAGGAATTAAGAATTAAATAAATGTTTAGTTAATAAATTAAATGAATAATTAATAAAAAAAAAGCAATGGTTCAATATACTGGCGTACTTTTATTTTCCTATAGATGTATAACAAATCCAAAGTGAATACAATAATTTAAATTAAAACAGTTTAATTACGAAAATGGGTAATTACTGGCTAAAATCTAATACTATAAACTTACCTAAAATATGTATGTATATGTTATGTTCGCACAATAAGCAGCAAAGGGAAAATTAACAACAGAGACTAATTTTTCAAGTGAAATTCAATAAAAAAAATCGCTGTTAATAATTTACATGTGTTACGTTTTTTTAAACATAATTTCCCATTTTAAATAAAATGAAAAAAAACCAATAGACACCCTATATTAATAATTAATTAATTGATTATGCATAATTTGTGTGGTCACCTGGAACAATTGTTGATGTGATGCTGTGTTTTCGATGGAACGTGCCAAGCCTTCAAAACCAATAATTCCTTTTTTACTTTGGTGATTGTTCGTTGAATGGAATCGATGAGTAGACAGACGAATTTTCCATTAAAAAATTTTTTTTATTACTATCAACACATGCAAATTGTTTCAGTTTCTTACTATTCTTGATCTCACCTGTTGTTAACACTGTAAAGATCCAGAGGGATATATGAGACATGGATTCTTTAGCTTCAGTACCAATGTGTGTGTGTGTACGTGTGTTATATAAATATAGAAAGTGGAGAAAGTTTCTTTTAGAAAATACTTTTGACGAATTGATTCAACGAAAGCATTTTGAATCTCTTACGATTTTATTCATTTGTTATTTATTATTGGAATCAATTTTGATTTTAAATTCCTTTTTGTTTCTAGTTACTCTTCATTTGTCTATATTATAGATTATTTTAGAGGATGGTTTTATGTCAAACTTCAAATTACCTGTGTTGCAAATATTTAATTCATTGACCAACGTTTCGAAATTATTTTTTACGAAACAAAATGCGTTTGTCCGTATTATTGTTACATAAATAACTCAAGATTAACATCATATCATATTGTGACTTTGTTATGAATTATTGTGCAAAAAGTAGAAACGGAGAAAAATTGATAACATATTAAATTACAATCATGTTCCTATAACCAAAGTCGTGAAACCTACAATATTAACAAATGCATACACTGAACGCACAATAATTCATAACGAAGTCACAATATGATATGATGTTAATCTCGAATTATTTATGTAACAATAATATTGACAAACGTATTAAGTGATCCTCATGAAGGAAAAAAAAATAATGTTCGGAACGTTGATCAATTAATTACATATGTGCAATACAGACAACTAAAAGTTTAAACTCAAAACCCTCCATAATAATAATCTATAATTAATTTTGATTTATAACAATGATTCAGATTCAAAAGTATTTTTTTTTCAATTCATGTTAATATCAAATGTATGTAATAATAATAAATACCTCTTGTCAATGATATGATGATACAAATATCAAACTATTTGTGTGTGGTAGGGAATGGAAATTAAGAGCCACAACATGAAAGCCGCAATTAATATTGCGTATCGCCCTAATTATCTTTTCACTTTTAAATTGAAAAAAATATATAAAATTTATATGTTGAAAATGAAATTTGCTTTTTAAACTTAAACTATAAATACCTCCAGAGTACAAAAGGTACAAAAAATCGCGTACAGTGTTGACGACTGTTTGTATGTAGCGTTGAGTCGATTTGCTGCTGAAAAACTTATAAAACACATATTGGCATTCAGATAATACCAGTTGTTCGAATTATACATCACGGTAACTGTATGTGTTCATCTATAGAAAATATTAACCACACCAATATTGCTAAATATATGTGTTATATACTGAGACGACCGAAAATCAGTTATTTATATGAAATATCCGAAAAAGATAATGGTGAAAAGGTTTTATCAGGAATTATACGATTGTTTTTAAAGTAGAAACTTGGATAGTAAGCAAATCGAAAACAAAGAAATCAATTTTAGTAACTGACACCATCTACTTTAAAAACCCATTAATAAAATATCAAAAAATAATGCAAAAACATTGGAAAGACATTGGAACTCCTTGACACGTTTCATTTAGATTTTGCATTATTTTTCTTTAAGAAACTCTATGATAACTTTTGGTTTAATATACATTTAGAAGTATGAATTAACTTCCACTAACCTGTTAACAATCTGAAAGAAAATTATAATTATTTTCTAACGTCATATAAAATGGTACCTACCGTCTACTGTTAGATATACCCTTACTGGTCAACTACAAACTGATGTCTAATAACGGTGTTTATGAGACCGATGATGACGATGGTGTCGGTGGTGATCTAAACAATAAAAAATGATATATCGTTCTCTTAAATAATGAACAGATAAATTACCGTCCCGGTCATTATGGTGTCTTTTCATACGATCACGATCTTTACAATGATCCCTTCGATCATCCATTCTCTTTTTCTCAAATTCCTTACTGCATTTTCTATCTCTTTCCTTAGGCCTATCCCTAAAATTACTGGTGATGAAATGTATCACAACAATCATATTGCAGAAGTATTTTACCTTTGACCTGATCGGCTACGATCCATATTTTTGTCTCTATGTTTTCCTCTTTCTCTACATTGAATTCTTCTAGGGCCCTCCTTCAGTTCTTTCAAAATTCCACTAATTTCGTCAACTGCTTTTTTCAATCTCATATAACCCATATGTTGTTTTCCCATTAAATGATCATCAATTCTTTGCTGAGCATCACCAACAATCAAGAAAGCGCCACATACCTCACATACTTCCATTTGTTTTTCTTGCTCAACAGCAAGCTGAGCTGTCATATTCAAGGGACCAGTTCCTTCTGATTGTTTTTTTAAACCATCGCGTTCTTCTTTCAGTTGATCACATAATTTCATTAAACCTTGAGCTTGCTCAACATTTCCATCAGTGCCAGCTTGTTCCGCTTCTTTTTCCAATTCATTAATTCGTTCAGTTAAAATATTCATTTGTTCTTGATTCTTTTCAGTTTGTGCTGGATTTGCATTGTTAAGTACACTTTTACCACTCAAGGCCAATCTCTGTTTGCCCTTAACAATTTTTCTATCCACTTCATTAATCATAGATGAACAAAATCGTACAAAGTCATCTTGATATTGAACTTTCTTGTAATGATTTTTCTTCGCTTCTTGAAACAACTTACGTGCTTCTTCATCATGCGTTTTTGCACAAGGACCTAAATCTGCTCTTGTGTTAACAAACAAATCATGAGGACAAAATTTTACCATAAAATGACTGCAATACTAGAAATGTAAGAATTGGTTTCCATTAGCAACAATTATAATAACATGACATTCATTTACTTACCTCGGGATCTTCCCAATTTGTTTCTTTAATTTCTTCATTAGGCGCAACGTTACGATGCCGCCCCATCAGCTCATCTAATAATTGTGCAGCCGCCAACACAGCCATCTTTATCACCTAACTTTGAATTCAATTTTTTTAGAAGAAAATTCTCTGAATAACTGTACTTAATCAATAAACTGAATAAACTCTAACACGATTAGCCCGATAAAATTAGAGAATACACCAAGGTAAAATATGACAACTCTGATGACGACAGACAGAATTGACAGAAACGGTCAAATTTAGAGATGGGCAAAAAATTGCAATAATTTCAATTTGACTAAAAAATTGAAAACCGTTGACGCGGTTGAAGTTCAAGAAATGAAAATTAAAATTATCAAAGGTGTGTTCCCAGCTTCCAAGCGACGATTTCAGTATCGCAACATAACGATACGGAAACTCGTAAAACTGTATTTACTATTTCTATTTAATTATTTAGTATTTCTATTTAGTATAGAAAAAGTAAAGTAATTTAATTATTATTTATTTTCATTAATTAGTACCACAGGCCAAAGAGTACGCAATACTCAAACGGACAACCGAACCTACCGAACAATATGCGATAGTTACGAAGGTCGCTGTCAGTTATCGGGCTTGGAACGATTTTATGCATAATAAAAAATCACCTAAACAAAAAAAACTAAAACTTTAACCATGTATTAGTAAGATATTTTAATAAAAAAATTGAATCACAATTTCATTTTATTTTATTTCTGAAACAGAGTCGATTTCAGAAACAGGTTTTCAAATCCAAATCCAATTCCGAAACAGACCGACCCAACTAGTGATGGCAAACAAACATCGATGTTTTTGAAACATCGACGTATTGAAGCTACTTCGCCGATATTTTAACCTCGATTTTCGATTACATCGACGTCGATTTTTTTCTCCGAATTAAGACATTCGAAAATTCTAGACCAAACAGAAAAAATTTTTAATTATTTTTGATTTATTATAATTTATATATGCAGAGAGAGGCCCTAGATAGGTCCTGGAATCCTAGATTCCATCTAGGAATTCTATCAAATCTTTAACAGAAAAAAAATAAGAAACTCTCAGTAATAATTACAAAGCAGAACTTTCCAAAGTAAACAATTTAACAATCACTGTTAAAATTGTTTGTATTTAATTGTCACGTGTTAAATTGTTTACTTTGGAAAGTTCTGCTTTGTAATTATTACTGAGAGTTTCATATTTTTTTTCTGTTAAAGATTTGATAGAATTCCTAGATATGTATGGTCTAATATGAAAACTACGAGTTATATTGCAATTACGATCCATTACATTGATGGGCAAATGTTCTGTTCTATTTCTCTTGGAGTATCCGAATTGCAAGAATCTCACACTGAATTATTCCTCTGCTTAAATATTCATACTGAATATTTAAGCAGAGAAATAATTAAGTTTCTCGATAATTGGGACATTCCATTAAAAAAAATGTCAGTTATAACTGATAATGACGCAACTATGATTAGGGTAGTGAATTCAGTATTTGCCAAAAACAAACATGTGCGTTGATTGGCTCATACATTAAATTTATTTGAAAGTCTGCAATAAAAAATACAGAAAATATAGTTGAGCTGATTAAAAAAGTTAGAGAAATCGTTAAATTTATAAAAGTCTGTGAAGTCTAGTGACGACGAATTGTACAGAAAATAAAAGGTATAAAAGACGGCGACATTTTAAAGCTTATCTTGGATGTAAAGACTCGCTGGAACTCGACATTTTATATGTTAGAGAGGTTTCTGTTATTGGCCAAAATTATTAACCAAATACTTTTAAGTAAACCGGAATCTCCTTCAATGGCAACAGCTGCAGAGATAATTATTATATCTCAAATCACAACATTGCTAGCTCCTATAGAAAAGTTGACTCGAGAATTGTCTGGTGGCCATTACGTTACAGAGAGTATGGTAATTCCCCTATTGAATTGTTTGCATGAAAATATTTATTCTGCCTATCAGAAATCACAAATTTCAATAACTCTAAAAGAATCTTTGCTAAATGAGTTTGAATGTAGATTTAAGGTCCGGGAAATGGCCCATTTATTGGCACTTTCAACATTTTTAGATCCTCGATTTAAAAACATTCCTTTAAATTCACTATTTTGCCTAAAGGCTTGTATAAACTTTTTTGTGGAAATTGTTTTCATAAATTTTATTCTGCTTGTATAATATAAATGTTTCTTTGATTCTAACTATTATCTATCAAATAGATTTTATTGCTCAATTACATCTGTATAATTTGACATGATTGATATTCTTGTATAATCCTTTATTTTTTTAATTTTAAAAGTTTCAGATTTTGTATGTACTTATTTTATGTTTTAAATAAATGTGCTGAGTGAAATATTTTCTGACTTTTTTATAGTCACTAAAATATTAAAACAAAAGAAAACAATAAAATATATATTTATATAAGTTATATTCTTCTATTAAATATATTACATATTACATACACATGCACTTTCGCTTTTTTTGCTAGTGGGATGGAAATTGGATTCCAAGTATTAACTATTAAATAGTTTAATAAGTAAAATTCTAATAATAATGCGTTTTCCATATTTTTTTTTCAATAATTTTTTCCAAATTCAGATTTAGAATTTTTAATGTAATCAGATTCTAACTAAGCATATCTGTAAATTTCTAAGAGCCCAATTTGAGGAGACCGCTTTTTCAAAATTTATGAGCGCAAATTTCTTCACGAAAGAGCCCAATGAGCGCTAAGGCTCCCAATCTGACAGCTGTGTCTGATTCTAGTGGCTTTAAGGGCGAGCACATATTTATCTCAAAACGAAGATTGCGCAGGTGTTATCTCAATTTTTAGTGGTAGGAAAATACAGCTGCAGACGGTGTTGACTAGAAATTGAGATAGCGCCAGCGCAATCTTCATTTTGAGGTTTAAGATTGAAAATTTAAGATAAATGTGTGCTCGCCCTAAGACTAAGAAATTAACCTAACTTGGTAGTCTGTGTTAACCTATATCTCTGTACTATATCTTATCTTTATTGAATAATAAATAATATACACAGAACGTTCTTTCTAAAGGCTAAACTTTAAAGCATGTTTTCAAATACTTTTAAAATAAGTTTATTGAAAATAAGTCAAAAACAATGTGTTAAAAGATGTTGCAGTACTATTTCATTAAACTGCGGAACTCAACAAACTCAACTAAACTTTTGTCAGTCAAAAAAACTTTTGAGAGTAGGAATAATTGGATTTCCAAATGCCGGAAAAAGTACTTTTATTAACAGTTTAATGGACAGAAAGGTACATTATCAAATTTTGTCTTTCATCCATTATGATATATCCATATACATTTTACTTAGGTATGTCCAACATCATCTAAAATACATACAACAAGATCAAAATCTGTAGCAATTTTCACCGAAGCTGACACACAAATTGTTATGTGTGATACTCCTGGTATAGTTAACGAGAAAGAAATAAGCAGGTATGCATTTATTTATGCTATCCAAAAATGTAACTTTTATTATAATAATAAATTTGCTTTATAGGTATAAGCTCGAAAAATCTTTTGAACATGATATTAGAGATGTACTAAAAAATGTAGATTATATAGGAGTAATACATGATGTTACTAGCAACTACAATAGAACTGTATTAGATATAAAAATAATTCATTTATTACAAGAATATGATAAAAAGTCCAGTTTTCTTGTATTAAACAAAGTATATTTAATTGTTATAAATATATTGCAGTGCACACTCTGAACTTCTGAACTCATGTTCTAGGTGGATACCTTAAAATCTAAAAGAATTTTATTAGATCTGGCGAGGCTCTTGACAGAAAATAGCTTAGATGGAAAACCAATACCTTCAGCAATTAAGAAAAAACCACGTAGAAACGATGATGAAAATAATCTTAGAGGCTGGCCATATTTCAAAAATATTTTTATGGTTTCGGCACTTACAGGTGACTTGTAAGACAATTTCAAAGAAACAGGAATGATTTTATTATTATCTAATTAAGGTGATGGTGTAGATGATGTAAAAACTTATTTTCTTGAAAATGCAAAACCTGGTGAGTGGCCATTTACGGAAGATGATTGGACCAAAGATGAAATACCACATATAATAATTAAATTTATTAAAGCAAAACTATTGGATTTTCTGCAACAAGAAATTCCATATAAGTTAAAATCAGAAATTGAATATTATGAAGTACAAGATGATGACAAAGATGGTATAATTATTTGTATTATTTGAAATTTGATAAAAAATTTACTCATGGATATGATTTAAACAGAAAGTTGTATACCTTTCCTTAGTCTTTAAGATTAGTCAATGAGAATAATTTTTTTATTACAGTTGTTATAAATACAGTAGTAAAAGTAACATGTCCATCAAAAAGATTAGCAAAATTAGTCGCTGGTGAATCGGATGGTCGTCTACGCATAATTACAGAAAGTGTACAAAAAGATTTACAAGATGCTATTCAACTTCCTGTACGGTTGAGAATTGTATTGCATCCATCATACAAATAATAAACGACCATTTTTTTATTCATATTATACTGTAGTTTAATTTTTGTACTTTTAATTTGGCTATTAAGAGCGCCCAGTATGTATTACTGGCTACTTAAAAAGTAACCTTGTTTTATACCATTCAAATGATCAAAATCATGAAACTGATTATGTGAGTGGAGCAGTAGCTCTCGCATCAAATCAATTTTGTCGACGGTTGTTTTTAAAATTTGATCGAAACACCATCCGATAGAATTTTGAAACTATCGATAGTATTTATTTTCGCAATGAAATAAAAATTTTGCAATAAAATTTATTGCAAAATTCGAGATATTTCTAAAAATTTCGAATTTTGTCGGGCGACAGGCATTTGGTTTGATTTGCTTTGTTTTGGTATCTTCCAAAAAACTGTCTGTGCAGGTACTGTAGTGCATTATGCAGAGACCAAGACAAGCAGGTATTTGGCAAAAAACAGCCATAGCCCAAACTATGAATACCATAAATAATACCGATTTGTCTATGAGCCTCATAGTATGAGGGATACCTTGTGTATACTCCAGACAACAAAATATATAAAACATAAATCTTTATCTGTGGAATGCTCTATGGTATTATGTGTTTTGTATGATGTTGCGCGAATTATAATCTTCTCCATCAGCTAATTAGTAAATTTCCGAGCGTAGATCGAATAAAATCAGATACAGCAAATATGATTGTATTTTTGAATCAAACAAAAACTTCCTAATTGACTGCATATTGAGTTAATTTAATTTTAAAATAAAGTAAACACTTATTTTTGGACGAATACAAATTTTATTTTTAATTTTAATAATTTTTCCAAATTACATGATACCTCAATTCCTCTTTATCTTCGTACTAGTGACGGTATTGATGATTTCGAATAGGTCGATAAATGATTTAACATTAATCGATGTTTTTATTAAAAACTTTTTAATTTTAACTTCTTAAAAAAAGTTTCTTTATGTTTTTTGTTTTTTTCTTCAATATTATTTATTCAATTATTTTATTAATTTATTTTTATATTTATTATTGAATTTCAATTATTGTATAATTATATACTGATGTATAATTGTGTATTTATTATAACAGGAGAACGAAAGATAATATCTACGATGTTACCGACATTTTGATGATTGGAAAATTGAGACGGAAGAAGTTATAGTATATTATTTTCAGTTTTTAGAATAACGACTGAAAATTATTATCCTAAAGCGTAATAATGAATGTTTTGAATTTTTTTTTTTTTTTAAATTGCCCGGTACACTTTCTAATCTTGGTTTCTTGATAGAAGTAGATGGCAGCACAGGTATTGCGTGTTGTTGGGAGTTTTAATTTAACGATTTAATTGATAAAGAAATTTGAGAAATTTCATAGATAAATAATTTATTTAAAACAATTATGGTGAACAATGATATTGTTCACCACATTTCACAGATAGTACATTCAATTCTTTCAATGCTTTTTTGTCTAGTATTTAATTAATTTCTAACTCTTCAGTTAAAACAGTACGACCTAAATTTATTTTATGATTTTTGTCGTAGGCATAGATCTCTAAAGCTACTATTCGCGACATTAAAATTATCTTAAATTCATATTAATCAATTATAGATAAGGAAACAATGGCACGGGCACCTTATAATTTATATGAAGATAAACAAATTCTCGATTATCTCATATATAGAGGCAATGCACCATATGTAATGGGCGATTCCATTTGGATGCAAATGGAAAAAGAAAATCTATGTCCCAATCGGCCATGGCAGAGCTTGAAAAATCGATTTCGCCATTACATTCTGCCAAATTTAAATCGGTAATGTTATTTTGTAAATATGAGGAAAACTGGTATAGTTTTGTGTATTTTTCTAGGCCAGAATTCAATTTAGATGAAGACGAAATACGATATCTGAAAAGAAGCATAGAAAATCCACAGTACAACAAGAAAGTGTTTCTCTAATATTCTTAATCATTTCTGATGTTATTCCTTCACTCCCTGGAGACTTCCCATTCTTAAGTTCTCTAATAGTCTTTTCCAGTTCTTCCCTTTCTATTTCTTCGCCGCCTTCCTCTTCATTATCCACTTCTTGAGATTTATCTTCACCTAATCTCTTTTTTCGTTATTTTTATTGGGTTTCCCAATCGGCCATGGCAGAGCTTGAAAAATCGATTTCGTCATTACATTCTGCCAAATTTAAATCGGTAATGTTATTTTGTAAATATGAGGAAAACTGGTATAGTTTTGTGTATTTTTCTAGGCCAGAATTCAATTTAGATGAAGACGAAATACGATATCTGAAAAGAAGCATAGAAAATCCACAGTACAACAAGAAAGTGTTTCGGTACCAGGGTTGAGAACCGGTTCAAAAAACCGCTTTAAAAACACTTCGGTTTATTATATACATGAAAGTCTTTGAACCTTACTATAAGCTATTCGTATTGAACCGTTTAATATTTTTCTTACCGAAAAGACTCGATCAACGAAACGCTAAACGGTCTGCACCACTTTTAAAGGACGGAGATTCGTATCGGTTTGACGTGAAGTAAATCATATTCGTTTGCTTTTCGTTTCACTTCGGCTTGAAGTGCTTTCTCTTTCGGTTTACAAAAACGGTTTAAATTTCTATATGATTCGTCGAAAGTAAAGCATGGGAATAGTGAAATACAAATGTTTCCGAGCCGAAGCGCTTTTTCGAAGTGCTGCAGCAAAAATGAACCGGAATTGCCGCAAAATATTTTATACAGAGTGATTCAAACTTTCGTCAGATTACAAATTAGGAAACTTACCGCCGGTTGCAGAAAAGCAAATTATCCCTGTTGCTAGGATAAAATATTTAATCTGTTATTTTTAATGTATTTGGTCTTTCGTCCATAACAACTATTATTATAATATTATCCATGGATTATTCATAATCCGTTTTTCGGAAACTGGCGGTTAGTCTAACTAAACTAAATTAAAGTGTAATTTTTACAAGTTAATTGATTATTAACCACATCACATTCGAATATTTTTATCTAAAACATTTGACAACGAAATGAAATCAAATTGTAACTCCTAAGTACGTAACCATATTTAAGTAATATAACATGTTAACCATACTGTTAAAAGTGTAGAAACTTACAATTTAGTAATGGTACTTCTTTTTAGTTTCTATTATTTTATATGTATATATTATTAATTATTTATTATAAATAAACTTCTGTTTTATTTATCCATTTTCCACTTCTCTATTAATTTTATTTTATTATATTATTAATTAATTTAATTTAATATTTTATAATAAAATAATAAACTTTTTATTCAAAACAAAACAAGACCTATTTTCTTTCGCGAACGAATTGATAAATGATTTTGGAAATCATAATTCGTTAGTTTACATTTCGTTAACTGTCAAATGTAAAAACAAAAATATATATATATATATATATATGTCTATATGCCTTATACCATCAACTGGTGTCGGCTTGACCTCTTCTCGTTATCCTCCTATTCCTCACTTCCTATGCATCTCTCCCACTCCTTCCTGTTGCAAGCAATTCTTCTTGCGTCATTCAGCCTCATTCCTCTTTCTCTTATTGCTTTTTCAATTCCCTCATCCCATGTAATTTCTGGTCTTCCCCGTTTCGCTCTTCTTCCCTCCCTTGCCTGCCAGACTCTCTTTACTTGCCTCTCTTCACTCATTCTTACCAGATGTCCCCACCATCCCAACTGCCTTCTGTGGATGAACTCCACCACTGGTTCTATCTCCAACTCTTCTCTTATTGCGCTACTCCTGATTTTATCTCTTTTCGTTACCCCTTTTACTCTTCTCAAGACTTTCATTTCCACAGCTTGTACCCTACTTATGTCTTTTTGCCCCATTTTCCACGTTTCACATCCGAATGTTAAAATCGGTCTTATTATGGTCTTGTATACATTTATTTTTGTTTTCCTTGTGATTTCCTTGTTCTCCACTATTACTCTATTTATTCTATAATATGCATTCATTGCTTTATTCACCCGCTCCGTAATTTCATTTTCCTGTTTACCCCTCTACTGATCTGCACTCCTAGGTACTTACAACAATCGACCGGTTCTATTCTCGTCTCTTCTATCTTAATTTCTAACTTCTGTTTCCCTCCTATTACCATTACCTTTGTCTTTTCATTGCACATCTCCATCTCGTATTTTTTAAGCACTTCGCTCCATTTGCTCAATTTTCTCTGCAAACTCTTTTCATTCTCCGCAACTAACATCACATCATCTGCAAATGCTCCAGTCGTTATAACCACCCTTTGCATGTTTTTATATCCAACGACTAGTCCTCTTTCCGCTTTATCACTTTCTCTCATTATCTCATCCATATATATGTTAAATAATGTTGGACTCAGTCCTCCTCCCTGTCTTAGTTCGTCCATTGTTTTAAATGTTTCAGATTCTTTATTATTTACTATTATACTATTTACATTCTCCTCATATATCTTCCTTATTAACCTAATCATTTTCTTTTCTATACCCCTCTCTCTCATTATATTCCATAATCTGCTTCTATTTATTTTATCGAATGCCTTCTTTAGATCTAGAAAACCTACATATATATTTTTTTTACTATTTCCTGCCTTTTCCACCATTTGCTTTATAGTAAATATATGGTCCTGTATGCTTCTACCTTTTCTAAATTCGCATTGTGGCTCTTCCAGGGTCTGTTCCACTTTATAATTTATCTTGTTTTTCATTATTTTCTCTAGTATCTTCATCCCTGTATTTATTATGTTTATTTCTCTGTAGTTCTTACAGTCAGCTCTGCCTCCTTTTTTATATATTGGTACTATCTGTGCTCTTTTCCATTCCTCTGGGATGCGTTCTTCTCTCCATATTTTGTTGTATATATATATACCAGTTTTTCCATTCCCTTTTCTCCAATATTCTTAATCATTTCTGATGTTATTCCTTCACTCCCTGGAGACTTCCCATTCTTAAGTTCTCTAATAGTCTTTTCCAGTTCTTCCCTTTCTATTTCTTCGCCGCCTTCCTCTTCATTATCCACTTCTTGAGATTTATCTTCACCTAATCTCTTTTTTCGTTATTTTTATTGGGTTTCCCACTTACACTTCCCGCCAATAGCTCTTCGAAATATTCTTTCCATCTGTTTATCACCTTTTCCTCATCTTTTATTACCTTTCCATTCTTGTCTTTCATGAGCACTCTGTTTTCCTTTTTATCTTTTCTGCATCCTCTCAAGACACTATAGAAAACTTTCTTATTTTCATTGCTATTTCTTTCCATTTTCTCACCAAATTCTTGCCATTGTTTCCTTTTTTCGTCTCTCACTAATTTCTTCACTATTTTCCTTTCTTCCTTGTAGCACTGATACGTTTCTCTAGTTTTTTTTTTGTAGATATTCTTTCCATTTTTCCTTTTTTACTCTCACTCTTCTCTTGATCTCTTCTGTCCACCATGCCGTTTGTTTTATTTTCTTATTTCTTTTTATTCTTCCACACACTTCCGAGCTTGCTTGTAGTATTATCTTTTTGAGTTCCCCCCAACTCTCTTCCAAACTTAATGTCTGCCATTTCTCATTTCTACTCTCAATCATCCTCTTCATTTTTTCTCTATATTGCTTTGCCACCTCTCCGTCTTTTAGTCTAACGCTTTTATTTTCTCATATTCTATCTTATCTTCTTTTCTCTCTCTGTTGTCTGCTTTTAATGGTTTCTTTATCTTTGCTATAACCATATAGTGATCACTTCCCACTTCCGGTCCTCTTGACACTTTTACATCTACTATGCTCTTTCTACTTTCATTTCCTGCTACTATGTAGTCTATTATTGATTTTTCATTTTTGCTGCTCATCTCTCTAGTATATTTGTGTATATCTTTGTGCTTATAGTAAGTATTTGCTATAAACATATTATTGATTCGGCAAAACTCTATTAATCTTTTTCCATTATCATTTAGTATTGTCTCCCCATTCTTGCCCAATATTCTACTCTCTCCTGGTTTTCCCTTTCCCACTCTACTATTAAAATCTCCTGCAATGTATATTTCGCCTTTTGCTCTTTCTACCGTCTCTGTTAACATTTCCCAGAATTTCTCTTTGTTCTCCTTTTTGTCGTCTTCATTTGGTCCATACACACTTATTATTGTTATAATGCTCTCGTTATCGTCCTTCATATTTATTGTCAATATCCTCTCTGAACATGCCTCCCATTTTTCTATATTGTGTGTCCATTCTTTTTTTATCATACATGCGACTCCTTCAGCTGCTCTTTTCTCTGTTTCCACTCCGCTGTATATAAATACACTTCCTTTCATCATTTTTTGCAGTCCTCTTCCTTTTTTTTTCGTTTCCGTTATTGTAAGTATGTCTATCTTATTTTCCAGGAACTCATCTTCTAGTTCTATTTCTTTTCCCTTTATGCTTCGTATATTCCATGTTGCCAATCTCCATATTTCTACCTTTTTCCTTCTCATTGTTTTCTGCTCCTTTCCCCACTTCTTTTTCAGTTTTTTGTTTGTTTCTGCTTTTCTTCCCAGCTTCCATAATCTATCCTATTTCTATATTGTTCCTCCTTTCTTTTGTATATTTGACAATTTTTGCTAGTTGCCATGTGCTCTACGTCTTTATCTTTAATTCTTGTACAGTTGACGCATTTTATCTCATTTTTTCCACAATCTTTCCCTTCGTGTCCTTCTTGTCCACATCTGTAGCATACCTCCGTTCTTGTACAGTACTTAGCTACATGCCCATAGCAGCAGCATTTGTAGCAGATCGCGATCCTTATATATTCCTCTACCTGTTTTACAGCAAAATCTATCAGTAATTTTCCTTTTTTTACCACGTACTTGAATATCTCATTGTCAGCTTCTACTACCCAGTCCTCTACATATTGTTTACTGTTCCCGAAGGCATTTTTTTTAACTGCTCTTATTACTGTCTTCACCTCTCTAGTCCCCACCATTTTTCTTATTTCTTCATTTTCCCTTATTATTTCATTTATTATTTCTTCTTCAGTATACCCTTGCTCAACTTTTTTTATTATAAACAACTTCCTCCAGTTTCTTCCCTATCTGCTCCTGTTGTAGCTCGTTTCTGCACTTCATCACTACCAATCCACTTTTGTATTTTTTTATTTCCTTTATACCTTCTTCCCCTACTTCTTCTATCGTAAGTTTTTCACGTATTTTCCATCCCTTTATCTTTTTTGTATCGTTTTCTTTTTTCTTTTCTGTGATAGCCGCATATGTCTTTTTGCTCATATTTTGTGTTATTGTACCCCCCCCCCCCCCTATCAATTCCGTTATTTTTGCTTCCAATTTGTCCATTCTTTTTTCGAATTGTTTCTCTATTTGTTCCAGCCCTTGCTCTAATTTATTTGTTTTTCCTGGTTTTAAACAAAAAAATATATTATATAAAAAATATACATAAATTATAAATTAAATATAAAAAAAAATTCGAAACTGTCAAAAGAAAACAGCTTATATTGAGCTACTATATTGATAATATTTTGTTGTGATTGGAGCCACTCTGTACGCAGTGGTTCGGATAAACCAAAATTTTTGCTTTTTTTTCGTGTTATTTTCATAAATTTTTCCCGTGAATGTTGGTTGAAGCGGTTCATTCCAGTTGACTTCGACTACCGTCGTTTCGCTGCGCACCCATTTCTTTCTAGCATCTGTATTGCTGCAGAAAACACTTCATGATTTTATTCAAGAGAGGTTTATATACCTGAAGCGCTTCGAAATCTAGCAACATTTTTGCTGCAGCAAATACGAACCGCTTTGACAATTTTAGAAAACGGTTCGGGTCAAAGCATTTCATTCGGCATGCAGTGAAATTGAGCTTTGGCAACACGTCAAAATAGCGGTTCTCGCATAATTCCCAACCCTGCTTATTTCAATATCTATTGATAGGTATCGATGGTCGTATGTGTAACTATCGGAAACTATCGATAGTTTTAAACCTCTAATGCGTTCACTGAGCACCGAGGTACCGAGGTAGGTAGGTGTATCGGCGACACCGATACACTTGCTCACAGATAGATAGGTAAGGCTTATGGAGGGAATCGAACAAATTTGACTTTGATCTTTCCATTGTTTTGAAGCTTCTTGCAGGTAAGTAGGTTCGCTTGCATCGCACCGTCCTTTTCGGTTTCCGTTAGCAGATTTTTAATTCGTGAATTATTTGTCTGTCTGTGCACTTGCTACTTGCTCGTTTTGTTTCATAGATGTCTTCACTATTCATAGTCATGAATAAAAGCTGGCAACATTGGCTGGTTTGTCTTGTCATATTTCAATTTAAAGAAAAACGAAACGATTCAAATAACATAAAAAGTAGCTCACTATATTTAAGCGGCATTCTTTTTTTTCTGTGATTGTAATTACATTCTTTCGAACTTCCACCAACGAAAATGCCAAAAAAATCTAGGAAAGACGAATCGTCTGATTCAGATTCAGGTCCTGACGATGTAAGTATATTTTTCCCAATTTGTAAGGTAGACCAACTAACGGCCTTAGTTATGTTTTTAGAAAATGCCATTCGATTTTATAATTATGTATTTAATCATCCACGCTAATTTTGAACGTATAACTAATTTAATAGAAACAATGGACTTTAATTATGTGATTTTTGAAAAAAATATGAATGGAAAAATATCCATGTAGCTGATACGGAATGCGATTTTTAAGAAAATTTTTGAGGCATTATGTAGGGCCTTAATTAAGCTGTAAACTGTAAACAAAAAAATCCGAACTATTAAGAAGGAACCCCAAAACTATCAATTAAATAGTTGAGCTCAATTTAGCTTTTAGGGGAGGCTCGAACTTTATCACTTATCTCTAAGCTAATATATTTTTGTGATACGATGAAATAATTGGTAAAAATGTGACCGTATCAGGAACATTGAGAGGTCGCATCTTCTATTAAGCTGGTAAATACTGTTTACCATGTTTGGTAATATTATTACCATTTACATTAATGTTAATTAATGTATGTATGTGTATAAATGTTCCCATAACATTATTAACATTTATTAATGTTTGGTATATTACCATGCTATTTTAATAATTACATTTTTTGCATTATTTATTATTAAATCATTTTTTTTATCACAAATAGCTTAATTAAGGCTCGCTCTAAAGAAAACTTTAAAAATTGCGTTCCGCATTAGCTTCATAAAGTCGTTAGAAAAGAAGTCTACGTGTGTGTGGACTTGTGTAGAGAAGTTAGGCCAACCGGAGAAGCGGTAAACTTCCCTATGTTTGCCGTTCTTCCGGTTTTTATACATGTTATACACCATTCTACCATTACAAAAGTAATGGTAATCGGGGAGCAACATGAGATAAAAATCATGGTAGATAAGGTAAAATTGGAGCAAGTGACGAAATGGAAATATTTGGGAGTACAAATAACTAGTTCAGGAAAGCAAGAAGAAGAAATTAACGGCCGAATAGGGAAAGCAATGAAAGTGTTTTACAGTATCAGCAATACGATTGTGGGGAAAAAAGAAATAACAAGAAAAACAAAAATAAACGTCTATAAAACAATAATAAGACCAATACTGACATTTGGATGTGAGACATGGATAACAGATAAAAAGGAAATAAGTAAAGTCCAAGCGGTAGAAATGAAATACATGAGGAGAGTAAAGGGAGTGACAAAGAGAGAAAGAATCAAGAATGAAGAAATAAGAAAAGAACTGGGAATGGAGGCGATACACGAATACATAGAGAAGAGGCAGTTGGGATGGTGGGGTCACCTGAACAGAATGGGATAAGAAAGACAAGTGAGAAGGGTATGGGAAGCTAGACCTGGGCAGAAAAGAAAAAGGGGAAGACCTGAAACTACCTGGAATGACATAATAGAAAAGATATTACAAAGAAGAAGAATAACGATGAGTGAAGCTAGTAGGATGGCAAACAACAGGAAAGAATGGAGAAAGTTTTGCGACGCAGTGACGCGAAACGAAAACGTAGAAGCCTAGAGAAAGAAAGAAAAAAAGATAAAGGCTAACAAGCCTACACCAGAAATGGTAGACAGGCTTTACTATACATATATATATATATATACCATTCTAACGGCGTATATCTACATTTAAGTGTCAGCTGTCATGTCACTTTTTTGACGTTTCTTGAAATTTTAGAAGCGGCCTTGCCAGATTTTCAGTTTACTAGAAAATTTCGTGGAGGTAACAGCTCTCTGGGTGTATTAGAATAGAATAGAATGTATGTCTTTATGGTGAAATAGAACAACAAATGAAATATATTGGAGATTTATTCAATAGAAATGAAAATAAAATGTATACATACGTTTTTACAATATACATACACCAAAATTATTTGATTTCGGCAAACTATGTAAAATGAAAACACATGTAAATTTGATGATGCAATTATTACAATTAATTAATACTTTATGCTTCAAACTATATACAAATTAATATGTCGTGATCCCAAAGAAAATTTTTTTAGTAGTATTTATTGTTTCACTATTGATTTAAATTATTTTAAAATGTTTTTCTTTCCATTAGTAAAAACTTCAAAACGTTGTTGAATCATGCATCAAAAATATCCATTAAGTTCCAAAAATTAAAAAAAAAATCTGCATCAAACTCACACTGTGTCCTTCTAATACACAAAATATACACACTAGATTACTTTTACTTTAATTACTTCATTTAGATAAAAAAAATAAAATTTCTTCCTCAAACACATGCAATACACCCAGAGAGCTGTTACCTCCACGAGATTTTCTAGTACACTGAAAATCTGGTAACGCCGCTTCTAAATCTTTCAAGAAACGTCAAAGCATATATAATATTTATACATTTCAGTTTTTTAAAATTTACATTTAAAAATTAATGTAATGGATTTAAATGTATTAATGCTAAACTATTTTACAAATTATTGTATGGTATAATCAATAATATGGCAATTGTAATGCCAAAACTAAAGTTATGTTAAAAAAATCAAAACACGCTGACCATAAAAGCATAAAATAATTGCGCTGGGAAAAACACTCGGCCGCTAGCCGTCGGTGGTTAATCAGCGCTTTTATTGACGCTAAGTTGACTAATCCCTGATAACAGGCTCACAGCCGCTGAACGCAGCCATTGTCAACATTATTTTTGCAATTGCATTGATATTTTAATCGATTTTATTTAGATTTTTTCAATTACGGCAATTATTTTAAATAATAAATAAAATTGTTGAAATTTATTCATAAATGACTAATATTGTAAGTATACATAGATGAAGATAACAAATATTTACTTTAATTCTTTTAATTCGATATGTTTAACGTATTCAACTGACAAGACTGATGAGTTTTTGCCTCGCTTTGTATGTGTACTGTATACAACAGATTCAACTATATTTTTAATTAAAACGCCACTGTAATTACTTATAATTGATAAATCAAATCAAATCAAATCTGTCAAGAAAATAGCAAAAATAAAGAAATTAAAAAGTTCCAAGAAACTATGTCAGTAAAATTGATTCATATTTAAACAAATCCTGAACGACCTGAAAAAAATATTTACTCTGCTAGCGCTGCATTTCAATACCGATTTGAATACATCAAATTTTACATTGATTTAATGTACACAAATTTCTCTAATTCCACATCCCATTTACGAATTCGCCAACTCGTAAGTCTAATAAACTAACTGCTAGCGAGCAGTCAGTGGGTGTAATGTAAACATCAAAGTTCGCAAGAATGACTCCACAAAACTCGTAGACTAGCTCAACTCTGATTCGATGTAGACCGATTCAATTATATTAATTAATCTATGCATTACTTCATAATGTGTGATGTATTATATATTTGCATTTCTGTCTGTTCTCTCTTTTAATATCTTTGCTTGTTATACACAAAAAGAAAAAAAAGTCGGTGTTTAATTTATTAGATTTATGAATCGGCGAATTCGTAACTGGGATGTGGACCCCAGTTATGTGTTAATGCTGGGATACCGTTTTTCTCTAAGTATGACGTAAGATCCCATCCTTTTACCTTTTTTTGTATGTATATATATTTATATATGTACACACAAATGTATGGATATGTAGATCCCTCTTTTTTATTAATATTTATCCTCAATTTTTACTTGTTAATCATTAATTTAATTTTTATTCTAGAGAGAGCCAATTAAGAAGAAGCTAAAGGTTGATTCTTATCGTACAGAAGATAAAGAACCCACTTGGGATTTGGGCAAAAATCGATTTGTTAAAATTTCTGAATTTAAGGGAAAAGTTTATGTAAATATAAGGGAATTTTATAATGCTGACGGTGAATTAAAGCCAGGAAAAAAAGGTTTAATGTTAACTGGTGAACAATGGCAGCGTTTTAAAGCTTCTATTGATGAAATCGATGAAGAATTTAAGAAGGTTTAATTACTTAAGCTAGATAACTGTAATAAGTTTAGAATAAAAATACATATTTAATGTACTTACTTATGTTTTTTTATGATTAAAGAATATGAAATTATTTGTTTAGAATCAGTAAAATAAAGTTTCATTTATATTCAACTTATATTTTTTGTTGTAATCTACGCTAAATATGAATATTTGGTGATGTTAAAGTCAAATCTAAATAACGTAATTGTAATTTACAATTGTTGGAAAACACTGCTGTAAAGCATGTACCGGAAGTCCATACCCAGAATTGAAAATATCTACATAATTCATATAAAGCATGTTTTGTTATGGAAAAATTGATTTATAGATTTTGATCTGATTCTTTTTGTGTATTACAAAATACAAAAGGATAAATACTAGTTATTTTAACTTGTGCGTTGAAGTTCTCATCCTTTTTATCTTCTTTTTAATCTAATGTATTGTTTTGTATTTTACAATATAAAATGGCTCTAAGTCAAATATTTTATATACATTTCTGAAACTTTTCCATTTTGTAAATAGTTCTAAAAAAATTGTCCTATTAGTAACAGGGTGTTATTGGTGAAAGCTATACATCTAGGTGCTATGGAGGTAAATAATTAATTTCTCATACCTACTCACATTTAAATTAATTAAAAATTTTTTTTTGTTAGTTAATTGTGACGCCCTTTCGAATACTTCTATTGATTCTTTTCATTGTACTCTCAATATTATATTACATTATCAAACAAAATGACCGTTATTGGAAAAAACGAAAAGTAGCATACAAAAAATCATTTTTTCTCTTTGGTAGTTTATATGATATAGTGAAAGGCTCTCGACCAATCGGAAAATATTTAGGTCACATCTATAAAGAATTTCATGCTCCATATTTCGGTATTGTCTTAGGAGGCATTCCGTATTTAGTTATCAAAAGTCCAACAATTATAAAAAACATTACAATACGCGATTTTCATAACTTCAGTGATCGGTCATTTGCATGCGATGAAAAAGCTGATGTTTTAGCTGCAAAAAGTTTATTTCTTGCCAGAAATCCAGAATGGAAAAGTTTAAGAAGCAAACTGAGTGGAATATTTTCTTCTATGAAATTAAAAAGTATGCTTCCATTAATTGTAACTAAAGGCAAAGAATTGCAAGATTATTTGAATAAATATGATGGACAAATTGTTGAAGTGAAAGATATTAATGGGAAATTTATGACCGACGTAATGGCATCATGTTTCTTTGGTATAGAAACAAATTCATTTGATAATACAAAAAAAAGTGAATTTCGTCAAGTATGTCGTAGAATGATAACATTTGGTAACTTTGAATATTTTTGTTTATATTGTTATTTCCTACTCCCAAAACTTGTATCGATTTTCAAATTGAAATTTGTCGATAGTCGCTTTTTACGAAATGTATTTTTAAAAACACTATTAGAAAGAGAACACAGTGGATTGAATCGTAACGATTTTATTGATTTGCTGATCAATGTGCGAGATTCTTTAGAAAAAGACGATAAAATCGAAAACAAATTTGGTAAAAAATTAAACCCTAAATTACTTTTCGTACATGCAATTAATTTCAATATTTTATTTTATCTCAGATACTACAAGTATGGTGTCTCAAGCAATCATTTTCTTCATAGCTGGTTTTGAAACAACAAGTAATTTAATCAGTTTTGCATTGTATGAACTGAGTTTGCGCAAAGAATGCCAAGATAAATTACGTAAAGAGATTTCGGAATTTTTTCCAGATGAAAATTGCCCAATTATTTATGATAAAATACTTCAAATGAAATATTTAGAAATGGTGATTTTGGGTAGGTTACATGCACTCAACATTTTTATCACTATCTATAATTCTTTTAATTTCCTTTAGAAATTCTACGGCGTTATCCATTCGCTTCATTTCTAAATAGAATATGCAAAAAGGACTACATAATAGAAGAAACTGGTTTAAAAATTGAAAAAGGTACATATATATTGATACCAATTGATGGTATCCATATGGATAGTAATTTCTACCCAGAACCAGAAAAATTCGAACCGGAACGATTCAAAGAGGGCACCAAACATTTAGTTAGTAAGTGTGTATTTCTTCCATTCGGTTCTGGTCCTAGAAATTGTATTGGTAAGTTTTTAATTACTTATAAGCTAGCAGCGAATTGATCGAATATTCTTCAAATATAACTTAATTAAAATTCAGAAATACAAATAATTATGTCTGGCCAAAAATATAATTTAAAAAGAACTTATAAATCTCTGAGAGAGCTGAATTTTTCATAATTCATAATTTGATGCATGGTTTTCATTGAAGGTGAACGATTCGGATTACTAAGTGCCAAAATTGGTTTGGTACATTTTCTACAAAAATTCAAAGTCGAACGATGCCCTAAAACTGAAATGCCAATAAAATTAGATACGATGTCACCTTTTATCACACCAACAAATGGTGTGTATTTAAAATTGACAAAATTGTAGAATTGTAAAGATCGAATGTAACGTAATGTTAAACAAATAATAAAGTATTAGTGGAACACTTATAATAAAGTTGATAAAATTTGAACCCGTTATTTCTAACCAATAAATGATGCGATATTATTATGGAGTTTCCCAGAAAATGTAAAGATACTGGAACGAGTTCTAAGAGTACATTATGGAATTTACAACCAACTCATAATTTCTTTTGTATTCCAATTTTGTTTCTGGCTTTATTCAAAGTTGGATTTGCTGAAAATTTGGAGAAATCATTTAGAATTAATTGTTGCAAAAAATCTGATAAGCTGCCTTTGATTTAAACCCTTTAATTAAATTAATTCAATTAAATTAGAAAATCCCAATAATTTCCCAATATTAAACTCTCAATTTTTTATCACATCCCGCCGTTTAACATTAAGTTAACGTTACTTATTGAAGTACTGCATTCTGTGTATAGTTTCATAAGATATATTTTTCTTTAATTTTTAACAACGTTATCTTTATAATAGTTTTAATAACTAAACATACATACATACTTGGCTTGGACATAAAAGAGATCAATATACAGATACTTATATAATAATCATATTAACAAAAAAATATATACCTATATAACTTTGGTTTATTAATCAAAATGTACATTAATTAAGTAGATATCTGTTCAACCAAAATTTATCTAAATGAGAATTGATAATTCATGTCAGTGTCAAATAATTAACAAATGCAGATACACAATTATGGCTGCAAAATCTACTAATTCGAAATGTCCTATATGGAAAGAAATAGAAAAGAAATTTAATCGTGAAAGACAAGAACTAAAAGAATATGTGAAACAAAAAACGAAAAACAAAATCCACGAACAGTTTGAGCACCGTTAGTAAATTAATGTAACACCATAGATAATTGTCTATTTAAAGCGTAGATTTTTCTTTGGTTGTCGTTTCAGATCCAACTATTTACTATCTGAACCGTAGAATTTTTCCAGTACTTAATCAAGCTTTAATAGGTATGCTTGAGAAAATACGCGATGAAGAAAGTTATTTTGTAAGTTTTATGCGAAAATTATACAGTGTATTTTGGATTGAGCTATTAGCCTGCAAGTTGCAGATTTAGCCTTCTGTACGATTGCGATGTTATATATATATCCGAATCTGACTATATAGTCAGATATATTCTTATATATATTCTATATATATATTCTAGCTTTCTGTTTTTCAGCGACCTAAAAGCTCATTTAATGGCTTGGATTTTTTAAGCGAATTTCTATTCAATATGAATCCGAAATATCCTTTACGACAATCAAATTGGACATATATTTTTGATATGAAATGGGTTATTGATTACTTAGAAAAGAAGTATAGATTTTTACTTGTATAGTAACCTACTTTGTTTCAAAATAATTCTCTATACAACATTCGGATACGCTTTAATTTTAGTCCAAGGCCCTATTATCCATTTTCATTGCTATGGAGTAAGGAACATGCAGCTCTTAAAATTCAGTCATTTATGCGGGGCTATTGGGTTCGACAACGTAGTGACGTTAAGGAAATGCGTCAATTTTGGATAGTACGAACATCTTTTATAACAAATCCCACAGAAATTATTATTAAATAAGAACTTTACTTCTTGAAGTGCTGTAACAGTCAAAAATTAATTATTTTTAGGATTACAAATTATCACAAGAATCCAAAACGATGGTCGACAAAGAACAAATTCTAACATAATTATGTTTACTGTATTATAATAATTATCAGATATGATTAATTGATAATTAGTTAAATATACACTCACTTAAAATGTAAAACACAGCACCTTCCAATTACCTCATCAAAACAATATCTAATATGCAGTAATAATTATGATAATATTACTATAAGACAAGAAGTCTACTATGTAATAAACGCCAACTTAAGAAATATGTAATTATAATTTCTACCACTTTCTCCCGGATCTGCTTCGACTTTTATTATTATTATTATTATTGTACGGTCATCAATTTATCCCGAGATCGAAATTTTTTCTTCAATTTCTGCAGAAAAAAAGATCACAACCAATACAGAAAAATACCTACGAAAAATTAATGATTAAGGAAAGGAATTAAAACTAGCCTAGAAAAAAGAGAACTGCCATGTATTATATCGAAAGAATATAAAGGAAGGAACAAAATTATATATGAGTAAAATTATTAATGTGAAATCTTGTATTCATTTATTTGCATTTATTAATCAATTGTGTAATTTAATTACAGTAATCCATAGGTACATATACCTATATATTGTTACACATTTTATGATTTGTATATATCTTAGAATTTTCGCTCCTGGATGTTTTTACTTACATAGTAAAAAATTGCTTATAGCACTTTATTCCCGTAAATCTCTACTCTCTATAATGGCAGAAATTTTCTGGTTAAACTCGTGGTAAATAATAGAAAAACAAATCGATCCGAATCTGAGTATAGTTTGACAACTGATTTAATAGGCTCTGCGAACAATTAAGCTTCTCAAATTCTGAAGTATCCAATTTTCACGAATGCACTTTCCCTTTTAAACACGTTTAAAATACACCACGTATTTTTATAACATGTCTCGACATTTCCTCGAATTTAACTTGTATCTACCATGCAATCAAAAAAAACTATAAGTACAAGTTGTTTCTTTTTTGCATGGCCTTAATAGCATACATACATATGCATAAGTATATAAAATATAAATAAATGTATGCCAATATTACATAAGCCAATGGTGCTTATGGGAATCCCTAATTGAATCAAACAATAATAATAATGATAAGAATAAATGAATGAATACGAAATTGTCGTGTTGAGTAAGAACACAATTCGAATAATAATAATTTAATTTATAGTTGTTCAACCCACAAATATTAATTGAATTATGTAAGAAATTCAATTAAATTAAAATTAGGAATAATATTGGCCCTCTTATGGGTTCTTTGCTCTACATCAAAGTCACTCCCAAAAGGCCTTTCTGTACAATTTTTAGTCTTCCATTACCACTCTTATTTTCAAAAATATGTTCAGCTGATGTATGGAAAATTGAATTTAATTCAACCCCCTCTGGTAAAACCTCTAATTCCTTTTTTTGAAGGTTTAATTATTACTAAATGTTTTGTCTAAATGTCTAATAAGTTTAGGTATTTTAATTAAATACACTGTTTGAATAGCTCAGTTTGAATCAGTAATTAAATACTCATTATGTTTATTATTCAAGCGAAATATCACGCATTCTTCCCCTTCACTCCTTTCATCACCCTTTTAAGTCCATATTATAATAATATTATATTCCAATCCAAAATGGATGGCTTTGACATACTTTTTTCGAATTGTTTTTTCCAAGAAAGTTAAGACTTAAAGAATAATAATGATTGCTTATGATTGGAAAATCCTTGTTATGGTATAAGGGTCATTCGTAAACAACGTCAAAATTTTATAGTACGTCTCATTATGAAATCGTAGTAAGAAATATATTTACATATTACTTATTTACTTCAATCATTCATGGATGTCTTTATTTATATTACATAATTTATTTCCAAGATCCGTTTATTTAGACACGATTCGCACTAATTCTTAAAAATCCGGCAGACCCTCTACCACCAGCGACCGGACCTCATGCAATCTTCACCACCACCAGCTCCATTCTGCTTAATTCTTTTACTATTTTTATATTTCCACCACCTATATACAGACTGCTGCCCCTTATAAAAGATCTATCATGTCTTTTTTAGGTATTCAGTTTAAGTTTTATGAGTTTTAAATATTAAGAATATACTATATTAAGTTTTATAAGTAAATTCAGATATTTATATATTTGCTTAGATATACAGATATTGTTTTTGTTTCCAATTATTTAAATTATTCAGTGGGTAAGTGGCCAAAATATCCTGCAGTGCAATTTAAATTGTTTCATCTTAAAATTGTAGAAAAACTATAGTTATCATCTATTTATTCTATAGAAGTAAAAAAAAAAAAAATCTAATTAACTAAACATGTTCTGCATTACTTATAAATTCCTATTAAGATAATAGATAACCATTTGCTGTTGGGTGTTGGTGCTAGTGAATTACTCACCTATGTTAAAGAAAGTGAATCTTGTATAAAATCTTTTGCGTGGGGTGAGGTATATTAATGAAAGTAAAGGACTGAAAATAAACAGTTTAATCAGATTGTACATTGTTGCAGATCTAATTTGTTTAATATTGTTTTTGTTTTGGGAAAAAAAAGGAAAAGAAAATTGTTTTATTGGTAATCTAGTAAAGTAAGTAGATATTTAATTTTCCTCAAATTTTCTTTTTTCCCAAGCAATGGCTGGTTAATTTTTACTTATTGAGATTAATATTTTAATAAGGGATTCCAAAATCTAGTTAAAATGATTGATTTTTGAAATATTTTAAAAATTACTATTAAAAAATTATGTATCCCAGTCTATTTAATCAACCTATGCATATCTTTACTGTCTTAGAACAGTAAAGAGACATTTAACTACATAATTCAAAGAGTGAATTCTGGCTATTTGGAGTAAATGCATTATAGAAAAAACAACCACACAAAGCAAGTAGATTAAGTACGAAAATTTTCTGTTATTTGATATAATCTGACTTCTTATAATCATTATTTGGTTTGTCAAAAAAATAATAATAATTTCATTTTTTAACTTTCGCATTTCTAGTTCGCCCACCATAAAATTTCTCCTCTATTAAACGTCTAACGCCTCCAATCAAATTATTTTTTGAAATTAATTGACCAGTGATTTACCATATTTAGAACTTAATGAGTTCTAAATATGGTGTACATGCGAATTCCACATTCACACATTATTCACGTGAAATTAAGCAAGTAGGCTCATTTTCTTTCTATTCTTTCTAGCTTTTACTTGTCACTTTTTTAATTTATTATAATTATTCAAATATATATGTTTTTTTAACAATAGCAAAAGAAAAACAATAACAAAAGGACGAATAAATGATAAGCAAAGAAATAGAGTGAAAGTTAGACAAACTGATTAAAAGAATCACTTTAGGTGAAATGCTTTTGATACCAAACGATAATTTTATTTAATTAATTGCTACATTTTTTTAAATTACAAATTCGAAAGCTATATTAGGATTAATTAGATAATTGTGACATCATCATTATTCTTAAATTTGTTTAGCGTTTTCCCACGCCACCCCAAATATGCAGTTTTAAATAATGTTAAAATGCAAAGTTTTATATGGGAAGTTATTAAACCTAGGTATAAACAGAGAATTCCTGCAATTAAGGAAAGTAGGCATCAGCCATTGGCCTTCAACATCTTTCTTCATTTGTTTATACTTTTACTTTCTTCGTATTGTATCACAATATTGCTGTTGCTGCTTTCTTCTCGATGATCTGTTAAAAAGAGTTTTCTCTTTCATTTGCGTAGGTATCTGTGATGTCATTTTTATTGTTTAAATAATAACCACTGCTAAAAACTTAATTAGTAACTTGATTTTCATTCTTTTTCCAGCACACAATTATAATGAGAATTAAACATCATTTTCCTTCAACTACTTTATCTCTGCTCCTCGCACTTCTCTCAATTACTAGTATCAAGTCAGAAAAAGAAACATGGTCCTGGAATGGTGATGAGACAAATGTCGATATAGCGGAACATCAGCAGAATGAAGAAGATTCCCAATTTGCTGCCAGTGAAAATATACAACAACAATCTATTGACGCTGTTAATGTCACTGATGCCACACAAAAGGTAAAAATATCAAAAATTATTATTAATATTATGTCTATTCATAAAATATTCTCATCATTATCAGGTCATAGATGAGATTCTAACATCTACAAGGCAAGGACGAGCACTGCAGGGATATGATGAAATTTATAGTGATCCAAATGTACAGGAAGTGTTGCAAAAAGGTGATGAATCTGAAGCAAGAAATGTTATAAAAGATAGATTGTGCTATTTAGGACTTGTTCAGGTAATTGTAACAAATCATTAATGTAAAAATCGCCTAAAATACTGTTATTAATTCAGTGTGACGAACAAATTGAAGGAAAACGTCCTTTTATTGGACCCGAAGAATTAATCTATGCTCAGCCTGTTGCCATTAATCCAGTTGGTCGGCCAATTCCTACAATTCCTGTTAAGGGTGTTCGGGGTAGCGGTGGCGGCGGCGGTGCATATGGACCGGCACGACCTGTAAACATACCCAATGGAAATAGATTTGGACCCCCACCACCACCAGGATCCTCATTGTCATTTTCTAATGGCAAATATCCCAAATATCCTTCTAATAAACCACCACCAAGGAAAGGTTATGGCGGCCCCAATTTCGGTGGTGGCAAGCCTCCATATTATGGAAATGTGGGACCTATTAGCAAACCCTCACCACCTCCATCATATCTAGCTGGTAAATCAAAACGATGTGTAAAATATGAATCGGAATTAAATTAACTTTTTTAATTTTAGAAGATGAGATCCTTGCCGAAGGAGAATTCCTTAGTAAACCACCGAGTGGTGATTATTTCAATAAATTCCAATCCAATTCACAATTACCACCATATAAATTTGAAAGTATTTCACATAGCAATTCACACAATGATAAACGAATTGAAGTTAGTGTTAATGGAGGTGCTCAAAGTGGTGTTGGGAATAATGTACCTGTAGAACATGTACATCATCATTACCATCATAATGCTGACGGTGTTGGAAAGGGGCCGACAGGTAGCATTTTGCTGGCTTTCATTCCAACAGAAACGCATTAAATTTGTTCGTTATTTCAGTTGTTGTCAATCCAGTACCAGTGGCAGCTGCAGCCGTTACCAGTTCACTATCTAATAGTTTAAATCAGGCCAATTCCTTCTCTTCGAGTTCCTCCTTAAATACGAATGGTTTTATACCTCTTGGAACTGGCAATTTACCATTAGGAAGTAATTCGGCAACATTTGGATCAACAGTTGGCGGTTTAAATACAGCTTCGTACGGTGGACAAGCTTTAGCTAATTATGGAAACGGTGGAGGCGCATCAATTTATGGAAGTATTAATACGGCAGGATCATTCGGTGGCGTTAAACCAATTCAGGAGAATTTTGGTAGGATTGTTACTATTTCTGTTAAGTTGCTTATATTATTCATCCTGTTATTTAGGTCCTCAAACATTTGATTCTTCGCCAGGTTTAGGATTATTTGGAAGTTCCACTAATCTAGGTGGAGGCGGTGGTGGAGTTACCTCAAATTATCTTGATTCATCATCTTCAAATTTCTATGGTGGCTCATCAGGACTTTATAAAAAAGAATTAAATGTAAATTCCGTTAATAATAATTACTTACAATCCAATTATGCCGATAAGTATTTAGGTGTCGAATCTGCAAGGTAAGAAATTCAAAGAAAAATCGTCACAATCACTATAAATCTATAAAAATCATTTCAGAGCTGAAAACTATGACTGTATATGTGTGCCATATGATCAATGTCCGACACATGACGTTATTGGTAGAAAAGACGATCTTTACTTAGCGCTAGATCCTAGAAATTTGAAAAGTGATATTGAAGCACTTCCCGAAACTGGCGAGACCAGAGTAATTACAGATGGGAATGGTACAATGACTGTGGTGCGTAATTTTCCGTTCATTAGGATTTAGGTCGTTTAAAAGATATTTTTTACAGGTTCGAGTACCAAAAGAAGCTATCAAGAAGAATTCAACAGAAAAAGTAGAAAACGAGAAGAAAATCACTAAACGTGAGGCACCCGCAGACAAAGACACAGAAGAAGAACATAAAGTTGAAGGGGTGAGTATTATTGTGCTTTCCGTTATTAACTCAGATTAACTCAATATTACAATGGCAATTAATTAGTATTCGTTGAAGGTTACACACCTTAACACACCGGTTACACACGGTTAATCAGACGATGGATAGTTTCGAATATTCCCCTATAACAGCGATTAAACATCAAACTCAACGTTAATAATAATACAAATACCCACCGCCTTTAGACCCTTTTTAACCACTTACGATGTTCACCAGTTAGGTACTTATCTTATAAACTCTAGCTTACAGAGTTCTCTTGACTAACACAAAATTTGGAAAAAAAAATGAATAAATATGGACGGCAATTAATTTATTGCAGCGTCAATTTCAAAATCAATACAATCAAATGATGAAGAATATCAAGCCGACATTTGGTGTATCAATTGGTTTACCATATCAAGGAGGCGGTGGGTACCCACACTCCCCGCACAATATTTACCCCCATCACGGTACCATTGATGGTACTGGCATAAATCTTGGGTTAATTTCTGTCAATCCATTGCTTTCTGTACAAGTAACGAAAGACGATTACGGAAATAAGTTGATTAAACCTTATGTCAACTTGCACATCACACCAAATAGTTATTTGGTGAATAAATTTGAAGATTTGGTCACATACAAGAAGGACGTTATCTTCAATAAGCACAAACACTTTCATATTCACAAAGGTGGCTCCTATCCATCATCCCCACCTCATGTTTATGATTCTGGACCTTATAGAGAACATCCATATGAATTCCAACACCATGGGCCACCATCATCACCACCATTTCATCATTTATCATCAGAAATTTATAGTGGTGGCCATCCTCCACCTTTCGAACATTATTCTGAACCTGTACCTTTTCATGGGCATCCTCCTCCATTTGGAGTACATTTAGATAAGCCGCCAACGCTTGATGGTTATTATGACGATCCTTCAAATTATGGTGGTGCTAGCTTTCCTGGTCATTCGGCCAATTTCATTGGTAGAGCATATGAGAATGTCTCCTATTCATCAGGCACAAATCTATTCGATCATTACCGTCAAAAATATAATAACAATGAGAATACTTACGGGAATAATAAAGTTATTTTTGATCATGGAACCGATTCGAATCTAATTGATCAACAAACACAAAATAGCGATAGTGATAGTCAGTACCATAGTGGTAGTCGAGAGGGTAAAAATATTAATATAGATGGGAATCGAAAAAGCCAGGTTAAATTTCCAACTAGTAGAAGACGACGAAGACGTGACTTATTAACTGACAAAGACAATAATTCGATTAGTGAAGGTAGAACTAAATTCGATAAGGTAAGTTGGAACAGATGTAGCTAGGGATAGTTTTAGAATTCCTATATAAATCCCGAAATCCGCTACAACTCCATTTTTTTTTTTATATAATTTCAGCGACAAGCATATTTTGGACGACCACAAACATGCAGTCCACGTCACGTATGTTGTCGAAGACCCGCTTATAATAAACCAGCATCAATTCGAAACCAGTGTGGTACTAGGCATTCACAAGGAATCAATGGACGTATCAAGACACCGGTATATGTAGATGGTGATTCGGAATTTGGTGAATATCCATGGCAAGTTGCCATATTGAAAAAAGATCCAAAAGAAAGCGTTTACGTATGCGGTGGTACACTAATTGATCCAATACATATTATCACTGCTGCACATTGTGTTAAACAGTAAGTTTCAATGAAATTGCAGTGAAATTTTAAAATCTATTCATTAATCTTCAACAATGCTTTTTCAGTAATTTAATATTCACTTTAACCACCATATAATACAAATCTTGTCATAATTTTCCAGATATACAAACTTTGATCTACGTGTAAGACTTGGTGAATGGGATGTAAATCATGACGTTGAATTTTATCCATATATCGAACGTGATATAGCCAGTTTAACAGTTCATCCAGAATTCTATGCTGGTACATTATACAACGACATTGCCATCCTTCGTATGGCAAGTCCTGTTGATTGGACAAAACATCCACATATTTCACCAGCTTGTTTACCACATCCACAGGTGGGTAGTACGATACGGATATATGAGTGGTGTTGCATTTAAAGTGTGTACATGGAGATATAATTGCGAATTATGATTCGTTTTAGGACGATTATACAGGTTCACGATGCTGGACAACTGGATGGGGTAAAGATGCTTTTGGTGATTTTGGCAAATATCAGAACATTCTTAAAGAAGTTGATGTGCCAATTGTTGGATTTGGACAATGTCAAAGACAATTACAAAACACTCGATTAGGTAGAAAATTCACTTAATTAACATGATATTCATCTAATTATAATTGATTGTTTATTTCAGGCTACGAATTCAAATTGCATCCAGGTTTTATATGCGCTGGTGGTGAAGAAGGTAAAGATGCATGTAAAGGTGATGGTGGTGGTCCAATGGTATGTGAACGTGGTGGTACATGGCAGGTAGTGGGTGTAGTAAGTTGGGGGATAGGATGTGGACAAGCTGGTATTCCTGGAGTATATATACGAGTGGCGCACTATTTGGATTGGATTCGGCAGGTGACGCAACGATTTTAATATACTTTATTATTAAAATATCGCAGAATAGAAATGTATGGAAAAGTTACTATCTAATTTTTAGTAAATCGAAAGCCATTTTTTTTCTAGCATTAGAATAATATTATTCTGTTATGTCAGATATCTTAGCAATTCTCAAAGTTGATAAACCCTGATTAATGTTAAACACAAATAAATAGTGACATTTACAAAACCACAGAGAAATCTTGTCTATAGTTTCGAACCGATAGGAAAAAATAGACATTTAAATTACCATTGAGCAATTCTGGCGAAATGAATTTTTATACATTATTATTCTGTGCGCTTCTAAATACTTAGAATTAGGTACAGTTGTTTTTTAAATTATTTTATTAACTAAGTTCATTAATTTAAAATAAGCTTAAGTTATTTTGTTGTGTTTGTAGATATGTAATAGTTTAAATTATTATTTATAAAATTTGTGTGATAAAATAGGTAATACTACAAGATCCGTTGGTAATAAAATAAAATTCGACATAAATATTAGAACACAATTTATTATTTACATCAATTTAAAAATTAATAACGACATAAAAATATGATAACGAAAAAAGTTTTAAAAGTATAAACCTCATATCTATTTCAATTAGTCAAAGTTTAACAAACTTTGAGCCTTGATGTTGGCTCACCACTTCTTTCATATTGAAATACCATTTCGATATGGCCGTATTTTTTAATACATCCTTGAATGCTAGACATCCTTCTATACTATTTAACACACCATATACAGCAAGATCTGCCAAGTTTGGCTGGTCACCACCTAAGAAAGTTGTACCTTTCTTATTAATTTCACGAACCTATAAAATATGTTGATTTATTATAGTGTTTTAATACGATTTTCTGAAGTCTTCAAATTACCCATTTCTGACATTCATCATATAAACTCTCTCTTACATCGTCTTTTAAATTATGTCTTTTTTTCAATCGTTTACCAACGAAATACATGGCAGTAGCACCAACATAAATAATCAAATTTCGTTCCCATGTCGGGAAATTTGTTTCCCATTCACCTACCTCAGAAAACCAGTTGAATGCTTGAATTGCTTCATTTTTTGTACGGTACACATTGGGAGATAACATATGAACTAATACGTTATCGGCCCATTGCCGCCACTTTCTTTCTTCGCTGTAAATAATGTCAGTGTGAAATTCAATGGAATCTAACACATTTTTGTAAGCAGATGTCTCTCTTACTTAAATCCATGTTCATTGTAAATTTGATATTGTTGATTTCCCAACATCAGAAAATATTTATTCATAATTTCATTTTGTTTAGTTCCACCATCATCAAAGAATGAGACAAATGGAAAATATTTCACTATTTCGCTTAAATTTTTCTCTGAATCTTTTATGTAACTGGCCAGAGCTGATATTATCATAGTACTATCATTTAAGGGCTAGTATTTGATACATTTTTTAAATTCATTTAAAGTTTGTTAAAAGTAGAGATAAAATCACCAATTGTCTATTTGACTGTTTAGATTTCATAGAATCGTGTGCCAATTGGGGATTCTATCATCACTTCGAACAGAGCTTTATAAATACGATTCTCCACAAATTTGTAGACACTGCCAACTTACCTGATAGCCTTCTTTAGTTTCAGCAATTATTATTGGAACTTTTTTATATTCCGACCATTGAATACTCTGCCGTAATACTGGATCTACTTCAACTACATCATACGATATACCATAATAATCAAGGAATGCTCTTACTTTACAACAAAAGGGACACGTCTGATATTGAAATAAAGTTAATTTTAAACCGCTTTCATCTTCCGAAAATTGCAACTAAATACGACAAATGTAACTAAAATAATAACTACTTTATATTTATAAAAGTCAGCACTTACCCGTCGACTTGAGGTGATTTTTGGTATTTCTTTCAATGGTTTCACGAAAGTTTGCTCATTTACCATATGATCACGAGGTTTATTTTTCGTATGTATTGAATATCCTGTTCCAACGATTGCACCAACAGTTACACCGGCAAGACCTATTTTTAACATACCTTTCGGGCCTCTAGAAGTAGATCTACCAGTACTATTTAACCTTATTGAAACAATATTGGTGTACAAATTCATATAACGTGAAGAGTGTGAATTTAAAGTAATACAAGTATGACTATGATTGATGATTGCTCTTTTCAAAAAACTCATTATTATGATTTACAAAATTTAATTATGTAGCATAAAAATTCCAGCTGGGTAATGTTGCCACATAAATTTTAACTACTATTTAAATTTTAACTAACTAATATTTAATGTCTAAAAATAAAATATTAAAGGAAATAGTAGATAATGCACAAAATTTAAATGGTATTTTAAATTAATTGAATCCAAAAATATTGCGTATTTAATATAAAAATATTTACAAATTACTTATGATAATCCTGGCAACACTAAAGATTACTAACTTGCGCAAAAGTTAGGAGATGGAGCAGCCGTCTTAACCAAAAATGAATCGTTTTATCTAGCTTTCCTCATTAAATTATTTGAAATGTGCAAGCTTTTAAGAAATTATAAATTAGCCCGTTCAAAAAGGTGGCATTTCAGTCAATGTTACATAAAAAAGCAGTGTTTTAGCCTACAAAAATCAATTCAAATCCCTGGTAAGCCACTTCTATTTTGATTTTTAATTTTAAAACTTTCCATTAGATAGCAGTAGCAAAGCAATTGCTATAGTCAGAGATGGATTCAATTTTTTTATAGAATTGACTGCTGCTTATTCACCAGAGTTTTGTGTAAATATTCAAGAGAATTATTTTGACGTACCTACTGATTCACATATGAAAAAACCGTTTACACTGATATTACCTCCACCAAATATAACTGGAAATTTACATCTAGGACATGCACTTACAGCATCGATTCAGGATGCTTTAATTAAATGGTAACTCACATTCCGTTGTGGGAATCTCATTGGGGGTAGCTTATGAACAGTTAGCTTATTATCTAATTTGCCAGGCATAAGATGTGTGGTCGAAAAACAGTTTGGATACCAGGATTGGATCATGCAGGTATTGCCACTCAAGTAATTGTAGAAAAAAAACTATGGAAAGAACGAAATTTAACAAGACATGATTTAGGACGAAAAAATTTTGAAAAAGAAATCTGGAAGTGGATGCACGAAAAATCTGATGCAATCAGTAAATTATGCTTAATTGTTCAACACTTTTACCTATAGAATTAATGTTATATGCTTTCAGAAAATCAATTACAAAATTTAAATCTCTCACTTGATTGGCAAGAGGGAAATATTTTTACAATGGATGAGAAACGATCGCAGGCGGTAGTCGAAGCATTTATACGGTTATTTGAACAAGGATTGATTTATCGTGCAGATTATTTAGTTAACTGGTCTTGTGCGCTGCAATCCGCTATTTCTGATATTGAAGTCGATCACTTACCTGTTGAACGATCAACCCAATTTAATGTACCTGGATATAGTAATGGTGTTGAATTTGGTGTACTTACTAAGTTTGCATATAAACTTAATGAATCTGAAGGTTTGTGTTATAGATAATTCTCAAAATTTCATTAATATGCCATGATCATTTCAATGTTTCAAATTTTACATTGATTGACCTTTTATGAGTATAGAGGAAATAATCGTTGCTACAACACGACCAGAAACAATGATTGGAGATGTAGCAGTAGCGGTGCATCCAGACGACATCAAATATTCTCATTTTATTGGCAAGCAGTTACGTCATCCGATTCGCAACGATTTAATTCCTATTATAGCTGACAACTTTGTGGATCCCAATTTTGGAACAGGTAAATAATCTGCAGTGATTCACTTACGTACCGACTCTCTTACAAAATTAAAAAAAGGACAACTACAATATTGCCATAATCATTAGGTGCTGTAAAAATAACACCAGGACATAATCCAATAGATTTCGAAGTAGGGAAACGTCATAGTCTCCAGTCGTTGCAAGTAATTGACGAGAAAGGCTTGCTAACATCTTTATGTGAAGATTTTAAGGGATTAAAACGTTTTGATGCAAGAGAAGCGATCATTAATCTATTGGCTGAAAAGAAATTATTTCGAGGCAAAGAAGATTACAGTACAGTTGTACCTATTTGCAGGTAAATTTATCACGATTTGGTGTGATTATTTTAATTGAATGTGTTGTGGTTGCAGCCGCTCGCAGGATGTTGTTGAATACTTAATTCGGCCGCAGTGGTTTATTAAAACTTCAGCTTTAACTCAAAAAGCAATAGAAGATATTAAAAGTAGAAAACTACAAATAGAACCAGCTAATTTTGAGAAAGATTGGTTTCAGTGGTTCGAAAATTCCAAGTAAGTCCAATAAGTTTATTAAACCATATATGCCTAAAAGATGATTGATTTGTAGAGATTGGTGTATCTCACGTCAATTATGGTGGGGGCATAGGATCCCAGCATATTTATGTCGCCGTGACAACAAGGAAATTTGGATAGCTGCTAAAAATGAGAAAATAGCAAAAGATAAAGCTTCCAAAGCTTTCAATTGTAACATAAATGAAATATTGTGTCAACAGGATGATGATGTATTGGACACTTGGTTTTCTTCTGCTTTACAACCCTTTTCAGTATTTGGATGGCCCGAAAATGTATGGCAATGTTGTTATATGACAGATAGTTCAAATTTTTGTTTTTAGACGAATAGGCTTCAACAAAATTATCCATTGTCTCTAATGGAAACCGGACATGATATTTTATGTTTTTGGGTAGCAAGAATGGTGATGTTAGGTAGAGAACTGACAGGTAATATAATGACTATAAGGGGTAAAATAATGCTTCTCTACTTACTGAAATTGCAGGGGAATTACCGTTCAATAAAATATTACTACACGGCATAATATGTGACGCATATGGGAGAAAAATGTCTAAAAGTCTAGGAAATGTTATTGCGCCTGAAAATGTTATCAAGGGTTCCAGTTTAGATGTAAAACAATGATCAATAGTTAAATAGATTTTATTCACAAAGTAGTGATACAAATTCTAGGAATTAAAGAGTGTACTGGAACACAGTTATTCTAGTGGTCTTATAACAGAAGAAGAATTGAAGAAAGCTGTGAATAATCAAGAAAAAATGTATCCTAATGGTATACCATGCTGTGGCACAGATGCCCTTAAATTCACATTATTATCAAATCATGTAAAAAGTGAGCTACAGCCGCGACAAAATTTTCTTCATTTAAATAATTAATTTTTTATTTATAGATCGTTTTATAAATTTCGACGTCAACGAATGTAATACGAATCGGCTATTTTGCAATAAAATATGGCAGGCAACAAAATTTACATTAATGTGGTGTAGACAGGTTTTTGAAACTCAAAATATTCAGAGAATTGATTCAATTGATAAAATTGATCCTAATTTGATGGATAAGTGGATTTTAAGTAGACTGAATCACATGATTCAATCTATTAATGAATCAATGAAATATTATAATTTTCACGTTGCTACAGGAAATTTAAAAAGATTTCTTTATTATGAGTTTTGCGATATTTATTTGGTAAATTATAACATTCAATTCAAAGTTAATTTGATTTAGTACAGATCTGTATTCTTTCACCGCATGCTACTCGATATATGCCAATTTAAAAACAGATTCTAACGTGCTTCGATAGCCGTGATCGTCTAGTGGTTAGGACCCTACGTTGTGGCCGTAGTAACCCAGGTTCGAATCCTGGTCACGGCAATGCTTGTAAGCATTGTCACGGTGAAGCAAAATTTTTTTTATTTTTAGGAATCAATAAAAACAAATTTGAAGAAAAGAACCAATAACAAAATTTGTTTAATGCATTGTTGGACATTGTTAGAATGTTTGGACAGCAGTTTGAAGTGTATGGCACCGTTTATGCCTATTTTGGCCCAACATTTACATAAACATTTACCACGAATTTGGGGTATTGGCACTGATATGGCTTTTCCAAAGGAGAATGAAAGATTGAGAAATATAGTTTTAGAACAAAATGTGGATAAAATTATGGAAATTGTTGTAGGCATTAGACGATTAAAGAAAACGTTTAATGTTACACACAAATTGAAACCAGAAGGTTGCATGTTTTTAGTAATTGCTTTTTGTTTATGAATTTTATACTAATACGGAATTACAATTTTCAGTATTTATTTATTCACCACAAATCGAATTAATTCAGGATTTCCATGAAATAATAAAGGATCTTTCAAATCTCTATGTCCTACATATTCTAAACAAAAATGGCAATATTCATGCCGCTTCTGACTGTAAAATTATTGATGACTGTATTGGAAAAACCAAAATTTATTTATTGGTCCCAAATACATTATTAGGGTCAATCGATTTAGACCCCAATAAGTTAAACGAGAAAAAAGTAAAATTGGAAAAGGAATTGGAAAAGTTCAATAAAATGAGAAGAGGAATTGGTTACTACGAAAAAGTTTCGTTAAAAGAGCAAAAAATTCATTCGAAAAAGGTGATTTTTATTTGATTTGTTGATACCCGCTGGTATTTTTATTTATTAATTTTTTAGATTTCAACAATTGAAGAGAAGATTGCTAGAATCGAATATATGAAAAAAATAGTTTGTTAGCAAATTATATGTCCCACTCTAATTATTAAAGAGTTTATGATTTTTTTTTTTTTTTTTCGTTAGATATTAAAAGTATTACCTAGTTGAATAAAAAAAAAATCATATACATCATATTCTATAATGGAAAACATATTACATGAAACCAAATGAACAGTTTTCAAACTTTCTACGTCTACTCCTTTCTAAATAATTCAAGTTGTGCGTTCCGATATCTCTCGAACATAAACTTTAATAAATTAATTTTTAGAGTAATTAAAGCAATTTAAACTTTTATAAATACCATTAATACTTGAACTCATTTAAATAACCTAATTCCATATATATATATATTACTTCTATATAGCGTGTCTTCTCCAAAAATTTCAGAAATCATTATTCCATAGGTAGTGTAAATCGTTTTAAAGCACTTGTACATTGTATAATTTGTACATCTGGTAGGTGGGCAAACGCCACATTTATCTGCAATTCAAGATTGGGGAACATATTACCTTTCTCCATCACTAGATGTGTCCAAAATTTGCAAGTTGGCAGCAAAAATTATAAAGTAAAATTCTTATCGTTTGACTGCCAGTAATATTAAAAATATTCTTATTAATGAAATTTTTACTAAATTAGGGATAATATTTAACACGCCCGATATGAATATTCATATACTGTCGCAAGACATTTTAGATAATCATGGAGTGCAACTGGCTAAATCAATAATAGAATTCTATGTAAAAATTCGTTTGTTTCATGAATCTAGAAGAATTCCACAAAAAAAAGAACATATTCCCCAAAACCCTAACAAAATAATTTTGTTTAAAGGTGAATAATATTCATACATTTCCTGGTTGGAATAGGTTGCCTAAATAGCAGTATAAGATTGTCACTATTCCAATTAGTTCATATAAAAACATGTTTCTTAAAGGATAATTTTTTTATATTTCATATCATGTCTAATATGCAACTATTCTTCAATTAATTGTCTAGCGTTCGAATACAAATTGTATCCATTACTTATTAAATAACATTCAGCAATGTGCTTTTTTTTAAATAGATATTTGTTATCGCAACAAATATTGAAAGTTTCGTTGAATATACATAATCACAATAAAATTCATTTTAACTTTGGACTTTTTTTTATTCACTACCATTATTGAACTTTACAATACCTACTCAATTTTAATAACTTCAGAAGATTCTTATTGCTTGTGAGAAATGTAAGTAATGTAATTTTTCTACAAATTCACTGATTAGTATCATAGCACATTTGCCAAAAACATTTTTAAAATAAAAAATGACGTTTTTTTTGGATGTGATAGATAAAATTTTGTTAATAAAATATTGAGTTCATTTAGTGGAAAAAGTTACATTTTTTATACAAAAACAATGAATATTTGTTACAGAGCATTATAATTACATTAAATTTGCCTTAAAGCCATATAAAACTACTCGAAAAAATTCATCAATAGCAATAAATTATTGAAATAAAAGAATTTTCCTATTTGGAATTTAAAAGAAAATAAAGAAATCACATGACATTGTGATTTCTTGCATTTTAACGAAAACAAAACAGGGCATCTACCATGTGCATTAATGACTTATACCACATATACCCATCTTTCTTCGGTCAAAACTCAAAATTTTTCTAATGAGTTTAAGGTTTAAGGCCGGCATCTCATGCATCCGAGATCCGACAATACGACAGTGTTCTGATTAGTTGACATTTTTTGGCGCGAATTTCTGTTCGAATATTTTCTGCGACAGTCAGATGAGTTAAATTTATTTAACTTTGGTGCGACGTCTGATATTCCTTAACCACACTTTTGAAAATCAGTTTGTTTTCTTTATGAGTTACATATTTATATATTTATGTAATTTTAATATGTTAGCCAATCAAAACTATCAAAGGTCAACCAATCACAACACTGTCCTATTGTCGGATGTCGGATGCATGAGACGCCGGCCTAATACAGCACACGCCATATAGAAGTAATATATATATGCATAATTCATTTTAACTTACCCCAATTTAAAATGATTATTATATGGAGAACTAAAATATTGTTCTTATAGTCCTCTATAGATTATATATTCTATTCTAAAACACGCATTTTTTTCTTCCTACAACAATGATCACCTGAATAAAAATTATACCTATAATTAATCAGCATATAACTTAATTAATTATGTATCGTATCACAGACAAGTATTATGTGTATTATGTCAATTTTCATAAATGACATAAATTAATGATCGGTAAAATCGGTAATAAAAACCATTTTATGGTTTTTATTTAGCATTTCATTAAAAAATATACAAAAATAAACGAACTTTCAATTTGACAGATTGATTATAGAAAATGCGACAGCAACCAAGAGATGACCAGGTACAGTATATTGTCTTTTCTTTGAGTATAGTTTTCTCATTAATAAAATATATTGCATTATATACTATATACGCAATATACTATTGCTTTATATTCATATACTATATTGCTTTAGCAATTTTACTCACAGAAGTATTCACTCTTCTGAGTAAATAACTATTCTTCAAGCAAAACAAGCAGGGCAGAAATGTATGGTTGAATTTCTAATATTAAGGGCAAAATGCAATAATATAACAATAAAGTTTTTTTTTTTTTTTAATAAGTTTTGTAATGACATTAACTAATTAGTTAACATTAACATTAGATAGAAGTAGGATTGATCTCGCTAGAATGGAGGATAAAAACCCATCCAAAGTGGCATACACCAGAAATGGTAGACAGGCTTTACGATACATATATATATATATAAGGGCAAAATGCAGCCAGATTTCTCGAATGGCTACTCTATCCACCTGGTGATTGAGTTTTTGAGGTCCAGTTCCTTTGACCAATCGAGTTCTCGAACGGCTACTCTTCACTTGGTGATCGAGTTCTCGAGATCCAGTTCCTTGACCAATCGAGCTCTCGAACGGCTGCTCTCTATCCACCTGGTGATCGAGTTCTCAAGATCCAGTTTTTCGTCGAGAATCGAGTTCTCGAACGGCTTCCTTTTCCTACCTATGTGTCAAGTAAAGGCCCATGATAATTGACCGAATTAGTTAATCATTTAATTTATTTTCAGTATTTTTCACCCTATAGCTTTGTGGTACTTGCTGCCGTAAGATTGTTTTATTTATTATTATTAGTTATAAGGTTTAATCATTGCATTTACTTTTATTTTCTAGGAAAAAAGTATATTTTAAATTTACAGTATAGTATATTTAATTTCTTTAAATACAGGTATAGAAAATAAAGGTAAGAGTAAAAGGTATATACGATGGTTTAAACCCGAATGTATTGATTGATTGATTTATTTTATTTTTGCGAGACTATTTCTTTTTGTTAATGATGATTTATAATTTAGAATATACGTTATATTTTTGATCTTTCCTACTCATTTTCTATCAATATTAGAAAAACTATCCCCCCTGTCTAAAGGCTACTCGTAAAGGCTTTTCCCCCCATTTTCTCTTTGGACTGGTGAGGTGCCGTAAGGCAAACTGAAAATCAAAGGGTGGCGCCCGAACAGATATCAATATATTATAATATTTTAATAATTAACATCGAACAGAAAACTAAAAAGCGCTACAGCTTAGTTTAGAATAACAATAACTTATCAAGTCTATTTTACCACAATTAACAACAATTAAACAGATGGGTATCCCACCATCAGCGTTCTCAATATTCGGCGTATTTCTAATTTCCCTTGGAGCGGGTACCATTAAACCATGTATAGCAGCTTTTGGGTGGTGAACAATTATTCTGCGGTCAATAATTAATTTGCCGCATATGTTATACGCAAAGAAACTATACCCAAAATTCTTTGTTATTGGTTTTGGCAAGAAAATGAATTGGCCACCTTCTTCTCAATCTTTTATTTTGCCATTAGCTTAGGCAGCTTGATCTCAATGATTCTGACACCAATTCTAAGAAACGATGTGAAATGTTTCGTTGAGGAAAGTTGTTTTCCATTGGCCTTTGGTGCAGTAGCAGTGTCGGTGTTTATTTCAGTTGGTAAAATGTACTTTCGTTTTGGATTCAGATTGATCAATAAGAAATTTATTCTTACCATATAACTTTCAATTTGTAGTTATACTGCTTTTGGACGTAGCCACTTATATAATAAAAAAGTCAAAAAATAAATTACTAGTTACTGTTTGTGCATGCATATGGATAAGAGTGCAGAAATATTATTAGTTTATCATTAATAACATCTCTATAATATAATAATACTAATTATTGCTTAATTTTCTTGGCTTTATTCCAGTATGTTCTGAGGCACAGAGAAAACAAAAATGTAGAACATTGTTTGGACCATTCTGAATTGAAATGTGGTAAAAAATTTGTCAACGATATTTTGCTGAAAATTGTTGTACTTTTTTTACTAACACCGATATTTTGGGCAGTGTATGACCAACAGAGTTCCGGTTGGAAGTTTCAAGCAGTTCGAATGAATGGTGATATTAGATTCTATGTAATTCTTCCTGATCTGATGCAAGTAAACATTTGTTTATTATATCTTATGGTTACTGGCTCTGGGACTTTATTTGGAACCAGCATACCATATGACAGCGAATCGCTGACTATTGGGGGCATCTAAACATCGAACAGAGCTCAGATGTGGAAAAATTTATTTTATGTAGACCTTAATATCTGCAGATCAATTGTTAGCCATTTGAATTTTTGGAATGTTCTCATTCAATTAATCCCATTGACTTAATTTTACGTGCTTAATCCTGTTTCTCCTGTCGTTACTTTTATGCCACTATTCACATATATGACTACAGTATTAAAAAAACTTCATATAATTAAAACACCACGTCAACGAATGTGCGGCGGCTTTTTTAACAGCCGTTTCGTTTGCTGTTTCTGCAATAGTTGCCATTATACTTTATAGAACATATTCACTGCTTCCTCATGATAGAGAAACTCAATTTCGTGTTTAAGATTCAAGTAATTGTGGCAATAAGTAAATTAAACTCGAATCGTTATTTTCGATATGATTTTATCAGAATTTGTTTTCTAATAGTATTGAATTTAATGGAGTTAGTACTCCTATCAACGATTACTATGTCAATGAATCAATTTCAATAGTCAATAGTCAAACTAAGGTAAGCCAATATTTTAACTGCGTTAATTCAATATGGAAATATTTATGTTATTAGTCAAATTTTGTAGTTTACGTTTAGTTTTTCCAGTATTAATTGTCCAGCGAAACATTGATTATGAGAGAAGCAACTGCCTATGGAATATATTTGAATAAAGAAAAGGCTACCTCTTTTACTGATGATGTTGAGATTTTAGGTTTAAGTTGCAACGTATAAAATTCCTGCATATAACTTTTATCACAAACGGTATTTCCTTTTTAGAATGGCACAAAGAAACTAACAGCAGTAACTAACCCTAATAGTTATAGGTTATAACTATATATATATTATGGTTGTTACCACAGTATTTTCTTATTACGACAGCGGAAATTATGTTTGCCATTACTGGGTTGGAATTCTCTTATTCGCAGGCACCTATATCGATGAAGGCCGTTTTACAAGCTGTCTTTCTATTAACTACAGCCGCTGGTAATATAATTATTGTCTTAATCGAATCGCTGAAACTGTTCGAGAAACCGGTAAGAACACACAATTTGAATAATAAATCCTAAATAACAACCAAATTCTGCGGTTTCTTTTACAGTCCGACAATTTCTTATTTTATACAGCTGTTATGCTTGCTCATGTGCCCATTTTTATATGGTTAGCAGTTAGATATAAATATACAAAACCTGAAATTGATGAACCAGAATTACTTCCCTTTGAAATACGATGAGCATCATAATACATAATATATATGTATGTTTATAATGTACTGTGTATATTAACAAATAAAGTTTACATGTAGATGCAAATGCCTAATTTATGTAATAACTTAATTCATAGCAACTATATATAGATTGTCCAGAAGTTTTTGATAAGTTTTGCATCACCTATACGTTACCCAAATCAATGACTTGTTTAGAGTTTAAGCCTGCACATATGTTTAGTTATATAGGTAATGAGTTTTGCCTAACAGCATTTTATATTCAGTTAAATATACGGCGTATGTACATCTACATTTAAGTGTCAGCTGTCATGTCACTTTTTTGACGTTTCTTGCAAGATTTAGAAGCGGCGTTGCCAGATTTTCACTGTACTAGAAAATTTGGTGGAGGTAACACCGTAACGTCCGTAACAGCTCTCTGGGTGTATTAGAATTTAGAATAGAATAGAATGTATGTCTTTATGGTGAAATAGAACAACAAATGAAATATATTGGAGATTTATTCAATAGAAATGAAAATAAAATGTATACATACGTTTTTACAATATACATACACCAAAATTATTTGATTTCGGCAAACTATGTAAAATGAAAACACATGCAAATTTGATGATGCAAATATTACAATTAATTAATACTTTATGCTTCAAACTATATACAAATTAATATGTCGTGATCCCAAAGACAATCTTTTTAGTAGCATTTATTGTTTCACTATCGATTTAAATTATTTTAAAATGTTTTTCTTTCCATTAGTAAAAACTTCAAAACGTTGTTAAATCATGCATCAAAAATATCCATTAGGTTTCAAAAATTGAAAAAAAAACTGCATCAAACTCACACTGTGTCCTTCTAATACACAACATATACACACCAGATTACTTTCACTTCAATTATATAAAAAAATTAAACTTTTTCTTCAACTCAAAACTAAAAAAATTCGCCTAGCGGCGGAACGGAACACATACAATTACAATACAATACACCCAGAGAGCTGTTACCTCCACTAAATTTTCTAGTACAGTGAAAATCTGGCAACGCCGCTTCTAAATCTTTCAAGAAACGTCAAAAAAGTGACATGACAGCTGACACTTAAATGTAGATGTACATACGCCGGTAGATATAATTGAACAAATTTCTGAAGTAAAGTGAATTGAATGAAATTTTGAATGAATTGAAACTGTTAAATATTAATAAATGATTTGAAAAACTGAAGCTCCTTACGTTTTTATTTGTATAGCTCAATAAAGGCAGACTTGTTCATTAACAGCTATAAGTTTCATTGTAATTAAATTAATATATTTTCTTATTGTTATCTTATCTGGTATAATTTATATATTTCATAAAAAGAAGCATATTTTATGGCAGTACGAATTATTTTAATGGCACCAATTAATTAATTATTAAGTTATGGCAATGATTAATTTCTGTCCTCTCGCGTCCCTTAAGCTAATTACGAGGTCTAATCATCATTCTCGCTTGCAATAATCCAACTTGTGGCCCTCGAAACTCATTCCAGTACATAGATTGATAGATTAGTTGTTCTGGCAATTGACCGGGGAAATATTTAGCGTTTAAATTGCTTTTGTCACAACTTTTATACCACCAACCACCTCCTTAAAAGTCATAAATAAATAAATATATTATTAACGATCAGCAGCCGCATTCTGTAACCAATAAACACTAAATATACACTAAAGAAAACATATTGTTGTAGGTAAAGTTGAGTTTTCGATATTTGAAAATTTATCGTCATATTAAATGAACCGAGAATAATTACAACAATTTTACAATCTATAAACACCTGGATCAAGACACCAGATTCATCTTTAGTATCTCATGCAAAGCTTGAGATAATAAAAAATTAAAAAAAAAAAATAACTTTCTTCTCTTGCATTAATTCTTTTGTTTTTTTTTAAGATGTAGAATAAAGTTTAGATTGAACTGACAACTCAGCTGATAAGTACAAATAATCCTTGCCATGCTCTTCTTCGATTTGGTAATTGCAGCTCTACTTTTATTAGATCTACTTTTATAACGACCATAATATATTTCAAATAAATATAATTGCACTTTATATACACATCCAATTAGTTGCTATAATAGTGTAAGGCATATTATTAAAAGTTAACTACTTACTATGAGATTGAGCACAACTCCCTTCGGGCCATGTATCCTGATCACGATCCTTTGTACTAAATTTGCTGCCAGCGTGATACATTAATGCATCTCCAGCTGTTCCACGATATCCATTCAGTACTTTTATTGCATAACCTTCATCTTCCGAACCAATACTGAAATAATCGTAATGTGCATAGGCCTTTATATGATTCATATCCATTACTTCAATGATGAGTTCATTCAATTGAGTGCCTATATAAGTATGCAGAAAGAGAGCACAATCAACTAGTGAGCATGGTTGTAATTATCTTACCTGTCAATTTATAAATATTATCCAAACCCAACCAGAATTCACCAGCCAAATTTCCAAAGCCTATTTTATAATCTTGCCAATTAAGATAGAAATCTTGATTGCCATCAAAACGATTATGTAAAACTAGCCAACCGCCATTTTGTTCTTCCATATCACAAAATACCATCAGTGGTTTGTTGGTTATCGTTGGTTGTATCAAATAGATGTCAGATTTTGCATGTGAATTTTTCCGTTTAATTTCGAGACAGTTTTTCGGAATTGTCTCTTCTACTACAATCGACGGTGTCGATTGTCGAAAAAATACACGATCAATTTCCGATTGATATAGAATGGAACTTAAAACATGTTTTCATATGCAGAAAGAAAAGCTTTATAGCAATTACGATAATGAATCAAATCTTACTTTGTTAAGTTAGACAACATTGAAAGATTTTTTTTTATTTCTCCAATATCCCAGTTTAATAGACCCAGTGTTGTTATAGCTAATTGCATGCCATTGGATAAATTATCAATTTTGTTGTTTAATAGTGGATCAGTTTGTGAATTGAGCATTGCTGATGCTGCTTGATGCCTTCGATTTCGATCTGAAGTGGTATATTATAGCAATTTAATTAAGGAAAAATATATGCATGCTGGACTGGAACGCAAACAAACAGATAGGATAGAATTTCGTATTGAAATGAAAGTAGCTCAAAAATGGAGGTAAACGTTGATTCTCTGTTAATTAACTAAGTTAACTAATTAGATATTGTAATTATTAAATTTGCAGAACTTGCTGATTTCTAGGGTACTATATATAATTACATAGTATACTACATAATTACATACATATATATACATATATATACATAATTACATAATTACTATATATAATTACAGCACCACATGAGTTACAATTAACTGCAAAAATTAATTTTTTGATGCATCACCTGTCCAGAACCAACCTTCCACATCTGCTTCTATACCTAAATTATTAATAACGGAATAATATCTACTATATAATATCTGAAACGTGCAGCTACTGCTAGACCCATATATGTATGTGTATACGTACATTTACCTGAAAATCTTTTGAAATTATTCTCACAACTTTCAATAGCATTTCTCATTGTATTGTGTTGACTTAGTTCAATACTTCTGGTTCGATTTGCTAAATCATTTTTTAACATATTCAATTGATTCAATACTTCGATTTCCAATTGTTGGATTTTCTCGTTTAACAGACGAATGTCGTTATGGATATTACTTGTAGAAGGTGCACTTGTAGTTAAGATGGAGACCTAAAAATAAAATGTGGTGATACATTTATTTATCGCAGATTGTTATGTACGTGTGAGCTTGTAAGGCGTATAAATTCCGATTGCAAGATGTTACTGCAACAATCTATTTATCTATTGCTTACCTGTTTAGAATTATCAGTTAAACAACCAGCGATTAAGACAATTGAAATCAGTATCGACATATTCACTCTATTTCGTTCTTCTCATCAAATAGATGCAACAAAGAAATATCAAATATTCTAATTAGGGATTCGAAATCGTTTCCAATGATCGGAATTGTTATTGTTATTATTATTCTTACTATTATTATTATTATTATAAACGAGGTTGCGTATTTTCCTAAGCTATAAAATTAGAACTTAAAAAAATCATTTAGAGATACGTTGCCGGTAGATATTAGTAAATATAACGGTAACCGATAGTTCCGAATGATACTCAGATGGCCATATGTATTGAAATGAAATTTGTACTTACAAGTACTTACAGAGTGTTCTAAACTATGATAATTAATGCTTAGATATGATGTGTTTACTTAAAAACTGAAAAATTATGTTTCCCTTGTAGATATTACCCATTTAAACATCATTAATATTCATTAGGTAAATGAATGTCTATGACGCCATACAATTAGACAAAGAATGGGTGTAGACGTTTTGTTAATTGTTAATTAAAACAAACAATACCATACATAAATACCAAAAAAAAATTAGATTGACTATTAGCAATATGCTACCAGTTTTCCATAATTAACTTAACGTTAAAACTAAACTACTAACTAAGCTCTCTATTTATTTGCTGAATTAAAATATCTAAAATACTGGTACCAGATTGAGATAAATCTGTCTGCAGATGTTTTGCATACATGCCCAAGATTTGTTTAGATTACATTGAATTTAGTCTGAAACTTACAAGATGTACTTACAATTATATCTGAACATATACAGTCTGTCTCTTAACGAATATTGGAATAGAATATACATATTCTCTGGTGAAGGTATATAATTCCTATCTACACCCTGTATAGATTGTTTAATGAGTTTTCTGCTAATATCCAAAATTACATAACGGCACATTATTTACCTAATCCATGCCATACGCCTCTTTAATTTCCGGTTATGCTTCAAGTAAAAGATCAATCTGTCAATCTGATGTCAATCAATCAATATGCTACTAGTCAATATATGATACAACGAGGGCGTACATTAGTAACAGTTAGTCATTACTATTATAGTGCTTCACCGTGACTATTTGTTTTACAAACGAAAAATCCAAAAAAAATATCGGGCTCAGCCGGGATTTGAACCCGGGACCTCTCGCACCCAAAGCGAGAATCATACCCCTAGACCACTGAGCCACCATATCTAAAAATTTCGTTTAGCAGTATGTATAATGTGCGATTACTTAAAAAAAACTTCAAATGAATTTTTAATTAAGTAGTATGTTAAATAACTTACAATTTATTCAGCTTGATATATAATTATTAATTCTTTCATATAATTTCACTCTTTCCATTGTAATTTTACTTCAATGACAGTAATGAATGAGATCAAGTTAACCTGAATCTATAAAATAGTAAATTTAATTAATAAATTGGAACAGATTTGTTGTGAAAATATTATATACATAAAACTGGGCCATGTAATAATAATAATACATACATTTAATGTACTTATCAATTAATTTACAAAATATTAAATGGTTAGTATAATTTATGAGATTTTGATTTATGAAAATGTATCAAAGTACCTCAGCAGTATATCTACGAGTATAAATATACCTGAATACATTTAAAATTATTGATTTTGATAAGACTTTATTTTATAAGATCTTTTTTTATAGATTAATTACAACCATGAAATTTAGATAGCGTTTTGGAGTGCGTGCATTATTCAATAAACTAAACTAATCAATTATTTTTTGAAAATCGTTGCGCTAATAGTGTCTTTAATCGAAAAAATTAGAGAATAAACAAAAAAAAACTAAATACGCATCAAAACGTTTATCAAAATTTTTTTGAAGGAACTTGTAGTTTAAATTTAAAAGGAAACCAAAATGGCTGGTAGAACAGGTACTTATACTAATATAATATATTTTGATAAATAATTATAATAGATTTATGTATCTATATTACGGAATTCTATAATAAACCATACAGGTATGTAATTACTACGATATTAATATATAGGTATTTACTTAAGCCATATGTAAAAGAATAATATACCTCTTCTTACATATACTAAACAGGCCATTGTTTTTTATTTTATTCAGAATTCTCCATATTGTTCTTCTTGACACCAAAAAAGAAAAGAGAAAATTGATTTCAATTTACATTTTTTAAGTCGATTGAAATTCGACCAATAGGAATCAATGTCATTGACCAATATGATTTTAATCTTGCTATAATAAAAGTATAGAAAAAAAGTTTCTGAATGTAATTGAGAACAATAAATTTATACCACATATATATAGAAAATGGCATTTGTATTTAATTTTACATATTTGTATATCTACAGATCTACATATATATGTATGTATAATGTGAGACATATAATAATAAGAGCTAAGGATATTAATCCATATTATTTAAAACCTTTCAATTCGAAAATTATTCTTGATACACACATGGAACACACACCCTGTATAATGTGTAAATTTAAAGTAAACTATTGGTTAAGTGAATTCGATTCCATCAAATAAAAACCAGTTGCCAATTTAATTTAATAAATCGATCGAACCAGTTTAGAATCTCTTAAAAGATGACTGCAGCTGTCTGCCTGGTGTAATTTGCATACAATACAAATACGTGGTTATAAAAGTCAGTTTAGTTATAACGTATTAAAAAATACATATATACAGTATATGCATTTTCGGCTAGTCCAGGAGGACTTCTGAAAGTTGCATTAGTTTCACAGATGTACATAGTTATATAAATATTAAATTATAAGTTTAGATATACATATAGATATTGCATGTACAGATAGGCTTCAGATACCTAGGTGTTAAAAAAACCGCCTTTGAAGATACTGCCAGATTACCGTAGGTATATCCGCGCAGTTAGGTACTATGTTATAAAAGCATTTCATATTATTTATTTTTTCATAATTAAAGTTATGAAATATACTCTCTATACTCTAAAAATATGTACTATAGTAATAAGTATTCCAGTTCAGGTGTTCTAAACTATTTCATTCATAATTTTCTGCGGCTGGAATTTAATAGAGCTCAAGAGATCCTCGGCGCCCTATACAAAATAATAGTCAGGGTAGAAAATTAACTATGTCTACTACTTATACATACTATAACTACCTATTTAATCAGATATCTCGTTATTAATGAATTATATATTGTTGTTCTTGTTATCAAAAAAGATTATTACAAAATTGTTTATCGTATATAGTGGGATATATGTTTATTGTGTATGTGGGATGTATATGTATTTTAGTGGGAGAATGGCACCTTTTATTTTAGTTTCTTTTTCTGATAAATTTATCTATTTACTCGATCGCTTTTTTTTGGACGTAATTTCATTTTTCCCATTACTTAAGTACTTACGGAATCTTTGATTAATGATTTTATCGTTGTTGATATTTCCTCATATTATTGTTGTAATCGCAATTGAGATTTGCCAATAAATGAACAAATCTAGAGAGCATTGCAAATACACAGCCATGAATCTGCTTTTTTTAAAATTTATTTTAAATATAAAGGACAAATCTCAGACAAATCATTGAAATCATATTTCCCAATGAATTCAATGTAATGCACGTATTTTACACCAGACACTTAAAATACGTTATCTTTTACAACCTCAATCTTATTTTTGAATAAAATTTTATTAGCTGTATTTTGTAAATTTAATCGGGATTTAACAAAGTCTTAACTATTCTGAACAATAAAGATACGTAATAATTAATTAAAACCTCAAAAAAAAAAATCTATAAAAAATGTACGTCAAACTAAGTGGATCTTTTCTTATTTGGATTATTTTAATCAGATATAATTATATATTTTTTTAATATACATATAGACTCAACAACACATGATGATAATAAGACTAGTACATTACATGAAACTGGTGAAACTCATTTGGGTAATAATAATAAGGGCAACGATACTGAAATCAACGGTTTAGTAAAAGTAAGTTTATATTATAAGCATATTGAATGAATTAATCAATTAATCACATACTTAATTCTTCGAATTATCGATAAATTGATCGACTAATTGATCTATCCTCAAACAATAAGTTCTCTACACAAGTATACAGATACAAATAATTGCATCATCATCGTCGCTAAAATGAGAAGGATTATTTTATTCTCTGTACAATATAAATTAATTGTTACCTTCACCATAATTTTTTTTATTAAAATTTTAATCTAAGCATCACACTCGCACAATGTAGATACCTACTTAACGTAACTTAGTAATATAACATAACAATTTCATTTCACTATCCACAGTCTGTGGTGTGTTGTTGTTTTACTGTTGTTAACTTTTTGATTTTGATTTGCGGTTTTTTGCGGTGGCTTTTTAACTGTTTTTTGTCTGTTTTCACCATTTTATTAGAGTGACCATAGTCGGCTATTATGTTAATCTTTATAAATGACAAAATATAAATCAGTTAGATTTATTTGAAATTTGATTTCTTGTTTTCTAAATTACTTTAAAAATGCATCAGCGCAAAACAAAAGATGACCAGGTGGGTTTTCCACATATATTCTTATTATGGTATTATTTATTGTATTACATTGATGTTTTTCAATATCGGATTTTCTTTTTTTTTCGTTTTCTAAAGAAAATGAAAAAATATTCGAAAAGAAAGCGGTTCACCTCGTAACATTAAATTATTCGCGCGATACTCTGTGGCCTCGTTAATATACGATACTTATTTAATATGTGAATAAAAAATTACCATTTTTATTCAATTTTCGATTAATTTGATTTAAAAAATGCAAAAAAAATGATTTTTACATTTGCAGTTCATTATGGGAAGTATTTAATTATGTATTAATAAATTTGAAAAATATTAAAATTTTTACTTTTAGTTAGATATACAATAAAACTGTTTTCCATTAAAAAAAACCACGTAGATATTTCGTTATCAATAAGTAATACCTATGTAAAAAATGGTATGCATAAATAAAAAACCATATATTTAAATAAAATCGCAGAATACAACTAATCCAGAAAGAACAGCTCGCTTTATAACATTCTTTTAAGCGAATGAGATGACAGTATGTAGAAAAAGAGCTACAATTTAAATTCCCCAATTTGAAAATAACGTCACCCGTTTGAATATGTATGTATATTTCATATTTAACTTAGATAAAAGGGCGAGTTCCATATGTTCAAGGTCAAGAAATATTTCGGGGAACCAATGGAAAAACCGCATTGGGTGTGTCCTTTCTGGCTTTTGTATTCTGTGGAAAATATTCTATATTTATATAGTAACATATAAATTTACAAATAACCCTGAATTTTACGCTTTATCAATGATATTCACCTTGTATACTAAATTGACCCTACATCCAAATTTTTCTATTTGAAAAATACTTTCAACTAATTACTAGCAACATTATTAATATATTAATTGTTGTCATGCGAAAACTATCGACGTAAGAAAGATACCGACTAATTATTATCATAAATTACTATCTATTGGCAAAATACGTTAAAAATTAATTTCAATGAATTTAGAGGGACATTTTCGGACAAAAAAGTGTATATGTATAGTACAGTAATTAATTAAGTAAAAAATTATATATTAAATTTCCCGAGTATACAGGGTGGATATCAGTAGTGATACTCCTCGAATAGGGGGAATCATCACAGACAAACTGGTTTATCTATGGGAATAATACAGATAATAACTCCAATTAAGATAACCCTAAACTAATGCCAATAATTATGTTTCTTTTTACAGAAACTTCCCTATCCAAAATCAGTATTTTTTATTGTTAGCAATGAATTTTGTGAACGATTTTCATTCTATGGCATGCGCAGTAAGTATTTATACAGCATATCTTTGGAAAAGCCACAGTATGTAATATCCCAGAATAAGGAAAACTGAGGCAGTTTGTCCATTTATTTCATATTGCAATATTGTATAAACTTCAGCACATGAGCTGCACTATGTAAAGTAAACATTAACTTCTTTTTTTGTGTTTCAGCAATTCTCATCCTCTACCTCACCAACATTCTACTATACAATGACGCAGATGCAAAAATCATCTATCATACATTCACAATGTTTGTATACTTTTTTCCAGTATTTGGTGCAATTATTTCTGACAGTTGGCTGGGCAAATTCAACACAATCTTATATATATCAATGATTTACGCTAGTGGTAGTATATTACTGGCATTAACCTCAGCTAAACCATTGCATATTCCTCAAAAAGAATTCTCAATATTGGGATTGTTTTTAATTGCATTGGGCACCGGTGGCATTAAACCTTGTGTAGCAGCATTTGGTGGTGATCAATTTGTTCTTCCTCAAGTAAGAGCATGCTGATACATGCTAAGCACCTATATTCAACGTAAAATAGAAATATACACCGTTCTTATGATTTCAGCAAGAACTTCAATTGGTGACATTTTTTTCATTCTTTTATTTTGCTATTAATGCAGGCAGCTTGATTTCCACATTTTTAACACCAATTTTACGAAACGATGTACAATGTTATGGTGAGGATAGTTGTTTTCCATTGGCATTTGCTGTACCAGGAGTTTTAATGATTCTGTCTATTGGTAAAAATTGGCTTTTCTATCTACTTACTCTCCTTATAGACATTTTTTATGTTTCCATTTGACAGTTGTATTTGGTTTCGGCAAGAGAATGTATAAAATTAAGAAACCCAAAGACAATGTTATAGTCAATGTAGTTAAATGCATATGGGTAAGAAAGGAGCAGGGTGAGAACTGTTACATTGCTATCATGAATATCATTAACTATATTTCGCGACTAAATGTTTTTTACAATTATATTATTCCAGTATGCTATTACACATAAAGAAAACAAGAACGTAAATCATTGGTTGGAACGTTCCGAAACGAAATATGGTTCGAAATTAGTAAACGATATCAAGGTATCGTTAAAAGTTTTAGTACTTTATATTCCATTACCCATATTTTGGGCATTGTACGATCAACAAGGTTCTGGTTGGACAATTCAAGCTGTTCAAATGGACGGTGATATTGGATTCTATACAATTCTTCCTGATCAGATGCAAGTAGGAAAATTTAAAAGTTTGATTAATAGATTACACATTAGAGCAAGCTAATCTGGATGCTATATTCGATTTTTTTTTATTTTAGGTAGTTAATCCTTTATTAATTCTTGCATTTATACCACTATTCACGTATGCAGTCTATCCATTATTAGCTAAATGCCATCTACTTAGAACACCACTTCAACGTATGTGCTGTGGTGGATTTTTAGCAGCTGTGGCATTTGCAGTGTCAGCGGTAGTTTCTATTGCACTTGAAGCAACAAATCCTGTACTTCCTGGTAGTGGCGAAGCTCAGCTTCGAGTTTATGATACAACTAACTGCAGTTACAAGTATACTAATTTAATTTATGAGAAAGTTGCATATTTCGTGTGATAATTTTATAGACTTTCTCTTCTAGTATTGAATTTAATGGATTTAATGCTTCTATCAACGGACACTATTTCAATACATCTGTTCCAATAACTAAGAGTGAAACTGAAGTGAGTTAGTCAAATTTAAATCGTTAAAATCAATCGATTAAGCAAATCTATGTTGCAGTTTAACTTTACTACCGACGGCAAAGGTTGCGCAGACAAATCCTGCAATTTATTTATGAAAGAAGCAACTGCGTATGGAATATATTTGAATAATAAGAATGCTACTTCATTTACCGATAATGTTGATAAGAGCAGCGATGGGTATCCCCAAGTAAGGTAAAATTCATGTTTATAGAGACATATCTCTATATCCTATTCGATGACTCACATTATGTATTGATTTGTTCCAGAGTATTATCCTATAATAGCAGCTCGATTACATTTAGTCATTCAAAGAAAAGTTATACATTATCAGTGAAAGGTGGAGATATACAGTTAGTGAGTCTCGCATATCCAGGTGATTATTCTGTTAGTGGATATAGTGGAATAATTTCTGTCAAATTAGGTGGAACGTATACTCTATTATTGTCCGAGGTATAAATCTAATTATAATAGTAGGCGACTAAATTGTAGAAAATAGAACTGTATAAATTAGTAAATTATACTCGGTTTTTAGAATGATTCTATGGAATTAATGACAGTGACTAACCCTAATAGTGTACATATATTATGGTTATTACCACAATATTTCATTATCACGGCTGCGGAAATTATGTTTTCCATTACCGGTTTGGAATTCTCCTATTCTCAAGCACCCATATCAATGAAATCCGTTTTACAAGCTTGTTTTCTACTAACTACTGCCTTTGGAAATTTAATTATTGTATTAATTGAATCTGCAAAAATATTCGAGAAACAAGTAAGAGTGAATACGAAATAGTCACTTAGTAAACTACTTAAATAATGCCAATTTGTTGTTTGCAGTCAAACGATTTTTTCCTATATACAGCCCTTATGATTGGTGATATGCTTATTTTTATGTGGCTAGCAATTAGATATAAATATATAGAGAATGAAGATAGCAGCAGTGTAGTAGATAGTGAAATGGAGGAAGTTCCTGTTGAAAAAAAGATTTCAAATGGCACAGACAATTTAGCATATCAGTAATAAAAGATACAATTTGTACAATATTTATTGCTTTAATTATTTTAATTAATGTTATTTGACTTTTGTTATATTATTGATTTAATGTAATTAGCTATAAATTATGAATGTAAATTAATTTTTAATTCTAAATTTTTAAAAAGAATAAAATAATAAGTATCCATAAACCTTTCTCCAATTACCAGACTTGCGTGCGCATCTAGTTTCTCAATGTTTGTTTTTTATTGGCCAATAAAGATAAAGGGAAAAATATGGAGAACTATAATAGGCGAAGATAAGGAAAAAAGCACTTACAAATTACGCGAGCGTTTAAAAAATTGTGGTTATGTACCTACCTGTGTATGTTTAGCATACACTTTCCGACTGTGAAAGTGTATTTATTTTATTTTTACCACTAGATTTGTTTACATGTACATATATAGGTATAGTACTAATATAAAAACCAAAATTAATGGTTAGTTGAAATGCCTCAAATGTGTTGTGTTTTTAAGTGTGATAGTTCACTTAGACGTAAAAAAGGTGGTATTTCATTTTTTCATTTTCCAAAAAATGAAATAATGCGACAACAATGGATTGATGCTATTCAATTCAAACTGATGTATAAAATGAACCCGGGAACCAGGGTATGGCAAGGTTAAAATGTTATGATGAAGATAAATATATCAATATTCATTTAATTAAAGGTATGCTCAAAACATTTCCTGGAAAGTGATTACATTTTTGGTGGAAATATTAGAAAATTAAAAAAAGCTGCTGTACCTTCCAAATATTTAGGAAATACAAATAAAATCAACGAGGTATTGAATCTTAGAACTAATACTGTAAGTATTATTAGTTATTAGAAAGAATTACATTTTTTATATTATTATTTACCCACACTTGTGTCCCACAGTTATCTAATGTAATTTTTATTACATAGATTACAAATAAAAAACCCAAAGAAGAAGTAAACATGACATGGTCCAATCAAATTGTGGATAATCAAAATACCGACTTAATTGAAAATGAAATGGAAAAAGAAAATATGAGTATTGACAGTATAAAAGTAGAAATAAAAGAAGAAAATGAAGTAGTAAACTAAGATATAGGTATTTCCCATCGACAACAGATATACAGTATTTCCCGTGTTTCTACTATATAGGGCTACTCCTATTTACTAGTTCATACTTTATAGACCATATTAGTGATTCCAATTAATAATCGATTATTAAAATAAATCGATTCTCCTAGAAAAAAATCGATTTATTAATCTAATCTTTTTGACTTTCGATTATTTTCGGAATCGATTCAAAAAATTGAAAAATCGAATCGACTGATCCTATTTTCTAAATATGAAAATTGGCATTTTTAATCAATCCAAAAAAAAAATGCAGAGTGTACGATCAATATACAATACATTTACCTAGTTGTATTACTTACATTACATTACACATACATACAGTCACCCACACATTACAATTTTAAATTCACTTTTTTACAGTTGGCAACATTTTTTACTAGAGAGTCGAAAGCTGAATGTTTAGGATCACAGAGTGTATCTGCATGACATATATATGTCATATATGCATATATATATTTTTAAATCGAATATTTTGCTGCCGATTTTTTTTGAATCGATTCAAAGGTGGCGCTTAATAATCGACAACACTGGACCATATACTAAATAGATGTAAACCTAAACGCATTTGTAGTGATGCCAAGCGGCATCTATAGGCCTGAAGGATTATGTGGAATTAATTGCGGGTAAAGGGAATAATTTTGAAATTTTTGTCCCTTTAAATCAATTTATTTTATTGTTAAGAATCATTTGTACTGCTATAATTTTGTACTTATGGTAGTAAATATTATTTTTAACTATAAACTAAATTGACACATTAGCCTTAAAAACTAATAGACTTATTTCCTATTCGCAAAAGAGGCGGTGAGATACGAATTTCTATGAGACAAACGGTTGCAACTTATGATTTTTGTGCAAGCCTTGTAATAGGTGTAAAGTGAGTCACAATTTTGTTGGTAAATTTTTCTTTACCAAAGTCATAATATTAATAAAATATCCGGTATTGGTTTATATATATGATGTATAAGTGTGTATTTATATTGTTGATTATTATTAACAAGAGAATATTTATTTTAACTTATATAAATTTTCACCTGCTCGTGACGTGGATATGCGCTCGCAAATCTTGTATATGTAATAGGAAATAGGTCTATTATGGTTAAATATCATAATAAGCTAAATAAAATTACGAAATTATATTTGTTTTCAATTAGATACCAATTAATAATAAGAAAATTAACCAATCTAACTGTAATTTAATACTAGAAGAAATTATCGAATACGACTTCAACAATACAACACAAACTTCTTACGTGCTATAAAGAATTTTTTTAATAAGAGTGTTTCTGCAACTTTTGGCTAATTTTAGCTATTTCGAATATATTATATCTGGGGGTGTGCGATACACAGTATTGTGTATCGATACTCGGTACGCGCCGACATATAGGCATATCGCTACATATCGGTATACTGAATTACTGTCGTGTCTTTCCTCGAAGACATTTATATTGTGGCTAACTGTTTCGAAACAATTTGGTGGGTCCTATATGTATACATATTGGTTATTGGGGTATTGATGCGTATCGGTATTTCGATATACCGATAGGTATCGACAAAATGTATTGCAACTTGCAAGCCCGATATGTCCAAACGTACCGATACATATCTATATATCACCCAGGCCTAATTATATAATAAATACTATACAAAATACTTATTTATTATTTTTTTGTTAATCTTTTGTTCCTGGTGTGGCAACCCTCAAATTCTTATGTACATCTACGTATATTTGCTATACATTCTAATTTAATGAAGCATTCTTTAAAAATATTTCCCAAAAATATTTATTTGAATTTTTCCATTTCCGTTTCTTACATATACATATGTCTTGAAATAGGCTTTAAATTTTAAACTGAGAATTTTCTTCATCTTGATTGTTTTTAAACTGATATTCTATAGAAATTATACTTGTAGTTGATTAGATTAGTGAAAATCTAGCTAGGGTTGGAAATTATCAAATATTATGATGACAAAAAATTTCATAAAAAGTTGCATAGCAACTTTTAGTGCTTCATAATAGCAACTTTATATTTTATTCTTCAGTGTAGTGTGTTAATGCTGTTTTGTTTTTTTTGTCATATTTTTGTGCATTCATTCTATTTTTTAAATATTTACTTGTTTGTCCAATATAAACTTTATTACAATTTTAGCATGGAATTTTATATACTACATTGCTTTTTCTGATCTTTATGTGTATGTGATTTAATTTTTGTATAATTTTGTTTTGTAAGATTGTCTCCTTCATGTGCGACTTGTATATTGTATTTCTCAAAAATGTGTGTTAATTTTTCTGATAAATGTTGTATATATGGGAGTGATATGTATTTAATTGGTGCAGTTTTTTCTACTTTTTCTAATTCATTCTGTCATTAAGCATTCTATCAATCTTCATCATCTAAGTTTATACTGAATTATGGAGGGCTATAAGGAGTGTACACAAAAAAAAACGGGCTCCCACTAGGCGGCGCTGTGACCAACTGAGACTAATAACTTTAATATAATGCAACCATTGTTATTTAAAAAATCGGCATAATTTTGTTTCTTTCTCTATTTTATTAATTTTATGGTCAGTGACGTGCTATAAGATTGGGAAAAAAGTTATATCAAAAATAATTGTTAATTTTTATGTAAAATGTGTTTTGAAATTCTTATTAAAAATTATTTAATAGTTATATAATTTGGTTTGTAATATTATGGATTATCTTAAATATCAAAATTAATGTAAAATTTGAAAACGAAACAATAACAAAACCCGTCAGTGACCCGTGTCACTGATCTGACAATCACCTGCAATTATCGCAAAATATAAATTTTGCGATATTTGCACAAAATTTTTTGTGCTCATAAATATTTTGACTTTTGTTAGGTTAATTCTACTCCTTAATATAGTTCTTCATAAACTGAACCTATACAAAAGGGTCTAGAAATAAGATATAACCACAAAACCAAAAAAAAAAAAAACAGAAAACAAAAAATCATACGTGCAAAACCCTATTGACAAACATTTGTTTTTACCCAACGATGACGACCAATATGTGGTCCAATATTTTGTAGCTTTAGTACGAGTACCGTCTGTGACAAATAACTGGGTGCCATAATTTTCACCTTCGCATTGAATATAGGAAATATAAGCATAAATAAAATGGGAGTACCGTATTGTATATTCTTTCGTTAATCTTTTAAGAGGTTTATATATTATGCGTATAAAGCGTCGTGTCCACTGGTAAGTAAAACTTGCTAGAGGAAGTCTCTGAGAGCGCTTGCTATTGTGTACACATTAGCGCAAGTTGACTTGTGAGAGTAACTTCTGCAACCGCGAAGAGACCGCGGCGTTAATAACGGTGCACGTCATAACAGCATCGTGACATAATCATAAAAGCTTCACACCTTCTATTTTATTGAAAATTTTCTAAAATTGCTGTAAAATCAATGAAAAGTGACGAATCTCGATTTTATTTACTTTTTCAACTAGTCCAGATTAATTATGATATTTATAAAAAAGCATCTGGATTTACTAGCGTATTTCAAAAAATTAACCTGGCGCGCGTTAACGGACGTCAGGTACATTACCGGACGTATATTCAGAACAATCATTTTGATATAGGGAATACAAGAAATGGATATTAAAATATTGAAATATGCAAACATAACTTCTCTTATATCTGCATGCTGTAACCTATAAATGTGATAACTAAATAATAAATCTAAAATAATATTTGCTGAAGTCCATTAGTAGATTAATTCCAGATTTCTAAATTTTGTTTAAATTTTAATAGTTAGAGCTAAAAAATAATTATTTTATTAATATCTCGGTATCAAATTAATGGAATATATATTTATATTAATCAATACTTACAAACATTTCTGGTTTATTTTATTCTTACTTTACAATGAACATTGGTTTAATTTTCTAACTAAATAACAGAATTAAAATAATACAAGCCTATTCATGTTTTAGATTTACTTATAATATTCTTCTTCTCTCGTCCTTCATTCGAACTTTTAACTGGCAGTAATTACTGAAAACTTTTGTATAATTCTTAAACTGCCACAGGCGGATTTCCCCTTTAAATTTTCTATTCAGTATATCCTAAAAATAATACAAAAATTATACAACATTAAATAATTTGAAATAAAAAATATACTCTTTAACTGAATTAATTAACCAAACTAAACTAACTTAGTTAAAATTACTTAAAATTTATGGTATTTTAAAAACAACTTTTATTTAAGAATAAATACCCATCACCATATACCTCTAACAAAAAATTGTCATACTTCATCCGTATCTTCAGAAGCACTTTCATCTAATTGAATAATTAGGGGAGTGATTTTATCTCGATCGTATTGTATTTCTCGGTCCCACGATTCTTTGATCAGCTCCTCGGTTTGTCTTCCCGTATTAAACCACATTTCGGGCGTAATATGGTCAAGTGCTTCTTTCCACATTCGTAGGACACAATCCGCAGAATCGCCATCTCGCCCTACATGTCTATTGTAATACGTTTTAGCTCTGCCCCCTATATTTTCTATTGGATTAAATTTGCAATGATATGGAGGTAGATGCATAACTGTATGTCCACGAGTCATAGCCAATTCAGCGGTTTTGAATTTTTTTGGTGGCATATTTCTAAAAAAGAAACATATACTACATATGGGAACTGTATTTTGTAGTTATTCATAATGTACCTTTTTGCAATATCAAGTACTATACTTGACTATATAGTCAGGTATAGACTATATACTACATGCTTTTTACTAGTAAAAGTACTATCACTTTTAGTAGATTAGCAGAATATTCCATTTTGTATTTGTTGAACCAATCCAAAATTTCCTATTTGCGCCAGTTACTATTTGGATGTTTCGGTTCTAAAATGGAATGGTAGCTGACATTGTCCATTACGATGATTGAAGTTTCTACCAATTTTTGCAACATATCATCGGACTATCTGAGAAACACTACTTCATTCATTTCTCCATGATAGTCTGAATTGACGGTGGACGTTTTTGAAGCGAATATTAAATCACTACCAGGAACAAAATCATTTTTTGTTCCTGCATGTACTACAATAAGTCTAAAAGTAAAAATTTTGATGTGAGAAGTGAACTAGTTTAAGTGACTAATTCAGTAATTTTACCTTTTGCCATCAGATTTAATTTTCCGTACGCTACTGGGGCTTTTATCCTGCCAAGATGCAGTTGCAGTTCCTTGCTGAAATATTCACTTTTCATCCAGGAACACAAATTGCGACGGATTGGAACTGTTAACATTTGTCACGTAGATTTTCAAAAAAGTTGTTCTTTGCAAGACTATTCTAGGCAGCTCGCATAATCCTCGACGTGAATCATCTTTTTTGTATTGGAAGCCGATTTTCTTCAAAACAATTTCTTAAAGTTGTTTTGCTTCGATTAAACATTCTTTTCTCTTGTAGTCTTACAAGTATAATTTTTGTTGTTACTTGTTGCTCTAAAATAAAAATTTTTTTAGAAACTCTTTGAATTAATTGTATACATTCAAATAACTGCATCTGTTCTCTTATTATATTAAACGAATTTCTTAATAGCACATATAAAAAATAACTTAAATAATAACATTAAACACTTACTTCTTTGATACAGATCATCAATTTCATTGCATATATCATATTCATAAGCCTCTGTTAGATCTGTTAATTTGGGTTTCTTGTAGATTCTGCTGGTTTTTGGTGGCTTAACTGGTACAGCTTTTTTACAGTCAGAAGAAATTTTCCTCACTGTGTCGATGGAAACTTTTAGAGCATTAGCTACTCTCTGAAAAGTAAATGTGTTACATAAGTTATTATTTGCATACTAATGGCAAAATACGTTATTAAATGTGCAAGTACTTACTTCTCGAACTGCGTGCAAAGGTAAAAGAGGTCCATCATTGTCCCGTTCCTGCTCGAAATAGCTAATTAAATTGGCTATTAAACACTTACACTCTGCGCTTAGTCTTGTGGGCATTATGTTTTTATAAAAACACAAAAGCAGACAATGCAAAATACACTCATTACTACACACACTGCACTAACCTACACAACACTATTCGATCGATAAATCAATATCAATTTTTAAATTGATTTTATATTTATCTTATTTTACTCATAAAATTGAATAAACTAATATTTTTCAAATAAGATAAGAATAAAGTAAAAGTAACATAAATCGGTGAAAATAGTCTGTTTACTATAAAATTTTGGCGGTAACTAAGTTTGGTTAAGATCTTAATTAGCTTCAACGCCGCTTGGAAAATATTGTGTGAAACGCGTTTTATGTTGAAAATATGTTGGCAACATATTTTCAGGCAAAAATAAAATTTTCCACAAAAATGTGATTCTTACACTTAAATAAGAAAAAATTGATATAATTTTTGCTTTTAGAATATGTCAATTATAAATCTAATCATTTTGCAATAGTCCTTTGCTCATTTTACAGAAGTTATTTCATAATTATTAAGTTGGCAGTACTGACACGTCATTTTTCCATCGATGACGTGCACCGTTGTTAGCGCCTCGGCAAGTTTAGTGAAAACTGTAAATGTACTTTTAGTTCAAAGAAAAGTTCAGGAATAGTATAAAATCAATAAAATTCGAATTGAAAGCTGATTTGTACCATTGGTCAAATGGTAACCATTGGTTACCATAGATTTTCAGAATTTGTACTTCTAGCAAGAATGAGTTCATATCTTCGTTACTGGGCGACTGCTAATCGAATAAGCTGATAAATTAAAATTCGACTACACGTTTTTTTCTCTATTCTGTTATTGCCTGTTGATATTTAATATTACAGTGGATGATAATAAATAAATGATTAATTAATTAATAGCAATTAATAGAACGGCAAATACACGTATGATTCAGAATAGAGCTATACACGTCACATATAACATATTACATTGTATATGTAATTATACAGTGTGCATATAATAGTGAATAATAATATCTTCAATTTTAATTGGACATCTGATGTGTATTAATATGGATGCTTTTTGGCATATTGTTCGATTCGTTTATCTATGTAGATATAGGTAGATACCCATTTGTGCATGTTTGTAGATAGGTAATTGCTTCTACGAATAGAATCTTCATAGCTAGCTATTTTTACGTTGTTTCATTTATCTTTAAAACAAATTATAGATTAAAAAGCTAAATACGGTATATGGAAGTAGTTTATTTTTTCTAATTCGGTATCGAAAGTACACTTTTAGTCAATTTGAGTGCCGAAAAGTAGAAGTTTTTCGCACCTATAAGTTCGCAGTGACTTATAATAACGTAATTTCGTAGTTTTAATTGTTAGTTAATATTAAAATTCATCTTCTAATCTCACTTAATTCCACAGAATCTACTTTCAGCAAAAACAAAACAATTTCTGGATTAAATGACAGACATAATTAATTTTTCAAATTAATTATTTGTTGATTAAAATTATTTCATTAGAAAAAATAGCGGTGCATACGCGTGTGAAAAACCGATTTTTGGTGCTCACTAATGAAACACTCACTGCTCCGCAGCTCGTGTTTCAAACTCGTTGGCACCAAAAAACAAGCGGTTTTTCACACTTGTATTCAAATTTACTATTTGGACATGATTCAAGTCCCTCTCTGTATTTATTTTATAACTATAGTCTATATATGTCTATATAGTCATATATTACTTTTAGATAAAAGATGCCAAATAAAAGAGATACTCAAGAAGATATTCAAACATCCGAACATGGAAACCGTTTATATAGTCGTCGGAAGCCTGAAGACGGAGGAAAAACAGCAATTACTAAGATTAAAATCAATAATCGATATCAATATATTGGAATTGATGGGTTAATTTTCACAAGATGCATACAACGAGGCCCCTATGCGAATTGATGACAAATATTTGTCGATCACTGGCAAAAAAATTAACAGAGTTCGGTTTGGGTTACCAGCACTAGTCAGAGCGCCAGAATATGATATAATGAATAGAAGACTTAAGAAATATGGCAGAAATTAATAAGCCTCGTTTAACAGCTGATCAACAAGTAGCATATATCGCAATTATGAACTTGGGTCTGGTACGATATTTCTATATTAGAAATATTTCTATAATTATTAATAATATAGAATTATAGATATATGTATTATTTATAGATACAGATAGAAAGCTTTTATATAATCTATAAAATTAATAATATATTTCTATATTATTATAGAATAATATACTGATATACCAGACTATACTTTCTATAACACTACTATGGAATATCCAAGGTGATTCTAAAACAATATATATAGTATAGATATATATAATATATATGTCATAGATATGGCATATCTAATTTAATGCCTACAAAGTATGAGACAAATTTATGGTTCATAGGGTATATATATTTTGGTTTGTTTCAGCACAAAATTAAATTAGAAAGATTATTTTATTTATGTTTTCTAACCTCACTTATAATATAACCAATTTATTTCTATGTCATTTACTACCTTATATAATAATAATTCGTTACAAAATCTCCGAATGGGTGTTGCGACTCTTCGCACGACGTAACCGCTCCCAGGACCTTTGTCTGAACCCGAAGTCAAGAAGACTTCCCGACTTTTCGTAAAAAAACTACCACGAACCGCGACCAATAAAAATCATCCAGTTTTGTTGGTGGTCTTAGCTATTCTCCCCCATCATTAAAAAAACTCTCATCGATCATTATCGATTCACTCGCGCGCCGTTCCAAAAAAGTCAAAAGCGCGCAAAGAACTATTGAGAATATTGAATACATATATAGGATGTACATTTTATATAAAAAGGCCGCAATTTTCGATTTCTGGATTGACAACACCAGTCTCAGAAACTAAAAGGTATCGAACAAAGAATAGAGGCAAAGGCGATTAGCCAGCCTGAAAATAGACAGACAGGATCCCAAATGATTTCTGGATCAGTTTATCGTTTATAATGTTGTATTAAAAACTTTTCTTACTCGGATAACGAATTAATACATTCTTGTTGATGTATTGCCGATTGATAATTGTAATATGTGTCTAATTTTATATATTGTACATCGCTGAATATTTTTCAATTATAATGGATGGTTAATGTCAAAGCAGCATCAATCAAGTTCCTAAATTGATGTTTATTTTTAGAATTCCTTTGCAAAATTGATATGGCGTTATTTGCAGCATTAGTAACGTGCTCTTTCAATTTCAGAATATCATTTGTTAAGGGTAATAGTGATTGCTTGTTCCATTTCGTTTCATTCAAGTTCTTAAATGCCAAACTGCTAATGTCAGTAGTCCACTGAGATTCAACAAGTTGTTTAAAACGTTTTACTTCTTGTAATTTTTCCTCTTTATTTGTAAAGGTAAAGGCAAGATACATTTCATTATGAGCCTCAATAGCAGTTCACTGCACTGTTTCAAAGATGTTCCTATGTGAGCAGATAAACTGGGCGCTCTGTATGTTTTATTGCCAGTATCATATCCACCAATTTGTTTTGCACATTCAACGACATTATCAAACATTATAGGACTCATTAGATCTGCCAATTTGTAATTGTTATTATTTGTAATTTGTCTAAATTGAAGTAAGAGCCTAGCCAACTTTCTCATTTTATTTGAACAGACGACTGCCTCTGTTTTCTGGAATGTTTTTTCAAATATTGTTCCCCAAAATTAATTATTAAGCAGTCAGATTTAGCCGTTAATGATATCTCGTTAGCTTTTATAATGTGAAGCACCTCTTCTTTAACACGTAATTTTTAAAGTGTATTGTTGTGATTTCCCTTCAAATATTCTTTAAAGTCACTCTGATTCCTAAGCAGTTTTATTACCTCCACTCTTTTTTTTTTTTCGGTCAGCTTAACTTCTCAATCATTTCTTCTGCAGCTTGACGCTTTCTTTCTAGATGTCTGTTAAAGTTTGTAACATCGCATGAACAAAATTCACAAACGGTTTTTTTTTCTCCAAACTTTTCGATTTTCGGAATATGACTACAAAGTTTAATAAGATGTGTTGTATAAAATCAGTTAATTTTAATAATTAGGTAAGTAATATTCTGTTAAGTCAATGAAATATAAATATTCTTTTCGGCATCCGAGAAGTGCAAAAATTATTAAACTCAAAGACGTTTAATTTAAATAAGAATTATTTTGATTTCATAACCTAAAGTTAGGTTTGCTAGAAGTTATGTATAATAAGTTTAGTAGAAGTTTGCAGTCTCAATATAAAATGGGTGGATAAATTTTTTTTAAACAAATTATTTATCGATAGTTTCTCAAAAATAATACTTATTTAGTATTTATTATAATGTTTAAATTTTAATCTTTAAATAAATTACTGTATTAATTATTATTTGTAGCGCTTTTTCGTGTTCAGTTCGATGTTAATTATTAAAATATTATAACATATTTTAATTATTGATATCTGTTCGGGCGCCATATCAAAAAATATTCGTTTGCCTTACGGCGCCTTACCACTCCAAAGGGAAAGTGGGGGGAAAAGCCGTTACGAGTACCCTTTAGACAGAGGAGACGATTTTTCTAAGGTTGATGGAAAATGAGTAGGAAAGAAAAGCCAGCTGGATCAAAAATATAACGTATATTCTAAATTATAAATCATCATTAACAAAAAGAAATAGTCTCGCAAAAATAAAATAAATCTATCAATACATTCGCGTTTAAACAATCGTATATACCTTTTACTCTTATGTTTATTTTCTATACTTGTTTTTAAAGAAATTAAATATACTATACTGTAAATTTAAAATATACTTTTTTCCTAGAAAATAAAAGTAAATGCAATGATTAAACCTTATAACTAATAATAATAAATAAAACAATTTTACGGCAGCAGGTACCACAAAGCTATAGGGTGAAAAATACTGAAAATAAATTAAATGATTAAATAATTCGGTCAATTATCGTCGGTCATGGGCTTTTGCTTGACACATAGGTAGGAAAAGGAAGCCGTTCGAGAACTCGATTGGCTAAAGGAAAGGGTTATGCCAAGCAAAGCGTTGCCGTCCTGTAACGACAAAAAGTATGAGCAGAGTTTAAATCCCTCATCGGGTGAGCAGACAACTCTGCTGCTTCCAGTGAAGTTGTTTTAATGTGCCCTCTACCCCAGCTTTTAGAGTTTAGATATCTTTAAGTCACGAAATAACTTGGCCATTTCGGCCAAATCGGGCCCTTTTTATACTCAAGATTGTTCATTAAAACCAAGGGCCAAGGCGGGAGATTTATAATAACAATTTCCTATATATTATTGTGGTACTAGCTGCAAAATCCTATGTTGAAAACAACTTTATTTATAAAAATACATTTTAGTTACTCTAAGTTGTTTTCACTTTTACAGTCCAAATGCCCTAAGGTAATAATCCATAATAACACCTATACTTCTCCTGTATGTATTAACCCTGTACAACAACAATTTAACAAAACAACCCATCTATTCTGGGAGCCGCTAAGTCGCCAATACAAAAAATAAATTAACAATAATTACGGCGGCATACCAATATTTATAAAACAATATAATACACAATATTTACTTAAATTAAATAAACCCTTATTTATCTACTACAAAACGTTAACGTTTTATCGTTATCAAAAGTAACAATAATAACAATTGCCAAAACGAAGAACATGTTATGAAAACATCTTTGCGACGGGTTTGGTGATTTTCAAATTTTCTTATTTTTAAGAAAAATCATAGATTTTATGGCAGCACATTAAAACTATGATTGTAAGAATGAATATGTAATATAATACAATGATTGTTATTTAAAAAATTGGCATAGTTTTGTTTTTTTTCCCCTATTTTATTAATTTTATGATCAGTGACGTGGTATAAGATTGGGTAAAAATGTATTACAAAAATAATTGTTAAAATTTATTTTCAAATTGTTATCAACAATTATTTAATAGTTATATGGTTTTTTTGGAATACTATGAAATGTTTTAGATGTCAAAATTAATGTAAAATTTGAAAACGCAACTTACGCAACAATAACAAAACTCGTCACTGATCTGACAATCACCTGCAATTATCACAATGTACACAAATCCCTCTGGTGGACAAAAAAATTTCTGACCCACAAATATTTTGACTTTTGTTAGGTTGAGTCTACTCCTTATTATAGGTCTTCATAGTTATAATATATCGAAATTGTTTACAAATCTTTAATTAATAATGCGAAACCGTATTCGTAATCAACGTTACCACAGATACGAATGACAGATATGAATGTAAAACGTGCAGAATCCATAAACACTATCGTTCGTTGCAAAGGGTACTTATACATCTATATTTAGAATTAGCAGAGTAACGAGAAATATGTATTAGAAAATGTCACAACACTGTCGGAGGTAACACAATCGAATGTGCATATTTTATTATATACTAGCGGAAGTACCCGACTTCGTTAGGAGTGACTTCCCGGCTGAATACTATGAGTATTCGAACTTACGTGAATTTCACAATTTTAACGTGAAATATAAAACAAAAAAGAAAATTGGTAACGTCGCAACATTTCTTTTCGTTCTCGTCCGGGTGGAGTTTTTAATTGAAAATCTCTATAAGACAGAACTCACAATCAAACCAAACAACCCGTTATAAATTATAATTAACTATAATACTAAACTTAATTACGACCAAACTAAGCGGCCCGTTATAAATCAGAATGCTCTTAAGGCAGAAATTATCACCAAACCAACCAACTCGTTATATATTACAATACATATACATATATATTACAATTTATATACAAGATCGCTTTACAAAATGGGTACAATGTCGCGCTATTAGAAATGCCACCACACCAAACATGGTGAAAATGTTATATGAAAAAATTATTACACGTTTTGGATGTCCGAATACTATCATTACCGATAACGGTACGCAATTTACTAGTTGAAGTTTTAAACAATATTTGGAGGCAATGGGAATTAAACACCACTTAACGCCACCATATACGCCGCAAGCTAATCCCGTAGAAAGCGCAAACAAGACCATAAAACAATGGTAACGCAGTATTGTGAAACTGACCATCGGCAATGGGATGTTCACTTGCCAGATTTAATGTTCGCGATTAACAGCGCTCGTCACGAGTCCACAGGATTTTCACCGTCAATGTTAAATTTCGCGCGGGAAATGGAAGCACCGAAAACCTTAATTAAAACTAACATCGATCGAACCGATGACGCAACGCCAACAGAATATGCGGATAAAATTAAGAAATTGATGCATGAGTTGGTAAAAATAATTTTAGGTAGAGCTTTTAGCAATCAGAGTAGGAATTATAATCTTTGCCGACGAGAGTGAAGATGTCATGTATGTGACCGGGTGTATAAAAGAGAAAATCCGTTGTCGGATGCCTCGAATGGATTCGCTGCCAAATTAGCACCGAAATATTCAGGCCCTTATACGGTAATTCGGGTCGTTTCCAAGGTAATATATGATCTGAAAGATGATCAGGGTCGGCGCCTGAAAAAAATTCACATTAAGGATCTGAAGCCAGCGCATACTGGGTCGTCGGAGCAGTCTTGCTCGCCGGAACCAGTGAGATCAGTTATATTATGATACCGGTATAATATTATGGAAAATTGTACGAATATTGTACTTAATACTTTTTTTTTTTTGGTCCAGAATTATTGTATATTTGAGATTATAAGTTTATTGTAAGATTTGTAGGGTCAAGCACGTACCACGTCGATAGTTGGGAAAATACAGAAACCTGAGTGGTAGGATTAAGTTTATGTGTCTGTATTTGTAGTTAAACCATGTCCAATCATAACGGTAGCGAACCAGACAGTTCACCCTCCCCTAGCATGAGCCAACGCCAAGTACCTCCAATATTGGTATGTCAAAACAAACCTAGGATGGTAAGCTCGGATAATTGCAGGAGATGTGGAGAACTGGGTCACAACACGAGAGATTGCCGCGTTCGGCGATTGTTTTGTCTGAAGTGTGGCTTTATGAGAGCCATGGCTAGTGGTTGTGTTGGTAACCCTCGAATCGTTCCGGCCTACAGGCGAAACGGATGGGCCGATTGAACGACCGTGGTGACCGAGGAAAAAAAAATATGCATTTTTTTTGCCGAAGAAGGGGAATGTAACGAAGTTACAAAAAATTTAGTTTTCGAACAAGAGTGTTCTAGCCTCGGCTAATAGAGATGGCTCTTGCCAGAACAAGAGAAATAGATAGGTGCTGACTCAGTTGGACTTCACCAACAAACAAAAACAAATTTGGACTATGTACATTTATTTACAACACTGGTTGAGAGTATTGAAATAATATAACTTTGATGTAAATACAAAACAACCACCTCAGATTTATGTAGTGAGAGAAAGTCTTTTGCCGTGAATATAAACTTTACAGTGCTAATCTTGTTCCCGATCAGTAGATTTCTTTTACTGTCGCGATGGAGTGAGCTAGTGATTTATTTTATCACTTGAGGACAGGTAAGTAACTTTACTGTCACGAGAGAGAGAGGATTATGCTTGTCGACACGTAAGTAACTTTACTGTCGCGAGAGAGAGAGAGCTTATGCTTGAGACACGTGAGTGATTGGTTGTGAGATATGATTCTTGAGATACACTTGTGTAGAAACACTTTAACTTAGTCACTGTAAAATTGTATACTGTCTTCTTGAATGTTCCATTCCCATATACATAATAAATAGGACGCACTGAGCACTGAACTACCATTAAACGTATAATGATGGGCCCTCTCTCAAGCGTGAATTTAATCTGAGTGGTGATTGGAAAATTCTTATAATTACTAAATTTGAACAATTTTCGATGCAAGTTTGATAAGAACAGAATGTGGAAATCTTATTCTATAATGCATATCACTACTGAACAAAAATATCAATCAATAAAAAAGATACAATCAAAATCACATAAAAAATAAGTAGAGTTCATCGTTCAGAAACGATAAAAAGGTGCATAGTAATTAACGTAAATATTGTATACAACCAAAAATTGTGTGAAACGTAAATACATACTTAAATCTACATAACAAAAAAAATTATTAGTAATTACAGAGCCAAAACAACATATAGCAGCGAAATTTAAATCGCCGGCAAAACAAGTGCCATATGTGGTCAAGACGGATTTCTTTGGCTACTCCTCTGACGTCACGTTAATAAGCAGTAAACTGTATTTTCGAATGCCTTAGTGTTATGTGCTGGTAAAAATGTGTTATTTTATGTGCCTTGTACTATAAAGCAGATGTATTGTTTCTTTGCAAATTTCCAATGTATGCAGATTTACTCACGTAGTGTATATGAAAAGTAATTCATATGGTAGATCTGTGTTAAGTAAAAAACTTGAACCGTTATGTTGTTGGTAATAGTTTGCAGTTTGTTTGAGTTCATAATTGAATGGTATTATTTATATGGGTCAAGAGCATTGGTTATATTTACTCGTTGTATGTTATTTTATTCATTTGAAAACTAGAATTATCATATGAATAAATGGTCAAAAATTGGCCCAATAAATCGTAGATAGAGCAGCAACATGATTTTACGTGTGTTACATATCTATTTCAATTATTAACAGACAATTCATTGTTTGAAATGATTTAGAATAATCAATGTAGTTGACTCTGCATGATAACAGACGCGGGGTGGAGCTTACGATTAGAGACGGGTTGTGCGGCAGAGGAGAGGTAACGAGCATAAAAAGACGACAATACCAGCGAGCGAACGCAGTAGCTGGTCCTGCGTTTGGCGACATCACATCATCACCTAGACGACGGTTACAAACCAATCTGTTCTTTTCAGAACAAACTGAACATTGTTTCGGAACCAACATGAGCAATGGGGCTAAAATTAAAATCGTTCTTTTTCAAGAACACAATAGAAGAATAGAAATAGAAGATTTGGATCGAAATCTATTGTTCTGCTTTAAAACAAAGAAGAGATATTAGTGTCGTAAACAAATCGTTTTTTTGTTTTTCAAGAACAAATTCTGGAAAATCGTACTAAAGTAAATCGTTCTTTTTCAAGAACCAAATGTAGAAAATCAAACTGAAAGTAAATCGTTCTTTTTCAAGAACCAAATGTAGAAAATCAAACTGAAAGTAAATCGTTCTTTTTCAAGAACCAAATTTAGAAAATCATACGGAAATACTAAATGTTCTTTTTCAAGAACCCAAAGAAAAAAAAAGAAAATCGTGTTAATGTAGCAGTACTTAGTAGTAGTGTGACGTCACGTCGAAAACAGCACGTTTCTAAGTGAAATACGACCCGCCTTTTGTTGTGACGTCGCGTCATTGTTATTATTTTTAAAGAATGCCATAAATTCTCTTGTTGTTTTACAACAAAGAGAAAAACACTTCGTGCTTTGAATGATCATCTGTCGTTTGTTTTTATAAGGATTGAAGCTAAATGGATAATTGCTTTGAAATTAATACGGATACTATATTGAGTGAAGATTCTTATTTTATAAGAAATTTCTCCAAAGAAAGTATAACAAAAATTATTTATTGTAGGTTTATGATGTATTATATGAAAACAAAATTTGTATCCGTAAATATATTTGTTATAAAGCTTTTTAATAGACGATATGCGATAATTATTTTGCTTTGCTAACGTCATAATAATATTTAGTTCCAGAAAATTGTAAGGTTAAGTGTGATTTGTATTGTCTAATGTACTATTCATTGTCTAGTGCTGTGGACATTTGTTTATGTGATGATATGAATTATTAATTGCGGGCGGTAGCGGGGTGGTAAGCCATACCATCTCGCTTGGTAAGTTGAAGTTCATTACTAATTTATCGTAATAATTACACCAAATATTAGTGGTATGCAGGTATTGTCTTAATTTGCTTTGCCCTAACGAAAGTAACATTAAAGCACTGTTTGTGTAATTGTAATTTGCTAGCAAGATTACGAAAAGTACATTTTTTTTAACTAGACATAAGTAAAGCAGCTTTTGTTGGTTTTAAAAGCAAAATAATTGAAGGTACTATGAAATAGAACAAAATTGCGCCAACAAAGTTGAAATTAGGACTAAAAAACTTCTAACAGTTTTAAAACTTCAAAACAGATTTTGAATTTTTTTAAATAAATTTTTTTTTACGTGCTTTTCACGTAAAAAACACTGATTTTTACGTGAATTTCACAATTTTAACGTAAAATTATAAAAATAGAAAATTGACAACGATGCAATTTGTTTTCTTTAAATGTATACTTTCTTATCTCATTGCCATTAATCATAAATGAATTTTACAATTTTACCGTAAAATCGAAAAAATAGAAAATTGGCAACGTTGCAATTGTTTTTCTTTAAGTTTCTAATTTGTGGCATGATAAGTGGCAATCTCATTGCCACTAATCATAAACGAATTTTACAATATTAACACAAAATTAGAAAAATCGAAAATTGGCACCGTCGCAAAATAATTTTCTTTATTATCATAATTTTTTATCTAATTACCACTAACCATACGTGAATTTCACAATTTTAATGTAAAATAAATAAAATAAAAATTTGAGAATGTTGAGAAATTTCTTTTCTTTAAATTCATAATTTCTTATTTCATTACCACTAATCATAAGTGAATTTTACAATTTTAACGTAAAATTAGAGAAATAGAAAATTGGTAACGTCGCACTATGTTTTTTTCTGCCATCATCCTGTGGAGGATGATGGCAGAGAAAGAGATAAGCACGAAAATGATAAGCCTAATAAAAAAAATATATGAAGAAAACTCAAATAGCGTGATAGTCAATGGCAGGCAGTCGGAAAGATTTAAAACGAAAGACGGACTAAGGCAGGTAGGAGGACTAAGTCCAACATTATTTAATATCTACATGGACAGAATAATAAGAAAAGCGAAAGAAAGAACTAGAGGACTTGAAGTGGGATGGAATTATATGGAGAGTTGAAGTAAAGAGTGGAGCATTCGCAGACGATATAATGGTGGTAGCATCTAATGAAAAAGAGCTGTAGGCAAACATAAATATATGGAATGAAACACTTAGACAGAACGGAATGGAAATGTGTAAAGAGAAAACTAAAGTGATGATAATTGGGGAACAACAGGAGATAAAAATCATGGTAGATAAGGTAAAATTGGAGCAAGTGACGAAATGGAAATATCTAGGAGTAGAAATATCTAGTTCAGGAAAGCAAGAAAAAGAAATTAACAGTCGGGTAGAAAAAGCAATGAGAGTGTTTTACAGTATCAGCAATATGATTGTGGGAAAAAAAGAAATAACAAGGAAAACAAAAATAAACGTATATAAAACAATAATAAGGCCAATACTGACATTTGGATGTGAGACATGGATAACAGATAAAAAGGAAATAAGTAAAGTTCAAGCGGTAGAAATGAAATACATGAGTAGAGTAAAGGGAGTGAAAAGTAGAAGTTTTCCTCACGCAATTTAGTGACTTATAATAATGTAATTTCGTAGTTTTAATTGTTAAATTATATTAACATTCATCTCACTTAATACCCAGAACCTGCTTTCAGCAAAAACAAAACAATTTCTGGATTAAATGGCAGACATAATTAATTTTTGAAATTAATTAGTTGTTGATTAAAATTACCTCATTAGAAAATATAGCGTTGAATACGCGTGTGAAAACCTGATTTTTGGTGCGAAACTCGTTCGCACCAAAAAACAAGCAGTTTTTCACACTTGTATTCAAATATACTATGTACATTAAATATTTACTCTCTGTTATTATTATATAGTCTGTTTTTGTTTTATATTGAATTCTATATATCACCAACCTCTATGTTTCTATTATCAAATGTGTGACTTATTGATTTTATTTAGATTGAAATTCTTTTTAAATTTTTGTCAATTTTATATAAACTGGCCGGCCATAATATTGATCTTGTATGTTATCAGTCATCTGTCTATTTGGACTATTAAATATTAGAAGGTGAAAAAGGCATTTTGTCTATTTTATTACTTATTTGATTATATATTTATTATTGTAGGCTATCTGAAAATGCCCCAAGGGCGAAACATGTTATAGACCAAAAATTGAAAGAAAAGGATAATAAATTGGAGCTAGATTTTGTTTCACTTTAAAGATTTAAGTTATTAATAGTTGAAATTGCATATCTCAAATTCTATGAAAATAGGGTACGTATTTATATTGATTCAATACGGCATAACTATGGAAAAAGTATAATAAGGAGTAGAATCGACCTAATAAATCAAAATATTTGTGGGTCAGAAAATTTTTTGTTCAGAGGGATTTGTGTTTCTAGTGCTGATTGTCAGATCAGCACTAGTTTTTGTTATTGTTTTGTTTTCCAATTATTTTCTAATTTTACATTAATTTTTGATATTTAAAATAATCCGTAGTATTCTAAAGAAACCTTGTAACTATTAAATAATTATTAATAAAAATTTCGAAATAATTTTTTTATAATACAATACATTAACAATTATTTTCGTAATATATTTTTATCCAATAGCGCGTCACTGATCATAAAATTAATAAAATGGAGGAAAAAGAAATTATGCCAAAGCACTGCAACTCTGTTTATTTATTTTATACTATTTAGAAAGAACTCTTTGACAAAGATAGAAATATCGAAATGGCCGTCAGAGTAAAGAACAGAAAATAAAAAGAAATATAACAGGATAGGAAATGCAAAAAAACGTCAAATACTTTAAGATCACATGATTCAAGTATATTGCTTTGCCTCTTCACTAACTACCAAAAATTTTGCTTGGCCGGAAATCACTTCGGTACAGTCAAATTCGCCACCCTTGCTGCTTGCAGCGCACTATGTTGACCAAACACGTTTCGAAAATTGCTTTGATGAATTTTTGCCATTATCATTAACCACTACGCATGTCCGATCCGCTTTGAACCGGTCAGCCGAAAACTCCATTAATCTCAGTCGGTCGCAGCGCCTCCTAATGACAGCCGGTTTATTTTCACTCCTTCTAAGGGGACAACTCTCTAGAAAAATAGACAAGTGTATAATTTTGCCATGATTACAGGATACTTTAGCCACAAAATACATTTTTTTTAAGCATTCGTTCCACAGATTTCATATTTACGCTTAGTGAGGACTTAATACTTTTGAAATGGGTAGTAGTTAGATATATACACTAGAAAATTGCGTGGATATCAGAGAAAAAACACAATAGCAAGAAAGTACAAGAGGCATGTTTTCTTTGCTAATTCATATTGAATCAAAATTTTCAATAAGCAGTGGCGTACGTAACCCATTATGTCAATACAAATCCAGATTAATATCCCTAGGTACGTCACTGGAGCTAATTTTGAATTGATATGAACAAAAAAAAAATTGTTCAACCCCTAGAAAGCTTCTTATCATTAATTTCAATTATCCGATTTCGTAGCAAATAAAATACAGCTGATATCTGAAATGTTGCTTTAATGTTTTAAAAATGAACAATAGAAAAACAAAATTAGTATATTCCGATTACATCGCTTCCACCATTGATACGTGTATTAAAATCTCTATTTTGAGGTATACCCGTCGTCACCTGAAATTTAAAATAAAGTTAATTTCTTGTAAATCGAAACATGATCGCGTTAACCGATATATATTTTTCAGTTAGGAGCGAAAGACAAAATTATAATTGTAATCACATTATTCATCTGAACTATGCAGTCATCATATAAATTTATACATTAATATTTATAGAATACTATATATCTATATATACTATACTAATTCTAGACAATCTTACTCGAAAAAGTTGGTGCAGATCTTTAGTACAGTCACCTGAAATTAAAATGATAATTAGATAACTGTACAAACGGAACATATATAATAGTATACTAATTACGAAAATATCAGATTTATAATAAATTACTTCTTATCTACAGAAAGCATTAAGAGTGGTGCATGGTATCTCATCAAGATAAACGTCTGCTAGGTTATAGTGTTGTTATTAGACCCCAAAACGCATGTGACAAAAAAATTTATATAAAATTCACACATGCATGTTCGGACAATAAATTGCGAACACTATTCGACATCAGTCTAATGAAGTGCAAAACTTACTGTGTGTGTGTGTGTAGGTAAATATCAATCAATCTTTAGTCTTTCAACTGCCCATCATCTGTAAAAAATAGAGTAAAAATTAATTCATCTTAAATAAAGAAAATCGTAACGCAGGTTAGCGTGTAAACTAATCAGCTGGTAGTGCATGTTATACATATCATGTAAATCAAAGAACTTTGTAATATTTTCAATCATTTTTAAATGCAAGAAATTTTAAGCATATCATCAATTCTATAAATTCGATACTTACTTAAATTGATTCGTTCAGAAACTGCTTCTGGTACAAATTAATTTCCAACTCATCAAGCTTATCGGTTTAGAAGGGTTTCTTCGCTTTGACTTGAATGTAAATTCTAGGTACATCGATATCTTTCTTTTTATTTATGGTTCGTCTATAAACATATTTATTTAGCAATATTTTAAAACCGACTTTTTCGAATAGTTTCTGTGCATATTCTGTTGAAAAGTAATAGCTTCTAGTACCATCTTGCCTTACATAGAAGTTTTCCGATATTTTACTACCTGGACTGAAGCGTATTTGGGCCATATCATGTAATCCGTAATCACGAAATAATAACAAACCACCCGGCTTTAATAATGTGTGAAGGTTAGTCAGCGTGGTCTCAAATTTGTTTGGATGAATAGCAGAAAGTACGAATATCATCGTTATTATATCCACTTGGATTTTGTCCATGTGATAAAAAACTTCTGAAGTAGTTATATCACATACGAAAGCACTAACCCCATTAGAAATCAATGCATTGGATTTTAAAATTTTAATAGCACGTGGTGATAAATCGCAAGCAAATATACGAAGTTTTAATTTCTCCAGAATTAAAGGAAATATAAAATTGCCTACACCACATCCCACTTCCAGCAAAACTCTCTCACCATCTGAATCTTCAGAATTATCCATAAGCTCTGAAAATTCTCTTGTACTCCAATGTCTATCTTTAAAAAAACGGGTCTCATTTCTTTTGTAAAATAAGTCCCAATGCTTTTTAGCATGTAGTTCTAGAGAGTTTGCTTTAAAATCGCTTACCAAACGACTATTTTGCTGATCTAAACGCTGAACTTCATCGTCTGTCAACGGCCTAACTTCTTCACTGTATGTTCTTTCACTTCCTTCAGCCATATTTTCTAAAAATATGTACAGAAATATTGGGATAATATAATAATGTTGAATTATTTTAAAATAGATTTATATTTAGTATGCGGATTTAAAACATTTTTAAAAATTAAAATTAAATACACAGTCAATAAAAATAATACGGATGATGAATTAACATGGCTTGAGTTGCTGACGCGACGCGCTGCCACTTAAATAGGAAATAGGAACTACATTGTTGCCAGTGATGCCGATTGAAAATCGATCATTAAAAGAAATCGATTCTTTAAAAAAACGACTTATGAATAGAATTTTTCGACTCGATTATTTTTTGAATCGATACAAAAAATTGAAAAATCGAATCGACTGATCATATTTTCTAAATATGAAAATTTGCAATATCAATCAATACAACTTTGTATTGTATCATTGTACTATTCAATATTATATTAAATATAATAATTAATATATTTTCCTAGTTACATTACTTACATTACGCAAACATATATGTACCCATATGCGTACCAAAACATTACATGTTTAAATTCAATTTCTTACAGTTGGTGACATTTAAAAGAAGTCTCTGTGTAAGTCGACGTTTGTTATTTTCCCGTTTTTCTCTAACTTTACGTAAAATTTAGTTATAGAGAGACCAAGACAGAATATAAATAAATTACCATTAATTTTTCCTTTATATCAATATTCATTTGGTATAAGTTATTTTATTATACCTAGATATGTATGTTCTATATATATATTATGCTATCTTGAATATCAGAGAAGCACTGATAATTGTTATTACTAGAGAATTTAAAGTCAATGGTCGAGGCTTACATTTCGAGCTCTTTCAATGCATTATATATTTTTTAAATCGATTATTTATTAAGGCTAATCGATTCTTAAGAAAGTCGACTATTTTGCTTCCGTTTCTTTTTTGTATCGATTCAAAAGTGACGATTTATAATCGCCAGTATCGATTCTTGGAATCGATACTGGAAGAAATAATTGCCAACACTAGGGCGAATACCCATTTGGCTCATGATATTATGACTACAAGATAAACCAACCTGAGATCTGATTTTAAAGGTATCTGCGCATGGCGTCACTGCGAAACCCTTTTCTTTTTTTTTCGTTGAAATACGAAACTGTGTTTCAACTGGGTTCAAACACAGAAATTATGAATTAAAAATCTCAAAAATAACAACAAAATTGGACGAAATATACACTATGAACTACTAGTCACAACACACACATCAATGTTTTTTTTCGGTATGTAAATAATATACGAGACATTATTATTATAAATGTAAAAAAAAATATATGTCAAATTTTTATGACGTTAAGTTTGAAAATCGCCTAATTTTGGGCAACGCGCGCTGGCTTTATCTGTCACTTTGACATCTAACATGTTCGGGTCAGCCAAATAGGTATGCATGCTAAAGTAAACCTTAAGATGACAGATGTCAAAATGGCAGATCAAGCCAACTCGCGCAACCCAAAAATAAGCGATAATCGTCATAAAAGTTTGGTCTACTCGTTGCTGCTGGTTCAAGGCTCCGCAGTAAAAAATTTTAAAGTGTGGTTTTCCAGAAAAAAAACATATTTTTAGGTTTATCCACGCGTTTATATTATTATATATTTATTAATATAGTAATACAATAAACTAACATATTTTATATCTATCAAACGATATTATTTAATTTAAAATAAATACAAACATATGCTTACTGAGAAATAATCTGTTTCAATAAACTTGTTAACTAAATGATGTATGTATTTAGAAAATCCCTACTAAGCATCTTATCTTTTATAATCTATCATTTATTTTTCTCGTTAACAGGATATTTGTTGTTGACTAAACGATAAGAAATCCAAATCCCAAAAAAATCTAGATAAGCAAAATCCTTTATAATTTTCTGTAAACTCAATATATTTAATTTTATCAAAAACTAAAAAGATAATTCAGTAAATTCATTATATACGAATTATATAAAAATTAATACATTTACAAATGATTATTGTACATTCAATGAAAACAATGATTTTCATTTTCAACAATAGACAATGAACAAATAATAGACATATTTCCTATTCGCAAGAGAGACAGTGAGATACAAATTTCTATTAAAGATACGGTTGCAACATAAGAAATTTGCCCAAGTCTTATAAAAGCAGTAAAGTTGGCCACAACTTTTTTGGACAAATTTTTTGTACCAAAATACTAATATTAATAAAATACCTATTGTTGATTTAATTGTATGATTTATAATTGGGTATTTATTTTTTACCCTTTTATTTACATTATTTTCACCTGCCGGTTTCATAAATATGCGCACGCAAATCTTGTACTTTACAGGTAATAAGAAATTTGTCTGACTACGGATGGCTATAAGAAGTGAACAGTGAGCACTAGAAAAAAAACGGGCTGCCATTAAGCGACGCTGCGACCAATTGAGACTATCTTTTTAACTTCGCTCTTGTGAGAAAATCCAATTTCCTTATTTTTAAGAAAAATCCTAGATTTTATGGAGGCAGATTAAAACTATGATTGTAATAATTAATATTTAATACAATACAAGAATTGTTATTTTAAAAATGGCAAATTTCGTTTTTTCCCCCATTTTATTAATTTTATGATTAGTGACGTACTACAAGATTGGGTAAGAATATATTAAAATGATAATTGTTAATTTATTACGAAAAATTAATTTGGAAATTATCATTAACAATTATTTAGTAGTTTAAATTATTAATATAAATTTAATAATTTCTTTGGAATACTATGGATTATTGTAAATATTAAACTGATTTTTAAGCGAAACAATATCAAAAGCCGTCACCCGTCACTGATCTGACAATCACCGCTAAATGCAGGAATCAGTCTGATGGCAAAAAATTTTCTGACCTATATTTTGATTTATTAGGTCGATTCTACTCCTTATTATAGTTCTTCATAATCAGGTCTATGACTAGTATGACTGGATATTGATACCAAATACTATAACATATAGATAACAATACGGCCAGTTCCATGTTTTTTACATTTTAATGCAAGAGACCTATTTCTTATTTGCAAGAGAGATGAACTTCACACCACTTACAAAGCTTGCACAAAAATCATATGTTGCAACTGTTTCTCTCATTGAAATTCGATCAATATAACAATTAAAATCATCAATTTTAGAAATAATAACATTCATTTTTGTTCTGCAATTATTCGTAACTTAAGCATTATTTATAAATAATGCTTAATAAATATATATCCATATAGAAGTAGAAGCCTAAAGCCGGCGTCTCATGCATCCAAAATCCGACAATACGACAGCGCTCTGATTGGTTGATATTTTTTGGCGCGAATTTCTGTTCGCATATTTTCTGCGACAGTCGGATGAGTTAAATTTAATTTAACTTTGTGCAACGTCGAATATTCCTTAACCACAAACCACACTTTTGAAGATCAGTTTGTTTTGTTTATGAGTTATATATTTATATACAGGGTGTTTCGCCACTAGTATTTTTAATTTCAATGGTGGATAGGGGATAAAAAACTGAACGAAAAATGCCTAAACAAGGGGGGGTCTATCTTCAATAGTTGCCGAGATAATTATCATTTTCTGATTTCTTCAAAAACGTTCGTGAACTGCAGTGTAACTGACCTACGCAATACTGGATCCTGAAAAGTAGAATAAACATTGAACTTATTAACGAGTTCAATGTCACATGTAGTATAAAATTTCTCTATTTCCTTTGAGAGACAGTGGCGGCGTTTTAATATTTTAATTTCAAAGCGAATTTTAAAGTTGAAATTTTTACAGATTTTCAATCTTTTAATATTGAAATTTGGTCATTAATCAATTTTGGAGTTTAAAATTAATTTGGAATTTGATCTAGAACCTTTAAGACGGCATTGAAGGATTAGCTCTTAGTTATTAAACTAATGCATTATTCAATATGCCATATTAAGTATTGAAAATTAATGTTAATTAATTATATTGCGAAACATTCCCTATGATAAAATTTCAGTCTAATAACAAAATTTAATTTCTTTTTCTAACGAAACAAAAAGAAGCTCATAATTGCGACGGCGCTGTCTCACTAGCTAGTCGGCGACTCGACTCGCCGATAATCCTAGCGTATTCATTTTCCAATACAAAATGTAATTACCCATTTAATGTTTACCATTAGAAAAAAAACAACTGTGCTTTTTTTTAAATGTTGGCCTCATTTTTATAGCAATAATTTAGATAATGCGTTTGTTTTGAGTATGAGGTTTAGTGAACATTTAGATTTAATTATCATAAAAAAAATATTCCCATAAAACAAAACATTTTTTACATTTTAATTGGCCGTACAAATAGAATGTACTAATTTAATTTCGAAATCAAAATGTACATCGTAGCATAGGTACAACATTATGTGTCAGCTAATAAAAAAGCACGTGGCATGAAACGGTTCTACAATTTTACACTTGGTACTAAGTTTTGTTACTATGCTGTATTCAGCAATGTCAATTTGTTTAATAACATTGCATTAACTTCGCTTTAGTCAGTCTTTAAAAGTAAAAACAGGAAACATACAAAAATTCTACTAGCAGGTTATTGATAAATTTCTTGGGATTGTTATGTTAAAGTGAGAATCTAAAATAAGAAAGAAAGAGAGAACAAGTTAGAAAGACACACTCTAGTGGAAACGTAAAATAAGATTAGTTAAATGTTGAATTTGAAGCGAGTAACTTTGATTAGATTTGAACTTTTTTAAAAGAGAAAGAGGATGAGGGGCAGAGAAACTGCCTGCCATATTACCAGGAAGACAATTAAATGTTCAGATCGAATAAGACATTTTAAGAATGATTGAAAATCAGCCGTCGGCCAGTACCCATGAAATTGCGCGACATGTCGAAGTTTCCAATTCCACAGTGTGGCGTGTATTACGGGAAAATGGGCACTATTCGGATCACATACACCGTGTCAATTCTTTGGCACCGCAAGATTATTTAAATCGACTACAATTTTGTCAATTAGTGATTAGTCAAAATTGAAGGCAATCTGGATTTGCGTCACAAGTTTTATTTAAGGAATAAGAGACTTCTTTAGACAATTTGGAGTTTTTAATAGCAGAAATAGCCACATTCGGAGGGAAGAAAACCCGCATGCTTATCGTCTTAGTGGTCTCCAAAGACAGTTACGAATTAATGTACGGGCTGGCATTGTAGGAAATTATTTGATCCGCCCCTTCGTTTTACCTTCCCGTTTAACTGGAGAAATGCATTTGGATTTTTTGAGGAACAATTTATGGGAACTATTGGATGATGTCCCATACCAATTACGTCATGATATGTGGTTTATGCATGACAGAGCTCCACCTCTGTTCTAATGTTAGATCTTTTTTGAATGAAAAATGTCCAAATAGGTGGATAGGCCGTGGAGGACCTATTGCATGGCCAGCTAGATCTCCTGATCCTTTAGATTTTTATTTACGGGGCAACATAAAATATCTAGTGTACAAAGAGCCCTTAGACAATAAAAATCAACTTCATGCACGAATTTTTAAAGTTGCAAGAATAATTCGTGTAAAAGCCGCAGAACAACTCCCAAGAATTCACGAATCTTTTATAAATCGGGCTCAGCATGCGATTGAAGAAAACTGTGGTTATATTGAACCCAATCTGTGAATAACTAATAAATTTCTCTAGTGAATTGATAGTGATGTTTTTGGTGAATCATTAATGAGGATATTGTACTTTTAGTGTAAAATTGAATGTAATTTGTATTGTCTGACATAGTATTCATTGGCTAGTGTTGTGGACATCTGTTTATGTAATGATAGCTGATTAATTGCGGGCTGCAGCAGGGTGGTAAGCCATACCACTTCGCCGGGTAAGTTGAAATTCATTACTAATTTGTTGCAGTAATTTGTGCAAATAATTAGCGGTATGCAGGTACTGCCTTAATCTGAATTACCCTAATAAAGGTAACATTAAAGTACTGTTTGTGTAATTGATAACTTGCTATCTAATTTGGTAGCATGGAGATTACACAAAATACATTTTTGTGAAACTAGACATGAGTAAGGTCAAATAGTTTCTTTTGGCTTTAAAAACAATTTGATAGAAAGTATTATGAAACAAAAGATTTTACATACTCTCCTCTGATTGAAATTAGACGAAGAAAATTTGAATTAGAATTAAAAAGTTAAATGTAAAGAAATAACTTCAAAATAGATTTTGCATTTTTTTAAATAAAAAACTTTAAATTTTTCTATTTTACATTATATAACTTTTACAATTTTTTTTTAAATTTTGAAGTGTTTTTAAAAGGCTATGACTAAATAAACATGTTCAATTTTTCTTATTAAATTTTTTTAATTCTAATTTCAAGACATAAGTAAAAAAATAAAAATGAACAAGCTTGACCTTCAATCATTTGCTATGTGGACAAGTCATTCAACGTTTTTTCCATCGCGTCCATGGGTGTTTCGATAACGGTTGCCTAACGTTGCCTGGCGTGAGCCACCGCAGAGTACAGTAGATATCAAACGTTTTCTAGCCGTTTTTAAATGTTGCGCAATATAGTGAAATAATTACAGTTGATTTTTCGAAAATAACTTATTAAGAAAAGTTGTTTGTATTAATGTCAGGAGTATGTGGTTTCAATTTCTGACAACCTTTCGCGAACCTGTATATAGTATAATAAAATATTAGTGACCAGTAGGCATGGGCATTTTTTTCGATATATCGATACTTATTGATAAATATAGATATTGAACACCGATATTATTAACATGCATAACTTGATAATTAATTATCAAGATATCGATAATATTGATAGTTATCGACTTATCGATAACAATCACGACTATCGATAAGCTAATAGGTGATATTTTGATAATTATTAATAAAATTCATGTTTATCTATAATTGTATATCTTGTAAATTACTGAGTTGGCGCATATTTCAATTTTAAGGATAAGTATAAGAATGTATGTACGTGTCTATAATCATATCTACATCAGCGGTTTCCGCATCATTCACAACCCTGGCGTGAAGTGCTTTCGCTTCTTGTTTAGAAAAACGGTTTAAATTTCTATATGGTTTATCGAAAGCAAAGCATAAGAATAGTGAAATACAAATGTTTTCCAGCCGAAGCGCTTTTTCGAAGTGCTGCAGCAAAAATGAACCGTAATTGCTGCATAATATTTTATACCGAGTGATTTAAACTTTCGGCAGATTAAAAATTAGGAAACTTACAGCCGGTTGCAGTAAAGCGAATTATCCCTGTTACTAGGATAAAATATTTAATCTGTTATTTTTAATTTCGTCCATAGCAACCTTAACAACTAGGATTATTCGTAATGTGATTTTCACAAACTGGCAAGTCTAACTAAAGTAAACTAAAGTGTAATTTTAAACAGGTTAATTGGTTATTGACCATATCACATTCGAATATTTTTATCTAGGAGATTTGAAAACGAAATGAAATTTGAAAATTTTCAAAATGTTTGTAGTTTATAACTTCCTTTTGTAGTTTGTAGTATGTGCTACATAATGGTATATTTGCATTATGTATTTTATGTATGTAAGTTCAGTCTGTTTCATGCTATGCAATGTTATTGCACAATAAAATTGTGTACTATTTTAACTGATTAGTTATAAAACAATGAAACATTTGACACAAATATACATAAATCACCTGCAATAAAATTTATAAAATTGTTTACAATTTTCTTGTACAACAAATTTGCACTAACATGACTAATACGTTTAATATTTTCTAAAGTTGCAATATATAATAAACTCCATGCTTATATTCTACACTGTGCAAGCTTTTAAATGGTGGATACCTTACATCGACCGTTGTATATCATATATATAATATTTGTAGGATATTTTGTTCTACTCGTACGTATTTTCATTAAAGTAAATATTATATTTACTATTATATTTACTTATAAATAGTCAACGATAACCAAGAGATGATTTAGAATTCAAATCCAATTACATATACGTTCTTGTAGTTTTTATATTTATTAGTTAGTTTATCTGTGGTATAGAGGTACTGGTGTAACTTCATAGTAAATTCTAATTAATAATTATTATACTATTAAGTGCTTGGGATATATTTCATTTTAACATAAACACTAAATTGTTTCCATATAGGGTGTAGAGTCGTCCCGGTTTTGCCTATTTTTTCCCATGTTCGGAAGACGATTTTCGTCTTTTGTTTAACTCACACAGAGGCGGATTAACCTACTAAGAGGCACCCTGGACAGTAATATTCTATGACGCCTTTATTTGTTTAACATTTTGTCAAATTTCTTTAACAATGAGTACTTACTAATTAATTTTAAACAATTTAATACTAATTGCATATTAATCTGTACTCACTTATATAGTGACAAAATGAACCTAGTTAGTAATTTTATTATAAATAAAAATATAATTGGATCACTGGAGAACAATTGAAATAAGATTCTCAAACAGAGTTTGAAAAACAAGTTGTTTTGTATAATAAACATACACTATACTATGTGGGGTTATAAGGAGTAAACCCTAGAAACAGAAAAACGGGCTACCGCCAGGAAGCACTGCAACCCATTGGGACAATGTTTTCAACACTGCTCTTATGAGAAAATCAAATTTGCTTATGTTTAAGGAAAACCATAGATTTTATGGCAGCAGATTAAACCTATGATTGTAAAAATGAATACCTAATATAATACAACAATTGTTATTTAAAAAATGGGCATAGTTTTGTTTTTTCCCCATTTTATTAACTTTATGATCAGTGACGTGGTACAAGTTTGGGTAAAAATATATTACAAAAATAATTGTTAATTTTTATGTAAAATGTGTTTTGAAATTGTTTTTAACAATTATTTAATAGTTATATGGTTTCTTTGGAATACTATGGAATATTTTAGATATAAAAATTAATGTAAAATTTGAAAACTAAACAGTAACAAAGCCCGTCACTGATCTGAGAATCACCTGCAATTATCGCAAAATACACGAATCGCTCTGGTGGACAAAAAAATTTTCTGACCTACAAATATTTTGACTTTTGTTAAGTCCTTATTATAGATCTCCATAACTATAACTAACGAACAACTAACTACTCAATACCATACACACAAAAAAAAAAAACTTAATTGTAATAACTGCCGTTTTTAGAAACGAATTCTTCCTAGAGGAAAAATATACATATACTTTGTATATGTAAGTATGGTCGTATTCATAGTAATCGAATTTTTATTGCCGTTTTTATTATCTGTGGAGAATTATAATGACGTCAACCCCCTTTAAAAACAACACATATGCTTGACTAAGACATCGCCAGTCTTATTGAGTGGTATCAAGCTTAGATAGTCAATTAAAAAAAAAGGAAAATTTTTAATTACTATGAGACGACTTTACTAACCTGCTATATTTGCTTTCAATTACCACCCTTATAGTCGAGACGAATGTTCAAACGAACTGCATTGTCAATAACGGTATTGTAAACAACATAACAATAGGAGGGAACTATCGCATATCACGGCGTGTTCAGAATATGCCCTCCAGAATTTTTAAAGCGCACGCGCTAAACCCCTGGAGGAATATTTTCAATGAAATGTGCCGCATTTAGCCGAAGTAAACCGAAATTTAGTAGTGTTGAGGAAATCTAAGTGATGAGGTCGCTCCGTGGTATTGTTGTTCGTTTCAAAGTTGATTTTGTTGTAACGAAATTACTGAATTTGAGAATGTTTTAATAATTTAATTTCGCTGGGAAGGGAAGTAGAGCCATCTATAGTTGCCGTTTACAAGAAAGAATTTGTTTATTTAAGAAAAATATCCCAACCTTTTACTTTTCGGACACTTTACGTATAAAACCGATTTTCAATAACAATAATATTGTATTGATTATTTAATTAATATTAATTAAGCCAATCAATTACCGTAATATCAAATATTTGGTTTATGTTCTGTGATATATTCTTGGCCTAGAATAAGCTCCGAAATTAATGTTAGATTATAATAAAATGAATTTATTCTTTATTTTCGCCTTAGTGTAAAATGCCAATTTTTTAAGTGTTCCTAAGAAAGGAGCAGAAAGCAATGAGAAGAAAAAATGTAGAAATATGGAGATTGGCAACATGGAATATACGAAGCATAAAGGGAAAAGAAATAGAACTAGAAGATCAGTTTGTGGAAAATAAGATAGACATACTTACAATAACGGAAACGAAAAAAAAGGGAGAGGATTGCAAAAAATGATGAAAGGAAGTGTATTTATATATAGCGGAGTGGAAACAGAAAGGAGCAGCTGAAGGAGTCGCATGTATGATAAAAAAGGAATGGGCACACAATATAGAAGAATGGGAGGCGTGTTCAGAGAGGATATTGACAATAAATATGAAGGACGATAACGAGAGCATTAAAACAATAATAAGTGTGTATGGGCCAAATGAAGACGACAAAAAGGAGAACAAAGAGAAATTCTGGGAAATGTTAACAGAGGCGGTAGAAAGAGCAAAAGGCGAAATATACATTGCAGGAGATTTTAATAGTAGAGTGGGAAAGGGAAAACCAGGAGAGGATAGAATATTGGGCCAGAATTGGGAGACAATACTAAATGATAATGGAAAAAGATTGATAGAGTTTTGCCGAATCAATAATATGTTTATAGCAAATACTTACTATAAGCACAAAGATATACACAAATATACTAGAGAGATGAGCAGCAAAAATGAAAAATCGATAATAGACTACACAGTAGCAGGAAATGAAAATAGAAAGAACATAGTAAAAGTGTCAAGAGGACCGGAAGTGGGAAGTGATCATTATATGGTTATATCAAAGATAAAGAAACCACTAAAATCAGACAACAGAGAGAGAAAAGAAGATAAGATAGAATATGAGAAAATAAAAGCGTATAGACTAAAAGACGGAGAGGTGGCAAAGCAATATAGAGAAAAAATGAAGAGGATGATTGAGAGCAGAAATGAGAAATGGAGGACATTAAGTTTGGAAGAGAGTTGGGAGGAATTCAAAAAGATGATAATACAAACAAGCTCAGAAGTGTGTGGAAAAATAAAAAGAAATAAGAAAATAAAACAAACGGCATGGTGGACAGAAGAGATCAAGAGAAGAGTGAGACTAAAAAAGAAAAAATGGAAGGAATATTCACAAAAAAAAAGTAGAGAAACGTATCAGTGTTACAAGGAGGAAAGGAAAATAGTGAAGCAATTAGTATTAGAGGCGAAAAGAAATGAATTGGCAGAATTCGGCAATAAATTAGAAAACGAAGCTGCAGAGGGGAAAAAAATATTCTATAGTAGACTAAAAACAATAAGAAAAGGAAAGACCAACAGTGCTACATATATAAATAACAAAGAAGGAGAACTATTAAAGCAGGAAGATGAAATAATGGAAAGATGGAAGCAATACTTTGAAGAGCTGCTGTCAGACAATATAGAGAGGACCGATACAAGAGAGGTAGTCAATACAGAGAGAAATGAAAGCAAAGACGATGAAGAGGAATTTAATATGGAGGAACTGGAAAAGGCCATAAAACAACTGAAGAATGGAAAAGCACCAGGAAGTGACACAATAACGACCGAAATGATAAAATATATGGGGGAAGAAGGAAGGCAGGTAATGCTGGACATATATAGCAAAATATGGACAGAGCAAATAATACCGAAAGAATGGCAGCATGCACTGATAGTACCAATCTTTAAGAAAGGAGATAAGAAAGATTGTAATAATTACAGAGGAATTACCCTACTAAATACAAACATGAAAGTGTTGGAAATGATGATAAACGAGAGAGTAAAAAGTAAAATTGAGAAAACTCTGGACGAATCCCAGTCAGGATTTAGGGAAGGAAGAAGCATTCAAGACCATATATTTACGATTAAGCAGATAGTGGAAAAAACAAGTAAAAGGAAAAGAAATGTATACATGGGTTTTTTAGATTTAAAAAAAGCATTTGATAAAGTAGGAAGAGATAGATTGTGGAAGATGATGTCAGAGAAAGAGATAAGCAGGAAAATGATTGCATTAATAAAAGAAATATATGAAGAAAACTCAAATAGCGTGATAGTCAAAAACAGACAATCAAAAACATTTAAAACGAAAGACGGACTAAGACATGGAGGAGGACTAGGCCCAACATTATTTAATATTTACATGGACAAAATAATAAGGAAAGCGAAAGAAAGAACTAGAGGACTTGAAGTGGGATGGAATTATATGGAGAGAGTTGAAGTAAAGATTGGCGCATTTGCGGACGATATAATGGTGATAGCATCTAACGAAAAAGAGTTGCAGACAAGCATAAATAAATGGAATGAAACACTTAGAGAGAACGGAATGGAGATGTGTAAAGAGAAAACAAAAGTAATGGTAATTGGGGAACAACAGGGGATAAAAATCATGGTAGATAAGATAAAATTGGAGCAAGTGGCGAAATGGAAATATCTGGGAGTAGAAATATCTAGTTCAGGAAAGCAAGAAGAATTAAGCACCAAGAATTAATGGTGAGGTCACCTGAAAAGAATGGGACAAGAAAGACAAGTGAGAAGGGTATGGGAAGCTAGACCTGGACAAAAAAGAAAAAGGGGAAGACCTGAAACTAACTGGAATGACATAATAGAAAAGATATTGCAAAGAAGAAGAATAACGATGAGTGAAGCTAGCAGGATGGCAAACAACAGGAAAGAATGGAGAAAGTTTTGCGACGCAGTGACGCGAAGCGAAAACGTATAAGCCTAGACAAATAAAGAAAAAAAGATAAAGACTAACAAGCCTACACCAGAAATGGTAGACAGGCTTTACGATACATATATATATATATTAATTAATCCAATCAATTACCGTAATATCAAATATTTAGTTTACGTTCTGTGATATATTTTTGGCCTAGAATAGGCTCCGAAATTAATGTTAGATTATAATAAAATGAATTTATTCTTTATTTTCGCCTTAGTGTAAAATGCCAATTTTCTAAGTGTTGCGTCAAGCGATTTTTATGAGATAAAAACAAAATATTATCTATGATTATCTCCGAAGACAATGCCCTTGTAATCAGGCGTGTCGTCTTTACCGAAAGTCATTTAATTGCATCACTTAGACAAGGCATTATCGACTATAAAAATTGATTATTATCGAACTATAAGCTGGTAACCGAATACGTACTGTAGCAGAAAATACCTCTATGCACATCTAGCATTCCTCGCTACGCGCTTTCTAAATTACGCGACCCAAAAGGGTATATAAAGGGCTTTTTCTGTAGAAAACAAGCAGTCCTGACTGTCGGGACTACTCCAAAACCTGAAAAAGGTAAGAAGATCGGAACCGGGATGCAGGCGGAGCCTGGGCCGCCCTGCCTACCCAGTGCAAACAAAACCCTTTCCTTTCCCTCTTCTGGCTAGCAAGCGAGTTCTCCGGCAGCCAGATTCTAACCTTTCCAGCTTCGGACTAGCAAGTGAGTTCTCCGGCCGTCCGATTCTAACCTTTCCTTACTTCTGGTTATCAAGAGAGTTTTCCGGCAGCCAGAGTATCATGTTCGGTTGGATTGTGTATGTCGGTGGGGCGTATGCCTCAAGGCAGCCGCAAGACATCCAAAATCAAAGGGTGGCGCCCGAGCAAGAAGCCGAATTATTCGAAGAAATGGTTGAACCGACTGATGGGTGTTACATTGTGAAAAAATTGTATGTTTCAAAGTAAAATTGTTATGGAAATATTGGTATGTGCACATTTCATATTGCTAGTGGACTAAAAAAATTTAATAAATAATTATGAAATTTAATTTATAGGTTCATTGAAACTTAAATAATCGAAAAAAAATTGTAAAATGTTAGGGCAGTGCATCAACAAATCTTTGAAATTTAATATAAGCACTGTTTTGGAAATATAAGAAAATGAATTATAAAGATTTCTGATGACAAAGGAATATTTTGCTGTTGTATTGAAGCTAAAAAGAAATTGGAGTAAACAAAAACAAGTTATGCATTTTTTATTATCTGGTGCAATTTCTGAAAAAAAGACTATCATAAATAATAGATTGTTTAATTATTCAAAGACTTATAAAGTAATTCTAGATTCTTGGAAGATGTAGATTTACTTCTGTGTTGTGTTTGGCTAAAATAATAATACTTTTTTGGGTTTTAAACATTTGAGAAAAATCTCATAGGTTGCTCGTTACAATGGTACTTACATAAATAATAGATTTTTCGTGATATTTTTGTTCTAATTAATATATTCGGAAATTTACTGTTAGTTGTAAATAAGGTAATTAGTAATTATATTTACTTATTTTTTTTGTTATTGCCATGTTTTTGTACTTATTTTGAAAGTTTTGAAAAATGTAATTATATGCCGGGTGGTATGTTTTAGAAATTCTCTTTTTGTTTGTAACATGAAAATTCAAATGTACATATACAGGGTGTAAAGTTTGAGTTGTAGGAAAGTCACACCACATATAGATCATAAACCAAAAAAACAAACCGAAAATTTTTAAAGAAGGGTAGATCTATCTTCAATAGTCTCGGGATAATCGACATTTTCTGATTTCTTCAAAAACGTTCGTGAACCGCAGTGTAACTGACCTACTCAATACTGGGTTTTGAAAAGTAGAATAAACATTGAACTCATTAACGAATTTAATGTCACACGTAGTATAAAATTTCGCTATTTGATGTGAGAGATATTAGCGGCGTTTTAATAATTTAGGCTAATTGTAAAGTTTTAATTTGTTCCTACTTTCAATCTTTTAATATTAAAATTTAGTCTATAATAAATTTTTATCTTTGCAATTAAATGAATTATTAAATGCAGCCGTTGATCTAATAAAATTTTTGACACGATGGAAAGATTAATTTTAAGTTATTCAATTAATTTTTTAATGTGTTAGATTAAGCATTGAAAACGAATAGTAAATATTAATACTAAACATTTAACATTGCATAAAACAAAATATCGATTTAATAATGTAATTTAATTTCGGTTTTTATCGAAAAAAAGGAATAATTGCGACGATGCTGGTTGCTCACTAGTACTTACATAGTACTTGTAAGTACTATGTAAGTACTAAGTACTCCGTATGAGCTAACAGAACATATGTGACATTTTTTGTTCATTAAAAATGTGTTATTAACCTGGATGTGGCAATATCTACTTATTTAATAATACTGCGTAAGCTTGACTGGCATTAGTCATTCTTTAAATACACAACAAACATAAAAACATTGCACTAGCGAATTATCAATAATTATTTCTTGGAATTAAATGGGTTCATGTTATAGTGAGAGCTGAAAATAATAAAGAAAGAGAAAAAAGATTATCAGAAAGAAACAATCTACCAGCAGAAGCAATGGAATAGTAGTGGTGGTGTAAACCATTTAATTCGACAGAGAAAGAGAGAGAGAGAGAGAGATGAAATACTATGTACATGAGCAGGACAAAGACACGGAAATCTCTTTGGGAAATATTTTTTTGAGTTGTGTGTGTGTGGGTGTGCATACCTAGCTACGGAATTGCTAATCAGCCGTTTGCCAATAATCGGGAAATTACGCGACATGTCGAAGTTTCTAATTACACAGTGTTACGTGTATTACGGAAAAATTAACCCTATCCACAGACAACGTGTCTATTCTTCGGAACTGCAAGTAGTATATTGTAAAGACAGTTATGAATTAATGTATGGGTCGGCATTGTGGGGAATTATTCGATCGATCCCTATGTTTTACCTTTTTGTTTAACTGGAGAAACGTATTTGGAATTTTTAAGAAATAATTTATGGGTACTATTGGAAGATGTCCCATTAAAATTACGTCATGATACGTGGTCTATCAATGACGGAGCTCCACCTCATGTTTATTCTAATGTTAGATCTTTTTTGAATGAAAAATGTCCAAATAGGTGGATAGGCCGTGGAAGACATATTGCGTGACCAGCTAGATCCCCCAATTTAAATTTCTTAGATTTTTATTCATGGGACTACATGAAATGTTTGGTGTACAGAGAACCCTCTGTACACCATACTGAAGATTCACTTCATGCACGAATTTGTAAACTAAAGAATAATTCGTGAAAAGCTGCAGAACTATTCTCAGAAGTTCATTAATAGCTTTTATAACTTTTTCTAAATTTTGTGTATTTGTAATAAAATTGTTTTTGAAACGTATTTTCAAAACTTGATAAACAATGTTCAATTTCTCTGATTAAATTTTTTTAATTCTAATTTCAGGACAAATAAAAAAATAAAAATAAACAAGTTTGGCCTTCGCTCATTTACTGTGTGGGCGAGTCATTGCACGTATTATTTCATCGATGTCTCTCACGGAAGTCTTGATTACGGTTGTTTACGGTCGGCCGGCTCGAGCCGCCGTAGAATATAGTAAATATCAAACTGTTTCTAGCAGCTGTTAAATGTTGCGCAATGTTGTGAAATAATTAAAGTTGATTTTTCGGAAAAAAGTTATTAAGAAAATTTGTTTGTATTGATGTCAGGAGTACGTGGTATGAATATTCTACGACTCTAAATTAACACCCTGTATATAATATATGCATAATGAAGAAATATTTATATAATTATATAAATATAGTTTCTGTTTTCTATTCAATACAATTCAATTGTTTTATTTCATTATTAATTAAATATGCAAATTCCATACATTTAGAAATTGATATGCATCAATTTTCAAAATCAACTTTGAAGGGAAGAATTCAACGGCGCGGCCTCATCACTAGATTTTCTCTGCACTACTAAATCTCGCTTTACTTCGCCTAAATTCGGCAGATTTCGTTAAAAACACTTTTTATCGTCTTTAATTTTAAGCTACCTTTTTGGTCATTGACAAATCATAAAATTGATACTTTTTAAAGAAATTGCACAGCAAACAAAAAATCTTTTTCCCTGTTTTCTGCAATTGTATGTTTCTCAAAAAATAATCATTTTACGTCTCTAATTTTTAAATCAATTTTAGCACTAAAAAACATTTCAAAAAATAGAAACATCGATCATTTGCTTTTGGAACCACATGCACAAAATATCCGCGTTTTCGTAGAAATTCTGCTCTCATGTAATTTTTATTAAGAAAACAACTAAAGAAATAATCCGAATTCGACACATCACTACTCACTACAGCTGCTGATGTAAAAACAATGACAATAAAAATCATCTGTTGGATAACATAAAGTTCATTGTTCTTTTTCGTTGTATCTAATTGAGCATTGAATTTTCATAAAATTTACCGTATATTTTTTCAACTTTGAGAACGTTTTAAAGAAATACAATTTAGTTATAAATGAATACGAATAAATACTGGAGTTGCCAAATTGGCCATACAATTCATAAAATTTTCACTGATTTTCACTAGACGAAATAAAAAAACTAAACTATATAATTTAAACGTATAAGCGCGTGAAACTCGAAGGCAAAATCCGAGGGAAAAATTGAGGAGAGATCATTCTCAGACTTGAAAAATTACAAAAAATGACGAGGCAACACCGAGGCTCCCTTTTCCAAAAAGCAATAAAACCGTATACGGCTGCCGTATGCGGTTCGCTTACGTGTGAAAAGTGCCATTAGTTGTACCAGACCTTTACGGCGTATGTACATCTACATTTAAGTGTCAGCTGTCATGTGACTTTTTTGATGTTTCTTGAAAGATTTAGAAGCGGCGTTGCCAGATTTTCAGCGTACTAGAAAATTTCGTGGAGGTAACAGCTTTCTGGGTGTATTGCATGTGTTCCGCTCCGTCGCAAGACCAATAGTTTTGAGTTGAGGACGAAATTTTATTTTTTTATCTAAATGAAGTGACAGTAATCTGGTGTGTATATTTTGTGTATCAGAAGGACACAGTGTGAGTTTGATGCAGTTTTAATCCACTTAGAGAGCTGTTACCTCCACGTAACAGCTGTCTGTGTTATTAGAATAGTTATAGAATAGAATGTCAATCTATGCTTTTACGGTGAAATAGAACAACAAATGAAATATTTATTTAGATTTATTCAATAGAAATGAAAATAAAATGTATACATACGTTTTTACAATATACATACACCAAAATGATTTGATTTCGACAAACTATGAAAAATGAAAACACATGTAAATTTGATGATGCAATTATTACAATTAATTAATAATTAATAACAGTGCTTCAAACTATAACACAAATTAATATGTCGTGATCCCAAAGAAAATCTTTTTAGTAGCATTTATTGTTTCACTATTAATTTTAATTCTTTTAAAATGTTTTTCTCGCCATTAGTAAAAACTGCCACTATGCTGTTGAATCATCCATCGAAAATAACCATTAAGTTCCAAAAATCAGCATCAAACTCACACTGTGTCCTTCTAATACACGAATTATACACACCACATTACTTTCACTTTAATTATACATATAATTAGATAAAAAAATTAAATTTCTACATCAACTCAAAACTAAAAAAAATTCGTCTTGCGACGGAACGGAACACAGTACACCCAGAGAGCTGTTACCTTCACGAAATTTTCTAGTACACTGAAAATCTGACAACGCCGCGTTTGAATCTTTCAAGGAACGTCAAAAAGCAACATGACAGCTGACACTTAAATGTAGATGTACATACGCCGTTACTACAGAAATAAAAAATATACCTGCAGAGTAGTAGCACAGAATAACTATTTTATTATTTTCTGGTAGTAGGTAAAATCATATACTCATTTGGCAGCAACTGAGAATAAAGAGTAAATAGAAAAAATAGTGATTGCTAATAATAACTTACCAAATATATATTTATTTAAATTTATGTATATTTATATTTTCAGTTTCGATTTGCCAAAACGAAATTACAATATTTTAACAATGAATCGTCCGAATATACCATTAACAAGTAGTGTAGCTGATAATCTTTTAGGAGTGTCATGGCACGATTCCACTTGGATACCGATATTGAATTCATCAAATATAATGGAATATTTTTGTCAAGCATCCAATCCATTTTATGACAGAACATGTAATAATGAAATTATAAAAATGCAACGATTAAATCCAGAACATTTACAAAATATGACAGGAATTGAGTATGTTTTGTTGCATATTCAGGAACCAATTTTGTATGTTATACGTAAACAGCATCGGCATGCATCTCAACAAGTAACAATATTACAAGACTATCATATTATTGCTGGTACAATATATCAAGCGCCAGACTTAGCCAGTATATTAAACACCAGATTACTATGCGCTGCATTTCATTTACTCAATTCATTTGAAGAGGCAAACAGTTTTGCTAGATATCATCCGAGCAAAGGTTACTTTTGGGATTTTAAATCAACTCAAAAAGGTGTGGAAAAAGCAAAGGCCGCTGTTGAAAAAGAAAAGCCAAAAGAAGAAAGTAGTTCGTTGTTTCAACGACAAAGAGTCGAAATGCTATTAGGAGAGTTAATTAAGAAATTTCCCATACCGCAAATTCCACAATCCAAAATTGCTACTCCACCACAAATAAGAAATGAAAATGAAAATGGTACTCAAGATTGTAAGGAAAAAATTGATAAGGAAAAAGTAAAACCTCCGCCTGAAAAGAAACCTAGACTAGGATAAGAAAAAAAACTGGCAAGGAAACAACCGATTTTTTCTTTTTAACTTTGAAGAAATCAAATAAGTAAGTAAACAGAGTGTTGTCTACTATTAGTACAAATCTATTAATTTTAACATAGTATGCATTAATAAAATTTTATTTATAATTATTTACATAAAATGTATATTCTGTCGAATATTTTTAAATCATAATAAAAGAACATTCATAGCTGATGTTACAATAGATCTAAATTATGAATATTTTACATGTATAGTGTAAACTTAAATGGATAGCAGTCTGCCGATAGAATTAAGTACATCTACGTATCTATATTTAGATCATTGTAACTCTATTACGAATGTTATATGTGTTACTAAATTACGAATTAATTCCATTAAAGATAAACTAGCTATTTACACACATATGAACTATTATTTACCGATAGAATAGAAATTAATCTAATAAGGTATTAAATTCTAAGTAGTATTTTGAGACACCCTGTGTTAATATATAATATTAAAATAAATAACAACTGAAAAGTATTAAATTAAATATTCGAAAATTCTTCTTTTATAATTATTAATTGATTTAGTAACACATAACAAAATAGAAATAAAAAACTTACTAAAAAAAGAATCAACAATATTTTGATAGAAATTCCTGATTTGGTAATAATGGTCCATCCTAAAAAACGTTGATATAATTTTTATTTTTTAATTATTTATACATAAATACGGTGTAAATATATATATATTGTATATAAATTATCTAAAAAATATACAAGGTATTTTTGATTGTATTCTACATACGTGCATCTAACTAAATATCAATTAAACTGAATTAAAAAAGAAGTTTAAGGTAACAAAATAAGATAAAAGAAATAATATATGCAAATATACAATAATTGAAATTAAAATTATATGAGTTGCACTACTTATTGCTAAATGCGATGTCTTAAAAATGAACAGAAAAACGTAATATATAAGCATATAAAACATATAATAAGTATATGTATATTTCGCTAAAACTAAACTAAAAGAAATACCTCGAGTATTAATTAAAAGTAACTCTATTGGTAAGTATCGTTTTGGTCGTTACTTCAAGTTCAAATGCAAAATATCCAATGCAAATGCATTAAACGAAAATTATATACAAATTAAAAAAAAATGGAAGCCACAACGTTTATATTCTTAAAATCATGGATTCATTCTTTGTGAATGAATTACAATTTAATAAGGAATTATGCTAGCAACTAAATAAGCAATACTCCTATAAAAATAATCTGCATCACACAATCTTGTGATTTTTGATAGGTTTTAGGTATACAGTTTGTTCTGGAGTAATATTTATTGCTGTCTCTAATAGACGATTTATTATAAGTAATACTTAACGCATATATAAACTTGTTTCGCAGCAAACAAAGCTACATATTAATAGAGAAAGAAAATTCGAAAAACATATTTTTTGTTTTTATATTACCAATAACGAGTTATAACTTTTTATCCCTGTATCTACTATTAAAACCTATACAATCTACTTACATTATTATTATGTAGCTTCATTTCTAGAACCCTCCTAATAAGGATTATGTTACAAATTCCTCTTATTATACATGTATGTACACAATAATAATAACGTCTTTGGTAAATAAATAAAACATAAACTTTAATCATTTTCTAATATTATTCACCAGTCGTTAAACCAAAACAAGAAAAAAAGGTTAATGCCGTTCGCAATTCAACAAAATTGTCCACAGAAAAAAATGTTTATACTTGACAACTTAATCAAAAATTCTGCTTAATAAAAAAAAACATCACAAGATACGAAAAAAAAGAAATTCTAAAATTCAAGACTTTGTTTATAGGAAGCACATTTTCTCTTCCTATGTCAGAGGTGCTCTAATAAAGCCCTAGCCAGTTCAAAGCGAGCTAATATTAAAAAAAAAAAAAAAAAACGAAAATGAGTTGCACATTTACATCGCATCAAGTTTGTCACTTTTAACTACGTCCGTTTTTCTTTTAAACTTAATACATTTACAACCATGATGGCCTCGTAATCGGGTCATACGGCTGTCTCATAGCTAAAGCGGCATGATAGCCAGGTGGATAGGCACCCGCTGGACCTAAAAGTCCTTGATTTAATACACCGGCTTGAAGGTAATGTTGGTACAATGGTGAACTTGTATCCATTAATGGTGCCTGAGCGGCTGGAGGTATAAACGGACTGCCCAAAGGGTAAGCTGGCGGCCTACTTTGATGTGCTGGATTTAAAAACGACGGATAACTTTGTGTTGCAGTGGATGCTGATTGATTATTTTTAGTTACGGCAACAACTGGATTTTCTGCAGGTGTTGTACTGCGGTGATGAGCAGCTGCTGCGGCCATGTAGAAATTTGGTGCTGTTCGAAAGTCTTCTAGGAAATTCGAATAAGCATCCTTGTCACCATAGAGACTTGATCCTAATGGACCTATTGGTCCACCAGGCGCTGCTGGACCAAAATTAAATGCACTACCGGGCACAACATTTGTTTTCAACGATATTGCACTTGGTTCCATAGTGGTGCCCGAAATGCTAGTAGTTGACGGTGGTGCTGATTGGGGTGGTGGTGGTGCAGCTGTTACTACTACTGCTGCTGTTGCATTTGGAGGTCCTTTTAGACCAACGTATGACTGAAAACCCTGTGAGGAAGCTGCAGACGTGACATGAGATGAAGATGGTGTGACAGTGTGTTGACTATCTGATGTGACAACTAATAAAATAAAAAATATTATTCAACAAATTAATATAAAATGAAAAATAAACATAAAAAATATTCTCCTACCAGGCGCTTTACTTTTTTTCTTTCGAGGTTTCTTTTCTGGAACTGTTGGTGCTGTTGCCTTGACTTCATTTTGTGTTTGCGCCTGAGCTTGATTTTGCAAATCAGTCATTTGCCTAAATTCAACGAAACAAGGGATTTTATGAAATTTCTGTTTATTTTTCTAATCCTAATTCTCTTAGAATATTGCCTATTCATTACCTGTTATATAAATTAGCTGTCTGGGAAACTGCCATTGTAGGATTATATGTACTTATGTTGGTAGCATTTGTTTGACTAAATATCTGCGATGCTGATGGCATGGCTTTATTAAACACATGCGGATTACCCATACCTGGTATAAAATTGCTTTTATAGAAATTGAACATTAATATATTCATCATGGAAACTCTACCTTTGTCAGTAGTATAATATGGATTGTCAGATGTTGGTAGGCCGACCATCATTCTTTGTTCATTATAACGGTCAACAATATTCGATAAGTTTCTACCTAAATTTACATCTAGGGTGGAGTTGAAGTTGTTCCTTTCCAGTTCTGTTTTGTACCTAAAGTTCGAAATGTTCCTAGTTATAAAATACCGCTGGAAAACTATCAAAATATCCAAAATAATAATGAAAAAGCTATACACATACGCTCCTCCAACTTCCGGTTGGTTTTGCGCAGCCAATCTTTCCGCTACTGATTCTACCGATCTGTTTGATTGATAAGCATTATGGGCCTGTTGATTACCACTCAATCTGTTTGGATGATTCGCAACAACAGATTTAGGTACCCCTACTACTTGCGAATCTGTAATATAAAAATTTTAATGAACAATAAAATCAAATCAAAACGGCCATCTTACTTAGTAATTGCGCTGATGACGATTGAGGAACGGGCGGACGGGTATAATTTAAATCTGGTCGTCCATATTGTTGTTGAAGTGCTCTTGAATAATTAACATCCGGACCAGTGTAACCTTCAAAAAAACAACAAACACATGTCTCATTGGATGGGACAATCTAAAATGATTCAATATTTTAAGCATACCCATATTAGTGAATTTTGACATATCTAATTTCTGTTGATGTTGCATAAGTCGATTGGCAGAAGGAATATTTAATGGATACGAATCTCTACCATATGGCGGCTGTGCCTGCTGCGAAGTAGGCCCCGTATAAGTAGCGGAGCTATGAGCAGGCATTTGCTGTTGCTGCTGTTGAATTTGTTGCGACTGTTGTTGCATTGGTGATGAGGGATTTGACATAGACGAATCATTCTGGTTCCCATATAAAGGAGTGTGTTGTTGTTGTTGATGATGATGATGTTGCTGCTGTTGCATTTGTTGTTGATTCTGTTGGTGTAACAATTGATGCTGAGATTGTTGCTGTTGATTTTGTTGAGCTTGACGCAGCAATGATTGCTTTTGTTGTTGTAAATGCATTTGCTGTTGTAACAGTTGCGATTGTTGTTGTTGTTGCTGATGCTGTAGAATACCCTGGCAGTCCATTTGTTTCACTTCCATTTCTGAATTACTCTGGGATGAACTCAGTGGTAACTAAAAAAGAAAATGAATATATTAGAGGATATTCAAGTTTTTGTGATAATTACGATTGTTAAAAATTAAAAGGGTGAATGTAAAGTGTCCCGACTCAATCAGCCATATGGGCAGTAGATTATCAGTGTAGTATTGTTTGCCAATTCACTCACTGTCTCTATCTCTCAATCGTGAAAGAACTAAATATTTGAGCAATTGTATAGAACATTGAATCGTTTTTTTCATTTAAGAGGTAAAGAAAATATTGGAGCATTTTGATTTTCACATCAAATAATCTAAATATAAATATTCGGCATGCCTCATTTAAAACTTTATACTCTACGTACTTGATGTGTCATGTGCATGTTTCTATTCAGTAAATCATTTGGAATTGGACCAAACTGAGCAAGTTCATTTTCGACAAATGCTCTTTTCTTAACCGGAAACATCGTTGTCGGTACCTGACTGATCACATTCGCTTGCATCTTATTATCAACACCAATTGGCATACCACTCGTGTTACTATTAGAATTGTCATCTTGTTGAGGATGAAATGTTTCCACTCCACCACAATTCAATGGTGAATTTACTTGAGAATGATGATGAGGGGAGTTTACTGGCACGCCTACTACTGCTGCTGCAGCGTGCATACCAGGCGAATGTTGTATTGGTGAATTCACTTGTGGCGAATGCACACTCATTTGCGGCGAATGAACGCTCATTTGAGGCGAATGAACATTCATTTGCGGTGAATGAACATTCATTTGAGGAGAGTGCATACTCATTTGAGGTGAATGTGTTCCATTCATGCCAGGCGAATGAAGTCCGGTTCGATTTGGAGATTGAAGCTGAGGTGAATTTATATTTGGAGAATGTTGAGATGGATGAACATTGGGTGAATGCATACTAGGCGAATGAACACTAGGTGAATGTTGAGAATGCATACTAGGTGACATTTGAGGATGGATAATAGGTGAGTGGGGGGAGAGCTGTGGCTGAGTTCCTGATGGTGATGGTTGGCTGCCAGCAGGTGAATTTGCCGTATAATTTTGCATCGATTTGGTCTGAAAATAGACATTTAAACATCGTTTTTATTAATTTAGGCCGGAGTTGCCCAGCTTCGTAAACTTAATGCATAAACATAGTCGTAATTGTAGTACGTAAATCTTGATATAAACATATGTGTTTCTTATTGTAGTCGTTACCCAATTTCTTAATTCTTATTTCTTAATGCATAAACGTAATTTTAAAGTTCCCAACTTTTAACTTTTACGTATTAAGAATTAAGAACGCGCTTGCGCTTTCACCACAATATTTTCAATAAGATAAGAGATGGACGTAATCTTAACCAAACTATTCTGGTACTATTTGTGATCATAATTTTTGTGTATATTGAAATCGTTTATTTATAATTTTATTATTTCTTATTAGTTACTTTTAGATTTTTTTAGTATAATTGATCAATCTTTTGATTCTTCTCATCAATTTCATTTCAATGTCAGTTTTTTCAAATTCTGATTATGAATTAAGAAATAAGAAATTGTATAACCGTGTTTTTAATTTTGAGTGGTTAAAGTTATGTTTATGAAATAAAAATTAGGCTTACGAAGCTGCGTAATTCCGCTCTTATTTTTTATTTTTGTCTGGTGGCTTTCTTTTATTTTCTATGTTAGTTTTAAACAAGCTGTTTAATTCATTTGAAACGAACCTGGTATTGCTCCGCTAAGCTTTTACTTGTATCATAGTAAGCTGCACTTGACATATCTGTATTATAAGGCGGTGTTGGATTTGTCGTACTATAATTGGCTTGATGCGTGTACGGAGAATTACCATATGAATAAATATTATTTTGGGTCCCATTCGAAGCATATACGTGTTCACTAGCGTTATAATATGGACTTTGAGGATTATCTCGTGGACTACACGATTTATCTGGACTACTTTTATTCGAAACGGTATCCTGATAGAATCCAACACGCATTTGGCCATTGAAGTGATAAGCAGAACGTGGTGATATGTCTGGTCGAGGTGAAGCCATAATCGGTGATGCTCCAGATGGTGATCTATATTAATACGAGTAATAGAAATTTTGATTCAATTGATTGAAGATATTATACCGATGCAATGGTGAGGGATACGGTGCTGGATAAGCACCCCTTTCATCCATTCCTACTCTTGGAGAATCTAAATCTTGGCTAAACGATGATCTACATTGGCAAAAGGATGTTAGAGAACATTAAATAGAGTAATTTTGGATTATATCACCTCTCCGACATGCTGCTTCCAGTACTCATTCTTCTTTGTCTAGTTAATGGTTGTGGACTATCTAAATTAGGCGACGGATCTGGTACTGGTACCCTTTCCGATTTAGCTGACTCATTCTCATCTCTGGTTTCGATTGGTGGTGCTGGTGGTTTAGTTTCTATTTTTTTTGTTTGTTGTGGCGGTGCTTTCGGTGCTCCAAATGCCTTAAACCATGCACTTAAATTCGGCGTTGGATCTCCATTGTTTGGATCATCGGTTGATTTCGTGCCATTTTCTTCTTTCTAAAAATACAAAATATAACGTACTTGGATGATGCGTAACCGTTTTACTTACCTTAGAGATTGGTGCACTATTTTCAGTTGTTGGTTCTTTATTGTCAGCTACATTGTTATCGATTTTCTTTTCAGTTTTCTCCTTCCCATCATTATCTTTTTGATTTTCCTCATCGTCATCCTTTTTTGTATCATCAACAAATTTATGTTTACCAAAATTGTCTAAGACAGATCCTAAACTTAATTTCGGTGCATTAGTGTCTGTTTTAACGATTAGTGAGTTCTTCGGATCTTTGATTTTCGATAAAGGGCCTAACGGGAACATAGTGTCATCATTTTTAGATGAATTCTGTACATTTGATATTAAGTTTCCTTTACTCTTTCCTGTAAATAGAATCATGATATATTTCATTAACAGGCTGTAATACTAGTAAAAAAATATACTACTACTACTAAATGTACTTTTTACTATACTAATAGTAAAAATATTCGTAATAATAGCAATAAAGTTTAATCCTGCCAGTTTTCTGTAGTAGACCTGATGGTGTAAATAAATGCAAGACGGGTCTTATTAAATCAGAATATCTTTAAGGTACATAAACATGCATATAATCTAATGTTTCTATCTATCTATATTTTACCTGGTTGTAAACGATCAATCGTTCTTTGAATTTCTCGCCTTTTGAAAAACTTTGAAGGATCTTTAAAACCAATTTTCTTTTTCGATTCCTTAGTACTAGTAACAGTAGTGGTGCTAGTAGTGGATGTATTAGTATTACTGCTAACAGTAGTAGTATTGGAGCCTTCCTTTTTAGTAGCAGTTGTAGAAAGTATAGCAGACACTATCTTGTCCACCTGAAAAAAGTAAAAAAGCTTAATTCCAGTACATCATCGACCCTATTTTATATTGCATAAAGGTTAGAAACATTTAATAAACATTTTCCAATGAGTTGGAAAATTCTATTCCATAGTTATAGTCTATTTGAGTCTATTCGGCCAGTTGACTAGCTGGACTGTCATCTTTAATTATTGTTTGGTTACGAAATGTGGCAAATTTCGAATTCTATTAAGAAACCCGCCATCGTGAAAAATGTAAATTTTGTATGTAGAAACTAAATCAAACCTTTTTCGATTCTATTTTTGGTATAGAAGAAATACTGGCATTAGCAGAGGCAGCAGTAGTCGTCGTAGTAGTAGTACAAGTGGCAGCTGGAATAGTAACCGCAGCTGCAGTATTGACGACAGTATTATTACTATCAGTAGTGGTAGTAGTGGTAATGGTACTGGTGTTGGAAGCAGCCAACAAATCAAATTCATCCATTGCTATATTATATGCTGGTGAATTACTTGCTGAACTATAATCATCGAATTTTGGGGTATCATCCAACCATTTATCAATATCTTTTAACGTTTGCTCTGTTGCTAAACTAAGTGCATCGAAATTCGATTGTTTCGGTCGGTTATAAAACGGTGGTATAAAATCGGGGAATTTTACTGGATATTCTTTCTTTTTCACTAATTTATTTGTACCATCCATACGAGTCGTACCATGACCATTGATTTCTTCACGATTCTTTTTTAATTTCGTTGATTTATGTTTGATTTTGCCTGAAAATAGTTTTTAGTGCAAAGTTTGTATTTTTAACATTCTCAACATATCCTCGTCTTTTTTAAGTGTAAACGAAAGACTACGAAAACTTCTACTCGTATAATGCAGCAGTTATTACTTTTCAAACACTCTGAAATAACCGATAACTTACCGTTTTTATCTCTTTTATGATTTTTCTCTTTATTTTCCTTATGATGATCACTAACATCAAAATAATCGGTTGTTTCCATACGCGAAATTTCACTATTCGCTTTCAATTTCTCAATTGTTTCTCGGAGTTTGTTATGTTTATCTTTTGCAGGTGAAGAAAATGGAAACTGGATATATGATAAATTCTGATCTGATCCACGTGCTGTTGTTGGCCTAGTTTTAACGGCATAAGGATACTTTTCCATTGATGAAGAATATACTGGCTTTTTCAGGGGCTGATCATCATCACTAGAGTCTTCAATTGGTCGGTTTTTTCCTTGAGATTTAGTTTTGATTGAATCTAATCGATGATAGTCATCTGGACTTGATGGTGGTGGTGTATCAATACTTCTTGTAGGACTCCTTGAAGTTTCAGTTCGATTTCTAGTTAAAATCTTCTTCTTTTTATGACCTAAAAATATAATAAATATGGATTGTCTAAAGTGAATAATTTTAGAAAGGTTACCTACTTTTCTTTTTTAGTTTTTCTTCTTTTAGTTTATTTTTTATTTCAGGTTTTGATGTCTTGGATTTGTTTTTTTTCGATTTTTGCATTTTTTCCAATTTTGCCGATTTCTTTTCGGTGACAATCTTCTTTGATTGTTCCAATTCTCTATCGCGACTCTTATGCTCCTTAGTCACTTTTTTCGATTCTTTAGGTATCACAATTTCCTGCTTGAATTCTTTGTTTTTAGACTTTAATTTTTTTCTTTGTTTTTCTTCATAGTTTTCGTTAGATGTGTAATGACTTGAAGACGACGAATCTATTGGAGATTGTTCTTTCCTCTTTAAACCTTGAACAACTGCTACCTGCTTTTTTCCTCCTTTAGTAGAAATTCTAGACGACGACGATGATGACTGATGTGGTGATGATTCAGTGTGTTTTCTTTTTTTGTTGGAATGTTTTATTTGTCCTTTTGTATCATTATTGTCACTTTCTAAATCTAGATTTTCAACGGCAATTTCTTCATCGGAAGAAAAAATTTGATCCAAATACTTTTCTGTTGCTTTTTCAAATGCTTTTGATATATTATCAGCCATTTTTGTATATTCTAAAATTTAGAAATTAAATATCATCAATTCTTACTAAACTGAAATGTTATAATTCATTAATACTTACCATTTTCTACTCCATTATACAATCTACAGTTATTCACCATCAATTGAAAATCACTTTTAAATGTTTCAAATGTTTTATAATATCCTTGGTCTAATTTTTTTTCAATTTCTTTCAAATCCATTGGACGTCTAATTATTGCAAAATAATTAGGAGCATAATCTTCTTTCACTGGATCCTCAAATGGCCAGGCATCTTCATGATTTTTTACATAATCTAAAATTTTATGCATTCCCACATCCAAATCTTCATCTGTCTGCTGAAATCTGAAATTATTGCTTGCGTTATTTTATTAAATTTTAAATTCTTTCCTTAGTTTTAAACGAAACCATTAACCATTACTTACACCTGAGATGTTTTTAACTTCTTTTTATTGCTTGTAGTTATACTGGAAGATTGTATAACAATTTGTCCATCAGCTGCTGAAAGTGAATTATTTGTTTGTCTTCCAATAGGTGTCATTTTTTGTTCCAAATTTCGATTTGGTGATTTATCGGAATCCTTTGACTTTTTCTTTTTGGTTAATTCTGCATTTATAAATAATAAATTCACAGAAAGTAAAAAAAACGAAATTCTGTATGAACACTGAAGATATCAGTGCAAAAAAAATCAGAGCAACGTTTGCTCTACTTCTTCTCTCGTAAAAAAGTTGTAAAAACCATCTAGACATATCTTTCATTAATTTTGCTCAAAAATGGATCAAATAATTTCTTTAAACGAATTGATTAACACAGAAATCTTAAACATACCTTTTATAGCATCAGTTGAATCTGATGATTTCTTTCTTTGTCGATTTTTCCCCCTCTTTTTCGATCCCATTTCATAATTATGTTCTTCGCATTTGTCGATTACTGAACCATTCTTAACACTAATTTCCTCTGATTTTAAAGTTTGTTCTTTATCTCTGCAATATATCAATGACTTAACAATTGATATAGTGCTTTGGTAAATTTAAATACCTAATTATATTATTTATTTCCTCATGCTCTTTTTTCTCCCCGGATTGCTCTAATATTTTTCCACCTTCAATTGCTTCCTATAAAAAAATAAAATCAACTAAAAGAAAAACCTGAAGAAAAAATTATATTCTTACCGTTGTTCGCAACCTGTCAGATGTGCGTTTTGGTTGACTGTCCAGCAATCTTTTTCTAGCTTGACGTTCCTTTTCTTTAAATAATCTAGGCAACTCTGGCAGAAAATTTTTACTGAGTGTATAATAGAGAGCACGCTCAGGTCGAGAGGTAGAGTCTTTAAATTTCTTTGTCAACTAGACGAATTCAGTATTGTTCAGATTATACGAAATTTTTAAATAATTTTAATATTCTTGATTATTTTACCTGCAACCAATCAGCTTCCGTAAAACAAATTACTTGCCAAATCGATTTTTTCTTATTGTTTTTCTTTTGAAAGTCTTCGCGATACAATCTGGTACCATAAAAATACCAATAGGCCGATTCGTTACTGTCGTGTCCCAATGGTTCAACTCTTAAGCTATCGGCTTCGAGATTTTTCAATTGCTCCAGAACATCTTCAGCATCTACGTTTAAAATTTTTGCACTAAGTTGTTACCGATTTAATAATTTTCGAGAACTTAACTACGGTTCTCGAGGGTAATATACCTACCCAGACGAAAATCACAAAGAGAATATAATATATCGACTTTAGTCCTTAATGGTAATAGAGTAAAATCGCAATCGGTATTAAATGGATTATAACGATCGTGTTCCTGGCATTTCTGTCGAAACAATCGTCTCAAAAACATCTGATAATTGAATGTAGATATTTCATTATTTGGCAAACAACCACTAATCAAACGAGCAATAAGTTCCTGTAACCAGGATGTTTCTTCAGTGCCGTCAGTTAAAAGAGCTTCTTCGAGATCCTGTTAAAATGAAATAAATATTAATTAATAAATCGACATTAGCAAGTGTTACTTCAACAAATTCCAGATATTGCATAACAAAATACAGCTAGAATTTATATTTGATGTGGAAAAAATTGGTCACACCTAGGCGTAGTTAAGGTGATACAACAAAAAATTAAATGAATCAAACTGAAGTGAATATAATATAAATTAATATCAAAGTGGAAAACATTTACTTACCTCAATATCAAAATCTAACAAATTAAAAGCTGTACGAAACAAAGAACAAAAATGAGCAATGCAGGGTACCTCCCACCATGACTGAATATCTTCAAAATTAAAACAAGTGATAAGAATAATATAACGAATAGAGAAATATTGAATAAAATCGTTTCTAAAAAGAAAAGAAAAATAAACGCACACACCTAATATACTTATGAAAGTTGGAAACATAACCTGTCTCAGGATCAATACATTCGCTGACGTAAATTTCACTTGATCTACATTTAACTTAATTTATTTCAACATTGTCTTAATTAGATTCTAAAAACGTAAGTTCCGAAAATTCAAAGGTAATACAATTTTATTTTGATTGTTGTCAAAAACAATCCCATTCTTCCTTTAAAAAAAAACAAACAAGCTCAACTTTTGACATTGACAGAAAATTTGATTGTTTTCTAGTTTGCTTGCTTTCTACTTTCTAGTCATCAATGGTCGCATTCATGGAATGAAAATGCTGCAACATGATGGACGTCTTTCTTAAACTGTTTTATTTATTTATACTATGCAATTTTATTATACAAGAAAACTGTGCATTGTGAATTAGTTGAACTGTTTCCCATGGAGGGAGTCGGAATAAAAATAGCTATTGGAAAATCGAAATCGATATCATTCAGTATTCGATCAAAAATTTTCTATAACTGATTCTAGATTCAACTCATACCAATTTGTAATATAGTATAATATAATAAATAATTCTTATATAATAAAGATAAATTTTGTTCATGTGTTGGAGAACATCCATTTACTATTCGAATGGACTGAACCAAACTTGTTTACTGTGACTGTACTGTACTACTACTCACCCATGATACATAATAAGACTAACAGCTTTTAGTCTTATTAGTATCCTGTTACTTACTCTACGTTTTCCGTCCCTAAAAAACAATTGAGATAACGCCTGCGCAATCTTCATTTTGAGATTTAAAATTTAAGATGAATGTGTGCTCGCCCCAAGCGGCTTTTACAATTGAATAGTTTTTGACAAGTTTCTTGTCATCAATTCTTACTCCTGGGCGTAATGGTCTTTCTGGTGTGTTTTCTAACTTGACAAAAATATGTTCGGCGCTATTTTTCTTACCATTTGTCAGCAAGTTTGGTAATATTGTCGAAAAATTGACAAATTTTCGGCCAGTTTTTCTTCAAGACACTTGACGACAAAAAAACTTGTTAAATTCTAACAATCGCTTTAAACATTTTGGGCTTAATTTAACTGAAATCATTCAAGAATGTTGTTCAGTTTCAACACGTTGAAAAGTTTAAATGACGACCTATTGCGAGAAAACTGACCGATTTGCTGTATCACAGCTCATCAGAGAGGCTACAACAATTAGCCGCCCATAAACTATTGTGCGGTGCACCATTCACCATGTGCGGTAACTTATAACTTTTAGTGACATCTGTGTCCTACTATCTGTGTGCCTCTACGATCTCAGAATAGCCACTTTTCGTCGACAGTACATATGCTGAACACCCACTTAAGAAACTAGCACTTTTTGCTGCGAAAATATAATTTGAAGAAGTATTTATATTTTACAGAGCTCCACGAGCACTTCAATTTTTCAACGTGGTTATGTTGAACGACGTTCTCAATGATATTCAAAATGAGGGTTTATTATTTACTTCGAAAAATTAATACTTCTTCAAATTTAATAATAATTTCATAATTTGTATATAATTTTAATTGTAGTTGGGTACTCTCCCTCTTGGAGATAATACCTCTCAATGGGTCTAAATGAGCCACCGTATGGAGATCTACAATAAGGAGTAGACTTAACCTAACAAAAGTCAAAATATTTGTGGGGCAGAAAATTTTTTGTCCACCAGAGCGATTCGTTATTTTGCGGTGATTGGCTGCAACACATTTTTACATTGCTTCTTGTGATAGGTCCAATTTATTTCGCGCCGCTGAATTTTTGATCTAGCAATCCAGCGTAGATTTTTTCCGCTGAATTGCTTTATGACATGCGTACCTACATTTTTTAATAAAATGACATCAAATCAATATGGCGATGTGAAATAAATGTGTAGTGTGAAAATAAATAAATATGAAGAGACCAAAATTTATTTTTTGATACACTGAAAATATAATGTAACAATATACAAAAGTATTGGAAACGGAAAAAAATTGCGAAATATATAAGTTAAATATTCCATATTAGATGATGTGCAGCAAGTTTGGCAACTTTTTATAGCAAACCCTTCAGTGAAATCAAGCATAAAACATCCCGTAGACTGCTGCAACGCTTTATTCGCTGATTGCAGCCATTGTCAGATCAGATCTATTGCTTCTTTTTCAAATTATTTTCAAATTTTACATTAATATTTAATATTATATATAATATTGATATTTAAACTAATCCATATTTCAAAGAAACCATATAACTATTAAATGATTGTTAATAAAAATTTCAAAATAAATTTTACATAATAAATAAATTAACAATTATTTGTGTAATATATTTTTACCCAATTTTATATCACGCCTCTGATCACAAAGCTGATAAAATGGGGGAAAAACACAACTATGCCCATTTCTTAAATAACAATTGTGGTATTATAATAAATATTCATTTTTAGAACCATAGTTTTAATAAAATCTATGATTTTCCACTTTTCTTTCTTTAAAAATAAGAAATTTTTTTTTTATCATAAAAGCAATGTTAAAAACTTAAGTCTCAGTTGGTAGCAGCCGATTTTTTCTTTTTCTAGTGTTCACTCATTCTTATAGCCCTCCATAAGTCACAGCTATCTCGATTGCATTCCATTTAATATTTTCTTCGAATAATTCTGGCAACAAAATATTATCATCAATTACACTATTCATAGTCACCTTTTTATTTTAATTATTATACTGATTAGAAAAATAAAATCTTAACATGATCTCAACAACTACTACTATTAAAGTATACTAACTTACTTACTACTAAATAAGTAAAGTATAAGTGTTTGATTTAACGTTGGTCGAAGAAAATCGAACACTCTAATAGCATCATTCATCCGCTTTTGTAAATTGAATTGCTCCATACCTAAGGAAGACTAAAAAAACTAGCGGAAACGAGTGTATGAAGGTAAAAATATTTCTGGCCTTGAAAATGCCGTTCTCAATGGCTCTTTTCATATGTATGCGAACCGCATACGGCAGCCGTATTCGGTTTTACTGCTTTTTGGGAAAGGGAGCCTCAGTGTTGCCACTTCATTTTTTGTACTTTTTCAAGTCTGAGAATGATCTCTCTTTAATCTTTCCCTCGGATTTTTGCCTTCGAGTTTCACGCGCTTATACGTTTAAATTATATAGTTTGATTTTTTTATTTCGTCTAGTGAAAATCAGTGATAATTTTATGAATTGTATGGCCAATTTGGCAACTTCAGCATTTATTCGTATTCATTTATAACTAAATTGTATTTCTTTAAAACATTTACAAAGTTGAAAAAAATATACAGTAAATTTTAAGAAAATTCAATGCTCAATTAGATACAACGAAAAAGAACAATAGAACAAAAGAACGTTAAGCCAACGCCTAAGCAAAATCATACATAAAATTTGCATCAGCATTTAATTTATTCGTAAGCGAAACTCATAAGGTTATATAAAATTTCATAATTTTACAGAGTTGAAGTATAGTTCATAGTATGAATTGGCCTAGACGCTTCGGCGTATCTTTAGTGATATGTACTGATTTTTTTCTTACTAAAATTTTCTTTTCTTTGAAATAACTGACTTGTTCTATATACAATCGAACTTTGATGTGGTATTTAATGATTTCCGCTCGGAAATTATATTATTAATTCTAGGAAAAAAAAAATTCCTTTCTTTTTTTTACATATAACTATTGTGTACATAGAATAATATAGAATTAAAAAATTTTATAAGTACTTATTAATTTTTTATAGAAAAGACCCAAAATTCAAAATAGTAGTAAAGATTAGTAAAGTAGGCATTCTTAATTGGATTAAATAAAATTAAATCAATTAAATGGCATTTAATAAAGTTAATATAACTACAGAGTATAACTACCCTGTTTATATACTAATAATGGGTTGATTATGGTATTGATTTATTGCGTGATGCATAATGCATCACATTGCAACATTCACAAATGTTGAATATATTTCTTATACCTCTCTCTGCATATATAAATAATAATAAATCCAAAATAATTAAAATCTTTTTCTGTTTAGTCTCGAATCTTAGAATTTCTTAATTCGGAAAACAAAATCGATGTCCATATTTTCGAAAATCGAACATCGATGTCAAAAATACATCGACTTCTACACATCCAGGTTAAAATATCAGTGTTTCAAAAACATAGATGTTTGCTTGCCATCACAATGTACAACAGTTTGTCTGTGGTTTTGAGTTGTACTTTGTACGTGACTTTGTTACATGATTTATTTCTACGTGATAACACATGCTACTTGATTGATTGCGTGAATTGCTCCAATTTATGACGGATCTTGTTTTAAGTTTGAACCTCAAGTAAATTTGTTGGATTTCATAGTTTTACATATTTACATAAATTTTATAATACATAAAGTCCATTAGTCAATCCAACCTCTTGTTGAAAAACATTGTAAATTGTCAATTAAAATACATGGGATTACATATGGATGTAACAAATGATGTAAGTCAAACCAATGTTATCAGTGATATACCTATTAATTAAAAGTACGACGATCAATATCCATATTTGGTTTAGCAATATGGTTTTACTCCAAGTGAAGCCAGGCAATTATATAAATTACATACACGTGCCGGCCGGTCTGAAGAGTCAGACAGCGATTCGTTTCTGGAAAACGAAGATATACCACATAACAAAATATTAGATAAAATCTCACTTGACGAAATTAAACCACCGATTATCGATTATGATGCAATTATGAAAAAAAGTCAACCAGTATCTTCCTTAGCTACCAGATCAACTGTGGATGATAACGCGAATGTGAAGCCGATTATAAACATCGAAACAGGAAAAGGTAAATAATTATATTTGATATACTATTTAGTTTTATTTTATAATTCCTCAGTGGTTCTTTCAGTAAACTCTGAAATACATATATATGTATATATGTTTAGTTGCTTAAGATATTTTTTTTAAGATCCGGGAACAGACATTATTACTGAAAGGCAACTACAAGTACTAACTCCAGCCAATTATTGTTATTTATGCCGAGCACAATTGGACAATCAACTGAATTCAATAAGTCACTATAGTTCTAAGAGACATACAGCTAAAGCTAATACTTGGATACGCAAATTTCAAAAATTACAAATTTTGGGTAAATTCCGAGAATATGCAAAACTATAATAATATACTATGAACGTAGGCATATTGGTGTAGCAAATGATCAGCTTTAATTTGCGCTGCTTTATCTTGAAGTAATAGTTTCGGTTAATATTTAATTTCAGAATATTCACAGAATGCTGGACAAATTAATAAACAATCATCAGTTAGATCTTCAAATAATGTCGATGACTCTCATTCAACGAATAGTAAATAATCCATGTAGATTTTTAATTTTCATTATTTGGTTACCTATATTCTTTTTAAGGTTCAATTGCGCAACGGATTATTGAAGAAAAACTACAACTGAAAACTGCACTCGACTATTGTTCTATATGTTCAGTTGATTTACGTCCGCCAACTAATTCGAAACAACATTATAATTCTAAGAAACATAAAACTAATATCGATAATTGGAAAAAAGAAGAGAAAATGAAGTTAAAAAATCCCCGTAAGTTTAAGATTGGTTTTTGGTTAATATGACTAAATTTATACACAGGATCAAATTAAAAAGTAGCCTTTGCGCAAGTCATGTCAAATGCCCTCTTTATGTATATATTTTTTATGCTTTCACAATTTTGATACATTTTTTCAAAAATTTAATAGAAGACCTGATCCTTGAAGAAAAAGTCTGTAACGAAACTCCTTTCAATTATTGTTATATATGTTTAGCTAATTTAGAAACGCCAAGTAATTCCAGAAGTCATTATAATTCGAAAAGGCATGAAGAAAATGTTAGAAATTGGAAAAATCAGGAAAGAGAAAAATTGGCAGTATTAGGTGCGTATACATATAACGCTTTAAAATTTTAATGGTATTTAATGTCTCATCCATTTACGCAGGTAATTCTGATAAAGTAGCAAATGTAGATATGAAGCACAAAACTAAAAAAAAGGCTGCCAAAGCCTTGGCCGGTATCGCAGTAAAAAAACCAGTAAATGGTAAGTATTGGTTATTCAACGAATTTTTTTTATGTATGGATGTCTTTTTTTTTGAAAATAGCTAAACATGAGCCCCAAAATGAGGAAATCATAAAAAAGAAAAATAACCAAGTAAATGTAGATCTTGCAAATGATTCGAAAACTATCGGAAGGAAAATAACAGAACCCGCAAAAAGTAAAATCTTTGTAATACTTTCAGTTACTTATTACATATAATAATTCTAAAGCTTATTATAGTATCTGCTATTGTGTATTACAGAAACCAGTCGATCTGTTAGATGCCTTATAGCGGCGAAATGTTTACCTGATAATTGTTCATTATGCGATGTGGCATTCAACACTATTGAAATAGCAAACCAACATTATGAATCAAAAATGCATAAGATAAAGCAAGATCATTTTTCTTATGTCGAAAGCAATATTATAAGATATGGTGCAAACAAATTTGAAAAAACAGTGAATTCTCAAATTCTATCAGATAATTGTTTGATATGCAACATGTCATTTGAATCGTCTTTGTGTGCTGATTTACATTACAAATCAAGCAGTCATCAAGATAATTTACTACTCTGGAAAGAGAAGGAGTTACAGTTAATTAAAGATGACAATTTAACATCGAAGCATTCTGATACTAGTAATAGGAAATTACAAACTGAACGCAGGTATCTTATATGTTATTAGTCTGTCCACTTCATTCATCATTAATTTTTATAATTTCCGAAATCAACTCTGAAATCATTATAATTGATTAATATCTTTATTATATGGGTTTTGCTCCTTTTTTAAAGTAATTTTTTACTAACGTTTTCTAGCAAAAAGGCGGAAAATAATTTGGTCATGTCTGATGTTACTATAGTATCGAATTTCAAATCTAACGGTAACTTTCTAATTTTGTTTTTATTTTGGCCTAATGTGTGAATCTCACATGTTACACATATTGTGGCGAGGTACATTTGTCTTCAGTTATAGGCGAGGAAAAAACAGTTAAAAGACCTGTTGGTGATAATTATTCAGCAAAATTACTTACAATCGAACCACAACTTACTGAATGCTATTTATCGGCAAATGCACCACTTCACCCTGATTCGAATATAAAACAAAATGCCACAAAAATTAGTAAATCTAGGTAAGCGCCAAGATGAAAATCAATATGAAAAAACAGTTCTTTCTGCATTCATTTTACTGTAATTATACATCATTCTGTTTTATTTATTTTAGTTCCACAACTGATCATAACAAGCATTCGGAAAATATAACAGGTTTGCTTGAATAATATTATAATTATTATTTTACCTAAAATATTAACAATTGATTTTCAATCTTCTAGATGCAACTGAAAAATTACAAAGACAAGTTGTAAATAGATTAGATATAGAATCATGTGCAATGAGTCCAAATGATACGAAGCAAAAAATTCAAAAAGAATTGGACGAATTTAGGCATCATATAAATTCATTTACTGATAGATGTAGCATTCTTTTGTCTTCTGAAGAATGGGAAGAATTACATCAATTCCTTTTATCATATAATTGTAAATTAAAAAATGTGAATGACCAATATAAAGAGAAAGGGAAAACAGATAATGTGAACAAATTAGAAGTTCCACTGAACATAGTTCGGGGCGATGACGAAATACTAAAACCCGCATTTTCTGTTAATAAAATTAAAGATTTTGTTGCGTCTAATGGGTCCCTTGCAACGTTTATCGCATGCGCAGCAATTTTCTGGATTTATGTAAGCAAAATTTAAGAGAAACTTTCGCCTAATTTTGTTTAATTATTAATTTTCGATAGGTGCTCTGTAATTGCAATATACCAACAGTTATTGCAATTCAAATTATAATTTTATTTTATAAATATTTGACAAATAAATCTAAATATATTTAATGTTAGTTGTTAAACCAATACTATGACTGAAGAAGCAGGAATTCCATGCTTCTTAACAATTAGTTTTGAATTCGCAAGAAAGAAAATTTGGAAACTTTCTAATGGACATATCTATATATATATATATCTATTATAAGTGTATAATTCGATTATTAACTGTTGAAAATATGATTAATAAAAAGCCATTGTTTTTTACTTTTTTAGCATGCCTGCTAGTACAACTTTCACGAAATTTTTTACTACTCTAAAAATGTGACAAACTAGCTTACTTTTCATTTAAAACTTATCACACAAATAAATTGTTAGGCAACTAGTAATACATTTCTAAACATACCCCCGGTCTTGAAAACGATGCATTTCAAGACGTAATGAGACAAATAAACCAATATTAAAATAGTTCAATTAAACACTTCTTCACTTGTATCGGAAAGTTGAAGCAGACATAATTTTGATACACATCTTCTGGTTGTACCACTAGCTGTATATAAACAGTTGCATATCGAACAAGACCATCTTTCCCAGGATGAGCAGCTGAAATACGTCCCATGCGCCAAGACTAGGTGGTAGATTTTCATCTTTCAATAAAACGAGAACCAATTTTAAGATTTGGAGTGGGTTTGTACCATTTGACTCGTTGATGTAACGTATTCTTTTTTCCATCTATTCCAAAAATCTTGTATACGTTGTAGTATGCGTTGAAAGCGACTCGGACGATTTTCAGCAATATCAATATAATGAACATCAGGTACTGTAGTTAATGGTTTTCCAACAAGAAAATGTGCACGCGTAAGAGGTTGAAAGTCATTGGGATCAGATGAAAGAGGAGTTAAAGGTCAAGAATTTAGAATAGCTTCGATCCGATAGAACAGAATGCATAATTCTCCGCATTATAATGTAGCATTACCCGCGACACGCTTGAGGTGAAACTTAGCAGATTCAATTCCTGCTTCCCAGATACCACTGAAATGTAGAGAGTAGGAAGCTATGAATGTCCAATTAATATTCAAATTAGAAACAGAAGACGATATGAGATTAGAATTTTTCTTAATAAATTCACCCAATTCTGTAAGTTCGGACTTTGCCCCAACAAAGTTAGTCACTAGTTAGTAGTATTAATTAAAAACAACAAGTTTGTTTTTAATTGTAAAAAGACCAGCGTAATCTACTCCGACTAATCGAAATGGAAAAAATACAGTTAATATATCTTTGGATAAATCTCCCATCATAGGTGAATAATTAGAAGGATTTACGTGGAAACAACGAATGCAAGAACGAACAATTTTACGAACGAGATTTCTGCCTTGAAGAGACCAAAAACGATTCCGAACAGATGCTAGCAATAACTGCAAACTAGCATGTAACAAAAGATGTTCATTTTCAATAATAAGCTTGGTTAAAGGGTGACGTGACGATAAAATTAAAGGATGTTCCGGTCAATGTACCGGACCGACTATTTGCAAATCATTTAGTGACATCGGAATCTGAAGGGGCTGAGCTATTGAACACCACGCGGAATTTGGTTGTCAAGCTGCTATTGTTCCAAACACCATGATGAGGAAACTAATACGAAGAGTGTGTGACTGTAGTGTGCGTAATTTTGTCATGTTTTGTAATGCTTCGTGCGCTTGCATTAATTCGAAATATTTGAGCTGTAGATCTGTATCTTTCCCAAATTTACGCTCTAAAGAAAGAAGCATTTTCTTTGCAAACTCAAACGAATCTCCAAGGGCGGTGGGCGATTATTTGAACGCGAACGAAACAACGAAACGACCATTTTTTAAACGATAGGTATCCTTTTTAAAGGATTCCTCACAACTTATTTCATCTATTATATTTAAATATAAAGATAATTTGTAGCTGTGCTTAGGCCCATGAATATCCAAAAATCGCTTGAAATGTATACAAAGGTTGGATTCTGTTGAAACGAAGCATCTAGTAACTAAACTACGCGAAGAAGTATGCAGTGGACCAGACATTATCCAACCGAACGAAGTATTTTGCAATATAGGGCCCGACGACAACTTAATTTGACCAATTTTAATACCGAAAAGAATAGTTCAGCTCCTATAAGAAAATCGACCTCACACGATTCCAAGAAATTTGGATCGATTAGAGTGCGATGTTAGGAATTTTCAAAACACTAGGATCTATCGAAATATTAGGCTGTGGGCCAGTAATTTTGGGAATCACCAAACAATGAAGCTTTGTACTATATTCCCCCTTCAAGGATGAAATGTGAATTGAGCAGGCTGATGTAATATTAGAATACGAATTTTCAATACCATCTACGCACATAGTAATTAGATTGAGAACCATTATCCAATAGTGCCCTAACGATATAGTGATTGACCGTACTATCGACAACCCGTATAACAATCGTAGCGAGAAGTACCGAACGAAAATGTGTAGCTGATGAGGATAATGCTGTTATAGTTTTCCCATTTTCCTGAGAAGCCTCCGATTGTGAACGCGAATCTAAATGAAGTACCGAATTATGCTTTCCATTACAGTGACGACAATTTCTTGAACGACATTCTTTAACAAAATGACCGCTATTTAAACAATTAATGCACAAGCGCTTTTGTTTGGCATGAGCAATACGATTGTTTACTGACAACTTAATAAATTTCGGGACATTTTGCTAAAAAATGATTGTTGTTGCATAAAGAACAATTACGCGAATTACTTAGTTCCTTTATTGATGCGAAAAGAGTGTTTTGATGAATGCGATGCGTAGAATTTTCAACAATTTTATTCCGCTTTGCTGATTCCATAGAATCCAACAAATCGGCGCCATTTTTAATAAATTTTAAAAGCAAATCATAGATTGTTAACTCTGATTCAGAAGTATCATTTAAGTATCTAAATTTTTCCCATTTCTCCATTGACGAAAGATCCAATTTATCCATTGCTATATGTACCAAGGGACTGCTCCAAAAAGTAATAGGGTCACCTAATGTTTTTAGAGAACGCAAATTTTTTGTAAAAGTGTCATAAATTCTCCTTACTTCTGAAGCTGTACATTTATTAATAGAATTCATATCAAATAGCACTTAAATGATTTTTTATTAATAACGGTCTGCTATCATATCTTTCTTTTGCCAATTTCCATGCATCACCATAATTTTGAGATGAAAACTCAATGTTTTTTATTACTTGAAGAGCGTCATTAGTTAATGAGACACGCAAATAGTCAAATTTATCAATTTTATTTGTTACCATTGAATTGTCATGCGCCAAAGATTCAAAAGTATCACGATACTCAATCCAATCTTCATATGCACTACCGACTGTAGGCATCTTTATTTGTGGTAGTTTTACATTCGCAGGAATAAAGTCGGAACTATTTACTTGTGAAATACTAGGTTGAATAGATGACAAATGAGATAATAACTGTTGGACTGCAGCTATATGACCAAAATAAATATTTTGAAATTCACATAAATCTCTTTCTTCCTCCTCCACATTTACGCCGTCTAATTTGATAAGCTTATAATAACATTCTTCATATTCTTTTAAATATTCAATTCCATTTCTTAATCTACAATCATAGTCGGTGGCATCTTGTGGAATAAGAAATGTTACATTTTATTATGCCTCATAAACTTGTTTTATTCTCAAAATATAGTTAGAAAAATTAGTTAATTTTGCTTGAACTGCACCTCGTTTACGTTTTAAAATAGTAATAAATTCAGCCATTGCAATATAAATTAAATTGGAAAGAGATAAACAAAGTGTGTACTCACGCTTATGGGTGAGTTATGGGGTTTATGGTTGCTATCAGAACTAAACATACTAAATAATCGAGAAAAGGAAATGGAAGGGTTGTAAGAATACCTCTTCGCTGCACAAACTATCTAAATTCCTTTCCAACTTGTAGAATTAACCATAAATAAGCAATGATTATCACGCTTTTATCACCAATGTAGAATCAAGGACCATAAATACATTATTATGTACCATTATATATAAATATCTATAAATGTAGGTGGCTGGTTGGAAATCTTATTGTGGTTTTTTAAAATGATTTATTTTAATTTGGAACAGCAAAATTCGGTTTTTGGTTTGGTTTTCATACAAAGTGAAACCATTAATTTACCCCACACGATTTACTTACACAAATCAATACTTCGTGTACCTATAACAACTTAACTCTTTTTTTTATAACTAGCTTACTTTTCATCTAAAACTTATAACCCAAATAAATTGTTAGGCAACTAGTGATACATTTTTAAACAGTTGTCAATGCCCAATATTTCCTTAAACCACATGATCTAAAACTATTGCCATATTTCAAACAGTGAATAGTTATTTTCGTTTTAAAATTGATTGAATTTCAGATGTATGAATTAGATCAAATTATATTTTATTATAAACAATGTCTGCCAAATTAGTTACATCTATGGAGATCTATAATATATCTTATGGATATAGGTTATAAAGGGCTATATTATATATATATCTTAAGCGTCGCGTCCACTGGCAAGTAAAACTTGCTAGAGTAAGTCTCTGAGAGCGCTTGCTATTGTGTACACGTTAGCGCAAGTTGACTAGTGAGAGTAACTTCTGCAATTTTTACTCTCGGAGCAAGTACTTGCGCTTGCTAGTGTACACGTTAGCTCTCAAGCTTGCCGCTCTCGGAACATGTCCAACCTTTTTGCTGCCAGTTGGGTTGGTTATTTTGAGCTATTCATTTTGAAAATGAAATAAATGAACTATTTATAGTTGTTAATTAAATTAAATAAAAAAGTAAACTTGGTATAAATAATAAGTAGAAAATAATATATTAATAGTATACGTCAATAATCTATATTATTTTACATATTAATATAAATTAAATAAAAATTATAATATGAAATAAAATAAAGTTAGAACGAAATATAAGAATATATGCTTTGATTAAATATTTTGTCTTATAGAGATTTTTAGTCCAGAAGGGTTTATTTTTTGGTGATATGAAAAAAGAATTATGTTCGATCCAAAACCTCACTCAAATTTTTCATTTTTCATTTTTGTATTTAATAGGATAATAGCAGCTTCAGCACCAACGGATTTGTATGCAGACATTTGCTGGAAAATAATAATATTTGAATCATATCTAATTCTGTACAAGTATATTCGGAACTCTTTTTTACAGTAATAAAGATAATATATTACTGAAAATAATTATTATAATTCATGGATAATTTAATAATAAAATAAACTTACTTCAAGAATTGAATAATAAATTAAATATCAATCACAAAACTGACATTATACACTATCACTATATTTATATAAAAAAAACCCGAAATAATTTAATGTAACCTCAAAAAGCAGCGTAGAGTAGATAGAGTAGTGTACACGTTGAAACCGATGCAGGCGCAAGAAAGACTTGTTAAAGTAACTTGCTAGAGCAAATTTGCAAATAGAACGAAAACAGTGTAAACGGTCTAGCAAGTACTTGCAGCAAGAACTATCGCAAGTTACTTGCCAGTGGACACGAAGCTTTATAGCCCTCCATAGTTACATCTTCAGCGTCGGGCATGTTCCGAGAGCGGCAAGCTTGAAAGCTAACGTGTACACTAGCAAGTGCAAGTAGTTACTCCGAGAGTAAAAATTGCTGAAGTTACTCTCACAAGTCAACTTGCGCTAACGTGTACACAATAGCAAGCGCTCTCAGAGACCTACTCTAGCAAGTTTTACTTTCCAGTGGACACTTAGCAATTTTTTGATAAAAATTTTTAAAATATTGTTACAAAAAATTCTCGTGTGTCATACATAAATTTTTTGCACTAAAAATTGTACATATGCAATTATATATACATATATAGAGTCAACGAAGCTGTTTGGTTCGGCGGTTGGCAGCCACTTTTTTATTATCTGTTTTGTCAATGCTAGTTGTTTTTTTTATTTACGCTTGGTAGGCATACAAGATTTTTTAAATACATGGCAACATTGTATTATTCCGCAGAAACCTTAAGTAATACGTATAGAGTAAGAGAAGTCACTTCTTTGCCTAACACTTTTCTAACATGCAGGTATAGCGAGAATTATCTAATTTTCAAATATTAATTAAGACATTCTTTGTTATCCATCCTCTACCTTTTTTTCACGAATTGAAGTTGATTTTGCTTTTCTATCCCTTTCTTTAATAAATGGTGCTCAACTCAAACCTTAAACTAACCTCATTTTATGTACCTACATACTATGGAGACCTATAATAACGAGTAGACTCAACCTAATAAAAGTCGAAATGTTTGTGGGTCAGAAAATTTTTTGTCCACCAGAGGGATTCGTGTATTTTGCGGTAATTGAAGGTGATTGTCAAATCAGTGACGTGCCCTGTTATTGTTTCGTTTTCAAATCATTTTCATATTTTACATTAATTTTGATATTTAAAATTCTTTAAATAATTCGTAATATTCCAAAGAAACCATATAACTATTAAATAATTATTAAGAGCAATTTCAAAATAAATTTTACATAATGAATTAACAATTATTTTTGTAATAATTTTTATCTTATAGCACGTCACTGATCATAAAATTACTAAAATGGGGAAAAAAACAAAACTATGCCCATTTTTTAAATAACAATTGTTTAATATTATATTAATGGTGTTAATTATATTAAATATTCATTTTTACAATTACAGTTTTAATCTGTTGTCATAAAATCTCTGATTTTTCTTAAAAATAAGAAAATTTGAATTTCTCATAAGAGCAACGTTAAAAACTGTTGTCTTAGTTCGTCGCAGCGCCGCCTGGCAAAAGCCCGTTTTTGTTTTTCTAGTGTTCGCTCCTATGTTAGACGGCCTATATTAATATTAATAAAATTTATCAGTAGTAGAAGTGCCAATGCTGTTAAAATTTACCAACCGTCTGTATGAAATTCGAATTAACCATACACTTTCACTTCTCACACGTGTGGGAAAGTGTCTGGAATGAACTATACTATATTAAATAATATAGTATATTATCTATGGTGTTTATTTACACCACAGCTATGAAGGACTATAAGAAGGAGGGAAAACGACTTGTATAAAGGCCGTCTGACACCTTGCAATTTTTTTAATACTTTTTTTACAAAATTATGGTCAATATTTTTACAAAAAAATGTAAACAAATGTCTCAAAAAATTGTTTTGATGTATGTCACTACAGAAATATATTGTCAAAATTTTGAAAAAACACATGTGCATTTGAATTTTGCGAATTAAATTTTTGCTATTTTAATTTTATGAATTGAAAATTATAATAATTATTTATTAACAGCAAGTGCTGCAACTACTGTTATGTTGTTATGTTAACTAGCGTTAACAATTGCACTAAATAATGAAGCACAAAAAAGAATTTTTTTTAAAGCACCAAAATTAATTCTTGTTATCGTAAATGTTTATTATTGTATGTTTTATTTTTGATAGCATAGAGAGATGGATGTGCTTGATACCCATCTATTAACAATTGAGCGGTTTCTCTGAACCACGGCATAACAAAAAATTTTAAATTTTTTAAACCCAATAATGCAAAGATTATATAGAATAGCAAAGATAATGAAAATAGAAATATAAGAGCTATAGCTAACGAACACACAGTATTTTTGTGAGTCTATTGTGTTTATTGTGAGCGAGAAGAGAAACAGTAGGTAGGAAACACATGTCTTTCTTTATCTATGGTATTCTATGTAGGTACATAGAATGAGGATAGTTCAATGTTTGAGTTGAACATCATTTATTAAAGAAAGGGATAGAAAAGCAAAATCAACTTATACGTTCGGCGCATTTATTCGCACATTTTTATTAAGAATTTAGAACATTTTGTTCTAAATTTTGTATATTGTATATACAGGGTGTCAATTTTGACTTGTAAGAAAATCACACCACGTATGGGTCATTAAAAAACAAACCGAAAATTATTAGGAAAGTTTTTTTTACTTTTCATTTATTAAGTCTATCTTCAATAATTTCCGAGATAATCGACATTTTCTGATTTCTTCAAAAATGTTCGTGAACCGCAGTAACTGACCTACGCAATACTGGGTCTTGAAAAGTAGAACAAACGCTGAACTCATTAACGAGTTCAATGTCATACGTAGTATCAAATTTCTTCATTTCCTTTGAGACAGTGGCGGCGTTTTAATAATTTAGGCGAATTTAAAATCGAAATTTCTACGTATTTCCAATCTTTTAACATTAAAATTTGGTCATAAATAAATTTTCATCTGCAGAATTAAATGCAGTAGTTGATCTAGAAAATTTTTGACACGATTGAACGATGAATTTTAAGTTATTAAACTAATTTTTTTATGTGTTAGATTAAGCATTGAAAAGGAGTAGTAACTATGAATACTAAACATTTAACATTCCATAAAACAAAATATCGATTTAATAATGTAATTTAAATTCGGTTTTTATCGAAGGAAAGGAATACTTGCCACGACGCTGGTTGCTCGCTAGCCGGCTGCGATACAAACAATAATAATAATAACAATAATTTCCAATACAAAATGTTATTGTTATTCAGAGAAAACAATCTTCGCTTCTCCTTTGAGAAGCGGTGTGTTCATTATAGCAATAAATTAGATTTAATTATTTTTATTATACTGATTTTTGTTTGGAATATGAAACATAAATTTATTTCTAATCATTTTTATTTGAATGTCGTAAAGAAAACGTCTCCATGAATGAAACAATTTTTTTGCTTATAATTAATCACTTAATTTCGAAATAAAATTGCACCTCGTATGGCAATGTAAGTAATAAGTACTCCCTTAGTAGTATCAGCTAACAAAAAATACGTGACATTTTTTGTTTATTAAAAATGTGTTACTATCCTGTATGCAGCAATATCAACTTATTTAATAACATTGCGTTAGCTTGACTGGATTCTTTAGAAGGACAGCAAACATAAAAACGTTGCACTAGCGAATTATCACTAAATATTTCTTGAAATTAAATGAGTTCATGTTATAGTGAGAGCTGAAAATAACAAAGAAAAAGAAAAAAGATAATTAGAAAGAAACAATCTACTAGTAGCAGCAATAGCATTGTAGTGGTGGTGCAAAACATTTAATTCGACAGAGAAAGAGAGAGAGAGATGAAATACGATTAAATACGTACATGAGCAAGACAAAGATACCGAAATCTCTTTTGGAAATATTTTTTTGAGTTGTGTGTGTGTGTGTGGTGTGTGTGGGTGTATGTGTGTGCATACCTAGCTACGGAATAGCTAATCAGCCATCTGCCAGTAATCGGGAAATTACGCAACATGTTGAAGTTTTTAATTACACAGTGTTACGTGTATTACGGAAAAATTAACACTATCCCTATCACAGACAGCATGTCTATTTTTCGGAACCGCAAATAGTAGATGCTAAAGACAGTTAGGAATTAAGGTATGGGCCCACATTATGCGGAATTATTCGATCGACCCCTTTGTTTTATCTTCCCGTTTAACTGGAGAAACGTATTTGGAATTTTTAAGAATCAATTTATGGGAACTATTGGAAGATGTCCCATTACAACTATGTCATGATACATGGTCTATCAATGACGAAGATCCACCTCATTTTTACTCTCATGTCAGATCGTTTACCAATGAAAATTTGCCAAATGTTGCAACCGTTCCTCTCATTGAAATTCGTATCTCACCGTCTCGTTTGCGAATAGGAAAAAGGTCTATTATGTATGCGTACTAGTCTACTCCAGCGCTATTTAATGAGTGCCCACTTTTTTCTCGTTTCCACTCCTTTTAGTTCTCCATAATCGTAGAAGTCTATGATTTGCATTTGTTCCGTTATCTATTTTGATTTTATTTGGTAAACATGAACTAGTAATGACCCAGAATAATAATGAAATGGTTCTGGAAAACGGAGATGCTGTTCGTTATTAAGAGGTAATTTTACAGTGGAATAGCTTATAAATACTTAGAGGCGTACAGCATGCATCAAGGTAAGTAGTTGAAAAAGAAGGGCGCCACAGACTTCAGTTTTTGCAACCAATCAAAAAAATCCAATTTATGACGTCACGAAGCGTACAGCGTTGGCATATTTAAAAATATTAAAATAAAACCAATTTGTACGTTTGAATCAATTTATCATCCGAACCGAAACATTTTATGTAAACGTTGTAAAAAACTATAAAATGAATGTAAATGTATAAAATGTTTCCAAATTTATATTATCAAATCGTTTCAACAATTAGGAGTTTAAACAAAGTATTTCCATTTACAAAGTAAATATATAATAAAATACTATATAATTCTAGCTAATAGATATATATAGTATAGTTCGATATAACGATATATCGAAAATAAGTATCGATATCAAATTTGTATTTTACTATTTTATTGATTTATTCCATTTAATTTTAAAATATAATTTTAAATATTTAAATTTAAAATATAAAACTATAAATAAAAGTTGTGTTTATAGTTTTTAGTTTAGTTCAGTTAGTAGTTATGGTAGGTTTATACAGAAGAATAAGGGATAAGAATAACGGATAAAGCCTAAGTTTGGCAATTAAATGGAAACGTTTATGCATAGTATAATGTAATAGTAAACTTTTTTTTTTTTTTTTTTTTTATAGAGGAGAAAATCTTCAAAAGACACTTCAGCCCCCCTCTGTTTGGGCTGGCTGTGCAGGATTCACCGAAAGTGTCGGCCACAGTCCCCCACCAAGGCCGGGAACTGCGTCCGAGACCCCCCATGCCTACCTGCTAAAAACTCCCCGCTTCTCCCACGGTGTTTGTCGCAGCTCGGCGGGAACCGCCTTGAGCATTACTTCCGCCGAGCCACAGGAGGAAACTTCCACCTGATCCAAAAAACTAACACGTTAATAACATTAACACCACATGCCGGAAGAGGCCAGCTAAAAACACATACTTAAAACTTAACATCACATGCCGGAAAAGGCCAGCTAAAAACACATACTTAAAACTTAACATCACATGCCGGAAAAGGCCAGCTAAAAACACCTACATAAAAATCAACATCGCATACCGGAATAGACCCGTGATACTTATCCCCAAAACATATAAGAACCAGCAGACCAGCTAACGCCAGCCAAATACCTAATATTACCCAACAGGGGAACCCGCTCTTTCTCTTCTTCTCTCTTCGTCACACTTCCTCCTCATGATCCTCCTTAGCATCAGGAAGACTCCCTCACATGCCTCCCTACCACTCATTATTACGTCCCCCACACTATCTCTATCAATCACACATCCAGCCCATCGCTGCGCATCCAGCCTCTCTCCCACAAAAGCCACACAACCAAATATTGTGTGTTCCGGGTCGTCATACTCCCCACAAAACCAGCAATCCGCGTTTTCCGCCCTCCCAATACCCATCAGATATGTCCCAAAGACCCCATGCCCAGAGATAGCCTGAGTGACATGATAATCTATCTCCCCCCAGGGCCTCTCCATCCACCACGCCACATCCTTTATAAAGGTTTTGCACCATCCGGTTACCGCATCCCATTCCGACTGCCATTCCTCCTTCATCTCCCCTCTTATCCTAATTCTGTTTACCCCCCCTTCCCTGTACACCCTAACCCGCTCTTTAACAGCCAACCGGATGGGCAGCATCCCCGAAATGCCTTCTATTGCCATCGTTGGCACCGTCCTGTAGGCCCCACTGACCATCAGCAGGACCTTTCTCCACACTCCCTGGAGCTTATTCATATGCAGCTCATACCGCAGTACACCATCCCACGCTGGAACGGCGTACAGCAGTACTGACTGCACGACCGCTGCCAAGACCTTCCGCCTTTCGTACATTGGCCCCCCCACTCTCGGCATAATTCTGCCCAGCATCATGCCATATCTCCTCGCTTTTTCGCATGTCTCCCCCACATGCCTCCTCATAGCCATCTCCTCGTCTATCCACACCCCAAGATATTTAACTGCAGCCACGTTTGCCACCTCGTGATTCCCAACCATAATTCGAAGATCCAATCCCATCCTCCTCATCCTCCTACCGCCCACCAAGATAACCAATCCCGTCTTATGCGGTGCAACCTTCACTCCCATACTGCGCAACTTCCTGCTCACCTTCCTTACAGCGTGCTGCGTCTTTTCCTTCAAATTTACCGGATCTCTCCCCACTACCACCAGAGCCAGGTCATCGGCAAATGCCACCCTCGTAACACCCTCCTCCATCGGCTTTTCCAGCACTGCATTATAAAATAAGTTCCACAGCGTCGGCCCCAGTACCGAACCCTGCGGAACCCCTACCTTGACAGACACTATGTCCCCGCCCGGAAGGATTATTCTTCTATCGCTCAAATATGAGCCCACCATCCTTTGCAACTCTGAATTCACACCCATTCTGTCCAGAGCTGCCATTATTCCCGCCCAAGGAGCAACATTAAAAGCATTTACAACATCCAGGGTTACCATGGCACAGTAGCCCCTTCTGTTGTTAGGCTTCACCTTAACCTCCTCCACTACCTCCCTCACCTTATTAATGGCCCCAATCACCGACCTTCCCTTCCGAAAGCCAAATTGGTTATTATCAAGTAGCCCCTTGGCATTAATTTCTGCCTCCAGCCTTCCCTTGACAATTGCCTCCCACAGCTTGGACATTGAATCCAGAAGACACAATGGCCTATATGTTACCTCCCCTTGGTCATTCCGTCCCGGTTTGGGCACCAACACCACTCTGGCCGTCTTCCACATACGTGGTAATCCCTTGACTCGGCACTCGTTCATAATCAACGTGAACAGCCCAGCATTTCCAACAACCAACTCTTTAACGACCGCTACCGGTATCCCATCTGGACCTGGCGCCTTGCCAGATTTGAGTGCGCCCACAGCCATCCTCACCTCATCTTCCCTAATCCGCTCTCCTACTTCCCCCTCCCCCAACACTTGCTCTTGGATCACAAAGTCTTCTGTCCCAACCTCAAATAACGCTTCTATTTGCTTCCTTAGCTCTTGGTCATCCAACATAACCCCCCTCCTTACTTCCAGCTTTCCCACCACTATCTGATATGCTTTACCCCAGATGTTCTTATTAAGCTCCTCCAGAATCTCCTTCCACTTCCCCACCTTGCTCCTCCTTATCTCCAGCTTCAACACTTTCCTGCTCTCCTTATATTCTGCTGCATACAAAAACTGCATTTCTGCATCTGTTCTACCTCTCCTGCTCCTCTGCCACCTCCGCCTCAATCTATTACACTCCACGCGGGCTCTCGCCACTTGTTCTGTCCACCAGTATACTTTTCTTTTCCCTCTTGGCGCCATTTTTTTCCACCCAGTAATAGTAAACAAACAATAGTACGTTGACCAACTTTAGGCGCTTTATTTTATCTTTAATAATTAATAATAATAGTATTTTATCTTTATCCTTATATATATTATATATATAAGTATATATATATAAATATATATTTATATAAGGATATAAATGTATAATAATCTTACACATTATTCTGTTGACGCAAGCGCATTAACGTATTATACGCAGAGAAACATGGGTATTTTGATATTTATATTTCATTTATAATGAATAATCAGTAATCAGTATTCCCGCCTCTTATACATATACAGTTGATCTCTAATATTTTGTTCTTAAATATTTATACCTATAATACTAATTAATATAAAATTAATTTGTTATTTTTATATTAAGCCCCTCTTATGATGAGTTTACGCAGAAGAATAAGGGAAAAAAATAACGGATAGGAAATAACAAATAGCGCCTAATGGATAACATCGTTTATACAAGCGCTTAATATAAGAATAATAATTAATAAGTAATTTAATATTAATTGGTATTATGTCAATATTGGAGATTAACTGTATATAAGAGGCGAGAATCCTGATTATTTATTATAAATAATATAATATATAAATATATAAGAATATAAAATAAAAATATAAATATGAAAATATCCATGTTTTTTGCGTATAATAAGGTAATGCGCTTGCGTCAACAGAATAATGCATAAGGATAGAAATAAAGAGAAAAGTTGGTCAACTTTAGGCGCTATTCCTTATTCTAAAACGATATATAGTACGTTTCACTGAGTTGGTTATCTTTAACCTTGAACGTTAGGCGTTATCCGTTATTTTTATCCTTTATTCTTCTGTTTAAACCCACCATTAAACGATGTTATCCGTTAGGCGCTATTTCTTATTTAATATTTATTATTCTTATTCTTCTGTATAAACCCACGATTAGTTAAGTTTAATTTTATTCTGAAATCTAAATCTAAAAATATAAATAATAAAATTATCGAAAACATAATATCGATATTTTATATAAATCTATATATCGTGTGTATGTCTACACAGAACAGACAGTTTATTTTATAGGTTATAATTATAAATAAATGCATTTTTTTATATAAAGAAACTTTCTTTTCCATTCATAAATTTTTCTTAATTCGTACGATTCATTGTTTGTCTATAGTTAATAGAAAGTTAATAGCTATTCCCATCTAATAAATATTGAACAATGTCTTCGCGGCAAACTGAATTTCCGTTAGAAGCTGTTAAAGTTAATGGGCCTCAATATTTAAAGCAAGCTCTGACTTCGTGCACTGACCCGTTAAAAGCTATTGAAGAATTTCAAGTAAGAATTATCCATCACAATCACTTGTTTATAATTAATTATTTGTTTGTCTATAATTACAATGCACTTTATTTATCTACTTCAAATGCTTTACAATTATGTATACTATAGGTGAGAAATGGAATATTACTACCATCGTTGCGACCCATGCTGCCCTTATTAGATTTACATTCAGTTAAAAGATTGGATTTTCATCTATCTGTAGTTGAGGTATAACTTTTATTTTAGCTCAATATATATTTTATCATACTTATTATAAAATTTTCTCCAATCTACGTCTCAAAAAGTTATATAACATATATTTAATCAATATACATATAAAAAAATCATAATATAACACGTGTTTCGGTATAAACCATCCTCAGATATTATGACAAGAATATAATTATGAAAAGTAATTCAAATTGACAATTAAAAAAATTATGGCAATATATGAAATTTAATGACTTTAGCGAACCAGTTTAAAATTTTTAATTATTGAAATTCAAGTTATTGAAAATTAAATAGGTTTCACAATTGGAAATTATATTAACGCAATTATAGTTGGTATCTTTTTTTGATATATATTTTTTGAGAAAAAAAATGGAACTTGAATTTAAATATACATACTTGTTTTTCTGATTTTTAATTTTATTTTTCAGGCATTGCGTGAACATCTAATTACACATATTAATGAAATAGGAAAACAAGAGGGAAAAGAGCGAGATTCTAAATTGAAAGAACTATTGCAAAAGAGTTTCCCAATAATAAAAGTGAAGAGAATGAGGCCTATTGTTATGGCTATATTAAAAAATATACCTCAAATTGATGAGTATTACTTAAAAACGTTGGTTCGAGATAGGGAATTGTATAATGATACAGGCACGTGTTAATGCATTCCTTCCTAGAAATTAAATTAACCGTGAATAATTTGACTTTAGATACAGAGGTTAAGAGGCAGATTTGGAAGGATAATCAATCACTTTTTGGTGATGAAGTATCTCCATTATTGAGTCAATATATCACTGAGAAGGAAAATGTTCTATTTGATCATACTAATATAAGTGTTCAATTCTTCGGACCATCACCCAAAGTATATAGTCACATTTTTTCCAAATACCATGGAAAATTTTAATATAATCTATTTTCAGGTACGCAGGCAGGGTGAAGTTGTAAAGAAGCTAGCTTACATGATAGGCAATAGTGTCAAGTTGTACGATATGGTTCTACAATTTTTAAGAACATTATTTTTACGTACTCACATTGTACATTATTGTACATTACGTGCTGAATTATTAATGGCACTTCACGATTTGGAAATTCAAGATATTATTTCAATTGATCCTTGTCATAAATTTACGTGGTGTTTGGATGCATGTATAAGAGAGAAAAATGTGGATATAAAAAGGTATGCTTTAAATACTGCAAATTGCAATGAGGCCAAGACTAAAAACATTATTTTCTCCTTTCGATCAATTGTAGATCTCGTGAATTACAAGGATTCTTGGACAATGTAAAACGAGGCCAAGAGCAAGTATTAGGTGATCTATCAATGACTTTATGTGAACCGTATGCCATAAACTTTCTTGCCTCTTCAGCTATTAAGATTTTAATTCATTTAATACATAATGAAAGTTTACCAAGGGTAAGGAAATCTATCAAAACTACTAAGCAGAAAATGACTAATTCCATTTGCATTTTTTGTAGGAAAATACAGTTTTAGTGCTTTTATTACGAATGCTTGCATTAGGATTTGGTGCATGGGTAATGATTCAATCACAAGATTTTAAAGAACCTAAACTTGATACACAGGTTGTAACAAAATTTTTACCAGCATTAATGAGTTTAATGGTGGATGATCAAGTAATTTCTTCAAATATTCAGTTTTCTCTTTCATTTTCTTATTTGCATGCCATAACCATATTTAGGTGAGACAATTATCAGGGAAACTTCCACCAGATGAACGAGAAGCAGCCATAACAATTATAGAACATGCTGGTCCATTACCAGATGCTGTTGAAGCCTATATACAGGATAGTAGTGTGGCAAGCATTTTGGCAATGTATTATACATTGAATGTATGTAAAGCGAAAGATCGAATTGGGTTATTACGTATATTAACTGTATTAGCCAGTTGCAAAGATGATAGGGCCTTTGAAGATCCATTCCTGCATTCATTTGTATGTATTATTGTTTTGGAATGACATTTTTGATATGGAATGTTTATATATATATATAGGTGAATTTGCTTATTAGTAATCCTGATGAATTTCAAGCTGAAGATTTTTGTACAGCATTGTTTGATGAGTTTTTCTCCGTGGGTCTAAATAGAGATAATGTGATACGCCATTTGTTAAAATTATTATGGTATGTTTTAGATAGCGTAACGAATTTCCTAATTATTTAGCATGAGCAAGTTTTCAAAGTTTCCGAATCGATAAACATATAAATTAAATACATATAATAACATAATATCTGATAAAATTCAGCCAAACTTTACTAGTACATTTTCCTATTTTCATTATCTATTGATGAAAATGTTCGATACTGTGGAATTTAATGTAGTCGCTACGTAGAACTGTTACAGCATTAACGAATTCTTTTCTTAAATAGGTATGTTCATCATAAATTGCCTGCAAGTAGATTACACACATTAATGAAAACAGTACAACCTACTCAACAACACAGCGAAAAGGTTCATAATTTATATAAACTGTTACAAGACAAAATCCATTCTCAAGAAGAGGTCAATACACCAAGTGATATGGATATTGATTTAGATTCGCCATTGATGAGTGTACCAACTCCAGCTCCTTATCACCTTTAAATTCAGGTAAATTTATTTCATTTTTACTTCCAGATTTCATTTATATATATATATATATATTACGTTTTACTTTTATATTTTCTTCAAAAATTATTTCTTTTATAAATTATTCTTACAATAATTCGCCCATGCAATTTTAACTAAAACTGCCAATGCTTTTCTAGACAATTCAGTATTGTGTACGTGTAACAGGTGAATATTTTCAATTTTTTGTTCCCTTTTTTCAAATTGAAAGTCATACTCATTATCATTGGCTTCGAAAACGTTCAATAAACTTTCTTTCAATTTATCATTTGTTTTTTTCGAATATAGACCAATATCTCTTTTTGTAATCGAATTGGCATGCTCCAGTCCTACTAACAGAACTAAATTTACCTATAATATTTAACAGACAAGTCAGTAAGATTCGTTCATTTTAAACAGCGAATTGTTACTTTGTGGTTTTCAGCAAATTTTTCGATAGCTTCCAATGACTCTGGAATTTTCACATAATTTTCGACCAGCATTGGAAGACCTGGAATGTATACACCCTCAATGATTTTTAAATCTTTAAATAAGATTTGATAGGGTGTTAAGTGAGATACATCATTGTGAACAGTCCAAAGCTTATCGAATAGATGTTGTCGATTGTCTTTAGTGATGCCGCATATTGCTTCGAGTTTCTCTCCAATTTGTAAATCTAATGATGTTGCTCGACCATTTGGGCTTGTTTTTAAAGCAACCGTATCGAATAATATCGGTTCTAGAAATTAATATCTCAGTATTTCAAGAAAACTGTGCTCGGGTACACTAACGATATAATAAATAGGTTAATGGAGGTGTCAGCAGGTTTACTCCATCATTATTATTGAAAAATTCTTTGCCAATTAAAGTACAGCATGAACCCACATTTTCTATGTTTATTTTTACTTTGGCTGAGTTCCATTTGTGATTAACATCCAAGGGCCTATGATCGAATATTTCAACAACATAATCCGTCAGAATGTCATCATGTTTTGAAAGAATATGATGATCAACTAATGTTACTATTAACGTGAATTTGTCTATTAGAGATCGAAAACATATTTCGTTTCTGGAAGAATACATTCTGATAATATGTGGCTAACAATAGATGTGAAACAAATAGATTACCTAAAGATCAAATTATCTAAACATATACCGGCATTTTTCGCTAAAAAACAATTATCAGTGCGAAGTAAAAAATTGTCTTTGGTTGTATTCATTATTGGTAAAACGACTGTGGTGGACTTCTCAAATTTTTCATTTTTTTTTAAATGAAGGTAGCCCAATAACAATGATGAACACATTGAATCTAAATCGCAGGATTCATTTCCAAGTACTACATGAACGTTTTCCCATTTTGTTGCTGCTACATTTCTATATTGACTCAGAAATTGTTTGGATAGTTGTAGAAAACTTAGAAATTGTTCCATTTTTCTGTACAATATAAATTAATTAGGTTATGTGGGATTGGCAAATGTCCAATGGCGGATGATGTTGAAAGAGTTGCCTAACTGTTTTGCTTTTTTGATTAATTTTATTGTTTGTTTTTTTAAAATTTATTTATATTTATTAGTTTTATCTTATTTGATTTTTAATTTATTTCTTTGTGTGTAATAGTCTAATTTTTTTCATATTTAAACCATTTGATCATTTTATTGTACTTTTTTTAGAAAATCAAATGATAACCTGTTGCTTGATTTGATTTTGCCCAAGTGCATGGTGACCAATCAAATGTGATGAAGAATTTATTGAACTCTGTTGCCATATTGAAGAAAGTGATGTGATTCGTGGATAGAAAATAATGATATTTTTATAAATACTTATGTAATTAGTTATTTAAAAATGGAACTTGTATTATAATCTGTAATTCTAAAAATATTAAATATACAGATACTACGTCTAAATAGAACCAAAGTTTGCTATGTTGCTAATACTTTATAGTCATAATGCCTTCGGGTAAATGAACTTTATAATGATCTAAGATGTGGTTGTCATTAATTGTATAAATTATTATATCAAAATGTATTTAGAAGAAAATAAATTTAGTTGTAAATTTGTTTAGATGTTTTTTTAATGACATTGGCAACGTGGAATATTAATTTTGAAATCCCCTCTCCACCGGTTAAAGTTGTTATGGTTGTCAGTTTTGATACGTATAGAGCATTTGAGTCCACTTAATGAATTACTCAATAACGTTGTTTAAATAAACATTTTCTGTTTATTTAGGTAATTTAGATTATGTTGGTGAATTTTATTATTACTACTTAACCACGAAAATTGCAAATTTTCATCGTTTTAAGTGGAATGTGAAGTTTGTTCTATCAAGATGGCCGACACATATTATCAGGTGAGATTTGTTATTTAGAAAAATGATTAATTTGAGGCCGTTTTGGCATGATTCATTGTTCACATAAGTGAAAAAATTCATTAAGAATATTGAAAAAGTATATACGTAAGAAAAATGTTCACATAAAGCCTAGTTTTCTATGGAAAATATACACGTAAAAACCTCTGTTTATAAACCTTTTAGAAGGAGCTATTTAGGTTATATTTAATAACATTATGTTAATTATGGTGTTTTACCTCGTTATATATCGTTATCAAGCTGGTTTTGAATGAATCACGTTTTTTTTCTATGGCTTCCGCTAAAGCATACTTCTAATTATGGAATAATTAGAAACAGCAAATAATTACAATTTTTATTATCAAGGAACGTTTTGTATATTGAACGTGTATATAGTGGAAATCATTTTTATTTTAATCAGTTAATTTTTTTTATTCCTTTCGTATTAATTTTTACTACCGGAATTCTTTAGCAAAATATTAGGTAGTATATTTTAATTTAGTCTCTCAATTTCTCTTTAATCTCCTCTATTTTTAGAACTGCCATTACCCAACAATTCTATTGTCGCTTCAATCCAATATTTTTCAATTAACACATTTCGACTATCCTTTGACTGTAGTTTCACATTTTTCATAAATTTTACGAAAATAAATACCTTGTAAATAAACATTTAATAGTTTGACTAAATGGGATTAGCCAATGAAAATACAATGATGTTCATGCTGGTGCATATCTGCTCAACCTTTACAATTTTACTCATTATCTGTAGCCAGCTGATCAGAACATAAGTACCTGGAACCATGAATTATAATTTTAGAAAATAAAATATGTATTGTATTTACTATGATTTTATGTAGAATTATACCTATGCATTATAATTATAGTTGATATCGTATGCATGTATATTTAGTATCTATGGCTGGATACATTACTAGATCTAGTTTATGTATTATTGTCCAGAAAAGCATTGTATGCGGCCATTTTATTTGCTGGCCTATTAAATCTATCACCACAGTTGTACCCTTATTTTACTGACTGTTATGTGACAATATACTTCTTTTATGTTCTGTTTTAGAACAGTAAGTAATTCCTAAGTAAATAGATTGTTGGAGGTCAAGGAACATTTCCGTTATTTGAGTAATTTCTACTGAATTACTTTATAGATGTTATATTAAGGTAAATGTGGGTATTGTGAGTGAATTGTACTCAATAATAATAAGCGACTCTAATAAATTTAGTCATACATCAAATGTCGGAAGCATCCCTAATATTATATTGAATTCGAATCATGTTGAGTTCATAATAAAATCGTCACCAGAAAAATGATATCCACAACTCTTATTGCCAATAAAATTCATTTATCATTTTTGATATAGTATAATCTAGTGTTTTAAGTAGAGTAGTCACAAAAATCGGCATTCACTAAAATTAACTTGCAATGGAATGTTCTTGAATTCTTGGTTTGGACACACGCCATTCTTGGCATCAGAACCATAATTGTAGAATTTACTATCATCTGAAATGGTTTTCTTGGTAGAGTAGTTTGCCATGAAGTCCAGTAAGATGCAATATGCTTTGAAATGTTTTAGAATTGACAAATTTTCCACACACTAACCAAGACCAAGAACTATTTGAGTAATTCTGGTACACGACCAGAGCCACGGTACAAAGTGTTTATCGCCCTTTTATCTCTTTAATTTAATTTTGATGAATGACCAGATCTGTTATTAATTTTTATTATAATTTTTAATTAAATATTGATTGAACTTCCAAGTTAATTTCTATTTTTTTTTGAGATTTGTTTTCATTTCTTAATTTTTTTACCTATTGCGCGTAGGAATTTGAATTGGTCTTCTATGCGTTATTAATCTTTTTTATTTAAATTTAAAAAGAAAGTTACTTTGATTACTACAACACACTTTTGACTTCCAAATAGGATATCTTTATAAAATTCATAACAATTGGGAACAGTATCAGTCTTATTACTGTAGGTAGATTTTAATGATATTGATATTTTTATTTTTGATGTTAATTGTTGAATTTTTTAATTTTGAATTTAATTTTTGAAAATGTTTAATTTAAATTGTATAACAAATGATTATAATTAAAGCATGAAACTATCTATTTCATTCTAACTTAATTTTTACTTGTTTTATTTTAATATAATACAAGTATTTGTATTTATATTATACAATTATAATGTACAATATATTACAATACAATATATTATACAATTACAATTGAAATACAATTGTATTGTACGTATACATTTACAAGTATTTGTAATTAGATGTAGCTCCCAAAAAAAAAAAAAAAAATTAATTTTGTCCTAATTTTTTAACATATTCTCATTGGGTGGCCGTAATAGCTAATTTTAAAAACATTCAGAAAATTTCAAATTTTCAATTATGGAACAGAATGAATGTTGCAAAAAAACATTTCTCAAAGATGCCAAGTTCTAAAAATACCAAAAAGCTTGTTAAAGAGAGATCCGTTGCCACTATAGTATAGCTAGAAGTGATGTTCATATAGATACCTAATTGCCGCTGTTTTAATACTGATCTGCCTGCCCGCTTTTAATTCTTAAATCATATTAAGTATGTACATATTCGATGTGCAAAAATAATTCCAAATTTATATAAATTCATCAAAATGTACTATTTAAGTACCGTATGCCACAAATCAGCAGTAAAGCAAAAAACAAAAAACGTTAATCCATCGACAGGTGAAACACAAGTGAACGGAGGGGAGAACTCGTCGTAGTCGACGTAATGAACAATTCCAAGGTCAAAATTGATCAAGAAGTTTAAGGTGGCTATCTTGGAGTTTTTTTTTTATATAATAATTCAACCCATTAGAATATGTAATGGTATCTTGCCTATTTCTTGTTTTACTGTTAGGTCCAAATGATATTATAAATAATGAAATGTGTGATGTGGGATAAAATTAATAATTATAACAGCTTTGAATAAATAAATTATTAATCTCAGAACAGTTCTTGTTTTTTTTTCTTTATTAATATTAATTCTCTGGATAAAGAAATACCATTCGAAAATGTTTCTATTAGAAAAATATGTGTGTACTATAAAAAATGTAAACCCTAACAATCTTATTTAAATAATAGATAAGAGATTAATCTTCGTTATCACACAATGATAACACACATGAAAATAGATCGTTGTGTCAGTAGAATCGAAACGCATATAATCAATAATTTGACAAATTTTTCAAAGAGTTCAAAGAAATTCAATCAATTTGATTGTCAAAATGTGTTTAATGTTTGGTGTTAATTAAACTTCAATAAATTAATAGATTAATTTGTTTCCATTATCATAATCGTGATTTTATCACTCAAAAAAATTAATGATTATTAATTACTAAGTTTAAATCGGTAAAGTGGTTTTTGGCGATTGGTCAAAACGTAATGTGTAGTAACTTTTTGCACCTTCATTTGTGTTAATTAAAAAGAAAAAGACTAATCTAATGGTTGTATAATTAAGTAATGTTTCATTAGGTTTTGAAACTGAATCTATCAGGAATTTATGTCTTTCAATTATTTTAATTATTTATTAAAAACAATAGTGTGAGCTTTCTAATTGAATAATTGTAATAAAACGTACATCAACCGTATTAAAACCATATATATATGGTAAAATTTATTAGTATGTATTTAAATGATGATTTTCGTTGAATTTAAATTGGTGTATATGCACTGAATATTTTCGAATGTTCCTTAAAATTTCTATTAAAATCTTTTTTCGTTTGACTCTAATTTGCCACGCAAGTTGGAATATTTTATATAGGTATTTTAAAAATATATAATTGATGACACATAACAGGAAGTAGGAATCAAATTTTTTTTATTCTTTGTTATCTCAATTTAATCGTTAAATCGAATATTGTCGTATACAATTAATACACGAGACTATATTAGGAAAATACGATGTACGCGAGTTCATTGAAAAGGCGTCCAAAATCAAAAGTTAAGAATCGCAACTCTAGGAATTATAATACATGGTGTGGAAGTTTCAGTATGGTAGGTTACAACAAGATTACAATCTGAATACCAGTATGATAAGTCGATTGTTTGTGCGATGTGAGTGTTTTTTCCACAGGAGTTGCTGCAAGCATCTAGATTAGCAATTCACGAACATCACGTTATGTTATGTGAGCAGTGATAATCATGCCATTGAATTTGAACGGTATTTTTTTTTGTAAAATAATTATAAACAAAATTTTAATTATGATTAGCAAATTTTTTATTTGCCTAAAGAAAATAAGGCAACAGATTTTAACTGTAGTTCCCATTACAACTTTTTGGTTGTTATAGGAATATTGCGTTGCCAACGTAAATTTATTGTATTAAAATCCTCAATACGAGCGTATTAACGCACATTTTTTCGCATCCAAATAGCTGAGAAAAAGTGGATTTTTTCGATCTAAATTAGTATTTCGTATTTCTTTTTGTGGAATATCATGAATTATGTTATTTAGTTTTTGTCTTGTCTTAGCTAATTGGAAGTTAGTCAAGACAAGATAAAAGGCCTCGTGTTTGCTTATATCGATTTGGTACCATTTTATTTATACTACTAAATAATTATTGGCATGCTTTGTTGGCCTTATAATTTGGTAGCTTACAATACTACAGGTCTTGTAGTATGTATTCCTGTAGTACAGGAATAGATAGCCACAGATTGATTTTGGCTGTTTTTGTTTTTGTTTCTTATAATGTATTTGTTATAGTGTATGTCTGTATATACTTGTATATAGAAAATATAAACAGTTTAGAAAGTGTCAAATAAACGAATGCATTTTGTGTAACACATGACGAGGTGTTTGCAAATAAACCATCTTATTTTTTATTACACTGGATATATACATATAAAATAAACTGCTGTCCCAACACTAGTGTCGCAGCCATTTTCAGACCGATCGACATGATGTCGGATGTCTTGTCTTTTAAGGTTGCTCGACAGCCTCATTTTTACCAATAGGACTCAGATCCAAGTTTCCCAACATAGAGTTACGCTATCCAGATTAGTTTTTTTCAAATAAAATATGCTGCTTTTTGTAATTTGTTACTGCTCATAGTAAATACCTAAAACTAGTTTGCCAAACCGCGCATCAAAATTTCTATCCGTTTCGGGAATAGAGAATTCTAAACTTTAGTAAAATTCGATGGTTTTAAGGGAAAAATACTGCTAAAAATGACACGGGACCCATCTCTATTGTTCAATATTTGTAATTGTCACTATGCAAATGTTGTAGGTGGTGTCCTTTAAATGTTTGACCCTGTGTATACGATGTAAATAAAGCATTTTAATTGCAATTTTTTGATTAATCAAAAAAAACTTATTTTCTATTCCATTCAATACAATACGTAGAGATGGTTGATGCTTTTTTTTTTTAATAAAAAGCATCGAATATTAATAAACTTTGGAGTGATCTATTTCCGAAAGGGCTTGTAATTTTGATGTGCGATTTGCGAGGGTGACTTGAGATAATCACTTTCTGCAGTAACAGTCGGACAAATTTCAAGTAACAAAATGGCTGGAACACTAGTGTTAGGACATCCGGTATAAATAATATGTCAGACTAATATAATTAAGAGTGGTTGATAATAGTTGCTAATAGTATTTTATTCTTTTCACATTTAAATTACCTTACTTAATTCCATTGATACAATTAAGCTAATACTAAATATAGAGATGGTGGTTGGCATTATATGTATGCAATATATGTGCATATACACATACATATGTGTATGTATACATATATAGTAGCTCTTTCGTCATTGAAAGTCTTCATGGTATTAAATATACTTACGATATAAATCTGTATTAAGTTTTCTCTAGGGAGTGAAACAACGAATATAATGCTTTTTACTTTTCGTATAATAATAATGTAAATAACCCATTTCTCATAGCTTTTTTTGTGTATTATTTACATTATTTGATTATTCTATTTTTTTTTCCATTATTTTATTGTTATTATCTAGTTAATGTGGTGAAAATAACTCTATTTGTTTTTGGTTTATTGCTTTTTTAAATGGTGAGTTTAACAGTTTACAAAAAAAAGCACTGTTAGTTTAATGTCCTAATATAAGTTCTAAGACATATTTTCTGTTCTGAATCATCAATCTATTAATTTTTGAATTATACCTGCCTCACCAGCCCCTAATACGTAGGCTATCTGACTAGAGGACTGATTTATCATTTATTAACAATGTTTACATATATAGTATCCTTACTGCTATTAATAAAATCGTTCAATATTTCAGTTTCAAGTATTAGACTTAATTCAATATTAATGAAAGTATTGATTTAGTAACGTTTATTACACATTAGGAATGTAGTTATGACAATTAGGATTAAATTGGCAATATTTATTTTTATTAATTAATAATAATCGGAAAATAGGAATCGTTGCATTCCTATTAGATACGCTTAATGTCTCGTTCATTGAATGTGAGTGTGCTAGGCACATCATATTAATATGTATTTAACATATTCAGAGATCATAATTTAAACATTTTTTCTAGGGAGATTATATAAAACATCCTGTAGTTTATGAATTGTCACATAAATATGGCCTGCCAACCGAAAATCTCAACGACTTTCAACTGCAGAGCACGCTTGAAGAGCTCAAAGATATTATCAGAAAGTACGTAACATTATGGATAATTTATTGGTGTTGTTTCTGTCACATTTTTAAAATTTCTCTTTATTCTTGTCTAGTTTAATTTACTATAATGTTATATAATTTTTATACGTTTTTCTGGAAAAATTCTCTATACACTGCCACACTGGTTATGCTTTTTATGTTATACTGCATTGTGCATTCATCACTTTGGGTTTATTTAATTATATTACTGTAATTTTATTTATATACTTTTATGTTTCTTTGTTTTCTGTTTGATAACAATGATTATCATCAACAGGGAAATTCGAAAAGAATTAAAAATCAAAGAAGGTGCCGAAAAACTCAGAGGTGTTTCAACTGATAGAAAGTCATTAAGTCACGTGAATACAATAGTAAAGAATTCCAATTTCAAATTAACCGAATTGAAAAATGAACTCAGCGAACTCGAATCACAGATCATACTATCACAAGGCCAAACATCACCTTCAAGCACTTTATTGTCACCATCTAATGGAGGTATGTTAATATATTCAGTTAAAAGATGATCACATTCTTCTTTTTGTGGATGATTAGGACTAATCATCATAATTTGCTAATTTTTCGATAAAATTGCCTCGTTATGACACATAACGGTGGCCCCTTTATTAGCGGTATTTTATAGTATCTAGGTACATATCACTGGAAGTTCACTGCTCTCCATAGCCGGTTCGGCTTGGACATTTTGTGCCTCGGGCAAAATTTTGCAGTCTGTTTTATTTTCATGCTCTCTTCATGCATTTCGAAATTTAATTAGTTCAAAATATGATTCTTTATTTTATAGACGTATTGTGCTCTAATCTGATTGAATGTTTTTAAAAATGTTAAAAACTGTGTCAATTCTAAATGCCTGAAACAAAGATGGAAATAAATTCAGTGCATTTAATTACTCTAAGTTCAGTAAATAGAACTTATAGCTTTTTGAAAGAGCCATCACTCAAATATATATGTTCTTGTGAATTAAAAGTAACAATGCTCTGCAAATATCCCCCGATTTAACACTGCAATTTGCACCGGGCAGTTTTCTAATTTTTAATTATCGATTTAATTAATTATTATAATTATTTAATTTGTTCCCTAATCAGATTCCTTACATCGATTGGACACTCACAATGATAAAATCAATCCGAATCATTTAAGTCGTATTGAAAATCTAGAAAAACAATTAAACATTGAATTGAAAGTGAAACAGGGTGCCGAAAATATGATACAAAGTATAACAGCATCAAAAGACAAGAAATTGTTATTGGAAGCACAACAGATGCTACAAGATTCTAAAAAGAAAATCGAATATTTAAGAATGAAAATTACAAAGGTATGCGAATCGCTCACCTCAAATTCACTCTCTATGCAAATTCTTTTATTCTATCTCTTTATAGATGAGACACGATATTGATTCAAAATCAAAAACAGTTGGTTCACTGCATGATCTCACATTGAATGGCGGTAGTGAATTTAATAATGTTGATCTTGAGCCATCGTTAGAAGATCGTGTTGAAGATTTAAAACATCGATTGCGTGTAGAAGCAGCAGTTGTCGAAGGAGCAAAGAATGTGATAAAGCTACTTCAAAACGGCTATAAGGAAAAGAGTGATAAGAAAGCATTAAGTGAGGTAAGTAGTCAAATGATAGATTAAAATGTCATTTGTTATTGGTCGACTATTTTTTATAAATAATTGAGTATTTAAATTCACGACTTACTATTGTACTACTATTGCAATGAAAATTAAGAATTAAAGATATTGGCAGGTGAGTTGCTAACTAAAGCTTGAATAAAAAGATTTTTATTTAAATGCAAGTAATTTGTCACACTATAAAAAATTTGAAATTTTCAAAATCATGTTACATATGCAATCATGCTGATTTCATTTCGTGTTGGCTGCCAACACCACCACCACCTGACATCCAGTGCCATGTAATTTATGTATTTCACTTTTGTTGTTTATTGTAGAGAATTTTATTACAGGTGTGTGGGCGGATGCTGCGTGGTGTGGTTAATTTGTATACATGTATATAAATTTTGCTTTCTCTAATCGGTTATATTTGATCCACATATATAGGATGATTCCAAGTAGATTTTGTTTGATTGCTTAAGATCAGACACCGCATCTTTTCTACTATAATAAAATAATATCTGAACATAATCGTCTTTTTTTGTTCCTGAATGTATTTATTCCCTTCCATCGTCATTTTTAAGCGTTATTTATTCAAATAGAACATCATCAGAACTCTACATATCCCAATATTTTCCATTCCACACAACACATACACAAATGTCTATGGGACACGCGTTAATAGTTCTCAACGTCTCGAAATAGTTACACCGTGTTCAAACGTTTTATTTTCCGTGCCAAAATACAATTTGTACCATCGTACGACAGCGGAAGATTAGAAGGTGTGCGAGGGGGGTGCGGTCAGTTAGGCAGGCAGGCAGCCAGTCAGTCAGTCATATCTTACAACATCTAATCGCAACAAGTTCCAATAGATCCTAATCTTGTATCGTTATCCAATGTTAATTTGAAGCTATTTCTTTATCGCGAATGTAGATTAGTTCTGTGGGAATTGTTACGATATTGTTTAATAAGGTGAATCGGTGCGTTCAATGTCTTTCGGACATTCAAAAAGTAGTGTTATTGAATTGATGTTCTTAAAGAGTTTTGTGTTCGTTCATACATTACAACTACGTCTGAAATTGTTGAGATTTAAATGATAAATACTTACATTGCTTAAATGTTAATAGTGATTATGAATGACGATGAATAATAGTGTGTTAAAATGTCAGCTCCAAGGGTCGGCTTATACGACAGTTACATCACTGATTCTCTGAGATTTGTTGAGTTAATTTTAAGAAGTCAATTAATTCTTTATCTATCTGCACTTTCTTCTCTTCTAAATTTTGATTTAAATTATTTCAATTATTTCGTTCTATGAATTCCTGTACTAAATTCTTCAGTAAATTCTTAACTGTGTGAAAAATTAGTTGAGAAATTTTAACTAATTCTCAAAATTTGAATCGGAAATTTTCTATAGTAGAAAATCTCAATTAAATTAATTAATTTCATTGAAAAAAACTTCCCTTTATTGTAACCAATAATGTCTTCATCTGGTAATTTTTCTTTGTCGCGGCAACACGCTTATATTTATTTATATGTATAAATAAACAAAAACTAGGTTACCGTGGATCAAATCAGGCCTTTCAGGAAGTCTTACGACCTCGAAATAGAAATTGCTTTGTTTATTTTTTTTTGGTTCATCTAACATGTGAATTTTAATTGTTTTACTGACTTGGCGATGACTTGTTAGTGCCACATTAACTAAAATTGGGGCGTTACTTTTACTGGCTGTGCTCTCAGCATATGTTCAACGTAACCGGTTACAATATTACAGTGAAATCATTTTTTAATTCAATTACAACATATTTATAACAGATCTATAAATACACGGTCAAGTAAAAATACCTTTTCTAACGATTCAAATATTTTCGGTATTCTTATTTCTGGCTTTTTGTAAAAATTTTGTATGTCGCCACGAACAACAGTACTGCGGCTACTGCTGTTTCTTATTACATTGCACTCAGCTGATATCGGAAACTATACAAAATAATGGCAAGACATTCTTAGTGTTTGTTTAAGTACCATTTATCAAAAAAGATGTTCTTTTAAACTGCTACAAGTATTCTTGCTTGCGTGAATACTATGTATGGGAATAATCGTACGGACACAATATCACCCCCTCCGACCCATTTCTCTGTCCATGCTGAATTTACAATCACACATCCTGGATCAGATGATCCAAAGAATTGCCCTATAACGAATACCGAAAGGGACGAGTCAACGGGAGCAGTAAGAATGACATATACCTGGCAACCAGAATGGGCATCATCGGGTCGAGAGGGTTCAGCAGACTTTGATATAGACAAAAGTAGAAAACAAGAAACATGGTCAAGTAATGTTTCAAATAATAGCAATAAGTAAGTATTTCGTTTCAATTTGAAGGACGATTCTTATCGCCCTGTTCGATTGTAGGTCAATTTATAGCGATAGTCATAGTTCCGCTAGTACCCTTACCCCAACTAGATTTATTCCACCGGAGGTAAAAGCGCCTAGCGAAACGTTTGGTACGCCGTATTCGCGTGGATTTCAAAAGGGTAATATATTCTTTACGTCCACTCCGCCGTCTCATAAAATACATCTGGAGGATAGCGATTGCTGTTCAATTCGAAACATTCCTAAGAATCCTCGATTGAATTCGGTTCAAGAACGTTGTGGTTTAATACACGATTCTTCAGGATATGGTAGCGATTTGTTTAGTCCAAATTCTCAAGGTAGCAGCTTGCCACGTAGAGTACTTCAACCGTATGATAGAAAATGTCGAAGTACTTGCAATATCATATTATCATCAAATAAAACAGGTGTGTGAAATGTGTTAGCTTTATATTTGCTTATTGTCGGTCCATTTTAATTTGATTTGAGCATCATTCAGGCCCTAATGCTCAATGTGGTCGTACCCAAAGTTTACGTTGTCAGTCATCCGCGGTTATGAAAGACACGTTGAAACGGCCAGCACATTTTTCTGGATGTGGTGATCCATGGTGTCATCATATACGTACGGAAGAATGTCCGATGCCATTGGATTCTTTCCATGCGATACAAAGAGGTACCTAATAGACAGAGTTCTATTAGAAGAATATCTGTAGAAACTTCAGTTTTTTAGAATTGCCAAAGATTCCGGATATTGATTGTGAGACACATTTAAATCTTGCCAGCAGTAAAAAAGACGTGGGCGTACAAACATTTGAAATGGTAGATAAATGTACGTCTCCATATGAAAGAACCGGCAGCATCGATTCAATAAATAGCAAAAGCGTAAGAAAATATCAAAGGAGAGGATTTACCGAACCACTTAGAAGAACTTCACCTGTTGGAAGTTTTTCAGCGGATAGTTTAGATAGTATCAGAGTAAGCTGGAAAGATGTGCTAATCAAAGGTTTTCCCTTTATCGTCATAAATTATTTGTAGTCAACTAGAAAATTAATTCGTTCACCTAAACTACGACGTACACCAGCAATTGATCGATCGAGCGATATATTAAAAGAAGAACCGTCGATAGATCCACAAATGAAAGATCCTCTTAAGAAACCACGTACGGTTCATATAGATGTTTATTGTACTGGTACCGAAATGGAATCGGATGCTAGTAGTCATTGCAGTGGGGATGCAGGTAGTGAAAGTAAAAGTGCAAGTACCCCACAAACTGTATTTGAAAATGAAAAAATGAGGGTGAGAAAATTGGTCGCAGTTGTTTTACAAAGCCCGTATCTTATCAACTGTCATAATTTTTCGTTAAAGGTGACACATAAAATAGCAGATGAGCGCGACTTACCGTTCTATTTAAAAAAGCAACGACAATGCACCAATGAAAATCAACAGGAAAACAATTTAAAAAAGAAATCTTTTGATTCATCATCTGTGGACCGAGAAGAATCCGACGAGGAAAATGCCAGTACTGCTTATCCATCGAAAATGAGTTCATACTCCACTATTGGTAGGTGGTGTTTTTCTGTATGGGTTTCCCTTGCTAACATTTTTCAATTTATTTATTTATTTATTTATTTATTTATTTATTTTCTTGCTTATGTAGGTGATTTTTCTGGAAGTGTTTCTAGCGTACCAAGATCTTGGACAACATATTCACTATCCAGTTGTGCCATACCAGAAGATTATGATTCAGTAACAAATACATCGTGGAAAGATACATTCTCAGATATAGACAGCTTGTTACATAGCAGATCGAGCGTAGCACCAACTGACAGTTTAGATTTTGTCCCGAGAAAATTTAGTGAACAACAAAGCATTGACGAAACTCCTGAATTCTTAAACACAAACAAAAACATAACCGGAACCCCAAGTACTATGAGTATACAATTAAGTGATAGCTTTGAGTATGCCAATTCAGATGATAAACTTCGAATTAGACAAATGGAAGAAAAATGGAAGAACAAAAGGTGATTAATGATGAAAAGTGAGTTTTTAATATTTGATATCGGTTATTAACGGAATTGTTTGTACTATTTCAGACCTTATAGATCACCAATCAGTGAGAAAAAATTACAATTACAACAACAGCGAATGGAAGAGTATATGGCAAGGAGAATGAAAGAAAAAAAACAATGGGATTCTAAAGATAGTGACAGTAATGAATCAGATGATTCGGGAAAGGGTTGGACATTTGTAAAAACCTCAAAGAAAGAAACTGAGGCGCCGCATAAAGCGTCTGATAAACCAATTGAAAATGACCCTATAGCTGAACAGAACGTCAATAATACTCCTCAACCTCTGCAAACAAACAAACCGGTGCCCACGTTGCCGTGGGGCAACGGTTTGCCCCACACCGTAAGGCAAGCATGCCACAAAATTGCTCCGAACAAAGAAACAACTTCCCCATCACCGCAAGATTCTGAACCAATAACAGCATCAATTACGATTGGTAGAAAACTTCCTGAACCATTAAAAATTGATTCAGCTCAACAATTCGAGACCGCAGGCAATTCCAGTTCTGCATCGCGTTCTCCAAGTTGTTTGGCGATTAAACAACGTCTTAGTTTAGATCCCAATCTTCGTTCACCATTCATGATTCTACCAGGAATTTTTACTGAGCCTCGTTCGATTGCAAAACGATTTGGTTCAGTTGTAACCGTGATGAAAAAGCCGGGTCATCACATCGGTCCGGCAAAAAATCCCGATTGTTTATGTGATCATTGTCAGAGTTATTGGACAAATATTGGTGGTAGAACTAGAACTAGAAGTGTGGGTGATGCACCAAGCGGCAAGTATGTTCAAACTGGAAAGAGTTTCTCCATTTCAATAAAGAAAAGAAAGTAGATGAGGAGAAACGGCAACCAGAAGATTTTCCTTATACGGATTTTTAACAATGTGGATTTTTGTAATACCTGTTTTGTTAGATTTCTACTTGTAGTGGATTCGTTTTGTTTTATTTTGTATTTTTATACTGTGTTTGAATGGATAATCGTAAGATCTTTGATTGTTAGCAGCAGGTTTGTTCAATGAATTGTGAAATTTCAATCGCCATTTACTCGTAAAGTAATACCAAATAGTCGACCAATAATTGTGTGTCTATGATTGTTTTGTTTAAATTGGTCTTTTTAGTGCTATATAAGTTATTCTATTGATATTTAGGCACAAGAGAGCCTCAGAGCTAGCAGCATGAAATTAGATTTATTACGTAAATCCCTTGAGAAACGAAAGGACGAATTACCAGCACAATCACCAATTGCCTTGCAGCTTAAAGAAGAGTTGGCCAATGCTCAAGTTTTTAGTCCAGTATCTGTTCATTATACTAGTTTGCAGCCATTTACAGTTAGAAGTGATAGCAATAAAATTCATAGTGTTTCCAGTACTATTAATCGATGTGCTGCAGTTACAGGTTAGTATTTGCATGAAACTGAACGTATCCAGAAAAAACAACAAACAAAATATGTTGGGCAAATCTACAATTACTTATTAAAAAAACTTCGTTTAATAAATCACCATTAAAAAATGAAAGTGGTTGTGTCATATTCTTTTCTAAGATCATTCCCCACGATGTCTGATGAAATATAATATATAGAAACAAGTCAGAGAATATTTTCAAAACATTAGCAGAGTATTTGCCCTTTCTCCACTTCAATTTTGTTTGTTTGATATTGTTCCCTTGATTGATTAATTTTTGAACAATTTTCTAATAGGTACATTGGAAGTAAGATTGATGGGATGTCAGGATTTATTGGAAGATGTACCCGGTCGACCTAGAAAAGAAACAGATGGTAATTCAAGTCCAATGGACCTTAGATTTTTCAAAAAAGGTAAGACAAGATTTCCGCTTTTATCTTTGCTTCGTTTATTCCACTACAGCTGAAACAACAACAAATTTAGGCGTAACAGGTCGAAGCTCATCCAAAAGTTACAGTGTTAAAGAAGATATAAGCGATGAAATAATGGCAGTATTGAAATTAGACAATAATACAGTAGCTCAAACCAGTTGGCGACCATGTTCACAACAAGCGTGGGATCAAAGGTTTTCCGTAGAACTAGACAAATCAAGAGAACTAGAAATTGACGTATATTGGAAAGATTGGCGTTCGCTCTGCGGTGTAATTTTCCTTCGATTAGAAGAGTTCATTGATGATGAACGACATGGAATGGTTCTGCATCTTGAACCTCAAGGATTGTTATTTGCAGAGGTGTGATATATTATAATAAAATTGTTGACTTGCGTGTAGAAAATAGTTATGTGATTTTGCTGCAGATTAAATTCTTAAATCCGATGATTTCCAAACGACCAAAACTTCAACGGCAACAACGGATATTTAAACATATGATGCCTCGAGCAAAACAAATGAATATCAATATAGTAACATGGGGTAGATGGATGAAACAAAATCGGGTATCTAGTAGACAAAATTTAGCTATTAGTACACCAGAAATTCCTGAAGTGGTTGCGGTAATGGCAAGTGTTATACTCAATTCAACTTCAATTAATATTATTATAATTTGGCAGGAGGAAACACTGGTAGTCGATAAGCCAGAAACACCTGGTGAAGCACCCGAATTAAATCTATTTGGATTAGGTGGTCAACGTCCATTAAACGTAGTTCCATTGCCAGTACCGCCACCAAAAGTCCCAGCTTCATTCCAATCATCATATCCATCCACACCGTCCCCGAAAAGTAGTATTCGAGAACCTTTACATGAGTGGGAACCTTCTCAATGTATTGCTATTAATGTACCATCATCAAGTAGCACGACAGCTGTAAATGCTACTAGCACTAGTGCTGCTACTACTGCTCCTCCTGATACTCCACCACCACCACCTCCTGTTGCTAGAAAACAATCTGAAGATCCTGTGATAACTCCACCACCTATCCCACCAAGACTGGATTCAGAGGTATGTTGGAATAATAAAATTTAGATAAAATCAACGGTGACGGTCCTAGTATCTAGGAATATTACTGTTTTTCTCTTAGAAGAACCATTTAGCAAATTTTTCATAGGTGAATTTTCACAGCTTTTTTAGAATTATTCACATAATAATTATACATATATTATTTACACCGTTATGTAAGATTTTTTTTTTTGCAAATCAGCTATCTGGGCCTCTGCTTATGTTTTAATACGATTATCAGATAATTCTTAATGTTTAATATACATATTTGCATAACTAGAGGTAGGATTAGTTGTATTACATAAATATGATAGGTGTAGGTTTCTAAATAAAGCACGTGTTGGTTACAGAGCGCGGCTGCACTTCGCGAATTCGATTTCCTGGAAGAGCAGGAGACTGAGGTATTGATTAGCAGAGGCCCTGGACCTCTGCTCATTCCCTCGGCTCCTACTACACCCGTATTTGCTTTTCCATCTCATGATCAGTTTGTTCTTCCCAGTCCCCAGCCTGTTATCGAGTTTCCTGATGATGAGGTATCTGTCTATTGGTTTATTTAATTTTGTTTTGTTTTACTCTTTTCTCCTAGTTTTTTGTTTCTCAAAGTCACTATATCTTTGCTTGTGTTGTTTTGAGTTTTCACTTTTTTATGAGTTTTGCATGGAATTGTTTATGCTCTCTAGATTTGTGGCTTATTCTGTTTTCTGCTTGAAATTCTTTGAATTGTGCCTATTATTTTCATTAAAAAAGAAATCAGAAACCTAAGGTGTGATTAAACTATTATGGGATATATTACAATATTTTAAACTAACATTATTATATCGGGTTTTTTTCGTAATCTGCTCTTTCAAAAAAAATTTTACATTTCCATTTAAGTAAAATTCGATGGCTTTTGCACGTGATTTAAGTCACTGGTTTTTTTTGAACTAACTACAGAATTTTTAAATATTTAAAAAATGCCTTCCCCTAAATTTTGAGAAATCTTTTACTTATTTGCTTTTTTGTTTTTATCACTTTTTTAACTTCTTGTTTATTTGTGGACGAAAAAAAGAAAATTTAATTAAATCGAAACAGCTGTCGAAAATAAAAAAAAAGCTAGAGAAACAATAAAAACGTAAAAGTAAAATATACAATACCATCCAAGAAAAAAGTAATATCGAGATTTTTAGTAATCTTTGATTACAGATTACATAAAAATGACATGTTTCTATTTTGTAAAATACTGAATTACTAAGTATTTTAGTCAATTTTAATAGATATTTTGAGGTAGGAATTCCTATTCCGTGCGATATTGACAACATATTGGAAATGTTGACCTGGTAATCATTCATCATATTTACTAATAATGAGACAAAGTTTGAAAACGCAATTTAAATAGTAATGAAGACATAGCTTATTAGTTGTATCAAAGACCGTTGCTTTTTGTTTATTTTTTGTGAGAAAATAATATTTAGACAGGAATGAAGAGTGAAGAACTTTTTAGCAATACTGTTATTAACAAAAATTTTTAAAAAAATATGTAAAACCGAAAATACAAAGCAAAATGTTACATTTCATGTCACTTAAAAAATGTAGATATGAGTCACTTTAAACCAGAAGTGTTATCAGAACCAAAGGATTTCATTTGAAATTAACGATGGTTTATGCCACGGAATTTTGTTTAAATAAGAAGTTGAAAAATTTCTAATAACGGGAGCAGGTTAGGAAAAATCCTTTTATATTCAACAAAGAAAATTAGCAACAATTAAAATTATTTAAATATTTTTCTTGGTGGAAACCGAACTTTAATTAAGAAATCAATGATAAGTTATTTCAATATTATATGCATTTATTTTTTATTCATTTTGTATGAACTAACCTATTTTTTTCCATTGTAAATAAAGCATGAAGGTTTTGTAATGGCCCGTTGCACAATATGGTTAACGTAGCAACAAAAGGAAAGAACTGAACAAACTTGTTAGATTAATGGTCACTCTTTCTTTCATTTTTATAACTCCTACGTTTTCCATACGCTTCTATTGGCAACAGAAAAAAAAAAAAAAAACAAGGGAATATCTCACTTAATTGAGTTTGCATTGCAACTGCCCATTATTAAATTTTACATAAGCGTATTCACCTATGTATCTTTCATTTAGCCAATATTTGATCAACCACCAGTGGTCCGCCGTCCAGTTGCCCATGAATTAGGCTATCGTGATAGTGCCTATGAATCACGACGACAATCTCAATCACAAGTCACATCGATGTCAGTGGATCAATTTAGATTGATTAGCGTATTGGGCCGTGGTCATTTTGGTAAAGTTATATTGGCACAATATCGCAATACTGCTGAATATTTCGCCATAAAAGCATTAAAGAAAGGAGATATCATTGCTAGAGATGAAGTAGAATCTTTGTTATCGGAGAAACGAATATTTGAAGGTAGAACTGATGCACATTGAATTAATTATGATGCTCATTTGAAATTTATTTTTATTTATCAGTGGCCAATAGTATTCGGCATCCATTCTTGGTAAACTTATTCGCTTGCTTTCAAACCGATGCACATGTATGCTTTGTAATGGAATATGCTGCAGGAGGTGATCTCATGATGCATATTCATGCCGATGTATTCACCGAACCAAGAGCTGTATTTTATGCTGCGTGTGTCGTATTAGGATTGCAATATTTACATGAGAATAAAATAATTTATCGGTAATGTCTTCAGCAATTCTATAGCAACCGATGGGGTTCTTATATTAGTCAATTTATTATGTTGATACAGTGATTTAAAATTGGACAACCTTTTACTCGATACTGAAGGTTATGTGAAAATCGCAGATTTCGGTTTATGTAAAGAAGGTATGGGTTTTGGTGACAGGACGGGGACGTTTTGTGGTACACCGGAATTTCTTGCACCTGAAGTTCTAACAGAAACATCTTATACGAGAGCGGTAGATTGGTGGGGATTAGGAGTATTAATATTTGAAATGTTAGTAGGAGAGGTAAATGTGGTTAATTAAAAAATAAAAGTACAAAAGATCTAATTCGTAATTTATTAGTCACCATTCCCTGGAGATGATGAAGAAGAAGTATTTGATTCAATTGTAAATGATGAGGTGCGCTACCCGAGATTTTTGTCATTGGAATCAATTGCAATTATGAGAAGGGTAAGATGGAAGAAGTTTGAAATTTTTCCTATTACAACCAGCGAATTAAAATGTAAAATTTCTTCTCGTTTAGCTATTGCGTAAGTCACCAGACAGAAGGCTGGGGTCGAGCGAACGGGATGCAGAGGATGTGAAAAAGCAGGCATTCTTCAGGCACATTCAATGGGATGAATTATTGCATCGTAGAGTACCACCACCATTTGTTCCAACAGTGGTAAGAACGGCGATAAATTTTCGGCTTTTTTTCGATGTATTTGTTTCATTCGCCCTTTCAATTTATCTTTCAGAATTCTATGGAAGATGTAAGTAACTTTGATGAAGAATTCACATCGGAACGGGCTCAACTAACACCACCAAAGGAGCCTAGAGCTTTATCAAATCAAGATCAAAATTTATTCAGAGATTTTACGTATATGGCCGACTGGTGCTGACAATAAATGTAACATTATTTGCCAACTTATTTTTAAGACTAGAAATGAACACGGTGGTAAGACCGGATGGACCGGGAGGGATAAAGGTAGTTGGAATATAAGTATTTTCTTTTTTTTTTTTTTGTTAAAACAAACTTATACCCACTCAATACAAGGGATTTAAACAGAAATTAAGTTGCTCTCTTCATAGTTTGCCAATATTATACTACGTATGCGTGTTTCTATCTCTTATCGCCATTTCTTTTTTAAGTTTATAGTTATTAATAAAACAATACGTTTTGTTATGTAATTGGAGAGTTACAGTGTTCCTCCAATATATTTTTTTGTTTCTCTAAAGTTAAATTTTTATTATAATACAGAATATAAAATGGTTAAACTGAGGTGTTCTTATGTGCCGTCAGATTATTAAAATTTATTTGTTTGGTTTTTTTATTCAGTTGCGTGTTTCCATATTATAATGCCATCTTGTTCCTGGATGTATTATGTAGTTTTATTATTAATTTATCAGCCTTAACTAGAATTAAAAAAGAAAAAAGTACAAGTATTATGAATGAACAAGGTGTTTTTAATCTTCGCTCATTACTATTAATGAATGAATTTTATTTTTGTATATTTTCACATTGGTGATCAGCTTTTCAAGGGGGAATTTATTTATCGGTGATAATAGCTGGTTATGGTGAATGTTGTTAAAAATGATACTTTCATTTTAAAGAAGAGACAACAATTGAAGCCATTTGCAAATATAGAAAAACTGCAATATAAACATTTGTAATAACAATTTGCAAATTTAAAGTATCATTTTTACTACATTTTTATAAAATGATGTTATTTTAATTTAATAATCTACCATATGATGATTCTGATAACCTATTATTTTACCTTTGCTATTATTGGATGTATAATCCTTTTTTTCAAAATTTAAAAATAACCGCGTATTCAGGTAATGTCGTGCGAAATGTCGACAATTAACTGATCAAACTAGTCAATAACTAGTCAGATTTTCAAATTCTATTTTATGAAAAGAAAAATATAAAATATTATTAACATCGGCAAAAGAAAAAAAATTACAAATAATAGAATAAAGACATATAGATATATTTGATGTAAATACATACATTCTTTCGACAAATTATACTACTTGGTGATATGATAGAAAATACTCAGTTCAATAAGTTCTAAATATCAAAAAAATATCCGGGATCAATTTTTAGATTCAAGCAATGCGATAGATTTTTAAGCAGATCCCTTAACTCAAATAAAATATCTATTACGGGAACTTTTTTATGAAGATTATCTTCTGCATAGTACTGAAACGCATAAGAATGTGAAAGTGCTCTTTAAAAATAAAGAAGAATTATGCCTCCGATAATAGGTTAAGTGAAATATTTATAAACAATCCATCATGCAAGTTTATAAGAATTGATAATGCGTTTATAAAAAATAGTAAGACTGTGTAATAATTATTATTAATGACTTTTTATTGATTTTTTTAATTATTACAAAATACTGTCTACATAAGTGCCTATTTAAACCGAAACTATTCAATAATTGAATAATAATGATTATTATTATGCTCATTATGTTGTAAATAAAATTAATATAATTTGCTAATATTCTTAGATTGTAAGTTTAATATTAATTATAGAAAAAGTTAAACCTTTAAACATATTTTTTGATGCTTTACTACTTTAAATTATTTAGTTTTTAACAGAAATATTTTGTCGTCGATTAAAACTGCGAATGAAAAGTTATTTTACTTATGTATACTTATTAAAAACATCACTAAACATTATATAATATACATTTGTTACTGAAATCAAATCAGAATAAAAAGTATATATTTACTACTGATAATACATAGTACTTGTTTTATTTCTAATTGATCTAATATTCTTATTTCTCTTCTGCTCCTCATGCTATAGGCAAAAGATGAAAATACTGGAATTTATTCTACTAAAAGTAAAAGTAAAAAGATAGTTTCGGGCATTAATGTACCTTCTTCAGTTTTTGAACACGTAAACATTTATTTTGTCAGATTCGATAATGCAAGTGTTTAGTTATTGATTGGATCGAATTCATTAATGATTTCAGTGAATTTTTTCCAACAATTAAAGATCCGCATTGTCGTATTTGATAAAATTAGATGGACGTACAGATTTTGCTGCAAATACAAACCTCTATAACAATGTATTAAAATGAGCTCCATATCACGTGCGATTTTCTTTAATTTCAAGGTGAATAGATGGATGCCGAGAAGTCTGGGGAAATACCTAGATCTCACAGATTCTTCTCTCTACATACTTTCGCCATTCCAGCATACAATCAACCACGCTGTGTAAAATACATTTAGGGCGTTTTTAACGGAATACACATGTATATACTCGTTGAATCAAATTCAATTCGTCATTAGTACAGACGCGATGAAAAAAGGGAAATCGAAAATCAATAAGTCCATGGCGCACCCCCACAGAGTACTGCGCATGATATGCACGATGACAGAAAATCGAATTACGTAATTTACGTCATAGTTCTTGGAATTGGTTCGTTGGAAATTAGGGTATCATTCATGAAATGGGAAAGCGATTTAGGGAGAATTTGTAGATACAGTTTAACAGTATTATAAATGGAAAGAGAGTTATATGGATTCTTATCATTTTTCTTTTTCATCGTATAAAAAAAAGCAAGAGGGAGGCCGTCTACTAGATTTTGTATCGGAAAATTATTAATTTTCAGGCACTGTTGTTAATTTTTTTAATAATTATTTATAAAGTCATGTGTTGTTTAAATAATATTTATGTAGGTATTCAAATCGACAGTGCTATACCTATGCGTGTGCTTGGAATCTTAAAATTATGAGTCATTCGTCTTCAATCTTCAAACAACCGGTCTTGTTTTCTCGGTTCGAAAATTGTTGGTTTTACTTGTTTGTATTCTGAATGAAATGTTTCTTGACAGTAGTGTTGAAGTTAACAAGAGAATCGTCAGTGGTTAATGAAATCGTTTTGAGGGTCAAAATCGAGAAAGAAGATAAATAGTATATTTATGTTTTATAATAAGCCTAGGAATATTTTTGACTATGAATGAATGCATCTAATTCAATATCAATTTATATTTCCTTTATTCATGCTTTATAGATTGCTGATAAAATTCTACTAAGTTTCAGCCAATAGTACCTGTGTCTTGTGGGACATATTTTATTCTACAATAATATAAATGTATTTAGTTTCTAGATTTATTGCCAAATTTAACTTTGCTTATTTTCAGACTAATTAATTTAAGATTAGCCAGCAGTATTTCTGCCCATCTAAAGAAAAAAATTAATTGTTAACTTGTTCCTCCCTCTTTACGTTTCTTACACTTGCATTATATGACTCATCGAGCCCTTTTGCACACTAAATTCCCACCATCATCGTTTGGTTTATATAAACTTATACCTGTTATTGTGGTCTGCTTTTTGACAGGTTTAAATTAATTTTATACTTAGTGGTCATCTATAATGGTTCGAATATGTATATCCTATAACAAATTTAAATAATGGAGGTAGTTATATAATAAAAATACTAGATGTAGGTACACACGTGTCTGTCTATAAATTCAGGTGTTCAAAAGAATATAAATAAGCAGTGAAAACTTTGCTAAAATTTCCAAAAAAAGGCAGAACCTTCAGGCAGGTAAAGCCTGTAGAAGTACTAAATATACAATGATGCTATACTGATTTAAGGAGATCGAGCCACCCGGCAGGTGTTCATAGTCATTTTCTACCTGGTTTCTCAAGGGCAACAAAAAAATGTCCCAAAAATTATATAATTTGTTCCCTACAGCAGATATGCACCTTATAAAGAATACGAAGTTTCAAGTTTATCAACTGAAATTATTGTAGTGACAAAAACTAGCCATATAATACGAAACAAAGAAAGAAAAGTACAGTCCCTTCAGCTTTTTTTTTTCAATTTAATTTGAAACGGCCCGCACCTGTATATGTTACATATACACTATCCCACAAATATTATATATGTATATATATGCACTACATACATGGAACTAGCGATGCTTCTTTTTTCTTTTTTTTTCAGAAGAGGGGGAGCAGATTTTTATTTTTCTTTGTCATGCAAGCAGGTATATAATGATGATGATACCTGTTTTGAGAGGATGTGAATTGAACCTAAACAGTTTACCATGTGCATAATTAACACAGCTAAAGGTATATAGGTATATATAAGGTATATATTTGATATGCATAGGTATTCTTCGCCCGAAAAGCTATATCTGCCTAGAAAAAAAACATTTTCAATGCAGTTAAAAAGAATAAGTTTTACTTGATCATTGTGGAAATCCTAGAAAACAGGTTCTTTGGTTCTTGTTATTCCAGTAATTTTTCGTAGAGAAATTAGTGAAGTCAAATTGCATCTTATTAGGTCCACTATCGTTTAGTTTCTCTATATCTGGAATGGGCATATAAAATTCTACGCCTCACTCGATGGATCTCCGATTATTTGAAGGGCATTAAGCTAATGATTGTCAAAGATTGAAAAAATTTGTATCCATCAGTATTTTTCCGTAATATCAATTGCATTGATGTAAATCAACCATACTTATAAGTACCATCATTGTGCTCTTACAATCATATAAAAAAGCGAAACACCTATCTACAATATTCCTCGCTTATTACAGTACGATGCCCTATCGCACCGCATAATGGTACACCAAAAAAGAGTGGTCATCAGCAGTTCATTTGCTGAAGAAAAACAACAACAACAAAAACATTGATGCTCAACAAAGATAGATAGAGATGTATCTATGCATATGATGAACATCTGCCTTAATTAGCTACTAGTAGTAAGTCATAATATGGTAACTGGTATTTACATCTAATATGTCAAATAAGAAATAACGAAGAAAAGCACATAATAATCTAAAGTCACAACTTTTTACAAGGTATAGTAGATAGGGAATGTAGGTGGACAATAAAATCGATCCCTCACTCTTGCGCGCTCTGTCCCTCTCTCTCTTGGCAATGTATCTCTTCAGCATGCTTGATGGCCAGCTAGCTAGCTAACAATAGTGGTATAGCGAAACTTGTTTAGAAAGAGAAAGACATCGTATAGTCAGTATCGAACGGTTTCCTTTGAAGTAAGTGCACAAACCGCCATTTTGTGTATGCGCTTCGCATAGTCCTTTTATTTCTCTTTCTCTTTTCTTTTTTTCAATTTTGTTTCAGTTCGTGGTAACCTCTTCCTAGCTGGAGATAGGGAGGAGGACCCTTAGTATTTGTGAGCATCGCCAGTAGTTTTATTCAATCGCATAACTTGACTTAAGTGGTTTCTGTACCATGTACGTACGCACATATTTTTGCAATTGACCTGTCGATGTATGTGTGCTTTTTTATTTATTTTTATTAAAATTGCGGTCGGGGTGAAAGTAGAATAATATTACTTATTATTATTAGTGCCTGTTTATGTATACATTTATTATTATTATTACTGTTTTATGTTGGTGTAGCAGTGTGGAAGTTTCTAGTGTTTTACATCAAATGTTATTGATATTCGGATTTATGCCTTACGAAGAAGTTACTGAGAAAAGGACAAGGTAAGGAGAAATATTGATTTTGTTGGGGGTGAGAGACTTTTGAGACGAAACTAAATATAACTTGTTACAATAGCGCGATACAAATTTCTCAATCGTTGAATTTTCGGATATAGTCCAGGTTACTCTAGACATCACTCTTGGAGGAAATCCAAAACTGACAAACAGCCTACACAATTCCAATCAATCCATTTGATATACGAGTAGTTCATTCCACCGCCTACGCTACATTGTTCAGAAAAGAGTTTAATCCTATTTCACCCAAAACTCTTTAGCTTTAATCAATCATTCTTTTTTCATTCCATCCCACACATAAATTTCCTTATACGCGAAAAAACACTCAATTTATTCCTTAAACCAAACAATACAAATTGTTTGTTGGTGAATTTGTGACGCTGAAGTACATAGGTAACTCCAGACAAGTCTTCCGGTGTTCCAAAAATAACTCGAGCCTGCTCAGTTTCAAGAGTTCACCTAAGGGAACATTTCGTTTCCACCTACATAATTATATTCAGATGAGGAGTTTAATTCTTTTTTCTCCCGAGAGTTCCTTTCATAATTTATTGCTTCTCATCTTATTTTTTATTCGGGACAATTGTTCGCCGAACCCAAACAATCTGTCTCCACTAAAGTATCATGTATTTACCAATTCCAGCTAAAACAACTGCAAAATGCACACACCAGAAAATACACTGGCACGTGGTGTTATTCCACTGCCACCACAAGAGTCTTTAAGAACAAGTCGCAGTCATACAGTACTAAATATTCCAGATGATGTTATTATTGGTGCTCGTGGCCATGCAGGGATCTCGAAAAGCCTGCCCCACATGATAGTTTCACTGCCTGCAGGTTTAGATGAATGTGATAATTTTGTTCCTGCAAGGTATACACACTATGTAATAGAATTATGTAATCGCGACAAGAAATGAAAGGGTATCATTATCCTGCTGGTGGATGGCGCACAATTACACATTCGTCAGAAAGGGATCATCCGACAACCCAAATTTATATTTCAGTAAACAATGCGCCCTGCTTTATAGTGTAAATATCATTCTCCAAACTCAGTATGTAGATACTTCGGTGCGTCCATGTTGTTGTTGTATCATTAATAATTTGATATATCGCTTCAATTATTGTGGGTCATGAACGACAACCACAAGGAGATTGAATACTATATGTTTGTGTATGTGATACACGTATTATTCTCTACTTTGGAGGTGAGGCAGCCTTGCCAAATAAAGCAAAACCAAAAAAAAGTGGGAGTTAAATAGCTTATAGTTCATTAGCTTATCAGAATTGAATACAGGAATTTGTTTTTGGCAGAGCTCTAGCAAATTGATCACATTTGTGGCCATACAATTCCACATGTGTGCATCTATATTTGTCGATATTTATTTGGTAAATTTTGTACAAACTGTTTTGAATGTGTAAATGAAATGTGGCATTCATTCAAAAGTGCTAAAGTAAAAATGTTGTTCAAAATGCTTGAAAATGTAAATGGCCTTTAAATTGGCAAAAAAGTTTCGCTGCCAGAATGCAAGTAATGCCTATGAAATCCGACATTTTAAGGAGACTCATAAAACTTGATTTATGCTTCCATATTATCTGGTACTGACGCTGCTACTTTTAATTCATCTTAAATGACATTAATGGACCTAGAAAAAGCCAATAACTGTCGCTAAACCTCAACAGAGTTTTTAGAATCTTTTAAATTTCAAAAAAAAGTACCTTCACTTCGGTACTAACATAAAATTAAAATAAACAAAAACTTCTTCTAGCAGTTTTACTTTTTTTTTGTAACCAATTTAAATTCATTTTCCCACAATCAACCAACGGTTTCAATTTTATTATTAGTCGCAGGAAATAGGATGTGTTCCTTCTCTTCTGGGTTAGGTACTTACCTACTCGTCCAGTGCGTGTTTTATTTTACGGTTCAAGTGGTTTCTCGAGTCGAATAAAATACATGGAAACATTTTGCTTTTATGAAGTTTCATTGCTGTTTGTTCCGATATCAGTTCAATTAAGCTTCATTCGCCAATTAGGGCTACAATTTTGATTATATCGGAATTGCAAAATTCCAACAAGGTACATATACAATTTCCATATTTTCTGTTTTATTTTTTGATATCTTAATTCAATATGAAATAGAATTCACAGTTGGTTGATTACGACTTACGTTTCGAATCACAGCAGGTTCATCATCAGGACCATCATAAATTGACTCAGTTTTGAAGTCAATTCAACTTATTATCTTATTATCTTCTATTCTAGTCTATATATAAATACAATTAATTACATAGTACTAGCAACTAATGCCTTCTGAATGCTTTTTTAGTAGAATATTTTTTCTAAACGAAATTAAACCGGAGTATTCTATAAAGGTTTACTGATCCATGGACAAAAATTTAAATAAATCTTGTCTTTACTATCTACAGTCTGTGTGTATAGTAAAATTCATCATCTGACTTTTACCTTGTGACGCCAATAAGCGGAGAGATAACAAATACAAACTTCGATTGACGGTACTACTTTACCCATTTTATTTAGTCACAGTTAGTTTTGTTTGATCGATGTTCATAAACTGATGAAATAAAGTTTTACGCAACATATACGTACGTAATAAATCTGTTGCAATTACCGTGTGTCTCTTTTTTTCTTATTTTCCGATTTAAGTAAATATATTTACTGCAAATTAAAGCCGCGGATTGTCACAATTTCGAGATTTCCAGTTTGCTCAAAAAAACATTTCGGCTGATAAAAAACAGATGTGAAATTAACTATAGTGATGTGTACCACCTAAATGTAATTATATATTGTAAATATGCGTGTACATTTGTTGCCAACTGATCCTCAAAACAACAAAATGAAAAAATCTGATCAGCCCGAGCCAGTGATGCAAATTTTCACGGTGGAAAATTGTACTGCCATGGATCAAAATGGGTTAGTACTGAACGAATGTGTTTTGTTTTTTTTTTCTGTAGTTGCTATATCGAAAAATTGGAATTCCAAGGTTCAATAATTTATCGAAAGTGTGGGTGGTCACTGAATCTTTTAAAGATACTCTTTATAATCGGTCGTATATGCAGAAATATGCCATTGTATCATGGCGTAATTATCGTATCGTGTTTATCAAACATCAAGTTTAAATATGTCATTAATTTAGGATTATGATCTGATTTTATAGAAACACAATATTGTTTGGTCAATTTTTCAAATTTGTCTTAAAATTTTACTAATCTAGCCGAAAATTTGGATAAATGTGTTTTCCCATTGTAGGATTAAATTGCGCCCTGAAATCTTTGTTGATCCGATTATCTATATCTTAAACCATAGATTAATTACGTTAGGTGTGAGTTAGGCGGATTCATGGTTAGTTCTAGATCTTAATAGAGACTCCGACATTTAGAAGTCGAAACGTGTTATTTTAGGACCGATGTTTTTATCTCCGAATAACAACTTTATCCCTCAGAAAAGTTTCCTGTGACCTAACTTTCAATAGTTTATCTGTCAAATAGAAATTAGCGATGAAGATACCTGCCCTTTAATAAATTATGTAGTAGCTAAATATACTTTAAAGGGGCGTTTAAGCTATGGGGTCAGAAAAATAATATAATAATAATAGTATATTATTATATAGAATATTATATTATATATAGAATAATAATACCAGAAAGAGAAACAAAATCGTCTAAAAATATTCTAACTAAGCTTCTGAACGATCTAGAATAGAGACGCATTTTGTTCCCTTTTTATATTGTTGTGCGTCGGATTGCTTTTATAGAAAACAAATAAGGTTTTGCTTAAACACAACTTTATCAATAATATTATCATTAATTAGTTTATTTAATTGTTAGTAACATTCCATACACCGCCATGATTTTATTGTTATGATCTCTTTTCTTCACTGTCTCATCTGCTATTAGATAGAATCCCACCTACAAAGTGGGACATTTTTGCCAAAATATTTATTATGCGGATGTTGGATGGAACATCAAGGTCAACTTAAGATAAACCTTATCTCAAAGAACAATAGATAAGATAAACATACTTTTCGGTCTTATTCGTGAATGTATCACGCTATACCAGTTACTTTGTTTTTTTTTTTTGACCTGTATTAACCTTGTATATCCTGTTCATCATATAGTAGCGGATCATGGCCTATATTTAGTAATTTTTTGTAGGTATCCCAAGAATTCCAAATCAATAAAAATAATTTTGAACTATGTAATATAATTGTATAGAAAAATGTCTAGTAGAGTATATATTAAAACGAATACTTAGAAGTACATATAGTCAATTTTTGCGAGACCCGTTGCGCTCTAATCTGCAGTATGTAAATTATGTAATCTTGGATTACATATTACATGTTTGATATCTTGTACAGTAAATCATGAAAATATACTTAAAGCAATGATATCGAAATCTTGGTTTTAACTTAGAAGAAATCTTGGGATTGAAAAACGTAATTTTAAGCGAAAAAGAGTAACAACATGTAAATTTGGCTATATCCATTATATTGTAATATATTTAGATATGGCTTCTACAAAGATTGTTGTTTTAATATTTTTTTGGTTTTCTGGAAGTCTCTTGAATAGCCGACCTCGTAATTTTAACCCTTGCGTTGATGGTTATAAGAGACGCTGAAATAAAATTTCTTTATAATTAAATTGATTCCCAACATTTATATTCCCATATAGATTGCCATAGATTAACCATATAAAAATATTACTAATCATATCTGGCTACCAACTTAAATAATGAATTTAAGTTGGTAACTTAATTAGTTTAGGAAACTTAGTTTCCTAGTCAATACCTATCAGGTGCTATAGAAGATAATAACGTAATTATCAGATCGAAATAAAAATAACAAATATTTTTGTGTCTAAGAATTCTTATTGTTTTTTTTAGCATCATTATTAATAAATTGATGACGCAAGATAAAATGTCATAGATTAATCCTTAAAAGCATTTATTACTATAATTTTCGGTTGCAAATTTAAAGATATCAAATCAACATGTCCATTTTAACAAAGCTAGAGATAAGTTTTACTTCAATGGGTTTACTTCTCTACTTTATATTTATTTTGTTTCTTATTTTTAAATTGTGCATATATAATGTTCGGGTGAAAAATTATCTAGCTGAAAAATGTTTTCCATTTTCATTTAGCGCACGAAAATGTGTGTAGGTAGGTATTATATAATATGGAAGCAGTGGCCAAAGGTGCACCATTTTTTTTTGATCTAACCAGAGTTCAGTTTACCTATATGCAAATAATATAACTAAATATAATGTACATACATACATATATGTAAATCATAGTAATTGCCATATAATAATTATTATAAAATAAAATGAAACTATTATTATTATTAATGTACGAACCTCGTGATATAAGTAGTAAAATAAAATTGGTTTCGTAAAAAGTGAACTTTTGCCGTCAAGGTAAAAAAATTAAATATAATTTCAACGGTAAATATAGTACCTATAGTAATTTATACTATACAACCAGATTGCGACCTACAAAAACAACAACCTCCGGCAAAAATTGTTGATCTATAACCACAAAAGATTTATTTATGAAGGAAAGTAAGTTCGCTATATGGGCAAAATCCTGTTTTATCTGTCTTGGTGAATTCGTTTTGCTAGTTTTGAAAAGAACATGTCGCAATTAATAGTTAGGTACCTAGTAGCTAGAGGTACCTGAAATCTGTCACGAATATTTAGAACAATTTTTCTTTCATTTTATTTTATCTTTTTTTTTTGTTAAATGGATTTGTTAATGACACTTAAATATCTTGTTGTGGTAGCACCTGTTTTTTGCTTATATTGCAAGGGGGTTTATCAAATCCGGTCATAAGGATTGTAGCTGCTCGAGTTCTAGATTCCAGATTGGTAACAATGGGTAAATATCCACTCTTAATGTGTTTCTCTTTGATATTATACTATTCATCCTTCTGGAATGGGTTCAACCCATAGGTATTGATGAATGTAGTTTACATATAAAATCAGTGATTTTCAATTCATCTTCGTGGAATATTGGGGCGAAGTATCGTATTTATATTGGCCTCTTTATAAACCTATCTTTACTAAACTCTTTACAAACCAATTCATTTTGTGAAAATTATTTTCCTTTTATACTATGTAGTTGCATTCCAATGTGCATGCCTACTGTTCCACAAATCAAGTAATAGTTTCATCAATCGAACAAATTGATTTTGAACAAAAACCTTGAGGCATTTTTGCGTTAGATAGTTATTTAATTTTTTCCTTTAAATTTACAATTTAAAAAAAAACACAATAAAACTCATTTTTATATAGATAATAATGAAATTTTATGCTTGTTTTTAATTTATTTTCAAGCCTATATTTCAATACAAATGTCACATTATTCTTTCACTATCTTTAAAATCTGATAATAGATGATGAACATCAGCATGGAGGGGTTATATAAAAATAGGGTGTACTGTACTCATACATACACATATTATAAACTGAAGTCAATGGCGCACACCCAATTTCTAACTTTTTCGTGAACTATGAGTAATATTTAAACGGGGATTCACATGCGCCACTGATTGTTACGTACAATCCAACGACCCTGGTTATTGCAACCCATTCCAGGGGGTGCATAATAATATAATGCAATTAAACTAGCATTTTTATTAATAGGGGTGTCGAAATGATCCCTTCGAATTCCTTTTTTTTTGTACGTCTGCTGTGTCAAATAATGATAAATTAACATATTTGTACTTCAGTGACTATTGTAGATAGTTTCAATAGATTGACCTGTTTCAATTTGTAGTTTTATGTGCCTAGAAGATGAACTAGGCAACCTGCAAAAATTCAGTGAAGTTAAACAGGATTCACCTGACACACCACAGCTGGATCACATGTACGATTTAAAACAGGGATGGATGAATGGAATATTTGGGTGTCTACGACCTGTTTTGAATATGATTGGAAAAGGGGTGGTTGTACAACCAACTGGACAAGGTAGACCACATTTTATATTCGATCTACATATCCATTAATTAAATAGTTAGGAAGAAAACTAGATATTTAACAGTAATATGTTTTGTTGAAGTGGAAAAAGAATTTGAATGCTTTTATAAAACATTTTCAAAATTTACTCTAGAAATATGCATAGTTTTGGGTAACAATATGAGCTTCATAAGTCTCCAATTATATATCAAGTATAATTATAGTTTTCTTTGATCATGTGATTATTCTGGTACTTAATTTTCGGATATTTACTCTTCCTTTATATTCAGACGGCTTTCGTTATATTGTCCTTCACCACATCGTAGTATACGTAATTACGTTCTAGCAGCTCTACTATTCTACAGCATATTCGTGCATAATGACGATGATTTTTAGATGATTGGGAAATTCCATTTGAAAAGATTACGGATCTGGAATTTATCAGTTCAGGTGGTCAAGGTGCAGTATTTTCCGGTTGTTTAAACAGTACCCCAGTTGCAGTGAAAAAAGTGCCACAATTAAAAGATACAGATATTATCAATTTGCGAAGATTGAACCATCCGAATATTGTTAAATTTAAAGGTGTTTGTACACAACAGCCTTGTTTCTGTATTGTTATGGAGTTCTGCCCATATGGATCGTTATTCAACTTACTTAAAAAACAAAAAAATATTGTAACTATTAGTCGAGTGGTCAGCTGGGCCAAACAGATTTCATATGGTATGCATTATTTGCATATGCATAAGATCATTCACAGAGATTTGAAAAGCCCAAAGTAAGTCGTATTATTCTGCATGCACATTGTCTGTACATGCAGAATTCACATTTTGTATTATTCTTTCAGTGTTTTAATTGGAGAGAATGAAGTGATAAAAATCAGTGATTTTGGTACTTCACGCACCTGGAATGGCGTCAGTGAAAAAATGTCATTTGCAGGCACTGTAGCTTGGATGGCTCCAGAAGCTATTCAAGAATTAGCTTGCAGTGAAAAGGTTGACATTTGGTCGTTTGGCATTGTACTTTGGGAATTGTTGACGTGCGAAGTACCATATGATGGAATGGAACAAAGTAAACAATTATTGTGACTCTCCTCTGAACTTGTTTCGATTGTTGAATGCTTTTGTAATTGATTTGCAGGTGCCATAATGTATTCAGTTGGTTCCGGTAAACTAACACCGCCAATTCCATCTAGTTGCCCTGATGGTTTCAAATTAATTATGCAGATGTGTTGGAAGCACAATCCGAAGGAACGACCATCATTTAAATTGATAAGTAGTCATTTGGAAATTGCGGCAGTAGAAATTCTGGCCAAGTTCAAGGACAATGATTTCTTCAAAACTCAAGAAAGCTGGAAAGCTGAAATTAAACATCACATTACACAATTCGCGGAAAAATTTCAAAAAAGTCGAAGTGAATATTACCTAAAAGCAGAACAGCTCATGCATAAACGCGAAATGGAAATCAAACATATTTTGGACATTAAAGAATTATACGATCGGAAATTGGAACAGGTACAATTATATTTAAATTGTTAATTGAACTGGGCGTGATGAAATATAACGCTGGCTTTCTTTGATGGTACAGGTTCAACAATTATATGAAGAACTAGCTGGTGTAATGCATCGGGCAGAAAGAATAAAAAGTGCATCCTCAGTGCAATTGGAACGAAAAGGAGATAGAAAAGTGGATAGAAGACGCCGATTTTTGAGTTGGAAAAAAATGGATAGTCGACGATGTAGGCTAAATAATCAAAGTACAACACCCACAAGTCCCGAGGCTAGTCTAACCAGTCCGGAGAGCCCACAAAATGTAGGCATACTATACTATACATACATATATGAATATCTGAGAATTGAAAATGGAATTAACAATTTATATTAATTTACAATGATTTATAAATAATTGTGCCACTCAAGTCCTAAAGTCCTTTTTTGGAAGGGCTGACAAAGGTGTTTAAGGACTGAGGCATATAATATAATTAAATATAATTAAAGATTGTCAATAAGCGTAATGTCAGTACTGAATCAGTTGTATGCCTTCGTTTAATATGGCAATTATAAAATAAACGATTTTTTCCTGTTTTTTCAAACGGATATGTATAGAAAACAAATATGTCTAGAATATTCTCACTATTTCAACTCTCAATTACTCGGGTCTCAATTTCATTACTTAATCATTATTTCCATTATTGATTAACAGAATACAATCAAATCATCACCACAAAATAATCTGCCAAGGTTGACCACTGAATCTATAACAACACAAACATCGAATGGTTCATTTTCTTTTAGAAAACGACCACATAGAATAAGTTCCGGATCGCCTAAAAGCTCTGAATTTGGTTCGAGAACATCAAGTTGTAGAACGTCGATAGTCGTTGATGCAGAAACTCAAACTGGTATGAAATGCTTCTTACTTTTGCTAAAGACAAATGCTAAACTTAAACGATGTTCAATCAAAACCATAGACTTATTAGTCAGTATTTTTAATATATTTAAGAAAAAACTTCTGATTTAATAAATTAACTTCTTTGATTCAACTGTTTCGAGAACATTTGACTTAATGTTACTTAAGCATAGCAAAATTTGACCAGAATTATACGAATAACAACTTTAATTTTTAAAGATTGTATGGATGTAAGTGAAACTGATTTAAATAGTCCTACGGCATCCACAAGTAGTAGAAGCAATAAAGTTTTAACGCCATTCCAAACGGCGTTGCCAACAGTTTACCCCCAAAGGGTTATTTTACAAGAATTCAAACGGTATTCAAGTGACAACGAAGATGAAGGCATCACTAATGGAAACCATGTACAATTACATTATTTGGTTCAACGACAACAAAAAGGTACACCAAACAAATATGAACTAAATATGTATATCATTTAGACGGATTATTTTTTATTTTTTTATTTATTAATTATGTATTAATTTTTTTTATACTGGATAGTAATATAATAATTCTACTTAGAAATAATAACAGGGTAGAAAATCGAAAAAAGCTGTTTAAAAGTCTATTTTTATTTAGATCTTCCATTGTTTTGTCAATCCGATCATCAAAGTACCAGTCCACTGAGATTCAGTGCAATGGAAGATAGTGTTAATCGTAATATAGATTCACCAGAAGTATCTGGTGAAGAGAATTTAGAGGCCATTAGTAGAAAAGTGTCTGCCATAAGTATTTACAGTCCAGAAAATGGTAATCTCAGCGGTGGGAATCTTGAAGATATTATTAAATTGAAACGTCGCCTTTCTGAAGTGAAAAACGATTTGGATAGTACAGAAGATGCACCAAATGAAGATAGTTTTACAGATGAAGAGGGTGAAGTTTTTAATCATTCCTTGAGACGAAGAAGGTACGTTTCAATAACAAGAAAAAAAATCTCTTAGTGTGTATTGCACTTTTTGCGTATTAACGGTTTTATTTTGATTTAGTAAGCCGGGAAAAGAATTAATGGAAAAACTAAGGTAAAATCTGTTGAAACCAAATACGTTCTCTCTGCCTGTTTTAGATGTACTTACATATTTTTCTAGAAATAATTTCCCCGAAATTTGCTTTTTTGCATTTACAAGTTTTATTTATTTTTCCAGTCTTGCTAGACGACCTATATATCCAAATCGTCGATCAAAACGTTATGCAACATTTGGAAGATATCAGCAACAACGTGAAAATACTGTCTCAGATGAAGGCAATACATCGGAATATTCTCAATACTCACCATCAAGTAAATCATCAACATTAGAATCGAATCCAGATAGTCGGATAACATTATCATCAAGAAGAAGTAGTAGTAGTGGTGTTGGTGGAAATAGTTTGAAAAGGCCTAATGAATTGTCAGACGATAGTGATGACTCGGAAGAAAATTTATCATCCATAATAACCCAGCTAAGCTTTCATGCTAGTTAGACTGTTTATTCTTAGTTTTGCTACATTTTTGTATATTATTATTTAAGTTTGTGATTTGTTCCATATATTCGAGTGATTGTAAAATTATTGAAAAGTAGCAATTGCCAAACATTTATAGAAACAGGTAATATTATGTAAAATATTGTGACTGTTTATCTATAGTCTAAGCAATATAAATCCAGATGTGAAAATTAACCAATTTGATGCACTGTGCTGTTACTCTTCGATTAAATTCATAAAAATAACATTAATAAACAAATGAAGGACCCGCTCTTCCTGATACACCTTATTCATTTTATATCCAATAAATAGCTCGCTAATTATGATATAAAATTGATTCCCCCCTCCCCCATCTATATTATATTATTGCCCCAACTATAGATAATTTTAGCCAATCAGTCGAATACGAAGCAGATGTCTGTGCATAGATAATTGCATTAATTTTTTTTTCTGTAATTAGGTGTTAGATTGCTCTTCGCAGTTAAATTTACAGAAAGACTCAAATTTTACTGTGGTATATAGTATAAGATAAACAAATCACTGTTAGGTGCAATTACTTTATAAAATTAAGTATGGATAATATATGTTAAATTGAAACATTAGTGTTACTTATGATTAAATTATAGTTGCTAAGAGTTTCTACAGGGAAAAAACGCAGCAAAACTATTTTTGTAAATATCTATATTTTTGTTACACATTTAAATGTGTGCCTTCAGGCCGATGATGAGTCTATTGTATAACGTATCCAGGAATTGTTTACAAAGAAAAAAATCCCATTCGAAATTGCTAATTTTAGTGTAATGACCAATAACACTAGTAAGAGAATACTTTTATTGGCCCACACATCCAACTATAAGTCCATCAATTAGTGAATTAGAAAATAGGTTTATTTCAAGATATCAGCTTTAAAATTTACACATCTTTAATTATAATTTCTGGAGCATGATTGTTTCAACTGGAAGTACAGCAATAGCTGCATGAGTGCCAGGCAGCTCGGTAATGTTAGTACAGACAGGACACCTGAATGTAATCAATGATAGTAGTTAGTTGCGCTGCTTACAAGTTTACAGTATTAATTAATACATATACTTTAATTAATTTCGTTAGTGATTTATTGTATGTCACATTTTCCTATTTGTAATGCTAGCAAACTAAATTATATAGTATATGCATTTCCAAGTTTTCCCAAATCGAATGTGTTTATTATTGATAATCAATTGAAAGTTGATCTTCAGTTACTAAATTGCAATAGATATTTTAGTGCTATTTGATTATATATGTATATTATATATTATATATTGATTATATATATCACATATGTGAGTGATTACCGCTAAAGTTTGTTCGGTTTAAAAATAAATGTGGGGTTGTGCTTAGTAAGTATTGAATGAACTAAGTAAGTGCAGATAGAGTGCGTTATAATCTCTTTGATTAGTAATTTAATCAAAAAGTTAACACCCTGCTAGCACGAAATGATATCTAATTTTATACTGAACAAACCATAAACATTAAATCAATGATAATTATTTAAACAAACTAACATTTTATAACCCGAACAAACAGCCATTAAATTTGTGTAATTTTAGTTGATATTTATATGTTTGAACTTACACGTGTAAGCTTAATAATTTGTTACGTCTAATTTTATAAAAAAAAAGCAACCATACAGAACATTCCGTCTTAAATACGCTTTTAATAGACTTTTTTTGAAAGCCTATTTTTCATTTGTTCCAGGAAGTGTTTTACACTTATTGATTATTATTAAGATATCTACTTTACGTTAATTATAAGGTATAAATTGACGTAAATGAGAACATTTTATTAATTAGGATTTATACATGCGTAAATGTTAAAATTGTCTCGTTTTTTAGACTAAATAAGTACTACGAAGAAATGTAAGAGGCCTTATGGATCCGCAAATACATACATGGGTACATATAAATCACAAATACATATATAAATTGTTTCTGTTATATAAGCAAGCGAAATATATGTATATTCTTGAAAAATGTGTCAAATTTATCTATATTTTTAGAAATAAACTGAAAAAGAATTGAATATTGTAGTTTTAATGCGTTTTAGATAATGCTGATTTGGACAAGGAACTCGCTAATGAAAATAATTCTTGAAAGATTTTCTAACCATTTAAGAATTGAATTAGAAAATATTGAAATGTATATTAAATAATAACTGATGTTAAGATTAATTGGAAGTTACAGGAATAAAGAACATGCTAAACTATACACAAATTTACAATACCAAAATAAATTATTAGCTATACACTAAAAGACATACAAATAAATGATATATAATATAATACATAGATATAATAATAATAAGTAAATAATTAATAATAAAAATAATTGTAGTACATATAAAACTTACAAAATATATATTGTATATGTGTAAACCAGATCAATCCTACACTTTTGGCAGGTCTTCGTTGCTATGATTACCCATACATTGTATATATGTATGTATGTGATGTGTGGTTTTAGAATATATAAGTATATAAAATATTAAACTGAACATAGGTCTGTTCTATGTAGCCGAAATACTTACTAAATTTTCATTTTGAAAGTCGATTTATCGAAATTCAATAATTTAGTTACAATTATTATAATAATTATACAATTATTGTAGCAAAAGTAGCAGTTCGGCGGCTCCTTGAACTTAATTTTTTGACGTAGATGCAATAATTGCAGATATTTCTTGCGATGCTGATAGCTCATTTACAGATCATAGAAATTATTTGCTACGGTGGAATTAAGCTTAATGCGATTTTTTATTCATAAATTACTATAGAAATTGAATTAATTTAATATTTGAACACTTACAACAAGAATAGAAATTACTCATCATTCATTGTAATGGAACTTTATGTCAATAGATGTTATAGTATATATTCTATTCTAGGTATAAGTCATTGCCAATTATCATTGTCATTATAAGAGTTCCAAAAAATGAAATTTCCATTTCATTTTTTTCTTTTATTTATTAGATTATTTGGATTTGTTTTGACCAGTGTGTCTGAAGCAATGCTCTTCATTTTTATTTCCGTTTCCACCTGTAATTCTTTTAATTCATTTGCTAACAGGTACACATTTAGATGAGAAGAATAAAATGAAACATTTAAATGTTTACGGAATGCTTCAGGCAATACAAAGATGTATTTTAGCAGTCAAATTGTCATATTGTCATCATAGCTACTATGATTTTTCAAAAATACAATTGTATGTCAGATGGAAATAATCCAAAACAAAATTATTCAATTTTAATAAGTACAAATTGTTATTGATTAAAACACATTCAAGGATTCGATTATTAAATTAATTTCACATTTGAAGGTGGGATCACATCACAAACATATTAGATAGTTATAATTAAACTCTTCATTCTCATAGAAGAAATTGACTTTCAATTTGACTGTTCGAAAATGGAAATAAATCTGTATAATTTATGTAAGTAGTAGTTTTTTGTGATTGTAGAAAAAACGCAATATGCATTTCGGGCAAAAAGTGACTTTGTTACTCTTAGTGATTATCGCGCTCGGCAAGCGTCCCGCGCTAACTTGTCCGTCAACTAAAAATGTGTTACTTTACGCCAGCATTTGAGGGCGTTGAGGAGAAATCTTTTTCGCTCTAGGGCGATAAAATTGTCAATTTAGCTACAGTGAGCAAACACCTTGATATAGCAGTAATAGAAAATAATTTTAATAATTTTTGTGAAATGACTGACAAATGAATACCAATTCGAACGAAATTTTCGATTGTAATTAATATTTAAAATACTATTTTATATATTTTTATAATTAAATTACATAATTAGGCTTGTAACAACCCAACAGTAGTACGACAGGCTGCCCGTCAAAGAAGGTCGGAAAAACAATAGTCAGCGCGCGAACAAAAGTATATAGTGATGATAAATAAGAGACAATCATTTTAATTTTTACTTAATAATTTTGTTACATGTTCTCATAAGTTTGTTTTGAATAAAAGCTTATTATTTACCTAATTACATGCCAGTGTTAAATTTAGTTATTTTTTTCCATTTAACCCAATTTTGTTGCTTCTGGTAAACAGTTTACCCCTTTTTCCTGATTACGGAAGTAGTTTAAATGATTTAACTACTCCAGATGGTACAAAGCATGCCCTCTTGGACCCGAGGCTAGAGGAGATTGCATTCGTTTCCCCTCTGAACGAACACCACCTTATAGGCTTAAATAATTAATAATTGATTAATTTTATTTTTAATTGTCAATTGTATGGGTGTCTCATATTTGCATAGAATCAAAAGAGAACAATATATTTTAGTAGTCAATTCGCCATATTGCTATCATGATTCGATTTTTCCATTTCTCATAAAATTAATTTTGCTATACAATCAGAAATTAATGTGTTTCGCTTTCAAAAGAGGGTGAAAAGTGTAACTTTTTTGCTCTATAGGGCGATAAAGTTGTCAACTTAGCAACAAGAAGAAATCAAGTGGATATAACAAAGATAGGAAATAATTTTAATAATTTCTGTGAAATAACTGATAAATTAATATTAAATCGAGTCAAATTTTTGACTGGTAACTCGACATGAGCGATAATAAGAATTACTTATCGACAAGTGATAGGTGAAATATATGGATAAACCGATAATTATCGATATATTAATATCCCGATAGTTATCAAATTATCGAAATTCTTATAGTTATCGATATATTGATAATCAGATAGTTATCAATATGTCGATATCCCAATAATTATCAAATTATCGATATTCCCAAAGTTATGAAATCATCCATTACAAACTTACAAATTATCTATTAGAATCATATGCTTTTATTGTTTTTATTTTTAGTAGATAAATAAGTCTAGCTTAGCTAGTATAATTTATACAATAAATGTATCAAGTTTTTACAAGTACACATTGACTCAGCAAACGTTGGTTCCACGTCATCAATTTATTATCGATAATATCATTTTTCTACACACCCATTGTCAAATTGATCTTTGTCTCGCACATAGCCAACAGAATACGCAACTGAAAATAACCACAACCAAGATTTAGTAAATCAAAGTGTAGATATAATTACACAGTAGAACTTTCTTATACTTATCCTTAAAATTGAAATATGCGTCAACTCAATCTGATGTGTAATCTGCAAGATCTACAATTACAGGGTGTAAAGTTTGAGTTGTAAGAAAGTCACACCACGTATAGGTCATTAAAAAACAAACCGAAAATTGTTAAGGAAGGGTGGTCTATCTTCAATAGTTTCAACATTTTCTGATTTCTTCAAAAACGTTCGTGAACTGCAGTGTAACTGACCTACGCAATACTGGGTCTTAAAAAGTAAAATAAACATTGAACTAATTAAAGAGTTTAATGTCACACGTAGTATAAAATTTCTTTATTTCCTGTAAGAGACAGTAGCGACGTTTTAATAATTTAGGCTAAGTTTTAATTTTGTCCGATTTTCAATCTTTTAATATTATTATTTAGTCAATAATAAATTTTTATCTTTGCAATTAAATTAATTATTAAATGCAGTCGTTGATCTAATAAAATTTTGACACGATTGAAAGATGAATTTTAAGTTATTCAACTAATTTTTTAATGTGTTAGATTAAGCTTTGAAAAGGGGTAGTAACTATTAATACTAAACATTTAACATTCCATAAAACAAAATATAGATTTAATAATGTAATTTAATTTTCGGACGCTGGTTGTTCACTAGCCGGCTGCGATACAAACAATAATAATAATAATTTCCAATACAAAATGTTATCGTTATTCAGAGAAAAAAAAGCTTCATTTTAGCAATAAATCAGAAGTAATTATTTTTATTATTAACTGATATTTGTTTTGAATATAAAGTTTATTTGAAATTTATTTCTGATAGTTTTTATTTGAATGCGGGAAGAAAACGTCTCCATGAATAAAACGATTTTTTTGCTTTTGATTAATCACTTAATTTCGAAATAAAATAGTACCTCATATCGTAATGTAAGTACTAAGTACTCCGTATCAGCTAACAAAACATACGTGACCTTTTTTTGTTTATTAAAAATGTGTTATTATCCTGTATGCAACAATATCCACTTATTTAATAACATTGTGTTAGCTTGACTAGCATTAGTCATCCTTTAAAAAACCAGACAAACATAAAAACATTGCACTAGCGAATTATTAATAATTATTTCTTGGAATTAAATGGGTTCATGTTATAGTGAGAGCTGAAAATAATAAAGAAAGAAAAAAAAATTATTAGAAAGAAACAATCTACTAGCAGAAGTAATGGAATGGTAGTGGTGGTGCATACCATTTAATTCAACAGCGAAAGAAAGGGAGAGAGATGAAATACTATGTACATGAGCAGGACAAAGATACGGAAATCTCTTTGGGAAATATTTTTTTGAGTTGTGTGTGTGTGTGCGTGTATGTGTGTGCATACCTAGCTACGGAATGGCTAATCAGCCGTCTGCCAGTAATCAGGAAATTACGCAACATGTCGAAGTTTCTAATTAGACAGTGTTACATGTATTACGGAAAAATTAATATTATCCACAGACAACGTGTCTATTTTTCCGAACCGGAAACTTTCGGGCCGGCACTGGGGGGAATTATTCGATCGGTCCTTTTTTTTACCTTTTCGTTTAACCTGAGAAACGTATTTGGAATTTTTAAGAAACAATTTTAGGGAACTATTGGAAGATGTTCAAGTAAAATTACGTCATTATACATGATCTATCAATGACGGAGCTCCACTTCATTTTTACTCATGTTAGATCGTTTTCGAATGAAAATTTTCCAAATAGGTGGATAGGCCGTGGAAGACCTATTGCGTGACTAGCTAGATCCTTTAATTGAAAGGCTTTAAATTTTTATTAATGGGATTACATAACGGACAACCGTTATAGAGACAGCCATGAGAAACGTGATGGAAAAAACGTTGAATGACTTGTCCACATAGCAAATGATTGAAGGTCAGGCTTGTTTATTTTTATTTTTTTACTTATGTCTTGAAGTTAGAATAAAAAAAATTAAATCAGAGAAATTGAACGTGTTTATTTAGTCATAAGAATACCTTTTAAAATCACTTTAAAATTTAAAAGAAAATTGTATGTTATGTAATGTAAAATAGAAAAAATTAAAGTTTTTTATTTAAAAAAATGCAAAATCTATTTTGAAGTTTATTTCTTTACATTTAATTTTTTTATTCTAATTCCAATTTTCTTCGTCTAGTAGACGAAGATCCAAGCCATAGAGATGCTATGGCTTACCACCCCGCTGCCGCCCGCAATTAATAAGCTATCATTACATAAACAGATGTCCACAACACTAGACAATGAATACTATGTCAAACAGTACAAATTACATTCAACTTTACACTAAAAGTACAATATCCACATAAATGATTCACTAAAACATCACTATCAATTCACTAGCAATTTATTAGTTATTCACAGATTGCGTTCAATATGACCACAGTTTTCTTCAATCGCATGCTGAGCCCGATTTATAAAAGATTCGTGAACTCTTGGGAATCGTTCTGCAGCTTTTTCACGAATTAGTCTTGAAAATTCAAACATTCGTGCATGAAGTTGATCTTCATTGTCAAAGGGCTCTTTGTACACTAGATATTTCATGTAGCCCCATAAATAAAAATCTAGGGGATTTAAATTAAGAGATCTAGCTGGCCACGCAATAGGTCCTCCACAGCCTATTTATTCACCTATTTGGACATTTTTCATTCAAAAAAGATCTAACATTAGAAGAAAAATGAGGTGGAGCTCCGTAATGCATAAACCACATATCATGACATAATGGGTAAGGGACATCATCCAATAGTTCCCATAAATTGTTCTTCAAAAAATCCAAATGCATTTCGCCAGTTAAACGGGAAGGTAAAACGAAGGGACCAATCTAATAATTGCCCACAATGCCAACTCGTACATTAATTCGTAACTGTCTTTGGAAACTACTAAGACAATAAGCATGCGGGTTTTCTTCACTCCAAATGTGGTTATTTCTGCTATTAAAAACTCCAAATTGTCTAAAACATGCTTCGTCCGTAAATAAAACTTGTGACGCAAATACAGATTCCCTTAAATTTTGACTAATCACCCATTGACAAAATTGTAGTCGATTTAAATAATCTTGCAGTTCCAAAAAATGGGCACGGTGTATGTGATATGGATAGTGCCCATTTTCCCGTAATACACATCACATTGTAGAATTGGAAACTTCAACATGTCGCGCAATTTCACGGGTACTGGCCGACGGCTCATTTTCAATCATGCTTAAAATGTCTTCTTCGATCTGAACACTTAATTGCCTTCTTGGTAAACTGGATTGGGGAATTAACGAACCAGTATCTCTTGCCCTTTGCACTAAATTAACAAATGCCCGTTCACAAGGACTTTGTCAGTCTGGAAATCGTGCTAGATATAACCTTTTCACAGCAGCTGCATTGCCACGGGTTTTTCCATAAATCATCAGCATATCACACCATTCTGCTGTAGTATAATTTGCCATAATTGTTTAGAAAATATTTCAAAACGCTGTCAAAAAAGTTAAAATCTAATCACAGTTACTAGCTCCAAATTCATCATTTAACTAATCTAATTTTACGTTTTCACTAGAGTGTTTCTTTCTAATTTGTTGTTCTCTCTCTTTAACATAACAATCCCAAGAAATTTATCAATAACCTGCTAGTAGAATTTTTGTATGTTTCCTATTTTTCCTTTTAAAGAATGACTAAAGCGAAGTTAATGCAATGTTATTAAACAAATTGACATTGCTGAATACAGCCTAGTAACAAAACCTAGTACCAAGTGTAAAATTGTAGAACTGTTTCATGCCACGTGCTTTTTTATTAGCTGACACATAATGTTGTACCTATGCTACGATGTAGATTTTGATTTCGAAATTAAATTAGTACATTCTATTTGTACGGTCTATTAAAATGTAAAAAATGTTTTGTTTTATGGAGATATTTTTTTTATGATAATTAAATCTAAATGTTCACTAAACTTCATACTCAAAACAAACGCATTATCTAAATTATTGCTATAAAAATGAGGCCAACATTAAAAAAAAACACAGTTGTTTTTTTTTCTAATGGTAAACATTAAATGGGTAATTACATTTTGTATTGGAAAATGAATACGCTAGCATTATCGGCGAGTCGAGTCGCCGACTAGCTAGTGAGACAGCGCCGTCGCAATTATGAGCTTCTTTTTGTTTCGTTAGAAAAAGAAATTAAATTTTGTTATTAGACTGAAATTTTATCTTAGGGAATGTCTCGCAATATGATTAATTAACATTAATTTTCAATACTTAATATGGCATATTTGAATAATGAATTAGTTTAATAACTAGGAGCTAATCCTTCAATGCCGTCTTAAAGGTTCTAGATCAAATTCCAAATTAATTTTAAACTCCAAAATTGATTAATGACCAAATTTTAATATTAAAAGATTGAAAATCTGTAAAAATTTCAACTTTAAAATTCGTTTTAAAATTAAATTATTAAAATGCCGCCACTGTCTCAAAGGAAATGAAGAAATTTTATACTACGTGTGACATTTAACTCGTTAATGAGTTCAATGTTTATTATACTTTTCAGGACACAGTTTTGCGTAGGTCAATTACACTGAGTTCACAAACGTTTTTGAAGAAATCACAAAATGCTGATTATCTCGGCAACTATTGAAGATAGACCCACTTTGTTTAGACATTTTCCCATCAGTTTTTCATCCCCTATCCACCATTGAGATTAAAAGTACTAATAGCGACACACCCTGTATATCCAAGTAGGCCTATGTTTCAGTTGACGTTTGATCCAGTCCCTTATTTATTTATTGTCGTTATGCTGGAGGGGCATGAAGGAAAAATGACCACGTCACACTTGAGTGATAAATACAATAATACTTCTCGAAACGGCCACCCAAAATATCAACCTCAATGGCCGTTGTACAAACATTAATAGAGTTTCCACTCTATATGATTTCCTAATATTCTCCAATATTTCAATTCTATTTCCATGTATCGTAACTAATTAATCTGAACTAAGCTCTGCCCTTTTTTGTTTCAAAAGAGCTGCAATTTTAGATTACTGTTATTCAGAAATTTCAGTGTAGTAAGTTCTCATATGATAACTGCCAATCTGAATCGAATATAACTGCTATGAATTTTCCTCCTTATAGAGAGCCTTACTAGGTGTCGGAAGTTAAACCACGCCCATTCTAGATAATCAACTTTTGAGCCAATCACTATTCAGGAAAATAGCAGTTTTCAAATTACCCCGAAGTTCACTTAGAATAAGAATTTCAATATAATGTAGACTATACTTTGGAAGCGATTTGTTGTTCGGTCTGTTGATCACAGGCAAACAGGTTTGCCTATTAATCCTATATCAAGCAGTAGGAACACAGTACACAAACTAACTATCACAGTTTGTCTGTGGTAGGAACGCTGCATCAGCATCAGCTATCACTGTAGGGACGCCACAAGTTACTGGGCCATAGATAAAAGAATACTATAGATAGACAACTATGTTAAATTTCATGTTTTTGTTTATACAAAACAATGTATAGAATAAAAAAAACATTTAATTAAATTTAATTAAAAACGAATTAAATTTAATTCGTACCACGAATTAATTATGCATAGGCGCAAATAAGATTATTTCAAATTTCTATTTTGTATTTCCATTAGTATCTTTTCAATCCAGTCAGTCGACTGCATTGTACCACTTTTTAAATTTTGGCCTATAAATCGTTATTCATACAATAGCTTATGTGTCTAGATATAAAACTATATATCATTAAAATATAAAAATTTCTATAACTAAATAACTATTGTCAGCACTCTAAGACAAAAAAATTTACGAAAAAATACCATTTTTTAAAAAGCCTAAAATCTCGGTAAAATTTAAGATACAATTAGGTTTCCTAAATTGGATCGGGAGGTTCCTTATTTAGTACTACCAAAAAAAACCATAAAAAAACTTAGAAATTGTAGAAAATTTCTAAACATAATCAAAATGATTCATATCTTATGAGTACATTTTTCTTAACTAGACATAAGTAAAGAAGTTTTTGTTGGCTTTAAAAACATAATAATGGAAAGTACTATGAAATAGAACAAAATTGCGCCAACAAAGTTAAAATTAGAATTATAAAAATTAAATAAACTTAAAATCAGATTTAGAATTTTTTTAAGTAAAATTTTTTTTCTATTTTACATTACATAACTTTTACAACTTTTTTTAAATTTTGTGCATTTGTAATAAAAGTGTTTTCGAAATGTATTTTCAAAACTTGATAAACAATTTCTCTGATTTTTTTAAATTCTAATTTCAAGATAAATAAAAAAATAAAAATAAACAAGTGTAACCTTGCGTCATTCGCTGTGTGGGCGAGTCATTGCACTTGTTATTTCATGCACGTCTGTCACGGCTACCTTGATAACGGTTATTTACGGTCGGTCGGCTCCCGTACCGTAGGGGAGTCGCCGTAGAGTACAGTGGATATCAAATTGTTTCTAGCAGCTTTTAGCTAGCCGGAAAAAAGTTATTAAGAAAAGTGTTTGTATTGATGTCAGGAGTACGTGGTGTGAATATTCTACAACTCTAAATTAACACCCTGTATAATAATATAAAAATGTCAATAAAATAGATTATTTTTATATTATGCAGACAAATTTTTCTATGAATTTTGCAGAAAGAAAAAAAAATTTTTTTGATACAATTTATTTACATTTTTATATCTGTTGTTATTTAATTCTGATTTTATAACTTATGTTCGTAAAAGAGTAGTCCAGAATTAAATTTAAAGTAATAAATTAAACAGAATAACTTAGATTTGGTGATAACACATGACAAAATTAACGTTGAAATAAAAATTCAGTACCCCAGAAGAAAGTAAGAAACATTCCCGAAAGCTCGGTTAACTAAGAAGTCTTATTTCTTATTAAATACTAGACTTGATACCAAAGATATCTGTATATATATATATATACCTTTACGTCCCATTCTGCAATATAAATAGAAAATGACTATAAATCTGCTTAAAATGTATCGGCCAATTTAGGTAACCTATCACTGGTTCAAGTTAAGAAACTACCAACTTTTTTAATATATTTAGAATAACATTAAAAATTAAAGGTTAATCTAATTATAAGTAAGTAATAAATAAAAGCAAACAATTGATAATTTTACAGAAAATAAATCAAAACTAAATACCTTAAAGTAATCGTCTAGGACCTTATGGAAAAACTAATAAAACTTACATCAAATTGTTGTTTATAAGTTAAACTTAAATATAAAGTTTTGATGCTAGACCAAGGGTCCAACTTTTATATCATTTTGGACATGTCAGGTGGATTTTTATTTTTCAGTTTTTTCCTATTAAATTAAAATTTTATATGTAAATTCAATAATGTAAATACTAACGGTAAAGTGTAATAAAAACCGTCCGAATTCAAACTAAAAACGATTTTTCTCTTTATTAAACTTGAATTTTTCGATCATATATTAATTTACTAAGTAAAAGTTTCATATCAAAATTATTTACAACATAAGTATAATTATTTACATTAAATGTACTACATTTTCCTAAACACCGAGATTTATAAATAATTCTGATGTTAAATTTTTACTATAGAAAAAAAAAAACCAGTAAATTAATATGAGTGATGAAATCAAACCCATTAACTTTATTTAAAAACCAACCAATAAAAAAGCAAGGATTCACTTACCCGTTCCCCGATGTAACAATAGGACAAGGACCGTTACTGGAGGCGCTGTAAATTTACTAAACAATGTAGTACCTGGCTCCGAAACATCTTAGGGTTTTATCTATGATTCTAGATATAGCCGATCATTATTCTTCTGTTTATTAATTTTGCTGATTTTTCTACTTAACTTTTTGGTGTAAAAATTAATAAAAACGCACAGTACATTTTATATTTTTGCATATACTGGGCCACCTAAACTGAAAAAGTTAGTTTAACGCTTTGTACTTTTTAATATTAATATAGACAGCGATAACTGTGAATGTCGATAATGAAAAGATACTTATCTGAATTATTAGATGGCGCTGCAATCCTTTTTCTACTTACATATCGTAAATAAAGAATACTATGGATTGACAACTATGTCAAATTTTATGTTGTTGTCACAGACATGCGATCTGACCACGAACTAATTCGGCGTATAAGGGCAAATAGGATTATTTTAAATTTAATTTTTTTGTTTTTTTTTGCATTTTTTCAATTCAGTAGGTCGACTGAATTGTAAACGTTAAAAAATTAAAAGAAAATTAAAAAACACATTAGTGTAATAAATCATTTATAACCATATCCAAGTTAACATGTATTCAAACACACAGCATTTTGCCATTGTGTAGTTCGAGGTTCTGTAAATTCAAAAAATTAAAAAGTAAAAAATATTATCAAACCTAACAGTAATAACTAATAATCAAACGATTTCTAACTAAAATTTAAGAATACTTCAATTTTTACGCCTAATGAATTTACATTTTACATAGGTAAAATTACAAATCGTGTCATGAAACAAATAAAATGCCATTATGTCAATTCTAATAAATATAAAAAATGAAACTATGAATAAAAATGATAGAAAATATTAAAATAGAAACACAAGTCATACTGGTGACCACAATGACTACAGCCATCTAGTCAATGGACCATAAACTACTTTTCAGAACTGCTTTCCTGCAAATATAAGTTGCCAGCCCATGTTACATATGTATTACATATTATGCAGTATCAGACTAATAGTAGATTACAAGGCGAGCGGGGAAGCTTGCCATTACAGTCGAGAGTTTACTCTCAGCTAACCTCGAGACTGGTATGGCAAGCTGACACCGCGAGGCTTGTGTACTATTTTATTCCAAATCACATACTTTAATTTTTAAATCAATAAAAAAAACAAATAATATTTAAAATTCTTAATTGGACTGGCTAGTGGCAGAATTTACTATATTATTTTATTTATACAAAAATTACACAGGAGCTAGCATGTATTTTTTGTATGTTTGTTACAATTTATTTATATATATTTTTATTAACTAATTCTAGCAAAACAAAATAAATTATCGAACCAAGAAGTTGTTTAAGTTGTTAATACCTATACTTTTCTTATTTATCTATTCACTACGGAAGGAGTGAAAGACACTTACTCTATTTAGATTACCCCACATACATAAATTTGAAAACAATATACATGCCAGTTTCTATGTAACCTTTGAAGAAATAAAGCCGCCATTATATTCCCCGCCTTAGCGGGGAAGCATATTGCTTGCCTCTTCTTCTTCTTAAGTAATGAATAGCCTATTCTCAAACTTTTTAAATGTCAATAATAAATGCATTACATATGCGATTTGGAATAAAAGATTTTTTTTGTAAATGCTAAACCAATTATATGCATTTTTTTCTTGAAACAGACATACGACTTACTTTAGTTTTGCTACCATTACAACCGATCTATTCTATACAGAAATATCAAAGCGAAATCAAAAAAAAAAAGGAATTATTTGAGAAAGATTTTAATATCGAAACAGCTGTCCGGGTAAAGAAAATATAAAAAGAAATTATAACAGGATACAAAGTCCAGAAAAAAGCTAAGTAAAAATTCTATACAGAATATATCAAAGTTCTCCCTTTTATTCTTCAATTGCCATTATCATCAATTTAATAGATGGTGGATGCGCTGGATTTCTTATGAATCAGCATTAGCTATCAATGGTATTGACAATATAACAAATAACTTTCATAATATACTATGGAGACCTATAATAAGGAGTAGACTCAACCTAACAAAAGTCAAAATATTTGTGAATCAGAAAAGAAAAGACAATTTTTTGTCCACCAGAGAAATTCGTGCATTTTGCGATAATTGCAGGTGATTCAAATGTTTGTTTTCAAATCATTTTCATATTTTACATTAATTTGGATATTTAAAATAATCCATAATATTCTAAAGAAATCATATCATATGAAATGATATATTATGTTAAATATTATTATATATTTAACATATAATTGTTAATAACAATTTCGAAATAAATTTTACATAATAAATTAACAATTATTTTTGTAATATATTTTTATCCGATCTTATAGTACGTCACTGATTATAAAATTAATAAAAAGGGGGAAAAAACAAAATTATGCCCATTTTTTAAATAACAATTGTACTATACTAAATATTCATGTTTCTATTATATTTTATACTAAAATCATAGTTTTAATCTGCTGACATAAAATCTATGATTTTACTTAAGAATAAGAAAATTTGATTTTCTCATAAGAGAAATGTTAAAAACTGTTGTCTCAGTTGGTCGCAGCGCCGCCTGACGGAAGCCTGTTTTTGTTTTTCCAGTGTTCACTCCTTCTTATAGCCCTCCATATAATATACCTTAGTCGTACATGTCATGCGTCAACTTATCAACAAAAAAATCAAATTGTGCTCATCTATATTTGGTGTATGGAGTATACAAATTACATATGACGTTTACGCATAAATGGTTGAGACTTATTTGGCATACAATATAACTTATTTTATGTATGATTATGTTATTTACTTTGAGTTAATTCTATTAATATGGTTGAGCTTGAAATAATTTTTTAATGGACTTCTCTTGGTCATCTTCTTTGTTAATAAAAAAAATATTCAACATTCGCATATAATTATTAATAACAAATTTAGATTGGCATCAGGTAAAATGTCTAGACTTGCGCCTTAAAGGCGATAATTATCCAAAAACACATTTTAAGTGGCCCTTTTTTGATCAGAATATAAAGCCTCCATGCAATTAAATATTACGAATTCGGGATGAATTTGTATAATTGCACCCCGTACCATTTTTAATGTGGTTTAATTGCACATGTGGGAGAGAACGAGGATCTTTCATTCTTTCGTCGATAAAAGAAGATCCTGCTCCAGTGGCTGCAAGGGGATTTTTCCATAATTGATACGTTCTATCAGATTCATAGCTAATCACGAAACGTACAGGTACAGATTAAGAAGAGCGCAGAGAAAGGGGCAAGGAGCGAAGGTTGAATTGAAAATTATAGGGGTTTTAAAGATTGTTAATTGGCTTTGAAATAAACAACAAATGAAAATGTTTTGCGTATTCAGATCATTTTATTTTTTATTGAATTATTGATGAATATACAAGCAATTATTCTCGATTGTTTAATTAACTGATACTATAGCAACAGCAAAATGATGCTCTAAATTTTGATATACTCCATTTACATGCATAGTAGTATCAAACTCATTGAAGTTATACTAGGTAAATTAGCTAGCAGAGTTCCTAAATGATAGCATTTAGGAAATCTATCAGTTGCAGTAATTCTGCGCCACCTGTTCGAGTTTTATAACTGCTACTAACATTATCCCTTGTCTATGAATAGTTGACGTTAATGACGTTCTGGATAGCGACTATCCAGAACGCCTATACAACTGGCTACCAGAGAAAAAAAGTAGACTCAACAAAATTCAAAAGCAAATTAGACTAATAAAATGCATCGTGCGTATAGCCAACCATTGGTAGATTCGATCCATTCGTTGGTGATTTTCTTGAAATATCCCACGATTTTGTTTGCCGATACGGCAAGCGACTTATGCGTTTGTATATTTGAAGCGTATTCAAGTAGACTTGATTAGAAAGAAGAAGAAGAAGCAGCAGAAGCAGAAACGATACAATCAAAGAAAAAATAAACAACAATGTTAATTTAAAACTTTAGACGTAATGTATGTATAGCTAATGTTAAAGTATGAGTCGTTCTTGTATTTTACGATTTGGTGTTTGATTTTTGTCTTCTTTATTTTGCATTTTATCATTGCAAATAAATAGATAGATACATAATCGAAAAGAAGACAACAAATGATAAAAATCTATAGCTATGTGAAATAAGTCGAAATTGATTGATCTTCAGTCTGGCAGGATGGTGCAAAAACATTGTCAATTTTTAATTATCACGTGTCTTTACATAAAGGATTTACATATAGTATTCTCAAATTAAATTGATGCTTCCACAGTAGCTTGCATGGTTATGACAACGCGATTTATTTAGAGCAAATATGATAGTTATGAAATTTGTTATAAGCCCGTTTTATTGTAGCAATGACAACTAATTCCATGGGGCTGTTAACAAGTATTTAACAACAAAAATATAAAATGTAAATGTCACACACTGAAATAGCTGATAACCTTTTGGGTCACTAATAGAGTGAAAAAACTAAACCGGGCAATTTCAAATATGTGACCAACTTTCTGTGGAACAAGAATACCATAGACCTCAAAATACCCATTAAAATCGATTGAGATTTTCAGTAATTCGAAGACAAAGTATACTAAGTACAAAATAAAGTATAAAAGTATTTTAAATTATAATGTAGAAACATGTTATTGCCTGTTGCAACCGAAAAGTTTTTCAAAATTTAGATGAAATAAATTTTTAAATATATTAGGAACTATAACTATGAATAGGTATCAGTTCTTATTGCATAATTGTCAGCTTAGTTTGAGAATCATGTAAAGAGGCGAAAGTATGTATATCCATATAGAGCAATTTCTGCCCGTCTCACCTTCCTAGGGCTACTCTACATGCCAATATATACACCTCACGTATCTGTAAATTTACTCATGGATCTTACACATAACGTCACTATATCGATGCAAGACTGTCATCATCGTAACCGGGGACCATGTAGTTTAAATAAATACAGTTATTATAACATGTTGAGTAAAAAAATACGCACCTATACATTATTATATGGTCCATAATAAAATTTGTGGTCTCTTTTAAAACCGAAGTGTTCCATATACATGTGCAAGTGAATAAGTATGTGGATGTAGGCGCACCAGAATGTTTTGCCTTAGGGGGGGCGTTTAAGTTTAAGCCACCGATCGCCACCATACCTCAGCTCCTTGTAGTTAATTCTTTTCACTTTTTTTTTTTTTTTTCGTTGCCGGTTCAGTTGTGCTTGCATTGACGTAGGTGGTTTAATTAAGTTGAGTTTCGATTTAGATGGGTAAAAATTTGTAGGATATGTTTTGAGGATATAATCGTGGTCGGATCAACAGGAAGCTAAAGTATAATTGTAACAGATAATGATTTGCATCTCTTTTAATTTTTTTGCCACCTTGACGGAAATAATGGTAGTAAACTCGAAGGGCACGCCATTGAAGGTAAATCTACTAAGTACTACTTTGTTCGGAAGTTTCGCCTAAAGTGATTTTCGCAATATTACCTTCGAAAATGATTATATCCATCATAACATGGCGTTGTTGACATGGGCGTACAGAGTGAAAAACGTTTAATTCACCCTTCTCATTCGTAGCAGAATCTGCAGGAATTTGCAGATTTTGCTATAATTGTATCAGATTTATACGTATTCGGAATGTTTTCTCTATACACATTCATACATGGTTTGATTGGATTTTATCGAACAACCGTTTTAGTTCTTTTCTTTTTTTTTAATTTCTCATTTTCTTCGCTTTCGTCTTCTTTTTGATTCTTCTGCTTAACTTATAAAGAGAGAAAATAATTAAGAACAAATAATACGGGGATAGAAGCAGAAATAAAGCGGTAAGGTGGTATGTATGTACACAGAAAGGAGTGGCAAAGTGAATAATGGAGCCAGGTTTAATTGACCGCACCGACTACCGTTTTTACCGACAAAGGTAACATCGCTATTTTTCCCAAACGATCCTGACCGTCTTATTACTATATATGTATATATTTATATTGGCTCTATATCATTCAGTCTGATGTGAACGTAATTATTATTACTGGGTTCACTCTCTCACTCTCACTCACATACAGGTGGCATGGGACATTTTGATTTATTTCTGTTCGAAAACTGAAATGGGCAACAAATGCAATTTCTGCAATTCGAAAATAATAAAAAAAAAAAATCGATTGACATTTCCATGAATAATATGGTGAATGGCTGATTTAATGATAGTAAGTACCATTTATTCAGTGATGCTTAATTGAAGTTGACCTATTTCCATAACAAAAGAAGTGAGCATCACATTACATAAGTTTCTCTATTAGAGTATTGAGAATTATAATCGAATTAAACAAAGAGCGCCTGTCTATATGTAAATTTTCTATTAGAACGAATTCCAATTGTTCGACATCTCGTATTTTTTAATAAGCAAAAGAATCCCAATAAATATCTTTGAAAGTAGTAATATATTAAGAAGCGCTGGCTGGAGAGTATCAGCTAATTACAGAAACGCTACTTATGACCAACAGCATGACGTCTAGAATGTTCGATACTACAAATTCGTTTCAGAATATTACCGGAACGGGTTTACTCGCATAAATATTCGCTGTGGAAAAATCTGTGTATAGAGGGTAAATTGAGGCATTTGAACCAATGGCGTGGAACATTTCTTATTACAATTCAATCAGTAGAATTTATATTCGAATAGTACAGCTTATATTTGATTAGATTCGAAAAATACAAACAACTCGATTCTCTTACATCAGCAATCGGCCCGATAAAATTAGTAAATAGTGTATAGATAGTGGATTGAACGCCACTGGAACATGCTTGCATCACGCCCGCTACCTAAGAACAGGTTCCATCAACCTGCCGCAACGGCTGCTGCTGCTGCTGTTGTTGTTTGAAGCTGATAATGGTGGTGGTGGTGGTGGTGATGGTGGTGCTGCTGGAAGCGCGACTCCTTCGCTGAAGAAGGCACCGCAAGTCGACTTAACCTGACCTCGACAAACGATCGATTGCACGATATTTGCTGGCAGATAATTACGTCAAAATCGTGGGCATTTTGCTTTATTGCTCGCTAGCAAATTATCAGATGTCCAAAGTGGTTTTTCGGACAACGAAACAAGAAAAGATAAAGAAAAAAGGGTAAAAGGAGACGAATAAAGAAGAAGTTTAATGTTTAATTATTATTCTTAAGAGCAGAAAAGAACGAAAGAAAATAAAAATGGAGAGAGATCTTAACTGATTCAATAAGAAGAAGTGGCAGGAGGCCTTCTACTTGAGTACTATTTAGACAGGTGGTCATTCTGGTGCCAGTATACATTTTTCTTGCTTTTTTTTTTCATTTCTGGTTAATCGATGGAAAATAACGAAACAGCAAAAACCGGTGGCACTTTAAGTGGAGAAGTTATTTTTCCGAAAAGATTCATTTCAGGGATTTTTTCTTGTTTCATGTATGTATTTGAAATTGGAATTAGTATAAGTATTGGTAGTGTAGGTACGGATGGTAGTAGCGTGTTTCATGTGCTTTTACGAAGCTTACAATTAGTTGCACTATCGTGCGACTACTGTCCGTCCATACCATGAAACAGGAATAATAATTATTACCGTCAGACACGTCAAATAGTAGTCCTATTCAACCGAACTCATCTCTTGGAAGCTATCATTACTATACACAAACAAAAAACAAAAACAGAAAATGAACAAAAATAAAAAATAAAAAAAAATAGAAAAACCACACATCCGCTCAACAATCCTTAATGAAAGTGTTTTCATTCTTAATAATTCTAGTCTGGTCTGGTCTGGTCTGATCTGCTCATTGATGTAGATGATGATGATGATGATGATGATGATGATGGGAGCCGTTGTGTGTTGATGCTGTGATGGTGTAGGCAGCAAATTAAGATTAGTGGTAAAGAAAATTGGATTCGCCTACAATAGCTTATTGGATAAATAATGTAGTTTGGAAAGTTTTAGCATTGAAAGTCCTAAAGTAAATTTACATATTTCTTGTTGTGACAAAGAAGTGACATTCTACAGTGTGTTAATGAAGCATTTTTTAAGTAAGAAATTGACTTAAGTTTAGCTTATGATTGAATAGAAATAATCTCAACATTGTTTTAGCAGAGAAATCCTTGAGAATTCTCTATTTTTACTTGTTTTCCGAGAAAAAAACACATCGAAACAAAATGTTACCATCAGCAATACCAGTCGCAAGTTAAACGACCAGTTTATTAAATCGCCCGATTCACCAATACGAAACATTCACACAAACACATACACACACACACACACACACACACACACACACACACACACGTAGATACAGATACATACTGACCGCAGAAAGATATTCAGCATCAGGAGGTTCAGGAACTCAGATTTATTATTTAATAATGGACATTTATCATCGAATTCCTTCTTCTTTCGGTCATTTAGACGCGTTTTTTCTTGTATCTTGTTGCTTCGCCGATTATTCACTTTAGATTTATCGTTACACGGGCATTAAGTTTATTTATTATTCCAGCATCCATGCAACCGAACAGGAGCGGGAGCATTTATGTGTGCGTGTGTATGTGTGTGTATATAGGTGCTTTTAAATACTGTCCGCTTTGTCCACTTTTTCTTGTTCAACTATTTTCTACAATTCCACAAGATTTTTATGTTTCTTTTCTTCATTAAGAGAACCCATTTATTTAGATGCATTCTGATCATCCATGGTTAAAATAAATCTATTGTCCGTTGAATGATTTAATATGTTGGAAATTCAACATGTTAAATCATTTAGTCTATAAATCACTTTTGCCCACAAGTTTGGTTTTACACCACCATTGCCGCCACCGCCACCGCTTCTAATCTCCATCAGCTCACCAACCCCCAAAACAATCGTTTACCCTCAAATTACAAAAACTAATAATGACGCTCGACCTATTTTTTGATCTTATCTACCTGTAATTTTTACAGGTGTTTTCTCTTTTTTTTTTTTTTGTGAAGTAAGGGGAAGCGCCGCCACCGCCGTTTATGAGTCAGTGTCGTAGAACATTTTTGTGTTAATTGAATTTAATTATACAGTGGAAATTCATTAATTTGGTTCTAATATTATGGTATTAACTATGGTATGTACAGCAGATTGAGAATTGAAATGCTTGTCCGACAGGAAACTTGGATTTTCAACTTTTTTTCAAAATATGTACTTAATAGGTACTGTAAAAATTAACACTACCAATGGCTCGAAAAAATATGTATTGATCGAAAACTTTTAGGGCAGCTGCCCCTGAAGGAACTACCATCAAATGAATCAAATCAATCGTCTGCTGGGCCGTGCTTGTTGCCGCTTGCGGACAGGTGAAGAGATGTCAGGCCACTTTTTCTGGAAGGAATAGAAAATTGACTCATATGTTTTTTTTTCTTTAATATGAATTAAATATGGTTAATAATTTATGCCTTCTGAATGTATATTTAATTTTGTTTTGTTGTATTTGATATTTGTTTACTCTATTGGCATTGCTTGTTCTTATTTTAATGTTAAGTGGTGCAATTCTTAATAAGATATATTCATTTATAAGTCAAAATGTACGTCGCTTCATTTTCAGTTATTTAAAAAAATATATGCTCTCCTCAGGCCACAAACAATTTAAATCCGCTATGCAGATTCGATGTTGGCCATTTCGAATTTCTAAATGGTTTAAATTACTTTCGTCGGTTTCCATAAAAGCCTCTCATTTGGCAAGGCACCCAAGCAAAAAAAAAAGAAAAAAAAATCCGAAAACATTACCAAAATTGAGTCAAATTACTTCAATTCTTGGATTATCTTAATAATATAATTGCTATAAATATTTATCGGGGCATTCATTTTAACGCAAGTCAAAGTTATCAAAGCGGGATTTACTCAGAGAGAAAATTACCATTTTAGCCTCAACACACAAACACCAATGCCATATGTTTACATTAAGTTCAGTTCAAACAGTACGTACAGTCTGGGATCAGTAATATCTGATTAGCTCTGCTGTTACTGTTATCCGCCAGGATGATGAGGAAAATAAATCTTTTATCTAGGCAAGTAACAAGAATAAATATTACGTCAGAAGATAGAACTGCAAGCGTTAATTTCCTTTGATAAATGGATCTATCACTTCTTTGATTCTTCGTTTCAAATCAGTTCCACTTCCTCTACATTCAATTTTTGAACGAAAATGTAATATTGTCTTTAAAACGAAAAATATGTACATATAGTACTACTCGTATTAAAACGCACCCATATTACAATCTACTCACTATTCCTAACTTGAACGATAATAATTATTAATACACGCTTAGCTTTATTAAATCTATAATCATTTTACAGTAGGTGCTTATATGAACCCATCACAGTCTGGTCTAACTAACTCAAACGTGTGCAATGATTATTATTATTATTATTATTATTATTATTTATATTCAGAGGTAGCATAATTTTACCTATACACATAGCGAGCATATTGTATATATTGAAAGATTTAGCTCACATAACTTCAAACTCGTTATAGTACTTACAGTTTATTTTACGTCTTTTTGTAAATCGCTCCACCCTTTATAGTTAGTTGGAATTATAATAATTTTTCTTGATGTTTCATAATCTGAGAGGAGTACATATTTCTAATTAGAAGTAGATGAGTTATTTATGACTCCGAGATAAAAGGTAGGAAGGGCATAAAGAAGCGAGTATGCGAATATCGGCCTGTCTCAACTGTATAAAAAATACGTTCATTTTCAATATAATTATTTCTGACAAGCTGCTGAGAACCATTTGGCTTTCAATTGGTTGAAGATTGCAGACGAGTGCTGATCTATTGATTCGATTTAGACACAGCACAAATTCGTGTATGCCTTGACCAGGTGAAATATAGCTATCGCCCAAGTAAAAATAAAAGAAGAAAGTAGACAGACACACTTTCCAGTTTCTTCGTCTCGCCATAATCTCGTTGGCACCTCGTATACCAATTATCACGACTATGGAATTGCCACTTGTTGGTCCCTAAGAGAGTGAAGTGACGCAATTGTAGAGATATGAAAAGCGAGAAAATGGGCCAAAGCCATTTGGAGTGCTTAAACTAGTTCTATGCTGTGGCTAGGCAATCACTTCTAAAAAGACAATCCCGTCTTAGTTCGACAAAAAAACAGAAGATTTATACAAATTTATCTAAAAATTCGTCTTTTAAGAATGGCTATAAATACTAAATCGTACACGAATGATCGTTTACATAATTCTTCAATAAACAATGAAATAAAAGAGAACAATGTGTGTATGCCCATGACGGTTATTTTTTTTATGTAGTGAAAATTGTCATCTACAGTACTACGTTGTCAGCCACACAGGGGCACGCGCCTCTCAACACTAAAAACAAAAAAAAAAAAAAAATATATTAAAATTCAAAAAGCGCAACATTGATTGAGACAGATAAGAATGATATCTTTACGCAATCACACATACACTTGTATACTCGTAGATGGCAAGAAAAACTGTTGGATTTTTAAGATTAAAAATCTGAGAATAAAAATTTGATTTATTTACGTGTAAAGAGGTGAATTGTGGCTCATGTCATTTAATTTTTGCTTTTTTTGTGACATAATTCTGTCATATGTCTACTGCACCTAACATTGTCAGTGTGATTCATTGTTTTTTTATTTTACTGTATCAGTATCATTTGTCTTTTATCTTTTTTTATATTTCCACTTAAATATAAATATGTAAACGACATCTGTCTGTGACAAAGTTTTCCGTTTCTTTTCTCTGACGATCACACTTCACCAAAACTGGCATGTATGCGCAGAATAAACCGCTTTATTTATTCATTTATTATAAATAATATAAAAGGCAATTTTACCGTTCGTTTTGCGCATATGCGCAATAAATAAGATGTTAAAATTATTGCGCATTGTTCCATTGATACGCTAGTTTGTTCATTGAATTGAGGAGCGGCGTAAAAAAGCGAAAAAGACGTAAGCAAAACGAGGCAGCCAAGATATGCATGCATATAATATGGAAAAACTGTTTCGTTGGCCGTCTTTCGAAAAACGGGCAATGGCAATACAATATAACAACAACAAATATACATTGAAATTTGCGTTAATATACATATATGTAAAAGAGACGGATGAATAAAGAATAACATTACGGATTTATACTATACGATATTCCAGGACTTGGCACCAAATCGGGATTTGTGCGAGGGCCGCGAATAATATCTATCTTTGTGTATTTTGCACTATAAATATAAAACAAATAAAGGAAACCGACACCTTTAGTTGTAATATACAAGAATCATGGTATGTATACTATCGATATTATCGCATTATTATAATAGATTTGTTCCAAGCAAAATTGTTTCAAACAGTTGTGACCTTAATCTTGAACGCTGCTCATTCTTTGTTGAGCATTTAGTTTATTGTTTTCAAGAGAGTTAATACAACAATTTATGCATAACTCCTCTAATTTAATTTATTATTAGATACTTGAATGATGATCAACCCGGCTATAGCTGACACACATAGATTGACTTTCTCACGTCCTGCCAATTATGCAGATTGAAAATCATATTCATAAAAAAAGGCATTGTTTCTAATTCAAATGTTATAATCCAATTGGGGGTGGAGTGGGCGCTATATTATATACATACATAGATAAAGGAAATAGTGTGACAGATGTCACGGCACATGAAACGGGCATAAAGCCGCGCCGCTCCCGTCATTGTTTCATTTGCGCAGCAGGATGGCAATGCTGTGGGGGTGTCCTATCTGCATGGATCGTGCTAATTTTACCAACTACGAATTAATTAAAGATTATCCAATAAAATGAATATTGTTTGCAATCCAAGATGTGAATAGAGTATAAAATAACTAAATAAACTAGTTGGGAGTGAATAAATTCCCATAAAAAAAACCATAAACTAAGTAGTTGGGTATAAATTTCAACTACTGTCTTATCGTATTTCGACAGGGACAATATTAATAATTAATTAGTATTAAAAATAAACATTTAACTATTGAATTCCAATAGAAAAATGTTTACAACTTGTAGTATCTAACGGGATTTATTAGTAGAATAATAAAAAAAAAATGTATGACTTTTACGTTTACAGTTTGATTTGTTACTTTCGTCGTTTTCTTCTTCGTTTTTTTTTCGCGCATACAACTTTTATGACTTCGACCTCCGACTGTTTAACGATATATTTGATTCTTTTGTAAAGTGAATCTTCCAATGATGTTGTCAAAACTGTAGTGATTCGCCAGTCACTTTGAAAAATTTTCCTCCTCAATAAGTTCGTGGAGATTACTTCATTTTATTTATAGTATGATAAGGAGAAATATCATATGCTTCAATGTTAAGTTTTTTTTAATTTTTAGCAACATAAAATTGCTTCATGTACGTTCTATTGAACAAGAGATAAATACAACTATATTTCTAAAACAAAAGCTTAAAATGGGCACCGCCTTTTCACTTTTTACACCAATGAGCTACTAGTTTTATTGTATAGAATCTCTGAAGCAAGATTCTGCCGAAAACCTTTTGCATAATCGTTTAAATATAGGTGGCCAAGATAAAGCGATTGTTAATTATATTTTAAGCAAATATTTTTACGATCTTTAGCTGCTGATCGAAATTTAATTTTACAGCTGCGTAAATTCAGGGCCATACTGGAGCATTATTTTATGTATACGACGTAATCGTTTGATGCCGTTATTGTTATTCGCGAGCGTTGAGGAAGGCTTCACACAACAACGAAATGAAACCGAAAAAAAAACACAAAAAGCACGCAACTACCACGTTAAACGTTTAATGATCGGCCGTTTTGACCTATTATAAAAAGGACAAAACCAAAAAAAAGCAACAACCACCCAATTATTACGTATAATTTGCGCGCTGCAATGTTCACCGACGTCCGGCATATATAGACTTTTTATTCTATTTTTTATTTTTAAAAAGGAGGAACAAAACCGATATTATGAATATATGTATATTTTTATCTTCAGTAATTATACTGTATTTAGTAATGACTTCTTTTGGATTGCAATTTTTTTTTTTTTTTTAGTTGTTTCAAGATTATGGTAATTGGTGTCATCGATAGGCGGACGGATGAACAGGTTGACGGATGTCCTTAACCTCCAAACAATTTACTTCGTATACGCGATGTGAATTCTAATGATTAGAATTAGTTTAATTAATTGAATGAACATCATTAATTTCAGTGAATTTATAGACATCGTCAAGTTAATGTGGAGAAAAATAGTGCTGCTCAGTCGAACTGGTCTTTAATACAACTCATTTAGTGATTTAAATAGATAGAAGAATCTTTTCGATATATCTCCCGCAAATTCTAACTATTTTCTGCTTTTGGAACTTCAACTGAAAGAGACCATGCTCATCTAGTTAATGAATCAGATGGTATATTTTCACTTCGCCAGTCAGGTCGGCCCCAGCTGATTGAGATTTTCTAGTCAGCTAAACGACCTAATCTAAGCAAAAGTTCTTTAATATATATTGTCACCTTTATTTTAAGTCCTTATTTGACTGTCTTGGAATTTCAAAATATAAAAGCAAATTGATTGATTGATTGATTGATTGATGATGGACAAGGATTATAGCAAGGTAAACTTGGTAACTATTTTTATATACAAAAATGTACGCGAAACAAACGATCCGCTTTTTATGTCTAATTATTTATCTAAACTTATTATCATTATTATTATTATTACGAAGTTTGTATAAAGTTTTTTCTACATTTAAAAACCTTCCCAATAAAGCAACAGATAGATTCCCATAACTTCGTAAACATGTATACATTTAGATACAGATTTGTTATCCCGTAAGTCGGAAGACATAAAGTAGCCAATAATTACGATTTTCTTTCGTAGAGGAATTTATTGTACAGCCCCGTCCCCGCTCTCCTGTTGTTTGTTACTGCTGTTGTTGTTGTTTTCTGAATTGAAATCTTGATATACAAAACGTTTTAAGAACAAAACTCAATACAAAAAGAGAATCGCAAAATTCAAACGCAACTCAACCAATTCCGATTATAACTATAGATAAGGACACAGGGCACATGGATCGAACTGTTAAGATAAGTGAACGGATGGATAATCAGGATCGATCGTATAGTATCTATCTAGGTACCTACGACGTGTAGTCTACTAGTCTATGTATACGTATGTGCTTATTTGTATTTTTACAATTGGCACCAGAAACATGTGCGAATTTACCTTTAGGATAACAATTAGCTTGTTCGATTTATATTGGATTTGAACAAGTAGTATATGTAGGCACGAGTATATTTTTCCTTGATCTATATGGGAACAATATAAAGAAGATTGATTGGTATACGTTTATTCGAAGGAAATTAGTGATAATCAATTGATCGTGTCTCGAATCGTTAGTAACATTAATGATTATTAAAATATGTTCAATTTCTGCCTACTTTGCCAACCAACCTACCTGCTTAGCCAATCCATTCTCAATCAAGATCTATTTAGAAACTTGCTTATGGTACTAGCTTGTGTATACTGTCGGTCTTCTGGGCGTTTATCGGTCGAGTGAATAGACTTTTTACTTTACTTTTATTTACACTTTTTTTCATTTTGCAATATGCAGCAGGTGTTTGGCACCACTATCGCGAATGCACATTTCAAAAAACAACGAAGAAAGAATAACAATAATTCACAAAAGGAAGAATGCATAAATTCTTACTGTAGCAAAATACATCTTTCTTTACAACGTGTGAACTGAACGACCTCGTAATTACGCCTGTTTTATTGCCAAAAAAAAAAAAAAAGAATGAAGAAAGAATTTGTCAGCTGGACTCTGCATTATAATAATTTAGTTAAAGGGGCATACGCAGGGAATGATTTTGGTGAAAATTGAATCAACTGATAGCGAAGGAAAAACTATTATCGGCTCGTGGAAAGATATCAAAATGGTAATAAAAATGTAGTAAATGACACTAGTTTTATTATACTTTCATAATTCCTGTTCCCACACAACCTAATACTCGTATGAATAGCCATTGCCGTTAGTTTAATCGTAACATGGCCTGTCAAATTTCTTGCACGTAATTAGAGAGACACCGCCGCCAACTGTGTGTAGGTTCGTATACGCCATACGTTGACAACGACGACAAATCGTGGTAATAGTAGTGTCATCTAAAAAAGAAATCAGCTAATTAGTCTGTGGTTGTTAAACAAGAACAACCTGCAGGAAACATGACTATACTATGTTGGACGTAATCGTACAATGTTAAGTGCTAAATGAAATGCTGCTATTTATTTTTGTGTTAAAATTGTTAGGTTTAAAATAGAACAACTCAAGAGTAATTTCTTCCATCCCTCGTATTATTATCATATGGACTAATAGAAAAGTTAATTAACATTTACATATTAAAGCAAATATTTTTATTGTTTTCTGCTCCCTTATACTACTAACTAACAAACGATGTATTCACTTCTTTTCTTCTTATTAAAAGCTGTATCTTTCTGACCAACAAAGTTTAGATTTGATAACAGGGAAGGTTAAATATGTAGATGATTATTGTTTATATCTTTCGCGGAAAAAGACATTAGTTGGCGTGGGAAAACGCTGATGTTGTTGTTGACCAACAGTGTCATTTGTTTCATTTTAAATGGTTCATATTCAACATGCTTTTCACTGTTATGCAGTGATGTACAGATTCATAACTAAAAGTCGTAAAAGAACGTGTTGGTATCAATTTTTGGAAAAACCTTCTTTTTGTTTTTTGTTTTTTTTGTTTGACTGTACAATGTACATGTAATACGTGTACTATAAATGGGGTTAGAAGATTGTTGAATTTTTTCTCTAAAATTTTGGGTGTATCCTTGACCATATTTTGACGTTTGAATTTCATTTAGATTTCAATATTTTTATTATTTGCAGAAAATTGCCCAAAATTGTTTGTAAATTGAATGTAAATAGAGGACACTTTTCACATTTTCTACGTGCATAATATTAATTAATACCGCCTTCGTCTTTTTCTACTTCTCCTTGAAAGCGCTATCATTTAATTAAATTTAACTCGTTTTACTAATAAGCGTTTAATCGTCATTATCATTCACACCTTGTAATGTGGCCGTCACGATTTCTTCTTCTTCTTCTTCGTCTCCCTCTACATCTTCCTGCAAGTGGGATACTATTCATGTCTCTTTTCGCTATACATAGTTTACCAACCTGTACTACATATATTCTATATACCTCAACTAATAGATGCCACACAGTTCCGGTTATTGAGGAAGGCGCGCGTACAACACGATCTCCTTTCTTCTTATTCATTATTATCATTATCGACATATAATAATTAGATGCTTTTTTTTTGTTCATTCGCGTCTTTTGCTGTTTTTCAATTAATCTTGGAATCGATTAAATTTAGATGGACAAGGATTACGATAATTCTATTGAAATTTATCAAATAAATTAATCGAATAAATGCGTGGAATAGTTATCAATTTGACAGTACATTAACTTGGCTAAATTATTTACAAGCCAACGCTTAATTTTTTGTTGTTGTTGCGTAATTAAAATGACAGGTGGAAAGCACGATATGCAATGGTCCAATTATCATATTTCCGCAAATATTATTTTTAATTTCAATTTGTTTTTCTTTTTAGTAAATCCTCCATTTTCTGCAGAGTATGACAATAATTGTATATTTAACAATTCAATAGGTCAAAGTTGGCGCGGCTGAATCTTCAACCATCACACTTCCTCGTTTTACATATACTACAAAAGATAATTTTCTAACTATAGTCTCACCACATATTAAAAAACTAACAACAATGTTATATTAATAAATAAATAATTCGAAAATGTAGAAAATGCAAATAAACGAAATGGCGTGTGGGTGAGCACGCCAGTAACAACAAACAACTGTAATCCATAATGTATCAGTTCCATTGTTATTATGGAAAATACTTTTAATAATAATGGTAATAATAATAATAATCAGACATAATAATGGGCACAGTTCGAAAATTAAATTATTAATAAAATCGCCAGTCGATGAATTTTGATAATCATTTCATTAACACAAATTAACAATAGCAAACAATGGTTGGATATTTGAATATGATTGTATATGTATATGTATAAGTATGTGTGTGTCTTTTTACATAATATTAATATTTTTTGTATAATAATAGTCATGTAATTGGAAAGCAGCGATATCCATAGGAAAAGAAAATCTCTATATTTTTCAAATAGTACAAAAAGAAACCTAGACTTTTTATTAATCGAACTAAATTATCGCCATTTTCTTTCTATCTTTACGTTGACAGATTCTCTTCGAATAGAAAAAAATAAGTACCTATATGAATGATACTTGAAAAGACGAATGATGCACAACATCAACTGTCTACATATGTGTTGCTCTATGCGCATTATGCGCTGAGATTCCTGATAGTACTTCTCCGATTCTGTCACTTTTTCAGTCTAGAAATCAGTATGCGCGCGCAGTGGGCGCATTCATCAGCGTTGCTTTAATGCAGGGAATACAAAAGTTAAACTTACTTCAGTTCACGATAAACTTTAAACAGTTTCAAAGACTCGAAAATTCGGCCCAATTGGCTTCAATCTAGTCTTACCTGATTTCTTCTTCAATGCCAAAACTAAACGATATCTTATGTCAATTGTAATACTTATGTTTACGTATTACAAATACTATACCTACTTGATTAAATACTTTCTGTTATTAAGTAGAGGTTGTACCATTAGAAATTATAAAACAACCACAACAACAACAAGCTACAATAATAATAACAATAATCTACATAAGTATGTGATTTATTATCGATATAGTTGAAAAAGAATGATTGTGAAATATCGATTTACTAGTTAAATTATTAAGTAAAGGTCATTCAAGGTAGTTAGACGCCTACTCAACAAACCTGACGCCTACGCTTGCTTGGTTACTATTTGATATCTTTCTTAAATGGCTGGTTGCTTGGTGGTCAATGATTATTTGTTTATTTGTTTAAATTCTTCGCCCACTATTAGTTTCATAAAGGAAAAATGTCTTCTTGATCCAGGTTTTCCATCTATTATTAGTTTTCGTGTGAGAAATTTGAAATTTTGTGAGTAATCTTAAGTGAAAGTCTGCTTTTGAATTTTACCATTAGAATATCAGGCCGAACGTCTATTCTTTCTGTTCTTTTTTGCAGGGTTCAAGCAAGTAGTCTTAAAATTAATTAAACTCCACATTTACTGCTATTAATTTAATTAAATCCTACTACAACAGATCGATTAATTTCTAATAAAGAAGAAAGTCATAATAAAATATCAGAACGGCCTTGTAGGGACGTAGGTAGATAATCAATTCTTTTTCAACATTCCATTAGAACAATAGAGCAGGTAATTTGCTTAAGTGTAAGCTATATATTATTTTCTCGGTAGCTGCTGCCTACTTGATCTAAATTTTTTTCTTCTTTATTATTATTATTATTATTACTATTATTGGTATTGGTTAGGATATTTTATTTATTTATTTTCAATGTGGTGCGACCTTATTAGTTTCCTTGCCTGAAGCATTTCTACGAATTGATCTATGCAAAGTTAGTACCTCCACTTACTAGCATATGATATGTGACGACGATTCTATACGTCTGTTACGTGTTAGTCAGTGGGTAGACTTACTTTGTATTGAAAATCATAAGGAAATTGTATATTAAAGCGTGTGATGCAATCCGTGTAGATATCATTTTAGGTATATATTCATCTACTAGTAGACGAATATGGGAGATTTTGGCCTTTTAGTAGAATTTGCAACGGATACTTAAATGGCTTAAACTCTCTCTTAATTTCTTGGTAGTTGAGGAAGGAGAAATTTAAGAAGCTTCAACTATTCTAGTACCACTATACCACCGTCAACAAATAATGGCAGCAATAGCGCTAAGAACAAACGAGCATGAATATAAACTATAGTTAGATAGCGAAGATCGACAATAGGAAGCGTATATCTCGCCCATTATTGCATCCATTCACTTCGAAATTATGGCTTATACAAAGTTGTGGTCATCTAATTTATAGGCTTCTACACGTGCTGAATCCAATTATCCATCTAGATAATTTCAATTTGTGTTTTTCAAACTGGAATTATTATTATTATTATACCCTTCAGAATTTCCGACATATATTTTTTTTCATTTGTTTGTTGTTTTATACAACAAACGATTGAAGAAATCTTTATTCGTCAAATAAATCATGTACGGTATGCATTTGACTTACGAGGAAAACTGGATACGAAAATACTTCATTAATGAGCGCGCCACAATATTGCATCGCTCAAAACTATGTACGATGATGTTTGTTAAATGTGATGACCGGACGTCGTAAACTGTCATCTTCGTTAATGATATGTTATGATTTTTCTGAAGTTTGTATATAATCTATGGAACAATTTACTCGTAAAATTAACGCATAGTTTGAATTGTTCTTGTTTATAATAATATAATTGTTCGCAATTTTGATTTGTAGCATTTTCTTTCGATATACTTATGTATTTCTAATCCTATTGCACTACGTATAATAACTATAGGAATAACGACGAATCACTGATTATACTTATTGTATATCTAGAAACTTTCATGAATCTATCCCCGGTCGGGGGCTGCCTTTTAGGTTGGCGGACGTGATTGCCGAGTCTATCGGCACTTATTTTCAGCTTTAAAATAAACATCTGAATAACATTTTGCAGGTAATGTTGTTTAACATAACAACATAACAATAGTTGAATCTTATTAATAATATAAATTTAATATTTCACTAATGTGGATACTGAGGAATATAGTAGCGACCCCCCAAATATAGTGATATCTATTTAAATGAAGCGTTTGCCGTCAGTCTTGTAGAATAGCCACAAGATAAAGTTCTCTCACTATCTCCGTTCAAGTGGACCGAATATTTTTCTCCAATTAGTATCTGGCAATTGGCTTTTTTTCGTTTCAGCCTGTTAACTAAATTTTAAACATCTTTATCTTATTTTATAAAGAAATCAAACTAGATGCAAGCGTATACATATATGAATAGTAATCCATAATGATTTTCCATTACTATTATTATTATTATTATTATTATTATTGATAGTAATAGGAGTAGCAGCAGCAATATTCTGCTACGTACAGAGTAAGTGAGAGAGAAATAGGCGTGCTTCGTCAAGTATAACAATAAAATACTGAACACCGTTTAATTCGAACTAATAATAATAATTTCATAGTAATTATTATTAGGTGTATCTTTCTCCTTTTTTTTCTCTCTCTCTCTCTCTCTCCCTCTCTCTTTACGAAAGGGGCAAGAAGAGGTAGGCAGTGGGGAGAATTGGGTGGTGTAAATAGAGGGAAAGGAACCTACAAAAGCTGTGTAGCTATAAACCGCTGCTGCTGCTGTTGTTGCGAATTTCTTATACAATATCGACGAATGGACTCTCTTTGAACCGAAACGGAAGAATATTGCCCTGTGTTAGTGTATGTATGTATGTTCATTGCATTAAAGTAAAAGAGAAAATGAACACAACTAATAATAATAGAGATATTAATGCAGAGATATCTGCTAATAATAATAATAATAATAATACTAAGGATAATGGCCGGTGCTTACTGCAAAATAATTGAAATTATTGTCAATCAATCAGGTATTGAGTTTATGGGAAAAAGTATTTGCCATGAATGATTCGAAAAAAGAGAGGCTCTTTTAGATGCTATTAGCCCGAGTTAGATTTCCCCTAGCCCATCGCAGAAGTAGCCCATAGAAAATATTGTAGCCAACATTAATATATGACTGACAAATCATAAATTTCTTTTGGCAGTGCTTACTGCTTTATGTATTATTGACAAGTAGTTCAGATTGAGATATGCAAGTATATAAAATTGACAGTCCTGAAATATTTAATGTTAGATTCATTTCTGCTTGCTGGACTAGCTGACCTGTTTGATAGTCCTGACTTACCGTGTTATGAATGTATTCCATTGTAATTTTGTACCATCTAGTTGTACTGTTAAGATGGGTATTTAAGATAGATTTGATGACTACTAACATCTTTATTGATCTTTATTGATTATTACTTTTGCTAAGTTATGGTTTGGTTCTTAGTCTCTGGAAAGGTAGCATTAAACTGAGACAATTTCCTCCGAAACGTCAGCATTATAGAGAAATAAAAATAAAGAGTTATAGAGAATATTGACCTATTATTTCCAATTAACCTTCCCTATAGATATAGAATTAATTATTCTTCCAAAAAACATCAGATATTCGCATCAAATAGAGGCTGACATATTGTAAGTCTTTTAACTTAAAGATCCCAGGCAGCTCTGCTCAATTGATAGCGGCGACAATTTAAGATTTTTTTCTGAAATTGACCGAAATGCATGTAGCACTGCCGATATCCGCATCATAGTCACTATCAGCGACGATCAAAGTTTTACTTCATGATGATCATCGCATAGTCGTCTTTTGACAATTTTAAATTTCTAATATATTAACTCTATGTACGTTGATTAATAGCTAAGTTTCCGAAAATATATTAAGAATTTTAAAATAACTATTTTCCGCTGTTTGATTGATTATGGATTCTTTCACTTTATATAAATTTAAAGGTTGACAGCTTAATAATATGTATGGAAAGATGAAAATCAGCATAACAATTTGTTTGATATAAAATACACAAATAGTAAATGATTACATACATATTTACTATAACTATAATACTAAAATGATTTATAATTAATTAATATTAATAATAAATCTCAATAATTAATTGCTACTCTGTCAGTATGTCCTTTTCGTTCTACAGCTGTACATACATATATACATACACACATGCATTCAACGATATCCGAGATATGAATTTCAATTTGAATACAAACTTTAGTAATAATAATGATTATTATACAATGATAATATGACATCAAAGAAAACAAAATAGATAAAAAAAAAATACGTATGAATATGGATGAAGAAATTTCTTATTTAAAACGGAAAAAATCAATATGAAAACGAAGAAGTAATGATGATAATAAATAATGAATGATTTTTTAAATGTAGTAATGAAAAAATAGTTTATCGTAAATCTATTTTTTTTCTTTTTCCGTCTTTTATGCATTTACAATAAGTAATTATATTTTTATTGGCTGTTAAATATTTATTAACGAAATATAAATCTACATTGGAGAATGTTTAGTTTTAAACATTAAATCATTGACGATATTTTAATGATGGTTTTATCCAATTTTTGGGTGCAAACTAATCGGGTTTAGTAGCTCCAATACAAGACGATTTTAAATGTGTCAAGAAATTGTGATTGGTGATGTCGAAAACTACGAAAAATATGTTCCTTCTGTAATATTATACTTAGAAAAATATAGGTAATATTCGTTAAATTGGGAGAAATTCAGTAAAACTAACATAATTTCTGTTCTGTGTCAATTTGGGAATAAATTGCTACAAATTTTGGATGTTGCAAGTGAGAAGTAAAAAGTGGTAAAAAAGTCAAAATGAACTTAAAATATTAAGCTTGCTACTCCAATAAAAGGACCCGTAAAAAATACAAAGAAAATCAGCAGAATTCATCAGGTTGATAAATAGACGACAAAATATAATTTTCGGGAAATTGTAAAATGTAATAGTACCTAAACAATTGTACATGAATAGCCGTCACTTTTCGCATAGATTGGTATATAACTAGCAGATAGAAAACAGCAAAACAAGAAGCTTTCCTCGATTATTTGTGGCTTAAATATCCTCTTTTTGCATAAATTAGCCCTAACTTTCTTTAAGTAATACTTGTATATTATGTTCTTAGTAATCTTTATCCAATTGCACATTCTGTACTCGATTAAATACGCAAATGATACATTTTCTCATGTATTAATAATAATCTAATCAAATGATATTACGAGAGACTACACACAATTGCCAATTTGCAATAAGTATATCAGATAAGCAATAATAATCTTGACGAACTAATTAAGCGCAACAAAACGACAGTTAAGCCAAGGCAAACCTAACCTTACCCAGGAAACAAACTAAGCGCTCTCTACTGCCATGTTAAAAAATGTAATATGTAATCTACAACTTTATCACCTGTGTACGACAATGGCTTGGCTTGTGTAGTTGTTGTACTTCTACTTACTTTAGTAGGTATATGTATATGTATAGTACTCGTACTACACAGGCAAGATCTAAATTCTATAAATTAGCGGCGCGGTACCCTGAGCATTAATAACTCGCTTTTATTTTTATTATTATTATTATTTTTACTATCAATTTTTTTTATGAATTTTATGTATTTCATGTGGACGGGTGCACCTGTACGCAGCAGTGTTTAGTCTTTCAGCTTGGTTTTATATAATCATTATATATTGCGCCTTTTTGCGCGACGCATACTTATTTCAAAATTGTTGTATATTGTGTATGTTTAAATAAAAAAAAAAGAAAAGAAGTGGCCATTAGCGCGCAATGAAAGGTTGTATGGCAGCTGGGAACCTATTTACGCCATACCCACTTTTTCATTTGTTTTTTTTTTTGTTTTTGTTTTCTCACTGCAGCAAATTCGGTCTCTTGGTCTACCTACTACTGTTTACCACCTCCATATACTATACATAATAATACTTGCAGACAGGTAAATATATACATATATATAAAACACCTCATTTGAATTATTATTATGCATGACAAAAAAGTTTTTTCCACATTTTTTGCTGTTGTTTCGATGTCATCATTGTATAAAAAAGAAAACGAGATTGGGTGCGCGAACAGCATTAACCTTTGACACCCTTCTTTATTTTTTGGTGAAATTCGTATCTAGCGGTGGAGAAAAATATGAAAGGCAACTTCTTGTACAGCCGTGAGACTGTTCTCTTCGTACCAGTTGTTTTTTTGAACTGCTGTTGACAATGTGGCAGTACCAAATTAGACTGGAAGTCTAACTTTATCATATTGAGAAGTATGATCGCATTTTTTATATTCAGAATAGATGAGAAGGAGAGCACTGCATGCGCATTTTTATTGGACACAACTGACAATGAGAGAGGTGACCCAAAGAAACATGCGCAGGTTACCGTATCTTATATTACCGAAATCAAATATCAACTGATTGGCACTGTTCATTAGTAGATATAAATACTATTTCATAATTTAATATCTATTAATAGAAGGACCAAACCTATTTGTCCTCAATTTGACATTAATTTACCCAAAGTAATTATTCATATCTGTATTTGCTCAACCTGTTACGGAAAAAAAGAGATTCGTCTAACTTAGTGACTGACTAACTGACTGATAGGAAAATTACCTTACGGCTAAACGGCACACATCACACACACGCATGTAGACCCGCACATTCATGTGTTCAAGTAACATGTGCTTGATAAATGTGACTAATTAATGCGTAAATAAGGAACTTTCTAAAACTATTTAGCTATTTGAAATACATAAGCATCAGATTTCCAACAGAGATAAAACATTAGACAATTCCAAAGCTTTGAATAATAAGTGATGATTTTTGGAGATTTAAGAACAACAAAACTCGGAAGTTCTTTTTTTTCTTTTCAATAAATACATTGAAAATGTCACATCAAATCATTGGCCCCAGCAAATTTACAATCAATAAATAGCAAAATAGAAGAAAAAAATCGTAATAGAAATTAGCATTAACGATTTACTTAACCCAAAACAAAACCAGTCCCATATTTTTCCATTCTTGTATGACAAAGCTCTTAAATTTAATATTAATTAAAATAAATTATATTACTCTACGAATGTTAGATTATTATCTTTTCTTCCATTTAAATAGTCACTCGTTTTTGTAACTGCAGGTAGCTGCTGCTGCTGCTTCTGATTTTGGGACGCGATAGCTTCTCCATAACGATTTTGACATTCTAAATGTTGTATGTTAATATACATATTGGCTATATAGATAGATAGATTAAAAAAACACTAAGAAAAAAGGCAGACGGCGAGAGCGAGTGTAAGAGAGATAGAGCGAGGGAGAGGGGAAATGTTGCAACCCGTTGATGAAAACTAATGTTCGACATTAAGCGGGACAGTCATGTGAAGATTAAACGGAAACATTATTTAATTGTCTTTGAATAGTACTTATACTTTAGATTAAACAATTCTTAATCGTTACATCAGCACAGAAATTTATTATTCGAGATTTCGCTTGCGCAGCTTGTTCACACGGGTCTACTTTCTGTCCTTTCAACGTACACCACATTGCGCTAGACTATTACAGCGCATTACAGATTGTCCAAAATTGAATCAAACAAGTGGTTTAATTTTAGAAAAATGTACGTTTGTTTCTATATGAAACCCTACACCGAAACTACTAATCATAAACTGCAGATACTCAATTCAATAACCATCAAACAACAAATTGTTACTATCACGATAAATACCTGTACTCAACGAACGACAAATATGATTCGGCTTATTTAGATAAACAAACAATGTGAATGATTTCCTCTCTTTCATGAAGAACAACAAAAAAATTGAACATTTATCAATTCATTGAGATCGTGACCATGCGATTTCCTTTGCACACACGCCTGTTATAAACGCAGCAAGTGGTCAATAATGATGATGATGATGATGATTATTATTATTATTATTGGCCATTTTGTATAGAGCAATATAGGTCTAATCAGTGGTATGCCGCGATCATATTGGAGTCTGACTGCTTCCGTATCAATATTGCGAAAATGGTTTTAATCCATAGCTATATTTTAATAGTGTTGGGTCGGGCGTATGCTAAGCATTTTAATAAGTTATGTTCGTCGTTCATTTTCGATAAAAGTACTATTTTGTTTGTTGTTAAAAGATGACGCCGACAAAAAGCGCAGCACAGAAAGCAATCGCTTTGCGATTTATCTTTTCAAAAAGCATTGCTGAGAGAATGAGAGATAGATAGAATAGAAAGAGAGAGAAGTAATGAGAAAATTTCGAAAAATGTTGTGTTCTATTGCTGGACAGGCGGTTGCCTTTTTCTACTATATTCAAATCGTTCTACGTGAATGAAGAAGAGCATTATAGATATGAATATGAATAAATGGAGGAGATGGAATGATTCAATGATAGTACTTAATACTCATTTATCATGGTGGAATCCAAATTGAATTAAAACCGAGAATAAAAAAAGAGGCAAAACCATCGTGTTTAATAGTGATTTTCTATTATCTACTACTACTTCTTTACAAAATGTTCTTGTCATTTGTAAAGCTCTGCATGACGTAAATTTTAGCATGTAATTTTTGCTGCTGTGATATAAACTATCATTCATTTATTTGCGTCAAATTGAGGGTAAATTCGATACCCTAATGACATATAGAACTATGGCAACCAGTGGATATCTTGGAAATCAACACAAAATTAATGATGAGGTACCTATATTACATATATTAAAGACATATTACAAGACAACGTTTAAACATTTTTATTTGATTTTCATACAGACATCTTCTACAAAATACAATACAAATATAATGGATTTTTTTTCACAAAAATCTTAAGCATCTGCAGGTACTGCTTAACATATAAGTATTCCGAACTACAATCACATTGATTCGACATAATATACGAGATTTTTGGAATTTTGAAATAAAATTAATATTTATAGCGTTGAGATAAATGACTTTTGAGCTTAGCTATTGAGGAAGATGGTAGACTATATCATAATTCAATTGATTAGTTTGATTAATAGGTATCTAACTGCTTGTTTGAAAGTTGAGACGGATGAAGAAATCGTTGTGGTAGGAAGGGACATTTTATTGAAACTGGATTGTAAACAGCGGTTTTTTTTTAGTTCATTGAAAGTGGATAGTACCTATTCACGATTAGTCTGTTGAAACTGACAATCCACAAACGATTGTGGACGGACAGTGAGTAGACACCATCTATCCTCATCAGACGTTCTCTTCTGCATTAAGGCTAAAAAATGTATTGGTGTATATGGTGTCAATGACGATTGTCTAATAATGACACTTTGGCTAATATTTCGATAGGATTCACGCCATATTATTATAATATTTGTCAGTATATAGAGCTTGAAAAATATAGTGGAGGTACTTATTTGTTAATATGTTATCGTTATCACGTATTATCATAACAGATGATTTCATGATGCACATTTTCTTTCTCCAAACATAATTTTCAATAGAAAAAAAATCAAAATGATATAGAATATTATCAAATCAATGAAAACACTTTAAGGCACTAGCAATATAATCATACTGTTTATATTAATTTACCATTATTCTATTATCTTTGATTTTCCTTTAGGCAAGTTTCATTCCGAAAACTAAATTATTTTCTTGTAGGCGTCATTTTTCGCAAGTTATCATAACACTTAAAAAGAACCCTATAGTAGTTATTACAACACACACACCAAACTACTAGTTTTACCGCTTATATGTATAGGTACTAGATATTTTTAGTTATTAATAATTACTTTTGCTTGAAGGGTTTTCGGCAATTTATTATATTATATTCTGACATACGCCTTATTATAATTATTGGATATTATTAACTCTTGCTATCGCTTTTTGTTTTCTATCAACTGCTGTTGTGGTTAATTAATTTCTTCCTTTTTGTATTACTTTTTTTGGTGATGCAGATAAAAACTTGTGGTAAGTATAATATATAACAAGAAATAAGATCTTTTATTACTTCATATTTTGGATACATGCATAGATTGTAGTTACATAGGTTAGTCTAACTTGTAGACATTTAGCTCCTATTTTATTTAGATTTAACTTGAACTGTAATCGGTCAGCCATATGCAGTTAGCAGATTCATTGAATTGCCTGTACCCAAGCAATAAATGATCTTATTTCTTGATATAAACTATATTAAAGAAACATTTATTTGTAGGCGCTGTAAGTAATTTATTCAACTATTATAGTATATGTATACGTTGGGAACGTGTAGTACTGTTACAAGAAAACTTTGAGCAATCAAAGGCACTTAAACTGACGACGGTCTCGATAGAATCATTTGTATTAAAATAACTAAAAAGTGCTAAGAACATTTTTTTTTGCTTGTTGAAAAAGAATCCTGTTTATTTGTCTTTTTTGGGAGAGAGGGGGGGGGGTACATGGAGATAATGGGAGCGACAAAAACGCTCCCTTTTCATTCGACTGAAGAGCAGATCAAAAATGATAATAATGATAATAATAATAATAATAAAGTAAATTAACAATTAAAATACAAAAATTAAATAATAATTCTACAATGATAAAAGATCGGGGGCAAACAATACTCTTTTTTACATACAAAATATTTTATATAAAAAATAATGTACACAAAAAAATAATAGGGAATATCCAGAAATAATATTAATAGTAATAATAATAGAAATAAAAATTATATAAAAATAAATACAAAAATAACTTATACTGTTGAAGATAACGAGCAAATACGGACCCGTTTAGCTTTAACTGTCATCGGAACATTTGTCTTTTCACTCTCTAAAACAATCCTGTGACGTTAAAACGAATTGTGCTTAAAGGACGAGAGAGAGAGAGAGAGGGAGAGGGAGAGAGGATCTTAGACAATTAGAATTCGGTGAAAACTAACGAGACGACAATCATATTTGCTTTATTTCTTATTCTTCACTATTTCGCTGGTAAAAATTGTCGTCTCGTTAATTGAATGTGTGTACAAGAGATCTCTATTTAATATTTTTCAAAAAATTAAAAGCTAATATTTAACAAAACTGAAAAAAAGAGGCGAATTTCACCAATTCTGTCAACAAATCATTTTTCATTCTACAGAAAATAAACATATAAAACAATATACTAAACGGTGTTATCGTTGCCATTAGAGAGTTTAAGTGTCATACTTTAGATAAACGTAAACGTAACATTGACGTGTGGACACATACTCATATACACATCTCTTCAGAAGTTTAACGACAGAACTAGATTAAAGTGTCCATTAATTATAGACGTAAAACAGGCAGTCTAATTAAACGTAGGCCCATTTTTACAGTATAGAGTGATTAGGTTACGTCTCCGTACAACAACGTAAACTTAAGCTCTCTATTGCCTTTTAACGTAAAAATTAAAAATTACCAACGATTAACCCCTAATAGTTGTCATTTTGTCTTTAGTAAGTCTAGCTGGAAAAAAATAACATAACAGAAAAAAAAAAACATTTACACCGCCCCTATAAGTTAAAAACATTTTACATATCAATGTGGTATAAATGGGGGGGGGGGGGGGCATGAAGGAAGATGGGAAACATCGGCGACACCACTTATAAGTTACAATAACATTAATTACAATTACCTAGCATTTAACAATATAAAAAAATCTACAAAAATTTTTCTTTTTTGTTCTAATTTCTAATACCACTTTGAGGCATTTATAAAACTTGAGCAAATTTTAACACGAAATACAACAAGAACAAATAAATTAAGTAATCAATTAACATTAATACGATACAATTATAATAATTCATTTCATTAGAAAAAGACAACCTTCAAAAACATATACTTATGTATGTGACATGTTTGTTACACGTTTGTTTACTCGCAACGGTGGACTACTGAAAATATAAATAAATAGCAACTCTGATAATGCGTCGATAATCATAAAGATGAGACAAATGACGCAGCTAGATTCAGAAGAGACCTGTATAAATTTCAACGGCCGCGAAAAGGGAACCTAGTTAGTTCAGACTTGGTAGTTTTTAGAGGCCAGTGAATTTATTAAAGCTTCGCTGCGTCTATGTACATTAAAGTGTAAGAGCTGCCAATTTGTTGGAAAAAACTTTCGCATCATTGCGCATAAACAAACGAATTATAACATAATTTTTATATGAAAAAAATACAATAAAGAAATTGTTCCTTAAAAATATCACAGAGCATTTATTTTTTACTTTTGGTAAGTTTTCTTTTTGTTTTTTGTTTGTTGTCCCTTTTTTTGTTTCTTTGTACCTTAGACGAAGAAGGATCAGATATATTCGTCAAGATCCTGTCTTTTTTTTTTTTTGTATTTTTTCTCATTAATACTGAGTAGAGGAACGATCGAGATCGAGACTTCTCAGTTAAAATTTATGCCATTCATATCAAACTCCTAGCGCAAAGTTTTATTGCCACTGGCCATTAAATATTTTTGGCACAAACTGATTAATAATGACGTGTATAATTGATCGATAGTCTAGCCAATCCTAAGACATACTGGCCTGGCAATAGCTGGTTTAGTTTTCCTTTTCTTTTTTTTTTCATTTTGGAATGATTCTAAGCGTTCTTAACATGTTACGGCGTTTACAAGTTTTAGTTTAAGTTAATAGACTAGATTCCACATTTGTTTAATTTTTTTTTTATAATCGAAATAAATAAATAAATGGCCAAGAAAATGAGAGGGGGAAAAACGCGCAAAAGCATTATGCATAATCAACACAACAAATAGCAATAATATAATGGGCAACTAATTAACTGTTGTCACTGTGGTTCAGTCTTGACTTGCGTTTGCTGCGCATTCAAATTATCCGGTTCGTATCGAGTATGTGTGCGCATATGTCTAGTAATCATATCCCGTCTACATGCAGCATAAGGACACTGTGGACATTTATACGGCTTCTCACCGGTGTGAGTCCTTTGATGTGTGGACAAATGATCGGAACGTGAGAATACTTGTCCGCACACGCGACACGTATACGGTTTAATACCGGTATGTAATCGCATATGACGTGTGAGCATATCACTGCGCGCAAATGATCTTTTGCACACATCACATAAATAGGCTTTGGTCGTTGTCTCACCGGATGATTGTCTACTTTTATGACGTGATGCCATATGTTTGGCTAAACGATCGTGTAAAGAAAACATTTGACCACATACTGGACATACAAATGCCACATCTGATCCAGGTGGCATCTCTTCAACAACTGGTGATACTTCTAAATTGTATCTGGATGCCACAGATTCTTTTGTAGTTGGTGATGCTACGTCTCCTTTAACAACAGGTACTGAAACTGCACCTGAAAAGAAACAAATGAAAAACATTTTATTAATTAATATTTGGCCAATTTGATTCCTATTAAACTAACCTCTAGGTGGTAGAAATCCCGGTGGTATAAGCGGCAATGGATTTGACACCATGCATTCCAGGCTATTAACTCTCTCCCTTTCCTTGATCCCTTTTAATGATAAATCCAATGGAAACTCTTGCGGTGATGAATTTTCACTGCCAACTGTTCCTCTATATAATAAAGGGTGGTCGGACCATGTCACCGGTGTTCTTGTTCCTTTATCATTTTTCGAATTCTCCAACCACATTGGTAAATCGGAATCCGAATGGCTTCGTCTTCGAAAAATATCCGGCAAATATTTTGAGTGTAAATACTTTTCGAAATTATATGAAGGTACTGATACAGGTGTTAATGGACTAATAGGAGATGCGGGAAAGAATCGATCATATGGTTGTAGTGATGGGAGATGTTGCCCACCCGCCACACCACCAGTAATACATTGATAACATGGGCATACGGGTGGTCGTTGAAACAGTGGTGGCGATGAACTGGTATCATCCTCTTTAATTCGCAATGGACTGAAACTGATTCTAGGCGATTCAGTAGAACTGTGTGGTGATTTATTACTTGAACTAGCTGGACTAAATACATCATCTTCTTCACTTATCTGTTTCGTTAAACGTTCTCTACTTTGCTGTTTTGTTTCAAATTTGAAGGAATCACAATGCTTTTTCTTCAATCCCTCCAGTTCATCTTTATTATTGTTGTTGTTATTATTGTTATTATATATGTTGTTATTTGTTGTTGCTACAAGTGATTCTTCGGAAGTTTCATCTTCTTTTCCACCGCTTGCTGTTAATTTGTCCAGGACTTGACTTAATCGTTTGCGTTTTCGATGCTGCTTCACTGCCGTTCGATGATTGTGATTAATAACTGTTGGATAATTATTATTTGTCTTGTCATGCGAAGCGGAATCGAGGGAACTTTCAGCCATAGTCATTGCTGATTCGTATAATCTTCAAATGCTTGAAGCTGCAACATATAATTCATGTGTAGCTGCTGATAGTGAGTGGTGGCTGGTTTTATGCAGGCTTCAATAGCAAGCTGCTATATCAAAATCCTGAAACAAAATAATAAAGTTCACATAAGTCATTCGTAATTAACTGATTTCTAAAGTAAACATAGGCTCTACAGCTAGACCCTAAATTTGTTAAAACCCGCCTTCACACATTCGCTCATCGACTTTTCAAGTCCATGTATTATACCTGTATGTAAGTATATCCAAAACACCTGATAGTCTGACTTCGTTACGGATATATGAATGAACAAGCCGATGAACGAACGAACGAACGAAAGAAAGAACAAACCGATAGATGGACGAACAAATGGATGGATGGACGGACAATAGGCAATCGAGCACAACACAACGGCACGTGAACGATGGAGACGCGCTTTTCATACAGATACACAGAGAGACGAAGAAAAAGATTTCCACGTGATCACGTGATCTGTCTCGATAGGACTGTCCGATGATGTTATATGTTGTGTGATGCATTGCGGGGGAGTGCGCATAATAACAGAATGTATAGATAGCTAGACAACAGTGGCATGCCCTTTTTTAAACATTTATCTATCGAGTTAGACAATGTTTAGCGAAGCAAATTGGTAATGTCAATACTTTTAATATTAAAGGAATTTGGCAAGTGCTTGTCAACAAGGGAAAAAAAACAAAAACAAAAGTATAAAAAGTTCTGGAGTTTGTTTATTATTTTTTTAGAAAATGGAGTCGGAATTGCACTAGGCTATTTGTTGCCAATGCAGTAGATGAAATTTCAAAAAGGTAAAAGGAGCAAATTTCAGCCACGCCACAGCCAACTATTTATTTAATTCATTTGCATGGGTTTTGGTGCCAAATTGTTGTCAAGCCGTCATCGCTCGATACAAACTATTTTACTTATGTGCGGTAAATCGTTGGCGGGTGGAGGAAATGAATTTCGGTTTTTATTGGGATGTGGTTTAAATTAGATGAAAAATATGTCGCCACAAATTTGTGTCACTCATTATTACCGCATAATAATTCCCTTGGAGATAAGATAGTTTTGAAAAGCAAACAAAAAAAATTAATTAAAATAAAAACCAAAAACGATCGCATAATTAAAATTCGTATTGACTCTGGCAAATTTTCGCAGAAAACACATACACATAATGCCGCAAAGGAGCTTCCCAAGCAAAAACCACCCACTTAAAAATCATCGAGAAGAAGTTTATACATATTTTGTAAGTGGTTTCGCCTTTTCCGTAGTATGACAGAACAAGTCCGTCTCTTTTTCATCTATTCTCTCTCGCTCTCTCTCCTTCTACCTCAATTTATTTGTCTTTAAATCGGCACGACTCCACTGTTGGAATACAAATTTTCCTACGGGTTTTTTTTTGTTTCATGTTCTTTATTCACTCTTTCTTTTTTTTTTTTTTTTTTTTGGTTGATTGATTCAATGAAACTGCGCCTTTTGGATTATTTAGTATCAAAGCTTTGACTTGGTATGTATGTAAATATGTCTACGGCATGTATCTACATCAAAAGTACTCATAACAACAGTAGTTCATTATAGAAAAATTTGACAAAACGTATTAATATAATTAAGAAAAAAGTCGCTTTAGAAATAAGTAAAAAAAAACTGTTTCATGTATGATTAATGATTGGTTCGTCTTGTTAATACGTATGTAAATATATTCTTGGTGGTTTTTACATGCGCCATTTCGAAAAATTTTTACACATTTTAAACAAGGAATCATCATAGTTTGCCTGTCAACTATCCATGCCAACCACATTCAACTTAATAAGTAACATGCAAAATCGTATTCACACTACTTAGTTCAACTCCTAATTTAGTTCCATCAGATTTCGAATTAATACTGGACAATAATTTTAAATTGTTGGCACCGAATAGTTTTCAATTCACTATCTGCCAAAAAGCATCTTAACGAGAAATTTCAGCTGTCCACATTCGGGCCTAATCGTTTATGGAATCTCTGTCTCTCTCTCTCTTGCTCTCTTAGTTATCTAAAGACGATACTAATTTTTGCACGAGATTATATGAGAGCAGCATAATATCATTTGGAATCTAGAAAAATAACGAGTTTATGCGTGTGTGTAGAGTGCTTTGAAGGTACACAGGTAATGGAAGAAATAAATAAATAAATACAGTATAGATCATCGAAGCGAAACAATCCATCTCTAGTTCTAGGGGCACAATAGATGTGGCACATTTCACTTGATATTTTTTTACACTGTAGTTATTATTTTATCGATATGGTCCTCTTGTATTTGTATATAAAAAGAAAGAGTTATTAAAAATTATCGCCCGAAGAGTTTCCGTAATAAAAAGTTCCGCTTGCATGATTACAAGTGATTTAGGAGTTGGCTAAATGTAATAATCTTATAATAAGGATATATATAGGTAGAAAACCACTAAGTAATAGTAATAACTGCGCCCCAGTAGAAAGAAGGTACAGTTACGTTGAATTAGTTGAGCAAATAAATTATTAAAAGTCCACAGAAAAAGACAGAGAGAAATAGAGAGAGAGAGAGAGAGAGAGAGAAGAGAGAGCAATACGTGTAGATGCGCGATATATGTCGATCTAGATTTCAACTAAACAGGCAGGAAGGCAGGCAAGCAGGTATAGGTGTGGTCCTCCAATATGAAAAAGTTCCATTTATTCCAGATGAATTCTTAATCAATCAATAGAAATTATTCTTTTCATTTTTCATCATCATTTTTAATTCCTGTCAGCGCCACTTTCTTTCCTAATTATCTTTCATTTCAACATAATTGCTCTGCTTGGATTCGAATTTCATCTGTTGTTTTGTAAATTTTCATCGTGTAATGAAAATGTCTTTTAAGCAAAAGTTGTACATTAGTCGACACCGACACATGACAAATGCAAATCTGCCAGTTTCGCTTTGATCTTGTTAAAAACAAAACGAAAAAAAAAACATAGTTTGTGGCATTTATACGTTAAATCCCACATTTTTAGCACCCACATTACAAAATTTGTCTCCATTAGCAAGTTAATTATATTTATCAGATTCATTTTTGAAAGAACCAGTTCTTCTTTCTTTGCACCTTCACTGGTACTTTCAGATAATAACCACGACAACTGCATACACACAGCAAGAGAAAATTGTCAGATAAAGACAAATCCTGTTGTTGTTGTTGTGTTTGTTGTTATATGGTGCTTTACCAATGTGTTTTACAATAGTGCCCAAAGCCGAACCATATAGTAAAAGGTTATCTGATCGACCGATCTTTTGCTGCTTCTGCTGCCGTTGTTTGCCCCTGCTACTTTTTAGTAAAGTAGTAGCAGGCAACATCGAGCGACTTCGCTTTGTACTTGTCATGTTTTCGGGTTAGCAAGTTTTTAACATCATCATCGAAATAAGGAACTGGATCAATGCCTTCTTTAGTTTAGATTTTTTTTTGTTGTTGTTGTTGGTTGTGTTTTCTTAATATACACCCAGGAGGTATAACTTTGTATATTGTCGTTTCCACGATATCGTTTATTCAGTGGAGTCGACGCATTATGTTTTGCGCATCTATAGCCAGCAGCATGTCGTCGCCACCACCGCCACCGCCGATGTCATCGTTCCCCCTAACTTTTTCCCACTTTTTTTCTCATCATCACAAAGCCTATAGTCCGAATAACGTAGAGAACCTTCATATTTATTAATCGAATCAGAATCGATGGACAGACACAGAGTAGTGTAGTCTTTATCTCATGCCGCTTTATAAATAATACATTACGTACAGTCATTAAGTGTGGAGTTTCATGAAAATGTAGTAGAACGATCCAGTTTCAGACACGTACATTTCTTTATTGACCATTGGAGAAGATTTAATAAGCTCCGTTCCTTTTTGGACATTAACCAAAAACAAAAAAAACTTCGAATTTAAAACTGTGCTGTTGCGATTGTTCCGTCACTGATATTGATTTCGAAAATAAGATTTGATGGAATAAATGCCCAGCCAAAGAAATTTTACGAAATTGTTATTGTATAAGAACAGTTATATGTTCAAATAGTATAGAGTATTTTGAACCAAAGATTTATTACTATAAAAACGAGGATATTGAAACTGCGGTTTAACTCTGCATGGAGAGAAAACTATACAGATCTGTTCTTCGTGATCATCAGTATTATTATGACCATATTTCATTTAAGAATCTTATCCAATCTCGAATCAAATTGATAGCAATTAATTTTTCGTCTTACACACACATACACACTTATACATAACCACATAGTTAATGTTAATAGACATGCATACGCACGCATTCTTCATCGGTCCATTACCAAAGTCAGTAACCACTACACACAAAAACACCGTAAAAGGTTCACCTGAGAGAAGAATTCTCTTCTTTTTTCCTGATGGTGGTGTGGTGTGGGAGACATTAAATCTTCTCTGTTCGGCGGCCATTGGCCGACCAGAACAGAAGGTAAAATATGCATTGTTAAAGCAGTAAATTTGTCTGAACTTTACGACCGATTGAGTTCGATGCTGTCGCATTGTCAGTTTGATTTTCTTTTTTTCTTTTCTTTTTTTTTTTTTGTTTAGTTTAGTTTTTGTTTGGTTTAACTAATCATTACCTCTGGAAATAGTTGTAATTGTTTTATTGTGGTTGTGGTAATTCCGATTGGAATCTTTGGTTAAGGATACCGGCAATTATCTTAGATTTTCCTTGAAAACTGCCTATGCGAATACGTTCACTTTATGATATTTATTGTTGGAAAAAATTTGCAATTACAATTGCCACAAAAAAAAAGAAGCAAGATCATATTTACATAAAGGTACAGAACACAAAGCAGTAAGAGCCAGGGAGTGTGAGAGGGAAAGGAGAGAATTTGCGAATATAAAGAAGCATGTAGGTGTCGAACGCATCGACTTTAAGAAGTTGCTCGTTTTAATCTATATGTATCGAGAGTTCTGCACGCATTTTATAAGATCCCCATTTACATAATACACAGGACCTTTGCGGTGATATTTTATTGGCCACTTGTTTTCCGATTATACAAACTGCGTTCCATACTTATTATCGTTTTAAGAAGAATTTCGATATAACCTCAAAATATGTTATAAGGTATTTAATCGTAAGTATAGGAATGACTAGATTCCTTTTTCTATTATTCAGATTCGATTCATTGTTAAATTTGTGTACCTATAGTCTGTTCATATCAGTTTGATTTCCGTAATTATTTAAAGAATACTATAACTACCCAGACTCTTTGTTTATAAAATTAAGGGCCCTGTTAATTTAACAAATCGCTGATGGAGGATAGATGCGAGATCTGAAAAGCTTTTCATGAATAAAAAAACTGTAAAATGCCCCCCTTATGCTGATTTAGTAATCGATTAAAAGTCTTGTATGAAGTCTCAACTTGTCAATATTTTGTATTTCGTTTTATTTCTTTCATTCTATAGTTCCGTGAGATCATATTTAGACAAACAGCACTACACCAATATATGTATACACAAATCGAAACTTATTCATGGTAAATATAAATGATATGCACTCATCGTAAAGGTACTTGAGAACGTGGCTATTACCTTTTAACGAACACTTCTGAATGTATTTTATTAGCCACTTATTCGCAAGTTGTATAAAGTTATAAGCAATTGCGTTCGTTTAGTATGCAGTGTTATTTTAGTGTTCACAGTCACGTGAACTGACACATTAAGTGAAATGTTACTTCGTACTGTTGACAATCTGTGTGCTTTTGCTCGATTCATTTTTATTATAGATATTTATGTACATATTTTTAAGATGAAATTACGATTAATACATATTTGCTATGGAGGTTCGTTTGCGATTTTTGGTTAAGGATTTGAACAAAAATGAAATTCGTGTAGAAATGTAGTTCGAACGATACTATCACTATCATATATGATCACATATCTTATCAGACGTAACTAGCTTAATCGAGCGGGTCAAGTATTTTTGAATGTATATGTGTATTTGTGGTAGCAAAAGTCATATTTTCAATCATCATTAAGTGCCCTTCTTGGTCAGCAACAGATTCAGCAAACTAAATCATTTACGACATAGACTAAGTAATCCCACTTTCTATACTGTGCCTTCCTGATTACACCACTACGAGTTTGTGGTGTATAGGCCTATTCATAGCATCTTTTCCTTAGAGCATCATATCTATTCCAGTAATCTAAAGAAAGCGGTCCTTTTGATTTAGGAGCGAATTAGCTCTACCTAGCAGGTCACTTATTTACCTTTCAGTTTCGGGATAAAAGATATTTATTTACCATTAGTGTGTAATATACAGACAAACACACACACACACATATGGCAAATATGCCACATTTTCCTTAAGTCGGATTGAATTTATGGCGTGTTAATTCTACTATTAAGTATATAGAAAAGGACAAAAGAGCGTTAAGCCACTGTGTGTGATGTATGGCGTGAACATTAATATCGTCAAATAGTGGACAATGTGAGAGTATTCTTTGCAGCAGATATATGCATTCATACTTGATTGTATCTTTTTATAAGTATACGTGTTTGTGTATATGTAAATAGTCGGATTAAAAGGAGAAATTACAGAAAATAATAAAAACCTCATAAATTTTCTATTTAAATGGCAAATAATATTGAATTCATGATGATAATGATATGCAATGCTGATTAATCCCGATTAATTTTATTATATGAAAAAAACTAAAGATTGACTTTTCCATGTGTAGATAGTCAAAATACAAGTTATACTTCACAACAACATATTGAGCATAAGAAAATAACTAGATCATTCTGTAGGTTTCCTGCAGAGAATGTATTATTATTATTATGATTATTAAACTGCAGGATGCGATTTAATTCGGGAACTGATCGATTAAATATTGCACTGGTTTTTCTTCTTTCATTTTAATTTTGCTTTACTCGTTTCCAAGTTTATTTTATTTTAATTAATCATAAGAGTGCATGCATGCTAGACGATGACATACGCCCAAAATTAAAATAATTATTGTTATCCTGACTGACATCCCATGGGCTGTAGAAATTATTATTTCAACAGTGGCACAAAGCCCAGTAATAATAATTATTATATAGTGGCTACCATACAGATTACCAGTACCAACCAAACGAAGCCCTGAAGCTTTGGGCGCACCTGCTCTGCCTGATGCGCCTTTCTCTTTATATGTAAGTATAATTTCGGTTCAATGCGGTGGTGGTGGCGGCGGTGTTGGTGGTAATAATACTTAATATCTTTGTAAAAAAAAGGGTTCCCTCTACATAACAGGGCTAATAATCAAAAAACAATATGTTTAATGATAATCGTTGGCATTGGAAAATAAGGTTAAGTAAGTATACATACACATATCTGGGCTAATACATCAGTCATACATAAGTTATACGCGAAGTCATCATCAATCAGCTCAGTAAAAACATAAATTTAAAATCCGAGAATATATCTCTATACATATCTATCTATAAGTTTGATTTCAAAATTAATGTTTTAAACTATGAGTGTAAATCATTGTATTTTTTCTGCAACTCAAAAGCCTGATGTAGTGACAGTTTATTTCTATATATACGCATTCAACTAATGAATGTATTATTTCATTAAAATTGCAGATATCTATGTTTTTTTTCCTCTTTTTTTTTTGTTTTCCGTCGTCTTCTAATATTAAATAAATGGTATAAAGTTGCATTCGATTCGTTGATACTCGAGTTCCACCTGCTCCTTCATTAAGCCAATTAATTTGTTTCGATCGCACTCATATCAATTAGAGCATGAAGGTACGGTAGCTAAGGCGTTAAATGTGCACATACACACATATATACATACATACATAGGTATAGGTACGTATAGGCAATCTTTTTCTTGGACGGTTGATTCTTTATTTTACTCTTATTTTTTTCATTATTCTTTTTATTTATTTTCGTTTTATTGAAGCCACCACAGCAAACAGAGAAACTCAATTAACGCGAGCGATATAATATAAACATCTATCTGCTGTTTGCTGATGGCTATAGCATCGTATAGACATGGACGTAAATCACTTGATGATGCACCTTCCGTATGGAAACACGATTCGAAAATAACAAAAAAAAAACCATTGGAAATTTAATAATAATAATTCATGTGGTGAACAAAGTAGTGTGTCTGTGTGTGTGTGTGTGTGTGTGTATGACAACTTTATGTCATGGACTATATCATATTTGGAACCTTTAACATAGACATGGATTACTGATGGTTTGAACGTGCATGCAATACTTTTTTTCTGGAAAGTAACTGCCTTTTCACTCTACAAAATCTTAAGATTCTTCTTTCTTATTTGTCAATTTTGCAATTCTTACAGTTTCCCTCGAAACTAAGAAAATATAGTCTTCAATGTTAATGTCATATCAATTCTATTTTGCTTCCTCTTGTTGTCTTTATCTACAAGATGTAAGTAAATGTAAAAGTTACTAACTAATCGAAATAGTATCTAATACACGCATGATCGCTCATTGACATAGAGCATTGTATAATACCTACTTAGAGAATAAGATGAATGATGATGATAGACAATAAGAACATTTTACATTTGCTCGTTTCTTGATTTGTTTCCTTATTTTCATCATTATTTTTTTGTCAGTTTCTATTTTTCATTCGTGCATTCAGTGTGCGAAATAATCGAATAATTAATTTGTATACTGGAAAGTATGTACATATGCATATTTTATTTATATATCTTTTTTTCTATTATTAAAAAACAGGAATAGGAAATTCCATAAAAAAGATTAATCGATTAATAAAAAATTATTATAACCAATTAATTGAAAGAGTCAAGGATCATAAGAATCGATTTATTGACATTTCGAGTAATAGATCCACGTTGATTGATTAATAATATTTAAATAATGCAAAAGGGATATTTATTAAATACTGAAAAATTATTCAGAATACTGAAAAAGATCCTTATCGTTTATCGATACAAGTTTGAATCTTGAATCGATTTCATCGAACGAATGTTTCAAATAGATAAACTTTAGTTGTCGATTCACTAATCAATTATTCGATTAATGAAGACAACAGAATTGGTAATTTTCGATTAATCGTGTGTTTCCGCAGTAATTAATTACTTTGCCCAATAATCGCCCACCCATACTTTTTACGTTTTATTATTGATTGCTTATACCTAAATTGATTGTTGTCATATAAAATAAACAGAAATTGAAGATTTATTCGTACAAAAACTATACGAATTATCCGATTAGTTACAGAAAAAAAAAAGATTATACTGTCGTTCAATGACGATTTATTTTGATTTTATGGGCCACATCTAAATCTGCCTATTTCTTAAGAGATGGTAATTCTTTCGATAATCGGTTCCCACAGTACTTTTTTCATTTTAAATGAAATAATCGAAATGAAAGTATGAATAGTGGAATGCTAGCTTTAGAAAAGTCCTTTTTCCTCTCACATTGAATATTTTCCATTATCAAGGTTAATTTATTCACGTAGCTAACATTCAGAAGGTGTCAAAAGCTTTTAAATTGGATAATGCTTTATAACGCACACGCACACAAATACGTACACACGTTACAGTCTTTAAATTTGACTTAAGTAAGAAATTCTATCAAATTATAAATAAAATGTATTATCTAAAACACCATTCACCATTCAACATGCCATATAACTTTTGCATTATGCGAAACATATAAATTTCATAGCGTATCATCATCGAAGCAAAATAATATAAATTTATGTATTAAGTGTTGCCGTTCTAATTGATGTTCTATTCGTGCGCAACGCTTATACATACAAGTATATCGCCATATATTCATCATATAACGAATAAAGCTTCAATTGGTACGTAGCTTTTACAAATTATCAATTTTCTATTCAATTCACTCTAATATTATTTGTGGATGGAAATCCATGAAATTCTTCAAAGACAAGAAAAGAAAAAAAAATTCTTCGTGCTATATTAATATTAATTTATTACATTAGTTGTAGTTCAACCATTTTACCACAACCGATTCGCAAGTTAATTTAAATAACTCTGTAAGCTCTGATAGCAATAATATATAAGTGGGAATGTTCTCATAATAATAAACAAATTCGACATTTTCTATAGTCAATGCCAACAGCTCTTTTCTTTTTATTTATTACAGTAATCAAGCATAAATTAGCTCTAATTCAATATTAATTAAATCAAACTCATCGTCATAATTAGCATTATCAATATCAATGAAACAAAGAATTGAATACAATTCAATTACTGCTCGGAATCGATCGGGCATTGATTCAATCAATAATTTCTTTATATGTTATAATACAAAAAAGATAAAAGATTAATTTCGATTAATAATTAATAATTAAAATGAATAAAAAAAAACGCTTTCGTTGAGCATCTTTTTTGTGCAGTTAAAAAAAGAAACAGCGAAATCATACTTTAAGTTTCATTGTCTCTGAATCAAGAATTTCGATCAAAAGATAAAGAAATAATTGCAAACATTAAAAGTAGTATAACTTAGAGGGTTCTAAAGCTACTGACCAACTTTGACAATACTAAGCTATCCCGCTGCACCGATTGTGTTCCTGAACTCTCTTTGCTAGACTACTTACTACTACTATTCTCTCATGAATTTCCCTGTAACTTTATTAGATTTCCAACTAATGAATTCCCAGCAAATATAAATCTTCAATTCATCTTTCTCTCTCTCTCTCTCTTTCTCTCTCTTTGCGATGAAAAATCCATAATAAATTTCATCTTCGCCTAATCCGACAAACAGTTTCGATTTAATGGTTACCTTTTTTACGATTATGTTGTTTCCATAATCGTTTACAATACGAAAATCGACTGTTTTAAAACCCATCAACGATATAAACTCGATAATAACGGCTTTCGCTCATTGATTTTCATTCTATTCGAGCCGTTTTTATGACTTTGTAGGTATTTCTATATGGATTTAACAAATAAATAAATAAATAAATATGCGGGATCGGTTCATTTTCTATTTCTATCTCTACTAGGTATATACACCTGCTGAATTTGGTTGTTGTTTTTCGAACATTTCGTAGCAGACAATGTGACGATGAAATCATATTAATTGGACATCGTCAGATGATGATGATGATGATTCTCGAGAAAAGAGGATTTTGGACGAAGACACATGTGATGTTTGAAGAATCACAAGAATGTGTACAGTATACATATATACGTGCTTCTGTAGATGCAGAGAAGAACGGAAGGAATGTAGGAGAAGGGTGTGACGATTCCATGACTGTTGATTATCATAAGAATCTTCATTTTTATGTCAGCGGTGGAATTATACAAAACAAAATGTTGCTTTGATAATGAACTTGAGAAATGCTCACTGTAAAATTATCTGTGTCTATTCAAGACAAATAAATCTGATATTTATCTACTTGAGGATGGGGGAGAGATGACGCGAGGGGAGTTACTCTGACTGCCCAGCCCTTTCGAATTAATAAATAATTATTAATTTCTATCGACCGGAACATATCATTTTTCTAGATTGTTCAATTTAACTATAATCTGCCTCACCCAGTAGTGAATACAATTGTACAACAATCTCTTTCTGCATCTTTTTTTTCTCTCTCTCTCTATTTTTCCCTTGTAATCTTTCTCCCAATTATCGAACCAACTAATATCTATCTCTTACATTCATTAGGTACATGGTATTCGATTAAACATAAGAACAAAACCAAAACCGAAAAAAAAAGAAAAACGCGAAAACGTTGAAATCCAGAAGAAACACGCCCCAATCAATTTCGCTTCATTAATCGTATCCGATTATAACAAGAGTGCAAATTCTCTTCTGATGACGGCTAGTGTGTTAATTCTGATTTTCACCACTATAATAGTTTTTCATTAAATCTTCATTAGTTTTACAGTAATATCTGAAGTATTCATTAGACGAATCAATTGGATAAAGATGTCTTTATTTCAACACTAAAAATAAGAAACAGTTGTAAAATTACGCAATTCTTATTCTATTATAGATAATATATCTTCGTTGGATAGATATGAACTCATAAGTACTGCAAATCAGAATGGGCTTCAAGCAATCTCCGCTGCGGATTTATCTTTGCCCTGCGTTTCATCTTTAATGAGACCATTAAAATTCCTTTACTATAGTAAAATTAAATCAATTATTGCAGTAGAATTTCTAGATTATTTAAATTACTACTTTGAAGAATAAAAATTGTTGCAGTACAATAGAATCAAAATATGAACAATTAATTCTCTAAAAGCAAAAGAAGAAGTACTGGTAGGCAGTTTTAATCATCATTCGCATCCTATCGCTAGGGATATTCATTCATTTGCTAGCACACTAATAATGTTTCGCTTTTTCCATTCGTTAATTTCAAATAATTAAAAAGTATTACGCGACATATATTCAACACAATTAAAAACCAAAAAAAAATCCATCCTTTCGCCGACTACGTGAGGCTTAAAATTAATAATAATAATAATTCATCAGGGAATCGTCCGTCGGTGATGATGTTGGTACCATAAAAACTAGTCAATTATTATTATCTTTTCTTTATTAGTTGGAGCGGAGAGAGAGAAAATGGCATTAAAAGGTCTCAAAAAGCCACTACAGTTTTTGGCTTTGGTCTCTTAATGAGTTCCTTTCACCACCAATCTGATATTGAAACGTTTATTATTATTAAATAATGATTATTTAATTAATTAATTAATACGTCCAGTTGTTTGGACCACCAGCACAACAAAATAAACAATTTTTTGTTTTTTTGGGCGTAGAAAATTAACGGAATTCTATTCCAAGGATTTTTTTTTTTCGTTTCTTATGAATAGATAGATTACCCTCTCAGTCACTTATACCATTGCAAATGTCATTCATCAGAGTGCAAAGAGATAAGCTGTGTTGACAGGAAGCCGTCTATTTACACCTTGCACCATAACACAAGTACTTCAGTCGACACTGAAGAAGAAGAAAAAGAAATCACCGCTTTGCCTCAAGGAAGAAATTTACTAAACAAGTGGGTTTGTGTTGATTGATTTTATTAACTGGCCACTAATGTCAGTTTAAATGGTGAGACGATAATGGAGGGTGTGTTCCCATTTCAGATAGATATGGAGTGGAGGTTTTCTTTTTTTTTTTAGCGCTTAGCATCATGTCAGCCCGTTTTGTCGTGGCTCATTACATCGGCTAATAGACACTCATGGTAACAGAATAGATAGATTGGCGTAGGTAGAACATAGTGGATAAAAATGTTTTATTTAGAGTCTTGTCCTCATGACAAATATGAGTGTAAAAAATGTACAGCGTTGAGATTTGTATATCCTTATTTTTCCTCACAGCCATCTGCTCCTTTTTGCCTGCTGACATTCTGATATTTACGCATTTCCATTAGATATCTGCGTACGCCACTGTTAAACTATTTATTTTTGGCATGCCATTGTCTTTCCTACAAAAGACAACTATGGAAAACTATTTCTGGAACTAAATACTGGTTGGCCGGTAAGCCAAAGTGCACACAACACAATAGCAAATCGACTAACCTATTCTCTTTGTCATAATACAGTTCGCGAACAGATAGAGAGAGAGAGAGACAAAGGACACAAGAGCGACAAGATGAACAAGACCGAAAAAGAAGGCTGCGCTAGTAATTAATCACCAAAGATTGGTGATTAAGGTAGACGCGATGACAATATTCGTCCAGTTCACATTATTTCTGTGTTGTACAAATTAAACCACTGAAATTAATGAATATGTCGGACAACTCGTATTACAGTTTTAACATTTTCGTGGTTGTTGGGGATTGTAAAAAAGTGGAGAAAAAAAAATGGTTTTTGTGAGAAAAATTTGGTGTTTTGTCACCTGGCAATGAAAGCACTAATTAGTTTATTTTTTTAAGCTGCAACTACAGGGAAGACAAATTGATTGTCGAACGTGCGTTGAACATAAAAAGCATCGATCGTTTTTAGTAGGGTGGCCTTTTTCGTCGTTTTTATTTTTCGTGGCCAATTAAATTATGAATTTCTGTGCTACAGGTTGTGCTGTCTTCCTTCACGTATTATTTTTATATTTTGTGTCTATGCGGAAATTGGTCCGGCCTTGTCAAATTTTTCTTTTAAATTCTCAACTTTTTTAATTTATAATGTCTACCAACCGCTTTCTAAACACTGTCAAATAATTCACAATAAACCGAGCAATCCAAACAATTTTGTTTAATTAATCAGAAATTACCTGAGGCACTCCATTCACGCAGCAGCAGCAATTTAATTTTAAACAAACGATCGCGACAAATGTACATATATATTGTAATGTTTATAAATTAAATAAATATAATTAAATAAATCATTTCGAGAAAGACCCTAAGGATATTTCTTTTACAAAACGGATACCTACTACGTACATTGCGAGGCATGCAGCACCGCACCAAAATTGTAAATTAGAAAATTAATTTCAATGTAAAATGTATTTGTTGCTACTTTATATTTGCTACCGAAATTAGTTATTGCAAAATGTAAAATACGCAACGCCTAAAGTTGTTTAATAATAATTACCATTATTATTTCATGTAGGTAATGTTAAAATAACATATTTATTTATTATTGCTACATTGTACGTTGAAACTTAATAGGAAGTTGTCTTACGTCATTTTTTAGTTTAGTTGTCATTCAATATTCATTTTTATATGCGAGGGCATAAAAATTTTGGTTACTTCAGGAGAATTTAAGATGATAGAACCATCGATGGCTTTTACTATTCGATGTATTTATTGCTACTCATAACTACATCGACTCAAAATATATTTTATGGTAGCTGTAATGCTTAGGCCCACACATGAAATTTTAAGACAAATCCGTAATTCTTTTGGCTTCATTTAATTTAATTTAAGGAATGCTTGGAATGCTACTGAGTTAAAAATGAAGAAATAAATAGAACCATGTAACGCCACGGCTTACTTCCTTAAGAATATCCTTTGTTGGATATTGTTGGGATTATGATAAACTCTTAACAATACCCATTAAACTTCTTTCTTTTATATTACCATAGATTTTTTTTATGCAATAATTTCCCAATTTTTCTCCTAATCTAATAATTCCTGATTAATATTTCAATTTCTTTTTTTTTGTGCTGAAACACATGCCTACGCGTAATAGATATCTATATCGATCGATCGATTGATTAGTTTTGTTAATTATCTTGCGCGTATTCGTTTTAATCTCTCGTAATGTTTTTTTTTTTTTAATTTATGACAGCAGGACATTCTGACAGCCGCAATCGCTTGGCAAATCTGTAGTCTCTCTCTCTCTCTTGCTTGCTGGCTTGCTTACTAAAATGGTTTGTGTGTATGTGTGTGAAAACTGGGCCCGCATTCTGGTGCAGCTTGACAAATGTACAGATATAGACAAGAGAGATCCAGTCCTCCCATTGATATTGGGGCCGCACCCAAAACTACTGTTTCAATATATTATGTATTTATTTATATAAATGTAATTTCTTTTGCCACCATATATATATATACGTATGTACACCTATATAGCAAAACCTAGAAGGAGGTAATGACTGCTTTAATTGGATAGAAAATCGATAAAAATGCAACCACCACCTATATATTTAAATGCTTAATAATTTATACCCTCGGAATGGGAACGTTTTAATTTTTCAATTAATAATCTTTTCGATCCGTTCGGAATCAGATCAGAGTATAGAGTACTCTTATACTAATAATCTTTTTTAGATGGGGAGAGAGAGCTAATTATCTCTCTCGGTGCTTTAGCGAATTTAAATTTCTGACTACCAGCAGAATACCGAGTAGTATCTACGCGTCGTGAGAAATTCTAACATTAACAAATCGAAACCTATTTGTATTATTTTTTTTATCTCGATTTTTATTACTATCATCAGAGAACAAAAAGAAACAGATTATTATGCCCATCGCCACCGCCACCGCCACCGCCGCCATCATCATCATTTATATTGAAGTAAATATAGATAGAGACCTATATAAATGCGATTTGTCCTACGTAATTTTCCGCTACCGTAATCCATGATTATTTTCAAAGTATTTTCAACTTGTTTCTATTATTTTATCGCCTCTATAGATGGTTACTCTTTTTAGCTTCCAACTATGTGCTGCTATTACATATTTTTTTTCTTAGTGCTTTAAAAACGATTCAAAATCAGTAACCGGTCATAAAGTAGAAAGGTTTTGGTATTTTCGTAATTATTATTGTATTAAATCGGACAACAGCATCCGGAGGCCCATTATTATTTGCTTTTAGATAAAAATCTTTTTGATGGATAAAATTATTCCATTCGTGTTATTCTCATTTGGATTTTTTTCGGCCACGTCATCCTTTTGATGAGCTACGATCTGATTTCAAAGTTTACTAAAGTTTCATCTATTCCATTTTGCTTTGACAATGTTTTCTTGCAAATCAATCCATCTGGCATGCTAATCTTATGTAATTATGCAATTCTCACAACATGAATAAACAAACAAAGAATTAAATGACTAACTGCATTGACCTTAAAGGTGTAACAAATAAACGTAAACAAAAGAAAAGCACATTATGTTTTCCCTCTGTTTATGCCAAAAATGGTCATAATGTCTATTCTCGTGGAGCAATTATTTCCTTTGGCGATAATTACATAAGAATGTAAAAAATTCTAGTCAGGTGGCAGCACTTCTTCGAAAAAATTATGGCTGTTACTCACATCCATCCATCTATCCGTCCATCCATTGCTCATATGGTAAATGTTGTTAATCCATCTGTGGCTCTCGGTTTATGTGTATATGTATCTGTGTATACCTAAATGGTAAAAAGTTGTGCATGTTGTACGGAAACACACACACAACAACAGTGAGTGTGTACTCGGATTCGGATAAACCGATTGCCTATTTTTGTCGTAAATCTTTGTGTGAGTGATGTTTGACGTTTCGAAGAAAATGGTCATGTTTGTTTTATTTTTGTTTTGAGGCTTGTTGGTTTTATGGGTTTCGAGGAATTTTGCAATGAACAAATGTGGTGCGTTCTTTGTCTACCTATATGTATGTATGTGTGTATAAGAGAGTTTGTAGCATCGGTGTTTGTATATGTATGTATATGTGCAGAAGTTGTAGAACTATGGTATTATCATCGTGACTGTTCAGTGTGTTTTGAAATAGTTGAATGAAGAGGATTGTAAATCTGCGTAAATTGAAAATCTATTAGGCATCTATGAGAATGTAAAGATGAAAATAGAGCGTCTAGAAAACGAAATTGAATATTGGAAATCCTCAGTATCTGTTTCTTAAAAATGTAGCGCCCAGTTTCTTACTGGATTTGAATAATCGCCCTTATTACTCACTAAACTAATAGATCAACCGTTTCGGACGTGATTAGTCAAAAAAGCTTTCAAATTGACATCGAAGCAAGATCGCTGTTCTAACTAAGTAGCACCCTTGATCCTTACTTTCTTACCAAATGAAAGATTACCTAATTCATTGCACCTTCTCTTGACGCTGCCATGCTTCGATTATTCAAAAATGCAATGGAATCTGATGCCTACAGAATAGAAGCAACCAGCAACAAACCTAATTGATTTTCACCATAAATCACCCGAATGTCGATCAACATTGAGATCATTCTTGTTATTGCCTCAACAACAAATGATCGTACTTTTTTCGCATTTTTCTTTAAACTAAGAAACCAACTATTGATATATTTATAAAGCGTTTTATTGCTTCGGAAAAATGCGAATCGTGGTTTTTTTTTGCTATCGGTTATCGTTGCTTACGCTAGCCTTATGCCGATTTCGGAAGAAATTACTCTATGGGGAATTTATGGTATGTAGTGCTACTGATGTGTGTTTGGTCTTCTCAATAAAAAAAAAAAACACTTGACAGTTATGACGGATGTGGTGCTTTATGGCATTGTTGACGGGTTTTATTGGATCTACTTCGATTTATAGCCCATGAAATCTTTCGTTTTTTTTTTGTGGTGTATGTGCTTCTGTCGGTATGTATGCATATGTGTGCCCGCTTCTTGTATTTTGTGGTTTATCCACATTCCCCATTCTCTGTCATGTATAAGCGATAAACTAATCATCTTAGTTTTGAGCGTTGTAACTGTATAAGAGTGAAAACAGTTTTTTCTTAATTTTTTAATTCTAGATTGATGCAAAAATTATAGTTATTGGTGTTGTTCGAACAAAGTTTATGATAACTCATACTAATTTCTCAGCGTCTATCCATTTAACATAGTTGTACTTTTCACCTATCGCCCTACATAAAAAATTCAAGCTCACATTACTTGCGTTACAATTACTCTAATAATAGCATGTAAAGAAATTGCAAAACACTTGCGATACAAATGCGAATTTTCCGAATCGCTTTTCTCCATTTTAATCGCCGTTGACAAAATGTGAATTTATCGTTTTCTATTTCGGATGCTGCAGCTCTCTATGTTGTTGAAGATTCTTCGATTTTCTTTTGAATTGTTCGAATCATTTGCTTGAAATCTCACCAGCAAATAGAATAATGGTGTTTGTTTTTTTTGTCTTTTATTATGCACGAAAATAGAGTGGGTTAAAATTAGAGAGAGATAGAATAGTGCCGAAGATCTGGAGAGTGAAGAAGAAAATACGTTCTGTTATTTCAAATATTTGAATGTGCTCTACTTTTAAGGGTTGACAGATTAATTATACACCAGCTAAAATTACATCGAAATTCGATTCAAAAAGAGAATTAGTAGGCATTGACTTATTATAGAATTACAGTCTATAATGTGGCGCATTGTTAAGCAAATCTAGGTATATCTGTGCAAAAAAGCCAGTGAAGTTTAACTTCACCAAAAATCTTATTATAGTTCGGCTTTAATAATCGAGACCTGTTTGTTGAGGTATATATTCGGAGAATCTACAGTTTACTGGGGTCCGAAACGCGATTATTTATTTGATATTGCAGAATGTAGTTCAAGACAGAAATCACTTCACTTAGAAATAAGCACATATATGTATTTGGATAAAAATACTTTTACGAAAAATTGAAAGAAATGCCTCTAAAATTTTCTCTAGAGTCTACTATCATACTATGCACTTACTATTTATTATCTACACATAAACACAGACAAAGTCACACCCGCTACACTTACTTAGTGTTATACTTAATTAACTAAACTCACAACTCACTAGTTTATACTTTTTCATTTTCTTCTCCTTCTTGTATGTATCTATCCTATGCATGTGCCGCATAATTAATTCATTTTACAGTGGTTTTAATTAATTTCATACAATTTTCTTGTATGTATAATTAATTCAGCGCACAAGTTAGGTACTATGTTGTAGTATTTATTTTTGATTCAAAAGGAATTTGGAAGATTAGATCTTGAAGAAGTAAAATAGACGAAAGAGAAAAATGAAAGAAACATTGCGCTAGTCGAAATATGTTGTCTATTTGAAATTGATTTGACTTTTCTTTTTCTTTTTTTTATTAGTCGTGATGATTACCTACCTATCATATATGAATGTCAAGATTCCATACCTACATACGTTCATATGTGTAATGACGGTATATTTGTTTATTTTTTTGCTGGGTTTGTTGTCTTTGGAATTATTAGAAAATCTTCTCGACTCGATGTTCCGGCATCCAACATGAATATTTCTTCGTTGGTTTGTTATTCTTTTTTAATTTTTCGTTGTTTTTTATTTTTTTGCTGAACGTCGAGAACACAAGTCGAGCGGAATAAAAATTCAAGACGACGTAATAGTAATAAATTTCTTTCTCTCTGTTACTTGATGGACAAGTAGCATTACTTACAGATTTTTAAAAATCTGTCGTCATACTTTCTTCATCATCTGTTAAATTTCTATTTTATTTTTCAGTCAGTATACGAATTTTACAAATAAAAATAAAATTCTTTTGATTTCTGGCAAATTGTTAGCATTGCGAAGGCGTCGTTGCTGACGTACATTTCCAATAATTTCAACAGTCAAGAATATTTCATATTAAAATAACAAACTGATCATGATACACATAATATATGATGATAATGAAAGAAACAACAGATTTTAGAATGCCACATGATTACCTGCAGACAAACAAAATTGTTGAAAATGATCCACCCAATTGTCTTATGTTATGTCAACTTGATCAACATAAATACGCGTCATACATACATAGCTATATACATATAGTATATGTATACATAGTTTCTCATAATTTCTTTTCATATCATATACATATTGCATTTTGGCGAATTGTGTAGACATTTGTCTGTCATCTTTTTAACATAGCCCAGACCTTTTCAATTCAATTGTCCGCATTGTCGTGAGGAGATATGATGCGTCCCACAAATAGCACATACACAAAATTTGAAAAATAGCACATCAGCTGTGGCGTGTCTCGACGCCTTGTGTGGATACATACACATACACACATACACTATACCAGCAAATATATATATATGAAAACAACGGCAAATAAATTAAGAGAAACGGGTAAAACAACGTAACCGTACAGAATAAATGGCGTGTTTTGACGTGCGACACGTCTGTAAAAAATCCCATTTAAATTACGGAACCAGGGCCGTAAATTTCCAGATGGCTGGATTTGGACGGCTTGCGATCAGATAATCTAATCCCAGTGTATATGAGAGACTGTAGCCTGGCTGACGAATCTTAATAATAATAATAATTGGTAACTTTGTATTAAATTCTATGATGATTCGACCTCATTATTCTTAGATATACATACATACTTAATTATTTAATACAAGTAGAAATAGTGTTGGAGATTGAAGATATAAAATTTAGACTTAAAAGAAAATTCCAGATTAAATCAGTAGCTAATTTCATTAGCAGCTTCTAAAATCTAAATTGAACTGAATCCAAAATTGAATAAAATGAACAACATGCTTGGATTGAGTTCCGTCAGTACTCCGATTTAAAGTATCGAGCAAAGCTTATTCTGATTCGGGTGATTCTCATTATAATGTTGATTCTGAATAGATTTCTGTCGATCTTCTAAAAGTTTAACGCCATTTTTATTAGATAAAATTGCTCCAAAATCTTCAAATATTGAAAATTATTTATTATCTTTTCTATCACTATTTATATATATATATGTATATATATATATAAGAAATTCATATACAAAAAGAACTTGAACAACATTGAATCCTAATTACATCTGATTGACACAAAAATTATAGTTCAATTACTGTTCTGGGCGTCGCTGTAGCAGAGCTTTTATTCGTCAAGTTATGAGATTTATTCAGAAAATGGCGAAAAACGGAATTTGTGTATTAACATTACTCAGTTCTTTAATAATTTATTAATTTTGCTTGATTTTCTGTTATTTTACAAATATTACCTCAATCCCACGTAATATTACGTAGGATACATATTTTTGAACATCACTAATTTTAAATATGATTAATATTTTGGACCTATGGTTCTGGGTCATCCTGTATATGCAAAGAGAATTTCTCTTTTCAAACTAAGATATCATTTTTTTTGCGAATAAATTTCCAACAACAGAACGAAATTAAAGAAGGAAATGCTATTATTAAAAAAAAAACGCTTTTCACACACACACACACACATAAGTCTTATGTGTGTGTTATATATGATTAGGTATTTATTCTAGAAATAACAAATGAAAAATGTACGATTCTCAGGTTTCATTATTACTGAATATTCAAACATACTATAAAAAATTGGCTGTGCATAAGCAATAAGCATGAATGAAAAATGAAAATCAATAATTAAATGTAGCCTTGTTTACAATACGCATTTTGTAAATTAAATGTATTATTTACCATTTGTAAGTGAATTTTTTTTTGATTATACACAAATTATGTTTTCTATAGTATAACAAATCAGGTTCTGGAGCGAAACTATTACACCCCATATACGCGATGTCAGTCGAGAATCTGCCTTGGAACTCTAATGTTACATTAAGCTTTGAAACGATTTATTAAACAATGCAGATGGTAGATATTTAATGTTTTTTTTTTTTTGGTTTTTTATTTTTAATAATTACACGATCTAACAACATTGTTAACGAAAACTTATGTAGTACAGTACAACATATTTGCTTAGGAAAATTTTTGGAATACATTCTGATCATAAATAATAACAAAATTTGCATTCAGATGCATAAATTTGGTTCAATAAACCTTGCCACAATAATAATAATAATTCGAGCTGCATAAATTCGTTCAGCTCCTACGTGGGGTGCTCGATTTATGACGCTGTTTGGACAATATACGCCTCGACGCTGCGACCTCGTAATTTTTTGTTGCTGTTTTTTTTTTTTTTTTTTGGTTTAGTTTTTAATTTATTTATTGATAATTTTCTTATAATAATTTCGTTGCAATGCTATGCCAGTTGCTAAAACTATTTTTCGAAAGACCCTGATACAAATTTAACCCAAAAATTAATTACCTACATACACAGATATTTATTAATAAATTAACTTTTTTCGGTTTAGTGATTCCAAGGAGTGGATACCATAAAATTCTCTCTTTATATCTAGTATACTTGTACGGTATCTACAACTATCTTGCAGTGGACATTATTTTTTTTCTATTTAATAATTGCAAAATAATGTCACGCTAATAATGATCATTATCACAGAGGAAAAAAAAAACGATCGTTGTTTGCATAACAATACGAATTATTTACTTATTTAAATTGCCGTATCTTTTATTTTAATATCATCGATTAAGATCGAAATTTATTCAACACCTACCTGAAAGGCAAAAAGAAAAAGAAAAGAAAAGAAAAGATAGATAGTAAAATGGACACACCCAAAATTGATATTGGTTTTCGATAACTAAAAAGCTTTTAATTTCTATGCATGTATTTGTCTATAAGTTTTGGTGCTCATTATCATTAATTTTGTCCTTTACAGTATTTCGGTAAATGCGAGCTTCTACACGTTGTGTCCGTTCGTTTTGTTTTTCACATTTATCGATTGCGTCGGCACGCACTTCCAAGATGGACGGCAGGATGCTCATCATCATCACTGCTGGCCCAAAACCACTAGTGAAAGACGAAAAAAAACTTATCATTATAGAACCGGATTCCACCTAACCAATTAAAAAATTATTTGTACATAAAATAGAAATTGTTATTATTTTTTTAACAATACAATTTTATCTATACCCACCAACAAATGATGCCTAGGTCAATCAACACGTTTATTAGCAGCACTAGCAGTAGTCGCATCAGCAGCAGCAGGAACGTCCCGTCCCGACGTCGATTTGTCGACCGTGGGATCGACCTTGGCCTTTGAGGGGGAGAGAAACGCGACGCGTGTTTAGCCCCGAAAATCGATTTCCCATTCCCCAAGGTAAGAGGTGTTTTATAATACAAGTGAAAAGGGTGTAACGACCCTCACTAACCGCCCCCGACTCGTGGCTGCCTGCCTGCCTGCTTACTTTCGAAATGTAGGTCGCTACAGGTGTCGCGTCTCCTCGAATGTAGCTACAAGAAGAAAAAAAAGATGATCATGCGATGATGATGATGATGGTAAAACAGTGGCGTCATAGATTTTGATTTACCTATCTGTTTTTTTAAGAGAAAATGAAGAAATCATTTTATGAGGTTTGTGAGGAAAAAGTGGATCTTGTAAAACTTGTACGCAGTAGAAATACAAAGTTGCAAACATTTTTCACACATATTTTTGCTTTTTTCCCTTTAATTCTATTTTTTAAATCTTTAGACAATTGAGGGCGTAAAACTTGTCGATAATTATTTACCGCCCCCACGCAGCAACATTTTTAAAACGAGGTCAACATCACGTCAAATTTGATCGAGAACTTGGATGTTTGTAACTAAGTAATTAAGCGGTCGCGTATTTTTCTCACCTACGCATTGAAATTTTGACGAAAATAATAATTGTGTTTTATTTTAATTACAGTTTTCACTGCTGCAACTGTTGCAATTGTGTCCAGACAGACAGAAATTCCAGTCTAGTGAGACGAAAGTGACAGTAGACAAATTTGAATAGTGGTAAATCGACGAGAGAAAAAAGAAAAAAAATTATCGGACTGGGCGCATAATAAATAAAAGCGAACAAACAAAAACTTAAGGGATTTAATATAAAACGTTTTTTTTCCTTTTTTTTTGAGACAACAAATTAAATTGAATAGCCACGTGGCAAGGAGCTTAGTGATTGATTGGTAGTTACAACCTCCACTACCAAGCAACTTTTTTTCTCAAGCTTCATCCGCCATTCCATCCATCTCTTAAAATCCTTGAATCGATATTTGAAAGGTGGCCGATTCGTCGTTCCTTGGTAACACATTTCGCAAAAAGGCACACAACCAACTAAAGCTAATTGAATCATTTTTCATCCCTCGTTCTCTTCGTTTTCTACTTTGACCTGGTGTCCCAGTAGTATGTAACCATCCCTAGGTCGATTGGAAAGGAGGTCGTGACCGCAGATGACACGTGCGACAGACCCGTGGAGGCAAATCTTTTAACCTTGACATGGCTCCTGCTGCGCCACTACACACAACCCAGACGTGCGATCGATGCAGCAGCATCAGTAACAGCAGCAGAACCGTTTTCAAAGCCGTAACACAGCAAGTGAATAATAATCAATCGGCTGAGGAGCACCTGATTGAGAATCATCTTTCGGTTAATTATAAATGAGGGTGGTCTCAGATCATCAAACAAAAGAATATTCTAATGGTACATTTTGTCAACAGCAAAATGAAATTTAATCTTAAAAAGTAATGACAGCTAGTAGTAGAAGTGTTAAAAAATTAAAATAGCACGCACAAACAACATCAGACGACTTAACTATTCAGTCACTCACTCAGTAACTTACAAATAGTAACGAGTATTTGTCATTCGGTTGAAAAGATAGTGACCGAACAAAAGGTATTTCTCAACGGGAGCTCTTTCAAAATCTACGGGATCTTATGTATAAAGGTAGTCTAATAACCGGCCAAGTTGGTTTCACCTTTATTTAACACTAGCAACCGTATTATGTTGATTTTTTTTTTATGTTTCGCTTGTCGAATAGAATGTAAAAACATGTGCCTTACAAACGAGTGATCAGTCAGATTGAAGAAATTATATACAATCTAATAATCACCCGGGGGCGGCGTAGTTTCAAACTTCTGGTTTTCTTGTAATCTGCTTTTCATTGAAACTGAATCCAATGCTCATATCCCTAATCGATGAAATTTTACTGATTCAGCAAAAAATTGACAATTTGGGAAAAGTTTAATAGTCGGAGATGATCAACTCGTCGGGCCAAATTTAGATATGCCATCTTTTAAATAAACCTCATAATTATGAGAAAACTGCACGTCACTTTTCTTGGGGGTTTTAAGACCAACTTCTTTCAAGGTCATTGTTATATTCCCTATAAGAATTATATATGGATTTTAGTTATCAAAATGTTCACAAATTAATGTTAGTTTTAAAAGACTAAAAGCTGATCATCATTAATCTATTCACCCGTATAAGTATGTATATGTATAATATGATGCTAATGACGATATGTGTTGTAAACACCCCGCGTGGGAGACGGTCCGCATTTTTATTTTCGTAGCATAGCGACACGAGACTGTTATACTGACAGTGACATTTCAACGCCCCCGACATTGCCTGCTGCGGTTGTTAATACATATTAGATTAAAATTTTAAATCTAAAAATATGAGCAAAACAATAATAAATATTTTGCTTAATACTGGATATTGTTTACTTGAGGTTACGTTAATAAAAATTAAGCAGAAGGATCATATTTGATTTAGTGTTTATTTAATTGGGTTTCTCATTTTATGTATCTGATTTTTTTTTTTTTTTTTGTAAATTTTTACCAAAAACTCGACAAACCACTAAAACCAGTGAGAGAGAGAGAGCGAATTTCAATTAGCTGCTAAAAAAGTGTTCAAAGAGCAGATTGCAAACGAAACTTGAGTATAATGCCATTTGCCATATTTGCCGTGTTTGTTCATCGATTAAGGGATTCTTTAATAAAATTGACACTATGTTAATATATCGTTATTACCACATTTGTTATCACGCACACCACAGCTTCTACCTATAATCATCTTCAATACGATAAAACACTGAATTTTTTCCTACTGCTGTTGTTGTTGTTGTTGTTTGTTGGTAAAATAGGAATCCAATTAGGTTTCGTAGCGGTTGTGCTGTTTCGACCGTGAACTGGCCCGGAAAAAAATGCCTGTCAATTAAAATTATTTGGTCCAGCAACTCAAAACGGTACCTATTAATATTTTTTAATTATTTCCATGTCAGATGGAACGGGAAGAGAGTGAGACGAGAAAGACGTGAAGGAGATGGTCGAAGAGGAGGGGGTGGTCGTAGAAGAGAAGAACCAACAAAACTGACGAGAAAGTGACCGTAACACCAACGAGTTCTTCAACATGTTTATGTAATCATATAATATAGTCAAGAAGAAGATGGAAGTGATCCGAATTATCGGAAATCGAAACAAAAAAAAAATTGTAAGAAAGACGGAAGCATTTCCGGTGAAGTATCATGTCAATGGGGTCATCGGAAAGTTCATCGCTATCTGATGAGGGACCGCGGGGGAGTATTATTAACGTCACTTAACATATTATCTATACGTAGATGACGCAAATATTTATTTTTTTTTTCTATAGAGTTCAAAGGATAAAGATCAAAGTTCTCACTTTTTATAATATATGAATGTATGAATATATGTATACAAACACAACTAGCTCGGCGCTTTTATGTAGAATGAAAAAACGCAAAAAATAATGACGTGCTCAAGATAATTATTATTAACCAATAATAGTGTGAAATTAAGTAATTTCATTAAATATAAACAAACATTACACGAAAATTATCTTCGACTTGAATTGCGTTTATTGAGTTCGGTGGCGTCATTCCGTGTGACCGCTTGCCAATTGTTGTTATTAAGTTTTGATTGTACTTTTTGTTGTTCTCGTAAAACTTCATGCCTTAATTTATATACATATTTATTTTATAATGTGAATAATTAACTGGCAATCGATTTATTAATTTCCAAAAGATTCCTTCACTGTTTTTTTATCATAAATTATAATTCGTATGCTACTCAGTTCGTTCATGGCCGAATGATTCCTCTTTTTCTCTTCTCTTCGCATCTACTTCTTTTCTCAGTAGTTATGACCTAAAAGGCTGTTTGCGAATTCCATCTCCCGATACGTGGGAGTGCAAAAACCTCAAACAGCCCGCATATCTATCTCTACTCCTTTTCCTTTACCGGTCGATGGACACATTGCGTCGGTAAGGCAAAACAGTATATAAGAAAAAAAAAAAAAAAAAGGAAAAACAACACCGAACTAAAAAGCAGATTCCTACAATATCAACATGCCGACGGGCAACAGCAACAGACCCAGAATGGGCAGCGACCAGATACCATCGGGCTACCGGTCCCTTTTCGATTCGATTGTCGATACACTTACCATATAACTACATATATATATATATATATTTCGAATCTTGTTAAACAGCAATAAACCTCATTGTTTGAACTCTGTCTTTATCTCAGGATAAGATCGACGCCGCCGCCGCTTGAAGTAATTAAAACGTGAATACTATGGTGGTCTCTGACCCTTTTTCGTTTCTCGTCGCTTTTGTTTGATTTGGTTAATAAGTTTTTCTTAATTTCTAAACAACTAGAACTCTTTTCTGTCTATTGTTTAGAATAATTATTATCTTTATCACTAAAAATGGGTAAGTGATCAGCCCAAATTCAGCTCACCATATTTCGGACCTCGTCGTAAATTCCTCTGCTGTTTGATCTGTTTTCTCTAATAATGATTTAGTAGAAGAAGAAGATGATAAGGAATAAAGCGTTTATTGAACATCACAAAAATAATATGTAATCTCATCAGAATAAATCAGATTCAAAGGAACTACTGCCACTATGAAAACTAAAGGAATTTCTTTCTACACAAAGATTCTTGTTATAAATTCTATTGAGCTATATCTAATCGCAGATTCCTATTTGTATTAGTTCTACAAATTGTTGTTGAGTAAAATACTATTAGATCTCAATCAATTTCAGTTTAGATTTGATTGGTTTTGTAAATGGACAAGATCGACAGGGTAAATAATATCGAAGAAGGAATGCAAATTTTAATTTAGGAAAATAATAAATGGGGAGTTCGTTGATTAATGATGTGCAAAGTGTAAATACGTTGATAATATTATATTGTATATCAAGTATAATAAAGCCGTTTAGTTAAAGTTATTTCGTATGACAGAATCAGCTAGGCCAATACTTTTGAATCTGTATTCTACACTTTTGATCTGGATGATTATCAATTGATTAAAGTCGAAAACTTACATTGCGCGCAATTGTAATTACATGGTTATTCTCATCATCAAATGGAAATGCGTGCTCTTCATTTTTTTTATGACTTTTATTTAAATTTTAATTAACGCAAATAAGACAGAATCTACATGAAATTAGATTTAATAGACCCTTGGTACTTATATATCAAAATAAAAAATTAGTTTTGATTTGTGGCTAGAGATACGAAGCCAACAGAACTTTAACACTAACTCCTATCTATTATTATTCTCTTAAATTTGTCTTTGATGTTTGTTATTCGACACACTAACGAGACAGCAACTAAATAATAATAATTAGAAATCCATTTCGCTTGTAGCAGTAACACAATCACCTAATGAATTATTATTAGTAGTTATTTTATTATTATTATTATTATTATTATTGTGCGCTTTACCAAAGGCTCTTTTTCTTTCTTATTAACCTCCTGGACAGTTGCCACTAGTCGCATAATATTTATGGCACTTAATATGTTAATATAAAATAACGTAATTGGTCAGGTGGAAGATTAGTTCTATCTAGTTATATAGTTACCCCCTTTCTATTTTCACTATTTTTCCTGGGCAAGACAAAAAAGAAAAATCAAAATTCTTTTCAGTTCTAACATAAATACGTTAATTTTATTCAATTGATTTTTTTCACCTAATCGACAACAGCTGCTGCCATTTTGCTCTGGATCGCAAGCGCGCGAAATAAGTCTAGGTAAACTATGAGCAAGTCTCTATAACGAAAGCAGTGGCATAACAAGAATACAAAAAGTGAAAATATATCTATTATTGTTAACAAATCCGTTTAGCAGGACATTTTTTTTGTTTATTTTTGGCTAATTATTCACGCTTAAAAAAGGCAACGCGTTCGCGCGTTTGGATTCCACCATCAGAACATAGTTTACATTGTTTTTATTCCTATCAAGATACATACATTTCACACATGTACGGTATAAAGTTAAACGTTTTTCTTTGAAATGTTTTATTCATTTTTCTTTTGATCTGTGTGAATATTAGAAAGAAATCTAAGGGTAAAAAACATTGGAAAACGTTGACAGCAATTAATTTTAAATTTAAAAAGTTGTAAAGTTAATGCTGACTTCGAGAATGGTGGTTTTTCTTTATTATTATTATTATTATTATTATTGCATTTTTTATCACTTCTTGTCAGAAGTCGAGTTCAAGTTTTTAAATGTATAAATATAGGCGAGGAAGGAAGAGCGACCAGAGAGATTAAAATCGAAAAAATAAGTTGAAGCGTTCTGGTAAGTTAAAAAATTTCAGGAAGACACCAAAGCGAAAAAACAAGACAACAAAAAACGATTGGTTTTTCTAAATAAAAAAAAAATCTTAGATAATTTGACTTACCAAATTTGGCAGGACTTTTTACGTTTAGAAAATTGAGGCCACAATTGTCACAGATCAAGTTTATACTTCAACCATCTGTTGTAACATTTATAAGCAAATCAATTTACTGATAAGAAAGCATAAAATTTTCTTATCTTTCGATTTTTTCCATGTTTCTCAGCCCTAACAGAATCTGTCTCATTTTTATGTTTCTTTTTTTTTGCAAATGGCGACTGCTATTTGCAAAATGGTTACTGCTTGGAAAATCCTGTAGTGATTTATGTAGGTTAGAATTTCCTAATTTGTTTTTTTGTTCTTTTCCATTCCTTTAGTTTGTATAATAATGGATAGAATAATACTTATGCTTACTACTGCTGTTATTATTATTATTCCTAACGTTATAAAGCTCTATATAAATTCATATACGTATATTGCCTCTTCTCATCAACAATTCAAAATTGACTTTTCATCGGTTCGATTGTAAAGAACATCATTAGTCAAAATAGATTGTGTTAAGAAGAAGTAGAAGAAGAAGAAGATTGGTGTCGTAGTCGTTTCAATAGGAACAAAACAATCAATCATGAATGTATTAAATAATATGAGGCAAAAAAATGGAATAAATAGGTATCTAGTAAGATATACACACAAACAAACGCACATCAGCCATATAATACGAAAACAGCATGAGCTCAGTTCTTCTTCATTTTTTTTTCTACCGAATTATTATTTCAACGCTTTAATTTTGCTCAATGACTGCAAAAAAATTGGCTAGAAGAATTTACTTAATTGAATTCTCTATAGTAAAAAAAAAAGAATAACGGCAATTATCTTGACGCTATAATCCTGAGGGACCGTCATAAAATGGCGCGCTATTAAATTCATTTAAATGGCATAGAGTTTATACTTAAATAATAGATTCGTAGATAGTAATTATAATAATATGACATTATTGATGTTAGACACTTTTGTCCACATAAACTTAAATCTAGATTATGAATCAATTTTTTTTTAAGTACTTACCAATTGATAAATTCTTTTTGTTGTCAAATTAGTCTTCTGCCCAACATGATGATTAACAACTAGTTAGTTTATCACAATAAATTCAAAATGCCACTATTGAGTTGCCAATTAATAACTACAAATTAAATGTCAGAGAAACAATTTCTACGAAACTTGTTAGTAAAAACAACAACAAATAACAATTAACAAAAAATAAGAAAAATTATTGTTCTTTTAAAAAAATCTATAAAAATGTTGTGCCTTTTATCTAATATTTGGTCTTCTATTTAATAGAAAATCACGAATAACCTGTACTTTTCAAAATAAAAGATCGGCCACGACACACCACGATGTTCCTGATGATGTTCTTTGGGTAATGACGACTATTGATATGATACTCTTAACATCCTACTAAACAGGACCGTTGTCGTTCGCCGACTAGTAAAAGGACCAAACTTCAAACGAAACTTTCCCGGTGCCGTCACCCGCTGCCTACTTTGATCGCGGCGGCGGCGGCGGATACGTTGGGGAGAGACTGTGATTCGTTGGTGTTTGCCAGCCCACCCCCCACCAATACCGCCACCACCCGCTTTGCCTTCTACAATATGTATATGTATTACGTACTTACTTTTTTTTTCTTTTCATTTTTGCAGAGTAAGTATGGGTAAATGTACTTAATAGTTGGCTTTTGCCTGATTGTTAAAATTAATATGATCTAAATGAAAATTGTATCTTTCCACTATAGCTTATGAAACACTGTAATGTAATATTAAGTAAGAAAAGAAAACTTCATTTAACCAGTTGGTGGATAGTATGACAGAGTATATTTTACAACAGGCTTTATTATGTACAAATTAACTAAATTATTCAAGAAACTCGCACTACATAGATACGTATTTTGGATTGTACTTAAATAATTAATGAAAAATTCACATCGAATTAATCAATATTGCGTCAAAAAAAAAATCCGTTAAAAAATCGCCCTTCGAAAAAAAAAGAACCTCAATCAAACAAACAACGAAAGGAAAAACGTCTACTTTTTCTCAACGGAATCATAAGGATGATTGAAGGATAGAAGAAGGGCCTACATTCAGGAAGATAGGGCACACAACAAGGAAAAATGAAAGTGAAAAGGGCACGTGGATAATATGTGAATGTATTTAAAAGAAAGATATATCTACCTATAGAATCTGTCTGTATTCCTTTTTAAAGCTATATACATAGGTACAAGATGAGCATTTAAGCGTATAAACTAAAAAGATTATCAGAACCGGATTTATAAGTATTTAAAAATGTGCGTACAGTAGTTTGAATGTTTTAATTAATATAGTCTTCATAGAATCTTAACAATTATAATTTAATAGTCTTTAATCTTATAATTATTAAGATATCTACTTATACTAATTATTTAGATGTTACTATTATTGGTACGTACTAATCATCATGAGCAGGCTTGAGAAGACCTTGATTTCTTCTTTAGTTAATTACTTCTCTTTATTAAGCGGCATACTGTAGAAAGACCTCCAAAGTGATCAATCGAGGATAACTGTATAAACATCATTTCCTATTTTGCCTTATGATTTAATCGATTTAAAGTTGAAAAATCAAACTGTATTCATTTTATTGGTTCCTAAGCAATGATTGCTCGGGAAGATATTGGTGACTGAATTTTAAAGGGGCTCAGTATCTCAGAATTCACAAATTGGAATATTTATAGTTCTTGATATTGTTATTAACAGTGACTTTTAGTGAGTGAGAAAAATTATTAGTGTGAATATTAGTCACTTTTAATTGAAAATTCTTGGCCAACATGATCTTGCGACTTATGCTTCTGAGTAAAAATTCTGAGATGACCTTCTCTCTTACAAGTGCCAGCGGTTATTTTTAAAATAGAAAATATTGTTCGTCAATGAATATTCGTTTATTAAATTCTTAAAGCTTTCAATTATGATTTCCTAATACGTCTCTGCACGAATATACGAAAATATGCAGACCCTCAAGACTATCCTATTATAACGCATTGTGTGTTCACCTAAGGAAAAAAAAAATCGTTACGTTAATGTCGCCTTTTTACCAAATCATTCAACTGACATACATATACACAACACACAATATAAGATTATGTCTTGAAGGTATTATTTGATCGTTATTTTTTTTTTTTTGGAACCCACCCACCCTCGCTTTAACGTTTGTTGTTTATCAAAAGTTGATTTTTTTTTTATTATTATTTTAGATAGAGCAAGCCGTTGGCAGTGTACACATACCAAACAACATTTCCATTATGGAAGCGAAAGATTTAAATGTTGATGCCATAACAGTAGCAGTATCAGCAACAGCGGCAACGCAATTTTTTTCCTTTTTCATTTTTTATTTAAATGTTCCAAGAAGTCCATTCACTTCTCATCAGGATCATCATCATCATCATCAACATCAACATCAGAAGAAAAAAAGAAAACCATAGATAGACAACGATTAACAGGAAAGCAACAAAAAACAGAAAGAAAGAAAGATAGGCTATAGGTTTTGTAACAAATGTCTATGGCAACTTAGTAAATATCACAAACTATACGCACATATGTTACGGACGATAAATTATTTCCTTCTTCTTCGTTTTTTTTTGAACCACGCGTGCCACGTGCCTTTTCTGCGTATATAGTAGGTATATAGATACCCTGACTTCCATGGATGACTTCTACCGGCCCCATAGGACCAACAGTCATACATGGGCTGGTCAGAGTTGGACCGAATAAAGCATTAGTATTTCCTTGTTGATATTTATATGATCAGTTTTCCGTTTTTGCGAATTGCTACACAGTGGCTCAAATAATAATACAGAGATATACTCTCACATTTCAAATTTTAAGTTCAAGGCATTAATTATGCCGTACCAGCAGAAGAAATGAGATGATTTCTTTTGACAATAGAACCAGTTTTCTATACATAAATAGTACTCCGCCAATGTTATTATCCATTATTCATTTACCCAATTCCATGCCATTTATTTTATAACGGATGAGAAATCATCCGTTTTATGGTTCGGTCGTTTTTCTTCTTCTGCATTTTTTACTTGGACAACATTTCTTTGACCAATGGTCAATAGAAACTATTTAGCACTGTTGTTTGCAAGCTGGCTTCACAATTTGCCCTGATGTTTACAGATTTTGCCCCTATTGTGTTGTCCAACTGGCTTTTGTGCCGCCCACGAGGGAAGCTGTTTCCTTCTGCTTTTTCTTCTTGTTGTTTTCTTTGATTTTGTGCTGTACCTATAGGCTATATAGGTACCTCTATCTATATAGGTACCGTATAGTAGATCGTAAATCATTTCGGTAATCTTTTCTTTTTTATTATTTTCCCTTTCGATTCGCTAGTTTTATGGCTTGTTCGTTGATGTTATTTAAGAATTGATGAAATTATTGATTAACAGTTTACACGTTTTCGTACTGGTCATAAGTGAGGGTCAGTTCCCTCCCGAATGCTTGCTTGTGTGCATAGTGGGAGCTTTCTGGACAGCAAATTAATGGCTCATATAAACTAGCCATAACTAATCAACTGCGAATTTCTTTGGAAATAGATGGAAATCAGCTGACATTCTATTTTAGCTAGTGGTCCGATTGCCTGATATTCGATGTGTACGTTTCGTTCAATTTAAACTCTAATGATAACTAAAATTGAAGAATGACATACCTTGCGCAAGCGCAATAGAAATCTTCATATTCCTACCGAATATAGTATAAATGCCATAAGATGATATTAGAGAAGCTAATTCCAAAAATATTGACTTAAATATACACTGTTTATAAGTCATAAAAATCATTATTATTATTATTATTATTATGGTGTTATCAGTAGTAGCAGCAGTAGCGAGAAATCATAAAAATCCCCACATTTACATCACATACATATGTACATATTTTCACGACAAAATAGTGAGCGAATATCAACGCATCATTAAAATACCCATTAATTATATTTTAATTTAATTAAAAAATTACTTGTCTAGGTCAAATTCATTGTGCGTCATTCATTATGATTTGATAACGTATTGTCCTACGGTTTTATGTGATTCTGATACATTGGTGTAGTATTTATAAGATTTTCTCTGTTTGTTAGACACTCTATGGAAACAGAATAATAATAGGGACAGTATCCAAATATGGTATCATGTGAAGGGAAGAAGTGACGAATGTGAGTGATAAATGATAATTTGTTGGAATGAGCCGCAGCCCTTCAACGATCTTATCATTATTTTACAAGCATTTTCTCAAAATGACTCTCATAAGTTATAGGCTTCAGTGCAGCTTATTATATACTAGTAGCACGCATGCTTATAGAATTAATTTTATATAAAATAGCCACACCAATCTAAGCGTTATTTCGGTGATAGAATTACTACTAGTTTTCCACCACGTCACTGTTTCTATTCATTCTCCCTCACTTTCATACTATTTTAGGATTAATTAACATTAATATTTTTATAAACTTTTTATCATAAACATTATTATTATCACATTATCTAAAAGTTTTATCAATTGAAAGTATTATTTATATTTCTCATCTATTTTTATACATACGTAAGTATTGTATAGATATGTTATTATTGCTAAACATGTTTTTCAAAAATAAATAATAATAATGATTTGTTTATCATTACAACAACCCACGCACGCTCGACTTATTTTAAGTATTTATTATTATTATTATGATAGGATAAATTAATAATATATTTTTTATTTGTATAACGTTCATATCGTTTTACGTAAACCGGACCCTCATGATACTGCTGATGTTTACATAATGAAATGATCATAATGAATTATAGCAATGATAATTACTAAATAGATATTAATTAAGTATGATTATATGGAAACATTTTCCATATAATAAGGGAAGGCACGCCTTCGTCTATTCCATCTTTTAATTATTTTATTAAAGTGAACAGATTATTACTATTTAATTAATTCATTCTTCTTAATGAGAATGAAATTCTTCTTTCAAAAGATTACGTTCATATTTATTATTAGCTTTGTTCCAATTTTATTGCTTGAACTGGTTCTGAACTAGTTACTAATAGGCTTGCGCTTTGCGACCAGAATTTGCCTCACGTATGGCGCCGTATTACAAGTTTTTTGGTGCGTTCAGTGAAAATGCTCTTTATACCTTCGTGCACTGTATTCAACTTAAAGAGACTTACAATCAAATGCATTCCTAATAGGGTGAAACGGTAAGTAATACTTACTACCGTCCCTCTATTTATATGCGTTTTAGCGCGACTTACTTTTCTTTTACTCGAAAAAACCTGTTATTAATGAAACCATTAACGTATCGTTTTCAGAATTTATTGGATTATAATTTTGATAAAACGATATAGGTGGTTATAAATCTGCACGAATTACAATATTCATCTTGCTCGACCAAGTTCTGTGCTGGACTCGGCTAGACAACTAGTAGAACAAAAAAAAATCCATTAATATGTATTAAAGAAGAATTATGTATTATTTTTAGTATTATTATTATTATGAGAGAATCAGCTCTACATGATTAAAATATTATAATTTTACAATCACCTTCAACTATATCTATTATTATTATTAGATATTATACTTACGTATATGTATGAATATGTGTATTATATACATATATTAGACCGATTGGATTGTGTTTTGTTTAGTGCCAATTAAAAACGATTTTTTGGAATTCTAAAGCCAGTGGCGTAGATAAACAGATGTTAGATGATTATTTGTTTGTCGCATCAAAGTTTTATAATTAATTTTGCATTAAATAGCAATAATTATCTACCTAATACGTCGTACAATGTATCCATGTAGTACTTATAACTTTCCGTTATTTTCTCCGCTTTTTTTTCTTTTTAATTTCATCTTTTCCAACCAGATTATTATTTATTATATCGGAACGAATCCATTCGTGTTGTAGGCCGATACGATAAATCAATGTGTAGGAAAATTACAGGGTCTTTCGGAAATTAAACGCGCGATTTGTCAAAATTTTAATGATATGCACCATGGAATTCTTCTACCTTTTTCCACTTGTTCTTTTTCGCATTTTTTTCGTAAAACAAAAAATAATAATAATAATAATAAGAGAACCGGGTGAACCGGGTCAATCACGTTTCTGTGGTCGCGATATATATTTCTTTTTTAATTATAATATTTTTTTGGTGGTCATCGTCACTGATCCCATTCTTTACTCTCCTCTCTTTAATTTTACTCACATAGTCTTCGTCTGTCGATTTTTTACTTGTTTTTTTTTTTTCGTTGTTTTGTTTCGATTTTTTGTTAATCTGGTTTTCGCGCGCATCTGTCAGTTGCTCGTTATTGTTATTGCGTCATTATTATTATTTAATAAATATCTACTAACTTCAGAAACTATATTTTGCATATAAATTCTTCACTTGTCGCATATTAAGGTCGTGCCACACCGGCTGTGATGTGCGATACGAAGCGACGAAATACATGAACCATTGTAAGTAGGCACGAAGTAATTCGACGGAGATAATCGTAATGGCAACATATCGAAATCGATGGCATTAGAAATGACATTTAGAACAGAATTATTTCTCACCAATATAACAGGTGCATATCTAGTAAATTACAGAATTCTAGTATAGGATCATAAAAAGTTTAATAAAGAGGTTCTTGTTATAGTACTTCTACTTTATAACTATCTTATAAACGGCGATGACTCGTTTAAGACGAGATTGATATTAGCATTGATATTAGCAATGCAACGGATAGGACTTATCAACATATTGAGATCAATGATATTAAATAATAAATAAGTATATGTACCCTTCAGAGTCTCATTTAAAATTTTCTGCATAAAAATGATACCATTTACGTTTAGTACTGAGTATAGTAACGAAAAACCTTGTCGAACTCATAAATAAAACAAAGTACTTAGTAAAATCGATGTCTTATAAAAGATGTATTTTTTATTTTCATTTTTATTTTTTTGCAAATTTGCACGAGTGCAACGTCCGTCTGATGTGCATGGTGCTGGTGGTATTTAACCTTTTTTTATTTTTTGTTCAAATTTCAATTTAAAATTTGACGTAAAAAAGTCGAACGATCGATTTTTTCACGTTATACTTTTTTATTTAAATCAATCTTAGAATTTAATACATGAATAATGAAACAAATTGAAATTCAAATAAAAATTGTATGTATGTATGTACGTCTATGTATGTACTTAAGTATGAAACCGAAAATTCATGACAATTATGTAATTTCTTCTTTTTTTTTCTATGTCAATTTTGACAAGACGGCAAAGATTCCGTTGGAACACAATTCATATTTGTCATCACGGCATCTTAATAATGATTATTATGATTTCCGCGGATTATTCAAGCCAAAGTAAACACGTTTACGGACAGATTTATGACGGTGATTAAATCACCCGCACCTGGTGTGTATAATATATGTATGTCGGCTTGTGGTATGTGTGTGTGTGTGTCTACTGCGACTTTAGATAGTGTAGGCGGCCTGGTTTTGTAGAATGCTGTTGTAATATGAAAAAATCATCCATCCATCCATTCAATTCATCCATCCAACTTATCATGCACAAGTTCTTCTGTCGACACCGAGACAGATAGACGGTGCGGTGCTTTGCAGGATGTGCAGCGTCCCGATGCTAAATTAACCATCATTGTCCGCATTTTCTTTTTGAAATATTTCAAGCCAGATTCTGAAAAGTATAGCAAATACCATTGCTATACGGTATAGAAGTGGCGTAGATCTTGCCTATCTGCGACATTGCAATGTATTAATCAGTTCACTTCATGCTATTCGTGATGGTCATTTTTAAACTACATATTTTCTTCACTTTAATCTCATCCCACGTTTCTTCGTTTCATTCTTTGTTTGGTGACGTTCTTTTCAGTACAGGAAGTGATAATTTGTGTTTACCCATAATATTCACTCGCCCATTTTCTTCCCATCTATCCTTTTTCGTCCAGATCGAAACCCGATTAAAACCGACGAATACACGTGTCGTTTTCGACTTGAATTATGTGCAACAACTCGATGACGAGCTTATATAAATGCGTTGGCAAAGTGAGTACGTGTTAATTACGGCCCACACACCCAGTCCCTATACATCACCATAATATAGATAGATAGATATGGAAGGACGAAATCGGAAAAGAGTGGAACAAACATCTTAAACTGGAAAATTGATGATTACATTTACAAATTTTTAATCACTATTGATCAAAACTTCCTATATTTATGATGAAGCAACAGTCTTTTTCAGAACCATATAAGCACTAAATGACTAAAGTGAATACAACGACAAACATACAGTTTATCAAGTTCAAATGTCACAGATGGGTGACGTCAATGATCTTTCTCTATTAGTGCCAAATTAATCACGATCGATGTGAACGAATTATTATTATTTAACGAGCATCGATTTATCTTATTCGAATTCAGAGACGGAGAGATGTGAGAGATGAGACGATGTCTGAACATGTCTTATTTACCACCTAATTGATGATTAACAAATACAATGATACGTCACTGGCTTGTTTGTTTGTTTGTTTGTGAGCCAACTAATATATTATAATTCTGGCCCACGAATTTTTCTGTTGCCACCAACGACAATCATAATTAATTGTTTTTATTTAAAAAAATATTTAAGTGGGTGGTAAATGGATCATTGGGTTAATTAACACAAATCAAATTTAAATAAGTCAAATTTTAGATCAGATGTTGATCGTAGGTATCAATCGGGAGTTAAATGTCATAGACAAAAATCGACATCATCATAGAATCAATAACTAAATTCAATTGGGTAAGAACTAACCAAAATATTCTATAAGAAACGTAACGCCCAAATCAATACTTTGATGATCAGCTGTTGATTGAAATTCAGATAAACAGTCAATAAATAATAGTTTCCATGGAAGACTAATCCTCTATGGTTAGTGCTTCATTACCACACCTTTTCCATCCTATCGAACTTCTGCCTCTCATAACTATTCTGAACAATACATTCCCACGGTGTGCCATTAAATCTCTAATACTTATTATCGTCTCCCAGTTTCAGGTGAGGGACATTCTATTACATACATTAGCAAAACAATCATCCCCCTTATTAGATTTTTCTATATAATAATGAATCTTTCCATAACTTCCTTGTTCCGTTCTCTCTTTCCGAAATGAAATGAAAAAAAAAAGAGAAATTTCTACTACATCATCATCATCATCATCCCTCTGGGAATTTTGGCGGGAAAAAAGGACGAGACATTTGCGCAGCTGTTTTTCACAGTTCTTAAGTTCAGTTCCCCTTTAGAGGTCAGGTGAGTTTGTGTTGTGTTCTTTTTTTCCCTGTCTTCTCTAACACATATAAGTAGAAATTGGGGCGGATTGCATATCTAAACGTTAAAGAAAGCAAATTGCAAAATAGATTGGGAATTGTGGAAAGAGACAGAATCATTTTTTTCTTGCCCTTCCTCTACAATATTTTTCTAACGAACAATAGAACAGCTGAAGTCAAAGAGAGAGAGAGTGCAGGATTAATTGTTTATTACTTATTTATTAGAATTATTATGTAAGTTTGGAATTGAATTATTTGAGTTAATTTTATAGGTTACTTTTAATATTACTTCATTCTTCTGCTCTATTAATCATTTGAGCAGCATCAAACTGTGCTATAAAGAAAATCTTCTCACGATGCTCTCGTCAAATTAAGACACTTAAAATGGAATTAAAGGCAGAAGTTTGAGGAGAATTAAATAAATGACAATTCATAAAAATTTCATCGACATCATTAGATTGAAACGAGCGGCGATCTCGAATAAATCGTCGATCATTTTCATCATTAATATTATTATTATTGTTATTAAGAAGTGGAGGAGGAGACACATTAAAATTTATAATAGCTGATTATTATTCAATAAATGATCGTCGTTCGTTCTCGTATATAAGAAAAAAAACCTCCACAAACATACACACAAACACAAACACACACACACACTACGTTATTATCTTTTAATGGCACTTTATAAATAATTCCGTTCGTGCTAATAATAATATTAATAATAAATAATTATTGTTCTCCGAGGGAGATTTTTTAATTGCCTGTTGCTAATTTAGTTTGGTTTAATTAATTAATCAATTTTCCTGCGTTGCTGCTGCTGCAGGAGGAAAACAAAGAACTAGCAAAAAATAATCCCGAAAAAAACAGGTCGCTTTGTTTCAGCTTCAAGTAAAAAGAGCTGCTACTCAAACAGGATCCGTTCAAATAGATTGAAAAGGATTGATCGGGTCTGTCTCAACTTACCATTGCATCGACCTGTACACTGATCGATGTCGGTAATGTGTGGTATGAAAATAAGTCCATTGGGTGCCCTGAAGGTACCTAACTTTCCTATATCTATACGTTCGCATACATACACAGCCAGTACTGCCAAGCAGCAAAAGTACCGTTTCCGTTTCGTTTTTAATGACCAGTAAGTTATGTTTAATTATTTTTAATTTCTCAGCAGCAGCAGCAGCGGACGCAGTAGGCTTTCCTGATAAATCTTTTATGATACTCAAAAAAAGGAAAAAAAGAAAAAAAAAAGAGTTCTGCCCTAGCCAGAACGGAAATAAAATATATTCTATATAAAATAACTCGATTTGTTGGGTGCGGAATGTTATTTTTATGTTACGCAAAAATTTACCGAAATGAACTGCGAAACGAGCACGTCCTTCTTTTGCTTTACTTTACCCTTTTGTTTTTTGTTTTTTTGGTTCTGATTTTATTTTTAAGTGGCCGCAAAAAAATAGTATCAAGTAATTTCAATTCTTTCTTATCTTAACTTGGAAGTATTTAGATCTGCTTCTTCATGTCTAGGTTTTATTCTAGGATGCCCTATAATTGACGTGCTGCAATAGATGCCACTTCGAAAGACGCATGAAGATATTCATAGTCGATACTCAATTTCGATTAATACTTGAGTGTCATTCATAGGTCGATAGTACGCTTATTTCGCTGAATATAACTAAAAATGACTACCTTGAGAATCAATTCAACTGTGAGCCATAAGTTCAAGATTGTAAACGATGCCTAACAATATGCCTTATAGCAGTAACCTTAACAAAATTTATTCAATATGTAAAAATGCATCAGATTCCTGCTCTCAAATTTTTTTTCTGACACTTTCACGGTCGTGTTCCCTTTTTTTTCTTTCTTTTTTTTCCTCCTCGCCGACTGACAGTGAATAATTTTGGCTAAAGTTAAAAAACAAAAAAACCTTAATTTTTTGGGGTCATATCGAACGGATGTTGCTATAATTTTGCAATCGATCAGTATGGATTTTATATATGGTAATCGGACGATGCGCCCAGCAAACTCTGACATCGCATCCATCAAATTGACGACGCCGATCGGGTTTTTCTTTAAATTTTAAAAGTTGTTATTTGCATTATTGGCGCTGATGAATTGCATCATGTTACATATTATAATAGGGACAGTCACAGTCTGCTCGATAATAATAATAATAATATAATTCAACATACATTTTGGAGTGTATTAAAAATTTGACTTGACAAAATAGTCGCAGGGGTCGGAAGGAGTATGTATTCAATTTTAAAATTACCAAAAAAATAAAAAAAAAACAATTTATTCTCAACAATCAAATTTAAATGAGACAATAATAATAAATCTTTCAGATAGTGCACTACCTCACCTTCCTTCTTGCTTGTTCCAAATATCATTCATGGAATGATCCAATCAAATTTATTATTATTTATTCAATTCTCAAATAACCATTATGATGATAATGATGATGTGATGATTTCCGTAGCGGATGCTGAAGAAATAACACAACTACACGAAAATATTCTCTTCTCTCTCTCTCTCTCTCTTTTTCTGATTGAAAATTACCTTATATGTTCTTATATAGATGAACGAAAATGATCATTTTTAATAATAATTAAAGTTGAAATATGACGCTTTGACAGTAACGGACCCAACTCTGATCGGTCGGTCGGTCATCGTTACACTTTGTAATTTAATTGTATTTTATTATTCAAATTCCATTAATAATTGTATACTGTACGAGATTAATAAATTCGATTGGTGATCGTGAACACGATTGGTATTATTATTATTATTATTATTATTACTATTAGAAGCGTTATCAGTTGGTTCATTCCAACGTGAACACACCTTACATTACTATAATTTTTTCATTTTTGTCAAGCCATCTAACGGAATTTGAATTTTAAAGTATTGAATATACTTTGATTATTAGTTCTAGATCAGCCTTGCCACTTTCAATGACTTTCCATGTATTGGAGAGTATGTTAGAGTTAACAACAGCAAGCACTAATTGTTGTCTGTCAATTACAATTTGCCAGTGAGAATTCTCTTAAAGGTGCCTTTCTATGCGACTATCAGACGTGCAATCGGCAGTTTCACGGTATACACCAATAATTTGACTGGTCACCGGTATAGTAATTTTCTGAAAAAATTCGATGTGGATGACGGATTGCATTTTGACTTTTAATCATCGGTACATAAAAAATGGAGGCGTCTTAGAACAGTATTTGACAATCAGTTGTATGATCTATAGCTTGATACTAACGAGATAGTACCTGACAAGGGCTTGATTCGGCTGCTAATTTTTAATAGAATACTGTGATTGAGAATCTATTAAAATTTAGAAAAATATTGAGCCTCTATCGCGAGTCTCAGTCCTCCGCTTATTGAGACCATATCTAGCCCTTTAATTTGAAAATTCGTTTTAAAAATTATTAAAATTGCTAACAATTTTTTTTCCATTTTTTCGAAATTGCAACAAATTACTGAATTATCAGTATTATTATTTATTACAGAATAACTATTAACCAATTTTCTTGTGGTCACAACTGAAACGGAGACCAACACACGCACATACACACATACACACTTCACTGCATGCACGCTATAGCTATTAGTCTTCCAAACCTATTGATATCAGTCCTATTAATATAAATAAGTGTTTTATCAAAATGCTTCCATCTAGTTAGAGGCTAGAGGCATAATGATGATGGACCGTTTTTCATCGCGTGCTAAGTCAGTTTTTGCGTGTCAAAATGCTGCTGCAGACATCACCACCACCACTAGCACTACCATCACTTGATAACTATCAACATCGTTGTGCCAATGTGCTGTTTTTTTTATTGGTCAATGCTAAACATCTTTAAACACTTGGCTTTACTTTGAGAATTGGAAATTTCACTACCAAGTTTTCATAATTGTCCATATTCTGATACACATTTTGTATAATATAAAATGTTGCTTTTCTCACTCATTAATATTATTATTCACGCTTTTGTATTCTTTAAAATAAAAATGTTACTTTTCGTCTTGGAGTCTGTAAAACAGGATTTTGTGCAGCAGCACTTAATACATTACTAACGACCATAAAATACGATTTCGGTATGCGGCCCTGATAAAAGAAATGCAATTAACGCCTTAATTTCATAAATTGTCCAATGAAAGAAACATGCAACTCACCATTTGAGCAGGATTTTGTGAAGAAGAAAAAGATGCTGAGTGAAGAAAATTGACTGGAAAAAGAGATTGTTTCGTTGTAAATTTGTCGAATCTAAAAAAAAAAAAAATTTTCACTGTTGTGTTGTGGTTAAGTGCGTAATATATTTTACGAATATTGATGGGAGGGTGTATTACTGTTAAATAAAAAAATGAAGAAAATTGTAAAAGGCAAACAGGTGGACATTATCTGTCAAATAGTATTTATCCCTCTTTTCAATTCACTATTGAATTTATTTCAAAAGTTAATGTAAATAAATGCGAAGTCGTTGTATAATCGGGTATTGCGATTCGTTGACGATTGGACACCAGCCAGACTTAATTAAACTTAATATGCGATGTAAAGTGTAGCTTAATCGGAACGCACCAGGCCGAGATAAATTACCATCCCAGTATAAAACGACAACGGTGTGTTTTCGCCAGCAGTTTTATTTTTTATATTATTATTTTATTATTTCTCTCTTTTTCTCTGTCTTTCTGTTTCTAGAAGTTGCACTTTATTCAGTTAATTCATGTTAGATGACACGGGCCCAGCAGGATTCACTCGTACATTGAGCAGTTTGCATCGGAAAATAAATCTCGATATTATTTAGATTAGAACCCGAGTATATTCTACTGTGCCGCTTTCGGCGTTTTTACTGTAGTATAAGTACGCTGTAATGGTTGTGTATACTATAGGTAGAATATGAGAGAGAGAGAGAGAGAGAGAGAGAGAGAGAGACGGAGCTAGAGGAACAGTTAATTACACGCGCAATTTTAATTAACGTCGTTAAATAGATGTAAAATGGTGTATTACAAAAATCATGTCATATATTATGGTAAATTGATTATAAAATGAGTCTACACTGTGTGGTGTTGATAATGAGAAAATTTTCTAGTAGACCTATGTCCACTGTGAAACAACAATCATTTTTAAATGTAATTTATCACCGTGAGAACAATTTATATAAAGTCTACGGTTATTATTTCGATTTAATGTCCTTCGAGCCGGAGAGTTGTTATACATATATTTCTTTGTTCGAATGCTGCTTAGACTGGAGTTGTATACGAGAGAATGATGCTCCATGAACGAGAGATTGCTATAGCGATTTCTTAACTTAGTGCTCCCTAATTGGAAATCCATTTGGAGAAACTGCAATTTTCGATTCATCTTTATTATTGATAGATAATCAAACAACATTCCATTAGATTTACATATGCCATCAATATATTTTGAAATTGTCATCAGTTTTCGGTAATAATCAACGAAGGAACGAGTTTCTCTCTCTCCCTCTCACACACTATGCGCTGTTAACTCGGAATATATGCCTTATTAAGTCGAATGGAAAAGATGGCAATAATTATTATTAGTCGCAAGCGGGTTACTTTAATACACTCGAACTATTTATCAGTATTAAGATAAACTTTCCGACAATAATCCGTTTGCATTATTTTAATTAGTGAAGTCGACAGACTCCTGACCGAGAAGTGGTAATGTGGAAGGTAACTTTGTTGTCACGTGGAGCATAAAACTATTTTTAAATGAATCATTGCAAATGAAATAGTTAAATAAACCTTACAGTTTTTCACTAGTTTGTTTCTTGGCCGACAGAACGAAAGTTATCCAATATACTCAGCGTGAGACCGACATCTATAGGTTAATATTACACCCTTATTACTACTTCTCATTCTTTTGAAGGTGCTAAAACAGAATAAAATAAAGGGTGACTTTCGCTGTTGCTTTTCATCGTTTCATTCTGAATTTAGCAGGAAACTACTCCTACCTCTCTCCTCCCCATCTTAAAAAAAGGGGCCCTTGTTCAAGTTATAGAAGAACATGCCCCAATGGGTATGTATGGATTTTATTAAAATACGTTTTGTTCCTTCAAAATCAAATGGGCACATATTGTAGAGGGTAGATAAAAGATAATTTTTGAGTTACTACCGGTTAACGACAATATGGCTATGAGGGGGAGAGGGTTAATTACAAGTGGCCTTCGAGACCTCGCTGGGAAAATAATGGGTTTGCTTTTATTAAATAAATAGTAGGAAAAGCAGTGAAAGGGTGTTTTAAGTGAACAATAGATATACTTACCCATTTGCAACGATTTAAAGAGATAGGTCGCAACGATAATTTCAAGGGTTTTGTTTTATGAATACTCGATATTATCGATAGATCGAGAGGCATTTGCCTTGCCATATAATCGACGGGTTTTTTTCGGGAAGAAGGAAAAGGGTATGGTTTATTATTCTAATTTCAGCAATGAATTCATAATGAAATGTATGAAAAGTACAAACGCATAGCTGAATACCAGTTCGAAATGTTCAAAGCTGAAGAAAAAAAAATCTTGTCGTCGATCAGATTCAAACGTGAGCAATGGAATTTGTAGTGATGTCAATTAGAAAGCCATTTTCAACTAAATACAGCTAGAAAAAAGACCTATAGTAATACATCACCATCATAAAGATGTTTTTTTCTTAGTTTTCTCTTATTTCACTCTCTGACAATTGTCAATCTTCCGCAAAAGTCGTAATGAAGTGGCCGCATGTCGAGCACCCGTACGTAGATTCTTCTTCTTCTTCTACGACGACTACGACCAGATTCATCGAGCGAGATTATTTTAATATTACTCCTAACTGAAAAGGAGAACTCACACACACATAAACATAGACTTATAGATGAAATAGTCGTTGTTGTCTTTTTTAAGTTGAAACTTTGTCGTTTCCCGTATCTTTGAATTTTTACGATAACGCGTTCTACAAAACGATTTACCATATTTGTATGCGAACGGTGTTGTACAATAGTTCCGCTTTTTCCATTCGATTTTTCTCGTATACATATATATATATATATATATACGCATCTTATTCTTATTTTAGTTGCTGTTCCTTTTCTTATTTTGTTATTTTCGCACATAAATAATTCCGACTGGAGAAACCCCTCTGTAGGCACAGGCAAGAAGAACGTGATTGTTACGCGGGGCCCGTTCCACCCACCCGGCGTTAAATTATTTCGATTATAATTGGATGGGATGAAACTAATTATGTTTTTTCTTTCTGAAAATTTTATTGCGTAAACGCACCGCAAACTTTTTTTACTCCAACTCGGTGCAAATGTGAGAAATTCTACAAGAAGTCATAAAATCGATGAGCGATTTAAACTAAAAATGTAATTATTGCGAACGTTTTCGATTTAATTGTAGTTTTCTCCATGCAATCCAAATACCACTAAGACATACTACTGAATTCAAATGATATACCAACTGGCACTATTCTGTTCCTATTTATTTCAAGCTTAAATTGAATAAAATTTCCATTGAAATTAAAAGAATCCAATCTACAATCATTGATCTTCTCGTAGAACCGCCCGCTACTCTACTCGATTCTCACCATGAAAGATAGTAATCTTAATTCAAAAGATTGACATTAAAAAATACGTTTGAAAATTGTAAAAAATTCTTCTGTAAATCTTCAATTATAACCGAAGTGATTGCAGAAAGAAAAAAGCAAATTGCGGTTGTGGTGGTGGTTATGAACGATGTGGGTATTCGTAATATTTATTTCAAATGAAGATGATGATTATGAGGGCCATAGGAGTGCCATAAGGATTATTTACCTACGTTCAAGCATGTACACAACACTAAATTAAAATTCCTCATGGAACTCCTTCCCTTAGATATAAAAAAACTGAATAAAAAGAAACCGGACCTACTGGGGTTAAAGTTGACTCTACTTCCCGACTTTCCCACGATCCATACGCGTCCCCACTCGCCCCATTAACATCAACAACACAACAACAACAATTGAAATATTGGGACCCTTTCTTCTACTGCCAAAGATGCCAGCGCCCAATTTCAATCCGTGGGTATTTATTTTCTGGAAGAACAAGTAGGGACATTCATAATGCCAACGTTCCCCTTCTCTTAAATAGTTGTATGTGCTGGTATTTTGCGTGCATGTACATCGATTAAGGGGAATAGAAAAAGAAAGGGAGCAATAGTTTTTGAAGAAGGGTGGAAGGTCCCTGGTGTGGGACCTTAGGTTATAATGATAATGATTTTGGAGGACTATATGATTACGAGTAGTTTTTTATATTAGCCTCGCTGCTATTGATTTTGTTGCGTTGTTAATATTGACGATTAAATATTTCCATTTCAAATAATCAACCTAATTCTTCCCACTGAGAGAATAAAAAAAACAAACTAATGCACTCCCCACACACACACACACACACACACACACACACACACACACACACATACACATACACGCATCCATACATAATGCTACATAATCATATGGCTGTTACGTATAAGATCTGTTTTTTTTATTAATCTTCACTTTATGATCCATAATCTCGATTAATAAATAGCCCGATCACAATATTGAATATTACATATTGCCATTCAGGTCCGTAAAGATGTTAAGCGTTGTTACAACTAAAAACGGTAACCAGTCGAAGAGAAAGAGAAAGAAACAAAAAAAAAGAAGAAGTAGAAAAGATAAAAAAGGGGATCTCATGCTGATCCAATTAAATTGAACGTATGAGCGAAATGTTTGCAATGCGGCCCTTTTGAAATCGCAGTTATTTGTTAATATTTATGTTGATTTTTCTCTATATTATTATTATTGAGGTGCAGCACAGTTTCTAATTAACTGTACGTAATGAAAATGTAAAGAGACCACAGTAAAATGTCTAGCAATTGACGGAAGCTGTTGCATCTAATCTATATTGATTCAAATTAGCCTGCTGCTGTTGCGGCTGTTGCTACTTTGCGAAACTGAACAAGTATATTTAAGCAATAGATGCAACAATGAATGATAAAGTCTCATTTCTATGTATTTATTAAGAAAAAAAGAAAGCGATGGAAAAAGCAATCGTAACCGTTTTCAGTATGGTCCACAAGAGGAATAAAGCTCGTGGGAAGCAGTAAAGAAACAACTTTATCACCGATTAAATGCGATTACATTCTTGTTGCGTGCATATCTATACATATACCCTCTCTCTCGCTTTCTCTCTCTTCTTTACTATCTCTATCTTTATGTTGACTTGAATTTAAATGCGAAGGTGTTAAGTCTATAAATTCCATATTTTACCTAACATTAAATCCATAACTAATTCTCCCCGTTTTCATGTTGCATTCGTCATTGTAAATTGAACAGTTAAATGTTCATTAGGTAAATCTCTTTATATAACCAACGGATAGACATAAAGATTAATAATCTAAACATGCAAAATCAATATTATGAAGTTTGTTTAAATCAATTGGTTCCTTACAACTGGTACCTCAAGCTACTTGTGAATTCGTAAAGAGCAAAAAGTGTACACTATATCCCAATCTGCAGGAGAAGTGATTGTTACGGGAAACAGACTCACTCATACATTTTACTTTATGAGCAAAAAAACCCGGATGTACTAATAAGCTCCAAAGGGGTTAGAAAAAATTTCATACAAAAAGCAATTTGGCAACGATGCTCCACTATTCGTACACCACCTTGATCAAATAATTGAAATTGTGCTCATCTTCAAAGATTGACCGGGGAAAAAATAGATAAAATTTGTGATTTCAAAACAATAAGTTATAAAAGAAACACAACAATTTAATTTACAAATATATGTGAGCTTGATTTATGAACTTTTAAATCTTCTAAAATATATTGAATTTGCGTTATATTTTCATATGTGGCATCTTCTGATTCTGATGTTTTGTGTTTGTGTTCCTTTAGTGTTCGGATTGCTTCAGGGTTGTGGTGGCCCATTTGGATTGTGGTCAATTTGAGCCTTTAAAACATTTGGACGAATGCAGCATATGATAGTTCCTTATTTAAACCTACGTAGAAAGAACGGAGAAATCTACGCTGTTGCCATTGAACTGAATTTTAACTTTATTTAACAAGTAATGGGTGTACTCATTTGTCTGTTTTAGTGTTTATTTGAATAACACTAATAGTTAAAATGTACTAGATAGTGTTATAGCCGATTGTTACATCTGACTCGAAGCATACAAAGTTTCTCCAATATCCAGCTTGAAGGACTAAAAATGGCCATAATCGAGGTGGTCAAAGGACCAAAAAATAAGAAATCAAAGAGATTTAATAACGCAACTGGATAACAGTTCCAACATTGGTAAATTTCATTATTGTTGAATTTAATTTGTTTTAGGGAGATCTTCATATAATTACATCGAACATATTTACTTACTTCTACGTAACAATAAACAATAATTAAACTCAAGCTTCACACAATCATAATTATTGTTAATGATCTTCATCGTTCTCTACAATTATTATTTCTCTCTATATATATCTTACACTATGGTATTCTTTATCCTTTATTTTCTTCTCTTCCTCCTCTGCCTCCCTCGTCAACGCACAATGCTCTTTTAGAAAGAGTTGTCTTTCTTGATGTCTCGTTAATTAGTGAGTATGTATTTTATCTATCTTCCTTCATCCCCACGACCTCCCCTCGGCCATCTTTTTCACGTAGGCAGCTTATACAATATCGTTGTGATCGTTGTGAATTAAAAACGTAAAACAAAAAACGCATAGATCGAAATAAATCTAACAAATTGCGACAGAAAAAACACCACGTTGGTTGTTACTATAGTCAATAAAAGCTGAATAATGCCCCATTTATGCTTTATTAGAGTGAGAGATAGCCGTATAGTATAAGATAAGTATAACGATAAATTCTTCAGAATATTTCTCTTTCAACGTCTCTAATGTCTCATCGTACTAATTAGGTCCTCGAAGTTCTCGAAATGAAAGATACAAAAAGGAAAAAAGCAAGAAAGAGAATCAAAGAGTTCCAACATGCATGCACAGATACTTTGTCAATTAATCCATGATGAAATGGCAATAGTAGATATAGTAAAACAAAGATGGAAAATGAATTCGAGCTTTTTAGTCTTTTTTTTTCTCTTTCTCTTGCGTTTCTTTTTGCGTACATATGTAATAGGTTAAATGACTAAGTTTTTCAAATAATCAATTTCTAGCTGGGATGCACATTTCAGGAAAGAAAAAATTGCTGCTACGCTCGGAAAGTTTCTTTGCCTCCCAATAGAGAAGAAAATTCGTTAAGAATTTCACATTTTATGCAGAGTATTTGAACTTATTAGTCAACACTCAATGTGTAGATAACAAACATTCACTCTAGATTTGATTATTGACACATTTAGGGCCATTTATATGATTATTAATCTTACCTCTTTTTTAGTTGAAAAAAATAAAGGAACAATTATTATATGTGTGAGTGAAACACCTGACATCGTGAGAAACACAAATTCGGAAATCGATTGTAGTAGGAGAATGCAAAGAAAAAAGGGGGCGATCCGCTATCATCAAGTCAAATAATATTTATGTAAATATTGATGGTAATGATTCCTATAAATGTGCCCGTTATCATATCAGCCGCATAAACATCGCATTCTTCTCAATATTGTTATTTAAATAATCCGTATAAATACTGTTTCGTAACAGTGAAAAGTATAGGACTCAATTAATCGTTCAAATACTAACCGATATGCCACTGCCTCCCCCTTGGTTCCGATATTTATTTAAATAGTTAAAATATTTTCTCTGTCATTTCCAATAATTTTATCTTCATTTTTCCCACGCGTACTCCTTTTGCAAAATACATAATGTCGATATACGATATATATGTAGGAATTCTTAATATTAAGCAATAACTTTACCCATCGATCCTGCTTGTAAACAAACTAAATAATTCACCCCAAAATGTATATCCTACATCTTTCATTGCTTAAATAATTCTAAGCAGGATTTCATCTTTAGAATTTTGCACGTGCATTTAAACAATAAATTGTAAAAAGTCCACGTGGTCGTCTTTTTTCTATAGAACGTTTCTTATTGATTCAGCAGTCAAACTAGTTTTTCTTCTATGTAGAGGGTTGAAAGGACAGTGAATATAAAAAGAGTCCTGCTAGTAGGGTTGAAATTTTCATAATTAATTACTCTAGCGCGGAACTAAAAATCCGGCTCGACGGACAAAAGAGCACAATGCAACCTCTAGCAGTATTTCAACGTTTAATTATCTACATATTCGCTCGTCCTCTCCATTACACAATTCTCTCCATATTAGAGAATCTTCTTGATCTTAAATTAGTTGCCATCCTCGTGTTTGATGTCATTTACTCACAGTTAGCCGTTATCGTGATATATTTATAGTGAAACTATAAAATCCAATTGGCTTGTTGTTCTATTGTGTGTGTGTTCTCTCCGACTAACAGCTATGTGTGTTTCGATTCAATGCAAATTAATCGTCGATCGTTTTCTTCTCTTTCTTTCTACTCGAAACTAATTAGATAGCCAATCTAAAATCTATTGTCTATGTGATACGCAAACAAATTGATACCAACACCACTGCCACAATGCCTACTGAATAAGTTATTTGGCTACAAGCAAAATGCATTTAGGTGTTAAAGTTTTTGCATGAGATAAAATTTTCCATATCATTGCAGGGGTAGGGTTTTTAAAGGGATGGCCTGTTTTATACCATCACTGTGACCGGATTTAACCCTGTTGGAGTCGAATACGAATTTATATATATTGTAGTATATGTATATTATGAGGCGTGGTTCTTATACTTGAGCGCCCCGAGGCGCACCCCATTAATAAAAGTTTGACGCATAACTCGGCTACCAGACGCTGCATATAAATTAATGAATTAATTCGGTTGTATGGCTGTGTGTATGTGTATGTTTTTGTATTCCATATAAGAAAAAATGGTTTCCTAATAGGACAATCATGGTACTAATAGCATTGCCTAAATTAGTGGGCTATCAGTACCACCAACGTCGATGTTTTCTTTCAGTTCAGTAGAAAATATTTGGTTAAGGTCTAGATTAGTTAGAATCGATGATTTAATAAATAGCACCTGTTAATAGTTTGGAGAGTCCCACAAATGTTTCATGTTCAGTCAACAATGATCTCCATGACAGATCGTAATGTATTTGAATGTCATGAGCATATGAACAGAATTGAGCATTTTCTGTTCGCCCCCAGTATTCCAATATCAATCTGTAATGTAATTATGATTTAATCATCAGAAAAACTTGGAAACAGTACCTAATTTTCCGAAAATATCCTATTCTAGGGGCACGTTAAAGTCTTCCAAGTTAAATATTTTTAACATTATGAATGAATTGAGCTGAGCATAGTCACCTGTTGAGTTGCTTTTTCATGGAAAAATGTGTCCGCCAGCACATTGATATAAACTGAAGCGGCACAATTTGCAACAGCAAAACGCGACATGCACGCGAATTTCCTTGTTATTTGTCAAATGGGCCACAACAGCGAGCGAGCGATTTTTTTATGTACACACGAACTCATAAACAATCGTCGCAATTGGCCTTAAAAATTATTACTACTTCTCCCATTGGATATCTCATTTCATTCTTTATTGAGATTCGTTAAATTCGTTTCCTTTTTATTTTTTTATTTTGTTCTGTATTCTCTCGCTATATCTCTTCTATATAGAATGGAAATATGTATGTTTATAGAGAGAAGATTCTTAGTGGTAGTTCCCTCAGCAGGAATGAACAAGAAGATACCCACACATATACAAGTACACACGCGCACATTGTACATATGGTTACGACATAACCAAACATTAAATCTGTACTCATTTTTTTTTTCTGTTTGCTTGCTTGCTTTCATATCAATTTTTTTTCTTCTGTTGCCATTTTAATTATTAAAGGTAATGCTCGCTCGGTTGGTCGGTCGACATGTGGCAGGCGAATGTCACGCCGATCAACTGGTGGCAATTGTTGGAAAAAATCACACACACATTGGATAAATCCAAAAAATACTGACCACTTTACAGCTTAGTTAGCTATTATATTATAATATATTCTCGAATCTCATCATTAAAGCAGTGGCGTTGGCTTTGGTAATAGGAACAGAGGTAGAAAGATCTAAGGTAGCTACAACCAGTTCACATCCAATTATTATATTATGTTATCCCCTTTGATAAACTTTAGCAAACTAGATAAATGAGTTTTTATTAGGCAGTACAGTAACATTTTGACCAATGTTTTATACACTTAGCTTGGACTATCCCATGATAGAGAACTTAGTCCAACACTCTCTTACTGAATTTTCCAAACAAATTCTACGTCTCTGTATTTCTATACGATAAAAAAATTATTGACGCTTAGAACGCATGCATGGAACGCATCATCACTATGATAAGTGCGTTCTTGGTTTTGTTCTATCTGTTAGTTACCACACTACAGAAGAAATGTATGATATGCATGTGAGATAAGGTTGTTCACACTTGAAAAATTTATGTTTGATAATGGACATCTTGATTGCGGACAGCAGACGGCAAAAGCTTATAAATTATAAAATTGTTTGCGCATCGCCAACTGAATCTATATGTCTTTTAAAATAATATAAAACTGTTTTTGTTACTTTAATGTGGCTAACTAATCTATATAACCATGTGAGTATGAATGTCTGTGTGCACGTGTGTGTGAGCAGTGTACGAGTTGCGGCTTTCTGACGAATGGTTCCTCTTTATACGCCAGATATAATCACTATTGAATTTTAATCGATTTGTGGTCTATATTAATCGAATTTTAAATCAATATTTGATATTGATGCTGAATTAAAGAGGAGGAGATAGATTAATCAATAATTGAATTATTATTTAATCAATAGATTAAGAGGCTAGCATACAGTGTGTGTGTGTGTGTGTGTATGTTTCATTTTTATAAAAATTTATTTTTAGTGTGTGGTAGTATTTGATTAATGATACCTAATGGGCAATGATTTCAAAATTGATTGAGATACAATTCTATTTAAAATAATAAAGTAATTGAAAATTTCTCTTTTTGATTATTATTCAGTCTAATTCCAATTATAAGCTCCGCCCATTAATCAAATTCACATAATAAATATATAAAGGTACAATGAATTGGTTCAAAACTCAGCTTGATTCATCTAATCATCTCCAATCTGGATATTAATAAACTGATTCGCTCATAATTCTTCACTTCGTAATCCAAAATCTGTTTTTATCTATTTTAATGAAACGTATTGGGATTCTTAATTATTTCATTATTATTATAATACGGAAAGGCCTCCCATCGTTTTGCTTTCGTCCTCATTGACGACTAACGAAATGAGGAAACTTTTTCTCTCCCAAATTTTTTATTTTTTTCTTCTTCCGTTCCGAAAATATTTTCTCACGCCGACCAGTTTTAATTTATTAGCATCAGAATGGTCCTTGTACAGTTATTATTATTACCTTTATCATTATTGATCAGTGACGGCTTTTATATAAATTTTTATTGGATTTGGTTTTTGTCTGTTCTTAAATCTATATTGTATAAACGAGTATAGATTGTATGTGGAGTCTAAAAAATTGACGTTACAGCGTGAAAGCATTCAATTTAATTACAAAAAATTTGGATAACTGAAATGAAATGAAATAAAACGTTTCATTGATTAATCGAAAGGCAGCATTTGAATTAATCAGTCTGCTGATACTAGCAGACAGTTGGTCCTGATTGTAGGATCAGACTGTTGCTAGAAATTGATCAAATATTTTATAAAAAAATATAATAAAAATAGAAATAAAATAAATCAAATGAATCGATTACGAGTAGTTGATTTAATTGTCGTTTTTTCCATTATTTAATTTTTTTAAAAATTTTCCTGTTTCTGGTTTTACCTTTCTTGTTTTCCGATTCGTATCTCGGTGTTTAAAGAATCTCAGTAAATTTTGAAGGTTTAATTAATTGAGATTTAATTAAAATGAAAAAGAATTGATCGAGTTAACCAACTACCGTTTCCAAAATTAGCCTACTCTTTCCGTCATACCTACATATACATAAATGTAAGCGTTTGTTCGTCTCCCTTGTATGTCTGTGTGTGTGTGTGTGCCTGTGTCCGCACTTGAGAAAAATCACCTAATTTATTCCTGTCGAAATTTATTTTAATTATTATTATTATTGCGATCATTGTAAATGCGAATGAGAATAAATAAATAATTGGTTATAGAGAGAAATCTTCATCTCGATTTCTCTCTCTCTCTCTCTCTCTCTCTACAGTATGTAGATAGTATTCAAACTTTGTCGATGTGTCGTTCTCTATTTAAATAATTAAATCTCTCAAATCATTCGTTCTTTCTCTTCCCCAATTTGAATAAAAATCGAATCTAAATCTGCTAATCAATATTAATAGATATATTATACGTACTAGATGACTCCTCCAACAACCTATTAGCTATTTAGATGGAAAAAAAATCTAATTAAAAATTGTTAATGAAGCGCGGTCGGTCGCCTAACTGAAATAAATTATGTATTATTTTGCTCTTCTTAAGAGTCCTAGCATTTTATTACTTTTTTTTTCTTGAGACACAAAAAATACATATGATATTAAATATATAAATAATTCAATAATTCGTTGTTGTCATTTTTAAATGCCAAAGAAATAATTTTGTCAGGTGAAGGGATGAATTTAGAACATTCTCTTTTTCCCTATGTGGAAATATCAATTATACGATAATAATATCTATGTGTATACAGTATTGCAGTACTGCAGTAGCTATAGATTCTACTTATTGCTTATCTAGACACATATTCTACTGTATAGAAAATATGTATCGAAGAATCATAAACAATAATTATTATTGCAAATAATAATTTCTACCAATTAGATTTGAAAGGTTGAGGAAGAGTAAAAGAGCAACCAATGAAGCATATACATACATAACCATGATATACAAGTGAAATGTCTAAATATATCATTAGAAAAATGTGCATAGACTCGATATCCTTGCATATATGTGTGTACAGAAAAGTACATTTTAATATGCAACTACAACTCGATAAAAGTATTTACACGTGCACCCGGTTTCTATTAGATACAAATCTAAAATGGATCCATATCTTTATTTTTATTTCTTCTGAAGTTAACAATATAGGAAGAAAATCGTATTTTCTCTCTATATGAAGTTGAGATTTTGATTTTGTTTTCAGACTACAGAAATTTACTACATGACATATATGTATGTATGTATTTATGCGCTACGATAGCAATAATTGACTATAGAGGTACAATTATTATTATTATTGAGTTATTTATCGATTAAATACATATGAAACACACACACACACATGCAGACATACAAATAATAAGCAATTAGATTGTTGCTTAGTTTTATTAGCAATCGAAGATGAGTATTTGATTATTTATTTATAGTAGAAAATAATAATTAGAGAAATACGTGAGAATAGTTTTATGTACCTACCTGTGTAAAACATTCATTTCTTATTGTACTGTTTGGGTAGCTAGCAAGAAACTAACATCGATCAACAGTCGACATTAAATTCAAATGAGAAACCAATCTAGTAATCGTAAAAGTACTTAATAAATCTTACACATAAAATTAATTTTCTTTATGAATGCTTGTTTGGGTATAAGGTTTTTTAGTTATAAGATAAGAGATAATTGACTTTTAATTGATTGTAATTAGATTTTTAATTAGTCAATTAACCATTGCAGTTGTATTGATACTAATACTAATATAAGGCCAGAGAAGAGATGAGTGTGTCATCTTATGGCATGAATCGAAATCAATTTTTGAAAATTTCTTAGTTTTGACTTTCACAACTAGATGGCACAACTATATAAATGACACATCTGTCATGTGTCATGTGTCTGTCATCTGTGAAAAATTCTGTTTTGAAGAGTTGCTTAATTTGGTCTTATCTGGATCAAAGCAACAGCCAATGTTTTAGAAAATTAATAATTTGACAATTCTCTATAGCGGTATAGAAACACGTCTATTAGAAAATAAGTAGAGAAATAAGACAGATATTTATTTAAATAGTATTTTTAGTACTTTTTTATTTCAAAATTAATAACAATTTCCTGTGCTAAATAATCTATAGCTCCTTTTCTAGTTTACTCTGCTTACTTTTCTTCTAGTGTGTTTTTAATAATAATATATCTATTTTTTTCTCATCTTCATATTCTACTTTATGTACTTAGCTACTTACTCATCTTTGCTAAGCTAGTACTAACTGTTGATACTGCTACCTATATAAGCAATACTTCTGCTTTGGTATTTCCCAAGGCAGGAAGTTGATATTTTAATGATTTGTTGGTTTTGAAAAATTTTCTTCCTGCGATCTCGAGACGATTATTATTATATTATTTATAAATGTAAGTGAAATACGAATTGAATGTCTTTCGTTCGTTGTGACGACCATCAAATGGTAATGGTGCATAGTTTATTGGAATTGGGAAACCCCTGGTAATCCAGTACAAATTTGACAACTGTGCAAATACTGTTAGATGGTCTAGTATGTTCGACTTTTTTTTTTTTTTGTTCTCTGAGAATGGTTCAAATCATTGTGTTTTTGTATCTGTAATTAAGTTGAAAGGTAAAGTAATTATTTAATTAAAATGCTATAATGATAATTTACTACTTACTTCTGCCGTGGAATGAAGATTAAACTAAATGATGAAAAAAATACACAATAACATGCACAACTGAAAATCAAATGTTACGGTCCTGAAAATGGTAATCAACAATGATCAAAGGCAATCTAAAGTATATCCTAACCTGTGTAATCATACATACATGAATCTACATAACACCAAAGACTTTCACAAAGATTCAGTTTTAATGACTTTCGAAAGTTTAATTTTTGAAATAAAAAAATCTGCTTTACTTCCTGCGTTAATGATTTCGTAACTCCTCCGTTTCTCTTGCTCTCTCTTCCTCTCAATTTCACATCATCGTTTATTACCATCTCTATACTCTTTCTATCAGACCATAGTTTTCAAACAGAGGATGTTTCGACCTGCTGCCCAATAAATGATGATAAATTGACGTTTGGTGCCTCAGCAAATTATCCATTTATAATTAAAATAATTAAAAGCCTTTTGCCCTGAGGATTATTTAATTTATCTATTGTAGATCTGTTTGTTTAGTTTAGTTAAGTTTAACGTTAGATTCACACTGTACGTATATATTTAATGAACGCTTCTATACAGAGCCTAGTAGTGTCTATATTATAGACACGAATAGTTTGTTCATAAGTCTTAAATTAAGTTTTCTTTTTTTTTTATGCAACTACAGTCGTGCCAGATACTATAGTATTATTTTCTCAATTTTGTGCAAGTAGATTCATGAACCGTATTGATATAATTTTAGGGGCTGATTTTAATTTTGCACAAATTAAAGGTTTAGGCCTACTCGACCGAAATTCAATGCAATTTTACCAAATAGTAGCCAAAAGCTACTTTAGTTCTGTCTTTCTCTCTCGTTGTCTTTCCTACGAACACACACACACACACACTGTATCTCTCAGTCCTCACATGTTCTCTGTATCTTTTACAATTCTGTCTCTCTGCCTCATCTCATCTCATCTCCATGATCGTCGACCGTATCATTACGTATTCGCAGCTCGAAAAAGAAACGGTATATTATTAGACGGTAGCCTGAAGGCATCAGGAAAGATCACCTGCAGAAGTTAAACGATCTCAGCTTCTTCAGAGGAAGAAGAAGATGAAGAAGAAGAAAAAGATGATGATGATGAGATGAAAAACACAAAAAAAAGAATAAGAAGAATTGGTCGATGGGCTGATCATTAAAATTGGCGCACGAGTGCACGAGTATATACCAACTTGTTTTTTTTTCTCTTTTTTTTGTTGCTGTTGTTTTGCTTTGCTTAAAACATTTTTGGATATTTTATAAAAAAATTAAATTGAAATTTCCATATTCGACATGAAATTTTAAACGTAATATATTCAATACGCTTAAGGGGATCCGCTTTTTCAGTGCGATATTGTTCTTTCAGTTTGAAAATTGTGCCACAGACTACCAACAATTTCGTCGTATAATTATAATAATGATATGTAATAATAATAGCTGAGATCACATTTTTTTGCCTTTTAGCTACAGTCTGTGTGAGTACGGATAGATACTTCATGATTGTATATATTTATCAAACTTTTGCATAAGAACGAAAAAGAATACAAGATAAATTAATTTCATCAGTCACGAAAGCCGAAGTTTTAATAATAGAAACAATTATTATTCAATCATGATGCGTTCAGTCAAAAAAGAAAAAAACAACAACAACAAAAAGTAACAAGATTCTCTTGTGCCATAATAATGCTCTCTATATTTTATTGATTGTCATCGTTTTTCTTGCATGTTCATCATACATATAGCTACGTACATACGTACTAACTAACATCGAATACGTACGTACAATACGTAGCTATACTAGTATGAGCGTAACGCATCATTGAGACGCTCAAAAAGATAAGATTATTTCTTGCTGTATCACTGAAAAAAGAAGCAAAACGAACGTCCGTGATTGAGTGGTTAAAAAGGAGAAAATGAGATAGAAGGAAAACGTTTGAATTTCAAGATCAAATGGCATGCAGCAGACAAAACGGATAGATAGAAGAGAGAAATATAGAGATTTTCAATAAAAGATAAGAACTTGTTGCTATATCTTTGTCCAACGAAGATTTAGCTATGCAATAGTATAAAAACAGAAAAGACAAACGTTAAAGTAATTGAGTGGGTGGCGATCGAAAATTTGAAAGCGATAACGAAATATTGATAACTTACTTGTAAAACTGACGTTATTTATTTTGCGCATGAGGAAATCTTTCATTTATTCACTTATTATATTGAATATTGAAAATCAACATTTGACAATAGTATGTGACAGAGAGGGATCGAGTCAGCTGCTATCTAGTAATGAAATGTTACAATCCTGATAAGCTGTAATAGAAGTCTTTAATATTTCATTAGTTCTTTATTGTTCTAGTCTAGATGGCTGCGAGTTATTGACATCTCTCTGTTTCGCTTGCCTAATTAATTTTTTATTACTTAAAAGCAATTCTTTTGGTATTCCAAATATTCACATATTCGCATTAATTATTTATTATTTTCCTGTTATTATTATTATTATTAGTAAATGTACGCATTTTTCCGCATATTTTCCAGTAGGTATTTTAACGACGAACCCACCTGCATGGAATGGAGCATGGATGAATGTGCGTGTGCTATGCAGCATGTATCGAGAGTAGAAGTAAAAAGAGAAATTAAAACAGGAAAGAGATACAGATATACTATGTATTCTAAACATATATCTATCCATCGATCCATCCATCCATCCATCCAAATGTGTGGTCTGTTTAACCAAAAGGGATTGCGTGCAATTTTTGCGTATGAAGAAGAAAAGAGAAAGAATAATTATTATTTACCTACCTACCTAAATGTGGCATGTACTGCTAAAAGTTGAGCTCTAATTATTTGCTAATTATTATTATTTCGTCCGATTCTTTTTTTTTTTTTTTTCGTTCTTCGTCTTTTTCTCCCGTACACATTTTAATACTGTCAATTGCTATCTTTAATTATATTTATTTTTAATTTTTACCATGTACTTATTTCAATCTTGTTAAAATTGACAATCTTATTGACGATGAAATCAAAGTGCATTGCCTGCGTGCCTGTTGATGTCTTTTTATATTATGCCAGTTTTTGATCTTTAGCCGCAGAGAAAATATGAAACACGGTATCCGCGTAATGATGCTGACAGTGTGAGCTTATTATGATATCCATATCTGATACAACTAAAGTACCATATGTATTTAATTATACAACCCAACACCAGTATGTCTCGACATCGGATTTTCATTACATAAAAAAATCCAAATACATAATTGACATTTTCTACTGTTGATATCGATCAATCAATTTGTAGGCAATTAGTTTTTCAAGCCTTGTTCAATCTATGATTAGTTTTTTTCCCCCGATATGTGTCACTTACCTATAAGGCTTGATGTCGATTGATTTGATCTAGTTCACTTTTTTTCTAGTTATGTAAGCTTAATAGGCTTTTTCTGTCCCACCCACCATCACCACCGTCATCATCATCATCATAGAACCATTGCCTAATAATTTTGCTTCCTAATATGGTACTATCTATCTAGTATACAGCAGTACCTAGAAGTGTTTATTATCAATCGATAAATCCTAAATTAGTTATTACTATAGAATTCGTATTAATTAAGTTATTGATCTTGACATTTGTCAAGAATCAAAAAAAGGAAAACATTTTTAATCAAACATTTCAATCAAGTTAGCTTACAATAGCTAGGTACTTAGTTTGTGTCAATCAGTCAGACGGAATGTGTATGTGTTTGTGTGGGTTCCTTCCATTACGTCTATATGTAGAATGACAAACCATTAAGTGCCTGTCTATAAAACAAACACTTTATCAAGTGTCCATTGTTCGAACGATCTGTGCCAGATACTCTCTATATGTATAGAGCGAGCTGTATGATGTCATCATCGTACTAATAATTTTCATCTCTGTTTTAGAGTGGGCGTGGCATTATAACCAAAGTTAGTATTGAAAAAGATCCGATGGAAATTTCGAGAATTTCTCAAAATAGTCTTAGCTCAATTCTACTCAGTTTGTCGCTGATTCAAAAACTTTTATACAAAAAAAGGTTTCTACAAGTATTCTATGTAGACAGTTTCGAGCGTTGTTCGACGCATCATCAGTTTTGTAATAGCAATTATTGCAGGTTTTAATCGGGCTCATCAATGATTATGATTGTTTTTTTCTGACAATTTACTGATTATCGTAATTGTATTCAGCATGCATAAAGAAAAATTCAAAATACTTTCGGAGCAAAGTAGTTTAATAGAATTCTATATACTACGAGAGATAGAGAGTATATATAAAATATGTTTTAATATACTCATACCAATGGCTACAACGTTAGAATAATATTTGATTCACATAATAATTTATTCATTTTACAATTTCTCTCTCAACGATCAAAATAGACTATCCTATCCTATCAGACTCCCTGTGGTATAGAGAGAAGATCAGTTAAAAAGATCCCGCGCTCTTCAATTCGAATCGATGTTGAAGTAATATAATATTATAATATATGTATGTATGTATATGTTCGGGAACTGTTTAAAATATTTGTTTATACTAAACAGAGATAAAACTAGTAGTATTAAAAAAGGAAACATAACAAAAAAAAAATAACGACGAACCTGTTCGATAACATCGATTAATCAATGAATAGTCAAATGTTTCACCTAAATGTGGACGCTCCTTTATTCTTCTTCTTCTTTTTTTTTTGGTTGTGCTTTCAGGTTGACATCAGTTTTTCATAATTCTTTTCCTTGTTGTTAACATTCCTCATCAATTCCTGCACGACTAATTTAGCGATTTCAACTGAATCTGTATCAACTTTGGCTATACGACGAGTATAATAATAATGAAGAAAACGGAATGCAGAATTTCTTTGAAGCTTTTCTTCGTAGTATCAATAAATCGACGATTTATCCACGATATAATGCGATCGTATTTTAGTGAGCTTATTAAGAAATAACACTTTCTCAGTCAAAGATTGTATTATATGTTATATGTACTGTTATTGTCCATATAAAGTACCTATATGCATCTCTCTTTCTTTCTTTTCTCAGTATGTAGAATGTTCTATGGTCCATTCGTAAAGCTACACTTTATAACCTCTTCTTTTTCTCCCTCTCCCTCTCTTTCTCTCTCTCTCTGGTTTCGTCCATTTTCTGGACAGTTTACGATTTTACTTGTCGGATTAACTGCTGTTGCTGATGCTGCTTCTTTCTGCTCCTGCTACATTCGCAACAAGCAAGAAATTTATTTGGACTGATAAAGGAGGATTTCAGGGTTAATTTTTTATTTTTGCTAAAGATTTATTTCAATTTTATTTTTCATGCGTCAACTTTGATGCTCGAAGATATGACCAAAGAGCAAATTCGAAGAGATGAAACTCGAAAACTTTAGCTAGACAAAGACAAATGTTTGTAGCCCAGATAAATTAAAAATTTGCGAACGTAGTCGATATTATCCACTAAACATTTTATGAGCAATCATAACAATAAACAAGATATTCCTTTTTCTCGTAACGACTTTATTCAGGCAATGGAAAATATACTTTACGATCGTTTATTCTTTGTCCTTCGTGTTCTTTTACTTCATTGACACTTTACCATTTTATTAATTTATTTATTTTTGTTATTCAACATACAAATTATTATATACGAGGGTCTAGTTTTTGAATTCGAGAAATCTTAATAAGGAATATACGGACCTATGTCTAGATGCAATAGCAAATGAAGCTTAGATAATTTTTGGTTGAAAAAAGTAAATCATTGAAGAAAAGAAATGCGAGGCAATTACCTATACTATAATCATAAAATTGCTTAAAAGGAAGCCACGATAGTAACTTAGCAGCAGAATTTCATAGGTTCAAACCATCTATAGCTTTAAACATTCGTGTCTCATCTGTTTCCCAAGAACAAGAGTTCATATGCAAAACTTTTAGTCAGTATCGATCCATCTACTTTATGACTATTGTACAAAGATCCAGCCATTTTCAAGAGAACTTTAGAATGGATTTACTAAAACCTATCATGCAGATGCATACTATAATACAAATTTGGTTCTAATCGGTATATAAGTATTGCAAAAGTGAAATTCCTGCTTCTGTAGCATATTATTCGATTAATTATTGTAACAAAGTTACAATTATAACAACGGGAGCAAGAGTATCGTGTACGTAATTTTTTTTTCTCCAAAGAGTGCCTTTGAAATTTCTGTTCCTGCAATCTATCGCTAAAAAGTGAAACTAATGAAAGTAGAGCTGTACCATAATAACAAGGATACGTATACATATGTATTAAAACAAGTTTTCAATTCACTATGTTCCTATTAAAATGGTACTACTCTATTCTACATATTCTCCAGGTAGATGTACTAATCTGCCACAAGCCAACGTAGATACAGTAGCATTATAAAAACAAATTATATTATTATTGTTATTATTATTATTACGGCAAACAATCGACGAACTATTATTATTTGCATAATAAACAATGGTAAAGAATTTGTCGACGGACAGAGACAGAAACAGTGTGTGTGTGTTGCGCAAGAATGGAAAACGTAGCAAATAAGACGCAGGTGTGGTTTGACAAACGTCCTTGTGCGGCCTAGAACAACCGCACCGATATCGTAAAGAATGTATCTGGTGACAGACGAGCCCCGAGTGTTTTTGTATTTGTGTGTATGCGTGTGTGTATATCAGTGTACTATACACATATGCCAAATACACCCGGGTCATAGGAGACGGCTATAGATTTCTTCTTCGTTGTCTTTTTCTACTATACGGTTAACGATCCAACATTGTGACATTTGGGTAGAATAATTGCCCATTAATAGATATTATTATTAGCTATTTCTTTCTCTTTCCCTCTCTCTCTCACTCTTGTGTGTAGATCGCTGTTATTTTTAATGGATACTTTACCTATTCCAAGAAAAAGGTGTGCGTAGGACACAACGATCAAAGACAAATGGTGCCATTAGCTTTGGAATTTGCACAATCACCCTGTATGTATTATAGGTACTATACTGGTATGTACTATATGCTTGTTTCTACGCTAGAACGAAATGAGTATAATAAATATCTGATAGGTGCAGAATGTTGTCCTAACCTAATCGATAGACTGGCGGAATTGTCCACAAACCAGTGCAATAGAAACTATTTGGGTCATAATGAAATTCATAATCATAAATAATTAAGCAACGGAAAAAAAGGTATAAATAAATGTAAAGGTACATTCCTGGGACGCAAAACAAACTATTTATTATGCGGTTAGTTTTAACCGTAGCGGCAAATATGCGTATGTAAACAAAAATTATGTTATTTCGTTTTTCATAGAGCATCAAAAGATTCTGTCACACATAAAATTAGATACATGATGTCCTACTCTGCTGTTCTTTAATTATATAGCATTAATACAATGTAGAGAGTGTCACTATATACTTTATCTTACAAGCACATCATTTTAATTTAGGAGATTAAATACATATAATGCAAAGCTAGCGATTCGATTTCAAAATCCTATCCTGTTCTCGTTCTCACGCCTACGCCTAAAAATATTGGAGACTTTTATACAGGTCAAAAGTTTCGCATATGCGTGTGATGGAGACTACTTGATATTTTATGGGCACATTAAAGAGAGAGAGAGAGAGAAAAACGTTTTTGGCTGTAATAATAACATGATTCATGAAATGTCAATCGAATCAGTATCATTCCCAGTCCTGCAATGTATAAATTATGCTCAAAACGTACTTTCATGTTTAAACGGTTTGTTGCAGTGGTGGGCGGTTACTGTTGGGAAGGCAACGTGATCGACTAATCGTCAATAATTAATTTTTCAGTCTGTATTTATCGAAATAGCGACTAATCGAATATTATGATTTGTTCGATTAGTCAATTAATATGATTTATCGATCACATCGAACACTATGAATTTCGATTAATCGAAAACAATCGACAATTTTTAGTATCCATTGAACGAATAGCTAATTTAATATTATATTGTCTAATTATTTTGATTAGTCGATTTTTATCGATTAAACAAATGTCATCCAGAAGTTTGAAGCTCACACCAGTTAAACGTAGAAGGCCATGACCTATTAGTTCATCTTATGCGGATGTGAAGAAAAGTGAAAGAAATGTGAAAGAAAAACTTTTCGGCCACTATACAAACCAAGATTTGCTCTACGCTATGCTAATCCACGTAGTACTAATCAACTAATCACTATTTTTCTTCTTCTAGTATCTACAGCTCGTCTTAAATTCACCATTAGGCAAATACATATACCTATACGTTTAAAAACGATGTTTCACATTACACTTTGTGAAATATTTTACTGGTTTTCATATAAAATTAACCATAATATTTTACGCTCTGTCTTTTTTTCATTATTATTTCCTCTGCACGCATACTTTAGCGCGCTGATTTATTTCATCATTTTCTTCATTAAATATTCATTACTTTCATGAATATTATTGATTAGTTGACGTAAATCATGCGGGATGAATGAGAATCTTGAAAAGCTCTTCCACTCTATTGATTTAGTTAAGCTTTTTATGTGTGTACGTGTTTTTTTTTCTTATACTTTGATCTTAATTAGATTGTCTGATTGTTATCGCCACATGGGGGCAGTATAAACAAATCAGTCCACACGATATTTCTTCATGTGAATGCCTTTTCTTTCGAAATATTTAAGTTTTTTTATTTCTTGTTTCCGTGTACACCAGATTCATACAATATTACAATGATGAAATTGTTATATATTCTAGTTGCATGCCCACATTGTCTCATGTTTTATTCCACCCTCGCTATACACGATTCCTCGCCCGTCCGTCTACTAACCACTATTGGTTAAACGGGGGTGTTCATTTAAATCTCATGTTCCTTGTGTCCTAACTACATTCGACACGGGACGCTGTCACCTAATTTGGGCGTCGTCACCGCCGTCGTTCTTATTGTCAGGTCATTGTGTGTGGGTTTTTTTACAAGTTGCTCTGCATTTAAAGCCAACACCACCAACGTGTGTAAAACATGCTTACTCACCAATTTTTTGTTTTGTTTTAGAGTTGTCTAGATTTTGTTGTGGGAAGAGATTTTTGTCTCTTTCAGAGTGAACAGAGGATAGGAATTTCCAATAATCTCCATCAATGAATAAATATTCTTAGTCATATTTCAGTTGTATGCAGTCGATCGGCAGACTAATCGTCTGCACACTCACTGTCATTTACCAATCGCCAAGCAGTGCATTAAAACCAATCGATTGTAATGGTTCGTTTTAGTTAGATTGTTGCAGTAAAGAAAAATGATTGTTTATCGCAAATTATTTGTGGCACTGAAATTTATTAAATTTATTTTGCGTCAGCAAAATAAATTTAATAATAATACTAGTAAGTATAAAATAGCATCATAACGTTAGTTTATAATTAGATTAAAAAGCTTATAACATGTTTTATTTTAATTAAGTTATCTATTTTCTACTCAAATCCTCAATACCCAAATTCAAGATTTTATTCAATTTGCAAGATAAACTATAAGATAACAAACTAAATTATAGAAAAAAATCAAGATCTTATATTAAAATTCAACATTTCGCAACCGCAATGTTATTATCAGCCTCTTTGATACAGCCTGTGCCTAATATAAAACATACAAGGCGTTGACTCACAGGCTCACGCTGCATAATCTGCTCACGCGTCATCACAAAAACACGCTACAGTTACCGACTGTAAGCGCCCATCTGATACGAGACCCATACAATACGTATTCAATGTACAGAAATTAAAAGTGATTTAAATGATCTGCTGATACCTATATTTGCAAACAGCTTCGAACAGAAACTATAGTTACTAGCAGCACTAGCATATTGCTAATAGGTAAGTACTTTTACCAGCAATGTAAAGAAGAAGAAATCAGTTTATATGCGTGTGAAGGAGTTCAACTTCAACAGCATTAAGCAAGATAAATAAAATTGCTATTAGAAAATTATTATTAAAGCAAAGTGTTGGCAATGTTGAGCAACATTAACTGCTAGACGATTATCTTGCACCAGCTCACTGCAGTACTGTAAATAAAATTGCCATTTTAACCAGTGGCGGAGGTATGATAATTTTAAGCAGAAAAAACTTCATCGGTTTGGTGATGATTATTGTGATTCATGTGTGTCAAGTAAAGCTCCATTCGTTTTAAAAAATAAAATGGGTGTAATCTGGAGAGATACCATAAACAGGAATACTTTGGGTTTATTACATGGTACGCCATTGATACGCACTATACTGCGTACTTCATATTACTTTGCAGTACCACCACCAGAACGAACATAAACGACAACTATTTGAGAGTAATTAACGGTTACAACAATTTCTCTCAATACTTCATTGAGCTTATCGTTGGTGTTGATCGGTAGTGCTGCTGCTGCTGCTGTGATACCGCAATAACAACAACAAATAAATTAATCGTACTGCCATCGTTTTTACCATAACTTGAAAACGCACACTAATATCGAATTACTGCAGGATTCATACACAACAAACAGAATGGGAATTTTTGTACTTTTCACAAAATAACTAAAATAATTGTAGCTCATTTTTCTTTTACTCTTCGCAAAAAAAAAGAGAAAGAGAAAGAGTAAAAAAAAATACAAGCAAACTAGTGTTGTATGTTATGCATCACTTTTAATTTTAAATCGTTTTCGATTAATCTTTAAACGTTTCAAATAATACTAAAATAATAATTATTAATTCGCCCCGATTCGAAAACGATGTAATTATTCTTCAATGGGTTCGCAGGTGGTCCACATTATTTATCCAATATATAAATATGTTTTTTGCGATTAAATTCATTTTCTGTTTAATATAATATGTGACTAAGTTCAGAGTAAAGCGATTTTTGTAAATAATCGCTAATGCTTTGAATATGTATTTAGAAAATGTTCAAAGTTCAAAATGATCTTAAAGCACTTTTACATTATCCGATTTGTATTTAGATTTTTCATTCGATAAAGCATAATAGAAATTTTGGAAGGGTTTACACTATCAGAGTTTAAATCGCAGCTTAAATATGATCTAATCACAAATCGAATATAAAATCAGATAATGCAAAAGGCATATTAAATTTTAATTCTGGTTAACTGCGTCTAATTAATCGGCAGAATAAGGATGCCTAGACGTTATTCTATAGGAAGATGATTTTGGTGAACCGTGCACCCTTCATCGTTATCATCATGAACATGATAACGACAGCACTTGTCAAGCTGCAATTTCCAGAGACAATACGCACTGGAAATTATCCATCTTTAAAATTATGATACAAAATGAAAATGTATACCTCCATAGCTCCATATATTAGCTTGATAAAAGAAAGGCGCCCATTCAAACTATAGATAAATTATAATATACCATACAAATAGAATTCGTCCAGCAGTAAAAGAAACACCTAACACTACTATACCTAACACCTAACTAATAGCCTAAACACAAAAGATACTCTAACACTCAGCATGCATGGCCTCCTATACTTTAACTCTACTGTATTTTATCGTAATTTCGAATCACTGTCAAATTTCTATCAATAATTATTTGTATTCAAAAGCTTATTTAGATTATTAGTAATAGTACTTACGAGGGAAGTACTACTATTACTATACATTTGTATAGTTAGGTTGAGACATTCATAAAAAACGGAGACCAAGAGATAAAGAATCGCTCCAACGAAGAGAAAAAAAAGAAAAGAAATCTCCATTAGCATAATAATTAAAACATCGACCAAGACAAATGACCAAGAACATTATCGACCTCAGTTGGACATAAATTTTTTCTGTTGTCGTTTTTTTCTCTTGTATAATATTATCAATAAAGCCGTTTTTTCGTTTGCAGAGATGAATAGAAAGAACAGAAAGTATTTCTATCTATAAAAACATACAACAGAAAGAGATTGACACAATGCGATAAGAATAAATCGTTCCGGTATTAGGCGGAATTGTTACAAAACACTTAATATAAATTACATTATAATCATAAATTCATTATAACCTTCTAGATATTGGATGCGACTGATCTTGCAATGGACAGAAAAAAAAAGAGGAATTTCAATAAAATTGTGAAAGAGAGGAGTTAAGCTCGTCCAAGAAAATTTTGTGCACACTAAAGAATTGTTATCTTGAATATGTTTATAGTTTTTTTATGTTAATGTCACCGGTTCCCACGCTTACTCTCTAGTAGATAGATACATTGAAGGTGTGTTTAAACTAAAGAACCCCTTAGGAAATCCTGTCAATATAACTAAATAATTATTATTTAAAACCTGGATTAATAGAAATGAAAGTATACCTAGATACATATGTAATATATATATATATATATGTATGTATATGTAGCGCATCATTAAAGCGCAGCTGTTGCTGTAGTCGATGTCATTTCTAAACACCATCTACTGGAATAAGTGATTAATCACAAAAGCAAGTCGTAGTCGTCGTCGGATTCATGTAGTAGAAGAAAGAAACAATTTCAAATTTTGTCCCCTTAGGGGTCTGAATAGATGGAATAATAATAGTTTCGTTACGGTACTTTGCCTTGTAATGGTACTATTTTGTTCTATTGGAAACGTTAAATTAGCGATAAATCAGTTATTTTATTATAGTAGTACGACACAAGGGTCGACATTGACGTATTTCTTAAGTAAAATACTAATAAATTTTAAATGGATATTGATTATAATAATATACTTTATTTAATATGTATTATTTAAAGTCGTCGAGACAACTGTGTTATGCTCCAATAGGCAAGGCGAAAGACATTATTATTGTTATTAATATATAAGTATAAAGTAATTAAAAAAAGTTCAATCCAGAATTAATTTTTCAATTAAATACTTTGCGGCAGTAATCATAATAAAATGGTACATTGCAGATATAAAACAATAATTGTTGTTTTAAATATATATACAGTAAAATAACACTTTCAATAAATGGTTTTACAAAATTATAATATCTTGTCCATATGGTGAAGTCGCTGGAAAAAAATACTTAGTTCCTTTTATAACATTACAGCATTACTATTGGCATCTATACGGTTACCTAAGAACAATTGTACTTAGAGATTTCTGTTTTATAGTTAAATAATGCGTTGCCTTGTTTTCTAAATAAAAAATCTAAAAAGAAGATTAATGTTTTCTGTACCGCTATTTAATAGAGAATATGGAAAACTAAAAGGTAGATTGCGGTATTTATAGTCCTCCATGAGTAGAGGACAAATTGAAAAGTAATTAAGCAGTTCTAAAAATCAGCGTTTGAGCGCGTTGTAAGCCCGCGATATTGCAATGTCGTTCATGAGCCCAGCATTTCTAATGGTTTTTCAAAAGTACATTTTTTACCCATTTGTTAATTGCAATATGCTATATTATAACGGATAAATTCTATAAAATGCTTAATTCAGAAGAATATTTTTTTAAAATGTTGGGACTCGTCGATTTTTACTTCAAATTACTTTTAAACAATTGCTTAAACAAATGTTTAACATTGACCATTGTAACAACAACCTTACATTGTTACAAATAATTGTGAAAAAGTTAATTGTCGTAAATTTTTCCGTTATGAATCAACCAAACTTGAAAAATTTTTATTCACTGTTCTAGATTTAACATCTATCAAATGAGGTATAACAAGGGATATTATCGTACTAGATTTTTTAAAGTTGGTCAACCCTTAAGTTGCTGGCACTTAGGGGTTGATGGATGGAGTATTGTAAACCGTGTCATATAATGACAATTTAAAAATACAAATCGACGGGTTCCAGCATGTCTAATAAATATTTTTCTTAAGTATTTTATACAGTTTATCCGTTACTTTGAAAGCCCTGTGTAGGGCGCTTTTTTACTATATGTAGAAATTTATAGACATAAACGCTTGATCAAATTGAACCAACTTCTTATTACCTTGATTAAATTCTGAAAAAAAAATCTTTGCTTTTTGAAAGTAAAAAAATGTTTGTATTAAGTATATATTAAATTTTAACTTGCTTAAATAAATACGTCTTTTCTAATTAATTAATTCTAATTTAAAGAATTTATTCCTACTCAAACCGTAGAATTAACTTCTGCGATTGCAATAATAGAGAGTCCTTTGCATAAGATTTTTTAATAGATTTTTCTTCGATTTAAGAAAGAAATCAAAATCAAATCAAAAGTATTATAATACAAAAATATTAAATACCATTACCACTGCATTAATAATAAATTAACGACTAAATGAAATTATTTAAGAAATTAAGGGGAAAACAATTACTAGAACTAAAACTTCTGAAAATAAGAATTTGTTAGATTTATCTAAATATAAGTTATTTATTATAGTATAAAAGTATAATTAGTATAAAAGTTAATCAGCTCGTGACCAAATGATGGCTTTTGGCCAATATATATTATTATACGAAATATTTTCTGAGCTAACGTTTTGATTAGTAAAAAACCTAAAGTAACTATTAAATTAAAGTCTACTGAACCTCAAGATAATTTTCCAGAGCAAAAACATATTACTGATGTAAAAGTTCAATTTCTCTCTTAATTACATCTAATATTTTCTATCTAAGTTTCATATCTTGAACTATTTTCTATTTGGCTTTCCTACTTTCTTTGTTTCTTCGTGCAGATTTCCCTGCTATACGTTTATACGGTTCGTTTTCGCTCGTTATTGTTTCCTGGTGGGGAACGTTCTATAAAAATTTGGTACGCTCTGCGTACAGGGTTCTTTCAGTTTCAGAACAAGATAATATTCCCACTTTTAGCCATCAAGTTTGCCATATAAATTTTTGAAATAAATAATGAACTTCCATTTAATAGAAATTAAAGAATTATATTTATATTTATATTATTATAAATCCAAAAGCATAAATAGAAAATATGCTCTATTTATTCTATTTTCTCTAAGAAACTATCGGATGGTTTATGCAAATCTCCTTCTGATAAATGATCTACTCATGTATAGGTTCCATCGTCAGATGCTTCAATATTTATATTGAATATAATGATATATTTTATAATATTTCAAAAATTGGTATATCTAATAAACAAAAAAAAATGTTTAAATTTAACTGCTTTTACTACCACAGCTAAACAGCTACTCATTAACCACTCTTTTGCCAATGTCACAGCGAAGCAATGCGCCATATCTTATCTTTTATAGATTTATCGTGCAGATGCAGTGAAGACAAATCAGAGCAGGCAACTACCGTTATGCCACTGATAGCGTTATAGTCGTCTCAGAGATAGTCGTCGAAAAGTTTTTCCTTATTTATTATGTTTATTACCTTTTCTTCATTTCTTCATATACAATTAATTATACAACTATTTATTCATGATAGAAGTATTACCGCGTTACCCCTATTAAATGTTTTATGTTTAAATGTTAAGAAAAGACAGAAAACAAATAGGTACTAACAACCAAACCAAAAAGACCCGTGATAAATCAGAATTCAGGCAATTGGTTTGTTTATGAGTTCTGCCTTAGAGAAAATTCTGAGGTATAACGCTTTGTGTTTGGTTCGATGGTGAGTTTTGTATTATAAAAGATTTGAAATTATAATTGTTTGGTTTGATTGTAAGTTAAGCTTTAAAGAGATCTGTAATTTAGAGAAAATAAATGTTGGGACGTTCTTTTATTTTTATTTTACGTTAGAATAATATGGTTAGTTGTAATTAGATAAGAAATTATGAATTTAACGGAATACAAATGTGCGACGTTGCCAATTTTTTGTTTTTCTAATTTTACATTAAAATTGTACAGTTCACTTATTTGGTTCGGTTATACCTCGGGATACCTCAACCCGGAGAAACCGGCTACTTTCACTACGCTTTCATGACCTAGCTTACACAGTATTAGACGAAGGTATAGCCCTTCATAGATATAACCTTTGGTATATTACATCTAGTCAATATAATGAAAACATTTAGTATTCAGCCCGGAAACTGACCCCGGACGAACTCGCGTACTTCCGCTAGTAATAAAATAAATACGACTAGAAATAAATAACTTAAATTAGTAACAACAATTAACAGCAAACTACAGAACATCACATTAAAACCGTAATGATATAAAAAAGAACTATTACTCTTATGACCTACCCCAACTCTACCAGCATTGTATATAGCAAACTAGGAATAACGGACCAATAGCAACACATATCAATAACAATTCTGCTTGAAGAACATATATTGTGATAAATAAAAAATATGTAAAAAAATAAGAAAAAACGATATAAAAAACAGCAATAGAAAGAACATTCAGACAAAAACACTCTGCATCTAAAATTAATCATGCCTGCCATGTTTGTTTTTATTCTTTTAACATTTATGTATTGTCTTTAATAGTCTAATTTGTTGATTTTAAATAGTTGACATGGTTTAGCACACTGTAAGTGCATATATTAGGCGATGTTAATTGTGCAAAAAGAGTCATTAACATTAATTGTAGGTATTTTAACAGCAGATATATATTTTTTCATTATCTTTAGTATTTGTTATTATCCTTCTAAATTAATTTTTACTCTTCCTGACTGATTTTTGTGATATTAAGGAACCAATTAAGTGAATACAGAAAATCGAATAATAGAACATCTGAGTGTTGATTTTAAGACCGAAATTCCCAATAATCAATATATGATTAGAAACAATTTTATTAACTACAGCTATACAGGGTGATAATTTACTACTGACCATAGCTGAATTGAATACACCGAATTTATCCGATTGAGATGATTTCTTTTGCGCTTTGTATCGTTCCATCATATCTTGGATTTGACTGACACCTCGGACTCTGATCCGAGTTCTCCAAAATAGAGTTTGGTTATCTAGTTTTATTTTTTTAAATACAATATACTTTTTTTTTTGTTTATTACTGCAGATAATAAACACTTCCAATCAGCTTTGCAAACCGTACATCAAAATTCCAAGCCGTTTCAGAAATAGAGCAATCTAAAGTTTACTGTATTTCAATACTTTTTTATCACCCATTCCGATACTCGAAGCCCATCACTACTTTTTTCATATTTTTAGAAGCTTTTAGAATTCGCAACATGCAAATATTCTGGATGTGGTGAGATGACATTCTATCATGGCGTTATGTTATTTCAATAATTATTTATTTCTAAGTTATTACTTACTAAAATTAAAAACATTAGAAACGAAGGAATTGTTTTCCATTCTATTTCATTCATTGAATAGCAACGTAAGAATTTTTATTGTGGACCAAGGTTAAGGTTATTGTAAGTTTAGATAAAGAAATAGCGAGGCTAAATTGTTTATTTATTTTTAAGAATCGTACAAGTTTTGGTGAAATTTATTGAAACGAATACGTAAAATCAAAACTCACTTGGAAACAGATTGCTACGGAATTCAATACATTCATTATTGTACTACGTTTAAAATTATAACATGATTAGGTAGATTAGGTATGTTGATCAATACACGTTGATGTACTCTGCTTTTAAATAATTTTAAAAGGAGGAATTAAAATTACGGGATTTAAAATTGGTTTTTGTTCAAATAAGAGGCATTACAAAATGCACAATGGCATAAAAATGCAGGAATTAATAATGGAGTTGGAAAATAAACATAGGACATCTTTCTGTCCTATTTAATTTTACATGGATTTTTTTACAGAAAGCAGACTTTAATTTCACTGCAGAAAATATTTTTCTATTGCTATACTTTTTTTTGATAAACGATTTATAATTGGTTGAATAAATGTAGAAATTAATAGTTAGGTAAATATTTCTTTCAAGATTGCTTTTATTGATTTTCTATGCAGAGATATATTTTTTAAGTTGTTGATTGCCAGTTTTTGAAAGCGGTTTATGGATAATCATAGTGGTTATGGTCAAAATACATTGAAAATAAAAGCACAAATATTTTATCCTACCCAGTGGCGTCATAATTCCGTTTCAGGCCCGTGTTCAGAAAAATTCAAGACCTCTATGAAAAGAAGTTAGAAGTGTTGCTTAAAACCGAATGTATTGATTGATTTATTTTATTTTGGCGAGACTATTTCTTTTTGTTAATGGCAATTTATAATTTAGCTTATACGTTATATTTTGAATCCAGCTAGCTTTTCTTCCCTACTCATTTTCTATGAACCGTAGAAAAACCACCTCCACTGTCTAAAGGCTACTCATAAAGGCTTTCCCCCCCAATTTCCCTTTGGAGTGGTGAGGCGCAACTAAAATCAAGGCAAACTAAGAATCAAAAGGTGGCGCCCGAACAGATATCAATAATTATAATATATTATAATATTTTAATAATTAACATCGAACAGAAAACGAAAAAGTGTTAACAGCTCTTCAAACTTTATACTAATATTCGATATTTTTTATCGAAATACCCGATCAATAATGACTCTGAGCCCATATTGACGTTACCGTCGTGGATCGAATGAAAAATAAACTTGTTTTTAATTAGCAAAAAAATTGAAATTGAAGTACTTTATTTACATCGTATAAATCATGTCAATCATCTAAAAGTCTTGGCACCACCTACAATATTTGAATGATGCCAATTAACAGTATTGAAGATTAGAGATGGACTCCAAGTCATTTTTGGCAATTTTTCACTATTAAGCATCGACTTTTATTAAAATTTATAGTGTATTAGAACTACAGCATTTTTACGCACTCAGCTCGACCTTTCACGGGGCAGAAAATTTGTTACGTTCGCTTATTTTGCACCGTCTTCTAGCCGTACTTTCGTGCGTTATGGTTACTGCTCTATCCACTGACGGGTCAGAATTTACGTTCGGAAATCTCGAATTGCTCGTCCGTCGCTCTGCTCATTAGCACTGAAATTTTTGGGGGTGCTAAATTCGATCTTGCCGAAATTAATCAATCAATCAAACAATCGTCAAGTGTCAAATAAAATTTCTGTATTATATATCATAAAGGTTATAATATTGTTATATGATTTTTTAATTGTATTTATGTCAATTGTATTATGACAATGTCAATAGACAAAAAATATATAATAAAAATGGCTGCAAATCACCCTGTACTCGGGCAATTCAAAACCGCTTCCGAGTGAAATTGCTCCGTGTGTTCGCCTTCTTAACGAGTTGGCACAGAACATGAAGATTGAAGTCTGAATGCACCACTAGAGTGCTTTATTTCCGAAACGACTTGGAATTTTCATATGCGGTGTGCGAAGCTGATTTGAGGCTTTTACTCTATCTGCAGAGAGTAAAAGTTAACTTTTACACTGTAAGTGTATTTGTACTATTTTTAGAGATAGATGTCCTGAAAGAAATCAGCCAGGTATACAAATGTTTAGGAGAGTTTTCGAACAAATGGCTCAACATCATTCGCTTACATCACAAGTAGGACAATTTTCCTCGCCAAGGAAACGTTACATCTGAAATTTAATTGCAAGTATTTTTATCCATTGAGAAAAATCGTCACATATCTCTACGAAAGCGATAGAAGGATCGCAAAATCATTTGCATGAATTACGCAAACATAAACGTCTACAAATGAACAATGTCATATCGAATAACAAATACTATTATAAAATAAATTACAATTTATTAAAAAATCATTTTTATTGGAATAATTAAATTTAATAAAGATAATAATAATCAATAAATACACAACTATACATCATATAAATAAGCCCATAACAGGTATTTTATTAATATTAGTATTTTGGTACAAACAATTTACCAAAAATGGCGATAAATATGTCGCAACAGTTTCTCTCATAAAAATTCGTGTTTCACTACCTCTCTGAAGAATAGAAAATACGTTTGTTGAAATATATCCTAAAAATTCGAAAAGTGTGAACTCAGAACATTGAATGACGTCGTACTCATATAAAGCTAGCACTTCATTTTGGCGATTTTTATAACGATGACATGTAACTCAAAACTGGTTTGAAAACATTTTAAAAATATTCCGTCGCTAAATAAGGTCTTTTATGTACTATAGAGATGGACAGGGCATTGGAAAATAACCGTTTATTAAAGAAAATAACTATAACTTAAAAATTATGGCATTTGGCAAATTTTGGCCGATTATTCTCTTACAAAATAATCGGTTATTTTACAGATAATTTTAATTAAAGTTTAAATAACCGATTATAAACCGATAATTAATTATTATTTTATTTACGGTCATTTGCAACAGTTAGATTTGATGAAGTTTAAACTAAATTATACTTTTTGGTCCATATCATGATACTAGGACTAACAAGATAAGCCAATGTGCAGTTTTGTCAATTTGGTTGTGGCGTCAGTGAGAGCCCTTTTGCAAATCGCTTGTTTTGATAATTAAAATTGTGGTTATAGTCTCTAATTTGATATTAATTTTGTTTTTATCTATGTTTTTTATTTTAATACAGCTTGGAGCTATTTTAAATTTAATTAATTAATAATATTTTTAAAAATTTATTCATTGTTTCAGTAATATATATTTATACATGTGTTTGTATTATATTGTAACGTTATAGTCTTGTGAGTTCGAATGGGTGTAAAAATATTAATTGCACTTTAAATAAAAAGAATGTTAGTTATTGACTAAAAATGTCTAAAAGCAACACAAACAATCAACACAATTATTATACACAATTAACGACACTATTTGAACAATATAACAAACACTATTTATATACAGATTTACCGAGCGAATTCTTATACAAATATTTATTTATACGACGCGTATCTAAACAATAGATAAACTGATGCTCAAAAGCGAAAATTGCGGCCTTTTTATATAAAATGCACATCCTAGAATATTCTCAATGGTACTGATTAATTTATGGCTTACCGTTGTGAATAGTCTATGTCCGTCAAGACAGCTCTAGACAATTTCGCTTATTAAAAATACATGTTATTGAGATTATTCTAAGGTGTATTAGTGGTGGCTATTATTTATGTAAGTAAATATCGTTACAATATATATATATATATATATATATATATATAAGCCGACACCAGTTGATGGTATAAGGCATATAGGCATATATATATATATATATATATATATATATGTATCGTAAAGCCTGTCTACCATTTCTGGTGTAGGCTTCGTTACAATAATTAATAAATATATTAAAAAAATATTATATAAAAAAGAAATTTTATTTAAATATTGTGACAACGCTTTCTCAACGAAAAAAAAAACAAAGTGTTTTCGCAGTGACGCCATGCGCAGAAATTTAAAAAATTGGACCTCAAGTTGGTTTATCTTGAAGTCTTAGTATCATGGGTCCATATAAATTACATTGTAGTGTAGCCATGGAATTTAATCTGCATTTTAGCAGATCTTAGCTTAAACTTCATCTAATCAAACTGGTGCAAAGAACAAAAGACGATTAAACCATTAAATTAATTTAATTAATTTTAATTTTGCCATACGATTGGTATGGAACGGATGTACCGTACTTCATTGTTGTTTACTTTTTTTGAAAACTTTTAGAACTTTTTCTAAACTTTAACTTATGTTTTAAAGAATTTAAAGATATCAGAGCCTTGCAGGTGAGAAGCCATGCAGTTGTTAGATTTTATTGCGATAGCAGTAAGTAATTAACAACTAATTATTAAAAAATTTTCTTGCCAAATAATATGTGAATTTCAATATTAGGTACTTTGGAAAGTACTTGCTGAGATATTACAAAACGTCATTATTAAAGGAATTTTATTAAAGTCGCACTTATTTAAATAAAATCGTCCTTTATTAAAAGCATTGAAATTGTGTTATGGCAGATGATTTGTGACTTTAATTAGTGACTTTGATTTAGTACTAGTGGAGCCCTTATTCTCAAGTTTGACTATGTAAAAAAATATTTAATCAAAATGTATACAAAATTTGACCGACATAACAATAAAAAATGTCAGTTTATTTTGCAAATACCATGCCGACCATATGGTCAGCAATAAGGGAAAATAAAAGCTCGGCCGTTTATTATTTAAATAAAGGCTGTCAGTATTTTAATAAAGTATCTTTATTTAATACGGTTATATGCACATGCGCAGATCTTTAAATAAGGGATCTTTTAATAATGTTAATTCAGTTTACGTTCGTCATATCTCTCTATTGACTTTCTTAAAAAATTGCCTTTTACATTGTCTAACTTACTTATATGCTTTTTAAAAGTATAAATTTCAAACAGAATAATTCAATTTGCAATGATTGGTGTTCCATCACCGGGTGTTCCTTAATGATTTGCTAATATTGAAGTAGGTGATTACTGGAACAAATTTAAGAAAAAAAGTTCTTATTGACGTGTGGTCTAAACGTCTTGGCTTTTGAAATAAAGTGGGGTCAAAGTTAGGATAGTTTATTAGTTTTAACTATACACCCTGTATAGTTATACTATATATAACTTAGGATGTCTTTAGGCTCTGTTAATCGTATAAGTTAATACGAGAATAAATATGTAATACTTAATATCTTCAGTCCTTTCGCGCATAGGGTTTTCAATTGTGGGCAACCACTTGCATTATTCGTAATTTATGGAGTAACTAATTTTTTCTTAATGTAATTTGAACTTTTTCTAGAGAGTTTTTATTCCGTCCAAAGTAACGTCAATTTTTGTCAAAGTTATTGTTATTTGTGATAAAGATAGCCGTAACTCAGACAAAAAATAAAGAGTTTGTTTCTAAAATAGAAACAAAGGAAAATGACAGTTCGTTATAGTATTCTCAAATTTGTGTGTGTTTTCAATATGACAAATATGAGCAATATGACTTTCAAGTTAGGTTAGAATTCCATTGATGTCAAAGGATTTCTTAAATAAATCCTTACATTAAATTATATCATCACAAGTATACATTTATCATGTATACTTGTGATATCAGAATGCGCAAACATAACGAAATCACTAAATAGTGGACATAAAAACTCTCTAGTATTTTTCATAAAATTCTGTATTTTAAAGTTTATACATTCTATTTAAAGATGTAACGTAACTCAGCGAGGAATTCTTTAAGGTGTAAGAAAACTAAATACATGCTTATGGAGGTATTCAAAAGCGTGAGAAGTCAAATTAACAAAAAAATGAATTTATAATGTATCTATAAAGTAAGAAAAAGTTTATTGAATGTATTGAAAATTTATTGAAATCTTATTGAAGAGATGCTTGTTTTTTCCGAAACGAATTCAAATAAATTGACTCGAAACTTTTTTTTAATATGTTGCATAATGCGAATCACCGTACTCTTTATAAATCTTTGTAAATAACTGCCAATCTGTTTCCCATGGATTGCTTTTCATTTCCAGTGATTCTTTAACATCCAGATATTTAATTAGATTGCAGTGTGTTAATGAATTGTTCGGAATCCATTTAAAATGTTTCAAAATAGTTGACGAACCCGATGGTGTTGGATCTCTGAAAATATATTTCATAATTTATACTTTTTCACGAGTCAGTGATTTCCATATGTTAGTTGATTAGCAGCAGTGCCTAATTGACATTATGGAATTAAACATATTTCATATAGTCAAATATAAGCAGTATTTAGTTGCGCTTTACCTTGACTAGCATAATAAATTTATTTGGGAATGATTAATACTTACAAGGTTTTAACAAAATTTGTCCATAAAGTAACAAGTTTTTGTCTAGTTAGTGTATCAACATGATTGGCAATTTTACTACTCGGATATAAAGGAAAATTCATGTTAAATAAGTATAGCAAATCTTCTGCATGAGCAACACCTAGTGGGTAAGCAAAGTCAGAAAATTATACATATTTCAAAAATTACTAGTAATGGATTAGAATTTACCTTTGAATGTACGATTTAAATATCCTAGATCTCCTATATGGGAAAACTGATACAAATAAATATTGTTATGTTTTGCCATAAATTCAACAGTCTTTCGAATAGATCTTACGAAAAGTTCATTTGTCAAGAACTACAGTAAAATTATCTGATAGTTTAGTATATTCGATTATATGGAAAGAATTAGACACTTACTCTTGCAATCTCATCATGTGTCCCATATCCATTTAAACCAAAATAAAATGATTTAATTGATTCAATAGCAGATAACTGTAAAGTTGGATTACTAGTCAAATCTCTGGGTAACAATTGAACAATACGGCCATCTGTTGAGGCTAATAGGGACTTAACGAATTCTAAAGATAATAGTAATAGTTCTACGTAACTTACACAAGTAGAAAGTGTATTTTCTATGTTAGACTGTTAACAAAATCAAGGGGGGAATACAAATCATTTGTACACTTTCTGATCAAAGTAGCAACTTCAAATACTTTGATTTGTTTTTAAAATTATATTCGCCATACCTTCAACTTCTGAAGGCATCGTTGCTTCTAAAGAGTTATAGCCGATGATCGCAGGTACTTGATTATATGCGTCATTTTTAAGTAACGCATAACTTTCAGAATCGAAAAAACTACCAGGATGTTTAGGTTCCTTTACAACGCCGATTGCTAAACCTCCAAGATCTGTATCTATAATCTAAAAATTTGAAATTTATTCTAAATTTTAAGCAAATTAATTAAAATAACCAATTGTGTGAGATTGATGGGTTTCTTCACAAAAATATCTGCAATACTTTGCAAAATTCAGCCAATATAATATAATTATGCGTAAATTAAACTAAATATTCACCTTATTGGTTAAATTGGTTTGAGCGATCTCTAATTTGTTTGCGTCAACTTTTCGCAATCCTTCAATCAATTGCTGTGATGTAACATTTGTAATTCCAAGTAAACGACCTATGTCGAACGCTTTTATCCTTGCATCAGATGTAAGAGACCATCGAGATAGCGTAGTTCCACTTTGCATAATAGCGGCTCTATACAATCCTAAAATGTAGAATCTTTACTAATAATCAAGACTAATAGAGCGAAAGCGAATATATCGGCTGAATTCGATTAACATAAATCAATTAATTTGTTCAAAATTAATCACCTTTAGTTAAAGGACTTTGTAATAAATAGCCTACTGAAGCAGCTCCGGAACTTTCACCAGCAATTGTTATTCTATTTGGATCACCTCCAAAATACGCGATATTCTCTTTTACCCATTTTAGAGCTAGAACTTGATCTTTCATTCCCATGTTGCCTGGTACAATTAAATCTTCAGTACTAAAATAATAATGCTATCGATAAACAAAACTACCAATTTTGCGACGGCAAATCTATGCTGAGGACATACCTTAGATATCCAAAAACTCCTAATCTATAGTTGAATGACACGAATACGATATCTTTTTCTATAAGATAATCAGGTCCATACAATTGATAACTGGAAGAACCTGATGTAAATCCCCCTCCATAGATCCAGAACATAACTGGTAAACTAGAATTTAACTAAAAATTTTAGAAATTACATAAAGCGGATACACAATCGGCAGCAAAACTTACATTAGTAGTATAGACATTAATATAAAGACAGTCTTCCGATCCAATCAATGTCGATTCATCTCCTTCATTCACAGGCACCGACATCTGGATACATATTTTTTCGTCGTTTGTGGCATATAGAATATCTTGCCATTTAGCATTTTTTATAGGTGCCTAAGAAATATATATGTATATATGTGTGTGTGTGTGTGTGTGTAATTTATTATCCATAATGTATCTTAGTTGATAATTGATGACATGTTCGGTATGTGTAGGTTTAAGTTCTATACTATATTGTTTCTTTAAGTATATACTTACAGCAAATCTAAGATGTCCCACTGGTTTTTCTGCATATGGAATTCCACGATATGCATAATAAGTTTTCTTTTCACCGACCGTTTTATTGACAATTCCAATAATTTTACCATCTGGTATAATAACAGTGGGACTGTAATTCTAAATTAGTAAAAACAAAGAGTTAACTAGAAGAAAAAGTTAGTAATTTGTTGTTTTCAATATTTACTTGGCAATCTATTTCAAGAACTGCTGATACCACTACAAATAGTAGGTGAACAATCCAGCTATACATTTCGAAGATAAATAATTATATAATTGGCTTTGTTTATTACACATAAGTGTTGCAAGTAAACTTGTTATTATTGCAACAGTAGTTAAGAATTCTATATCGAAAACATTTTTCGCGGAAATATGCATGTATATTGGGATTTCTCGATTACAGTGGCGTGGTAATACTTACTAGAATGTATATGTCTACATATGTAGGTGCAACTATTCCGAATATATCATCATTAAAATCACCTGATGTAGTTAAAGTTACGCTACTGTTAGATACAAAAAGTATTATCAAAAGTTATTTTTAACTTAATATATTTACAGGGTATGCATACACGTGTCAGTACCATAATGAAAATGCACTATCTGTAGAGCGACATCGCATAAACACATCGTAATTAGGTCTTAGTACTATAGTAGTTATAGTAGTTCTCTATAGTAGATAGGGTCATTCTAGCTGGTGCTCAACGAGATCAAATCTAATAAAGAGTCAAAACCATCCTATCTAATTTGTCCACAGTAGATAGTGAGCATAGATAGAGTAGCAGCACACAAAGTATAGCAGGAGCAGTTAAAACTTCTGTGAGTGGATTATGAGTTTTCGAATCTCGCGATGAACTCTTAGAAGTTTTTCTACTTTGTTCAAGTCATAGTTCCCGTAATAGCAAACTACGCCACTGTGTTGGAAAACCCAAGAAAAATCTACATTCAAATGATATTGTTATCAACGACATTCTGGGAAAATATTATATAATAATTTAAAGAATGAAAAACCTATCGATACCAGCTAATTCGTATTAGCAAACAATTTAAACAAAAAATTACTTGATATTAATAAGTGGAATAATCTGAATCAACGAAAACATAAATATGCTGATAAAATAGGCTATCTTCTTCCCAAGGATGTAATTTAATTGCTAAACTATTATTTTATTAACCACTTTAATTAGGTTAAATTATCCCTCAAACTATTGTTAAATAAGATAAAACGAAGAACTAAAATATTTTTGCAAATTATTTACGGTAAAAATTAAGGTTACTATCAAAAAAAAAGAGTAGAAATTGGAATTGAACAATACAATGATTTAAGTAATTTAACAGTTTAAGTACTAATTGAAATATTCTAATTGAATAGATAATATAAGTACGTTTATAATTTTAGCGATAGCAAGGACTAAGAATAACGAAACAAACACACGTGTATTCGAATAAATGAAAAAAAGTTAAAAAGTAAGTCCAGATATGTTTATCTTAAAGACAGAGTGATAACTTAAGGTTCTGCAACGTTGCACTTAAATAATTATATGTTTAAATAATTTTAATATATCATATTTAATAATGTTTAAGTAATTCGAATTATAATTATTATTATAAAATAACGTCTCTTTGAGAAAAAATGGAACTTGAATTTAATTCGAATTATATGAACTCTTAGAAAGTCTGTAAATTTTTGTTACAAACAAACATATGTGGGGTTCGTTCAATTAGACTAACCGAACGGACTTCATGAGTTTATTTTATTTTTTATCATGCTCAGTTTATAGTACAAATGATGAATCTTGTGTTTTCTAAATTTATGATTATTTCGGTATGTAGTCGTACGTGCTGATTTCCGGAAGACACTTCGATCACCCGTTTGCCGTCTTCGTACAACATTTGTAGTTCCAGACGTACTAGTATTCTATGAGAGTGTAGGGGACTCGAAAATAGAGGTCGTATTCAAGCGTCATTAATATAAATTCTGCTTATTAGATAATTTATAATATTTAGTAAGGTAACATCAAATTAACCTATTTATGATTCGGAGTTTGTATTTATAACTAATATGTTGAATAGGTAATGCGAATCACCATAAACACCATAAATAAACTGATAAAATGCCAGTCGTCTTCCACGGGATTCATATGCATTTCCAAAGTATTATTTATATTTAAGTATTTAATACCGAACTTATTAAGTGTCGATCGAGTGTTTGGCACAAATTCAACATTTTCAAATATGTGAAGTAAGCCTGCAGCAGTTCGACGAATTAGTTTACACAGGAAAGCAAAATGTGTTACAGTAAAACCTACCTTAACGGTCACCTCTCGATAACAGTCACCTACATAATAGGCTACTTTTTGTTTTCACCGAATGGTTTATATGGGATTTCTGAATTGGATTCTAGAACCTCTTAAAAATTTGGACCTCCTCATAACGAGCACAGCCACTACCCGCTGTGCACTTCTAACCCTTTCCTATGTAAAATTACCTTTTGTTAATTTTTTTTTTTATTTAAAGAAATTTAAATTTTGTTAATTGGAAAAATCCAATTACGGCCATTCAGGGTCAATACTAATTTGAGCGAATTCGCTAGACTAATAACACGTATGTTTTTCATAAACAAATGTATGAGTCAGATGCAGTAATCGCTAAAGTGAGAACGAAAAATTTATTGGGGCGGTATATGGTATGTACGATCCCACTTTTAGAAACCGATTAGCTAAACATCAAACACGAGTGTTTAAATGTGACCATGTCTGCTTTCTTATCGGCCGTTGTTTTTTTCTTTCACGGAAACCAATCTTCGCTTCGTTCAGATATTATTACTATTATTTTTATGGATAGTCGACGAGACCATATAACTAATTTCTTTTAGCACCCATTATTCTCAAGAATTTTTTACTTGTGTCGAATTTCTATCAATGATGAAGTCTTGCAAATTAGTGGATAAACAAAAATGAATTTGTACAAAGATAATGCGAAATCAAAATCAAGTTTTTCTAAAATCTATGCAATCATCACATACGTATAAAGGGTGTTAAAAAGCAGTGGTAGAGTATCCACACCCCGTACTCCTGACATCAATACAAACAACTTTTTTTAATAACTTGTCTCCAAAAAATCAAGCTTAATTATTTCACAATGCTGCGCAACATTTAAAAGCTGCTTGAAACAGTTTGATATCCACTGTACTCTATGGCGGCTCGAAGCAACTGACCGTAAACAACCGTTACCGAAGCAGCCGTGAGAGACGTCGATGAAATAACACGTGCAATGACTCGTCCAACCAGAAAATGAAGGAAGGTCACACTTGTTTATTTTTATTCTTTTAATTGCCTTGAAATTAAAATCAAAAAATTTTATCAGAAAAACGTATCAAGTTTTAAAAATACGTTTCAAAAACACTGTTATGACAAATACACAAAATTTAAAAAAAGTTATAAGTTATGTAATGTAAAAATAGAAAAAAAATTTTTGCTTAAAAAAATTCAAAATCTGTTTTGACGTTTATTCATTTTTCTTAATTTCGTGATGAAGTGATACCATTTTTGATTCATTTTCTTTTTGTGTTTATGGCATGGTCGCTAAGGTTACGCTTCCTATACTACCCATAAATACTTTTAAATTTTAAGCGTTTAATGTTCAATAGTTATGTATGTAAATATGTACTATGTATTTACATCTTATTAAGTTATATCTTATTTATATCGACACAGCTGTCAGAGTTAAATAAAATAAAAAAGGAATATAACAAGATTTTTAGGAAATCCAAAAAAAAGCTAAGTAAAATTATCATATTAACTATCCAATATAAAAAAATTATACATTACAACTACTTATTTTATTCAGGTATGTCTACATAAAAAAAAATGTACTTTGTAATCTTGCTAGCAAATTAGATAGCAAATTACAATTGCAGATACAGTTCTTTAATGTTACCTTTATTATGGCAACGCAGATTAAGATAATACCTGCATACCACTAATATTTAGTGTAATTACTACGATAAATTAGTAATGGCTGGTATGGCTTACCACTTAATCATTCATATCATCACATGAACAAATGCATTCACCACTAGACAATGAATACTACGTTAGACAATACGAATCACCATCAATTCGTTAGTAATTTAGTAGATATTTACAGATTGTATTCAATCGCATGCTGAGCCTTATTTACACAAGATGCATGAACTCTCGGGAATGGTTCTGCAGCTTTTCCACGAATCATTCTTGTAACTTTCAAAAATTATTAGTGACGATATATATATATATACATATATATATCGTAAAGCCTGTCTGCCATTTCTGGTGTAGGCTTGTTCTGTATCTTTTTTCCTTTTTTCTTCTTTTTTTTTCTTTCTCTAGGCTTATACGTTTTTGCTTGGCGTCACTGCGTCGCAAAACTTTCTCCATTCTTTCCTGTTGTTTGCCATCCTACTAGCTTCACTCATCGTTATTCTTCTTCTTTGTAATATCTTTTCTATTATGTCATCCCAGGTAGTTACAGGTCTTCCCCTTTTTCTCTTCTGCCCAGGTTTAGCTTTCCATACCCTTCTCACTTATCTTTCCTGTCCCATTCTTTTCAGATAGCCCCACCATCGCAACTGCCTCTTCTCTATGTATTCGTGTATCGCCTCTATTCCTAATTCTTTCTTATTTCTTCATTCTTGATTCTTTCTCTCTTTGTCACTTTGGGAAGAAGGAAGGCAGGTAATGCTGGACATATATAGCAAAGTATGGACAGAGCAAATAATACCGAAAGAATGGCAGCAGGCACTGATAGTACCAATCTTCAAGAAGGGAGACAAGAAAGATTGTAATAATTACAGAGGAATTACACTACTAAATACAAACATGAAAGTGCTGGAAATGATGATAAACGAGAGAGTAAAAAGTAAAATTGTAAAAACACTGGACGAATCCCAGTCAGGATTTAGGGAAGGAAGAAGCATTCTTCAATCAAAAGGAAAAAAAATGTATACATGAGTTTTTTAGATCTAAAAAAAGCATTTGACAAAGTAGGAAGAGATAGATTGTGGAGGATGATGTCAGAGAAAGAGATAAGCAGGAAAATGATTGCATTAATAAAAAAAATATATGAAGAAAACACAAATAGCGTGATAGTCAAAAACAGACACTCAAAAAAATTTAAAACGAAAAACGGACTAAGACAGAGAGGAGGACTAAGTCCAACATTATTTAATATTTACATGAACAAAATAATAAGGAAAGCGAAAGAAAGAACTAGAGGACTTGAAGTGGAATGGAATTATATGGAGAGAGTTGAAGTAAAGAGTGGAGCATTCGCAGACGATATAATGGTGGTAGCATCTAACGAAAAAGAGCTGCAGACAAGCATAAATATATGGAATGAAACACTTAGAGAGAACGGAATGGAAATGTGTAAAGAGAAAACAAAAGTAATGGTAATTGGGGAACAACAGGAGATAAAAATCATGGTAGATAAGGTAAAATTGGAGCAAGTGACGAAATGGAAATATTTGGGAGTAGAAATATCTAGTTCAGGAAAGCAAGAAGAAGAAATTAACAGTCGGGTAGAAAAAGCAATGAAAGTGTTTTACAGTATCAGCAATACGATTGTGGGGAAAAAAGAAATAACAAGGAAAACAAAAATAAACGTCTATAAAACAATAATAAGACCAATACTGACATTTGGATGTGAGACATGGATAACAGATAAAAAGGAAATAAGTAAAGTTCAAGCGGTAGAAATGAAATACATGAGGAGAGTAAAGGGGGTGACAAAGAGAGAAAGAATCAGGAATGAAGAAATAAGAAAAGAACTGGGAATTGAGGCGATACACGAATACATAGAGAAGAGACAGTTGGGATGGTGGGGTCACCTGAAAAGAATGGGACAAGAAAGACAAGTGAGAAGAGTATGGGAAGCTAGACCTGGACAGAAAAGAAAAAGGGGAAGACCTGAAACTACCTGGAATGACATAATAGAAAAGATATTACAAAGAAGAAGAATAATGATGAGTGAAGCTAGTAGGATGGCAAACAACAGGAGAGAATGGAGAAAGTTTTGCGACGCAGTGACGCGAAGCGAAAACGTGGGGGCCTAGAGGAAGAAGGAAAAAAGATAACGACTAACAAGCCTACACCAGGAATGGTAGACAGGCTTTAAGATACATATATTGTTTTATTGACGTTTATTTTTGTTTTTCTTGTTATTTCTTTTTTCCCAACAATCGTATTGCTGATACTGTCAAACACTTTCATTGCTTTTTCTACCCGACTGTTAATTTCTTCTTCTTGCTTTCCTGAACTAGATATTTCTACTCCCAAATATTTCCATTTCGTCACTTGCTCCAATTTTACCTTATCTACCATGATTTTTATCTCCTGTTGTTCCCCAATTACCATTACTTTTGTTTTCTCTTTACACATTTCCATTCGGTTCTCTCTAAGTGTTTCATTCCATATATTTATGTTTGTCTGCAACTCTTTTTCGTTAGATGCTATCACCATTATATCGTCCGCAAATGCGCCAATCTTTACTTACTCTCTCCATATAATTCCATCCCACGTCAAGTCCTCTAGTTCTTTCTTTCGCTTTCCTTATTATTTTTTTCAAGTAAATATTAAATAATTTTGGACTTAGTCCTCCTCCCTGTCTTAGTCCGTCTTTCGTTTTAAATTTTTTTGATTGTCTGTTTTTGACTATCACGCTATTTGAGTTTCTTCATATATTTTTTTTATTAATCTAATCATTTTCCTGCTTATCTCTTTCTCTGCCATCATCTTTCACAATCTATCTCTTCTTACTTTATCAAATGCTTTTTTTAAATCTAAAAAACCCATGTATACATTTTTTTTCCTTTTCCTTGTTTTTTCAACTATCTGCTTAATCGTAAATATATGGTCTTGAATGCTTCTGCCTTCCCTAAATCCTGACTGTGATTCGTCCAGTGTTTTCTCTATTTTAATCTTAATTATTTGCTCTTTCCATATTTTGTTATATATGTCCAGCATTACCTGCCTTCCCTGTTCTCCCATATATTTTATCATTTCAGTCGTTATTGTGTCACTTTCTGGTGCTTTTCCATTCTTCAGTTGTTTTATGGTCTTTTCCAGTTCCTCCATATTAAATTCCTCTTCCTCGTCTTTGTTTTCCTTTCTCTCTGTATTGTCTGCCTCTCTTGTATCGTTCCTCTTTATATTGTCTGACAGCAGCTCTTCAAAGTATTGCTTCCATCTTTCCATTATTTCATCTTCCTGCTTTAATATTTTTACTTCTTTGTTATTTATATATTTAGACTGTTGGTCTTTCCTTTTCTTATTGTTCTTAGTCTACTATAGAATATTTTTTTTCCATCTGCAGCTTCATTTTCTAATTTATTGCCAAATTCTGCCCATTCATTTCTTTTCGCCTCTAACACTAATTGCTTCACTATTTTCCTTTCGTCCTTGTAACACTGATACGTTTCTCTACTTTTTTTTTGTGACTATTCCTTCCATTTTTTCTTTTTTAGTCTCACTCTTTTCTTGATCTCTTCTGTCCACCATGCCGTTTGTTTTATTTTCTTATTTCTTTTTGTTTTTCCACACACTTCCGAGCTTATTTGTAGTATCATCTTTTTGAATTCCTCCCAACTCTCTTCCAAACTTAATGTCTTCCATTTTTCATTTCTGCTCTCGATCATCCTCTTCAATTTTTCTCTAAATTGCTTTGCCACCTCTCCGTCTTTTAGTCTATACGCTTTTATTTTCTCATATTCTATCTTATATTATCTTATATTAATAATAAATTACAAAATTAACTTGTGATTAATGGCAATTAGATGAGAAATTATGAATTTAAAGAAGATAAAATTTGCGATGTTGTCAAGTTTCTATTTTTTGGTATTTTACGCTAAAGTTGTAAAATTCACTTATGATTAGTGGTACTTAGATAATAAATTATGATTACTATAAATTTAAAAACAAGAACTTTTGCGACGTTGTCAATTTTACGCTAAAATTAGGGATGCAACGATTATGATTTTAATGAATCGTATTAATAATAGCCAATTATTAATACGATTAGTCGTGTAATTAGATAAGAAATTATGAAATTAACTAAAGAAAAATTCTGAAACGTTGCCAATTTTCCATTTTCTTAGTTTTGCGTTAAAATTGTAAAATTCACTTATAGTCTTAGTGGTTTGGTTTGTAAGTTCCATCTTATAGAGAATTCCCATTTATAACTCAACCAGAACGAAGTCGAGTTCTTCCAATATGCTTTGTAATTCCAGTTACTTAAGTTACAAAGTAGCAGCCGAAAATATAGTCCTTCGTAGCCGAACCCTTTGATATATTACATGTAGTCAATTAATTAAAACATTTATATTAACGGCTATTTTTGCGGTACTAATCAGAAATAAGTTTGAGTACTCACAGTATTCAGCCCGGGAAGTCAACCCCGAACAAAGTCGGATTTAGACACTAGTATGTAATAAATGCCCACTAGTATGTTACACTAGTATGTACATAAATGCCCCATTCATTAAAAAAACAAATAGGATCAAAAAGTCCAAATTGTAGAATAAGAGGCACATATGCATATGAGAGCAACTTGGTATTTGAAACTGTTACTATTATTATTATTACTTTTAATGAAATGATGAAATTTGTTATTAAGACAATCAATTAAACAATTGGTGAACCTTTAAACGTAAACTTTTAAAGGAATTTGCGTTAAGAAAAGTCAAAATTTTTTTTTATTAATAAAAAAAAAGAATTAAAAACAGGATAGAAAATCCAAAAAAGTTAATTAAAATTATTATAAATTTAATTTATTTTTCCAAAGACCTCATTACAAAAGTAACAGATAACAATTATCAAGGTTGTAATGAAAACGGCCAATATCAGTGCGATGAACGGTAAGTCCAAAACCAACTAATGTAAGCAAGCGCACGTGCGGAAAGTAACAGGCTTCGAAATAGAAACAATTTATAATAGAAATAATCATTTTATACTAAAAATAAATAATTTGATGACCATAGTTTATCAATCATTTATTATTTATTGAATTAAAATAAAAATGTTTAAAAGAAACACAAAACAATCAACACAATTATTAAACACAATTCAAGAACACTATTTGAACAATATAATAAAGACTATTTATATACAGATTTACCGAGCGGATTCTTATACAAATATTTAATTATACGACGCGTATCTAAGCAATAGATAAATTGATGCTCGAAAGCTAAAATAGCAGCCTTTTGTATAAAATTTACACCCTAGAATATTCTCAATGGTTCTGATTAATCTATGGCCTATTGATTTGAATAATCTATGTCCGTCAAGACAGTTCTAGATAATTTGACTTATTCAAAATAAGGCTGGGAACTTATACTTGCAGGAAAGCAGTTCTGAAAAGTAGTTAATGGTCCATTGACTTGATGGCTGTAATTATTGTGGCCACCAGTACTAATAACTTGTGTTTCTATTTTAATATTTCCTGTAATTTTTATTGATAATTTCATAAGTGTAATTTTTTATATTTGTTAGAATTAATAGAATTGATAATTTGACATTTTGTTTGTTTTTTGACACGATTTGTAATTTTACGTATGTAGTAAATTCATTTTGCAAAAATGCAAAATTTGAAGATCGATTTGCAATGATTTACAAAATCATTGCAAAAATTGAAGAATTTTTAAATTTTAATTAAAATCCATTTAATTCTTACTGTTAGATTGATGCAATTTTTTGAATTTACAAGACTTTTAACTACAGAATGGCAAAATGCTGCGTGTCTGCACTGAATGCATGTTAACTTGGATATAGCTACAAGTGATTTATTATACTAATGTGTTTTTTTATTTTTTTCAATTTTTTCTTAATTTTTGAACGTTACCAATTCAGTCGACCTACTGAAAAAATACAAAAAAATAAAAAACAGAAATTTGAAATAATTTTATTCGTGCTTATACGCAAATAGTTTGTGGTCCGATCGCATGTCTGCGAGAACAACATAAAATTTGACATAGTGGCCTATCTATATTATTATTTATCTATGAAATACATGTCATTGAGATTATTATTTATGCAAGTAAATATCATTACAATATGTTACTTATTAAAAACTCATTGACCATTATTAGTTTAAAATTATCAAAACTGAAGAACTTCAATTGTTCAATATTTTGCAATTTTTAAGTTCAGATTGGCGATCGTGGGAAAAATAGTGTACGTATCAGGTGAGGAAATGTGTATAACTCACTCACAGGATAACGCACTCGACTACGTCTCGGCTTCTATTTTTCCTGCTCGTAAGTTGTATCATTTAAAGAGATTTCGAATTTTAATACGAACTAATAACATATATTATGGTCGCGGAAATTCGAGAAAACGTAGTGATAGAGGGAAATGGATTGATCTCGAAGTAGCTTTTAATAATCGAGTAAAAACTAGAATTATTTGCAATTTAAAACATATAGACACCACAGAATTTTTGAACGATGCTTTTCGATTATTTAAACGCAGAATTTTAAATATTTTAAAATCTATTGCTGTAATTAAAGTTAATACATGTTTTTGCGGCAAGTATATAACAAGAAAACACAACTTAGATACACATGAATATAAGTATTTCAGTATCAGAAACGAGCGTATTGATGTTGGAACTGAACTACCTCGTTAGTTTCAAGTACATGTTGTAGACAAAATATTAAATAAAATGAGTGAATTTGAAGAACGTGACAATGGTTGCTCTTTACATAAATGAATTAGTTTAGAAATTAATATTAATAAATAGGAATTCGGTAATAGTGCTTCATCTTACATTAAACTACCAAAAGAGATTCAAGTTAAACACGCATGTACAAATATTCAAAATACTGATATTGCTTTTTTTCATTGGTGTGTTGATGCCGTTTTGAATTTTTGTTCTAGGTTGAATCATCTATTGGAATTTCATCTTATCCACATTATAATCATGTATTAATAACCAACGGGTGACGTTACCAATTACAATAGACCAGAATCGAAATTCGAACACTTAAATAATATTTCAATTAATGTGTTTATACTTGAGATGTCTGAAAATAGAGGAGGAAAATATTTTTCTGTAGTACCCTGTCGAATAACAGATTTGACATTAAATACACGTATTAATTTATTACTTATTCAGGACACGTATTATCCAAATACAAACGATTATAATCCTTTACCTACCGACAATAGTAACTTTGATGAGATTAAGTATAATTATTGTCTAATTAAAAATCTTTCTGAACTTGTTTCAAAACAAATAAGTAAACATCAGCATCTGCTTTTTATATGTGATCGATGCTTGAATTATTTTAATAGCCAGGACAAACTAAATGATCATTTAGAGTTATGTGAAAAAAAAAAAATTAGTAAAATAACATTTCCAAATTTTGATTGTGTCGAATTTAAAAATTGTGCATATAAACAGAAATGTCCATTTGTATTATACCTATATAGACTTCGAATGCATTTTAGAAAAAGTTCATGGCAATAACACAAATTTCTATCGACATCATAAACCATTTGGTGTGGGCTATTGTCTTAAATGTTCATAAGATCAATCAATATCTTACTGTAATTCTTATCGAGAGGCGAATTGTGTAGAGTGGTTTGCTAATGAATTAGAAATGCTATCTGTAAAACTCGAAACAGTGATTAAGGTGGTTAAACCAATGTCAAAGAATGTTAATATAACGAATGGTAAAGAATGTCATATTTGTGAAAAATCTTTTGCCACCAATGATGTAATTATTGTTGACCACAATCAATTTAACGGCTTGTTCCGCGGTTTTGCGCACTGTACTTGTAATTTAAATTTTAACAAATTGTTTGTTATTCCGATAATTTGTCATAATCTCTCCAATTATGATGGTCACTTTTTAATTAAGGAAATACGTAAAAAGCATAGAGTTACTGTTTTACCAATAAATAAGGAAAAATGTATATCATTTACTCAATATTATGAGGAAAGTTCAATACGGTACCTATTCATTTAGGTTCTTAAATACATCTCTAGCAGAATTAGCATCTACTTTAAAAACTAATGAACTAAATAACATCAAACGGGAATTTACTGGTCTAAATTATGAAACATTACAGTTACTTACAAGAAAAGGTATTTTTCCATATGATTACCTAGATAATGTAAATAAATTAAGAGATCAAAAATTGCCACCAAAAGAATTATCCTATAACAACTAAATGATCAAAACATTAACGATGATGAATACAAACATGCTCAACAGGTGTAGGATAAATTTACGATAAAAAATTTAAGGGAATATAGCGACCTATATTTGAAAACGGATGTAATTCTGTTAGCAGATATATTTGAAAATTTTAGAAATAGATGCATTAATATATATAAATTAGATCCTGCTTTTTATTATATGCTACCAGGTTATACATGGGATTACAAGCTTAGATTTACCAAATGTTAACTTAAACTCATCAAAGACATTAATCAGTTATTATTTATACAAAAGGGATTACGGGGAGGAATTTCTGTATGTTCCAATCGTTTTTCTGAAGCAAATAATAAATACATGAATAAGTTCGATGAACCAAAACCATCAAAATATTTATTATATTTTGATGTCAATAATTTATATGGTTGGGCTATGTGTCAGCATTGGCCATATGATTAATTTGATTGGGTTGATGATGTTAATAATTTTGATACTAGTCAATTGGATGACGACTCAGATGAGGGGTACATTCTGGAAGTTGATTAGAGTATCCATCATCTCTTCATGATAAACACGGAGATTTTCCATTCTGTGCAGAACATGAAAAAGTTCCAAATTACAAAATATCTAAATTATTAACTGCAGTTAAAGATAAAAAAAATATGTTATTCATTATCGAAATTTAAAGCAAGCATTAAATTATGGATTAAAATTAACAAAGATTAGAAAGAAATTCAAGCAAGCTCCATGGTTAAAACCTTACATAGAATTAAATACAATGTGGCGAACACAAGCCCAATCAGATTTTGACAAAAGCCAATTTAAACTCATGAACAATGCAGTCTTTGGAAAAACGATGGAAAATATCAGAAATCATAGAACAATAATAGAAAAGTCCATTATTTCACAGCCGAAAAATATTTGATGAAAATTTAGTTGCAATAGAATTAAATAAAGCGCACATAGTATTCAATAAACCCGTCTATGTTGGTATGACTATTCTAGATATTTCCAACACCACGTTTGTGCCATGTAACTTCTGTAAAACTCTGAAAAATTATAATAGACATCAGTATAATTATCACATTTAAAATCTAAATTCAACCGTTCATATGGATAATATTCTCCATTTAAAAATAATCGAATATTAGATGTATTCATATGATCAAATAATGAAGTGTTAGTGGTTGATAATCTTTCCGGTTGTTATGAAAACCAACAATGGCGTAACGGGAACATTCTAAATTTGTAGTAGTTTTTAAACTCCAAATTTCTTTTGTTGAACCAATATTAAGACTGGGTAATTCATGAAGATCCCATTTCCGGAAAGGGGTTTAAAATTGGTTGATCACGTTTAATTGATTTTAATAACTCCATTTTAATATTATCATTGGGCATTACATGGTTTACTTTTAACTCAATATTATCAATTTTAATTTCAGATATTATTTGATCGTTAGGATTTAATATAGCGTTATTATCGGTTCGCGAACGAACCAGTCTTAGGGTATGTTTCCCACACATCATTGCCTTATAATCACTAATCACTAAGATAAAATTTGATCGGATGACATACCCAATAGATTTCAGAAACTTTCTACTTGAATAACTTTTTCCAACTGAACATGGAGCTGTGTCGATGTGACTTTTATATGATTTAATTAGTAAAACTATGTCTTTTCAATCGCAATCGGATGATAATTTCTTTCCCTCGGAAAATTACAAGATTAAAATTTTGATTTAATATTCTCAAAGTCATGTTGGAAATCTCTTTTCTCGCTATTGCTAGATAAATTAAATTTCGTGGAATGTCGTCTATTGAGAACCCTGGGTTAGATATAATGGGAAATTCATATAATGTGTGACAGGGTATATCGTTATAGTATGCTCCACTTGTTATATTCCTGTCTACGTGAATGGTTCGAATTTTGACGATGTTTACAGCACGATCAGATGAATGAACAACCCCAGCTGGTAATATCTTTTGTGAGAATCCTAACAAATCTGCTAAGGAACTGTTCTGAGTGAAATCCATATCAAAATCGTGATGAAATATTTCACACTTTAAAGTATTATTGTTTGGTCTGAGAAAAAAGATAGCTTCTTCTTCCACCTTTCCTTTCTTAATAGATAATTTTTCTTTTAGATAATTATTAATATCAGTAATTTCATATACACCTGTAGGCAAATGAATTGAATTACACTGTTTATTTTTATTAATATAGTAAAATTTAGTATCTTCCTCAACGTTAGGTAGTATTATAAAATGGGATGAATCATTGTCGTTGAGACAGGCCACACATTGACGTCATATTGGAGCATTTGCGCCATATTGCATCACTGGCGTCATATTGAATCATGGACGCCATCTTGAAAAAAGTGGAGGAGACATCTTAAATTATTGTCACCATCTTCCCGTCCTAACCAATCAAAATAAAGGGCGGATTCATAACATTACCCTCAACCAATCATCGGCCAGGAAAGGGGCGGAGACCAACTCAGCTTCGCCTCGATTAGTAAACTATTCTCTCTATTGCCGAAAATGCTATTTTCTTCATTCGTGAAATACAAATACAAAATTGAATAGATCTCTAAATATTAGTAAGTTAGGTAAAAAAAAATTATTAAAACTATTACATAATTATTTATTACTAATTACCTAAATATGCTATTTGCATTAAATAAAAATTTTATTTTCAAAATTTCTATTAATGAACTATTCTTTATTTCTAAATCCTTTTTGATAAAAAACGTGTTTTTTTCTATAAACTATATAAATTTATTTTTATACTTTTTTGATTATTTTGTGTTTTTTGGGTTTGTTTCAGCATGTAATAAAATACTTAGTGGCAAAACACATTTAGATGGTCATATTTTTGCAAATCACGATGCTAGTAATTTAAAATTTGTGTCGTCCACGTTTTATCATTAGAGAGTGTTCACAATGAGTTAACATAAATTTTACGTTTATGTTCAAGTTATGGTCGCCTGCAAATTGAAAATGGAATAATTAAAATTGGAATAAATTGCAATATGATTGGACAACTATACAGGCACCTGATTTGTCGGAATAAAAGTAGAATAGTAGTGTTTAGATTTTAAAAAGCTAAATACTGGTTCTAAGCACCGCCCACTTGTAGCTGCCATAGTGATTGAAACACTCAGAAATTGCGATTGGATGATGAAATCTCTCTACCCGTATTGCCAGTAGTCTGTTCCGAATCTTCATTATTTCTGAGTGGAGATCTATTCATTCAAAATGTAGTGTTATCTATTGCTTATTATTAATTTTATTCTATATTATACAGGGCGTAAAGTTTGAGTTGTAGGAAACACACCACGTATAGGTCATTAAAAAACAAACCGAAAATTCTTAAGGAAGGGCAGGTCCATCTTCAATAGTTTCCGAGATAATCGACATTTTCTGATTTCTTCAAAAACGTTCGTGAACCGCTGTGTAGCTGACCTACGCAACACTGGGTCTTGAAAAGTAGAATAAACATTGAACTCGTTAATGAGTTCAATGTCATTCTACAAAAATAAAATTTTCCTATTTCCTGTGAGAGACAGTGGCGGCGATTTAATAATTTAGGCCAATTTTAAAGTTTACATTTTTTCCGATTTTCAATCTTTTAATATTAAAATTTAGTCAATAATAAATTTTTATCTTTGCAATTAAATGGACTATTCAATGCAGTTTGTTGATTTATATAATTTTAGATTACAGTGAAGATGAATTTATTAGTTACTCAACTAATTTTTTATTGTGTCATATTAAGCATTGTAACTGAGTATTAATTAATTATTACTATTAAAGAGTGTCGATGTACGGGCTTTTCACCAACATTAATTTATTAGTGCTAAGGATCGTATGTATATAAAACAGCCTCTGGATTAATGGGGAAACTCGGAGGTGTTAAAAAATAATAAAAGAAAGGCCTTTGCTCCAACTAATAAACTTATTTATTGTTTATAAAATAAAATGTAATGAAATAATAAAATATTCTATGGAGAAAAAATATCATAGATCAGACAATTCTAAAAATTATGTATCAATGAAAAAATTCTATAATTTTATCTCTGAATTAAGGATAAATGTTATTAATAAAAAACGGTATCTAACGTGCAATAGGTAATGTTAATGGGTAATAGAATCAGTTAGAACTACCAACATTATCCCAGATGCAAAACAGATAATATATGAAAAAACAGGCCTTTAACTAAGGTAAAATTCTGCGATACAATTAGTTATAATTTTTGTGAGGAAAATTCATGCAGTTCATGAAATTATGTAGTTTTTCCTCAATGAAAAATTCATGCAATAATCAGTAAATGGTGTAGATCCTACCTTGAGTGGTTGTCTAAATTCAATGTCTTACGTGCACCTTCCAGCCAACAATTTTCGTCGTGAGCGATGATGGCGTCGTCAGGGTGCTGATAGCGTCTGCAGTTACAGGGGCGGTGAGAACGTCGCACACACAGTGGTCAGAATTATGGCACCAGTTGATTGTAGGAAGGAAGCAGATAACTGTAGCCACCTCGCGACGATGGATAGTCGATGAAATTGAAAAAAAAACCCAAATATATTCGAAAATTTGAATAATGGATAGGAAAACCAACAGACAGGAATGTAAAACATTTTCCTTCATTGAGTAACAGTTAAAGATGGGAATTTACTGTAAAATTCCAGAAAAGTACAAAATTTGCAATATGGCGTCAACGTGAAATATAACGCGAATAGAAGAGAAAATTTTATGACGCAATTTTGGTTAGAAAAAATGGAGTAAATTAGCAATAATTGATCTAGAAGTGAATTATTGGAAAAATGAAGTTAATCAGAATAGTTAACTATGAAAATTATGGATTCGAAAGTTGAAAAATTAAAAATAAAAATGAACGCGACGTCAGATTTTAACTTTAGAAAAATTGATGTAGTAATGGCACCAGTGGCTACTGGTTACTCCTTTTATCTGTTTATTGAACATGCTAGATTGTTCTAGAACGGCTTTTTCGCTGAATACGCCGGAAGTAGGAAGAGTTTCAATTAGCGAATTTTAATTGGTCGGACGGTGCAAGAATTGTCAAAAACAATGTATTCGGAAAGACATTCAATTCATAAGGTTAATTGATTGCATAACTTCCATTAATGTTGAAAACGACACTTCGTTCTCGATGTGTATAAACTAATATACTAAATACACAGAATAATTTTCAATTACAAAATAATGTTAATCTAATAACTTAAAAAGTACATTTTCGTTATCAACTAACTATTTACATGTATTATCATTGGCGGGATAAATAAATAATGTACAATTACTAAGATTGCATATATCGATTTTGTTTTAATCGCAATCCCATCTACGGTGAGACAAAGATAAATAATCTGAAAAGGGAGACAGATCTATCGCTGTCATTTATAGCGTTGAAATTAGATGCAATGAACATTGCAAACATTATCAGCGATATTGTTAAATGTAAAACATTTAATGGTTTATTTTCGCTACAGGTAAAACAGAATTAATATTCTGTCTTTTGTCCATATCCTATCGAGTAAGTGCCCCATTGAATTATACCCATTCACCATTTTTTGAAGGATAGACCGCTAATCTATTAATGGTACAACACGTGGTTTCTATTAATTATTATTCTTTTCTGTCTAATAATAATACAGAAATAATATTAGTAAAAGTAATAGATAAGATATGTATTTACTAAAACGTAAGTAGAAATTGTCCTTATCGGACTCGAAATACTCTCTAGCGAATTAATTAATTAAATAACTAATATTTACAATTTTTAGAAATAGATTAGGTGCATCTTTTACATTGCTAATCTGATTTCTGTCTTTGGCGCAAACACTGTATATTTGGAAATCTAAAGTATAATCTTTTTTTATAATCAGTAAATCTAGAAAATCTAATTTTTTATCATTTTCTCTTTTTAAAGTAAATTTAATTTTATTATGTAATGTATTCGTAAATTATAAGAACTGATTCAAATGTTTATTGTCTTTCCAAATAATAAAGATATCATCAACATATCTGCAATAAAATAATATTTGATTAGAAAGGTTGCTATTTAAAATTTTGGCTTCTAAATTTTCCATAAAAATTTCTGCTAGAAACGGTGATAAATATGATCCCATATCTAAACCTGTTTTTTGTTTATAAGTATTATTATTAAATTTAAAGAAATTGTGATTTAACACTAAATTAAGTAGAGATATTAAATCTATCCTTATCAAATAAGTTGTCTTTGATTTTATTAATTTATTTTCAACTAATGAAACACATTCTGATGGAGGAATGGTTAGGAAATAGATTTTGGACATCTAATGAAACTAAAAAGAAATCATTAGGAAGAATTAAACTTTTCATTTGTTTAACTAATTCTATAGAATTCTTAATTGAATATGGATTAGTAAAATTAGTAGTATATATATATATGTCTAGATGCCTTATACCATCAACTGGTGTCGGCTTAAATTAGTAGTACTTTCTAAAATAAAATTTAACCAGGACGACAATATATAAGCCGGTGTATCTATAAAACAAACAACTGACCTTATTGGAATATTTATCTTATGTATTTTTGGTAAACCATACAATAAAGGCGTCACTGTATTCATGCAAATCAATAGTTCTTTTTTAATATTAAAGTGTTTTAGAGTAACTGCTGTATCATCTAAAATTACTTTCATTTTTCTTAGAAAATTTTGTTTTGGATTTACCTTTATTTCAAGAAAATCATTAGAATTTAGAAAGTCAAGAACTTTTTTAATATAATCCTTTTTCTCCAATATGACTAAACATTACCCTTTATCTGCTTTACTAATTACTAAATCATTGTTTTTTATTTTAATTTTTAACTTTTTTAATGTATCTAATAATTTATTGTTGAATTTTCCTGTAAAATTTATATTAGAGTTCAAAGTTCGGATTATTTTTGATCTCAAAGTATTCTTATCGTTAGTATTTAATCTATGTATTAACTCTTCCGACTTTATTGCTATTATTTTTTTGGCATTATTGTTAATTTCTTTATAAAAATTAAATTTTAAGTTTATCTTTAAAATTTGATTTTCTATAGATGAACTTCAACTTACCAAGCGAGATGATATGGCTTACCACCTCGCTACCTTCCGCAATTAATCATCACATAAACAAATTTCCACAGCTCCAAACAACGAATACTATATTAGACAATACCAATCACACTTAACCTTACAATAAAGTACAATATCCAGAGTAGTAATACACTACAACGTATCACACTATCAATTCATTAGTAATTTATTAGTTATTTACAAATTGTGCTCAATATGACTACCATTTTTTTCAATCCTATGCTGAGCCCGATTTATAAAAGATTCATGAACTGCTGAGAATAGTTCTGCAGCTTTTTACGAATTATTTTTTTAAGTTTAAAACTTCGTGCATGAAGTGCATCTTCAGTGCAAAGGGCTCTTTGTACACCAGATATTTCCTGTAATCCCATTAATAAAAATTTAAAGCCTTTCAATTAAAGGATCTAGCTGGTCACGCAATAGGTCTTCCACGGCCTATCCACCTATTTGGAAAATTTTCATTCGAAAACGATCTAACATGAGTAAAAATGAAGTGGAGCTCCGTCATTGATAGATCATGTATGATGACGTAATTTTAATTGAACATCTTCAAATAGTTCCCAAAAATTTTTTTCTTAAAAATTCCAAATACGTTTCTCAGGTTAAACGAAAAGGTAACAAAAAGGACCGATCGAATAATTCCCCCCAGTGCCGGCCCGAAAGTTTCCGGTTCCGAAAAATAGACACGTTGTCTGTGGATAATGTTAATTTTGCCGTAATACACGTAACACTGTCTAATTAGAAACTTCGACATGTTGCGTAATTTCCTGATTACTGGCAGACGACTGATTAACCATTCTGTAGCTAGGTATGCACACACATACACGCACACACACACACAAGCTAGTGAGACGGCACTGTCTCACTAGCTTGGTCGACTCGAGTGCCGATACCGTTAGCGTATTCATTTTCCAATACAAAATGTGATTACCCAGTTAATGTTTACTCTTAAAAAAAAACAAGTATGCTTTTTATTTTAATGTCGACCTCATTTTTATAGCAATAATTTAGAGATAATGCGTTTGTTTTGAGTATGAAGTTTAGTGAACATTTAGATTTAATTATCATAAAAAAAATATCTCCATGAAAAAAAAACATTTTTTACATTTTAATAGGACGTACAAATAGAATGTACTAATTTCATTTCGAAATCAAATTGTACATCGTATCATAGGTACAACATTATGTGTCAGCTAATAAAAAAGCACGTAACATGAAACAGTTGTACAATTTTACACTTGATACTAGGTTTTGTTACTATGCTGTATTCAGCAATGTCAACTTGCTTAATAACATTGCATTAACTTCGCTTTAGTCAGTCTTTAAAAGTAAAAACAGGAAACACAGAAAAAATCTTCTAGCAGGTTATTGATAAATTTCTTGGGATTGTTATGTTAAAGTCAGAATTGAAAATAAGAAAGAAAGAGAGAACAACAAATTAGAAAGAAACACAAAGAAATTTTACGTTTCTAGTGGAAACGTAAAATTAGATTAGTTAAATGTTGAATTTGGAGCGAGTAACTTTGATTAGATTTGAACTTTTTTAGTATAGTTCTTCATAGACGACACCTTTGATACATTACATATAGTCCATATAATTAAAACATTTACACGACTACTTTTGCGGTGCTAATCCGGAATATGTTCGACTATTCGGAGTATCCAGACTGTGAAGTTAGCCCCGGATGAAGTCAAGTACTTGTACTATGTACTAGTAAGTACATATAAATTATAAGGGTCCGAAAACAGTGCATTCTTTAAAAAAAAAATTACTGTTCCTTAGTAACGAGCAATAAAACACGCGTAGGTCATAACACACTAATGCGTATTGGATAACTAATATAAGCTAATTTGTTGTTAATGGAAATATTTTATGGTTTATTTTAGTAATACATGTCACATTAATCACAATTTGTATTGAAAGTACACAAAATTGATGTACTTTGATTGATTAAATTAAAAAAAAAAGCTAATAGGTAAGCGCTTTTAAATGATAAAAAACATTATTTAGAAAAAATAATATTTAAAACAATAGATGTTAACCTAACCTAACTTACTAACAAAAGTGACCAAACAAAACAACTGCTTAGTTCGATAATTTATTTCGTTTTGTTAGAATTAATTAATAAAAATATAAATAAATAAATTGTAACAAACCAAAAAAAAAAATACATGCTTACTCCTGTGTAATTTTTGTATAAATAAAATAATATAATAAATATTGCCACTAGCCTTACTCCATAGGATATGGACAAAAGACAGGATATTAATTCATTTCTTAGATTTACTGATTACAAAAAAAGATTATACTTTAGATTTCCAAATATATAGTGTTTGCGCCAACGACAGAAATCAGATTAGCAAGGTAAAAGATGCACCTAATCTATTTCTAAAAATTGTAAATATTAGTTATTTAATTAATTAATTCGCTAGAGAGTATTTCGAGTCCGATAAGGACAATTTCTACTTAAGTTTTAATAAATACATATCTTATCTATTACTTTCACTAATATTATTTCTGTATTATTATCAGTAACGCTGGTCGAGTTTACCTAGATTCTTCAATTTCCCTTGGAGAAAAGAATAATAATTAATAAGAGCCACGTCTTTTACCATTAACAGATTAGCGGCCTATCCTTCAAAAAATGGTTAATGGGTATAATTCAATGGGGTACGTACTCGATAGGATATGGACAAAGGACAGGATATTAATTCTGTTTTACCTGTAGCGAAAATAAACCATTAAATGTTTTACATTTAACAATATTGCTAATAATCTTTGCAATGTTCATTGCATCTAATTTCAACGCCATAAATGACAGCTTTCTCCCTTTTCAAATTTTTAATCTTTGTCTCATCGTACACAGAGAAAAAGGTTTTCTTGAATTAAGAAAACGAGTTTGATTGATTCGAATTTATTTGGATCAACAAAATATTGTTGAATATATATACCAAATACATTGTTTTTGACAATTCCTGCACGTTCCGACCAATTAAAATTTGCTAATTGAAGCTCTTCCTACTTCCGGCATTTTCAGCAAAAAGTCGAACATTTCAGCATGTTCCATATAAAAAACAGATAAAAGGAGTGACCAGTAGCCACTGGCAGCCACTATTACATCAATTTTTCTAAAGTTAAAATCTGACGTGGCGTTCATATTTTTATTTTCAACTTTCCAATCCATAATTTTTCATAGTTAATTATTCTAATTAACTCCATTATTCCAGTAATTCATTTCTAGATGAATTGTTGCCAATTTACTCCGTTTGTCTAATCAATGTTCACGTTCAAAACATTTTTATACATAACAATTGTATCGTAGAATTTTAGCCTAGTTAAAGGCATGTTTTTCACATATTATCTGTTTTGCATCTGGGATAATGTTGGTAGTTGTAACTGATTGTATTACACATTAATTTTCTTATGTGAGGGCATGTTTATAATAAATTACACATTAACATTACTTATTACACGTTAGATACGTGTATATGATGTCCTTCAAGTAAGAATGGTTGTTAATAATAACTGTCCTTGTTCTCGTCGATCTAACTGTGAACAATAGCTTTCTGGCCAGATCGAATTTGAAGTAAGCAATTCAGTTCAATTTCATAAATTGTAGAAAAAACCTCTACAACTTCAATGGCAAAAAAGATTACATATAGCACTTGGTACAGCCAAAGGAGTCGTATATTTACATACCGCTTTTTCGACACCTCTTATACATCGAGATATTAAATCGGCATATATTTTGTAGAATGCTCAAAACATTACTAAAGTAAAAACTTATTGAAAGTATATACTTACCAGGTGTCTACTTACACTTGAATTTTTGTTACAGCTTTGTGATTTTGGTATTGTAAAATTTCTACTCTCATCTGGCCAATAGTAGTGCAGATTTACTCATAATAAAAATACATGGAGGTTGGAAATCTTCAGTAGTAGCTGAAAATTATGTCGACGTATCAATAAAAAAAGGTGCCTGAATTATTAGGAAACTGCACATTTATCAAGAAAAAACTACTGTTGAACTTGTCAGGTACAACAAAAATAAACAAAGATTGCATTAGAATAGATAATAATTCGGAAATGATTGAAAATTTGTCAGGAATTATTGCAATTAATGCGGAGAAAAATTGAAGTTTCCATCAAGAATATTATATATACAATAACTGTATTATAACTATAAATAATGATTACCCTAATCCTCGCTTCTTGATTATTTTTCCATTTCAACAATTAGTTCCATTTCGTTTGCTTGATTCTTTTGTATTTCTTTAATGCTATTTGCCATAAATATATATAATATTTGTTATTAGTTGATACTGTTAAATATATTACTGCTTTTCCCTATAGTAGGTTCGATGACTCTTTTGTCTTGTAACATAGCTGAGTGTTTTCCTTAAATTTAATTAAGTAAGTTATTTTTTAAATACGTTAATTAGTTTAATATCGAATTATATAGATTTGACTTAATGCACGGTTGCATTGCATTTATTATTAATTACTGTTCTATTTATTGTTTCAATTCATATTGTAAATATCACTTTTTTATTATGTTTCTATTTGAAGTATTTGCACCGTCCTTATCAAAAATAGTTGATTTCTAATTGCTTGTTTTGATACCCAATGAAGTTCATGTCTTGCCTTTTTCTGAAAGTTGAAAAATACTTACGATTATACGTAAAAACATATTACGTTTGATACTTTGAGCCATAGAGTGATATCATAGATAAAGAATACTATACACGGTGTAAACTTTGACTTGTAGGAAAATCACACCACGTACATTGTCATTAATAAACACACCTAAAATTGTTAAGGAAGGGTGGGTCTATCTTCAATAGTTTCGGAGATAATCAACCTTTTCTGATTTCTACAAAAACGTTCGTGAACCGCAGTGTAACTGACCTACGCAATACTGGGTCTCGAAAATTGGAACAAACATTGAACTCATTAACGAGATCAATGTCATACGTAGTATAAAATTTCTCCATTTCCTTTGAGACGGTGGTGGCATTTTAATATTTAAGGCGAATTTAAAGTCGAAATTTTTACGTATTTCCAATCTGTTAATATTAAAATTTGGTCATAAATAAATTTTCATCTGTGGAATTAAATGCATTATTAATTGCAGTCGTTGATCTAGCAAATGTTTGACACGATCCTGTCGAAGGATAAATTTTAAGTTGTTCAACTAATTTTTTAATGTGTTAGATTAAGTATTGAAAACGAGTAATAACTATTAATACAAAACATTAAAATTTTGTAGAACAAAATTTCGATTTAATAATGTAATTTAAATTTTGTTTTTATCGAAAGAAACGAATAACGGCCGCTATGCTGAACCACGATACTCCCAGGGTAATTAAAATTTAGGTACGTCCCGCAACATGGCTGCAGTACCTCGTATAAGTTGCGAGGCATGTAACAGCAGCGACTAAGAAGAAGATGGAAATATGGTTAACTGAAAACAAGAGTGAGAAGGAAAATTTTTTCCGTCGTCGAAATATTTGTATTGAAAACATTAAAATCCATCCAGGGTCGCACTCGGAATGCAACAAACAATTGTAAAGCATTTTTAAATAATAATAAGTTCAAATAATAAAAATAAAATGATTACGTAAAATAGCGCATAAATAGAAACAAGTGTGCTTTGTATTAAAAAGTATATTTCGTAAAATTTAGGCAATTAACACACGTATACAAATCAATTTTCTATTGTCGTAAATGTTGTTATTCAGCCTCTGTGCGTTTTGATACGGATGATCTAATAATTTAGCGCCGCCTACGTTTTTTTTTCTTTAATTTTATAGTTTTTTTTTTTTTTGTCTAGGGTATAGACATTATACACATATGAAAAGTGAAGTAGTGCCTAGAAATATTATACACATTATTTTGTCACCAATCAAGGTTTGGCAGCCACGAGATCCCAGCTCAACGAGGGAGTTCTTAGTTGAAGTATCTTGAGCTGGTTACACCTTCACTGAGCTGGGACCTCCTTATCGCCAAACATTGATTGGTGACAAAATAATGTGTGTAATATTTCTAGGCACTATTTCACGTTTCACACGATGTCTATATATATATAGACATATAATACCGGGGAAGAGATATATACAAATAATCTAGTTATCAAATTTATCAAAATAAAGCGGACCTAGTTTTTCACCTGAGATGTTTTGTTTATCTCTATTCAGTAGCCCACCCAGATTTTTTTTTTTTTGAAGAACTGAGAGTTTTGAAACTGTATACCTAATATCTATAAACGTAATTATAGCAAAAATATTAGACCACTCATTAATTAAGAGCAATCCGTCAATTGGTCGTTAAGTAATTTGTTATCAACATATCAAAACATGTACATTAGTGATAATATATAATTAACGTATCATATTTAACATACATTATATTACGTTATTCCATTTAAATATTAACTTTTTACTAATGTCTGCAGGACGAAATGGTGAATGTGCACCTACTTAATAATAATGTTGTTTATGTAGTAAATTACAACTTTTCGCTCTGCATAGTTCTTTAATTCATATTATGATATATACGACCTAAAAAAGTATTACTTGAACATATATTGATAGAACCATAATTAAAATAAATAGATTCCATAGACAATATATATTCCATGTATAATATATATTCTACGTATTTTCGTCCCTCGGATACGCTTGCGATATAAAAAAAATCTAGTAATTACCATAAAATTAAAGAAAAAAAAATGTAGGTGTCTCCAAATTATTAGATCATCCATATGAAAACACACAGAGGCTGAATAACAACATTTACGACAATAGAAAATTGATTTGTATACGTGTGTTAATTGCCTAAATTTTACGAAATATACTTTTTAATACAAAGCACACTTGTTTCTATTTATGCGCTATTTTACGTAATCATTTTATGTTTATTATTTGAACTTATTATTATTTAAAAATGCTTTACAATTGTTTGTTGCATTCCGAGTGCGACGCTGAATGGATTTTAATATTTTCAAACACAAATATCTCGACGACAGGAAAAATTTTCCTTCTCACTCTTGTTTTCAGTTAACCATATTTCCATCTTCTTCTTAGTCGCTGCTGTTACATGCCTCGCAACTTATACGAGGTACTGCAACCCGGATGCGGGGCGTACCTAAATTTTAATTACCCTGGCGGTATCGTTGTTCAGGATAGCGGCCTTGTAGTATTATATTCCGAGACGTTTGCGTCTTGAAATACTAGACTAATGCAGCCGCCATTATTTTCCCCGCCTTAGCGGAAAAGAATGTTACTTGCTTCTTGTTCATCTTAGTAAAGAATACGCCACTTTCGAATTCTTTAAATGTCAATAATAAATGCATTACAGATACGATTTGGAATAAAAATAGTTCCAATATGAAAATTTCACATATTATATGTGACAATTCACGTCAAATATGTATTGTATATATGGATTTAATTTATTAATTTAGAGAAAATTAAAACTCCGGATTAATTCATTCTATACAATTGATAAAACAGTTTTTATACTGTTTTGACAAGGTAACTTAGGATGATACGTACACTGTTCTAAGAGTCGGAGATGTGGACCTGTACAAATAGATTAAGACTATTTATAGACTAAAGTCTATAAATAGTTTTAGTTTGAAGTGTTGTTGTTACCAATCATGTGTCGAATTAGTTTTGTACATTGTACCAATTAATCTGGAAGTGGTTGTTTATTTAATTATTAAAGTACTAAGAAGCAGAAAAAAGTTATTGTTCCCTATATTACAAGAAACCCAACTATTTTATCGAATATCCGGTTAAGATATTCGAAACCCATCATAACTTTTTTCATGTTTAGAAGCTTTTAGAATTAGCAACATGTAAATATTTTGCAGGTGGTGAGATGACATTCTATGGCGTTATATAATTTCAATGTTTATTGACTTCCGAAAAGTTAAAAATCAGAAACGAAAAAATTATTTTCCATTCCATGTCATCCATTGAATCGCAACTATGGAGGACTAAAAAAAAGACGGGGAAACGACCGTGTAAAATTCAAAATATTGACTTTTACCTTCAGCAACATGAAATGTACCATTTTCAAGAATTGTACCGCTATTTTTTGTTAAATAGTTGAGATTTCTGTCACATGTTAAATCCACTATATTATCGTTGAGAACCTACTAATTAATGAAATTGATTATTATTGTAGATATTACAGTTAGAATTGAGAAAACGTCTTTGATCCATTAATTTTTCTTCACTAATCTGATTGGCTACACAGAGAAAAGAATTTCTTTGAATTTAGTGAATTTGCTTTGACTCAAATAAATGGCGTATTAAAAAAGGTCCAAATAAATATTTATTTAAGTTTGAAAAAACATTTATTTGGATTTTCAAATAAATATGTGCTTGCTTCAAGCAAAGATTTTTTTGGAATAAACTAATTGGTTCATTTGCAGTAAGCATTTGTTTTCTTATTTGAAACAAAATTTCAGTTTTCATTGAAATAAATATATTCTTTCGAAGCACGAATCATTCATTTGGCTAAAAAAGATTATTTATTTATTTCCATAGTAAAATTTCATTTCGAGGAAATAAATATTAGTTGTTTATAAATATATATATGTAATAATATGTTAGTAAACATTTGCTTGAAACAAATAATTTTAATTTAATAAAATATTTAAGCGGTTGAAAACAATATTTCTTTCCGCTGAAGTTTTATATCCTTAAAAGAAAGGTTTAGTTGCTTTACACTATAATCACTATGGAATAAAACACAGCATAAATTCAAAACATGCATGTATTAATTAGTTAATGAAGAAATAACAATTTAATACTTGTATCTTTCATTCCAAAATTTGGCTTTTTTTAGGTGATTTTTAAGCGGATTTTTTTGCTTTCACTTCAATGTCTGCATCCACGTGCTATAATTAGTTAATTTTTAATGACCAAAACAATTTAGATTTTTAAACGGTAAACTTACAGATTTTTTCTTAGATAAACCCTGTTCTATATAATTAACAGGTTGTAGCAATTTTATATGATTTCCAATTATAGGAATTGTTTCTTCGGCAGTCATTGATTTAAGATACAGATGATATTAATCCATTGCTCTATGTATATGCCTAAGTGAGAGAATAAAAAAGAACGAATTAATATCGAGCACGTGCTAGATTAATTATTATTATCTGAAGCGGAACTTACTAGAAGTATATTATATTGGTATTTATTAGATTCGTATTTTAATGTCAATTAACTATTAAATATCTAACGAGAGGGTCTTGAGTAGCCTCGTTCAAATTATGAATTTTAGGTTACGTTCATGACTATCAAATTTAGCATTTTTATGAAACACAAGTTTCATAAAATAGAATAATAAATAAAATAATTCATAAAACAACAGTACACATGTTCCTAATTTCTAAGAAATACCAAGACGTAATATGCATATCTACTTCTAGTAGTTATTATATTGTAGAATATCTATGTGTATACTATAATTACCTTGGAACGTTTAATTAAGTTGGGTTAGACCACATTGATGCAAAAAATCACTGAACTCACAATCACTCATTTTTTTTTTTAAGTAATATAAATAAATATAAGACGGTAATAATATATTTAATGTAATATAATATACTTTCTAACACTTTTTATATGTTGGTTCAGAGACCAGACTTTAACTCTGTCCTGGTTCAACCTTAAAGATACTATGCCATTACTTTACTTGGACGGGTAGCGGCTATCATTGGATTTTGTGAAAAAAAAATCACAAGCTTATTTCTGGGTGGCATTGTCAAGGTTCTTGTGATAATAGATCACCAAATAAATTAGAAGTAAAAAAAATAGGTTCGGTTGAACATTTCCAAGAATTGGCCTTTGAAATCGGACTAACAGGCAAACTGTTTATTTTATGCCTGGAATAGAATAAGAATATTTCTAACATAATTTATACCTAAAAAAAAACTAGATAAAAATTATAATGAATCATGTGCAATACTCAAAGAACATGTACAAATAACAATGTACAGAATATTAGAATATAGATTCGTTTAGAAAATCACTCGTTACCTTCAAAAAGGTTAAAAAAATAATTTTTCAAACACCTAGATGGCAATTTTTTTTTTAAATTACGTAGAATTTCAATCTGCTACTTGAGTAGAGATTATCAAATGCTGTGTGAAAAAAAGTGCAACAGCGATATTATAGTTATGTCGGTGTAGCTAATCAAAAACAAAAAAAATCTTCAAATAAGCCAAAAAACCGCTTAATGAAAATAATTGCATTGGTTTAAATTGAATAAACAATTATTTTAATTCAATACAATATTCTTTTAATTTAGTTCGAATATTTATTTAAATTCAAATAAACCAATAATTTTCGGCAAATATATCAGTTTATTTTAAACCAGAATCATTTATTTCAGTTAAACAAAATTTTGTTGATCCAAATAAATTCGAATCAAACAAACTAGTTTTCTTAATTCAAGAAACCTTTTTCTCTGTGTATTAAATATCATCTATTAATATAAAATGAAATTATATTAAAAAACATCTGCACTACTATCTGTAAGTGTAGATATCATTCTACCAAATATGTTTACTATTAGAATCATTCTTTTATATGTGTTTCAATCTTCTTACTGAGAGAATATATATACGTTTCTTCATTGGCGTTTTAAAAATTTGATTGTTTAAAATTAATTTTTCGTAAAATGGAAATCGATATATCTCCAGTCACATTAGAAACTGGCAGACAATGCCTTTATTGTGACTACACCTCCAACTGTTTCGAGAATATCAGATGGCATACCCGCTATAGGTGTAAATTTAACAATAAAAAAATTATTTGTCCAGGTAAATGTCGTCAATAAATTCATTTTAAGTTCAGCTAAATAATTAAATAATATTGTATCATGATATACGGTTTCTAAATTAACGTTCATCACGTTTAGTCGCCAACTAAGTGGTAGCTTTTTAATAAACCAAATTTTAACACACAATATATTAATTTGTTTCAGCATGTAAGCTGGAATTTTCCACTAAAAACAATTTAAATAATCACATTGTCATTGAACATGATGAGAGTTTTTTTAAATTTGTAACGTCCAATTTCTATCAATGTGATTTGTGTCATTATAGAAGCATACATAAAAATTATGTATTAAGACATATTACGAAAAGAATACCTCAAACTGCATTCGAATGTTATGTTTGTCACGAACCATTTGATACCAAGCCAACATTGGTTAGGCATTTTAAAGCTCATGATGTGCCATCCGATTATATTTATAAATGTTCAAGTAAGTTATTCAATCGATTTGATGCTCGACTATATTTATTAATTAATATAAAAATTAATTTTGCAGGATGTTCCCGTCCATACCTTTCGAAATCTATTTTCGATGAGCATATAGTCACGGACCATAAATGTCAATTGAGTGATTTGAAATATGTAACTACAATATGTAGTTACGTATAAGCTAGTTTATAATAACTACTTTTACAATTAAAATAACACAAATACTAATTGACGATATTTCTATGGTTTAATTCATGTTAGAGATGCAACGATTATTGTTTTACGATTACGATTACGATTATTCATATCCAATATATTTTTAAAATACTGTGCTATGTGAAGCTATTGCCGCACAAATAGTTTTTTCCGAAAGTTGGAAAAAACAAAAGTTTCTCAAACAAAAAACGTACCTATAATTATTAAGAGTATATACATATTATTTATTTATTATTATTAACAGTAATGGATATTTAAGTTAAAATAATTGTAAAAGTGTAAACAAGCTTTAAATAATATAAACAAAACAAAACTCTGAAAAAAAAAACCATAGAATTTACAGTAAAATAATTAGAATGTATAAAAATTATATCAAATACATTTTTGACATATCTAAAAATAGCAAATATCTCATTAAATATTTTATCAATATATGTATATTTAGTTAATATTTGAAATTAATTACACAATTACAAATTCAAACGGCCTATAAATACTAAATACAACGCAGAAGTTCGGACAATTTTAACAACGAAAGCAGGTAGTCTTTCCGCGATTTCTCCAACCGGCTTAAAAATACACGATTAATCGTATTAATAATTGCCGATTACGATTAATCCAAATAGTAATCGTTGCATTCCTAATTCATATCTTTTGATTTTATATCTATTTCTTTTTTTGGTATTTTACTTATCACTATTCATTCTATACTAATTAATATATATAGTTTTCCTGTTATTATTTATAATATTATTAATGTGGTTGGGTTTTAATACCTTTTTTTCTAGTTTGTATTAATGACAACTCGATATTATAATGCCATACACTATTTATAAAAATAATGTAATACTATATAGCACAATATTAGTATAGGTATTGTTTTGAACTGTTTTACGTTCCAGCCAAAACACCAAGTGACAACAATAATTTGTATGTTGTATTAAGGGTGGAAGAACAGGGTTGATTGAAACACTTATTTGTTATTTATACTGTTTATACTTCCTAATTAAATGTTGAGATTATACAGTTATTTCTAATTATACTTAGTTTACTTGGGGGTATATGTCTAATAGTGTATGGAGCGAGTTGTCGAATATGACTGTTGTAGAGAGAGGTAGTAAAGGGAATGTCTCCATTTCTTTCTTGAGAAATTTATATAAGTACAAATGTATGTACTGGAGGGGGTGTCTGGTACATGTTAGTCATGTCTAGAAATCTTCACAGGTGGTAGCTTTCTAATAGCAACGAAGGTCAGCCAACATAAAAAAAAATACCCCTGTGAAGATTCTTATAGACTATTGTTAACGTAAGGACATGCGTCAATGCAGTGAATGTCACATGTATCAAATAACCTTGGAACGAAGGCTGAGAAGGGTAAATTCCTTACTTGGTTCATAATGAATTTTATATAATGGCAACCCTTCTTTTTCCACCCAAGGCTATTTTAAGGTACCAAGTGTATGACTCATGATGATGAGTACTCAATTTCTAACAGGTATTACAAATAATATGAAATTCTAAAGGAAAAAATAAGTGTCATTATTGATTAACAAAGTGCCACAAAATTTGCAATGAGGCCTTTTTTTAATATATATATACAGGGTGTAAAGTTTGAGTTGTAGGAAAGTCACACCACGTATAGGTCATTAAAAAACAAACCGAAAATTGTTAAGGAAGGGCAGGTCTATCTTCAATAGTTTCGGAGATAATTCACATTTTCTGATTTCCTCAAAAACGTTCGTGAACCGCAGTGCAGCAGACCTACGCAATACTAGTCACTTGAGAAGTGAACTCATTAACGAGTTCAATGTCACACGTATAAAATTTCGCTATTTCCTGTGAGAGACAGTGGCCGCGTTTTAATAATTTAGGCTAATTTTAAAATTTTAATTTTTTCCGTGTTTCAATCTTTTAATATTATAATTTGGTCAATAATAAATTTTTATCTTTGCAATTAAATGCAGTCGTTGATCTAATAAAACTTTTGACACGATTGGAAGATGAATTTTAAGTTATTCAACTAATTTTTTAATGTGTTAGATTAAGCATTGAAAAAGGGTTGTAACTATTAATTCTGAACATTCAACATTGCATAAAACAAAATATCGATTGAATAATGTAATTTAATTTCGGTTTTTATCGAAAGAAAGGAATAATTGCGACGACGGTGGTTGCTCACTAGCCGGCTGCGATACAAACAATAATAATAATAATAATTTCCAATATAAAATGTTATCGTTATTCAGAGAAAACAAAAGCTTCGCTTCTCATTTGAGAAGCGGTGACTTCATTTTAGCAATAAATCAGGAGTAATTATTTTTATTATTAACTGATTTTTGTTTTGAATATGAAATTTATTTGAAATTTATTTCTAATAATTTTTATTTGAATGTGTGAAGAAAACGTCTCCATGAATAAAACGAATTTTTTGCTATTGATTGATCACTTAATTTGGAAATAAAATAGTACTTCATATCGTAATGTAAGTACTAAGCTGGTACTCCGTATCAGCTAACAAAACATACGTGACATTTTTTGTTTATTAAAAATGTGTTATTATCCTGTATGCAACAATATCCACTTATTTAATAACATTGTGTTAGCTTGACTAGCATTAGTCATCCTTTAAAAAACCAGACAAACATAAAAACATTGCACTAGCGAATTATTAATAATTATTTCTTGGAATTAAATAGGTTCATGTTATAGTGAGAGCTGAAAATAATAAAGAAAGAAAAAAAAATTATTAGAAAGAAACAATCTACTAGCAGAAGCAATGGAATGGTAGTGGTGGTGCATACCATTTAATTCAACAGCGAAAGAAAGGGAGAAAGATGAAATACTATGTACATGAGCAGGACAAAGATACGAAAATCTCTTTGGGAAATACTTTTTTGAGTTGTGTGTGTTTGTGCGTGTATGTGTGTGCATACCTAGCTACGGAATGGCTAATCAGCCGTCTGCCAGTAATCAGGAAATTACGCAATATGTCGAAGTTTCTAATTAGACAGTGTTACGTGTATTACGGAAAAATTAACATTATCCACAGACAACGTGTCTATTTTTCGGAACCGGAAACTTTCGGGCCGGCACTGGGGGGAATTATTCGATCGGTCCCTTTGTTTTACTTCTTCGTTTAACTAGATGAACGTATTTGGCATTTTTAACACAAAATTTATGGGAACTATTGGAAAGACGTCGAATTACGTCATGATACATGGTCTATCAATGACGGAGCTCCATCTCATTTTTACTCTCCTGTTACATCGTTTTCGAATGAAAGTTTTCCAAATAGGTGGATAAGCCGTGGAAGACCTATTGCGTGACCTGTTTTGTGAACTGTTTGTGTAATTGTAATTTGCTATCTGATTTGATAGCAAAATTACGAAAAGTACTTTTTTTTTAACTAGACATAAGTAAAGAAGTATTTGTTGGTTTTAGAAACCAAATAATTTAAAGTATTCTGCAATAGATCAAAATTGCACCAACAAAGTTGAAATTAGAATTAAGAAAATTAAATAAACTTCAAAACAGATTTTTAATTTTTTTATGTAAATTTTTTTTTTTATTTTACATTACATAGCTTTTACAATTTTTTTTAAATTTTGTGTATCTGAAATAAAAGTGTTGTTGAAACGTATTTTCAAAACTAGATAAATAATGTTCAATTTCGCTGCTTAATTTTTTTTATTCTAATTTCAAGGCAAATAAAAAAATAAAAATAAACAAGTGTGACCTTGCATCATTTGGTGTTTGAACTAGTCATTGCACATGTTATTGCATCGACATCTCTCACGGCTGCCTTGATAACGGTTGTTTACGGTCGGTCGGCTCGAGTCGCCGTAGAGTACAGTGGATATCAAACTGTTTCTAGCAGCTTTTAAATGTTGCGCAACATTTGTGAAATAATTAAAGTTGATTTTTCGGAAAAAAGTTATTAAGAATAGCTGTATGTATTATCAGGAGTACGTGGTGATAATATTTTACAACGCTAAATTAAAACCTCGTATAAAACATAAATATACTGTAAATGGATAATAGTCAATGTATTTACGCTTTCCTTTTTAATACGAATCTATAGTAGTGGGTTTTACAGATTTTAATTTAGTTATTTACATACATTTCTATTTGAAAAATATGGGCGTTATTAATCTAGCGAATTTGCTCAAATTAATATTGAACTTGAATGGTCGTAATTGGACTTTTACATAAAATTCAATATTTAAAACTTGAAAATAAATTGAAAATACTACCTTTAGTACTACCAGTAATACTAATACTGAAAAATTGAATTTTTCTATTACACTATAAGTTTTTGTACAAATTCTGTTTATACACTTTGTACGCATAAACAAATTAGTTAATTATTGAAAAATGATAATTAGTCTAGCTTATGCCAAGGTAAGTAGATGGTAAATGATGAGGTCACGAATCGTAGGGCGCTTGACGTAATGGCTGTGCAAGTTATGCTATGCACAAAGAGCCAAGCGTTCAAGCGCCCTGAAAAAATTATTTGTCTTTTCTTTAACATAATATATATAAATAATTTGAAATTCTTACATAAATAATGAGCAATTTCTGGCAGATATCGAGTTTTAGAACAAACAGAGTTTTGAGTCACCGGCAAAAAAGCTTCTAAATCAACAAAGTTTATTATTTGCCAAAATTTTTTATTTCGGGTGTTACGAATAAGAAATAATATGTTATTGGCCATTGAAACACTATATATATTATATATGTTTATTATTATAAATTAAGGTTTATTTGTTTTATTGATAGTTTAGCGTTTTTATTATAGACATTTCTTTTTAACAATACTTCACTTACTTTGTGAATTTGTGATTTAGGTGGTTAAATATTTTTTGCTAAAATTAAGGCTTGTTTTTTTAAGTAATACTTGTATGAATCTAGAATCTATGAAACTACTGTTCATAGATGACACAACTGATTTGTGTTATCAATACAAAACATCGAAGGGGTGCAACAATCCAATTATTTTCTTTCTTGTATCAGTTGCCAGGGGTGCACATAAAAACACTTATAATTATGTGATATCGTGTTTTTTATGTTTAGAATTGTTTCCTTACAATTTAATACTCTTTAGATAATTACAAATTTTACTGTTAGCAAAAGTAATAAATAAGTTATTAATAATAAAAACAGGGGGTTGTTGGAATATATATAATTATGAAGTTACATTTGTCTATTCAATTCTGTGAACTTCAACAAAGACATTGATTATGTTGTAATTAATTATACATTAATAACAATTAGATGACAAAACCCACCACATAATCTTCAACATAGTCCCCGCATTGAAGCAGTTGCTTCAATAGTGTGACTACTTAAAATCAGTAAAATCACTTAATAACACCATTTTCAATAGGTGAAAATAGTAATTCTAAATGGCAACAATAAAAAAAAAATTAAGTGCAAAAAACGAAAGAATACTACTTGAAAATATAAATCTACTACAATTGTCAAAATACTGTAACGATATTTACTTACATAAATAATAGTCACCACTAGTACACTCTAGAATAATCTCAATGACATGTATTTTTAATAAGTCAAATTGTCTAGAACTGTCTTGACGGACACAGATTATTTAAAAGGATAAGCCATAGATTAGTCAGAACCATTGAGAATATTCTAGGATGTGTATTTTATATAAAAAAGCTGCCATTTTCGATTTCCGGATCAGTTTATCTATTGCTTAGATACGCGTCGTATAAATAAATATTTGTATAAGAATTCACTCGGTAAATCTGTATATAAATAGTCTTTGTTATATTGTTCAAATACTGTTCGTGAATTGCGTTTAATAATTGTGTAGATTGTTTGGTATTTGTTTTAGATATTTTTATTTTAATTCAATAAATAACATTTTTTTATTTAAGGTGCAATAATTCTTATTTTACTCCCATTCAAACTCATAAGACTAGAACGTTACAATACGATAAACTGGATGATAGGCTAATATATAACTTATTCCTTGATAACATATTACATAATATCTATACCTACTTATACAAATTAATAAATATACAATGTAGATAAGCATTTAGAAATATCCTACATTTATGTTAATGAACTGGCTGGCTCGTCTGTATGAATTGGTAAACGACATAGCTTTACAATAGATCGAGTGAATATGCCATTCATGGTTCTAATTTTAGCTGAATTTTACTTTATTGTCAGGTCCAGGTATTACCTCAACAAGAGGTCGCTTCAATGCCCATAGCAGAGGTGGTGTATTGTTTTCCTATAATAACAATAAATCATTAATTTTAAAATTATCGCGAGGTGAATCCATGTGGGCCTATTTTGCAAACGATTTAAATAGTCTATTGACCATCTTTTTCAAAATGTCTCTTGAATGTGGCTTAATATTCGATATAAAGAAAGACGATTTACAGGCAAATATAGTAAATTAGGTTCTGGATACGGGATAAGACTGGATCTAATTAGGAAATGGCAATTTCCTATATTGGAAATCCAATATAGAGCAGTTTCAGAGTCCGACCAGAGATAAATTGTGCCATATTTGAAATGTGATTTGACTGTTATTGTTGGTTTGCCTATAAGTTCTGCTAAGAGACGCATTGCGCATAGTTCTAGTCTCAGAAGTGAAATAGTTTTAAACGGCGCGACGCGAGACTTAGAAGTTAATAAATTGGAGTCTACTGTACTGTTATAACAGATTATACGTATGTATACACAGGCTGCGAATGCTTTAATACTGGCATCAGCATAACAATGTATTTCAATGCGGTGAATGGAAAGCCGTGAAATAAGTTTACGGCGAATCGGTATATTATCTAAGTTGGGCAATGTCGAAATAAAATTAATCCATTTTGTTAGTAAGTTAGATAGAAGCGTGGTGTCCCAGTCTAGTTTCGCTAGCCAAGTTTGTTGTAATAGTCTATTTCCTGTAACTATGACAGGACCGATTAATCCTAGTGGATTAAATAGCTTCGCTAGTAATGATAGTACATCTCGTTTGGTGTAAGAATCCTTGAGATCGATTTGAGGCATTGAAAATGTAAATATATCTTGGGAAGCAATCCACATCATTTCCATTATCTTGTTGGATGCTGTTTGGAATTGATCTTCGATGAGATGAAAATTATTTGTACTATTAGAAGAAGTCGTAAGCAGGTTGTGACCATTTGAGTAGAATTTATTTAATTTGAAATTGGCAGTCCTTAGTAAGGTTCTAAGTTCTGAATGTAACACTTTTAACTCATGCTGAGTGTTACAACCTGTCAGAATGTCATCCACATAGCACTGATGTCATAGAGTTTTTGCAACTCTAACAGTTAATACAATTTCCTTCAATACCCGAGTTGCCAGAAAAGGCGCGCTTTTAGTTCCATAAATAACAGTTGATAGTTTAATACATTGTAGTGATTCATAAGGGAAGTCACCCCACAATATGTTTTGTAGAAATGTCTGGGACTGGTTTAATCCGAGTTGCCGATACATTTTTGTTACACGTTGGTGTGTATATGAATAACCGCAATCGGCACAGAATGTTAAATAGTTCAGGTTCTGTTTGATACCCTTCAAAGTAATATCATTTAATTAATAGTCAGTAGATGTTGATGCAGAACCATCAAATACCACTTGTAATTGGGTCGACGAAGTGTCATTGATAACACAGTGATGTGGCAAAAAATATTTTGAATAGCCATTTTTATTTTTGAGCGTTAAAGGAACAATTTTTCCATGATTGAGATTCAAATATTCATTAATGAAATTTTTATAGCCTGTATGTAGATGTGTGTCACGTTGAAAACGATGAAAAAATCATTCGCCTACTATTAATGAATTTCTTAAATTTCTGGAGAAAAGATGTAGAATAATTGAAAATTTAAATGAACTACCAATTGCCAAAACCATTGCCAACCAAAGCTTTATATCAATAATGCCCAACAAAGAAAACTAGTTTCTCGAGTTCATTTAACGCTAGTGAACAGGTTCCAATTCATTCAACTGAGCCTAATAATACTACTGATTCCAGACAATGTATTTATTGTAACTATTGTAACTAACTTGCACTAAAATTGGTCATCGAATATATTCTTGTCCAGAGTTTAAATATCTTTCTATCAATGATAAAAAACAAGTAGTACAGACTAGACAGCTTTGTTACAATTGTCTAGGCGTAAAACAGACTCTAGAAAACTGCCGCTCTGGTAATTGCGCTATATGTGTATGAAAAAGCGTCATACACTTTTGCATGAAAGTAAACGACAACCCAACTAAAGCATTTCTGAACATTCATTTCGTAGCTCTAACAGAACAAATAACTGTAGATCACAAGTAAGTAATCCAAACACTACTACCATATCTACTACCATAAACTTATGTAATCAAACTGTCACTGCTCAACAATTGATATCAATCACGAATTATATTCCATTAGCCACGACCACTGTCTAAGTATTTAATAAACACAATCAACCGATCCAAGTAAAGGCACCTCTGGATCTTGGTAAGTAGTCAGAATTCATTTATAATCAAAAATCTATTGACAACATTACAGTATACACCATACGATCATTCACTAGATATTCTAGGTGTTAATGAAAATAGCTACCATTCAACGAAAATGATCAATTTATCTATTCATTTAAATGCAGTCAAATCGAAACAGTTTACTATATAATGTGCCGTGTTACCTAAAATAACATGCCCCCTTCCCCAAATTAAATTAAATCCAAGACAACTTGACATCCCTGTAGATATTATGCCAGCCGACCCAAACTACTTTAGACCATCAACTATTGATGTACTATTAGGGGCAGATATTTACTATGATCTATTGCAAGGCGGATTGGGAAGCAAACTACCGTACCTGCAAAATACCTGGTTAGGTTGGGTAATAGCGGGCAGCATTTCAACCTATGCAACCTGCTCCAATTTCTATCGAAAGTGTGCCAATAACTTCATGAAATTTCAGTCACTTGCAGTCGCAACAGTGACAAATAGTTAATTAAATGACACACTCAATAAATTTTGGGAAATTGAAAACTTAACAGCCTCATCACCATTAAAACTTGACTCTTATTTTATGGTAAAACGCAAGTTTCTTAATTTTGAAAAACATGAAAAACATCTCAAATTACACGAAGATTATAAACAATTCATACATAACTATTTGGCGTTAATTCATACGCGTGCAATTCCACGCGTATGAACTTTCAGACTAATGATAATTGGCACATATACTTTTTGCCTCATCATGGAGTATCTAAAGAAAATAGCTCCACTGTAAAGTTACGTGTTGTCTCTGATGGATTTGCCAAATCCGCAACGAACGTTTCATTGAACGACATTTCTTTAAAAAGGTATCAGGTACAACCCGAACTACTCCATATACTATAAAGATTTAGAACTTTTGAATATGTACCACTGACATAAAGAAAATGTTTCGACAGATAAAGGTTAATCCCGAACAAGCCTTTTTATAGAATATTCTATGGCAAAACTAACCAGACGATCCATTATTATGCATAGAGCTGACTACCGTTACATATGGCACTAAAAGCGCACTATTTCTTTCTACTTGTGTCCTAAAAGAACTCGCCGATAGAAATCTTAAAAAATACTCACTAGAAGGACAAGAATTGCTACAACAACGTCATGTCGACGATATTCTGACTGGATGCAACTCACTTACTAAATTACAAACATTATATGACGAATTAACAATACTATTAAAATCCGCAAATTTTGAATTGCATGAATGGCATTCTAATAATGAAAATTTTATGAAAAGAATTGACGATTCGATTACAGTACAAAACGGATATGGAATTGCTATTAACGAACCTACATCTTCAAGCAAGGTGTTGGGACTTTCATGGAATTACAGCCTAGATTCATTCTCAATTTCAATACCAAGTAATCCTATACAATCAGCTTATACAAAACGTGAAGTACTTTCACTACTGGCACAAATGTTTGATCCATTAGGTTCAATTGCTCCAGTAATAGTTTTGGGAAAAATAATTACGCAGCAATTGTAGGTATCTGAAACTGACTGGGATGACAGCATCAATAAACCAATTCTGGACCATTGGATCACTCTATTATCAATATTCATCTACTAAAAAATTTAAATATTTATCGATATTTATTTAACAAAAAAGAAATTACTCGTATTGAACTACATACATTTGCAGATGCTAGCATGAAGGCATACGCTGCTTGCGTTTACGTACGTGCTATATACAGAGATAATACTATCACCAGCAATCTAATATCCTCAGAATCGCGTATAGCCCCTGTAGGTTACGTTAGAAAACACTGACTATCCCCAGATTGGAACTATGTGCAATGCACTTAGCGTTCAAATTAGCGAATAAAATTAATACAGTGTTAAAAAGTAGTATCAAAATCGAATCAACACATATGTGGTCGGATTCAGAAATCGCCTTATGTTGGGTTGCATCTCTACCTTCTCGATTGTCAGTCTTTGTGGCTAATAGGCTTATGTACGCAACCGTCCGAAGAAAAAAGAATTTTATTAACTATTACCAGGTTACCTGACAATAGTTTGTTTCACACGTTGTTCAAAACAATATCTAATTTCTCACGATTACAGCGCACTGTAGCTTATTGTTATCGCTTTATAAAAAATACGCAAAAACAAAATAATAAAACAACGGGCGGCCCTCTAACACCTCTGGAATTAGTGCACGCTTTAAACAATATATTTAAACAAATTCAAGGCCAATCATTTTCAAAAGAAATAAAGAAATTAACGAATCCGCAGCCAATATTAGGCAAAGGTATTGCAAAATTAGCCCCATTTATACACCAGCATGGTCTTATGGTCTATACTTAGATGGTCACCTAGAAAATGTCACAATTCCATTCAGGCAAAATCATACTGTAATATTGCCATCAAGAAATAATGTAGTTAGAAGATTTATACAATTAGAACATTTACGGTTAGGGCACGCAGGCGCTTCATCCGTATTATCGAACTTATCGAAGATTACGCGTTTGGCTATTAAATGGTCTTCGGGAAGTCAAACGAATTATTCATTCATGTGTTACATGCTGTAGATTTAAAGCAAAATTAACCAAACAACTAATGGCATCATTACTAAAGGAACGCTTGATAGCTTCACGACCCTTTGATAATGTAGGTGTTGATTTTGGTGGACCAATACTGATAAAATCTTCAAAACTTAGAAAGGCCGTACTAACGAAAGTACATATCGCTGTATTTGTATGCATGTGTACCAAAGCGATACACATTGAACTAGTTACACGTCCATCAACCGATGCGTTCTTAATGAGTTTAAAAAGATTTATTTCCCGTGGAAAATCCAACAACAACAACACCAACAACAACAGCAATCCTTCAACAATTCATAGCGATAATGCAACTAACTTTAAAGGCACACGATCAAACCAATTACGTGAATTTTACGAATTTTTTAGCAAAAAATAAAATGACATTAAACATCTCAGAACTTCTATCAACAAAGGGAATTACATGGAAATTTATTCCCCCTTATAGCCCACAGTGGCGTGGTATATGGGAATCAGCAATTAAAAGCTATCATAGATTAGTAAAGGATACTAATTTCACGTTTGAAATTTGAAGAAGTTTACACGGTACTAACAAAAATAGAGGCGATCCTGAACTCACGACCAATTTGTCCAATGATAGCAGACCCCTCAGATTATCAAATAATAACACCCGGCCATTTTCTGTTAGGAAAACATTTAACCTTGAACCTGACTGTACTTCTATTAACCAGAACCGATCGAATGTGTACCAATCCCTTACCAATATGCAACAAACATAGGTCCACGGATGGTCCGTGAATTACCTGAACTGCTTACAGTATAGACCAAAGTGGTACCAAATTCACAAAAATTTAAAAATCAATGACCTAGTCTTATTGCGTGAAGGCAATACTCCACCCTTAACATGGCTAGTGGCGCGAGTACTTGAGTTGTTGCCTGGAAGCGATGAGTGTGTAAGGGCCGTAAGGATTAGAAACAAATCTGGGGAATTTATTCGCCCTGTAACTATACTGTGTATTCTCCCTATCTATTCTAACCCAGGTAATGAACAGTAGATTTATTTATAACTATTAAATAAGCAATTATCCTATAGAAATTAGCACACTAATTATAAGTATATCTAGTATATAATTTTGAAGCCTTCGCTCCAACGCGGGCAGAATGTTACAAATTATAACAAGAAGGACTTTCTAATCTATTAATTTTATCTAATCTTTTTCTAGGAATTTAATGTTAAGAATTATTGTTTTCCTTTTTATTACTTCTAAGAAAGAGAAAAGGGGTTCTTACAATTGTTATAGAAGGTGGCAAGGGTTGACATCCTGTTATATTTGTTCTTCTTATTGTTAAGGGAAGTAAAAATAAATGATGTTTACTACAAAAAGGTCTGGCCTGAACTGGCCTTCATCTGTTTATTATTCTCTACTTTCATACATCAAAGAATCTATATCTAAAGGGTCTAACAATGGTTTTCTATAATATATGACATCTCCCCTATTTATTGAACATAATCTCTATATTTATTTGTTTTAATTTCACGGCCAAGTCTTGTATATCTTGTTGTTGGATTTATAGGATTTAATACACTTGAATTAGAATTATTACTTGATTCATCGTTATAATCGTTAATGGCATCACCATTATTATTACTATTAACATTCTCATCCTTATCATTATTGACTTCTACATTATTATTAAATTTATCTCTATCATTATTACTATTACGATCAGAATTTACAGACAACAAATTATCATCTTCCAAATCGTATACATAAGTTGAATTGTATTCAGATTGAAAATTAATTTTAGCAGTTCTTAAATAAATTCTATTCCTAACTATACACCTCCCATCCCCTTTTTCAATTTTATAGGTTCGCGGTCTAATTATTTCTACCACCTTACCTAACTTCCAATTACTTTTTGGCCTTTCTTGATACCAAACATGTATACCTATTTTCAATTTCGATAATTCTTTTACACCTTTCTTGTCATAATATTTTTTATTGTTATTCTGAATATTAAGCATTCTATTATGAAATTCTTTTTTATTAATGATTTTTGGAGATAGTTTGTTATGTGAAATTGGTAAATTTTCTTTTAAATGTCTTGACATTAATATTTGAGCAGGGGAATACATGCCGTAAATTGGAGTGTTTCTAAAAGCTAGAAGCGCAAGGTTAATATCTTCACCATTCACTATACATTTTTTGATTAACCGCTTTATAGTTTGTATAGTACGTTCAGCAAGGCCATTAGACTGTTGATGATGGGGTGATGAAGATAACATTTGAAAATTCCATTGTTTTGCAAAATTTTGATACTCCAGACTAACCAAATTAGTACCACTGTCCGTCATTACCATCTTTGGTATTCCATGTCTGGCAAATATTTCTTTCAAACAATCAATAATTTTTTTACTCGTCAGATTCTTATTTAAATTTATTACTTCGGGATATTTCGAGTAATAATCCACTACCAATAAATAATATTGGTTGTCAAGTTGAAATATATCGGCTCCTATTTTTTGCCAAGGCTGCTTTATTATGTCTTGATTTATCATCGGCTCTTTTGCATTTGACGAATTAAATCTATTACAAGCCATACACTTGTTTATTAAATTTTCAATGTGCAAACACATATTTGGCCAATAAACTGAATATTTCGCCCTTTGAATACATTTGGTTACCCCTAAGTGTCCTACATGAATTTTATTTAATATTTGATCCCTCATGGTTTCTGGAATTATCGTTCTTTCAGCATAATATAATATGCCATGTTTACTTTCTGATAATTGTGATCTTAATTTATAATATGGTTTCAATTCAGAGTTTATCTTATTTATTGAGTTAGGCCACCCATGTTTAATATAAATCTTTACCTGTTTTAATATTGAATTCATTAGTTTCGTTGATTAATTTCTGCAGTGCATTGTCATTTTGAATTATGGATTTTTCGATTACAGCAACATGTTCTTCCAAATTTAAGTTGTCATCATATTGTTCATCAATATATGCTCTTGATAGTGTCAGCTACTACCAGATCCTTACCAGGTTTGTATTTAAGTTCAAAATTAAATTTCTGAAGTGATAACAACATTCTTTGTAGTCGTGGAGGACATTCATAAAGTGATTTCTTAATTATCAGAATCAATGGTTTATGATCCGTTTCAACAATAAAATTAGTTCCATACACGTATTGGTAAAATTTATTAACACCAAAACATATGGCCAACAATTCTTTTTCTATCTGGGCATACCTTGATTGGGTGTCGGTCATAGCTCTTGATGCATATGCAATTGGTTTATCATTTTGTAATAAAACCGCCCCTAGCCCATTTTGTGATGCATCCACAGAAATAATAATGGGTTTGTTTGAATCAAAGTATTGTAATGCACATTCTTCTGCGATTATGTTTTTAAGTTCATTAAATGCTTTTTCTTGAATGTCTTCCCAAACAAAAGACATATTTTTCTTTAAAAGTTCTCTTAATGGCTGTGTTTTTCTGATAAATTATTAATGAATTTACCGACATATGTGATCATGCCCAAAAACCTTTGAACATCTTTTTTGTTACACGGTTTTTTAATTTGATTGATTGCTTCAACTTTAGTTTCATCTATTTTTATTCCTTCTTTAGAAAACTTATATCCTAAGTATTTTACTTCCTTTTGTGCAAATTTGCACTTTTCAAAATTAAATTTAATATTTTGTTTTTTAGCTATTTCAAACACCTTATTCAAAATTTCATCGTGTTCACGAGTAGTTTTAGCATGAATCAGGATATCATCCACATATATTTCAACCCCGGGAATATTAAAAATTTCTTTGAAATGTTCTTGAAACACTTCACTGGCAGTTTTTATACCGAACGGCATTCTAAGAAATCGAAATCGCCCAAAAGGGATTCCAAAACAACATAATTTACTGGAAGCCTCATCTAAAGGGATATTCCAAAATCCGCTAGCAGCATCCAATGTAGTGAATATTTTAGCGCCCGATAATTTTGACGTAATTTCTTCTATAGTCGGAAATTTATATGTTTGATTTTTTATAGCTTTATTTAAATCCCGCGGATCCAGACATATTCTCATTGATCCGTCTTTTTTCTGCACAATCACAAACGAATTCAACCATTCTACGCTTTCTTTATGTTTTTTAATTATGCCTAATTGTTCTAATTCAATAAGTGATTTTTTAAATTTATTTTCCAAAGCGAATGGAATTTGCCTGACAGGTTTAATAACTGGCCTAAAACTCTTATCAGTATCTATATGATAAGGCTTGGCTAACTTTCCAATACCTTGAAATAATATTTTATATGTATTTATAATTGCTTCGAAATTCGAATCATTATCATTATAATTAGTAACTACTGTATCAATATCATTATTAATCTTTACAATACCCAATTCGGTAATTGTCTGTAACCCCAAAAGAGATTCATGATTATTTTTAATTACATAAAATTGAAGCTTATGAATTTTATTTTTAAATTGCACATGTAAATAACATATACCCTTAATAGGAATTTTTTCTTTCGTATACGTTAGAAGACGATCAGTTGTAGATTTTATATTTGACAAATTAAATTTATTTTTCTTTAATTCAGCTACCGAAATTAAGTTAGCACAAGCACCTGTATCTATCTTAAATTTAATTTTAGTCTTATGACTGTTTTCAGTAAATTCTTTAACATGTAAAAACTTTTCGCATTTATGCGAATTAAACTTATTAATATTATCAATTAACAGGTAATTTGCACCAATATCAATTTCATTAACTTTTATAGATTTACAGCAATGTGAGAAATGATTATATTTTTTGCATTTCAAACATTGTTTTCCATAAGCGGGACAATTATTGCTTGGATGCGTTTTATTGCAGCGTGTACATTTATTCGTTAAACTAGAATTATACTTAGAGTCTTTAATTTTATATTTTTCAGTATAATATGATTTACCTGATTTGTTTTTATGATCATACCGTTCTGGACGATGGACGACATCAACTTGACTCTCCAAATCCACAGAATTTTGTTGTTGACCAGTTTTCATATGTTTTAATTGTTTTCGTGCACTTTCAGTCATTACACAACACACTATTGCTTTTTCTAAGCTAATATCTTCTCTTTGTAAAAGTTTCTCTCTTGTTGAATCGTCCTTCATTCCTGTTATCAACATAGTTTTTATCATTTCTTCTTTCAACGTACCAAATTCACATTGTGCCGCTTTATTTTTTAATTCCGTAGCAAACTGTTCTATTGTCTCGCTTGTTTGTCGATAAGTAAAAAATTTATACCTTTCATACATTATATTTTTTTTAGGCACAAAATATTCTTCGAATTTATTTTTCAATACTTCAATTTTTTCTTTGTCTTCATCATTTTCAAACGTAAAACTATTATAAATATTTATTGCTTCTTGACCCATTAAATGCAATAATTGAGCACATTGTATATTCTCATTCTTCTTAAATAATTCGGTTGCAACTGTATAAATCTCAAATCGTTGTCGCCAATTTCTCCATCCTTCAGATAAGTTTCCTACGAAACTCATTTCTTTAATTGTTTTCTCCATTTTATTACTTATACTTATAATCACTCTTTTTTCACTATCTGAATTGAACTACCGGCTGCGTCATGTTATATTTGTTCTTCTTATTGTTAAGGGAAGTAAAAATAAATGATGTTTACTACAAAAAGGTCTGGCCTGAACTGGCCTTCATCTGTTTATTATTCTCTACTTTCATACATCAAAGAATCTATATCTAAAGGGTCTAACAATGGTTTTCTATAATATATGACACATCCATCATCTTGTACTGGAGGAAAATAGAAAGCAATTAAGCAAAATGAGTAAAATACAAAAAAAAAGCAGGAAAAAATGTCACCGTCTAGTACCGTAATAAATTAAGTAGGTACAAGGAAGAATCATTTTGTGAAAGGTTGTCAGCTTTCTATTTTCGACCTGTATACATTTTTTTTTGATACATTCATGTCAAACTCACACATTTCTGACACGGATAGGACCCTTTGATTAACGTTGGATGGTAGAGGGAGAACTGTTATAACTATAGCTAAACTAGAAGAAAAATTACATTCTCTAATCTCACATAACAGTCACTAACGACGAGCTACGTACTATTCTTACTCTAACTCTCATCCAACGACATATTCTGTAAACCCCCTTCGTGAGCGACATTTCTCATATTATTAATACTAAACCCGCTAAAATATTGTTCATGTTAATTAATAAAATAGTTAAGGTTAAGTGAAAACCAAAGTAAAGTGGTCTTTGTTTTATTTATTAAAAAAAGGTTAATCATACAGTCCACATGAACTCTACTCTCTGCACATATACACTAATTTATGTGTCCCCTTAGTGTTGGAATTAAAAAAAGATAAAATTGAGTCAAATCTCGTGATTTTAATATTTTGTTCTAGCAAAAGCCAGGCTGGTACAAAATCAAACGCAAATTGGTTCGATCAGATTACCACCAACGAAAGGGGTTTTTTGAAAAACTGAAACGCACAGTTAATACGGATTTTCCAAATTGACTATGAATATAAAAAGACCCCATGCAGAGCAGGCAAAGAAATAAATGTTTGAACGAAATGTGCATGGTTCAAAATATTTTGCGCTAGTAACTACTAATATATTTGATAGTGATAATTGATAGTATGTCTGTGTTTTGCCGAACCACTTCTGACAACGGGTTTATTTCTCTTTACTATTAGTGCATTTTTCTCGAAAGGAGGAAAAAAATAGATGTTGAAAGATTTCGAAATTTAAACTAAAATCTAATATAACTGAAAATATGATATTTTTGTTGACTACTTTATTTAAGGTAAGGATATGTAAAGTGGCAATTGAAGCATTCTGGCATGCTTTACAGATCCGCTTTTACATCATTTGAAACTACCATCCTGGATGCACCATTGAAGCTGCTGTTCTTATCAACTAAGTACTGTTGGATGTAAATAAAAAAATACTTGGTCTTGACTTATCGCTTTTCCTTTATTCTATTAAATAGAAAAAAAATTGTATACCATCGATTTAAGGGAGGCAAAAACTGTAGTTATTTTATAACTAACATTAGAAATATAGGATAGGTATTGATTCTATAAAATAGAATAAATTGGATAAAATAAAATATAAATGTATTCCATATCGGAGATTGGGCCTATTAAGCTTCGACATTGTATAATTATTTTAAGATGAGCAATAACAATAATTAGAATAACGAATTTAATGTTAGTCCTAATGGATAATATTCGACAAGTATTCCCTCCTCAATATATACTTACTCTAAATCGATGGTACCCAATTACAAGTCACGCAACTACTATCAGTTTCCAATTTATTAATGCTAGAATAGAATTAACACTATCAGTGAATCGACTATGTCCTCGTATTTGTTTGAGCATATTGAGAACCATTAGACTCTAATAACAGACTTTTATACCGTAGAAATTCATTTATTTATCATTAAATTTCTGATAAATATAAAACATTCGAATTCTAATCGCCAGATTATCGGGGATGCCTTATAACATGTTTCAATATACGATTCTTCTTTGTAGTTCTATATTCACAGATTTTACATACATAAACACAATGCGTCACATATTCTAAAAATTCAGTATTGTGCATTGTCAGGAAATGCTCATCTAAACTTCGTTTGTCCAAACATTCAGCTCGACAAGCTGAAACAAATGCACATTTAGAATTGTTGATTGATACATAGTGAATATTTATTTAGTTGTTGAATGTTTAAGTTTACCTGGACAGATAAATTTTCCATTATTCAGGTAGCATTGTTTCCTATGCAATACAATATCATTCAAACCTTTTGTGGTGTAGTCACAATAGATACATCGTCTGTTAATTTCTATGTTACTCTGATAAATATGATAATATCTGTTCTCCATTATGTTTAGAAAATTAGTTTTAAACAATTACTATTTACCAACACAAATGAACGAATTCTAATATATTTTCACAATAACTCGACGAAGACAAATGAAAGAATGAATAAAAATTAAGCTATTTATCAGAAGGACTTGTTTATCAGCCCGGAATATAAATAATAATAAAAAGTAGGTAGGTACTTGAGATGGGGTCCATATCGAGTTTTCTGACACAAACACGCACAAACATGATATTGATTTGATATTGATTTTAAAAGGCGGCACGTGTTGCGAGCATTTTATTTTTAGAATTTAGCATTAGAATTTTACGAAAATTTACTTTACATAACTGCAGCATAGGTTACAACTATAGATAAGCTATAGATAATTCTGCTGTTTGATTAAAATTTTAAATAATAATGAACTAGAGTGTACTTACAAGTTGTTTCGGGAGTTATCATTACTCAAAAGTTAAAGTGAATATTTTTTCAAACAGAGGCCTAATTATGCAAAGAAAATAAACAAGGAACTGCTAGTATTTTTTGTCCATTTAATATATTTGCGTTGTTCGATTTTTTTAGAAGGGATATGGCAAATTGTGGCGCGACAATATACGGTGAGACAAAGGTAAATAATCTGAAAAGGTCATTTATGGCGTTGAAATTAGATGCAATGAACATTGCAAAGATTATCAGCGATATTGTTAAATGTAAAACATTTAATGGTTTATTTTCGCTACAGGTAAAACAGAATTACTATCCTGTCTTTTGTCCATATCCTATCGAGTAAGTACCCCATTGAATTATACCCATTCACCATTTTTTGAAGGATAGACCGCTAATCTATTAATGGTACAACACGTGGTTTCTATTAATTATTATTCTTTTCTCCAAGCGAAATTGAAGAATCTAGGTAAACTCGGCCAGTGTGACTGATAATAATACAGAAATAATATTAGTAAAAGTAATAGATAAGATATGTATTTATTAAAACTTAAGTAGAAATTGTCCTTATCGGACTCGAAATACTCTCTAGCGAATTAATTAATTAAATAACTAATATTTACAATTTTTAAAAATAGATTACGTGCATCTTTTACATTGCTAATCTGATTTCTGTCGTTGGCGCAAACACTGTATATTTGGAAATCTAAAGTATAATCTTTTTTTGTAATCAGTAAATCTAGAAAATTTAATTTTAAATCATTTCCTCTTTTTAAAGTAAATATAATTTTATTATGTAATGTATTCGTAAATTCTAAGAACTGATTCAAATGTTTATTGTCTTTCCAAATAATAAAGATATCATCAACATATCTGCAATAAAATAATATTTGATTAGAAAGGTTGCTATTTAAAATTTTGGCTTCTAAATTTTCCATAAAAATTTCTGCTAGAAAAGGTGATAAATATGATCCCATAGCTAAACCTGTTTTTTGTTTATAAGTATTATTATTAAATTTAAAGAAATTGTGATTTAACACTAAATTAAGTAGAGATATTAAATCTATCCTTATCAAATAAGTTGTCTTTGATTTTATTAATTTATTTTCAACTAATGAAACACATTCTGATGGAGGAATGGTTAGGAAATAGATTTTGGACATCTAATGAAACTAAAAAGAAATCATTAGGAAGAATTAAACTTTTCATTTGTTTAACTAATTCTATAGAATTCTTAATTGAATATGGATTACTAAAATTAGTAGTACTTTCTAAAATAAAATTTAACCAGGACGACAATTTATAAGCCGGTGTATCTATAAAACAAACAACTGACCTTATTGGAATATTTATCTTATGTATTTTTGGTAAACCGTACAATAAAGGCGTCACTGTATTCATGCAAATCAATAGCTCTTTTTTAATATTAAAGTATTTTAGAGTAACTGCTGTATCATCTAAAATTACTTTCATTTTTCATAGAAAATTTTGTTTTGGATTTACCTTTATTTCAAGAAACTCATTAGAATTTAGAAAGTCAAGAACTTTTTTAATATAATCCTTTATCTCCAATATGACTAAACATGACCCTTTATCTGCTTTACTAATTACTAAATCATTGTTTTTTATTTTAATTTTTAACTTTTTTAATGTATCTAATAATTTATTGTTGAATTTTCCTGTAAAATTTATATTAGAGTTCAAAGTTCGGATTATTTTTGATCTCAAAGTATTCTTATCGTTAGTATTTAATCTATGTATTAACTCTTCCGACTTTATTGCTATTATTTTTTTGGCATTATGGTTAACTTCTTTATAAAAATTAAATTTTAAGTTTATCTTTAAAATTTGAATTTCTATGGATGAAAAATTAACAGAAGTAAGATTTAATATTCTTCTATGAAATTTAAGATTATTATTGTTAACTGTAAATTTATTGCCATTACAAGTAAAAATCGACTTACTGGAAAAATTAGGATTGTTTGCTTGTACCTGTTTAATTTTCAAGCAATCAAGTTATTTTAAAAAGTTGTCGAAAGGATTATTTTCAAATTTTCTAAATTGTCTCTCAGATTACGATCCAGTACATCAAACTCTAAAGGATCTAATAAATTATTTAACGCAAAATATAAAAATTTTAAATATATGCTGACTATACAGGGTGTTAATTTAGAGTTGTAGAATATCCACACCACGTACTCCTGACATCAATACAAACAACTTTTCTTAATAACTTTTTTCCGAAAAATCAACTTTAATTATTTCGCAATTTGCGCACATGCTGCTAGAAACAGTTTGATATCCACTGTACTCTACGGCGGCTCGAGCCGACCGAGCGTAAACAACCGTTATCAAGGCAGCCGTGAGAGACGTCGATGAAATAACACGGACAATGACTCGTCCCCACAGTAAATGAGCGAAAGTCACACTTGTTTATTTTTATTTTTTTATTTGTCTTGAAATAAGAATTAAAAAAAGTTAATCAGAGGAATTGAACATTGTTTATCACGTTTTGAAAATACGTTTCAAAAACCATTTTTTTTTAAGATGAATATTGGTTAACAAAATTCAAGTTAGTTTATTCAATCATAAATACAGAACACAATTAATAAAATACCAATTCATGCGAACATCTCAAAAATCTACCTGACAGTTTTTTTTTTATTTCATTTATTTTTTTTTTCATTGCTCACTCTGATTCATGCCTGCATCTCGGCCATTCTGGTTTGAATGCGCCTCGAATTCTACCAACAGTTTCATTAAATCAGCTGATGAAGATGTCAATCTTGGACCAGGATGATCACCAATCTTCTCTATTTCGTATCGGTCATTACACAAACAATTAATAACTCGATATGGACCTAAAAACTTCGGTAATAGTTTTGAGCATGCGGCAAATTGTGTTTGCTTAATTGCAACAAAATCGCCTGGATAATATTTAGTAGCGGCTTTACGTCTTCTGTTGAATGATCTTACATTTTCTTTTTGCACCTGGACTATCTGTTTTCTTGCTTCTTCTCTTAAAATCTCTCTACGTTTCATAAAATCTTCTACCAATTCTTCTTCAATTAACTCTACTAAACTTGTGTCTTCTGATCTGTTCATTGTTGTTCCGAATACTAATTCAAATGGTGATGTTCCAATACTCCGATGGAATGTACTATTTAATGCTTCTTAAAATTTTCTTATATGCTTGTACCAATATTCTGGTTTATCAATGGACAGCTTAGTTAATACAGGAATGATTACACGATTCACTCGTTCAACCTGACCATTTCCTCGTGGTACGCCAGCTTCTCTTTTCATTTTATTCAAATCGTCTGTATGCTGTGCAATTTCTTGATTCAAAACTTGAATTCCACCTTCTAATGTATCGACATTATTTTGTAAATCATCAACTGTTGATAATTTACTTTGTAATTCATTTTTCAATGTATCGATCGTTTTTAATAATTCTATTTCTCTAGCACTATGCGACTTTTGTTGTATGTAAAATTGATCTTCTAACGTTTTGTATTTTGAAACGTATTCATCTTCAACCAGTTGGGTTGCTTTGTCTTTTTGCTGAATTAAATTCTGCCACTGTGAATCTAGGTCTTTTCTATGTTGCTGTATAAGTACTTCAACTTGTTTCTGAGCATCTATTTCCATTTCTTGCTTAACTTCTTCCAAATTAATGGATAGATCGTTTACTTTACTTCTCCAAGCATTTTCTAACAATTTTAATTCATCTTCATGTTCCTTTTTAATTTTCTCTAATTCGATTTCATGTTGCTCGACCAATTTGTCTATTAAAATTTTTTTTTCAATTTTAATTCCATCTGAATTAGCGATTAACGTCGCTTTATTTAACAGTGGTTTTCTAACGATTACATCAACGTTAATTTCTTCATCTGGTATAATATAAAATTCAAGTTCATATTGTATGTTATCAATTTCAACATTTGCTGAGAATTTTCCAATCGTATTTATTTTCTTATTACCAACTCCTCTAATTGTTATTTGTTTCTTTTGAAAATTTGGTGCGCCGATTTTGAGATATGATGCCAAACAAAAGACATTTAAATCACTGCCAGTATCCATTAACGCTTGATGACACACACCGTTAATTTTAATAGTTTTTTCCATATTGTTTTTATTTTTATACCTTTGTTTATCCACAACATAACATGATGAGTCTTTGCCACCAACCTTCTCATTATTGTTCACTAACTTCTTTTTACATTCTTTTGAAATATGACCATATTCATTACATGAAAAACATTTTTTTCCTTTATTCTTATTCATGCAATCAACTGACAAGTGACCTTTATTACCACAATCTAAATCGTTTGGTAAAATATTCACTATTCTTGTTATATTGTTTATTATCAATTTTCTTCATAGATTTATCATCTCCTCGTAAAGTTTTCACTTGACAAGTTTTAAATTTCATATACGTCTGAAGCCTATTTTTCAATTCTTTTATAGAATTTGCACCATATAATAATGTCTTATTAATTTCATCATCTTGAATTCCTGCGATAATATAATCAATTAAAGCGGATTCTTCCACATGTCCATCAGAGGCTATTTCTTTCATTTTCAAGATATATTGTTGAAATGATTCCTCTATTTTCTTCTTTAGCGAATTTAATTTTCGGTGAATAACTGCGCTGTTATTTTTTTGATCAAATTCTGCTAAAATTTTCTTCTTTAAGTTTGACCATGACGTAATTCCAGTTTCTGATCGTAAAAATAATCTTGCTGTACCACATAGAGATTTTTTAGCATAAACAAACTTAGAAAAATCGTCCCATCCCATGATCAAAGCAGTTTCTTCCCAATCTTGTAGCCATTTTCTGATAGAATAATCGTCATCACCAGTAAATTTGGTTATAAAATCTTCAATGTCTCGCAGACTAACAGGTAATCTACTAGTACACAACTTTCTTGCACCTTGTTCATCTTTATTTTTATTATAATCATTATTGCCATCGTCATCATTACAATTATCGTCATCATCATCATTGTTACAATTATCGTCGTCGTCATCATCATCATCGTTATCATCATTTGGTTCATCATCTGAATCAATTTCAGTTGAAACATCGTCAATATTCATTAATAGATTCATAATGTTCAAAATCAATTCGTCTTTGGTACCCGAATAATCAATAGAAAGTACAGCTGCTGATGCAATTAAATCATTAAAAGAATAATTGATATCAATAAATTTAATCTTTTCTCTATACTCGCCTGAATCTTTGGTGAATTTAAATCCATTAAATTTTCTCAATTCTGATCTATTCTTTTTGCCCGAATCATTTTCAAAAATGAGTCTATGTAATACTTTAATTGTGCTACTTTTGGCTGTATTGATATTAGATAAAATCGCGAGAATGTCTTGTAAGCTCTTCATATTTTTTCTCTTTAATTCAATTAGGTACTAACCTTGAATTTTCTGTCGTCGTCAAATCTTCTGCTTCAAAACAATTTGCTTTGTTTAATAATTCAAATCCCGACTTGAATTTTCAGTCGTCGTCAAATCTTCTTAATTTTCTTCGTCAAATCTTCTGCTTCAAAACAATTTGCTTTGTTTAATAATTCTAATCCCGACTTGAATTTTCAGTCGTCGTCAAATCTTCTTAATTTTCTTCGTCAAATCTTCTGCTTCAAAACAATTTGCTTTGCTTAATAATTCAAATCCCGACTTGAATTTTCAGTCGTCGTCAAATCTTCTTAATTTTCTTCGTCAAATCTTCTGCTTCAAAACAATTTGCTTTGTTTAATAATTCAAATCCCGGCTTGAATTTTCAGTCGTCGTCAAATCTTCTTAATTTTCTTCGTCAAATCTTCTGCTTCAAAACAATTTGCTTTGTTTAATAATTCAAATCCCGACTTGAATTTTCAGTCGTCGTCAACTCTTCTTAATTTTCTTCGTCCAATCTTCCGTTTGTTTAATAATTCATAATCCCGGCTGAGAGCCTCCAAATTATGTAGGAAAAAATTACTTCTTTGTTTAATGACGGGAAATAATTTTTCTAAGATGAATATTGGTTAACAAAGTTCAAGTTAGTTTAGTTTATTCAATCATAAATACAGAACACAATTAATAAAATACAAATTTATATGAACATCTCCAAAATCTATCTAAAATCTATCTTACATCTATCTGACCAAAAAAAAAACTCTCCCTTTTCTTTTTATTTCCATGACAACCTTTTTTCATTGCTCACTCTGATTCATTCCTACATTAATGTATTTTATTTATTACCAGTGTGACTGTTTACATGTTCATTCAAAGCCGATTTTTGAGTAAATGGTTTAGTGCAAAAATCGCATCTATATTGTTTATGACCTGAAAAATTTAGTAGATGTGAGCTCCAATGAAATAAATTGAGAAAAATACAAATTTGGAGGAATAAATTAGATCAAATCAACTCAATTCATTTCTAATATTAATTAATTTAATTATTGAAATTGCCACTGTTCTTACCAGTATGGATTCTGATATGGATTTTCAAGTTACATTTATGATTAAATGACTTCTGACATATTGGGCATTTAAATTATCTTTCTCCTGAAACATGCATTTGCAGTAGAGATTAATTTGATGAACGGTTAATTTAGAATTAAAGTGCAGCCAAAATGTTGGATGGAAAGAGGTACTACCATTTTAAAAACAAATTTCCCTTAGCAAATATAAGCTCAGTTTTATTTGCTATGATTTGATAATTACGTGAATATTTGACAATTTGAAAAATGCTTCAAATTCAATTAATGATTAAGAATCGTAAAATTTGTTTTAAAATCAATCCATAAATGACGGAACGACAATAAATTCCACGTTTTCTTGGTCGACTAAAATCGGTATAACCGCATCTTACATTTTATCCATTGTAACTGAATTTATATAAATTAGCAACTATAGTACATTTAAAAAAATTAAAATTACCTTTACTTAAATCACCTGCTGGTTCTGTATGATGTCGCTCTGTTTCCATTTCATTATCTAAGACCTCTGGAGCACTGGAATCAGAACTATCAGATTGTGAAGCCGAGTCCGATTCGATCTCGTTGTTATCATCTTGATTTTCCGTCGCATTTGGATGTGCTTCCATGATGAAATTTAATTCAGTCTTTTTAGATATTCTTAAGTCCAGTGGCAAATTGTTGGACCTATTTCTCGATAAATAACAAAGTTTCAACAAGTAACGTTTAAGGGAACAGAACAACATAAAATGCTATTTGACGATGATTGATTCAAAATCAAATTGATATCAGGTAGATGCTTTTAAATATAAAAAGGTGCACAAGTAGTATATGTATTTATATTCATATATCTAAATATGTATTTTAGATCTTAATTTTTAGTCCTTTAATGATAAGATGTAAATGAATTGTTGTCATTCTGTTTTGATTTTCGGCCTATTTCACCTAATTATTTTCAAGAAATTCTAAATTACCCTCGGACTAGTTCATCGGTAGATTGTTATGAAAGCTGATTGTATGCAATGATTACCATTGCTACCAGAATGTACAGATCGGTTTGGTCCTTTGATGGTTAATAGCCAAATTCTTTGAACTTGAGCACATATTTGATGTCATATGCGCGGCAAATTAGAATAACATGTTTACTATATTATTTAGATTATCAGTTTGAAAAAAAGACAAGTTTACGTAATGCACGGTTCCCGACTAGCATATGATTATAAAATATTAGAGTGGCAAAAAATTAAAAAAAAAGAGCAAACAAATTTTTGTCTCCACTCTATAAGTGGAAATATTATTTGAATAGAAACGGTTTATTGTCCGTTCTAGTATATTGTTCAATACTATAGGGATGAGGGTTCTTAAGGGAAAAAAAGAAGTGATATGAACAGTTTTTGCTTTTCGATGTGGTAGTTCATTTTTTTATTTGCTTTCATTTTATCACAACTATTGTGATAAGTTTTGTTTCATTTTCAATATTCACAGCATAAAATAAATATTTATCCGTTTATCCGTTATCAATTCTTTCGTTCCACTGATTATTTATTTGATGAATCGATCCCCAACAAAAACTGTGATTCTAATGTTAGATTTAGAATAGTATAGGTACTGGATTCCTTAATACAATGTGGGGAATTTAACTCGAATGCAATAAAAAGACGAAGTGAAAATTAGGCCATTTCCCTTAAAATCGAACGCCGATTCTATGCACATGTAATAAGCGTCATGTACATATATGTCGTAGCCTTAAAATGAAATAAGTTTTTTCGCGAAAAGCCTAAGCATTTTATGGTACGCCGTCATAAATAAAGTGAAGTAAAGTTATTTCGCCATGGATTGATTATAACAATGTTGTAACAAAATTAGTTAGTATGATATATCAGATATAGTGATAAATTTGATTGTCTGGAATAGATAGACTAATTTAAGCTAATATTTATAAATATAATTTTTATACAATAGACTGAAGAATCTCAATTGTGTTGATGTTATCATCTTGTTATCATCTTGATTCTCCGTCGCATTTGGATGTTCTTCCACGATGAAATTTAATTCGTTCTTTTTAGGTATTCTTAAATTCAGTGGCAAATTGTTGGATCTATTTCTCGATAAATAAAAAAGTGTTTTAACAATTAACGTTTAAGGGAATCAAGCAACATACAATTTTATTTGAAGAAGAATGAAAAATAGAAGAATATATAGAAAATAAAATTTATATCAAGCAGATACTTTTAAATATAAAGAGGTACACAAAGAAATATTCAAATAGGTGTAGATACACAAATACATAGGTATTTACATACGGATATCTAAATAGTATTTTAGATCTTATTTTTTCACTGGTTAAATAATAACAAATAAATGGATTATTGTCATACTGTTTTCATTTTGGGCCCATTTCACATAATTATTTTTAACGTATTGCTATTTCTATATTGTTCCTCCTTTCTTTTGTATATTTGGCACTTTTTGCTAGTGGCCATGTGCTCTACATCTTTACCTTTAATTCTTGTACAGTTGGCGCATTTTATCTCAATTTTTTCACAATCTTTCCTTTGGTGTCCTTCTTGTCCACATCTGTAGCATACCTCCGTTCTTGTACAGTACTTAGCTACATGCCCATAGCAGCAGCATTTGTAGCAGATCGCGATCTTTATATATTCTTCTACCTGTTTTACAGTAAAATCTATCAGTAATTTTCCCTTTTTTACCACGTACTTGAATATCTCCTTGTCAGCTTCTACTACCCAGTCCTCTACATATTGTTTACTGTTCCTGAAGGCATTTTTTTTAACTGCTCTTATTACTGTCTTCACCTCTCTAATCCCCACCATTTTTCTTATTTCTTCATTTTCCCTTATTATTTCACGATTTCTTTTTCAGTATACCCTTGCTCAACTTTTTTTATTATAAATAACGGCTTTGTTTCTTTCATTTTCCTCACTGTTATTCCTTTTACATCCTCCAGTTTCTTCCCTATTTGCTCCTGTTGTAGCTCGTTTCTACACTTCATCACTACCAATCCACTATTGTATTTTTTTATTTCCTTTATACCTTCTTCACCTACTTCTTCTATCGTAAGTTTTTCTCGTATTTTTGTCCATTATCTTGTCACCTTCTACCGCATTCACTGCTATTTCTCTTATTTTTTCAGGTGTTTTCCATCCCTTTATCTTCTTTGTATCATTTTCTTTTTTCTTTTCCGTGATAGCCGCATATGTCTTTTTACTCATATTTTGGGTTATTGTACCTCCCCCTATCAATTCCGATATTTTTTTTTCCAATTTGTCCATTCTGTTTTTGAATTGTTTCTCTATTTGTTCCAGCCTTTGCCCTACTTTATCTTTTTTTTCTGGTTTTTGTTTTTTCTCTGCATTCTCCATGTTTTCATATACTGTGGCGGTCATTTTAACTAATATTTTTTCTATATTCTCTATACTTTTTTCCATTTCTTCTCGAGTTTGTCCTTCTTCTCTTTTATGCCCCTCTTTAAATACCCTAATTTCCCTTTGTATCAGTTTGATTTGATTCATTAACTCATCGGATATTCCACTTAATTTTTTCTGACTATCTTCACTTTCTTCTTTCCGCTGAGACATATCTTCCTTTCGTAATTTTATTCTTTTTTCCATGCTATCTTCAACCTGGGAATGGCCCGTTTCGGCGTAGACGATTCGGCGTGGCCTTTTCGGCGTAGCTCGTTTCGGCGTAGGAACATTTCGACGTAAGGGTGTTTCGGCGTAAGCCATTTCGGCGTAGATCGTTTCGGCGTAGGGACATTTCGACGTAAGGATGTTTCGGCGTAAGCCATTTCGACGTAGGCCGTTTCGGCGTAATAGTCCTGTTATCAAAGCGTTAATACAGTTTTATGATTTTATACTTAGATGTGATTCTATTTCTTATAATCAAAATAAGATTAAAAAAAATAGTTTAAAGTAAAAGCCGATTTTTGATTTTGGCTCATACGAATTTTTGATGCATTAAGTATATCTTAATTTAAGACATTACGGGTTTTACTGTATACCTAATAGGTACATTATTCTAGAATATTTTGAAATTAGATAAATAGAACAGAATTTTTTTTTATCCAAATGTGATATTTTATTTGCCAAGAATTGTTTGGGTGATGTACGAATTAGATAATTCTATGATATTTATACATATGCATTTATTCAAATAAAATTTTAAAAGTTTGATTCTCGGCATAAAATAATGTCAGGGTGAATACTTAATTCATTTTTTGGGATGTTTGCTAAATTGGATAGGTACATAAATTGGATATGTGTGTCTGTTATGTTATATGACTGAGGTATTTTATTTATGAACAGATTTAGATTAGTTTATGTGAATCGGTATACAGGTAATACCACATAACATGTTTTAAACTACTCGTAATGATTTTTAATTCAAAATATTGAAGGTATACACTATTGAATATTTTGCCACTGTTGCCAGTAAAAACAACTCTTGCATTAGCACTGTGAAATTTAATTTTGTCTTCTGATTTATTTATTCTTAAATATTCATGTATTGTATGTACTATATAGCACATATAATTTAGAATTCACTTATGTTATTTTTTTTATGAAGTCAAGGCAAGCTATAATAATAAAATTAGTATTAATATACAAAAATAAATAGCAGATTTGTGAGAAAAGAAGAAATTTTATTGTTGACGACGGCTGGCAAAATTGACCTCCGTAGTTTGTATCTATATCCTATGATTTATAGCCCATTCTAGCTGTATATTTTAAAAATATTTTCAATTATACAGGGTGGTCGTAAACATTTCTTCGAATCAAAATCCATTTTTTAAATGAATTACTTTGAATTTATTTGCGTCTGCAAGTTAAACATCAAATACAGATTCATTTAAATTAGCACTATTCAACGGTTAAATAAATTAATTATTTGATTGGCCAATTTTCTGCAGTTAAGTCGCTATTTGCTAAATATTTTTTTAATATTAATCAAAATCGGTATTATTACAATTAAGTACTTCTTTTGTAAGTAATACCCTAAATATATATACCGCTCATTATAAAAATATGAAATAATAAATTATTTAATAATTGCAGTGCGATTATTAACTAACTGTTTCATAAAAGAAGTAAAGCATTAAGCTCTGCAGCAGTTTTGCGACCCAGACGGTTGTCCTAGCAAATCAATTAACAATAGATAAGTACCTTTTTGTACCAAAATAAATAAAACCTATGAGTTTAAGCAAAGCAGGCAAATATTCTACTCGCATTGAAATTTATATGCTCCATTAAAAAGGAAGTTTATTACTTCCTATATTATTTGTCAAATGTTTCTAGATTGGTGGTATTTAAGATTCTTGAGAATCTTAAATCTGAAAATTCCCATTGTACGGCAATAGGTAGATAGATATTAAATGAAAATTAAAACTTGTTGTACGTGACTACAGAATAAAACATGTGTTGGTAGGAAATTGAGTCATGTTCAAAAAAATTTTTTCGGAACACCTAATTGTTGTTCTATGGGCATTTAGTGTCTATACGTATTCCTACTTTGTTCACATTTGTCGATATTTGTGCTTTACTATAATTTATTTTTGATATTGGAATTTTAATTCATATATAAATTCCATAGACAAATACTTGTTTTTTATTAAATTAAAAGTGTTAATTGGCAAATTTTCGTTCTGCTTTTTAATTATATTTATTTTGCTTGTTGTGTTATTGTTTGCTTATTTTAAAGTGCTTGGCTTGTAGTTAATAGTATCTACATATTAGTTTGCGTAATAAGATCATTGGTAAAGTGGAAAATCAAAACATTAAATCAAAACGGGATAAACCTAAATTTACTCACGATGGTTTTATATATATATTTGATACTGTTAGTCGGCCAGATAGTTCGTTAATGTTTTATAGATGTGAACAGAAAGACAGATGTAAAGGCCGAATCCATGTAAGAAACAATGAAGTTGTAGCCACAATAAATATTCATTCACATGAACCAACCCCATCTTCAATTGAAGTACAGCATGTGAAAACCAAAATTAAGAATCGAGCAGCCGGAACACTTGAGAGTACAACGCAAGTTATTAACAATTCTTCTCAAGAACTATCTCAAGCAGGTCAAGCTTCTTTACCAAACCAACGAGCTCTTAATAAAATTGTTAGGCGAGTTAGAAGCAGAATAAATAACGTACCAGTACAACCTGCATCGTTAAGGAATCTTGAAATTCCGGAAAATTATAAGACAATCCACATTGGTGAAAGTGAAGAAATGTTTCTTCTAACCGATAGTGGGCAAACGGAGGAGAGAATATTAATTTTTGGGCGTCAAAGAAATATGGAAATTCTTCGTAATAGTGGAACTTGGTATGCTGACGGCACATTCAAGCCAGCTCCTCGTCTGTTTTCACAAATATATATTATTTTGGCCGAGTTTTGTAATGGAGTGGTGCCAATCTTGTATTGCCTGTTACCGAATAAACGCCGCACAACATATGATAAATTAGTAGAAATGATACAAGAAATTAATTCGAATTTAAGACCCCGTGTAATAAATAGTGACTTTGAACTGGCAGCTTTTTCGGCATTTCAAGAAAGTTTTAGGGATGCACAGATTCATGGATGTTTTTTTCACCTCTCTCAAAATATTCAGAAACATGTAGCACACTCGGGCCTTAGGTCAAGGTACAACACAGATCCAGATTTTGCTATGAAAACAAAAATGATAACAGCCCTTTGTTTTGTATCGGAAAATAATATAGAAGAAGCTGTTGATGCGCTCACGGAGTATCTTCCAGAAGAATTAATGCCGATATTACATTACTTCGAAGATAATTATATTGGCAGGCCAAACAGGCGCGGCACTGGTAGAAGTACCCCAATATTCCCAATAAGCATGTGGAATCTTTACCACTGAATTTTTAGTGGGCAGGATAGGACAAATAATTTTGCTGAGGGAGCAAATAGGAGAATCCAAACGGAACTGGGGATGACTAATTCGACTATTTGGAAATTAAGTACTGGGTTACAAAAAATTCAACGCGGCAGAGACAGATATGTTGAACAATTAATTGCTGGGAATCCGCCCCAAAAAAATTAAGAAAATACGAAGACGCAGATCGGCGCATTTTAAATTTAATTAATGATTTTCCAAACACACAAATATTAGACTATTTAAGAGGCATTTCGTATAATTTTGAGCTTAATCATAATTAAATGTCATTAATAATGTTTCCAAGAAATTTCTAAATTTAGCAATTTAGTCCCTTTGTGCAAACTAAATTTTTCTTCATTATTCTGCAATTATTGACTGCAATTAAAATTCAGGGCCTTTGATATTTTTTAAATCATTGATTTTTCATTTTTTATACATGTAGTTTTATATATTTTATTTTACATGCATATTATTTTTTTTTTAAATTTATAGTTTTTATTAATTATTTTTATATAGCTTAAATAATTTGTAACTTGCATATAGGCCCCGTGTTGTACATATATTTTACTATAATAAGTGGAAATTGACAATGTTTGTAAATGTTTTGTTATGTTATATGTCAATATTTTAATGGAATAAGGTTTCAATTAATGATCGTAAATTTCAATATAGATAATATAATACCGAGTGAGAAATACATTCTGACAACATCGCATGGAAATGTTATAGTTCAGTACAACCTTGTACAGTCAACGTTGATTTTTTTGACATTTGTATAAGTCAGACAACATATCATAGAGTAGACGATTAGACGTAAATTATTTGTGTCACTTTTTCTGTTTCAGTTTTTCTTTGGTCACCATTTAATTTTTTCATACAAATAAATAACTGTTTTCTTAGAGTAAATATCGGAGATTTAAAATTAAAAATTGTAATAAAAATTATATTAATACATATATTGAAAAAAAATGTTAATTTCTGTCTTTGGGTACGCTTCTGATGTGACGTTGCAATTTTTATTCAGGAAAAGGACATGTATGTTTGGTTATCTAGAAATGGGTACAAACATTTTTGCTCACTCTGTATATATCCTGTGTTATTGTAGACACTTTGGAATTAATGAGATTGTATTCTATATATATTTGTAAATATTTGAATTATACTTTAAGTAAATAGATAATTTAGTTGTTGTAATTTAATTTCCTTCATACAATTTAAAATTTTAAGTAAGATGAAAATATTGGAGTATTCTGCAAAACTAGGCGTTTGCAATTTCATATATTAAGATCTAGTAGTGTTGCTATTTGATTCAGCCTAAGCAATAACTATTTTTTTGTGATCCTAGTATCTATTAACGTTAAAAATATAACTAAATCAACAATATTCAATTTTAATTCGCCGATATTTTCAATATTATATAATGTTTCTTCAAAAGCAACACTTCTTTATTATAACTACCAAACCCAATTTATCAAAAGAAAAGTTACCATATCAAATGAATAAATAACAATAAATTTTGGCCTTCTTAGAACATCACTCTTCCATCGTTTCTGGGTTCATTATCATTGCTGTTGACTTTCTTGAATTGCCTTTTGATAAATATATTGTATTATGTTTTATTGTTACTAATGTTATCGAATTATTAAGGATTTGGGAGCATGGTGATTTCCTGATAACGTTTAACAATTATATTATTTCATTCAGTGAAGTTGACAGCGAAGTAGAATTGTAAATAAATTTCAATAAATTGAAGATAAATTTGTAAAATCAAAATATTGGCTTCTGTGATATTATTTCCATAATTATCACGGGCCAATTTCATAAAAGAATTATGAATCTAATAACCAGTATATGTATACTAAATAGATTAATCATAACTTATCATATAAATGTCTCCACAAATCAATTAAAAATTTCCATATAGATGAGGTAAAGCTACGTATGGTGAACCAAAGGATTAAATATCTAAAAAAAGGTAGAAATGTTTCCCACAATATATTGTGGGATTTTGCTAAATATTTCGATTTTTACCGAAAATCTTTTATCAAAATTTTGTTAAATATAATGTTATAATGTAAATGTTACTTAATGATAGCAAATTTTTATTTAAAGACGTAACTAAATAGAAACTTAAAAAATTATTTGAAAAAAAAATTGATAAATCTCAATTCATATACATGGTTGGTTGACAATTGTTCCCCATGTTTACTTTAGCTTTCGTGGTGAACGGAAGTCCTTTGGCTGCTTTCGTGAAAAAATAAAGCACCTGCGTTCAGGCAGGTACCAAATTGTATTAAATTTTTAGCCCCATAAATTGTTCATTTCCGATAGAGAAAAAAAAATATTGGAGAAGCCAATAAATTAATTATTTGTTTTCCTTTCTACATTAAGAAATTCTATAAAAAAAAGTGATTTTTTGGGTACCTACTAAATAATATCCATAATGTTGGGTTTATAAAATCGTAGATTTTTGTACAATATGTATGATTAGAATTATATCTAATAATTTTTTATGTTTATTTATATATTTATAGTAATATACGTTTTAATTTCTTAAATTTCTTAAATTAAAACGTATATAGGTATAAAACGAAATTATAAAGATTTCATAAATCTTTATTAAGTGTTAATACAAGAATTGTTTTCACTGGCAACAGTGGCAACATATTCAATAGTGTATACCTTCAATATTTTGAATTAAAAATCATTACGAGTAGTTTAAAACATGTTATGTGGTATTACCTGTATACCGATTCACATAAACTAATCTAAATCTGTTCATAAATAAAATACCTCATTCTCTTTATTATTACTATTATTATTATAATGACAAATAAATTAAAAAAATTATAATACTGAATTTATTATTATTTATATTTTTATATAATATCTATATATTATATATAACATAACAGACACACATATCCAATTTATGTACCTATCCAATTTAGCAAACATCCCAAAAAATGAATTAAGTATTCACCCTGACATTATTTTATGCCGAGAATCAAACTTTTAAAATTTTATTTGAATAAATGCATATGTATAAATATCATAGAATTATCTAATTCGTACATCACCCAAACAATTCTTGGCAAATAAAATATCACATTTGGATAAAAAAAGATTCTGTTTTATTTATCTAATTTCAAAATATTCCAGAATAATGTACCTATTAGGTATACAGTAAAACCCGTAATGTCTTAAATTAAGATATACTTGATGCATCAAAAATTCGTATGAGCCATACGAATAAACATTCTCAGGACCCAATATTTTGCTGAACTGAATAAAGCAAAAAAAGGATGGTCAATGGTAGTGGTGCTAAAGATATTTATACACGACATTTATGGTATTTTGAGAGGCTAAGTTTCTTATCTAGTACGAATCCGATAAGACAGAGTGATTCTTCACTAACAATTAATACAACGACAAATGAAGCTGAATTGTCTGCAAGCAAACCTATCCAAGATAACCAATGCTTATTTGAAGGCACATTTGAAGAAATTAATTTTGGAAACATTACTTTACCATTTTCTCCACCAGATGTAAATTCTAGATCGCCATCATTATTATCAAATGAATCGTCTTTTTCTGATACCAAACAAAATAAATTAAAAAAAAAAAAAAATGATCCCGTAACTTTGCTAGAGGCTGCCAACAATTTATTAAAAATTACGACTTATTAAAACGACTCAATAAAAAACTTGGATACAGTAGATTCATTTCTTGTGTAAGTATGAATATTACACGATATTTGTATTAGTACATACAGGATGGCCATTATTTATCTCCTAGTATGGGTGACTTTTTTATTAATATAGTTAAAGGAAAGGCTTTAGTACTGGATTCTACTAAAGAATATCTATCGAATGCAGTTTTAATTTCTTTTTTATGACTCATAGTTTCCAAGATATTTGAGGTTTAGAAAATTGACCCAATTTATCCTTTCCGGACTTTCCTCTAACTTTATTATTAAAAAAATTAGCTGTAATGGGTGATAGATAATGGCATATTGTACATCCTTTCGTTTAAAACATTAATTAAGAAAATAAAAATAATAGATAATTTATTACATTTATAGGGGTTTGATTGTTGAACTGAAGCAGATAAAATCCAATTAAGTGTAGGAATTTAAGATTGCAAATTATTCAGATGGTGCATAATACTTTAGATGAAGTATATAGAAGAAGAATGTGTGGTTCATTGCATAAAATTCTATTTTTATTATAAAACACAAATAAAATATAAATTTATAAATTACAAAAAAGTATTGTTAGAATTATAATGTGATTTAAAGTGAATTGTAAGTAATTAGAAATTTAAATGTTATCATTTTTTAATAAAATCAATGCAAAATAACAAAAAAAGTTGTAATAAAAAAAATACTGCTTAAATGGAATTACTATATGATAAAAACAATAAAATAAGAACAATTGCGAAATTAATAGTATTTATAAAATATTATTTTGCCATTGATTAAGTAATCTGCAAATTCCTCGCGCGTTTGGGTACAGGTTTCTTTCGGTCTATTTCCACATTGAGTGGACAAACCGTAGTTAAATATAAATTTTTCATCTTCATGAATTAAACTTGATTTTCCAATCTTAAAGTTATAATTATTGCATCTTATTAAAAATCTATTAAATCATTTCATTTTTCAAAGAATACTTTTTGATTAGTCAGCAAACAATATAAGCCAAATGACTTTCATACTAGATAAAACCTACATTTTTAATGTAGGTTTTCAGTTGATTTAAATTACTTTCGAGTCGGTAGTAGAAGAAATACATGATGTATGATAACGATATCATTATCATATTATTGCATGATAACTTTAGTGAGATGCTCGAAGATATAAGTAAAAGGCTTAGATAATCTATTACCACCACATGAACTGGGTGGTTTTGACAATAAAGCTGAATGGGTCTATTATATTTCAAATTGGAAGCTTTAGATGTCTATTTGGAAAGAAATTTATACTTAAAAGACTGATATAAGACCGCTGACGCTCTTAATAAAAAGTTTTTAGTTCACGTAGTTAACTTTTTGTTTCAATAAATATTTCGGATTCATCAGTTTTTAATAGAAAAATGTTATAGTGGTTAGGATCAGTCAAATGAAGGATATGAACCATATGCAATTTATTTGGAAATATTTTGCCCAAAAACTCTACAAACAACTGCTACAAAAGCAGTAAAAAAAATGCTTACTACTAAGAAATATGCCTAGAAAACCCCTATTTATTTATAAAAGATTTAATTATTCAATTAATACATTAATAGAAGATGAAGAAACGCCTAAATTTGTTATCTGATGATCGGAAACGGAATTATTGAACAGCATTGATGGAATTTGATGTTGTGAGTCAACCAAATTATTAATAAATCCATTAAAAGTCCTAAAAACATAAAGATATTAATTTTCAAATTTGTTATTAGATATTGCAAAATTAGCAAAAAAAAATTGTATGTTTTAATGACTTGTTTTTTTTTAAATTGATGATATTTTACGAAGAACTAATAAGTCTTTTGGTACTGTAAATAACTAATAATAAAGGGTAATAAATAAAAATTATTGTCACTACCAAAAAAATTATTAATTCTCGGTAAAATGCCATCAATTTTAAAAATTGGTAAAAATTTTTCATGTCCAACCGAATTGTACTAAACATTTAAAAAAATTAAAATTAAAGTAGTGTTTATATTAAACAAATAAAAATTGGCATTTCATTAAAACTTGAATCAAATAATAATTAGTATTTATTATAAATTATTTACTTACTTAGTTTTTATATCGATTCAGTTTTATGAATTTATCTTCAGTTTTCCAGAATACATATTAAAAATTACGGCTTTTATAGTTGTCCATTTTCGATTTTTAAAATTGTTCGGATAAGCTTCTAATAATCTGTTTACGTCCTTTTGTGTGGTATTTTTCTTCTTATATTGTCTTTGAATTAAGATGCCAGTATCGATTTATCCTGTGCATCCCAAGAGGTTCTAGTGACTGTATTTTTATTATTATTTTTATTTTCTAAAATATGGGAAGGCCCTGGATTAGCAGCTATTAAATTTTGCTCAACTTAATTATCCTCAATTTTATTATGCTCCGCGATTACATCTTCCTCTTCAATTATTGGCTGATTTAAGTCCAAATCGATATCGTTCAATCTTTGACCTTTAAATTGTTCGATACCACCTTTTTTCATTAATAATAATTATTTGGATACTTTAGCTGTTTGATACAAGTCATCGGTTAATCGATAAACTTCGCAATGGATCTTGAGCGTGTGGCCCATGAATCGGAACAATTGCTCCAAATCTTTGTCGTTAAATTGTAATAATTGTGTAATTGTGCCAGGTGTTTTCTTAGTTTATTAGCACTGATACTTTTTGGATTTTCAATTCCCGCTTTTAGTGCGTATTTGTACAAAATTTTTGTACTATCGAAACATCCTTTTCCTGTAGTGTGAAAAATGTATGGATTGATGTTGGTAAAATTATTTCTAATTGAAATTATAAAGTTGAAATGTCGTGTCATGGTCGGTGACATCAAAACTGGCACGCCTCGACCGCGTTTACCACGAATGACAATCCGATGGTATGAGTTTAATAAAATCTTCTCGGTGTCCGTCAAACATTTTTCAAATTCAGTATTATCAGATTTTTGAGTATTACATATTTCGTTATATTCATCTACTTTGATTTGAGCAACTTCACCAGGTTTTCTTCGATTAAGTAATATTATTTGACAATAGACAGTTTCTCTCAAAGTGGAGTAACACTTTTCGCTATTTGCATTCAATAATAGAACTTGGTAATTTTCTGTAGCATATTTGTCTAAAAAGGAACTCTATATTTTCAAATCACTTGTTATTGATTAGTGTAACTTAGAAGTTCGGATTTATTCCATTTTTCTTCATGTAAATTATACGCTGCTTGGGTTGAAACTTCGTCAGTCCATTGGCTTTCAATAAGTAGTTTTAATGTTTTTATGTTTTTTATTTGCTCTTTAGTGTTTTCTATCTGTATCAGATATATGTAAGCTAAATCACAAGATTTTTTTAAAAGTGTACCGAAATTAATTGCCAATGTCGGTGATGTATATCTATCATGTATTGGATCGTATTTTGCTATATTGTTTACACCTTTTACAATTAAAGAAAATTTTGTCGGGTGTAAAACATCGATAAGATTTTTTATTTTGCTATCCTTTGCTCTGCAAAATTGAAGAAGCTTTGCTAATCTACGAATGTTTTGTCTTATAAAATCAATATTCCCCTTACTTCTTCTTCCTTTAATATAAGAATATGCATACTGACATATTAATAAATCTTTTTTAGCAATTAGATTTATATCATCGCTTCGCATTCTGCAAAATATTTCTTTGGTCAGGACAGAATCAAATTTTTTTAGCATTTCTAAAGCTAAAACATTCTGCCCATCACATTGAGCAGTTTGTCGAAGTTTTTTCGGTTGCATGTTTTTAATGCACTTTTTGGTGTGCCTAAATAAACTTTTTTTTTTATAGAATCCTAAGCAATGTGCGCAAGGCAAAAAACTCTCTGCAGCTTCTTTTACTGTTGTCCTTTTTACTGGTCTTATTTTTTCTCCGGATCGATTTTTTATGTAATTGCCTGTTTTCCGTAAATCAGTAATCATATTTCGGCTGGCTTTCGATTTAACTGGTAAGGACAAAATTTTCTGGACGGTTATTTCAGCTTTATGCCAAGTTAATATATGTCGAGAAAAATGGCTAACATCTTTATAACAGAAAAAGCAATGACATAATTTGTCATGATAATGATTTTTTTTAACCGTTTCAACTGAATCAATTTCCATATGTACCTAATAAAACAATAGATTATGTTACTTATCAATACTAACTGAAAATGATCATTATTGTAAAGCAATTTGTAGATGTATAATCAACGCTATCAAATTAATATGAAAACAATAAATAATGCGTCCATTCTGAATATGTTGTCTGGCAAAATTAACAGTACAACCACGTGACTACTAATAAGTGTTCATAACGGCCACATAGAATTAATCCAACAGTTTTGTTTAATATTAAAAATGGGTAAAAAATAAAAAATCTTGGATAATTTTTTTTTCCATAAGCTTATTAAATCATATATGTTATTCGCTAAACATCTCATATATAAATGAATGCCCTCTTAATATAAGTAAACAAAATTACTAAAACATTTGTCAGAAGTTATATTGCAATGATACATGAAAAAAATATATTTGGTCATTGGTTCGAATTCCAACAATACGTAGGTGGTATCATTTGACAGAATCCCAATACTATAGTACCTTAGATAATCTAGGCGGTACTAATCTCTAGAGTGGGGGTACACACCCTTTGGTATTAAAGCAAAGTAGTTAAACAAGGCCGATTCTCCCTCAACTTAGACTCTAGAGGGGGGGTTGTAAATTCAGGGGTAAGGGGGTGGTTTTTAAATATGGTGTCAATCAGAGGGGTGTGTACAAGTTTAAGGGGTGGGGGGTAATTCAATATGGCGTCAGAGGGGAGGGTACTAAGGGAAAGGGGTAATGGCGTCGTTGGATTTCATTGGATGGGTGGGGAAAGGGGTAATTCAATATGGCGTCGCTGGATTTCATTGGATGGGTGGGAAAAGGGGTGATTCAATATGGCACCGTTGGATTTGATTGACCGGGTGAATGGTGGGTCGTCCGGCATCCATTAGCGTCACCACGGTTATTGTCCAGTTAATTTTAACGCCATTTTGTCCATTTAATGAGAGTCGCTTAATTACTTTAAAAAAAAAAAAAAAAAAAAAAGGCTACATGCAGATGTAAAAACCATCGAGGCCAGACGGTCTGACGTTATTTGAAAAGCCAAAAAGTTAAGTGATTTTTAATTGGCAGGTTGATAAGCTACCCTCTATGACGATTATCATTTCTTGTTATAAATTTCAACAATATGTCAGACAGCATTATTTAATAATTTTTTCGTATTTGAATAGAAAAATAATCTAATCTTTAATAGGGTAGATTTCTATTATATTGAGAACCCAACTAAGTACACAGACGATGAAGAATGTGCTCTTAACAATAATATCATTTGAATGCTATTAAGAATTATCTAGTAAAATTTGTGATTATCTACACATGAGATTGAGAAGGTTGAAAAGCCACCCTCTAAGACGATTATCATTTCTTGTAATAAATTTCTCTTGTTTACCAAAAAAAAAAAAAATAAAAAATGAAAAATAAAAAATCATAAATTCAACTGTATAGAGATTAGTGAAAAAAGGAGCCAATCAGTTTTTTTTTTTTTTTTTTTTTTTTCCAATATAAATATGGGCTCATGTGAGCTATTTGTCAAATACAGTTTCATCTTCAGCAACTAAAGATCTCAAGTTTATGTGATATTGAATTTAATATTGAAATTGAATACTATTTTGAATAATTCAGGTAAATATTAATTTATTAGCAATTATTTTTGAAAAATTTATTATTTACTAAATATAATTTATTATATTTTTATTTGTAGAGAAAAATGGATTTAAAATGTCTAAATGCTGCTGCTGTATCATCATCAAAACCAAAAATTGGTATGGATGAACTGGTTCCCGATGAGAAGTATCAAATTTTAAACGTCACAGTAGTCAAAAGTAAATTCGGGGAAGTGATCAAATTAGAATTAGAGAACAATATATTATTTTTACCACAGAGGATGACGGAACCTTTTAAGAAAAATTTGCATTTATTCATTAACAATAAATATTATATTATTTTTAAATGTATAAAAAAAATATCCAACACCATATCAACACCAGAGTTTGAAATTTCTGAATAAAACGCTTATTACTTGAACAATGGTATTTTTATTTTAAATCAGACAATATTTTGTGTTTATTAATTAACATATATTCTCTTAAACAATTACTATATACATCATTAAAACTATAAACATATTCACAAATTACATTCTTAATATCTTCAGGAGTAACTAGATCCGAAAACAATTCTTTAAAAACATGTATAATATTACTATAATATGCTTTAAAATCAATTAATATTAATTTTTTAACAACATCAGCAATAAAATAAAAATTAACTATTAACAAGTTATGTATATTAGTCTCTGTTAAAACAATAGTTTTTCCGCATCTTGTAACTTCCACCATCTTCAGTCCATCAATACCGTTGCTGCCTAAGACAATTATATCATTACAAATGATAAAACGTAGATAATCCATATCCATATTTCGAAAATATCCACTAAGAAGCCAATGCATATTAGATATGAACTTTTGCCATTCATTTACTTCGAATATTAAAGCATTGCTTACATTAATGCATGGTCTAAATTCTTTGTATGTGTTTAAACCAATATCGATGAAAATTTCGTTATCAGAAAAAAAAAAAAAAAAAAAAATCTTTTATTTAAAATAAAACACTCATCGTTTGTTTCACGTTCAAACTCGTCTAATAATTCAAAACATTCTTTGTCTATTTGATTGGCACTAAAAACACATTGATTTTCAGAGGACATTGTGCTAGTCAAGATTCTATGAAACAACTAATATTCCCTATAATATATTTGTCTCATCAAGCCAACTATTATGAGAATTATCAAAACCAAGCCATTTTACATATACCATGTTGCCTCTTTTCTTTAGAACTTTTTCAACTAAATAAACATCTGGTTGTTTTGTTTTCTGCAGCTCATAAGAATAAAAAGCTCCTCTTATGGGTCTCTTATTTATATCTTCCAACAAGTATGTTACAGGATTGGTGTGATTAATTTTAATAATTTTAAATAATTCAGTAGTCCAATTCGGTGTGTAGCCTTTATCGAAAACATGTGTTTCTTTACTAATACGCACTTCATCTCCAATGTTAAGTTTGGATCCAGGAAATATTTTTATGTGATTATACACAGTATCCAATAATTTTCTTTCAATTGTTTCACCAACATCACATGGTCTCATTTTAATTACACTATGTTTTGATTCATTATAATTCTTCACAATAGTGGGTAAAATAGAAATCCATTTGTGTGTGCCATTTAAACTAAAATATTTATATAATCGTTCCTTTATGGTACGAATAGTGCGTTCGGCAATGGCCGCTTTCATTTGTGAATATGTTGAATAATGATTAATATTGTATTGTTGCAACAAACGTTGATAATAATGATTATAGAATTCTTTACCCTGATCGGTATGCAAATTTTTCGGAAAACGCTTAGAAGTGGATAATATTCTAGCAAATGCCGCTGTCACTTCTTCCCCTGTTTTTGATTTTAGTGGTTCAGTCCACACATATTTTGAAAAACAATCGATAACCAACAGAATATATTTAAATTGATTATTTTCTTTAGCATATGTATCCATTTGAGCAAGATCGGCTTGCCATAAATCATCCAGCCCTTTAATAAGCGTTCGTCTCCTAGGGAAATTTTTTCTTATCGATCTATGTAATTCATTAACCACTTGAATTTTTTCGATTGATGCCATTTTACAGCCACAATTTGATTAGCACTAATTCACTATTGAAGTACCTATTTAAGTTTTCTAATATCAAGTTTATTAACTTTATTATTATCAAGAATTGTAATTTGGTTTCCTATATTACTAACAATATTATTAATTTTATCAATTTCACGTATATTGTTAGTTATATTTATTTGAACTTCATGCAATTTTGAAGCTATTCCCTTACGATCATCAATATGCTTGCTCTTAACATCTTCAATTGCTGTTACTAATTTTTGAATCTTTAGTTCAAGTGCTGTTGATAATTCTTCAATCTTTATTTCAAGTCCTCTATAAAGCAGATTCATTTTATCAGCAAAACCTACTGATTGTTCTCTATGTCTCTCAGACATAACTGCGACATCTTGTTGTACCATCAAATAGAAATTCATGATTGTCTTACATGACTCATCCACATATTTCTTATTAGAAACATCTTCATCTTGGGAGGGCAATTTAACATTACATATTTTTAAACCACCAATATCTAAGTCACCATTTAATGTAAAAGAAAACAATGACGAAGGAGAAGCAACAGGTTGATAATATTTATCAGCTGCACGTCCGAACTTGTCTATACTCATTTCTACTATAGGAAAACGATTAACTAAGAAGAGTTAATATACGATTTTCGCTTCTTTTAATTCTTCAATAATTGATGCAATTTCATTGGTGTGGGAGTTATTTCCAGCATATTTAGATGCAAATAATAATCGTAGTCTATCAACTAACTCATTAACATCATCCCAATAGACATATTCTACTGGTTTTGTATTATATGTCATATAATTATTATCATAGTTACCACCCTTTTTTGATAGTAATGGTCGTATGATATGTTTATATTTGAAGCTTTTTGCACCTATAATTCTACCTTCTGCAGAATAATTTTTTCGATAGAGATTGGTTTTGTCTATAATGTCTTCGAATGCATCAGTATCTTCATCATTAAAATTTTTAGCTTTTTTATAAAATAACAACTCATAAAGCCCCTCAGTGCCTTCATAAGGGGCACCGTCTACGATTATCTCACCCGTAATATTATCAAATTCTATTTCTTTACTACCTAAGCTCCATGTTCTAGTAGTAGCATTATATCTGGGGGTATGAGTGACGTCAATTTTCGAAGAATGTTGAAAATATTCTTTTATATATTTTTGTGAAAGGTTGGGATAATCTTGTAAATTTATTACATTTTTAGCATTCGCCTCTATTTTTTCACTATAATCATCGTCAGCTGTCATCATTGTATTATCACTATCAGTATCCGTTTCTTTTAACATAGTTTTTACTTCACTCTCATCTATAGGTTCCTGTTTATTTATTTTCGTCACATTTGATTTCACCTCTGCTTTGATAGGTAATTTTACCGCTTTTTGATTATTTTCAATTTCTTTTAAATGGGTGGTGATAGGAGAAAAAATTCTATTTATTGTGGTATCTTCATTTGATCTCCCCAATTTTAATGCCATATATTTTTTTCGGACATCATTAGCTAATTTTATAATTTTCTGTTTACGTTCTGATTCAACCTTATTTAAAAGCTTCATCATAAACAAATGATTATTAATAGAACTATTCATTAACTTTTATATACTCATCGAACCCCATTCGATAACGTCCATTATTTAATTCAAATTCCTTAACAACAACCAATGGCTTAAATTTATTGGAATTCCAACATTGAGAACATAAGGTTTTAAATGTATTATATGATATATCTTGTGTAACATGTTCATCAAACACATGCTTTAAATTAACATCATCCTGTTTGAATAATACAATTACATTACAGTTATCTCTTATTAATTGTTTCGGGATTTTGGAATAAGTTTGACATAAGTATGCTACATCAATAGATTTATGCCGACCCATAGAAAAATATGCCCTAATTTTATCTTGCTTATCACAGGAAACATCATCAAATATAAATACAGAGTTTTCTTTAGCTTCATCAGGATCAGTGATTAATTCATTATCCTTATATGGAAAATATTCAATTTCCTTAACTTGCTGCAAAACATTTTCTAATAATTTATACTTTGGTTGATAAAGAGACTTTGAATATAAATATATATTAGCAAATTTCAGTCCATTAGGATTGAATAACAACGCTAAAAGTGAATTAGTTTTTCCACAACCACTAGGGCCGCAAAATATAACGCGAAAACAATTTGGTAATAATTTACTATGTACACAGATTTTAGACGTGGAATCATCAAAATCTAAATTTTCAACATCGAGCTTAAGATCTTGTGATACTAAATGCATGATTCTAACTGAAAATTTAAAACATCCATTTATTATTTATATATAAAAGCTGCAAAGTTTTAATATGATTTAGTAATATGCAAACTGTTAAACACAAAGGTAACGAATGTAAATTCGTTAATTAATAAATTACCTATTGAATTACATATTCCCGGCTATCAGTGGTGTGGACCTGGTACAAAAGTACAAAAACGATTAGCGCGAGCCGATCCTGGTATTAATCAATTAGACGCCGCCTGTAAGCAGCACGATCTTTTATATAGTTCAAGTTCATCATTGTCTGATAGACATAAAGCAGATAAAGAGTTAGAAAATAGTGCTTGGGAACGCGTTAAATCAAAAGATTCTAGTGTTGGTGAAAAAGCCGCGTCTTGGGTTGTTCTAAATACAATGAAAGTTAAAAGAAAAATGGGTATGGGACTGTCATTCAAGACACATGTTGTAAATCCTACATCGAAAAGTTTACGAAAATATGCAGTGAATAATAAAAGTTTACGAAAATCTTCATTAGCTGGATTAAAAGCTGCTCGAATGGCTATTAAAAAAGCAGGTGGTAGAAAAAAGATACGACTACCTCGTATTATTCCATTTGAACATAAATCTGGCGGATTTTTACCACTATTGCCAATTCTATCTGCTTTAGGAGCAATGGGAGCTCTAGCTGGTGGAGCATCTACTGTTGTTAAAAATGTAATGGATATCAAAAGGAAAATAAATGATGGCAACAATGCTTCAAAGATTGAAATTGGCAAGAAAGGTTCGGGATTGTATCTTCGAAAAAATTCCAAAGGTTATGGTTTATTTTTAAAAAAGCCCGAAAATTCGAGACGCTGAATTTACCTAATAGAGCTCTGTATGACTATGAAATAATAAACTGTGCAAATAAATTGAAACTACCATATTTTAGAGGTGTATTTATGCGTGATCAGCTACCCAATCATATACATCGTAATGAAAGTGCTATTGTTAATTTAGATTTGAATGCCAATGCAGGTACTCATTGGGTGGCATATAAAAAACGAGGAAGTGCAATCAATTATTTCGATAGTTTCGGTAATTTAAAACCACCAGTAGAACTAGTAAATTATTTTGGTCCATCAACTAATATAATCTACAATAAAAAGCAATATCAAAGATTCAATTCTAGTAATTGTGGTCATTTATGTATTGAATTTCTATATAATACCAAGTTGTAATTAAGTTGATTATTAGTTATGTCTATAATATTAACGCTGAAGGATCGCAAGTCTACACTCTCCATAGATTTTCCTATCCCCATACAATTGGATGCAAATTATCAATACGGATTAGCACTCATTGGTTTCTTTTCCTACAATACTATACCCAACGTAGAAGAAAATACAGAATTTTACTATATAGATAAAAGCAAACAGTTGAATTCAATTCATCTGCCTGGTGGTGTATACGAAATTACAGATATTAATAATTTTTTAAAGAAGAAGTTGCTAAATTTCAATTTGAATGGTAATGAAAAAGAGGAAGATATATTTTTCCTAAGACCAAACAATAATACTTTGAAGTGTGAAATTTTTCATCGTGATTTTGATATAGATTTCACTTATAACAATTCGTTGGCAAAACTCCTAGGATTCTCACGAAAGGTATTACCAGCAGGAATAGTTCATTCATCTGATCGTCCTGTAAACATTGTTAAAGTTCGAACAATTCACGTGGATAGTAACATAACAAGTGGGGCATATTACAACGGGATACCATCTCATACATTATATGAATTTCCTGTTACATCTAACCCAGGGTATTCTATAGACGAAATTCCACGAAACTTAATTTATTTGCCAATAATCAGAAAAGAGATTTCTAACATTTCATTGAAAATAGTAGATCAAGATTTTAATCTGGTGAATTTTCGAGGCGAAGAAATTATCATCCGATTGGAATTGAAAAAAGATGGTTTTAATAATTAAATCGTATAAAAGACATATCCACCCCTCACCATGCTCAGTTAGAAAAAGTTGTTCAAGAAGAAAGTTGGGGGGTAAATTATCACCATTAAACGTCAATTTTCTCAAAACAATTGGATATGTCGTACGATCAAATTTTAAACCTGTATAAGCCGGTGATTACCGATACCTCTATAATTAATATGGAATATCGAACATATTTGCCCTATGTTAAATCATTTGATAATAATGATGTAATCGAAATAACCGTAAATAGACATGATGTTTGGCTGTTAATGAGCGAGGCTGCATTAGTCATTAAAGGAACACTGAAAAAGACAAAAGGAGAAGGCGATGGTTGTTTACTTAATAATGCAGGAGCCTTTTTGTTTGATTCAGTAACATATGAATTGAATGGAGTTGAAGTGGAGCATGTAAAAGATCCGGGGATTGTGAGCCTTATTCGTGGCTATTTATGTTATACTGAAGATGATACTAAACATTTAACAATGGCCAGTTGGTACTATCCAAATCAAAACCCGGCATGTGCTAAAAAAGAATTCTTTATGCGAATACCTTTAGCTCACTTATTCGGTGTTTTTAGTGATTATAAGACAATGATGTGTGGAAAACACACATTGCGACTAGTAAGGTCTCGAACAGATAACAATGCTCTATTGAATCCTAATAGTGAAACAATAACTGAAATTAAAATTGATAGTATTGAGTTGAAAGTGAGCCATGTAATGCCAAATGATAATATTAAAATGGAATTATTAAAGTCAATTAAACATGATCGGCCAATCTTGATTCCATTTAGGAAATGGGAATATCACGAATTACCAGCTCTTAATACAGGGTCGACAAAAGAAATTTTGAGTGTGAAAACTACTACAAATGTAGAGTGTCCTCGTTATGCTATTATTGGTTTTCATAATAACCGAAAAGATATAGCAACTGCTGATTCTACATTATTTGATCATATGAACATATCAAATATCCGATTTACATTATTTGATCATATGAACATATCAAATATCCGATTGTCTTTAAATGGAGATTATTATCCATATGAACGAATGAATTTAGATTTTGCATCAGATAATTATACAAATGTATATTATAATTATACAGAGTTTTATAGGAGTTACATGGCTCAATCTCTATTAGAACGCAAACAGGTTCTATTAAGTTATGATAAATTTAAAACACACGCGCTCTTTGTTATTGATTGTTCTAAAAGAGATGAAAGTATAAAATCTTCAACAGTTGACGTTAAGATTGAGATTGATACACATCAAGCTTTTCCTGAAAATACAAAAGCATACTGCATCATTATTCACGATTGTATTATCGAGTATTTGCCTCTCAGTGAAATTGTTCGAAAAATTAATTAAAATGAAAATTGCAATTGTTGATATGCAAGGTTTTGTATTAAATAGTAGTGAACACGAACGGAAGTTTCATGTTAAAGAGATCACTATTATGCATGATTCACAATATAATCATTATGTATTTCAAGAACCAAAACCATATTCGGCATTATCTATTCCCGAAAAGAAGGATGTAAATTACGCAATTTATAACATTCATGGGCTTCCATACCAATCAGGATACATTAGCTACGATCATATACATTTAATAAGAAAAAAATTATATGGATTTGATATTGTGTATGTTAAAGGACACCAGAAGAAGGATTTTCTACTAAATTTATTTGAAGATTTGGATGCTAGCAAACAATCGTTACCGAAAATTGTAAACATTGAAAGTTTAAGTAGTTGGCATTCACCACCTAAATTTAATATTGATGTACCGAAATGTATGGAACATTTAAATGATAAGTTTTATATGTGTAGTTTAAGAAACTGTTTTGTACTTAGTAATTGGATTTATAATTGTTTACCACAATAAATATATATATATGCTAGTTAATTGTTTCTATAAATTAGTTCACCTCACAATGTTGGGAATTCCTTTCCTAATATTAGTCACCATTTTTAATAATGTGCTCTATATGAGTCATCCAAAAAATGTGCAAGAAGTTTATATTTGTTTCACCCCTACAAATGATCATTGGCCTTCCAATTGGAATAAGATGAACAAAGTTACCGAATCAGTTATATCTACATCTATTCCGAAAGATTCAACAACATATAAAATTAGAATTATTGACCATAAGGCTGTGTTTAAAGATAGTGAGTGGCAGAATTTAAACAGGTTCCCCACCCCTATCTTCATTTCCACATTGGCAGCAGAAAAACTTGATTCAGTCTTAGCAATACTTTATTGTGTTGCACTACTATCTGTCTCATTATTCTTAAAGTGTGTTGTTAAGTTGATTAGAAAATTAAAAGCATGGTGAAACTTGAGCAGGTGTTAGAATTGAAGAAAATTATTAACCACGAAATGAATTCAAATAATGAATATATTACAAAATTAATAAAATATAAGATGGAATTGCCTGAAAATATGTTATTGCTATTATTGAAGCCATGCTGGGGACACTCTACAACAGCTGAAGGTGACGTCATCGATGGACCGTTGTACAATCACAGCATTAATTGCAGTATATGTTTAGAATTTATATTAAAATCATACACTTCATGAATAAAAACATATATTTTTAACAATTGTATTTTTTTTTTTTTTTACATATAATAAAGTTATATACAACAATACTTATTCTACTACCTATGAATTATATTCAAATATTTACAAATTCTTTGGGTATTTTATAGTGGCCCCAAGGAAGCGTGTCGGTATTGTTAGGTAATAAATATCTTTTATCATCAAAGGAATTAAGGGCCAACTTGACTTCCTCTATACTAAATATGTTATGATTATATGAACGGATAGACCGTTGGGCAACAATTTTATCCTTTCCTAACATTAAACAATCATAATAATCATTAAAAGTTATTTCATTTTTTACAACATTATTTCTTATACCCTCAATTTTCTTTAAACACTTATTATCTAGCTTATATGTATACATTTTTGACCTTAAACCTATAAAATGGGTTATAATATGCCCACATGCTTCATCTTTCATGTAGCATGTTTATCATGTTATCATGTTTCCTAGTACTTTTTTGTTCAATTGGGGTATGTTATACTTATTATTTAACGGATAATCGCTAGTATCAAATTTGCTAATATGCTTTTTAATAATTTCGCTAGAGAACATCATCACACATTATTTCATAAATAAAACTATCAGTATCTGTATACATCAATTTGCATTGATTTAATGGTATATGTTTCAATATAAATTGGTAATGGAAGTCATACATTACGGTCTTTGAAATATCTAAAATGGCCATGCCCACATATACCGGTTTGTTAATTATAATTTGAGCTTTATTTAATTCTACAGCAACTAAATTATCGTCAAAAATTTTACGGCTATGGAATAATGGACTTGAAATTAAATTTTTTGCTCCATATCGCCCGCCCCATTTATTCACTAATTTAATATTTCTATGGTTTCTTATGTTTTCCATCGTTTTTCCGAAAACTGCGTTATTCATCAATTTGAATAAACTTTTATCAAAATCTGATTGAGCATTGGTTCGTAACATTGTATTTAAATCAATATAAGATTTCAACCATGGAGACTGTTTGAACTTCAATATTTTATGAATTTTAGTTAGAATTAAACCGTTATTTAATGCTTGTTTTAAATTCCTATAATGAATAACATAATTTTTTTTATCTTTTACTGTATTTAACAATTTAGACAGTTTTGAATTTGGAGGTTTCTCGTGATCAGCACAAAAAGGAAAATCTTTATGTTCATCATGTAGACAAGATGGATACTCTAAATCAACTTCTAGAATATATCCTTCGTCTGCATCATCTCTTAATTGGCTAATGTTGAAATCATTAATATTATTGACCCAAACAAAATTATCGTATGGTAAGTACTGACACATAGCCCAACCATATAAATTATTAACGTCAAAATATAATAAATATTTCGATAGTTTAGAAGAATCATAATTAGTCATATATTTATTGTTGGCTTCGGAATAACGATTGGAGCACATAGAAATTCCTCCCCTTAACCCCTTTTCTATGAATAATAATTGATTAATATCTTTAATAAGTTTAAGTCTACATTTAGTAATTCTAAGCATGCAATCCGAAGCATATACTGGTAAAGTATAGTACCATGCTGGATCTAATTTGTAAATATTCTGACACCTATTTCTAAAGTTTTCAAAAACATCTGCCAACAGAATTACATCAGTTTTTAAATATAAATCACTATACTCTCCTAAATTTAGCATATTAAATTTATTCCAAACATTTAAAGCATGTTCATATTCATCTTCATTAATATTTTGGTCGTTTAATTTATTATAGAATAATTCTCTTTTTGGTAATTCGTCATCATTTAATTTATCTAAATTATCAACATAATCATAGGGAAAAACACCCTTACGTGTAAGCAGGTGAAATTTTTCATTATCTAAATAATTAAATTCCTGCTTAAGATTTGTTAGATCATTTATATTTAAAGTAGATGCTAATTCTGCTAACGATGTACCCAAAAACCTAAATGAATCTATGAACCTATATTTAATACTATTTTCTGTATAATATTGAGTAAATGATATATATTTTTCTTTATTAATGGGTAATAAGCTAACTCTATTGTTTTTACATAATTCTTTAATTAAAAAATGCCCATCGTAATTAGAGAGATTATGGCAAACTATTGGAATAACAAATAACTTTTTAAAATTTAAATTACAATTAGAGTGAGCGAATCCTCTAAATTCACCATTCAAATGATTATGATCCGCTACAATTACATCATCAATCACAAATAGTTTCTCACAAATATGACATGCTATAGCTGTATTTTTATCAACTCCGGGAGTCGTAAGTATCACAGTTTTTAACTTTTCCTCAAGATTGAATGCTAATATTTCCAATTGATTTGAAAACCTTTCTACACAGTTCTCTCCGCGATATGATTTATAGAATGAAATTGAATTATCATATGCACATTTAAAATAAAAACCTACACTAAAAGCTTTATGTTGTTGATAGAAATTTTTATTATGTACTTTTTCTATAACACATTCGAAATCCGAATAAATTATAAAGGGCGATTTTTGTTTATACGTAAAAGTTTTAAATTCAACATAATCATACTTTGGGAAAGTTATCTTACAAATTTTTTTCTGTTCACATAATTCTAAATGCTCATTTAATTTATTCTCATCATTAAAATAATTCAAGCAGCGATCGCATACAAAAATGGCATGTTGTTTATTATTTATTTGTTTCGAGATAAGCCTAGAAAGATTTGTTATAAGAGAGTAGTGATATGAAATTTCCTCAAATTTATTACTCTCTGCAGGTAGTGGATCATAATCGTTTATATTTGGATAATATGTGTCTTGTATTAATAATAAATTTATATGTTTACTTAATTTCGAGTCCGTTATTCGACATGGTACTACTGAAAAATACTTACCTTTCTTATTTTCAATAAGTTCAAGTATATAAACATTAACAGAAATATTGTTTAATCTTTCAAATTTTGGAATTTGGTCTATGGTATTAGGTAAAGTTAAGCCTTCGGTTATTAATACATTATTGTAATGAGGATAAGATGATACTCTATCTGAATTATGAGTAGGATAAAGAGCTGCGATGACGCTCCAATAAAAACAAGCATTATCGAAATTCTTAATGTTTATGCAAGCGCGTTTAACACGAATTTCATCCGGTAGTTTAATAAAAGATGAAGCACCGTTTCCAAATGTATGCTTATTAATATTTATTTCCAAACTAATTAACTTATGTAATGCCCAACCACTATCGCGCTCTTGGAATTCACTCATTGCTGTTAATACTTTTTCCACAACATTTGCTTGGAACCAGTCTGATAGATTGCTTCCAATGTCAATAATTATGTTTTTGGTAATAAAATATTTATATTCAAACGTATCTAGATTGTTCTTCTTAATAATATATTCACCGCAAAAACAAGTGTTTATTTTTATTGTTTTAATAGATTTAAATATATTAAGAATTCTGCGTTTGACTAATTGGAAAGCGTCTTTAAAAAATTCTAAAATGTCTATATGTTTTAAATTATAAATAATCCCAGATTTAATGCGACTATTAAATGCAGCGTTAATATCTTCCCACCTAACCCTATCACTACGTTTTACTCCATTTTCACCCCCGCCAATATGTATGTTATTAGTTTGTAATAGAATTCGCAATCGTCTTAAATGAGTGATATTGGTTAAAATCTTTCTGTATTTACCAGTTGATAGTTGCCCTTCTTTTGATATTTTCGTTAACTGTCGGATGCTTGTATTAATTTTTTTAATCCAATTTTTCTTTTCTCTGGAATTTTGTAATAGTTTTGTGGCTTCGGTAACAATTCGGATAACTTCATGGCTTAGGTCAATTGCACAATCCATTACTGGAAAAATAAATATTTCATTGCAAAACCAATATTAAATCCAAAATGTTAATATTTACCTGTAGCCTATTAGAATTATCAAACCAAATTATTTAAACACTCGATATGCATTGTTCAAACTTCAATATTTTATGTAGTTGTTGAAGATGAAACTGTATTTGACAAATAGCTCACATGAGCCCATATTTATATTGGAAAAAAAAAAAAAAAAAAAAAAAAAACTGATTGGCTCCTCCTTTCACTAATCTCTATACAGTTGAATTTATTATTTTTTTTTTTTTTTTTTTTCCAATATAAATATGGGCTCATGTGAGCTATTTGTCAAATACAGTTTCATCTTCAACAACTTTTTTTTGGTAAACAAGAGAAATTTATTACAAGAAATGATAATAGTCTTAGAGGGTGGCTTTTCAACCTTCTCAATCTCATGTGTAGATAATCACAAATTTTACTAGATAATTCTTAATAGCATTCAAATGATATTATTGTTAAGAGCACATTCTTCATCGTCTGTGTACTTAGTTGGGTTCTCAATATAATAGAAATCTACCCTATTAAAGATTAGATTATTTTTATATTCAAATACGAAAGAATTATTAAATAATGCTGTCTGACATATTGTTGAAATTTATAACAAGAAATGATAAACGTCATAGAGGGTAGCTTATCAACCTGCCAATTAAAAATCACTTAACTTTTTGGCTTTTCAAATAACGTCAGACCGTCTGGCCTCGATGGTTTTTACATCTGCATGCAGCCTTTTTTTTTTTTTTTTAAAGTAATTAAGCGACTCTCATTAAATGGACAAAATGGCGTTAAAATTAACTGGACAATAACCGTGGTGACGCTAATGGATGCCGGACGACCCACCATTCGCCCGGCCAATCAAATCCAACGGTGCCATATTGAATCACCCCTTCACAAATTTTACTAGATAATTCTTAATAGCATTCAAATGATATTATTGTTAAGAGCACATTCTTCATCGTCTGTGTACTTAGTTGGGTTCTCAATATAATAGAAATCTACCCTATTAAGATTAGATTATTTTTATATTCAAATACGAAAAAATTATTAAATAATGCTGTCTGACATATTGTTGAAATTTATAACAAGAAATGATAATCGTCATAGAGGGTAGCTTATCAACCTGCCAATTAAAAATCACTTAACTTTTTGGCTTTTCAAATAACGTCAGACCGTCTGGCCTCGATGGTTTTTACATCTGCATGTAGCCTTTTTTTTTTTTTTTTTTAAAGTAATTAAGCGACTCTCATTAAATGGACAAAATGGCGTTAAAATTAACTGGACAATAACCGTGGTGACGCTAATGGATGCCGGACGACCCACCATTCGCCCGGCCAATCAAATCCAACGGTGCCATATTGAATCACCCCTTCACAAATTTTACTAGATAATTCTTAATAGCATTCAAATGATATTATTGTTAAGAGCACATTCTTCATCGTCTGTGTACTTAGTTGGGTTCTCAATATAATAGAAATCTACCCTATTAAGATTAGATTATTTTTATATTCAAATACGAAAAAATTATTAAATAATGCTGTCTGACATATTGTTGAAATTTATAACAAGAAATGATAATCGTCATAGAGGGTAGCTTATCAACCTGCCAATTAAAAATCACTTAACTTTTTGGCTTTTCAAATAACGTCAGACCGTCTGGCCTCGATGGTTTTTACATCTGCATGCAGCCTTTTTTTTTTTTCTTTAAAGTAATTAAGCGACTCTCATTAAATGGACAAAATGGCGTTAAAATTAACTGGACAATAACCATGGTGACGCTAATGGACGCCGGACGACCCACCATTCGCCCGGCCAATCAAATCCAACGGTGCCATATTGAATCACGCCTTTTCCCACCCATCCAATGAAATCCAACGACGCCATATTGAATTACCTTTTTCCCCACCCATCCAATGAAATCCAGCGACGCCATATTGAATTACCCCTTTCCCCACCCATCCAACGACGCCATATTGAATTAATCCTTTCCCCACCCATCCAATGAAATCCAACGACGCCATTACCCCTTTCCCTTAGTACCCTCCCCTCTGACGCCATATTGAATTACCCCCCACCCCTTAAACTTGTACACACCCCTTTGATTGACACCATATTGAAAAACCACCCCCTTACCCCTGAATTTACAACCCCCCCCCTCTAGAGTCTAAGTTGAGGGAGAATCGGCCTTGTTTAACTACTAAGCAATAAGGGACTGAGTTGAGAAAGAATATCATCCAATCATTATCGAATCATGTAATAAGTAATAAGCCAACAAATTACAAAGGCTTGCCTTTACATAATAAGAAAATTATTCATCTGACAAGTAACAAGACCACAATTTTTCAAGTAAAAAAGCGTCGCAAACTATTTGATATGTAGAAATATTACTTGGTCAGAAAAAGGTGAATGTCTGAATATTCCCTATTAGTATATTATATAAAGAAAAACCAAATATAAATACTTCAAAATTCGGACCAAGAAAAGTTGAATTAAATACTGATTAAATAGTATTTTTAAATTTCAATTAAACTGTTTCGAATTAGAAATAGTACGCAAGATTCATTCAAAGGATGCAATTGAAATATAGATTCGAGCAAATACCTTCGATTCAATTCTATGTCTTAACTTGAAAAAACAACTTTGTAAATTAGTTGTATATTAAATTAAAAATTATTATAAAATTATAATAATAAATTATAATATAAAATCAAACACAAAAGTTTTGTGTTTATTGTAATTATTTCAATAATAGTCTATTATTGTTTTATTTTGTGGTTTTAATTTTGATGGATTTAATGGTAAATTAAACGAATTTATTATATTTAGAAGCATATTTACTGTATCGTCGACGTTTCGAGAATATTTTTTTCTAATTCGGTGCCGAAAAGTGCACTTTTCGGCACCCATTTTAGTCGATTTGAGTGCCGAAAAGTAGAAGTTTTTCGCACGCAATTTAATGACGTATAATAACGTAATTTCGTAGTTTTATTTATTAGATTATATTAAAATTCATCTTCTAAATTCCCTTATTACCACAAAACCTACTTTCAGTAAAAACAAAGCAATTTCTGGATTAAATGGCAGACATAATTGATTTTTTAAATTAATTATTTGTTGATTAAAATCTTGTTGATTAATATCTTCGACTATCGGTCTACAACATCGACTCTATAAACTGCCCCATTTGACAGCATCGCACGACACTATGTCCTGCTCTTTCTTTCGATTGCTTTCGGTCTTGTCCTTCTCTTGTTTTATCGGAATTCGAATATTTTCCATCTGGTGTTTCTTTTAATATGTAAAAACTAAGCGGGGGGTTCGTTTCGATATTGTTTTCTAAGAATATGATTTATTAGTTATGACTGCTAATAATCAGATACGAATGAATCTGTATTTATTACATTAGAAAAAATAGCATTGAATACGCGTATGAAAAACCGATTTTTCGTGCTCACTAATGAAACTCACTGCTTCGCAGCTCGTGTTTCAAACTCGTTCGCACCAAAAAACAAGCGGTTTTTCACACTTGTATTCAAATACACTATTTTCCTTTTATCGCGACTCCAAAAAAAAACAACGCAATGTCTATTCTTTTCTACCTACACTACTATTTTTGTTTACTACAATTGAGATATTTGGAGTATTAATTATTACAATTCAAATTTATATAGTATTTATTTTGGAATTTGTTGCCCATTAATTTGTGCTATTTATTGCACTAACATTACTGTTGAATTATCGTATTTATTTATCACTATTATATATTGTGTGGATTGATTTCTTTTATTTTTAATATGTTTTTCCTATTTCTTTTAAAAATTTAACATCAATACTTATTACTATTTTTTTTTTAATTATCCATTTATTAACATTTCTTTAAGTACTCAATATTTATTTCTTTCTTATTAAGCAAAAACTAACTAACTAAACTGAAATAATTAATTGTTATTAATTCTATTGTTTCACTAATTAAATTTAGATATGTTATGCTTAATTTATCTATGTCTCTTCTGCAATTTACTGAATTTTCTTTAGTTATATCATATAACTTATATGTATCATTTCGGTAATCATTTATTTAGATATGGTTGTGTGTCCAATATCGAAATACTATTTAAATCTAAATTAAATTTATGTTGTTTGTCTTTTGTGTGTTGTGTTATATTAACATTGTTAGTGCAGTTCCCTATTAATTCCATCAAAAATAAAACCACATTAGTCATTGATCAAATAAAATTAAAATAATCTTTTATATTGAAATTCTAGAAAATAATCTCAAACAATAGTAATTTTTCGGACAATTATTTTAGATCATCATACTATAGATATCATTAGTATACTTATCCTTACCTCATCATTGTCGGCCTCCAAATTACCTCCTGAATTGGTTGGTCTATCTATAGTTTGAACATTATTTTTAGATGAATTGGATTCCTATTAAATATGAAAGGAAATATAAATGCAGGTGTTAATATTAAGAATATTAACAATTTTAAAGTAACAACATATTACTAATATCATTAGAGTTACACGAAATCCAATTGGAGCATCTAGATTGAATTCATTTATTCAATTATGATTTCGTAAAATTCATAAGTCCAATAATACGTGATTGATGAAAGTTTCCCTTATTGAATTATTAATATAGGTATAAAAAGTAATTGTCTAATGATTTTAATTTTTCTATATTATTAAACGATGTCAAAATAAAGTATTTTGACGATTCCTGCATTTGTTTGTTTTTCACAATTCTACTAACAGTTTACATTTACTTCATTTATTAATGATAAAATCTGTCGAAGTCCTACGTTCTACGTACCGTAGAACGGTATGTTCTCAAAATCTTAAAACTACACTTTTTGTTTTCATATGCTGTTTTATTTTATGCCGTTATTCGTTTTAATATATAATTTTTACAATAAATGTTACGAAAACGTGTAATGTTATCACTATGATAATAGAATTATGCGGAGGTATACCCTATGCGTTGTTCTATTTGCCTTCCTTTCTATAGGTTACCTGATGTAGCGGTACTGATTAACGCGTTCAATGCAGCAGAAGCACAGCAGCCCAGCTGCTGCTGCCAGTACCACTGTACAGTTAAGTAAGTTCAATGTTAAAAATAGTAGACAATTGATAAAATGTTATAATATGAATTAATTGTAATTTTCGCCTCCTTCTTAAAAATTTAGAATAAAACGCTATAATATAATATATAAAATTCATAAAATTAATTTTAGTACTTACATTAGCAGAATCAGTATCATAATTATCACTATTATTAGATAATTCATTATCCGATGAGAAAAACACAGCATCGTCAATTGAGTTATCACAATCCTCTCTCTTAAACAAATAAAATAAAGTAATAATATTTATCTACATTCTAGCAGAATATACTGAATATAATGAATCCTAATTTAATGAAAATCGCAAGATAGATAAAATACTAATTTTATGCTAAAACATATTGTAACATAAGTATTGTTACTACTCACAATCATATTATATTATAAAAAAAAAAACACAAACCTTTGAAGATTCCGAATCTGAAGAATGGTAAGTGTAAGAATCATTCGATTCGTGGAAGTAAAGCGGAGTATTTCTTTTACTTTTTCCTTCATTTTTCTTTTCTAAAATTATCATTTTATTATTAGATTTACAAAAAAGAAAAAAGAAAAAATAAATACAATAAAATAAAATGATTATATTTTAAATAAAGATAACTAAAAAATGTTAATGCAATAGAATTTTTGAAAACATTTGAACTAATTAGAAATTAGGGTGAAACTTTAGTAGTCACTTTATCTATTTAATTACTCTTATGAAGCAAAATAATGGAAAAAAAATTGAAATGCGTTCAAAATAAAAGTGTGAAACTATTTAAAATTACTCATGTAACTAATGCAATTACGTCTTTTTCCTTTTTTTAAACAAACAGAACATTTGCTAATTTTTTTGGTTTAGTTTATTTCTTTTGTAAATGTCTATAGAAATTAGTATCCATCTTAATACCTCTTGATATTTTTATTACCACTTTATTACTAAAAAGTAAATAGTTTCGACAAAAAATATTACCAAAAGTTCATAGTGATTAATATAATTAAATAATTCCATTAATCAAATTATTCAATTAAACCAATTATTTCAAGCACTTTTTGTATGGAAAAATTTTTAAAAATCGAATAGAATTCGAAAGCAAAAAAACGTTTTACAATGGGTAATTGTAAAAAAATAATAAAAAATCTATAATTCCAAAAAAAAAGATAAGTAATTAATTATATAAAAAAATCTCTTAATTAACTGTTATGTTAACTTTACTAATCAAATTATTTTTTCGTGAATTTTTTATTTAAGTAAAATAAGTAAATTAAACTTTACCTTTATGATCAAATTTACGTAATGCAAGATTCATTTCAGCTTTTCTAGGCATATATTTCACACAAAAACACGGCAATCAAGATTATTAATAATAATAATACTTATTATTAACTACTACAAGAGACAGTTCGATTTTCAGTCACCCAAAGACAGAATAACTTGAACCTTTTTAGTCGAAAGTCTATTAGTTTTTAGCCTTTAAAACTTTAGCTTTTACACAACATTTGTATAACTTTAGTTTCTAGTTATGATAATTGAAAATAGCGATTATCAATAATTGTTTGTGAATCTTTATTTTTCTTGAGAAGTTTCTGGTACAAGAGTTCAAATCAGAATGATATTTTTCTTCAGATGAAAGAAATACAATGCTCGAAAAATACCAAGATAGAAAAAGATAGAATAATACAAATACACAATGATAAAAGTATACAATAGTTAGGAATGCAGCTGAGGGTTGTTTTCTTGGAAGGTCCGGTGTCAGGTACTTCGTCGTTGTCGTTCGCTGGAAAACACGATGATTCATATGTACACTTGTCTGGAGGGGTGGTACCATAAATATCATAACTTTCTGTAGCAGTGGCGTACGATAATCATTCGTTGGAAGATTAGCTTTTTATTTACACTATGAATTTAATTATAATATACATAATATATAATGTAATGAATATTACGTTACATATAATGTAGTGGTAATGATTACATTATATTTTTTTTTTGCAAAAGTAGTTAATAAACCTTAATCCTTAAAATAAAACTGAATTAATAAAATAATTCTTTATTTTCTTCGTTTTTTTGTTATGCATCTAAAATAGTAACAAGCATTAAAAAACATATCTGATGTGATAGAACCAGGGTTGAATAGACTTAAATAACTATTAAATTTAGACTATAATAATGTATGACATTGAATGAATCAAATGTTACAAAAATAATCAATAAATATATTAATATTAGAAATTATGTGTATTTCGTATACACTAACTGAAATTTACATAAAAAAATGGAATTATTGAAACCCCTTCATATGTTGTGATGTGTACGCCACTGATCCATCAATACGTAGATACATTTTTTTTTGACGCGACATTCGTTTGCACTATATGCTTCACAGTATTTTCTTTTCAATTTTGTTCTATAGATTTTCTAAATATCCGCGATCCATTTTCAATAAATCTATTTCCAATATATTCCAAAAGAGCAGACGGTCTTTTGGGCTTTTGTCTTTTTATTTTTAATATTGGCGTGACATTGGTGTTAATATAAGTTTTTTGCCTGCGTCTGTTTATTATTGAATTATTATATTTATACATATGCTTCTATACACATATAGATACACAACGAGCTCCAGTCGTTGTTGAAAAGAGAGAAAATGTCTTTTGAAATTTATAGTCTTTTATAATTAATGGCCTGTACTATAGACTCTATGTATCACATGGAGATACAGTATTTCGGGAACTTTTAGTTTAATAACTAAAAGTTATCTTTTCATAAAAAAAAAAAAAAAAAAAAAAAATAGTTTCAGGTACTAAATTGCTCCCATATACATATGTGCATCTCACCCTACAATTTGGACTCTTCGTTCCTTTTTGTATATTTTTTTTTTCTTTTTAAGGAATGAAACATTTATTTCATATTATATATTCAAATATTCTATCTTTCTCTATGTTTTTTGACAGAGAAGTAAGATATCAATTCCTTTATATGGAAATGACATAAAGAAATATTCTCTTCAACAATCTCAAGATTGTGAGAAAAAAATTTCTACTCGAACCGATTAGTGTTGTTTATAATTTTTTTTTTTGTTTTTGAAAAAGGCAGAATGGAATAAACAAAAATTATTATAGACCATAAAAAAAAAATTTCTATGGGAGAAAACATTTTCTGATGTTCTCTATTTCTGTAGGTTATGATATTATGGTACCACCCCTCTAGACAAGTGTACAGATAAACCCCGACCTTTCCAAGAAAGCAACCCTCAGCTGCACTCCTAATTATTATATACTTTTACCATTGTGTATTTTTATTATTCTATCTTTTTCTACAGTGACAATTGACACATAAAGCGCCATTGGAAAACACATTGAAACTTGGCACCACATTTCAAAAATAAATATGACACTGATAATTGACACACAAAATTCAAAAATATGACAGTGACAATTGACACATAAAGCGCGTTATCTAACGTAAACATTGAAAAATGAAAATTTACACACACCGCCACCTAGCGGACAACACATGAAACTCAATGACATAAAAATGGGGCCCGCGAGTGTGGCGCTTTCTGGTGGCGAAATTTTGAACTAGTGGTCTAGTTCTGCTGTTGTATTACTCTTATGATTTTCCCGCAACTAGTTTCTTTGTATGCAGCTAGTTACAAACATATTTCTTATAAAAACTAGTCTGTTTACCAAGCCATCGTTGTTAAGTATCCAATAACCACCTGGGTTCTCCGACAAATAAGAAATAGCATTGTATGCAACAATGCAAAAATATAATGTTATTATTGTTGTTTTAATGAAAACACCAGAAGTTCAAGCAAAAGATTTATTGAACAGAACATAAGAAATTAGCATTTATATATAAAGAAAAGGAAACTTAATTAATTGATTGACCATGAACAACGATCTTGTTCGACATCGGTTGACTTCTTTATTCTAACCCAGCAGACAACTAGCAGCTATAGTAATGTTCTATCAACATCGACTATACTATATTGCCAGACTGCCAAGTTGCTTTTCAACACCCGCTCTCAATTTGAGCAGTCTTCGCTAAACCCAAACTTTTAATATGCTTCTCAAACAAGACTGGACTTACTATTTTAGTAAATACATCGGCTGGTTGGTTCTTGCTATCTATATACTCAATATTCAACACTTTTCTTTCAACTAAGTTCTTGAGAAAATTGTATTTGATGTCGATATGTTTGGTACGTTTATGATCTGGCCTCTTGGTTAATTTTATACATGATTGATTATCTTCATAAATTGTAAAAGACTGCTTGACAAACCCAAGATCACACATTACCTTAGATATCCACATTCCTTCTTTAGACGCTTCTGACAAAGCAACATATTCTGCTTCAGTTGAAGACATAGCCACTGAAGTTTGTTTTTTAGTACCCCAGCTTACTAGTGAACCAAACACCTTGAAAATGTAACCAGATGTAGACTTTCGATCAGTCGAATCACCAGCCCAGTCTGAATCAGCAAAACCCGTCAAAACACCTTCATTAGACCTATGATAAAACAACTCATAGTCAATGGTTCCTTTAATATAACGTAAGATTCTTTTAAGACACATCCAAAGTTGTTTGGATGGTTTATCTTGAAATCTACTGCACAAGTTCAATGCTTGACAAAGATCAGGACGTGTACCCAGCATTGCATACATTAAGCATCCAATCAGTTCTCTGATAGGTAAATTTTTAACTTCATCCATTTCTGTATCAGAAACTGCCTCATCCAATTTTGTTCCCAGTGACATTGGCGAACTGACACTCTTGCAATCAGACATATTGAATTTTCTTAAAACTTGTTCCAAATAACTTTTCTGATTCAGGTACATCCCCTTGCTATTCCTTTGAATACTTATACCAAGAAAATAATTCAACTTTCCTAAATCTTGCATTTTAAATTCATTACTCAGACTTTGCTTCGTTTTATCTATCAATTCTTGTCTATTACTAGCTATTATTATGTCATCTACGTAAAGTAGAACAAAGATTAGTCCATCTTCCAAAAATTTTGTATATAAGCATGAATCATTTTCTGACCTCGAAAAATTTAACTTACTCATAAAATTATCAAACCTTTTATTCCAGCAATAAGGAGCTTGTTTCAAACCGTATAATGCTTTATTAAGTTTACAAACTTTGTTTTTACTACATTCAACCCCTTCAGGAATTTGCATATACAGATTTTCTTTTAATTTTCCATGAAGAAATGCAGATTCAACATCCATCTGCACAGCAAGCAAATTCAAATGGTTTATTGCAGATAATAATATTCGAACAGTACTTAATCTAGCTACTGGTGAATAAGTTTCTTCATAATCAAATCCCTTTTGTTGCATGAAACCTTTAGCTACTAATCTAGCTTTATACTTCTTAATTTTACCAATTTCATTTTTCTTAAGACGAAAAACCCATTTACTTTGTATAAGCTTTACATTTTCTGGTTTATCTACCAAAATCCATGTTCCATTATCTCTTAGGCTTTGCAATTCAGTCTCTACTGCCTTTTTCCACTGAGAGTAATCATCTCTACATTTTGCATCTTGCAAACTTTCTGGACAATCTTCTAAACAAGCTTCAGCACTCATAACAGAATTATCTAAATCATAATCTTGAAACCACACAGGATCTTTTCTAACTCTGGTACTTTTCCTATTTCCAGTTTCATCATCATTCAGTTCATTTTGATAACAATCATCAGAGGTATCACTGTCATTTGTCTCACTATCAGAATCAACATCATAGAAATCATCACTATTTAGTTCACTATTAGAATTGACATCATTAGAATTTTCGTCAGTTAAATGGCTGTCAGTAGCCCTATTTGTTTCTTCAGCATCTGACACTTTAATAACAGTATTTTTATCTTTAATAAATTTATTTTCATCAAAAACGACATCTCTTGCAACTTTCACAGCATGTGTTTCTGGATTCCACAATTTATAACCATTTCTTGTATAACCAATCATAATCAATTTCTCACCTCTCGGATCTAATTTACTGCTTAATTTTTCTTTTGGAATTCGCGCATACGCAGTACACCCAAATACCCTTAGATTGCTTAAATCTGGTTTCTTACCATAAAATCTCTGAGCAGGGGTTACATTAGCAGGTAATACACTTGTTGGGCAGCGATTAGATATATACGTTGCACAGAGCACAGCTTCACCCCACATGAACTTGGGTATATTCGATTCCAATACCATTGATCTGGCTCTATCAATTAGTGTTCTATTATACCTCTCTGCAACACCATTTAACTCAGGTGTATAAGGTATTGTATACTGAAGTTGAATTCCTTTATTTTTACAAAACACATTAAACTCCTTTGAAACATATTCCCTTCCATTATCAGAGCGAAATTTAATAATTTTACAATTAAACAGATTTGTAACCAAAGCATAATATTCTCTGAAGCATCTAAATACTTCACTTTTATTTTTAATTAAATATACAATACAAAAATGAGTATAATCATCAAGAAATGTTACAAAATACCTGTTACCATCATATGTTGTTGGTGTTATTGGACCACATACATCACTATGGACTAGTTCTAATGGCTTACTTGATCTGACTTTTCTACTTTTATTAAATGGTTGTTTATTATTTTTGCTAAGTGCACATACACTACATACATCTATACATTTTGACGCAAGTGGCTTTATACCATGTACCATGTTGTTGTTTGACAATTTAAAAACATTCGCATAACCCAAATGACCTAATCTTCTATGCAACAGTGACAAATCCACCTGATTATTTTCCTTGCATAAATTAGCTTGCGAATTTTTATATACATACTTCAGCCTAACCTCAAACATATTATTTATTCTCTTTCCAAGAATCAAATCATCAGAATCCTTTGAAATTCTAACATTCACTTTATCAAAGATAACTTTGTAACCTTTTGAAACTAATTTATGTACAGATAATAAATTATGACGAAGCCCTTCTACATACAAAACATCCTTAATTGTTACAACAGTGTTGCCTAACACAACATTAATATTTCCGGATTGTTTTGCAATGAGAAATTCATTTGTTTTTGCAACAAATATCTTTATTGGATTTTTTAATACTTTAGAATTTATAAAGTTTTTACTCGATTTTGCCATATGATCAGTTGCAGCTGAATCTACATACCATACAGTCTCAACATTGCCCAATTCCTGAACACTAGCTTGATAGGTGTTTACTAAAAATGCCGTACCAGCTTCTGCATAATTGGCTTTTCTTTTTAAATATCTGCATTCTGATTTCTTATGACCTAGCTTTTTACAATGATAACATCTGATATTGGTTAATGATCTGAATTTTGGTTTTTCATTTCCTAGAACAGAATTCGAGGAGAAAGCAGCATTATTCGATTCATACCTAGTATTATTTTGATTCATTTGTTTCATCTCAAAATCCAACAGTTTTCCTTTCACAAATTCCAAAGTTAATTTTTCAGTTTCTAAAGTTTCTAGAGCTGTTACAATATTGTCAAATGATTTTGGTAGACTTAATAACAAATGGCAAACAACATCAATTTCTTCCAATTTTCCACCAACCGACCTTAATTCCCGGACAGTTTCATCCAATTTCAAAAAAAGATTTTCTAGTCGTTGGTTTTCTTGTAATCGTAAAGTCAACAATTTCTTTCTTAGATATAACTGACTCGCCATTCCCTTTCTTTGATATATACCAGCTAAACTTACCCACATATCATAGGCTGTATTTTTATCTTTTACATGTTGTAGCTGAGAATTTCCAATACATTGAATAAGTATCGATTTACATTTCTTATCTTTTTTATCAAATTCCTCATCAGGATTCTCTCTTTTGCATTCAATACAGTGTTTCACTTCATACTGATCAAGAATCACCTCCATTCTAAACTTCCAATGATCATAATCAGTACCATCAAATTGAACTATGCCATACTTTTCAGTTCCACCAGAACCAAAGATCAAACTTGACGCCATTTTATTTTGTCTCGCCTTATCACCAAAATAAAATAATTACTTACAACAATCTTGTATCAATTTTGTACAACCAGCGAATCTGGGCCCATAACCTGTTGTTTTAATGAAAACACCAGAAGTTCAAGCAAAAGATTTATTGAACAGAACATAAGAAATTAGCATTTATATATAAAGAAAAGGAAACTTAATTAATTGATTGACCATGAACAACGATCTTGTTCGACATCGGTTGACTTCTTTATTCTAACCCAGCAGACAACTAGCAGCTATAGTAATGTTCTATCAACATCGACTATACTATATTGCCAGACTGCCAAGTTGCTTTTCAACAATTATTAAATTAATAATAATAATATAAAATTTATATAATATAATATATTATTACTAATTATGTAATTTATATTATAAATTTAATTTATTTATTTATTAAATTATATAAAAATATAAAAACCAAATAAATAAAATTGATCTGGCAACCCCGTTGAACAAGATGGGTTCAAAACTTCTAAATTCTAAATAGTAAAATTTAAGGTTACCCTGTTGTGGAATATTACTGGCCATCGAAATGGAAGGCGACACAGAGGAATATCGAAAAAGAATGGACTCTAAACTACGTAACAATGCGAAAGTATATTTATTTACATACAAAATTCCATATATAAATTTCCATATAATTCCAGGTAGTAAGAAAATGTCGTAATAAAAGGAAAAAGAAACAAGCTAAAATATTAAGTCGTGTGATCGCATTTCGAACTGAAAATATCAGATTGGAGGAAGAGGTCATATTGTTAACTGAACACTTGAAAACACTTCAAGATATCTTTATAGCATATGCAATAAATATATCAGATGAATCGACACTCAAAGCAACTGTTACACAAAAATTATTAGAAGAATATGACAATTTAGTGTCATCGTGTAATGATATGCCTACAAGAAACACATTAAATAAACGAATACGAAAGAAGTAGTTATTGTTAAATTTTTATCATTTAAATTAAATAATGTATTTTTGATTAAATGTATTTGGGTTTATATGTTTTTTGATTTCCAGCGTTTTTTAATTCAAAATAATGTAAAAAATAAATTTGTTAATTTTTTTTTTGTACCTATATGACATCAGATTCATATCACATTGTTTACAATCGCAATTCAAGCAGCCAGTTGCATGGCTGGTTCCTAGCACACAGCTTGTTAGAAATAATAAATCAAAATAAAATCAATTAATTAATGGACCCCTATTATCATTATTTATAATAAATAAAATAAAATTCTGAAAAAACAAAACTTGCCGATTATCCTAATAACTTTTTTTTCTACCCGTAAGAGTGATAGTGATATACGGAAATTTCTATGGGAGTAAACGGTTGCAACATATGATTTTTTGCCCAAGGATGGAATTAAAATGATTTTGAGGATGCATGAGATTGAGGAGCGACATTTAACATAATGTAAATTGTACAAATGTAAAATGTACAAAGTAATTCATCGTCTGATGAATTACTTTGTAGTTGTAATGGTGATAATGGTATAGAGGATATCGATGTTGCTGTTGATCTTAATATTGCATTCTCTTTAAAAAATTTTTTTGGTCGACCACCAAGTTTTACTGCTAATAATTTTTTTTTTTGCTTTTTTATATTGTAATCAGAATTATTACTACCATCATCATCAGATGATAATTAATTTTAAATTATTATGAATTGTCTTTTTCTTAATTTTCGTACTTGTGGTGATTCATCATCAGGTGTATAATGTTGTTCATCAGATTAATAATGATCATTACTAGGTGGTTTTGTTAATCTTAATACTTGACATTTTGTATCCCCTGATATTGTTGATGATGAAGAATTTTTGATATTTTATCTAACTTTTTCTTATGATTTACTATACATCCCAGGTAGTTACAGGTCTTCCCCTTTTTCTTTTCTGCCCAGGTCTAGCTTCCCATACCCTTCTCACTTGTCTTTCCTGTCCCATTCTTTTCAGATGGCCCCACCATCCCAACTGCCTCTTCTCTATGTATTCGTGTATCGCCTCTATTCCTAGTTCTTTTCTTATTTCTTCATTCTTGATTCTTTTTCTCTTTGTCACTCCCTTTACTCTCCTCATGTATTTCATTTCTACCGCTTGGACTTTACTTATTTCCTTTTTATCTGTTATCCATGTCTCACATCCAAATGTCAGTATTGGTCTTATTATTGTTTTATAGACGTTTATTTTTGTTTTCCTTGTTATTTCTTTTTTCCCCACAATCGTATTGCTGATACTGTAAAACACTTTCATTGCTTTTCCTATTCGGCTGTTAATTTCTTCTTCTTGCTTTCCTGAACTAGTTATTTCTACTCCCAAATATTTCCATTTCGTCATTTGCTCCAATTTTACCTTATCTACGATGATTTTTATCTCCTGTTGTTCCCCAATTACCATTATTTTTGTTTTCTCTTTACACATCTCCATTCCGTTCTCTCTAAGTGTTTCATTCGATATATTTATACTTGTCTGCAGCTCTTTTTCGTTAGATGCTACCACCATTATATCGTCTGCGAATGCTCCAATCTTTACTTCAACTCTCTCCATATAATTCCATCCCACGTCAAGTCCTCTAGTTCTTTCTTTCGCTTTCCTTATTATTTTGTCCATGTACATATTAAATAATGTTGGACTTAGTCCTCCTCCCTGTCTTAGTCCGTCTTTCGTTTTAAATTTTTTCGATTGTCTGTTTTTGACTATCACCCTATTTGAGTTTTCTTCATATATTTTTTTTATTAATGCAATCATCTTCCTGCTTATCTCTTTCTCTGACATCATCTTCCACAATCTATCTCTTCCCACTTTATTAAATGCTTTTTTTAAATCTAAAAAACCCATGTATACATTTTTTTTCCTTTTACTTGTTTTTTCCACTATCTGCTTAATCGTAAATATATGGTCTTGAATGCTTCTGCCTTCCCTAAATCCTGACTGTGATTCGTCCAGAGTTTTCTCTATATTAATTTTTATTCTCTCGTTTATCATCATTTCCAACACTTTCATGTTTGTATTTAATAGAGTAATTCCCCTGTAATTATTACAATCTTTCTTTTCTCCTTTCTTAAAGATTGGTACTATCAGTGCATGCTGCCATTCTTTAGGTATCATTTGCTCTTTCCATATTTTGTTATATACGTCCAGCATTACCTGCTCTTCTCCCATATATTTTATCATTTCAGTAGTTATTGTGTCACTTAGAATATTATTAGAATAAACACTAGAACAAGCAAATCGGTACAGTCGTTGTTAGATAAAGTTAAAATCCGGTTAAATGGCAACAGCGGAGATTTCTCCGTTCTTTCTACATATGATTAAATAATGGATAATAATATATATATATATATGTCTATATGCCTTATACCATCAACTGGTGTCGGCTTGAGCTCTTCTCGTTATCCTCCTATTCCTCACTTCCTATGCATCTCTCCCACTCCTTCCTGTTGCAAGCAATTCTTCTTGCTTCATTCAGCCTCATTCCTCTTTCTCTTATTGCTTTTTCAATTCCCTCATCCCATGTAATTTCTGGTCTTCCCCGTTTCGCTCTTCTTCCCACCCTTGCCTGCCAGACTCTCTTTACTTGCCTCTCTTCACTCATTCTTACCAGATGTCCCCACCATCCCAACTGCCTTCTGTGGATGAACTCCACCACTGGTTCTATCTCCAACTCTTCTCTTATTGCGCTGCTTCTTATTTTATCTCTTTTTGTTACTCCTTTTACTCTTCTCAAGACTTTCATTTCCACAGCTTGTACCCTACTTATGTCTTTTTGCTCCATTTTCCACGTTTCACATCCGAATGTTAAAATCGGTCTTATTATGGTCTTGTATACATTTATTTTTGTTTTCCTTGTGATTTCCTTGTTCTCCACTATTACTCTATTTATTCTATAATATGCATTCATTGCTTTATTCATCCGCTCCGTAATTTCATTTTCCTGTTTACCACCGCTACTGATCTGCACTCCTAGGTACTTACAACAATCGACCTGTTCTATTCTCGTCTCTTCTATCTTAATTTCTAACTTCTGTTTCTCTCCTATTACCATTACCTTTGTCTTTTCCTTGCACATCTCCATCTCGTATTTTTTAAGTACTTCATTCCATTTGTTCAATTTTCTCTGCAAACTCTTTTCATTCTCCGCAACTAACATCACATCATCTGCAAATGCTCCAGTCGTTATAACCATATCATAGTACCATAATAATAGTCAATAACTATTATTGAATAATAATAGTTATTATTATTCAATTCAATTATTCATTCAATAATTAATAATAATTATTGCGTATAATATTAAATTATTATTATTGTATAACTACGCAATTCACTATTTGATCTTTTACCTTTTACATTTTGTCTTTTTGTTTAATTATTCCGCCTCTAAATTCCTCTGGAAAGTAATTGCTTTCAGTATGAGAGATTTTCATACAGTTACATATTTATATATATTACAAATTGTGGAATGTTAATTGATTATTCGGATGATTAATTAATAAAGGCTCATGACGCCACGTTGGAAGCTATTACCCAAGTAGAATACAATATTAAATATGCAAAATTTCAAGCAGTAAATGCATTACATATTGCTGCATTTGGCGAAAAGGGGCAGTTGGGTCAAACAAGGAAGAATTTACGCAAATTTTCCCGATATAGTTTAGGCAAAAACTCCGAAAAAATTTATTTGAAAAATTATCAGAAGTAAGAGAATATTTACAACTAAATGATATGTTAGCTATCTATCACATAGTAAGCCGAGTTGCATTTCTAAAGAATTTAATCAATACTGAGGATAATACGAAATAAGAATTAGAAGACGAAGACGAAGACGACGATGACAATAGTGATGATTCTCAAATTTCCAAATTAGAGGCCGGAAATAATTTTGGGAATGTACAATTAGATGAAAAAATCAATAATGATGTTAATCTAGTTACGATAAAAAATGCCAAAAGCCACCCAACGATAAAAACTAATTCATTGGGTTTAACATTTCGAGAATATATTACTGGCAAGTTCAACGGTAGAGGTGATTATCCAATTAGTAAATAGATAGTTGATTTTGAAAAAATAGCAGAAGTAATCGGGTTGAATGATTTACAAAAGCTAATATTTGCACATAAATCCTTAACCGGTTTAACAGAACTATATGTACAATCTGAAACAGGAATAAAGTCCTGGTTTAAACTTAAACACAAATTGCTCGAGGAGTTTGAAGTAAAAGTCAGTATTGCCAACATGTTTGAGTTGTCCAATCGGAAAAAAGAGGAATCTGTTCAAGAATATGCACTGACTATGAAGGAAATTGGAACCCGTATTGCATTAGAACCTGAATTTATTATTCAGTTCATAATAGACGGAATTTTAAGATGAGAAAACAAATAAAATTGTGTTTTATGGAGCAAGAAATTCTCCAGAGTTTTAAGAAAAGATTAAACTCGATGGTCAACAATCATAATCCGAAGCGTCCGTTTTTATTAAATCAAAAAGTCAACAAAGAAAATCGGATAGGGCATCCGAGAAATTATTTCAAATGTGATCAAAAAATACACAAGTCTGTTGCCTGTCTTGATAACGGAAATGATACTAAATGTTTCAAGTGTAACAATTTCGGACATTTAACTTCTAGAGGTACAAGCCAGGCTCGAAAAGATTAAAATGATGAGCAACCAACAAGGTCTATGAATATAATAGAAACTTCAAAACAACAAATTATACTTGAAATTGATAATGTCACATTGAATATCATGTTTGATACAGGAAGTGAAATTAATTCAATTAGATGTGGAATTCGACATTGTGACAAAAAATAACATAAACATGCCTGGTAGCTAGACCCAGTAAAAAGGTAAAATCAATCACAACAAAAACAATCATAATATCAACTGAAAAATATAAACTTAATAATCTAATCTACCAGTCGACCTAGTATAATTTCGCAATAACTTACGGTAACAGGTACCACAACCCTAAATGGAAAAAGACCGACTAATCTCGCGGCTACCGGCGTTCACGTGGAACTCGTATCAGACCAGACGATCTGGCGAAAAAGGATAGAATCTGACTGCCGGAGAACTCACTTGCTAGCCACAACCTGGAAAGATTAAAATCTGGCTGCGAGAGAACTAACTTGCGAGTCACACGCGAACAAAGAAAAGAGCTATTTTAGATGGTCAGCCGAGTGGCTTATGTCTTGCCAACTAAGTCTTGGTCTTTTTACCTCTCCGGTTTGTGGACGAGGTAGTACACACGTGACAGGTACACTTGTGTACCTGTCACCTGTCACGTGTACGTAGGTACAACTACTAAATGAGCTTTCAATGCAGTTAGTGTTCGTCATAAACTCTTCTGGGGTTGTTACATCGTAAACGGGCCAAGATGGGAGATGTGAGATGCGTACAGGGATGGTTTCTGCTTCAGTACATTCATTTAGTACAATACAGTCAATTTTTACAGCCAAGACAATAGTTTAATTAATTATCCTAATTTAATTATAAATCTATTTAACTTTCGGGACTTGCTATAGGCCGGGTTAGGGGGAGAAGGGGACTAGTGATATTTTGGAGAGTTACGAAAATTGCATTACTCTATCAAATGGCGTTTACGAATTGTAGATATCTCTTAGGGATTGCCCGCAGTTATCGTTTTAAGTTTCCACATATAAATTACATTATATTTAATTCCAATATACTTTAACATTGGAAATTTTTATGTAGTAGTTTAATAGTGAGACACAACTCTATCCACCAGTTGCAGAAAAGCGAATTATCCCTTTTGCTAGAATAAAATACTTAAAGTTTAATATATTTTGTACATAACAACCTTAATTATCCATTGATAATTCAAGATCCACTGATCGAAAAACTGGTGGTATGTTTATTATGAAGTCGTCACTATGCGAGTGTTGAGGTGGTGGTGTGTTGTTGTTGTGTAATAATAGTTCATTAAAAAACTAGCTACTATGCTAAGCAACCATTGCAACCAGTCAGATGCAGCATCCAATTATGAGCGTCATATAATTCAAATATGGCTACGATCATAAGCAGGCGGTACTTGGAAGTGACCAATGATAATATAGTACATTGTAGTTACTACACTGGATACAACATTCAGAATTCGTAGCCTGCGCGACGAATGAAATGCCATCTGCATATACTTATGTATATACATTAGTAAAACGAAAAAAAACACAGCAATGAAATCAGGTTATCAATATAGAATTTATATAGAAGAAACTGCCTACATTTATTGAACAACATTTAAAATTTTACTTATTTTTTGTTACAACAAAAGCAATATGAGATGGAGATTGCTAATTTTTGCATATTGTGGTTAAAACTAATGAGCGGAGCTTTATAAATGTTAATCGCTAACACTTAACCTGTTATTGCACATGATCAGGCGCCAAAACTCAAACGTTTAATATTTGAAATAAAAAGTGGTTAGGTTATATTATTTTGCCTTGATAACCGTAACCCCGATGAGTAACTAAATTTTTGAGTAGGTTACGAATTTTTACTTATCTAAGGACAGGGCTACATTTGTTAGGCCTATTTTTGATACAGACGTGGACTGTACGTGTAATATGAATCGTTGTTGATGGATTTGCTATTGGTGGAGGTTGCTTGAAAGTATTCTAATTTGGCGGATGAAATGAAAGTTCTTGGGCGCCAGACAATGATTTATTTTCACTGTCAATGTGTGTGTGTCAACTAGTAACAATTACACTAAATTAACTTATTAAGGAAATACAGAGAAATACAGTACACGTAACTAATTTAAATATAGGGAAGGATTCCGATTCTCGAAGTAAAGGTGAACTTTACTGTTGACGACGAGTCAGGAAATCGAAACGAACTGCTCGAGCGGCAGCTTGAAGAAGTGAACTTACTCAGTTTTTGATTGAAAAAAAAATACGTAGTGAAGCGAAAAGCACTAATTGACCTGAAAAAAGGATTAATCACACGTACTCTCAACAGATATAAAATGATAAATAGTTATTTATGTATTAAGGGCAAAAAGTGATGCTTTGTTGCTCACAAGTGAAAGTTAGTTCGCGACGCTTGCGGAGCGCGATAATCACATAGCAACAAAGCCACTTTTCGCTTGAAATACTTATTACGTTTTTTCTACAATCACAAAAAATTACTTACATAAATTTGTAACGGTTCAAAATGTGCGTTACATTTTCACAAGAACCAGGGCTTCCAGCATGGAGAAATCATCAATACAGTGCCACCAGCTCTAGGAAAGTACCACCACAACATCTAGCATCGACTTTACCACCAGAAGCCGCAAGTAAAACTCTATATTTTCTTCTATTATTTACTGGTTTAAATATTTTAAATTTATACACGGTGACCAACAATTGGCACCCTATCTATTGTTATCTGCTTAAATCGACCACTAGAATAATACTATTTATTTTTTGCATTTTGCTATTCGTTTTGTTTTTTTTGCAAATAGAGAGTCTCTAGTTTTTATTTCTATTACATTTTATTTAAATTATTTTCTTACTTTCAACCCTCGATACGTCATTGGCGTCGTTGCGCGCTTTCGATTCTTTTAGGACGGCGGGCGAGTGAATCGATGATGATCGAAGGGGGTTTTTTTAAAAAGAGAGAATAGCAAGAACCAGCAACCGAAGTGGTTGATTTCGGGTTTAATATTTTATTATGCGAATAAAATGGGAGAATAGCTAAGACCACCAAATTAAACCGTTGGTTTTAGAGGTCGTGTTAATTTTGCTCCCGGTAGTTTTTTGCTAAGAGTCGGGAAGTCTTCTTAACTTCGGGTCTAGACAGAAGGTCCTAAAAGCGGTTACGTCGTGCGAAAAGTCCCAACACCCAATCGGAGATTTTGTAACTCGCTCTCAGATATTGTCGTCGTTTGGCAGAGAGAACTGCCGGAGACGGTGCTCAAATTGGAGATTTTTTGCCTCTGGTCATGAGTTTGGTTTGAATCTGGTCATGGTGGTTCAGTGGAGTCCGGAAGAGTAGTGGAGACTGTAAGCTGTACACCACAACCACCATTAAGCTGCTTTTTTGGAATCACCATCAGCCACCAGGTATCAACAACAACAACAAACAAAGTATTTGCGAACTTTTTCTTTTTTATATATAACGTTTTTTTTATACTTATTATCACTCTGCCGGACTATATATATAGCCCCCCATATAGCTCATCTAACCACATATTTTTCTTTTTATATTATTCATTTATTTGCGTTATTTCGGGAACCTGGGTTGTAGCAGGTTCCCGCTCTCATCAGCTCTATGCATAGAACAGTAGATTTCCTTCAGCTGGACTTGGTATTTGTAAAGGCTGGATGGCGTACTAATACCAACATTTTTAAGTATAGTTCTATAAAGGAACCCACGAAACATCAACTCGGTGATCACGATCCAGCTCTGCTGCAATTCACTGGTTTCCAAGGTAGCTGATAGCTGCCTGGTTAAATTTTATAGAATTAACTTTGATCTTTTTTTTTAACTTTACTGAATTTCATTTCGTCTGTGTAAGTTAAATAAATATTGTTTTTCTTGTATTCTATTCGTAATAGTTTGGCGCCTTTGTGTAGCGTAACCTTTAACACCATTTAGATTGTAATACGGCGTAAAATACATACATAACTTTTATTTTCATCATTTACTCTATGCTCTAAAGGGCATCTTCATATGTCCGCTCTGAATTTGACTTAACATTATTAATTGTTTAATCTTTTAAACATCTCATTGGCGTCACTGTAATTGTATTTATTTCATACATTACTTTTTTATTTTCTTTATCACTTACATTTTTCCTGGTGAGCTTACTTACTCACTCAATATCATGAGGATTCTGGATTTTTTCACAAATTCCACTGGCGCCCATAAAACCCACGGTAGTCCCAGCCGGTGTTTGTAACTCGACATTCAAGAGCGCACCAGATTCATTTTGAAAAATAATAAAATATTGGGCAAATAGCGGGTTTACAAGTTATTACAAATTTTTTTCTATTCTCGAACAACCAAATTGGACGCCATGTTCTTCTATAAGAATGAGGAATTTAATTATAAAAATCTAATATGCTTGTATTGTTTGTGATCCTACCTTAAAATGTGCAATTAATTTAATGCAATCGAATCATTAATAGCCATTTTCATAATCAACAATGTAACTTTAATTTAATTTAAAATCATACACTATTGGCTAAAAATCATTTAAAGCCAATGACAGTCAATTTTAAATTTGACTTAAAGTTAAGCATTGATTATGAAACTGGCTCTGAATGTGTTTTAATTAATAACAATTTTTACTTATTAAAGTACTAAATAATTTTATTTTGGATTATTTTCGTCTGGCATACAATGGCATATTTGAAAAATCATAGTAGCCATGATTGCAATATGGCGAATTGACTATTAAAATATATCTTTCTCTTTTCATTCATTGCAAATATTAGAAAACCATACAATTGGCAAGCAAAAATAAAATTGGTTTATTATTAGTTATTTAGGCCTAATTATGTATTAATGGTCTAATATACATTGCCAAAAGTACATAAGTACGAATGTGAGAATAATTAGGTAAATAATGCAAAAAACAAGTAAAAGTTTACTTTCGGAAAAAACAATTTTTCAAAATAATATATTCGTCCAATGTGCATATGTTTGGTAGAAAGTTAAATAAAATGGCCGCTATATTTCCTATTTGCCGCAGCCTGTATAGATCACGGCAATTACAGCAAATTATAAATGTGATTGTATTACCAATAACAAATATTTCGTATGGGACACACTAGATATATCTAGTGTTTATCTTAATCATTAATTTTCCTCGAAACATTGAATATTTGTATGCTATCTCATTTTGCATAAAAAATAGTCGTGAATAAAAAATAATAAATAAAAGCGACAATAAATGAGAGAAATACATCCATCACTGAAACACTTCAATTTTTTGTTCACAATTTTTTTTTTTGTGCCATGAAATACATAATGAATGGACATATTTAATGCGTCTAAATTATGTTTGTTAAAACTGAACATTTTGTTCTCTATTATGCATATTGTGATCTGCTGTCTCAGCAAATTTATGCCTGGGAAATATTAGTAGATATATTATCTGTAACTTAAATTAAAACTCCACTTGCATCAAATAGAATGATCTAAATTCATTACAACTTATATTATCAAAAAAGATCATCAGCATCGGTTTTGGTTAGGCACTTTACTATTAATACACTAAATAATAATAATAACATACTGTATTAAAATTGTACTAATACTAAAAGCAGTACAGCAATTTGTGTTCAGCTACTGAACTTTACTGCTTAGTTTTGCTTAGAACTTACTGAACGTCCGAAACTAATACATGCTCGGTGAGAAGGCGCCATAATACTAAATTGAAAAACAAATCCAGACCAAGCCCAAAAACAATATATTATATAGTAGATAATAATATGTATAAACGCCAAACATACGTCGCCATTTGAGCAATTGGATCGTCGCCCGGGTTTCGAAAAATCTGAATAAGCAATATCGGTAAAATACTCTCAAACTCATTGTTGTTTTTAAGTTTTGGTCACACGGGGACCGGTCTTTCCGGATCCCCCTAGGTTAGTCGGCATATTGAGATTACCCGGGGATGCCCTCAAGGTGGTTTTCTGTCACCGCTCCTTTGGAATGTGGTGGCCGACGGGTTGCTGAAAGTCCTAAATAAGTATGGCTATGATACCATCGGCTACGCTGATCCGGTTGTTCGGATAGCACTCTATGCAGTTTAATGCAGCGGGCTCTCGGCAAGGTGGAAAGTTGGCGTAAAGATAATGCTCTGGCTCTGAATTCTCACAAAACAGAGCTAATTGTTTTCACGAAGAAACGGATAGTGCCGTAACACTGCCGTATATCTTTGGAGTCCAGCTGCGGCTGACTGAAAAGGTGAAGTACCTTGGTGTGTTTCTGGACAGCAAGCTGAGCTGGGCTCGACACATCAAAGAGAAAACGGAAAAGGCATGTAGGGCTTTTTGGCAGGGTCGTGCGGCTATTAAAGCGACCTGGAGCTTGGCCCCTAGGATGGTCAGGATAGGCATTTTGTTGGTAATAGTAATAAAGCAATTAGTATTTGAACATAAAAATAACGATTTCTGTGAAGCATGCCAATTTGGGAAACAATGTCGAAAATCAAACAACGAAACAATTTAAAGAAATAATAAAACAGGAGAAATGATTCATTCCGATATATGTGGACACATGAATACAAGGATTGGTTGTCAGAAAATTAAACCGCATACTCATGACATCAATACAAAAAACTTTTCTTAATAACTTTTTTTTTGAAAAATCAACTTAAATTTTTTCACTATATTGCTCAACGTTTAAAAACAGCTTGAAAAAGTTTGATATTCACTGTACTCTACGGTGGCTCGCGCCAGCCTTGAGAGACGTGTTAAAACAAACATTCAATGACTTGTCCACATAGCAAATGATTGAATGCCAGACTTGTCTGTTTTCATTTTTTTTTTTTTTTTTTTTTTTTCTTGAAATTAGAATACATAATTTTTAATAAAAAAAATGGAACATGTTTATCTAGTTGTAAAAATACCTTTTAAGAACACTTCAAAATTTAAAAAAAAAATTGGTTATGTAATATAAAATAGCAAAAAATAAAATTTTTTATTTAAAAAAATGAAAAATCTATTTTGAAGTTTATTTGTTTACATTTAATTTTTTAATTCTACTTTCAATTTTCTTGACCTAATTTCAATCAGAGGCGAGTATGTAAAATGTTTTATTTCATAATACTTTAAATTATTTTGTATTTAAAACCAACAAATACTAATTTACTTATGTCTATTTCAAAAAAGAGTGTACTTTTCGTAATTTTGCTAGCAAATCAAGTAGCAATTTACAATTACACAAACAGTTCCATAATGTTACTTTTATTAGGGCAATGCAGATTAACCTGCATACCATTAATATTTGGTTAAATTATTACGATAAATTAGTAATGAAGTTGAACTTACCAGGCGAGATGGTATGGCTCTACCGTTCGCTATGAATCATTCATATCATCACATAATCAAATGCCACAGCACTAGACAATGAATACTATATTAAACAATACAAATCACACTCAACCTTTCACTAAAACTACAATATCGGCAGTAGTAGTACACTGCAACATCACATTCTCAATTCATTAGTAATTTATTAGTTATTTACAGATTGTGTTCAATATGACTACCATTTTTTTCAATCCCATGCTGAGCCCATTTTCTAAAAGATTTATAAACTCCTGAGAATAGTTCTGCAGCTTTTTCACAAATTGTTCTTGCAACTTTAAAAATTTGTGAATGAAGCGCATCTTGAGTATCAAAGGACTCTTTTTATACAAGATATATCCTGTAACCCATAAATAAAAATCTAAGGAATTTAAATTATGGGATCTAGCTGGTCACTGAATAGATATTTAACGGCCTATCCACTTATTTGGAAAATTGTCATTCCAAAACTATCTAACATGAGAGTAAATGGGAGGTGGATCCCCGTCATTAATAGACCATGTATGACGTGATTGTAATAGACATCTTCCAATGGTTCCCATAAAATATTTCTAAAATATTCCAAATACGTTTCTCAAGTTAAACGAAAAGGTAAAAGAAAGGGGCTGATCAAATAATTCTCCACAATGCCGGTCCATACATTAATTCCTAACTGTCTCTAGAATTTACTACTTGCGGTTTCGAAGAATAGACACGTTGTCTGTGATACGGATTGTGTCAATTTTTCCGTATACAGATGGATGAAGCTGATATAGAAAAGATCGCCTTTAAAACTGAAAATGGACCTTTCGAATTTTTAGGAATGCCTTTGGGTTAAAAAATGCCCCCGCGACCTTTCAACGATGTATGGATAATATACTTGGGGGTACAACAGATGAAAAATGCGCGGTGTAGCTGGATGATATTATTACATTTTCAACATCTTTACCAAAGCATATTGATAAATTAAGACAAGTATTTAATAGACTTAGACAGGCGAATTTCAAAATTCAATCGTATAAACCGGAAATTTTAAAAAAAGAAGTTGCGTATTTAGTCCATATTGTAACCCCGGAAGGCGTAGAAAGAATAAAGAACAGATATTAGTGGTCACATTTAAGAGAATGAGTACAAATATATATAAACGACTGTCAAATTTGTCAGATTAGCAAATATGATCGCAAACCGCTAAAGGTAATGATGAACATTACTCCAATTGCTACAAGCTACAAGATCATTCAACAATATGTTTATAGCAAATACCTATTATAAGCACAAAGATATACACAAATATACTAGAGAGATGAGCAGCAAAAATGAAAAATCGATAATAGACTACATAGTAGCAGGAAATGAAAATAGAAAAAACATAGTAGATGTAAAAGTGTCAAGAGGACCGGAAGTGGGAAGTGATCATTATATGGTTATGTCAAAAATAAAGAAACCACTAAAATCAGACAACAGAGAGAGAAAAGACGATACGATAGAATATGAGAAAATAAAAGCGTATAGACTAAAAGACGGAGGGGTGGCAGAGCAATATAGAGAAAAAATGAAGAGGATGATCGAGAGCAGAAATGAGAAATAAAAGGCATTAAGTTTTGAAGAGAGTTGGGAGGAATTCAAAAAGATGATACTACAAATAAGCTCGGAAGTGTGTGGAAAAATAAAAAGAAATAAGAAAATAAAACAAACGGCATGGTGGACAGAAGCGATCAAGAAAAGAGTGAGATTAAAAAAGAAAAAATGGAAGGAATATCTATAAAAAGAAACTAGAGAAACGTATCAGTGTTACAAGGAAGAAAGGAAAATAGTGAAGCAATTAGTATTAGAGGCGAAAAGAAATGAATGGACAGAATTCGGCAATAAATTAGAAAACGAAGCTGCAGAGGGGAAAAAAATATTCTATAGTAGAATAAAAACAATAAGAAAAGGAAAGACCAACAGTGCTACATATATAAATAACAAAGAAAGAGAACTATTAAAGCAGGAAGATGAAATAATGGAAAGATGGAAGCAATACTTTGAAGAGCTGCTGTCAGACAATATAGAGAGGACCGAGACAAGAGAGGTAGTCAATACAGAGAGAAAGGAAAGCAAAGATGATGAAGAGGAATTTAATATGGCGGAACTGGAAAATGCCATAAAACAACTGAAGAATGGAAAAGCACCAGTAAGTGACACAATAACGACTGAAATGATAAAATATATGGGGGAAGAAGGAAGGCAGGTAATGCTGGACATATATAACAAAGTATGGAAAGAGCAAATAATACCGAAATAATGGCAGCATGCACTGATTGTACCAATCTTTAAGAAAGGAGATAAGAAATATTGTAACAATTATAGAGGAATTACTCTATTAAATACAAACATGAAAGTGTTGGAAATGATGATAAACGAGAGAATAAAAAGTATAATTGAGAAAACTCTGGACGAATCCTAGTCAGGATTTAGGGAAGGAAGAAGCATTCAAGACCATATATTTACGATTAAGCAGATAGTGGAAAAAACAAGTAAAAGGAAAAAAAATGTATACATGGGTTTTTTAGATTTAAAAAAAGCATTTAATAAAGTGGGAAGAGATAGATTGTGGAAGATGATGTCAGAGAAAGAGATAAGCAGGAAGATGATTGCATTAATAAAAAAAATATATGAAGAAAACTCAAATAGGGTGATAGTCAAAAACAGACAATCGAAAAAATTTAAAACGAAAGACGGACTAAGACAGGGAGGAGGACTAAGTCCAACATTATTTAATATTTACATGGACAAAATAATAAGGAAAGCGAAAGAAAGAACTAGAGGACTTGAAGTGGGAAGGAAGTATATGGAGAGAGTTGAAGTACAGAGTGGAGCATTCGCAGACGATATAATGGTGGTAGCATCTAACGAAAAAAAGCTGCAGACAAGCATAAATAAATGGAATGAAACACTTAGAGAGAACGGAATGGAGATGTGTAAAGAAAAAACAAAAGTAATGGTAATTGGGGAACATGTGATAAAAATCATGGTAGATAAGGTAAAATTGGAGCAAGTGACGAAATGGTAATATCTGGGAGTAGAAATATCTAGTTCAGGAAAGCAAGAAGAAGAAATTAACAGTCGAGTAGAAAAAGCAATGAAAGTGTTTTACAGTATCAGCAATACGATTGTGGGAAAAAAAGAAATAACAAGGAAAACAAAAATAAACGTGTACAAAACAATAATAAGATCAATACTAACATTTGGATGTGAGACATGGATAACAGATAAAAGTCCAAGCGGTAAAAATGAAATACATGAGGAGAGTAAAGGGAGTGACAAAGAGAGAAAGAATCAGGAATGAAGAAATAAGAAAAGAACTGGGAATTGAGGCGATACACGAATACATAGAGAAGAGGCAGTTGGGATGATGGAGTCACCTGAAAAAATGGGACAAGAAAGACAAGTGAGAAGGGTATGGGAAGCTAGACCTGGACAGAAGAGAAAAGGGGAAGACCTGAAACTACCTGGAATGACATAATAGAAAAGATATTGCAAAGAAGAAGAATAACGATGAGTGAAGCTGGTAGGATGGCAAAAAACAGGAAAGAATGGAGAAAGTTTAGCGACGCAGTGACGTGAAGCAAAAACGTATAAGCCTGGAGAAAGAAAGAAAAAGAAGAAAAAAAGGAAAAAAAAAGATAAAGACTAACAAGCCTACACCAGAAATGGTAGACAGGCTTTACTATATATATATATATATATATATATACATTCTACTCTACGGTTTATTAAAATGTAAAAAAATTATGAAAAAAAAACCAAACCAAACCAAACCAAAATTGATTAATTGATAAATTTTAATATTAAAACATCGAAAATCTGTAAAAATTTAAACTTTAAATTCGCTTTAAAATTAAATTATTAAAACTTCGCCACTGTGCCTTACAGGAAATACAGAAATTTTATACCACGTGTGAAATTGAACTCGTTAATGAATTCAATCTTCTATTGTTTTAGAACATTGATAATACTCTATTTGTTTCAGGGTCATTAACTTCGTACTGGAGTCTATTAACAAAAAGTCAAGTGCTTCTTTCCACATTCCTAGGGCACAATCCGCAGAATCGCCATCTCGCCCTACATGTCTATTGTAATACGTTTTAGCTATGCCCCTTATATGTTCTTTTGGATTAAATTGGCAATGATATGGAGGTAGACGCAAAACTTTATATCCACGAGTCATAACCAATTCATCTAAAAAAGAAACATATACTACGTAGTTGAACTGTATTTTGTAGTTATTCATACTTTACCTTCTTGCAATATCAAGTAATTCCACTTTTAGTAGCAAAATATTCTATTTTGTATTTGTTGAGTGAATCCAAAATTTCCGATTTGTGCCAGTTACCATTTGGATATTTCGTTCCTAAAGTGGAATGGTAGCTGACATTGTCCATTACGATGATTGAAGATTCTTCCGATTTTTGCAACATATCATCGAACCATCTGAGGAACACTACTTCATTCATGTCTCCATGATAGTCTGAATTGACGGTGGACGTTTTTGAAGGGAATATTAAATCACCATCAGGAACAAAACCATTTTTTATTCCTGCATATAAGCATAAAAGTAAAAATTTTGATGTGAGAAGTGAATTAATTTAAGTGACTAATTCAGCAATTTTACCATTTGCCATCAGATTTAATTTTCCGTACGCGGCTGGGGTCTTTGTGCTGCCAAGATGCAACTGCAGTTCCGTGTTAGAATATCCACTTTTCATCCAGAAAAACAAATTGCGAAGGATTGGAACTGTTAACATTTGCCACGTAGTTTTTCAAAAAAATTGTTCTTTGCAAGATTATTCTAGGCAGCTCGCATAATCCTCGACGTGGATCATCTTTTTTGTATTGGAAGCCGATTTTCTTCAAAACAGAGCTTAAATTCTTCAAGTTGTTTCGCTTCCATTAAACATTATTTTCTCTTGTAGCCTTACAAGTAATCTTTTTGTTGTTACTTGTTGCTCTAAAATAAACATTTCTTTAGAAACTCTTTCAATTAATCGTATACATTCAAATAACTACATCTGTTCTCTTATTATATTAAACGAATTTGTTAATAGTACATCTAAAAAATAACATTAAGCACTGACTTCTTTGATACATATCATCAATTTCATTGGATATATCATATTCATAAGCCTCTGTTAGATCTGTCAATTTGGGTTTCTTGTAGATTCTGCTGGTTTTTGGTGGCTTAACTGGTACACCTTTTTTACAGTCAGAAGAAATATTCCTCACTGTGTCGATGGAAACTTTTAGAGTATTAGCTACTCTCTGAAAAGTAAATGTGTTACATAAGTTATTATTTGCATACTAATGGCAAAATTCATTATTAAAAGTGCAAGTACTTAATTCTCGTACTGCGTTCAAAGGTAAAAGAGGTCCATCACTGTCCCCCGTTCCTGCTCGAAATAGCTAATTAAATTAGCTATTAAACACTTACACTCTGCGCTTAGTCTTGTGGGCATTATGTTTTTATAAAAAGAGAATGATCCAATAGCAGGCAATGCAAAATACACTCACTACTACACACACTGCACTAATCTACATTCAATATTATTTTATTCAATTATAAAATTGAATAAAATAATATTTTTCCAATAAGATAAGAATAAAATCACATAAATTGGTGAACATAGTTTGATGAATATAAAATTTTAGCGGTAAGAAAGTTTAGTTAAGATTTTAATTAGCTTCAACGCCACTTGGAAAATATTGTGTGAAACGCATTTTATACATTGCCAACATATTTTCATGGAAAAATAAAATTTTCAACAAAAATGTGAATTTCACACTTAAAATAAAAAGCTTGAGATAATTTTTACTTTTAGAATATTTCAATTATAATTCTAATCATTTTGCAGTAGTCCTTTGCTCATTTTGCAGAAGTTATTTTATAATTATTAAATTGGCGGTAGTGGCACGTCATTTTTGCATCGATAACGTGCAACGTTATTAGGAGCGCGGGGGCTTTATTAAATATACTTGGACAATTATATTTTCCATTACTAAATTTGCATCTTTCTCAATGATGTATAATGTGCTCTATACACCTTGATTTCTAGTCACACTAAATACATTGCCTGTCAATTTTTAAGTTGGCTGGAGAAATAGCGATTTCCATTTTCCGTAAAATTAATGTTAAACAATAATTTTAAAACACGAAGGAAGAAAAGTTAATATATTTTCACAGCTAGACGATCAAAATAAAAATAACAGAATGATTTTCGTATTAAACATATTTGGAAGTTATTTAACTAAGTAGGACCTGATCATGATGCTGTCTCATATTTACTTACCTTTTATTAAAGTACCATATAAAGATCTGGCATTTAATCGATTTAATAGATGTATCAAAATGCTGTAGAACTGTAATACTCGTTTTACATTGTCAATAAGTTCATAATTTTTGTAAGTCAAATAAGTTGAATTTTTTGATTTTCTAAATTTTAATTGGGCTTATTATTGAACATTTACGTTATAATAACAGAATTTACGTTATGTTCAGATAACGTACAATTTTTAACAGTCGACTTAACAGCAGTAAATTTTTCTACCAATTTTCGTATGATTGATTCGATTTTTAGGGTGCATGTCATCGAAGCTATGCTATGTACACACTCCTCCCATTTTGCAGCTATGAGTTATAAGATACGATATATTCACGAATCTTAAATAGAAGAAAACGAAAATATGCATGCTAAAAGCAAAAGAGAGAAGGAAAATTTATTTTGTCCCCACAGAAAAATTAACAATACTGTTCAGAGACGGACTCGAAAATATCAGAAGAGTTTATACAGGTTTGTTTATATAAGATGAATTATCAATCGGGAAATGTTAGTAAATAAATCAAAATTGCGTTTAATCATGTAATACGTAATTAAAACTATGTTTTAGCAGAATTTATAAAATTTATACACATAAACAAATTAGTTTATTATCAAAAAATTTTAATTAATCTGGCTCATTCATATGTTTTTGAAACACCTTCTTTCGAATACGTTTGCATAACAATGCAGTTTTGAAAAGCATACGACCAATCGATGTAATGTATAGGTAATAAAAGACGTTCCATATGGTAGTATGTGCCATAAAGCATCAACTACGTTCGTTCTTGTCCAATCCGCCGAGTTTGGGGATATACTGATTAGCTCACCTAACCCGCAAACCCGGGATAACCCAATTAGATAAAATTGCCAGTAATCGAATGAAACAAAGTTTACGTCCTAAATATAAATTACGGTAAAAATACGTTATTAAATAAAGAATGTATATTATACCATGTATAAAGAGAGTAAAAAATGTGAGAGAGTTAAAAAAGTATTCAAAAAATATTGAGCGAAGATTTGTGTTTCCTTAAAACGATAATCATTTCAATGTCACCTTTGGTTCTATTAGTTTCATTCCGCGAATAATTAGCAATCGATTAATTTTTGGGCAAGCGGACATAGGTAAGTATACAGGTAGCATACATATAGTTATACTATATAAGTAGACATATATTCTAAATATGCTATATCTATTGACAATATGTAATATGGATTCCATTATGATTTAATAGATAAAAAATGTATAATTCAAATCGATCATTTGTTTGATCATATCATTATTGTTTCGCGAGCAGACCCAATAGGGCCGAAAGCGCGCAATGATATCAGGGGCGTATCGACGGTTGGATCATTTAATTAAAATTAAAACAGAAAATAGTCAACTGACCCAACAGCAAAATAATGAAATAAATAGAATTTTCCTAATGACCGATTTAACCCGTTACGACTACCCTTTTCTATCAGTAAGAGGGAAATCTCAGCTAAAGATTTATTAACGACCAAGAAACGGTTAACGATAAATCGGCTATAGAAGAAAAAGAAAAAAGTAATAAAATGATAAAAATATTCCAAAATATAATAACCACATATATCAAAACCAAACTAATACTCTATGAATATCGTAACTTAACCAAAACAAAAAAAAATTTAAGCGAAGCAATCATACTCTATGATCATACTTAAAATCAAAAAAACAACAAACAGAAGGGGTGTGACATCTAAGGAACACAAATAACATGCACGATTTAATAACCTTCAATAGTGAGCTAATCATCCGATACACGCTAATTTCCGGGGTTGCATCACGAAACCCTTAGGAATATTAAGGGTGACTCGAAACAATATTCCAAAATTAGGGAAGCAACAAAACGCAACAACTAGCGCTCAAGTACTCTAATGGGCCTATGCACCAACATTTTATCAAAATAATCCAGTAAAAAAAAAACAACATCAATAAAAATACACTCGTATTATTCTAAACAATTCAATAATGATACAATACCACTCGTATATAAATCGTAACAACCACAGACATCTGTGTTAAAAATCGTAACTGATCCACTAACTATTGTTAATACGACAACAAAAATCGAACCTTATGGGGTATTTATATTAACATTCTTTACAACCTTACACAGCGATATCATCGCTGATAATGCTGATGACGATAAGAAAACGAAAAAGAAAATAGTTTTATGGATTTAAACAGGGTAGCCCGTTTCACCAACATTCCCTGCCGGCATTGTTATCAAGTTTTTTCGGTTAATAAAATTGAATAGTATTATTTTAACCTTTTACTAGTAGGTATTTCGATTAAATGCTAAAATGCAATTTGAATTATCTGAGTTTATATTATACTTACATATGTATAGGTATGTATATAAGTATATGTATTGTTAAATTGAATAAACCTTTCATTCCTGGTCAATAACAACGATAAATTACTGTTTAATACATTTATTATACGTTGCTATTTTCATTTTTTGTTTATCTACTGCTCATGATATATTTTATATAATCAAGTTGTTAAACAAAATTTTATTGGGTATTATTATTAAAAGTCTTTACAACCTTCCTCAGCGTTATCATTGTTGATAATGCTGATAACAGTAGCATCAGAAAACGAGAAAGTATGTCATTCCATGCATTTAGACGGGTAGCGTTTTCTAATTTGCATTAATTACTTTGTTTTATCGGCGTTCATCTTCAATGGAAAATAATAATAATAATAAGCATATCGACAGGATGCAATTCGATAAGCAAATACTGATCAGTTTTTTCCGTATTATTACTACAACTGATACAGTATCTTACTTGCTGCCTAGTCAACTTAAAAATTTTATTTTACAACTTGATTATATAAAATACTAGCGGAAGTACCCGACTTCGTCCGGGATGACTTTTCGTGCTGAATACTATGAGTTATAAATTGGAATTGTCTATAAGGCAGAACTTACAAACAAACCATAATTACCACTAACCATACGTGAACTTACTATTTTAACATAAAATAAAAATAAAAGAACGTTGTGACATTTATTTTCTTTAAATTATAGATCATCGCAAGGCTAAACTTGATCTAAATAGATCTCTTGTAAGACCAAACCAAACAATCGTTTTAATTTTGAATCATTTATAAGGCAGAAGCCACCACTGAACCAAAAACAACCCATTATAAATCAGAATTTTCTGTAAGGCAGAACTCGTAATTAAACCAAACTTGTGGTTGGTTAACAATATCATTATTAATTAATATATAAAATCGGGTTTTCTTCTGCATGCATAAGTCAATTCTAATCAGATATATTTATACCAAATGTAGAATACCAAAAACGAACTCATTGTAATTGTGACGATCCAAGAAATCTAAAACTAACGAGAAACAGAGAATAAGAAATTTATTAAATTATTGAAAGAAAATAATACGCCAGCAACAAATAGAGCTCACCACAAACGAGCTAGTTGTAATTGAGTATTTTATGACATTATTATTATTAATTTATTTACGTTATTTTGGGGGAAAAAAAACCACCGCGAGCGTAATTAACCCCCTAAAATCAACCGCTTAATTTGGGGCTCCCTGCTATTCTCCCACACCCACAACAACTCAATTCGAATCGATAATTATCGATTGTATCCGCGCAGGCTCAAAATAGTCGAAAGCGCGCAACGAGACCAGGAGTGTATCGAGGGTCGGATCAATTAAATAAAATTAAAATAGAAAATAGTCAACTAACAAAACGGCAAAATAATAAAATAGTAATTTATTAAATAACTAAAAAATACTAAAGGCCGATTACAAGAGGTTAGACAGATTTTTTTATTTAAGATGAACTATCTGTCGAAAATTGTTAGTAAATAAACCAAAGTTGCGTTTAATCATATAATCCCTAATTAAAATGATGTTTTTGTAGAATTTGTAGAATTTATACACATAAACAAATTAGTTTATTATCGAAAAATTTTAATTAGTCTGGCTTATGCATATGTTTTCGAAACACTATCTTTCGAAGGCGTTTGCATAACAATGCAGTTTTGAAAAGCATAACAATAGAGTCTAGTACGATTCGGCGTGGCCGTTTCGGCGCAAGGTCGATCATTTGGTGTAGATTGTTTTAAAGACGTTTCAACGTCAAAAGGGTTCAAAATTTTATCATGCAAAAAGTGATTTGGCAACGATGCTTTACTACTCGTACCACCTTGGTCAAATAATTGAAATTGATGCTCATCTTTAAAAATTATATATGAAAAACATCCACACTGTTGCTATTTAACTGAATTTTAACTTTATTTAACAAACAACGGATGTACCCTATTTGTACGATTTAATGTTTATTTTAGTCATAATAATTGTAAAAATATACTGGATAGTCATACAGCCAAAGAAACCATAGAAACACAGCCAGGTAAGATCTAAAGCTGTGGGTTGGCCACAGCGATATCCGTTTTCACTATATGCTCCACAGTATATTCTTGTTTTGTTGTATAGATTCTCTAAATATATAAGAAAAATAGTTAGGAAGTTGCATATAGTAATAAGAGAGAAACAAACTCAGATGTAACCTTGCTTTATCTCGTCTCAATATGCAGGAATTGATATCTTGTAAGAAAAAAACTTAGAGAAAAATGGAATATTTGAATATACAATATGTACTAAATGTCTCATTCATTAAAAAAAAAAAAAAAAAAAAAAACAACAAAGAACAAATAGGATCGAGGAGCCCAAATTGTAGCGTGAGATACAACACATATGCATATGGGAGTAACTTGGTACTTGAAACTAAACTATTAGTATAATTTTTTTATGAAATGGTGAAATTTGTCATTAAGACAATCAATAATTAAACAATTGGTGAACATTTACCAGAATTAATCACCTGTTATATGGGGATATAATTATCATGTATATATTATATATGTAATTTATTTTACAGTACCTTCATATGTATTTAAAAATATTATAGTGAAATTATATCTACGAGAATATTACATATTTACATATCAGCTTAGGCAATAAATGTAGTATGGTTAATTGTTTTATTTAGTAAATTAGTAAACGAAAAAAACAGATGCAACAGAAAAGACTACAGATCTGGGATCCATTTTTTTAAAATCTATTTCCAATACATATATTCCAAAAGGGTAGACGATCTTTTGGGCTTCTTTTTTTTTAATTTTAAATATTAGTGTGATATTGGTGCGACAGTAAATTGTCTGCCTGCGTGTGTTTATTATTGAATTATTATATACGTATGCTTGTATACACATATGTACATATTAAGCTTCCTTAGTTGTTGAAAAGTGAGAAAATATCTTTTGAAATGTGTGGTCTCTTATAATTAATGGGTTATACTATAAATTCTATATATCAGATAGAAATAGAGTATTTTGGGAATTTTATATGACATATAATATATGCATTATCGCTACTTCACTGATTACATAAATATGTGATTTTAGAGGCGTGCATTACTAAACGGGAGCATAATTTTATAATTCTAAATGTTATTATTACATCAGTTACAATCGTATGTCTATACCATAGATAAACAAGTTTGTTTATCTATAATCTATACTTATTTTTTTTTAGTACTTATTGGTTGAATGATAGCCGACTGATTTCAGCGCCGATTTTAATTTGGTTTCATTTATCTTTTCTGACAACACTGGTTTCCTGCACTAAGAACGTTTACTAGCTACTTCGGATCAAAATGATTAATTATTGCCTTTTTTTAATTACTCCTTTTAACTCCTCGTAACTGAAGAGTTACAAATATAAGTTCTACATGTAGGCAACCCCAAATTGTACTTCCCGCCATCTATTCTATGCTGATAAAGATATTTGATTCGTCTATTTTTCGAAAGAAATTAGGATTCTTATAGCATATTATAGGTTCAGTTCAAAATGTTTATGTTCGAACCGAAACTGTGATATAAAAAAATTATTTATGTAGATGTTTATTATTTTCATTATATTTATTTTATTTATCCTGTTTTTTCTAGTTTCTATCTTTACCGCTTCTGTCTTTTTTTGTTTGTTCAATTTTAAATTCTACAAATAGATATATTTAATACTGAATATAGAAAAACAGACAGTGGTTCTCTACTATATTTGTCCGGCGAACAGTTAATTTACTAAATAAATAGAAACAGAAATGTCCATCTCACCAAGTGAAGAGCAGCGGGAAGTAGTTACTATAGTAAGTATAAAGTTATGGCATACAGTATGCACCATATAATTTATATCAATCTTGTTTAATTTAAATTAAAGATATGATGTCTGTTAAAATGAGATTATTCTGTTGTTTTCATTCTAGGATTTTCCCAAGTATTGCTATTCCTCAGATTTCTTGGTCATCTCCGAATCACCGGCATTTATAGATAAAACGCTGCTTATTAAAAGGTATTTTGAAGGCCCGATCAAGCATTGCATAATTATTGCACCGCCTGGATATGGAAAATCGACAAATCTTGATATGCTAAAACGATTCGTGGAAATTGATGTCGATCCACAAACAGGGGAAATTACCCCTTACATTCAATCGACGAATTATAAAATTTTCAGAAAACCTAGTTTAAGAATATATCGAGAACTGCAAATTTTTCAACAATACTCTGCAAAATTTATTGTTATTTATTTGTCGCTGAAAAATGTTTATGGAAACACATTCGAACGGGTGGTGCAAAAATTTGCTGAAAATTTATCACAATCGTTCCAACAACATCGTTACTTAATGGAAATTTGGGCATTGACTGCCACTGAGAAACAACGATTATCTGCTTATCTCAATGTGGAAAAATGCAAGAAATTAAGTCTAAACCAATTGGAATGCGGTCTGGCATTCTTAGCCGAAATGCTTGTTAAACATTACATATATAAAAAAGTTTTTCTTTTCGTGGACGATTATGATTATCCATGTGCTAAAATAACAATGGAATGGAGTCGTTATGATAAACCAGTTTCGCTATTTTTCGATCGAATATTTGATGCTATTACAAAATCAGATGGTCCAATTGCACGTTCGCTATTTTTTGGCCGAACACCTTACGGTGCATTCTGTAATGGTCTTGTACATGTACCATGGAAGGTTATTCTCTCTGAACATCCATATAAGGAATTCTTCGGCTTGGTAAAGGACGAAATTGTCAATTTATTGATACGATTCGACTGCTATAGTAAGGAAAATTTGCAAAATGTAATTATGATTTATAGTTATTCAACACGCCCTGGCGAACAATTAGTATGTACCTCATTAGTGATAAAATACTTATATGCGAAAGAATTCTATGATTTTCGCTGTCCGTCTGAAATATTTAAAATGAACTGTGTGTTGCAAAAATGCTATGAGTTTTCACCAGCCAGACATTCAATTGATAAACTGTTAAGTGCTTCACGTATCAGCATGCCCCTTTGGGATGAAGTCAATAAGACAAGGGTATACCACTACTGCTCATTCTTATCCTATTTAACGTTTTATGGGTTCTTTAATCACGTGGGCAATGGGATGGCGCTCTCACTAAGTATAGCAAATGAATTTATCCATAGAAACTTAGAACAATCGATTATTGATTATTATGGTCACGAAATAAATGAAAAATTGGAATTCTGTGCGAAAATATTAAATGATATCTCTTCCCTTTCGCCGCACCATTTCTATTACAATTTGATAAAGGAATTCCGAAAAGTTGCCATTGCCTACTCAAATGAATACATTGAAGATAATATCACATCAATTCAATGTATAGCAGATATTTTAGCTAAAACTAAATTCGATTATCATATTCCGATAACTAATAAAGACTTTGCAACTGAATTAAGTGTTATATGTTTCTATTATCATGGCATGAATAAATGCAACAATTCCTGCGAAAAAACAATGTTTTTGCGTGTTGAAAATGAAACGCCAATTCAAACAATTCTGGCTACGATTGTAGAGATGCAAGATCGTATGCTCCAAATTCTGAGTTTAAATTATTCAGGCATTGATGCTTACGAGAAGTTTTTTGTTGGAATTAGAACTGATCAACAATTTAGATTTGCAATTGGATGGCTGGTTGGCACAGATCTAAAGAATGCGCAATATATTGCCCTTTCAAATAATTAACTTAATATTTAGATTGAATTAAATGAAATTGTAATCATCCATTAATTTTAAATTATTAGAAATAGTTTATTATGTGCATTTTATTTCCAATAATTATATTGATTAATGCGTTATTAACTGTCCAATTTTAAGCTAAACTTTTTATTAGATGCCCATCAAATATGCGGAAATCTATTATATTATTAGAGATCATAGTTAATTTTGTTAATTGTTTATAATTACGTATTAAATTTTTTTCCACCATTTATGTTATGTCATCATTTATATTTTTTGTATTTCACAGTATTTGGAACGATGTAAACCGGTATTGTAAGAGATGTAATAAAAGTAGTTGAAATTAGAGCTTGGTGTATTATTCCCTAATCACTATTACAGGTATCAATCTTAAAACTTATAAGTTATAAATACAGAGAACTGTAATATTTTTATACGAAATGTATAAAAAATAGTATAGTTTGTTCAGCTTCAGCAAAATTACCAATAGATATATCTATATATTATTTTTTTTGATTGGATAATATTGTAATTATTTTACTTATCTGTTTTTTAAGAGTTTTTATTCTTTCTTAACTTCTTTTTGCTTTTAATAGGGTCATCAGTTTTGTCAGTGCATTAGATAAAGAAGTACATATTTACACATTGACCAATAATAAAAAATTGAAACTATGTAATTATATTAGGAAATTATGCTTAGAGACACCTCTTTTGCTGCTGCATGGCTTCAGTTCCATTCATGTCCAAAAGCAAAAACAAAAATTTTAAAAATTACGTAAGTATGTATATACTGCACCCCAATATACAGTACACATTTTACTTACTAAAGAATAAAAACTAATGTTGTATACAGTACAAATGCGAGAAATAGAAGCTAAGTCCAAGGGAGAATAAAATTTTATTAAAAAATAATCATTCGGATAGCACAAATATATGGTTTAAATAAATTACTAACAACTTCAGAGAATAATTTCACTGATTCTTTAAAACCAGCTAAACCTATAAACTCTGTTCCACACATTTAATACAACAATTAGAGACAACATTTTAATTTTCATAAAAACTAAGGCGAAATATGTCATTTATATTCTTCGCCTTCGTTCTATAATCATAATATACAATCATAAAAGCAGGTATTGATTCAAATTGATAAAAATCTACAAGTGACGCTCTGATCTCCCTCATAATGAGTCATTGATAATCTCTTAGAGATCATTTCTAGAAAATGCCTCGTTGTAATTGTTAAGTTGGAATCTGAATCGGTAAAAGCACTAATCACTTAAAAAACTGATTCATCATTACAATGGAAGTTATAACACGGTACGTTGGACACCCTGTAAAACCTCTTAAAACATTCATGACAACTTACGTGCTAATTACTGTTTTGACACAAGGCGTGCCTGGAAAGAATGTCATGAAAAAAAAAAAAAAACTCAAATTTTGATTAAATTGAGTAGTTAGATATAGTGAATATTTATTACTTGTAATTCTTTTAGTTGCTTACAGTTGTTCAATAATTGCTTAATATACGATGCTGATGTTTATCTATTATTTTCTGAACTAAAAAAGAGAGCATCAATATGCTGCTACTGTTATATACTTTACGAATGCATAAAACTTAAATATAAATGTAGAAGGAAACCTACCTGAAAACATGCTATAATAACACATGATCAAGCAAATCGCACATTGCTTCCACATAGCGACCAGAGAGAATGCAATTATAAAGAGTAAAATTAAATTCGCCAAATCTGACAGTGGTTATTTCTCATGTTAAATAGTTCTTTCTGGCAGCTGCAATGTGTGTGATACTTGACATCACCATTCTCGGAAAGTAACCCATGTCTGTTCAACTTGTGCATTGCAGAATGCAAATAAATTAGCTGCCAAAGAGAACTTTTCAGGGCGTTTAACTGAAAACGAATACTAAATTTATTAGATGTATTTTTAAGCAAAATATTAATCCTTACTGTAATAAACTTCTTGTTTACATTGTAACATTGTTCATATAATGTTAATGGCAATACTCTGAGCTAAAATGAATTCAACACAATTAGGTTTTCTGAAAGAAGAACAAGGATAGTCAATCGAGTGTACAGTTCATCAACGTTTCATCGAAGAGCGTAAATATGACTATGAATAGAATCGTATTTATTTATCAGCATCAATCAGTGCACTATATTATTATTATTTAGTTATTTACTATAGTAAATAGAGCTCAATCAATAAAATTTATGATTGTTAAGGATCATAACCCCTTTTGTGACAAGAAAAAACTAGGAATTTGAAGCACAAATGTGGAATTATTTAATACCCCATAAACATAACACGTGTTTCGTATATCGAAAAAATGTGGTGAGCAAAGGCTGTATTGTAAAGGAGTACCTACTTCAATTTTGTGATTTTTTGTATTTATTAATAGAATACATATGTTCTTTAACTCTTTCTTGAATTTATCCACCTGTTTGGACCAACATAATTTGTTGTGCAATCATGACAATTTAAAATAGACACTCCTGATTTTGAAAGAAAATTGATCTTTAGTTTTTATAAGCATTGAAAATAAATGGTTAATTGATTTAAAATTAATACGGACGTTATATTAAGTGAAAATTCTTTATAAAAAGAATTTATATTAATATTTAATATGTCTTATAAGAAATTTCAACAAAGAAAGTATAACAAAAGTTATTTATTATAGGTTTATGAAAACAAAATTTGTCTCTGTAAATATATTGGTTATAAAGCTTTTTAATAGGCTATATTGGACGATATTTTGCTTAGCTAACATCATAATAATATTTAGTTCTGTTTGAAAATTTTCTAGATTTAAAGGTAAGTTAAACAATCGGTAAGATAGACAATTAAAACTTGCAAATTTGTGAGAGTATGGTGAGTTTGAAGTATATTGAATAATGTTATCTGTACACGTTGGTTTTCTATAAATTTGAAAGTCAAGTTTATTGTTGGTTTTTGAAATTAACAGATCCAAAAATGGTAATTGTTTATTATTTTCTTTTTCTATTATAAATTTAATATTATTATGTAAGGTATTTGAAAATTTTAGAAAATGGTCTAAATTGTTATTCCCTTTCCATATAATAAAAACATCATCTACATACCGTCTGTAAAATAATATTTGATTGGAGAAATTACTATTTAAAATCTTCATTTCAATATCTTCCATAAAAATTTCAGCTAACAATGGTGACAAAGGAGATTCCTTAGCTAAACCCGGTTTTGTCTACAGAGTTTTTCATTAAACTTAAAGAAATGTTGATTTAATGAAGAAGTAATTGTATTAAATCTTTTTGAATTAAATAAGATATTTTTCATGTTATTAGCTTATTTCTAACTAAAGTAATACCATCACTTGGGGGAATGCTTGAGAACGAATTTTGAACATCTAAAGATATGAACATCAAATCTTCAGAAAAAGTTAAAATTTTTAACTGTTTAACTAAATCTATTGAATTTTTTATCGAATATGGATTACTGAAGTTGGTAACATTTTTTAAAATAACATAATATAACCACAACATTTTAAAATAACACAACAGGTCCGCATCCGCCTTGCGACTTTTCTAGCTAGCTAGTGCTCAATAAATCAAAAATTAAAAAAGAAAATTCCGCCCCCCAATACACGGTCTTATTCTCTCTCACTTTGCCTTAGTCTGTTATGTCTCATACTCCTTTCTCTTTTTTCAAGGCGGTAGCTTTTTTTGAACTGTACACTTGGTGCGGTTACTTTTTGTAATAAAAAATTATGACAGTATATTGGAAAAAGTCGTAGACTCGTATGCTAGCAGCGAGCAAACAAAGAGAGAAGTATAGGACGAAGTACATAAGTGGAAGTGGGGCAGCAAAAACTCGGATGGTGCGAGAAAGAAGTATAGGGCATCGTAAATAAGGGGAAGTGAGGCCAGAAGCATCTGGAAAGATATTCAATTCATAAAGTTAATTGGTTGCATAACTTCCATTAATGGTGAAAACGATACTTCGTTCTTGACGTGTATAGAATAATATACAGAATAACTTTCAATTGCAAAATAATGTTAATCTGATAAGTTAAGAAACTACATTTTTGTTACTAACTAATTATTTACATGTATTATCATTGGCTAAATAAAATAAATAAATAAATAATGTACAATTGCAGATGTCGATCGGCGCTTCGAACGCAATCCCATCTACCGTGAGACAAAGATAAAAAATCTGAAAAGAGAGATAGACCTATCGCTGTCATTTATGGCGTTGAAATTAGAAGCAATAAACATTGGAAAGATGATTAGCGATATTGGTAAATATAAAACATTTAATAGTTTATTTTTGCTACAGGTAAAACAGAACTAACATCCTGTCCTTTGTCGATATCTTATCGAGTAAGTACCTCATTGAATTATACCCATTAACACTTTTTTGAAAAATACCGCTAATCTATTAATTGTACAACACGTGACTTGAAATAATTATTATTCTTTTCTCAAACTAAATTGAAGAATCTAGATTAACTCGATCAGTGTGACTGAAAGAAATAGTGCGTCTGATAAGATATGTATTTACTAAAACGTAAGTAGAAATTGTCTTTATTGGACTCGAAATACTCTCTAGCGAATTAATTAATTAAATAACTAATGTTTACAATTTTTAGAAATAGATTAGGTGCATCTTTTACATTGCTAATCTGATTTCTGTCGTTGGCGCAAACATATGTTATATGGGTACTTACAGTACTTAATTTTTCGGCATTTGAACAAATGATTTATTTTCACCTACTTACCGATAGTCATTACATCCAGGTCACTAATAATTATAATAACTAACTAATGATAACCAACTATACTAGAATAAAAAAACCCAAATCCCATAATTGTGTAAATTAAAATTAACATTAAAACGTAATTTGATAGATTATATAATTAAATTATATATATTTGTCTAAAATTTATCAAATTCCATGGTTTCATGGGGCCTCAAAAGATGGCGGTGGCGGCGGATGCCTAAAAATTGCCTGAAAACATATGCAGTTGTACGTATTATCATTTATTGTATTTAATATAAGCGTATTGCGCTTATAAATTTGCTTATTATTCAGCAAAAAATATGCTTTACATATTGCGGTTGAAACTTACGAGCAACACTTTATTAACGTTAATTGTTATCACAATCTAAATGATGTTATAATGATGCTCCAACATCAGTAGCAAAGGTGCAAAATTATTACATAATAAAAAGACTGAAAGTTAATACAAAAATTATTTGAATAAATACAAACGAAATAATTACAAAATTCAGATTAATGATAAAGAAGAGAACAAACGAAATGAATCAAAATAAGCAAATGTAGCTATCAGGTACTTTGGGAACCAATGAATAGCAGCAGAACTGGATCGGATCACCGACTGGGTGTTTCGTGGATTCGTTTTTTTTGAAAAATACTTCAAAGTGATGGAAATAGGGCGCCATCCAGCCTTTACACTTCCAAATCCTGCTGGAAGGACTCTATCGCTCTAATCACAGAACCCTGCTACAATCCAGGTTCCCGAAATAAGTAGCATATAATGATAAGAAAGAAAAAGTAATTGACAAATAAAAATAAACAGAACTCAAAAAACTCGTTGGTGGTTAGTTGTGGATATATGATGATAGCTGTGACAATGAATTTTATTAATATATTAATTAATAATTAATAATTATTTTATTAATAAAACAATAATTATATAAAAAAAAATCGCCAATGCTTGTTATTGTTGATACTTTATGGTGGTGTCGCCAATCAAAAGTGCAGCTTGCAGTCTCCACTACTCATCAAGACTCCACTGGACCCCCAGGACCAGAATTAGGCACAAAACTCCCCAATTTCTGAGAGGGACTCAAGGGTTAGGGGGGACTGAGTATTAATTAATTTTACTATTAGATATTTAACATTCCATAAACCAAAATTTCAATTTAATAATGTAATTTAATGTCGGTTCTTATCGATAGAAAGGAATAATTGCGACTACGCTGTGTCGGTATAGTGTTGACTGCAGCAGTATAGCGATAAAAATAATAATAATTTCCAATACATGATACATAATTTTCATCATTATGCTGACGAAAAAAAAAGGTTCGCTTCTCTTTTGAGAAGTGGTGACCTCATTTTAGTAATAAATTAGAGAAGTAAATAGTCGGTGTATTTTTATTACACCAGCTTTTGTTTTGTATATGAAGTATAAATTTGGTTTTAATATTTATTTATTTCAATGCCGTGAAAACGTCTCCATGAATAAAACATTTTTTTTGCTTTTGATTAAACACTTAATTTCGAAATCAAGTTGTAACCCGTATCGTAATGTCATTGCTAAGTATTCCATTGGCATTAGGATCAGCTAACAAAAAACTAAGACACACAAACCTAATTTTACAATTTTATTAGTTACATTATTACGTAATACCATTCTGAAATTAGTAATGCTACCCCATAATATCAAATTAAGCAATTAAGTACATTGTTAAATTATTACAGTTAACATTAAAAATTATTGGCTGCACCGCCCGCCAACAATAAAATAAACAAAACTTCATTTCTTTCTCAACCTTCGCATTCTGCATTGTTAATGAAAATTACAATAAAAAAAAGTCCTTGAGAATTAATTAATAGAAAAATTCATAGTTTGAAGTGATTTTCTTTCAACCGATGACTTCACGCTTATTGTTTGTATTACAGAGATGCAAATAACAAATTCGGCTAACTAGACCACATTACTTCAATTACTACTCAGTTTAATTTTTGACTTGCACGAGCTAACAAATTTGTCGAGGAACTTGCGCAATATTGCACTTTATTAATCAAAGTAATTAGTTTTTTAGTTATTTACTTAATTTTATTGGTATTTAATTATCATGACGCGGCAATATTCGTTTTCGGACGCGGAATTGTGAGGTATTTTATTAATCTGTGATGAAAGTGGGGGAAATTTCGAAGTAGCCAGAAGATTGTATGCGGAACGTTTTCCTGGCAGAAATCTTCCGGCAAGTGGCAGGAAATAGTAGATTACAAGGTGAGCGAGGAAGCTTGCCATTAGTGGAGAGATTGTAAGTCAGTCGAGGCGCTTGCGCCTCGGAATATTAGACTAATCTCGAGGCTGGTATGGCAGGTTGACACCGCGAGGCTTGTATACTATTTTATTCGAAATCGCATACTTTCAATTTTGAAATCGATAAAATAAACAAATAATAATTAAAATTTTTAGTAGGATTGGCTAGTGGCAATATTTATTATATTATTTTATTTAGACAAAAATTACACAGGAGCAAGCATGTATTTTTTGTATGTTTGTTACAATTTATTTATATATATTTTTATTAATTAATTCTAACAAAACAAAATAAATTATCGAACTAAGAAGTTGTTTTGTTTGGTTACCTTTGTTAGTAAGTTAGGTTAGGTTAACATCTTTTGTTTTAAATATTATATTTTCTAAATAATGTTTTTTGTCATTTAAAAGTACTTACCTATTAGTTTCTTTTTTTATTAATTTAATTTCTTTCTTTGTAATAAAATTGGTTATTTTATTATTAATACACGTTTCTTACTTTTCTATTCACTACAGAAGGAGTGAAAGATACTCACTCTAGTTAGATCACCCCACATACATAAATTTGAAAACAATTAACATGCCAGTTTCTATGTAACTTTTGAAGAAATAAAGAAATTTATTGAAGAATTAAAGGAAATAAAATAATACAGCCGCCATTATTAGATAATTAAAGTTATTCTTTGAGTTACGATAAGCTAAGCTATTTCGCATTTCAAAATAATTATACTCAATTTTCTCTAATTCACAACTAATCTTTTCTATGTCAGGGTCACGATATTGTAATAAAACTAAATTTTGCTCAAACTTTTTTTCAGTAATTATAAAAATTCGAAATTCTCGGCTAAGCGCGTCTGATTAATTTTTAAAGCTTGTTTCAAGACAATTAAATTTTCTTCGATTGTTTCAGTGGCGATTATGATATCATCGGAATAAAAAGAAATTTTCATTCCATCTAGTACATATTTAAAAGCGGTATTAATATATCGCAGCAATAATGAACTTCCATTAGCTAAACCAACTAACATACGTGTATATTCAAATTGACCTTTTTGAGTAAATTGAGTATTAAATGATGTATATTTAATTACATCTTCTTTAATTTCAATGTTATTAAAAGCATCTTTCAAATCTAATTGAGTAAAATAAACTTTGTTTCTTAAGTTCTCTATATGAGGTATCGGATAATATTCTTTTTCTGCTTTTTATTTATTCCAAATAATCAATAGCCATTCTAAATTTGCCAGATTTTCTATTAACTAATACTATCCGATTACAATATTCGGATTGACCGTTTGTTTGTTGTTGTCGACGAAAAACGATCGTTTTTCGTCGTACTTTGGGGAACAACGTAAAAATTTAAATCTATTATAACATCATTTACTCAACATTTTGTGTTAATTTACCCAAGATGCTCATTTTACGACCACATATACATTGAAAATTTTGTTTCTCAGTGTCCGGCTTAATCTTGAAATTATCAGAAATAGTGGACATGCATAAGATTGATATTGGATTACCTGTATCTAATACTGCTTTTATCTCACCTACATCCATTTGCACCATTATCTCGTATTCTGGTACTAATGCTTCAGCTCTTAATAATTTAACTTCCGTTGCTGTTGATGTCGATGCTCATGGACTTCGTTGGACAACTAAGTTTGATATAACCTTGTTGGCCACATACCAAATTTTAGAAAAAGATAGAAATGGATTAAGGCAGGACTTTCAGCTAGGGGAGTGGTACGTCGTCAAATTTTTTTACGGTAGTATAAATGTTTCTGTTATTATTGAAACAATTATTACTCTGATTTTAATAAATATTTTTGTATTTTAAAGTGGTTGAAAATTTATCATGTTTTTAATTATTAATTATTAATTTTTCTATCTATTATGAATATTTTGAATATACTAATTATATTTTATGAACAAATGTTTCTTCTCAATTTGAACTTTGCTTTATGGTGGGTTTATAGAGATTAATAAGAGATAAGAGTAAGAAATAACGAAGGCTAGAGGACAAAATAGCAAATACTACCTGCTGTGATATAAAATTTCGAAAAAGACGGCACAAAATAGCAAATGAGGAAACATATGTCAAGGCATATAGTTTGTAAAATGGCAACACTGGAAGAAGGATTTAAATTGTAGTTATTAGGGAAAAAGAAAACATTATATTGTGATATGCAGATATATGTATATTTTTATCCTGATATATTCTATTTTTGTTAGAGTACATATCATACATATACTTAAGTATTTACAATAATAAGAATAAGAAAGTAGTTGTAGAAATTTTATTTAACTTAAAAACTGACAAAAAACCTAAATAATAAAAACTAAAACAATAATAAAATAAAAAATACAAAATATAAAACTAAAATGAAAATATAAAAAAAAGAGTAATAAGTTTGATAAATTTTTACTATTGTACTATTGTACTATTATATAATCTGGACCCGATTAGTGAAATATACTCCAAGCGAGAGATTTCTTGACATTTATAAGATTCCCAAAAATGCTTTATAAATTGTTCTTTGCTTATTTGTTTCGGTACTTTTTTTGTTACTTTCCCCTCCGAAATACTTTTTATTTTCAACTCCGTTTCTGCCTGCAGCTCTTTCAAACTATCACTTAATATGTAAAACTGTGGATGAGGAAAATAAAAAGTATTTTTTAAGTGACGATGATATGATTCAGCGTTATTCGTAGTTCTTTGCAGACCATGTTCAGGTGATGATGCCCATAAATGAGGTGGAAAACGGCTATTTTCTTTTATATAATTATCTAGAACATAGTCTGCAAAATTTTCTACTCTTGAATCTGTAGGCATTTCGGAAATTAAATCCGTAAAACCATCGTCAACTTCGTTACAGGGTAAGTATGGCAGTCCAAAAAACTTTTTTAACCAATTACCGATAATGTCCGATTGTGAATAAAATAAGTTTTGCAAACCTAGTAATCGTATTTTTTTAACCCAAGCTTGCCCTAAATGAAACTGACAACCTTTAATCTCTACGGTTGTAAAAACTTTTCTTAAGCCCAAATGGGCACTATATTCAAAATCTAAAACAACTTTAGCTGGGTTAAAATTAAATTGGCATCTACTTCGAATATGATTTAAAGCAATGCGCCACATATTTTCATATGTCAACGCATCCTTTTTGGGCAACAGAAAGAACATTACCGGAACATAAGTATTACAAGGTTCCGAAAAAATGTGAATTGTATATAATTGGTAGAAAAGTTTTGGACATACATAAAAAGTTCCATCTGCCGAAATTGTGAGATTATTATTACGAAACAATTTTATATTATTGTCACATGTAAATAATATAATTTTAGATTCTGGGAATCCATAAGCAAATCTCTCACCTGAACTGGTAATTACTGGGTAATCCACTATTTGTTCCATTAGTGCTTCCACCGTCTTGGCAATTTTAGGCAATGTTTTCTTCCGTGCTCTGTAAATATTCTTTTTAACGTTGGTTAAATCTTCATATTTTATTTCTGCTGCAGTATCTACTTTTTGAAGTTCCTTTCTTATAATTTTATTTGGACGTTCAGATAAGCTGTCTGTTGCCTTTCGTTTACATATTTTCCGAAATTCATCGTACTTCATTTTTTCTTCCGAAATAGGATCGTGAGTGTGTCCTTCATTGTCACAGGCTTTTATGACTCTGGTTACTGAGCTATCTGTATGTATCGTTGCAGTGCAATTTGATTTTTTAGAACATCTCCATGAAATATCACCTGATTCTAAAGTCCTTTGCTTTTTGTATTGAAATTGGTTAAAAATAATACACTCGCACCCTTTACTCGTTTCTGACCGTAAAAATGACATGACTAATGTTTTAAAGAAATTAATATATATTAATAGAAACTATATGTAGAATTGTAACACCTAGTTTTACCAAAGAAGTCAATTTTAAACTAAAATGACCAGAAGCAGAAGGAAAGTCATGAAGGAAACTTTTTTAAAAAAGGAAATAATAATTTAGATGAAATGTCAAAAAATGTCAAATATACCTACCCATATAACATTTTAGCCGAAAAGAAAGCAATATCTTTAATATAATATTAAATGCAGTATTCCTAATTAAGACTGATCCCATTCAGTCAATAACTTATTTTGAAACATCATAAATAAGGCTCTTTTCTAGAAAGCAGTTAACATAAACAATATAATAATATATTTATTTTTTGCCTTCAAGAACCTTCAAATATATAGTTATATAGGTATACTTAAATTATTAAATTTTTGGGGATGTTCTCATGTTTTCAATTTATTCCTATTTAATTCTTATATAAATAGTAAGAGCAGGTAGCCAAAAAATACATGGTTGCCAAATGTTCTTCGAACATTCTACAGTAGAAAAATCACGGCACAAAATAGCAAATCGGGTCCCTTTCGGTATTAAGGTCATTTGCTATTTTGTCCAATTTCGATAACGAATAGCGCCTAACGGATAACATCGTTCATGAAAGCGCTTAATGTAAGAATAAGAAATTAATTGGTATTATACTTATAAATATTTAAAAACATTATTAGAGATCAACTGTATATAAATAGAACGAATATTAATAATTTATCATAAATGAAATATAAATATCAAAATATCCATGTTTCTTTGCGTATAATATTAATAAGGCAATGCGCTGGCATCAACAGAATAATGTATAAGAATAAAAATAAAGATAAAAGTTGGTCAACTTTAGGCGCTATTCCTTATTCTAATACGATGTATAAAAGTTTCCATTGAATTGCCTATCTTTAACCTTAAACGTTAGGCATTATCCCTTATTCTTCTGTATAAACCCACCATTAGTCAGTCAAAATTTTTACTAAAAAAATTTCCACATTAAATTTAATCAAAAACTATAAACAAAAATAATTAAGCTCTTAACATAACGAAAAAACTGTATTTTTGAATTTTATAATATAAAATCGAAGAGACATTATATGGAAAGGGTAAAAACTAGGCAACCCTTAATTCAAGCGTACCGCCGAACCTAACTGGAACTCCTTGCAACAACAAATATCTTTTGCATCCTTATTCTAAGGCATATTATTGAACAAAAAGCAGTTTTATAATTGATTTATTATAGTGATTCTTCAGGAATGTTGTGTTTTATGCATCAGCTACGATGTGTGAAAATATCTTCTTGATATGTTGCACATTAAGCGAGATATCAAAGAGCACTTTTATGCTCTATAAGTCATTAACAAATAAATATTTTGACTGGAAAATACAATCTCATACATAGAAAGATTCACTTTAGCTATTGTGAAAATTTCAAGTGATTCTATGCAGTAGTTTTATCGGAAAAAAGCTTAAAATTCATGAAATCTAAACTTATACTAAAATGGGGGGACTTTTATATATTTTTTACCAATACTTTAAAACATAAATTATCGATTACTTTGATTTTTTGCGATGTCACAGAAAACATTCCAGGCAATAGATTAAATCAAAAATTAAAAGATTCCGTCCAGAACTTTTGTTTGTATGACTGCTTAAACTGAGGGCTCAATACTTTCGAAACCGATGGTAGATACTTACAGCGTACAGAATTGAGAATAATATATAATTAATTATTAGAAATCAAGCATTATTAAGTTGTTAATCAAGTAGAAAAAGATTACAGATAAAATTAATTTTTATTTTACTTTTTCGTGTTTGCAACAAAAATAACGAAAATTTTCTGGGTTCATTCATGAATAATACATGACGTCACAGAGTAGAGCAGCAGAACGCAGGATGAAAACAAGGAGCTCAGGGTAGACAGGCAACCGGTGCTGATATGTTTTTTACTTTGAAAACGTAACTTAAATTGTTAAATTAATTATAATAATTATAATTATTAAACAACAATATTATAATTAAAATGTGTGAATAGATTAAATGTAAATGTAAACTGAGTTCCAAAACAATTAAATATTTATTATTAACTATTATAAACGACAACGCGCGTCATTCTTTATAGAACAAGCACGTTGTCGTAGGCAAATCCGTGCATCTAAACAAGGATGTGAACAGTATGTAGCAAAACCAAACGAAAGACGTGCAGTAAGAATAATAATACAAAGTATCTAGAAATGCACCCTTCAGCACGAACTTAGAATAAGGGTACTGGCCATAACCGAGTTAAGGTACATGCATTACCGACGTAAATTAAGATGGCACGTACGCTGTAATAAGAGTAGGAGATGTAAGAAACGTATAAATAGGACATGCCTTAAGTTTTAAGTGTTGTTGTTATCAATCATGTGTTAAATTTAGTTTTGTGTTTAGTGTTTCAAACCGTTGCACAAAGTTAACAAGCACGAAAAAGCAAGAGGATTTTCACATTTGCTTTCAAATATACAATTTCCTAAAATACACATTAAAATCGTATTCCCAGCAATTGAACTTTTCCTCCACATATGAATTGGCTAAACTGCTGGGGTACATCCTTAAAAAAGCTTGGGAAAATAATAACCTCGATAACATGACAGAAGTAGATATACAACAGCAGAACTAGATCACTGGTTCAAAATTTATCCACCAGAGGACGCCACAATCGCGGGCCCCCCATTTTTATGTCATTGAGTTTCATGTGTTGTCCGCTAGGTGGCGATGTGTGTAAATTTTCATTTTTGAATTTTAATGTTAGATCGCGCTTTATGTGTCAATGGTCATTGTCATATTTTTTAATTTTGTGTGTCGATTATTAGTGTCATATTTTTTTGCGTCAATGAAATGTCATATTTATTTTTGAAATGTGACGCCAAGTTTCATTGTGTTTTCCAAGGTAAATGTAATGTTTGAAGTTTGATGTTGTGTGGATAGACGTCTGCAGCATCGGATATTGTTAAGAATTTGAAAAAAGGTGAAGGCTTGTGAGGCGTGCTTACCACATGGATAAGTATAAAGATGCCGTCGGGGCGCAGTCATAATAGGCGTCCTTACACCTATCCTACACCTATCCTTAATGTGGTAAAGCAAACCTCGTGATTGCAGCAGTAAAATAGAGGAGTAAAAGAAAAGGAGAGAGAGACAGATGATAGAGAAGATTTTTAAAATAAAATTTTTAGATGTGAATAGGAATCGAACCTATAAACTTTTATGGGGGATATAAGGACCTTACCACTGCACCACTGCACCACAAAGCCAACCGACAGCCATTATGTTGGGTTGAGTATATAAATTGAATTTTGGGTTGTGCCGAACAATAATCTGTATTTTTAATATAAAATATAAAATCGCCCGAGATCTTTAACAGGATGTTATTTTAAAGGATTATAAGGGTGAAAAATTTTTCTGTAAATGTTATAATCTGTATTAAATCTAAATTAGCATATTTAGCCATATGCAAATGGTTATAAAATCAGCTTTTATAAAATTATTATAAAATGTGATGCAGTCAATTAAATTTAGCCTATTAATTAAGGGAACGACATGATATGTATTGATGAATATTATGTTAACCAAATCAGATTCTGTTAAGCATATAGTCTTTTCCTGTCTAGTAATTTGAATCATTTTAAATTCTTCATTATTATTAATTGTTATGATTATATTCTTACTACAAATAAAACGTAAATAGTCTAATTCCATTGTACTAAAATATATATGACGAATCCAATACATATTTAAAATCAGCGTTTGCCATTCAAATTCTTCCAATTCGAGGGTATTATTTAACTTTATAAAAGTTCTAATGTTTAGTCGATCATCATTCATTCAGTTATTGTAAAAAATCTCGCATATCCAATACATATTAGTGTTTTCTTATTTAAATGCTTAAACTTAAGAGGGCATTATTTAATTTTACAAAAGGCCTAATGTTTAGCCGAACATCAATCATTCTTTATTGTATTTAATAATAATAAAGGTTTTGCTTCATGACAAACCGATGTTTATCAATTTAAACAGCACTTAAAACACATTTCTCTTAAGGAATTTTAGAATGCGTGGAATGATAATCTGTATTTTTAATATAAAATCACCCCAACTATTTAACAGGATGTTAGTTGTATTAAAGGATTATAAGGATGAAAAATGTTTCTAGAAATGTTATAATCTCTATTGTATATTTAGCAAAATATAAAATCAGACCGATTTTCTTTTAAAGATTTAAAGGATTTCTTATTAAAGAGACTATGATTTTTGCTGGTGGTGGTACCTGCATCAGGTATTTAAGCCGAATTCTCATAGTAATGTTATAGTATTCTACTACAAAGAATTAAATTTCTGGTTGCTTCTAATATTATAAAGTTAATAGTATTGTTTTCAATTGTATAAGTGTGCATATAGTGATCATGTAAAGTGCCATTAATTTAAGCAGTGATATAGTAAATATACTTTCAAAAGCTGTACCATTGTTACAAGAAAGTTCCAGTCTAGAAAGGAGCACATGGATCAGGAAAATCAACAGAAGTATCAGAGACATCATGAAAATCATGCGCAAAAAGCAATCAGTAAGTGTTTATAATAAGCTGTCTACTAATTTAAGTCACTTAAGAAGATTTCGTCTTACATTAAAAACTAATAATTACCAGACTCACACTGGTAGTAATTTGCGAGCTTCTAAGAGAAGTGATAGAATAATTTGGGACGATATTAAATTCTGCATTCAACAACCGTGTCCGAACAGGCATCATTTACAACATAAGACACACAGATGCCACTGAATTTTTAAAAGATTCATTTGAATTTTTTAAGAGATGTGTAAATAATATATTAAAGTCAATGAATGTACTTAAAGTAAACACCTGTTTATGCGCTCAATATATCACCATCAAAGAAAATATAGAAATTTTGGAATTTAAAATATTTTCATACCAGAAACGAAAAAATTGATACTGGTACGGATTTAGTAAACTGATTTCAAAATAACGTCATTGACCAAATATTACATAAAATCGGTGAATTTCAAGAACGTGATAGTGGTTGGGCCTTGAAGGCAATAATTAATTTACAAATTAATATAAATAAATATGAATTCGGTCTTGCTGCTTCATCCTATATTAAATTACCTAAAGAAATTTCTAATAAAAAGGCGTGTCTTAATATAAAAAATTATGATAATTCATGTTTTTATTGGAGCGTTATTGCAGGACCTTATCCTGCTACTAATCATTCAGATAGAATTTCATCGTATCCACATTATTTAAATGTATTAAAAACAGATGGCTTACTATTACCAATTTCAATAGGTCAAATAAGTATATTTGAAAAACTTAATAACATTTCAGTAAATGTTTATGGGTTTGAGTTACATGAAAACACTGAAAAACAAAAAAATTATATAACAGTACCTTGCAGAATAACAGACACCAAATTAGAAATACATGTGAATTTATTGTACATACAAAATAAATATTATCCAAAAATAAATGATTATTCTCCGTTACCCGATGATAATGCGGAAGATGAGAAGCTTAAGTATCACTATTGCCTTATAAAAAATATGTCTAGGCTCATATCAAAACAGATTAATACACGTAAAATTTTTGTTTGCAATAGGTACTTTAATTATTTTCTAACTCAGAAAAAAATAAACAATTATCTCATTTTATGTGAACAATTAACATTCTGTAAACTATCTTTTCCAAGTTATGATTACGTAGAGTTCAAAAATATTGTATATAAGCAAAAAGCGCCTTTCGTAATTTAGTTAGATTTTGAATGTGTCCTAGAGAAAATGGATATTTCACGCAATAAAAGTCAAATTTGTTATCAACAGTATACGCCATTTAGTGTAGGCTATTATGTAAAATATGCTTATGATCCATCACTTTGCTACTACGACTTCTATCGAGGAGAGAATTGAGTAGGATCGATAGTAAATCAGTTAGAGTTATTAACAAACAAAATTGAACAAAAGATTAAATCATCTGTATCTATGTCTAGTGGACTAAATGTTGAAGCAGCAAAAGATTATCACATTTGTGAGAAACCGTTTTTAATTAATGATAAAATTGCCAAAGATAAAAATCATTATAATGACCATATACATGGTCCAGCTCATGCAGCCTGTAACTTAAATTTGAAAAAATTATTTGTAGTACCAATAATTTGCCATAACCTTTCAAATTATGATAGTCATTTTCTAGTTAAAGAAATATGTAAAATGGGAACCATTTCTTTATTACCAATAAATAAAGAAAAATACATTTCATTTACTCAGCATTATCCTAATAGTTCTGTTCGATATAGTTTCATAGATTCTTACAGGTTTTTAAACACTTCACTGTCTGAATTAGTATCCACCCTACAAATAAATGAATTAAATATTCTAAAACATGAATTCCGTGATTTAGATGCCGAATCTTTTAAACTGCTATCTAGGAAAGGTGTTTTTTGCTATGATTATGTAGATAATTTAAGTAAACTAAATGAAACGGAACTACCAGCCAAGGAATTATTTTATAAGCTGACTAAATCACATATAAGTGAGGCCGATCTTGATCATGCAAAAGTAATTTGGAAAAGATTCAATATTACTAATTTAGACGAATATAGCGATTTATACTTGAAAACAGATGTTCCCTTGCTGGCTGATGTATTTGAAAACTTTAGAAGTAAGTGTATAAATATTTATGGGTTAGAGCCGGCTTTCTACCATACGCTACCTGGGTATGCTTGGGATTGCATGTTGAAAATAACAAAGTGTAAACTTAGGCTTCTCAAAGACATAGATCAACTTTTATTTATAGAAAAAGGTCTAAGAGGAGATATTTCTAGGTGTTCTAATAGATACTCCGCGGCAATCAACAAACATATGAAGAATTTTGACATTACAAAGCCATCTAAATATTTATTGTATTTAGATGACAATAACCTATATGGTTGGACCATGTCTCGGTATCTACCTTACAATAATTTTGCTTGGCTAAATAATGTAAATGAGGTAGATATTATGAATGTTCCTGATGATTCCGATAGTGGTTATATTCTCGAGGTAGACTTAGAATATCCAATGTCGCTGCATGACAAACATAAAGATCTGCCGTTCTGTGCAGATCAGTGAGGCAGCTGGCAATATTATTACCAATTTTATACGATAAAGATAAAAAATGTTCACTTATAAAATAGATTTTTTGAATAAATGCATAAAAAAAATTAAAGGGGTTAAATACAACATAGTAAAAAATGAAATAGATTATAATGATTATTATGAATGTTTACTGCTATCTAAAGAAAAAGTTATAAAGCAGCGTTCCATACGTTCTTATAACCATAATTTATTTAGTGTAGAGGAAATTAAACTAGCCCTTAATTCATTTGATGATAAACGTTATTTGTTTGAAAACAGTACAGACACGCTTCCTTGGGGTCACTATAAAATTCAATCTAATTAACGACAATAGTAATGATATGTATATAATTTGTATCTCAAATGCATGGTAGTATTACTGAACATCTATAAATTTATTCATTTGTAGAACAATACTTTGAAATAGATAATTAGAAATATATTTTAGGAATAGGTATATAACATGTATGTATGGACTTTCTCATTTTTTATGTTTAAAATTACTTATGCGTAAAATTACTTTTACTTAAACTTGGTGTGTTTTAAATAAATGAGAACTACGATTTGTCTGTGTCGTTTGTTATACTTAACATCACTATACAATGTATGCTACCAACTAAGCTGACCCTTTTCAAATTCAAACAAGTTCAGATCTGTTGATAGACGAAGGTAAGAAAGTAGGTAAAATAAATAACTTATAGTTAGTAATACGCGAGTAATAAATTAAAATAGCTATAATTGATACTCAATATCTTTATAAAATAATCATGGAATTTGAGTGGATACTTAATGCTGTTAATTATACCTTTTAATTCTAAAATTTGATTAATCGTTATAATGATTTATTCTTTTACCAATAAATTGAAAAGCACACTTAAAAAATAATGTTGACGTTACTGCCACCACACAATAGAGTATCGACAAGATTGAATCGAGTTTCTGTATTGAGGAAACAGATGAAATAAATAATGGGGCGGGGAATCGCTCTAAGCTCTCCCACTCACTGTCTTTAAACTCAGCATTTTGGTTTATAATTCGAATTTTGCTAATTGTTGAATTATTTGGAATGGTTGTAAACAAAACCCAGTCTGTAGCTTTTTCCATCTTACTCCAATTAGAAGCCCAACTATCATTAGTCGAATTGAAACAAATATAAAATTGTGCTGCATTTTTCGGATTAATTACATATATTACATTATTAAAAATTGTAACTAAAAAAAGGAAAGTAAATCCAATCATGATCATCTGATTTGGATTACTTGAATAAATTGAAAATCAACTGTTTCGTATGCATATATACATATGCATATCTACGAAATACGAATATATATATATATATATATATATATTTATTTTTATTGAGGAAAAAACTTATACATCCAACTACTAAGTATAAAACAATTTCTTAAACTACACATATACAACTTATCATTTAGATGTTCCATACATTTTGGAATATCACGATTAAATTTAGGTACACAATTAGAGTTACTTAAAGTTTCAATATTTATAATTTTAGGTAGAAGTGATGTTGATGATGATCCGATTCTATTAGATTCACTGAATAATGTTTGTAAAAGGTTTAGGCTCTTGAAATACATAATGACTATACTGCGATCCATGCATAATAGTCATTTCTTTAACATGGATTGCTCGTTCACCTTCATAATTATTTAAGACAAAGCCTTGCATGTCAACAATAGCAATTTTCATGGCTAATTAATTTTTCTAACTATTTCACTGAGAGGTAAATATTCTATCACACACTCGGGAATAATGATACAGTATGCTTTAGTGTCGGAGGCAAAACCTTGATGTGACTCTATTTCGAGCTTAACGTCAACTGTTGAAGATTTTATAGACTCATCTCTTCTTTAACAATCAATTACAAACAACGTGTAAAAAAATTATCGTCGCTTAACAAGACTTGTTTGCGTTCTAACAGAGATTGGTTCATATAACTTCGATAAAAATCTGAATAATTACAGTATATATCTGCATAGTTATTTGAAGCAAAATTTGTATTTGGCCTTTCAAATGGATAATAGTCTCCATTTAAAAGCAGCCTAATGCTAGAAATATTAGTATGATCAAATAAAGTATTATCACTAGTCATCTGATCTTTTCGGTTTTGCTGAAAAGCAACAATAACATACCGAGGACATTCTACATTAGAGATAGTTTTCACATTCCATATCTCTTTTGTAGATCCCATATTCACAGAAGGTAATTCATGATAACTTCATTTTCTGAATTGAATTAAAATTGGTCGATCATGCTTTATCGATTTTAATAATTCCATTTTTATATAATCATTGAGTGTTATATGTTTTACTTTCAATTCAATATTGTCAATTAGAATTTCTCCTATTGTTGTATTGTCACTTGCTAACATAGCATTGTTATCATTACGAGAACGTGCTAAACGCAAAGTATGTTTTCCACACATCATTGTTTTATAATCGCTGAATACACCAAATAAATGAGATAGTGGTATTCGCATAAAGAATTCCTCTTTGGCACATGTTGATAATCTATTTGGGAATTTCCAACTTCCTATAATTAAATGTTTTGCATCTTCTTCAGTATTACATAAGTATCCACAAATAAGACTAACAATTCCCGGATCTTTAACATGCTCCACTTCTACACCATTCAATTCATACGTTACTGAATCAAATAAAAATGGTCCTGCATTATTAACTAGGCACACAGTTCCATCTCCTTTTGCCTTTTTCAATTTTCCTTTAATTACCAAAGTAGATTCGGCCATTAATAGCCAAACATCATTTCTATTTATTGTTATTTCAATTACATCACTGTTAGAAAATGACTTAATATAAGGAAGATATGTTCGATATTCCATATGTGTTATAGAATCATCATTCAATGGAGATTTATACAGGTTTGAAATTTGATCTGACGGCATATCCAATCGATTTCAAAAAAGATGTGTTTAACTTTGACAATTCACCCCCAACTTTCTAGCTGAACGGCGTTTTTTAACTGTTTGCTTGTTAATACTCCATTTATACGATTTATTAACATTCCTATTACTATCACTATTAATTATTAAAACCATCTTTTTTTAATTCTAACCGAACGATAATTTCTTTCCCTCGAAAATTTACAAGATTAAAATTCTGATCTAGTATTTTTAATGAAATGGTAGAAATCTCTTTTCCTACTACTGCTAAATAAACCAAGTTTTGTGGAATTTCGTCTATAGAAAATCCGGGATCGGACGTGATGGGAAATTCATATAACGTATGTGACGGTTTGTTGTTATAGTATGCACCACTTGTTATATTACTATCCACGTGAATCGTTCGGACTTTTATAATATTTACAGGATGATCAGATGAATGAACTATTTCAGCTTGCAATATCTTTCGTGAGAATTCTAGTAGTTCTGCTGGCGAATTTTCTGTATTAAAGTCTATATTAAAATCACGATGAAAAATTTGACACTTTAAAGTATTATTATTTGGTCTCAGGAAAAAATTATCGTCTTCTTTTTCATTTCCATTCCACTTGAAAGGTATCAATTTCTTCTTTAGATAATTATTAATATCTGTAATCTCATATACTCCAGCAGGTAGATTAATTGAATTGAGTTGTTTATTTTTATCTATATAATGAAATTTAGTATTGTCTTCAACGTTCGGTATAGTGTTGTACGAAAAGAAACCAATCAACGCCAATCCGTATTGAAAATTTGTATCTAGCTGTATGGGATTGGGAAAATCTGTGGAAAGTATTGATTTACGATTCTTTAATGTGAATATTATAGACATAACTAACACTAGACTGTATTATGGCTCGCTATTATATAGAAACTCAATACATAAATGACCACAATTATTAGAATTAAATTTTTGGAATCGGCTTCTATTGTAGATTATATTACTTGATTCACCGAAATATTTTATAAGTTCTATTGGTGGTTTCAAATTACCGAAACTATCGAAATAATTGATAGTATTACCTTGCTTTTTATACGCCACCCAATGAGTGCCTTTATTGGGCTTCAAATCTAAATTAACAATACCACTTTCATTATAACGTATATATTTGGGTAATGTATCACGCATAAAGACGCGTAAAATATGGCAATTTCAGTTTATTTATACAATTTAATATTTCATAATCATAAAGAGCTTTGTCAGGTAGATTCAGTGATTTTTTTAAAAAGTATAATCCATATCCGCTAGAATTTTTACGTAAAAACAATCCTGAACCTTTCTTGCCAATTTCAACATTGTTGCCATTATTCCCATTTGCTTTCTTTTTTATATTTATTATATTTTTAACTACAGTAGACGCTCCTCCAGCTAGGGCACCCATTGCTCCCAAGGCAGATAAACAACATTGGTAAAAATCCTCCAGATTTATGCTCAAATGGAATAACGCGTGGCAAACGGATATTTTTTCGGCCCCCTGCTTTTTTAATAGCCAATTAGGCTGCTTTCAATCCTTCTAAGCTTGATTTTCGTAAATTTTTATGATTCTTATATTTTCTTAACGCTTTCGATGTAGGATCGATAACGTGTGTTTGAATGAAAGCCCCATTCCCATTTTTCTTTTAGCTTTCATTGTATTTACAACTAACCAAGAAGCAGCTTTTTCACCGAAACTGGAATCTTTTGATTTCACTCGTTCCCAAGCACGATTTTCTAATTCTCTGTCCGCCTTATGCCTATCAGATAATACAGAACTTGAGTTGTATGCGAGGTCGTGCTGCTTGCAAGATGCATCTAATGGGTTGATTCCAGGATCACCACGTGCCAGGTGCTTCTGGATTCGCGTGCCAGGTCCGCACCACTTATAATGAAGGAGATGGGCCTCAAAGGGGAGCTTATCAATGAACGAATTTACTATACCCGCACCTCTGTAGTGAATAGGTTTCATATTACTAAACTGTATAAGCAAAATGAATTCTTTTATATAGCCAATTCGTTTTCATCTCCATAATAGTTACAAAAATGCGTTTAGTAAACTTGCCATCGAGAATTCGGACTTTGATGATTCGACATCTAAAACATATATACACAGTGAATTACTACCAAATTATTTTCGCGGAATTAATGGTCCGAGCGGGTGCGACAAAACAAATTCACTCTTAGCTTTGTTATTTGACAAAGAATCAGAAATATCGACGTATTATTCGTCCATTGTTGATAAAGGAAGGTGGAAAATATAATATGGTCTATAATTCCAAGCCAATAGAATATGTTTATTGGGATGATGTTAATGAACTAGTTGATAGATTACGATTGCTATTCACATCAAAAGAAGCAGGTAGTTCTTCTCATAGTAATGAGATTGCGTCAATTATTGAAGAATTAAAAGAAGCAAAAGTTATATATTAATATATTACCAGTCATAAGTATTATTATTTAGTTAAACAACGGTGATGAGTATAGATAAGTTTCGACGTTCGTCCGATAAATATTCACATTATCAGATTTCTTCCTCGCCTACTTCCTCATCATTATTTTCATTCACATATAATGGTGATTTAGATATTGGAGGTTTAAAAAGATGTAACGTTAATTTACCCTCTCAAGATGATGACGTTGTTAATAAAAAATATGTGGATGGTTCATGTGGACCAATAATGAATTTGTATTTAATGCTACAGCAAGATGTGGCTAAAAGTGAAGAAAATAATAGGCAGCGATTAATAGATATATCTAATACAATTAATGATTTAATCAATACTTTTGAGACAAAAATTATATAATTATAGGCACTATTTGATAGCAGTAGAGCTGAATCTAATAACACGATTGAAGATATAATTAAAACATTAGATAAGGTTCAGATGGATGTATTTAATAATTGCGACAAGATAGCAAATCTTAATTATTCCAAAGCTGATAAACAACCAGGAACAACACGTTTAGACTGAAGGTAGTTTGCTAAGATTCTAGATTCCTGTTATTTAATATCTAAAATGATAAAACGCTAAATGGCATCGAGAGAAAAAAATTAAGTTGTTAATGAATTACATAAACCCATAAGATGGAATTTTCAGATGAGACATATAATTATTAAAGGGTTAGATGATTTATGGCAAGCAGATCTTGCTCAAATGGATACATATGCAAAAGAAAATAACCAGTTTAAATATTTTCTGCTTGTTATTGATTGTTTTTCTAAATATATTTGGGCCGAACCGCTAACAAATAAATCTGGTGATTCGGTGGTGGAAGCGTTTTTTAAAATATTAACTGCCTCCAAGCGTAGCCCTAAAAATTTGCAAACTGATCAAGGGAAAGAATTCTACAATCGTCATTTTCAAGATTTGCTTAAACAATACAAAATTAATCACTATTCAACATATTCGCGAATGAAAGCAGCCATTGCTGAACGAACAATTCGTACTATAAAAGAACGACTGTATAAATATTTCAGTTTAAATGGAACGCACAAGTGCATTTCAATTTTACCAGTTATTGTCAAAAATTATAATGAAGCAAAACATAGTACAATTAAAATAAAGCCATGTGATGTTGTTGGTGAGACAATTGAGAAAAAGTTGTTGGATACAATCTATAACCATATGAAAATCTTTCCAGGATCGAAATTAAATATTGGCGATATGGTACGTATCAGTTAAGAAAAGCATGTTTTCGATAAAGGGTAAAAACCTAACTGGACCACCGAACTATTTAAAATTATCAAAATCAATTACACCAATCCTGTGACGTATTTGTTGGAAGATTTAAATAAACAGCCAATAAAGGGATTTTTCTATAGTTATGAATTGCAGAGGACAAAACAACCAGATATCTATTTAGTTGAGAAAGTGTTAAAGAAAAAAGGCAACATGGTATATGTAAAATGGCTTGGTTTTGATAATTCTCATAATAGCTGGATTCATAAGACAAATATACTATGAAAAAAAAAATTAGTTGTTGTACAAAAACTGTATAAACATAACGCCTTCTGAAAATAAATGCGTTTTAAGTGCTAATCAAATTAATAACGATTTGTTTGAACTATTAGACAAGTTTGAAAATGAAATTAGTGAAAAAAATGAAGCAAAACCTTTGTTATTAAATACAAGATTTTCTACAATAAGTGATAATTTATTAATTGATGTTGGATTAAATATGGCCATGGACTTTAGGCCTTTTATAAAGTTAAATAATACCCTCGAATTGGAAGAATTTGAATGGCAAACACTGAATTTAAATATGTATTAGATTCGTCATATATATTTTAGTATAATGGAATTAGACTATTTACGTTTTATTTGTAGTAAGAATATAATCATAACAAGTAATAATAATGAAGAATTAAAAATGATTCAAATTACTAGACAGGAAAAGACTATATGCTTAACAGAATCTGATTTGGTTAACATAATATTCATCAATACATATCATGTCGTTCCCTTAATTAATAGGCTAAATTTAATTGACTGCATCACATTTTATAATAATTTTATAAAAGCTGATTTTATAACCATTTGCATATGGCTAAATATGCTAATTTAGATTTAATACAGATTATAACATTTACAGAAAAATTTTTCACCCTTATAATCCTTTCAAATAACATCCTGTTAAAGATCTCGGGCGATTTTATATTTTATATTAAAAATACAGATTATTGTTCGGCACAACCCAAAATTCAATTTATATACTCAACCCAACATAATGGCTGTCGGTTGGCTTTGTGGTGCAGTGGTGCAGTGGTAAGGTCCTTATACCCCCATAAAAGTTTATAGGTTCGATTCCTATTCACATCTAAAAATTTTATTTTAAAAATCTTCTCTATCATCTGTCTCTCTCTCCTTTTCTTTTACTCCTCTATTTTACTGCTGCAATCACGAGGTTTGCTTTACCACATTAAGGATAGGTGTAGGATAGGTGTAAGGACGCCTATTATGACTGCGCCCCGACGGCATCTTTATACTTATCCATGTGGTAAGCACGCCTCACAAGCCTTCACCTTTTTTCAAATTCTTGACAATATCCGATGCTACCGACGTCTATCCACACAACATCAAACTTCAAACGTTACATCAATAGATACCTTGGAAAACACAATGAAACTTGAAATTAAATTCCTTTTTATTATGAAATATATGTGTATGTATTTTTTATGGGAAAATATAATGGAAATAATAGTATTTACACAGGGTGTCCAAGAAAGGTTGTCAGAAAATGACACCACTTTTTTTATGGCATCAGTACAAACAACTTTTCTTAATAACTTATTTTCGAAAAATCAACTTTAATTATTTCACAATATTGCGCAACATTTAAAAACGGCTAGAAAACGTTTGATATCCGCTGTACTTTGCGGCGGCCCGCGCCGGGCAACGGCAGGCAACCGTTATCGAAACAGCCATGAGGGACGCGATGGAAAAAACGTTGAATGACTTGTCCACATAGCAAATGATTGATGGTCAGGCTTATTTATTTTTATCTTTTTACTTATGTCCTGAAATTAGAATTAAAAAAATTTAATAAGAAAAATTGAACATGTGTATTTAGTCATGAGAATACCTGTTACAAACACTTCAAAATTTTAAAAAAATTTGTAAAAGTTATGTAATGTAAAATAGAAAAAAATTTTATTTAAAAAAATGCGAAATCTATTTTGAGATATTTCTTTACATTTAATTTTTTCATTCTAATTTCAATCAGAGGATATTATGTAAAATCCTTTATCTTATAATACTTTCTACCAAATGGTTTTTAAAGCCAACAAAAACTATTTGACTTTAGTCATGTCTAGTTTAAAAAAGTGTATTTTGTGTAATTTCCATGCTACCAAATTAGATAGCAAGTTATCAATTACACAAACAGTACTTTAATGTTACCTTTATTAGGGTAATGCATATTAAAGCAATACCTGAATACCACTAATTATTTGGTGTAATTACTGCCAATTACAGGCGAGGTGGTATAGCTTACCACCCCGCTGCCGCCTGCAATTAATCAGCTATCATTACATAAACAGATGTTCACAACACTAGACGATGAATACTATGTCAGACAATACAAATTGCATTCAACTTTACACTAAAAGTACAATATCCACATTAATAAGTCACTAAAACATCACTATCAATTCACTAGAAATTTATTAGTGATTCACAGATTGTGCTCAATATGACCACAATTTGGTCATATTGAGCCCGATTTATAAAAGAATTGTGAACTCCTGGGAATTGTTCTGCAGCTTTTTCACGCATTATTCTGGCAAATTCAAAAATTCGTTCATGAAGTTGATCTTCAGTGTCAAAGGGCTCTTTGTACACTACATATTTCATGTAGCCCCATAAATAAAAATCTAAGGGATTTAAATCAGGAGATCTAGCTGGCCACGCAATAGGTCCTTAACGGCCTATCCACCTATTTGGACATTTCTCATTCGAAAAAGATCTAACATTAGAATAAAAATGAGGTGGAGCTCCGTCATGCATAAACCACATATCATGACGTAATTGGTATGGAATATTATCCAATAGTTCGTCAAAAAATCGAAATACCTTTCTCCAGTTAAACGGGAAGGTGAAACAAAGGGACCGATCAAATAATTTCGCACAATGCCAGCCCGTACATTAATTCGTAACTATTTTTGGGAACTACTAGGACGATAAGCATGCGAGTTTTCGCTCCAATGTGGTTATTTCTGCTATTAAAAACGGATAATGGACTAAGCATGCTTCGTCCATAAATATAACTTGTGATGCAAATCCAGGTTACCTTAAATTTTGCTTAATCACCCGTTGACAAAATTGTAGTCGATTTAAATAATCCTGCAGTTCCAAAAAATGGACACGGTGTATGTGATCCGAATAGTGCCCATTTTCCCGTAATACACATCACACTGTAGAATTGGGAACTTCAACATGTCGCGCAATTTCACGGGTACTGGCTGACGGGTCATTTTCAATCATGCTTAAAATTTCTTCTTCGATCTGAACACTTAACTGCCTTCCTGGTAAACTGGATTGGCGAATTAACGAACCTGTATCTCTTGCCCTTTGCACTAAATTAACAAATACCCGTTCACAAGGATTTTGTCTGTCTGGAAATCGTTTTGGATATAATCTTTTCGCAGCAGCTGCATTTCCACAGGTTTCTCTATAAATCGTCAGCATATAGCATCATTCTGCAATAGCATAATTTGCCATAATAGTTTAGAAAATATTTCAAAAAAGTTAAAATCAAAGTTACTCGCACCAAATTCAACATTTAGCTAATCTAATGTTACGTTTTCATTAGAGTGTTTCTTTCTAATTTGTTGTTCTCTCTTTCTTTCTTATTTTCGATTCTCACTATAACATAACAATCCCAAGAAATTTATCTATAACCCGCTAGTAGAAGCAGATATATTTCCAGTCATGGAGTATTTTTTTTATGATAATTAAATCTCAAGTTCACTAAACTTCATACTCAAAACAAACGCATTATCTCTAAATTATTGCTATAAAATTGAGGTCAACATTTAAGAAAAAACAACCTAGTTGTTCTTTTTTCTAAGAGTAAACATTAAATGGGTAATTACATTTTGTATTGGAAAATGAATACGCTAGCATTATCGGCGAGTCGAGTCGACCGAACTAGGGAGACAGTGCAGTCGCAATTATGATTTTCTTCTTGTTTCCTTAGAAAAAGAAATTAAATTATGTTATTAGACCGAAATTTTTTCTTAGGGAATGTTTCGCAATAAGATTAATTAACACTAATTTTCAATACTTAATATGGCATATTAAAAAATGAATTAGTTTAATAACTAAGAAAGCTAATCCTTCAATGCCCCCTAAAAGGTTTTAGATCAAATTCCAAATTAATTTTAAACTCCAAAATTGATTAATGACCAAATTTTAATATTAAAAGATTGAAAATCTGTAAAAATTTCAACTTTAAAATTCGTTTTAAAATTAAATTATTAAAACGCCGCCACTGTCTCTCACAGGAAATAGAGAAGAAATTTTATACTAAGTATGACGTTGAACTCGTTAATGAGTTCAATATTTATTCTACTTTTCAGGACCCAGTATTGTGTAGGTCAGTTACACTGCAGTTCACGAACGATTTTGAAGAAATCAGAAAAATGCTGATTTTAAATTTGGCTAAATTACTAAAACGCCGCCACTGTCTCAAAGGAAATGGAGACATTTTATACTACGTATAACATTGAACTTGTTAATGTGTTCAATGTTTGTTCTACTTTTCAAGACCCAGTATTGCGTAGGTAAGTTACACTGCGATTCACGAACGATTTTGAAGAAATCAGAAAATGCTAATTATCTCGGCAACTATTGAAGATAGACCGCCCCTTGTTTAGATATTTTCCGTTCAGTTTTTCATCCCCTATCCACCATTGAAATTAAAAATACTAGTAGTGACACACCCTGTATATTTTAGTACAATGGAATTAGACTATTTACGTTTTATTTGTTGTAAGAATAAAATCGAAACAGGTAATAGTAATGAGGAATTAAAACTGATTCAAATTGCTAGACAGAAAAAGACTAGGCGCTTAACAGAATCTGATTTGGTCAACATGATATTCATTAATACATATCATGTCGTTCCCTTAATTAATAGGCTAAATTTAATTGACTTTAACACATTTTATAATAATTTTATAAAACCTAATTTTATACTTTGAATATGGCTAAATATGTTAATTTAGATTTAATATAGATTATCACATTTCTAGAAAAATTTTTCACTTATAATTCTTTCAAATGACATCCTGTTAAAGAATTGAGGCAATTTTATATTTTATATTAAAAATACAGATTATTATTCGATAAAATTCAATTTACATACCCAATCCAAAATAATGGATGTCGGTAGGCTTTGTGGCGCAGTGGGAACGTCGTTATACCCCAGATAAAAGTTTATAGGTTCGATTCATATTCACATATTCAAAATTTTATTTATTTTATATTTTTATATTTTTAATAAATTATATTTATTTTCAAGATCTTCTCTATCATCCGTCTCTCTGTTTTTCCTTTTCCTTTACTCCTCTCCTTTACTGCTAAAATCACGAGCATGCTTACCACATTAAGGATAGGTGTAAGGACGCCTATTATGACTGCGCCCCGACGGCATCTTTATATTTATCCATGTGGTAAGCGTGAAAAGCCATCACCTTCTTTCGAATTGTGAAGAATTCGAAGAGAAGAAATTTTATACTACGTGTGACATTGAACTCGTTAATGATTTCAATGTTTATTCTGTTTTTCAGTACCCAGTATTGCTCAGGTCAGTTACACTGCAGTTTACAGTGTGATGCTGATAATATCGGCAGCTGTTGAAGATAGACACCCCCTAGTTTAGAAATTTTCAGTTCAGTTTTTCAGTTTTTAAATTCGGCTAAATTATTAACACGCCGCCACTGTCTCAAAGGAAATGGAGAAATTTTATACTACGTGTGACATTGAACTCGTTAATGATTTCAATGTTTATTCCAGTTTTCAGGACCCAGTATTGTGTAAGTCATTTACACTGCAGTTCACGAGCGTTTTTGTAGAAATCAGAAAATGCTGATTATCTCGGCAACTATTGAAGATAGACCCCCTTTGTTTAGGCATTTTCCGTTCAGTTTTTCATCCCCATCCACCATTAAAATTAAAAATACTAGTAGCGACACACCCTGTATATAGTATTTATAACTTTTTATGTACAAAATTTTTGGATTCTTGCGATTTTATTCAAAGAACCGAATCAAAATTTGAAATTAAAGGGAAGATTAGTTATGGCTTAATTCAGTTGTGAATGGCTTTATTAGGTCTAGATGAAAGCACATTACTTTTATATTCCAGTTATTCAAAAATCTTTCTCGAAATTAATATTAAATTTAATAAGAAATTTGCAGAAGATTTAATTAAAACAATAACTGATAATTATTTTATGTACATGTTGCATTTTTATTGTTTAAATAACGATTTGATATAGAATAAAGTAGAGCTATGAAGTAGATAAGCTATAATTTTGCAATTTGTGAGAAGACACTGATGATGGAAGAGCAATACTAAAATCACAGTGACTGTAACTAATTCATCATTTACTAAAATTGAATTTATTTACGATGTAAACTTTGCAGTGGAAAGTAAATACATATTGTAACACTTGTAATGAATTGTCTTGTTCACCTCTATACAAATATTATTGTGGCGCAAAAGATGTCGCTCATTTCGCGATTTTGTGGAACTTTACACTAAAACAGAGTCGTCCTTAGGTTGCTTGAATGCTCAGCAGCAATCAAAGCCAACCATAAAACCAAAAATATTTATTATTACAATTTACGACTCGTACAAAATAAGAAAACTTAATTACCAAATATGAAACAACAAAAAAAAAGAACAAAGAAGAATGTTTTCTCTATAGCGCCAAAATTACCAATTAACAAAATCTCTCGTCCCCTTCCTAGAGCGTCAGCCACAATTTCTTCCTATTGATGTCGCTCGACCTGGTGTCCTTATTTATCAACATTACCCCAGAGATAATAAATTCGGGTATACAAGATAGGTGGCAAGACTTACAAGATAAACAAGTATTAGAATGAACAATTCTAATTAATAATTAATTAATTACTAATTAAAATTTGTTAATGATCAAAAAATCAATCTGATTTTTTATTCTTTTATATAGAAGAAATTTTATATTCGATAAACACTACTATAAACAGATTTACGGAACTCTTATGAGGTCGCTGCTCAGACCAATTTTAGCTACGGTGGCTCTAGATCGCCTGTTGGATATGGTGCTGCCCAAATTGGGCTTTACAGTTTACACTACCATTCATATATAAATATGTAGATGACTTGGTGGCGACTTGGTCAACATATGCATAACGTCTGCAACATATTCAACAATTACCATCCAAAAATACATTTAACAGTAGAAACAGGACAGAACGGTATTTTGCCTTTTTTGGACATCAATATCATTAGGGAAAACGACAGCACCATTGTTTTTCATTGGCATCAGAAGTACACGGCGTCGGGGCCGTACATCAACTGTCTGTCGTTCCATCCGCAGAGTATGAAAGTCAACCTTGTCAAATCTATGACCCACAGAATCGAAAAAATTGCGGACGCTGGATATCTTTACAGCAGTCTTAAAAAACTAAAAAATCTGTTCCTACAGAATGGATATCCAGCGCCGCTTGAGAGATGGGGACGCTTGCATGAACGGCCACGAAACTCCCACACCAGGCAATAATTGATATCGAGTTTCATAACAATTTTTTTTATTACGCAATAAAATATCTAGCGGTATATATTTGCAAGTAACTAGGTTAGTAGTAAGAGAACGGCGGTAAAAAGTTCAAAAAAGTGGTAACATCTGAAACTTTTTAACACTAAAAGAAAAAATGGAAGTTATGTAAAGAAAAAAATACACAAAACGTAATTACCCATTTAATCTGTACTCTTATAAAAATAAACAACTATTGCCTATCCAACTTCATGAACGAATTTTTGAAGTTGCAAGAATAATGGGGGAAAGAGATGCAGAACAATTCCTAAGAGTTCACAATTCTTCTATAAATCAGGCTCAGCATGAGATTGAAGAAAATTGTGGTCATATTGAGCACAATCTGTGAATCACTAATAAATTTCTAGTGAATTGATAGTGATGTTTTAGTGGATCATTAATGTGGATATTGTACTTTTAGTGTAAAGTTGACATAGTATTCATTGTCTAGTGTTATGGGCATCTGTTTGTGTAATGATAGCTGATTAATTGCGGGCGGCAGCGGGGTGGTAAACCATGCCACCTCGTCTGGTAAGTTGAAATTCATTACTAATTTGTTGCAGTAATTACATCAAATAATTAGTGGTATTCAGGTATTGCTTTAATATGCATTAACCTAATAAAGGTAAAATTAAAGTACTGTTTGTGTAATTGATAACTTGCTATCTACTTTGGTAGCATGGAGATTACACAGCTACCAAAGTAGCTGTGTAAGACATGAGTAAGGTCAAATAGTTTCTTTTGGCTTTAAAAACAATTTGATAGAAAATATTATGAAATAAAACATTTTACATACTTGCCTCTGATTGCACGTTTAATTTTTCTTATTAAATTTTTTTAATTCTAATTTCAGGACATAAGTAAAAAGATAAAAATGAATAAGCCTGACCTTCAATCATTTGCTATGTGGACAAGTCATTCAACATTTTTTCCATCGCGTCCCTCATGGCTGTTTCGATCACGGTTGTCTGCCGTTGCCCGGCGCGAGCCGCCGCAAAGTACAGCGGATATCAAACGTTTTCTAGCCGTTTTTAAATGTTGCGCAATATTGTGAAATAATTAAAGTTGATTTTTCGAAAAAAAGTTGCTAAGAAAAGTATTGTATTGATGTCAGGAGTATGTGGTTTAATTTTCTGATAACCTTTCGCCCTGTATAATAATAAAGAATTTATAATAAATGTATTCTTAATTTTTCTTTTTTTTTTCAGCGTTCACAATTTAAGTGATCCTATAAACGGACTCTCATAATAGGACACAAATTGTGGAACCAGAGATATACGCTTATGGGAGTTTTAACTTTATATATTGACGATATGTCTTTGTGCATATTGTAAATGGTTTCTCCAATTTCACATTTCTCTATTCACACTTTCACTCACACATTACACATCTAAATCAGCGAAAAAAAATTTTTCGTTTATGCTTTTTTGTAGGACTGGGTGTTACTTTTTCTTTTTGGCATTTTTCGATGTGTCCTATCTTATTTTTACTAATTTGCATTTTTAATGCAATTGCATTCTGCATGCAAACACAATTATTTACTATCAGTTAGTTTATAATTATGTTCCAATGTTTCCTAACTTCTCAGACGGCGGCAAGAAAAATTAATCGACCACCGTTCACTTTTTCAGCATTAAAATAATTGCTTAAATTCATCACCTTTTTCACCACATCACATGTGTTGACATTGCGAATTTAATCGTTTCCCCTTCATCTTGAAGTACAAGACAAATCAATTAAACCGAATTGTTCGTTGGCTTAATGTAATGTATTAGTTTGAAAAGAACTATTTATTTTACTAGAGGCTATAGGAAATAATAATCTTTTTATTAAAATAAAAAGATTAAAATACTAAATATTCTACATGTCTAGCCGTAAGAATCTTGTGGCGTAACTCGAAAACAAATTGATGACGTGTACCCAAACTTTGGTGATTCAAACTGTACCTAACCTGGAACGTGAATAATTCAAAACTTTATCAAGTACCTAATTGTTGTTTAATAATCTGCTTTGTCATAATACCGATATAAACAATAAGTACTTGTTCATGTGTCGCTTATTTTCATGTCTATTTTTTACGTATATATCTATCATTTTCATATTTTCCGTATTTAATAACACTTTCAATTTCAAGTATGTACTCTAATAATTACGTAAGTGTTTTGCCTACGAAGCAAATTTATACGGGGTTTTCCCGTAACCCATTCACTACCCGCCAGTTTCTGAATAGCGGATTATTGTTAATCGGTGGACAATCATGCTTTTTGTGGACAAAATACATTGAAAATAACAGATTAAATATTTTATCCTAGCAAGATTCGCGTTTCTGCAACCTGCGGTAAAAGTTTTGTAACATCCCATTTAAATTAAATATTATCAGTTTAACACATTCGAATTTTTTTGTTTTAGTACTCCTACGCTGGTCACAGACCGATAAAGCAAAAACGTGGTATATGTTATTGTGATGCAATCTAATGATGAAACAATAAGTGTTTCAACGAACGAACGTATATAAAAGGGCTATAGCTACTCGTTATTTTTTCGAATGAAGATATTTTTACAAATAAATTAATTAATTTTCAAAATTATTCGCACCCAGCGTTAGTAACTTTTAGCAACATTTACATTTTCGTTCAAAATGATTAATGTTAGGTGATGTCATTAGGTGACTGTCTACAGAAAAAGTGATGCTTTTCGCACTAAAACGGGTGCTGAAAGGGGCGCTTCTCAGCACCCTAATTCCACATCACATTAATGTCATCGAGAATGTAACATGTAATCTTTAATCTAGAGATTTCTTTTTAATTTAGAATTGAACTTTATTTTTGTTCACTCGTTTTTTATTCTGACCGTTCTCCTTAGTTTGGATTTTTTGTTTATTTTAATTTTTAAATTATTTACTACCAAGGCGAATAAAAATTTTGTGGCAAAAATTGTGCAACCTTCGCAATGCCAGCCACCTCCGTATAGCACAGCGGTTATATGGCTATGTTTTATAGCCTAAATGGCCTTAGGCGGATATTTCGGGTGGCTGTTTGAAACTTATTGTGAGCAAACGAATGTTGGGTAGTCAAGTGCCAAAGTCGAAGAATTTTATTTTTTAGACTCGAAGTATATTAAACTTTTAACTTTTAAACTTTTAATGAACAATTTATGAAAAAATCCCTGTATTAAACAGTAAATACTTACTTACATATTTATTTAACACGTATATAATATAATCGTTATAAACAACTTCAGATTAAATAGTGATAATAACAGTATGACAATTGATTTTGTTCTCAGCACAACATTAAAATTAAATTAAAATACATATCATTCTCCCAATCAATTTTTATATATTTTAATTATAAATATCCGGTACTAATCTACTCTGGTGAGTTAATTCTTAACAAGTTTATTTCAAAATAGATTAAAATTATTAAAATAAAATGTTCATAAAGTTCTATACTCCATGAACAACGAATTTTAATCATAAATTTATACTTTTACCAATAATAGTTATTTCGTATACATTTAATTTTTATTAAAGAAAAACCTTTATCATAAGCTAATTAACCACAGTGTCATAAGTAATTCTGGATTACACATATCCAGCCACACACACACACACACACACAGGTCTGTTCAATTTAAATCTTATGTATAATAGTTCGTGGACCGTAATGTTTCAAAATTTTTTGGACACTTTCATTTTCACGCAGATGTCGCTGGTTCATCTTATAAATCTTTTTCTGTTATTGCCAATTTAAAGAAATAATTTGATAATTAAAAATATTTAAGTAATTTTTACTCATTTTTATCTGATGTTTTCCCATTTCCAGTTTGTAGCTTAAATTCTCAGGACATGATTTAATAATTATTATCATCTACCTTTTCATATGTACGTGATCTTTAAAATATCCTTGTACTAAAAGATCGATTGTTACATTACCTTGACATCTTTTTAACAACGCAGATACATTCTTACTTGAATTTTTTATTTTTCAGTCGTAGAAAGCGCGCCTAGCACAATGTGGAAAATATACACAATATTGATGTTATTCTGTTTTAACGTGATAAATGCCGAGGTAAATTTTTTTTTTTTTTGTAGTTTTATTGAACTAAATTTTTCCTCAAACCGTTGATTTCAGAGAAAAGCGATAGCAAATTTATCTATTACAACCACAAATGATTTAAGAGGAACAGTAAATTTCCTTGAAACATCTGATGGAGTAATTCAAATTACAGGGGTCATCTTTGGATTAAGCGAAGGTGAAATAGATTAATTAATTAATTTTTTTTTATCCAATCACATTTTAGGAGATCATGGATTTCACATACATGAAAAAAATAATTTTACTGAAGGATGCAATTCAACAGGCACCCATTTTAATCCTCTAAACGTAAGTTTTGTAGTACCAGATAGCAGTAATAGAAAATTTAATAATGTAAACATATATGTACAGCACAGTCATGGGGCTCCGAACGACATAGAACGACATGTTGGTGATTTGGGTAATATTGTAGCAAATGCATCGGGTATAGCTGAAATTAGAATGTTTGATACTATTATTAAGTTGAATGGAGATCTAAGTATTATTAATAGAACTATTGTTATACATGCCGATACGGATGATTTAGGGAAAGGTAAGTAGAAGCTTAGTTCCCAACAACCATTTGCATCAGTTAGACTAAATGACATTTAAGCTAAAGTTCAAATTAATTGTCATAGGCACAATGTAATTTATATTACACCGAAAGTGTAATTTATCTTAACCTTCACTCAATCTAACTGGCACGAAATAAGTTTTTCTTATTAATTAAACAATACTTTTTAGGAGGATTTGAAGATTCACATACCACTGGACATGCTGGAGCACGACTAGCTTGTGGCGTTATTACATTAACGTAATACATTTTTATTTATAGTGCGCATTACACATTTACGTATGTTTAATATAATGAAGTAAATTATTACAAACACATTTCGAGATTTCGTTAATCCTTTAAAAATAAATTAAGCAAAGTGCAACATTTATACATATAAATATTGATCAAAAAGCCTTCTGATAGAAGATTACTAAAGCCAGGTTCAATTTATTATGTAATCTTAATTAAAAATGCATTGTCAAAAACATAGTTAATCAACCACACACCAATTTTAGATTTTCGGAATCTTTTGTTTTTACTGATCTGTTAAAAAATTTTACAACATTATCCAGCTTTCAGTTGTACCAAATATTTAACGCTACCATCTTAGTGAACTAAGTACAACTAATGTCGCTAGGGTAATTAAAATTCAGTTACGCCCATCATGGCTACAGTACATCGTGCAAGCTGCAAGGCATGTAACAGCAGCGACTAAGAAGAAGATGGAAATATAATGAACTGAAAGCAAGATTGAGAAGGAAAATTCTCATTGTAATCGAAACATAGTTTTTCGAAAAGATTGAAATCCATCCAGGGTCGCACTCGCGAATGCAACAAACAATTGTAAGCTTTATTAGATTAAAGGTCTAGTCATATAGCTTCTTAAACATAAACATAAACTTATTTTTAATCTTATTTCTTAAACTTACATTTTAAAGCATAGCTTCTAATAGGAGCGCTTATACAATTTGTTATTTATTAATCCGCAATATTAGCGACCTTCACATTTTTAAAATTTTAAAAAGACGAAATAAGATATAAGAAAACCTGATTTACACTCATATGCGTATTTACGGAAAATGAGAATTTTTTAATTTGTTTTGCCATATTCACATTGAAAAATATAGCTGGAACATATTTTCAGTCCGGTTGTTGTCGGCTGGTCGAATCTATACACACATAATAAATTGACCAATAACAGAATTTAAAAAAAAAAAAAAAAAAAAAAATATGAAAGTTAGCTAATGTCAAATTCATTCTTAATTTCTTAAAAATTAAGAATTGAAAAATTGTGTAATTGTTATTTTATTTTCTTACGAGTCTTACGACTACGAATTAAAGTTATATTTGCGATTCTGTATAACTAGACTCAAGTTGAAATAACAAATGTAAAGTGATTACGTAGAATAGCGCATAAACAGAAACAAGTGTTATTTGTTCTAAAAAATCATATTTCGTAAAATTTAGGCAATTTACATACATATACAAATCAATTTTCCGTTGTTGTAATTTTTATTATTCAGCCTCTGTCTGCTTTGTTACAGATAATCTAATAATTTGGGAACGCCTACTTTTTTTTTTAATTGTATAGCATTTTTTTCAGTCTCGGGTGTAGAGATCAGACATCATGAAAAACGTGAAGTAGTGCTTAGAATTACTATATGTATTTTTCCCCACCAATAAATGCTTGGCGGCAAGAAGATCCCAGCTCAATTACTTCAAATTACTTTTTAATGTAAAAAAACACTTGTTTTTATTTATGCGCTATTTTACCTAATCATTTTAAATTGGTTATTTGAATTATCCAATAACGCTTTACAATTGTCTGTTGCGTTATCGATGCGACCCTGGATGGACTTTAATCTTGTCAAAAATAAATATTTGGACGACCGAAAAAATTTTCCTTCTCGCTTTTGCTTTCAGTTAACCACATAGTTAATTTCCAAATTAACTAAATGGAAAAGTACAGTTATCGTAGCAAGTATTTAATAGAGTGGCAATGTATGAAGTATGACGGTTGAGTATAAATGTGCTGCAAATGTAATATACACTTTGATTCACCAAACCTTGGTCTCACGTAATCTATTTGTTATCGAGTTACGCCACACGTATTCTTACGCCTTATGTGCCAATGTATATTTAAAGATATATTTGACGGTTAGCGTGTAGAAAATGGGTATTATCGAAAATACGTTAATTACGTGAGACCAAGGTTTGGTGAATCAGATTATAAGTTGTTTGGAAATGTGTAACAATGAACTTTTTTTATGTTGCTTAATAAATACGTTTGCTTAAGTACAAATTGTTTTTCGTCTTACCACCTAAAAGACATAACAAAGAGACCCGTAATAAATTAGAATTCTTAATAAGGCAGTACTCATAACGAAACCAAACTTGCAACTGCCGTAGAGAATTCTAATTTATAATGCATATATTTGGTTTGGCTGTTAGTTCCTATTTGTTTTGTAGTTTTTCTTAACATTTAATTAGGGTAACGCAGTAAGTCTTCTACCACGAACATGAATAAATAGACCCATAATTTACTGTATATGAAGAAAACATAATAATAATAAATAATAATAGTATAATGTCATAATGGCCGAAACAGTTCTGTTCGTGGTTGAATACATAGTGCAGCATATGTGGAGCGTGTTGTGTGTCAGGTCAGAGCAACAAAGGGATGAACATCAACGGGACTGAAAGTTTTTTTTTTATTTATTAGATAGTTTGCTCGAAGTTCAAAATTTGCATATTTCAGGTTTTGTCTTTTGGGAATGTACCCAGCGAAAATAAAAGTCTCATTTATTAAATGTTATCTTAATAAAATGAATATGACATGAAATGGAAAATTTTAATATACATAGGTTTTACGTGCAAAGTGTTTATGAAAATAAGATTCTGTCTAATTACAAACGTAGTATAACATCGATTTACAGGCACAATAAAAATTTCAAGCTAACACCTGAAACATCTAAAAAAATGAACAACTTTACGTAACTAATATAGATTAATTTTGTTTTAGGGAAAGTGGATCTGGAACAATGAATCGCGTACATTTCTATTTCATTTTCAGCTTCACAATAATTATAAGCCTTATTCATATTATTTAAATGATTTTGGAACTTTTTAAAAAGTTTGGAAAACTGGAAGTTTTTTCTGTCTAATAGATATATTTATACATATATGTACGATTTTATTATACATATATAATATTATTATATTATCTTTTGACTTAAACCCTATAATAAAACTTGATGTTTGAACTCTGGGGGCGTTGTTTTTTCAATACGCGTAGGTAGTAAGTCGTTTATGAGTCGAATGTGAGCTATACTATGCAACGGCTGTATATGAATACATGGATGCCCACAGCTCTTTACAAAAAAGACTCTGGATGGATCTGAATCGTAAATTGTATTGCAAGATGTAATGTTACTTTAGGCGGAATGCGAAATGTTTCTACAGTTTTTGCTTCAACAAGGTAACGACCAAAATCGCCACTTCCAATTTGTAAGAATTTGGCTTTCAATTAATAATTTTGCAATAGTGAATATTCTAATGCATCTTCGGCCAATATAAAACTGAAGACAGAATATCCAGAAATATATTCCAACAGAGAAATTACCTAACAAATGATCGGTAGCTGAATACCAGAGTAACTTTTACTATGAGAGTATATGAAAAAGTTCATATCATCAATGTCGCAATGGTCTTTGAATTAATCGTTATTACGATCTATCGCTAAGTTTTAGATTGTTGTCTATGAAAGACAGTATGCTAATCTTAAGTCTACAATCTAAAATAAAATTATGCACCATTTTTATGAATGTTGCTTTACTTTTGTCCGACCTAAAAATTTAGGTAACCGATATAAGCTGCATAAACCTTTTCGATTAGTTGCCAGTAAATGATTTTAGCTGTCAAAGAAAAGAGCATTCCTTAATCGATTATGATATGGAATAACATTCTTTAAATTCGTATTCTAAAATATGATTTGTTTAAATTTTTGCAATTTTCGAAGTTATTGCTTCAATTTTGTCCAATAATATATATATAATTATATTATTATATTATATTTATATAATATAATAATATTATATATATATAAAATAGTAATTAGTATCATCAGTACTACATATGTATATACAAGGTGTTAATTTAGAGTTGCAGAATATTCACACCATATACTCCTGACATCAATAAAACAGCTTTTCTTAATGACTTTGTTCCGAAAAATCAACTTAAATTATTTCACAATATTGCTCAACATTTAAAAGCCGCTAGAAACAGTTTGATATCCACTGTAGTCTACGACGGTTCGAGCCGACCGACCGTAAAAACCCGTTATCAAGGCAGCCGTAAGAGACGTCGATGAAATAACACGTGCAATGACTCGCCCACTTTTAATCAGAGAAATTGAACATTGTTTATCAAGTTTTGAAAATACGTTTCAAAAACACTTTTATTACAAATACACAAAATTTAGAAAAAGTTATAAAAGTACATAAAATAATGTATAATAGAAAAAAAAAAATTTGCTTAAAAAAATTCATCTGTTTTGAAGTATATTTAATTTTTTAAATTCTAATATTAACTTTGTTAGCGCAATTTTGTTCTATTGCATAGTACTTTCAATTATTTCGTTTTTAAAACAAACAAAAACTTCTTTACTTATGTCCAGTTAAAAAAAAGTACTTTTCGTAATCTTGCTAGCAAACCAGATTTACAGAATGACAATTACACAAACACTTCGTTAATGTTACCTTTATTAGGGCAAAGCAAATTAAGACAATACCTGCACACCACTAATATTTGATGTCATTATTACGATAAATTAGTAATGAACTTCAACTTACCAGGCGAGATGGTATGGCTTACTACCCCGCTACCGCCAGCAATTAATAATTCATATCATCACATAAACAAATGTTCGCAGCACTAGACAATGAATACTACATTAGACAATGCAAATCACACTTAACCTTACAATAAAAGTATAATATCCAGAGTAGTAATACACACTACCAATTCAGTAGTAATTTATTAATTATTTACAGCTTGTGTTCAATATGACTACCATCTTTTTCAATCCTATGTTGAGCCCGATTTATAAAAGATTCATGAACTCGTGAAAATATTTTTGCAGCTTTTTCACGAATTATTCTTGTAACTTTAAAAATTACTGCATGAAGTGCATCATCAGTATACAGGGCTCTTTGCATACCAGATATTTCCTGTAATCCCATAAATAAAAATTTAAGAAATTTAAATTAGGGGATCTAGCTGGTCACGCAATAGGTCTTCCACGGCTTATCTACCTAGTTGGAAAATTTTCATTCGAAGACGATCTAACATTAGAATAAAATTGAGGTGGAGCTCCGTCATTGATAGACCATGTATTATGACAAAATTTTAATGGAACGTCTTCCAATAGTTCCCATAAATTGTTTCTTAAAAATTCCTAATACGTTTCTCAAATTAAGCCAAAACGTAAAACAAAAGGACCGATCGAATAATTCCCCACAATGCCGGCCCATACATTAATTCCTAACTTAAACTGTCTTTAGAATCTACTACTTGCGCTTCCGAAAAATAATCTCGTTGTCTGTGATACGGATAGTGTCAATTCTCCGTAATACAAGTTCCACTGTGTAAACTTCGACAGTTTACACTAACGTCGACGTCGCGTAATTTTCCGGTTACTGACAGGCGACTGATTAGCTATTTCGTAGCTAGGTATGCACACACACGCCCCCCCCCCCACACACCTCAAAAAAATATTTCCGAATGAAATTTCGGTATCTTTGTCTTGCTCATGTACGTATTTAATCGTATTTCATCTCTCTCTCTCTCTCTCTTTCTCTGTCGAATTAAATTGTTTGCACCACCACTACCATTCCATTGCTGCTACTGGTAGGTTGTTTGTTTCTAATTATCTGTTTTCTTTTTCTTTATTATTTTCAGCTCTCACTATAACATGAACTCATTTAATTCCAAGAAATAATTATTGATAATTCGCTAGTACAATGTATTTATGTTTGCTGACCTTCTAAAGAATCCAGTCAAGCTAACGCAATGTTATTAAATTAATTGATATTGTTACATACAGGATAGTAACACATTTTTAATAGAAAAAAAATCTCACGTATTTTTTGTTAGCTGATACTACTAAGGGAGTACTTATTACTTACATTGCGATACGAGGTACAATTTTATTTCGAAATTAAGTGATTAATCAAAAGGCTTTGTTTTATTCATGGAGACGTTTTCATCACACCATTCAAATAAAAATTATTAGAAATAATTTTAAACATCTTATTCAAAACAAAAATCAGTTAATAATAAAAATAATTACTTCTAATTTATTGCTAAAATGAAGTCACCGCTTCTCAAAGGGGAAGCGAAGCTGTTTTTTTCTCTGAATAACGATAACATTTTGTATTGGAAATTATTATTATTATTATTGTTTGTATCGCAGCCGGCTAACGAGCAACCAGTGTCGTCGCAATTATTCCTTTCTTTCGATAAAAACCGAAATTAAATTACATTATTAAATCGAAATCGAAACGTTAAATGTTTAGTATTAATAGTTACTACTCGTTTTCAGTGCTTAATTTCACATTAGAAAATTAGTTGAATAACTTAAAATTCATCCTTAAATCGTGTCAAAAATTTTCTAGATAAATGACTGCATTTAATTCCACAGATGAAATTTTATTTATGACCAAAATTTAATATTAAAAGATTGGAAATACTTAGAAATTTCGACTTTAAATTTGGCTAAATTACTAAAACGCCGCCACTGTCTCAAAGGAAATGGAGAAATTTTATACTACGTATAACATTAAACTTGTTAATGTGTTCAATGTTTGTTCTACTTTTCAAGACCCAGTATTGCGCAGGTAAGTTACACTGCGGTTCACGAACGATTTTGAAGAAATCAGAAAAATGCTGATTATCTCGGAAACTATTGAAGATAGACCCACCCTTCCTTAACAATTTTCAGTTTGTTTTTTAACGACCTATACGTAGTGTGATTTTCCTACAAGTCAAAGTTTACACCCTGTATATACTATATATAATTATTTTCTTTCTTGACTTGTATGCTATTAAATTATAAAGTAGATATCTTTGGTATCAAGTTTAATATTTAATAAGAAATAAAACTTCTTAGTTAACCGAGTTTTCGGGACTGCTTCTTTCCTTCTTCTGGGCTATTTATTAAAAAAAATTAATTGCAATTAGTTATTTTTATACTAACTTATATTACTTACTACAAAATTTTTATTTCAACGTTAATTTTGACATGAGTTAACGTTTCGACGTTTTCACCATTTTTATTAGTAGTAAAAATTTGATTGTAGAACAAGAAATTTATTTAATTCATTTTTTTTAAGAAAACTTAATTAATATAAACTATATTTCTTAACTTAACTTTTTCTTAACTAGAATTTTGATCAGCGATTAATAGTCCCAAAATGGTTGTTACCTTTTTTATTGAAGATTCATTTCCCACCTTCGATCGACAATCGATTATGGGTTATTGCCGGTTATATCCGGAACAGTCCTAATTATTAGTCAAGCTAATGAACTCATTGGGGTTCATTATGATTTGGAACATCCCGCTTTAACTGCAATTTATTTGCACTTAAACTTGCACTGTTATTAAAATAAATGTATAATGATAATTATAAGAATAATAATAATACTAAGAATATTGAATTCAACCAGAATAGTACTAAGAATAAATTTTGTATGAAGATATTCATAACTCATGTGTTACTATATATATGGCTGATTTTTTAAGGGAAATTTCTGTTCCCTTTGTAAAAAATCGTTATTACCGGCTTTCTATCTGCCTGCTTAGAATTCCTACTCCCATTTACCGCTCTCTGACAAAAATGAAGTAATAATAAAGATGAATAAAACCTTTCTAATATTGGATACGCTAGACAGATGTATCGCTATCAATATCTCTGTCAAATAAATTACTAGTTAAAGTAAAAATTTAGCTAGTTAAACTCCAAATTTTTCGAACCAGGCAGATTTCATTCAAGCATTTATTACTATATCTTCTCTGCATGTGGTCTAATTTTTTATATTCCTAGTTAATTTGGGGAGTTCGCGTCACCTTCTTAACATGCTAAGTACATTAGCATGGCTAATGTGCAACATTAGCATAAGTTGGTTTATTTACTAACATTTCTCGACAAATAATTCATCTTAAATAAACAAACCTGAATAAATTCTTCTGGTGTTTTCGAGTCCGTCTCTGAACAGTATTGTTAATTTTACTGTGGGCACAAATTGAATTTTCCTTCTCTCTTTTGCTTTTAGCAATTCATATTTTCGTCTTTTTCTTTGTAAGATCTTTGAGTATGTCATATCTTATAACTCATAGCTGCAGAATGAGAAGAGTATACTGTATCTACATAGCATAACTCGAAGATAAGGACCCTAATAGTGACTATGGTGAGTAGCTGTTTTACCTAGTTTTCTGTTTCATAAACTATTTAGAAATTTCAGGTTGTCTCGAAACCCTTGTTAACTTGACTTGATAGGAAAAGGGGCACGGTCGCATTATAAGCATGTGTTTGAATTTTGGCTGATCGGACATCTGGAACGTATAGCCTTATTAACTAGAAACGCAAGACACCTGTTCTCTATTAATAAATTACAAAATCAGCTATACTATATCATCATATTGTTAAATAATACTCACAGTTTAGTGTCGAATATATTTCGCATTTCATTTAGTGGTAGCCAGACTGAATAAAATATATAATAAAATTGAATGATTAAAAAATTATCAATAAATTTTTGTTCGATACATATGTACTTATGTTATACGTATGTACGCAGATTTGTTTTATATAAAAAATTCCCGATTGCATAACAAGATTACTTATCAATTTTAATAAATTTCCATAAATTAATTAATAACCTTTAACGATCACTAATTAATTCGCAGATATCACTAAAACCATTTCAATAGTCCCTGGATTAGGATTTTTACAGCACATGTATTTTTAAAACAGAAAAACTAATTTAAAAATTTGACATATAATTTTATTTTATTCAAAACTACTTAATACTAAAGAGGCAGGCATTGTATTTTATGTACAATAAGAAAGAGTTTTATGTATATATGGAATTTGACAGTCTCAATATTTAGTTTTTACGTAAGGTTGTTCTCTCTGGGATAGCAACTTCATAGACGGGTTGATTACCTTCTGCAACCCATACGCTTCCATTTTCACCCTTCGTGATAATAGTAATCATTCCATTGGCCACATTAGATGTACTGCGGATCAACGCTTATTAATATTTCTTAACGAGCTTCCTGGTAAAATACTTACGGTTGAGGTGGTAATGCTCCTAATTCGTTAGCTAATAATTCACCAACTCCTGGGTATCCTTGAAGGGCCCAACGTGAAGCATCAGAAATAAGAGGTGTGTCAGTAACACCAGGACACATCGTAACGAATTTTACACCGGTAAGGTTCCAGTAGTAAGGACTGCCGAAGGACCTAGTCAAACCAACTACATAATGTTTTGTTCCTACATAAATTGGGCAACCAGACAGTTTTTGCAAACCCAAAATTGAAGCTATGTTTGCGATGACTCCCCCTTTACCTCCATTATTTTTACCCATATATTTAAGTCCAAGGAGGGTACCTTCAGTAACGGCGGTCTAAAAAGACAGGAATTATTTGTCAATTATTGTAAAAAGATGAAGTTGTCAATAACATGATAAATACTTACAACATTAAGATCGATTTCCTTAATGTAGTCAGCATCCCACATTATTCCGGCATTGTTAATTACAATGTCCAATCCCTTAAATGTTGCTACAGTTTTTTCAAATGCGGCTGAAAAACAAATATTTAAAAAGTTAAGATTACTTCATTTGAACAGGCTTTAGCCTGTTTTCATTAAATATCAATGCATTGCATGGATTTCGAGGATTTTAACACTTCGAAAAATGATTGAAAGTAAATACTAGAAAATTTTAAAAATAGATGTTAATGAACGAGAATAATATTATCTGAGCACAGTGCTGGTTATATCTTGAAACACTTCGAACATATCTTTAGAATATTTGACGCAGCCATTTATTTATGTTTTTGTTTTCAATTTGTATGGCGCGAGTCTTGGCTTAAAAGAACGCATTTTCTAGGAAATTCCGACAGCGGCACAAGATCCCGATTTATGTTTGTAATTTTTATTTTTAGTGAGAATAATGAAATTATAGTTTTTCTGCGTGGATGATATGCTATTATATATATATTACAAACATTCACGGCAGTCTATTTTTCAACTGGCAATTATAAAATATATTTTTAAATATATTTTTCTGTTATCTCGCGAATTTACATTTACATGATCCTTGATTTTTATATTAGTTTCATAGTTCATAGGAGGCGTTTTTTTTTTAATTTTGTTGTTTTTTATTGCGTGGATTATTAAAACAACGAGTGGTTTACATTATCGAAGCCTATACCGCTTAAGTAAAATGTATACCCAAAAATAGCCAAAATGTATCCTATATTTTCAGATTGTATGCAGCTTAATATTTTCCGAAACTCGTGGGACACTTTGCTTCAGCATATTGCCTCATTTTTTCCTCGTCAATTATTAATAAAAATAATTGAAAATTGTCGTGTATTTAAATAACCATTTGATACAAACCTTCAAGTTCGCCTTTTTTAATAACATTGGTCTGAATAAAAATAGCAGTTCCATCTCCATATTGTTTATTGATATCACTGGCTACTTGGGAGCCATTTTTATGGATGTCAAGAATAGCTACATGCTGAAAAAATAGAAAATAAGATATTTTAGACGATTCATCTACTCAGAGCGGTGGTATACGACGCCATAACTTATCGTTAACTAGCTAAATATATTTTTTTAATAATAGTATATTGAAAAGCGGTGAGCACTTGGTTTTTATCACATATATTGGACTCTAGATGATAAAAAAACAAAAACATATATTGTTATCTAGAATAAATAACTTATCAGTGAATTAGTCCACTCTATCGTATACCACAGCTCGAATTATGCAAACTGCCTTAAAGTATGTTCGCACTGATTGATTTTTTCTCGGATCAGTTGTAAGTTGGATTCTTGTTTTTACATTTTATAGTTTTTAGTATCTTTTTGTTCGGCTTCAGAAACTAAATTTGATCTGCTAATGGCCTTACATTACATAAATTACATAAATGTTGTTTACCTTATAATTTTTTTATCAATATTAATTGGAATTAATTACCCCCTACCTCAACAAGATGTTTACATTTTGTCGAGTTGCTTAAAATATCTGAAACTTGATATGGTATTATGAGTACTACTTGCAACGTATACCCATACCAAAATAACTTAAAAAACAAAAACAATTCTAACGAGAATACGTTTTTATAGACTAGTCGAGAATCGGATTTGATTCTTATCGAAACATCGGTTTAGAAACAGAAAGGATAGTATACAACAGTATGCTTTCAAAACACTAACAAGATTTTTCGGCTATACTTTTTCTTATCTTATTATTAACATAATTTATAGTTGACATTGATTAATCACAAGTTTATTCGTTGTAAACTTAATTAACATTATAAGATGATATTGCATAATAATACATACATAATTTTTAGATTGTGACTGAATGTTTCAGATGTATTTTATAAAAACCCGAACGGGTATTGGTGTTAGAATAAACGTGCACACGATTTTTTTTTTATATACGACTGAAAGATATATTTGGGCAAATTGTAAAATGACTAGTGGCAAGCTAGGCGAATAGTTGCTTAGAAAGTGGAAAGGAATTTCAAGTTATAAACCTTCAGGACAAGCTGCATCAATTTTGTGTTAAAATTTCCACTTCAAAATAACAGTAAATCCAGAAAACACCACTCACTGCAAATAATATGAACACTTAAAATGTTTTAATTTTAAGTTTTATATTCTAGTCGGCGTTTACATTGATAGAATTATATTTGGTCGGTGTGGAAATTACTGTATATTCTGTTATCAATTACTGTTCCACAGAAGTTTATTTTCATTCCCATTAGACAAAGAAATATCACTTTTACTTGTGCAGTATTGTGCAAAATAAAATTATGCTAAAAAAGATCTAGCTAAAAGATATATAACTCTGTAGTGTAGAGTAATATGTTTTACAATAAATTTTGAAAACAACGTTTTTACCAATTGTCCATTTATCTTCCTAGATAAAGAAAGGAGCATTCCATTTTATGAAATTGCGAAAGTTATTTGATAATAATAAATAAAATAATATTCGACAGTTATTGAAATAACTAAGGAAAGAAGAAATATGAGAGGACATTTTGCAATAACACTATTTGGCTTTTTAAAATACGACTGAAATATTCACTATGTTTTTAAATGTAATTTGCAGTTTAGAATTTGTCTAGAAAACACGACGAGAAGTTTTATGCTTAAAACCAAATTATACAACCAAATTTACATTAGGCTTACGGTCACATACATCCTATAGAGCCGAGAATGCGAGCAAACAATATTTATCTTTCGTAAAAGTTCAATTGGCATGCTGAGTTTCTGATTATTTTCAGGTCCGTGTGTGTGGACAACATATAGAAACGAATATAGAACACTTCTTTCTGTATGTTCTATCTATATTGTACTATTACGTATAATATAACTTCATCGGATGTTTCAGCATATACACAATCTACAATATAAATCTTTGGACAGATTTTTAGTTCCATGTAGCAAATCAATAATTAAACAAGAAGTAGTTGTGTTTCAATCTTTTTCAGTTAGATGACTTCTCGATAGTGCGTTGATGGAAATTTTTTGATGTCTCTATTTTCTTTTTTTTTTTGTTAATGTTCCATCCACTTAATTAATTCAACAAAATATACAAACCGAATTTTTTATCGGTATTAACGAAATTAAAAATAAGTTTTGTTATCCAACGACTGGATAACAAACATTTATTTATTATCAAATATTAAAAGAATGATGTAGCATTTTAAAAAATTATGTAAACACTGATAATTTTTATGATTTCAGTTATTCATAATTAGTTACGCTGTGACCTCATACTATAGTTCGACTGATTAAAATAATTCATGATACGACTAAAATAGTTAACGGTTATTATAAATATGTATTAGCCGTGAACTTGCCCTCAAAATACGTCTGTAAATTATGAAAAATACTATCAAACTGATTAGCATTAAGTTATAAAATTGGCACGTAGATTTCCATTTATTATGTTTATCTTTTCCATAATATGGACAACTGTGAAATTTACACCCATCAAGAAAGAAAAAAAATTAATAGAAAATTTTCCAATAAAAATTGGAAGAGAATTGTTTCCCATTTTTATTTCATAAATATAAAACAGTATAATATTTTGTATATATTATGATATAATAAGAAGAAATGAAACAGTGAACGGACGAATATAAATAACTATTTTAAAGGCTGAGAAATGAAAAGTTGCATTTTTTAAACTGTATATTTTTGTTAGTAATTATGAATACAGGTGCGATCCTAACTATATTAAATTTCATCAAGAAGTATGGCATAATAATTTATTGTTTTATAGAACATTTTCAAAGAAATATATCAAATAAAATCAGATAGTAATTATTTATCCAAGATTAAAACAAAACCATACAATTGGCGATAAAAATAAAATTGTTTTGCTATTAATTATGTTATTTAATTGTAAGGATATATAAATTGCATAAAAAATATTAATCACAAGTCGAAAATATAGATCGATTTGATATTAATTTTTAGAATTTTTTCAATCTGAGTTTATAAAAATTATTGGAATAATTTTTTGTTTTTGTTATGCTAATACTTTTTCTCATAATACATTTTAGGCTACCATAATTCGCATAATTGGCTACATCGCTCTACTGCGAAAAATATCTATTTTTCGCTTGCATTTTAAAGCAAAAAGTGACATTATTAGTTGATTGTAGAAAATATGTAATTTAAGTTTATATTCATATCCACTTTCAGCTTTCGCCGGCCAAATCAAACCAAACCAATCCAAATGAAACAAAACTTAGCAAAATTATACAAAAAAAAAAACAAAAAAATCACATTTTTAATTCATTTTTCGATTTTTATATTTTTTATTCCTCATTCAAATACTTGCTTGCTGATTCAAATGCTTAGGAATACAAACTCGTTGTTCCACAATCACCTACTAATGTATAATTTTTTCTTTAAAATAGAAGCTTAAATATAATTTAGTATATCTACTATGTAGATATACTAAACCAATAAAACTGGTCACTCTTTAACGGGAAACAGAAAACCCATTAGTATAACAAAGACAGGAAATAATTAACCAATTGCTATAGAATTACAAAATTTCTTTGACCAATTATCCAAATAAATATCACATCAAATTGAAATTTTAATTTAAATTTCAGTGTTGTAATTCTTCTTTGGGAGACAATATATACTATAATTAAATTACATAATCAACTATATCCAAACAATTATTCTTTATTTACAATTTTATTGGGGTCTCAATAAAATTGGCATCGAATGAAGAGAGGTAGTGATATTCTCTCCTACTCAGTTTCCAATAATGGTGATCAGATTCAGATACACGAAAAATCATTCATACTCTACAATATCATCGAAAATTATATGAAAATTCTTGGTAATTAAAACAAAACCAAAAAACAATATCAGATTGCATTATAAATTAATTTGTCAAGTGAAGATACGATTATGAGTACTTATATTATATAATAATAATTATATTTCCGATTCCGATTACCACTGAAGAAATAATTTAGTTTTATAGAAACAGAAACAAATTGCTATAATTTATGTAATAGTTCTTGTGATTGTAGAAAAAATGTACAATCTATTCCCAACATCACTGACGACAGCAAATGTGATTTTGTTGTCCTCAGTGATTATTTTGTCACTTATGGACACCACAGCATCAATTTGTTGTTAATAAACATATAATTATCATTTTCCATAAAAAAAAGTTAAATCTAGAAATCGCAAAACAAAAATCCAAGAGTAATGCAAATTAACAAAGAATTGTTAATAAGTAATACATATATATTGCGATTATGCATAAACACCCTTAAAATGATTGAATAATATCTGGTCACATCATTCAGCATTCTTTGCTAAGAATTCTCCGTACATTATGCCAAAAACCAAATTACAATCAGAAAAAATAAAATGAAAAAAATCAAAATTATTACCTTTAAGCCATTTTTAAGAAGTTGTTGAACGTAAGCGAGACCAATACCATTTGCTCCACCAGTGACTAAAGCAATTTTACCTTTGATATCAAAAGACATGTTGATTTATTTTCTTTCGGTGAATTTTGTCTGAGGAACTGTAAAAACTTGATGTAAGAACACCAATTGAATGAATTCTACGATCAGAGAATCGTTCTTATATTTTGGTGGCGGACTGGGTATGTTGCCAGTTGTCACATCAATTTATCCGTAGGTCTACAATTCGCTAAATAAAATAAAACTAGTAGTGGTTCGACGTGATATATTTACTTATGGTATGTTTGACGTCTTTTTTTAGATAAACACAAAAATTTTGGCGTCATTAACGGACTTTAAAATTACAGATGCTCAAAATTTGTATTGAAACTTTTTGAGAGTCGGATGTCCAATTAATATTTTAAATTAATGATTATATCGAATAACGCGTGCGTTATATCTCTTCTAAAGCTACATTCAGATAGAATGTAACGCAGTTGTATGGTATGGTAGTGCAATTGTGGTGCGGTTTTGTTGCACATTTTGTAGTGACGATTCACTTAGGAATTAGTGCAGAAGTATTATAAAAATTCCCGTACCCTATATCTTGGCCTAATATAAACAATTTCATAATTGCTTTTTCAATAAAATTTCTAGTATTTTAATAAATCAGGGCAATTATGAAAAGAGTAGAAATTCTTTTTTCTATCTATTTAGAAATTATGTTGATTATGAAATATTATTTGTTTTGTGATTGGTGCTCTTGTTAGTCGACGTTAGTGGTCGAAGAGTACCGCGTAGAAAGTTTGAAGTTGGCAAACTTTTGCACTGCGCTACAACGCAACTGGCATTTTTGGAAATATCTCGAGAAAATACCGTAGATGCCATGGTTTCAAACCTTCCAAACCGACGAAATCTATTAGGAATCGTCAAATATAGCGGATTTTCGCGGATTATCTTCTATCTGAATGATACTTAAATGAACTATGCATTTAAACCAGATTCCAGATTTAACGCTTTGTAATCCCGTTTGACGCCATTCATATTTATGTGATTTAAAAATAGTTTACTTGTTTATTATTATAAATTTCTGATTATAAAAATATCTTATCACTACAAATTATATTTAAAAATGGTAAACAATGTTATACAGATGCGTCGTTGCCGAACTTCTGAAAAGATAAAAAAGTCTATGTTTTGTTTATGTAGCTATAGGTAGTATAACCAAATTGGTGATATTTAATTGAGAATTGATATTATGACACGGATATACTGCCAGTTATTCGTATCAAATAAATTAATAGTTAATAGCTCAAAATTTTTTGAACCAAACAGATTTCGTTCGAACATTTATTTCTTTACCTGCTCTGCATGGGATCTTTTTTTATATTCCTAATCAATTTGGAAAATCCGTATTGACTGGGCGTTTCAGTTTTTCAAAGAACCCCATTCGTTCGTGGTAATCTCAATGAACCAATGGGATTTGATTTTGTTCCAGCCTGGATTTTTCTGAAACCAAATATTGAAAATGCATTTAAACAATCAAAATGCTGGTACCAAACCTAATTGTATCGATGATTTTGATCAAAATGCTTGAAAATGTAAACGGCACTGTAAGTTCAGTGGCGCACCCAGCGTGGAGCTCAGGGAGCTCTAGACCCCCCTTAAAACCGAAAACTTAAATTAAATAACGGCTTTATAAATTCTAAGAGGAGGTTTACATTTCAAAAAAATTTTGAACAAAATTTTTACTCCAGCAATTTTGAATAAATGCCGCTTTCCGTTTACATAGTCAAAACAGTATGTTCACAATTTACCAAAGAAATTCCGACAAATATACAGATTCGTTGCGCACACGTGTGGGACTATATTGCCACAAACACGATAAATATTCATAAAAATGTAATTTTCTCACCCTTATCTTATCCACTTAAAATTGTTTTATCCAAAAAAAATTGAATAAAATTTCAGTTTAGATTATTTTAGCTAATCATTTGAATTTAGTCAAAGCTAGTGTTATCATTCTATTGTTTTTTCTTTTTTTTTTTTTTTGTTTATAAGTGTTCAAAAGTGTTTAATATGGATACTGATTCTGAAAAAGAATTGTTACTACCGGCGGCCATTTGTGCAATTAGAAGAAAAAAATTGACTTCAAATAAAAATAAAAGAAAATAGATGAAATAATGGTTATCAAAAAGACATAATCAATGTCACATAAATTTATTACGAGTATTGCATGTAGAGTCGGATGATTTTCCAAATTATTTACGTATGGATGAAGCAACATATGTAAATTTATTGGAATTAGTAGCACCTTTAATTAAAAGAATTGATACCCATTTAAGAAAAGCCATTTCGCCGTACGAAAGACTTACTGCGACTTTGCGATTTTTGGCGACAGAGAGTAGCTATGAAGATTTGAAGTTTTCCACCTACATCTCAAAATCTAGTTTGAGTTTTGTAATTCCTGAGACCTGTAATGCTATATACCAAGTATTACGAGAGGAGTACTTAAAGATAGGTACCATTTAATATTTATTTTTGAATCTCATATCCACATTTGTGGGCATTGTTTTATTCGATGCAAAGTACTAAAGTATACATTATCGATACTAAAATGTTAGAACCGATAAAAGTTTCAAAAAACACTAAACAAAGTAAACAATACAATAATTACTATAAAAATTAAAAATGTCTATTAAAAAAAGGGTTTCGGCTTTTCGTCTCATCCTGACTTTGATGAGGTACTGGGGCCAATAAGGGCGTTGGAAGCATTTGAGGCATTGGGAAGTAACGATATGTAAGTGATGAGGGAGAATATACAGGAGATGGGGTTGAATGGGTTTGGTTTGGTTTGAATGTCTGGGAAAACAGGGTTAGTATTTAAACTACTACCACTATGTAACCTGTTTAGTGAACTTTCAAAAAAAACATCATTAATAAATTTTTCGGCATAAATTCTTTGATCTTGGGGTAACTGTTTTAATTTTGACCCTCACGTTTTTCCTATTAGATAACAAGTGTCTTCTTTTCTCGGTGATGCAAATCTTTTAATAAGTGTTGCTAAAACATAATAAGCATTTCCTTATTGATCTTTTCACCGAAGGTGTATGACTAGGGCTAGTTATTGTTTCCCTTTATATCCTAAAATATTATATACACAAAATTTATCAATTTTTAGTATCCAACATCTTCAGAAGAATGGAAAATTGCTGGGGAGTTCCATCGGAGATGGAATTTTCCTAATTGCTTGGAAGCAATCGATGGAAAACATATTCAAATTATGGCTCCTCATGGAAGTGGATTTTATTTTATTTTTTATTTTATTTTTTATTATTCAATTACCAGTGAATGTAGACTTAAATATACTGTTCCCCGAAATAGCTCCGAATAGCAATATAAAACTAATTTATGTTTTCATTGGAGATAAGGCTTTTACTTTAAGACCTGATTTTCTTAAACCTTGCAATATACACTTCGGAAACGAAGCTAAAAAAGCACGTAATCAATTTAAATTATATTTCAATACTGGTGGAGCAGTCCCATGGGAAGACAAGGCAATTTTAATGACAACCAGATAGTAAATGTATATACGGAGTGATTCACATTAAACGGAATATTAAAAAATGTTGATGAAAACAGGAGACGTAGAACTTAATTTCGAAACTACAAAACGTAAGTATAGGAACACCTAATATAGGATAGCAGGGAATTGTATCACGAGCCCTATTCTGTTATAATATAGCGTGTTCCATTTAAAATGAAACATTTGCAATGTCTTCTCTAGCTATCCAAATTTTATAACAGACCGGTTACCGTCAATCACCTTGCATATAAAATATAAATAAAACATTAAGGACCATTTTCCTAATCAATATTTGACTTTTAGTCAAATTTAAAATTGACTGTTTTTGGCTTAAAATTATTTGTAGCCAATAGTGTACGACTTTAAATTAAATTAAAGTTAAATTGTTGATTATGAAAATGGCCCTAAGACACTTTTTTATAATTTTTATAATTTTAGTATAAACTAACAATTAAAACTACGAAATTACGTTATTATAAGTCTCTAAATTCAGTGCGAAAAACTTCTACTTTTTGGCACTCAAACTGACTAAAACGGGTGCCGAAAAGTGTGCTTTTCGGCACCGAATTAGAAAAGGTATATTTTTTTCAAGAGTGTCTATAAATTTCCTACTAAATCTCTTATTACGACCACCTACGATTTCACTACCTGTTATGTTATACGGTTCAAATGATGAACCATATGGGGGAAGAGATGAGAACATGATATTAACGCAAAGAAATGTCTAATTTAATAAATTTAAATTTTTATTTAAAAATTTTATATTATATTTTATTTTTTAATATAAAAAAAATAATAAAAATTAAAATATTTCATTTTACTAATAATTTTTAAATTTAATTCAAAAATTTAAAAATCTTTTCTAAATCTTAATTTAATTAATATTATATGTCTAATTGTCTAACAGATGAAAGGTCGGGTTTGAGAAAAAATTATTGGCAATGAATTTTAGATTGAGGTATCATGATGAAACAGCCGATAATGGTTTACTGAACAATCCGCTTTTTGTGAACTGTGTTGGAATAAATATATTTATTTAACTATATTTACATATTTACATAACTATACTATATAGCTTATTGAAAATATTTGTAACGCTGCCTATAACAACATGAGTCAGCGATAGATCATTTTCCATCATTTTGCAAACCTGCTTAAATAGCCGTTTACATTTTCAAGCATTTTGCACAAAACCTTCGATAACAATAAGTTTTGCACCAGAATTTTGCACAGTTTAAATGCGTTTCCAACATTTGGTGCCAGCAAAAGCCAGGCTACGAATGGAATAAAATCACATTTGTTCGATTTGTTCGATTGGATTATCACGAACGACTGGAGTTTTTAGAAACACTGAAACGCACAGTCAACGCGGCCTCCCCAGATTGACTAGGATTATAAAAAACAAGACCTCACGCAGAGTAGGTAATGAAATAAATGCTTTGGCTAAAAATGCCTGGTTCAAAAAATTTTGAGCTATTAACTACAATTTATTGTATAGGGATATTTGACAGTATATCTGTTTCTTGGCGATTCGCTTTTGACAAGGGGTTTATTTATCTTTATTATTATAGCATTATTCTCGAAAAGAGGAAAAAAATAGATAACATGTAAAAACCTAAACTGAAATCTGATCAAATTTCTGTTGAAGTAGAAAATTACATTTTTATAAATATTTATTGTCTTTATAGCCATATAATGCCAGATGTGTGCATCTATGTTTGTCGGTATTGCTTTGGTGAATTTGGACAAACTTGTTTTGACTCTTGTTTCGAGTGTGTAAACGGAGAACGGCATCAATTCAAAATTGCTGAAGTAAGAATTTTGTTCAGCATGCTTGAAAATTTAAACGACTCTTAAATTCTGTTAGAGTACGGTCTCGACTAAATGGACTAGAGTTATTGTACATACATAGGGAAATTAATGTAGTTATGTCTGCAGTTGTTCTAGAATTGCTTTAAAAAAAAGGATGCTGGATTTTACTTTTCGGAAAATAATCCTAAATAATCATATATCATTTGAATGATTTGATCAAGTCATTGTGCAATTATTTGCAAATTATTAATTATTAATCATAATTGTTGTTAATCAATCTTGAATAACTTCTAAGTTTGACTCAATTTTAGTTTACTTAAATCTTGAATTAAATAATAAAATTAATGTTTGTATTTCTATTCTTATTAAGTATTAGATTTTTCATGTATACTGTAACACATGAGTTATGTACACCAAATTCCTCTCCTATTTTTCTTCATCTTTTTCTTCTAATTATTATTATAGACATATATATATATATATATATGTCTATATGCCTTCTACCATCAACTGGTGTCGGCTTGAGCTCTTCTCGTTATCCTCCTATTCCTCACTTCCTATGCATCTCTCCCACTCCTTCCTGTTGCAAGCAATTCTTCTTGCTTCATTCAGCCTCATTCCTCTTTCTCTTATTGCTTTTTCAATTCCCTCATCCCATGTAATTTCTGGTCTTCCCCGTTTCGCTCTTCTTCCCTCCCTTGCCTGCCAGACTCTCTTTACTTGCCTCTCTTCACTCATTCTTACCAGATGTCCCCACCATCCCAACTACCTTCTGTGAATGAACTCCACCACTGGTTCTATCTCCAACTCTTCTCTTATTACGCTACTCCTTATTTTATCTCTTTTCGTTACCCCTTTTACTCTTCTCAAGAATTTCATTTCCACAGCTTGTACCCTACTTATGGCTTTTTGTTCCATTTTCCACGTTTCACATCCGAATGTTAAAATCGGTCTTATTTTGGTCTTGTATACATTTATTTTTGTTTTCCTTGTGATTCCCTTGTTTCTCCACTATTAATCTATTGATTCTATAGTATGCATTCATTGCTTTATTCACCCGCTCCGTAATTTCATTTTCCTGTTTACCCCCGCTGCTGATCTGCACTCCTAGGTACTTACAACAATCGACCTGCTCTATTCTCGTCTCTTCTATCTTAATTTCTAACTTCTGTTTCTCTCCTATTACCATTACCTTTGTCTTTTCCTTGCACATCTCCATCTCGTATTTTTTAAGCACTTCGTTCCATTTGCTCAATTTTCTCTGCAAACTCTTTTCATTCTCCGCAACTAACATCACATCATCTGCAAATGCTCCAGTCGTTATAACCACCCTTTGCATGTTTTTATATCCAACGACTAGTCCTCTTTCCTCTTTATCACTTTCTCTCATTATCTCATCAATATACATATTAAATAATGTTGGACTCAGTCCTCCTCCCTGTCTTAGTCCGTCCATTGTTTTAAATGTGTCAGATTCTTTACTATTTACTATTATACTGTTTGCATTCTCCTCATATGTCTTCCTTATTAACCTAATCATTTTCTTTTCTATACCCCTCTCTCTCATTATATTCCATAATCTGCTTCTATTTATTTTATCGAATGCTTTCTTTAGATCTAAAAAACCTACATATATATTTTTTTTACTATTTCCTGCCTTTTCCACCATTTGCTTTATAGTAAATATATGGTCCTGTATGCTTCTTCCTTTTCTAAATCCGCATTGTGGCTCTTCCAGGGTCTGTTCCACTTTATAATTTATCTTATTTTTAATTAGCTTCCCTAGTATCTTCATCCCTGTATTGATTATGTTTATTCTTCTGTAGTTCTTACAGTCAGCTCTGTCTCCTTTTTTATAAATTGGTACTATCTGTGCTCTTTTCCATTCCTCTGGGATGCGTTCTTCTCTCCATATTTTGTTATATATATATATATCAGTTTTTCCATTCCCTTTTCTCCAATATTCTTAATCATTTCTGATGTTATTCCTTCACTCCCTGGAGACTTCCCATTCTTAAGTTCTCTAATAGTCTTTTCCAATTCTTCCCTTTCTATTTCTTCGCCGCCTTCCTCTTCATTATCAACTTCTTGAGATTTATCTTCACCTAATCTCTTTTTTTCGCTATTTTTATTGGGTTTCCCACTTACACTTCCGGCCAATAGCTCTTCGAAATGTCTTTCCATCTGTTTATCACCTTTTCCTCATCTTTTATTACCTTTCCATTCTTGTCTTTCATGAGCACTCTGTTTTCCTTTTTATCTTTTATGCACCCTCTTAGGACACTGTAGAAAACTTTCTTATTTTCATTGCTATTTCTTTCCATTTTCTCACCAAATTCTTGCCATTGTTTCCTTTTTTCGTCTCTCACTAATTTCTTCACCTTATTCCTCTCCCTCTTGTATTTTTCATAGTTGGCTTTATTGGTCACCTTCAAGTATTCCCTCCATCTAGCTTTTTTTTCGTTAATTTTCGATTTTATTTCCTCTGTCCACCACGACGTTTGTTTTGCTTTGCTGCATTTTCTTGTTGTTCCACATGCTAGTTCGCTGGCCTCTAATATTAATTGTTTTAACATATTCCACTCCATATTTACCTCTCCATCTTGCCACGTTCCTTCTTTAGCTGTTATTTTTTGCGTTAATATGTCTCTATACGCTTTTGCAACTTCGTCCTCTCTTAACTTATACGTTGTTAGTTTTCTATATGTAATACCCTTCTCAATTCTACTATTTCGCACTACTCTCCTATTCTCTTTTATTACTGCCATCACCATAAAATGATCTGTTCCTAATTCTGGACCCCTATCAACTTTAACGTCTTTTATGTTTCTTCTATTACCCTGCTCGTTCAAAATATAGTCAATTATTGACCTTTCCCCTCTAGTTTCAGCTTGTCTCGTGTATTTATGTACGTCCTTATGCTGATACCAACCATTAGCAACGTACATATTATTCATCCTACAGTAGTCAATCAATCTTTTCCCATTATTATTGACTTTCTCTTCCCCATATTTCCCTACAATTCTTTTATTGCCCCCATTCCCCTTACCAACTCTCCCATTAAAATCCCCCACTACAATTTTTCTCCCTTTCAGTCTATCCGTCACCATCCTCAACTCCTCCCAAAATCTCTCCTTTTTCTCTGCTGCTTCATCGTCATTCGGCCCATATACGTTTATAATATTCACCTCCTCCCCATCTATTCTCAGCGTAATCCACATTATTCTCTCTGTATACGCCTCCCATCTTTCAATTTTATCTTCACAGGTCTTATGCACAATACATCCTACCCCTGCTGCCGCTCTGCTGCAACTATCTACTCCACTGTACATTAGTATGTGCCCATTCTTTAGCCTCTCAATCCCTTTACCCTTCTTTTTGGTTTCGGAAATTGCTAATACTTCTATGCCTACTTTTTCGAATTCCTCCTCTAACTCATATTCCTTACCCCTTATACTTCTTATATTCCACGTACCTATTTTCCAAATTTTATCCTTGTACTCCGCTTCTCTATATTCCCTATTATCATGATTCCTCAATTTTATCCCTCGTTTTTTGAGTTCTCCCTTATTCCCCGCTCTAACCCATACTCGATATTTGCAATGCATTGCTGTCTCTTCCTCCTATACATTGAGCACTCCCTATCTGTCGCCCAGTGCTCGTAATCTCTTCTTCCCATTCTCACACAATTGACACACGATTTCTTTTCCTCTTCGCATCCTCTGCCATCATGTCCTCTCCCGCCGCATTTATAACACTCCTTTTCTTCCTTGCAATATTTTACTACGTGTCCATATTTTCAGCAATTCATACATACCACTACATTTATGTATTCTTCCACCTTTTTGTAAGTAAAATCCATCACTATCTTTCCTTTTTTTACTAGCCATTTAAAGATATTCACCTCTGTCTCTATTATTAAGTCCTCCACATAACTATTTACTTTTCCCCATGCCTTTCTTGCTACTATCTTCATTACATCCCCCATTTTCTTTTCCTCCAATATACTCTTAATTTCCGTATTCTGCATCTCTATTTGTTTAAATACTTCCTCTTCCGTGTACCCCTTTTCTATTCTTTTTATCACTACGTATGGTTTTGTCAATTTATTTCTTCTAGTTATCAATCCCTCAACTTCCCTAATTTTCTCATTTCTACATTCATTTGTTGCTCTTCCGTTTTACACTTTATCACCACTCCTCCGCTTTTGTACTTCCTTACCTTTTCAAATCCGTTGTCCCCCACTTCCTCGATCTTCAATTTCTCATTTAATTTTTTCATTATATTTTCCCCTGTATTCGACCTTACTACTATCTCCCTATTAACCTCTCTTTCAGGGGTTTGTCATTTCCTCTCTGCATGAACCGTTCTGTTGGTTCCTGCCGATAACGCAATTTCTGCATACGATTTACCGCCTCTATCTCCTTTTTTTATTCCTGGGTCCCTTTTATGGTCCCTTGAGATTTAGTACTCATTTTCTCCATTTTTTTTTCAAGTGCTTCTATTCTTCGCTACAAACTCCCTGTTGTTTCCTCTTCATGTTTTTTCGCACTCCTCATACTTCTTTCTATAGCCAGTTTCACATTGGTCTCTATCCTGCTAGCTTGCTACTCTATATTTTTGAATATCTGTGCTCCCACTCCCCCTTCGTTTCCTATCCGTGTCTGCTCTCTTATCTCTTTTATTGCATTTATCGTTACTTCCTCCCACTCTTTCCATTCCTTCATTTCTTCTTTTATTTTCGCTTTTTCCCTTTGTTCAGCCCATTGTTTCATGAATATCGATTCCTTCGATCCTTCACCATACGCTGCTATATCTCCTGTTACCCTTATCCTTTTATCTCTCTTCCCTTCATTAACACTTTCGTCCGTCTCAGCCCTTGACGTATATCTATCGTCCTCCTCGGTCTCGCCAGGACTTTTATTCTTTCTTTTCTTAGCCTCCTGCGGAGGAGTCCGAAGCAATCCCCCTTTCCCCCTAAATGGGGCCGCCAGCTTCCCTTATTCATTTCCTCCCAATTTATGATAAACAAAATCGGAAGGAAATAGCAGGAAAAAAAGAAAATCAAAAAAAAAATTCAAAAAACAAAAATAAAATAAAAATCCAAATTCAATTCCCACCAATAATTCCACTCTCCGATAACACAACCGTATGTACACACACTTTTATTACTATCTCGAATTTTATCGACAAATAGCAATAAACACGTCCGACTACCTTCGCTGCTCGCATGGAACTCTCATTATTATTATATAATTATTTTATTACTACTGTAGTTCTGTATTTTTCTATAGCCACAATTATGATTGTCAACAACATGTTGTCGCTTGGATACCACGACAAGCGGTTAGCAATCCTAGGCCTTTCCTCTACAAGGTAATGTACATAATTTGCAATTGGGTAAATTTCAAACGGTCAATGATTTTTGAATTAGGAAGGGAATCGTCCGATAAATACGAATTGACAGCGGAGGAGGTGGCTAGTCGTTTCCGGATCGTACCAGTGTGCTAATAATTATAACCAATACTTTGGCGTTACTAAATTTAAATTAAGAAGTAATTATTGAATAAAAGAAGTGTAGAAAAATACAAGTTAAACAAAAATACATAAAATAATCATTATAACCTAAAAGTTACCTGACGCTGTCGATGTTTGCAATCTCAAAGTTAATTGCATGGTGTCAATTAATCAGAGTTGCTCTCAAAAGAATTGCGGCATCATTTCAACCATTGAGAATTCCTCTTATCTTAACGAAATCGAAATGTGATTGAATGGGATTTTAGAAAGTAACACGATCGTAATAATACGGTGTCCAGCAACACAACACTTTAGTAACTATTCTAGAAAGAATAGGTTCTTTCTAAGAAAAACTGTTACAAAAAGAATTTCTGACGACTTCTTTGGCTTGGTTTGGTTTCGTACTTTTTTTTAGTTTACGTTATACCCCGCCACTAGGGGTGGGGGGGGTGTTTGTCGAGTCACGCGTGGAATCTAGTAACAGATGGAAAATTTAAAGTGTTCTAGGCTCTTTATTTATGGATAATAAGCAAAAAGTCTTTTTCTAATTCGGTTCCGAAAAGTACACTTTTCGGCAGCCGTTTTGGTCATTTTGAGTGCCGAAAAGTAGACTTTTCGTAGTTTTAATTGTTAGTTTATATTAAAATTCACCTTCTAATCTCACTTAATTCCACAGAATCTAGTTTCTGCAAAAAGAAAACAATTTCTGTATTAAATGGCAGACATAATTAATTTGTAAAATTAATTATTTGTTGATTAAAATTATCTCATTAGAAAAAATAGTGTTGAATAGGCATGTGAAAAACCGATTTTTGGTGCGAACGAGTTTGAAACACGAGCTGCGGAGCAGTGATTGTTTCATGGTGAAAACCAAAAGTGAGCCAACCAAAGCAAACCAAAACAAGCGATTTTTCACACTTGTATTCAAATACACTATTTTGTAATTGCCTTCTATAATGTAAGTACCTAACAATGTCTAGATACTAAGATTTCTAAATTTCCAAGTATCTAGAAACTTTCGTCACTATCTACTCTACAATGAAAATTTGATTTAAGTTACCAGTGATATAATAATTCATAACGTTTGGACACTAGTGACAAAAAAAAATCATTTTACTTAGTTTTTTTTGGATTTCCTATCCTGTTAAATTTCTTTTTAATTTCTTTGATTTACTCGACGGCCGTTTAGATATTTCTATCTTCGTCAAGAGTTTTTTCGTGTATATTTTCGCTTGTGATACCAATTTTATTATTTAATAATATTGTATTTATATATATATACATATATATATATATATATTATATTATATAATTTAATAATAAAATTGACGAAGATAGAAATATCAAAACGGCCGTCGAGTAAAGCAAAGAAATTTAATTGGATAGGAAATCCAAGAAAAAGCTATAATTATTGAATTATTAAAAGAATAATGGAAAAACATGATTTAGCACCAAGAACAAACATTTCTTTTTTTTAAAAGCAAAAATTAAACGCTTAAAAGCTTCCACATTAATCAACGAGAGCGCTGGGCAGCGCTCTCGTTGATTTTAAAACCAAAACTGATTGTATTAAATGCAATAAATTAAATTTATTTTAATCAAGCTAAAAAATAATTTAAACACCCATTTCAAATACGGTAAAACGTCCCTTAACGGCCATTTATCGATAACCGTCACCTCCATAATTGGCCACTTTTTGTTATCACCGTGGTGGAAGTTTGTAGATAGTACTCGAATTCGGCGGGTGAAATAAAAGTTCTCAGGCGCCAGGCAATAATTTATTTACACTGTCAATGTGTGTGTGTCAACTAGTAACAATGACACTAAATTAGCTTATTACAGAAAGAAAGAGAAATACAGTACAAGTAACTAATTTAAATATATGGAAAGATTCATTCGACGAGTCAGGAAATGGACGAAATGTAAGAATCAGCGAAACGAACTGCTCGAGCGGCAGCTTGAAGAAGTGAACTTATTCAGTTTTTGATTGAGACTGACTTCTATTTTCCAACAGCAAATTTAATCCCCCCTTCACTCTACCGATCTTTCAGTACAAGTCTCACCTACGTATCACATAGTACCTCACATATTAGGTACTTATCGTGTCTACTAGGGAGGTCCTTCGGTGCGCTCGGTAAGAGGGTAGCCTTCGTCGATGTCCGAGAAAGGACAAGAGGATTAGGGTGAATTGCGGAATGAATCGAGAATTAGGAAAGCTGGCCCGTCGATCAGATCGTCTTCAATCAATGCGAAAAAAAAATAGTGGAAAAGGCACGAATGGCCTTCGTTTTGAATAGAGCAGACGTCGAGACGGAAAACAGATAGAAGAAAAAATAAGCAGAGATTTCATAGTTAATAGAGAGGAGAATAAAAAAGAAATGGAGAAAAAAATTACAAGGATTCTAATACTAGAAAAAAAGTCGCTCCATGAAGAAAGAATGAAAAAAATATGTAGTGAAGCGAAAGGCTCTAATTGGCATCAAATGAAGATTGTTCACGTACTCTCAACACACCGAATAGGGGATTTCTGCTACTTCGAACCTCTGAAAAACGGTCACCTCCTCATAACAGCCGCGGCCACTACATACTGTACACTTCTAACCTGTTCCTATGTAAAATTACCTCTTCATTGTAATTGTATCGGCTTGTAAATAAAGTTATTTTATTGGAATTGAGAAAATACAAAGTTTTCGTTTTATGACTTCAAATTAATGTTTGTATTGTTTTTTTTTAAGTTGTAAAGAATTTCGTGGAAAGATCCAATTACGCCATTTAAAGTTTATACTGATTTGAGCAAATTCGCCAGACTGATAATAGACATTTAACATGAAGACATGATAAAATGTTTTTCATAAACAAATCTATGTAAACAAATAAAAAAAATTAATTCCGAAAACAAAAACTATTGATTCGTATTTAAAAATTACAAAGAATGCTTGCCTACTACCTACTTATTCTATATGTACGTTTTAGTATGTAGAATACTGTTTTGAATCGAGTTGTGTTTTCAATTCAAATCACTTAGGGGTGCATACGGTGTACATATGCTTTTGTTTTCTTTAATTGTATGATTTAAAGATGCATTTAGTAATGAGGTAGATGTGTGTTGGTATCAGTGTAATTACAATGAAGCTCTGTTTTAACTATATAACTTGTTTTTATTCCGACATTAAATTATTTACACTAAATTACACTTATTTCACTTATTATTAATTTAAAAGATATTATGAGCGCGATTGGTGTATTAGGGAATGAATGTCACAGATGTCGAGAGAGTTACAGTGAGTGTGGAAGAGTTACAGTGAGTCTCTTCTGAAGGTTTTTTACTATATGTACAAGAACTGTGTATATCCTTGTCTCAATCAGAATCTCATCCCCTCTCTCGTATCAGAACTGTCTTCCTTCTATCCTTATTCTTGGAACGGTTGGAACGCTCCGAAATAATACGCAGGTATATTTTAAAAAAATAGAAAGTCTGAGTTTCCAAGTTTATAAAGGGTAGTACAATTAATATAAAAGAAATAAATGAAAAAATACAGACTTTCTAAATTTATATAAAGGGTCAACCTATCAATCATCTCTTTTGTCAGCAAAGGGTAGTAATTTCTCCTTTTTTTTGAGAAAAAATGACAATAAATTAATAAAGATTTTAAAAGGTCTAGACTATTAGATAAGAGATAATTGATACATAAATTCACACGCTTTCTCTCCGCATTGAGATATTTAATCGTTTTCTAACAAATACTATATGCATATATGTATTCTACTATACTATTGAACGATCACTCCATAATGTTCAATAAATAATTTTTTAGATAGTTTGATTTACTTTTTTACTTTACTTTTAAACTTACATTAATTTATTCACTACTAGTTATAAATTCGACTTCGTCCGGGGTGACTTCCCGGGCCGGATACTATGAGTATTCAAACTTATTCCAGATTAATACCGCGAAAATAACCGTATAAATGTAATACACATTTATATACACATTTTATACCGTGACTACATGTAATATATCAAAGGTGTCGTGTATGAAGAACTATACTCTCGCCTAATACTTTCTAATTTAGATAATGGGAATTACCGTAGTGGCACCAAGTACTCGACTTCATTCGAGTTGAGCTATAAGTCGGAATTCGCTAAACTCACAACCAACCCATAACTACCACTAACCATAAGTGAATTTCGCAATTTTAATGTATAATAAAAAAATTGAAAATTGGCAACGTCGGAATTTTTTTTCTTTAAATTTCTAATTCCCTATCTCATTGCCACTAATCATACGTGAATTTTACAATTTTAACGTAATATTAGAAAGATAGAAAATTGGCAACGTCGCACCATTTTTTTTCTATAAATTCATAATTTCTTATCTCATTCCCACTAATCATAAACCAATTTTACAATTTTAGAGTAAAATTAGAAAAATATTTCTTATATATTATTTATAGCATAAACATATAGCATATAGCTATATAGTTGATAGCAATTTTTCTACAAAAAAATTTCACCGCAAATTAATTAAAAGAATATCTTTTTAGATATTCTAAAAAGGTCAATATGAATTTGTTTTTAATCTTAATTAAAAACTAGTAATTAACTAAGTATTTAACGACCAAATATAGCAAGTTTGCTATATTTATGTCTATGTATATACAATTATACAGTTTCGTAGCTCTCAACTACATTAAGATAATATATAGGGGTGGGCGTTATACATAATTGTGTATGGATACGTATCGGTATATCAAAATATCGATACGCGACGACATATCGGCATTTTGATACATATCGGCATATTAACTTATTGTTGTATCTTCGTTTCACGAAGACAGAATTATTTAATTTTTTTTTTCTATCACCTTTTATATTGTGGGTACATGTTTCAAAACAGTCCGGTGGATTATATATGTATACATATCGGTTATTGGGGTATTGATACGTATCGATATATCGATATACCGGTACGTATCCGCAAAATGTATTACAAGACCGATACGTCCGAACGTATCGATATAGCGATATATCGCTCAGGCCCAATATTATAATTTCATGACCAAGCGATGATGAAAACTTTCGTTTTTACATTATACAATTTGTAATGGCAGGTACAGCCACATGTCAACATGGTTTCTTATCATGTTTTTATTTTACATGCAGAAATAAATAATGTTATTTTCGATGCACATCAGTGGCTTATTTTCCGTGAAATGTACAGTCAATTGCGACATAAATTCTAATATATAAATATTTGAATTGAAGTTGGGAAGGATTTACATATTTGCTGAAATTTACTTGAACAAATAATTTTTCTATTGTCAAATTGACATAGTCGGATATGTTGTCTAACCTTGTCTGAATCTTTTGCTGTGTAGTCGCAATAAATGCAAAGGTTTTTTTGAATTGTACATGAGAAAATGTTCATATATTTTCACAGTCAAATAATTTAAAAATAAATAAAAGAATGATTGTGGTGTAGCAGTAAACATGTTTTGTATGGTGTAGTCAAACAAATAATAGCTACCTAAATCATCTTTTATTAATTCTATTAATATATGAAAAAGAAATATTTATAAAAAGTAATATTTTTTGTCCGTATTATTGGTATTTATAGGATTAGAATTCATCAATGCCGACGTTTCGGTCGGGGAGACATCAGCTCACACCAACCAAACTCATACCTTGTCAAATCGTACCACTTCTATTCATAGCAAGTAAACTCATACCAGCTAAATTCATCCCATATGGATATCCCATGGATGGATATAGCCATGGTTGGTTATCCAGTCTCAAGATGCCAGGTCCCCAGAGCCCACCACGGGGAGGTGCATGTAGGACCTCATGGCCAAAACATGTAGGTTTTGGCCCCCGATTGATTTGATGATGGGATGAGTTTAGTTGGTATGAATAAGAGCGGTATGAATTGGAGCGTTCCGATTTTGGTCATAGGGTATTGGACCACCTTGACTACAACAATATTTATTATATATTAAAATCTCCAAAAATTCGAAGCTAATACAACCATATCAAAAAAAAATATCGCTCAGAGATAAGGACTTTAGCATTAAAATAAACTCAATATAGGTCAACTAGTAAAAAACAACGCATTCCATATCTAAGTTGGAACTGTCATTTTGGGCTGCTTGTCATAAATATTTAAACTAACTTGAAATACATAATTGTGGCTAGACCAAAGATCAGAGAATTGTAACTGAAGAACGGATAGCAGGAGGAATTTTTTTAATTTTTGAGTGGATAATTATTTGACTTTGGCTTTTTAATCTGGAAAGTCGCAGCGCTATCAGAATTATTTTTTTCTTTGACTTAGGGATTAGCGTTAAAGAGTTTCTGTGTGATTTAGAGTCTAAAATAAAAAATGAAAAACTGACATTTATTAAAAATCCTTTAAACTATGGGTGGTTGCCAAGCCATTTATCATTAATATATCATACTATCATCATCCATTTCAGGATGAAGCAAATACTTCACAGTATTTGTTCGCCAACAAATAGCTTTTGGTTTACTCAGTTCTTTCTATATTTTCAAGTAACTAGGTTTTAAGACCGATAAAAATGTTTCTTGAAGATAATAATGGAACGACTATCGAAAAGGGAATACATGGAGTAGAGCACCATGAACATATTTCCCCTCTATCATTTTCTGAATACTGAAAGATACTTGGGAAAATGTTTTGTTTGAGAAAATGTGTTATGATCAATACCTAAGTTTATCGTGACTTCTTTACAAACAATACAAATAACAAATAATATAATATAGTAAAACCTCCTTTAACGGCCACCCCTCGATAACTGTGACCTTCATACTCGGTCACTTTTTGTTTCCCCAGAATGGCTTTTCTGGGATTTCCGCTATTTAGAATATCTAAAAAACTGCAACTTTTCATAACGGCCGCGGCCATTATATGCCATACACTTATAACCTATTTCTTACCTCTTTAATAATTTTTTAATTTTTTAAAAAATTACCGCTTTATAACGGCCGTCATGTCACCCAAATTTTTGTCATTGAAATTAGACATGGCAAATCTTTCGTTTCATGAGCAATAATAAGCGATATTAATAAATACAATTTATTATTAAATCTTAAAATTTATTTTTAAGTCTTAAATATTGAATTTCATAGAAAGATTCAATTACGACTATTCAGGATCAATACTAATTTGAGCGAATTCGCTAAACTAATAAACACGCATATTTTTTATAAACAAATAAATTGAAATTTGTAAAAACAAGCTACTATTGATTCGTATATAAAAAGAAAATATAAAATGCATTGACTATATCTACCTATACTATATGTATATTTTATTTACCATGTAGAATACCATATGTATATGTTCTAGTATACTATTGTACGATAAATAGATCAATGTTCTATAAATAATTTTTTTGGCTTAGTTTTTCGTTTCTATTTTAATTTAATTCACTACTCAGGCAAATAAAAGTGTTTCATGGCAATTTTTTTAAAAAAATTTCTAATTCTCTTGTGTCGGTCACCTCGGTATAACGGCCACTAAGGATGACATTTTGAGTGGCGATTCTGAAAAAATTTTACTGTGTAATCAAATCAACAATAATGATAAATACGAATAATAGTAATATTAAAAACAATAATAACAAGAATGATGACGATAGTAATGTTGATAATAGTGATAGTATTTTATTAACATTCGGTTAACAAAAATTAAAATTACAGTAATTGTTTAATAATAAATTACGTAAAAATAAATTTACCTAGTTGTAGGTTTGTTGTTTAAATGTTTGTTAAATGCATTGTTAAATGCACGGGCTTTTCACCAACATTAATTTATTGGTGCTAAGGATTGTATGTATATAAAAACAGCCTCTGGATTAATTGGGAAACTCGGAGGTGTTAAAAAATAATAAAAGAAAGACCTTTGCTCCAACTAATAAACTTATTTATTGTTTATAAAATAAAATGTAATCAAATAATAAAATATTCTATGGAGAAAAAATATCATAGATCAGACAATTATAAAAATTAAGTATCAATGAAAAGATTCTATAATTTTTTTTTCTGAAAAACATGATTTTAACTAGGGTAAAATTCTACGATACAATTAGTTATAATTTTTGTGATGAAAATTCATGCAGTTCATGAAATTATGTAGTTTTTCCTCAATGAAAAATTCATGCAACAATCAGTAAATGGTGTAGATCCTACCTTGAGTGTTGGTCTAAAAGCAATACCTTACGTGCACCTTCCAGCCAACAATTTTCGTCGTGGCGATGGTGACGTCGTCGGGGTGCTGATCTCCAAGCGTCTCCAATTGCAGGGGCGATGAGAACGTCGCACGCACAGTGGTCAGAATTATGGCACCAGTTGATTGTAGGAAGGAAGCAGTTAAATGTAGCTACCTCGCGACGATGAAATTGAAAAAAAGCCAAATATATTCGAAAATTCGAATAATGGATAGGAAAACTTGCAGATAGGAATGTAAAACGTTTTCTCCATTGCGTAATAGTTAAAAGATGGGAATTTACTGTAAAATTCTCGAAAAATATAAATTTTTCAATATGGCGTCAACGTGAAATATAACGCGAATAGAACAGACAATTTTATGAAGGCGAATATTGGTTAGAAAAAATCCAAAAATTCATCTAGAAATGAATTATTGGAAAAATAAAGTTAATTAGAATAATTAATTATGCGACGTAACTTTTTAACTTTAGAAAAATTGATGCAGCAATGGCTCCCAGTGGCTACTGGTCACTTTTTTTATCGGTTTTTTACATGGAACATGCTAGAATATTCTAGAACGGCTTTTTCGCTGAATACGCCGGAAGTAGGAAGAGTTTCAATTAGAGAATTTTAATTGGTCGGAACGTGCTAGAATTGTCAAAGACAATGTATTCGGAAAGACATTCAATTCATAAGGTTAATTGGTTGCATAACTTCCATTAATGTTGAAAATAAATGAACTCGGTTATAATAAAATCAGGCAATTTTTATGGATTAACTATGAATTTACATATATAACATTTATATGTTATTTTTATTATAACTTTTAGTTTTGTTATAAACTTTTAATGAACTAGTTACGAAAAATACCCTGTAAACAATGCTATTGTATTGTATCGACTATTTGAAAGTGGGATTGTATGCTCTTTAGAAATCGATCATTTAAATTTGAAATTGAAAGTAATTTAACATCAATTATCAGTTAATAAGATTATATTTGTTTCAATTAATGTGTCTGTAGAAATCTAGTGATAACTTGTTTAAATTGACTATAAAATACATGATTATTTGTGGCATTTGGCGCATTCCCACAATAGAAGAAAATACTCTGTTCTATCTATATTCTATTTTTTTAGTCGATTTTTTATGCCGGATATGGTATGTATACCATATCCGTATATTAATATACGTATATTAATAGTTCTTTTCCAATTTCTAATTACAAAAATTCTTTTTCTAATTAAAAAATTAACGGTAAAGCTACATATATTTTATCAAAATTTTAATGATTTCTACACTACTTAGTTTCAAATTAGTTAAACTTCAAATTAGATTCAATAGCATATAACACAGTCAATTGATCCATTTTTGCCCTTCACTACTTTACGATTTTCATAACATATTTGAGACCAAAACATTGTCGTATGTCAATTTTGCGAAAAGTAAACTCTATCTAAACCAATGTAACATCCCTATAAAATAGATACGTACCATACACACTGTTACTGATTTTAAAAACAGGCTGATCAAGAATAGAAAGAAAATCATTAAAGAGATCTCTTCAAATATGATACATTTTTAAAAAATTATTTGTAAACAAGTCAAATACAAAAGCGTCACGCGTTCAAGGCTCCGTTTAAAATAAAATCAGTATGTTTGTAGTATAATTAAAGTGGGTTGGAGCTGAAGGGAATTCATTTTTTTAATGTATTGCTTGAATTTAATACAATTCTGATAAGATAGGTCTTTTTATGGTCATATTAAGAGTATGCTATATTTTGTATTCGCCATTTAATTTATGAGGGAGCAAAACTAGTAGTTTTCTGTTCAAGAAAGCAAGAATATTACAGATTATTAATAAATCGATATGCAAAAAGCTTACTGACGTGTAATATATGTATAAAAAATTCACTTAGACAAGACATTAGGTATTATATAATTTATAATTTATTAGAATAGAGTCAGTATAAATAATCATACAATGCGTAATAACAGCTTGTTGTTGTTCCGAGTTACGAACGACCAGAGCTCTCAGCGCATCTGGAAATATTGAAAGACTACAATAACATAATTGTTATAAACATACTTGGGAAAGAATAGTGTAAAGAATAAGATTAATAACAATTGAAAAATGAAGGTAACTAAACAAATAGTAGGCACAAATTGAAATAAATAAATCTTTTTTACTAGGACGAAATAGGTGATGTATTCTTTAAGTTAACTAAAAGATTAATGCTAATTGCCGGATTAACAAAATCAGAAACTGGATGGGTTTACTATAAGCATTATGCATTCATTATGGGTACGATTTGCGCTGTTGGTGTTCTATTTTGTGTGATTCAATTAAAAAAGTCTATTGAATACAATGTGGCTGATAAAAGTAAGTATTCTTAAAATAAACTTAAGCCCACACTATTGAATATTCGTTGGTGCTTCGATTCGATGCAATGATGCACAAATCTTTGAATATCGTGGATGATGTAGTGCCCAGGTCTATAATGCAACTTTTAAAATTGTTATAAGTATACAATTTACTAACTTGTATACTTATATTTTAATTACTTATATTGTAGTATTGTTATTATTGTACCCTTGTAATTATTAGTCGAAAGAAATTCGGTAACTTAACTCTATTTGTTACACTTGCAGTAACAAGCAATAATGGCTAACTGTATCTACAACTTGTAGCTACGAACCTACAAGACATATATAGATAATATTGAAAAAATATTAATTACTTATTGAATATTTCCATGCGTTACATATATTATTGTTACATGCAACAGAATTATTTTATATAAAATAATATTGTAACGATGTTACTTACGAAAGTGACAGCCACCACTAGTACACTCTAGAATAATCTCAATGACATGTCTTTTTAATAAGTCAAAATGTCTAGAACCATCTTGACGGACATAGATCATTCAAGTCAGTAGGCCATAGATTAATCCAAACCATTGAGAATATTCTATGATGTACATTTTATATAAAATGGCCTCAATTTTCGCTTTGGAGTTCAGTTTATCTGTTGCTTAGATACGCGTCGTATAAATAAATATTTGTATAAGGTTCCGATCGGTAAATCTGTATATAATTAGTCATTGTTCTGTTGTTCAAATAATGTTTCTAAATTGTGTATTATAATTGTGTTGATGGTTTTAATTTTCTTGTAAACATTTTTCTTTTTAATTCAAAGTGCAATTATTATTTTACACCTATTCGACCTCACAAGACAAGAACGTTAGTATATAATAGATTCATGCAGATAACAAAAATAGAACGACGAACTAAAGGTAATAACAATATACGGCGTTGTAGCGGTCGAAGCAGTCGTCATGATATATAAGGGTTTTGCCCGTTCACTACTACCTTGTCGGCCTGGAAATCGTTCTCGATATAACCTTTTTGCACCAGCTGCATTTCCACGGGTCTCTCCATAAATCATCAGCACATCACACCATTCTGCTGAAGTATAATTTGCCATAATTGTTTAGAAAATATTTCAAAACACTGTCAAAAAAGTTAAAATCTAATCAAAGTTACTCGCTTAAAATTCAACATTTAACTAATCTAATTTAACGTTTTCGCTAGAGTGTTTATTTCTAATTTGTTGTTCTCTCTTTCTTTCTTTCTTATTTTCGATTCTCACTTTAACATAACAATCCCAAGAAATTTATCAATAACCTGCTAGTAGAATTTTTGTATGTTTCCTGTTTTTCCTTTTAAAGAATGACTAAAGCGAAGTTAATGCAATGTTATTAAACAAGTTGACATTGTTGAATACAGCATAGTAACAAAAAGTAGTACCAAGTGTAAAATTGTAGAACTGTTTCATGCTACGTGCTTTTTTATTAGCTAACACATACTGTGTTAGTTGTACCTATGATACGATGTACAATTTGATTTCGAAATTAAATTAGTACATTCTATTTGTACGGTCTATTAAAATGTAAAAAATGTTTATTTTTCATGGAGATATTTTTTTTATGATAATTAAATATAAATGTTCACTAAACTTCACAGTCAAAACAAACGCATTATCTCTAAATTATCTCTTATTATCTCTAATAAATTACTATAAAAATGAGGTCAACATTTAAAAAAAAATGCATAGTTGTTTTTTTTTTCTAAGAGTAAACATTAAATGGGTAATTACATTTTATATTGGAAAATGAACACGCTAGCATTATCGGCGACTCGAGTCGACCAAGCTTGTGCGACAGTGCCGTCGCAATTATGATTTTCTTTTTATTTCGTTAGAAAAGGAAATTAAATTATATTATTAGACTGAAATTTTATCTTAGGGAATGTTTCGCAATAAGATTAATTAACACTAATTTTCAATACTTAATATGGCATATTAAATAATGAATTAGTTTAATAACTAAGAAAGCTAATCCTTCAATGCCCCCTAATAGGTTTTATATCAAATTCCAAATTAATTTTAAACTCCAAAATTGATTAATCACCAAATTTTAATATTGAAAGATTGAAAATTTGTAAAAATTTCAACTTTAAAATATGCTTTAAAATTAAATTATTAAAACGCCGCCACTGTCTCTCACAGGAAATACAGAAGAAATTTTATACTACGTGTGACATTGAACTCGTTAATGAGTTCAATGTTTATTCTACTTTTCAGGGCCCAGTGTTGCGTAAGTCAGTTACACTGCAGTTCACAGGTTAATTACGTCACAGTACTTACGACCAGGACTGGTCAAATGAGGAGGCCGTGTAGCCACGTAAATATCGATTCGTATTTAAGTTTAAATCAGAAATTTATAAAAAGTAATAAAAAACGGCGTCAAATAAATTGTTGAAATACTTGTATTTCAATATCAAAATTATAAAAAAAATTTCATACTAGGTTTGACGTAATTAAGCTGAATGCATGCGTTTATGCATACATGCGTGTATTTTTATGTCGCAGTTGCCTTAATATGTCGATGGTTTGTGTTGTCAATTCTTAACTTGTTGACAAATTCAAAATAAAATCTAAAAATTATTTGGCAGCAACATTTTTATGATATCTCTTTGTTGACTTTGTTACATGTGTCGGATTTTTGTATGCATACAATGTAATCATTGTGTAACTGTCTCATGACTTTAGATGGCTTAGAATTAGTGTAGAAGAAAATCGCATAATATGGGGTACATTCTTTAACCGTCGGTTGCAGAAACGCCAATTATCTATGTTGCTACGATAAGCTATTTGATCTGTTATTTTCAATATATGTTGTCCATGATTATCAATGGATTATCCATAATCCGCTTTTCAAAAACTGGGGGTAAGTGTCACAAAAAGCGAAAATGGCAGTAAAAAAAGTTTATTCCCAAATAATTTGTTTAACCATGTAACGCTTTAAATCGGCCATTAGAAAAATCCTGTTTGTTTGGTGGATAATATACTATATTTGGTGGTTATATATTATATATAATATATTATTATAGATGATTCTTTTATCAGCTCTTACTATTGTCGGTTTTTTTTTTTGCTTCAGTTTTTTTTGGTAGTATTGTAATTGACACAGAGCAAAATGTATTAATCTTATTTTTTTCTCTGTACCACTAAACTTGAGCTGCGAGGGAACGCAAATTTTCCTCCCACCGCCTCCTAGTGGCGTAGCTCGTCAACCGTTCCCCTGAACCTGCTGAGCGTGGGTGTTTAAAAATGTATCTCAGCTGTTTATTGGATTGGGTTAATCAATGACGAGTAGAGGCAGATTCTGGTCGTAGTTTGATAAAGGTATAAAGGTTGAGAGGTTGGGTTGTTTTAACAGGGGATACAACAACAACACGTGGGACATTGATAAAAAAATGAGTGATCAGTTTGAGCTGACAGCTTTGAAAGATCAAGCTAGTTACTGTTAAAATCAGGGATTTTACATCTGGGGTATACTGATGGCATGTGGATCACTGAGATTTGATAGAGAACCGAACGTCGTTCTCCACTAATGGGGTGTGGTGTTGGTTAGGGTGTGACCTTAGTAGCGGTTTATAACGCTAGCATAGTATGTTTGATCGTTCCGTATGCCATTTGGCGGGGCGGTGCTGCAGCAAAGTTAAAACGTGCTGTCTTGACATGTTGATGCTGCAGTATACAACAAATAAAAGCAAATGATATTGCGTTAGGCCGGCCAGCCTAGGTGCATATCATATGCATAAATTGGTCTGTAACGATTTTGATTAATGTACCACTTAACTGCTGCTTCATTCTTTTGTTTAACTGCGCTGCGTTTGTTTATGTAGTTTCAGTTTGTTTGCATTTCTGTGGTTGAGAGCTGATTGTTTCATATCCCGTCTGATTAAAGTTACTCTTTGCTGTTGCTGATGTGTAGTGCGTTACATTATTTTATATATGCATCTATTTACTAATATTGCTCATGTATCGCTATTTCTTTAACGCTTTCTCATTTTCTATACGTCTTCTCTATTATTAATTTCATTATTTTAAAGTGCTTAGATTTCATTGTCTAATCATGATTTCTGCTCTGACACGAATCACTGTTGTTGCACTCTACATTATGCGTATGGACGTTCTTGTTAGACCTTAACCGAAACTTAAAATAGACCAGTAATTAACTTCATCGAAAGTTGTTACACCCAGTGTGTAATTTTTACTTGCAGTGTCGCTTTCATTTTCTTGTTTTGCGCAACCCCGGAGTGATTCGTGTGTAATAAGTCCGGGAGTATACACTGACTTTTCTGCATTCGGTTGACGTTTGTATTTTTGTTCATAGCAATAATTAAACACTGAGTCTACAAATGTCTTTTCTATTTAAATCAAAAACGTGCCTCTCTAGTTCCATACAATGTCTTACTAATTCCGTTTCCATTTCATGTGAAAATGCAGGCTTTCTACTATAACCTGTTTTTGACAATTTATTCGGTTTTTTTGTCCATTTTAACATATGTTTCCACCGCGGATTGATCAATTCTAAATGTTTTCACACTTTTCATGTAACCTATGAAAAGCCCATGTTTTTTCTCTTTGTAAGTCTTAATAGCTTCTGTCATATTCTTAGAATTTCAATTTGACATTTATTCGGCATCTAAAAATGTTGAAAATGTATTGAAGAATGTGTCCCAATTAGGGGGGGGGTATCCCATATTAAGCAAAACATGGTACCCCATATTAGGCAAATATATGATAATAAAAGGTCACATTACTTTTTGAAAATATCAAAGGCATGCACCAGAATCAGTTGGAACCCTATAACAAAGATAGAAGTCTATTGCTTACGTTTCAAAACCGTTCAAGCTTATATTTCGATAACCATAAGAAAATTTCAAATTCATACAATTATATTTTTAGGTTATGGCAAATTAATCTGATATTTTTCAGCTAATTAAACAGCTGCAAAATGCAACAGGAGAGTGTGTAATCTACAGTGTTCCCATTAGGTGTCGAACTTATGGTTTTCAAAATATTTAAGTACCCCAGATTGGAAAACTTTCCTTTATCTGCAGTTTCGTGAACTGTTAACAGAATATTAGTTTAAAGTTCAGCCGTCTTTCGAGCAGCTATCGATAGATATCGTGTTACCCCAACATGAATGCATTTCGACATATTTTTCTGTTTTTACTGAATTTTGAGACGCCATGAATGGCAGGCCCTAGTTTTAGGGCTTAACTTTTATAATACTGCAATGCAAACTTTAAACCCTATTTTAATGTACTTTTCCTTCTATGCAAAATTTTGAAGAACTATCATCCGTAAATGTTATTTTAATACAAAGGAGGCGGCATTTGTATTAATACACTAATTTGACACACTCGTGCGGAAAATGTTCTTATACGGACCCTGACTAAACTAAACGCAATAGCGCCGCTTACCGTCGGCTCTCTTCTGTTTATACTTAATCACGAAAAGATTGTACAACTTAATTTTTTTGGTTATTGAGTTTTGTTATATTCATAATACAATCCATATTACGCTATATATATAATATATTTAGTATACATGTCTAATTCTAATCTGCCTATTTGTGTTGTTCAAAAGCTGAGTTTCAATTACCCAATCTACACTACTACCACTAAAACACTACACTAACACCCTATAATTATACATTTGAAAAATTATGCAAGTCCGTATTTAAATTTTAATTAAAGTAATTAAATGATCTATAGGCATTTCACAGTTCCCAATGATGCAATAACTAACAAGTTGTATTGTTCCAATATATTCCCTTCTTGCTTTATTGCGATGATAGATTTACCTATGTATTGCACGTATTTGATTATATTCTAATACATGTATCTTATTAAATTTCTAAAAATCGTCCAAAAAAAATACATTTTGTACGTAATAAATAAGCACTACGATTTATTGAATTAGAACATTGAAGAAAAGGTTTGAGATGGTTAAAAAATAATGTACAATTGTAAAAATTTCGAGGATTCAAAATTACAAGTTTCGACGTGTTACAGGATCTCTGTATGTTGCTGGCAATTTTCCGTAATTACAAGTGCACTGGTGTTTAAGAAGTAAAGATTCACTAGCAAAAATCTTCAATCTTGTCTAAAATTGCAGAACTTATAGAGTTTGTGTTACACGCTCGTGAGAAATATGAAGCGTTATACAGTGATTTTAAAAGATAAAAAAGAGATGCACACATCAAACACTGGAATAACGAATCGCATCAGTTGGAAGATTTTCAACTAGTTTGGAACTTTTATTTTCAGTTAACATGTTGTTACTAGGAGTGAGTACAGCAGTACAGGTTTTAATTAGAATCCATGCTTGTCATTCTTCGGAAATTACGACACTAATTGATGAAGGTACAGAAAAATCGAATAAATCTTCAAAAGCAGATAGAAACATTTATCGAATTTACGCCAGATTTCATAGATACAGCAAAATCCTTAATACAGGCACTGTTATTTGTACAGTGCTCACAAATGTCACTCATAGTGCTATTCGTAAATATTAATCTCTCACTATTTTAAAACAAATTTTTAATTGTAATTTCCTAATTTTCAGTCATATTCGATATTAGCAAATTGCAAAAATTGGAAAATTCAGATGACGCCTCGGCAGAAATAATGAAAACACTTTGGCTTCCATTTAGTCCAAGACAACATGGGCTTTTATATTTTTTAGCCAGTTCAGTTTTTATTTACATTTTTCTGCTTAATGTCGCTGCAACAACTGTAGCTTTTAGCACTATTTTAATTTATTGCGTTGCTCAATTAAAAGTACTTCAATATCAATTCGAAACTTTCGATTCTTTCAGTACGGATGAACTGGATAAGGCAAATATTGAGAAAACTGCCACTCATAAACTGAAATTTGTCATTAAAGAACATCAAGAAATTATTAAGTAAACTTATCGTAATTGAAAGCCTCCAATTATAAATTGTTGTTTGCTATTTCCAGCTACATCGGTAGAATTAATAAATGTGTAAAGTTTTCCGTCTTTATTCAAACATCAGTTTCTTCTGCGATGATAGCGATCAATTTAACACAAATATTAACAGTAATTATAAATTTAATTGATACTTTATGATTATTTTTATATAAATCTTGATTGTTAGGGAATTAATACGTTATTTAACATAGCCAATATGATGATGAATGTAACATCTTTTGTTATTCTCAGCTACTGTACCAACGAAATTCAACTTCAGGTACACAAATTAATCAATTGTTCAAGTATCTATTGACCAAAGATTCGATTTTATTTTTAGAGTCTTAACTTGGGTACCGCAATGTACAATAGTAAATGGTACGAAAGAGTACCGAAAACCAGAAAAATGATTGTTACAGTTATTTTACGCTGTGGAACACCCTTAACTATTAATAAAGGAGATTTTGGACCGTTAACCAATGAAACTGCAGTTGCCGTAAGCTAGAAGCTGTTCTTAAAATCTTAATTTATTCATTTCCAGATTAACTAATTATTGCTTTTAGGTATTTAAAGGTGCTTATTCATTTACGTCATTTTTAAGCCAAATGTAATGTAAAAAGAACCTAGACATAATTTGATATCCCGGATATAATGGAATTTAGTCTTAGTACCGTAGCCACGACAGCAAACAAGTTCGCAATGTTTTGCAAATTTAACATTAATTACTATTTTATGATGTAATTAATTGGAATCAAGCACCGTTTCGCCTAGTACCTGCACAAAAATGATTGCATTTTTTTTCTTTTTTTTCTGATTAAGTTCTCTTTAATTACATATAGTATTACATATAGTATTTTTTACAAAGAAAAAAAACGACACAATAACACACTATAGTTCTTAATATTTGACAATGAAATCAAGTAGAACAAACATCTATAACGAAGTCAACCGTTTTGTATTTTACACCTACATTACGTACTTACGACAAAAACAATAAAATAGTGAGGCAATAAATAATTCTTCATTATTCTTTGAACTATAAAACAAAGCTATCATTTTAAAAGCTTATTTCAGTTATCAACCAAACACTGAATAATTCATGTACAAATACAAGCCCATTCAATTACCCTTCGTTATCTTTATATAGATATATAATGGAGGTAAGTAAATCTAATTTTTCATTAACAAAAAATTAAAGATGGGTATGATATCCAACGGCAGAACCAGACCACGGGTACGAAATTTCGCTATTGTTGGGACCCCATTTTTATATTATTGAGTTTCGTGTGTTGTCTACTAGATGGCGCAGTGTGCAAATTTTCATTTTTGTATCTTTGTGTTAGATAGCGCGGTATATGTCATTTGTCGCCATATTTTTGCCAACAAAAGTGTGTCAATTATCAGTGTCTTATTTTTTTGTCACATTTTATGTGACAATTATCACAGTCATATATTTGTTTGTCAATGAAATGTCATATTTGGAATATTGGAATGTGGCGCCAAGTTGTGGTTGATAGAGTAAGTTTCAACGTGGTTTCCAAGGTATCTTTTTATGTAATGTTTGAAATTTGATGTTGTGTGGATAGATGCCGGTAGCATCGAATATTGGCAACAATTGGAAAAAAGATGATGGCTTTTCACGCTTACCGCATGGATAAATATAAAGATGCCGTCGGCATTATTATGACTGCTCATAATAGGCGTCCTTACACCTATCCTCAATGTGGTAAGCATGCTCGTGATTTTAGCAGTAAAGGAGAGGAGTAAAGGAAAAGGAAAAACATGATAGGGAAGATCTTGAAAATAAATATAATTTATTAAAAATATAAAAATATAAAATAAATAGAATTTTGAATATGTGGATAGGAATCGAGCCTATAAACTTTTATCTGGGGTATAACGACCTTCCCACTGCACCATAAAGCCAACCGACATCCATTATTTTGGATTGGGTATGTAAATTGAATTTTGTCGAATAATAATCTGTATTTTTAATATAAAATGTAAAATTGTTTGAATTCTTTAACAGGATGTTATTTGAAAGAATTATAAGAGTGAAAAATTTTTCTAGAAATGTGATAATCTGTATTAAATCTAAATTAACATATTTAGCCATATGCAAAGTATAAAATTAGGTTTTATAAAATTATTATAAAATGTGTTAAAGTCAATTAAATTTAGCCTATTAATTAAGGGAACGACATGATATGTATTAATGAATATCATGTTGACCAAATCAGATTCTGTTAAGCGTATAGTCTTTTTCTGTCTAGCAATTTGAATCAGTTTTAATTCCTCATTACTATTACCTGTTTTGATTTTATTCTTACAACAAATAAAACGTAAATAGTCTAATTCCATTGTACTAAAATATACAGGGTGTGTCGCTACTAGTATTTTTAATTTCAATGGTGGATAGGGGATGAAAAACTGAACGGAAAATATCTAAACAAGGGGCGGTCTATCTTCAATAGTTGCCGAGATAATTAGCATTTTCTGATTTCTTCAAAATCGTTCGTGAGCTGCAGTGTAACTGACCTACACAATACTGGGTCCTGAAAAGTAGAATAAACATTGAACTCATTAACGAGTTCAATGTCATACTTAGTATAAAATTTCTTCTCTATTTCCTGTGAGAGACAGTGGCGGCGTTTTAATAATTTAATTTTAAAACGAATTTTAAAGTTGAAATTTTTACAGATTTTCAATCTTTTAATATTAAAGTTTGGTCATCAATCAATTTTGGAGTTTAAAATTAATTTGGAATTTGACCTAAAACCTTTTAGGGGGCATTGAAGAATTAGCTTTCTTAGTTATTAAACTAATTCATTATTTAATATGCCATATTAAGTATTTAATCAAATTTTAAAATCAAAAGGTATAATTAACAGCATTGAGTATCCACTAAAATTCCATGTTTATTTTATAAAGATATTGAGTAATCAATTAGAGCTTCCAGAAGAAATGGTATCAGAATATTTGAAGCCTTGTTGGGGACATCGTACAGATGAAGATAATGATGATTGTGATGTAATTGATGGACCTTTATATACACATAGGATTAACTGTACCATATGTGAAGAAATTATTTTAAATCGATATATTCGAATGTTTTTGTATTTATTATATTTTTATATCATTTTATAACAAAATCTAAAAATGATATTACGGAATTAGTTAAGTTATACCTACCTACCTGTTTACCTTCGTCTATCAACAGGTCTGGACTTGTTTGAACTTGAAAATTGTCAGCTTAGTTGGTAGCGTACATTGTATAGCGATTTTAAGTATAACAAACGACACAGGCATATCATAATTCTCATTTATTTAAAACATACAAGTGGTTTAAGTAAAAGTAATTTTACTCATAAATTGTTGAATGTTGCTGTCTAGACCTTTTTTTTTTCTTCTTATCATTTTTTTTTGCCTTCTTAGATTTTATTTCTTTTTTTTTTGCAGTTCTGAATTTTCTCTTTTTTTTTCTTAATATTTTTTTTTATTAAACCCTTCGACAGCATTATACACATCACGTTCAATATCAGGGTATTGATAGATTTCTATTTTTTTTTTGTTATCAGATCTTTTAGGTCCGTCGCGACCCCCCGCATTCCGATACCTTTTTTTTCTACTTTTCCCTGTATCTCTTCGTTCGATACTACTATCCTCCGCTTTCTACTTCCTTGAACAAACAATTATCAACCCTTTTTTTTATGAGGGTGTACCGAGAATGTGTGTGGTACATATATTCGATTTGTACCAAAGGGTGTGGGAAATACATGAGATTTTTTTTCTTTCACTCCCGACAAACCAGTGACAAAAATTCCTAAGTGAAGTTAGTTAGTTGGTTAGTCTCGCTCACGACAACCAGAAGTGTTCCACTATCCGTCGACATAGTGGCTCTCGCACTATATAAATCTATCTCCCGCTCATAGTGACCTTATTAACTTATCATATTTAGTATCAATTTCTCAATTCCACTTTGTTAACGTAATAGTTTGTAATAAATAAACGTTATTGTTGACTGGCGCCCGAGTTATTCTTCATCGCCGAATTTACCACCATCCTCCTCCAGATTTGGCGCCCGAGTAGGGACATATTCATAAATTACAACATTTGAGCTAGCGAAATTTTCTCGCCGTGTTGTGATTAGTGTAAAATCATTTGGAATTTGAGTTCTTGGATTTATCAACCAACTGTAAGTTCTTTATCATGTCTTCACTCCGTCTGTGCAAACGACGTTTAAACCAGATCTGCGCTCGATCTGAAGCTGTGTCTGACGCCGACGATATCGAGTTCGTCGATACTCTCCTCAGCGACTTAAATAATCAATTTGATGTATATCTCAACATCCATCACAACGACGTATCGGACGAAACAGACGAATCAGTGCTCGTGGAGTTCGACACATACGACGAACGCGTCCGAAAATGCCGTGCCACACCGTCAAGGCACATCATAAGCCAGGAAGCCACCGCGAGTATCCAGACCATCAGTGCTACGCCAATACCATCATCTAATCAGCAGTCACCCGGATGTCGACATGTCAACGTACATACAAGGTTGCCGAAGTTATCAGTGCCACATTTTTCTGGTGATCGTGATCAGTGGGTTAGTTTTCGCGACGCATTCGTTTCGTCTATCCACGATAATCCTAACCTCAGCGAGGTAGATAAATTACAGTATCTACGAAGTTTCTTCCATGGTGAAGCCGCTTCATTGATCCTGCCGCTTGCAATCACCGCTGCCAACTACGCAACAGCTTGGACAACAATTCTGGAATCATACAACCGTCCACTATTTGTAATCGAATCATTGTTAACTAGGTTAATTGATTGTAAACCGATAAGTACAAATCGCAGTAATTTACGTACCACATACAGTACTTTTCGTGAAACATTGGAATTATTGGATCGTCAAGGCGAGTATGCTAGTTCTCGCGATCCTATCCTTTTATTGTTATTGCAAAGAAAGCTAGATGAATCCACCGATTTAGCGTGGGCGGAATATGTAAGCTCGATTGAAACACCAACGATTGAGACCTTCTTAGCGTTTCTTAAAAATCAATGTAATATTTACGATCATCACCATCGTAAAGACATCCGCCCCTTTAAGACAATCCAATAACTCCATAAAACAATCCAACAATTCTTGCATGGCAAATCGCCCATCTATTCGAATTAATGCAATCAATTTTAAAAAATGCATTGTATGTCAAGAAGTACATTCTATCTATCGGTGTAACGCGTTTAAGCAGTTGTCTGTTCAAGGAAGGGAGAAAGTAGTATCTGATCAAAAACTGTGCGTCAATTGTTTGTCGCCAGGACATATAGTAGTTAATTGTAGTTCCACCAAAACCTGTTTAACATGCAATAACCGACATCACACGTGGTTACATCGCAACTCTCCGCATGCTTCGGGTCCGAATTCCTCATCGGACATCCCGACTTCTGGTGTCACCGCTCAAAATGAACCTCTTCGAACATCTCCTCCAACACCAGCTATTAGCTTTAATTCTAATATGGTAAACATCCCTTCGATCCTCCCAACTGTCATAATTAATATCCAAGCTTCCACCGGTCGCGCGGTTCCAGCCCGAATTCTTCTGGATTCTGGCTCACAAGCGAGCTTTATATCGGAATCCTTCTTAAATAAAATTGGCCTTCCACGCATTCAAAGTCGAATTCCCGTTTCATGTGTCGTAGACCAAAAACTGATTTATTCTAAAGGAAAGGTGGAACTTCAGTTCTGGTCGCATTTATCCACAGAAAAATCATTCAACCTTACCGCTCATGTACTCTCTAAATTTTTAGGCAATCTGCCCCAACAACCTCTATCGGTCTCGAATTTACCGGAAATATCATCGCGATTCTCGTTAGCAGATCCGGAATTCTATTTACCATCCGAAATACACCTAATTATTGGGGCCTCCTTTTTGTTCGAAATCTTAAAACCAACGCGATTCTATAGTGTCACCGATCAATTGTATTTGCAAGATTCGGACCTTGGATGTCTGGTTTGCAGCAAATCAAACACCTGCGCGGAACTCAATTCCAATTTTCTTCAGGTCGACAATAGTTCCATTGATGATCGCCTCCTGCAGCGTCTCTGGGAATTGGAAACTGTGTCCGAGTGCCCCCTTCCATTGTCCACTTCGGACTGCGCATGTGAATCGTATTTCGTTAAAACTACGAGTGAATCGTCCGAAGGAAGATTTTGCGTTCGCCTTCCCCTTCGTCAAAACGCTCCAAGATTAGGAAACTCATGTCATACTGCACTTCGACGGTTCTTGCAATTAGAACGACGGTTCGCTCAAAATTCCGAGCTCCACAAGGATTATGCCGAGTTTATGGCCGAATATGAAGCTCTTGGTCACATGGAACGAACCGCTTTCACTCAAGCTAACCTACCGCCTACACACTATATAATCCCGCACCACGGGGTTATGCAGCAAAAACCGACCGGGATGAAATTGCGGGTCGTGTTCGACGCATCCGCCAAAACTTCTAACAACTTGTCCCTAAACGAAATTTTACATGTTGGTCCACGCCTACAGACCGATATCACCCGTATTCTTCAACGCTTTCGCAAACATCGATATGTTCTCACCACCGACATCGAAAAAATGTATCGGCAGATTCAATTACACCCCGACGATCAAAACTACCACTTGATCTTTTGGCGCTCAAATCCGGATAGCGACCTTCACCTATATCGCTTGTCCACTGTTACGTATGGATTATCATGTTCTCCGTTTCTAGCCTTGCGTACTATTGAAGAATTGGTAGCGCGACATGGATGCAATTTTCCGCAAGCTTCAGAAGTTTTGTTGAATGGCTGATACATCGATGATCTATTCTTTGGTCACGATGACTTGTCCCAACTACGATCAATTAGAGATGAAGTGGTGGCTCTGTTACAACTTGGTTGTTTACCTCTTAAAAAATGGTCCAGCAATCATCCTGACCTTCTCTCTGATCTGGATACAACCGACTTGGCCAACCCTCACATTTTTTCCTCACCCGAAGATTATTCTTTGAAAGCTCTTGGCATTGTCTGGATGCCTATGTCCGATTCATTTTCCTACAACATTGCTGTCAATAATCTGAGTAGTTGGACCAAACGCGCCTTGTTAGCTGATGTCGCCAGAATCTACGATCCGTTGGGATGGATCGCTCCGGTCTCTCTAAAATTCAAGGCGTTGTTCCAAGAAACGTGGGTTCGTCATTTAGGTTGGGACGATTCGTTGCCTGCCGATCTTCTACGAGAATGGAAGGCCCTCCGTGATACGCTCCCTCACTTAGGTTCAATACATATTGCACGGGTTCTCCGATGCATCAAAAATGGCCTACGGGGCAGTAATATATCTAAAAACGGTATCCGGCGACGGACAAATATAGATGCAATTGGTAATAGCCAAAACAAAGTTAGCCCCTATAAAACCGGTCAGCATTCCGCGATTGGAATTATGCGGCGCTCACCTCCTTGCCAAGTTAATCAGTCACATTCGGCCCGATTTCCCTGATGTGTCCTCTATCATACTATGGTCTGATTCGACGACTGTATTAGCTTGGCTCAAATCGCTTCCACGCCAATGGAACACGTTTGTGTCTAACCGTGTCGGTTACATTCACGAAGTCTGTCCATTAGTTCCTTGGTACTACGTCAAGTCGAAACACAATCCAGCAGACTTGGCCTCTCGAGGTGTCGATGCTTCCTCTTTGGTGCAAAATGATTTATGGTGGCACGGCCCAGATTTTCTTCACCATCCCTCCTTTACAGCGCCCACGGAAAAATTCTCGACCATGGAAGAATCTAAGCCTCTGATATCGAACGTCGTCACTGTCAGTGAATCCTTTTGGTCAGATTTTTTCAATCATTTTTCTCGATTAAGCTCCCTTGTCAGGTCTGCCGCGTATCTGTTTCGAGTCAAAAATCGACTAAGGAAATTAGCCAATCCATCATCCCTGCTCATTACTACATCTGAATACCAAAGCACGTTCTACGAATTAGTCAATTATGTACAGCACCAATACTTTCCGGAGGACATCTCACACTTGATTGCCGGACGCTGGGTTCCCCGCTCAAGTGGTAGCCGAACTCTTAGTCCATTTCTTGACGCAAACGGAATTCTGCGAGTTGGAGGTCGACTGCAGAACGTTCCGAGTAAACTTCTTCATCCTCATCCGATACTGCTCCCCAGATGTCATTTTTCAGATTTAACCATTCGCAAAATTCACACGGAAACTTTCCACGGAGGTTTCAACCTGGTGTGTTCTAGAGTGCAACAAGACTTTTGGATATTCAATCCGCAGAAATCTGTCAAACGCCTCATTCACTCGTGCGTTCGGTGCGCCAGATACAAAGCGCAAACCTATTCTCCAGAGATGGGCCCGTTGCCTGCCGTTCGCCTGACTCCAAACAAACCCTTTGACACTACTGGAGTCGATTTCGCCGGCCCGCTGGTCGTTCGACCAACCAAAACCAGAGGAAACACCTCAGTAAACTGTTTTATCGCCGTTTTCATCTGTTGCGCCACCAAGGCAATTCATTAAGAGTCAGTCATGGGTTTGTCGGTGCAATGTCTAATTCTTTGTCTACGCCGTTTTATTGCACGTCGCGGAAAATGTACTACAATTCTTAGCGACAATGGTCGAAATTTCGCCGGTTGCCACAATCTGTTACGTCAATTCCGGAACCAAATCACTTCATTCTCCAAGTCTCCTGAGTTGTATCAATTTGTTGCGGAATCACTCATTACTTGGAAATTCATCTCACCGTATTCACCTCATTTCGGGGGGATCGGGGAGTCCGGGGTGAAGTCCGTAAAAGGGCATCTATACCGCCAATTTAATGGCACCACGTTATCTTTGGAGTAATTTCAAACAGCCTTGTGCGAAATAGAGAGCATTTTAAATTCACGACCGCTCACCCCCCTTTCCTTCACGGAGCCGTTGATGCCACTCACCCCCGCTCACCTGTTGACGGGATATCCGGTTTCTCAATTTCCCGAGATGGAAAACACCCTGGCTGGTTCTGGTGATAGTTCGCGTCTGGCGACCATCAAACAAGTAGTTCATGGATTCTGGAAACGATGGAGGAGCGAATACCTCCACCTTCTAATGAAAAAACCGAAATGGCAATCCACCTCTGCTAATCCCCAACTCGATGACATTGTCCTTATAAAACGTTCCTCGGATCCTCCCCGGCTTTGGCCACTCGCCCGAATCACCAATTTGTTGCCCGGGAAGGACGGGGTAGTGCGCGTCGTGGAGGTGATCACCAAGCATGGAGTTCGACAAGAGGCAGTTCGGAACTTGATTCCGATTAAAGTTGCCGCTCCAGACGGCAACTTGGGGGGGAGTTTGTTGAATGTTGCTGTCTAGACCTTTTTTTTTCTTCTTATCATTTTTTTTTTGTCTTCTTAGATTTTATTTCTTTTTTTTTTCGCAGTTCTGAATTTTCTCTTTTTTTTCTTAATATTTTTTTTTATTAGACCCTTCGACAGCATTATACACATCACGTTCAATATCAGGGTATTGATAGATTTCTATTTTTTTTTTTGTTATCAGATCTTTTAGGTCCGTCGCGACCCCCCGCATTCCGATACCTTTTTTTTCTACTTTTCCCTGTATCTCTTCGTTCGATACTACTATCCTCCGCTTTCTACTTCCTTGAACAAACAATTATCAACCCTTTTTTTTATGAGGGTGTACCGAGAATGTGTGTGGTACATATATTCGATTTGTACCAAAGGGTGTGGGAAATACATATGAGATTTTTTTTCTTTCACTCCCGACAAACCAGTGACAAAAATTCCTAAGTGAAGTTAGTTAGTTGGTTAGTCTCGCTCACGACAACCAGAAGTGTTCCACTATCCGTCGACATAGTGGCTCTCGCACTATATAAATCTATCTCCCGCTCATAGTGACCTTATTAACTTATCATATTTAGTATCAATTTCTCAATTCCACTTTGTTAACGTAATAGTTTGTAATAAATAAACGTTATTGTTGACTGGCGCCCGAGTTATTCTTCATCGCCGAATTTACCACCATCCTCCTCCAGATTTGGCGCCCGAGTAGGGACATATTCATAAATTACAACATTTGAGCTAGCGAAATTTTCTCGCCGTGTTGTGATTAGTGTAAAATCATTTGGAATTTGAGTTCTTGGATTTATCAACCAACTGTAAGTTCTTTATCATGTCTTCACTCCGTCTGTGCAAACGACGTTTAAACCAGATCTGCGCTCGATCTGAAGCTGTGTCTGACGCCGACGATATCGAGTTCGTCGATACTCTCCTCAGCGACTTAAATAATCAATTTGATGTATATCTCAACATCCATCAAAACGACGTATCGGACGAAACAGACGAATCAGTGCTCGTGGAGTTGAGATCTCCCGCTCATAGTGACCCTATTAACTTATCATATCTAGTATCAATTTCTCAATTCTACTTTGTTAACGTAATAGTTTGTAATAAATAAACGTTATTGTTGACTGGCGCCCGAGTTATTCTTCATCACCGAATTTACCACCATCCTCCTCCATAAGTAATATTAAATATAAAAAGAAAATGAGAAAGTCTATACGTACATATTATATACCTATTCCTAAAATACATTTCTAATTATTTCAAAGTATTCTACTACAAAAGAATAAATTTACAGCTGTTTAGTAATACTACACTCAATACTAGCATACATTTGAGATACAATATATATATATATTGTATATATAACATTACTATTGTCGTTAATTAGATTAAATTTTATAGTGACCCAAAGGACGCGTGCCTGTACTGTTTTCAAGCAAATAACGTTTATCGTCAAATGAATTAAGAACTAGTTTAATTTCCTCTACACTAAATAAATCATGATTATAAGAACGTATAGAACGCTGTTTTATAACTTTTTCTTTAGCTGACATTAAACATTCATAGTAATCATTATAATCTGTTTCATTTTTTCCAATGTTGTATTTTACCCCCTTATTTTTTTTGTACATTTATTCAAGCTATCTGTTAGAAATTGAGTATTCATCACATTTATGCATCATGATTCATACACTTGTTATCTTAAAATAGCATTGGGTGGAAAAAGAAGGTTTATCATTATATAAAATTTCTTATGAACCAAGTAAGGAATTTACCCTTCTCAGCCTTCGTTTGAAGGTTACTTGATAGATATGAACTGCACTGCATGATACATGTCCTTACTTTAACAATAGTCTATAAGAATCTTAACAGGGGTAGTTTTTTATGTTGGCTGACCTTTGCTATTAGAAAGCTACCACCTACAAAGATTTCTAGACATGACTAACATGTACCAGATACCCCCTCCAGTATATACATTTGTACTTACATAATTTTCTCAAGAAAGAAATAACGGCATTCCCTTTACTACCTCTCTCTACGACAATCATATTCGACAACTCGCTCCATGCACTATTACACATATACCCCATTTCAAGCTCTAACATATCTAAAATACCGCCAATTAAAATAAGTATTGTTATAAATAATTGTATATAATCTCAACGTTTAATTAAAAAGTATAAATAGTGTAAATAGTAAATAAATCAGTGTTTCAATCAACCCTGTGCTTCCACCCTTTCATACAACATACAAATTATTGTTGTTACTTGGTGTTTTGGCTGGAACGTAAACCAGTTCAAAACACTATCTATTTTATAAGTATATATTTTAGACCTTAATCCTATAAAATTGGTAATGATATGGCCGGCTGCTTCATCCTTAAACAATCCCAAAACTTTTTTATTTTTTAATGATATACCGTATTGATTATCTACAGCATAGTTACTTGTATCGAATTTTTGTATATGCGTTTTAATAATATCTAAATATGCATCATCAGATATGATTTCATATATGAAACTGTCTGTAGCCATGTACATTAATTTACAATTTTCATTTGGTGAAATCACTTTTAATATAAAATTATAATGAAAGTCATACATAAGAGTTATAGATATGTCTCTAAAATACACATTCCTATATAAACCGGTTTGTTAAACACTATATGTGATTTGTTTAGCTCTATAGCAACTAAACATTCATCAAATATTTTATGGCTATGGAATAATGGGCTCGATATTAGATTTCTTGCACCATAAAGACCATCCCATTGTTTCACTATATTGATATTTCTATGTTTCCTAATATTCTCCATTATTTTTTCGAAAACGGCATTGTTCATTAATTTGAACAAATTTTTCTCAAAATCTGTTTTAGCTTGCTTTCGGAATTTAGTATTCAGGTCTATATAGGGTTGGAGCTATGTTGCTTAGCTAAAAATTGTAATATTTATTAAATATTGTAATATTTTATAAGTTTTCATCAAAACTAGACTAGATTCTGCAAGGCTTGATTTAATTTTCGATAGTGTATAATATAATTTTTTTTTTTTTGGTAACTGTATTGAATAATTTAACAGATTTAAAACCTGGTGGACGTTCATGATTTGCACAGAACAGCAGATCTTTATGTTTGTCATGCAATGACACTGGATTTCTAACCACCAGAAAGACTGGGGCCATTACCTGTGTCCGTTTCTGTTGTCATATCGATCCGCCGTGAATGAGACCACAGAACCTTCAGCTAAGATTGCGATGGGCCGAGAATTACTTCTGCCCAGTGATTTGAAGTTCGGATGTAAACGTGTCGAAGAACTGGCTGGAGAAGACTTCGTTAGTGACCTCCGACGAAGAATTGACGACATTCACCATCGAGTTCGTTCAAATATTCAAAATGCTAGTGATCGAATGAAGACGCAATATGACGCTGGAAGTGATCAAGTTTGGTTGAATAACCAGCAATGACGCCGACGTTGGTCTCCAAAGCTTCAAGTTTCTTTGGACGGGCCATACGAAATTCTCGAACGCATCAACGACACGATATATCGAATCAAGAAGTCGCCAAGAGGTAAACCGAAAGTCGTGCACTACAATCGGTTATCACCTTATGTAAACAACGAACAACAAGATGGTCGGTTGACCATCTTGTCAACCTGACAAAGAATTTTGAAAACTTTATGACTGAGCATGCAACGCATAAAGTTCGATATGGAGTGCCGACAGAAGAACAACAAGATCTATTTAAAGTTTCATCTGCGTATTCTTTAGCACATTATATTTGAAAAGATCTGAATGTGCCCCATGGAATGGCTGCTGTTTTTAAGAAGACATAAGAGCAGTATGAAGATTTGGAACGACAAAAACCAGAAATTGGACAAACAGCAAATTTTCTACTTGGTAACTAAAGCGTCTTGCCACGAGAAAATGACTTATCGGGCATTATGAAACGTACTACATGGACTGCGGCAGAAGCTATTACTACAGAACATTCGAAAAGTGGCAATGTCCAAATTAGTCAGCAGTTTTGATGGACTAGATTGGAGAATAGTGTGGACCATGTTGGAAATGATATTCAATCATACTGGTATGATTGACCATCAACTGTTACTTCCATCAAACATCGACCTGTTCCAAAGGTTCAACCTGCCCATATCTGCATGAAATAAAGACACCTTTCGGACGATAGGATTTTTAAGGAGGGGACAATGTAACGATGTTCACGTACATAAATAAAATCCACCGCTAGTACACCCGAGAATAATCTCTACGACATGGATTTTTAATAAGTGAAGTTGTCTAGAACTAGGACATAGATCATTCAAGTCGGTAGGCCATAGATTAATCAAAACCATTGAGAATATTCCAGGATGTACATTTTATATAAAAAGGCCTCAACTTTCGCTTTGGATATCAGTTTATCTATTGTTTAGATACGCGTCGTATAAATAAATATTTGTATAAGAATCCGCTCGGTAAATCTGTATATAAATAGTCTTTGTTCTATTGTTCAAATAGTGGTCCTGAATTGTGTTTTTATAATTGTGTTGAATGTTTTGTGTTTCTTTAAAACGTTTTTCTTTCAATTCAATAAATAACATTTTTTTTATTTAAAGTGCAATTATTATTATTACACCCATTCGAACTCACAAGACTAGAACGTTAAATTATTGTTTCAATTTTGAGCTTCCGTTTATTTTATGTATTTTAACAAATTGAAATACTTTTTTTTTTTTAATTTCATTTCAATACTATTAATGTATATTAGAGTAGACTGCAGAACATGCAATGATTATTGTTGCACCATCTATTAGATTAGAACTGCAACGTAAGAAAGAATTACTTTACTAATTTTAGTACATTTTTTTCTCGAATGAGATTTTTACGTTTTGTTATTGTTGTATAGTTGTTGAGAATACGGGGTTAATCCTTTTTTATATATATTAAAATTAGTGCCTTTCGCTTCACTACGTATTATTTTCTCTTTCTTTAGGAAGCGATTTCTTTCTAGTATTGGTATCCTTGTAATTTTTTTTCTCCTCTGGCTGTATGACTATCCAGTACATTTTTACTATTATTAATATTATAATAAACATTAAATTATACAAATAGGGTACACCCATTGTTTGTTAGATAAAGTTAAAATAGCAACAGCGTAGATTTCTCCGTTTTTTAACATATGATTAAATGATTAACTATCTATATGCGTCATTCGTCCAAATGTTTCAAAGGCTCATCCTAACCCAAATCCGAGAGGGCCACAACACTGAAACAAAACGAACACTACGCCAACCAACCCAACCGAACGCTTTACCTAAGCAACAGAATCAAAGCATGCCATATAAGAAAATAGAACGCAAATTCAATAAATTTGATTGAAAAGTCCATATATACTTATAAATGAAATTGTTGCATTTTTTTTATAATTTATTGTTTCGAAACCTCCAATATCATCTACCTACTTGTTTGTCGACCAATTTTTGAAGATGAGCACAATTTCAATTATTTGATCAAAGTGATACAAGTAGTAAAACATCGTTGCCAAATCACTTTTTGCATGATAATATTTTGAACTCCTTTGATAAAATCCAGTCCATCCGGTTTTTTGCTGATAAAGCAGAATGTACCGTTTTGTCAGTTTCCCATTCAGAGAAAGACTCGACAACAGCAGAAGAGTGTATACAGATTCGTTTATATAAGATAAATTATCTGTCGAAGAATGTTAGTAAATAAACCACAATTGCGCTTAATCATACAATATGTACCCATTTAAAATTATGCTTTAGTAGAATTTATACTTATACACAAATTAGTTTATCGAAAATTTTTAATTAGTCTGGCTTATTCATGTTTTCGATACACCTTCTTTCGAACGCGTTAGCATAACAAAGCAGTTTTGAAAAACATAACAATACTATTCTGTTCAAAAAACTTACTTTGTTTTCATAAATCGTACATTATACGTATTTCGGAATATATTATAATATGTATTTTATACTACTCGTACATACTACATATTATGATATTTGTAATTTCCAATATGTAAAGTTCATAACACAAAACCGCCGCTTACTCTCGGCTCAGTTCTGTTTATACCCAGTCATCTTCATGATGATTGGTACAATCTCTTCAGATAGTACAAGTATCTTTTTTTGTATTGATCCATAATCAAATCCATATTGCATATTGTCAATAGATACGGTATATTTAGAATATATATCTAATCTACTTACCTATGTCCGTTTGCCTAAAAATAAATCGATTGCTAATTACTTGCGGAATGAAACTAATACGAACAAAGGTGAAACTGGAATGACTATTATTTTAATGAAACCTAAATCTTCTTTCCGTGGTATATTTTTCGAATACTTCTTTATCTCTGTCGTATAATATACATTCTTTACTTCTTTTATACGTGTTATAATATGCATTCTTTGTTTAATAACATCATGTAAACATCAAAAAACCTAAACGATTCGGTTTTTATATTCATTGAATAAAGGTGCATATTATCGCGCTACCATGTACATACTAGTGTTGTGGATTATTTCTACCAGAATCGATTAATACATGGATTTTTTTTTTAAATAATCGATTATTCATCGGCATCACTCGTACATGCTCCTCCCGTCCTACAACTATGAGCTATGGGTTATAAGATACGACATATTCATAAATCTCAAACAGTAAAAGACGAAATTATGAATTGCTAAAAGCAATAGAGAGAAGGAAAATGCATTTTGTCCTTACCGAAAAATTAACAATACTGTTCAGAGACGGACTCGAAAACACCAGAAGAGTTTATACAGATTTGCCTATTTAAGATGAATGATTTGTCGAGAAATGTTAGTAAATAAATCAAAATTACATTTAATTATATAATATATAATTAAAATTATTCTTATTATTCTTCAGTAGAATCTATACAATTGATACCAATAAAAAAGTTAGTTTATTATAAAAAAAATTTAAATAGTCTGACTCATGCATATGTTTTCGAAACACTATCTTTCGAAGGCGTTTGCATAACAATGGAGTTTTGAAAAGCATAACAATATTATGCAGTTCAAAAAACTTACTCCTGATCGCATTTCGGACGTAAACTTTGTTAAAATCAATTACTTGCAATTAGTAGTTAAACAAGGCCGATTCTCCCTCAACTTAGACTCTAGAGGGGGGATTGTAAATTCAGGGGTAAGGGGGTGGTTTTTCAATATGGTGTCAATCAAAGGGGTGTGTACAAGTTTAAGGGGTGGGGGGTAATTCAATATGGCGTCAGAGGGGAGGGTACTAAGGGAAAGGGGTAATGGCGTCGTTGGATTTCATTGGATGGGTGGGGAAAGGGGTAATTCAATATGACGTCGTTGGATGGGTGGGGAAAAAGGTAATTCAATATGGCGTCGTTGGATTTAATTGGATGGGTGGGAAAAGGGGTGATTCAATATGGCACCGTTGGATTTGATTGGTCGGGCGAATGGTGGGTCGTCCGGCGTCCATTAGCGTCACCATGGTTATTGTCCAGTTAATTTTAACGCCATTTTGTCCATTTAATGAGAGTCGCTTAATTACTTTAAAGAAAAAAGGCTGCATGCAGATGTAAAAACCATCGAGGCCAGACGGTCTGACGTTATTTGAAAAGCCAAAAAGTTAAGTGATTTTTAATTGGCAGGTTGATAAGCTACCCTCTATGACGATTATCATTTCTTGTCATAGACGATGAAGAATGTGCTCTTAACAATAATATCATTTGAATGCTATTAAGAATTATCTAGTAAAATTTGTGGTTATCTACACATGAGATTGAGAAGGTCGAAAAGCCACCCTCTACTGCAGACAGATGTAAAAACCATCGAGGCCAGACGGTCTGACGTTATTTGAAAAGCCAAAAAGTTAAGTGATTTTTAATTGGCAGGTTGATAAGCTACCCTGAATATAAAAATAATCTAATCTTCAATAGGGTAGATTTCTGTTATCTTGAGAAACCAACTAAGTACATAGACGATGAAGAATGTGCTCTTAACAATAATATCATTTGAATGCTATTAAGAATTATCTAGTAAAATTTGTGGTTATCTACACATGAGATTGAGAAGGTTGAAAAGCCACCCTCTAAGACGATTATCATTTCTTTTTTTCCAATATAAATATGGGCTCATGTGAGCTATTTGTCAAATACAGTTTCATCTTCAACAACTACATAAAATATTGAAGTTTAAACAATACATATCGAGTGTTTAAATAATTTGGTTTGATAATTCTAATAGGCTACAGGTAAATATTAACATTTTGGATTTAATATTGGTTTTGCAATGAAATATTTATTTTTCCAGTAATGGATTGTGCAATTGACCTAAGCCATGAAGTTATCCGAATTGTTACCGAAGCCACAAAACTATTACAAAATTCCAGAGAAAAGAAAAATTGGATTAAAAAAATTAATACAAGCATCCGACAGTTAACGAAAATATCAAAAGAAGGGCAACTATCAACTGGTAAATACAGAAAGATTTTAACCAATATCACTCATTTAAAACGATTGCGAATTCTATTACAAACTAATAACATACATATTGGCGGGGGTGACAATGGAGTAAAACGTAGTGATAGGGTTAGGTGGGAAAATATTAACGCTGCATTTAATAGTCGCATTAGAACTGGGATTATTTATAATTTAAAACATATAGACATTTTAGAATTTTTTAAAGACGCTTTCCAATTAGTCAAACGTAGAATTCTTAATATATTTAAATCTATTAAAACAATAAAAATAAACACTTGTTTTTGCGGTGAATATATTATTAAGAAGAACAATCTAGATACGTTTGAATATAAATATTTTATTACCAAAAACATAATTATTGACATTGGAAGCAATCTATCAGACTGGTTCCAAACAAATGTTGTGGAAAAAGTATTAACAGCAATGAGTGAATTCCAAGAGCGCGATAGTGGTTGGGCATTACATAAGTTAATTAGTTTGGAAATAAATATTAATAAGCATACATTTGGAAACGGTGCTTCATCTTTTATTAAACTACCGGATGAAATTCGCGTTAAACGCGCTTGCATAAACATTAAGAATTTCGATAATGCTTGTTTTTATTGGAGCGTCATCGCAGCTCTTTATCCTACTCATAATTCAGATAGAGTATCATCTTATCCTCATTACAATAATGTATTAATAACCGAAGGCTTAACTTTACCTAATACCATAGACCAAATTCCAAAATTTGAAAGATTAAACAATATTTCTGTTAATGTTTATATACTTGAACTTATTGAAAATAAGAAAGGTAAGCATTTTTCAGTAGTACCATGTCGAATAACGGACTCGAAATTAAGTAAACATATAAATTTATTATTAATACAAGACACATATTATCCAAATATAAACGATTATGATCCACTACCTGCAGAGAGTAATAAATTTGAGGAAATTTCATATCACTACTCTCTTATAACAAATCTTTCTAGGCTTATCTCGAAACAAATAAATAATAAACAACATGCCATTTTTGTATGCGATCGCTGCTTGAATTATTTTAATGATGAGAATAAATTAAATGATCATTTAGAGTTATGTGAACAGAAAAAATTTTGTAAGATAACTTTCCCAAAGTATGATTATGTTGAATTTAAAAGTTTTACGTATAAACAAAAATCGCCCTTTATAATTTATTTGGATTTCGAATGTGTTCTAGAAAAAGTACATAATAAAAATTTCTATCAACAACATAAAGCTTTTAGTGTAGGTTTTTATTTTAAATGTGCATATGATAATTCAATTTCATTCTATAAATCATATCGCGGAGAGAACTGTGTAGAATGGTTTTCAAATCAATTGGAAATATTAGCATTCAATCTTGAGGAAAAGTTAAAAACTGTGATACTTATGACTCCCGGAGTTGATAAAAATACAGCTATAGTATGTCATATTTGTGAGAAACTATTTGTGATTGATGATGTAATTGTAGCGGATCATAATCATTTTAATGGTGAATTTAGAGGATTCGCTCACTCTAATTGTAATTTAAATTTTAAAAAGTTATTTGTTATTCCAATAGTTTGCCATAATCTCTCTAATTACGATGGACATTTTTTAATTAAAGAATTATGTAAAAACAATAGAGTTAGCTTATTACCCATTAATAAAGAAAAATATATATCATTTACTCAATATTATACAGAAAATAGTATTAAATATAGGTTCATAGATTCATTTAGGTTTTTGGGTACATCGTTAGCAGAATTAGCATCTACTTTAAATATAAATGATCTAACAAATCTTAAGCAGGAATTTAATTATTTAGATAATGAAAAATTTCACCTGCTTACACGTAAAGGTGTTTTTCCCTATGATTATGTTGATAATTTAGATAAATTAAATGATGACGAATTACCAAAAAGAGAATTATTCTATAATAAATTAAACGATCAAAATATTAATGAAGATGAATATGAACATGCTCTAAATGTTTGGAATAAATTTAATATGCTAAATTTAGGAGAGTATAGTGATTTATATTTAAAAACTGATGTAATTCTGTTGGCAGATGTTTTTGAAAACTTTAGAAATAGGTGTCAGAATATTTACAAATTAGATCCAGCATGGTACTATACTTTACCAGGATATGCTTGGGATTGCATGCTTAGAATTACTAAATGTAGACTTAAACTTATTAAAGATATTAATCAATTATTATTCATAGAAAAGGGGTTAAGGGGAGGAATTTCTATGTGCTCCAATCGTTATTCCGAAGCCAACAATAAATATATGACTAATTATGATTCTTCTAAACTATCGAAATATTTATTATATTTTGACGTTAATAATTTATATGGTTGGGCTATGTGTCAGTACTTACCATACGATAATTTTGTTTGGGTCAATAATATTAATGATTTCAACATTAGCCAATTAAGAGATGATGCAGACGAAGGATATATTCTAGAAGTTGATTTAGAGTATCCATCTTGTCTACATGATGAACATAAAGATTTTCCTTTTTGTGCTGATCACGAGAAACCTCCAAATTCAAAACTGTCTAAATTGTTAAATACAGTAAAAGATAAAAAAAATTATGTTATTCATTATAGGAATTTAAAACAAGCATTAAATAACGGTTTAATTCTAACTAAAATTCATAAAATATTGAAGTTCAAACAGTCTCCATGGTTGAAATCTTATATTGATTTAAATACAATGTTACGAACCAATGCTCAATCAGATTAAGATAAAAGTTTATTCAAATTGATGAATAACGCAGTTTTTGGAAAAACGATGGAAAACATAAGAAACCATAGAAATATTAAATTAGTGAATAAATGGGGCGGGCGATATGGAGCAAAAAATTTAATTTCAAGTCCATTATTCCATAGCCGTAAAATTTTTGACGATAATTTAGTTGCTGTAGAATTAAATAAAGCTCAAATTATATTTAACAAACCGGTATATGTGGGCATGGCCATTTTAGATATTTCAAAGACCGTAATGTATGACTTCCATTACCAATTTATATTGAAACATATACCATTAAATCAATGCAAATTGATGTATACAGATACTGATAGTTTTATTTATGAAATAATGTGTGATGATGTTTATAGCGAAATTATTAAAAAGCATATTAGCAAATTTGATACTAGCGATTATCCGTTAAATAATAAGTATAACATACCCCAATTGAACAAAAAAGTACTAGGATTAATGAAAGATGAAGCATGTGGGCATATTATAACCCATTTTATAGGTTTAAGGTCAAAAATGTATACATATAAGCTAGATAATAAGTGTTTAAAGAAAATTAAGGGTATAAGAAATAATGTTGTAAAAAATGAAATAACTTTTAATGATTATTATGATTGTTTAATGTTAGGAAAGGATAAAATTGTTGCCCAACGGTCTATCCGTTCATATAATCATAACATATTTAGTATAGAGGAAGTCAAGTTGGCCCTTAATTCCTTTGATGATAAAAGATATTTATTACCTAACAGTACCGACACGCTTCCTTGGGGCCACTATAAAATACCCAAAGAATTTGCAAATATTTGAATATAATTCATAGGTAGTAGAATAAGTATTGTTGTATATAACTTTATTATATGTAAAAAAAAAAAAATACAATTGTTAAAAATATATGTTTTTATTCATGAAGTGTATGATTTTAATATAAATTCTAAACATATACTGCAATTAATGCTGTGATTGTACAACGGTCCATCGATGACGTCACCTTCAGCTGTTGTAGAGTGTCCCCAGCATGGCTTCAATAATAGCAATAACATATTTTTAGGCAATTCCATCTTATATTTTATTAATTTTGTAATATATTCATTATTTGAATCCATTTCGTGGTTAATAATTTTCTTCTATTCTAACACCTGCTCAAGTTTCACCATGCTTTTAATTTTCTAATCAACTTAACAACACACTTTAAGAATAATGAGACAGATAGTAGTGCAACACAATAAAGTATTGCTAAGACTGAATCAAGTTTTTCTGCTGCCAATGTGGAAATGAAGATAGGGGTGGGGAACCTGTTTAAATTCTGCCACTCACTATCTTTAAACACAGCCTTATGGTCAATAATTCTAATTTTATATGTTGTTGAATCTTTCGGAATAGATGTAGATAGAACTGATTCGGTAACTTTGTTCATCTTATTCCAATTGGAAGGCCAATGATCATTTGTAGGGGTGAAACAAATATAAACTTCTTGCACATTTTTTGGATGACTCATATAGAGCACATTATTAAAAATGGTGACTAATATTAGGAAAGGAATTCCCAACATTGTGAGGTGAACTAATTTATAGAAACAATTAACTAGCATATATATATATTTATTGTGGTAAACAATTATAAATCCAATTACTAAGTACAAAACAGTTTCTTAAACTACACATATAAAACTTATCATTTAAATGTTCCATACATTTCGGTACATCAATATTAAATTTAGGTGGTGAATGCCAACTACTTAAACTTTCAATGTTTACAATTTTCGGTAACGATTGTTTGCTAGCATCCAAATCTTCAAATAAATTTAGTAGAAAATCCTTCTTCTGGTGTCCTTTAACATACACAATATCAAATCCATATAATTTTTTTCTTATTAAATGTATATGATCGTAGCTAATGTATCCTGATTGGTATGGAAGCCCATGAATGTTATAAATTGCATAATTTACATCTTTCTTTTCGGGAATAGATAATGCCGAATATGGTTTTGGTTCTTGAAATACATAATGATTATATTGTGAATCATGCATAATAGTGATCTCTTTAACATGAAACTTCCGTTCGTGTTCACTACTATTTAATACAAAACCTTGCATATCGACAATTGCAATTTTCATTTTAATTAATTTTTCGAACAATTTCACTGAGAGGCAAATACTCGATAATACAATCGTGAATAATGATGCAGTATGCTTTTGTATTTTCAGGAAAAGCTTGATGTGTATCAATCTCAATCTTAACGTCAACTGTTGAAGATTTTATACTTTCATCTCTTTTAGAACAATCAATCACAAAGAGCGCGTGTGTTTTAAATTTATCATAACTTAATAGAACCTGTTTGCGTTCTAATAGAGATTGAGCCATGTAACTCCTATAAAACTCTGTATAATTATAATATACATTTGTATAATTATCTGATGCAAAATCTAAATTCATTCGTTCATATGGATAATAATCTCCATTTAAAGACAATCGGATATTTGATATGTTCATATGATCAAATAATGTAGAATCAGCAGTTGCTATATCTTTTCGGTTATTATGAAAACCAATAATAGCATAACGAGGACACTCTACATTTGTAGTAGTTTTCACACTCCAAATTTCTTTTGTCGACCCTGTATTAAGAGCTGGTAATTCGTGATATTCCCATTTCCTAAATGGAATCAAGATTGGCCGATCATGTTTAATTGACTTTAATAATTCCATTTTAATATTATCATTTGGCATTACATGGCTCACTTTCAACTCAATACTATCAATTTTAATAGACATATATGGATATGTCTTTTATACGATTTAATTATTAAAACCATCTTTTTTCAATTCCAATCGGATGATAATTTCTTCGCCTCGAAAATTCACCAGATTAAAATCTTGATCTACTATTTTCAATGAAATGTTAGAAATCTCTTTTCTGATTATTGGCAAATAAATTAAGTTTCGTGGAATTTCGTCTATAGAATACCCTGGGTTAGATGTAACAGGAAATTCATATAATGTATGAGATGGTATCCCGTTGTAATATGCCCCACTTGTTATGTTACTATCCACGTGAATTGTTCGAACTTTAACAATGTTTACAGGACGATCAGATGAATGAACTATTCCTGCTGGTAATACCTTTCGTGAGAATCCTAGGAGTTTTGCCAACGAATTGTTATAAGTGAAATCTATATCAAAATCACGATGAAAAATTTCACACTTCAAAGTATTATTGTTTGGTCTTAGGAAAAATATATCTTCCTCTTTTTCATTACCATTCAAATTGAAATTTAGCAACTTCTTCTTTAAAAAATTATTAATATCTGTAATTTCGTATACACCACCAGGCAGATGAATTGAATTCAACTGTTTGCTTTTATCTATATAGTAAAATTCTGTATTTTCTTCTACGTTGGGTATAGTATTGTAGGAAAAGAAACCAATGAGTGCTAATCCGTATTGATAATTTGCATCCAATTGTATGGGGATAGGAAAATCTATGGAGAGTGTAGACTTGCGATCCTTCAGCGTTAATATTATAGACATAACTAATAATCAACTTAATTACAACTTGGTATTATATAGAAATTCAATACATAAATGACCACAATTACTAGAATTGAATCTTTGATATTGCTTTTTATTGTAGATTATATTAGTTGATGGACCAAAATAATTTACTAGTTCTACTGGTGGTTTTAAATTACCGAAACTATCGAAATAATTGATTGCACTTCCTCGTTTTTTATATGCCACCCAATGAGTACCTGCATTGGCATTCAAATCTAAATTAACAATAGCACTTTCATTACGATGTATATGATTGGGTAGCTGATCACGCATAAATACACCTCTAAAATATGGTAGTTTCAATTTATTTGCACAGTTTATTATTTCATAGTCATACAGAGCTCTATTAGGTAAATTCAGCGTCTCGAATTTTCGGGCTTTTTTAAAAATAAACCATAACCTTTGGAATTTTTTCGAAGATACAATCCCGAACCTTTCTTGCCAATTTCAATTTTTGAAGCATTGTTGCCATCATTTATTTTCCTTTTGATATCCATTACATTTTTAACAACAGTAGATGCTCCACCAGCTAGAGCTCCCATTGCTCCTAAAGCAGATAGAATTGGCAATAGTGGTAAAAATCCGCCAGATTTATGTTCAAATGGAATAATACGAGGTAGTCGTATCTTTTTTCTACCACCTGCTTTTTTAATAGCCATTCGAGCAGCTTTTAATCCAGCTAATGAAGATTTTCGTAAACTTTTATTATTCACTGCATATTTTCGTAAACTTTTCGATGTAGGATTTACAACATGTGTCTTGAATGACAGTCCCATACCCATTTTTCTTTTAACTTTCATTGTATTTAGAACAACCCAAGACGCGGCTTTTTCACCAACACTAGAATCTTTTGATTTAACGCGTTCCCAAGCACTATTTTCTAACTCTTTATCTGCTTTATGTCTATCAGACAATGATGAACTTGAACTATATAAAAGATCGTGCTGCTTACAGGCGGCGTCTAATTGATTAATACCAGGATCGCCTCGCGCTAATCGTTTTTGTACTTTTGTACCAGGTCCACACCACTGATAGCCGGGAATATGTAATTCAATAGGTAATTTATTAATTAACGAATTTACAATACCCGCACCTTTGTGTTTAACAGTTTGCATATTACTAAATCATATTAAAACTTTGCAGCTTTTATATATAAATAATAAATGGATGTTTTAAATTTTCAGTTAGAATCATGCATTTAGTATCACAAGATCTTAAGCTCGATGTTGAAAATTTAGATTTTGATGATTCCACGTCTAAAATCTGTGTACATAGTAAATTATTACCAAATTGTTTTCGGGCTATATTTTGCGGCCCTAGTGGTTGTGGAAAAACTAATTCACTTTTAGCGTTGTTATTCAATCCTAATGGACTGAAATTTGCTAATATATATTTATATTCAAAGTCTCTTTATCAACCAAAGTATAAATTATTAGAAAATGTTTTGCAGCAAGTTAAGGAAATTGAATATTTTCCATATAAGGATAATGAATTAATCACTGATCCTGATGAAGCTAAAGAAAACTCTGTATTTATATTTGATGATGTTTCCTGTGATAAGCAAGATAAAATTAGGGCATATTTTTCTATGGGTCGGCATAAATCTATTGATGTAGCATACTTATGTCAAACTTATTCCAAAATCCCGAAACAATTAATAAGAGATAACTGTAATGTAATTGTATTATTCAAACAGGATGATGTTAATTTAAAGCATGTGTTTGATGAACATGTTACACCAGATATATCATATAATACATTTAAAACCTTATGTTCTCAATGTTGGAATTCCAATAAATTTAAGCCATTGGTTGTTGTTAAGGAATTTGAATTAAATAATGGACGTTATCGAATGGGGTTCGATGAGTATATAAAAGTTAATGAATAGTTCTATTAATAATCATTTGTTTATGACGAAGCTTTTAAATAAGGTTGAATCAGAACGTAAACAGAAAATTATAAAATTAGCTAATGATGTCCGAAAAAAATATATGGCATTAAAATTGGGGAGATCAAATGAAGATACCACAATAAATAGAATTTTTTCTCCTATCACCACCCATTTAAAAGAAATTGAAAATAATCAAAAAGCGGTAAAATTACCTGTCAAAGCAGAGGTGAAATCAAATGTGACGAAAATAAATAAACAGGAACCTATAGATGAGAGTGAAATAAAAACTGTTTAACAAAAAATGTTAAAAGAAACGGATACTGATAGTGATAATACAATGATGACAGCTGACGATGATTATAGTGAAAAAATAGAGGCGAATGCTAAAAATGTAATAAATTTACAAGATTATCCCAACGTTTCACAAAAATATATAAAAGAATATTTTCAACATTCTTCGAAAATTGACGTCACTCATGCCCCCAGATATAATGCTACTACTAGAACATGGAGCTTAGGTAGTAAAGAAATAGAATTTGATAATATTACGGGTGAGATAATCGTAGACGGTGTCCCTTATGAAGGCACTGAGGGGCTTTATGAGTTGTTATTTTATAAAAAATCTAAAAATTTTAATGATGAAGATACTGATGCATTCGAAGACATTATAGACAAAACCAATCTCTATCGAAAAAATTATTCTGCAGAAGGTAGAATTATAGGTGCAAAAAGCTTCAAATATAAACATATCATACGACCATTACTATCAAAAAAGGGTGGTAACTATGATAATAATTATATGACATATAATACAAAACCAGTAGAATATGTCTATTGGGATGATGTTAATGAGTTAGTTGATAGACTACGATTATTATTTGCATCTAAATATGCTGGAAATAACTCCCACACCAATGAAATTGCATCAATTATTGAAGAATTAAAAGAAGCGAAAATCGTATATTAACTCTTCTTAGTTAATCGTTTTCCTATAGTAGAAATGAGTATAGACAAGTTCGGACGTGCAGCTGATAAATATTATCAACCTGTTGCTTCTCCTTCGTCATTGTTTTCTTTTACATTAAATGGTGACTTAGATATTGGTGGTTTAAAAATATGTAATGTTAAATTGCCCTCCCAAGATGAAGATGTTTCTAATAAGAAATATGTGGATGAGTCATGTAAGACAATCATGAATTTCTATTTGATGGTACAACAAGATGTCGCAGTTATGTCTGAGAGACATAGAGAACAATCAGTAGGTTTTGCTGATAAAATGAATCTGCTTTATAGAGGACTTGAAATAAAGATTGAAGAATTATCAACAGCACTTGAACTAAAGATTCAAAAATTAGTAACAGCAATTGAAGATGTTAAGAGCAAGCATATTGATGATCGTAAGGGAATAGCTTCAAAATTGCATGAAGTTCAAATAAATATAACTAACAATATACGTGAAATTGATAAAATTAATAATATTGTTAGTAATATAGGAAACCAAATTACAATTCTTGATAATAATAAAGTTAATAAACTTGATATTAGAAAACTTAAATAGGTACTTCAATAGTGAATTAGTGCTAATCAAATTGTGGCTGTAAAATGGCATCAATCGAAAAAATTCAAGTGGTTAATGAATTACATAGATCGATAAGAAAAAATTTCCCTAGGAGACGAACGCTTATTAAAGGGCTGGATGATTTATGGCAAGCCGATCTTGCCCAAATGGATACATATGCTAAAGAAAATAATCAATTTAAATATATTCTGTTGGTTATCGATTGTTTTTCAAAATATGTGTGGACTGAACCACTAAAATCAAAAACAGGGGAAGAAGTGACAGCGGCATTTGCTAGAATATTATCCACTTCTAAGCGTTTTCCGAAAAATTTGCATACCGATCAGGGTAAAGAATTCTATAATCATTATTATCAACGTTTGTTGCAACAATACAATATTAATCATTATTCAACATATTCACAAATGAAAGCGGCCATTGCCGAACGCACTATTCGTACCATAAAGGAACGATTATATAAATATTTTAGTTTAAATGGCACACACAAATGGATTTCTATTTTACCCACTATTGTGAAGAATTATAATGAATCAAAACATAGTGTAATTAAAATGAGACCATGTGATGTTAGTGAAACAATTGAAAGAAAATTATTGGATACTGTGTATAATCACATAAAAATATTTCCTGGATCCAAACTTAACATTGGAGATGAAGTGCGTATTAGTAAAGAAAAACATGTTTTCGATAAAGGCTACACACCGAATTGGACTACTGAATTATTTAAAATTATTAAAATTAATCACACCAATCCTGTAACATACTTGTTGGAAGATATAAATAAGAGACCCATAAGAGGAGCTTTTTATTCTTATGAGCTGCAGAAAACAAAACAACCAGATGTTTATTTAGTTGAAAAAGTTCTAAAGAAAAGAGGCAACATGGTATATGTAAAATGGCTTGGCTTTGATAATTCTCATAATAGTTGGCTTGATGAGACAAATATATTATAGGGAATATTAGTTGTTTCATAGAATCTTGACTAGCACGATGTCTTCTGAAAATCAATGTGTTTTTAGTGCCAATCAAATAGACAAAGAATGTTTTGAATTATTAGACGAGTTTGAACGTGAAACAAATGATGAGTGTTTTATTTTAAATAAAAGATTTTTTTTTTCTGATAACGAAATTTTCATCGATATTGGTTTAAACACATACAAAGAATTTAGACCATGCATTAATGTAAGCAATGCTTTAATATTCGGAATAAATGAATGGCAAAAGTTCATATCTAATATGCATTGGCTTCTTAGTGGATATTTTCGAAATATGGATATGGATTATCTACGTTTTATCATGTGTAATGATATAATTGTCTTAGGCAGCAACGGTATTGATGGACTGAAGATGGTGGAAGTTACAAGATGCGGAAAAACTATTGTTTTAACAGAGACTAATATACATAACTTGTTAATAGCTAATTTTTATTTTATTGCTGATGTTGTTAAAAAATTAATATTAATTGATTTTAAGGCATATTATAGTAATATTATACATGTTTTTAAAGAATTGTTTTCGGATCTAGTTACTCCTGAAGATATTAAGAATGTAATTAGTGAATATGTTTATAGTTTTAATGATGTATATAGTAATTGTTTAAGAGAATATATGTTAATTAATAAACACAAAATATTGTCTGATTTAAAATAAAAATACCATTATTCAAGTAATAAGCGTTTTATTCAGAAATTTCAAACTCTGGTGTTGATATGGTGTTGGATATTTTTTTCATACATTTAAAAATAATATAATATTTATTGTTAATGAATAAATGCAAATTTTTCTTAAAAGGTTCCGTCATCCTCTGTGGTAAAAATAATATATTGTTCTCTAATTCTAATTTGATCACTTCCCCGAATTTACTTTTGACTACTGTGACGTTTAAAATTTGATACTTCTCATCGGGAACCAGTTCATCCATACCAATTTTTGGTTTTGATGATGATACAGCAGCAGCATTTAGACATTTTAAATCCATTTTTCTCTACAAATAAAAATATAATAAATTATATTTAGTAAATAATAAATTTTTCAAAAATAATTGCTAATAAATTAATATTTACCTGAACACATAAACTTGAGACCTTTAGTTGTTGAAGATGAAACTGTATTTGACAAATATTTACCTGTAGCCTATTAGAATTATCAAACCAAATTATTTAAACACTCGATATGTATTGTTTAAACTTCAATATTTTATGTAGTTGTTGAAGATGAAACTGCATTTGACAAATAGCTCACATGAGCCCATATTTATATTGGAAAAAAAAATAAATAAATAAATAAACTGATTGGCTCCTCCTTTCACTAATCTCTATACAGTTGAATTTAGCACATTCTTCTTCGTCTATGTACTTAGTTGGTTTCTCAAGATAACAGAAATCTACCCTATTGAAGATTAGATTATTTTTATATTCAGGGTAGCTTATCAACCTGCCAATTAAAAATCACTTAACTTTTTGGCTTTTCAAATAACGTCAGACCGTCTGGCCTCGATGGTTTTTACATCTGTCTGCAGTAGAGGGTGGCTTTTCGACCTTCTCAATCTCATGTGTAGATAACCACAAATTTTACTAGATAATTCTTAATAGCATTCAAATGATATTATTGTTAAGAGCACATTCTTCATCGTCTATGACAAGAAATGATAATCGTCATAGAGGGTAGCTTATCAACCTGCCAATTAAAAATCACTTAACTTTTTGGCTTTTCAAATAACGTCAGACCGTCTGGCCTCGATGGTTTTTACATCTGCATGCAGCCTTTTTTCTTTAAAGTAATTAAGCGACTCTCATTAAATGGACAAAATGGCGTTAAAATTAACTGGACAATAACCATGGTGACGCTAATGGACGCCGGACGACCCACCATTCGCCCGACCAATCAAATCCAACGGTGCCATATTGAATCACCCCTTTTCCCACCCATCCAATTAAATCCAACGACGCCATATTGAATTACCTTTTTCCCCACCCATCCAACGACGTCATATTGAATTACCCCTTTCCCCACCCATCCAATGAAATCCAACGACGCCATTACCCCTTTCCCTTAGTACCCTCCCCTCTGACGCCATATTGAATTACCCCCCACCCCTTAAACTTGTACACACCCCTTTGATTGACACCATATTGAAAAACCACCCCCTTACCCCTGAATTTACAATCCCCCCTCTAGAGTCTAAGTTGAGGGAGAATCGGCCTTGTTTAACTACTGCAATTTTATCCAATTAGATTTGTGCGGGTTTGCGGGTTGGGTGTGCGGACCAGTATACCGTCAAGCTCTGATTGGACAAAAACCGAAGTAATTGATGTTGCATGGCACATACTACCATATGGACCGTCTTTTATTAACTATACATTACATCAATTCGTCCTATACTTTTCAAAACTGCATTGTTATGCAAACGCCTTCGAAAGAAGGTGTTTCGAAAACATGCATGAACCAGACTGATTAAAATTTTTTAATAATAAACCAATTTGTTTATGTGTATAAGTTGTATAGATACTACTAAAGATTCATTTTAATTACATATTATATAATTAAACGCAATTTTGGTTTATTTACTAACATTTCTCGACAGATCATTCATCTTAAATAGGCAAATCTGTATAAATTCTTCTGGTGCAGAACATGCACCTTTATTCAATGAATATAAAAACCGAATCACTTAGGTTTTTTGATGTTTACCTGCCAAATTCTATGACATAGAGCACGTTGAACTCCCACTTATTATCGTATGCGCGCAAAAGTATACGCCCCAAGAATGCTTTTGTTGAAAGATTGTGAAACAGAAAAGAAGTATCATTATTGATATGTATACGGAGTCGAAAACTTTGTTGAAATTTATCCATATTCATTCCATACATTTCGTTCGAGTATTTGCACGCTGAAACATAAATGTCAAAATTTTAACTTGTTAGTGGGGCTGATCGTGGCGCAAATTTGTACGTAACTTTAGTAACATGCATACACTTTAACACAATACCAAGCATATTAGAACCATAAAGAAGTCGAAAAGTGAGAGCTTGTACCGAACATTTGATGCGCATGGTTTTCGCACCGTTGTCAAATTTTATAAATAAGTTCATTTTGATTGTCGAGTCTAAGTATGGACCGAAGTGTTTTCATACTTGTCAATCTTGGCATTAATATGTGATCGAAAATTTAGTTCAAAATTCGACTCGTGGCATCACTGCTACTTCAGTTGGTTCAATCTTTTCTATCAGTTCATTTATTTACATCTGATTTGTAACTACACAAATTTTTGTTATTATAAATATTAAATATTTAAATAGTTTAATTAATATAAGATTTTTTATTTAATAATGTATTACGCTTACAAATAAACACCTTTCTAATATACATCTAGATATAAATTAATAATACGAAAAATTTCGAATTAAACCTGAAAATTAATTCTCGTAGAAAGAAATGAAACATGCGTTAACAAAATTTTGTGTTTTGTTGTGTGTTGTGTTGTTTGCGTTCATTTGTGTGTAATAATTTTATATAGTTTATGCAGGGTGGCCGATTACTAGTGTCTACCTTAATTTTAGACTTTGAAACTTGCTAAGTTGACATGATATTTATCTTTTTTTTATGGTTTTTCAATCCACTAAAATTTTTCTAAATAAATTTTATTTTGAATTATTATTTTTTCTTATCCGGTACTGTAGAGTGTAATACAATCATATTATAGCAAATCCCCCATCAAAGTTCCATACGGTTTCGAAGATAAGGCACTCTAAAATTTACTCAATTTTACCTTTTTTATCGAAAACCGCGCTAAAAATTACTCGGAACCCATCTCTATTATTTACTGCTTTCAGAATCGTTTAGAATTGGCAACATGCAAATATTGTATATATAATGGAATGGGCGTCATATGTCTGACATTAATCGTATTTCAGTATTTTTGTTAATTACAAATTACAATTACTACTAATAAACTTATTGTCAATTCCTGAGTAGTTATAGTGATAGACTCCAAGTAATGTGTCGAGATAAAAAAAAAATGAAGTGGATTGGGAAACTCTGATCTGAGTTTCGGATATTACTACGTCAAAATGACGTCCTCGAGTAACCCTACAAGCCTAAAAGACAAGACAGTAACAGATATCACGTCAATCTGATAAATAGCCAAGTCCAAAATTGGGGGAGACAGTAGCAATCGACTATCCTGTATAGTCAAAATTTCTTTTCATCACCAAACAAAATGAGAAAATCATAGATTTGAGCACCAAATTTTAACTCACATCAGTATTTCTTTTTACTTAGCTTTTCTGGCAATTCTATCCTGGTTTCAGTTCTTTTTTTATATTTAATTTAAACTTTTAAACTCGACAGCTGTTTCGATATGTTAAATCTTTTTCAAAAAAAAGCAAAAAGGAAACAAATCAAAAATGAAAAATTGACAATGAAAAAACGAAAGAACTCATTGATGAAAATTTAACTGTTAAATATGTTAAATTTTAACATACCGAAACAGCTGTCGAGTTTAGAAGTTTAAATATAAAAAAAAAGAATTAAAACCAGGATAGATTTATTTGCCAAAAAAAAGCTCAGTAAATTAGTAGTATCATTATACTATCCAATATACAAAAATTACTGCATCAGTATTTCTTTTATCTATTTCTCAAATGAAAATGTGTAATATCCTTATAATATAACATGTATACCTAGGGTTCGCAGTATCGGCGATCGGTATCGATACCAAGGATTTGTTAAATTTCTTAGTACAGTGATCTTAAGGTATTGAATATTGATACTAATTAAGTATCGAATTGAAAGTATCGATACTACTTGGCATCGAAAATGAGTACTTTTTTCTAATGTTACAAGTCAATTCTTAGTAAACATGTGTATATAGGTACATTTTAATTAGTGCATGAGATGCGAGTACTTCTGATTATAAGTTTTTTACTATATTTTTCTACAATTTGCTATATTTATTACAATTGGCCTTGAAAATAATAGTTTATCCAGAATTCAGATTATGCGAAGAAGTTTGATTGGCTCAATGAGTAAGCAATTTAGAATGAAACAAATCCTAAATTACTCATATTCAGGCAAATTAATTTTTGTTGTAAATTTTGATTTCATAAAGAAAAATCGTGACAAAATCAGTAATTATAAATGATAATATTAAATAATAAAGGAAAAAACATAATATGTATTTAATGAAATATAAAATATTCCACTATATGAGTACTACTTTACTCAAAGTATCGGCGGAGAGCATCGAGTACTAGAATTATCGGTATCGGGAACCTTGGTATCGATAGTATCGTGCGAACCCTATGGATACCTATTCCGTAGTCTATGTTGATAGATTTATATAGAAACGGATTCACACGAATTTCCTCTCTAACACTTGTGAAATCCGACTGGGGTCAGGTGACCTGGCTCTCTGTAATCAGTATATAGCTGCGAGAGGATTGTATCTGATATCTGCCATCAGAAGCTATTCGCTAACCTACCCTTCAGCAGACCTGCTGGTCCTCTGAAGCTTGGAAAATGTATCACAGCTATAGAAGATAATTTAAATGGTATGTTATATAAAAAAGGAATCATGCACACTTTACAGGAACATTTAAATTAATTAAAACCAGCGGTTTTTCACACTTGTATTCAAATATAGTATTTTGTTGAGAATTATAAAGATGTTTTATTTTTAATCATTTTAATAATACCTGATATTTGTAATATTACATTCTGTATTTTATTAAGGATGGAATAGGTTTACAATGTTAAAAACCAAACCAATCAAACATTTTAAACTTAACCATGTATAAAATTGTATTTTCTACAATTTGTATAAAGTTTATTGCTAATGTTCTGTTATTTCTACTAATGCATTCAATTTTATACATTAATTTATTTTTAGTTGGTAATATGTAGTGGTTTCTTTTAGACGATTCAATCATTTACAATCTTTTTACTTTTCTTTAACTTCTTCTTTATTTCTACACTTTTCTTCACCTTTATTTTAGCACGGTTAGTTTCATCAATTTTTTTTACTTTTCCTAATTTTTTTGGGATTTTTTTAAATTTCTCAATTTTAGTGCTCTTTTGTTCTTTTAATTGGGAACTTTCTTTATTCGCGCTTTTTATATTTTTCAATTTTTTCGTCGATTTACTTTGTTGTATTTGAGTTTTTTCCATAGAGTTTGTTTGACTCTGCTCGTTTTCTTGCACTTTTTCAGCCCAAAATTTTTTATAACCAGCAACAAATTCAGAAACTTCTTTACTTGGTTTAATAAGACTTGTCCATGGATTCTTTTCATCTCCCATCATCTGTATTTCATCAGTTTCTTTCGTTTCATCATTATCTGAATGTTCCTCTTCACTAGATTCGATAGTTGGTTTAATTTTTTGAGTTAAATCTCGACTAATTTTTAATTGTTCAGCTAGAATCTGACGAGTCTAAAAAGATTAAAACAATATTTTATACAAATTTTAAAAATTGAATGCAAATCAAAATTTGATTAGTTTCTTTACCTGCTGGTCATATTTTGCGCGAATTTGTTTATTTTTAGCCCATTGTCCTGTACCCTTATGTCTTAAACTAAATCTTTCCAGCGCTCTTGCCTTTTCTATTTCATCCAATTTCTTTAGCGCTTCCTCTGGATCCGTCTGTTGAAGTTGTTCAAATTCTTTTATCGCCGCTTTAATTTTTTCTTTCCTTAATATTCGATGATACTTTTTACTTTTAATTTTATTTTGCCTACAAGCTTTGGCTTCCCGGTAACTTTGATGAGCTCGTAATTTGGCTGCTTCTTGCCGTTGTTTTTTTAATTGTTGATATGTAAGTTTTTGTGTTTCTTCCTCTTGATGTTCATCCTCAACAAGATATTCCTCTACTGGAGTTTCTAGTTGTTCCAGTTTTTTCTGTAATTCTGATTTATACTTCCAATTTTTGGTAAAATCATTTGATTCACTTTTATCAATTTTATCAATCCCTAATGGAAAAACTTGATGAGATGAAGCTCGATTCAATTGAACAAATGCCTCCCAACGATCAAATTTAAAACGATTTTTTTCATACATTAACACCCGTTTCAATCGATCCTGTTGAGGTTTCTCCAAACGTTTTACTAATGTACGAGCTTTTACTTTCGTATGCTCCAAAGATTTAAAGACTCTCGCATGTTTCTTTTTGTTTTTTAACACATTTGTCAATTGATCTAACTGAACTGAATCTACGCTACCCGTTAATGATTTCACTAAATTAAATTCAGATATTGTTAATGCTGGCTCATTTCGAAGTGTTTTCTTTAATTTGCGCTTCTTGTCCAAGTTTATCACATTTTCAACGATTTTTTGGTGTTTTACATCATCCACAGTGTTATTTGAATCCTGAAATTTACTAAAATCCATAGTTTTCTCTTTTATAAGAAATATACAATTTTGAATGAATAATTAATGACTAAAAACTAAAAAAATCGACGAATTTAAAACCATATCGAATAAGAAAACTGAATAACTAGGTTATGATATATACGATGAAAAAAGATTGTTTAAGGGTGCATACCCATTGAGCTGACCCTAACGGCGTATGTACATCTACATTTAAATATCAGCTGTCATGTTACTTTTTTGACGTTTCTTGAAAGATTTAGAAACGGTGTCGCCAGATTTTCAATGTGCTAGAAAATTTTATGGAGGTAATAGCTCTCTGTGTTTATTAGTCTAATACACTAATATATAATTCTAATAATACTATTAGAATAGAATACAATGTATGTGTTTATGGTAAAATAGAACAACAAATGTTGGAGATTGGAGATTTATTCAATAGAAATGAAAATAAAATGAATACATACGTTTTTACAATATACATACACCAAAATTACTTGATTTTGGCAAACTATGTAAAATGAAAACACATGTAAATTTGATGATGCAATTATTACAATTAATACTTTATGCTTCAAACTATAATACAAATTAATATGTCGTGATCCCAAAGAAAATTTTTTAGTAGCATTTATTGTTTCACTATTGATTTTGATTCTTTTAAAATGTTTTTCTCGCCATTAGTAAAAACTACCACTATGCTGTTGAATCATCCATCGAAAATAACCATTAAGTTCCAAAAATCGGCATCAAACTCACACTGTGTCCTTCAAATACACCAATTATACACACCAGATTACTTTCACTTTAATTATACATATAATTAGATAAAGAAATTAAATTTCTACCTCAACTCAAAACTAAAAAAATTCGTCTTGTGACGGAACGGAGCACATACAAATACAAATACAATACACCCAGAGAGCTGTTAGCTCCACAAAATTTTCTAGTACACTGACAATCTGGCAACGCCGCATCTAAATGTTTCGAGAAACGTCAAAAAAGTGACATGACAGTTGAATGTAGGTGTACATACGCCGTAAGATGTCAGATGTCAAAATGACAGATGAAGCCTGCGCGCGCATCCAAAAATTAAACTATTTTCAACCTTAATGTCATGAAAATTTGAAGTTTTGCTGATGTTGAGCTCCGTATTACAAAATTCTAAATTTTAATTTTCTAGGAAAAATCAGCTATTTCATAGGTTCATCCACGAATTTGTATTATAAAGATATTTACTAATATAATAATAGAATAAACTAACAAATTTTACATCTATTAAACAATATTACTTAATTTAAATAGAAATATAAACTTATTAGTGTACAATAAATTGCTTTAAATCCCTTTTTTAAACAAATCATCATATGTATTTAAAAAATACCTACCAAGTATATGATCCTTTATCAGGATTATATTTGTTTTGTGGATAATTGTATAATATTGGTTGTTGACTTAAAAAAGATAAGTGTTTTTTAGTAGTGGACTGTATTCATTAATTGGATGAACCAAGCAGATTTTCTAATTGTAATAAAACTAATGTTTAGAAAGTAATAAATGTATAAAAGTAAAGTAGATTGTATTTTTAGATTTTCATGTTTGTTTTTTGATACATTATCAAAAACTTTTTTTTTGATTATTCTTTTGTTACTATACTTGCAAAACATTTGCTAGTCCTCGTTATACATCATGTCACTAGCTCGAAGAACCAATAGGAAATAAAAATGCAAAAAACTTTATAATTTTCCATAAAATCTATATAATGTTTTATAGAGAAATAAAACTATAAATCGAGTATGTTGCAAATTTACTGAATAATATATAAACTATATTAAAATTAATACATTTACAAATTATTATTGTATACTGAACGGACAGTAAAAGAACTAATAAATCATTTATTTCCTATATGCGCCCATACAAATCCGTAATTTATTGTTTTTTTACGATGCATCACGCTATACTTATAATAGTAAATTACAAGGCGAGCGGGAAAACTTGCCATTACAGTTGTCGAGTCGAGAGATTAGTCTAGTATGGCAAGCTGACACCGCGAGCTTTCTTATTTTGTTCCAAATCCCATACTTTAATTTTGAAATCAATAAAATACACTAATAATAATTAAAATTTTTAATAGGACTGGCTAGTGGAAATATTTATTATATTATTTTATTTATACCAAAATTACATAGGAGCAAGCATATATTTTTTTTAGTTTGTTACAATGTATTCATACATATTTTTATTAATGAATTCTAATAAAACAAAATAAATTATCGAACTAAGAAGCTGTTTTGTTTGGTTACTTTTGTTAGTAAGTTAGGTTAGGTTAACATCTAATGTTTTAAATATTATATTTTCTAAATAATATTTTTTATCAATTAAAAGTACTTACCTATTGGTTCCGTTTTTTTTTTAATTTAATTTTTTTCCTGTACTAATAATTGGTTATTTTACCAAACTTTTATGACATTAACTGTCAGTTTCTGAAAAGCGGATTACGTATGATCCATAATTATTATGGACGAAATACATTAAAAATAACATATTAAATATTTTATCCTAGCAACAAGGAAAATGCGTTTTTCTGTAACCGGCGGTAATTTGCGGTAAGATTGCAAATCGTGTGATTTTTAGTTGCGCGCGCTGGATCTGTCACTTTCACATCTAACATGTTAGAGTCAACCAAATGGGTTTGCACCCTAAATGACATGCCTAGTCACATCCTAAACAAATGTCAAATATGTTTGTATGGTAAAAAGGTAAACATTCATAAAGTGAACTATTTTAAATATTCAATTCTGTTGACGAAATGGCGAGGGTCAGTTGAATAAAATTTGTTGGGAATTATTCAATTATGAACTTGTATTCTATAGATTTATCCACGGGTTCATATTATTAAAATATTTACTAATGTAGTAATAAAATAAACTAATGCATTTTAAATCTATGAAAATACTATTATTTAATTCTATTAGAAATATATACTTAGCGTAAAATAAACTGCTTCAAAACCCTTTTTTAACCACATCAGCATAGGTATTAGAAAGTATCTATCAAGTATGTATCTTATCGTTTATAATCCATTAACTATTTTTCTCGTAGATAATTGTATATTTGTTGTGGACTCAATAATTTAATGATAAGAAATTAAAGAAAAGACAAGCAAAATCCTTTATAATTAAAGGATTATAAGGATATAAAAACAATATAATGTTTTGTAAAGAAATAAACCGATAAATTGAATGAGTTAAAAATTTATTGAAGACACATTGTATTAAAATTAATATATTTACAAATATTATTGTATGTTGTAAAACAACAAGAGAATTTATGGCATTCTTTAAAAATAATAACAATGACGCCACGTCACAACAAAAAGCGGGTCGTATTTCACTTAGAAACGAGCTGTTTTTGATGTCACGTCACACTACTACTAAGTACTGCTACATTAACACGATTTTCTTTTTTCTTTGGGTTCCTGAAAAAGAACATTTAGTATTTTAGTACGATTTTCTACATTTGGTTCTTGAAAAAGAACGATTTACTTTCAGTATGATTTTCTACATTTGGTTCTTGAAAAAGAACGATTTACTTTCAGTACGATTTTCCAGAATTTGTTCTTGAAAAGGAACGATTTTCCAGAATTTGTTCTTGAAAAAGAACGATTTGTTTACAACACTAATATCTCTTCTTTGTTTTAAAACAGAACAATAGATTTCTATTCAAATTTTCCATTTCTATTTTTCTATTGTGTTCTTGAAAAAGAACGATTTTAATTTTAGCCCCATTGCTCATTTTGTTTCCGAAACAATGTTCGATTTGTTCTGAAAAGAACAGATTGGTTTGTAACCGTCGTCTAGGTGATGATGTGATGTCGCCAAACGCAGGACCAGCTACTGCGTTCACGCGCTGGTATTGTCGTCTTTTTATGCTCGTTACCTCTCCTCTGCCGCGCAACCCCTTTTCTAATCGGAAGCTCCGCCCCGCGTCTGTCATCATGCAAAGTCAACTACATTGATTATTCTAACTCTTTTTAAACAATGAATTTTCTGTTAATAATTGAAATAGATATGTAACACACGTAAAATCATGTTGCTGCTCTATCTACGATTTATTGGGCCAATTTTTGACCATTTATCCATATGATAATTCTAGTTTTCAAATGAATAAAATAACATACAACGACTAAATATAACCAATGCTCTTGACCCATATAAATAATACCATTCAATTACGAACTCAAACAAACTGCAAACTATTACCAACAACATAACGGTTCAAGTTTTTTACTTGACGCAGATCTACCATATGAATTACTTTTCATATACACTACGTGAGTAAATCTGTATACATTGGAAATTTGCAAAGAAACAATACATCTGCTTTATAGTACAAGGTACATAAAATAACACATTTTTACCAGCACATAACACTAAGGTATTCGAAAATACAGTTTACTGCTTATTAACGTGACGTCAGAGGAGTAGCCAAAGAAATCCGTCTTGACTACATATGGCACTTGTTTTGCCGGCGATTTAAATTTCGCTGCTATATGTTGTTTTGGTTCTGTAATTACTAATAATTTTTTTTGTTACGTAGATTTAAATATGTATTTACTTTTCACACAATTTTTGTTTGTATACAATATTTACGTTAATTACTATGTACTTTTTTATCGTTTCTGAACGATGAACTCTACTTATTTTTATATGATTTTGATTGTATCTGTTTTATTGATTGATATTTTTGTTCAGTAGTGATATGTATTATAGAATAAGATTTCCACATTCTGTTCTTATCAAACTTGCATCGAAAATTGCTCAAATTTATTAATTATAAGAATTTTCCAATCACCACTTCGATTAAATTCACGCTTGAGAGAGGGCCCATCAATATACGTTTAATGGTGGTTCAGTGCGTCCTATTTATTATGTATATGGGAATGGAACATTCAAGAAGACAGTATATAGTTTTACAGTGACTAATTTAAAGTGTTTCTTCACAAGTGTATCTCAACAATCATATCTCACAACCAATCACTCGCGTGTCTCAAGCATAAGCTCTCTCTCTCTCGCGACAGTAAAGTTACTTACGTGTCGACAAGTATAATTCTAACTCTCTCGCGACAGTAAAGTTACTTACCTGATAAAATAAATCACTAGCTCACTCCATCGCGACAGTAAAAGAAATCTACTGATCGGGAACAAGATTAGCACTGTAAAGTTTATATTCACGGCAAAAGACTTTCTCTCACTACATGAATCTGAGGTGGTTGTTTTGTATTTACAGCAAATTATATTATTTCAATCATTGTAAATAATCTCAGCCAGTGTTGTAAATAAATGTACATAGTTCAAATTTGGTTTTTTGTGTTGGTGAATTCCAATTGAGTCAGCACCTATCTATTTCTCTTGTTCTGGCAAGAGCCATCACTATTAGCCGAGGCTAGAACATTGTACATCAATAAAAACAATGAGCACATATTCATAGTGTGAACATGTTGCCAATAAATAAGTTATAATAGATAGTAATTTGCTCTGAACAGAGATAAAATCTGTTTCTAAGAATTTAAAATGCTTTTTCTAGCAATTCAAATAATTGTAAAACTTTTCCAAGTGTGCTTTTCTATAGTTAAGTTCTTTCACTCTGCTAAAAATTCAATCACAGGAATTATGAATTAAAAGCTTCAAAAATAACAAAAAATTAAAGAAATTTGCACTATCAACTATTAATTATAATCCCATACACACAGAATTTTTTTAAACAAATTTTAAAAAAATTCGTTTAATTAACGAATTAATACTTGACTGGATTTTTCGGCACGTTTGATTGCGGAGAAGTGGAAGCTTTCTGCATGCAATCTAGTGACTTATAGTAATGTAATTTCGTAATGTTTTAATCAAATTATATTAAAATTATTCCTCTAAAATCACTTAATACCACCCCATCTACTTTCAGCAAAAACGAAGAAATTACTAGATTAAATGGCAGACATAATTAATTTTTAAAATGAAATAAATTAATCATTTGTTGCTTAAAATTACCTCATTAGAAAAAACGCGTATGATATGCCTATTTTTGTTGAAAACGAGTTTAAAAAACGAGCTACGCATCAGTGAGCCGCATTTCACACTTGTATTCATTATATACTGTTTTCACGTTTATGTACATAAACGTATATATATAAAAAAAAGTTTTATCTTTAACTATAACTATCAAAGGACTATAAGAAAGAAGGGAAACGACTGTATCAAAGTCACAATATTTATGGGCTTGAAAACGCCGCCCCCAATATGTTCCCGGGGACAAAACGAATTACTTTTGACAGTTACAAATGGCGGCGTATACTTTGTTTTTTCATGTTTTAAGTTTATTAAACTTAATTTAATCATTTATATTATCTTGCCATAGTAACATTTAAGATGTACAAAGACAGATGTGGTTTTGTTGCGGGTTGCAAGATTGGGCTCCCATCGGAAAATAATTTACAAGTAGGTTTTCTACGCCACTGATCGTATATTTAAAATATTTAAAATTGAAATAATTACGCAGTGACGCTTATTGCTTAAATAGAAATTGAATTTTTGTATTAAAAAGTCCGACACAACTTTGTGTGTCAGTTTTCCTTTAAAATTTAGAATAAAATTTTCCATAAGGACAATGTTAAATTAAGTACTAGTCTACTCCAGCGCTGCTTATTAGGGATGCTTACGATATATCGACTTCCAACAAATATCGATATTTTTCGTTCAATAATCGACATGAAAACCGATGTTTTTTTTTCTTTGCTAATATTATCAAAAAATAATATCTTTTGATAACCATAATTATTTCCGATATATCGTTTCATTATATCTCAAATCAAATGGCCCCTAGGCATGTTTTTTTAAAATTTTTAGTAACTTACTAATCAATACTTTACACTTTTTGTTTCAAAATTTTTTATGTGATATGAATTAGGCTCAACTAAAATAGATTTCTTTATCAATAAAGAAATAAACAAAAAAAATGATATAAAAATACAGGGTTTTTCTGTATATGTGGCAAATATTTAAATATGTTTATACTTTCTTAATTTCAATAACTTATATGGTGTACAAATGATTGTGATATTATTTAAAAATGATTTTTAAGTATTTAATCATAACCGTATACATTTTAACAACACTATCAATAGTGTCTTATTTTCGACTACGACATACACAAAAGTTGCCTGGTAACATTCTCAAATATTTTTAAATAGAAAATCATTTGTTATGACCAAATTTAGTTTGACGAAATGGCGAAAAAACAAAAAAATAGAATCTAGCTGCAATTCTTTCATTTCTTAGAGAACTTTTATGAATTTATTAAAATTTATTGATTAAAATTATTAAATAAGTTTAAAAAAAAGTAATAAATACTTCAGTCAATATTTATTTAATACATAAACTAGATACATATATTGCAAACTTAAACTAAAAAAATAAAGGAATATACAAGAATATCAATCATGTTAAATTATACAGATGTACCTATGTATTTCATACATAATACCTTAGGGTGAGAAAAACAATAAAAATTTATACAAGTAGAATAAAATTTATGAAAGCAATTTCCACAGAAAAGTTTATTCAAGCCTTTAGGCAAAATGGCAATTTTAAGGGGCCCGGTAGATCCCGGAAAATCTGATTTTCCCATTGGCAAAAAAACGCTTTTTATAATCTTTAATTTTAAGCTACCTTTTTGTTCGTTTACAAATCATAAAATTGATATTTTTGTAAAGAAATTGCACAGAAACAAAAAATCTTTTTTCACTGTTTTCTGCAATTTTATATTTCACAAAAAAAATAGTCGTCTTACGTCTGTGGAATTTGAAATTATTTTATCACTAAAAAACATTAAAAAAAAAAGGAAAAATCGATCCTTTGCTTTTGAAACCACATGCACAAAATATCCGCGTTTTCGTAGAAGTTCTCTTTTTTTTTTAAGCTGCACACAACACAAGGCCATTTTTGTCTTTTTTAATTTCCCATCACTATTGTGGCGTTGAAAAATCGAAAAATCCATAATTTAATTGATTTCTTGAGAAATTGCACAATATTATAAAAACTGTGGAAATCTTTTTTCTTTGAAGTTTTTTCAACTCTTCACAACACAAAAAATATATCTTTACGTTCTTAATTTTTCCGTCTAATACATACTGCTCTCATGTAATTTTTATTAAGAAAACAACCAAAGAAATAATCAAAATGCGACACGGCACCACTCACTACAGCTGCTGATGTAAAAACAATGAAAATAAAAATCATCTGTTGGATAACATATAGTTCATTATCCTTCCTTTTTCGTTTTATCTAACTGAGCATTGAATTTTCATAAAATTCACTGTAGATTTTTTTCAACTTTGAAAATGTTTTAAAGAAATACAATTTAGGTAAAAATGAATACGAATAAATACTCAAGTTTCCAAATTGGCCACACAATTCACAAATTCTTCACTGATTTTTACTAGACGAAATAAAAAAACTAAACTATTTAATTTAAACGTAAAAGATAAGCGCGTGAAAATCGAACGCAAAAATCCGAGGAAAAAAAAATTGAAGAGAGATCACTCTCAGACTTGAAAATTGAAAAATTACAAAAAATGAAGTGTCAACACCGACGCTCCCTTCCCTAAGATAAAAACTATATTAATAATAAAAACTTTTTATAACTTATTAAACTTATTTTTGCTCTTTATTAAAAAAAAAAGAAAAAAACTAATAAAAAGCAATACATAAATAATAAATTATAAAACCGTATACGGCTGCCGTATGCGAAACGCATACGTGTGAAAAGAGCCTATGTGTTACCACAAATAGATTGTTTGTGTCACTACAATAACCCCAAGTTGAGTGTACAAGAAGAGACATAAGTGGTAAAACTAAACATAAATTTAGTCATATTTTTTATGATTTTATTGTGTATTCTTCAGCAATTTTTATATTTGAATAATTTTAATCTGTATGGATTTAGTTATCTGTCTGCATAACTGTAAGTTTTCGGTGTACGTAGAAAATTAAATGTCTTATGATAAACGAACGTTAAATCGTAATGTTCGTAACAATAAAGTAGCATTTCTTGGAGCTGAAGAAAAACATTTAAAAGATAATTATTTGACATCATCAACTGCATGTGTGAACTCTAAAGTGGCCTCGCATCAAAATCTCCGTGATGACCGACTAACTGCATATTCATCTATCGATACAATTAACACTCTTGATTATTTAGACGAATTAAGTAAGAAATAATATAATTAGAAAGAAAATTTGTATATTTTCCAAAACCTTTGATTTTTCAATGTTTAACTTGGATTTAATTTATTATTTTTTCTTAGATTTGTCAGATTTAAAATCAAACGAGTCGTCTAATAACGGTTCAATTGTTAGTTGGATTGATGAATTAAACATAAATAAGTTTAGTGAAAATCAAGCTGAAACATCAACGTTATTAGCGTCCGAACAAATTGATATTCAATTAAAAGAAATTGACAACTATTTCAAAGGGAAAGGGCCTATAAATCATCATTGTAATGAAAATCATTATTCAAATCAGAAGGAAATATTGGATGAATGGAAGAATTTTTTTCCAGATATAAGGTAAAAATATTTTGTTAGTAAAATTACGTTCGTTCATAAGGTTATTTTTGTTAAGCATTTTAGGTCGCAGATCATTAACGCCTTCAACAGAATCATCATCAGATGGTGATGAAGAGGAAGAGGAAAAAAAAACAGATATTTTTGATCGTAATAGGCTTCAATCCGCTTCTGTTTTGCATATCGAGAAGAAACACGAGTTTCTTCTCGGTAAGTGTAAACAAACGGAATCTTCATTACCACCAATCGTAATAAATCACAGGGCTGCAACAGCATCTATTGTAAATAATCGACAAAAATTTGGAAAAAGTAATGAAAACCCACCAACAAAATTACCTCCAATATTTCACAGAGATTGGCGGTGATACAAGATAATTTAATGGATATTTATTTTGTTATTTCGACGAAAAAAATCAGTTTTGATTCCAGCCCTATTCCTGAGAAAGAAGTAGGATTTTTTTTGTTGTTATTATGTTTATATAGAAAATGTTGGAATAATAAACTCGTTTTTTTTTATATAATAAAATTACAAGCAATATCATTATGTATTATGTTTTAAAAAATTTCTATACAATATCACAATTTGATTAAATAACTAACAGATTTAAAAAAAAGCTTAAAAAAGTTGTTTATATAAATTTTATATAAATAATTCTTTTTGTATTTAATTCTAGATCTAGAATCTAGATAATGATAATATATAAATACTACAAAAGCATAACACTTATACACAAAGATCAATATTACTTATTTAATGAAATACGCACGAACCCCTAACGTACTCATTTGAGTACGTTATTGTATAAATTTGTTGCTAAAACTGAAAAAAATAGATGCAATGTCAACCCCATATAAAAACACAAATTAAGCAAATATGAATTACATATTATAAAAAAACATAATTAAAATAGACTAAAAGTAGCTTAAATATGATAACGTTTGTAATGTACCTGAATGAAATTTTTAACAAAGAATAATTTGCAATGTTATTATGGACACCCTGTAGATAAATTCAATTTTCCGTTTAATGAGGAAGATAATTAATTAAATGATTAGTATAGTGTAGTATGGGGTAACTTTCAATTTTTGTCTTTTGTTTTGATATTTAAGTGAAAATAAGAAATCAACTATTATTGAGTAACCGGAAAATAAAATAGGAAGAAGCATAATAAACAGTTATAAAATTATTTTACCATCAATTAAATGTGCTGCATTTGGTGTATGTACCTTTAATAAGTCCGTAATTATCTAATAATATTTCAAACTAAGTAGTTGTAATAAGAATCAACAAAATTTAATTTTTAATCATGAATGGAATCCTAAACCAAATGATTTAATGTGTATGTAATTGATTGATTGGATTTTATGAAAATAACTGATAATTTTTGAAAAAATCGAACACGATTTGTTGCATTTTCGTAAAATAATCGATATTCTTTCTTATTTGCTTATTAATTTATTATAATCTAGAATTACTACTAAAAGAAAAATTGGATAAAAACTTATGCAATTTTGTGGATTGTATTAGTAATGAGCGCTGTATTAGTTAGTACATAATATAAAGAATGATGAATGAATGGAAACGGATGAAAGTGTCCTCATTTCATTTAACTTATATTTTAATTAATATATTTTTTTTAAATATTGTGTAGCGCCATCAGAATTTTGACAATTTAGTACCCACTGGGAAAATTTTAAATAAAAAGTTAGATATAGAAAATATTGAGCAACAATATACGTGATGAGAGTTAGAAACAAACTGGCCGAAGTCTCTAGATTTCCAACAAACTAATACAAAGTAGCATATCAATTTAATTAAAATTTGAATCTAAACTCACACTTTTATGTAAGGTAAAGTACTTCGTCATCAGTTGGTTGTGAAATTGTTACTTACATTTAGAATAAGATTATCATATATATTGCAAATCTAGAGACTCAACTACTCACCATTTTCGTAGACTTAGAAATAGATAACAACTGAAAATTAAAACCAACAATCAATCAATTAATATGGTTATTCTTATACAAAGATTAAAAAAACAAAAGCAAAATAACAACTGGAAAAAATTAACTAGCAATGCTTGTGGGTATCTTATAAAATATATGGCATAGATGGTATTTCCATATATTTGCTTTGGACACATAATACATTCTTAAATACACACATATATATTATAATGTGTATTTAAATGTATGAGTATGGTCCATCTGTGAGGGCGCTACACAACAATAATCAAGAGTTTTCATCTTTATTTGAACCACCACCACCAGTTCCACTACCTTGTCCACCATTTCCACCACCCATCCTATGGTTACTGCCTCTGACTTGTTTATATTCCATACCAGGATCGAATTGCATTAATACAAACACCTGTAAAATGAATTAAATAAAATAATTAAGTTAAATGGACATGGACATTGGAATTCACTTTACCTGATCAGTTGGTAGTAATTGGAAATCATCAGGTGGATTTGTAATTACATATCGTTTACTACTTGCATCACATGATGAACTAGTATCACGAAATCGATATAAACCAATACAAAGCATACCGAATTGTTTTAGTGCTGCTACAAATAAATCGCCATATTTCCCTGTTTCACCATATTGAGCTAAAGGTCCATCGTAAAGTGATATTTGACCTACACGACATCTATCTCTATTTGACAAACTATCTTGAGTACTAAATAATTAGATAGAAATGAGTAAAGTAAATGTAGAGCTACTCTAGGAGAACGCAGGGAAAAGCTGGTCGTCTAATATTAAAAATTATATGATTTTCAACTTTAGGAATTAGCTTTGATAGGTGAATGCCAGAGGAAGGGGTTATTATTTTGTATATCAGATTTTACTTAATTTAAGTATTCTAAAATAAATTGGATCTTGTTCGCGAACAAAATTTTTCGAGAACAGACCAATGCTGCTTAATTAAATTACTTATTAACTAGTTGAGTCTCTTGATTAAGAAAAATAATTGAAATTTTCCTAGAAAATATTCATAGTCTTTTACTCTATACTGAACCTTTCGAATTAAAATATTGTATAAACAATATGAAAGAATTAAACAATTTTTGCTGAATGCTCTAAAAGTTGATTAATAAAAATCTCTTCGTTGAGATTTTGGAAACTAGTTTAGGCATTAAATATCCAGCAAAAGTGCAGTATAGCAAAAGGTATGGTACCTACCTGTATCCTCCTCTTAAACCAGCACCTTCAGCTAATATTAATTCTAATTCTGGTGTTGCACCTCCAGTAATTAGTGAACGTATTAACGTTAAGGCATTTTGATTGAAATACGTCTGAAAAAAACATATTTATAAACAAAAACATTTTTCTAATATTTTATATTCTTACTGTAGACATTAAGGAATCTAATACACTAACTGCAAACGCTGTACCACATGCAAATGGTTGAGTTAAATACAATTCCGTATCTGGGTCATCGTCATCATCCTGATCCAGGAATTGAACATTACTATCATTTACTAATTCTGGAAAATATTCACAAGGTGATGTAGAATCTTTTTAGCCTATCGTGTTACCAAATTCGCTATTTACCTGTTATCATAGGAACATTGGCACCATACACCGATCCACGTCTTTGTAATATAATAGGACTGTTTCCCGTTAAACAACCATTATTTTCAATTGTTTCTTCTTCATTTGTTTGACTTAATACACCAATAGTATCATCGAATGTCATTGCTTTTATATTGAGTGATGCTAAAATCGCTTCTTTATCAGCTAAAGTTGGATCATCATTACTTGGTACTTTTGCTGATAAAATACAACACATATCACACAAGTTTACATTGACTGCACGTAAATCAGCTCTACTTAATGGCGAACCCTGTATAGTAAAGCAAATTGTTAATTTTAATAAAATAATCATCCATTTTCAGCAGTTCAGAGCCATTTAATGTAGTAGCGGGTAAAGATAATATTGCTTGATTTCTTTAAACAAAATTTCTAACTTAATTTGATATTTCGCTCAATGAAAATTCGAGAAACTACTTGTGCTCAAGGTCTTAAGATATTGCAATACAAAATCAATGAAATGTCCAATGTTGGGTTCGGTTGTTGTATTCCGTGCCTATAAAGCTTATAATTTGTTTGTCTACATTTTTTCTTAATTGTACTTACATTTAGTACAGAAATTTTTGGTAAATTTTGTAACATTTTCCATTCTCTTCGTATATAATCAACAGATCCAACAATAACAACATGTTTCAATTCATGATAGTGAAAATTGCTAGCTCGCAATGGCATCACGAGGTTCCTTAATCCTATTAGTGGTGAATCTGGATCGGCAAATAGGCATACGACCACATGACCATTGAGTACGGTCATTGCGGCTTGATTTCGATCCTAATAAATTCAAATCATATAATTATTAATGGATATTTGAAATAATGGATACTATAAATGACTTGCAGATATCGTACCAGTATGCATTCTTCTAAATTCTTTGCTGGACTCCAATGAAACATACCAGTACTGTCATATTTCATTTCAGTTTTTTCAAAATCAAAGTCTCTGGCTTGATCATCTGCAATGCCAACTGGTAATGTTACACTGTTGTTGTTTGGATTGTTTGCATTGGTACCACCACCACCACCTCCACTACTACTTCTACTGGTTGGCCTAAAATTGATTTATTTATTTTTTTAATGAATAATTTGAAAATGCCATTTTTGGGCACTACGACTAAACGGTTCCTTTATACACCCAAAATTCTCTTTGTTCAATAATTTCTACTACTCACTCACAAGCGATAATAAAAAAACAAAAAAAATGTACTTCTACTAAATATATGTACATCCTTCAGTATTCTTAAGATAAGAATTTAGCTCTACACACTAATCAAAATTCTCCGTTAAAGTTTTTGCCTTTCTACATGCATTTGAAGAATAAAGTACTATTTCTTTGACTATCAGTATATGTAAAATTTACGCGCATCCATTTAGTAAAAAGAGAAATATCCAAAACATGCATGTTGTATGTTTGTTTTAAAATAGGAAAAGATGACGACAAGTATTAAGTATTTAGACAGCATTCTTGGGACTTCAAAATGTTTGAGCATAGTACGGCAAGGTTTGTTAGTAATTATCATTACCATTAGCTCCAATGAATAATTTACTAATAAAGAGATTGCCATTCATTGATCAAGGAACCATTTTGAGTTCAGCAATTGCCATACTCACAACAGACATTTTTTTTGACTTGGTTTCAAAGTATTTAAAGAATTTGTAGTCGGAAACGTTCAGTGAGCGTTAACACGAGGCAATATTGCATCTTTTTTCAAATAGAAATTAATAAATGGAGTTCATACAGATGAAATAAAAAATAGAAGGAGAAAGAAAGAGATCACTAAATATCCAAATGCAATTAATGTAAATCTAAAATAACAAAAAAAAGAAAAAAAAACTACAAATACCTCGATCGACAGGATAACTAAATAAAACCTAGTCTGATTTCATCATTTCAGTAGATGCACAATGTCGATTCTGGACTAGAAATGGACGTGTGCTATTTCGTCTGAAAGGAATCAGATGAATCCAGCTCGATATCCCAGATTACCGAAGCAATCAAAGGATCCCGCTTCAAATATCTCAAAGATCTTTTCAAGTAAGTTTAGGCCTTTTTTAGGTATTGCATACCATATTGTTGAAAAGCTTTATGAGCTGCTTTCTAAAATGTTTGCATCACCCTTGTGCTTAGAATCGGCAAATAGTACATCTAATCACGCTATCACTTAAGGCTTCGTGTCCACTGGCAAGTAACTTGCGATAGTTCTTGCCGCAAGTACTTGCTAGACCGTTTACACTGTTTTCGTTCTATTTGCAAATTTGCTCTAGCAAGTTACTCTAACAACTCTTGCTTGCGCCTCCATCGGTTTCGGAAAAATGGAAAATTTGAGTGAGGTTGTGGATCGAACTTAATTCTTTTTTCATATCACCAAAAAACAAAACCTTTCTGGACTTTTTCTAAAAATCTCTATAAGACAAAATATTTAATCAAAGCATATATTTTTATTTTTCTTTCAAATTTTATTTATTTCATATTATAATTTTTATTTAATTTATATTAATATGTAAAATAATATAGATTATTGATGTATACTATTAATATATTATTTTCTACTTATTATTTATACCAAGTTTACTTTTTTATTTAATTTAATTAAAACTATAAATAGTTCATTTATTTCATTTTCAAAATGAATAGCTCAAAATAACCAACCCAACTTGCAGCAAAAATGTTGGGCATGTTCCGAAAGCGCCAAATACTGTCGGCAAGCTTAAGAGCTAACGTGTACACTAGCAAGCGCAAGTATTTGCTCCGAGAGTAAAAATTGCAGAAGTTACTCTTACAAGTCAACTTGCGCTAACGTGTACATAATAGCAAGCGCTCTCAGAAACTTACTCTAGCAGGTTTTACTTGCCAGTGGACACGACGCTTTATACTGACAAATCAAAACCTTGTAATGACGTCAGACGAGTTTCTAATTGGCCTTCCTGTATACAGATGAGTATACCTACATATAAAGCTGCGATAGCAACAATAACAAAATAATTATGTAAAATAATAATTATTACTTTACATAATAACTATTACGGAAAATCAATTATTACTCAGTAATAATTATAATAGAATATAATGTAATAGTTTCAAAACAATTTTGTTTAAACCGTACATGAGTTTTTTCACTTCATAGGCAAGATGATAGCCGCTGAATGCTGTAGATTCTTCTTGGTTTGGCGGTCTGAAAATAACAGCATAATGTGGTATGTAGTAGTACATACATGCTCATATGCTGTGCTGCATAAGTTTTTTTTTTATCTAAATCTAGTTTTATTAATTGATCCAACAAACACTCATCACAGTCAATCATATACTTAATTAATTTATTGGAACTTAAATTAGTATATATTATGTATATATTGTATAATATACATACATAAATAAACACTTTGATATTTAATATTATTCAGCGCCATCTATGTAGTGTTTGAATTAACAAATAAATGGCGCTGTAGTCAAAAGAAATTGATATACAATATACATTATACATACATACATACTCGAAAAAATACAATATATTGTCGAAGAACAAACACTATACTGACCTGGAATTATTATTATTGTTATTATTATTATTATAATAATTCGATGAAGTAATATTATTTGATTTGATTATGGGTTGCTGTTTTATTGTGGAATTTGCTGTCGGTACTGGCGTACTGCTGTTCCGTCGATTGATTTGATTACGACTCGCAACTGGAAATTGAATTAGTGATGCCGATTAATAATCGATTATTAAAATAAATCGATTCTCTTACAAAAAAATCTTTTTAACTTTCGATTATTTTTTGAATCGATTCCAAAAATTGAAAAATCGAATCGACTGATTATATTTTCGAAATATGAAAATTGGCAACTTCAATCAATCCAAAAAAAAAAAAAAAATGCAGAGTGAACGATCAATATACAATACATTTACCTAGTTGTATTACTTACATTACATCGCACATATATACATTCACCCACACTTTACAATTACAATTTTAATTTTTTTACTGTTGGCAACATTTTTTGCTAGAGAACTGAAAGTTAAAGATTTAGGCTCACATTTCTTGCGTCTTTAGTGTATCTGCATAACATTATGCATACACTTTTTTTTTAATCGATTCTTTGGAAAATCGATTATTTTACTGTCGATTCTTTTCTGAATCGATTCAAAGGTGGCGATTTATAATCGATTCAAAGAATCGATTCTGGAATTCTGGAAGAAATAATCGACAACACTAAATTGAATAAAACTATTAAAACAAGTAAAATGTCAATTGAAGCTATCATGATGGTCAAATGGCTTGGCTATGCGAACGTAAACTGGTTGCAAATTGTAACGAAAAATACCCTTTTGTACATGTGGTTATATGCATGTCTAGTTTAGACATTAGAATAACTTTCTTTATATGTCTACTATGAAATAAACAACAAAACTTACTAAGTAAATCATCTTGCCGACGATTTATATCACCACCTGAAAATAGAAGAAATAATTGAATAAGAAAACAATTATGTTCTTTATTCAGTTCTATTATAGTTCTACAGTTCTATTATACTACAACTATTATTGTATGATTGTTTGCGTCGAGAATTGGGTTCTACACTGCAACTAATGTAAAGAAAACTGTCATTTGCATCGCATGCACCAATAAAATTCTAATCTATGTATGCAGAATAGAAAATTTTTAAGCAGACACGAAGTCTGATTCAAATTAGACATCAAACTACTCAGATTCATCAATTGGCCAATCATTTATGACAAGATTTTTTCAAATTTTCAATTAAATTGGAAGTTTTTTCGAACTAACTTCACACGTCTAGTTGCAACCGACCTACAACTGAAATAAATTTTGATCGACAGTTTCTTTATGTTGCGGGGGTGCACAACCCACGCTTCTAAATTTCTGTGTGTATAAAAATGAATTTAAACACTAACATAATACATTCATAGATAGTATCTAGATGACATCAATATAACAATAAACATTATTCATATGTACAAAATGTATATTCTAAAAAAGGACTATACTAAATATCAAGTTAATTAACTTTATTATTCAAACACCGTTTTAATCGATCCTTCATTATAAATGAATACATTATGAAGTATTGTGACATTTGTGTTGCTTTCATGTGTAAATACATTTTTTTTTGTGATCACAGAGCCCAGCAGACTTCATCTACTACGTTGATTAAAATGCAATGTGACAAATGAAACAAAAAAAAATTAATAAATAAAAAAGGGAGCGATTGCAAGTGCGGAGCAAATGAGACAATACCTCGTATAACATGTATCTTCTTCGGCAACTCTGGTGGTGTAAAAGTCGGAGGTGGATGATGATGGTCATCTGTAAACCAACCGTTAAACCACAGTGTCGATGTACGTTTTTCTTTTGATTTATATAATTTACTTTAGTACTATATTGTCTAATTATTCTACAAAGATGCAAAATTATTCTGGAATTAGTTTGTTTCTCTTTAACGATCGTCTTAATAGAGTTATTTATGACATCATTTTAATTCCTTCAACCAGAATAATCGAGAATCTATCTAGACATCTATTTGTCTATAACAAAAATTAAAACGCTATGTAAATTTTTAAATAGAAGTCAAAGAGTATTGTTTTCGCTCAAGCATACGCTATTTATTACCTTAAAACGTAATTTTCAGTGTTATGATATTTATTGAATACAGCAACTAACAAATAGATCGCATGTGCGCTAACAAATCTCCTCTCATTTACTGCTACAGCTAAGTTATATGGTGAATACTCGTCATTCGTGCAGCATGCGTAATAGGTACGTCAAAAAAGCGTTAGTATCATGCACTTTATTAACATTTAAAATCCAAAAGTCTCTAATGGAATTTATTAGAAAATAAACAAGTATCATAAGTTGACAATGAAAGCATATAATTTTTAGATTATTTGGAAATTCCAACTAATTGTTTACAGCATTTAACATAGTTACGATTTATAAATAAATATTTCCGATACTTTGACAAGAACAATAACAATTAATACGACCATAATTCACAATATAAATTTAATAATGTGTATGTGTGTGTGTATGTGTATGGTGTTTTTTCCCAATTTTTACATCAAATATGTCATTTTTTTTTAAATTTTTTACTCATGTACAGATTTTACTTGTGTGTTTTGGTGAAATTAATATACCTACGTACTTGTTTGGCCAACCAATTGGATGGCGCGGCCACTTTTTTTCCTAAAGGTCGCCGCCACTGCGGATAATGAATCAAAATCAATCAATAAATTAACTTATCATACAACTGATATAACAAATAATATAAAACGATTAATACCTAGTATAATAACAATTAAATATATAAAATAAACGAATACAGTTGTGTTTTATGTACAAAAAGTGCAACAGAGAATAATTATTAACACCAGCTCCATCTGTTGAATAGTTATTGGGCAATCAGGGTAAATTAAACAATAGATGGCGATGAAGTATAACAATTCTTTGTTGTACTCCAATAGTGTGTATGTATAGTAAAATTTTTGTTGAAATAAATTGGTTAACTGTATTATAAGTGTCGGAACTGTTGAGTACTGAAATAAAATCATTCTTTTTTCGTACATACATACCAAACATGTTTAATTAATAACGAGTTCTTAAAAGATAATACTGTTAAGTAACGAAATATGGTAATAAACCGCTAAAAAAAATAATAATAAAAAAAAGGGAAAAATAACCAAAATATAAAAAACTAAGGAAAAAAATTGTTGGTGTCCTAGCCATGCATATATAATAATGAATATATTTATATATATATTTAAAATGTGCAAAAGGGTAAAAATAAGTACAGAATGTGTGTGTCAATATTTACATTCCGTTAAATAAGGCGCAGCCATAACAAAATACAATAAGATGTTTTCTTTGAAAAATGTGGTGTCCGAATTTGATGAAGACAAGTTCACAATGATGGAAAGTCATCAATTACATATTATACATATGCATATAGGTATACATATACGTGTATGGATATATATAGTATATGTATATGCAAATCCCTACCACCTAGGATCTGCAGTTCCTAGTAAGAGTACAGCTGCCGCTCCAGTGAGTGGAGATGGCAGCGCAGCGCTTGATTTGATTCATACGATTCACACAAGTGTGCATGTGTGTGGACTCATTATTAGAACAATAGACTAGTACAGTGAACAAATAAAACTGAAATAAATAATTGAAAACTGTCCATCATTTTATGTTAAATTTCATGTTTGTGATCAAAAAAGATCATAAAAATAAAGAAAAGAAATCTAATTTCCAAAGAATTATTTCTGATCTGAAACTGCCAACGTTTATGCAAAATCTAGTTCTAGAAGTGAATTTTTATTGAACTTTATTTAAAGTGACTTGTGTAAAAAAGAAATATTTAATAAAACAGGAAAAAATACATAAGTAACGTAAACAAGATAATATTATAGGCAGATCATTCCCTGTATAATTTACCTAAATCGTGATGGGACCAGTTACGTTGTTGTTGTTGTGCCACTAAAATTAGTTATTATGTAAGTTTATAAGAAACATGTAATAATTATAAAGAAAGAAAAGTGTGCTCGCACATTTGTGGTATGTGTCATGTTATGTGCCTGTGGATAGGTTAGTGGATGTGTGTGGGCACGCTGGTAAAGTGTTAATAAGTGACAAACAGAACGGATTAAATTAGCAAAAAGAAACGAGTCAAATTTAAAAAAAAATTCTGAAATTCGACAATTAACAAAAAAAGAGAGAAAACTAAATAGAACCAATAAAAAAACTGTACTGTATCGATTATTTGATAATAAAATAAAGTATGTATGTACAGGAAGATTTAATCAAAATAAGAAAGTGTGTAATTTGATTAATCAAAGAAAAAATAAAACAGAAAATTACAAATATTAAATTTGTTATTATTATTATTATTATAAAATTAGGACACTTTAAATTAATGAAGCAAAAAATACTATCAGAAAATGGAAAAATTACTTACAATTTTTACATTTACATTTCTTTATTAATGATTCATCTTTGATATCGTCGTGGCATGCTTTGCAATAAAACCATGCTCTGAAAAATACGTTATCTAATAAGTTAGGAAAAAGTATTGTATAAAGTTCGGCAGCGTCACATCATCTATGATAACGTATGTCTATTACGTACTGTGACGTGTTCGTCATGTTCACGATTTACGCCTATACATTTGTTATTTGTATATTCTACTAGTGGAAGTACCCGACTTCGTACACGTGAGTTATTAATTGAAATTCGCTATGTAGAAGACGAATTCTCAACCAAACCAAACGGGACTCAAATCAAACCGAACAAACACTTATAAATTAGAATTGCCTTTAAAGCATAATAATTGCTTGTGCCTAACAATTGTTGAAATTCCCTATCTCGTTCGGTCTCTTTGTTACAGTTTTCCATAGTTTTATTATTTAAAATAATTATAAAAGTGGAGAAAACAAAACAGCTAACTGTACTCATCTACTAAACTATGTCTGAAATTAATACACGCATGGTCAGATGACGCCATGGTGGTGAATTGGAAAAGTTACACATAGTGAAGCGTATGTTAAGCGTGTGTGTGCAGATCAGAACGCGCGATCCGCCTGCTTTCGTTGTCGATAAGCACCTGAACAAGGAACACCAGCGGGCCTTCGGCCATAGGATAGATAAATTTTTGTATTTTCTTATTATAGAGATAAAGACAGTAGTAGCCAAGAGTCCCAACGTAAGGTGCTGGTTGGGCACACATGTATAATTGGACGGGCCTTTAAAAAAAATACGATCAATTAACTATTTAACATAAATACCTTTTCACTTCATCTGCAGATTGTGCAATAAAGAATCCTTGTGTATTAGCAACAATTTTCGCCCCTCTTGGATTAATTGAGATCTTTGTATCGGCCCCTTCTATACCTTTCACTTCAATGGCAAGCAGTAGCAGTTTTAATTTGGTAAAACATAATCTAAATATTCGTGTAATAACCAGAAAAAAAAAACATTAGTGAAATGCATTTCACAGAAATTAAATATATTAAGATTGAGAAAAGAAAAACGTAAGTAAGTGATGATGTATGTTAATTAGTTATAGCTAAACTATTTTTTTGATTATTTACTTGTTTGTTTTTCTTTATTATTCTTGTGCACTAACAAAATTCTATGAGATCGTCTACACTAAGACTTTAAAGGTACTGATAGGAGAAGATAAAAAAAACAATTTTTCAGTAGTATTTTCTATAATAACTTAATTACAAATTATCTACACAAAAACCAAAAAAAAAAAAAAAATTACGAATAAAAAGTAGAAGCGATATAATTAACATCCAATATTAATAAGCTAGCGCATGCGCTGATAGTCCCAACAAAAAAAACTCAAAAAAACAAAAAGCAATCAAAAATTAAAAGCAGAAAAACGAAAATTTGGAAGAGAAATTTCTATTAGATAAAATAAGAAATCGTTTCGCCTAAATCGTTAATCACTTCTCTATCCCCCTAAAAAAAAAAAAAAAAACATTTAATTCAAATAAAATGAAAAGGAAGAAAACTAGAAATCTATTGATCTTGTATTTAAAAATTGGTGTCTGTAAGTGATGGATTCATGTCATTTGACATTGCCATCTAGTGGAGGCTATTATACCTATTAAGCTGATTGCATAGGTAGATCTATAATTTTGCATATCTACATACAGGGTGAAATAGACTACTCTTTATAGAATGAGTAAGGATTTAAACTTTTTGTTCACCTTGTATGTTCATATATAGGTATGTGTCAAAATGTGAAACAAAGAAAAAATTCAACTATATTAACTCTAGTAATTAATTATTTTTGTTATGAACAAATGCCCGCGCACACAGCAATAAACTCTCACTAAATATGCCACTAAAAATATATGTACTTAATGTACTCTACTTCCATCCAAAATTAAGTTTTTTCAGGAAAATAATTAATTGTTATTGAAATTGGTTGATTAGTAAAAAGTGTTTTGTGAAAATTAATGGATTTGTTGTTTTTTTTTTTGTAAATATCAGCTTTTAGTTTGGTCTGATTCTTTTCTTTTTTTTTTTTGAGAAATTGAAAGCCTTACTCGCTGGCCTGTGGAAATGTCATGCCCGTGAATGAGGGGGACAGAGTCTCAGTGTACATCTCGCAACCGGTCCCTTGTAGATAGTCATTCTGCCATACTTGTGTGTCAGGAGACTGAAAAAAGCGCAATTTTGTCTCCATATTTGTGCGACTTTTTCGAGAAAAAAAAATGGGAGTAAAGTAGTACTTACTACCACTAAGTATGGAAAGGTTAAAAATTACAACAGTCGAAATATGCTTGTCAAAATTATTCAGTAACATATTAAGACTGTCAATTTTTTTGATTGATTTTCATTATAATGTAAATGAAATTAGGAAATAAAAAAACATCAACAGCAGCATTAACATAATGTAAATTAGGTAAAGGTACCACAAAAGCATGGTGCTCTTTGAAAATTAACAAGTTTTTTTTTTATTGATAATCAAACCGGATGGTATTTAACATCTTTTCATTTGAGCCTTAGAATAAACAAAACCATAAAATAAACTCAATAATAATAGTCATTCGATAAAAAACTAAAAATAAATAAAAATGAAACAGAAAATGATACGCATAACAATATATATAGAGAGAAGAATGGTGCAAAGATCATCATTATCAGCATCATTTTAATCATCATCATCATCATCTTCCAACGCGAGCCACACAGTTTTTTTTTGTTTGTTTGAATCAAACTTACTCGGCCGCATGTGCAAATGGTATGCCAATAAATGATGGGCTCAGTGTCTCTGTATACATTTCCATTCCGGTGCCACGTAAATAATCATTGGTCCAGATTTGCATTCCAGGTGACTGGAATTCGATTAGAATTTGAATTTTTTTCATTTCAATGTATTGTTTGCCAACCAAAATATGAATTAAGGTAACTGTCAATATTAATTGGAGATTAACTCTATTTCTTAGAGTTATTTTTAGCTATTAATGCAGTTTATAATATACATTAGCACAGTGTATTCAGTGAAGTCAGTCATCGCTTTTTCCCGCTGCCTGCCTCTTAGCGAGCATGCACTAAACTGATCGCAATGTATACGTATCGATTATCTCAGATTATGTATTTAGTTCTGCACCGCGTAAGAATAAACGACCGAGATGGGTGACTTAGCTGAATAAATTAGCCCATATATGAACACTACTCTCTAGTTGGCAAACAATCAATCGAAAACAGCACTTAATCTGTTTCCTTCTTTTTTTTGTTTGTCTTAATTTATATCACGGAGAACATTTTGCTTGCTGTTGATACCCAGTACTACTACTATTACTAATAATGAACTTCAATTTAAAATTTGAATAAAAAAATGAACTTTTAATTAATGTAATCAGGTAATTAATTAATGAATATGCCAGAGGTGTGGAACGAAATCGCTTACAGTTTTAAATGATCGCATGGCAAATAGATTGGCCATCATTGTCGAAAATCCTGGCGCTAAACACGATTGAGCAATAAATCCTAATTTTAATTCAGCCAAACAAATTACATCGTCGCCTTGTTTCCAATCCCATGATGGAATATTTAGTAAATACGCCTATAGAAAACGGAGAAACTCCTTAGTTGCGTCGTTAATTTCAAATTAGCTTTTTATTCTACCTTATTATGATACTGCATTAATTGAATTATAACTCTAATATCGTCGCTGTAATTCTTAATTGATATTACACGCATTATATTCGCAGCATCTTCAGCATCTGGATCTTGACAGTACTTATTGGCTAATACAAGGCATGCATCGGCTTCGTGCACCTAAAAATGTATTTTTTTTTGTAATTTTGTATTTCTTCTGGATTGATTTGATAACAGCATGTTTTTGATGATAAGAAAGTTACCAAATTTTAGATACGTATAAGTTTAAATAAAAAAAAACTCAAACAGCTGGTCTTCGCTAATTATTGAAAATACATTATTCTGAAAACAAAAATATGCTCTATCATTGTCATTTATTAATCAGCATCATCATCATTATCATTATAACTGATATAATTTGATCTTATTGATTAACTTAAGAATATTAAAATACTAATTGAAATCTCTAAAATATGAGTAAATAATTTAATTTGAATGGTTTTGCTATCACCCCTAATTTGCCTAAATTAAATCTAGAAGTAATAAGATAATCAGCAGATGCAGTTTAAGATCCGTTTTATCAATGGACTTTTTTAATTAATCTCATCAACTTCTTCGGTGGTTTCGCCATTTTAATAATAAGCATTGATAAATCGGGACCTAAACGAATTCAACGGCTATGGTTATTACATTCGGGTAAATAAATTGATTTTGACTATTTTTTTTTAAAGAACTATATTCTATATAGTGTAATTAATTTTTTAATAATGTATTAAGAAAAATATTGCAGCTAAAAAGAAAGAACAATGTGCGCGAAATTTCAAATTGCTCTAAGTTATGTATAATACATATATACAGGATGATTTCCAAATTCCAAAGAAATTTTACTGTATAATTTCTGTACTTTTCATTTTAAAAATTTGCTTTATGAACCATCCTGTATATTTTCTGCTCTTCTATTAAAGTACATCTATTTTTGATTGAATTTTTTTTTCTGATTATTCTAAAATAAAGCATGCTTAAGCATATCAAAATTGAAGTGTTAAAGATATTAAAAATCTTCTAATTGACGACCAAAATAGCCAATGACGATCCACTAAATCACCATTATGGCTAAAATTACTTACCCCGAAATTCGTTCGCAATCTTTAATTTGTTTGAACTAAAAACTATTTAACATTTAAGTTCTAATTATGAATTTAATGGTACATATTTTAGTTTAAAATTATTTATTTTATTAATTAATTAAAGTAGGTACATGCCGCACCATCTAATTAAGTAAATAACGAACTCCAGAGGGTGTAGTAGTTAAAGGCACACATATGTAAGAATTTAAGTTTTCTTTTATTTGTAATAATTATTTAATTTTGATGTTCTTATTAAAATTTCGCTTACCTTAACTCTTTGCAGATCTATAGGATTCATAATGGTACCTTGGAAAAATTCTACTGTTGTAAAATGCCGTTTGAAGAGACCTTCAAGTTCAAGATCGGGCGGTTTTCTGTGCGCATTATCCACAAATTAAATGAAAAAAGAAAAAAAAAATGACAAATAGTAGTAAAAAACAGCCACTAATATAAATTAATTTCCAAAAAAAGAAAAAAGTAGATTCATCTAGAAACAACGAATAATCGAACCTTGGAAATATCCAAATAATATAACGCACATGCGCATCAGCCAACTACGAAAAAAATTTCTTACTATTTTAATATTAAAAAATGGAATCGAATGAAAAATTTGCTGAAAAATAAAAGCTCCAAAATAAGTACTCTGTTAGCTGCTTTTAGCATACAATTGTGGATTGTGCGACACTAAAAGAATCACCGACGACCATCCTCTCAAGCCTTCTCACAAATTCTCTAAACTACAGATGAACAAAACGTTCATTTGTGCTTTTGGCGAGAAAGATAATCGCTGCATTCCTCTGTATCGCACCGCACAACTCACATCCTTTGGCTAAAAGTAGCATGGTTTGTGCTAAGAATTTTTTTTTATGAATAAATAGACTGACGACGAAGCTTATTTTTATTGAATCGAGAACAACGGAATGCTCTTCTTTTATTGTTGATCATAATAATGATGATGAGAGATCTTATCATGGTACCTTGACACGTTCAAGATCAACAGCATTCATCATTGTACCCTGAAAAAACTCCACAGTCGTATAATGTCGTTTTAGTAAACCCTCCAATTCCAAATCCGGTTCTTTTCTAAAAATTATATTTCATAAATGTTACACAGATGAAAATTGAAGAGAGAAACAAACAAAGTAAATGCTATAAACAAAATAATAAATTAATAATAATATACAATAGTATTTAAATCTTTCAAAGAGTGATAAATAAAACCAAAACAGTAAGTTTCATAATGCCCACAAGTGCGTTGAATGTTTTTAATTGGATGCCGGGTTCGCTTAAAAAGCAACTTAGGGGCTAATCGTATTGCAAATCTGGCAGTTAAAAGACTTTTTGTTCTACTCTTTGTAAAATTCTATTATTTACAGCAATCTAGTCAGCCGGAAAGTCAAATTTTAATACGATAATTGTGAATTATAATTAATAGAAATCAATTCATTGACTCATTTTTATTACCTATGAAGAAACACAACTTCAACATCAACATCTTCACGATCTTCGTGCAGGAAATCTTTCAAGAAGTGCGATACGGATTCGTATGTAATGTGTCCACAAACAACTATATGCCTATTTAAGAATATACAATAAATTAATTAATTAGAACGTTTTACTAATAAATGAATACAAATGAACTAATTAATTAATTGTAATTGATGTTTCTATTTATGAAAAAATCCTAAGCGCCAACAACAAACAGCATGCAAAGAATAAAAAGAGGAAGAAGAAGAAGAAAATTTTTCGGTGGTTGATAAATTAACGTATTATTTATTAATTGCTCGATTAGTAGTTTATTCGAAATTATGTGAAATGTGCCTAATCACAGCCTGGCCACGCACATTTATTATCTATTTAAATCGATTTTTTGTTTTTGTATTGTCTTTTTTTCTTTCAGTTTCTGATTTTAATTTAGTTTAATTTCATCAGTATCAAACACACATCATGTCATGTTCATGCAAATAGATACATACTCAATTCTAAACAAAAAAAAAAAACAAAAAAAACCTTGAATAACTACTAAAAAACAACTAGTAACAAGTAATTCTACATCTAGTATAATAATTGATCATTAACCTATGATTCAATTAAATACATAATAAGTGTAATAATTATTCACAACACACACATAAAAGAGATCATCGATTACTAATAACTAAGAAAAATGTATAAAATAAAAAGAAAATGGAATAAAAGCGTGCAAAAATCAGTAAATACAGCAAAATTTGAATAATATTTTTCTCTTTTTATTAAGAGCAAGCAGAATTGTAAGAGTTGCAGCGAATTATAGCTATTTTCTAATAGAAACATCTACGTTTATAGTAGTATAAATGTAGACCAACAACAAACCACCAGCTAACGAACAAAAAAATAGCTAAAATCAGCTATTACTCTAATAAATTATATCATTTTACTGCATTTTCTATTTGATTCGTTGATTGTTAATGTTTTACTTGTTCTATTTTTTCTTTTCTTTTTGTTTTTTTTTGTTTGCTTGTTTTAGAATTGGTAGACAATCAATATTTCTCTTTTTCTTTTTTTTTTTTTTTATGAAACAGCTCTTGTCTACTGCATTCTAGTTTGCCTAGAGATAACTCGAAACAAATGAATAATAGATCCCGAAAATAACTTCTCAAATGCACTTATAAAAACAAGAAAAGAATGTATAGTTTCTTTATCTAGAATTTGCACGTACACAACAATGATTAATCGATTATGCCGCACATAACACACGCTACTACTACTGCGTGCGTGCTAATCATAGTCACGTGTTTGGCAGCTAGGGTCTGCCTGAACAATTAGTGTGCCCGCTAACAACAGTGAATCGACTATAGACGTGATTTTTTTATGAATATGCAAATTTCATTCACTGTTTCATAATTGCAATAAAAAGCAATTTACAACTGTCAAACAAGCAAACAAAAAAAAAAACATTTTTCTGTATTTTTATTTTTTATGTTTTGATCTCACCTTCGGCCGCGTTCATTCTTCAAGGTACCACCATATTTTGGTCTAGTTCCGATCAAGTCAATGATTTCTGGGATACAACTGGCGAATATCGCCTATAGGCCAGAGAAGACAAATATTTTTCATAATAATATAATAATAATGGTTATATTAGTAACGCTATACTAATCTAAACTGGAAAAAGGTACCTTTGTTTATAGAATTTTTGCGTTTGTCTGTCCGTCTGTCTTGATCTAAAAACACAAGATCTCTAAATGACATTTCAAAAAGCAAAAACATATCGCAAAAACACCTTCCTGTTGAACACCAAATCAAACAAAATAAAATCCTGAATGAACGAATATCATTTATTCGTTCACTCAGTTTTTTGCCTGTTTGTTCTATACACTAAAAGCGGACAAAATGTGGAAAATTAAAGGCTGTGGAAAAACAAAACAAAACACAAAAAATGGACAGGATGACTTAAATAAAGAAAAATAAGATAAAATGAATTCTATACATTAACAACAATATCGATAATAATAATAATAATAAGAGTAATTGAGGAGCCTTTTAGGTTAAATGTGTTAAAAGACCTTGTTTTTTTGTTCATTATGGGTTTTATTTAATTATTATTATTTATGGACTAAATAAAGTTCTAAAGGTCAATTTTGTTCCTAAATTAATAATTTTTCTTAATTATTTTTAATCTACTTTATCATTTATAAATATGAGTTTGCTTAATCAAGAAAAATTATCACGATTAAAGATGGCATTTTCTACTATTCATTAGAGATCATATATTCGCGAGTTGATGCACTGTTAGTTGATTTTTATATTCATAAAGTATTCTTTACAAAGAATATTTTACACAGCAACTCGCATTTTAACAGCGCTACTAAACGCTGTTGCGACAATGAGACATCGTCATTTTGATCGCAGGCATCAATATTTTGCTCGTTTTGTCCTAGAGACTTTGTGAAAAGGCTTCATGCGACTACATTGAATGTCCATTGAATCGGTCTCCTAGTCGCGACGCGGAAAATTTCATTCGTGTCTTAATTTGAAAAATGTTTTCAATAGAATACTTTGCGGCTCAATTAAGGCAACCCATACTTAACCAAATATTATTATACGTATAAACATACACATGATGTGAACAAATAAATATAGAAACGAATCAAAACTATAAAAAAAGAAAACATAAACATAAAGTGACTAAATCAAACACTATTCTTTCGTCTATAAAATGAAAAAGTTTGTTTAAATGTTATGCAGATATTATGTATATTTCAAATGTCAATCGAATAAATTATTGAGCCTTTATTTTAACCCGAAAAAAAGAAAATGTTTTCTGTTACTGATTTAAAGTTTGTCTGTTTGTTGTTGTTGTTGGTCCGTGCGTGGCTCATTAAAAGGCTGTGCAGGCATATCAATTAATTAATTAATTAATAAATACATGGTGCTTCTAATTGTTAATAATTTAGCGCTAATTATTTTCAACTACAAATTAATTAATTTAAAACAAAACATTGATTGTTATACTACTCAAAATTCCTATGGAATATCATAAATTATTATTATTGCTCTAGTTGTTCTCACAACACTAGTGAGGAGAACACTTTACAATTACCTTACTATTTCTTAATATTAAATTACAACACTCGTAGTATTCTATTCTACGAGTGCCTCTGATGGCAAAACATGATCGGATATTAATTTAAAGTAAGAAGAAAGGCCTAGTTTGGATGAGACATGAGACAATCAGAGAGATAGAGAGAGCGCACGCGCAGATTTATTAATTAAAGTACATACGGGAATGTTTACAATACCTTTTATTCGAATACAAAAACTCTACCATTTTATAAAAGAAGATGAAAGTTGTGAGTCAGTGATACAATGGGTTAGTTTTTCGTAGGGCAGAAAATGAATGTGCTGCGGATCGAATAGTGCCTTTAAATTTTTATACGTTTGCGGTGCGAGCTAAAAGCCGCCGATAGCCATTTTCACTTTATGCATCAGAGACTTTTGTGCATTGTGTAACTTGCTGCGTAATGCACAAGCCACTGTTGAGATTACTTAAGAAATAGTAGAGTTTTCGCAATGAATGGTATTTTAACAATTTCGGGAAAACTTTATGGCTACCCACATGCTAAAACGATAATTTTTTTCAAACTAAATCAAAAAGAAAATATTTTAAAAAAATCAAACAAGTAAAAAGTGTTGTAGTTGTACGAACAAAGTAGGAAATGTAATATCAATCTCACCATACTTTTCGACTGCAACTATTTGAAATTAATATTTTTTTTTAAATAGTAAAAGTAAAAAAATCCATTTTCATTGGCAGAACTCAATATTTCGTAACTTTCATAAGAAAGTCGATTGATGATTATTTAAAAACTGTGCCATAAGTATGGTGAATTAGCCATATAGCAATGATTTTTTATTGTTATAAGGGTTATGACTAAAAATCATCGAATTTACGTTTACTATATGTTATTATTGACAAACTGTGTGCATTTAGCATTACTCATATATTTTAGATCAATAATTGAATATCTCCAAAAAAAAAAAAATCTTTCTACTATTATCTACAAATCTCTGAATGGAATTTAGAGATTGAGATCTAAATAGATTTAGAGATTTTTATGCAAAATCTCTGATCTTTGAGCTATTTATTTCATCCACTAGCGTGCATGAAAACTGTAACTGCAACGAGACTTGTCTCCAGGCTAACAGCTAGATAGAATTAAGTTAAATTTGAAATCGTATGACTTAACTTTGTTGGTATTTTGTTGAACTAGAATATGTTTTTCTCAGAGACATGTTATGTCTGTGACAATTCTACAAAAACTGTTAGAAAAACAAATCATCCCAAAAAATCAAAAAAAAAAAACAAATTATTGACACTAAAAATAATGTATGCCATTAAGGCTTCTGTCCATGTGTCTGAATGTCTCTATTTCTTTCACACTTGCTTTCGTCTTTCTCTCTCTCTCTCTTTCTCTCATTTGCCTTCTCCTTTCTTTTTTTTGCTTTTGTTTTGTAAATTTAGATTTTTGCACAACATTATGTATTGCTCAATACCTGCGCCTGATATCTTTGCTGTATTTTCCACCATATTTTGATCGATTGGCTGCTAACTCTGTAATCTCCGGGATCCAACTAGCAAATACGGCCTATCAGAGAACCACCCACATTATCCCCAATCAGGCTCCCCAATTTTTTAAATATAAATAAACAAAATCATAAAATCATATGGAAAACAAGAAAATAAGTTAAAAGAAAATTCATAATAATTTTTCCATTTTTCCACAACTAATTAATTATGTAGTAAATTAATTATGTATTTATGTACTAAAATTACCAGTTCAAATTAATCTGTGTTCTTATTATATGCCTTTGTTTAATGTCTGTCATCTGTGCGTTCAATTTTTAATAAGGTTTTATTAAAAGCCTTTTAATAAATAAGATATTTTAATAGAGAAAATGTAAATTAGCGCCAATTTGTGTTTTTTAATGCAGGGTCGATATAAATTTCAACACCTTAGATTTAAAAAGTCAAAAGAGTCAAAATTAATAAATAAAAATAATTGGATAAAATAATAATAACATAAAATAATGACGCAGGAACACTTAGGATTAATCTGGATATAATAGGCAAGAATCAGAATTATTGCAATCTGTATCGGTCATGGGGTCATGGTCATTTGTAATGACACAATCGTACATGTCATTCTATAGGTTATTAAATATTAAGTTATACCATTAGTAGTGCTACAGCTTTAGCTTCTAATTTCGATTAATAAGCAACACATTTTGTTTGAATAGACCAATAATAATGACAGCAAAAATTTTGAATAAAAACAAAACAATTTTGGTCTATTCTAAAGGAAAATCGAGATAGGTATGAATTAATTTAGGAAAATCAGGCTGGTATTAATTAGTAAAAGTGTAAATAATGTGCAGTTGCATCGTGCACTATTAACAGTTAATTCTTATTGATATTTTCTTGGCAACACCCTGTATATTTGTAGAAATATCTTGATAAAATCTTGTAGAATGTAAATATTGTTGATTATCACATAAAAGTTTTCAAATTTCTAAATCTAAACAGACTTCTCTTGATAACTACTGTTGTCTCTACAAAGCTCTCACCTGTGAATCTAAATTTATTCGACTAATTAACACTAATTTAACAAATTTATTATAATATCTATCGCTAATCGCATGTGTAAAACCAGAATCTTCAAATCTGTCCGGTCAACTGACCGGTTTCGCTGTATTATAGCTCTTCACACTCTATTCCGTGAGAATGTCAATAATCTAGCTAGAGACAATATATATGTACATGCGATGAATTCATTTCGATCTACATATTATTATGTTTGTGTACGTTTAATATACAAACTGTTAATAATAATTAAAGAACTATTAGTTATTTAATTAATCTAAATTAATTTAAAATCTATTAATTGTGCGGGATAGGCTGTGAGTGGAAAACTATGTAGAAGAAAATAACAATCAAAAAATTATTTTCTCTGTCGATATTTTGTTAATTATTATTACTATATGCATTTTAGTTGATAATATCTAGATGTATATGGAAATAAAAGTGATATATTAATAAATTATTATTATTAAATATTGTTTTTGTTGGGCTCAAGTACAAGTTTTTACACATATTTTCATTCATTAACTATTTGTATCGTACATTTCGATAGAAATCAAAAGAACATCTGATTAAAATATGAAAATTAATCATCAACTTGATTCACCCCTAACTTCATTGATTCTCCTCGGAATCAAAAATCAATTTATTGTAAATGAATGAAGTTTGACATTTCAACCAGATTTTCTTTTATTTTTCGAACTTTTATTGATTTTTTCTGTTATTGTTTTTTTTGCATTTTTTTTTTGTTTTAATTTTTTATGGTACCTCTTTCCGTGTTCTCTCTTGTACTCGCCACAGTACTTCGACCTAGTGCCAACTAGATCTATGATTTCAGGAATGCTACTAGCAAAAATAGCCTGGAAAAGAGTCATTCTCAAATAACTTTGTTTTTTTTGTTTGTTTGTGAGAAAATATTACAAAACAAAAATATTAAACAATTTTTCAGCAATTATTCAAAGTTATTATGAAATGCTAAATCAATAAGAGATATAGGTATGTTTGTTTTGTAATATTTCAGATAAAGTAACATTAAAATTATTAAAAGGGTTAACACATATTATCTATACAGGGTGGAAATCTACTAGTTCCACCCCATTTTAGACGTTGTAATGTATCAGATTAACATGATGTCTGTTTTGCTTTTAATGGGTGCTTCAGGGCCTCATATTAGGGCCGGGATTCCGATCCAAATTTTCCAAAATAGAAATTCGCTAACCAGTTGAATTTTTTTACAATACAATATGCCAGTTTTTTAAATCTATTACTGTAGAGAATGAATATCTCAAACCAGCTTCACTAGTTTGAGGTATCATCGCACGTCAAAATTCCAAGCTGCTTAGAACACAGAGCCCTGCAAACTTTATTAATATTCTATAATTTTTACTAATAAACCATCAAAATGAGTCGGTAGCCATCTCTACATTATGCAGTGGATGGAATAAATAATACGTTTGTAGTTAATCAATAAAAAAAAAATTGAGATCAAAATACTTCACTCACATCGTAACTATACACAATGTCAAGCATTTAAACGCCTGGACACCACCCGCAACCTTTGTAAGATGCCAGTTAAAAATATTGAATAATGCACTATTTTCGTTCGAATCGTTTTTTGCAGTTTTTTCGAAAAAAAATATCGAATTTTAGTACAGTTTAGAATGCTCTATTTCTTAAAGTAAGTAAGTAAGCAGTAATAGGCAAAAATAGTAGTGTAGTTGCAGCATTGTAGTATTGTTGTAAGCATTGTGTTTCAAAAAATTAAACTGGATAGCGACACTATTTTCAAAAACTGGAATCAGAGCCCCTGCTGGTCAAAATGACGCCCTAGAGCAGCCATTAAAAACATACCGGACATCATGTTAATCTGATAAATTACCGAGTCAAAAAATGGGGTGGTCATTAGTGACTTTCCACCCTGTATACAGCTTGTACAATCTAAAATGAGTTTTATATAATAATAAGTAACAGCGCAATGCCGGTTTCAAAGTAAAGCATCCTACTTAAAGCTGTGGATCCGAATTCGGATCGTCATGGGTCGGCGTGTCGAATCCACAGCTTAATCCGCAATATACAAAAGATGCACATAAAACAAACGAAAATCGACTCGGTTTTCATCTGTAAACCCGAGATCTTGTAAATTTCATTTGAAATTATTTATTCTTTCTGATAATGGGTTGAGACTTTTGAGCCAATGAACCATAAAACTTCTTCTACAAATCTTTTTCCTTAAAACCATTTGCTGTTTTTTCAGATTGTTTTTCATTAAAAGAACACTTTTTCATTAAATTACTCATAGCTATTAGCCTACAATTCATATAAAATTGTCTGTTTTTGTTGATAAAACTTTTTTTTTATTGGATTTTCTATCCTGTTATAATTTCTTTTTATTGTTCTCCACTCTGGCCATTTCGATATTTATATCTTTTTCAAAGATTTCCTTTTTTCTTTTCGTGATTTCGCTTTGAATGTCAATTTTTGATTTTTTTTTTATAAAAAATATTTTATACAAATTTAAAAAAAAAAAATTATAACAGGATAGAAAGTCCAATAAAAAGCTAAGTAAAATTAACTTATACTATCCAATATAGAAAATTAATACATAAAACTTTTTTTTGAATTTTAGTGAATTCAATTAATTTTTTTTAATTTTATTTCAAGCGGTCAGCTGATAAATATGTTTCTAACATCCTAATATTTACAATTTCAGTCATAATACTCATTTTAGATTGCACATACTATACAATCTACTACCAATGGCGTAGCATTTTAGATAGAAATATATAAATAAAATCTACATTAAGCAAGCAAACAACATTGTATAATGTAGCAGTGCGAGAAGCTATAGGTAATATTGATTATAAATAGTATGCTATCACAGCATGCAGCAGAATAATAAAGGAACTAAACTAAACTATAAAATCCTACTAAACAAAAATCAATAGTTGAAATCTCACAGGATTGGAATGTAAACAAAAAAGTAAAAAAAAAAAAAAATGAACCAAAGAGGAGGATTTCGAAAAGAAAAATTAGAGAATGGGATGGGAAAGTAGGTGACCTATGTCTTCTTGGGGACAATTGGGGTGATACATTATCGATTTTATACCGACTGCTGGAAAATTTGTTTGTTTGTTTGTCCATAATATGATCATTTCTTTTTTTAAACTAGTAATTAGTTTAATAATAGGATATTCTTTGTCATTTTTACGATTTCTTATGAAAACCTGAACTTGAAATTTAGCATTTGTGATAATTTCAGAATTTGTTTGAATAGATTTTTAAAAAAACCAATCGAATTTCTTTATTATAAATAGAAAAAAATTTGAAAATTTACAGGCAAAAACAGATAAAAAAGCTGGAAGCTGACAGACAAGCGTAGACGACAGCTCATTTATTTAATTATTTATTTTTTGTTCCATTTCATAATGGCCTTTTTATATGATGTATTTGCAAATAGTTTCATATTCTTTTGAAATTATCAAGAATAATCATATAAGAATAATAATAAAATACTGAAAATAATGTAAAATAACTTACCAAGCCAACAAGTAGAAAAAACACTAGAAATGTTCTGCCTAAAACAGTATGACAAAACACATCACCATAGCCTACTGTAGACATTGTTACAATTAAGAAATAGACACATGTCCAATATGGTAATGGATGAGGATTGCTGAATTCTAATGGATCACCAGAATTTTCCAACTAAAGAGTAAAAACACATTTTCAGTTAGGAATCATTTAACAAACAGATTTATTTTTAGGCTACAGCTCTACAGGACTTCACGCTGGATTCCGTGTTAGATTCCACTTGCTCGGTACTAAAGCTATTTAATATTTTAAACAGAACAAGCCACAGAGTTGGTACATGTCTCTCAAGTAAAAACACGGAGCTTTCGTGCTGAAGCTCATGAAATATTGCGGATCAAAATATAGTGCTCCTTTTCTGAAATAGTTTCCTAATGGTAATACTTACTAAATGAATAATTCCAGCAGCAGTAAGCCATACGGATATAAATATCGATACTAACTGTGCAAGTCGTATGGAACTAGATGTTTTTAATATATTTAAATATTGTAGAATATCAGGCACAGTCATTAAGCGTAATGCACGTAGAAATCGAAGACCTAAAAGCATATAACAATAAGTATATCGATATTATACTTAAATGACTACCAAATATTGTTTTACCTATCCAAGTTCGATCGAGATAGATTGAAACAAATGATGGCGGTATCGTAAAATAATCAACAAATGAATACATTTCGAGCATAAACCATAATTTATCACTAGCTGCTATAAACTGAAATTGAAAATATGTTGAAAAAAAGACGCTATAACGGTCCCTGTCATTTGTCAATCACTGGAGTGATCAGCAGTCAGATTCGATTTGAATTTTTTCTCCAAATATCCTGGTATCATACGTATGTATACAAATCAGGAATTATTGTTAGGTTATGAAATGCGTTTTTTTGATAAACGAAATAGTTTGTTTTATAAGAGTTGAAAACCAATTATTGATTATCTCCCCATCCTTAATGTTTTGGAAATTATTAGCTCTTCATCGAAACTCTACCAATACTTCAAATAAAATTTATACGTATTAACAATATTGCCTATTCAAATTGTAGGACAATCACCGGTGAATATTTCAAGATCATGACATACATGAACAGAATCATTGAAAAAATTCGTTGTGGTTACACATTTCTTGACAAAGAACTAATTATGTCCGAAATTATTATGATGTGATAAATGACATTTGATTCTACATTAATCGAAATGAATTAATTTTGATTTAACAGTTTGGTAGGTACTCTATTCAGATCAATTCTTGTTGCAGTCTAGTGGGGCTTGGTCCTATCGAAACTTAGAATTGTTGTCACTTACTCGTATAAAAAAATATACCATAAAAAATATATTAAAAGCAAGATCAATTTGTTGTGTAATATTTTTACTCCATTCTTCACAATGTTCAACACCTTCACTGAAAATAAATGAATAGAAAATCAGGCGAAATTAAACAAGAACAACAAAATACATTTATTACAAATTGTGTAACCAACTGACGACAAATATAACAAAAACGAAACGAAACAATTAATTTAATAATTAATTAACTAATTTAATTAATCAATTATAATTATTAACAAATTGACAACAATTAACAACGGAAAACCATTCAATATATCATGCTGTGCAATATAAACATTCTATTAAACAAAAAAAGAAAATTAACGAAAATAAATCAAAAATTAAACAAAAAAACTAATAATTTTTAACTAAACTAGAAAAAAAATATATTAAGCGGGGAAATACTTATCTGCATGTCCAATTACATAAGTAATCAAAAAATTTATTTACCCAGTATGGTAACTAAAAATAAGAAAAAATTAAAAAAAAAAATAAGGAACAAACAAAAATTGAAGTAGTAGAAAATCTTAACAAGCTCCAGTCTTGTCTTTCATTTTTTTATTGTTTTTGTAGGTACAGATAAAGGGTTGTATAAAAACAAAGGATACAAAACAATAAATTTGTATTAGTGACATTAAATAGGAATAGATAAGGTAATTCCATTATAATAAGAATAGTTATAATAATTATTTTAGTAGATTAATATTGATGTCTAGTATACTTACGAAGATGCATCGATGAAATATATTATGAGGGATGCTATACTAAGTATAAATACCAAAACAACCTGAAAATTAGAGAAACAAAATTCATCAAACTAAAAGTGAATATTACAACATTTAAAAAACGATTGAATCATCTATGAATCACAACAATACTGCGCAAAATCGAAACATGCACAGAATCGTTGCCAATCTGCGCACTGGGTGTAACGCAAAGTTAATAATATCATCTAGAAACGATGCACATTTAAATATTACGTGCATAAAAATCAGAATGCCATTGTGGTCTTTTTTGTATTACGCGGCATCTATGTCAATCTATTTACTACCACATGTTTTTTTTATTTTTTACAAGTATATTTGAATAGTGCGAGAAAGCGTCATCCCAAAAATATTACAAAATTTAAATTTAGATGCGTCTGCATATATATATATATATATATATATATATATGTACATTATTATATATATATAAATAGATTAAAATTTTTATTTTGTATTTATAGTGTAGATCTTATGATGCTAAGAGAGTGTTTAATATTGTTGTGCATACAAAATTGTATACAATTTTAATTCAATTTAAAGTAGTTTAATTATGTACATAGTTTTTTCGGAGTTGATAGAATATGTATTTTTTACATCTATGTCAAGATGATTGTTGGTCATTTCCTTTATTGATACAATATTGCTAAGTTAATCTTTTGAATCCAAAAGAAAAGTTCTGTCAACTTCAAATGACGATTTGGTTGAATTTTGCCACATGATTGCAATTATTCTATTGATATATTTGCCAGAATTATTTAATGCGTCAATCAATTTTAAAGCAAGTGGCATTTATGTTGTAGCCCAACTTGACTGCCATTTATTCGCATTTATTTATATTTATAGTACGCTGAATAGACAGTTTTATTGAATACGACATACATACATGACAGATTTGATGTCACTATGAATTAACATCCAATTAGCATTCGATTCTTATTCGCCAATGCTCATTTTAAACTGTATGAATTATATATGCACAAATAATCGAAGCATATGCAATCTGCTATGACGTTACAAATTGTTTATACTCAATGTGGCTAAATTAAAATCGTTTACTACTTACTAATATTCTTCCAGTAGTTGTTTGTCCGGAAATCAGCTCACCAGCCCAATCTTTTGCTTCTGTCACAAATGTCCCCTCAAATTCTTGTTTACCCTGGCGGGCGGCTTTTTGCTCTTTCTGCTTCGGATCATTGGGACCATATTCCGCTTCTTTACGACAACAAAGGAAGGCAAACAATCGCCACACCTAAATTGAATTTTAAATTGGACAATTTATTTATCTATTGAATTTATCGAGGATATTGGAATAGAAGATAATTGTCCCTGCTCTAGCAATGTCAAATTATTGTTGCAAATTTCTCTGGTTTAAAATTTATTGCAGTAGAAAGGTCAAAAAAGACTGGGATTAGAGAATTATCTGAACCTATATATTTACTTACCAATACAATACATAGCCCAGCAAGAAAAGTACATATGGAAGATAATAGGAAACACCAATATTTCCGTACTTGCAAACATTTATCGGGCGATAAAATACCATTTTCAATTGTTTCATTGATTTTTTCTATTGTTGTATTAACGACATTGATTGTACAATTTGAGAGGCCGGGCGAGGCACCCTTGCCTGCGTCCTCGAGCGTCATTCAGTAGCAGCCACCATTAACAAATATTGGTGCTATAATTTTTAAGGGAGGAAACATACTATTAATTTTAGCAGTACCTCAAGACACCCAATTAAATCAATGGTTATTTCTGGGGAAGTCTATGACGTAATAGGTATTATTTCCTATGGTTATTCTTCGTGAACTGATAGGTATTTAATTAACTTTTATATAAATATCTACTTTACTTTTTATTTTTAGTCATTTTCAATAAATATTTAGATCAGATTGTAATATGTTAATCAATCAAGCAATCAATCGAAAATTCGACTTACTTACTTCCGTCTATTATCTTGATGAAAATGTTATTTTAGCTGATGGAAAATATACAGTAACAAAATACATTTTCTCATAGTACGTAGTATAGAGATTATTTTACTTGCTGGAAATGGCGATGATTATTATATAGTGAAAATCGTTAATAGTAGCAGCCCAATCTGTCATTGTTGAAACTGGGATTCCCGCACAATTCACCTGGAAAGGACAGAAATTATTGCTAATCAATTTACCAGGAACTAGCCCATTGTGGCGTTTCCAATAATAACAATCCGATACACATTTATATAATAAAAAAAATTAATATCACCTTTTTAACCTAGTTCATGTTTATGTTTACCTTTAAAAAACGATATTTTTAATCTACCTAATTGATAAGTGTTTTCGATTTCAAGTCAATAAATACCTAACGAAATTCATCCTAGTCAAACACAGAAGTATCTGAGGCCAAAAAGTCCTAATATAAAAAATAGAATCTTCTGAAAGACATGACCTAGTTGACAGCGCGCATTCTTTGTAAATTCGCCATGTTTTAGTGACAAAAACCAATAATAATGCGTCAACCAAAATACGCGTAGGTTAAAATAATTATTTCATTAAAAAATTGCGTATTTTATAAGACGCAACATCTTTCTTACAAAAAGAAAAAAAAATCTCATTAACTTTCACCATACTGACTGACATACACACAACGGCACGTATTTTCGAAAATCAAACACATACCTATGGAAAATCTACTACTTACCAGTCTTTCTATTTCTATTTTAATATACACATTCATACCTGCTTAGGAAAGTGATATCCACTTGAACAGTCACATTTAGAAAAATAACCGATAGAAGAATAGAGGATTATTATAAAAAATAAAACGACTTATAAACAATGAGCTCATTTAAAAATAGTGTTAATATATTAGTGTGGCAGCAAGAGCAATAGCTGAAAGAAAGGGCTGCAGCAGCACTATTTTTCCGTAAATCAATTCCTGATTGGTCAAATTTCCAAACTATGTCGCTGCAGTAGCGATCTATATATGTCTGGATAATGCGTGTCATGGATTGATAGTTTACTACAAAGAATTACTTGTTTCTATACAGATTTTGTTGCAATGTATCCATAAAAAATAGCTGCCAAATTGAATTTTAACTATATTCCCGACGCTTCTCTTTCGAATTAGTAGCGCAATTTCATTAAGCTGCAACGAAAATTAATAAATATATTGATTGTCTTGGCAGCAAGTTGCCCGATCTATGGATAGTGGAAAAGTTAGAAAATCGGTGTTTCATCGATTTGTTTCATTCTAACTTGTCGCGAAAGACGAGGCAGAATATAGTTTAGAATATAATTTTATAAAAATGACTGGAAAAAGATCGCAAATAAAGTTTTCTAATTAATTAATAAATTGATTATGATAATTTAAATAATCAAGGGGTGATTGTACGTGAAGAAATTTTTTTTGCAAGTCATGACATACTTGATTTCGTATCATAAATTCTATATTTTTTATTGGCAATTTGTCGGTACAATTTGGTGAAGGCGCTGACTTTTTTAGACGATTAACTGTTAATAAAACAGCGCGTTCACCAAACTGTCGATCGAAATAATAAATGGCTACAATCGGTACGAAGCATATTTTTTTTAACAAAACATTTATGAATAAAAAATAGATAAATAATAAGTTTTAGTATATGCTTCGGTTAATTTTAGGTTCTGGAGAAATTCGTGTTTCTGTTTGCGATTTTGTGACACGAGAATGTTCGTTTTATTTATAAATTAGATAATTTATTTAGTTGTTAAAATAGATAATAGTGAATACAAAAATGGGTTTGTCGAAACAAGTGCCAGCACTAAAAGATTTATGTATAGACACAATTTGCAAACATAGGATAACTTATTTTAATATAAAGTCCGATAATGACCCATGTGAATTACTGGTGTGGCATTTAAACAATCCAAATATATATTTACCAGCAGCAATAGCCGAAAAGTTACTGCAGAAATTCTTAGAATATAATATATTGAGTGATGAAAATTGTACAATTTTTTCTGGTAAAAATGTATGTCTACAAAAACTTTATTTCAAGGAGTACGATTATGTGACAGAAAGGAGTATTTCCAAAATTATCAACGATCATCCAATTACACATTTATCACTTGTTAATATGAAAGCAATTTCATTTGATCAGATTTTAGGTAAATTTTTCTTTACTTTTCTAGCAATTGCAGTTTTACCTACCAAACGCAATTGCTAACTAAAAACGTCAAATAAAAACTAAAAAAGGGAACAAAAATAGGTATTATTAATGTATCTATTTCAATTCTAGATTCTATTAATTCATTGAATTATATAAAATACCTCGATATTCAAAGCGGCAGCTTTTTCACGGCAAATAATTGGCACAAAGTCAATAAGAATACACTGACTAGTTTAAATGTATCTTCAACGGCAACAACACAAGAAATGTTTATCGAAATTTGCAAAAGTTTACAAAGTTTACAAGATTTAAATATATCGGAAACATATGTAACAGATTTACGTCCATTGTGTCTACTTGGGGACAAATTACTTAATCTGTCAATGCGAGTAAGTGTGTGAATTGCAAAGACGTTTTTTTATGATTTCTTCTTTTAGGAAATCATATTTGGGCCGAGACGGTTTGGGCTAATAATTAGAGAACAAAGTAATCTAATAGATAAAATACAGGATGGCTGGCACGGTGTTTTTAAATTTAACTAGTATAACAGTAACAGTAGCCTTTCTTAAATTTAGGAATTTGTTTATAATGCCAGGAAAGATAATCCGTATCGATCGATCGTATAAAGATTTCTTTTATTTGACCTATTTGAATAAAATTTGTGAACTCAACGAATTTGATCGATTTATATCGATTACGTTCAAATTTTATGCAATTAAACTAATTTCGTTAATTTTCTTCAGTGTAATTGGTTAAGAAATCGGCTTTTTACCATAAATTTTGTTTATTGAAGACCAGGATTTAGGAAATCCGAGAACTTCCTAAACTTTTCTAACGTTCTCAACTATTAGCCAATCAGATCGAGCAGAACAATTTAGGCAACATATTTTAATTTGAATAAAAATTTAATAAACCTAATTTAATTTAATTTTTTGCAGAATTTAATATATCAGTCATACGACAACTTTATCGATATTTTTTCAAACTTGAATAGACTAAAATTTCTTGATTTAAGCCGTGATCAAGATACCCAATTTGATTGTAATTCATGTATAATTTTTCAATTGTTAAGCAACAATACCATTACAGTACTACCCAAATTAACTGCTCTTGATATTTCTGGTTATAAACGTAATATAACATCCACACAAATCTCAAATTTTTTAGCTATACATCCACATTTCCAATTTCTTGGAGTTATCATTACTGATGAGCATCTACTCTATATGTCAGTGTGGGTTAATCATCTATTAGATAAAATTACAGTAGCTGGTCTAGTAAATTTGAGACAAATGATTTGTTCGTTGAGATATTATAAAAATCGATCAAATTATGTGAAAATTATACTACAAGAAATGATTACTCAAGGTGTTGAATTTAATAACGAGTCATTCGAATATGTTATGGATCTTATGAAAATTCATAAACATTGGTAGGTAAATATTGAAGCCATTTCCATTTTCATTATCACTGCAGATCATGAAATGATTTTTTTTTAGTGATCATGTCCAAATTGCTGCATGTGAAATATTTATTATGATTCTGATGTCAAGTACTGTTAGGAATATTTATCCGGAACAAGGATACAATATGACTACATTACTATACGATGCATTTACTGAATTTGAAGACAATAATGATCTACAATACTTGTGTATAAAAGCAATTGAATTAGCTATTCATCATTTTTATTTTGATGCTGATTATTGGTTTATGTATGTAATAATGCTGGGAAATGTGGGCAACTTAGTACATGCTACTTTATCAACCCTGGATGTACCAAGTTGTCCCAAAGTGGTTCAAAATGTTGTCATACAAAAAGGGTGCTGGCAACGATGTTCTATATTTATTCACGTTTATTACATAATTCGAATGTTCATTTCATATTTAAAAAGTGACCGGGAAAGAAGTCAATAAAATTTGAGATTTTAAAACAATAAGTTAAAAGAAAACTTTGGATAAAAATACATATCTAGAGACGATGCAGACACGAGGTTGGTAATACGACCTGTAAAAACATGGCATCTAACATACTCATTCGAAAATCTGAGAAGCTAGGGCAGGCACATCGGTGTTGTGTAATTGATTTTTTTATAATAGAAGATATACAATTTTGAAATTTCTAACACCCACATCCAGCCCTGTATAATCGTTTTTTTTTTTTTTTTTCGTTTGCTTATAGTAATATGTAGTACAATTATTCTATTTTTTATTATTTTTTCAGCAACGCAATGGATTATTATTGCCGCTGGGACACAGATAAAGGTATGGATCATGCCGGTTATTTGTGTCTATATATTCTTGAACATGTAAGATTGATTTCTAAATCAAAACTTAACCCGAAATTTAAGTTTTATCTATCTTTCTAATTGAATAGAATAACATTAAAGAAAAACGAATCAGCGCTGGACTGGATGCAAAATCGTTTATTCCAATTTTATGTAGCAAACTTCACGAGGGAAGTGAAATAGGAAACCATAAATATATTATGCATGACGTTGGTATATGCAAATATCTAATTACATATAATATCCAGTTTTTGTTTTTATTTATGGAGCATTTCAATGCAAAACAATTGCAATGTTTATTGAGAGCATGTAAAAATTTCTATTCACAAATGCTAGCTTTATGTAAGTGAATGTAATCGAATATAATAGCTAATTAATTCAATTTTGCGATATAGGTGATTATAAACATTATAATATATAATATATATAACGATATAATCATACCCCAAAATGACAAACACCGGAATTAGAAGATGCCGATTAAATGATGAGATCTAGTAGCAAGTGGAGCAGTAAAGCTGATGGATTAGATATATAAATGCCATATGTACCTAGTATTCTATATACTTTGGGAGCACTTCTCACTTTAAATTAAACCCTAAATCCTTTTTGAATTTATTGTCAGTTGAGTAATCAATCTTGCAATCAAGTATAAAACAATGCAAATTTTTATATTTGTTTTATTAAGCTTAATGGTCATCAAACAAATCTTAAAATTTTTCCGTAAAAACTTAAGTGATCCAAACAAAAACAATGCACATCACTTCATTGATAACTAACTCTACAAACACTCCTCATTAGACCCATTTAATGGACAGAATTTTCTATCCTTAATAATTCTCTATAATTCTTAGCTGCTGGTATTGAAATAGTAGTATATATACGAAATTACTTATATGTACATGAACTTTCTCGGTTGATCATAGTTAGATATTTTTCAGATATATTACTTCAAATTGTTTGCATACCATCATTATGCAGAAGGCTTTTGGATCGAGATTTAATTAATGAAGTGATATTTACCGCTGAACGTGCAGATTCAATTGCTGTGAAATATTATGCGGCGCTTGTTCTTATTCATATGACATTTTTTAGTGAAAAGCAATGGCAGGTATAGTATTAATAAAGTCGTAAGTAACTGTAATCAATTTATTGCACTTTCTTGCTCACTTATATGCTCTAAATGACTGCGCATGGAAAATTAGAAAGAAGTTAACATATCTGTGGATCTACCCCAAATAGATCTGACTGCCGCGACCATTCAATTTGCAGATTCTCAATGAATTAACCGTGTGTACAGGGTGACTGTTATGAGCTGAAAGAAAAATTAATCCGATGCGCCTAAAAGCATTAACTTTCTTAGAGAACTAAACTTTAAATAGTGTACACTGCTTTTGGAAAATGTTGTTTAGCAGTTAAAATTTGGATGATTCCAGATCGTCACTTAAAAGATATGAAAAAGCTTATCTCGAAGCATATGCGTTATAACTTCGATAGAATCTATGCAATGTAAGCGTTTACCAAAACTTTATAAAATGCTAATTGCTTCGAAAACTATTGAAAATAAACTGCCCTTCCTTCGACATTTTCGGTTTTCGTTTTCGTAATGACCTAATTAGAGATGGTTTAAATATTTTGCAACTCATGTCAGTCACATGTGTATACTATAGAGAATAATATAGGACACAACATTATAATCTTCCTAATCTCTTATAATTTCTCATTAGATTAATAATTTGTAGGAAGCCAATCTTTCCAAATCCAAAACATTAGACTATTTATTAAAATTGGGGTGGAATTTTCGGAGGAAATTCGATGATGTAACGCATCTCTATAAGTTAGTTTCGCAAGTTTATCGTTATGTTAAAATTGGACTGAATTATCGTATACAACATTGGGCATTACATTTAATAAGAAAATCTATTCAAAATGATTGTAAATAAAATTCAATAAATTCATTGATTTTGATATTGATTTCGTTTTTTTTTCAGCTAAAGTTTATCGCATGCATTTGGATGATCCTGATGGTTTTAAAATTTTAAAAAAATTAAGAAGTTCGCCATTTTGTAAGGCCAAAAATAAAGGCTATTGTACTCGTATAATTAATATGTTTCCACGATTATAGCTAGTGGAAAGAAAATCATCATTTTGTGCACTGTCTTTTACTTTTTTTTATATTTTATATTTTAAGTTTAATTTTATTCTTATTATATTTTCTACTTGTATGGACATATAAGATAACATGAATGATGTATGAATGCAATCTCCAAATCGTGCAACAATGTCACTTCATGACAGTTATTATTATTTCGAATACATGCATACATACACATGTGTGTAAATTTCAAAGTAATTTTAAAGTATGTTAATATCGATCAATGCATTGATTAATTCATGTGTTAACATGGATAGAAAATTATCAATATAACAATTAATAATTTTAACTTAGCAGTTAAGTCTGACTGCACTATGTGTTATGTAGATATCTATAAGTCTGAATATTCCATACTTTTTTATACAATATATTATATATTATTTATTCACTTGATTTTCCTTTAATTCGATTTAAAGCCCTTCTTACTTTTCCTCTATTTTTCTTTCTTTATTGACAGACTACTACAATATCAACAAAAGATACAGAGTTCTGTTCTATATGTGTACATCATAGTACACATACATATATCTATCTATCTATAAGCACCTGTCAACCAAAACAGGTATTGTCATTTGTGCATCTGTGTATATAGACGGACCGGTATATATATACCACCGACACGTACGTGTGTATGTTATGTAGAAACAGCGACCATTGTTGTCAATGTTTTGAATTTGAAAATTCAATTTCCTTGTATTAGTTCTATAGTTGAATGGTGGATGAGAGAATCTGTCATGTAGAACATACTATATGTACATAGTTTAAAATGAATATATCATATGATTGTGTGTGTGTGTGTGTGTGAGAAACTCAATGTTTCTCAATTTTTGCTCTATATATAATAATACAAAATAAGCGACGTAGCAACGAGTATTGCAATTACGACAATATTATATTTATCAAATACTTTGTCTTATTGCCTTACTAATTCATCTAAGTGCTTCTACCATTAAATTACTCTTAATAATTACTGACATAGATTGAAAAACTTCCAAAAACCATCTTAAATGGATTATAAATAAATTATTCAAATGTTTGACGTTTAAAATATCATTTTCCACTCTCTTTCTCGTTCACGTTTCTCATTCGCTCGCGTGCTTCCTTCGAGCTTAGCTATGATATGCCATGTCATGCCATGCCATGCCATGGCAAAATATTTCCAATTTTATTGGAGACTTACAGACACCTAACTCGAACGAAGAAAAGACGAACGTATATATATATAATATAAGTATACATAGTACATATACAGCCTTTTCTACCTTATACCTCTATGATGTGCTATTTTCCATTCCACTTCGGACCCTTTCTCTTCAACTAGTCTAGTATACTATAATATACACGAGGGAAAACCTGTCTGTGTGTTTAAACTGAAATTAGAACACGTTTATAATTTATTTACATCAAAAATTCAGCCATGGAGTGTGGTAAATTTGCAATCGGGAGATGGGCTGATATATATATATATATATATATATATATGTTATATGTATATATTGGTTTAATACCAAAAATAATCACTACTCAAAGGCATATCACATTACATTTGGATAGTCAAAAGGGTGATAGTGGAAAGTTAGATGCATTTTTTATTTACCTCTTTGCGGTGACAAAGTGACAGACAAATTAGAGAGTGACGATTAGATTTACTTGAATAAATCTTTTGATAAAACGAACAAGTGTAAATATTTTCTAGTGAATTAACTAACTGCTGGCTGGACTAATATACTAGAGCGTAGTATTAGTGGAATGGGGCAGTTAGACGTTTCCACAGAACGTATGTATAGGGTCGAAAGTTACTAGTGTCCACCCCTCTTAGACCCGGCAATTTATTCTATCAACATGAAATTGAAATGTGAATTTTGATGGGCGGTTTGCGAAGTTGATTTGAGGTGTTGACTCTCTACAGTAATTGTAAAAAACAGTAGCACATTATATTAAAAAAAAACTAGATAGCTATAACTTTCTATTTTAGAAAACTCGTATTAGAGTCCCTGTTGGTCAAAATGAGACCAATAACTAGAGCAGCTATTGCAAATCAAAGCAGAAATAATGTTAATCTGATAAAATGTCGGGTCCAAAATTGGAGTGGACGCTAGCAACTTTCCAGCCTGTATATACATTATGTAGAAACGTCTAACTGCCTTATACTACGCTGTAGTATTATATATTTACTGTATACATATTTCAATCATCACGTTCCGAACGAAGCGTAATTCGTGATGATGCCCATGCACGGGCGCATAGATCTATTTGGGCACATGAGCGCCGTCAGTCGTTTACTTGCGCGTTGAAGAATGTTTGATACGTTAAGTTAGAGCGTTTAACTACCCCTTAATCTACTTCTCGAATGATTAAAACCGTTCAAATGGAATCAATAGATGAATCAAGGAAGCTGACCATAATTTATTCAAGTGATCATATAGCAATTTGCAACGAAGAGGTGAATTAAACAAAAAAAAAAAAAAAAACATATTCAATTCGACAAATATAACTTGGCAAACATCCAATAGGAAAAAGACATATTATGCGACACTTGAATTTGTTTTAATTATTTGCCAAGTTTTGTTCCACTTTTATGATCGTGTGTACGTATACAAAATTAGTATATAATTAATTACAAATTCGATTTAATTAGTTAAGAACATTATTTTAGAAGTATACATACATGTAAGAAGTATTATTTATTACATAGAGAAACCAGTCGTTTCACACCTCGATTTACGTGACTCTTTGATGTGCGCGTTCAAATGAATCATTAACATGTTAATTATTTCATTCTTTTTTCGATTAAAGGTAAAGTTCCTTCAATAAATTCCAATATGTTTGCATATCAAAGCATTTGGTTGACACATTCCAGATATTGGACATATATTCCAAACAAAACGGTTTATTGGAATCCTAATGTATAAATAATTATATAGATTGAGTATTTTATACGGACAGAAAAACTGTATAGAATTTTTTATTAAGGAAAATGATGGCAATGTCACAGAATATAATAAACTGAACGGACAGTAAACTGCTTGGTATGGAATATTCATGAGATTGACCATATTAAAACTCTTTTCACTATTATTGGAACGAAATGTCCAACGTCAAAACTTGTACAATTGTTAAAACACAAGTTTTCACTCCTTCGTCCTTATGGTGATTCATGTCATTCACATAATTGAAAGCATTATACGAGACGCTGTCCCTTTTGATTTGTTATATGCTCTAACTTGAAGATAAAAAAAATATTTAGAGAAAGTATAATAAAAATCTGAGGTATCATGCTAGATAATGTTGTGTCGATTCCATGTCACAGATAAATCTTGTGACTTTTGTACTGTTTTCCAAATAAACGTTTCCTCTACTCACCTCACCAAAGTAAAACGTATCCAACCCAAAAGAAAAAAAAAACTTCAAATCGTAACTACACATAAATCAGTAATAATAATAATAATAATAATATAATACATCCTACACGGCATTATTATATTATCTATGTACATATACATACTGTTTGTTGCTGACTAATTAATTCAATAACTTCCCATATGCAAATTGAAAGTTGGCTGCAGTCGAAGTGGAATGATGTTAAAAGGTACTATTACGTACGTATTACGTTCTCACTCAACTTACTTACTTTACTTTGTAATGGCAAAGTAAATTGAATTTCGTTCACATCAATCAATGAATCTGTCTAAATGTTTTACATGTTGGGAATAACTAGTTTTTCCTCAACTGTCTCTCTCTTTCTCTTTCTCCCTACCCATTTGTCTTTCTTGTTGTAGATATTAAATTTAAAATAATTCGATTTCTTTCCTCTTTTCAGACGAAGAAGCAAAATGTTAAACATTCAATTCTCAATTTATACAGGAAATAAATCAATTTAATATATATATATATATATTATGTAAATCGACCAGACAGCGACAGACTGCGAGTCATTTTACATTACATATCAGACAGGTAAATAAAAGTAATAATAATAATAATAATTTTTATCAATAAATTGTATATGTATACATTGTCCTTTTCTAGAATTTTAATAAAATTAAACGTAACTCTAAACAAAAATAAACAGAGATACAAATACATGTAGTATAATATACTTTACCTAAATGTCGTCGTGTATGTGGCGCGTCGCGATGCGTCGCAGGCACAACAGCAAGCAGCAAGCCAGCCAGCCAGCATCCATCCATCCATCCATCTATCTGTAGCCAACCAGCACTCTCTCTCTCTCTCTGTCTTTCTCATACAAATTGCTTGTGAATTTTCATCTCAGTACATCATTGTCATTATCGTCGTTGTCGTCGCTGTTATCATTATTATTTTATTAGATGTTCCTGAAGATCTATGATATTATAGACGGATCCCGCTAAAAGACTTCCAATTTTTTTTTTTTTATATAAACTCGTGGGAAAAATTCCAAAAAAAACTGGCAAATTTGGAATATTTAGTTTATGAAAAAATAATTGTTTTTCCTTTTTAAAAATTATTCATTTGCGGGTTGAGGGAAATACCGTTGAGCCGGGCCACTCATCAACATATAAACCAGGTGAGTTTTTCTTGTTTCTGCTTTTTTTGTTTTAAATGTTACATCAAGAATTAGATAATTAAACTAATACATATTTTTAGCATCTACTTTTTTTTGAATTCTTAAAATAATTACTTCGAATATTGCTATTATTATTATTATTATTATTACTACTTTTATTTCAATGTCCTGCTTCATGTAATACGTTTTGGCATGCAGACAAAGATTATGTACAGAGGAATGTATTATTATTATTAATAAAATTGAATTGGTTCATAAATCGGTTAAGAGAATTAATAAAATAATATAATTATTACATGATAAAAGTTTACTAATAGTTACATTTAGGAGTAGATATATTTGATATTATTATGACAATGTACGCTACGCTGAAGTGTAGTACGGTAGCACAGCGCAGCAGCCTATTGCTGTTACATCGCGTGGTAGCAAAATATCTATGAGCCATGTGTAGTGCAGCGTAATGTGGCTGCTCCCATGACGCAGCGTAGCGTAAAACGGTAGAGCCAGCCTAGAACGCAGTATGATGTTTATTTATCGCTCTACCTACAGTGTAGTGAGTAGAACAGCGCAACACTTTATTTTACACTGTCAGCATAAACTGTACAACTGGATTGAAATACATCGTTTTTTTCGACTTATTTCTAAACAAATATTGAAACAAAATTATATTAAAAAATACACAGAGAATAATCATTTTTTTTTCTCGTTATTTTCTACAATTCGAAAAATAACAAATTCAAAAAAGAAATACGAAACTATTGCTCGTCTTCGGTCTATAAGTTTTCTCGCTTTTCTGTTATTTACCGATTTATTTTCTTTTAATCTCTCGCCTGAATGCACAAATGTAATTTGAAAAGTATTTTTACGACTATGAAACGGATATTTTGGCCCTTTTTTGTAATAACTATTATCTACAAAAGGAGAAAAATTTTCATTTAAGTTCAGAGAACGAAATTCATTTCTTGAGAAACGTTGTGTTAAAAGATGGAAAGAGGAGAAAAGTGAAAAGGAATTTGATGAGGGAAAGATACGAAAATAAAGCGCGGAATTGGGAAAATGTCACACGAATATGTACGGGGGAATGAGGCAGATTTTATCAAGGTAAAAGATACCAATTTGAATCAATTAGAAGCAATTAACAAGTCATTCTTTTAGGGATTCTTTAAGGAAATAAGTTTAGATTGATGATGCTGATGATGTTTGATGACGCATTTCTTCTTTTCGTTGTGATGCTTAGTTTGTAAATTGTTCCGGGCACTCTCATTATTGTTTCCTCAAAATAAAAAAAAGAAAAGTTTTTCCTATCATTTCCACTAGCTACTACCTACCTATGTACATACTAGTATAATATTGAAAATAACAAAAAAGAAAGTAAAATAAGTGTACAACCCAACAGTTGTAACAGCAGCAGCAGCAGCAACAACAACACATTATTTTCCATTATAATGAGGGAGAAAAATAGAATCGAGTAAGACGAACAGCAAGCAAATTTTCTCCATTTTAATGGTAAAATGGCGAGCAATGTATACTGCTACTGCCTACTTCTTCTATTTCTCAACTGGGAAATTTGCATCGTTACCTATACTACTTTAAGTCCTTGGAAATACTGTAGGCCAAATGGAAAAAAAAAGAAAAATAAAAATAACGACAACATACGTATATGTGTAGGTAGTAGATGGAGAATTTTCTTTTGAATATACATGTTTCTCGAATTACAGGAAATACTATACAAAATTCGTCCCTTCCGTACTTTATCGTAAATTACTCGTATATCAAATTATATTCGTTCGACATATTTTTTTAATTTCTATTTCATGTAAATCAATTTTTTTCGCTCTATTTTTCCAGTTCCTACCTCCTTTTTACTTAGATACTGTTTCTACTTTTTACTACTACCTACTATCTCGCTACTACTCCATCTTTCTTTCTCTCGCGCTCGTTTTCTTTCTGTCGTCCGTCATCATCTCATCTCATCTCAAGAGTTATCCCCCTTTGGCTTCGTTTCTTTTCCTCCTTCTTTTCTTTTTTTTTTTTTTTCTTTCTTTTTTTGCAAAGCTTTGCGTTTCACTGAGATTTTTCTTCTTTTTTCCCATGTTTTGTTTTAAATCAAGTAGGTATAGGCAGGCTATTCAAGCATTGGGTATGTATGTATGTGTATGTGTGTAGGCATTATAAGACAGAAAATTGCCAAGTTGTAAAAGCTGTATCTATTTGTACATTGTTCCTTTATCTCTCTTCATCTCTTTCTCTCTCTCCATTTCTTTATTATTTAAGGTACTTATCTTTATTATTAAGTTATTATAAAATGGTACGTTTATTCGTGTTTGTCGATAGATTTTCGATACTAACTCAATTTAGAATTGTTGTCAAAGTTTACTGAAAAGCTAATCACATACACTGAACGATTCTTTTTTTAATGTTCTCGTATTTATTGTTCTACAGCAATAAAACTACAAGCATAAAGAAAGAAGGCAAAAAATAAAGAAACACAAAATAATCATGGAATTGGAACAGAAATTTCAAACTATGATAAATGAAAATCCCGATATAACTTTAACAATCAGATTGATTATGCAAGGAAAGGTACTTAATTGTTATTATTATTACTATTATCATTGTCACTACGGAATACAATAGAAAGTATGTAACAGTAATTACAACTTTCTTTTGCAAAAAACTTTTATGTTACTTTTATTTGTAGGAAGTTGGCAGTATTATAGGAAAAAAAGGTGAAATAGTAAAACGGTTTAGGGAACAAGTAAGTTAAGTAGTGAATTTTTTTTATTGCTTTTCTATTATTATTATCATTATTTACATAGTCTGGTGCAAAAATAAACATTTGCGATGGTTCGTGTCCAGAACGTATTGTCACTATAACTGGTACAATTGGTCAGATTTATAAAGCGTTTTCATTAATTTGTAAAAAAAACGAAGTGGTAATAAACTGATTTTTTTTAAAACTTTCACTTGAAATAATGTACGTATCCAAACAGTTTCAGGACAATTCCAATATCAAAAATAACGGTACCATTCCAACTACTACTAGTTGTACCATACAACAACCGAAGCCATCACCAATTACTTTACGTCTTATCGTACCAGCAAGTCAATGTGGCTCATTAATTGGTAAAGGCGGTACAAAAATAAAAGAAATACGAGAGATAACTGGCGTATCAATACAAGTGGCTAGTGAAATGTTACCAAATTCCACTGAACGCGCTGTAACCATTACTGGTACTTGTGATTCTATAATACAATGTATTTATCATATTTCAATGATTATGCTAGAGGTGAATTTTCTTTATGATTTTGCATGGATTATAACGATGTTACATGTATTGATAATTTATAGTCACCACCTAAAGGTGCAACGATTCCATATCGCCCAAAACAACCAGCGCAAATTGGAAATCCTGTGATTCTTGCTGGTGGACAAGCTTTTACAATTCAAGGCAATTACGCTGTACCAACTTCTGATGTAAGTATTGAATAGATTTATTTTGAACATATAGCATATGAGTAAATAAAAAAAGCATTAGAATATGCTACTTATAGATGTGCAAGGTTGATTCGGGACGAAAAAAAATAATTCCAATATGGCTGCTTCAGGCTCCACTATCTAGATCTATTTTTCTAGAATCGGTATTGTTTATATCTACTCCAATACTTTTTTTACATGATAAGCAATAGTATATTTAAAATTACTTATTATAACAGATAACTGCTTTAAATAAGAGCGCATTAGGATTATATGGATTAAGTGGTTTAGTACCATCCCTGGCCCCACCACCTCCACCACCACCACAAAATAGTGCTGCAGCAATCAGCCCTGCTGGTAAGTAATTAATGTCTCTATATAAATTGCACATGTTGCCTATCTGCTATTGTTTTAGCGCTAGCTGCATTAGCCGGATCCCAATTACGCGGCCCGCATCACCAACACAACCATCACCTCCATCTCACCCATCAACTACAACAAAACAATGCAAACAATCAGCAACAACAGCATCATGAAATGATAGTACCAAATGAATTGATAGGTTGTGTCATTGGCAAAGGTGGCACCAAAATTGCCGAAATACGTCAAATTTCAGGTGCAATAATACGAATATCAAATTGCGATGAACGAGAAAGTGGTGGTGGTGGAGGGTTAGGAGGTGGAGGTGGTATTAGCGGTTCATTTGATCGAACTATAACAATTTCCGGAAATGCAGACGCAGTCAATTTGGCACAATATTTAATTAATATGAGGTAAGCTTTTGTAAAAATGGGCAGATTCCCGATATGTTTTTTTGAATATTTTCTAATTGTAATTTAATTAGGATCTCAATGGAAACTATTGGTTTACCAGCGGGATTACCGAGTTTAGCTGGCTTATCAGCATCCGGCGCAGGTTGTTATCCACCTCATATCCCTCATCTTCCACATCACTACACTATTGCTCCAAATCTGACATTATAAATATATCTATTTCAATCTCTCATATTCTATGACTATCAAATAAAATCCAATCAGCATATTGATATATTAATTAATTTAATATACATAATTAAGTATCTTTATGCAAGCGTATATCAATATAATTAATCATATATTTTCCATGGACAACATCTACCTAATCAATTATATATATAGTCAATCTTTATATTATCTAATGGATTGACCATATTGTAATCACTTATATGAATTTTAATGATGGGAACAATAAAACAATAAAAGCCAAAGGAAGAAGAATTTTCTTATTTATGAAATATGTATTATGTAGTGTTAGTTTGAAATACGTTTTAAGTATAATTGATTATTTTATTGATATTAATTGTTGTTGTTGTTATGAGTTAATATTTTTTTGGTCAATTTAAATAGGAAAAGTATTTATAAGTGTGAAGTTATTTTTTAATTCTTCTTGTTTATGTGTTTATATACTGACTAAGAAAATGGTTTAAATATTATTAACGCATATATGTATGTAGTTGCATGGTAATATATTTAGAATATTGCTAGGCTTCAATTTATTGTAAAATAGCATTTTTCTATTGCTAATCAGAGCAGTAGTGTAAAAAACGAACTATCTTTTATTATACTGTATAGCCTGTTATGTTTATTGAATTGCATAAGAATGTCAAGAAAGTAAAGTAAGTAAATAGGTACATTTTCAAATTTCTGCAACTCCTACTTGATCAGTTGATCGTTTGATCGCAGTATTACTTATTTACTACTTATTTATATTTCTATTGTATTTACGCTACTGTTCGGATTATTTTTAGTATTATGAAAGATTTCCTTTTTTATTATTTGTAATTTGTTATTTGTGTTGTGGATTGCCGGCACTAAAACCATATGGGATGCACATAGCTGAGCCACGCAATCTAGTAGTCTCTGAATAACATAGTTATTAATTTATTAACTGGAAGAATTTTAATAATTTTAGAGTTTAATTATATAATTAACAATATTTTTCATAAGTTTACATGAATTTAGTATATGCAAATTTTAAAATAATAAAGTTCCATAATAAATTAAATTTATGTCAGTTTTTGGTTCACCAAAAATGCCTTAGAATAGTTAGCTTATAGAGATCTATCTATAAGGAATGGAAACGAGAAATACAAACGGGCTGCCATTGGGGGCGCTGCGATTAGCAGAGATGGTATCTTTAACATTGCTCTTGTGGGAAAATCATTTTTTGTTGTTTTTAAGACAGATTTTTAGAGATGTTAGAGAGATATGGCAAACGTAAAATGGATGAGCATTATTAAAAGATCCCTTATTTAAAGATCTGCGCATGCGCATATAACCGTCTTAAGTAAAGATACTTTATTAAAATACTTTATTAAATAAAATACTGCCGAGCTTTTATTTTCCCTTATTAACGGATGGGTTGTTCTGGCAATGGTCGACTTGAAATTGTCAAAATAAACTGACATTTTTTATTGTTATATTGGTCAGTTTTGTATACCCTTTGGTGAAATAATATTTTTCTCAATTGTCAAACTTGAGAATAAGGGCGTTACTGGTACTAAATCCAAGTCACTAATAAAATTCACAAATAATCTGCCATAACACAATTTCAATGTCTTTAATAAAGGACGATTTTATTTAACTGAAGTGCAACTTTAATAAAATTTCTTTAATAATGACATTTTGCCATATCACTCTAGTGTAGTAGATTAAAACTATGATTGCAATAATAAGTATTTAATATAATACAGCAATTTTTATTTAAAATATGGGCATAAATATGTTTTCCCCATTTTATTAATTTTCTGCGCAGTGGAGTCCCATAAGATTGGACAAAAATATGTAATAAAAATACGTGTAGGATTAAAAATCTGAATTCGACATAAAGATTAATAAATAATTGTTAATTTATTATATAAAATTGATTTCGAAATTTCAATGAAATTAATTAAATTACAGCCACAGTTAAATCAAAACAAATAAAACGAAACAAAAACAAAGAACGAAAGAATTCGACAAGTCTCTATAAGAAACCGAATCCATCTGATTGACAAAAAAATTTCTGACCCGTAAATATTGTGACTTTTATTAGGTCGATTCTACTCCTTAGTATAGTGTTCTATCACTTCTAGTTCATCTAGAACTTCTATGATTATAATTCTCTATACCCATAGTATGGGTAGCTGTGGGTAAACCAGATCAATCCTACACTTTGGCAAGTCTTCGTTGCTACGATTACTCATACATTTACACTAAGTACTATAAATACATGATACTATCAGTAACTAAATACGCCAACACGCAGTTTTGTCAAATTTGTTTTGACGTCAGTTAGAGACCTTTTTGCAAATCGCTTCTTTTAATAATTGAAATTGTGGTTATAGTCCCTAATCTGATGTTAATTTTGATTTTTTGTCTATTTTTTTAAAATTTTAATATAGTTTGCAGTTTGTTTACGTTTAATTAATTAATAATATTTTTTTACATTTATTCATTATTTCAGTAATATATATGTATTAGAGAGATATGGCAAAATGCCATTATTAAAGAAACTTTATTAAAGTCGCACCTTATTTAAATAAAATCGTCCTTTATTAAAGACATTGAAATTGTCTTATGGCAGATTATTTGTGAATTTTATTAGTGACTTGCATTTAATACCAGTAAAGCCCTTATTCTCAAGTTTGACAACTGAGAAAGATATTATTTCACCAAATGGTATACAAAACTGACCAATATAACAATAAAAAATGTCAGTTTATTTTGACAATTTCAAGTCGACCATTGCGAGAACAACCGATCCGTTAATAAGGGAAAATAAAAGCTCGGCATTATTTTATTTAAATAAAGTATTTTAATAAAGTATCTTTACTTAAGACGGTTATATGTGCATGCGCAGATCTTTACATAGGGGATCTTTTAATATATATATATATATATATATCGTAAAGCCTGTCTACCATTTCTGGTGTAGGCTTGTTAGTCTTTATCTTTTTTTTCTTTCTTTCTCAAGGCTTATACGTTTTTGCTTCACGTCACTGCGTCGCAAAACTTTCTCCATTCTTTCCTGTTGTTTGCCATTCTACTAGCTTCACGCATCGTTATTCTTCTTCTTTGTAATATCTTTTCTATTATGTCATCCCAGGTAGTTTCAGGTCTTCCCCTTTTTCTTTTCTGCCCAGGTCTAGCTTCCCATACCCTTCTCACTTGTCTTTCCTGTCCCATTCTTTTCAGATGGCCCCACCATCCCAACTGCCTCTTCTCTATGTATTCGTGTATCGCCTCCATTCCTAGTTCTTTTCTTATTTCTTCATTCTTGATTCTTTTTCTCTTTGCCACTCCCTTTACTCTCCTCATGTATTTCATTTCTACCGCTTGGACTTTACTTATTTCCTTTTTATCTGTTATCCATGTCTCACCTCCAAATGTCAATATTGGTCTTATTATTGTTTTATAGACGTTATTTTTGTTTTCCTTGTTATTTCTTTTTTCCCCACAATCGTATTGCTGATACTGTAAAACACTTTCATTGCTTTTCCTATTCGGCTGTTAATTTCTTCTTCTTGCTTTCCTGAACTAGTTATTTCTACTCCCAAATATTTCCATTTCGACACATGCTCCAATTTTACCTTATCTACCATGATTTTTATTTCATGTTTCTCCCCGATTACCATTACTTTTGTTTTCTCTTTACACATCTCCATTCCGTTCTCTCTAAGTGTTTCATTCCATTTATTTATGCTTGTCTGCAACTCTTTTTCGTTAGATGCTACCACTATTATATCGTCTGCGAATGCTCCAATCTTTACTTCAACTCTCTCCATATAATTCCATCTCACGTCAAGTCCTCTTCTTTCAATTTCCTTATTATTTTGTCCATGTAAATATTAAATAATGTTGGACTTAGTCCTCCTCCCAGTCTTAGTTCGTCTTTCGTTTTAAATTTGTTTGTTTGTCTGTTTTTGCCTATCACGCTATTTGTGTTTTCTTCATATATTTTTTTTATTAATCTAATAATTTTCCTGCTTATCTCTTTCTCTGCCATCATCTTCCACAATCTATCTCTTCTTACTTTATCAAATGTTTTTTTTAAATCTAAAAAACCAATGTATACATTTTTTTTCCTTTTACTTGTTTTTTCTACTATCTGCTTAATCGTAAATATATGATCAAGACATATATAATATGTCTTGAATGCTTTTGCCTTCCCTAAATCCTGACTGTGATTCGTCCAGTGTTTTCTCTATTTTAATTTTTATTCTCTCGTTTATCATCATTTCCAACACTTTCATGTTTGTATTTAATAGAGTAATTCCTTTGTAATTATTACAATCTTTCTTATCTCCTTTCTTAAAGATTGGTACTATGAGCGCATGCTGCCATTCTTTAGGTATTATTTGCTCTTTCCATATTTTGTTATATATGTCCAGCATTACCTGCCTTCCCTCTTCCCCCATATATTTTATCATTTCAGTCGTTATTGTGTCACTTTCTGCTGCTTTTCCATTCTTCAGTTGTTTTATGGTCTTTTCCAATTCCTCCATATTAAATTCATCTTCAACGTCTTTGCATTCCTTTCTCTCTGTATTGTCTGCTTCTCTTGTATCGTTCCTCTCTATATTGTCTGACAGCAGCTCTTCAAAGTATTGCTTCCATCTTTCCATTATTTCATCTTCCTGCTTTAATATTTTTCGTTCTTTGTTATTTATATATGTAGCACTGTTGGTCTTTCCTTTTCTTATTGTTCTTAGTCTACTATAGAATATTTTTCCCCTCTGCAGCTTCTTTTTCTAATTTATTACCGAATTCTATCCATTCATTTCTTTTCGCCTCTAATACTAATTGCTTCACTATTTTCCTTTCCTCTTTGTAACACTGATACGTTTCTCTATTTTTTTTTTGTAAATATTCCTTCCATTTTTTCTTTTTTAATCCAGCTCTTCTCTTGATCTCTTCTGTCCACCATGCCGTTTGCTTTATTTTCTTATTTCTTTTTATTTTTCCACACACTTCCGAGCTTATTTGTAGTATCATCTTTTTGAATTCCTCCCAATTCTTTTCCAAACTTAATGCCTTCCATTTCTCATTTCTGCTCTCGATCATCCTCTTCAATTTTTCTCTATATTGCTGTGCCACCTCTCCGTCTTTTAGCCTATACGCTTTTATTTTCTCATATTCTATCTTATCTCCTTTTATCTCTCTGTTGTCTGATTTTATTGGTTTCTTTATTTTTGATATAACCATATAATGATCACTAAATTGAAATGTTAATTATGTAAATATAGAGAAAATTTGAATATATATTGTTTTACCTCTTTCCATTAAACGTACTGCTTCAGCTATATAGGGTACTAATAAGCGATTTACAATAAAACCGGGAGTGTCTTTGCATGTAATGCATGTTTTTCCAATTGATTTTCCCCAACTTAAAAATGATTGATAAGTTTCTTCAAATTGCTGTGGTGTGCGATCAATTTGCGATTTTCCAATAACTTCATTACGAGTACTCGATTAAAAAAATGCAGACCACCGAATCTAGATCAAAATATTGATTAAAACGACTTTATGTTTTGCTGTACAAATAAACCTGCATACGTACTTTTCTTTTTGATTAGCAACTGATGCAATTTCAACAATTGATAGTGACCTTGTATTAGAAGCAAATAATTTTTTTTCTGGTGCTGTTTCATCTAGACTATTAAATAGTTTATTTTTAATCTCCAATTTTTCCACAATAGCTTCAATAACTAAGTCAGCATCTTTCACAGTATCAGATTCAGTGGAGCGTGCAGATCCCATGATTCTTTCAGTAATAGTTTGAAATTCGATTTTTCTAATTAAATAACCTTTAATTCGACTTCTAGAAATAGCGAATTTTTGCGCAGCTCCAGCATCATCTTTATATAGTTTTTTCGCTACATGTCCCAAACTTGCAGTTATACTTATTTCAGCTTTTTTTAGTAAATCTTCATTGACTTCCACAAGTGTTACATTGTTCCTGCTTTGAGCTGCATAGTATTTTGATCCACAAGGAAGACATGAATATCGAAACTTACGTTATATAATTTACTTAGATTATACAGGGTGTTTCAAATTCTTATGTAAATATCAGGATCTCGGAAACGACAAGGGGCACGAGATCAGTTAAATTGAGGCAACGTTGCGCAATTTTGGGCTTACTAACATGGTGTTTTAATATTTTACCATTTCCTGATATTTCCAAAAACCCGAGAATTACGATTTTCGTTTTTGTTAATAACTTGCAAACTATTTATCATAGAGAAATAAAGGTTGTACATTTTTATGACCCTTTTATAAGAGCTCCTAGCTGATATCGTCAGATTTTCCACAGGACTTTAATTTTATTAGATATTGAGCACAACTTTCGATTTTCTTATGGACGCTACCCTGGATTGTCATAGATATAAAAAGTACATAAAATTCCCATTGCAACCATGTATCACATCCACTACTTTAGATATTATTCAATATAAATAATAAAAAAAGAATCTAATTCATCTTAGTTGGCTTTGAATAATTAATAATGGTAGTTGTCACAGAAAACTTGGGTTGCTGTGATACATCAAATTATTTAATTCTAATATTGCAGAAATTATTTTGCATATTACATTATTTAAAGAAAATGCGATTCTCGAATGAAGAAAGTCTGCTTTAATTAAAATATTTTATACATGTCAGACAAATATGATCCACGCTTCTGATACGTATTTACTACAGTGTCTCTATTTATTCATTGGCGCAAAGTAGTTGTAAAACCACCATTCTTGTGCACAAGTCACCTGCAGTTGCAAGTATTGCAACTGTCGGTCCTCATATTTGTGCACGTCCTTCCACTGACTACACACACTAACCAATCAGAAATGACAACGCTCTTTGCGCCACTGTAGTATTTATTATTAAATACATCCAGCAAGGTTACATTAATCTTTCAATTTCTACTGTTAATTATCCAAAACCAACTAGGATGAATTAGATGTTTTTCTTACTATTTGTATTAAATGATATCTAAATTAGTAGATGTAACACATGGTTGCAATGGGAATTTTATGTACTTTTTATATCTATGAAAATCCAAAATGGCGTCTATAAGAAAATCAAAAGTTGTACTGAATATTTAAGAAAATTAAAGTCCTGTGGAATATCTGATGACATCAGGTAAAAGCTCTTAAAAAAGTGCCTTAATCATGTACAACTTTTATTTCCCTACAATAAATAGTTTCCAAGTTATTGACAAAAAACGAAAATCGAAATTTTCGTTTTTTTTCGTTTATCTCTGGAAATATCAAGAATTGGTAAAATTTTAAAACACCATTTTAGTAAGCCCAAAATTGTGCAACTTTGTCCCAATTTAACCGGCTTCGTATCGCTTACCGTATCCGAGATCCCCATACTTACGTACGAATTTGAAACACCCTGTATACTCAAGTTTAAATATGTCAGATTAATGATTAAAAGTCATTCCACTTCACATTTTCATATCTCTTAATCTTTCTTGTGCTATCCCAGATCCCATAATACCACCACCAACAATTGTAACATTTTTAATAGCAGTTCTAGCAGAGTTGTAGAAAGGCCACGCTTTAACATTGTTAATTCTTCCAATATGAATTAAAATGACTTTAATGGCAAAAAAATTATAGAAATAAATTATAAAAATTTATATTTTTTATCTCACCGATAGAGGCGAAAGAATTTTTTTTTGTGGTCTCTTTGTTATCTTTTAGGATAAACAACAAAAAAGATTATACAAATAAAGTTTAAAGTCCATAAAATTTTAAGCAAATTATTTAATTAGAAATAAAATGAGATAACGCACATACGTTAACAATTTCTTATCTGTTCAGTGTTTACTAAAAACTTGTCAAAAAGTGCCAATTAATCCTTGTCATATATGTTGGAGAGAAGAAAATTGCTAGTCGCTTACGTTTGCAAAATTAACGATATTAGGCGGAATGTTTTTCTCTTTACTGATTCCAACAAAACTTACTACAATTCAGTTCTATGTTTATACATAGCTAGACTATTGACAAACAAAAATATCCTGTGCAGCCACTTGATTATTTCGGTAATTTCATCTAAAATTGAAAAAAATACTATGGAAAGAAATACAAAACTCATTTCAAGCCATAGGATATAAAATGTCAGTAGAAACACTGATAGAAGAATGATCATAGCAGGACGGAACAATGCTCTTAACTCTAACTCTCGGAGATCACGTATAGCAGGTGCTCTTAGATAAAATAATATAATATAAATAATAAAATTCAAGTTCGTGTTTTGAAAGGTTCATTCTGTACGCAGCATAACATTTCTTAACCGCTACCAAATAGAAAATGAAACATTTGGATTCATCCATAATTTTTTAGTAAGGATTTATTATTAACATACGTATATTATATATGTATAGTTATATGTTTATAATATAATTAAACAGTATATTTGAAATATCCTTCTCCAGTTTTCCTTCCCAATTTCCCTTGTTCGACCAATTTGATTAACGATTCACATGGATTAAATAGGGGATTATCTGGATATTTATTATGCCAACCACGTAAAACTGACAACATTGTATCGAGACCAACAAAGTCAGCCATTTCAATTGGTCCCAGTGGATAACCAGCACCTAGCTTCATTGCAATATCAATGTCTTCAGCTGAGACATCACCTTATTTAAAAAGTGAAACGTGAATTTGGTAAATATTATTATGTCTAAATTGGATTCTATTACCTCTTTCCATTAAACGAAGTGCCTCAGCTACATGAGGTACTAGTAAGCGATTTACAATAAAACCGGGGATATCTTTGCATGTAATGCATGTTTTGCCTATCGACTTTCCCCAATTTAAAAGCGTTTGGTAAGTCTCTTCCGATTGTAGCGGTGTCCGAACAACTTCCAATAATTTCATTAAGGGGACTGGATACATAAAATGCAATCCACCAAATCTAGATAGACATATTGATTAAGATAACTTTATAGTGATGTACATTAAGCTGCAGACATACTTATCTTTTCTATTAACAACTGCTGCTATTTCCTCTATTGATAATGAACTTGTATTAGAAGCAAACAATGTTTCTGCTGGTGCTGCTTCATCTAGAGTTTTAAATAATTCATGTTTAATCTCTAAATTTTCCACAATAGCTTCAATAACTAAATCAGCATCTTTCACAGCATCAGATACATCAGTGGAGCCTGCAAATCAATTATTCTTTCAGTAATGGTTTGAAATTCGATTATTCTAATTAAATAACCTTTAATTCGGCTTCTAGCATCCTCAGCGAATTTTTGAGCAGCTCCTGCATCACCTTTATACAGTTTGTTCGCTACACGCCCTAAACTTGCAGTTATACTAGTTTCAGCTTTTTTTAGTAAATCTGAATTGACTTCCACAAGTGTTACATTATTACCGCTTTGAGCTGCGACCTGTTTTTATCCACAAAAATATGTAGGTGTATAGAATTATACATTTACCTAGATTAGGTATGTGTTGAAATTCTGCAATCTGTTAAACTACAGTTTTCCTGTATATCCAATTTTGTAGATTGTCATATTTAATCTTACTTGAGCTATTCCAGATCCCATAAGACCACCACCAATAATTGTAACATTTTTAACAACGGATCTAACAGTTGTAGAAAACCTCCGTGTTAACATCCTACAATCTTTTTTTTTGGTAATGGTAAATAACAAAATGTTGGCAATAACAAAATTAAACAAACCAAACCTTGACTGTTTTCAAAAAGTAAAACAAAATATTTATATTTTTTGTCTGTTTAATTAATATTAATCAACATAAAGTATGAAATGTAAAGTTTAAAGTCCATGGAATTTAATTATCACATTGTGGGTGAATTTTATTATTATCGTCTCTTATCATTTTGTATGTCTTATTTATGATTAAGTAAATTTTTCTTGATTCTGTTTTTAGTACATAACTACGTTAGTGCAGTTAAATTAATATGTCTATGCATGTTAGGTCTTAAAATAAAAAGTTTAGACAAATAAGATTAAATAATTTAGGAAAATAGGTCTGTTAAAGAGAATAAGCCTAAGCGCCAATTTTTCATCTCCAGCTTACAAATGTATTCCTCAGAAATCTTTCATTTAGCATAATTTTATACAGTTTATGTACTTATTGGGTTTCCTATAATAAAATGAGATGAGATTCAATATACCAATGACAACAGCTAGTAAATATTCCCTATTTTTTGTGCTATGAAATCGAATTACTACACTATACTATGTAATGATTCATCGAATTTAAAATTTTAATCTGAATTTATCCAGCATATCGAGCTGTCATAATACCGTACTCACTTGCACCAGCAGCAATTAGTTACATTTGTTACACGTAGTCAAGGCAGTGTAATAACATAATAAATAATCTATTTGCCATATGCGCTCATACAAATTTCGTAATTTACTATATTCTTGTTAAACCGAGTTGACCCTACTTCAATTATCAAAGTTTGATATCATTTGATATTGTTCATGTTAGACATCAGCTGAGAATTACAATTAGCACCAAGTTTCAGTACTACTTCTATACTATCCATTATATAAGGATTAACTACTATAAGAGAGTATTGAACAAATTTATTAATACAAAATTGTGAATTAGGAGCATTATAAAATATAATTAAATTACGTACATATTACGAAGGCATTAAATTCTTTTTTTCTTTATTCATTTTACATTTCCATATTTTATAATATTTCTTCCATTCTCCTTTATTGGCTATTTGTCTTGAGTTGGTTACAAGCCAATATTTCAAACTAGAAAAAAGTTGGCAGGAAAAGGAAGAGGAATTAATAATTGGGAAAAAGATTACCAATAAACTAACACATACAAAAAAAATGCTGAAAATAACATATGAATAAAGACTTTTATTAAAAATATATGCCTAAAAAAGGCAATAAAATATATGAGTGTAGAATTTCACTTTAAATATAAAAAAAATAATTAAATATTAGAAATTACTTATTATACTTATAATATCCTTCTCCAGTTTTCCTACCCAATTTCCTTTGTTCGACCAATTTGATTAACGAGTCACAAGGATTAAATAACGAATTATCGGGATATTTATTATGCCAACCACTTAAAATTGACAATGTTGTATCATGACCAACATAGTCGGCCAATTCAATTGGTCCCATTGGATAACCAGCACCTAGTTTCATTGCAATATCAATGTCTTCAGCTGTCGCATCACCTTAATTAGTAATTGGAATGTTAATTATATAAATATAGAGAAAATTTGAATATATATTGTTTTACCTCTTTCCATTAAACGTACTGCTTCAGCTATATAGGGTACTAATAAGCGATTTACAATAAAACCGGGAGTATCTTTGCACGTTACGCATGTTTTTCCGATTGATTTTCCCCAATCTAAAAATGATTGATAAGTTTCTTCAGATTGTTGTGGTGTGCGAACAACCTCCAATAACTTCATTACCGGAACTGGATTAAAAAAATGCAGACCACCAAATCTGGATAGAAATATTGATAAAAACAACTTTATGTTTTAATGTACAAATAAAATTGCATACTTACTTATCTTTTCTATTAACCACTGATGCAATTTCAACAATTGATAATGAACTTGTATTAGAAGCAAACAATGTTTTCTCTGGTGCTGCTTCATCTAGAGTTTTAAATAGTTTATGTTTAATCTCCAATTTTTCCACAATAGCTTCAATAACTAAATCAGCATCTTTCACAGCATCAGATACATCAGTGGAGCCTGCAAATCAATTATTCTTTCAGTGATGGTTTGAAATTCGATTATTCTAATTAAATAACCTTTAATTCGGCTTCTAGCATCCTCAGCGAATTTTTGAGCAGCTCCTGCATCATCTTTATACAGTTTTTTCGCTACACGCCCTAAACTTGCAGTTATACTAGTTTCAGCTTTTTTTAGTAAATCTGAATTGACTTCCACAAGTGTTACATTGTTACCGTTTTGAGCTGCGACCTATTTTAACCCACAAGGACAATATAAGTATCGAAATTTACGTTATAGAATTTACTTAGATTATATAGGCAACTTAGTGATCAAAGATCATTCCACTTCAAATTTTCACATTACTTAATCTTACCTGTGCTATTCCAGATCCCATAAGACCACCACCAATAATTGTAACATTTTTAATAACATTTCTAACAGATGATGTAGAAAACCCCCGTTTTAACATTGCTAAACCTTCCATAGCTACAAGCTGTACATTAATTAACAATGTACTAATTGAATATTTTGTCTAGCACTTCACAGAAAATTATATTTAAAGAGAAGTGTAAAGTTCAAAGTCTATGTCTAATTTTTTAATTATTGTTTACATTATGCAGATCTATAAGGAGTCAACTCAACCTAACAAAAGTCAAAATATACATGCGTCAGAACATTTTTTTGTACATCAGAGAGATTCGTGTATTTTGCGGTAATTGCAGGTGATTGCCAGATCAGTGACGGGCTTTGTAATTGTTTCGTTTTCAAATCATTTTCAATTTTTTATAACATTAATTTTGCTATTTAAAATAATCCATAGTAATCCAAAGAAACCATATAACTATTAAACAATTGTTAATAACAATTTCAAAATAAATTCTGCATAATAAATTAACAATTATTTTTTTAATATCTTTTTAGTTTTTACCCAATCTTTGAATAAAAGATATGAAATAGCGCCTGCGCAATCTTCATTTTGAAATTTATGGCGTGTTCAGACTATGCTCCCAGAATTTTCAAAGCGCACGCGCTATACCATTGAAGCAATATTTTTACGAAATTAGCCGAAGTAAAGCGAAATTTAGTAGTGCAAAGGAAATCTAAGTGATGAGGTCGCTCCGTGGTATTGTTCCTTACAAATTTGATTTTGTGAAAAAATTGTTCGTGTAAAATTGTTATGAAAGTATTTGTATGTGTACGTTTAATATTACTAATGGACTATAAAAATTTAATCGATAATTATGAAATTTAATTTATAGGCTCATTGAAATTATTACTTAAATAACCGAAGAAAAATTGTAATATATTAGTGCAATCCATCAGCAAATCTTTGAAATTTAATATAAATACTGTTTTGGAAAAATAAGAAAAAGATTTATGATGACAAAAAATATTTTTCTGCTATATTGAAGCTAAAAAGAAATTGGTGTAAACAAAGACAAGTTATGTATGTTTTATTGTCTGGTGCAATTTCTGAAAATTACTGTATTATAAATAATAAATTGTTCAATTATTCAAAGCCTTTGAATAATTTTTTTCAAAATTTAAATTATTTTGTACTTATTGTGAAAGTTTTAGAGATTTTCTTATTGTTTGTAATATGAAAATCAAAATGTACATATATGTACATGTATAATAAAGAAATCTTTATGTATTTATACAAATATAGTTTGTGTTTTCTATTCAATATAAATCAATTCTCAAAATCAACTTTGAAAGGGAACAATACCACGGAGCAACCTCATCACATAGACTTCCTCTGCACTACTAAAACAGATTTTGTTAAAAATGTTGCTGCAGATGTTTAGCGCGTGCGCTTTGAAAATTTAGGAGGGCTAGTCTGAACACGCCGTTAAAATGAATGTGTGCATTTTGAAATGTTTACATTTCAAAATTGTAATAAAAGGTTATGTTAATTTTTTTCAATTTTTTTTATAAAGGCATAGATGCCGAGATGCCAGATTGAGAATATACAATACATATATATATATAAAATAAAATATATACCACAAAATACTGTCTGTTAATACGTCCAACTTCAGACAAAAAGTGTACTGAGTACTAAGCACGTAGTACGATGAATTTATACTTAGTATGTGCCACGTACTAAGTATAAATTCATCTGGCAATAATGTAAAAAAAAATCTTGATAACCTAAATTATGCTTAAATTCCAATTTTTTCATATTTTATTTTATTAAATGACGTTGTATTTTTATTTTAGATTAAATTTTAATAGACAATTTATTTTCGTATTTTTATTTTAATTACTTGCGTTTATTAAAGATTTTTTACATTCAAAGTTTCAATCAACTTTATCGTTTTTTTCATCATCTCTATTAACTAAAAATTAAAGTATTTTAAATTTTAAAGTATTAGGCCTATACTTTTATATGATATATATTTACTATACTATATAAGTATATACGTATAATTGATATTTGTGTCATGTAATTGCCATCTCAAAGCAACAGATGGCGACCACAATATTGCTGCTTTTAAAATGTATAGGAAAGGTCAAAAGTTGGACGTATTAACAGTATTTGATAATTGATACCACCATGATATAATATCAGGCTTGTTCCAAGCTGACTAAAAAACTGTCATGGTTCACATCACGCCGTGACGTGAACGGTATCGTTTTTTTTACTCAACCAAAAAAACCACACACATAAATTAGTGAAGTTAATGTTATTATTTATAATATATATATTTTTAATGTTAATATCTTAGTTCGAGTTGGTCGACTGAAATTCGACAGTTCTGTTACGGTTTTTGATGCGCTTGGAACAAAGCTATAACTAGATTAGATCCCTCTACGTGTCGATATGAGACTACAACCGAGTATATGTATAAAGTTTTACATATATATTTGTTTTTAACTATTCGTGATAAAATGGTGGAGGCATTTTTGCAGAACTATGCGGTAATAACACAGACAATTGCTGGGAGGAATAATTTCTTAAATTCCCAGTAAATTAATAATGAAAAAAGATTATAAGCAAGTACTATATCTGATTATAGATGTAATAGAAAAGAAATATTGTTATATTAAGGCTAGAGAACTAGACAATTGACCAATTTATTTCTTAAAATTTTATTATGAAAATAAAAGAAAAATCTCTCAAGTTAACATACAAACATTTAACATTATAATAAATGATCAGAAAATATTGTGTCCTAGGAAAACAATTGCTTTCCAATATTTTATATATACGGAATGACAACGGATTGTCATTTCGTATATATAAATTAAAACTTATAATTTATAAGATTTCCGTTGGTTTCCATTGTGACATTTGGTATATTTTCCATATTAATCGAGGCATCTTTGTCGGTATCTCGTGGATCATTCCACGCTTGCAATTTCCCTGTTCCGAAAATCAAATATACTAAATTTGTTGCTACAAAAACACCAAATGTTATCCAAAATACTGTTCGCCATTGTGCTAATGTATGCTATAAACAGAGAAAAAGGGAAAAAATTCAAACACAAATTGTGCTAGAGTTATTTTTTGGAATTACATCTTCGGTTAAAGCTCCAGCTAAATAAGGTGTAACAATTCCACTGGTCGCTCCAAGACCATTAATAATTGCCATTAATGTACCAGCAAAATTTGGACTTAAATCGAGTGCATTCACCTTCATACCACAATAGTAACAACCCATGAATGCCATAGCAATTGTAAACATTGTCACGGCTAACATTCTGTTACAACCAACATAAGATGCAATTACAATAAAAAGAGCGGGACCCATGGAAGCTGGAAGAAAATTATAAGGATTTGTATACATATAAACTATCAACATGCCTATATCTTACCTATTGTAGTGAAAAATTTTCGTGAAAATGTTAATGTCATAATATTTTTCTTTACTAGATAATCACTTAAACAACCAGAACCAAATGATGTGAAGAGCATTACTATATATGGCACAGATGACCAAATACCATTTTCCGAGACGTTGAATTTTAATACATCTTTCATATATTTTGGTAGATCAGTAACCATCGTAAAAAATCCCCAATCGTGTCCAACTTGTGTAATAACCAATGCCCACATTGGCAATGAAGTTAAAATGCCTTTCCATGGTATTGGTAACCTTATATCTGATACAGAGTCTATGAAAATATGCGTGTAATTACAAGCAATTTAACTGGAGTTACTTAACTAATTCATTAAGAATGTACGTACTTAATTCTTTTTTTAAATATTCTCGCTCTTTGTCACTTATATATGGATGACTGTCTGGATTTGAATAACAAAGTAATGTCCATAATATAAACCAAATTATTCCCATACAACCGAAAAAATAAAAAACTGATGCCCAATTTTGTGTGTAACGGATCAATTCACCACTAATTACATTACTTAAAATTGTACCTGAAAATAGTACATTTTAACAAAAGTGTTATGTTTATTCATTATTATTTATTTTATAACTATTTTATTTATTGTTTTCCGTATTTGCAATAAATCATATTAGTCTATAATCTGTGGAATGGCCAACTTGTTTTAGTCCATATTATATATGCCGTCATGTTTGCACCAACAACGTAAGATGACAGCACAAGTATGTACATTAGAAACTTTGAAAATTAATTATTATGGCATAATATTAATGCCATAATATTAAATAATAATAATTATTATTTTAATAATATTAATATTAAATAATAATTTAATATTAATGGCATATAGATGGAAAACTATAAGATATATATTATAGTTTTCCATAAGCACACATATTCTTTATACATTCAAGAAAATATTTTACTGATATTGAATAGTAAGCATGAAAATATTTACCAAATTGACTGCCTGCATAAACCATGCTACCAATTGTTGCTCTTTCTTTTAATGGAACCCATTTTGCTAAAACGGCAGTTAATGCTGGAAATGTGGTGCCCTAAAATTGCATCTCTACAAAATTCATATAATTCAAATTTGCAGCCAAAATGGTTTGGACACAAATTTACCTCACCAAAACCTTCGACTATTCTTAGAGCAACAATTGCTTTCCAATTTCCACCAGTGCTAATTATCACCCATGGTGTAATTAAAGTGAAAATTGCGGTTGATAATATGCCTAAACCTAAAGAATATTTGCCACCAAATCGTTCAGCTAATATACCACCAGGTAAATGTGTAATTACGTAACCCCAATAAAAAGAACTTAAAATTAATCCTTGAGTTTTTTCATCCCAATCATATAATGTACTTTGATCCTATGTAAAAGCAAACAAAGAGAACGATTTAATAATGGTAATTTAGATCAATGGTGTTTTTAAAACAATACCTACCTTAATTGCACTGTTAGTTTTATTAATATATTGCGAGGCGCACGCATTTGGATCATAATATTCTTTTGACTTTATGGGTAATACCATTTCTGTTATTGCTAATGATAAGGATACACGCATCGTATATGCATTACATATTGCTAGAAAACCCATTATTCCAAGTACGTATCGTTGTGGTATTAAAAAACCTGTTAAAAATGGAAATTTAATATTGTTTGTATGAAAATAATGATCTCAAATCTGTTCATAGAGATGATATAAATCATAGTTGGGAAAAACCCGAAAGACTCCAATTTAGCACGTTTTAGTAATAGAAATGTTTGGGGAAATTTACTTATAACTATAGTTCCCCTTGAAGGGTAATTTGGAAGGTAAATTTGAAGATAAAATTGAAAGGTAAAAAGGCAAATTCTATAAAAGTTGCTGTTATTGTCCTTTATTCTATAATTCGTGGATTTATAAGTAAAATGTATAATATGTGTCTTAATGGAAATATACAATTGTGTCAATAAAATATTAGGATGTTTCTACGAGCACATAATCTATTTTCCACATATCTCTCTAATATAAAAATTAAATTATGTTATAAAAGACTTGATTTAACTGAACAATTACTCATAGAAATTAGAAGTAGTATAAGGTTTATTATATGTAATTTGATAATTAAAATGGTAATTATTTATTGACATGCCAATGTGAAATATGATAAGAAAGATGACTTTCATCTTATTGTTATAAATTATTCCTATTTTATTTGTTTAGCGTATTGTTACAATATTCGGTATTTGTGATGTATTGTATAATATATATAAAATAAGAAAAATAATATAAAATTAAGAAAAAGAAAATCAAAAAATTAATTAACTGATGGCTACCAGAATATTTTTTGAACGATACATTTTATCTTCAAAAAGTGAGCTATAAGTTAATTTAATCGACTTTATCTTTAATTCTTGCCATCTACTTAATTATTAAATGAAGTATGCTTACATTTTGATATAATTAGCCTCCATCCACTCAACATTTTTGGTTCAAATCAATTCAACATTTACACTTTAATAGACAATTCTTTATTTTAAATTAATATTATTTTGAAAAATTAATATAGGTAAAAGTTACAAATGAATTCGAAATAAATGCACACAACTTTTTCTAAGAAATAAGTACTTTTGAACTTTAATAATAGGTATACGGGCAGATAATTAAGTATTTTCTAATTAATTAGTCTTCTTTCTTTTTCTTACTACGGTCGATTTTCAACTAAAACATTTTGTCATTTTAAAATTAAATAAATAAAGCTTAATAAATGAGCTCAGTGGAAACTGTTATGTTTTGATAAATTAGAATTTTAACAATCGGTATATTAATATACAGGGTGGTCAAATCCAATTCGCTAACAAAATAAAAATTAGAAATGATGTGAAAACTATGCAGGTGGATAAATAATAGTTTATAAACGTATTTAAGTGCTCTATTGTTTATTTATTTGAAAAATAATTTTTATTTCCTTTTGTTGTTGTTCATTTAAACAGTATATTTGATAAATAATATGTAGTTAGGTAATATATGAGTGAAAATGTATGATTTTAATACTATATTTAATTATACATATTCATTATTTTTAATTATATCTATTTCACAGATATTATATTTTGACTACTTTTTATTATTTTATTAATTTACACCCTTTTATTTGTTACGTAATGAAGCAATTACGTGACAATTTTGTTTTTTTTTTTTTCAAGCTCAGTAATACATTTTTATTTCTATTATTATTATTTTGATCTGTAGGTAGTATATCTAATTGGATTTGTTTTAATTAGTTATCAATAAAAACGTGTAGAAACACTGATTTGTTATACGTATAGTAAATGAATATAATCATTTATCGCATTTAATTAATCTCTCTACCTTTGTGTGATGCCACTGGGTTGTTTTTTGCTTTTCAAATGCAATTTGTAGGTTCATAATAGTAAAACAATGTTAAAGTACGTTAAAAATATTATTATTATTTTATTTATACAAAATAATACATATTTACAGTACATTTTACTTAAAACAGTAAAAATCGTATAGTAATGGCCAGGTTCAGGAGGCTACACCGGTGCCAACATAACACCCCACGGTGGGTTTTTTTAAATCGAATCGACAAATACTTAGATAAAATTATTCCTTAAAAAGTGCATCAATTCTGGTAGTACGGCCATACACAAAAGTTGTAATAGTTTATTAAATCTTTGATAATTTAGAGAAAATTTGAAGTGAATGGCACTTTTTATGTATTAGAGGGAAGGAAATACATATACCATGTATTTTCTGGTAAGTAGTTTAAAGTTATCGATTAAAACTGAATTTGTTTACATAAGTATTTGAAAAACTATATATAACTCTATAAAATAGATTTAAGAGAGAAAAATGGCCAATTGAAAAGCAATATATCAGTATCTATATCTCTACAGTATAATAATAATATATACAAAATAGAGTGTCAACAATAAAAAGAAAATGTCTTTCAAGTATTATTATTCAGTAATGATTACTGACTAAGTACAACACGAACAGTGGTTTTTCTCTGCCGACTATACACTAATTTTACGTTATGTTTTGAAGAAGTAGATTACAGGTGTCTGACACCGGTGTTATCTCCTAACCTTGACCAATATTAAGTAATACAAATACACATACATATTAATAAACTAATATTAATAATTCTAATTGTTGGAACATTTTCGCTATTTTTTGTATGCCACCTGTAATGCAAGTTTTAATATCAGTCAATTGAACTCAACAATAAAATAATTAAAAGAATATAAAAAAAAGTCTAGCAATTAACAAAAGGATAAAGGAAGAGGAAGTACATAGAATAAAAAAGCAGAATCAAAGACGCGCTTCTGTAAATTTTCTTCCTTGTGTGACTATCATCAAATCGAACAAGGAAATTAGAAAATCGTCAAGCCTAAAGTTGTATTTCAAGGCTGCTAATTCAAAAATATGCGATTACAGGATGAGTTTCTATTAAAATTTAGTTTTTACCGTATTTTTCTCATTTTCAGATTGTTTTTGGTCCTTATATATTTCACTGGAATTCCATGGTTGTACTTTTCCACTACCAAACAATATAAAAACTAAGTTCGTAACAAGAAATACACCAAATCCAATCCAAAATACTAATTTCCATTCATCAGCTGAATGCTAAAAAATTGAAATCAATAAATTATTATAATAATTTCAAAAATTCTCTTTAGTTTCTACAATTTAAAAAAAAACTTACATTTTCCGTTAATGCACCAATTAAATATGGTACGATAATACCAGTTAGACCGCCAATACCATTAACAATTGCCATAATTGTTCCAGCATAATTTGGACTTAAATCCAATGCGTTCACTTTCATACCACAATAAAATGTACCCATAAAACCCATTGATATTGTAAACATAGCAACTGCCAACATACGATTACATCCGGAGTAAGCTGCTGCCATTATAAATATTGCTGGACCCATTGAAGCTGATAAGGAAAAGATATTTATAAGAGAAATTATGATACAACGAAAGATTATAAACATGGTGCCCGAGTAGGGCCTTATTAGATGGAAAATTTCAATATCGCAGTCAGATATATTAGTCAAATTGGCTTTTTTATGAATGTATGGATTGAATAGATTTTGATTTTTATTAACAACAATTTTTATTAACACTGTTCTATCTGTATCTTCTAACTGTAAATTTCCTGTCAAACATGTACTTACCTAACGTTGTAAAGAATTTCCTAGCAAATGTAATTCTCATATATTTCTTATGTATTAACCAATCACATAACCATCCAGATGTCATTGATATAACCCACATCAATATATATGGTACTGACGACCATAAACCATTTTCTTTTACATTAAAATGTAGTACATCTTTCATATATTTGGGTAGATCAGTGACCATGGTGAAAAAGCCCCAATCGTGTCCAATTTGTGCAACAACTAATGCCCATATGGGTGGGGACGTTAATATCGATTTCCATGGAATGATTTTATCTTTACTTGATATGTTGCCTGGTTAAAATAATACACCAATTAGTTAGCTAATAGGAGTCAATGGCGTCTGAATTATACTTACTGATATGTTCACCTAAATAATTACGTTCAGCATCACTTATGAACGGATGTGATTGAGGATTTGGATAGCATAAAAGAGTCCATAAAATAAACCAAATAATACCAATTGCACCGAAAAAATAAAATGCTATGGCCCAATCATTTGTAGCCGATATTAGAGCACCACTAACTGAATTACCAACCACAGTACCTATAAGAAAATAATATTAGATTATAGCAATTTTGTTGTTGATGATTTATTATAATGAAATGATTAGTGCTTTATTGGAGACCGTTAATAGAAGTACGGCAAATTCGAAAAGCTTTTATTTTTTCTAAAAGTCTGTTTTGAACATAGAATTATGCCCTTCTACAGTTGTCTGCTATTGCTAGATTTATATGCTCTAAATCTTAGATGATCTCAGCAAAAAAATTTAACTTACTCAGTTCCCTATTTGCAACTACATACATATACAAATACCCCACTTCTGGTAACCGAAAAATCCGCGACTAGTATGACGTCGTCATTAATTCTCTTAAATTTAATCAAATTAATTAGTACTTAAAGTTTTTAATGCTAATAGAACTTTCCAATAAAACACTATACATATACAAATTCCGTCTCGTATTTTACTTTGATTTTATAACTAGTGATCTAGTTATATATCTGCTATATATATAACTATATATAGCATCAAATCTGGTTATACATGTGGCCCAAATCGTTCATTTATGATAAAAATTTACATATTTCATACCTACTTATATGGATAAATTTCGATTCTACTTTTCACAAAAAAAAATATATACATATATAGTTTAAGGTCATCAGCTACCATAGCTGTATTAACCAATTAGTCCCATAGTTATAAGTAATAAAATTGAATCACACGCCATTTCATCGATACAGTTATTTATAAAAACAAAATAAATAATTAGAGGAAGAACCTTCATATAAAAAAAATTATTTGTTTGTCTTTGTCTTTATTGTTTTTGTTGTCGCCATTGTTATTGTAGTTGGTACCGTTTTATAAATAAATAAATAATTTATAAAAAAATATTTGCCGTTAACTCTTATTTCATTATAAATATAATGATATCTAATTTCAGTCTCAGTACTCCCTTGGTACCACCGCTGTAGTGGTACTAAAGTAGTATTCTACTAAAAGTAGTACCTTCAAGTACGAACGATTTCCAAGTCTATGTTATAAAAGTGATTTTTGTCACGTTTCATATTCTATTTCACAATAAGTACTACCTCTCGCCAAATAATATACATACATACCGATTTGACTACCAGCATAAACCAATGTGCCAATTTTTGATCGTTCCTTCAATGGTACCCAATTAGCTAAGAGCGTTGTTAACGCTGGGAAAGTGGTACCCTTTAAAATAAATGTTCGATCTAATTTTCTTCAATAAGTGTCAATAAAATTATAACAGTACCTCTCCTAAACCTTCCAGTATTCGTACAATAACCACCCATACCCAATCACCATTTGTGGCATAAATTACAAATGGTGTAATAAATGTGAATAGGGCCGTACATAACATGCCTAAACCAAGGGAATATTTGCCACCGAATCGTTCGGCAATCATTCCACCTGGTATATGAGTTAAAACATATCCCCAATAAAAAGAGCTCAATATTAAACCTTGCTGTTTACTTGTCCATGGATACAAGTTGAATGATCGCTAGAAATTAGCATTTTTACAGTGAACTGTGTTGTCAGCAATAACTGACTGGTACGCGAATTTGTTGAGAGAAACGGGACGAATATGCATGTGTGTACTTACAGTTTCATGTATATCAGTACCATTTAATTCCCAATCATTTATACAAGAATCACTGTTTAATGTTTCATTATTCTTTGGAAATGATACTACCATCTCTGTTATGGCTACTGAAAGTACTACACGCATTGTATAGGCATTGACAACAGCTAAAAACCCCATTATGCCCAAAAGATATCTTTGAGGTATTAAAAACACTGAAAAAAAAAAATGAAAAATTCATCGAAAAATCATTATGAGTAAAATTGAAAAACTGGAAGAAAAAAATATATGGAAAAATGGCAGAAAACTAAAGCAATTCAAGTTGACAATTAAAAAAATTATATTTTGGCAACTATAGAATAAATTAACATTTTCCAACTTAATTGATTATTTCAGTAGGTACTTACATTTGGAAACTGCTAATCTCCATCCTACCAACATTGTAAAAAAGATTACCTACTTTCACACTAAAATTTACTATAAAACTTAACTAATTCACTTGTAATTTATATTCGGAACAACATTAATTGTTTTCCAAGATGTTTGTTACTTTATTAACTCATTAATTAATCAATTTTTAGTAAGAGCCGCCGCTTCGCGCGAGTACATCTATACCTATACGCGAACTTTTATAATATCGAAATGGCTATTGAATACATTTCCGATTTATTTTATATATAGGTACATATTATTATTAAATCCATTGTAAGGTCAATGCTTGACTATTGCGGATTTTCTCCTATACGGCTTATAATATGTGTATATGTGTAGTACCAATATAATTCTATTTATTATACTATCTCTCCATTATTGTTTTTTATCTTATTTTTTTATAATAACTGCCCAAATTGCTACTACCAGTTTCGAATTTAAGCTTTTATTTAAAAGTACTACCAGTTTGTACGGCCAACGTTAGCAAAATGGGTACGACCATTGTATGTACTCGCAGTTTTTAAGATGTTTTTTTTTGTTCATCTTTTTATCAGCTTTTAAACCATTACTATTTATAAATTATGTAATTATTATGTTTTTTGCCAACTGCAATTACATATCGTTTAGATTGTTAAACAAATTAAAGAAAAAAAATGTAGCAAAGAAAGAATAAAGTACCACAGCAAAAACTACAAGAACTTCATACGTCATCTTATGTCCAATACGTAAATACTAGAAAATTAACCTCCAATTACTAATTATCATTATTATTATTATTGCCTATTTCAAACAGGATTTAAATGACAATAAAATTAATTAGTTAATTATAACTGAAGGTGTACGTAGGTACCACCGCAATGAATGGAATATTAAATAAAGAAATACTTTTTTTTCGCTGGTGGTTCATTGAAACTTTTTTAGGATTTATTTCTGAGACTCTGATGAAATAAATAAAAGAAAGGAAGGTGATAAGAAAATGTGTGTTTCGAATCAGTGACGTACGATGGTGTTTACTTTCTAGCGGATCCTGGTCTAATTACGTTCAAATATTTTTAATTACATAGACTAAAACCGAAGCGTTACCTTAGTTTTTTATTTTTTTAGCGCAATAGTACCTACTACCTATTGGTTCATTAATACTGGATATACCTATATAATACCTTGTCAATAAATTATAGATACCAACTTCAATTCACAGCTGCAGTTGAGCCACAACCAACAAATACAGCTTCAAAGTGTTCATAATGTAAACATATTTTGGCAAAGAATCCAAAAAAAAAAAAAAAATTGGCTGCGAAGCAGTATACTTTTGAAATTAATCAGATATAATGTTTAAGCATTAACTTGCTATTCCTTTCAGGTGCTACACCACTGGTAACAAATATCGTATAAGTTCCACATCATATACGATGCGATTTGAGGTTTTAGGTTTTTCAACAAAAACATAAATATTATTAAATATCTTTATTTAGTTATCTTAAAATAACTTATTTATTGTTTAATTGCTTAAATCCAGAAACCCAATATCGCACGAGTATCGCAATCGATATTGTTAGAGAAGCTTTTGAATACGACATTTAGACAAATAACATTTTGTCTAATATGTCCCTACTCGGGCGCCAACAAATATGATTAGATTCATTTTTTAGATTCCTCAGTCAAAACTTGACCAATTAATGACTTGGGATTAGTTAATATCAATTAAAGATTTATTTCTCATCATAGAATAGTAATTTTGTTACTATAGGTGACCTTAAGAGAATAGAACTTTTTAGTAGAAAAATTGTTAATTTTTCCATTCCAATCATAGAATCATAAACAAACAAAAAGAATTGTATTTCGATATTAATTCCAATGATCTAAACTAAAAATAGAGTCCTTCGTTTTTTTTTTTTTAGAACAAGTACCAGGAAAAAAGACTGCAATAAATTTTTCATCTTTTTTTTATGTATATCCACGTATTTTTTATGTTGTTCCATAATGCATTGGTATGTTAATAATTATTATTTTCTATGAAACAATAACCAATTATTAGTACCAACTAGCCTACATTGTTACTGTGCTATACTTTATATGTATGTACTTATAAACATATGTATACATACACACGTATTAGGAGCGTGCATAATCCAATTATGACAAATTTTATATGCCACAAAATTTCCATTGAAAAAAACCTAATAAACACCTACTTAAAATCTATTATACATCATGATTATCAATCAATCAATCACTTTAGAACCAGTATATAAATATGTACATATATTTATTATTGTTTATTTTATACAGAGTTGCAGAATACCCGTAACATCAGTAAGCCATAGAATGTTGTTTATTTCTACTGCATCTTTGACATGAATATGGTATACTAAAACTGCGCCACTAATAATTTGCTAGATAAATTTTCTGTTTTCTTAATTTAATAACTATAATTAGTGTCTAATGTAATACAAAGAAAGAATCGAAAATTTGCAAAGAGTTTTTGCTAGATTCCATGATAATTGGTAAAATCAATAGTACATAATATTATCTTATTTTTCAATATGTAGAGGCATAACCTAATATAGAATGTTCAATTTTTTTTTAAATTTAAAGAAAATGTGTCATGAATATTTTCTCTAATTAATTGAATACCGGAAGGTGTGAGTCTTATGTATTTAAAAATACCGTAAATCAAACTAAACATAAGCACTCAGCATCACTAGATTAATCGAAGAAAGCAGCTTCTGTTAAACAATCAATCTATCCACTACATAACCATCACGTGTGAAATTCACGTGTGTATTCATATACCAGGGTGTTTCATTTTTTTTTTAATTAAATATGTATGTTTGTATTTTCCTGTCTGAATATGTATATGACATAACTGATTATTATATAATCAACATCTACAATTACCTCTCCATTATTATTGAAACGAAATTTTTAATCTTTTTTTTTTTAAATTTGCAATAGACTTTCTTTGCTTCATGCATGACGTTTGGGTATTTCTATGTAATTGTAATTTTTGTTTCGCAAATATATTATAATAAGGCCATTTTTTTTTTAATTTATTATTATTGTTGTTTTTTGTTTGATTCTGAATGATTAAATCAAATAACTAAATACCTAACCATTTACAAGTAATTTTGCACATTTTCTGCTTTTTAGTTTGATAGTATGTATTCTTATTCATCTATAGTTTATTAGTATTAAAGATGTAGAGAAGCCAACATGCCATACAGAATCTACCAGTTATAAGAATATATTCGCAAAGTAGCAGCAACAAAATAAATAAAAAGTGTAGCTTCACTGCATGTTTGAATTGAATCAAGTATACAGGTGCTAGCAACTTCTCTGATAATAATAATAAATAGTGATAATAGTTAGTTTTTTTCTCTATAAATGAAGTTCAAGTATCAAGATGAAGTATTGAGTACCTACAAGTGATTTTCCGTTGAATTTAAATAGTAAAACAGCGACTAGAAGTACTTAGTCAATAGATCGCTTTTAAAAACAAATGTTAATGAAAATTAGATTATCAAAAGTAGATTTTTCATACTCCCACTTATATCACATATACTTACAGTCGAAATAATTTAAAACAAGTACTGTGGTATATGCTAGAAAACAATCCTGAATACTACAGTGTTTGTATTTTATACATATTTGTATTTTACAACATTTTTTTTTTCGTGTAATCAAAGATTTAGATCGAAATATTTAGACGAAATATATTTGAAAATATGCAACGAACTTTAACTGTGGGTTTGTATTAATTCCTACTACTCATTGCGTAATACTCCTTTTAGATTATTTCAACTCTAGGTTAGATATTCTTATCCAAATATACTCGACACCCACATCAGACGTAACGAATTACCTAATCACAAATCAGCATTGTAATTATTATTGATGCACTTTGCCTTTGTTTGTAAATGTAATTGTTACAAGATGGAATTAGCATAATAAATACTGTAATAGTAATAATAACATAATGTATGTACTATGTAGCTCTTTTTTTTTGTTTGTTATAAATCAATAAATCAATTATTAAAGGAACAGATTTAATTTTTTTTTTCTATTTAATTATGTTTAGCAAATATTTATGACTTATTAAAGATAATAAAATTGTATGTACTTTTTTTATACATAAACAATTAACACATATGTATAGTTATTTTAAACAAGAAAGGCATAAAAATTCGAGATTATACATGTCTAGGTACAGGGTGTTCCAAACAAACAGACACATTTCAACTAGATTATATTCAAAGTTACTTTTTCAATTATTTTATTAATTTTCTTAACAGAAGGAAAAAAATCTTTCAATTAACTTCTTGCAAAGTGTTGCTCATATTGCATAATCTTTTATGTAAATATATTAATTTTTTTATACAACTTATTTATAATTGCATTTAAATATTCAAGTGTGAACTGCAAAATGGGTTTTTTTTTTCAAATTGTCTCTTTCACTTGTTTCCATATTTTTTTTTTCTTTATTGAGTTGCCCTTGTATGGGCAACTAGCATGTATATTATGCTAGTAACTATAATTGATACAGTGAAACCTCTATAGAGGGGCTTTTTTATTTTCACCAAAATATTCTGTTTGTATATTTACATTTGTGCATACTTCCTACAACGGTCATGCAATTTTTGTGCAACGTTGCCAAAATTATTTTTGGAATTGTATTGATATTTTAATCGATTTCATTTAGAATTTTTCAATTATCGTAATTTTTTAAATAATAAATACTATAAATAATAAATTTAATAATAAAAGTTGAAGATTTATTAAAAAATGATTATCTACTATCGTAAATGTAGACCTAAAATAACCTAATATTTACTGTAATTTAATTCTTTTGGCTCGATATGTTTAACGTATTCAACTGACAAGACTGTTGAGTTGATTTTGTCTCGCTTTTTATGTGTATACAACTAAGGCAACAATACTTTCACTTACAACGGTTTTACTTATTAATTACTTATAAGTAATTGAAAAATCAAATCAAATCTGCCAAGAAAATATGAAAACAAAAAAAACTAGAGGATTTCTAGTTACAAAGCCCAAGCAAAAATTACCTCCAAAGATATATTTATTAGAGCAATTTAACAGAATGATGAATTACTTTTACTTCATAATATTGACGGTAATATTACGCAGAATATAATAATGATGTAATTTTTCATTTCGTATCTGAAAAAATGGATGATTAAAAAAATCAATAAACACTAAAAATTCAATTATTTTTCACGCTGTCTTTTAATTTTTTTTCTCTACATGTATTTATGCACCAGGTGTGTATCAGGAGAGAGAAGGATAAGAAAATCAAGTACCACTTTAAAAGTAGTACTTTTAAAAATACAAACAAAAGTGATACATACATACATACATCAATGATAATTGGTGAAAAGGCGGAAATTGTTATAAAACATTATTTCTCATTATTGTTATTATTAATTTATTGAAAGTGCTTCATAACTTTCTTGGTTTTCAAATTTAAAAATTCTATTTAAAACTTATTAAATAAATACTATTGGATCGAAATATAAAGGGTTATTAAAGAAATAATCAAAGCAATTCAATTTTTATCAATTTACACGTAGGCAGTAACTAGACAATTAATTAGTATTCCTCCATCGCTAATATAATTTTTAAAAAAATACGTGCTAAAATAAAGGTTTAACCGACCTTTTAAAAAAATAAGAATTAGCTATGAAATATAAAATTATATAGGCCGATTCCCTTTATATTATATCCCCCCTACCTAGGTAAAATTATTTCAGTTTTGTTTTTGTAAATAATAAAAAAAACCTCCTTGAAAATTACATTGATTTGTTACAGTGTCATAACATAAAATTTTTGGCAAATGGAATCAGCACATTAAGTAGGTGTTGAAGGCCATTTTACAATGGTTTTATGACAGACTCATGCAGTTGGGAAATGCTTATTTCATATAAGTTTAAACAATGGTTCCCTTTCGGTTGATTTTAGATTATTGTGGAGAATAAATCACCAACCAAATAATTTGAGAGCTGCCATCTATGATTCGTTTCTATAACAATAGCAACGGTGTAGTAATAAGAATTCCCAGTTCAGCTCATTATAGCCTCGAAAAATTGATAAATATTTTTTGACACAAACATTACGTAACACCCACATTACCTAATGTATTATAATAAAAAAACTATTAAATAAAGTGACCTATTGGCTAGTTACTAGCGGTTACGTACAGACAGCTTTACGTAACAGCCAAAAGGAAGTTCACTTATTCTGTATATCAAACTAAAGTATTTCACTATGCCACTGATTTCAATAACTAAAAATTACATTCAGGTAAAACATTTTACCCTGCGCTCCTTCTCGCCTTTGTTATTTTTTTATACATTTTTTTTTTTTATTACTTTAAATAAGATTATTTATTCGAGCGATGAAAATTTAATTGATTTCAATTTTAAGTTTGTTAAAAATTAATAATAAATTCAGGAAAAAAACAGAAGGATTTTCCATGACACTGGTCTCTTTCTTCCTGGTTTATTTATGACATAAATAATGAATATGACATAAATACATACATATATATGTAAATAACATGAATGTATGTAAATGTATATTGTTAAAACAGGTATGCCGCTGGAATATTCAAGTGCAATACGTTTATTTACTTACTTGAACATTTTTGATGATTCCTAGCAGGATTTAATAAGGGAATTGTTTCTTCTACAATAATAATGTTGTTGCTTTCATTCGAATTTTTCCGATTTACTTTCATTTTTCTTTAATTTGTTTTAACAACAGTATTTTTCACATTGTATAGATGCATACATACACTAGGAGTAGTAACATTTAAATATTTGCGATAACTATATTACGAAAAAAGAGAAACAACTATTTAAACATAGAAATAATTATTATTGATTTCGAGAGAATTGAAACAATTTTGTCCATAATAAACAATAATTAATTTCGATATGTATTCTTCCAGACTATAATACGTATTTATCTATAATAAATAATAATAATAACATAAATTTCTTGAATTATTTATTCACAATAATTATGATAAAATATACTATGTACATGTACGTACATATGTATATGCAAATATTGTCATCAAAAGTACTCTGATCCTTATAATATCTATACTGGTAGAACGCCTTATATGTATATGATTAATTATAAACTATTGTCTGTTATCAAATACCTTTGCTAATAAGATAATTGTGTTAACTTACTTAATTCTAATTCACTATAGGTACATACTATAGTGTAGTATGTGTATCTATATACACTATACATATATAGTCTAGGTAGCGTCGATACAGCTCTATTTACATTTCCGTATAGTATGACTTGAATAAATTATTACATATCATTTTTCGTAAATAAACAGTTTTCAAAAAATTCCATTTTATTATTTTCATATTTCAAAAAATCCCATCTCAAAAAAATCCTTTATATGTATATAACAATAATTTCCATAAAATGCTACAATTCGAATCGCCCTCGTAATATATGTTTTGCAAAAAAAGACAGAGACAGGTATAACTTAACGGCATTTTTAATTTTTGCTTTTGGCAACGTTGCCATCTGACCGCTTTTGACTTTAACAATGCATCAACTTATTGCGACCTTAATATCTCTCCCTAAAAATCTATTTATTCGTTACTCGTCTCGCCTGTCCTTACAACAATCACCCTCGGTAATATTTGGCGCCTACCAAACTTACCTACATTCTTCTTCTACTTATATACTCAAACAAGAAAATAATAATAATAATAGCATATAACAATAAAGGGAAAAACAGGATCCAATCAAAATACTGAAATAACAAAAACGGCGCTTTAATGATTTACTTAAACTGCAAAGTCGAATCTGCGCATGAGCGAAATATCGATCCTATTTGAGTAGGGGTGGTTTAGCAGCATTTTAGCCCCCTACAGACATATACATAAGTTTAGTACGGATTTTATACTTAGGGCATTTAGGTCAGTTTTTGTCTTAAAATAATACATTTTTAATAGCGATAATCATTTTTTCATATATATAAATTCGAACAGGAACGATTCAAATGTTTTCTATGGAAGTTGTTATATTCCCTGTATATAAATATATTGTGACTTAAGTCAGGTATGTTCAATAATTAATGAGATTTTTATTCCTATATTTCGTATATTAGATTAGAAGTAATATCAAATACACCGTTAGTTTCTTTTTTGGTTTGATTTTATTTTTCTAAATGAACTAAAAAAAATCTTTGTAAATAATACCAGGTGTATTGGAAGTATGTATTGTTCGATCGTATATTAATTGAATTAACCTTATTTCACTTCAAAAGCTACAACACAAACCTCACGTCATTTATCGATTACTTTTTCTTTATCTGTTTGTAAATACTTTTCTAACTCATCATTTGATGTAATGTTTAATGAAAATAACAGAAATTGATAATCATAACCAACAAGTAATGAACGCCAATCATTCGGATTCGCATTGTTTCAAATGCGGCGAATCATATATGAAGAACAGGGATACCAATTCTTTATATATTTGGTTGACTATACACTCAATCACGTGATATTCATTCATTAAGACCGATTGATTTACCTCCCTTATAAACTTCGTTTACAATAAATTATGGCAAATTTTGGTAGCGTGCAATTATAAAAGAAAAGTAATTGGATTAATTAAGGAAACATTTTAGATTGATAGATTATTTTATTTTTTATTGCTAGATTTGTTTGATGCAAATTTGGCAGATAGTGACTCTACAAGTAGAGATAGATATATAAATAGTTATTTGAGAAAATCGATTATTTTCATATGATTATTCTGAATAATTTTCCGCTATTTCCATTTACTTTTCTATATGCATATACAATAGCTTATCTCTGTGACGTCATAACATATAATTTTTATATTGATTAAATGAAGCAAACATGTCTATCTATTCCTGATCAATTAATTGTTAACTTTTAGAATGGAATTTCGTAATGTACCCAAAAAACGTACATCAAATTTTCGTGAAGATGAAACTAAGCTGCTGATCAAATTATGGGGTAGTTCAACAATACAAAATAAATTATATTTAACACATCGGAAAGCTCCTGTAATGCGTTTAATTTCATTAAATATGGCAAAACGTGGTTTTCATCGTACACCCGATGAAATTAAAACACGTATACGTAATTTGAAATGTCTATATCATCGGATAAAGAAATCAGTAGCAACTGGTTCTGGTATTGGTACAGTTGATCCAGATTGGCCGCATTACAAAGCAATGGATTCGATATTAAGTCGTAAACATGCACTAAGGCAGCAGTTGGTTTATAATCAAAATCTACTAAGTGAAGTTAATAGTAGTAGTAATAATGAAATTGCAATTAAGCAAGAATTAGAAGATGAATTGGAATTTGATAATGTCGAAGAGCATTCAATGGAAGGCTCATTTACGTCAAATAGTGTTGGGTAAATAATTAAATTTATAAAAATTTAGTCAATTTACTTATGCTTCTTTCTATTTCTTTTATTTTTATTTTACCATCGTTTTTATTTTTGGATTAGAACCGAAGACGAATTTGAAGAGCAACATCCAGCCATTCCAGCTACTGTGACACCATTAATTATTGAAGAAGAAAGTTTGCCAGGAGGTCTTATGAGAATAAATGCTAAACATGTAACTAAAAATGGCGCACCTGTCATTCACACATCCAAATCATCTATCAAATCGTCATCATCCTCCTCTGCCACTACTTCGACACAATCCGCGCCCGCTAGAAACTTTTCTAAAATTCAAGTTGCCCAAAATCTTTTTACGTCCACTTCTAAATATGGCGTAAACGGTCATTCGGTCGTTAACAACACCACCAAAACGCCATCGTCAACCCTAAAAAATTTACTTAATGGTATTCCAGTTTCCTCCAGTGGTCATTTATCACAAAAATCTAATAAAAATCAAGCAGCCACTACCACCACAAATAGTAATCATAAATCAGCCATTAATCCTTCATCAACAGTGCCATTTCCGTTATTAATATTAAATGGATTACAATCCGGACAAAATGGTACCACTACAACAGCTACTATGCAATTACCACAAGGAGTACCAGTAACTGCTCCCCAAAACTTGAATGGTCTTAATCAATATTCAGGTATTTTTATTTATTTTCATCATGTATATTTCGCACAGTCTAAAGTAAGTATTGTGCTATAATGAGTATTATAATGACGTTTTAATTGATACAAGTTTCATTAGATACAAAATAGCTTTTCTCTACAAGCACATAGTAATGCGTTACTTACTGCACGCCCTCAAATGGGGGCGTAAAGTACATCTTTTTCGCTCTAACGCGATAAAGTTGTCAATTTAACGACAGTGAGCAAACACGTTGATATAAAAGTAATAGAAAATAATTTTAATAGTCTCTGTAAAATGATTGACAGATTAATGTCAATTAGAACAAAATTTTCGATTTTCATTAATATTTTAAAGACTATTTTATATATTTTTATAAATAAATTATATAATATGGACTAAAATTCATAAATAATTAATAATCAACCAATTTTATTTTTGATTGTCAATTGTATGGTTTTCTCATATTTGCATTAAATGAAAAGAGAAAGATATATTTTAGTAGTCAATCCGTTATATTGCAATCATAGCTACTATGATTTATCAAATATACAATTGTCTGTCACACGGAAATCATAAAAAATAAAATTATTTAGTTTTAAAAAGTAAAAATTGTTATTAATTAAAACACATCCAAGAATTCGATTGCCTTAAATTAATTTCACATCTTGGAAAGTAGGATCACAAATATATTAGATATAAATAATGTTTATACAGTTTTTATAAATATTTCTTCTTATAAGCAATCAACGTTCACTTTGGTCGTTCGAGAATGGAAATAAATTTGTATAATTTATGTAGCAATTTTTTGTGATTGTAGAAAAATCATAATATGCATTTCGGGCAAAAAGTGTCTTTGTTGCTTTTTGTGAGTTGATTATCGCGCTTTACTGGCGCGTCACGCGCTAGCTGTTACTTGCGTGCAACAAAGCATCACTTTACGCCCTTAATACATAAATAACCATTATAATTAAACTCAAAACTTTCCTCTTCAATTTAAAAGACAACGTAATGAACAAAACAGCATTCCATATTATTGCAACATATTCACTTAAGATTGCTTACACTATAGATAATTTTTGAAATAAATGCAATCTATTTTAGAATTTTCGAAGATTCTCAAAGAAATGCTAGACGTACAAAAAGAAAATTTACAAATTCATCGGGAACGTTTAGAAGTTGAAAAAGAGAAATTAAGCTTTGAAAGAACGATAGGTTCGCAATTAGTATCAATGGCAACTGTATTAAATTCCCTTGTTTATCAAATTAATGGTACTAGCAGCAGTCATACCGAGGAGAACGAAGATCGTGCCAGAGAAATGGAACAACAATCAGCTACTTGCATCATGGACAGTAATAGTGGTAGCGGTGAAAGTTTTGCAACATCTGCCAATACTGCTAGAATTGTACCAAATGCTACATCTGTTATTACGCAAAATAAATTATATGAAGAGGATCTGGATGCTGGTCAACTCATTGTTGATCAAGATGGTGATCTAGTGATGGATCAAGATGATGAAAATGATAGTAAAAATTTCGTCGGTCATCCAAATTATCATCATAATCAATATGAAGAAAAATCGTCTAAAGCATCCAGTAATGACGATAATCCTTTGGCATCGTTGAAAAATAATAAAATTAGTAAGACAGTAATCGATGGAATTAAGAAATATATGGAAAAACATTATATTAATGAAAATGAAAAGACTGGAAAACAATAACAAGGAACACTAGAAAATGAAATATAATCAAACAATAATTATTAAAGGAGCTAATTTAATAATAAATGTATTTATATAGCAGTATAACATTTTAAGTTTAGTATTAAGTGAGAACATAACAGATTAACTGAGACTACAACCTGCAAAACAGCCATAAGTCATTTGTAATGTGGGTTGTTTGTTAATCAACCATCATTGTTCTTCCAGGCTGTCTCTGATGTTTTTTATTGAATCACTGTTGTGAATAAAACAATTACTAGTGGATTTACTTCATAGACAAAATGCTCTCACTCTCACCGTAATAACTTATTAATTAATTGCTAGTCGATATTAATCTTTTTACTTTCCTTCTGTTACCTATTTATTTGCTCAATTTGCCATTATACGCTTAAGAGTGGTTTACACGAAATACTTCGTTATTCAGTACTCTAGTCTAAATCTAGTAATTGAATACGCGCGAAAGGTATATCAATTACTAGCCATTTATCAAGGTCGGTAACAAACTCGTGTAAATCAGTCATTACAATAAACATATTTTTTGTATGCAATGCTTTTTTATTGCAGCTAGTTTTTTTCTGGATATGAAATATGCACTATTTATGGCAATATAAATTAGAATTTAGTAAAATCCCTAGATCTTACAAAGTACCGATTAATTAGCAGCCATTGTAATGAAAATCTACGATGGCCAAATCCAAGCAGTTAGCGAATCGTTCTTAATCACGTATTACTTACAAGTGAATTAGTCATTATCATCAATATCACTGTACTTAATGATATTAATACTTAGATTGTATTCAATCACGTATCTTAAATTGTAAATCATTCCAGTATACCAATGATTTAATGCCGTTATTTTCTCGAGAAAACATTTTTCCACAATTTTCCACTTTGAATAGCGTTACTTATAGTATGTTTTGTAAGATTCAGAGATTTTAGGATTTAGAACTTTCCAATTTAAGCTGTAATTTAAATGATGGATCTCGTTAATTAATATCTTTTTTACAAAGACAACTTGTATCTTTTTTTTATAAAGTTTAGACACGCTTTTGTTAGCAAATAAAGATAATTGTATAAAAATAATGCTTAAACATTCCATATTTGTGATTTCTAAGTTTTTTTTTTTTGTTATTACTGATCGATAATTTAATAAAAAATTATTTTGAAGAAACCATTTGTTACTGAATTAAAAACAAAACATCTTTACTATAGAGTAAAATCTATGTGTAGGTATAATAGATAAATAAACAAAATGTATGTTTAAAAGGAGAGTTGCACACATTTTCAGTTACTATTTTCTAAAAATCTTAAAAAAAATTAAACTTAATTTATTTTCAATTGTGGGAATTCAAAATTTACACAGCAACTTTTGTTCTTTTCATCAAAGCGGTAATTTGTTGAATATTTTTTCGAGCATTTTTAACTTTTTTCGTTTTAATTTTATATTCGTTTTTTAACTCACTGAGATAACCGGAGTCATGCTGGAAAATATGTATAATATAAGATGATATTTAGATATGAGATATTTAAAAAAATTGAAAGATGATAAACATGAAACCTGATAATTTTCCATGTCAATTTCCATTTGTCTCAATAGTGACGGTTCTGTCAATAATCCAGAACTTCTTTTAATATTAGCTATATCTTTCATATAATTCATACGGGTCTGTTTCAATTTACTCATATTGCTACGAATCTATAACAAGTTTTTAATATATCACCCTGTATATTACATGTAATATATTTAATATTACTACCTCATAATAATCACAATCTAAACGTAACAGCTCCTCGTCTAAATCATCCAAATCAATTCTGAAGGCTGCTGATTTTTCTTTCATATGTGCCAAAATCTAAAATAAGGAGTCTTTTTTTCCAGATATATACTTTCACATTAATATTACGCACATTAACACTATTTGAAAATTTCGCACGCAAACGACACAATTCGGTGTCGTATTCTTCCATTTTATCCGCATAACTACGATTATCTTGTTTCAATCGTTCATAGACATGCATAAAATATCCGGGTGCGATTTCATTTATTGCATTAATTCCATCAAGTTTTTCTTGTACCATTATTTTTAATTTGCAATATTCTAAACGCATTGCTGTTAATACTTGCATACGTTTCGACTGACGTTTAATAAAGAAATCTACAACCTAAATAAGATAATTACATATATGCGCAGTTAAATAAGCAAATATATAAATCCAAATATAGACAATAGGCTTTACTTTATCGGGAAGAACATTTCCAGTTTTCACATAAATCAATCCAATACCAGTTTCACGTTCTCTACGTTGCAGTTGTTGAAACAATTCCGTGACTTCATTCGATTTTTCCTGCTCTTTTTTTTTTAGTTCGTTGATTTTCTTCGTTGTTTCCAATTGTTTTATTGCCCTGTATTTATTTAATTCGCCATAAGCTTCTAATTTTAAATGGTATTTTTTTAATGCATCATAACTAAATTCTGTTTCTTTGTAATCAGTAATTATCTGTTAAAATGGAAATTAGTTTGTATTTTTACATGGATCACCAGATTATAGCTATGTATACGCATTTATTTAAGCCTATTGTTTCATGATCATTCTATCAATTTTATTCATTGATTTTTATGCGATATAGGCACCCTGGTATTATTTATTAAAAACCGAACATAACGGTTAAGTTCTCCATTTTCACCTTTCTCTTCCTTAAATGCATTACTAATTTCTTTTGTAATATAAAATTCTTAATTTTTTTCCATGCAATTTCCGGACTAACCATATCATATTTGTCATAATATGGTTTTCTATCTAAGACTGATTGCTTGATTTCTTCCTCTTTAATCGACATCTCTTCTTCCTGTTCCTCAATTTCCCCAAACAATGAATGTGGATTATATGCTTCCGTGGTAAAAATACCAAAATGTTCTAGAACATCTTTTGGAGTGACACTTTCAATTCTAGAACCCAATTCGCCATACGAATAGATTACACTTTTTTTAGGTTTGGTTTGAAATTCAAAGCCAATCAAACTTTGAATTGCTTGATCTGTCGTAGATGGAGGCAGGAGTTGAGTTGATGAATCTTAAATATTAACGTAAATAGGAATAAACTTAAATTAGTAGGTACTATAAATTAGTATTAAATTGAGCTTTGAATATATTCAATTTTAAACCCAGGTACCTTTCTTTTTTTCAATCGTCTCAAATTGTACCATTGATTTCTGTTCACCAATAGCGTCTTGTGATGGTTTTAAAACTGTTTTTGATCTTTACAATTCATTTTATGATTAGGTATTTATCTGATTCATAACCAATCCTTTCTATATACTTACTCCTTATCGACTGCTTCTTCCGCAGGCTTTATTTCTTTAACGTCTCCTTTTGAACCTTCTCCGTCTTCATGCTTTCCTATCTCACCATTGTCATCAGAATTTACATCAATTTCTGTCTCAGTTGCAAGCTTTTCGACTTCTGCAGCTTCATTTTCTCCTTCATGCCCTTTATGTTGCTCTTCATCCTGTTCCTCGTTCATTCCTGCGATCTAGTAAAGATTGAGATGAAAAAAACTAACTGTATATTTGGTAATGATTTCATTATGTTTACTTCATCTACATTATCTGTTATTAATTCAGAAAAATCAGGGTTTGTTTCCACTGGAACGTCTTGAACTTCTTGCACTATTCCTTCTAATGCTTTTTCACCATTTTCTATTTCGTCAGCTACTTTAGGCTCTTCGCTTCCGAAATTTTTTGGTTCTACTATGTTTTTTTTTTGCTCATATATTTCTTCATCATATTCATTATCTTTTAACATTTTTCAGTTTCTATAAATTGAATAATAATAATGAAAGAAAATTCATAAAAACAATAAATGTGATATGTCATAAAAACAATTAAAACATGTCAAAGTGACTAATAATTGTTTATTCTTCAGAACTAGTTATATTTTCTTCATCACATTCTACATTTATTTCGTTAAAGAATTAAAGTAGCATTGTTTGTCAATTACAAGTTTAAATTTCGCGGTTGCAGTTATTTGAAAAATAGTCTTCAATATGGAGGTCTATAGGCGAGGACACACTTGTCTTAATTTTTAAATCTTAAATCTCAAAAAGGGAAGTTACGCAAACGCTATCTGAATTTTTAGGAAAGAGAAACGAGGACTGCAGGTGTTGCCGATACTATTTTTAAAAATTTTTCGGTGATGAGATCTTCTCATGAGAAAACCGTTGGCTCGACTTTTTACGTTAAACTTATTAAACACTATAAGAGTCTTTTAAGTTCTCCATAGCTGAACTATTACTTTCAAAATCAAATAAAAGTAGTGACCAATGTAATTTCGATTTAATGTTTATTTTTGATTTATTTTATTGTGAATCAGCTGTTGTTTTGGGGTTTCTTCCACTAAACTAGTCCAAGAAATTTCAACAAATAAATGATTCGATTCGATTCGATAGTTCAATGGAACAAAAAAAAATATAAAAAATTAAGGAAGTAGAAAAATGTAATTTGGTAATTTGAGTTTGATGAAATTCAGTAATAACTATGGACGGAAAAAAAGTTTTTGTGCATTTAGAAGTGTTATAAAAATCAGAACTTGTCAGACTTTGAAAATGCTCTCCTATTGGGTTTCCTATACAATGGGAAATATATAAATAGAATTTCGTTCTATGAAACTTTTTGTTTTACGAATTAGCGTATGAAGGCACGCGTTTGTTGTAAATAGTCGGCCTTTAAATATGAAAGAACAATAAAACCGTACTCACTGTTTGCCAAAAAATCTGTTTCAAATGTTTTATTAAACATTCATATAAATGATTTATTTTGCTTCACATATCACAAAACACGAGGTAAATAAATAATACTGTTGTATTATTGTTATGAACACAATATTGTTATGTATTATTGTTATTGTGAATTCACCTGCTATGAAATGAAACAATAAATATCACTGGAAGATTTATTTTATAAAAACTGTATTAAGACGTATTCATTCTTAACTTCTACATTTACGATTTGATATAGACAAATTAATTTACTGAAGTATACATTACATTTGTCGCAATACGACAAATGTAATGTATATTTCGTACGTTCGTAATGTAACGTCGTACAACGACAACGTTGTACGACGTTTTCTTTACAGGTTACAGTTACATAATATGCAAAATCCATTTTTTCAGATCATTGAATTTATCTTATCTAACCCACAACACAAAAGCAATTTTAAATATTTCCCATTGTATAGGAAACCCAATAGGAGAGCATTTTCAAAGTCTGACAAGTTCTGATTTTTATAACACTTCTAAATGCACAAAAACTTTTTTTCCGTCCATAGTTATTACTGAATTTCATCAAACTCAAATTACCAAATTACATTTTTCTACTTCCCTAATTTTTTATATTTTTTTTTGTTCCATTGAACTATCGAATCGAATCGAATCATTTATTTGTTGAAATTTCTTGGACTAGTTTAGTGGAAGAAACCCCAAAACAACAGCTGATTCACAATAAAATAAATCAAAAATAAACATTAAATCGAAATTACATTGGTCACTACTTTTATTTGATTTTGAAAGTAATAGTTCAACTATGGAGAACTTAAAAGACTCTTATAGTGTTTAATAAGTTCAACGTAAAAAGTCGAGTCAACGGTTTTCTCATGAGAAGATCTCATCACCGAAAAATTTTTAAAAATAGTATCGGCAACACCTGCAGTCCTCGTTTCTCTTTCCTAAAAATTCAGATAGCGTTTGCGTAACTTCCCTTTTTGAGATTTAAGATTTAAAAATTAAGACAAGTGTGTCCTCGCCGTTAAGATTTAAAATTTAAGATGAATGTGTGCTCGCCCTAAATGTCAACCTAAACTTTTTGTTTTCAATTATTTTAATATAAAATGTTTTGAAATGTTTTTATTTAGATATAATTTATGTTAGTAATTTGAATAGAATAAAATAATATTCTATGTTCTATAGTTAAGTGAGGAACTAAAAAGAAAAAATATGGCTTGCCAATACACTGCCAACAATATTATATCGGAAAATGGTAAGTATTGATTTTTTATTTGTTTATTTATAAATCATATTTTCGCCTGAAGGCAGTTCTACTAATTCTTTGTTTAATTTATTTAATTTCTATGCAGAATGATGAACAAATTTCCTTATATTTTTCTGCTATTATTTCTTATTAATTAACTAATTTCTCGTACAAACAGGCGAACAATTTATACCAGCTTCTCAGCGACCGGATGGCACATGGCGTAAAGCACGCCGTGTTAAAGAGGGCTATGTTCCACAAGAAGAGGTGCCCCTTTATGAAAGCAAAGGGAAACAAATTATGGCAAAAAAACAACAAACTCAAAGTTCGATAGTGTTGCCAACTGGGCAAGTGGCTAAACGTCCAATACCAGGACTATTTATTATCGAGGATGAAAAGCTCAAAAAAGCACCTAAAAAGAAATCTCAGCAAAGTAGTAAGTATAATTTTTATTCAATGTTTGGTTTATGTTCGATTATCATCTATTTTAGAAACTATTTTTATTCATTTGTTATTTGTTTAGAAGTTGACGAATTAAATAAATTGCTGCAAAATACCAAATTAACAGCACAAAAACCGATGGAGAAAATTAAAAAAACCGATAATAGTAAAAAGGGCTGTTCAAAACCGCTACCTACAAATTCTGAAGCTGGAACAACGGATCCAGTAAAGAAATTAAAAAATTTGAAAAAACGACTTCGTGAAGTTGAAGCTCTTGAAGAGAAAATTAAAAGTGGCGCTGTCAAACCAGAACCAGACCAAATTACCAAAGTGAATAGAAAAAACGGTTTATTACAACAAATTAAAGAACTTGAAGAAATAATAATATTATAATAATATTATTAATCAATAATAACCATATTATTTAGTGTGATCAGAGGATTATTTTTAATCATCGCTAGTTAAACCTCGTAGGTTTTTGTTTCAAAGTAATCCGAATCAATGTACTATTTCTTTTATGTAATTTTACCCATTAATATTTTATATATACATATTAAATAATAATAATGGTTGAATATAAAATGATGATGTGTAGTCTGCTTCAAATGTAAATGTACGAGTTTTAATTTGTATGTTCCCATATTCATTTCTTCACTTTGTGTAGATGTGGGGCCATTGAAATATTTTATTCACTTTGATAAAAAGGGGCTCGATAATATACTATAAAAATGAGAATATCAATTTTTCTTTTATAAAATTTGGATTAGTATTATTAGTGAATAAAGAAAAACGAATATTTGTGTTTATGCCGACATTTTTTTATCTTTTATTAACTAAGTTGAAAAAGTATGTTGAATCAATCTAATTAAGGCTATAATATTTCTATAGCTCAAATGTGTTTATGTGAATTAAAAATGCGCTAGTGAAGCTGCGAGAATACCCTAAAATGGGATTGACTAAATCACTTTTATCTTTTATCACTTTATTATTTTAATCCCAGTGAAAAAACATTGCATCGCTTCGGTACACTCGCAGTTTAACAGTATTTTTACTCCCATCGACTTTTTTTTTTTCGTGGCTGACTTAATGATGCTGCAGAGTCTCTTGATATTGGTGGTGGAGGCGGTGGTGCTAATATTAGTTGTGCTGCATTTTCAACACTTGCCCTAAACTACAAATTTTATCACATTTGTTATAATCTATCAATAGATATTTATCGATTGATCTATCTCTCATACCTGATTTGAGTATTGAGTTTTAAAAGCTTCTTTCATAGCTTTCAATCTATCAGTTACGGGACCTTTTGATGATGATGATGACGATGATGATGAACCAACGTTGGAACCTCGATATGTTGTTGTAGTTTCTTTAAATCCTAATCCTATTCCACCAACGTTTGGATTTTGATCTTTTTTCTTAAAACTATAAAAAGGAAAATTTCATCTAAAATTACTAGTGTGACTAATTTCATCCGAACCATTAAATACAGTCATTTTATTTGAATTGCATTGATTGCTAGACAGACGTGAAAGTTTGTGGAAATTCATTGATAACCGATATGAGGCGTAAATAAGCCCGTATATTGGCTGTCACTTGTGTGATAGGAAGTAATTTGAGAGTAGATTTGGAGTAAATTGATACCAAGTTGCAAATAGACTTAATCTAATTCTAATTTGTTGCCCACTTACGATTGTTTCTTAAACCATGAGCTTTGCAATGCCAATTCTAGCACATCTTGAGGTACTTCTTGACGGGCAGCTTCCAAATTTTTTACAATATGTCCAACGAATTCCTTATCTTTGGGTGTTAGTAAAGTGTATGCAGTTCCTTGAGTACCTGTCCATCCCAAATAATAAATTAATAATCCTCTCTAGTCTGAACTTAGATCAATAAATTACCTGCTCGTCCTGTTCTTCCAATTCGATGGGTATGCGTATCGATATCACGAGCTAGATCATAATTCACCACGGTTCTAATATGGGGAATGTCCAGGCCTCTGGCAGCAACATCTGTGGCGACCTGAAATAAACAAATTAAATTTGACAAGGTCGCTTTAGTCACTTCATATGCATTTATTACCAATAGAGGAACTTGTTGTTTTTTAAAGGCTGTAATAACTTTATTTCTATCTGCCTGATCCATGTCACCATGTAATAATAAACAATCATATTCTTTAACAAGTAAATCTTTGGAAACCTTAAAGAAGGAATTAGATAACTATTAATCGCTAAGTCAATAAAACCCAAGTTAATCACCTTTTCTGCATCTAATTTTTTCGTAACAAAAATCAATATTGAACCAGCCGACATTAGTTCAACTAATTTTCCAAATAACCATTCACGTTTTGCCTCTTGACTTTGTAAAAGTAAAACATGTTGTGTTATATCTTCATTTGCTTGCCCTGTGATCCCTGTGTGTCGTGTATTAATATGTGTTAATTAAATGTAATTGTTTCTTATATGTACGAAATATTTCGATAACTTTGTTACCTTGAGATATTCGAATCGGTTCTTTCAAAGCATCTTTCGCTAATCTACAAATAAAAGGGGAAAATAACCTCTGTTCACGTGTTGTTCAATCGAATAGTACCTACTTTTCAATTTTTTTTCGAAATGTTGCTGAGAATAATAAAGTTTGTCGATCACGTCTTACATGATTACACACAGAACGAACTTGTGGTTCGAATCCTAATTCAAACATTCGATCTGCCTCATCCAATACAAGGAATGTTACTCGTTGTAAATTCGTTGAGCCACATTTTATATGATCGATTATTCGTCCTGGAGTTGCTACCACTATTTCTGCACCTTCTTTTAATGCCTTGAAAGAAAAAGTAATAAGAAAACTAGTGCTTTCAGGTGCTCGGTGAAAAGGCAAAAAAACATACCATACTTTGTTCCCATTTTGATCCACCACCATAGGCACAAATCACTCTTAAATCGTAAACTTTAGCGAATTTTCTTGCTTCATTATAGATTTGTAAGGCCAATTCCCTTGTTGGTGATAAAATCAATGCAACTGGTCCTTCACCTTCTTCAACTGGACGTTGCATTGATACGTGCTTGAGTAATGGCCATAAAAATGCTGCCGTTTTCCCACTACCTAAATATTACACAAAATATTTGCCTACAATCTATCTGCGTGCTTCCTAAGACTCACCTGTTTGTGCAATACCCAACACATCTCGACCCATCATTGCAGCCGGTACTGCTTGAGCTTGAATAGGTGTTGGTGATGTATACTCTGCTTTAATTATTGCTTTTAATAATTTATCATCGAATCCGAAATGTGCAAATGAAGCTACAGGCTTTGGTGCCTCCGACCCAGAAACATGTAAATCGTAGGTTCGACGTAATTCTGCAACCTTTGTATTTGATAACATTTTAATTTCTGGATGTTCAATATAGAAACGTTTCTGAAATGGTGGATATTCGAATTGCGAGTGATCAATCGGTGGTAGAGGATCGATAATTCTTTTCTTATCTGGTGGTATTGGATTTCCATCTTCATCGTACTCTGTGTCGAAAATATTATGTAATTAGAATAGATTTATTAGAAATTATTTTTCCAGTTGAGACTTTTTGTAAGAAATACCTATTTCAATGCCATCTTCTTCAACAGGCAGTACCCCCGCGTTGGGATTTTCTTCCATATACCGATAATAAGATTCTTCGTTATCCTCTTCCTCTAAATCATTTCTCACTGCTTGCTGTTGTGGTTGTTGGACTGTATCAGGAGATTCTGTTGTTAATTTCTGATTTTCCTTTTTCATCTATAAAGTTTTAAAACCTTCTTATAAAACTGGTTAGTTGCCTACTTCTGATTAAGCATTTACTTGACGTTCAATGCCAGCCATAAAAGCATCTAGTGGATCATCTTCATCGTCATCTTCATCTTGATTTGCTTGCTGCTGAGCTTTCTTTTTCATTTCCAATCTTAAAATTAGATTTAATAATAGTATTTTTTGTAATACTAGTGAATAACGATAACAGTCTTGTTACCTGGTCGGACTATCTGGTGCTGGAATATATGCTAATTCAGGAACTTGCTCCTCATCATCTTGATCAAAATATCTACAAAAATTATAAATCAGGTAAACGATGATTTGGGGTTAAAATACAAAAGCTCACTCGTCTTCAGTTACTGCCCGTTTTCTCGCACCTGTACCCCATGAAGCTGTTAAAGCATTTTGACTAATTGCGTTCATTGTAGAGTAACCTTGTTTATTTACACCTACACTACTAGTTAGCGCTGTGGATTGGGAAGGGCTTAATTTTACACTTGCAGCACTTATATTAGACGGTGGCGGTACTGCATTTAACTTTTTTGGAACTACGTTTTTATTACCACTACTCAAATTACTCGGGGGAGGAACGGCATTCATTTTTTTCGAATTTAAATTATAATAATTGAAACCACTCATTTTAAATATGTATGATTTTTTTGATACAACTTTTCAAAATTGCTTTGACTAATGGAAAGTAGAGAGAAAAGTTATGATATAATATTGAAATTAAAAGTTCTAAAGTTTTACGGTTAAAATATTTATTAAATTTAATTAAAATATACAAAATGAAAATAAGAAATTAGACTGTTTTGCATCACTTTTACAAATACAAAATTGACATTGAAAATTTCTGGTACTGAGCAGAATTTTCTCCGTTCAGAATAATCTGGCAACTAGCTCCTACCCTATGTAAAAAAATACTTTTTAGTCCAATAAAATAAAAAAGAAGAAAATAATAAATGTCATACAGACGGGATACGTCATCTATTTTTGTCAATATTGAAAAATTCCTCCTCTACATAGCCGATTTTTAATTTTATAATTATTTTATTAATTTGTTTTTTTAAGTTTTATTAAAGTATTTTTCTAATTGCGAGTATACAACTTTTCTGCATAAATGTGGACATATTATACTAAATTAAGAATCATTAATAATGGAAAACGAAAAAACATGTTGCTTTTTCCTAATCTTATTATGTTTTCATCATGTTTGTTTTGGTGAAATTAATGAGGTATGTTTAGTTATATATAATAATTTATTTTACTATTTATTCTAATAAATATATTTTTTCTAATATCTCAGAAAATAGAAATAATCACAGAGCTAACGGAAAAACTTGATAAAAGAATCTTGTTGGTTTCAACACTTGACGGAAGCCTTCTTGCATTAGATCGACATACCGGAAACATTAAATGGAGAATTAAAGATCGTAAGTTTCTAGTTATAAATCATTTTCTATTTGTAACAATAAATATATCTTTGTCATTGTTAAATTAACCCTTTCAGCATCTATTATGTTGAACGAAATAGATTTTAGTTTGTCATACATTTTCTATGCGTTATTGATTTATGTAACGGTTATTAAATCGCAAAAACTAGCTATTAACTTATTAATTATTCAAGATTTAATATTCGTAGTTATTGGATTTTTTTTTCTTATTCCGTTTTCAGAGCCTATAGTTAGAGTCCCTTTAGATATATCAGAAGCGCTAATTCCATTCTACTTACCAGATCCAAGGGATGGTTCATTGTATTTAATGGGCAATAATAAGGAGCCGCTTAAAAAATTGCCTTTTAATATACCTCAATTAGTACATTCTTCACCTTGTAGGAGTTCGGATGGTATTCTCTATACAGGTGCATTCACAGTTTCATCAATGAATATTTCAATTTCAATAAAGTAATTTTGATCATTCATTGCATAATAGGGAAGAAAAAAGATATATGGTACAAACTTGACCCTGAAACAGGTAATCGTCAACAAATTTTGGGTTGGGATGAAACTAATTTTGGAACATGCCCATTGGAAATGAATAACTTTGTATATATTGGACGCTCAAAATATACTATAATGATGGTTGATACGACCAAGGAAAACAAAAGATGGAATGTCACATTTTATGATTATACTGCTGGCAATTTGAGTGGCGATGAATTAAATAATTACGGTTAATTTTAAATCAGCAAAAAATAACTTAGGATCGTTCGATTATTTTCTTAATTTATAGATTTAGTTCATTTTGCATCAACTTCCAGTGGTAAAATTTTGACGTTAGATCGTAGACGGGGTACTTTAATTTGGGAAAATGATCTAAATAGTCCAGTTATTGCTGTTTATTTATTATCTTTTGAAGGTTTATTTAAAGTTCCATTTACAAGTCTATCAAATTACACAATACATTATTTGGCAAACGAAATTAATATGCATAGCGGCTTACTTGATAATCCAAATCATATGAAACTTTAGTAAGTTTCAACTTTTAACAATAAGGTTTGTTACGAAGCATTTTCTATCAATTCGTATTTTTTTTTTTTTTAGTCCAACTTTATATATTGGTGAACATATTCATGGGCTTTACGCAATACCATCTTTAATTGATCATAGTGTTGTTTCAATCACTGCTGGTTCGGATGATAGTGGCGGATTATTATTGATCGAAGGTCCAAATGCTCCAAAACTATATCCAGAATATCATCCGTTACCGGGACATAATTATAAATTACCAAAAGAAAGCCTACAAGAAGAAGATTATTTTCAACGTTTAGCAAATTTCAAAAATCACATTGTCATTTATACAGGCCATTATAATATACCACGTGCTTATTCAGAATCGAATTTCATCGGTCCTAATAATAAAATAATGAAAAGGAAATTGGAAATGATCACGGATGCAAGTGATAAAACGATGAGTCATAAAAAAACAAAATCTACTCGTACAATTTCAATTCAAACTGAAAACGCTATTTTTGATACGTCAAAAAAAGATGAATTTGATAATTTAACTAATGACGAAAACTTGGGATTCATTCGAAATTATTTCAGTGATTTAAAGTATTGGATTGATAAACAAGAACATAATGGCCTACATTTATTTATTATTATTATGATTGGAGCTGTTATTTCAATGTTTTGGTATCTTTTGGTACAGGTAAAGCGGGTAATGTGGATATGTCTGCTTATGGAGTTCCATTCGCGTAATTTCAATTGAACCATTTCAGGTGAGAGAAGTTCAAAATATGTCACAGAATGATTCTCGTGGTAGTAATTCTTCATCGAATCGATACAGTCACATTACTGCATTTGCCGAAGAATTGCCTGGCGGTTTAGTCAAAATTGGCAAAATAACTTTTCATCCTGAACAATTATTGGGAAAGGGTTGCGAAGGCACTTTTGTTTATAGGTACTACATCGCATGGAATCTTAAGATAAATTAAATAATACGTAATATTATTATTTTTAGAGGCGAATTTGACAATCGAAGAGTGGCAGTTAAACGTTTATTACCAGAATGTTTCACATTTGCCGATAGAGAAGTGGCTTTATTGCGAGAGAGCGATGCTCACCCAAATGTTATTCGATATTATTGCATGGAACAGGATCGAATGTTTCGATATATTGCATTAGAATTGTGTCAAGCAACATTATCGGAGTACATGCAAGGAAAATGCAATATAACTAATATACAACCATTGGAAATATTACGTCAAGCCACATCTGGATTGGCTCACTTACATTCATTAGATATTGGTAAAAAAATAAATTAGTCACAATGTAGTACAAACATACTGTGCATTTCTGTTATATAGTTCATCGTGATATTAAGCCTCACAATGTATTAATATCCGTGCCAAATTATCGTGGTGATGTGAAAGCAATGATTTCTGATTTTGGTCTTTGCAAAAAACTTCAATTTGGTAAAGAATCATTTTCACGTAGATCCGGTGTAACGGGAACGGATGGTTGGATTGCACCGGAAATGTTAAATGGTAGTGCGAGAACAGTAAGTGGCCCTTTGCGAATCAAATAGATTGAGAAAATCGTCACTATATTTTTAATTTCCATTGTAGACCGCAGCTGTTGATATGTTCTCATTGGGCTGTGTTTATTATTATGTTTTATCTAATGGATCCCATCCATATGGTGATGTGTTACACAGACAAGCTAATATTATAATGGGTCACTATGATTTAACAGAACTAAAAGGATTAGATTGGGAAAAAGAATTACAGAAACCATTGGTTGAAGCAATGCTATCTGCTATACCTGAGAATCGACCGTCTTGTAAAGCAGTTTTAGCTTATCCAATATTCTGGACTAAGCAAAAAATGCTTTCATTTTTACAGGTTGTTAATTAAATGCCGAATTATTTGTTTTTTTCAATCGTCAGCTACCGTTTTTCAGGATGTCAGTGATCGGGTTGATAAAATTGAAATTGATGATGATGTCCTAAACGTATTAGAAACTAATAGTGAACCTGTTGTTAAACAGGACTGGCGCTATCATGTTGATGAGGAAGTCGCGAAAGATTTACGCAAATACCGAACCTACAAAGGGAGAAGTGTGAGGGATTTATTGAGAGCACTTAGAAATAAGGCAGGCTATCTATATATATTTGTATAATATTCTTATGGTATTTTATTAACATTGCTTAATTCGATTGTAGAAACATCACTACAGGGAATTATCGAAAGAAGCACAAGATGCACTAGGCACAACAAATGAATTATTCCTAAATTATTGGACAGATCGGTTTCCATTATTACTTGTCCATGCATATTTAACGATGCAATGTGTTTCACATGAAAGCACATTTCAAAGTTATTACGACGATATGTACAAATATTCATTAGAAATATTTAAAAATCAAGTGGCAATTCATTTGGAATTAAATCCAATCAATTTGCCAATGGAAATAAATCTCGATGATCATTTAGACCGAAAGAAATTGTGCTTCGATGTTGATAAAACGGAATTTTATGAAAAATGTAATAAATACTATAATGTGAAATATAATTCCAGAAAAGTACAAAACAATTTTGACAAGATGGCAAATAAAAAATGTTTTAATCAAAATTCAAATATTGTTGATGTTAATAATATACATGTAAATTTTAATGATAAAGCAAGTAATTATAATATTGACATGAACAGTCAACGTCCGATTAATAGAAAACGAATGTACCCATTGAGGAAACCAAATAAGAAAAAGAAGAAACCTGATGAGCCGTTAGTATGGGCTATAAAAGAGAGTAATTAATTAATTTATTGCATATACACACATTCAATAAGTTAATTTTAACTTTATTCGTTCACATCACAAAGAAGGAGATTTGTTAAATAAACTAATCATTGCCCTCCTAAGATTACCTATGTATACATATATCAAATCGTTTTTTATTAACTTAAATGTTTAATTAGAAATTCTTCTAATGACTTTCTATATTAATTAGTTATTGAATGTCAATGATTAATCAAACGATAATTGTTACATTCATAAATAAATGGTATTTTAAAAAAATAAGAGAAAAAGTAGAAATATTGCAAAATATTTTCATAAATTTTAAAGTACATACTTTAAGGATGTAACTTTAATAAATTAACGGATATTTTTTTATCTTTTTCATTATTTCGTGTAGGTTCTATAATAGAGAAATGATTCTCATATTATCAGTTGGTTTTTTTTGGGATAATAGACGACGAATATTTGTTATTATTATTATTAATGTAGTTTTTTACTGTGATAAAACTGTGCTTTAGTTTTAAGAAGCAAATTAATACAATTTATTCAATGTGAAAATTGAAAAATTGAAAGATAATGTTTTATGTTCTAACTGGACCAAATAAATTATTTTATAATGTTTTCATTTTATATATTTTCTTTTATTGATAATAAGCATTAATCTGGCCAAACAATCTCTTCAATAAAATCTAAATAAGCTGAAACTCTTGTATAAACGCCTGGTATTGTTGAGGCACATGAAATTCCCCATGACACGATACCAACAATATCATATCCACCAGTTCGCCGTTCAATTTGTAATGGACCACCAGAATCACCCTAAAATTAGACTGTTTAATTTATATCCTAGTGCAGACTAAACGCAGCGAAAAAGAACATAATAAATCATCTATTTCCCATATGCGCCCATACAAATTTCATAATTTATTATGTTCTTTTTCGCTGTTTTCAGCGTACCACTATACATTAACCCAGAAAAGACACAACGATTGCTCATTACTGTATTATATAGTCAGTTAAGATTGTATGAACTGTATTTAATTATTATCTGAATTGATTAAGCTATGAATCATCTATTGAATTTACATACCGCACATGAATCAGTACCATTTTCAATAGCACATATTTGTGTATTAAGAATAACTTTTAATGTATTCGCTCGTTCTGCTAAAATTGTTTTATTACATTGGTGAATTGAAACTGGATGAATTTTTGTTTTTTGTAGAATGATTGATGTTTGTTCCAGTTGGACAACGTCTTGAAAACAAAAGCGGGACGTGTTTAATTTGTAACTTATGTATTTAATCTAATCTCTACCTGTAGTTCCCCATCCACTTATAATTAAACCTTCAGGGTTATCATTTTTCAAATACAAACAAGCCGGAAACAGTGTTTTGGTTATTTTAATATTTTTCACTAATTTGACAAGGGCAATGTCATTATGATTGGATGCATAGCTATAAAGTGGATGGACAGTGGTGTTCTCCACATCCATATCTATAGCTGCAGGGTTATTTCTAAAATAAGTAAATTTAATTGACAGTTATAAGCGCTAGTTGAGATTATATGTAGATTCATTTTAATTCGAGATTCCTTTTTTCTCATTCTTTTTTGTCTCTTGCGCATTACCTGTTAATAACACCAAGTCTGACTTTTATTAACTTCGTGCATGATGCACATTCGAAACAATGAGCTGCTGATAATACATAATTTAAAGATATTAATGATCCACCACATCTGAACTGGACATCTTCATTGTCTTGACCTCTAAAATATAGAGCAGCCTAGAAAAAAGCCCACTCACCAATATGCACTCATATTTCCGTAATTTTCTTTTCTTTTTTTTTATTGATATGGAACTTACCATGTGTGGAAACTCTCCATCTTTCGCATCTTGTCCATTAATTATATGAAATTCTATTGGAGGTTTAACACCGCTAGTCTTTATATATTCTTCACACACTATTAAATTAATTTAAATTATTCGAATTGAAGAGATTATTAATACTGTAATTTCAAATTACTTTGTTCAGCTTTTCTTTGTGGGCTTCGTGGTCGAGGGGGACCATTACTAATGGACCATATTGATAAAGGGTCGATAGTCGTTGTTTCTACTTCTATTGGGCCTCTTTCCGATATAATTGGACAGCAAACTATCTTTATGAAAACAAAATCAAAAATAATTGCAACAACAATTGAACTTTCATATGAAACTCACTTCGTCTAATCCTTCAAACGTGCATCGACTTAAATCGTGAGTTCCACGTTTTCTAATATCTTTTAACGCAATTATACAGTCTTCAACTTTTTTACATATGCCACCAATTCCATTATTCTGGCAATGCGATCCTACTAAAATCAATCATGATTTTGTAAATAATGCGAACAAAATCTTCATCAGTCTTTTTAATAACGATAATATTATATGTTTATTCACAGGCCGCTTAAGCACAATAATGATGATATAGTACGTTTAAGTACCTATCAAGGAATGTGACATCTTACAGTTTGCTTTACCACCTTTTTTTGTACGAATAAATGTAATAATAATGTAATAAGCTATTTAATTTATTCGTTTTCATTAAATAAAAAAATAAATAAGTATTTGTATCTAATCAATATTTATTATCAACATTTTAATTGGTTTGATAAACGCATTAAATAATTCAGGTGATTCATTTTAAAAACCTATATTTTTTTTTGAAAACGCCATGTATTCAATAAATCTAAAGCAAACTGGAGATAGCTATGTATTTGAGTAGTACTATGATGATGCTAGTACATATGCATACATCATTTTTCTTTGAAAAAGACATAAATATCGGAACGGTCGTCAGAGTAAAGAAAAATCAGAAGAAATTATACCAGGATAGAAAATCCAATAAAAAGTTGAGTAAAATTAACTTTAATACTATCCCATATAAAAAATTAATACATATGCACATACATAGAACTGCTATTTCTTGGTAAGTTTTTTTTTTTTTTAATTTCTTCGATAGACTTGAAAAAGTTGAAAATATGCATGGATTTGTAATTTTATAAGACAATGTCAGCTAATTCATAAATTTTATTTAAACATTTTTTGTAATTAGCTATAACTATATTAAATGTTAAGAAAAAATTTCCAATATTTACCAATAAACTGCAAATCATTTTTTTCATGTACCCATACACATACATGCATATTTTAAATACGTATTTCCGGTGCCTCTTAACTTTAAACGACAATTGATTACCGCAGAAAAATACCCGCCGCATATTGGTGAAATAGATTTTGTTGCTAATTTTACATTTAAAATTTTGTTTTATTTTTAAGTCTTACATACATACTTAGATGAATAGGTAATTATTATTTTTAGTACTCAAATTCAACTGTGTTTAATTTGTGTTTGTATATTTAGGGTAAATAGGCCCTGTGAATTTTTCAGCCACATTTGACATATCTCGGAAATATTTCTTATTAATTTTGAATTATTCGAATTTATTGTTTGCTCTGAATGTTTCACATAGCGAATGTTTAAACTTTAAATACTTTTTAAATTAAACTTGAAAACTTAATGGTAAGTAAGTAAGTTAAGTATTAATAAGAAATATTTCCAAAAAAGAGAAGAAATTTTCCGCACATTTGTCATTTAGTGCGTTTGAAAAAAATTGGATAAGACTATATTATTAAACTGTGCAAACGTGCTTAGCACAGTGAAGAAAATGCAACCTTTTATTCGCATCTGCGCATTAGCACAAAAGTATCTTTTGACGATAGTTTCTTATCATTCTTTTATATCAAAATATATATTAGTATTCTCAGAGACAGTTTGTTTCTAAATTTTACTTGATTACTATGAATTTTTGATACTAAACACATATTGAGTAAATTTATATTTTTTTATACAGGTATATGATATGCTCATATTTCTTAAACTTGAATAAGTTGAAAAATCACAAGCCCAAAAGCCTTGATTATCTAGGCGACAATTTTGTCAGAGCGCAAGCTTCGCGGCTGCGTTTAGTAAATTATTCAACTCTCAAATTTAATTAAATCTAAAAAAGAAATCCTTTACTCAAATAGTATTAAATGTTAACAAAGCAAAGCTAACCTCTAAACTGAAGTATGCCGTTTTTCACTTTCTTTGATTGTTAACATCAAATTGAAAATTATCATATTTATTTGAAGTATTTAGTTATAGTAATAACGATGATAGCATTTCCATAAACAATTAAGATTTATTTATTTTATTTTTTTATTTGGTAAAAAAAAAAAAGAATATTTTATAGAAAAAATCCAAAAATTTTATATTTCATATTTACCTCACAACCTACCTTCTTTATATTCATAAAATTGTGCATCAACAACAAGTACTGCCCTTGTTATTATTATTATTAAATAACAATAATTTATTCTAGTCATTGATTTCATTTTTTTATCGTGCACACATATGCATATACACTACAGACACTGTTTTACACTTTTCATTTACAAGAAAAGAAAAAAAGAAGTGAATTCGATTCATGGTCAATTTTGTTAAAAATTACATGTCGTTCATGTCTTTCACCACTACCGCAACAACACATATTTTTCCACTTCCGTTTTAAATTCAATGAATTAGTTATTTTTCTAAAGAAAATATGATGTTTCTTACTTGTTACTTCATTTGTTCTTTTGGCATTTGTTCGTTTTACAATAATGATTCACTGCGAGAGTATAATATAAGTATGTCACTGTGTGAGTTTTACGGTTTTTTCCCTGACAAAGCAACGACTTTTTTTGGTTTTGCTAGTATAAATAAATTATATGTTAAATTCTTACTCTTTTCGAACAACCTTTACGAACAACTGATGACTGTTGTAAATGATAACTGGATGCCATCATCGTCATCATCATCATCATCAACAACAACAACAACAAACAATTCAATTCTCTCTCGTCGATTGCTGGTTTTTAAAACTTAAAATTATTGTAATTTAACAGTATATGTATATGATGGCATCCTATATATAAACAAGCCGGAATTTTATTTTAAAAGCTGAAATATTAGAAATTAGAATAATTTGTAAAATTAACTTTTTTTGGAAGTTAGGCAGTTATGAATATATCCTAGATGTCTTTCTTTTCAATTTTCATCCTATTGTTTAATTAAGTATGATTAATTTATAATTTTCGAGTCATTTGGTTAATGTGTTGTATAATCCGACGCTACATCTAGGTACTATAGTAGGAACAGTCATTCTCTTAAGGCGAAATTTCCATTATAAACAAAAATTGTTTATTTAGCTTAATTAATAAACAAATAAACTCGTCTAAGTTAATAAGTTGAGAGTATAGTGATTAGTGTATATGATATTCTATATGTATTTTTTCTGCAAAAGAAAACTAATATCAACATTTCTGGGTATTTTAAATCACAATGTCAATTTTTTTTTACTTTTTTCATTAACAGATATATATACTATATATATATATATATATATATAGTAGGCTTCGGAAGTTAATTATTTATTGATAGTTAATAATTATCTACTAATACAGAATATCCTTGACCTCGAATAAAAATTGATCATTTGTGAATTCATCGTTTCCTTTGTTATTGTTTTTTTTTATTATTCTGTTGTAAAATGCGGATAAATATTAATTATAAAATGTTTTATTTTAAAATTAATAACTTTTAAAAATAACTAGTTATAAAAACGTATTAGTGTCAAATGTGGCGAATGCGCTGACATAAATGGATTGGTAAGTTTAGTGTACTGTGATATTCTATTCGGTATGAATGTCATAGATTAATTTATTACATTGAACGATTTTTAATTGAAATATGTTCAATAATGTTTTGTTTAGTAGCAAATAATTTATTTCAAAATAATAAATTTGTCTTCTTTTTTTGAAAATATTATAAAATTTCCAAAAAGTGGCAACACACAAACAAATCCGTTTTACACATGTCCAATTCATGGCAGTCTTCTTGTACCACTAGTTGGGGATAGTTGTATTCAATTCGACAGTAAATTCACATAAAAATTACGACGTAAACAAACACGTTTTGTTTGAAAATATATAATTTTTATACAAATGTTAATTTTTAACAACAAATAATTAATTATACGCCATACAATAAGATTATAAAATGAAATGGTTAATATACCTGAATTTTAGGACTTTAATTCATCTTTTTATCTTTTTTATTTCTATGAAAAATTTTTGTGTGAAATGTTTTAATATTGAAAATCGTGATCCATTTGTGAAAAAGGCGCCGGAAGGTCAAAAATCGTCTTATTTTGGATTTAGTGTTGCATTGCATAAAACACGTGAAAACAGTCATTCGACAACTGATAGTTGGTAAGATCATGAATTTTCATTGTCTTTTTTTTTTGTTATTAAAATTTAAATTTTATTAAATTAAGTCTTCGAATAACATTGTGTGGAATTTTCGTAAAAATAGAATTTAAAAATCATATTTAATCGGTGCTAATTACAAAAATTAACCGGTTCTTTAATTATACAATTATCTGCAGTTGGCAAAAATCGCCAGATATAAACACCTTATATATAAAAAAATGTCACTGATCCATTATTTCTTTCTCGGTAATGTATTCAAAAATAAGTTTTGATTAATATGAATTTGAGCAATTCAAAAACATAACTAGAATTTGGAATATTTTGGATAGTTTTCAAAATTATAAGTCTGAATATTTTGAAATCATCATTTTTCTTTTAAATATATTTATTTATACTTATAGATAGTATCTATATGAGTATAAAAGTTAACATAATAAATTTTTCTAAAGCCGTTTTTTATTACCTATCCATATTTGACATTGCGAGATAAGTATTATCATCTTTTATTATGTGTTTGTTTAATTGATGATATTTTCATCTTATCTATAGTTTCAACAAACACATATTGAATATAATGCCTCTTTTAATAATTATTTGTCACTTAAAAATTTAGAAATGCAAGTACTTAATGTATTAGGTACATGTTACTATTAGAACTATTATACAGTCCATTTTAACGTTATGTGACAATTTAATACAACTGTCGACCACTGCTCTGAAAGTGAGGTTGAAATGCAAATTCTAAGCTGCATTAGAGCATACACAATCGCTGTTTTGCAATTGAATAATAGTACGATTCGGGGCAATGTCAAAAATATTGGAATAATACACGGAATTATTGTGGTCCACTACCGATAAAATTTTCACTTGAAACTAAACTATATATGTAATTAGAAATTACACATGGTGACATAACGTAATTTGCCTATCGTCTCCTGAATCCGACCAATTGGACAAACAATAAAATACGATCTAGTTACCATGATCGTGGTTTTTCCGTCTTGTACTCGTATGAGTCGTATGTGTCATTTTTATTGTGATCAGTTATTAACTATTATTAATTTCTATATATGTACATAACTACCTATCAACTGTAAATAAACTCAATTGTTTGTTCGATGATTATGAAATTAAGATTTTGTTGAAACTTATGTTTACACAATTTTTTTCACAGAATGCTGTCATTCTACCGACAAAATTCCTTTAACATTGCTGGCATTAATCATTTTGCTACTCTGACGTTTTCTACCTACCGCAAACAATTCTTATCAGGTTTTCTTTAGTAGAAATTTCCGGAGATCAACCCAAAATATGTATTCTCCATAGTACTATATCCTGAAATAGTTATGATTAGTATTAAGTAGTATGCATGACTGTATGCGTAATAACAAAGTCAACTATGATTTTTGATTAGTCAGTATTTAGTTAGGGTAAATTGTTACAAGGTAATCCTTGAATAAGTTTTAATCTTATACGAGGTCTGCTCTAACTCTCACTTATTGGTGCGTTTTAATTAATGTATAGTCGCAACCAACTAAAAAGAGCGCTATGGCTCTTTTTAGTTTGCCGGTAAATTGGTAGGAATTAATAGATACGAATTTACAGGTGATGTTCCTAACCTTTTCAATACTCTTTTAAGAGTTTTATTTTTAAACAGAAACTCTGTTGCTTCGAATGCAATCGCTTATGCGTGTCAAGTGCTTAATACTATATTGATTTTATATTTATTGTTTATTCGATATATTTACACATTTTATTGCTTTCAACAAATTCCGATTTGTTGCTTAATAACGTACCATTTCCCATAAACATGAAGTAAGTTGGAATAATATAAATACTTGTATGTAAAAAAGAGGACTTGTATACATGAATCTATTAATAAAAATCTATATTTGCGCATTCGGAATAGTGTGGCAAAATAATATTCGGATATTTTTGGATTCGTTTGTTTCTGTTTTTTTTTTATGTACTCAGCCTAGCATCTACTCACAATATTTAGTAGAGAAATGAATTGAAATAACAAAGAAATCATCAAACGTCATCGCTAATTGATTAATAAATATTAAACAGAAATAAGAGCATTTAATGGACCCCGGTGGTCTTCAAGCGTCTCTAGTATGATCTCAGAGTACAACAACCCACGTTCTCCCTTTTTCTCTCGTATAATTAAAATTAACAAAATTGATCTTTATTTTGTTTAGCATCAAATGTGTATGTTTCGTTATCTGTTACATGGCATAGTCGCAGTGTAACTAGTCGTATCATTCACGACAAAACTCGGACTGGAGCTGGCGCATGCTTCGTAGTAATAGCAATAATTAGTATATATAAGTGATTAAATGTTAGATTGAGAAAACAAATTGAATTGATATTGGGTGAACACCTGTCAAAGCGAATCGATTTTATTAAATTCATAGGCAGATGCAATCATTCTATTCTGAATTTTTCAAATGCTCTTATCTACCTTGGAAGATTCTCTTCAATAAACTGTCATTCGAAATACATAATATGTATACATTCAGAGATTGTATGCTAATAATTTCGTATGCAAAAACTATATCTGCCTTCTATTCACAATGAAATGTTTTTGTTGCATTTTGTTGCATCGTCGTTTTGCTTTTCGTTTTTCTGCCCTTGAACTTGAAGCCAAGAAAGAAAGAAAGAATTGTCACCATTATATGGATGACAAAGACAAAGACAATTATATAGTAACAACTGAACAGTAGTTGCGTGGCGTTGCGTTGCGATGGTGGTCACAAAACATGAATGAAATGAATTCAATGAATTGGTCAATAGCAAATCCATTGAGAAGAATTTACAATTATTATTATATGTAACTTTTTATGAATGGAAAGATATATATTTGGACTCTTTTTGCTTTTCGTTTTGTTTTTCACGTGTGGAATAAGAATTAGTTATAAGAAATGGTTCGATTGCTTGTATGTCTGCATTGCGAACATAAAAGTTACTTTGGCTTTCTAAAAAAATGTTCTCACTTTGAAGTGATATTCGACCTTTTTAATTATAATATTCTTTGGGGTATGTGCAGTAATTTACAATTCAGAGTTAAATGATCATTAACTAATTTTTTTTAAATGGTTTATTGTAATCTAAAGATGAACAATCGCATTTTAGAAGCTTGTTTAAATTTTTGATTTACAGAATACCTAAGGGAGAGAAAATAACACCTGACATAAAGACTTCTTTTATGCAAATAGCAGAATTCAACATAGAAAAGGTGGAGCCATAACTTGATTTGGCAGATTTGATAATAGCGAAATATTTGATAAAATTTGTCTTGTATATCAGACTTTTCATGCTAATTAAAATGTGATTTAAATATGAAGTTTCGTGAGGTCATAAAAATTGCAGAGCAAAATCAATAGAAATCCCGTTTAGTGATCCTTGCATGTTGTTGTATTCTGTGGCATAAGTTCTAAATAAATTTAACATGCATTTCACACAGTATAGTACTCCTATACATATCTATTTATCTCTTTCACATTGTTTATTTCAAAGCAGTTACAAATAATCCATAACTACTAGCCATTAAAAGGACTAATCTAAAATTAAATACAGCAGCAGTAACCAGCACTATATGGATGAACAATAAAATGATGCTAGTCATCTTTTATAATAATTTTTCAAATTGTTTTTTTATTCTCTGCCATTCATCTTACTCCTCCTCTCGTTGCTCCTTCTTCTTCTTCATTATCATCTTATTTGGCTCTATTTTTTAATTTTGCTTAGTGACCCAACATAAACCGATAATTATCCATTTTTCATGGTTGTTTTTTAATAACAACCACACTTCATTGTGTAAAGTGAAGTGGAGTCGAATTGAAGAAAAAAAACATCATCGGAACGAAATGCTTCTGACATGCAGCCTTTATTTATAATTATAGTTCATACAAACTATGATTCCTATACATACTTATATGACAGACTAGAATACAGTCTATACGTTAACCTGAACACATCACATAGCCTACTTCACATTCACCGTTTCCTTAAACTATCCACTACTTAAATTATCGAACGGAAATCATAGGTGTATGTTATTAGTAATAATAATAATAATGCATATTATGTATTGAACGGGCCGCGATCGATAAGTCTACGCCAACCGCTAGATATAAATCAGCGGCACTTTTGCCAGATCAACGAGTGACTCAACTGTCTAAACTGTGTCGTATGTTTCTTTTTTCCATCCCGACATTGCTATAGCTTGAATAATGTAAATAATGTTAAAACCTTGAAAGTAGTTTCTGACTGTAAAGTAGAATGAAAATGTGGTCTTTGATTCCTAATTTAGAATCATCAAAATTCATAATTTTATTCATATTTCTTTTTGTAAATTCTAATATGCAAATCGACCTTGTTAGTATTCATCAAGGTGGATCAAGCAAGTTTATTATTGTGATGAATAATCAACCGACGATGATTTTAATAAACATTCGAAATATGTATGTGTATAGATGTGTTCGAGTCCATTTTGGTCGTCCACTCTTTGTAGGTTCCAACAGCTTCCTGTTATCCTGCTTCAATCGTATGATTTCCTTCATTTTTATAGAAAAGTAAGTTAAGTAGTTAATTAAGTAAGTTTTTAATTCACAGTTGAGTGACGGTAAACTTTTCACCCTTGTTTTTTCTTATCGCATTTCCTCAAACTATATACGTTTGCATGCGCGTACCAACTGATAAATCTTCTACATAGTACAATATATTAATTCACATTTGTCTCCCAAATAGATTAAATCTTGAGTTTATCCAATGCCGCAACCAAATACTTCTGATGTATAAATCTAGAAGTAGGCTAGAATAGCTCTAGAAAATACTGAAATCTTGTGACTGCAGAGGAACAACACTATTTATTATGTATAATAAAAAGTTTTCTTTTTGTTGTTGTCGGACCCGTCTACTCCTATACACAGTAATAAATTTGACAATGATAAGATAAGGCCGAAATAGATGTGGCGCTTAGTTCTTTAAATTTCGGATGTCAAGCAATGGCTTGCTGTCTTACGCTAGTTAAAAAGTAAATCGCGATAGTGCAGTTAATCTAGAGATTAACCTAAGAGTTCCATTTTCACTTTAAAAAACCCATGATGAATTCGTATGCCATATTTTATACCGTTAAAGTAAGCAAAGTAAAAAGTAATTCTCTACTACGTGAGTGTGTATTTTAAAAACTAATTATGCTAATTAACACTTTTTCTGTCAATTCTTTCTACTTCTTTAACATCCTACGTTTGTTTTTTCTTTTTGTTTTTTTTTTTTTTTTTTTTGGTTTGTCTTTTGAATTTCTTCATGCATTCATGGCATTGTCTTGTGCAGTGGGTTGTACAACAGGTAATTCTGGTATATATTAATGTACCTCTAGGTACGTATGTACGTATCCGACGTGATGGTGTCGGTCTGTAGTACCTCTTTATAGAGGAGATAGAATTTTATATGAACACCTGGTGATTGAATAAAATTTAAGGTGTTTTTGCAGAAAGAAATGTATATTGAAAAACGTGACGCACTTCATTGCCTACATCATTTCTTCATTGGTTTTTTTTTTTGAGAAATTTAGTTTGAAATATTAAAGCTTATCTATCGTTTTAATTGTCACATTTCCTTAGGTTTTATACATGTTGCAGTTGTATATTAATCTACCTCTAGAGCAACAGAAGCGCATATCAGATATTTTATCCTTAGGTATTTTTGTAATTTTTTTTTTGTTTCAATCATCTTCATGTTGGTCGCGAAATTCTTTGTAATTTTTTTATCTATTTTTATTCTTTAAAGAAAGAGAGTTAATTTTCTTCAATTTTCTTTCTTCTCTTCATTCGTCGTTCCTTTAGTTTTAATTAATCGGTTTAGAAGAATACAACGAAAGAGGAACGTGACAATACAAAATAAAAAGAAAAAGAAAAAAAGTACTAAAAAATCTCTTAGCAAGAATAAAAAATGCAAAAAAGTCGTCTGTTGCAAAACTGGTCTCCCTCTCATTCACTCACTCAAGCTACGCATTGTGTCTTTGGTTGGAGAGAGAGAGAGTCCAATCTTTGGCGCCTCTTATATTGATGATGATGCAAAAGATGCTGCTGTAAAAGTTACATCATAAAACTGTGAAAGCCTCTTATAGGTATTATCAGTTTTTCCCCCAGCATTTTACATTCTAAAAGATGAGAAGATGAGGTATGCATAAACATACAAAAGCCAGTATCTGACAGGATGCTGCTGCATCATCCATCCATTTATCTGTCTGTCAATATTTGCCAATGTGAAAGATGGAACAGAACCGGAGGAAATTGACCGTTTATTGTTCAAATATATTCAATCCCATTAAGTTAAGTGGATCCCCTGAATTTTAACCGTTCCCATTACGATGATCATCATCATCATCATGTGTTCGCGCTCATTATTTAAACAATCCGCTATGTTGTTAACATCTCAGCCATGCATCCATACATATATGTAAGCCGGTATAGTAAGTATTCTGCGTCATTAATTAACGAGAAAAGTTCTCACATATAATGAAAAAAAAAGCAGCTGTAGAAAAAATGCAACACTCATTATCCGCACAATGTAAAATGTGTGTCTGTTCAGTTATAGTACTTAGAGTTGAATGAAAAAAGTGAAAAAAAAACAAAATACAATTCTTAACATTGTATGAATTGTACCTATATGAAAACGGCAATCATTATTCTGAACACAATGGATAATCAATTCTGTCAAAGTGCTCTTGCTGGTTTCATAACGCTAAAAACGATATGATGACGAAGATAATTGGCAGAGATTTATATTTAAGGAAAAAAGGGGTTAAACTAAAGGTACTAATGACAGAAAAATACAGCTATCCTGATTGTATTTAATGCAATAATTTAATTAGTGCTTTAAATTGTAGAAAAACCTATTCAACAAGAAATGCGAATTAAGGATAAATTTTTAAAAGTATCAGTGTTTTCACTGATTATCGACGATTTATTGAGGGTGGATGAAACAGCCACCATATTTGTACATTGCCCATCAATTTGCACAAAAAGCCAACCATTCACAGTAAAGGCAGGATCCTGCTCGTTAGTGCAGCTATTCTACATCGTTCCCAGCTTCCCATTTCACTTTATATGGTATCAGTAGAAACATTTTAGCAAAAAACAAAAAAGTAAAGATGGACTGGAAGAAACAGAAGCAAGCAAACCAACCAACGAACGAAAGAACCTATTTTGAATCAATAAAACGTCGTCGTAGATCGAACGCGATTCGATTTCTTTCTCCATCTTTCTCATTGTTTTGCATACTGATTTTGTCCAATTAGAGTAAATCAAATAGGCTGAAGATAAAAAAGAAAAAAAAAAAAAACAAATGACAGTTCGAAACGAAGTACCCAATTAAAATCGCGATTATAGTGTAGAAGTATCGGGCAGAATAGTGCAGAAGAAGAAGAACAAGAAGAAAGAAAACGAAGAACAAGAGAAAACATCGAGAAACGAAAAAATGAAAACAAGGAAAAAAATGGAACTTGGAAATTTTTTATGTATTCCGCTCTTGATGAGATCGTTTTGCCATTTATGGCCATTGGTTTCGATTTAATTGGATCAAAATGAGGAGCATTTGATCCAACTACGTGACCCATAACGAAATAAATAATAAAAAGGATTCCGAATTAAAAATTGAATCATTTAAACGTTCCATATTTGGTGCCGAATTTTTAAGGGTTCTGAAAATAATTATGTATTTTTCGAAGTCATGAAGTTATTTGGACTCGGCAAGTTCGTATTGAAAAGAACCAAATAAAAAAAGTTGAGAAGAAAGAAACTATTATCACATTATTAATACCATAGAGATTTTTTTTTTTAATTTAATCTATTGCTGGAATTTGTGGGTGGAAATTACGTGTTTATGAATATGAAATGCGTTCTCTATTTACATTAAAATATCATTTGAATTTCTATCTTTTATATCTATGCATTCAGTTCGTTCCCGCATCACTGCTAATTTTATCCAGATGTTGTCTAATAATACTACAGTGAATAGTAGCCATTGAGTAAAGAAAGAATTTTATTGAATTCGCGTATAATGTGATTGAATATTGGCTTAAACATCTTTTTCCTTTACTATAGAGTTTTTCTTTATTCACCATACGTATAGTACTATAATGGATGTAATTTAAGAGAGCATACGCGATACGAGATATATCCGACACCTATTTCTTCTATATTCTATCCAGCCAGCAGCGCCATGTGCTGCAGCTGTTTCCCCTCCTGCACCTATTATTAATCTTTTAAGCATTGTTAGGCATTGGCTTGATATAATGTACATAATAATAATTGGATATTTTAATTTTTATGTATACAGTTTAGACTTTAATTTATCCGAAACTTCCTACATACATATGTATTCATACTGCAAGTATAATAATAATAATAATAATAATGGTTATATTTGTGATGGTCTCTTGAACAATCCAAAACCGTGAACACCTATTATTATTATTACCTGTTGGCGGACACAATCGATTATTATTGTTTCAAAAAAACGGAACTATAATAGGCCCGTTTCGGATGACAGGGACAGTGAGCGCATTTAACATAAGCAAGTTCTTGCTTTCAGATAAACAGTACACTAGATAACAGAACGACACCGGCTAGACATCCAAAAAACACATCTATAGAAGATAAAAATCGCACGCTTACCGTCAACCTTCATTTGGAAAATTGTAAAATATTTCTTCAGCGCCCATTGTCTGTCTGAAATGGGACACAAATCGAGTGTGTGGAAATATATAACTGTTTCAAATCAATCGAAAACAATAAATAACCCTTAAGAAACACGTATGAATAATATGACAGATCTTTATTGTTATTATTATGGAGAAACTAAATCATCATCATCATCATAATCGATCACTTTTCTTTTTTTTTTTTGTTATTTAATAAATGCAATGTCAGCAGTGTAATGCCATTGTTATTTTTACAGCCCATGGGGTTTTCTTTAACAGGCAGTAGGTGGATATATTTTAAATAGGAAATATAATACCAACTAAATGCAGTGGGGTAAAACGAGACTATAATAGGGAACGTGGTTTTTACTATTTTATTGTGCGGTTTTCTCTGTCTAATTTGTTAACTTTATTATAGTATCAAAAGTTTCTTTTATAGATTAGTTTTATTATAGTTGTAAAGTGTAGGTAAAGGACCTATTCGATGCAATTATACCTTGCCCTTAATATGCGTATTATGTATTAGTCCTGTACAAATTTTTTCAGAATATTTTAATTTAATAACTCATAGCGCTATCTTTAGTATAGCTAAGAAGCATAAATAAAGGTCCATATAAGCTAACAGAGAACGATATAATATTGCTATATTGTGATTTTTTACGTTGTTGGCATTCTTATTTAAATGCATACATATAATATGTCTAGTGCTCGTAAAAATTCCTTCGAAGTGTTCATAGGGCTCATTCCCTTTTCATTTAATATAAATATATGGACTTTAAATAATATGGAACTATGCGAGTCATATTGTTTATAGCGTATTTCTTCGTATAGTATTATTCAAATGTGTAAAGCCATATAATTCATACAAATGTAAAACTTAAGAATTTTTATGAAATAATAATCCAAGAATAACTAACAATATAATGATGGTTATATCACTATTTACAAGGATGCATATCTTTATGTATGTATACCGATGTATACCGAGAAATATTTGAAATATTTCCATGGAAAAAAGCAAGTATTGTTGAAATATTTGTGCAAATACATAGGTGCATACAGGGTGTCCCATTCCCAGTGTCCTCCCTCTTGGCTTCTGAGTCGTTTTTGACATTTTTTTTTTTTTTCAGTAAAAAGCATCAAATTTTGATAAACTTTGGAGTCGTTTAATTTCCACAAAATCAAAAAAAAATAAAAATGGTATCTATCGGATACATTTTCCAGTCCAAAAATGTAGGGTCACTAGAAATGGAACACCCTGTATCGATAGGTATATTTGAATAAAATATATTGATGTGATGATTCGTAGCGCGAATACCATTACACACTTTTATAGCAGTGTAGATACAAATTAAAGTTCAATGTGCATCAACGAATACTATATGTATAATTGTTAAATGCATTTCCGGCGTTTAAAAATTGCGTTACATACTCTAGTATTAAGTACTAACTAAAACGTGTTCAAATATGCACTCTCTCACTTACTCATTATCTGGTTTTAATTAAGTTATTATTTTTTTTAGTACAAACAAATTAATTGCTCTTAAAATTTGTTTATAATACACCACAAAGTATCTACATTGCAATCTGAAATGAAAAATAGGAAAAAAAATTAATCTTTTGGCTTCATTATGAAATGTTTATAAAAGAAAAAAAAACTTAAATTAAGAAATTACTTCATTCATTTGTTTTTAATGATGTTTCCTTTTAGCAGTTTTCACGCTTTCACAATATCTAATTGCTATTTACTGATAAATAGGAGTTATTTTTAAAAAATATCTAGCATATGGAAATAAGTTTATGTAAATATGGACTAATGGTTGCTTTAGACTACACCATACCGCAACACGACGTATGTATATGTTTTTGCATTGTACAGTAGAACCTCGCAATGACGGTCACCTAAAACTCTAGCCTAAATAATCGTTTCACCGAGGTGGCCGCTAATAAACATTTCACTGGCATGAATGTTGGAAACACAACTTCTCTCTGAATTTCGAACATATTTTCGTGGCAAACTGAGGACATTCGCCCATGTTATTGCTTAAAGTTAGTTTTAATCCCAACATTTGATTTCTTTTTCCTATTCAATTAAAATACTATATTGAAAAATGCAGTTTCCAGTCTCATGAATTACTAGCAGCAAATAATTCGATTCTGTGAAAATGTGGCAATATTGCATCCGAAATTTCGACAGGACCACACGTATTATCAGCAAAGTGGTTAGAGTTTTAATATTTTCTACAAAGCTGACCACAACGACAATTTCAATCATTTAATTGTTCTAAATCGAAACTATTTTACAATTTAACAAATTCGAATACTTTATCAAAATCGTTTTTGAAAGTAAATCTAATTTCTATTATTCCTTTGTTTATTTATAAATCATTTTGTCAAAATAGGCCATAGACTGTAGTTATGACCCGGTTTTATGGTGGTCAAACACACACAGGTCAAGGATAATAAAGTTTTCCAATAGAATTAATTACATTTAGATATAATATATTATAAACAAATTATATATATATACTTATAAATCAATTGATAATAATGATGTGCAATTAAATTGAGGCTGGATTCACATTCGAATTGATTCATATCGTGTTTGAGTGTGTTCATAAATCATACGTACAATTTGTTTTTATATTATGTCTTTTTGCCATCTATAGTATAATGTCTGTAATATAATATGCAAATTAACAAATAAAAAGAAAACAAAACCAATGTGGCCATTTATTCTCTTTTTTCCATTGCAGCAATTTTCTTTCTTCCTTTCCGTTCTTTCTTTCTTACTTTCGTGTTTCCATCCATTCCAATGCACCGAACATAATCATTATGTAGCTACAATAAATATGTCTCGGTGTAAAAATTATTGCCATTATTATTATTATTATTAATGCATATAGGAAAACCAGTTCCCAGAATATGGAAAAATGGTAATAAAAGTAGATTAGTAAAGTGTGAAATATGTCGTACTTTTTTTCTAAATGTACATACATACATACTATATTGCAATAATACGTGATAAATGGTAATGGGTTTAAAATACATATACTCTGTACAATCTAAAATGAATACTGTTAAAATCAGTTTGGACGCTAGTTGGTAACTTAAAATGAACCTTGAAAACAAAGAATCTCTAAAATAATGATGCAAGTGATTAAGTAAGTGATTTCTAGATAATATATGGAGATTACGGGACTAAGATAAACTACAAGGGAATATTGGAATTGATATCTAGATATCTTGGAAGCCAAGGCTTGTATTGAAGTCAAAATGTTTTTCAATGGATATGCTTAAATTTAAAAGCGGGATTAGATTTTTTAAACTAAATTTCTACCTCAAATTAAAAATAAAATAAATCTGAACATGTGCAACAGTATACTGAACCTGCGCCATATGTTGCTAAGTGTCAATTTCGCATTTTCTCTTAAATCGCATGAACCAAATCACAGTATGGTCGAATTAGCATGTAAAATTTTATTAATTTCACGATTGTTTCATATTAGCAAATCCTGTACAGTAAAATTCAAGACTTGCATAAAGGTTTAATATATAAATCGACATCGAACTTTTGCATACTATTAATTTCCGATTGTACATACTATACATAATAAATTATAATGTCCTTAAATTCCATAAATTATAAATCTAAAGCTTGCCATTCACGATACGTATTAAATTTATGTGTGGGATGAGGCTTTTTTTTTGTTTTATCAGTATATTTAGAAGAGCTTTTACATATAAGTATGTAATTGCTGCGTGTACTTATGTGATGCATGTAAATATGCTTAGTGTGTATGCACCTTTAAGCATAATAATAGTAGTAAAAGATAATGGAACTAACTGTATTACTAACATAATATTTATACGTATTTATAAATTTGTTCAGAAAATTAAATATAATGATGGTGATGATGTGATGTGTTTTTACCTTGAAAAACACAAACTATTGGTACCAAGTACCTACCTGCCTATGTTATTACTTGGATAAGTGATTTTTCTCATTACGATAGATAGGTACCTAGGAATTATTATTCCATTGAATCCGATTGGTAAATCAAGTATAAAATTATTACTAATTCAACTCGCATAATAAAACGAAATGAAGAAAACGATTTTTTTTTTCTAAATCACAAAATCAAATCGAATAAAATTTGTATTGGAATTTTTGTTTGTCGACGAAAACCTCAATGAAGCGGAAAAAGAGATTGAATTTTGTTTGTTGCTTTAACAGCAATAATAATAATAAATTTATCTTGTTCGCCCACCACAAATTTTATACTATAGGAGTACCTACCTCTATTTTATATCATACGGAACATTCAACTACCATTAACAATGTTAAGGTGACAGTAGATCTTGACTACATTCTCTCCATTTTGTAGCTAGAGTAATAGTAGTAGAATAGAAGTTGATATAGTAGGCGGAAAATAAAAAGAGTATCATGTAACAGTGAGTATGAAATTGTATGAGTTCTCAGTTCAAAGTTCTTAACACATTTCAGAATGTGTCTTGTCTAAATGTCGAATGATCCTTTTTATGCTTTTATGCTTACTTACTTTTTATGCTTTGTATATAATTAATAATAATTAATATAATTGGTTAATAAATTAACCAATTATTAATACAAGAAAGAAATTAAATTAAAAAAAAGACACTAGCAGGTAAATACTTTTAAACGATAAAAAAATTATTTAGAAAATATAATATTTAAAACAATGAATGTTAACCTAACCTAACTTACTAACAAAAGTAACCAAACAAAACAACTTTTTAGTTCGATAATTTATTTTGTTTTGTTAGAATTAATTAATGAAAATATATATAAATAAATTGTAACAAACAAAAAAATACATGCTTGCTCCTGTGTATTTTTTTTATAAATAAAATAATATAATAAATATTGCCACTAGCCAGTCGTATTAAAAATTTTAATTATTATTTGTTTATTTTATTGATTTAAAAATTAAAGTATGCGATTTGGAATAAAATAGTATACAAGGCTCGCGGTGTCAGCTTGCCATACCAGCCTCGAGATTTGAGGCGCTAACGTCCCGGAATACTAGACTAATCTCTCGACCGTAATGGCAAGATTCCCCGCTTGCCTTGTAATCTACTATTTCTTGGTCGTTCAGGATTTGTTCAATATTTAATAATATGAATCAATTGTACGTACGCAATTTCGTAGAACAATTTAATTTCTTTATTTTTGCTATTTTCTTAATAGATTTGATTTGATTTTTTCAATTAAAAGTAATTATAGTAGCCTTTCAATTGCAAATATTGTTGTATCGGTTGTATACACATAAAAAGCGAGACAAAAACTGACCAGTATTGTCAGTTGACTAAGTAAAGATATAGAATTTAAAGAATTAAATCAACAAATTGTTTATCTTCGGCTGTACGTACGATATTAATTATTTTTAAATAAATTTTCAACATTGGTATTTATTATTTATAAGAATTGCCGTAATTGAAAAGTTGTAAATCAAATCAATTAAAATATCAATACAATTCCAAAAATAATATTGACAACGTTGTACAACAATTATGATTTAATACCTGGGACGTAAAATCACATCCTATTGCTCTAAATTGTACAGGTTTTAGTAAATTTTAAAGTTTAGAGGAATATCTCTTTGATGCATTGCCATGCAGAAACATTGTTGACATTTTTTCTCTTAAAATCAGCTTTTTCAGTTTATGACAACTATTAGACAATGTCACGGTTGATCAACTGTTATTACATTTACACGCTTGTATTACAATGCAAATTAATGCATTACACTATTTTTAGTTTGTTTCGACTGTATGTGTTGATACAGGGACCAGAACAGATGGTCATCAAAAAGTGTATTAAAAGAGTTGCAGTCAAATTCATTTTGAATGTTAATAATTCATTTTACCATATACATACATACGTAATTATTGTATTATGTAAATGTTTTTTTTTTTCTTAGGATTAACTGTACATATAATTATTATAATCGGATTAGGAACGTTATTAAATATAGTATAGTAGTAAGTAAGTAGAGAGAAAGCGTTAAGAAACTAAAAATTAAGTGAAAAAACAGTCGGAGTTTATTATTTTTAATTTTAATAGTGTGTGGATGATGTTTTTTGTTTTGCCCAGAAAATTAGTTTGTGATTATCTGTGCATGTATGAGCGGTTCAGTTTTGTTTGTTTTTTTTTTTTATTTGTACAAATAAATCTTCTAAAGTGGTTGGTTATGACTCAGTGCATAGACCGCAGAGAGACTATGAAACCGCAACATTGTTTTGGCAATAATTCAACATTTGTATGTCATTAAAAAAAAAAGAAACAAAAAAATACCATATGGTTTCTTGAAAATCATTAATAATACCAGTCAGAATTAAAATACGAAATTAAATATATGGCGTTGACGGGGTAAGAGGCGTTAGTATCTAGCCAAGAAACTCAATTATCGAAACAATAAAAGCCCAAAGTTGCCTCATATTAAGGTATGAGAATGAAAGTGAACTTGGAATTTGCATTCTAAAACCAGATCAATAAGACACTTTTAAAGTATCTACTAAAATACAGTATACCAACAAAAATTTCCGATATAAGTAGACTGTGTCCATGTTAAATTCAAAATAATAGTTGGTATGAAAAAGCAATGTTGTCAGAATAAAAATGTTTATATTTTTATTTAAAAATCGTTCAGTTACTGAATTGATAATTGAAGGAATTAGAAATTTGTATTCAGATTTGCATGTAATATAAAAATAATTCTGACAACATTGTATGGGTAATCATAGCAAGTATAGGCTTGTCAAAATTGTAGCATTGATTTGGTGTACCTACAGATACATTTAGTCATGTATAAACCCCGCTTTAGAAAGCTGATCATCAAATCTAATCTTGGCTCTGCTCTAAGTCTCCCGTAGACGATAAACCAATAATTACAATTTTTTTCTTCTTTAAAAAAAATGTTATCGGTGATCAAAAAATCAAAGCACACAGCGTGTGTGTATTATAGATTATAGATGTAGAGGTATGTATACCTTTTGATGGTGGTGATGGTGGTTTCGTCTAGTGGTGTGGTACAACACCTTGCTGAGAAAATGACAAATACAATTTATTGTATTCTTTCAAACTATAGTATGGGATGCGAGTCGGTCTAATCTTTGTTGTATGATTATAGTATACCAAGAAGAAGATGCAGATGAAGAAGAAGGAATAATAATAAGCCAAAAGAGATATAAATAAATTAAAAAGAAAAAGGAAAAAAATGGCTTTGTGGGTTTTAAATGTGTGGTTTTTAAAGGACCTCATAAAAATACCGACTTCGATTATTATTTAGTTAACTCTGGCTGTCTGTACGCTAGAGACTTTTGAAGGGGAAGATAATAAGTAACAATAATAAAATACCTATTTGTATCTCTCCAAAACGACAGCTGGTTAAGATCAACTTAATCCCGGATCAACTAAAAAAACAATCAAATTTACCTTTTACTAATACAAAACATTTGCAATTATTATTAATATCCTCATTTGCATTTTACTCGATATTAATTAGCAGAAAGTGCATTAATTAAAATTTATGATGAGGTTGCCACCTACGTACTTATATGTAGTAACGGTAAATAAATAAATAATAAAGTTTAATAACTACGGCAAAGAAGATAATTATGGTTGGTTTAGTTTATCTAGTTTATGTACTTTTGCTATAGCCGCACATACAGCTCTGGAAGTAGATGCAATATATTTTATTATCATGTAGGTGGAAAGGTGAAAAAAAAAATCAGTGGCGTGTAGTAGTGTGAAATGTTCGCGAAACTTTCACTTATCCACTAAGGGTATTAAAAGTGCACACCCGCAATTAATATGACGTATCTAAGGACACTGCTGCCTAAAATAGCGCATGGAGCTCTGTCTGGACTTACTGCATTATTTCGAAAAGATGCACTAATTTTAGATTATTTAAACTGTACACGATATGTTCTTATCTTGTTGGTGTATGGAGTGTAAAGTTTTTTGGCTATAGCGATAAATTTATTACAATTTCAACAGAGTTACAATAAAACTTTTATATTACGAAACCTTTAAAGGGATTTCGAAATTAGTTCGAGTCAAACTAATTCGACGAATCGAACTAATGACGTAAATTGTACGTCACTGTGGCGTCTAAATTTCGATAAGCGTTTGACGAAGAATATTATTATTTAATTATATTAAGAATATTTCATGTACAATAATTACGATAACGATAAATAATAAGGTAAATTTAACTCATTATAAGCGAATAAAATCTTCTGATGCTCAATCATTTGCCATATGGCTAATTACTGTTACTATAATAAATGCCCATTAAAAGCATGTAATCTCTTTGTTACTCGTTTAGGCGTGCAGTGTACATGCCGCATTAACTGTATTTTTTTTTTTTTTTTTTTAAGTCAAAATGGTGAAATTAATTTCACTACTCAAAAATTACATTTAATAAGACCGCGCGCCACTTTTTAAATGAATTCATTAAACATTTCCATTTTCAGTAATTAAAATAAATTTGAACTGGCATTTGCTTCATTTCCATGCGTTCATTGTAAATGAACATGATCATTAATCATTATCTCCGTTTTATTTACTAATTTCTGCTCCCGCGCCCTCTTGAGTCGTTGAAATAAAAAAAGTGTCATTTGAATCAATTTGATCAGTTAATGGATGGGAATAAAGTCTTTTTTATTTCGTCAATCATTTCAATCAGCCTTATTTTCGTCATAACCATGGGCGCCACGTCATGATAGGTCGTTTTAACTTTTTACAATAAAATAATCCATAAAAATTAAGGCTTGGTTCTACTACTCTGCAGTCCTCTCTCTACTGCCCCTCTCTATGGCATAAAAGAAAGGGGTGATTGACTTTTGTCTTATACACTATACAATTTCTATGGAAGTAAATTCCGGAAATTTTCGGAAACGGTAGTGTTAAAATTGGCTTAGATAGTTGCAGTTTGTCAAGCTGCAATTTAATCCGTTCTCTACTCGTTGGCTAATACCCTAGTGGGTGTGGCTGACCTGTCTGTCTGTCGTGTGCATTGTTTAATACACAAACGGTAAAATTTCATGAAATCTGGAAATAAAAAGAAAAAACCCAACAGAAATAAGGGGCATTGCACACTGTGCATACGTAATTTTTAAAATTAACACTACACATTCCTTAAAGACGACGTCGTCGCTGTTGACGACATTGAATGCGCTTGAATGCCAAGATGGAATGCAAACACCAGAAGTAATGTTTGTTTAACATCGAGTGTATTATACCATATACATACATACATACATACATACATACATACATATGTATGTATCTAGTGTAACAGAAGAAGAGAGGAAAATTAATAATAATAATAAAATATAGCAACAAGTTTATTATGAATGTACTTCATATTTTCTATTTGAATATTAACGAAAGAGGAACAGAGATAGAAGAGAAGGAGTAATATTAGTTGACACTTTTATCATGGTGTTCTCCTCAAGCCTTCATGGAAGTTTATAGACATATAGTATGTACAAATAAAGAACTATTTTCTCAATACAGCAACATGCATATTATGTTCAAGTGTTGGTACTTTTGTTCGCAAACAAAAAAGAGAGAGAAGATAAAATGTTTACCATGAGAAATTCAAACATTGATTGATTGATTAGGTATAGAATACTGAGCGTTTATTGAAATCTATTTCAAGAGCTGTATTTTTCCTTTTTGGTAACTAAACTCTATACTTATTTGCTTTATAGATATAATAAACTGAGAGTAGTACGACTGTTTTATATACTGTGATTTGGCCCAACGTAAAGACAATACGTATGTGAATTAGGCAATACCCCAGATCCAATTAAACCCTAATTACTAATGTGTCATTACTAAAAGGTGTATGATGTCATCATCATCCTCTTCTTTTATCCTCTTCCTATCCATCAGTTATATCTCATTTTGATTGACCATTCGCCCATCAAAACAACGCGAGTATAAATGAATCAAAATGATTGAAATTCTTGAAATAATTTTAATAGCGCAGATTTATACATTATAAATAAATTATTAATATTTATCCTTATTGGCACTGCAGGCCGCTACTGGCGCATTTATTGTATGGCACTCTTTCAATTTGAAAAAGAAGAAGAATGTTTAAAGCAATCCTAGTAATTTCGTTTTTCCTTGTCATCTTCGAAAGAAAATGATTTATCAAAAAGATTTTCATGAAAAAGTTTATCGTTAGTAAAGAAAGAGGAACTGAGAAAAACGTTTAAATAAGACGACAAGTTCTTTGTCAACGAATGACTTATGTGTCTGTTTTGTACCTACTTTTTTTTTTTGCTTTATTGTTTTTTCGTTTCAGTGGTTGTTGAATTGAATTTGCCACAAGACATAAAAGAGTTAATACAAGTTTATGTATAACCTACACGTAAGTACTTTTACGTATACAAAACAGCATCATTCAGTAGGTTAGCCAGCTATAGTCTATTTCAACCAATTGCTGATTCATTTATTCGAAGCCCATACGGGGTAGGCCACCCACCATATATCCAGGAATATACTATACTAACTTCCATGCATATAGTACTTCTTTTATAACATTCGATTTATTCGTCTGTCTGTCAGTATTTATATATACCCACATACACTCGTCGTATGTGGGTATATATATATATATAGCGTACAACATCTAGCAAGCGTAATTAATGGACCGCTTTATTGTTATTATAAATTTATTAGGCATGTTTGTTCGACAGTTGGCTGACAGCTCGTAAATCCGGGATTATTTAATGAAAAGAGAAATCTGGGCAATTTAACCAAAGCAAAGCAAGTAAAACAGTGAACGTGTTTTTGATGAGTAGGCAACTATTTGATCAACATGTCTGCCAATGGTGATCGTGATTCGCCAGATATGTGTACCTATCTATTTATCCATCTACCACGCCCTATGATCAAACATTAACGAATGAACATTGCCTTTTTTTTATTTTTGCTTTTAGACATATCATGTTATGCCTGCGTAGGCATATTCTCACGAAAATTATGTTACACATAAAGATCACGCATATTGTCACGATTCTACTTGTTTTTTTTATTAATAGACATTATTATATAGGTCATAAGTGACATGAAAGTTCAACCAAAAACATGTATGTATGTCAGTGGAACATGAAACCACATTATTCCATTGTGGATAAGATACTAGTCTGGAAATATGTAAAGTCAGATTATATTTATTTGGTAATTTATTATTTGTATAGAAAGGACTGGTCAACCACAAAGTTTGTCTATACTTATAGAGTGAAATAAAAGCTTAACATTTGAATATTCGCTCACGCAAAACACAAATTACAAAGTACAATTTAAAGCCATAGGATGTAATCTTACGTCACATTTATTAAGTCATAATTTTTGTGCAATGTTGTCAACATTATTTTTGGAATTGTGTTGATATGTTAATCGATTTTATTTAGAATTTTTCAATTGCGGTAATTGCTTTAAATAATAAATACAATTGTCTAAAATTTATTCGAAAATCATTCATATCGTAAGTATAGACGAAGATAAACAAATATTTACTTTAATTCTTTTAAATCGATATGTTTAATGTATTCACATGACGAGACTGCTGATTTTTTGTCTCGTTTTTTATGTGTATACAACAGATACTTTAAATTCAAACGCTACTAGATTTACTGATAAGTAAAAAATCAAATCAGATCTGTCAAGAAAAGGGCAAAAATGAAGAAGTTAAACAGTTCTATGAAATTATTTAAGTAAAATTGGTTCATATTATTAAATATTAAACAAATCCTGAATGACCAAGAAAAAATATTTACTCAGCTTTTCAATATTTTAATTCAAAAAATTTCAATACCGATTTGCACCCATCAAATTTTACCTTAATTTAATGTAAACAAATTTCTCTAGATCATAATTGTAATGTTGGTGTGTCTGTTTTTCACTAAGTGAAAAACATTTATCAATATCACAATGATCACATCCTTGTGAATTTCACTGTATATTTGCGCATATTTTTTTTTTAAATAATTATTACACACTATTACTATTACACACACTTATATAAAAATATCAAGTTTCTAATCCGTAGTACTAGTGAAGTAGCCTACTTTATTTATAAAGCATTATAAATTGTAATAACATAATAATAAAAATGTGCAAGTCTTAATTCTCAACCAAAGCTAATTCAATTCCAAATATCGAAAACTCAACTTTACTTATATTTTATATGTAAGACGAGTGTAAAATAGTTTAAAGATTGCAACAAATATAAAAAAAATTAACTAATTAAGTGATGTCTAGCAATTTTTCCTGTCATTATCAACGCAAACAATTTTATCTTATCAAAAAAAGTCTACTTTCCGTCCCTTGTGTATCATCACATCACCCTTAATTTTATTTCAATCTAAATGTAAATATATAAAGGCGGATTAGAATTTATCTAATCTGAACGTGTATATCTATACATATAATATAAAAAAATTAACAGACACAAGTCAAGTCACTATAGTAAATTCAGCAGGCACATCAAGTCATAGCGCGCGCGATCCATAATTTTTCCAATGGAAAATTGGAATTATTAATTAAAAATGAAATGAACATCGTCCTACCATACATACATATGTATAGTAATAAAGTAAACATGTCACATTTTCTATCTAGCTAACACTAAAATTAATGAATTAAAACTAATTGCTTTCAACTCATGAATATTTAATTGAAATTTACTATGCATTTAGTGTCTATCTATCTATGGTGGTAATAGGGAGAGAATGGTTTGTGTCAGTATCATTTAAAAACTTGATTAAGGAGGGGTTAAGCGAAAAAAGGTGTTAATAAGATGTAGATATTTACGAATTTTCTTTTTCTTTATACTATAGTTAGCCTACACCAGAAATGGTAGACAGGCTTTACGATACATATATATACTATAGTTGCAGAAGTAGAATCTAGTTTATTATATTTGTTACAAGCTATCAGATAAGTTGATTAAAGCACTAGACATTTTTCAATATCGTTTGGATGCGTATCAAAGCAAATAACATTTTGTTTATATCATATAGGAATTTCACCTAATCTTAGATTTCAGGCAACGCTTATTCGTTACTAACTAAATTCACAACGACTAAGGCCGTGGTTGTAGTGCCATGCAAATACCAACATATTTTGGTTCGATTTGTAGTCGCATGGATGCGATAGAATAGAAATTTAAATGGAAAAGAAAAGGATGAATTAACGCAGAAGTTGAGAGGCGTGGCTTCTTTATTTCTCTTTACTATTCTGCAAATATTCAGATGCAATATTCATGCAGCGACTACAATCGCCAAGACACGTCTTTCACTAAAACCACGGTTTAAGATAGGGAACATGTTATAAAATAGACCATAATCAAGAATTTAAATCTTCATGTGGCGCTATCCATGTCATGCTCTACTCAATTTGATAATCAAATCATAACTTTGTAATCACGTAATATTGTACTTATTAGGATAATAACTAATTACCAACTATTATGAACTGTACTATACATACATAGTCTTAATTCAATGAAAGTTGGTCTGGTTGAGAATTAATAACTTGCACATTTTTATTATTATGTTATTACAATTTATAATGCCTTATAATAAAGTTGCTGTATAAGATGCATGTATACATGTGAGTGTCTGCGCGAAAATTTATTGCCCACCCTGTATAATAATTTCAATAGAACAACTACTGCCTACTCAAAGTACTCGAACTGCTGCCCGAACATACTAAGAAACTAATAAAACATGTTTACAAAATGAATTGAAAGCGAAAAAAAGAAAGAAAAAAAAATAATGAAAAAGAAACACTAATAAAGAATAGAAAAATAGTGGTAGAAAAGAGAAAGAGATGAAGAACAAGACAAGTACACTATAGTAGATAACTAGAGTCTTGGGTCTGCCTTACTCATGTCAAATAATGTGACTGTGAACATGATAAATAAATAAATAAATAAGGCGCATTTCGTATTTATTTTCGCAATTCTACAATTCCTATTGAATTTAATCTATTATGTATGTGTTTGATCAATCTCTCTCTTTCTCTCTCTCTCTATCTTGTTCCATCTATCCATCTTCTTTTTAATCCATAACAAACTCTGTTGAATCTGGAAACGGTTTTAAACTGAGTTTAAAACCGTGGTTTAGCGGCTTTAAGTATAGTCCATACAATCTAAATTGACCAATACTATGTATACGAATTAAATCTTAAGGCACAGAATAAAACAATCAAGAAGACAAACCAAGTGGTTCTTGGATCACATTCAGTAATTGTGTCACGCGCAGTGTTGTATTACGTTGGAAGCTATTTGCTTATCAAATGTAGCTGAATATTCCATATGGATTCAATCAATAGATCGAATGAACTGAACAGACAGAAATTCTTATAGTGGCAAATGTAGTTAATGGCCCAACTTAAACAATTCAACAACGATATAATAGGGTTCATTGACTTGCCGAATTTTGTATTTCTATTGAATAATGGTTGCATATTATTACTTTGTAGTAATATTTATTGTTACTATTGGACAACAACAATGTTGATTACTGTTCTATATCGATTGTCTTATTGAAATGACAATTGTTCTATTATTATTATGATTATTACGATAATTGTCATAGTATCGAATGACTCATTATTTCTGTGCAGAAGTGGAATCCAAAATTCGCCGCTACTTACATTCTGTTTCCCTAAAATTTTGCTTGAATATTTGTTTATGTACCCATAGCACCCCATCTCCATACAGATATTATGATTAACTACCCTCTAAATTTATTTATTTAGTTGTCAATTTTTTTGCTACAAAATGGTGATAACAGCCCTTTAATAAATAACTCATTCCCTACGTATATAAAGCAGCCGTATCCATTTCTATAAGCACATGCCGTTTATTCTAATATTCAAAAGAAAATCGTATTGTTTTTTTTGTTTGGGGTTGATTTCCTTCATTATTAGAAACAGAGTGATGGGGTGTCGGCTATTAATTGTATTCAAATTCAAACACGATGTGTAATTCTCTTTTTATTATAAATGGGGATATTTTAATTGAAGGGATGACAGATTTAATTGTTGTATGTACACCCTGTGTTAGGGGGTGAGAAGAGCGAGTAGAAAATAAATAGATTGAAATAATTTTGATGTTATTTCCCCCCTATTTCTAACCAACACTTATTTCTAACATTTTGATTGTGGAGAGATGATACATTAATTTAATATTCAATTCAAAGTGCTCCTTTTCATAGAGGTCTGACTGTAGCTACTGCTCTGCTCAGAGAGCCAATCGTCTCTCTCTCTCTCTATCCCCTTAGTTCAGTTTGCATTTTGGAAAAGGTCCAAAAATGTTATTTCATTTTACTAGCTAGTATTGCTGAAGTTGAACTTTTAGAAACTATCGATTTTATTCAAAAACAAAAAAAAAAAAAAATAAGAGACAATGGAAAAGGGCAAAGACCCTTTTAAAGAAATATGTAAAAATTTGATAACATTGTAGAAACAAATCGTCATTGGAAGATTTGCCTTTTGCAAGATGGTTCAATCTATTTGCGGTTAAATTCATTCTTTTTTTTTTATTTTGCCCTTAGAAACGTTGTAGCTGCAGATTGCCTATTTCATTTTATTTGCCTCTCTAAAATGAATTTTCCAGATGTTAAAATTATGATGATGATAATAATGGGAAGCGTGAAACGGAAATTAAATGAAATTTTAGTGTGTTTTATTTTTCTGTTTTGAAACGCCCCTTTATTACACTTACTATGCACATATATACGCTGCATACATCTTAGTCGATTTTAAATGAATATTTTGAGAAGAATGTTAACGCCAGATGATTATTTCGATTTTTTAGAGAAATCGTTGTCAGCTAATGGACTTTTGCTTACACTTCAAATTCAAGTAAAAGTGTTACACAAATGATTCCTGCTTATCTTCTACTCGTATGTGAAACCTGAATTGCCAGTTTAATGTAAACTTAACTTTATATCACGAAAAACAAACGTTAATATGAAATGCATATATGTTTTATTTGAACACTTGACACTCTTAGATGAGAACTGCTGACAATTGTTCGAGACAACTGACTAAACGGAACATTTTGCTTTATCAGCAAAAAACCGGATGTACGGGATTTTCCCAAAGGGGTTCAAAATTTAATCATACAAAAAGTGATTTGGCAACGATGCTCTACTACTCGTACCACCTTGATCAAATAATTGAAATTGTGCTCATCTTCAAAAATTATGTATGGATAATTATATATGAAAGGCATATATGACCTTCTAAATCAAATTTATTGAATTTGGGTTTTATTTTCTTATGCGGCATCCTCTGATTCTGTTGCTTTGGTAAAGCGTCGTTCGGTTGGTTTGGTTTGCGTAGTGTTCGATTTACTTCGGTTTTGTACCCCCTTCGAATTGGGGTTAGTATGAACCTTTAAAACATTTGGACGAATGAAGCATATACTTATATAGTTAATCATTTAATCATATGTAAAAAGTACGGACAAATCCAGGCTGTTGCCATTTAACTGAATTTTTAAGTTTATCTAACAAACAATGGTTGTACCTTATTTGTAAGATTTAGTGATTATTTTAATAATAATAATAGTAAAAATGTACTGGATAGTCATACAGCCAATTGTTCATTATACATGGACGAAATTATTGTAATGTATCATCACTTATAAATCGCAAAAAAGCACAATCCAACTATCGTTAACTCTACTATATAAATTTGCAATCAACCCAGATCCATTCAAATTGAATATAAAGTAAATTTGACTTTTTCATTTACGAAATGAAACCTATTTCGCAATACATAGACTCATTTAAATGTGTAAAGACTATATATCCACCCATAACTACATAATTCATAAATGCTTGTTTTTTAATTATAATTTTAGACAACTAACAATGTATGCATAAGTACTTATACACCATACACACTTGAGAAAACATAGTTAAATGTCTACCGGAAGTATTTTGGTAAAAACGAAAGTGTACTGTATGGTCGCATTTTAATTTAATAATAATAATACGAAAGGCATGATATGAAGGCGCGCGCTCATGCGCTACTCCTGTTATCTTGTCTGTATAGTTTTTTTTTTTTTTTAGGAGAGTTTTTTTCGAATCTTAAAGTGTATTCGAGAGCTATAGTTGGACGCTAATAAGGGAAAATCAAATTAAGTTCTCTTATGCCTATGTTGTTGTTGCTCACGTTCCCACTTCAATTCAATAATTTCTCATTTTTTTTATATAGATGATGATGATAATGACGAGGAAGAGAAACAGTAAAATCAATTCAGCAAATTCCTTTTCTGACTCTTATGGACATTACATTTATATTTTTATTATATATATGTATGCATAGAGAAGAAAAAACTATCAAACAGTTTATTTATAATAATCGATTGAGTCAGCTGCTGTAGGTACAATTAGCAGTGTATACGGGGCTTTAGATATAAATGGTTTTTAAATTAAATAAAACGGGAACATCAATCAATTCTCTTGAAGAGGGAAAATAAATATTTATTAATAAAAACCACTTAAAAAAGCCATATGTCAAATGTAGTATCTAATCTACCCCGTTCTGTCTACATCTATTTCTATTGCATGGATAATTCAAATTTTTGACGTGAGCATCAGTGATGTCGGCAATATTTATCTTACGAAATATTACGTACAACTGAAGTAATATCAGGAAAAAGATAAAGAGTTTCAGTATAGTTTTCTCTTATTTGATACATAGTTTCTATTCTTATCAATTTTAGGATAAACTGCATAATTTTGGATGTGTAAAAATATAATAAACGTGAGTAGAAAAATGAATTATTGAATTAAAATATTTAGTTTGCAGGTGCATGACGATTCAAAGATAAAAAGGAATCCCAAACTATAAATAAAATAGCACTTAATTAATGGGTCGTTTACACTTTCAAGCATTTTGCACCAAATATTTACTCCAACAATTTTGTATTAATGGCATTTTCTGTATACACACTTAAACAAGTTTGCACAGATTTTACTAAAACAATACCGACAAATATAGATGCACACGTATGGCATTATATGGTCACGATAACAATACATATTTATAAAAATGTAATTTGTCCATCCTATAAGAAAATTGGAAAACTGAATCGTCAAGACACAGACAACTGTCAAATATCGCTAATAAATAAATTGGTAGTTAATAGCTAAAAATTTTCTGAACCAGAGAGATTTCGTTCAAGCATTTATCTCATTACCTACTCTACATGGGGTCTTGTTTTTCATATTCCCACTCAATCTGCGGAATACACGTTGACTGTGTTTCAGTGTTTCACAGTACCCCATTCGGTCGTAGTAATCTAAACGAACCAATGAGTCTTTGATTTTGTACCAGCTTGGCTTTTAGTTGTACCAAATATTGAAAACGCGTTTAAACTATACAAAATGCCGGTGCAAAACTTATTGTTCTCGATTATTTTGTGCAAAATACTTTAAAATATAAACGGCCTTAGACATTTCACATGTATACTTTGTAGTATCTTAAAACTAACGAATATTACCGACAAATTACGTAAATTACTCGTGTGCTCACATCCTTACCACACGCACGCCCAAACACTTAAGACGACCCCTATGATCTATAGATAATAATTAATAATAGTAAAAGTGGGAATGATATATATTTTTTTTAATATTTAATATAAAATGTGGAGAATTTAAAGGATTGTTCACACTTCCATTCAGAATATCTACTATATATCGCTGAACATACAATAAACTACACCTCCATAACTTATAAATATAAAAGCTGCATCTAAAAATTCGAAAGTTGCAAGCAGGCAATGGCGAAGGTTTTATTGTGGTTTTGTCAACTTGTTTTATATTTTTTTCAATCATTTTGTGACAACATGAAATTATAAATTTTATATCCTGCGCTACACAACACAACAGCGTTTTACCTATACTGCCAAGCCAAGGTAGATAGACAGGAAAGACAAGCCGGGTGTGTGGCGCATATAACAACTTTAGGTACGGTACTGCCTACGCAAACTTCTTTTTTTTTCTACTTCGTTTTCTATCTGCTTGATTCGACGTGGGTGAATCGTGGTTGAAGAATTTTATTTTCAATAAATAAATAGATACTACTGTTGCATGTATAAATATGTGAATATTGAATTTATTGTACAGAAAAATTTCTTACAAATTAAAAAATTGTATATACATATATTGTAAAAGCAACACTAAGAAAACTTATTAATTCATTGAAATTTCAACAGCAAATTATGTAGTAATCATGCTATTTAAACAAATAATTTTTTGTACAAATCAGCATAGACTTGTCGATTTAATGTTGGTCTTTTCTCTACTAGTACGACGACGACTACGACGACTACGACGACTGCGGCTACGGCTACGGCTGCTACAACTTCTTAGCCGTTTTTTACTGCTAGTTCGACGACGACGACGCCTCTTTGCACTTCTACTTCTTCTATGTCTTCTGCCGCTGCTACATGTACGTCCGTATCTCTTGCGGCTACGGCTGCGATGACGTCGTAAACTTCTGTGACGTCGTCGACTACCGCTTCGTCTACGTTTCAGCGCTCTTCGACTGCGGCTACGACTGCGACTGCGACTTTTACGACGAAGTCGTCTGGATCGACGAAATCCAAATTTTCTCCGATCTTTTGAAGACATGCTGCACCTATTTTTGAAATTAAAAGAATTAATTTAGAGTCAGTTTTATATCTATGCATTACGAATAAAGTTGTGGGTTCGACATGATGACGCAACACGACCAGACATCCATTTTCGCCATACGATGCGTAACTATTTCTTCTCTTGAATATTCCCTAGATGTATAAGACCAATACTTATGAAGCATGTTGTGAAAACGCTTATCGGATCGGGTCGTATTCGGTCGTCACATCGAACCCAAAGTGTAGTACTGAAACTATTGTTTTATAAAACAGCACCCAAATGCTTGAGCTGATAAATTTTACGAATCACTAATTCAATACTGATTTCATCGATATTTTTGTCATTGCCCGTTAGCAACTCGTCATTTGTTTGGGGATAGCTTTGCAGAATCCAATGTGTTCGTTTAAATTATTCGAAGGATAACTGTTCTGTAGCTTATACCTTCTTTATTAATATGATATTCGATTTTGAAAGCATTAATTCATGTACAATGCTAATGTCAAAAAACGGCATTCAATTTGTAGAAGACTGTGTTGTATCAGTATTTTATGATTAAAGTAGATGCATACCAACATTTGGCACCTTCTTGTGCTAATTTCTTTTGACTATAGTGACCGAATCGTTTACTGAATTCTCGTAAGAATTTTAAAAATGGCATTATAGATTTATTGGCTTTTCGTATTGTCCGCCTTCTCGACTTTGATCTTGAGCGGCCACGTCGTGATCGACACATCCTGTAGCAATATAATGAATAAAACAATGTTTAGGTCAGTATGAAACATTTGCTATGATGGCTCTGGAGAAAATCTTCAAGTATAATGTCCACTAAGGACTATAATAATCATACGGCAGCAATTTTTTGTTTTCGAAATTACCAGCATAAGCCATTAGATATAACGAGCAAGAGGACTACCTGCTTATTCTCCGCCTAGATCTGGATCGGGATCTGGACCTGGATTTTGTCCGTCTTCGTTGTCGCCGAGGTTTGCTTCGGCAGTGTGAAGTCACTGCGACTCCATTAGAACAATCAGATTCCTTGACAACTTTCGCCATACTGTTTTCAGTTAATAGAATAATTAAATCGTATCAAAAAAATAACAACAAAGAACGCACTTTAAATGGAAAACCGATTTCATGAAGATTTGTATTTACTGAAAATTTTAAATGATCTTTTAATTAATTATGAATAATAAACTAAATAAACAAAGCCGATTGTTGGCATAGAAATTTAATTTTCAATTATTTCCTTAGACTACTAGAATTTGCCTTCCATTTGCTTGTCTTGCTGACAATTAAGTCATTTCTAACAAATTGACAAATTCCAGATATGTTTGTATTAATAGTGTACAGGGTGACCGAGGATAGTTTTATGAAACTTTGATGAAACCTTTGCTTTTGTAATCGCATAATTGTAGTGGTTACATTGCAGTTGTGATCATTTTCCTTTACACTTCTGTTCATTTTATCCACAGACATCTCCATTTTGCTATAGATATACAAACGAATGTTGGTGACGACGTATAATTCCTATATATGATTCGGATATGAGAAATTAATTTCATTTTTTCCACTATTTTATTTGATTTTCGTTGATTTTACTTTGAGGATAGATCCTCGTGCTTCAGTAATTTTCAGTTCAATTTTTCATTCTCCCTATCCGCCATTAAAAATAAAAAAACACCCTTAGCCAAACACCCTGTACATATATTTCGTTTTACAATCTACTATGTATATACGATTAATTTATTTCAATTGGAAATTTATTTCGGTGCAGCAGCAGTTTACTGAAAAAGAGAAACATTTAATTATTGCTTTATTTTCAGAATCTCTTCCTAAAAAAATAAGCCAACTAAATAATGGTCTATTTTGTACTATACCTATGCAATCAATAAATTAAGGTCTTTAGGAAGCAATTTATTTACTATTGTTCTGTTATTATTGTGCATCACAGAACAACATAAATAAATGCCATTGATGTCAATTATGTCGATATTTTCTTATAATTTCTTCTATTTCAGGTTACTAGTTGGAGCACCATTAGGTCAAAATTTACAACCAAATACAAATTTCTCGGGTGCGTTATTTAAATGTCCAATAACAAAACGAGATCAAGATTGCGTTCAAGTTCGGACTGACGGCCATAGGCGTAAGTATTTCTGTTGATTCATTGGGTAGAATAAATAAATTAATTGATAATTAATATTATATATTTATTATTATATTTATTAGGTGAACTAGGATATAAAATATAAACTAGAGACATATGTTTGTATAAGTAATATGGATAGTAAGGTGTACAAACACATTAGTATTTTAGTTTTAGTGTATCTGTTCACTAAACACATTATACTCTAGGTAAATTGTAGGTGCAATTATGTATTGAGAAAAATTAATCGATTTTTATCTAGATTAGGGGTTGTGCAATGTTAAAATTATTAGTTTTTTTTTTTCTAGTGCAAATATCAGCTGCATTTTTTTTTTTTTTTCGAATAGAAAATGCACTGTTGTTTGATCAAAAAAAAAACTTTTATAGGATTTTTTGGTAGAATTGTTATATTAAATATTTCATTCCCCTAGTGATCGGGGGGTAACCTAATATCTATGTATAACTAGCAATATATTTATATTTTTTGTGATAAATTTTTGATATAAGTTTTTTTCTTTCTTCTGGGGTACCCAATTATATGCGCGCACAGAGCCCGGAGGGAGGTATAAATGTAAGTGTGTGGTGGTCTCAAAAATGAAAACAAAAAACATTTATTAGACAATATAAAAAATCTTTTTAAAAAAATGATGAAAGAGGTACCAAATCATACTTAATAATAATATACTCTTTACACTACTACTAAACAAAATTACATTGGTAATCGCATGCAAATAAGCATTCTTTTTTTATTGAATTTTTGATTAGAAACTTATTCTTAGGTACCTAAGGCATCTTGTTAATACACCTATTTTTTGCACACTAAATTAGTTTTGCATGATAGCTTTCTATTTCTTATAGCTCTGCTTAGCTATGCTTTTTTTCTTATCAGCGTGTGTATTATATCTAACTATTGATAGTTAGAGGATACAGATAAAGAAAAACGAGTAAATAGACGTAAAAAGATATAAACAGAACGTGGTCTAATAATTTGAATTTATTAACCGTGGTCTAAAGATTGTTATATAGGAAAACATTGGAATTCTTTTTACTTGATGTATATCTTGCCACATCAAGACGAGTTAATTAAATATTGTATACAATATTTTGGCCAACCTTCACTACTTATATTTTTTTCGGTTAGAAATTCGATATAATCCTTGCCGTTCAGCAACGGTTTTTTTTTCAGAAAAATCATAAAATGCTATCAATGATCTCGAAAACTGATAAATATAGGCAGATCATTTTTTTTTTTGCTAATGACTTGTTCAAGTTTCCAGCTGCGCAAAGCTACCACCCTGTATGTACCTGCTAAATATAAGTGATGTAATAAATATGTTTTAAATCGTTTTTTAGATAAGAACTAATATCTAGTTAAAGTATCCGTACATTAGATCGGTTCTGCTCAAAAATTCGCAACATCGTCATATTTTACTACTTTTATTAGAGTTTTCTGTTCACTTTATATTAATTAAATGTGTCGTCCACATTGGGCATAAAAATCTTAATTAATGAATCCATAAACATGCAACCGATTGCGTGAAACTCAGTTGAAAATTGTGGACATATTCATCAATCAGCAAGGAATAGAGAATCCTTATATTTTCATTTCTTTATTTGAAAATAGCGGGTCGAATGAGGCCAAGAGGTGGGAGGTGGACTTACTACATACTAAGATAATCTAATTAAGTAATTAATTTAATTTATTTTATTTTATTTTTTTGATAATATTAACTCATAAATTTATTGTTTAAGGCGCTCTCTTACAACATTAATAATAATAATAAGGCAATTTTTAACATATCCATATTTTATTTTCTTAACTTCAGTCGTAATTTTCATTAATGTTTACTTTTTTATTAAACGCAAATACAGTTTTATCAGTCATTAATTAATTATTTAACAAAAATAATTAAATAAATAATAATCAATAATCTACAGTAGATGTGATTTAATGGGATTTCGGCTATTCATTTTGACAAGATCAAGAAATAATCAATAACAAATTAACTAATAATAATTAATTAATAACAACAAAAAGAAATACATACATATACGAGTACAAGCAGTATAATTATGTACATACTCATGAGACCACAACAAAATTTTAAAAAATTTGTTTTCAGTTTACTGCGATAGAAGGCCATTACTTACTCTGAGATTGCGTTGTTTGATTTTTTTTTTTTTCTTTTTGAGAGAGAGAGTTAAGCGATTTGTATTTTTTTATTTTAAGCTTGCATTTTCCTTTTTTCCATTATTATCACAGTTTCATTTTATTATCATTTTTTTTCATGTATTTTATTGCTTATCTACAAGTTCCTAATTTCACATTCAACTGAATTGTTTTGTGCACAAATTCGATTGTGAAATCATGAATGTGTTATTTTGCACCCTTGTTTTTCACTATAATTGTTTTTTTTTTTTTTTTGTTTTTAAATAAATTAGATTGTAAATAGATTGCATTTGCTGCAGTTTTGTAAATATCAACAAATTGGTATGTACAGTTTATTTAATTTAAAACGAATACTAATTAGATTATGATGCATATTGAAGTGCCCATTATAAGATGATTTATTAATAGGGTTTTAAAATTAAATCACTAATGGGTGATGGTAGGTTTACCATAGAAAAATGGTAGATTTTCTGCATAATAGTCTTTTAAATTGAATAAACAGTATGTATGCTGAACTGGTTGAAAATTTCGTATGTGATTAAATCCTAGAATTTTTAAAGGTTTTTTCATTTTTTTTTTTTAATTTTGACGTGGATATGAAAAAAACCTTTAATAACTTATAAAAATTACAGTCGAGGTTCTGCATCTTAAATGTCTTGTCCGTGCCGACAATAGTTGATGGCGTTAATACTAACGAATTTAGAACGATACAGAAGTTCCACTGTAAAGTTTGTAGTTTCAGTACTTACTATTGAAATAATACATTTTTTTGCTACTTTCTTATTTTTTCGAAAAAGAAGCAACTTCAATAAAAGAAATCTGTCTACAATTTCAATTATATGCTAATAATATTATACTAGTCAAAAATTGTTTTAATCAGATTTCTTTTGATTTGAAAGTGCATTTGTACTAACAATACTGTATCAGAAAAACTTTGAATTTTTCTTGACACAATCAACAAAATTCAAAGTTTCGATCAGATCAAGCTTAGGATTTAATTAATCAATATTTATATATGCATATTCGTTTTTGATTTTAAAATCTAGTTGATGAATTTGACTATGAAGATGATGGAAACAATAACGATGAAGATGGCAATTCAAATCGTGCGGGTGTCCGATTAAAGCCACCCGGTGTTGATGAAATCAAAAATGGACAATGGCTAGGTAAATTGTATAATAAATATTTAATTACCAATTGCTACACTTGTTGTACACCTCTACAGGTGTAACTGTACGTTCCCAAAAACCTGGTGGGGTTGTAATGGTATGTGCACATCGATATATTCAAAGTCCAAATTTAAATAAATTTCATTATGGACAAGGAATATGCTATTTGTTAAATCAGAATCTGGTCGTTGATGAAACGTTACAATATTGTAAAAATCGTCTAGTCGATAAGTAAGTAGAATTTTCAATAATTTTATTCAGATTATCTATAAATGTTTACGTTCCTATTCCAGGCTTCATCAGCAATATGGTTTTTGTCAAATTGGTACGAGTGCGTCATTTGTAGGTGATGATTTTGCTGTAATTGGTGCCCCTGGGCCATATACATGGCGTGGTACATTATTTGGTAAAGTTGTTGTTGGTGACTATCTAGAAAGAGATAAAACAATTTATAGGGGACCATTGAATGATAATCCAACACCTATAGATAAATATAGTTATTTAGGTATAATGTATATCTAATCACACAGAATATAACAAACCAGAAGGAATACTAAGAACGGTTCTCCAGGAATATACATCGCATTGAGCACAATGTCAACTATAAAATCGAAACAATAGCTTTGTTCCAACTTACTTTTTTTTTAATACCCAACTAGTTTGTTATAGTTTGTTTTGGTTTGAGCTGAGCCAAACTATTACTAGTCAGAAACTTGCTCAATAAATGCACTAGCGTCCACTTCGTTTAAAAATTATTAACAAGCATTGTTATTGTGAATTTTACTTTCAGTATTTTCATTGGTTTTAATATTGATTATTTATTATTATTTTTGAGTTACAGCTTTATTTTAATTATAAAAATGAGTATTTTTGAAGACGATTTTGATTTTTTGTTTTCTTTCGATAGTAGGGACAGTGATAGTGAAACACAATTTACCGTAAGAGTAAATAACAATAACTATTTTGGTAGGTTAATGCAAAAGTAGGAATTATTAAAAAATAGAAATAGACCAAACCAAAGCAACCATTAAAACAAAATAAAAATTAAACGCAAAATGAAGTATGACATCTAATTACTAGGTTAGAAATTTTCAAACTATTTTTGTAATCGTTCCAACCTATCCTAATCAGAGAGATAGATAAAGAATACTATAGATAGACAACTGTGTCAAATTTTATGGTGTTGTCGCAAACATGCGATCGGACCACGCATGAGGGTATACTACTAATTGGGTATAAGCGCGAATAGAATTATTTCAAATTTCTTTTTTTTATTTTTTTGTATTCTGTCAATTCAGTAAGTCGACTAAATTGGAAATGTTCAAAAATTAAGAGGAAATTGAAAGAAATTAAAAAATACATTAGTATAATAAATCATTTATAACCATATCCAAGTTAACATGCATTCAGTTCAGACACGCAGCATTTTGCCATTTTGTAGTTAAAAATCTTATAAATTCAAAAAATAAAAAACCAAAAAATAGCATCAAACCTAACAGTAACAATTAAATGACTTCTAATTAAAAGACTTCTAATTAAAATTTAAGAATTCTTCAACTTTCGCACCAAATGCATTTACGTGCACTGCTTACGTAGAATTACAAATCGTGTCACAAAACAAATAAAAATGACAAGAAATATTAAAATAGAAACACAAGTCATTAATATTGGTGACCACAATAACTACAGCCATCTAGTCAATGGACTATTAATTACTTTTCAGAACTGCTCTCCTGCAAGTATAAGTTTCCAGCCCATGATCAGAGACAAATACGCAACTAGAAATTTTTGACTACATAGTTTCAATTCAAACTAATCCAAATCTAGTCCAAAATGTCAAGTTGGAACAAACATAATATAATCAAATATGTTACAGTTATTAAATTCGTCAATTTAAATGTTTCTTTTCTCATGTTGATCCCTGTAGGTTGTATAGAAAAAGAAAGCTATCTTTTCTGGGTTGTTGTATTCAGTGATCGATTTAATTAATTCTAATTTAATCTAACGGCGTTTATAATATTCGTTTTAGGAATGAGTGTGGGTGGCGGTCATTTCTTCGATAAACAAAAATACGTTTATGTTGCCGGTGCGCCAAGATCACAAATGATTGGTCAAGTATATTTTTTCGAACAAATTAAATCAATTGAAGAATTAAATGTATCGTTAATTATTACTGGTCAACAATTCGCATCGAGTTTTGGCTATGAAATATTAGTAGTTGATTTGAATAATGATGAGTAAGAATGAATCATTGAATCGACAAACGTTCAATCAATAAATTCGGTCTCTTACAGTTTTGATGATCTACTTGTAGCTGCACCATTTTATTATAATGAACAACAAGGTGGTGCCGTTTATATTTATTCAAATTTAAAAGAATGCACTGACAATAAATTTGAATGCCCTCACGATCATGTTTTATATGGTACGGCACAATCACGGTTCGGTTTTGCAATGTCCGCCATTGGTGATATAAATAAAGATGGTTTTAATGATGTCGCAATTGGTGCACCATATGAAAATGGTCATGGTGCAGTTTATATTTATTTGGGTACAAGTGATGGTATTGCAAGTGAACCGTCACAGGTATGCGTCGTTTTTGTGATTTGAAAAGGGACGTAATGCAATAATTATTAAATGATCAACGGGTAGAATATTTAATTGAAAGATTAGTAGAATAGAGTTCATTAACTATCTTCAGTGGAAGTTTAAAACTATTGTACAATATTCTTTTTAAACTGTAAAAACTATACATCACTAACATAAACATAATTTAGAAATTGAGTTGATTTCGTCTCCCTTTTTGTCAATAGAAAATTTTCTTTAAACAATTAACAACATTTGGAAATTCATTAAGTGGTGGTTTGGATATGGATAACAATGGTTATCCAGATTTACTAGTTGGTGCCTATGAAGCGGACCGTGCTTTATTATTCCTAACTCGACCAATAATCGATATTAAAATCAAGATAATTAGCAATGATATGAATAATATTAATGCTAGTAAAAAGGGATGCGATGCAGATAGGAGAAATTTGAATAATACATGGTAAGTGTGGTGTAAGCCTAATGCCGCCGATGAGTGCCAGGTATACGAGATAGATTAAGAAATATATGACTTTTCTAAGCCAATATCGACTAGCAAATGGATCACAGCGGACAGCTTCGCAATTTATTAATATAATCTGATACTAGTAGTCACGGCAAAATTACCGTGTGTCATTCACAAATCAACTGAGCACATTATACACATTTTTTCTTTTCTATATCCAACAGTTTTTCAATAAGATCATGTTTTAATATTGTTGGCGAGTTGGCTCAATCCTCATCAAATGAATTTTCGGTGATTTACAATATAAGCGAAATATCGAAATTTTCACGTATATGGTTTCAAGATCGAAAATTTCCTGATAAAAGAGCAACAGGACGAACACTTACAATATCAATTAATAACGAAAATAATCATAATAAAGAACGTAATTACTGTCAGGACGAAGTGGTCTACATTAAAGAACGTGTTAGAGATATATTGTCGCCAATTAAATTTCGTGTAAAGTATACATTGGAAGATGATAAATATCACACACCGATTTTAAATAAAAGTTCAATTAAGGAATTCGAAGCGACATTTCAAAAAAATTGTGGTGCTGATGATCGTTGTATTAGCAATTTGAATCTAAAAGCATGGACAAATTTAAATAGTAAGAATTTTCCTTAATTATCGATTTAATAACAATAGCTCATTGTTTCCTCTTTTTTTTTTTGTTTTAGAAAATTCCCTTGGTGAATACACAGTGAATTCGACGAATGATGAATTCGTACTTCATGTTAATGCGGAAAATTTAGGTGAACCAGCTTATGAGGCGAAACTATATTTCTGGCATTCAAATGCACTTAGTTTCATCAAACAGGAATCGGACGGTGATCAACAGGTAGGTATTGTACGTACACATATGCGATATTTTGAAATAAGTCATAGATTCTTATTAATTTTTTGTAGCCAAAGTGCTCGCTGAAAACGGCATTAATTATCTGCAGTCTAGGCAATCCATTTCAAGCGAAAGCAAATACGACAATGAAATTCCGCTTTGAAATTATCAAAAATACAAAAGAACAAAAACTAGATATTCACTTAAAAGTGAATTCAACATCGGAGGAGATTTCAAAAAATACCGAAATACATTTGGTAACAATTCTACAGAAAATTGCTGAATTCTCAGTTAGTAGCAAAGGAACATCGAATCTATTCTATGGTGGTAATGTTATTGGTGAATCATCTATTGAACATTTAGAAGATATTGGTGCTAGTGTTACTCATCAATATATTATTTATAATAATGGTGAATGGAATTTGCCAATGTTGTCCGTTAATATTAAGTGGCCTTATCAAGTCCCAATTGGACGACGTCCAGGTGAAATAGAAGGGAAATGGCTTCTCTATTTGGAAGATATACCAAAGATAAGAGGTAATAGGCAACAACAACTGTTGATTCTATGTATGTTGTCATAATTACAAGTATAAAAGTCGCTTAGTACAGACTGATATCATTGTCAGCTTAAAGTCTCTGTAGTTCTACACGTTGCGCACAATCTGTTTGTCTATATCATAACATAGCGGTACTACTTTAATTATGGCACTCTGTTGATTGTATACATGCGATTGTCGCGGTTTCGTTTTAGATTTCAATTAATGTTTTTTTTTCAGGAACTGAAGTTGGTTTTTGCGATGTAGAAGAAGCAGAAAAAACAGTAAATCCGATAAAATTGATTCGAAGGAATATCGTAGTAGATGAGTTAGAAAATTTAGAAGAAAAACCAATCATGACTAATGATCATTATGATGATAATTTAAATTCGACGACAGTAGTAAATGATGAAGAAGACGAAGACGAACGAAAAAGGAGAAGAAGAAGTGTTGATAATGGTGTTGTTGAATCGCAAATTGTCGATAAGGGAGGCATTAAGAGGAAAATTACAATTATGGTAAGTAACAGACAATGAAAGTAGTTTTGTACAATTATTTTGCTTTTAAATTAATGTCGCCCAATAACTTTAAACGCCAGATCAAAAAATATATCAACGCAGAACGGGTTTTTCGTTCATCTAGCATGGATATTAGAAAAACACCTCATAACACCACGGCCTTGACCATAATTCAAATTTCAGCTCATTTTTTCTTACATTGATATTCCTATCATATGCATAATAGGCGACGTTTTATGCAAATTGTCTCTTCTGGATGGTTGTATTCTAAGCCAAGATACACTGATCATCAACCAATATTTTACAATCATAAATAAAAATAGAAGTACATAATTGTTTTAGGATTGTCTGCTAGGAACTGCCAAATGTATAGATATAAAATGTTACATAAAAAGTATACAGAAACAGGGACAAGTTACGGTAGAGATTAAATCTCGAATATGGAATTCCACATTAGTAGAAGACTATAGTAATGTTGATTGGGTACAAATTAAATCAACAGCGAGTATAAATATCGAAGATAAAACATTTATCACGAAATCGGATCAAATGTTTATTTTTAATGTAAGTACATACTTGAATAAAGGTTGTTGTACTCTTTCAATCACAGTCAGTGAAATTCTTATTTTTTCTAGACGGAGACGTTACTTTATCCAGAAACAATTCCACCATATACGGGAATTAATTGGTGGATAATTGGCGGAGCAATATTAGCAGGTCTACTTCTTTTAATTGTATTAATTGTCATTTTATATAAATGCGGATTTTTCAAACGGAAGCGAATTAGTAAAGATCCAACCCTATCTGGGAATTTATTATCAAAGGATGAAAATGATATATTACTTAAAGGTAGCGATGGAATTTGATAAAATATTAATGAAGAGCTGTTAATTGATGACACAATGGTGGAATAATTGTTTGTTGGCAAATGAAGATAGAGAGGATTGTACCTTTATAATTACAGATCCATTTATAGAATTTAAAAAAATGCACAGTAATCAATAGAATGCGCAATTTCAATGCTGAACTGGAGCAGAAAAAATTGTGTGTTTGTGTTTAAAATTAATGTTTTTTTATTGGTATAAACTATCTTTCAAACATGTTACATTCTTTGCGTGCGCTGCTTGATGAATGTTTCTTTTGTATCCAATATTGTCATTCCGATATTGAATTAAGGTTCACTATGCTTACGATATACTTTTTACGAATTTCTGGAGGGAATTGTGCTTTAATCTAAAAAAGAAAATAACGAAAGATTTATTTATTCCTTTCTGTGATTTTTTTTTAGAAAAAGAAAACGTGTATAAGTATTTTTATTACGTATATTTATTTACATAGAATGTAATTTTAAAATATTCGGTGCTGCTAGTTATAGTAAATAAATAAATATATTATACAAATTAAGATATAAAAATAGAACTTAGAAATTAGAGCTTTTTCCTAGAGACATTAATTAGAAACGTACTTAAATCCTTATTGTTGTTAATTTTTTATGTTTATTAGCTTAAATTTTATCCATTATTGCGAATTGTTCCTTAAAATTAATAACATGTATCAGTACATAATAATAATAATAATGCACAGTTACATCAGTCATCATGGATCTTATCAGACTTGTGATAATTAACAAAACATATTTTGGAGAAAAGACTTATAAGTTTAAGAGTAATTAATGTTAACGTTTTCATTCAATTGACACTGCCTACCGGAACTGTTAATCACTACGAATTAATTAAGAAAAAGTATTGTAACTGATATTATAATAATAAAAAACAAATATCCTTTTGTTACGGATTTGTTTTCTATTTAGAAATATTTTTTAAAAATGTAAATAACAGAAGATTGTAAATAGGGCGGCTTCAATGAATAATGAATATGAAATAAATAAATGTTTTTTTTTTATATTACAAATATGTATTTATTATTTTTGTCTACAAGTTTCTTTCGCAAATTGTTCTAATTTCCTCATCACTATGAACACATGCTGCCTCAAAAATTCTATGTATCATTAACATATGCTCTAAGCTACTTGATCGTATCCACACACGCCCATTAACACCAATTACAATTTCATAACAAAATTTACGACCTAATCTACGCAAAAGAGGATTTTCACCATTCAGCAATGCATATGTTAAAGACTGATTTACATTCAACAAATAACCATCGTTTGATAAAACACCAAGTCGGCCAGCTTTTGAATATTGATCAACACAAACTAATTCCGGTTCCATTTCTTTATGAGCATTCAAAACTTTGGCATATAGGAGATCGCCAACATGGACATCGGGCTTCATTTTTTTCGTTGATCCTTCAAAAGCCAGTATCGAAATATATGCAGGTTCAGCACTGCCAATATCAACACGCAATCCTTCTGTAGAAATATTTGTGATTATTCCTATAACTAGATCGAATTTTTTCGGGATATAATGGAATTGTTGAGAGAGCTGCTGTTGTTGAAGAGGCTGCACTTGCGGTTCTATCCAATATGTATTAGGACTTCTAAAATACAAATTACCAGCTTGCGTTACTTTTAAAGTACTACTTGAATCATTCACATTTATATTTAGTCCTGGACCAACTATAATTTCACGATCTTTTGATTCTATATTACGTATAATTTCACCGGGTAAATGAAAAGATAAACAAGTTACTGTAGAAGACATTCTAACATAGAAATTAATTCAATTATTAAATGCTGTTCGAAATATATTTGGAACTTCTAATACATTTTATTGGTAAGGTACATATAACCTCAAAAATTTTAATGAGCATATCCAAAATTTGGCATTTATCAAGAATAAAAAAGGAAAGTTTGTGGATGCCAAATGCCAAAAAAAATCTTCGATTTTGGCGATTTTGCAGAAAGTGCAGAAACTTATCTTGAATTGAATTTAAATGTCTAAATATTTTAAATTAAATTTGAAATTTGATTTGAATTTAATTGAATGACTTGATGAATGATGAATCTTCAATCTGAAATCTAAACTAAAGTGAATTTTGAAATTTAAATTTTAAATGCAGTTGAATTCATGCGCAGTTAGATTGTTACGTAGCGGCCTGTGTAGCGGCGTTCTGAGCGCTCAGTAGTTATGAACGTAGCCATTATCAATATGAAATCAACATTTTCAATGTTTGAATGAATTCTTAAATATAATCTTATGATTTCTAATTTTATAAAAGTGTATACATAAAAATAAAATGGGTCTTATATTTGGTAAAAAGAAACCTCCAAGTCGAATAACTGCACAGGATAAAGCAATTTTAGTAAGTTGTACAAACCTTTAGAAAAAATTAACTTTAATAACTAGCACAGTATTATTTTAGCAAATGAAACAACAAAGAGATAAATTAAAACTGTACCAGAAACGAATAGAACAAACTTTATCGTCAGATAGACTCATAGCAAAAAAATTGTTGGCGAAAGGACAAAAAGAGTGAGTGTCAATAAAGACTAAACAGAAATTATGATTTTTAGTAATCATTTTTTAGTCGTGCAAAATTATTGTTAAAGAAGAAACGATATCAAGAGCAATTGCTGTTAAGAACTGACGGTCAATTAGAAAATTTAGAGAAATTAACACATGACTTGGAATTTGCTCAGGTTGAAATTCAGGTAGTAGAAGGCTTAAAACAAGGAAGTGAAGCTTTAAAAAAAGTAAATGAATCGTTAAACATCGAAGATATTGAAAGAATATTAGGTGAAACCAGAGAAGCAAAAGAAAAGCAAGATGTACGTATTCATTGCCATTTTTGATTTGTTCCATGATTTATAATGAAGTGTGTAATTTTTATTTCAAGGAAATTTCAAATTTATTAAGTGGTGTCTTAACTGAGGAAGATGAAGAAGCTGTGGAAGATGAACTTGAAGACATCTTAAGGCAACAAATGCCTGAAGTACCTTCAGATGAAATTGTTAAAAATGATAATGATGCGGAGGAAACCGAAGAACCTAGTAAACCAGGTAGTATAAGAAAAAAAATATACGAGTTTAACGGAAATATTTATGTATAATAAATATAAATTATATTTTTAGAAAAAGCCAAACAAAAGTCAACTAGTAAACGAGTAGCTTTAGAGACTTAGATATATTTTTTATATTGTATATTTTTATATTAATTAAAGAAAATGTAAGTATTAGATACATATGGTTTTAAGCAAAAATAATAAAATATGTAAATTTTATTATATTCAATATTAATTGAAATGAAATTATAATTTCTAAGCTCACTGTTGATCCTACTTTTCTATCTAAATAATAAACTAAACTAGATATAATTAACTAAACTATTCTGAATTCTATTCTATATTATTCTATACTATTCTATCAATTCTATTTAATAAATTTATATTTTCTGAATAAAACATACAAAGTAATTTCAAATATTTTTAATCATAATAATCATACTTTAATTTTGTAATTCAGCAAAATTAAATCATGTTCAATTTCATTCTGGAATTTGGGGTTGATAATCAAATGATATCAAATCAAACTTTGATTTGAAAATTTGAAGTTCAAAATGTTGAAAAATGAAAAATATTCAAATACTTTTCTCGAACGTATATTTATAATTGCCTAAAATTACAAAAAGAGGAAGTTTGGTTATAAAATTTATTATTTTGACAACTTAATTTTTATTTTATTGTTTTTTAACATCCCGTAAGTAAAAAGGATTTTTTTATTTAATTTTAAATTTTTCATGTAAAACTGAACTAATTTTTAAGTTTTAGTTATCTAAATTTTGTTGTCATATCAAAGTTGTTTAATAGTAACATTTAATTTATACATTTTTTATCACTTCTTTGTACAGATGGTCGATTCATTTGCTATTACTGTTTCAAATTTAATTCACTTCTTTTAGAAGTCGAAATGGAAAATGTGGAAAAGCAACTATTACACATTACAAAAACAATAGAAGATCAAGTTGATGCGGCAATCGTTCACTTGGATAATTTAGATGAAAACGAAATAGAACAGCTACGTAAATCTCGTTTGAAAGAAATTGAGGAACGTCAAGAAAAAAAAAAAGAATGGTTACGAAATGGTCATGGAAATTATGATGAATTAAAAGAAGAAAAATGTTTTTTCGATACTACAAAAAAGTCTGAAAATGTTGTAGTTCATTTCTATCGAAATTCATCCGAACGATGTTTAATAGTCGATAAACATTTGAAAATTTTAGCAACAAAACATATTGAAACAAAATTTACAAAATTGAATGCAGAAAAATGTCCGTTTTTAGCTGAACGTTTGAAAATTAAAGTAAAATATTAAACATAAATGTGAAAAGAGAAAAATAAATTTATTAATTTACTTCGTCACAGATGATTCCAACTATTGTTCTTATCAAAAAGGAAATATTAGTAGATAAAATCATTGGATTTAGTCAGTTAGGAAATCGAGATGATTTCACTACAGAAGTATTGGAATGGCGTATAGCTCAAAATGGATTAATTAATTATGATGGCGATTTAACTACACCACCTGATGAGCAGCGTAAAACAAATAAAATGAAAAGTAAAAAAAATTGATAAATAAAAATATTATACTAAATATGACTAAAATAGCCAATGGGATGCATTGTGCATCAAATTGCCGGTTAAATTGATAAAAATAAACAAATGAAGGACTCGTGCTCTTCTTGATGTAGCTCATTCATTCTATATCGAATGAATAGCTCACGAATTATAATATAAAATTGACTACCCTCCACATATACTTTAATATTGGCCAGGCTATAGATATGATATATAATTAATTTATGAGATAAGATTGATATGATTCATTTAGAACTTTCTTCTTGAATAGGCTCTGCGAAAAGCATCCGTGATGGTGTTTACAACAGAATCGATGACGATGTCGATTTAGAAGAAGATGGATTGCGGAGAGACAATTTGAAATCCGATTGTTTTAAAAGCGATGCTCTCTCTCCAGAATTAACTGCCGAAGAATTAGCAGAACTTGGATTGGACGATTAACGCCTTTGTACTATTTAATTTAATATTTTTGTATTCCATTATTATTAAAAAAATTCAAAATAAATTTATTCGCAATTTTGTTACCATTAGGAAGTTAACAATGACTTTAATTGTCAAGTATTTCAAGTTCCTTCGAACGAGTATTTAATAATACCTAATAATTATGTACATTCGGTAATTTTGATTGAAATTTAATTTAAATTCATACAATTCTCTCGTTGAATACAAAGGTCAAGGTGTGCTTGCGTCAATATTGGATTTTTAGAAAATGGCAACGTTCTTAAATCTAACCTCAATGTCTAGTCTAAATTCTGCAGATATGTTTAATTGAATCAATACAGGAAAAGCCAAATGTTTACAAATATTAGAACGTAGTTGGTTGGCGAAAGATTCATCATTAATAAAAAAAAAAAAAAAACATTAAACACAAGTATATTACGGTTTGCCTCACAGTCACCGACCGACAGTCGTTTTTGGAATACAGGAAAATTAGTCACTGCATTCTGATTGGTTAATTAATAAATCGGAAGATTTCTGTTTCCAATGAATACTGAAATTTTTGAAAATGGATTGTCAGGAGGTAAGTGAAAGAAATTTTTGATTTCAACAATTTTTGAGTTTGATTTTATTTAATTCAGGTGACAACGGTACAGTTTCAAAAAATTTGGACGATGAAGATTTTAATGAAGTAAAAATTCCAGTTCCTTGGGGACATATTGCAGGTAAGTGTTATATACTATTAGAAGATCCAAAGCGAATACTTTTTTTTTATTCATAAAATTATTAAATTAATGATCCACTGCATACAGCAGACACTTTTTTACAGGTAATATCTGTGCTTTCTAATCCATACCATATTTTAATTATCATCAACCTAATTAAATTATGATTCACATATAATGATTGCAGGTAAATGGTGGGGCTCTAGAAATATTCAACCAATTATTGCTTTGCATGGATGGCAGGATAATTGTGGTACATTTGATAGATTAGCACCAATTTTGAAAAAACAAGGCCATTCCATTTTGTGTATTGATTTACCGGGTCATGGATTTTCCTCACATTTACCACCAGGTAGTGCCGTAAAGAATGTTAATTCCTATTAAAAAATCAATAATATGTGTTTGTTTTGATAAAAATTTTATGAAATAGATAATTATCATTCAATGATTCTGCTAAATGATAATAGCATTTCATCAATTTCTAGTTCGATTGCTGCAAACTTTGGCGTTGTGCATTTATGATTGCTATCTGATTGCTCATAAATACATAAAGCAAATGTTTATTTATGATAATAAAATAAGTATAGATTAATTTTGACTACGAAATTAATTCACATTAATTCGAATTCCATGTTTTACATTAAATTTTTCCATCACAAGGATATAAACAAAGGAATATATCAATTATTATTCTTTTTTTAGGCCATAAATATTATCTTTGGTGGGACGGTGTTCATTATATAAGGCGCATTGTACGATACTTCAAATGGAAGAAAATAACAATTATTGGACATTCAATGGGAGGCGGTATTGCTTTTCTTTATGCATCCACTTATCCAGATGATGTAAAAAAATACATTAATATTGATATAGGTATTTTTTTAGTGTATGATGTCCATTAATTCAAATTCAGTGTACTGCTACAGTTATTCTTAATTTATTATGTGAAAATATTAAGTGGGTAGATCTTTAATGTTGTATGGTTTACTAAGCATTAAAGAATTATATTTTCATATTTAATCTAGATATTTCCCTTCTTTTCAGCTGGTCCATCAGTTAGAGATTCAAAGACATATTGTGATATGATTGGATTGGCCATAGATAAGTTTTTACATTATGAAAATTTAAATTTGGATCAAGAACCTAGTTATCCATATGACGAATTAATAGATGTATTACATAAAGCACATAAGGGTAATTTAAACTGCAGTCTATTCATATACATATACAGCGTGATTCATGATCACTAGTTTATTAGACATGTTTGATGAAATAGTTTTAACGCCCTTTGTTAAGCACTAAGATTTTAGTTTTTTCTTGCTAGTTTCGGGCTTACTCGATGGGCTTCCTTTGATTTTTTATCATTTTTCAACATCAAAAACAAAGTTTAGGGAAAGTCAAGGCAAGCCTTGACTGACCCTGGACAGAAAAAAGGAACAGCTAGTCAAGTCAAAAATATAATTTAATTATAAAATAAACTGAAAATCTGCCGAAACAAAGGTGGCATCGTGATACAATAAGTAAATCAAATAGTCTGAACTCAGTAACAAAATCAAATATAATAGAATAAACAGACTATTATTTTATTCTATTAAATGATTACTGGGTTTAAAAGATAATAAAAATATTACACAAAATAAAGTTTTTGTCCGTTGAAAACAATTGTCTAAAATGAAATTTTGGGTTGCCATATACTTTTCTTTTCATCTCAATAAGTACACTGTTAAGTAGGATCTTAGCCTAATGCTGTGGCTTTTATGATAAGTTAACAAGCAATAAATTTCCAATGTTCTAAGATAATTAATATCCTGGAATAATTTTTTGTATAAAATTATTCATTTACATTGAATCGAATGAATGAATGCCAGATAGTGCCATTGTTCTTCGCAACATCAAAGTTGCTTGTACTTTTTTCATAGAAACGGCAACTTCGCTCAATCTCTATTATTTCTTGCAGCGTTTCCGACTGACTGCACTTAGTGCGCACTGAGATTTTGAATCCAGTTTTTTCAGTATTTTTTTCAATCATTTATAAATAAAGTAATTTTTTATTAATTAAGCTATTAATAAATATCAGTAATAGGGTGGATACCGTTAATTACACTGTATACATATATAATTGTTAATGTTACATACTTTTTTATTTTTAAATTCCAGGTTCGTTAACACGCGAAAGTTGTAAAATATTAGCAAAACGAGGTTCCCGTCCGTCTTCTAAGAAACCAGGATACCACTATTTCACACGTGATCCACGAATAAAATTATCGGCAATGGGTTGGCTAAGTTTAGATCAAGTTTTAGAATTTGCATCAAGAACAACATGTGAGGTAAATCAAGCAATGTATTTTTTACTTAATGCACAGAGCAACAGAGAAAATCATACAACGAAATCAGAAAAAAATAGAGAGTATCAAATAGCTACTTGATCTCTGATTTGAAATGAGAGTTTAAAGTCTGAATAAATTAATCTTGACTTGGTCACCCAGCTTGTTTTAATTTTTACAGGTAATGAATATCAGAGCAGTTCCTGGTTATGTTTTTGAACATCCAGAAAACTATGATATCATATTAAATGCTGTAGAATCAAATGCAAAGAGATTTGAAAGATACAATGTTGAAGGTACTCATCACTTACATTTAAATGATGGGTACTCAGTGGCTGGAATTATACAGGATTTTTTAGATTCTTAAATAAATTTAGATCTGTAGGTGTTTATTATACCTCTTTTTGTTAATAATTTAACTTATATGTTAAGTGTATCTGAAAAAATTTAAAGCTATTTTTGTCATTAATTCCACCTATCGTTATTAAACGTTGCACTTTCGACACTGTGCATAATATGGTCAGAAAATTGAATATTAATTATTAGTTAATTTATTTAATTATGCACGATAAAAACATCGTAAATGGGAAATTGTACCTGCTGCTTCGAATACTGTAATATTAAAATAAATTAACCTATTTCGATCAGTAATGGTAAAAAGTCCAAGCGTGCATTTGTCAACGGGTCACATACAATTTAAGTGTTTTTTTCTATATACCTAAGATTAACACAAATTATTTTATCTTCATTTTCGAATTTATCTTTTAGTTAAAATTTGCATAGCATTTTAAACTCACAGTTATATGTATATGTTATTAAAGATAAAAATAATCAGAAGAGCTAGATTAGTTTTTTTGGTATATTTGGTTTCAATATAGCAGTGAGATAAGTAGACAGATGGGGACTGCATTTCTTTGACGCTACATTCGATAGGAAGAACGGAAAAATTTGAGAGTTAGTTCATCTGACTGTAGAAGATGAGTAAAAACAGTTAGGCGATACAATATAGTGGTGGTTTTTACAAATAGGAATCAGTATTTTTAAATAATTTTTTAGTTTCGAAATAAATATTTTATTTAGTTATTGTTAATATAATTGTATTGACTAATAACAGTAATATAAACAATTATTAAAAATTGGTTTCGTCGCTGCCTTCCTTAATATGATAGTTGCACAGTAGTCTATGCCATGCTACTATAGTATTTCTTGTATACAAAATTATATTCCATACAATACAATATAATTTACTTTTATCAACCCATTTTTAAAATTAGTTATTAGAAATAATAAAAAGATCAAATGACCTCTAAAAACTAACTCTAAAATTGAAATTAAAAAACTTGAATTAATAAATGAATAGGTTAAAGTTTCGGGCAAAAGTCGCTGGTATTGAGGTATAGACAAACAAGACAAATGCAATAAAGGCACTCCGCACACATTCAACTTACGGCGAGCACACATTTATCTTAAATTTTAAATCTCGAAACGAAGATTGTGCAGTGTGCAGGCCCTGCACTGCAGGGGCTATAAAAAAAGTATAAAAATTAAAAATTGAGATATCGCCTGCGCAATCTTCATTTTGAGATTTAAAATTTAAGATAAATGTGTGTTCGCCATAAATCTGACGGCGTATGTATGTACATCTACATTTAAATGTCAGCTGTCACGTCACTTTTTTTACGTTTATTTTATTGAAAGATTTAGAAGCAGCGTTGCCAGATTTTCAGTGTACTAGAAAATTTTATGGATGTAAGGGAACAGCTCTCAGTGTGTATTAGAAATTTAGAATAGAATACATTACAATGTATGTGTTTATGGTGAAATACAACAACAAATAAAATATATTGGAGATTTATTCAATAGAAATGAAAATAAAATGAATACATAAGTTTTTACAATATAAATACACCAAAATTATTTGATTTTGGCAAACATGTAAAATGAAAACACATGTAAATTTGATGATGGAATTATTACAATTAATTTAATTAAATATTAAAAATTATAGTACAAATTAATATGTCGTGATCCCAAAGAAAATGGGTTGGCACGTTGGCAGCCACTTTTTTATAATTTTGTTATCTGTTTTGTTATAGCCAGTTTTTTATTTGGGAAAATTTGTTGTTTGAAATTAAAATTATAATTAATCGCCTACAGCCCGTCGCTTGGTAGGCCTTCAAGATTTTTTAAATACATGGCAACGTTGCAGTGTTCCACAGAAAACTCCGCTACTACGTATAGCGAGAGAGAGAAGCAGCTTCCGTGTCTAATCATTTTCTAGATTTCGAAGAATTCGAAATTCGAGATTTATCTAATTTTCAAATGTTAATTAAGACATTATTTGTTATTCAACCTCTATTTTTTTTTCACGAATGGATTAATTAAGGTCCATTGTTTCATTTAATTAACAAAGAAATGAAAAAATTGGGTGACGGCATAACTATATGGAGCCAAACAAAGGCAAAATTTAGTAAAAAGTATTCAGTTTCGTAAAGGTCCTAATAAAGTAGGATTTATTGGTATTTTACAACCTTTTGGTGATGCATTAAACTTTTTTCCAAGGAGCAGACTTTTCCTTTAAAATCTAAAATGGATCTTCGCAAGCGTCAATCCGTTGATTGACATTGAATTGTCAACTTATATATATATATATGTATCTTAAAGCCTGTCTGCCATTTCTGGTGTAGGCTAAATTGTCAACTTATAAGATAGTTAAATTGAAACACCAAAAAATTCGAAAGAAAAATACACGACAAAATAATGGCTTAGAATGCGTAATAGTATTACGACACAAGAGAGAAATGATAAAAAATAGGTATAAGTTTAAACAAATTAAATCATGAATATATATCAAAGAGAGAAGAGAATGCACGTGGACTGTAGACAAAGTACAACAGAAAACGAACTGTTCGAGAATTGTCACTAGCACTAGACTGAATTCGCCGTGATGATTGATGATTTTTAAAAATATTGTCTCAGTTGGTCATAATTGTTAATCGGTCGCCGTTAACGTGGCGGTTGCCTCCTTTTTTTTGGTGTTCACTCCTTATAGTCCTCCATGGATAATACGTACAACTTCAAATGTTTTTGCTTTTTAGGCAATTTTCAGGAATCCGCCGCTACCGCCATCTTTTGAGACCCCATGACACGATATACCATGAAATTTGATAAATTTTCTAATTACAAAATTAAATTTAAAGTACATAACAATTATTGGATTTGGGTCTAATCTTTCTTTTATTCTATTATAGTTGATTATTAATAGTTAGTTATTAGTTATTCGATTTTATAACTCAAATTAGAGTTATTTATTAGATTAGAACTATTTATTAAATATTTTTTTTCAACAAAATATTTTATAAATCAAACTAGAGCAAATTAACGGAGGTAATGGTAAATAATCTGGGTTCAAAATGTGCTGTACATCAAAAAAATCAAAAGAATCAAAATAAAGTTGTAAATCACTAATGTTGTAAATTCGAATTAACTCTATTTATTCTGTGCTTCACCCACATGCAGTAAAAAATCTTCTAAATCTTGCATGGTCGCATATACGCCGTATGTACGTCTACATTTAAGTGTCAGCTGTCATGTCACTTTTTTGACGTTTTTTGACGCTTTTAAATCTTGAAAGATTTAAAAGCGGCGTTGCCAGATTTTCAGTGTACTAGAAAATTTCGTGGAGGTAACAACTAACAGCTCTTTGGGTGTACTGTGTTCCGTTCCGTCGCAAGACGAATTTTTTTAGTTTTGAGTTGAGGAAGAAATTTTATTTCTTTATCTAATTATATGTATAATTAAAGTGAAAGTAATCTGGTGTGTATAATTCGTGTATTAGAAGGACACAGTGTGAGTTTGATGCCGATTTTTGGAACTTAATGGTTATTTTCGATGGATGATTCAACAGCATAGTGGCAGTTTTTACTAATGGTGAGAAAAACATTTTAAAAGAATTAAAATCAATAGTGAAACAATAAATGCTACTAAAAAGATTTTCTTTGGGATCACGACATATTAATTTGTATTATAGTTTGAAGCGCTGTTATTAATTATTAATTAATTGTAATAATTGCATCATCAAATTTACATGTGTTTTCATTTTTCATAGTTTGTCGAAATCAAATCATTTTGGTGTATGTATATTGTAAAAACGTATGTATACATTTTATTTTCATTTTTATTGAATAAATCTCCAATATATTTCATTTGTTGTTCTATTTCACCATAAACACATTCATTCTATTCTATTCCAATATTTCCAATACACACAGAGAGCTGTTGCTGTTACCTCCACGAAATTTTCTAGTACACTGAAAATCTGGCAACGCCGCTTTTAAATCTTTCAAGAAACGTCAAAAAAGTGACATGACAGCTGACACTTAAATGTAAATGTACATACGCCAGTAGAAGTGTTATAAAAATCAGAACTTGTTTGACTTTGAAAATGCTCTCCTATTGGGTTTCCTATACAATGGGAAATAATTAAAATTGCTTTTGTGTTGTGTGTTCGATAAGATACATTCAATGAGACCAGAAAATGATTTCCAACGAGTATAATACAATACTTTTTCTACGACCATAATTATTAAAATTAAGGCAAAAATGCTCACTAATGAAGACTTCAAACCCATCCGCACCATTGTGGCTTTCACACTCGTATAAAAATATCTATTGTCGGTGATAGTCAGGTATACAAACGAACATGACACCAAATTACGTAGTCGAATATAAAATTTTCGATTTAAAGTCGAAGATTTCAATGCAATACGCTGTCAGTCAACTCGTGTTATAGTTTGGTTAAATTATGACTCAATTTTCGTGTGAATTACTGAAAAGGTAATGGAATTTTCTACAAGGGAAAAGCGGTTCATTTGTCAGTTACACATGTCCAACGCAGTATAGTCACAAACAAAATTTGAATAAGCATAGTAAAATACATACGGGCAAGTAAATGTTTCTGAAATAATTAAGTTTTTAAAGCATTCTTTGGCAATTTGCAAGAGAAGGCCTTTATGAATGTCAAAATTGCTCAAAATTATTTCCGGATGGGCACAGTTTACGTCAACATATATTAACTTACACCGATTAGTGGAAGATGATCGATTCAAATTAAATTATTGTTTAATAACGAGAAAAATTTTGTTAATTAAGTGAGAACCCGTATGGATGGCCTATATGTTCAAAAGCATTCAATCGAAACTGGGCATTGACGAAACATGAAAATACATCTGAATAAAAATAATCCAGGTGAGTACCTAATAAAATCATTAGACGATTGAAATCAATTATTATTCAATAACAATGACATTATGTTAAATGTTTTAATTAATTAGATGGAAAGCGACATAACTGCGTATTAATACTACAATAATTGCAAATGAAGTGAAGCAGTTGTATTACATACATCTACATACGATTACATACATTTAATGATGGCGTCCATGCTTGTCTGGACAGCAACTTAATCTAAACTGAACTAAACAACTAAACATCACTATATTACAAATCTGCATATAATAGGCAGTTTAGTATAATAATTATTTACGCATTATACGTATTATGTAGTAATCTTTAACAGCCATAATAAATAAACTATTGAAAATGTAAAAGAATTTTTTTTATCTAAATAAATACCTATAAACTAATATTTTAAAAGAGATCTAAAGATACAACAACACAGCTAAGCAAATAAGAAACCAATGGCATTTTCGATATTAAATTCTCCCAAGAAATTTTTCTTCATGGAATTGAAATAACACCCAATCCGACACCGCCTTCATGCGCAATCATATCAGGGGCAAAATTCCATTCATCCTTCGCCGGATTATATACTTCAACTGTAACTAAATTCGATATCCCATCATAACCACCCACTGCCCATAGTTTGCCCAAGTTTGCTGTTAGAGCTACACGGCTACGTTGTGCGCGCATTGACGCTACATATGTCCATCTAAAATTCATTGGATGAATATCATTAATATAGATATTAAAATCATAAAATACAAAAGTTCAGAAGCATTACATGATTCTTCATGTGAATAACAATCAACATAAAAAGTGAGGAACAAATTCTAACTCAAGATTAGAATTTATTATTAGCATTAGAACATTGTGAGACAAAATTAATGGAATAACGGTTTATGCAGGTTTTGGTTCATTGGTTCGAAGTGGAAGAGATCAAATTTTACCACTGCGCATGCCTCTTCCGTATGAAACAGTTGATTCTAGTTGGCTTATTCTGTGCCGAACCATTTTTCTTATTATTGATTTACTAAACTTACTTATTGGTTCTTGGATCATACATTTCAACCGATTGTAAAAATGAACTTCCATCATAACCGCCACAAGCATATAATTTTCCACCTAACATTGCAGCACCTAAACGACATCTATCAGTTTGGAGAAAAAAAATCTTATGAGATAAAATGGAAAAATATCATTATTGACAACAAATTGTTACCTTTTCGTAAGCATTGGTGGTGCTTCATTCCAAGTATTTGTTGTTGGATTGTATCGTTCTACCGAATCAAATATTGATAAACCATCATGTCCGCCAAGGGCATAGATTTGCCCTTGACAAGCAATAACTGCACCTGCACTACGGAATTTATTCATTGGCGCTAAACAACACCATGAATTCGTACTAGGATGATAACGTTCTACTGAATTTAGTGATGTAACACCATCATAACCACCGCATACGTATATTACGTCACCTAATGCTGTTGCTCCCAATGCACTGAAAGAACAAAATAACGATTCTGAACAATTTAGCAGAAAATTAAATATTATGCCTTCTTTTACACAACATCGGTGTAACTAAACTCCATTTCTTTTGAATTGCATCGAAAACTTCCACGCTACATAAACGATCTCTTCCATTGTAACCACCAAATGCATATAATTTTTGTTTTATTACCGCCACACCTAGACGTGATCGCATCATTGACATCGGTGCTGCTAATGTCCATTTACTTAATTTCGGATCGTAAAATTCAACAGTTGAAAGAGAGTCACCTAAAAGTATTGATTTGTGTCTATTAATAATAATTTGCAAGTCATAAATGTTCTTAAGCATTAAAAATGTTAAAACAGCAATTCTGTTCCTATTTAATTTTTCTTCTACCTTCGTTAACTAGACCTTGATGCTAAATAACTCACTACACGAATAATTATTTCATTCTAACAAATCTACAAACAAACACATTATAACAATTTACAATTGTTAACAAAGTCTAACAAATTTGATGACTTATTTGAAATTGCAGAGACAATACATGGGTACGTTTTATTCATTTTCATAGTATTTCTTATGGAGAACTATAAGAAGTGATTACCAGAAAAAAAATATATTTTTTTTATACAAAATAAATGGGCATAATTTTGTTTCTCCTCATTTTATTATCAGTGGCGTGCTATAGGGTTGGGTAAAAATATATTATAAACATAACTGTTAATTTATTATATAAATTTATTTTGAAATTTTTATTAATAATTATTTAATAGTTATATTATTTTTTGGAATACTATGAATTATTTTAAATATAAAAATTAATGTAAAATTTGAAAAGAAAACAATAAAAAAGCACGTCAATGATCTGACAATCAGCACTAGAAACACGAATTCCTCTAGTGGGCAAAAAAATTTCTGACCCACAAATATTTTGACTTTTATTAGGTCGATTCTATTCATTATTATAGTTCTCCATAGTATTTCTATACGAAAATGAATGATATGATATTTATTTACCATGCCGATTTAATCCTCCAACAACATAAATGTACCCGCTAACATCGCATACTCGCGGCTCAGTTCGAAAACTTTGAATTAAACTCCTACGTTCTGGTATTAAATGAAATGTTAAGGCCTCATCAACCAAATCCCTAGTAAATTGAAAACAATTGCATAGTCTATTATCGATGGCATTCAATTGCATAAATTGTGATGATATATTTGATGTTAATTGTTTTTACCTGCATTGAATAGAGACCCTGATTTGCTCCTCATTTCTTACTCTATCGGTAATGTATAGAGGCGATAATAATGGTAATCGAACCAGCGATAGCAGTTCAGGCAAATGATCTTTTCTGTATTGAATGTCATGTTTTACCCATCTCATACATGCTTCAAACACTTGTTCTTCACTAAAACGAAAATTCACAAAAATTTATAGATAAAAATCGTTTCTAAAAATGACTACATGCGTTACAATTAAGTAACAAGTTAGATTAATAGGAAACTATTTACTTTTCAACTTTCAAATCGTTTTTACTTAATAAATTCTTAACATCGTCCAATGGTAGACTTAAAAATTCATCGTGTAATGACACCTCATGAAAGTACCATTCAATATATTTTTCAGCTGAATCAGCCAATGTTGCTGACCCCAAAGATTCAGCAAAATGACGAAATCCGAGAGCATTTTGTGGATGAATTCTGCAATTGAATAAATAATAAAATGCCTTCATCTACTGCAAAATGGTTCATACTTGTAGAAAACCTACCTACCTTTGTAATAAATAGTTCGCACAAGCGTCACGAACTTTATTCAGTTGAATATATGAGGCCCCAATCATAATACTTTGTACATTGTTTTTATCCAAAATAATCTTTCCCGTATACGCGAAATTTATTAAAGCTTCCAGTGCACTATATAAATATGATTCTATCAAATGTAATTAAAATAAGCGAACAGATTAGTCTTACGTTGCGTCAATACATTTAAGTTCAATTTCCTTATTACGTGCTTCGACCATGTCATTCATAAACATTGCATGAAAATAGGGAATTGTTGAAGCAAGTACAATTTTATGAGCACTAAAATGTTGTCCTTCAACCTATGAGCAGATTAATTATATTTGTATTCAAAGTGTCTAAAAAGCGAAAGTTCAGCAATGGAAAATAGCTAATTGAACTTTGGTCTTTCCAATGTATTTCGCACGTTTAATCAATTGAATTTTATTTACCTTTAGTACTACATCACATAATTTCCCTTGCCTCCTTATATCCGCCATTAGTGGAAATGCTGATGGAAACAAATCATTTTGTTGAAAAATTAAATTTTCACTACTCATTTCCAATACGTTTCTTGGTGGTACAATATATTCTTCGATTGTTATTATTGATGATGATGATGCTGATTCTGTATTATCTACATCTGGATCTGGATGTGTATCGTAGCGTAGACCCCAATCCATATTGTTATAATAGAAATCGTTTAAGTAGTTTATTTATAAAGGAAATAAAGGATCGAAAATGTACACAAATAAATATGGATTGAGGGTATGAATATCTGCACAGACAAAATAACTTCATACACAGACAGCTGGTCTTTGACTTCATATAAATACCATATACTATTACAAGTATACCGTATGAATAACACTATTTTTTATGCTTTTTGCGCATGCTACTCATATTATTATATATGTATATTTATATTCTACATTTACAAAGTATTTTAGACAAATAAGATAATAAAAAATTGTAAACATGCCACATAGCATTTATTTGCAACTATGGAGAGTTGCAAATAAGGATGAGGAATCAACCTAACGAAAGTCAAAATATTTACGGGTCTGTAATATATGTATATTGTATGTATGTACATATATTACATGTATTATATGTAGACCATGTATATTACATGGTCTGTGGTGATTGCATACACTGTCACAGTGTATACCGCGAATTAGTATATTTTTACATTGACGATTTTGATGCCGAATAAAAAGGATAGCTGCATCCAAGCTTGTATGTTCAAATTAATGTTCATATGCTAAAATTAGGGGCGCTGGTGAAAATACGAATTATTATTTAGGTTTTTTTAATTCGCAAGAGAGACGGTGAAATACGAATTTTTATGAGAGAAACGGTTGCAACATACGATTTTTGCACAAGTCTTGTGATAGAGGTGAAGTTTGTCGCAATTTTTGTTGGTAAATTCTTTTTACCAAAATACTAATATTAATAAAATACCTGTTATTGATTTATTTATATGATGTATAAATGCCTATTTATTGATTATTATTATCAGAATATTTATTGTAACTCATATAAATGTTTGCCATCTAGTGGCATTAATATGCGCGCGCAGATCTTATATTTTTCAGGTAATAGGTCTATTTAATTATTATTATTGTTTAATATAGTTCATGCAAATTAAATTAAGTATATGTAGGTTTTTATGCAATGAGCATGACGAATAGGAACTTGTTTTCACAAGGAATTTCCTTTTTTTCAGGAATCTGATATTATTTCATGTTTATGTAAATACTAAATGTCGCATTTTCTTTGTATAAGAAAGTGTTTTTCTATTTAGAAATTTTTTTTGGCGCATTCTTCGTTACTTTCTACGAGAATTAATTTTCAGGTTTTATTCGAAATTTTTCATATTATTTATTTATATCTAGATGTATATTAGAAAAATTTATTAGTAAGTGCAATAAATTATTAAATAAATTTTTTTTTATTAGTTTCGTTCGTGAGTCTATCCCGGACGCATTCTGGATTTTTAATCATAAGATCGCATGTAGAGTACGGCAACATACTAACTAATATTAAGTATTTGTCCTACTACGTAAATACTACGCAAGCGATTTAGGAATAAAATGTTCAGAATGCGTTCGAAATTGACTCTACGAACACAGCTATTGTGTTCGTAAAACTACTGCATAGAATCAGTTGAAATTTTCACAGTAGTTAAAGTGAATCTATCTGTGTATGAGGTTGTATTTTTAAGTCAAAATATTTATTGGTTAATGAGTTATAGAGCTTAAATGCGCTCTTTGATATGTCGCTTAATCTGCAGCATATCAAGAAGATATTTTCACACATATTAGCTGGTGCATAAAACACAACATTTCGGAAGAATCGCTATAATAAATCAATTATAAAACCGCTTTTTGTTCAATAATATGCCTCTGAATAAATATGTAAAATATATGTGTTCGGGATCCGCGTGGCAAAAAAGTTAGCAACAGCTAACTTCGGCGGCACACTTGAATTAAGTGTTGCTATTTTCTTTTCCTTGCAAATACATATGATCAATAGTCACTGCATTGTAATTACTGTAAAATTTTTCTACTTTTTATAATTATTAAATAAAATAAAATTTTAAGTGAAATAATACATGTAAAATAAAAGAATAAATTTAACGAAATAATTAGTATTATCAACAAATGTATAACACTCAATAGTCAATACAATTGAACTTTTATATCAAGTTGGCAATGTCTATGAAATTTATTTCTGGCTATTTTGTATATATTTTTTTAATTAGATTTCATTCTAATAACGATGGTCGTAGAAAAAGTATAGTTTTATCCTCGCTTAAAATAATTTTTTGAATCTCGCGACCACTGTTCGCGAGTTACAGTTAGTGTTACACTACTGACTGTTCGTCACTAGTGTAATAATATACTTACTATTTTTCAATGTAATTCCACAATCTGTGGAACGAATGTGAGGGCTCAATACTTTTGAAACGGATAGTAGTTAGGTATACGTATGTCTATGAGTATATACTTTGAATTGAAATAAAGGAATGGAAATGTGGCGGTACTGGCGATAGGATACTAATTATAATATCTCAAATTTTTATAAATCCAAGGAATTTCATGATAACAATTTTTATTCTTATACTGATACATATTTACTTCAATGTTCTATATTTAGCATTAATACGTACAAACTACGTGATAGTACACAAGTAAGCTCAATTAGAATTTATAATTACGTTGTGTAGCTTATTTACTTTATTTAAATTTTATATTTACAGATGCCAAAGGTAAACATGCAGTTCTGTAGCGATTCTAAACTTTGGTTTGGTCCATAGATAAAGAAGTACATGGTTTGGTCCCAGGATTTTGCAACGTTATCATTGACTCTTAAATAGTATTAAAAAAAACATTTTCCTACAAATTTGTGTTTTTCAATGGAATATTTTGTTTTTGAAATTTGAATTATTTTGATTAAGATTTTGAAAAGTTTGAATCATGTTCACTATACGATTTCTATTTTAAGTTGATTTTTATTTATTATTAAGTTTTAATAATAAAAAGCTATCTATTTGTACATTTCTACATCTTAAATTAGAATGCTGTGACATCCGTTGATCCGTTGCGCACTTGCGTCATGCGTGAAAAAATTAAATCATTCCAATTAATATTAATAATACGAATCGAATAGTACGAAACTACAAATTAATTTTATTCTCCTAATAATACTAGTATTTCTAATACATCAATCAACATTTGGCAACAGCGAACACGAAATATGAAAATTGCCTTAGGTACGAACGCCGCTTATATTTGTTCGTTAATAAGCACCGGGAGGATACACAGTTTGTCTGTGTTAATAAGAATAATAAGCATTGTTCGTTGCCTCTGGTAAAGTCTGCTAACGGCCAATGTCTACTCACCAATTTTTTTGAACTAACTTGGTTCATATCTTAAATATTTCATTCGAATCAAACCGCTATTCTATGTTCAAAACATCTACTTTTTTTTAGTGGTAGTAGTACTATTATCAGTTTTTTTATTATTAAAATAAGTAAACATTTTGTATTGCTTAAATTCCTTTGATTCTTTTTTTTTTAGTAAATTATTGTCCATTTAAGTTACAAGTAAGTATGAATTTCTAATTTTTCCGTGTTATTAATTATTAATAACTCGAACATTTTAAAATTAGATAAAAACGAGGTTCCAATCCAATCAATTGAACAATTATCTGTAATCGAAGCAAAATGATGATAATAGTGTTAATCTTCATCATTTTTCTTTTTTGTTATGGAGTTTTGCTAAATAAAAACTTTTATTGGTTGAAACTTGGGGTTCATCAAGGTGACCCGATGGTTATCTTAGGTGATAGATGGCCATTGTTTTTCCGACGAATGGATGTAGCATCGTACGTTTCAAAAATGTATAGAATGTTGGGAAAAGATTTTAGGTAGGTTGAAATTGAAAATGAGCATTATGATAGTCCATAAGTATTTCTCTTAGATGCATATTATCAGAATTTGAAATTTTGTATTATTAAAACAATTTATTCATTTACCAGATACTATGGCACATATTCTTATACCACCCCGAAATTGCACATATGTGATCCCGAATTAATAAAAGCAATTATCGTAAAAGATTTTGATTATTTTTCTGATCAAACCCAAATGGTTGATCCGAAAGCAGATCCATTATTTGGAACAAATCTTTTAGCTTTAAAGGGCAAGAGAAACGACTTTCTTTTTTTCATGTTTTTTAATAATATCGAATCGCATTTTTAAGGAGACGAATGGAAAAATATGCGTGCAATTTTATCTGGATCTTTTACAACTGCTAAAATTAAAATTATATTTGATTTAATATCCGATACAGCTGAAAAGTACGTTAGTTTTGTCACTGAACAAAATAGACCTGAAGTGTGTACTGAAGTACAGGATTTATTTACTAGGTAAAATGAGGGTGTTCTTTTTTAAGTAAAGTTTGTTTTAAACTTTTTTTTGCGAAAAGATGTCCAGAAACTGGACAACGTTCGATAAGAGGTTGGACCTATTATACTGATATATCGGCCAAAAACATCTTTGAATTTTAGGTATACTGTAGATGTAATCGCATCCACCTCCTTTGGTGTTGAAGTTGATTCACTCAGAGAGCCAAACAATGAATTTCGGAAAATGGCGAAAGAAATTACTACTCCCAATTTCTCAAAATACTTGACATTGGTTATTTTAAATCTATCACCGACACTTTTTAGGGTCTGTGATAACTTTATTTTGTATTTAATTTATCATTTATTGTATATTAATTGCGAAATATTTTTTGTAGTTTCTCAAATTAAGACTATTCTCCCGTAAAATGAATGATTTTTTTATAAGAATTGTAAAAGAAACAATGGAAAATCGAGAAAAAAACAACATTCATCGACCAGATTTAATTCAAATTTTTGTTGATAAGAAAAAAAGTATTGGAGCAGCAGAGCAAAAAAATGGTGTAACTGAAACAGGATTTGCTACTACAACACCTGAACACACTGGTAAATTTTTATCTTTTGTCACATTTCATTGTAAAAATTTCTTATTTTGCTTTCAGCCAATCGAAAAATTGGGAAAGATTTCACTTATCAAGAAATTGCCGCTCAAGCAGCTATATTCTTCTTTGCTGGTTTTGATTCGATATCATCTGCAATGACATTTGGTGCATACGAGTTAGCTGTCAATAAAGATGTTCAGGACAAGCTTAGAGAAGAAATATTGCTTATAAGGGAATATTGTGGTGGTAAAATTACATATGATTTGCTTGTAAAAATGAAATATATGGATCTGTTCGTGTCTGGTATGTTTAACAGTGGTGTCATTTGATACAATTCCTTCAAAATTTAAATGCAATTTTAGAGATTTTAAGAAAATGGCCACCATTTGTTACGATAGCGCGTGAATGCACAAAACCCTATATCATTAAACGAACTGATCCAACAGAAAAAGATGTCACGGTACCTAAAGGAATGTCAGTTCAAATACCACTTTATGGTATACATCACAATCCTAAATACTATCCGGAACCTGAGAAATTCGATCCGGAACGATTTAATAATGAGAATATATCACGAATTCAGCCATATACCTACTTGCCATTTGGCCATGGTCCCAGAAGTTGTTTAGGCTCTAGGTTGGCATTAATCGAAATAAAAATATTGTTCTATCATCTATTAAGCAATTTCGAATTGGTGCAAATTGAACAAACACAAAATCCATTACAATTGTCTAAGGATTTCAACATTAATATTAAACCAAAAAATGGATTGTGGCTTGGATTTAAGAAGCTATAATGTTTATATTCTGTTATTGGTTAATTTTTAAGCGTTTATTTTTTATTTGTGTCTTTTAGTATTGTTTTCTTTTTCATAAATATTTGTGTTTTGGTATGTATTATTGCTTTTCTCTTTAATGTTAAAGGAGAAAAAGTTTATTAATAAAACCAGATGAGAATTGAAACTATTATTTTTATAGCTTAATAGAAATGTTAATTTTTGGTTAACTAATTATATATATGTCTATATGCCTTATACCATCAACTGGTGTCGGCTGTTAACTAATTAATATCGAAATAAAATTTACGTTACATCCTGGCCTGAATTTTACGTACTTGCATAGTAGATCCACAGATCATTACGCAGACGTTCAAGATAAGTAAGAAACATAACCAAACAAAATTTTGTTTACACTATATCTTTTTGTTTTATTTTTTTTTTATTTTATTTATATAACAATTTTGACTACTTATTTATTTATTTTTTTTATTTTGAAATTCTAATTAACCTAAAGATTTTAAAAGTAAAATTCATACCCGAAATACTCCAAAGGTAATTAAGTTTTTTAATATTCAAATGTCTATTTAAAAAATCTCGATATTGTTAATTATCAGTGGTTTTCGTGATGTTTATGATGCCATGGGGGCATGTCTAACATTGGAACGTAGCGAAGATGGTAATGCAAAAAGACGCAGTAAAGAAATTGATAGACAACTTGGTGAATTTGCAAAACAACAAAATAATGTTATTAAAATTTTGCTTCTAGGTTAGTATCCAGCTACATAATACTATATATATATGGTATATATTTAAACAAAGCTGAAATGTTACTTATTTTAATATTTTTTATAGGAGCAGGTGAAAGTGGTAAAAGTACATTAGTTAAACAAATGAAGATTATTCATGCCGATGGATTTACACATGCGGAATTAAGTAGTTTTCGACCAACAGTTTTAGATAATTTATTATCATCAATGAAATATGTTCTAGCTGGAATGGGATTGTTAAGAATAAATTTGGAATATATTCGAAATAAGGTAACTAACAAATGAGGAATACTATTCTAGTAAAATGTATTAAGTTTTATACTGTTTCTTGCTAAAAGGTACATGCGAAAAACGTGCTAGCATCAAATAGTTGTTTCGATATGAGTTTTACAGTTTTACCGGATGTAGCTGCATCATTGCAAGCACTATGGTCTGATAGAGGTGTTCGATTAGCTGTTGCTAGAGGTTATGAGTATGAATTAAATGATTCTGCATTATAGTAAGTATAAAAATTAAATAGAGTGGTCATATATCAGCAATATGCGTACCTATTTCTCTGGTAATCAGATATACATGAGTTTTTGTTAGGATCTATTTGTTTACGATGTTGCCAAAGGTATTTTTTATCATCTTGCATTATAATACTATGACCAAATACTTGGATGGTACTATTATATTTCTATTGCGAAGATTACTATATTACCTCCTAGATATATATATACTATATATCTAGTATAGATCTCCATAGCTATTACTAATAGTGCCAGTTTCTCTAGTTCATTCAATTTCAAACGAGCATTATGTAATAACTTTTATGTAATAACATCAGATGATCATGTTTCGTTTTGGGTACTGAATTATTATTGAGTATTATTTAGATCTTTTAAGGAGAAAATGGCACCGAACAAGATGTTTTTTATTTGTTTATCATTGCTGCTCTTGAAAATTGAATAAACTGTATTTATTTATCTACTCATGCTAGTTTATTTGAAAATATGGAACGAATCTGTGATCCAAAATATGTGCCAAATCCAACCGATGTTTTACGTGCCCGTGTTCGTACTCAAGGCATAATTGAAACACAATTTCGTATTCAAGATATGATTGTTAGTATGTATGATGTTGGTGGCCAAAGATCTCAGCGACGTAAATGGATTTATTGTTTTGATGATGTAAAAGCGGTGCTTTTTGTTATTTCTTTAAGTGGCTACGATATGACACTTATTGTAAGTTAATTGAACCTAATTAGTTAACTTTATTGTGTCTAATATATTTATATTTTAGGAAGATCCAAATGTAAATCGAATGGAAGAAAGTTTAAATTTATTCGGTCAAATTGTTAATAATCCATTTTTTCGTGATGCATCATTTGTATTATTTCTTAATAAATTCGATTTGTTCCGAGAGAAAATCCTTTACTCCAACAGGCATCTACGATTATACTTTCCTGATTATATAGGTGCGAAATATAATATTATATAAAATAAACGGGAAACAATCTAATTGTATTTAATTCTTGCTATAGGTCCAGATGGGGATGTAGATAGGGGTGCACTATTCATACAACACAAATTCATATTGCGCAACGGTGATTCAAGGAAAGTATTGTATCCACATTTTTGTACTGCGACTGATACTGCCAATGTTCAAGCTGTTTTCCAATCTGTGATGGAAATGGTTATATCTGCCAATTTAGGACAAGTTACGTTACTTTAATATAATTTAATTTTGGACACTGTACACGACGGTCAATTTCTATTTGTCTCCTTGCATTTAAGCGTAAGAAGATTGTTGTTGAATCGTAACCTATTCTGACTAATACAAGTAATATGTAAGTTGCCTACACGAAACAAAAGAAAATGGCTGACGTGTGTATTTAGTTCCTTTTTTATATTTACTCAAGACTTATGAATTCATTACGAATAACTAGTTTGGATCTCTCTGTTTAGTTTTTGTATTCACATGTGTCTCATTAATTCATTAATATAATGATAACTCTTTTAGTTTATTTACTTAAGCATGCGGCTGTGATTTTAAATCTATCACAACCATTTATTGTGATTTTTATGTGCATTATATTTTGAAATTTTATAAACTTAAAGTAACTATGTACTTGCCCTTGTATTTTTGTAAACTTTACAATGTTTTTTTTATGGAAATAAATATTTTTTATCCAATTATCTTTCTGGCTTGGTGTCAATATTAATAGGAATGTGTGTTGTGTAGAAATGTTAAATAGCGCATTAATTAATGAAATTAGTAACATTTATTTTTTAGCATATTTTCTTCCCTAAATATGAAATTAACACAAAAAAAAAAAAAAATTAATACATGAAATTAATAAAAATGAAATCGAAGTAATTATCAAGCGTTCCACAAATACGTAGATTTACATTTTTGTTTTGTTTCGCCTTTAAAACAAATAACCGAGATTATATTTTATAATTAATTAATACATAAATCCAATTAGTAAACTAAAGATCAATAATTAAATCACAAAGTAAAATCACTGAAAAAAACGAGCTTAAATTCATTATTTCTACACGCAATATTCAACAATATATTGTTGTTTCATTCACTAAAATCTAAACATACCTAAATATCTAAAATAGTAATATTGTTATTGTATTACGATACAAGTACCACTAATAATACGGATATCGTTTATTGCTAATGATGCGCATCTATTCAACTGACGGTATACTGAATTACTTGGTTATTTCTATAAATAATTAACGATCATATACAAGTAGATATAACTACCTACCTTGTAAAATATCAATGATTTTTGCCAACTTTAAATTCTATGTGTTGATACAGTTATTTTTTTTTTTTGGCTTTAAATCATAGTTAATCATGGAACAGACTATCAACAGCTTCCTTTAGACGTTCATGTATAACGAAGCGACCAATAAGTTTACGTTATTGACTAGATTTACATCATTAATCCAAACATTTCTCTAAAATCAATTCTACATAAATGAAATTAGCTTATCGAACCGCTTACGCTACAATTAAATTTGCTAAATTCAACAGAAAACAAAATTAACATTCGAAACAGGTACATTCAACAAGCATCTACAAAAAGCGTTCTTTTCATCGCCGTTATGCCAACCGCAAACTGAAGTAGATTTACAAATACATATACTTAACATTGACCAGAGAAAAATTGATATTATTACTATTAACTGACTGTTGCCAATGAAAAGTATAGTCTCTACAATCTAAACTGAGTGTGAAGTAATAATCGATGTTAACCTTACTAATATGTACTTTCATTTAAATATGGAATGTTTAAAAAATTTTGATTAAACAACATGCAAAGTTTGCTAATCTCAATTAACTACCACATACTTTTGAGATCTTGGTTTAAGGAATAGAAAGTTCACTTTGCTTTACAAAACTCCACAGATTTCATGCAGTCAACCTGTCTCTAGCAATATTAGAATCAAATTAATATTCCATTTAATTCTAAATTAATGATAATTGAAATTTAAAGAACGTAATTTCATTAACTAGTTCCAGTTAATGAAATAAAACTTTAGTTATGAAGGCAATTCAGAATATCTTTTTTTTTTTTTTAACTAGAAAGTAGATATTGGATGTTTAGAATTAGTACACAATATTCAATTTACATTGTATACACTGTATGAGAAAAATAGCTACAGTTTGCAGTAGATGAAAATGAGATATAAGTTATTTCTTCAATAATTAATTAGTCTTACGTTAATTATTATTAATAAGCACACTAATAATTTAAAATATTATTACTTATACTGTACACATTGAACAATCTATTAAATATAAATATGTTTCAACACTTTGGGCTCTTTTTGTATTAAATGTCACTAGAATATAAATACACATTAAAAAAAAAAAAAACAAAATAACAACGAAAGATAAAAAAAACTTAACTTATAATGACTATCTCGCTTATTAGCTAATTATCTAATTGATATATTGCTACTTGTTTTACACATGCACAAAAATTCCCATTTCTCTAAAAAATAAACCGACGTGTATAAATGTATGTATTTGATGGACTAGATCAACAGTATCGTCGCTAATATCATTAACATTATCATCATCATCAATAATAATCAATCGTTTTATATTTAATAAGCGGGAGCCTGGAAATCGGTAGGACCTCCTAAAAGGAACACAGAAATTTAACAGATTTCTAAAGAAACTCTTTTTGCGTCCCAAATATACCTCTAGCATTTGCTCCTGCAGCAGAGAAAGGTGGTTCTTGATAATGTTGATCAGTTTCTGGAACACCTGGATATGTTGGATAATTTGGTTGGATATTTTCCGTATCGAAATTTGAAGAAAATGCCGTGCCGGCACCGGTACGAAAACGTTGATATGCCAAGTATGCAGTTGCTGCCTATATTTTTTTTTGTTATTGTTAAATTTTATTTTAGTTAACAATAATCACAGTTTAAGACAATATTAAAAAGAGAAAAATCACGGCAAATATAGATTGTTAAAATTTAATTAGGTACCTGATTCGGGTCAGCGTTTTTAACCTTCTGTTAATTGATAATAGTGTTGAAAAAATTGAATTCTTTACTTATTACAATATGAATTATTATTATTATTATTATCAGTAATAACTGAACCTTGGTATGAAACTTACCCAAGAGAAAATCGCAAAAAATGAGAATGCAATAGCAGCCCGAACATTGCTAACACCAACACCTGCAACTGGATCTTTCGCTTTCCCCCATTGATTGGTCAAATAACAAAAACCGACAAAGTAGAGAAAAGACCAAAATGCTACGATAAAAATAGGCAGCATTCACTTGATTTTTTTGTTGTTGTTGCAAAACAATATTTTTACCAGAAAATCCAAGGTCAGCCATAACAAAATGCTTTCTAGTTTTAACCGATGACATTTGTTCAAATAAATATTCGCCAACTAGAAATCCCATAGTGGCTAGAAATGCAATAACACTTATTCCAACGCCATAATTACATGCATTTGCATCTTCATTGTAAAGACAATATAATTTCTTGTCTTTATCCATTTGCCATCCTTGTGATGAAATACATCCGAACACTATGATGGCAAACAGCTGGAAATTCAATAGAAAAATTAACAGTCGAAAATTTACCAAAGTAAATTAAGTTTATAGTGAATAATAAAGCAAAATGGCGAGGCACATCAGATAGTAAAATCCCTTATAATGGATAAATAGAACAATTTCTGAATAGTTTCTGACCTTGACTTTATTGCCTTCTATTAATTTTGTTTGGAAATTTAAATGAGTAAATACTGAATATAATTCTGCATTCATTCAATAATATTGACTGAAACTACAACTGTTGCTATTAATTTTCCCATGATACTGTATCATTTACATTACTTTAATAAAAATAAGATAAAATAAGTTATATGACCCATTTGGAAAATCAAAAAAATCAATACCTTACGCACCCCTGGAACGATCTAGACCTATTTTATCCAAATCGATTTTAACATTAAAAATTGCGTTTGGATAAAATTGAATGAAATGAAAGAAAATTCTTTTTCTATTAATACTTACCCAACATACTGCTCTTACAATTACTTGAGGTCTTTGAACAAAATCTATTATATTAAAGGAAGCGCCAGCTTTTCCACCACCGTAAGCTCCAACACCCTCCATAGTTTGTGTACTACTGATTTTTCTGTTAAATGTCAAAATACATTCATGAAAACTCATAATACTAATAAATCATTTCTTTCATATAATAGTAAATTTTTACTTCAGAAAAGCATAGAAATATTTCTAATTTTTTATTGTAATTTTTCCAGAAAACTCAGTTTCCCTTTTCAACTAATTAAATATTGAACAAATTAAAGAGACAGTCAATTGTCTACCACATCCGCTTGGAAAATTATATTTGAATTATTTTCAACATTCAGGATAAAAATTGAAAAGTATACATTAAAAAAATTGGAAATAAAATAAATCAGAAAACTTAATAGATGCTTTAATAATGCCTCGAGTGTCTTTACTTTACTCTAATAAACTTCTAATTCCTATTTGAAATTTGAAAATACAATTACTTGTTTCCGTACAGCGAGTACACATTCATTTTAAATTTTAAATCTTAAATCTCAAAATGAAGATTGCGCGGGCTTTATCTAACATCCTCTGAACATAAGGTCTGGCAACGATGTTAAAATTTCGCGATAAGTCAGCAAAAGTGGCTGAGTAAAACGGCGTGTTCAGACTATGTCCTTTAGCATGTTTAACGCGCACGCGCTGAACCACTGGAGCAATATTTTCAACGAAATCTGCCGAACTTAGCCGAAGTAAGGCGAAATTTAGTAGTGCCGACTTGCAGAGGAAATCTAAGTGATGAGGTCGCTCCGTGGTATTGTTCCTTTCAAAGTTGATCTTGTAAAATTTGCATATTTCTAAGTAAAATTGTTATGGAAGTATTTGTATGTGTACGTTTTATATTGCTAGTGAACTAACAAAATTTAATAAATAATTATGAAGTTTAATTTATAGGTTCATTGAAATTATTACTTAAATAACTGAAGAAGAATTTTAAAATGTTGATACAGTGCATCAACAAATCTTGGAAATTTAATATATGTACTGTTTTGGAAAAATAAGAAAAGGATTTATGATGACGAGAATATTTTGCTGTTGTATTGAAGCTAAAAAGAAATTGGTGTAAACAAAGACAAGTTATGTTTTTTTTATTATCTGGTGCAATTTCTTAAAAAAGAGACATTATCATAAATAGTAGATTGTTCAATTATTCAAAGACTTATAAAGTAATTCTGCATTCTTGGTAGATGTAGATTTACTTCTGTGTTGTGTTTGGCTAAAATAATAATACTTTTTTGGGTTTTGAACATTTGAGAAGAATCTTATAGATTGTTCGTTACAATGGTACTTACGTAAGTAATAGATATTTCGTGATATTTTTGTTATAGAAATTCTCCTATTGTTTGTAATATGAAAATTTAAATGTACATATTGATATATATACATATATGTATAATGAAGAAATCTTTATGTAATTATATAAATATAGTTTCTGTTTTCTATTCAATACAATTCAATTATTTTATTTCCTTATTAATTAAATATGCAAATCCCATACATTTAGAAATTGATATAAATCAATTCTCAAAATCAACTTTGAAAAGAACAATACGTTGAAAATATTGCTCCAGTGGTTTAGCGCGTGCGTTTTGAAAATTCTGGAGGGCATAGTCTGAACACGCCGTAATTTGTAAACAACAGTGTATTGTCATGGGGTTCTTACTGTAATTTCGTACTGTTGTGTTTTTGTTTTTGGAATTTTTAGATCTTTAGAACTAAAAATGATAAATTAATTTATAAGTGACACCATAAATATTTGAATAATAAATTATAAACTAAAATATGGATATTTAATAGTATTTTAGGTTAATTTAAAAATGGAAAAGTAGAATGGTTTTATTTTCAGGTACACCTGTACTCTTAATTTAACCGGCGTTATTTTTGCTGTTAATAAACATTAACATGCATATATTTTCTTTGTACTTCTATTTCTAAAAATTTAAATGTAAAAAAATTATTAGTTTCGAATAAATGTCTGCAAACAAATCGGTTGGTGCTGCAGCTGCTATTATTATTCTATTAATTAAAAAAACGAAAAATTTGACTGAGGTTTTGGATTGAACATAATTCTTTTTTCATATCACTAAAAAACAAAACCTTTCTGGACTTTCTTCTAAAAGTCCAAATAAGACAAAATATTTAATCAAAGCATTTATTTTTATTTTTGTTTCTAATTTTATTTTATTTCATATTATAATTTTTATTTAATTTATATTAATATGTAAAATAATATAGATTATTGATGTAGACTATTAATATATGATTTTCTACTTATTATTTATACCAAATTTACTTTTTTATTTCATTTAATTAACAATTATAAATAGTTCATTTATTTCATTTACAAAATGAATACCCCAAAATAACCAACCGAACTTGCAGCAAAAATGTCGGACATGTTTCGTAAGTACTGTCGGCAAGCTAGAGAGGTAACGTGTACAATAGCAAGCGCAAGTACTTGCTCCGAGAGTAAAAATTGCAGAAGTTGCTATCACAAGTCAACTTGTGCTAACGTGTACACAATAGCAAGCGCTCTCAGAGACTTTGGCAAATTTTACTTGCCAGTGGACACGACGCTTTAAAAATGCAAACAGAAATTATGAATTAAAAGTCCCAAATATAAAAAAAAATCGGATGAAATATGCACTATGAATGAACTACTAATCACAACGCAGACACAACAATGTTTTCTTCTCGTTTATATTAAAAAAAAATCGTTTTTTTCCTGGAAAACTAAATTTTATAATTTTCTAAGACGGACCTTTGCATCAGCAGCTGATCAAATTTTGATGACGATAAGGTTGAAAATCGCTTATTTATTGGCTGCGCGCGCTGGCTTTATCTGCCACTTTGATATCTAACATCTTACGGTCAGCCAAATCGGTATGCGCCCTCAATTGCGAGCACACATTCATCTTAAAGTTGAAATCTTAAATCTCAAAATAAAATGAAGATTGCACAGGCGTTATCTCAATTTTTATTTTTTATTTAATTATCTTTCTTAATTTTAAATTAGTATAAAAAAAAATAGTTATATTTAGTTTTTAGGAAAGGGAAACGGGAGCTGCAGATGGTGTTGTCATCTTGGCAATCTTGAGATTTAAAATTTAAGATGAATATGTGCTCGCCCTTATATAAAATATAGGAAGTACATCACCATAACCGTTAAAATAAGAAAATATTTTTTTGTACCTAAGTACAGAATGCATATGCGTATGTATATACATATGCCGTGATTTAAAAATTAAGACAAGTGTGTCCTCGCCGTTAGAAAAATGGGTAGAAAAATACCGGGCAGAAAACATAGAGGTGTAAAAGATCCTGAGCAACAAAGAGCTGAACAATTTGCCAAGTAGGTTTCTTTCCTCAATCAATCCTTTTTTATGTAACATAAAATAATAAAACAATTTAGAATCAAAGACAAAATTAATGCATCACCACTTGATCCAGATGATCAACAAATTCCGAAAAGTCTCTCCAGGCTTATGGAACTACGTAATAAAACAAAAGATGGATATTTTAATAAGAAAAATAAAAAAAATAAGAATGGGAATAATCTAGAAAATAGCCAACAACAAGGTTCTAAAAAGGATGAACGTGAGAAAAAGTATTTTCCTAAATTTATTCAACAATCCGGAGAAAGTAATGAAGTATTTCAGCACCGTGTTAATCGTGTATGTTCCGAAATGTTAAAAGAAGCAGCATATGAAAATAAGTACAATGTGAATATTATACGCAATGAAGATGGAGAAGTAAGTTTTTATTTGATCTTTAGGTATTTTTCATATAATTATATTTGTCAAATTTAGGTAGAGAAAGTGATAAATAAACCTAAAGATGAATTAGAAACTTACTTGAAAACTGTTAGGAAAATGAAGAAAAATCCAAAAAAGAAACAGAACGATGAACCAAGATTAACCAAATCACAAAAACGTGCATTGAAAAAGGCAGAGAAAAAAAATAACTTACTCCATAAAGATGATGATGTACTGGATTTTGATCAAAAAGTTGACTATGTGAAATTTGGGGAAATTGTACATGCTCCACCTCAATTAACACTACCAAAAAAAGTGAAACAAACAAGCGACAGTCAAAGGGTTTGTCCATATTTATAATATATATAATTAAATAAACTTTTCTTCCTCATTGTTTTTCTAGCCAGGACAAAAGTCATTAATATTAACAGAAATGTTAAACCATCAAAAAAAGAAGCAAGAAAACCATAGAAAAGAACCTCCTACAATGGTTAAAGGTGTAGATAAAAAAGGACGACGAAAAGATTTACCGAATGCTATGCGTCGTCAATTAGATAAACAACAAAAGGAAATAATCGAATCTTATAAATTAATAAAAGCTCAAAGATCGAGAAAATAATTGAATTGTAAGTTCAATTAATTTTATTAATGTTAAACACTACAAATAGTTTTGTATTTTAATAATGATTAATTAAATAAAAACTATTATGTAAATTTGGACAATTATTTACACGATAAATAAACGAACTTAATTATAACAGAACTCTCAGTAAACACTATAATAAACAAACAACTTTCATTCCAATGTTCATTGAAATTAATCGGAAATTATAGATATTTCCAGCCCATTAATTCTTTTGGCAATGGAAATAATAAGCTAAAAAGTAATTACAGTTTACGATCAGAAAAGCAACTAATAAATTCAACAAAATAGTGGGGCAGTAACAACATATACAAATTAGGAATTATATAATATCCAAAGTATTATCAATTTTCTCCATAATGCTAATTTTTTCATGTATTAAAAGAATTAATTCCTTATAAACGAATGGATTCAATTTCGTTCCCATTGTATACAGTAAGAAGAATTGTCCGAAACTTAAATGTTCAGCAACATTACGAATTTTATGCCTACTCAAACTTCTCACTTGGGCCATCAATAAATAAACACGGAATGTACGCCAAAATATAAACATTGAACGATAAATCAACGCGATAATTGTAACAACTAATAAACATAAAATCCAAAACCAGAGAATTAAGAAAAACTTCTCATTTAGAATATTTAATGGTAGAACGCAAAGAGCGTCAGTTTGTTGCAGTGAACCAGATGGCCCAACTTTTGAATATGTACATTTTGTACGTTTTGGAAATAATTGATTCATTGCTGTTGGCCAGCGTGTTGTAATCACTTTATATCCATAATATAAGAAGTGTCCATTTAAGTACCAATTCATAAATTTAAATTGTAATGCCTGAAAGAAACAAACATAAATTGAAGTGGATAGACATTTCCTTAATTGCGCAGTTAAAAATTTTATTATATTCTTTTAAGATTGAAAATTGAATACTTACTAAATTACAAAAATTCAAAAGTTCACAAAATGCAAATCTGCAGGCGAATATGTTATGACTGTCGTTGCTTAAAATGAAATCTCGTAATTTCTCTTTATATTTGTTCGACCATTGATCAGAAACAAACGGTCCACCTATGAAGAAAAAACAAATTTATTTAATAATATCGAATTATAATTCTGACTTTATAGTATCGTACATAGGCCTCTAACAAGTTGGCTCATCCGGTCACCTTCCCACATTTTCCATAAATATCTTGGCAAATAAAACATTAAAGCTTGAATACAAAATATCAAACAAATCCATTGATAATATAATAGAGTGAATGTGTCAGTTGGTGATACAGCATTTCCTAGACCTTCTAAATTGTCATAGGCAAGCGCTCCTATTATAGAAATATCGACATAAGGAGTAATTTTTTTCAGGTGGAATTCATTCCAATAACTTACTATTAACATTTTCTTTCAATATAAATGTACCAGTAATCCAACAATAAATATTGACTATATCTTTTTTATCTTCTGTATCACAACTAATTGGATCGCCAAAATATTGTTTACTCGATAGCAATATAGAGAAAATAATGAAAAGAACCACCGAAAATTTATAATGTAATTTAAATACGGTATTATCAGTACGAATTTCGTTACATTTAATTAGACTCTTGAAATTTTTGACAAAATCCTGCATTTTTCGATTTTTTTTTGGTCTCGTTTAAAAATTATTGCAAAAGAAAACTAAGAAAAAATCTGTGTATTGTTGACTTGCAGTCGGTTTCTAAAAAAGAAAAAATGCATTCAATTTTTTGTTGTTATTGCAAACAAGGCCTACCTACTTGATTATCATTATTTTTGTAAGTAAATTGAACATATAGTTCAGTTGCCAGATTTATTTTTTTTAGTATATTCAATATGTATTTTATTGATTTGATTTCAATGATTTTTTGTTAGATGCAATTTTCTTCTTGATGTAATTTTTCAATTATATCTATTAGCATTATACTTGATTATTATACGTATGTATACAAATCTAGCATAAATAATATCTAGACAGTTAACAGTATACAAATAGCATTGAATTTTCTGTAGTAAACCAGATTTGTGTACTATTTGTAATCAAAATTACCCGCCGATTTAAATTAACGCCAAAGTCATTTTTTTTTATTTTATATATTTTTTCACATATCCATCATGTCGACTATGGCTAATGTTCCCGTGCTCACCAATTCATTATCACTATTAATTTGTTGTCCATCAGATAAAACTCTAATGCTAACAATAGATAATGTAAATAGTGATCATTGGCTGCCAACTGTTTCAGTTCAAGAAAATGCGAATTGGATTAGAGTAGTTTCAAAAGAAGTTCAAGAGGTATGTCCTTCTTACAGTGGTATACATTGATTGGACAGTAGATACCATCAAAATTGTTATTTTGCTGCAGATTCTAGGAATAAAACCTGCAGTTGAATTGATACGTCTATCAAAAATTTGGTATCCGCAAATAACCGGTAGCATTCAATTAATGCATGGCGTTTTTCAAGTACCCATCGATATAAATGTGAAAAATAAAAGTAAAATTTCAATAGGAAAGGTAGGTATAATATGTATACAGATACATCGATAAAAGATATAAAATTGATGGAATTTAAGTATCGTGGAAAAATTAAATGGGTAACAGGAACCGACCTAAGTGAATTATCGAAAGACAATAATTTACGCTCACCAGATATATTAGAACTATATCATTTGTGCAATGGCATTAATATATTCACAATTGAACGTGCCGAGGATATTGTAGTAATGGGAAACATGGTGGAAATTACTAATGAAATTCTAGTGTCAGGGAAAATGTCCAATTATCAACAACTGGTAGATTCTTCTAACATCGATAAATTAGGTAGGAAAGCAACTAGTAAAATACTCAGCGAAAAGAGCATGTACGTATATTCAAAGTCGCTTTGAAAGATGATTTCACTTTACAGCTCAAGAAAGCATATATTGCAATATATATTTACGATTTTGCTATCCAGCTAATTATATGAGTCTAAGAGCTTTCTCGAAATTTATTACCAATTTGGGATGGACAAAAGCTCAAGTTCCTTTCTTATTTAAGTAGATATAATATAGTATAATGCAAAGTATTCGTTTAGCAGTTAAATTCTAGAATATTTGAATTCATTTCAGAGCTGCAGATCACTATAATAGATTCGCTATATCATTTAGAGAATTGTTATATATTCTAGCTGCTATCGATCCGGCAACAGCACATGGTGGTGCAGCTGCTGAATTACGTTGTAAGTACATGTTTAGGTAGGTACAATGTAAAAGAATCTGAATAACATAGTTTGAAGATTATGGAGCTGTAGAAAATATAGAATTGATAAGTAATCTTTGTAAGTTACATTAAGATTTGATTTTAAAAATAAATTGAGATTTTTCTATTCATTTTAAATCTTGCAATCGAAATAATGGAATTTAACCAGCAAATCTTTAGATAAAAATCTTACACTTGCTTATTAATTCCATATTTTCGTATTCATCGGACAAATTTGAACACTATTTTTGTTCTATTTGCATTCAAGATATTACGACCGTGACAATGATGGACTTTTGAACAGCACTGAACTGAAAAATATAATTTCGGATTTAAGAAAATCGAAAAAGTTAGCAATTGATCCACCGAATGTTGCTAGAGAATTACAAGACATATATAAAACATTGGGAATGCAAGAGGGTCAGGGATTAGGATTAAATGAATTTTTAAAGGCCGTATGCGATTTGAAACTTCGAGGAACATCATATATATTTCGTTCAACAGTTGGGATAATTAAGTATTTGAACGATCAAGAGTAAGTAAAAGCGAGACAATTGCTTCTATCTATCATAAGTAAATAAGTAACGACGAAATCTATTGGAAATTATTTATTTTATTCATCAGACAAAAATCTGCTGGAAGTAGCCAACAAATACCCGTTGTAGGATCCAAACAAAGTGCAATGATTCGAAATGTTTCATTGGATAATCCAAGAGGAAAGATGACGATAAAAAATGCTGATTATGAAGTGGCGGTTCATACAGTGAAAATTCAACGTAGCGGACAACGAATTAATATTGAAGAAATGAAAGAAGTAGAGCTTGCACAATTTAAAAACAGTATTATGTATTTAGGGGTTTAAGAATGAAGTGCCAATTTGTAGTTAAAGATGCATCTCTCCAAAACACGTTCATTTAAATGTTTAATTCGAAGTTTCGGCGAATGCGCTGTATATAGATAGTATCGTTATATTTGTAAATTAAGATTCTGCATATGTTTCGAGTTTTACTAATAAATTTTTAATGTTAATATGTATTAGGGGGTGATATATATTACCTTAAGTGATTAACAGAAAGAAATACTATTGCCATTTAACAGCCTAAGTTCGATGTAATCTATATATGTATAAATATTTGTTTAAACAAAACAGCATCACAGAATCAGTTAGTGTCCATTGCATATCATCCCTCTAAAATTGTTTGAATTGCATATGCAGAGATTCAATTCAGGTTCATCTCATTCTCAAAATTTCCATATCTTTTATAGATTCAAGAGGCCGTTTCAGCAACAACAATTAAACAACCAACAAATGAATATAATCAACGATTATCGATGGATGTGTTTAGTCAACGTTCTATACCAAATGAAGTACTGAAAGGCATACGTTATTTAGCAAGTATAAATAATTTAAAAAGTATTAAAGTGTCATACACATGGGGAGAATTGGATAGTACAATTTTTGCAAGGAATTTAATTCAAGTATGCATCCAAGTTCGTGATATATTTAAAACTGAGCCTCGATTATTACAATTAACTTCACCTGTTTATATTATGGGTAAGAGTAACCTTAATAGCATATTAAGGTTGACGTCGCACGAATGTATCTGCTACCTAAAACTAGTATTCTTTTAAGATTGAATGAACTATATATTGCTGTAGGTGATCTTCATGGTAATATTGCTGATCTTCTTTATTTTGAAAAGACGCTATGGCATATTGGTCCAGGATTAAGCCCTTGCAATCTACTATTTCTTGGTGATTATGTTGATCGTGGCTCTTATAGTATAGAAGTGATTGGTTATTTGCTATCATACAAATTGCAAAGTCCAAATAAAATGAGTTTGTTGAGAGGAAACCATGAAATTCGAGATGTTCAAAAGATGTTTACATTTTACAAGTATAAAAGCTAGAATTTCATATTTTTTAGCACTATATTAAGTATTGATTCGTTCTTTTATAGAGAATGTTGTTTGAAACTTGGTGAGAAACTTGGCAATGAATTATGGAATGCCGTAAATAATGCTTTTGATACCATGCCATTAGCGGCTACAATCGATGGAAAAGTATAAATTTATTATGAACAAGATAGGTCCTTTTGATTTTTATTTAACATTAAAATTATGTTCTTAAGGTGTTCTGCTGCCATGGCGGCTGCCCACCGCCATGGCTATGTCCAGGCATCGCAGCAATAAATGACATTCCAGCAGTATTAAATCAACCGGACAGTCAGAGTTCATTGGCGTGGGAATTGATGTGGAATGATCCAGTGAGGTGAAGTATGATTCTTGATTTATTATTGATATAACGGTTTTCTGCCTAAATTCTGTTACAAAAATATTACCTAAAACTCTCATTTACAGACCAACAACGACATCAGATAAAGTGATGATGGAATTAATGGCAAATGAAGGGTTTGCAGTAAATGTACGACGTGGAACCGCACACGTATTCAGCGTCGAAGCATTAGAACGTTTCCTGAGAGTAAATCAATTAACACATTTGGTGCGAGCACATGAAGTTGCCCAAGCTGGATTCCAAGTAGTCATAATAACATTGAATAAGTTGTGGCATTTTTTATACTTTAGCCCATTTTATTTTTAGGTGTTACAAAAAGGAAGGCTTTTAACTGTATTTTCATCATCGAAATATTGCGGTGGATTTAATGATGCTGCATGTATAATGGCCGATCAAGGTAAATTAAGAATGTTGCGATTGGAAACTGAATAATTGTTTAATTCATAATTCATCATTTCATCGTATATGATGGGCATCGTGCTTTGAATGATTGGATAATAAAATGCCAAACAAACTGTTTCATTATTTTATTTTACAACAAAAATGTAAACATTTAATCAAAACAAAAATTTATCGTATAAGTATGTAGATAAATGGTAATTAATCTATACGGCTATTAATATGGGATTCGAGGGATAATTGGGGATAAGTATTAAGTATACATATCAATAAATACTGCTTAATTATATAAGCTGTAATCACAATAGTATTAGTCATTATTACCTTAAAATATACACTAATGAAAGGTCATTTTTGAAGAACATCTATAGCATCTAGCGTTTAATCAATAATGCCTAAAATAAGCTTAAGACTATCGTCTTAAGTATAATTAATATTATTCTAAATCTAAAGACTTAGTATGCTGATTTTGGTTCTTTCTTATGTTGTCTTTTAATCCGCATCTAACGTAAAAAAGTTTAGTAAATTCAGTATAAAATATTCCACACAGTAATTTATTTGAGTAGCTATGACGTTACTTTATAACCGAATTGTTCCCGTTATATTATAACCGGTTATAGTATCTCCTAGTCAAATAGATAGATGTGGTTAAAAAGTGACGTTTGCTTTACTTAATTTGTCGACTGGGTAATTGTCCAATATTTTAATAACAGAAATTAATGTTTAATTAGTTAGTAAGGAGTCCAATAAATATTTTATTATCAGTGTGATATGAAATTAGGATATGGATACAATAAAAATGATATATTAACAGATTTGAATTCACATTTAGGAATACAAAAGGAGACAATTTGTTTCTAAATGACGAACACAGAGAGATAGAGAGAGTAATAAACAGACTAGAAACTCATATAATAGAATATATCCTTCTATTAAATTATTAAACTTTTGCTATTGAAGCAAATATTAAGTTTAATTTAATTGAACATATATGAAGACGTAATCAGATTGCCATGGTATCATCCTCATTCGTCATTTGGTCAATGAATCCGATCACTTATACGTATTTGCTAACATAGAACATGTGTACGGTGATACAATGGGTGTGTGAAACACGTATTGAATTTACGAGTAGTTATATCTCAATTTAGAACAAATGAAATAACAAAATCAGGTTTGTGTTTTAGTTGAGACAAAAAAAAAGTACAACGTATCGATCTTGTTTTTTGTCTTTTCAACATCAATTTCCGATGTTTTTTTTCTACCTTAAAACAAAATAAAAAAGACTGATGGTGAGATTATTTAATAAAAACATCATTTTCCTGTCGGCCCACTACCGAACGAAGATCGTTCATTATTTCATCTCCAGCAGGAACACACTGATGTGGTGAACAGGTAATTTTACCACCCGGACCGCAAATGCATTCTAAACAATTGCCAGTGGTATGTGGCAGATTATCGCCCACTTTATATTGTTGCCCTGAAATAAATTGTTTCATCATAATTATTATTTCAGTTTATATTAAATAAATTATTAAGTTAAATGAAAATTTAATTATAAAATAAAATAAAATAGGTAATTTAAATTGAAAATTGGATTTATGCGTATATCACTAATTCTATTAAACTGTAATTTACCCATAACAATGCAATTATTGGGTTCCTCGGTACCATCATCAATTTCCAGAAAGTTTTCAGTGAAACTAATAGAGTGCGACGTCACACTAGATTGTTCCGGACTACTAGCACTATTGCTCATTGAATTTAAATTAAACGTATTCGAATTAAATTCAGTTTGTGTGGTTGCTGGTTTAGTTGTTGACTGTTGAGTGGTGCTACTTGATGGACTGAACAGTTTATTCGTTAACATTTTCGTTGTTGATGATTGTTCAACTGATAATGATGTTGACTTAATTGTTGGACTGACACGGACCCTAGCTAAAATTTAAGAAAAAATGCGATTGAGGAATCCTTTATTTTAATCTAGAAATAAAATATGTAAATACCACATGGGGAAAATGGTCCCTGATTCTTACATGGACCATCGTTTGCAGGTGGACAGTCTTGCCACCAGCAAAACATTTCACCATCCAAACATAGACAGAATTCGCATGGATCTGAACGATATATCTGTAAATAAATTGAAAAATTATAGGGATGTGGAGGACATCCAGAGAGAGAGAGAGAGAGAAACTAATAGCAAAAGAATGTTAGAGAAAATAAAATGAATTGGTCAATTGATTAGATGGCACTTTTATTTAAAGGGAATAAGATAGAAAATCTGTCTTATGATTAGATAAAAGGAAATGGAAGTTGATAATTTTTCTCTTGTCGACGTTTCTCATCGAGATCAACAGTGCTGATTTTTTAAAACCTGGTAAGAGTAGTTAAAGTTGTTGAAAAAGATTTACTACTAGAGTGGTAAATTCATTTAATTGATTGTTTTTTACGAAAATACTTAAATAACAAATAAAAAGTGCACATTTAGGAAGTACAATCTAAAATTTCATTCCATTTAAGCAATTTTTGTAGTTGGTAGTTTTTATCTCAATGTTTAGATGGCGCTCATGACGCAAAGGCGACTTCAATTTTCTAATGGAGGCTGTTTTAAATAATTTCTTTTGTATCCACGCCTGAAATATTCCACGCTGTGTTTCACAATACATGTATATCGTTATAACAAGTAATTTATTATATATATAATATTATAAAACAACAATTTGTTTTTGCCCCCAGGCAGTAACAAAACATGACATATTTATGGAAATGCGCCGTATAAAAATCAAATTTCAAAACTAATGGACCCACTACAAACACACACGTGTGCGATACAATTGAAATTTTACCATTTGTTTGCCATTTTTCCATTGTTTTTATTACTTTCCACATCAAAGTGGAGAAAAAATATGTAGGATACCAAATTCAATTCACCTGATGTATGGAGAAGACGTAATCAAAAGGATCAAGAAGGCGGATAAAAAGGGACAGGAAAAAGATGCTTTTTCGATCAACCAAAAAAAAAAGGAAAAACTTGTTTAAAAATTACTAGTTGCTGCCGAGTCCTTTTTTTTTCCTTTTTTTGTCGATACTCAAGTACTTGCTTCTATTGCTATAATAATTTTCCGATTTCGAGTTTCTAAAAATTTATTCATATCATCTATCATATATTGCTACTATATTTTTAGCTGTTTTATATTTTATGAGTTTCCGATAAGAAAGTTTATAGTGGAATACTTTCATATGGTTTTCTGGAATATTATGGGTTTTAGAAGCCGGATCGTCCCTATAGATATAGATGTAATTTATCAACAATAATTGGAAAAAATAACAAAGAAAACCCTTATAAAGAAAAAACGACTTATCATAAAGAATCCCCTCAATTTCATTTTGTAGACTTAATTGTGACAAAGACTTGTCATTATAAGTTACTTTTCTTTTCCCATTTTGGCAAACTTATTTGCCGGGGTTATAATAAACTTAATTTACTTCGTTTGTAGAAGAAGAGTACAAACTGAGATGAGGAAAGCGATAAATATACTTGGATGAATTAACAAGAGCGAGAGAGGTGCATTCTTAGAAAATTCTCGGTAAAGTTTATTAAGGGAAAATGTCTCTAAAGTTTGGGTAATGTTACACTAGGATGCAACTCTTCTTTTTTTCCACTTACTAATATAACAAATAGAAAAAACAAGTATGAAAAGATGGAGATTATCTTAAGCGATAAATGTGAAGTTTTAATTAAAATAATGAGATGAAAATAATGCATAGCTATGAAAGTTGATAATAATAATAATACTAATAAGGTTCTGGCAATATCAGATGTAGATTAGGTTTTCCAGGATGGAAATTAATATTTAATTATTGATTTACTGTGCTTAGAAGTTCATGAAAATTGTCTGGGTTTTTTTCCATTTTTTATTGTGCTGTCACATTCCTATTTGGATCGCGTACAAAAAACGTCGTCAAAACGACAAGAATTCTAACAGAGGGTACTGCTGCCAGTCAATTAAATATTCTCCATTGTGGAATTTCTTTTTTTACTTGCTTGACAGTCTGATATTTTTTTGCTTATTTCGGTATTCCTACTGGTTCTTGGTGAGCCCTAAACCTCACCCTTTTTCAATCAATCAATTCCAGTATATGTTTTTTGTGTATTGCACCTGATATTCTGATGTAGAGTTTATTTTTTTTTAAATATTCCCGAACAAGAAAAATCTACAGTGTGCACGATCTAAAATGAGTTTATGTATATATTTTTTAACTGCAGATATGTTGATTTGACGTTGAAAACAAAATGGTTGGCAGCAGATTGAAACGGAAAATGTTAAACTTCATTTAAATTTCAATTCAACTGTAATTCATTTTTAATCAAAGATTTACATACAGTGAACTCTATACTACCTGGAATGGCCCCGTAACAGCCTAATCATTGCTAAAGTTTGTGTCAGGGGCACAAGACAATAATAATCATATTTTATAGTATTGATATCGCTTGTTATTTCATACAGACATATGTAATTTTTGAATCTGGCAATTTTTAATTAAAAAAAATTGTAAGTCCTTCATATACATGTCTCATTACAATGTTTATTTAAACGTTAAAAATGTAATAGCATTCGTGAAACTAAGAAAATTTATAATTTTGTTTGTTTACTAACAAAATGGTTATTTGTTCAATTTGTACCATTTATTTATGTTTAATTTCAAATTCATAAATCTGTTAGTTACTCGAAGACTTTTCTAAAGTTTTCATGATTGCATATAGTGTTAATAAATAATATGCTGTCGTGTGTGGAATAGCAAATAATGGTTATTTTGCATTAATAATTGTAAAAATATTTTTTTAAAATGTTTCAATTAACTGCATAAATTCAATATAATTATTTCTTATATTGAAATATCACATTCAACTGTAAATATAATAAGTTAAACCAATTTGAAAATATGGAGAATTAAAAATAGGTAATTGAACTTAACGGTTACAAACCTAGCGTACTAGAAATAGAAGATTGTTAAAATATGTTTCCTTAATAAACGATTAAAAAACTATTTAATTTCAATAAATAAATGAATACATTAATTGATAAATAAGAAATTAATAACACATTACACTGCACTACAAATTTTACACATATTTAATAAATAAATTCTGAGCAGAAATAAATATTTAGGTGTATTCTCTCCATTAAGTAAAATGCATTCGAAAGAGATAGATCACCTTCACAGTTGCACGTTGAATAGATTGGCCAATGCCTCAATTCATTTGCGTTCCGAGCCCATTCCACATAGCATAGAGTTCACTGGTAAACTGTTAAGCTCTGTTTTAATTTCAACTGTAATTCATTTTGAATGAAAGATTAACACATATACAAAGGACACATACCATTCACCATTCCATATGTCAATGGATATGACATTTAAATAAATGATATGTTTTTTAATAACCTCGAGTCAGCGATAGCCTAAATTTCTCTGAGAATCTCATGTATATCGAAATCTCGCTAGAATTGAAGTTTAACACATTTATGCAAACTATCAGAATGTGTCTAAAGTTTTAAGGATTTGTAAATTATGTATAATAATACACATCATTATGCAGTATTATGCAGCGCATTAAGCAAAAGTTTTAATTAGTATTTGATTGGAATCGATTCCATGATTCTGAGAATATAATAATAAATTTAGCTTCAAATTGGCCAATGCGTTTTTACTTGCATTTCATCTTTGAAACGCAAAAACTCGTTTCAAATTGTACGAACTATAGTTCATTTTAGCATAAAGTTGAAAATTATATAACACACACTATACTATGCAGTATGTTTGTATCATTTATCTCTATTCGTCTTCGTTTCACACCACTTTCCTCCTATGTATGTATGTATATCCGCATCTATCTATCTAGCCATCTATCCATCTATCCATTCATCCATCCAGATAAATGTTATGGAGTTTAAAATGACATGACGCGACGGAAACACTTCTCTGCTGCAAAACAAACATTTATCTATTAAAGCTTTAAAGGGTATATATGTGTATGTCTGTGTGTGTAGGCACTTGTGTTTGTTCGTTTGTTTTTAGAATGTTTCTTTCTTTTGTTGTTTTTGAAATACAACTATTTTTTTTCCTCCTTTTTTATTTGCCGTTATTGTGTGTAAGTAAGAAATAAAGACGTTTTCAGAGAGTGAGAGAGAACAGTGTGTTCTTGCTCTCTTCAAATCCAATTAGGTGTATCCCCAAAAACTTTCCAGCTAGAATAATCGTTTAGAATATATGTATATACCGTGAAAGTTTTCTGAAACTGGAAAAAGTAATAGAGTGAGAGAATTTATCGTTTCTTATTCTTAACCTACAACAACACGTCCTAGTTTATCTCCCATTGACTCCCGAAAAAACCTCTCGCCGCACAACAACAAAAAGCAAAAGACCATCATGCACACTAAGTAAGAATGTGGGGAACTGGGAACTACTACTATACAAAACCTGGAGCGACAGGTGAATATATAAAACGTTATCGCTTTTACTAGTTTTTATTCACCATCTCTCACCACCACTCACTCAAGCATCCTACGAGTCCGCTCCTTGTCTCATTTTATCGTTTACGTGCGGGGTGGTGCGGTGCGGGTAAAAAATTTCCCTCACATTATAGACATTAATCTGCCACCCTTGTTCCCCATTTTATGCTATTACTGCTGCTGCTGCTGCTGTTGTTGCTGGTGCCTGCTTTGTTCCTTTATAAAATAAACGTTACGTAGTCACGACTGGGCGCTTAACAAACCGCAAAAGCCGTTTGATTAAATCAATTAAACATTTTTGGTTTCTGGTAAATGGTGAGTAGTGGTTGGATTGTTACACTGCTAGTATATATTAATTAAGTAGTTTACGGTTCGTTAGTTCCAATTTTGAAGTTTAGACCTATCTCTATATAGATACATGTTTGTACCTAATGAAAGTTGGTACTTTCATACCTACGAATACCTAATGATGTTATACAAATAAACATCATTGTTTTAGGCAATGATGATGTTCTATTATATATTATACATTATATATACATGATGGATGAGATTCAGGAACTCGATCACTCTCCCGATGTAGAGAGTGAAGGTGCGAAGAGATAGCCTTTCATTAGGTACAAACATGTATCTATATAAAGACAGGTCTAAGCTTCAAGTATGTGAAGCTTAGACAAGTAAATATTAAACAATTAAAATTATTACTTACTGCGTTTAGTTTCTGGGTTTCTACAGTAAATAATAAAGCTATACAATGTGCATCCTATTGGAATTAAACTACGACAATATTAGATAAATCTGCCGCTCTCTGCCAAATATTCGAAGCTACAGTAAATATTATACTATGCCATAAGAAGGTTCTATACACAGCCAGCAGGAAATGGGAATGCTTGTCGGATAAACACTAATTGTGAAAATGTTAACAAACATGCATGACGATGACGCATATGTATATGAAGGTATTTGTCGTTTCTAGTATAGTAGCTATACAGTAAAAGAAAATTGTATTTCAAGTAAAAAAGTAAATTAAAAATGGAAATTACGTTAAGTTTTCAGTATACCGTCTAACGACCCCATTCCTATAGCTCTTTTATGGTGCGGAATTAAATTGGATCAAACAACCATTTATTGTTTTACATATAAATGCATCTTCTTAAAGTAAATTAATCTCCATATATGGATTAAGTCCATAATCCTTTACATTCCACAATTTAGTTTCAACTCGTCTCTCTCTCTTTCTCTCTGTTGTCAATCCTTATTCAGTCTACCATACCCCATCATTAAAAGTGTACTTAAAATTCTTAGGATATTCAATCTGGCTGTGTAAATATGGCTGGTGCTATATCTTCCGCGTTATCGTTGTCGTTGTTGTCCTTCGCCATTTACATTAAGAATTAACAATAAAGCGCCAATTTACTTTGCTTCGGTCTGTTTAAAGGACCCTTTCATGAACACGTGGATACACAAACATATACACGTACACATAGATACATATTTTGGGAAAGCTTTGAAACTTTAACGGGACCAATTCAGGTTTAGATTTTATTCGGTGGATAAAGTTCTGGGATCATATATGTATAGAAAATGATAGGTTTCCCTTCTTCCTGCTTTTCATTTTCCTTTGTATTATTGATGTTGGGACCTTGATGTCTGTTTTGGGCTGGTGTTGTTGTTTCTTTGTTTTAATGTTGGCATATAATCATTATAGTAAATTATGTTTTATTATTTAATAGGGATAATGTGGCGGCACGTTTTTAAGTGAATTAGGTAAAAAATACATAGACATGATTGAATGAATCAACTTTTTAAATCTGCACCAATATGCAGCATTTTATGTGCTGTAACAGTCTAAAGAGCTAATTCAACTTATCAACTCGCATCCGTAGATAATCATTTGGAAGAATAAAACTATTCCCAATTGGTGAACGAAAGGCAAAAGCTATAATCCAAAGACCATCAGAATTAAGGGTCGTTTATACTTTCAAGTATTTTGCACAAAATTTACAAAAGAAATACCTATATACAAATATAATGTACACATATGGCATTATATGGCCACAAAAATAATAAATATGCATAAAAATGTTATTTTCTTATCCCAACGAAAAATTGGATCAGATTTCAGTTTAAATTTTTACATCTTTCAAAATCTATTTTTTTCCTCTTTTCGAGCAAAATGCAATAATAATACAGATGAATAAACTCCTTTTCAAAAATGGATAGGCAAGACACATATATACTGTCAAATATAGATATCGAATAAATTAATAGTCAATAGCTCAAAATGTTCTGAATCACGCAGATTTCGTTCAAGCATTTATTTGTTTATTTGCTCTGCGAGGGGTCTTGTTTTTTACCTTTCTGTTCAATCTTCAGATTGAACCAGAGAATCCAGGAATCCACCATCCTCTTCAGAGTGGATCCAGAGAATCCATGTTCACTGTGTGGTTCAGTGTCTCAAAGAACCCCATTCGTTCGTTGTAATCTAAACGAACCAACGTTTGATTTTGTACCAACGTGGCTATATTTTTCTTACACAAAATATTGAAAGCGCGTTTAAACTACTTTAAATGCTGGTGTAAAACCTATTGTTCTCGATAATTTTGTGCAAAATGCTTGAAACTATAAACGGCTCTTTAAACGACATTATTCAAATGGCAGTAAAAAAAGAAGAGAAGCAAAGATAAAAGACATAAAATGACGCAAAAGATAATAAAATCATTGGCATTACAAATTCGTCATCCGTGAACGAGCAATATAAAATTTAAATCGTACATAATTTCTTTTCCGTCATTGCATTTCGAAAAACTTTTTCCTTGACTTGTTTTTCCATTTTCTTTCTTTCTTTCGTTTCGTTTAGAATAGTATATACGAACCAGAGTGTGAATTCCGAAAAAGGAAACAGGAGAAAGATTTAGCTTCAGTCTGATATTGTAACAAATACGGTACCGAATAGAAATAGATCGTCTGTATGTATGGATACGATGATGAAAAGGAGTCGAGGAAAGATAGGGAGAAGAAGAAGGAGTAGGAGGAGGAGGAGGAGGTTTAAAAAAAGAAAAAAAAGAGATAAAGTATTCGTATGCAACAATGAGGTTTGGTGTCTTTTTCTTTTGTGTTTTACATATAAAATTTGAAATGAGAGGTGGAGGCTATAGATTGGTAAAGGTATTTTATGAATTTTAATGTGACACAGATTTTTTTCTTCATTTTGTTTGATTTGGTTGTCGACAGATTCAATTAAGAACTTTAGGAACGAATTCTTTTTAGGAATTTATTATTTTGGAATTTATGGCTCTCTAAACTAATGCAGATACATTACCTGCTGCCCATGCGTATACTCAATACCAGCTACTAAGCAAGTAGCCGCCGAACTTAACCTAGCCAAACTTCTTGTTGTCATGTCATCTTCCATTAATGGCGGACTGTCCTCTTCCTCGAAACTAGCTGAAATGTCATTATTCAAAACAGTCATGGGAACTGAAAAGAAAATAATAATATTAAATGTTATTAAATCATCTATATGCAGTTAAATGCACAAAGATATCAGCTTACGTCACACACAGGATTTGTTTAATATTTAATAAATTGAATCAGTTTTACTTACATAATTTCGTAGAACTGTTTAATTTCTTTATTTTTGTTATTTTCTTGAATGATTTCATTTGATTTTTCAATTAAAAGTCCTAATTATAGAAAGCGAGAGAAAAACTTACCAGTCTTGTCAGTTGAATACGTTACACATATCGAATTGAAAGTATTAAAGTAAGTATTTGTTTTTATAAGTTGTATATGTATATACATGTATATGTATGTATATACTATACAATAGTTACGACATTAATCATTTTTGTATAAATCTTCAATAAGTGTATTTATTATTTGAAACAATTCGAAACTAATTGAAAGATTCTAAATAAAATCTATTAAAATATCGATACAATTCTGAACATAAAGTTGACAACGTTGCAAACAAGTTATTACTTAATAAATGTGACGTAAGATCACATCCTATTGCTTTAAATTATAGGTGTAAATATCTAGTGAAATAGGGCATTGCTCACATTTCGTTTGACTTTAGTGAAAAGTAATACCTTTCCTTAAATTAGCTCCATTCATTTCTTTTGTTGTTGGTTTAGCTAATACTAATGGAAGTTTGTTTCCTTTTTTTTTTGTTTGTCTTATTTTCATTTTAAGAGTACTACAATTCATTATATTCATGGCAAAATGTAAGTAAGGAGAGGTATAGGACGAAGTAATCCGAAATTCGACAAAACCCCCAACAGATTTGGTCGTTGCGTCGTTCAGAATTTCGGAATCCAACTGGATTTTGAATTTAATGGAATTTGGATATAATAAGACGCTGGTGGTGGCCGTATCCACCTGCGCCCTTTACGCTATCATACATATAGTATAGTAGCAAAGCAATAGATAGAAACAAGCCCGAGAGAGAAACAGGAAGCAATTCGTCTTCGTCCCATTGGATTTGTCTTTGGCTATATGTGTCATGCGTATGTAAAGAAGATAATGAGGATAATGAAATGTATATTTGGAATAAATTTAGACAAATTTGTTTATTTTCAGTTTTATCGCAAAAAAAAAATTGAACGGCAAGTTAATTTGTCAAACATGTTCTACGTCGCAAAAAAATCTCAACAATGAATTTTCATTCCGGAAAACTCCATTTGAAATTCGTTAAGAAAACTTATTCGATTAACTCCAGACAAAGTAAACAACTTGTTACAGTCAGCAACAACTAGTATAACAGCAACATGAAACATAAAAACAACAAAAAAAAAGGAAAAAATCTTTCTGGCCATTTTTCCTGCAAAATTCCGAACTAACTATAAGCAGCGCAGTTATGCACAACTGGATACTCTGCAAATTTTCTTTGATGTTTTTCGCTCTCTCTCTGCCTTTCTTCGTCCCTTTCTCTCGATTTCATTCTGTTGGTTTAAAAGCTTCCTCATTACACTAATGGAAAATTTAAAACAACCATCATGCAAACGTAAATTAACCACTACCTACTACTGAACTAAGAGGTTTATAAGTTCCAGGTGCATCGTACAGGTTCACATATGTATATATTTATATGTATGTATCTGCTCATACGATGTATTTATATCAGATGAATATGAAAACGAAATATGTAGAGCAAACGAATACCAAAAAAAAAATTGTCTGAAAAGAAAATTTTTATGCCGGAAAATACCTACAAGATTGAATAAAGAAAATAAAAGAGCTAACTATACAACAGTATTTGGCTTAATTCCAAAATGCTGGAAAATGCAATTGAAGTGAAATTTTTATCTTTGCGTTGCAGGTAACTAAAAATGAAACTTTTGGTTAATAGTTTACAAAAAGGTAAATTGCCCCTTAAGGCAATTTTACATGGTTATATTCTTTGTTTGTTTCATTTTCAACATGTATGTTTTGAAAAGTTTTATATTATTCAGCACGCAATAAGCTAGTGGAACAGCCCAACAGGCTAATTATGACTTTACAAACGATACTTTATATTTTAAACTAAAACTAACTAAAACACAATTTTAAAAATATAATTTTATTAGTAAATTTGGATCTTCTTTCTGTCTAAAATACACCACTATCAGCCCGAAAGGGCTGATCCTGAAGCCGCTTTCTTAAAGTAAAAGTAACTGAAGAAACCTAGAAGAATACTAAACATTTTTTATTAATAAATTCTTCAAAAATCAAGTAAAATCTATATTCTACTACAGTATATCAGCAACTAATAAATAACTAGATGAACTAATTGTATTGGCTAAATAGCGAAATACAAAGTTTCTTAGCTGATTGCACTCACTGCACTTCTTTTTTTTAATAAAAAGCAACTAAAATAAAATCTAAAAAAATACGTGCAAAAATAACGAAAATCTAGCTAATAAATAGTGTAAATTATCAATTAAAACAATGCACCATAGCATACATAGTTATAAGTAGAAGCCCAGCGGGCTAATCTTGAAACTTGTAAGCGCTCACTTTTCATAAAATGAAAATCACCAAAACACAACCTTGAAATTTGATTAATAATTTCTATTACTAAATCCGCTAATGTATACTTTACTCATAAATCTATGATCACCAACAACGTCTATCTATAATACATCAGTATCAGCCCGATGGGCTGATCGCTTCCATTAAATAGCGAAGTGCAACGTTTCTGAAACGATGCAAAAAAAGTAACTAAAGCGTTAGAGATATCTGGAAATTTACGATGCTATTTGAACAATAAAAAGACTACATGAAAATATATTTATCTGTACAATACATTTCTATTTTCATCTATAAAAATATAACCCGAATCGATATTTTGAAACAGTCCAAACAGAGCAAAGTCATAATATTTCGATATTATTATGTTAAATAATCAAAAAATGTATAATATACACAAGAAAACGATAAACATGAACATAAAGTTGTATTATTATCTCGCCTTCTTTCTCCCCTCTCTCTTACACACACACACACACACTCTCTTGCTTGATGTAATATTAGTAACGAAGGTTTTTCCAACACATTTTCCATTAAATTAACGTTGCAACATGCAATAAAAACGTTAAGGCACGTAATGCCGAAACAGTTTTTATTACTTTTAGTTTTTATTGTTTCTCTACTTTTTGTTTTCTTGTCGGCGTTGTGATTATTATTATTTTTATCTTCATTATCATTATTATAATAGATTACATTTTGACAATATGCATAATACTATGTAGTTCGTTCGTTCGTTCGTTTTATGTATAGTAGACATTCAAAGGACAACATTTTGACATTAGAAAGTCATTGTTCCAGATTGAATAGACTGGAGAACATGCTGAATAATAGCAAAGCGCGAATAGTAACTTATTCTATGTCGCTTTAGTCCCCACGACCACCACCATTATACCCCCCCCATGTTCAATCTATTCTAAGTAAGTAAATTCCATATGGATGGAATACATACATATACGAAAACTTTCTAACATTCAAAACACACACACATGCACCCTTACGATGTCTATTAAAGCAAATATACTTAATGCTAATTGAATAATTGAAAATTTGATGGCATACAATAATAATAATAGTAATTACATTTGTACGACTAATTTGAGATTTGTGAATTAAACAGTTTGTGTGTGTGTGTGTGTGCCATTGCGGCTTTTATTTAAAACGCAACCAACTAAGCTATGTTTGCATTCATATAGGAAGAACGTACACTATTTTTAAACTAAATTGACAATTATGCAATAGTACATAAGAATTAGTACCAATTCATAGTTACAGTTTCTAATATCTCTAAAACTTGCTAGTTAAATTAATAGGATGTGATCTTACGTCACAGTTATTAAGAAATAATTTTTATGCAACGTTGTCAACATTATTTTTGTAGATTCATTGATATTACTCATCATTTCTCAATTACGGTAATTGTTTTAAATAATAAATGGAATTGTTGAAGATTTATTTAAAAATGAATAATATCGCAAGTATAAAATAAGATTTACAAATATTTACTTTAATTTTTTTAATTCGATACGTTTAACGTATTCAACTGATATGATTGGTTAGTTTGTGTCTCGTTATTTATGTGTATACAACAGAGACAACAATACTAGCCATTGAAACGCTTCTATAATTACTTTTCATTGCAAAAATCAAATCAAATCTGTCAAGCAAATATTAAAAATAAAGAAATTAAACGATTCTACAAAATTATGTAAGTAAAATTGATTGATATTATTAAATATTTAAACAACTCCTGATAGACCAAGAAAAAATATTTACTCTGCTAGCGCTGCATTTTAATACCAATTTTAAGACATCAAATTTTACAGTGTGATTTAATGTAACCAACTTCCTCCAGATCGTAGTTATAATGTTGGTATAGTGTTTAACACTAGGTATGATGTAAGATCACATCCTTGTACATTTGACGGTATTTCATCTGAATTTTGAGAAATCTTTTGTTTACATCTGACAATGACATGTTTCTATTTTATAATTTAAAATACTTATTATGCTTTCTCTTCGAATTACTAAATGTTTCAGTCGAATTTAATATATACATTAAAGTCTGTACAATTCTACTCCGCGGCCTTTGCAATGTATTTGAAATCGCTGCAACGTTGCCAGGTTTTGTTATTTCACTTTAGTGGTTAAATAGGTTATCAGCTGTTTCACTTTATGACATTTACATTAAGGGTTTTTGTTACACACTTTTTAACAACCCCATGAATTCAATTGTCATTGTTTTATAATAAAACCTATTATAACAAATTTCCATTATTTCAAAAACCCATTTTTCTTTATTCAAAATGCAAAATATTAGCCAAAAAATCGATAGTTTTCTTTGAACAAATCTGACATTGTCGCGCTGTTATAACTCGTATATAATATATTGCATAATTGTCAATTTAATTTGAGAATACTATACGTTTATACATTTGAAAGACATAAAGGGAAATACACCAACATGACTGTGGAGCGAAGTTGTAAGTAATTTAAACCACGTGTAACTAATTAAAACACGAACCGAAAATGTTTAATGAAAAGGGTTTAGATTCAATAGTTTGTGACAGCGTTTCATAAAATTTGGCAGAACGTTCCATCTCATATCCTATTAAGGTTGCCATACAAATTGCGCTTTTTGCATCGTAATAAATCTGTTCACATCTTTTAAGTCCTGTCAAACTTCCAACTCGTCAAAACTTCAACGACATTTTTTGAGTGCATTATGTGCTAGTAGAAATTGTTGCACAGTTTTTTCCAGATTTGAAAGTTGCATTTTCAAAATGATTAAATTTCAATTAATTCTTGTTATAACTGTTACCACCCACCCGATATATAATAAAAATAATTAAAAGTAGAAAGGGAAAGAGAAACAATTTAGACAATTGGCAATTTGTTCAAACCAACGTAACATTCATGGAGTGCCTATATGCATAGTACAGAATAGATTCTGTCTGCATAGTAGTAGACTAAATGTACATCCCCAACTATAATGCTTATTGCAGCCGTTTCGTTAATGTAAAAGCTTAAATCGAATTAAAAAAAAAAACGAAGAACGCAAAAAAACCCATTTCATTTTGTAATTTAGTACTCACTTTGATGATGATGATTAAAATTTTAGAGTATTTTTAATTTAAACAATGAAAATGGTACATATACATATACAATACATATACATAATGTTAATGAAATTTAAGAACTGCAAAAATTAGATATTTAAACGAGGAGTAAGACGAAAAAAATGACAGGAAGGTAGTTTTACATATTATATGAAATGCAGCATAATAGAATATTTGATTGAAAAACTTCCATTTTAGAACTTTTCGTATAAACTGAAAATATGAAATCAATATTGAGATAAAAATGTTACAATTTATGAATTGTTTATGCAAATTTAATCTCTGCGGACCAATATGGCTACACCTTTTCCTCTAGTCTCTTTCTGATGAACTTTGATAACTAGGAACTAATGTGATGATTGACATCTTTGTTTGATGACGTTGTTCAAGACAAAAAGCGAGTGTTATGTCATTAGTATTTTTCTCCTATAATACCTTTTCTTAAGCAAAGGTAAATCATAATGAAATCGGAAAGCAACACAATCGCCAATCTTCATCACCCCTTTAGCTAAATATCAAAACAAATGACATTTAATCGACCTTTTGGCACCTTTGCCATAATGAGTTTTCCATTCTACTACCACTCACCTTGCCCCTAATATTCTTTAATCTCTGCTACTACTACATCAGCCAGCGTTTCTACCGAGAAGTTCGAAGAGACAAGCTTGACGACAACATAAATTAACATTTTGCCGTTTCATACTTTTCATCCTCATTTTCTCTTATTACCATTCAAATTCGATTTATTATTACTATTATTATTATCATTTTCATTTTTAATCCATTTTCATATTCCTTTTTTTTCAATTGGAACGTTCATTCGGTTTATTCAATTTCTATCTATGGAATACGAACGGGCCTTTTTTTTTATTTTTTTTGTTTTTCGTCTATCTAACTCACTTTTTATTTTTGAAAACTGCAATGGAAAGCGTGTGGCGTGACATTAACGGGATGCGATTTTACGGGAGTCGAAAAAAAAAAATAGGAAAAGAAATTTTCGGAATTTAATTTAGCCAAAAACAAAAAAAAAAAAAACGTGTTATATTTTGTAATTTTTTTTATTGAAATATGTGGTGTTTTAAATAATAAATACAATTATTGACGATTTATTCAAAAATTATTAATATCGTAACTACAGACGAAAATAAACAAATGTTTACTTTAATTCTTTTAATTCCATATGATTAACCTATTCAGCTGACGAGATTGATGAGTTTTTGCGGTGCTTTTTATGTGTATACAACAGCGACAACTATACTTTTAATTGAAAAATCAAAACAAATCTGTCGAGAAAATAACAAAAATAAAGAAATTAAACCGTCCTACAAAATTATTAAGTAAAATTGATTCATATTATTAATTATTAAAAAAATTCTGAACGACCAAGAAAAAGTATTTTTTATGTATTCGAATTGGTATTGAAATGCAGATCTAGGCCGAGTGAATTTTTTTTTTGTTGGTCGTTCATGATCATGTACCGTTGATCTGGTTTACCTATATTTACTTTGCTAGTGCTGCATTTCAATACCGCAATTTGAATACATCAAATTTTACATTGATTTAACGTAAACAAATTTATCGAAATCATAGTTATAATGTTGGTATGCTGTTTTTCACTAAGGTATGTTGCAAGATCATATTATTCTGCGTTTTCTCACAGTTCTACGCATGCGCAGAATTTAACTATACTATTAATTTGAATAAAGTGCAGTACTTTTAACGTTACCCAACTGTATCACACTATGTCCCATTTTCCATATTAAATTAAATTCCCGAAGGCCAAAAGTTAAAAGGGAAATACATACTATATGTAAAGCGGATCATTACCGGCCATAACTCATCACTAATTTCACTCATTTTTATTTTATGTATATACATATGTATGTATGTATATGCAGATATGAAATGCATACATATAATAATTATAATTTGGAGAATGAAATACGAATTATAGGAATTTCTTTTCCACGAAAATCCACTCCAATTAGAGAGATATGTACATATACATGGTGTAAGATAGCAGATACATACATACGCAGGCGGCAGTATTCGTAATGGAAATTGTATCTACTAATTAGTTTTTTAGGTATAGCAGCACAAACTAATATTGTCTTACAGCAGATATTGGTAAACTGGCATTATCTATCATTGGAATTTCCACAATTATGCCAAACAAGTCGACGTTGAATGACAAATTTGATAGAGGCGGCCTGTCAAATTCAAAAATTGTTAAATAAATATCGTACAGAAATTTTGGTAAAACAAAAAAGACAGTCCACAGAGGTACGTATACTATACGCCGAAGTACCTTGTGCGCTGAATATGAATTATCTAAATAATATATTGCGCCAATTGTTTTCTTACTTAGGACTGTCCAATGAACAGTTTCCTTTTCTATGGACAATGCAGTTTTTGAAATTGAAATTCGGAGGTAAAAATAATAATTGTAACAATAAAAATAATAACATAGGTCCACTGATAACAATTGAAGCCATAAACAAGAAAATAACTAGCAAAAATAGATCTAAAAGTCAAGGTAAAGAACCATTAAACGTGCAACATTGACATGCAAATTTGACAATGATTTTTCTCTTGTCTTTCATTTATCCCTACCCCCTGCTTCTCTCTATTACTTATCACTACAAACCGTTTTGTTTGGTATTACTTATACACATATATAGAGAAAAATCTGTCGGGAGAACACTATGATGAAATTAGTTTTTAGTAAACAAACAACAGTTCCCCTTCTTCAAAATTGCCGGTAACATTCTGCTTCGCATTACCTTTTCTTTTGACAATTCCCCTTCAATTTTTAGAATCCATAAACATTTCGTATCAGCAAAAACAACAACAACAAAAATTATCATTATTTAAAATGACATCAAGTCATTCAACTACCTCATCGGTTGGTTTAATGGTTGGACCTAATTTTAGGGTTGGTAAGAAAATTGGTAATGGAAATTTTGGTGAATTACGTTTAGGAAAAAATCTTTATAATAATGAACATATTGCAATCAAATTAGAACCATTGAAAAGTAGAATACCACAATTACATTTAGAATATCGGTTTTATAAAATGCTTGGTCAACAAGAAGGTATTTAATATTTGTATCCTGTACAGGCTTGTCTCAGGCTTGTGATTTTGCCATGGCGATTTTCAAATTAACAACTCGCGTTCATCAAATTTTCCACAGTTGGATGAATTATCGTCACTGCAAAGTCATCAGTATGAAGAAACTCTTAGAGTAATTTTCGATTGGGCACTGCAAATAAGAAGCGCACGAATTTCACCGTACGCACCAACCAATTCTTCCGTCTCTTAATCCATCGTTAGATGAGTGTCTGAGAAGTGGTTGAGTGCATATACAGTACGTAAGCCTTCTTGTCGCAGTGTGCGATACTTATTATTAATTCTTTCAATATTCCAATTTATTTGTAGGTATACCAAAAGTATACCATCTAGGCACATGCGGCGGTCGATATAATGCATTAGTAATGGAATTATTAGGTCCAAGTTTAGAGGATTTATTTACATTGTGCAGTAGAAAATTTCGTTTAAAAACCGTCCTAATGATTGCCGATCAATTATTGAATAGAATCGAATACGTTCATTCGAAACGCTTAATCTATCGAGATATAAAACCGGAAAATTTCCTAATTGGTCGATCGAAATCGAGAAAAGAGAAAGTCATATATATTATCGATTTTGGATTGGCAAAAGAATATATTGATCCGGAAACTGGAAAGCATATACCATACAAGTAAAATTGTTAATTAATATGGTAGGGAAGATGTACATAGTTTATCGAACGATGTGTCCAACTTCAAAGAAATAAGGTCGCGTCGATTAAGTCGATAACCACCTTACTGCCTTATGAGCTTTATCGCATTCACTATTTATTTATATATTCTGAAACCAATCGAAAATTCAAATTTATTGATCAATTATGTTGTTAAAGTCGGCAATGCAGGTACTCAGGTAGTTTACCTATATACAATGTAGCCAGAAGTAGTAGGTATCATTTTTCTTATATCCGTATGATAAATGAGAATTTTCGATAAATATTTTTTTCTCTACTCAAAATCTTTTCGAAAGAGTCTCAAAAATAGAAAGAAAGATTCATTTTTTATACGTTTATAAAACTATAACGTTATCTATTTCAGAGAACACAAATCCTTAACAGGGACAGCTCGATACATGAGCATAAATACACATTTAGGTCGTGAACAATCGCGTCGAGATGATCTGGAAGCGATGGGTCACATGTTTTTGTATTTCCTAAGAGGTTCATTGCCATGGCAAGGTTTAAAAGCTGATACATTGAAGTTACGTTATCAAAAAATTGGCGAGACAAAGCGTAGTACGACAATTGAATCTTTATGTGAAGGTAAATTAAGCAAGCGAAGACTACTGTACGAAATCGTATAGTGACGAAATTAAAAAGCTACGAGGTGTGTAAGAAAATGACGCGTTCACCACGCGCACGAAAAAAAAAAACGTATTTTTTCTGCAATCAATTCAAATGTAAGGTGATAAAATTGTCATCTAGCAACAGGGAGAAAACACGTTTATATCACAAAGATTGAAAATAATTTTAATAATTTCCTTAAAGTGAATAATGAAATGATTACCAAATTCAAATTTTGATTAAAATAATATTTTATTATACTATATTTACTATTTTATATATGTTTATAATTAAATTACTTATTTAGGCCTAAATAATTGACAATCAAACAATATTATTTTTGACTAGGATTCTTCAAATACACTGCAATTGTATGTTAAATGGATATCATCCAAAATAAAATTAGTTATGGCCATTTTCATAATCGACAATGTAACTTTAATTGAATTTAAAGTCGTACACTATTGGCTAAAAATCATTTTAAGCCAATGACAATCAACTTTAAATTTGACTTAAAGTTAAACATTGATTATGAAACTGGCCCTTAGTTTTAATAAGTAAAAATTGTTGTTAGTTAAAACAAACTCAAGGATTTAATTGCATTAAATTAATATCACATTTGAGGGTAGGATCACAGACATATTAGATAGTTATAATAAAATTCCTCAATTTCTTAGTAGAAACCGTTGTTTTTTGTGATTGCAGAAAAAACTTAATACGTATACCGAGCAAAAAGTGGCTCTGATGCTCTAAGTATTTGGTATTGTCTCTAACTATTATCACGCTCCGCAAAACTTCTGCGCTAACTGTTAGTTGCGAGTATAGAGTAGCAGAAAAAGGTAGTAAAAAATTTACCATAAATATTTGGTGCGTATGATGACGAATCTTTTAGTCATCGCAGGGCTCAAATCCTTAGCTTTAAAACACAAAGCAAAGTGCAATGTGATTTTGTTCCTTTTTGCATATAGGTCAACCGGATGAAGTTGCTTCGTATTTGGCGTACGTGAGAAATTTGGATTTTTTCGAAACTCCCGATTATGAATATTTGCGAAAAATGTTTAGAAATTTATATATGAAAAAAGGCTATTTGGATGATGGGATTTTTGAATGGACAGGTAAAGTTTATATTCTAAAAATGTAAATTTTTTATATCTATTGTCATTTGTAGATAAAGTTTCCTGGATCAATACAGACGAAAGAAAACAAATACAAAAAACAAGAACTTAATTCTTCACTAAAAAAGAAAAAATAAATAAATAAATAAATCGGTTTCCGTCAATTTGTTTTGCGCATCTATACGGTTTCATTTAATAAAATTTATTATGCATAGTCAAATTCGCAAAAACGAATGTGTCTGTTTATTAAAATTGACGTAACAAGACAGCAGTGCTGAACGGATGATGCCTAACTAAAATGGCATCATTTCATTAAAATCGCATAAATTGCAATTTCCATTGAAGATAAATAATAGACAATAGAGTAAAAAATAAATCGATAATAATCAACAGCCGTATGCGCCAATTTCTATGAAAATGACAGTTACAGTGAATACGATTAATGTATCAATCAATCAATCAATCACGAGCAGAAAAAAAGCTATACATTTTCCACCATCAGAACCACAAACACCACCACCACTACCACAATTATTATCCATCCCATCAGGTGCATTTGACTCTTACTCCAGTTGCCTACGATTGACAATGATGGAATCAAATCACTTTTTTCCTTTCTATCGTATCCGAACCAATCATTCAACAACCTTCAGAAACAAAAGGAAAAAAATCCAAACAAAAAAGACTCACCACACCACCACTACCATTACCACAACCACCACCCATCATGTCTTCAAAATTCCCTTTTAAATCAAACAATAGAGACATTTTCTCTGTTCGATACGGTATAGATAGAAGCAGAACGAGGAGTAGAACTAGATGAGAAGGAGGAATTGGTGGAAGAAGAGGAAGGGAACACAAGTTTGAGTGGGCCTTTATAGATAAGATACGAACTGAATGGAGAGAGAGAGAGAGGGAGGAACTTGACACAGAATAAAAAATCTGGCGAAGGGATTATTATTTGATCTTTTTTTTTTAATTTATGAACTAGTGAAAACGCCCGTCTTCGTCTGGGTAAAGCTATAAATTGAAATTCTCTGTAAGCTAAGACGCATAATCAAACCAAACTTACAACTGCCTTATGGAGAAGCTCTGATTTGTTTTTTTTTCTATTTATTTATAACTAATAATAATAATAAATAATAATTAATTCGTTTTATTATCATAAAAGTGGAAGAAACAGTATAGCAAACTCTTTAACTACTGAAGTTTGTCCGAAATGAATACATGCGCGGTGAGATGGGGCCATAATTTTTGGAACATCTATGAATATCTAATGTTGATGTCAATGTATAATTTTTTCATATTGGATAGTTAAAATGATAAATACAATGCTAATAATAAATTTAATAATGTTAAAATGATTTATAGCTCAAAATTTTCAAAATGTTATAGGTGCATGAAAAACGTAACCATAACAACAATAAAAGCAAAAATAACAAATCAAAAATTGGCATAATTAAAAGCGAAAGAGCAAATTAACACGGAAGAACTCTTTGACGAAGATGGATATCTTCGATTCTATGGATATCGAAACGGCTGTTAGAGTTAAGAAAAGAAAATAAAAAGAAATATAACAAGATAGAAAATCCAAAAAAAAAGGCAAGTAAAATTATGATGATGTCATGCACGCCACTCGTAAAGCAGTCAAATTCACACTGATCAGCCAAGTGTATATTCCACTACTCGGGGATAAAGCATATCCCCTATGCCTTATAGCAGAGACGCTAAAAAACTTTTTTTGTGATTTTTTTTTTTATTTATTAGATAGTACCAAATAGATGGGAGTAGAGCACCTATACATATATTATCGTTATAGATCGGAAATCTTTTAGTTAAATGCAATTATGTTTTTTTATTCAAACTATTGATGCTGATGCGTCCTTTTAAGTAGTGCTGCTACTCTATTTCAAACCAAATCCAGAGATAATTTCAAAAACACCATTTAAAATTTAATAAAAGTTGTGAAAATTAGTTGTTGCTTGCTTCTGAGAGGATAATAAAAATAATAAAAATCTTTATTCGTTCGAATTCAATATTACCGATAAATTATTATTAAAGTTTTCTTCGAGTCGGATCAAAACTTTTCAAAATTGAGTAAGAACTAATACTATTATTATAGTAAATTTTTCATATCGAAAAGCGAATTGTTCTTTTACGATTTCATTCAGTTTCTTTGTAGAAACAGTATTGTTTCTAATCTAGAATACTATATAATGTAGAGTAAACTCTATAATGTTAAGAGTAGTGCTTTTATTGAATTTGTTGAACGATTGGGTGTAATTTACTCGATTGCTATACATTGTATACAGCGACGAATTTCAATAGGAAATTATTTGTTATTTTGAGGTAAATGTACTGTACGTATTTGCGCACACGTAATTAATCTTTTAACACTTCGATACATACACTACAATGATTTTTCAAGAATTTAATAATTTTTCCATTACATAAAGAACCACTATAGGGTAACAATTTTGGTTGAAAAATAAATAAATTTTTCAATCACTTGCATCCGCGTGTGCTGCATTTCTATAACGATGATTGGCTGGATAGCTTCAGCTTATTTAGCACGGTTGAAATGTTGAAATTTTTGCTATAGATATTTTTCCTTCGTTCGTTCGTTCGTTATTACGAGGTTTTTTTTCGATTCGTTTCATTTTTCTTTTCATTTGTTTTTGCTGCTTGAACTATTGGACTGTTTGTTTTGGAACGATAAAAATATTCGTTCGGTTTTCGTTGTGAGCACTTTAGCCGGCAAATGCCAGGCAATGTGAGCACATTGGGCACAAAATAAAAATCTGACAAAGAAATCCATTAACTTGTCTGGATTTGATGAATTCTTATATGGCCCAATTTTTTTTTTTTTTTTCGACTGTTGTTTTATTAATACGAATGACCAAGTTTGTGTGTACACAGTGACTGTACTTTTGTTTAGTCTAATCTATCTATTTGGCAAACTGGGATTTCGATCTACTCATCCCAACGCCAACCATGGTGCCATGCAAATTATTAAAAAGCAACGGAAAACCTGTATTTACACTACATTTGATATGATGTTATCTAAATCCCATCATAAAATGAAATTAATTATTAGTTTCAATATCGACTGATCGAAAAACAACAACAATAAAAAAATCGAATCAATATCAACCCATCTACTATATAGTATATGTATTTGAAATAGAGAGAAGGAGAGAGAAAAAAGATTTGAAATACGACCATACAACTGGGATGTTGCTGAATAGATGGATTTTCCACTGCATCGATTACAAAAACTCGAAACGATTTGATATGGTGGCGGTGCTGGTGGTGGTGGTGCAATTGTGATTTATTGTTTAATGGTTACTTTAGTTTTAGATGAAACCATGCCGAGGGTATATAGTATAGAGAGAGAAAGAGAGGGAAAGACAAGAAAAATAATATTTTCTCGAAATGGATAAATTATACCGATTTTTCTACTATATTAAATTTGGTTTTAAAATTCTATAAAATCAATCAAGGCTCAACTAAATTTAATAAAAAATGAAAATAAAATGTCGTTACCATCCTTCCCCCTTTATATATATTTACTATTTAAAATTGACTTGTTGGAGTTTGTCTGGTATTTATTTCTCAATTTAGTATTATGGTACCATCTCACCGAGCATGTATTAGTTTCGGATAAAGTTCAGTAGCTGACCACAAATTGCTGTACTGTTTTTAGTATTAGTATGTTTTTAATACAGTATGTTATCATTATTATTATTATTTAGTTTATTTAATTTATTATTAACTAGTGTATAAACCCGACTTCGTCCCGGGTGACTTCCCGATCAGGATACTATGAGTATTCGAGCTTATTCCGGATTAGCACCGCGAAAATAACTGTATAAATGTTTTTATTATATTGACTACATGTTCCACGAGATGTAGACTATACGTCCGTCTAATACTCTGTAATCTAGATAATGGGAGTTGCCATAGTGGTACCAAATACTCGACTTCATTCGGGTTGAGTTATAAGTTGTAATTTTCTAAAAGTCAGGACTCACAACCAACGCATAATTACTACTAACCATAAGTAAATTTTACAATTTTAACGTAAAATTAGAAAAATTAAAATTTGAAAACGTCGCGTAATTTCTTTTCTTTAAATTCAGAATTTCGTAGCTAAGTATAATTAACCATACGTGAATTTCGCAATTTTAACGTAAAATTGCAAAAATAGAAAATTGGCAACATTCCACCATTTTTTTTCTTTAAATTCAAATTTTTTTATCTCATTGCCACTGATTATAAGTGAATTTTACAATTTTAAGGTAAAATTATCGAAATTGAAAATTGGCAACGTCGCACCATGTTTATTTTTATAAATTCATAATTTCTTATCTCATTGCTACTAATCATATGTGATTTTCATAATTGTAACGTAAAATAAGAAAAAGATAAAATTGGCAACGTCGCAATTTTTTTTCCTTAAAATTATAATTTAAGAAATTAGTGGCAATTTATCATTGCCACTAATGGCAATGATAAATGAATTTTACAATTTTAGTGTAAAATTAGAAAAATAGAAAATTGGCAGTGTCGCAAAATTTCTTTTCTTTAAACTATAGGCTATATTTCAAATCCCCCCCCCCCCTCTTCCTCGATTGTACATCCTTCTAAATATTCTAAATATAAATAATCATAAGTATTTTTTTAGATGTCGCACGGGTACTATTAACCTTATCAAATATATTAAATAATAATAAGAGTAATAATACTAATAATACTTATGAAATATAATTATAATATAAATAGCTAATGTAGCTATTTATTAGCTACAATAGCTACAAATAGGAATTAATTGTTAAACAACTTAACCAACCAAGAACCAAACCAAACAGACCAGCTATAAATCAGAATTCTTTATAAGACAATTGTAAAATTGGTTTGGTTATGAATTTTACTTTATAGAATATTGTAATTTATGACGGGCGGGGTGGTTTGGTCGTAAACCTGGCCTTAGAGAAAATTCCGATTTATAACGGATTGGTTGGTTTGGTGATGAGTTCTGCCTTAAAGAGGATTCCGATTTATAACGGGCCACTTAGTTTGGTCGTAATTAAGTTTAGTATTACAGATAATTCTAATTTATAACTGATTGTTTGGTTCGATTGTGAGTTCTGTCTTATAGAGATTTTCAATTAATAACTCAACCCGAACGAGAACGAAAAGAAATGTTGCGACTTTGCCAATGTTCTTTTTTCTCTTATATTTCACGTTCAAATTGTGAAATTCACGTAAGTTCGATTAGCCATAGTATTCAGCCCGGAAAATCACCTCAAACGAAGTCGTACTTCGTTTGTAAAAACTACGTACGCCAAACTAGCGGAAGTCGTACTTCCTCTAGTTTTAAATGTAATCCATAATTTTAAAGAACAGAAATTTTGAGAAGTTGCCCATTTTATATTTTTTTATTTTACGTTAAAATTGTGAAATTCACTTATGATAACTGGCAATGAGATAATAAATTATGAATTTATAGAAAAAAATGATGCGACGTTGCCGATTTTCTATTTTTCTAATTTTACATTCAAATTGTGAAAACCACGTATGGTTATTAGTAATTAGATAAGAAATTATGAATTTAACGAAATAATAAATTGCGACGTTGCCAATTTTCGATTTCTCTAAGTTTACGTTAAAATTGTAAAATTCTCTGATGATTAGTGGCAATGAGATAAGAAATTATGAATTTAAAGAAAAGAAATGTTGCGACGTTGTCAATTTTGTATTTTTCTAATTTTACGTTAAAATTGTAAAAATCGCTTATGGTTGAGCCAACCTTCGGAGCCGACATCTTTGATATATTACATGTAGTCAATATAATTAAAACATTTATACAGTTATTTTCTCGGTGCTAATCCGGAATAAGTTCGAGTACTCATAGTATTCGGCCCGAGAAGATACCCCTAAACGAAGTCGTATATTTATATACGTATACATACTACGAAGTAGTATGTATATATGTATTTGCCCATAAACACAACTGAACAATTTTCAAACAACTTTATAATACATTTATAAGGGAAATTTTCAATGGGATTTCCAGCAACGATAAAAATAGTATCTATTACACGAGTGACGAAAATAGCATTTTCTGCAATCGAGAGAACAGTTTACTAAACCTGGCGAAGCCGGGTTTAGTAATGTTCGCGAGATTCAGAAAATGATTTTCAATGAGTATAATACTGTACCATTTTCTATGGCCATCGTTATTAAAATTAAAGCTAATTAAAGAAGTATATACCAAATACCGCAATTAAATTTCATAAACCTTGCCAACTTGATATAAAAGTTCAGTTGTATTGACTATTGAATGTCATACATTTATTGATAATACTAATTATTTCGTTATTGTTGTATTTCACATATATTATTTCAGTTCAAACTTTATTTTATTTAATAATTACAAAAAGTAGAAAAAAACTTTACAGTAATTATAATGCAGTGACTGCATTTAATTGATAAATTAAATAAGCAGTTGATCATATGTATTTGCAGTTGCTGCGGATTGTCAGGCAACCAAAAATTATGTGCATAATGTTGTGTCCAGAATTCGGTATAAACAATCTTAAGGCAATATTTATCTACACGTATGTATTTTGCTCTTGGTTTTTTGGACGCAATTACGTTTCTCGTAACGGGTTCCAAAATGTTAAATTATGGACGTTGCCTTTAACTTTGGAGTTTTCCGTGAAACGGAAGTTCGGTCAATAAAACAATTGCACTGATCAATCACATTAATTACAATTTATTCAATTATTCTCAGATGCCAAAGAGTGTAGCCAAAGATAAGCCAGTCTGCTTATCCGCATTTTGTATGTATTTATATAGAAATTATAAAAAGGGAAAAATATCTTCTAAAAAAAGGGGGAAAAATATGTTCAAGGTTACTTAGACCTAACAATAATTAAACATCTATTTAAATTTTGAAAATAGAAGAAATACTTACCCTTTCATGATGTGTTGTGAATCATTTTCTATATTTTTGTATTTGCAATGTGTGTTTCAACTATTTTTTAGCTTGATAAAAATAATTTTAATTTTAATATCAGCTTCGCTTTTAAAATCAAGGATGTCACATTAATGTGAAATTTTGAAATGTTTTAAATGTTTAATTTTTGCTCTTAAAAAACGGAAATGTTTTTATTTTGGTGCTAAATCATGTTTATCTATTATTCTTTTAATAATTCAATCATTATAATATGTAAGTATATGTAAGTGCATCTATTTAATTTAGTAATGATTTACTTTCGTCACAAGTAACGACAGTTAATCATTTTTATACGATCGTAGAAAAGAAATTACATTCATCTAGACATTGCTCAACGATAAACTAAAATAAGAGAGAAAAAGAGAGAGGGAAGAAGACAAAGACGGTGAGGGAAATGGTGGTGTAAAGTTGTTAAACACTTAGAGAGATTCGCATTATAAGGAATTGTCTATTCCCTTTTGTCATGATCAGCATTTGTTTGTAATGAGAGTCATTTCAGTCCAGTTTGATGAGAATCATTAAATTCTCAATGTTTTACAGCATTGAGACTGGAATGAAGCTTATGAGCAGATTTCTGTTTTATTGTTTTTCTTTTTGGTTTTCTTTTTTTTTTTGATTAATCGTTTTAATGTGTAATTATAGTTTAAACATAGTAATAATAATATCTAGTAATTTGTTTTCATTATAAATTAAATTAATTCGTTTTTAATGTTTGCTGAAAATATAAATCACATCACATTTGTATTATTATTATATACGTATAATTTTACATGGAACGCTTTTTGGTTTTATGCGTTAAAATTTCATATTATACTGATATAATTATTTAGCCTCACATTTCAATTAAATTCGCTCCAATTATTCATATAAACAGAATCTTCTAAATCCTGTTAATTAAATTTTGTATATATACGTTACATATACTATATGTATATACGTATATCTACCTACTGCTAAATATTGTCATAGAGGGATGCTTTACTGTGTGCCAATGCTCTAGACTTTTCCCTTCTATTTCCATTTCTCCCATATTTTAATGATAAATAACATTTATTTTGAAACAGATTTTGTCGCATTAAAATTTTGGTTATAGGCATTTATAGGCTATTCACTATAAAAAGGGAACGTTGTGTTAATGTGTAATTAATTAAATACCAACTTAATCGATAAAACAATATCCATAATTACGTTTGATTCAAATACTAATTAGAACTTTTATTTTGGCACTGCAGTTTTGTTAATGGCTAGGTTTTTAGATTACTAACGTTATGTACATTTCTCTATGCAGATCTAACTTGTTAATATTAATAATAATGAACCATAGCAAAAAACAAAATTTCATAATAGTTTTCGAGATTTTTGTCAAATGGGCATATTCTATATTAGAATTTTTTGATTTTTTTATGTTCTAAATTTGTTTTTGTTTAGAATCAGGCAAGCTTCCGCTTTAAATCCTTTATATATGGATTTCCAAATATTTTTTTTTGTCGTTCAGGATTTGTTTAAATATTTAATAATATGAATCAATTCTACTTACATAATTTCGTAGAACTGCCTAATTTCTTTATTTTTGTTATTTTCTTGAATTGTGTTTTGTTTTTATTTTTCAAAGATGAGTGATTATAGTGGCGTTTTAATTGAAAGTATAGTTGTCTCAGTTTTATAAATAAAAAAAGCGAGACAAAAACTCACACCAGTCATGTCAGTTGAATACGTTAATCAATTTAATCGAATTAAAAGAACTAAAGTAAATATTTGTTTATCTGCGTCTATACTTACGATATTAATCATTTATGAATAAATCTTCAACAATTTTATTTATTATTGAAAACAATTACCGTAACTGAAAAAATTCCAACAAAATCGCCAATTCCCGTTAAGGAAATTTTGTCTTCAACTCACAGGATATCAATAATCTTTTCATTAAGATAAAACACACGGTAATCTGGAATTTCAAAGAAACACGATGGAAAATATTCATTTAAGATTGACTAAACTATATGTGAAATATAATTTGAAATTTTATGCTTGGGCACGAACGCACACACTTCCATGCATATACTACGTATGCTCGTACATTGTATATCTATCTCTTTTTATACAAATTCAAATCACATGGTTTCAGAAAATCCATCATATAATAAGACTAATGATTTTCATTCCTTTTTCTTTTGAAAATGTTCCTTTGCTGGAAAATTTTCTGAACTTTATTATTAAAACTAACTTTGTCAGCTAGTGGTAGTAACATTCCTAATACTACTCTACTTCCTTCTATACTTATTATTACTACCTACAACATACCAAACCCTTTCATAAAATGTAATAACTATGTAAGAATTTTCCGCTTAAACTAAATGTAATTTACTGTAAAATTAACTGGAAAGAGTGAGAGAGCTGGAAGGGCAAAGGGGGCGAAATGATGTCTGTTAAAATTATATATCTCTTCTCTCCAACGCGCGATGCCATTCCCTTTATCCTTGATTAAACTTGTAGGTACTTTATATTAATACCATCCTTTCCTTATTATTAAATCCCATCAATCTCCTCATTTATTTATTAATGAAGGCTAAGAATAATAGCTTTAATTAAGTTTGAAACGAATTTAAATTTGAAAAAAGAAAAGAGAAAAAAAAACTATAAAAATAGAGTCAATTATGTGAAAGGAAAGTTTAGAGTGTACTTTAATAACTAGGCATCCAACTGTATACGTGTATAAATAGCAGGCGTAAAGGAAATATGAAACTGCAATGGATAAAGAAATTAACGATATAATATAAAAAAGTGAGAAAAAGCAATCTTTATGCTGTCTTTGTTAATTATTATTTTCGTGTTTCAACTTTTATCTTTCGTCTTTTAGTTTTAATATTAATTTAATTGGTTTACATTGTTCTATAAATGAGCGCTTCATTTCCGCATGTAAACGATACTTTTTCTACAATTACACCCATTTTAGGCGCTGGTTTAAGGATTGTTTAAATTTTGTGCAAGCATTCATTGAGAAGAATAGGTTTTGCACCAGCAGTTTGAATAATTTGAACGCGTTTTCAATATTTTGTGCAAGTAAAAGCTGGGCTGGTACAAAATCAAGCGCCCATTGGTTCGTTTAGATTACCATTAACTAAAATGGAGTTTTTTGACTAACTGAAACACACAGTCAACGTGGATCTTCACATTGCCTAGGAATATGAAAAACGAGACCCCATGTAGAGTAGGTAAAGAAATAAATACTTGAACGAAATCTGCTTGGTTCGGAAAATTTTGAGCTGTTGACTATTAATTTATTCGATAGCGATATTTGGCAGTATATATGTGTCTTGCCTATCCATTTTTGACAAGGAGTTTTTTTTATCTTTATTATTATTTCAGTTTTCTCGAAAAGAAGAGAAAAATAGATGTTGAAAGATGTAAAAATCTAAACTAAAATGTGATCCAATTTTTTGTTGGGGCGAGAAGATGAAATTTTTATGAATATTTATTGTTCTTATGGCCATGTAATGCCACACGTGTGCCTCTATATTTGTCGGTATTTGTTTCGTAAATTTCGTGAAAATAGTTTTGAGCGTGTAAACGGAAAACGGCATTAATAAATAATTGCTGGAGCAAAAATTATGTGCAAAAGGCTTGAAAATGTAATCGGTCCTTTACAGCAGCCGAATAGACAACAAATTAATTATTGCCATCATAAGAATTAGAGCAACAACATCCAGTTAATGTTAGTCGTATAAATGTATATTTCTAAAACAGGCACACAGAGAGTTATGTTATTATTATAGTGCATAGTAGGCCGTAGTGGTGGGGGAACAAGGAGATAGAAGTAAGGGGAATGCCAGGAATTCATATAGCAGGAACTGCAACACAGAATCCGTTATGTACCGGAATGATTTGTGACTTTTCGTGTTAATAACCGCCCTGTCATTCCCTGTGAGATTAGGGGGTGGGTGCAATTTTATTATATGACCGACGGTGTTGATTTAAATTTTACATATGTTAACTAGTTAGATAAGTATTTACCTGTTGGATCTTTTTCGTTTTTATTCTTCTATTTTAGTTTAATGAAATTGAAGAGTTTGTCGTCTACGATTCTTTCTTTCTATCTTCGTGTCTCCAGTTTCATTTTAATGAAAGTATCTAATTGTCTAATGCCTTGTAGGATAAAAGGGTAGTAATTTAATTTTTAAGTAGGTATAATTGTTAGAAACACAGGGGGTGGAAAAGAGAGAGAGGGACAGGGGAGGAGATTGAGAAGAATTAAAAAGAGGGTATTATAAAAGCGAGGGAATATAATAAGGAGTAAAAAGAAAAAAAAAGAATGAAATGTAAAGAAAAACGTACCTTAGTACACTTAACAGAGCAGAATGAGAGTGATCAAGGGGGAATGAAAGGAATAAAAAAAAATAATAATATGTCTTCGGTCATCAACATAAAAATTTTTGAATTTTAGGAAGAATTTGGTATGAGATCTGAAATAATTATAAGTTTATTGAAAGCCGCTAGATTTTCTAAACAGAATTTTCCATTTATCATCAACATTTTCAATTCAAAAACTAAAGCCAATTTTAACCGATGCTTTAAAAATAAAGATTCTTTTTAAGGATAAAAAAATCTTTGTGATTTTTTCTTTTTCAAAATACTTGAATTATCTTCTCCATTCTATTGTATTTCTCCATTTTTCAAATATATTAGAAATTCACAATACCCAAATAAAGAATTGTATATCGACTGAATCGGTTCCATTCCATAGACGAAAAATTCAAAAAATGCAAGAGACTTTGAATAGATTTTTTTTCTCGATGCGTTTTATTTTTCTATATTTTTCATGATAAGTAATTTTTCAGCGGTAGAAAAACTTGATAGGTGATGAAAGGAATGACATTTTAATGAAAACCCTCCGTTCCGTCCACATAGGAATTTATATCGATAGATAACGGAACAAACAGGAACGAATCTTTTGATCTGTATCAACAACATACTGACACATTTCGATACTTATTATTATACTCGCTTTCTTTTCAACAATAATAAAAGTTGTCAACATTTACGAAAGTTGAAGATTTAGACGAGTGACTTCCTGTAGTTCAGTTGTTTCAACTCCGGAAATTGTCTTCGCGCATTTACTTTTAAGTTCCGAGAAAAGAGTCTCATTTTCCTTCCTTCCTTTCTAATGGCTTCGAAATATCTCAATATGAGTTATATTCGTGTATTCGTATAGATATATATTTTGAAAAGTTTTCGAGATTTATTTGATGGTTTTATGGCTCTTTTGGGTACATAGGTATGGATTAGAAAGGGTGGCTAAGTATAAAGGGAATATTCTAAAGGAAATAGTATACAAGAAAATAAAAAGAAGTTTTTTTTTGAAAATCAGCCGACCTTTCAAAAATCGACTGACCCAAAACAAAAGTCGTCCCCGGTTTTTTTGCTTCGTTTTACATCATTCATCCATTTTTCCAAATAGCATAATTCATTGTGATTTTCGTCTTCCTAACTAAATATTCCATGCCACATCATGCTGTCGCTAGTGCTGGGCCGTTGTTATCACTGTGGTTTAGAAAAGGTAGGAGCAGGCTAGTGAGTGAATGTCTAGATTTTAGTTTGGGGATTTTAGCTGGCTGGTTGACTGGCTAGCTGATGCGATGGTTGATCACAATGTCTTTGCTTTAGAAGTTAGACCTTTTGTAAAACTTCTCATTTCTTGTGGTTTTATGCACTATTTATCAATGCAGGTCTTTACTCTGTGTATGTGTATGTGTGGATGTCACTGTATCTATGATGCAAAGCTGTGTGAAATGATCTATATCCAGCGAATTTGATTTACAAAACGATCAGTAGATAGGTGTTCAGTGGAGGTACAGAGGGTTGGGGATACACTATGTAACTCTACCTTTCTCAATCTGACTCAATATCAATACAAGTCTATAAAGAGAATTCAAAAAGATTAGATTAAAGAAATTGAAATTGAATTTCTTGTCAGCACCTGCACCCTCTCCTTTACAGCTTTTCAGCTGTTTAATCGTAATTTCAGCAAGCTTAAAGGCATTGCTAAACAATTTAATTATTGCGTTAACGTAAATCATTAACTCTTTAATTTAGAGCTCTCACGAGGGTAATTATTACGGTGAGGCGGTAAACTGCCTTGCCCCCTCAGCCCGCCGCTTGGGCATATTCAGAACAACAAAGACAACAGCAGGAATGGCAACCTCTCCTTTCAGATGCAGTGGAGTGAGAGAGCCGCTTTTATACGATGAAACAAAGCAAATTAGCGTAATTTAACAACAAGATCACTACCTACTGCAACAATAATGTTTTGTCTTTTATTTTTCTGTGAAACGTCCAAAAGCAGAAGAGGAGAATTGTTTTCGTGCTTAATTCTCGTTTATTCAATTAATGTTGCTTAATTTAATCAATAATTAATTACTGTTAAATGCTTTTGTACTACAGAAGAAGGGAATAACAGACGTTTTCAATGCAATTATAAACTTTGAAAATGATGTAAAATTTAGTATGAAGTTTTTAGAAATATAGGGTGTTTTGAACGAGTTGCTATAAACATAAACTTCGTTAGGCTACTAAAAATAGGTCTAAAATTATTTGATTTTTTTAACGACTGATGAACGATTTTACAGAAACAGTCAACTCTGTACAGAAAAATTGTTTGTCTAATTGTCAGAATCATATTACTAGTAACAATGGATACAAATTTCATTTTGTATGTATGAAATACATATTTATCCGAAATATTTTTAATTAATATTCCCCCAGGGTGTCTTCATTGTTTTCATTTGATTATTACGATTTTTCTATTGAATATGGAATGGTTGTTTCACGTTTATCTCAATAAATTCAATTGATCATATAATAAATATAATAATAGGGAAACTATTGTGCAGAAAAAGCATGTTATTTTAATTGGATTTGATATCGTTAAAATATTCATGGATTAATTAAAAAAACACGTACACACACACAAACATCTCATATCTCTGATTGAACCGAAAGTCATTTATATGCATAAATTAGGGAAGCGCAGAGATAGATGCAGAGTATGGTGTGAGAGAGAGAGAGAAATCGGGAAATTATGTACATTAGGAAATTAATGTCCCAAGCTGTTACGCAGGAAACTGTTAGTGATGGACCACCATCACTATAACATACATGCATACATACAACAACAATATTGAATCAAGAGAAGGACATTTGCTTTGCTTATTTGCTTCAATGTGAATTTAGAGATCAATGATTCCGATTCAGCGATGCATTTTGGTCAGTCAATATTGATTAATTTTACGATATAGTTAATGGTAATTGAAGTCGTATTTCATTTCAAATAAATTTACTTAAATTTAGGATGACTATAGGCAATGACTGTAAGAAACAGTTATTCGGAAGTAAACTCGAACGAGTTTAAAAACTGTAAGAAAATTGAAAAAAAAAACAATAATTTATAAACAAAATCCGAATCGTGAACCGCTATCTCCTACGAGTATTCCATGTTAAATTTTGATGAAATAATGGAGGCTGTTTATTTTTGCTTACACATCAAGCAAAATATCAACCGCAATTGAATTTCGAATATTTCCCAAAAAGAGGAACTGGAAAACCAAAACTGATTTTCCAATTATCAGAGTCTACATAAATTTAGGTACATCCAAAAAATGTTTACTGGAAACGCTATGATAACCTGAAGTGCATAGTTAATTTTTTTAACAACTGTCCTCAGCCACCCTGTATAGATAGCCCAAGAAGGTGTCGTATAAGAAGCAGAATCTATTTGATCCAGTACTATCTACTATATTCTAGTTACTAGTAGCTCTAAGCAACATATGTGTTATCATTAAAAAAGAATCAACAGTAATTTATTTTTTCATCAACATTATTTATAACATTTTCAAGATTAAAAGCCTAAAAGCTATTTGACTTTTATTTTTTCTACTTGCTAAAAAAGAAAGAAATGAAAGCGAGTTAGCCATAGAGAAAACGTCGGTCGTAGTCGTTGGAATCATTAGTCATTCAATGCAAAAAAGGTTCCAAAAGTATTGCTTCAGGCATCCTTCGTTAATTGGCTTCAAGGACTTAATACCCGCAGCGAATCAGAACAACAAAAAAAATCGCCCTCATTATTCCTGAATTGATGTTTTTCATTGTGATAAGCAATCTTGATGATGATTTCCATTTATAACTCTTTTATATGTGCGGTGTGGGAAAGGAGTTTTGTTTCTTTTCATCAAAAGAAACATTATGTACCTTTGAACAAAACTGAACATATATATATATATATATTCTGTATATTATTCAAACGCCTCTAAAATCAATATTTCATTTGCCCATTAATTATTCAGTTCAGTTCAGTTACGGGCACGGTAACAGTATATAAAATTATTATGCGTCACGTTACGACGAGTTCGATAGAAAGCACATCTCTAGTGAAGGAACTGTCATGTCAACGATCTCTTAATAGTAGTAAACAATATAATATACAGCACATCGAACAGCAGTATATTTCAGCGTAATTTACGTTACATTAATTCTGCAGATATCAGATTTTGATTAGGATTTCGGTGGCTATATGTTAAATATGTTGTATTTGTGACCTTAGTTGTTAATCATTGAAAAGAGACAATCACAACTTCTGTTTTTCATACATATTAGTATTACATATACAATTTATACAAAAATTACAAAATAATTGAAGAAAAATAGTCGATGTCGATTTTCTCGAAGGTCTATTATCGATGTCAAATGGCAAAAATCAAAACAGTTACAGAACTTACAGAAGTCAGAAATACATCGACCTTTACATGAACTCGATATTTGTGTTACATCCTTAAATATATGGAGAGTCTCTAAATATTATTTTTACACTTAATCTTGACATACAAAAACATACATTAATGATTGAACACGTTGAGCCACATATCCTTTTTGGACAGCGATGGCAATCACCGCCAATGTCATTTCACACAAATAAAAAGGACAATTTAATTTCGCATTCTCCCTCATAGAATCCACATCCATTCGTATAGGTATATAGGATAAGAGCGTAAACTGTTCTATAAACAAATTTGATTGCTAGGTCAAATGTTATCGAAAATCCATTAGCAAAATCTTTTATCGTTAATTTTTCACTGGCATACCCACCCGTTCCTCCTCTTCCAGCCACTCATTCCATTTATCCTTCAGTTTGCCGTCTCGCTTTATATATATTCGTATATGTTTGTATGTGTGTGAGTATGTGTTATGTACGTAAAGGTAAATTGGATTTTCCTATAGCTAGATTTTGTTTTTAATGTGCCACCACACGAACCGAACCAAACTGAATAAATATGAATAAAGGGCACGTACGTCTGTCTATGTATATGTATATACAACATATCGGATAATTTAATTCAATTTTATGGGAACGATAAACATGTGCCTATTTATAATAAAACTGCTTTGTTTATGACAGTGAAATTAGCTCTTAATGATCAAATAATAACTAAATGAATGATGTAAAGATTATACTTATCCAATGGAAAATGTACATAAATTTCATTCATTAATTAGTGCTAATTTATTACTCCAGAGAGAGAGACAGAGAGAGATGATTACTAGGGGATTATTCGTTGTTGCTACATTTTTAGGTCCTTCGAGCTGAATTCATTCCAACTATTTATAACAAAACCCAAAAAATAAATGAAATAAAATAAAATACGAGTAGATACACCAACTGACAAATAAATGATTACTAAACACTGGTAGATAAACAAAAAAACCCAAAAAAACAACACATTTCCCATTTATTTCCTTTTTTCTTTCCCCTCATTTTTTTTTTATTGTACACCAAGCAAATTACAATTTTTTAATTGTCAGGTTATGAGAGGACTTTTAAAATAGCTCTCGTTTGCATTTTAAGTATAGCTCCGTGCCGTGCCTGGTGCCAGACAGCCAGCCCGCTAGCTAGCCATGAAGTCAGTCAGCCATCCAGGCATGTTTCCTACTTTCGTGCCATTTACAAATGTCGCGGCATTTTTCATTTTGAGTGAGGGACAAAAAAAACGGATAAAAAAAAATACCGGGAAAAATTAGAAAACAGAAAGAGAACAAATAGGTACGTGTAGAAGAGAAATTAAATTGAATACGAATCAAAACAACAGGTTCCCAATAGATTCAAGTAAATTTAAATATTTACAAAATTATAATGGAATATAAATGTCTATAGGTAATATATTTCGTGGAGCATCTCTCTTATAATGGAAAGACCTATCGATATTTGTACCTGTCACTTGCTTAAACTTTATTCATATCCATGTACGTATATAGTATATACAGAGTCTCCAGATGTTTCCTGATATAATTATGCTGTCAAAACTATTGCTACAGTATGCAATTTTGAGAACTTATATGAAATTCAATATCCAGTTTTAGTGGTAAGAAATAGCAGAAGCTATATAATATATACATAGAGCACAAAACGATGTGATTTTATGTCACAGGTATTAAGTCATAATTGTTGTGCAACGTTGTCACCATCATTTTTGGAATTGTATTGATATATTAAATTTTTAATCGATTTTCTTTAGAATTTTTCAATTGCGGTAATTGTTCTAAATAATATAAATGGAATTGTTGAAGATTCATTCCAAAATGATTAATATGGTAAGTGTAGACGAAGATCAACAAATATTTACTTTAATTCTTTTAATTCGATACATATTCGCAAATCCATTTATTGAAAATTCACATGTGAAATCCAAACCCAGAGAGAGAGAGAGAGAACCTTTATTGTTCACTCTAAATGTCAAACTACTATTACATAAGACGACATTCTGCTAGGGCAATTTTAACCTTTTTGTTTCATTTTTAATCTAATCTAAATTACTTCATTCCGCACCATTAAAATTGCTTCGTTCACTGGTCGTCCCCCTCCTACAGTTTTCTGTTCCAGTTTCTATGTAGTCCTTTTGTTAATTCACAGCAGAATTTCCTTTCAAATACATCTACCACCTATATAATATTATACTATATTGAAATTGCACCTATATATATATACAAATATTGAGAGAAGGAGAGAAATGTCGAACTAAGCTGATGTATAGACAGCAATAGATCAAAGTGTAAAAACTGGGAACAGCACGAGCATATTACTCCAATTCACTTAATGCGTGGTTATAAATGTGGTTGTATGTATACATTTGAATTGTTGAACCATTTGAATCACTGTTCAATTTGAATCAGTGTCTCATTGTTATACATATACATATATATACGTATATAATAATAGGTTGAATATATTGAGGAGCGAGTTGTACTCGTTGTTAACTGGCTTTCATCCTTCCACGGGACAGGCTACGAACGGTCAGCACGTTGTTTTTTTTAAATAGAATGAATTGACGATGTCTAAAATAAATATCGAGTATCATGAGAAAACTTAATGAAAAATATAATATCGGGAAAACATCAGGCTGGAGTTAGAAAACAAGAAACAAACCATTTGAACATTTCAATCCGTCTGTTTTTTTTTTTATCTTGGTTCTTGTTCCCTCTCTATCGGGCGCGTTATTTATTAAATCGCAAATCAATCTGAAGGGCGCAAACCTCCGGAAATCCACACCACCAAAGGCTCTGCTTGCCTGCCCTGTCAGCTCGTCTAGCTATGGCACGGCTACGTCCCCCACTAGGAGCTCAACGAGTTTAATATTGAATGGCTATTAAATCTTTTTCTACGACGTGATCGTTTTATGCTTGCAACAACCAAATCCAATAATATCCTGCATTTAAATGAGATATCTGCTGCTTCTTTTCTATTTTTTTTTGTCGAATGATTGCAATGGAGATGCATCGAAATTAAAGGGAATCGACGAGGATAATTAGCATCTACTAGATATTAGTTGAGAATATTTCAAGTTTTGGATGGGCAATTTACAACAAGAAGATACACTCCAGAATTATTATCACTATTGTAGGGTGCCTACTTTTCATTTCTGGATATTCTGAAGTAATAAAAATGTGTCTAGAGTGTTTTAATTGAGAAATAAACATTATAAGTTGGTCATATTTAAAACCGGCACTCCTAGCAAGAACTGAAAGACATCAAAAATCGTCCTAGTTGAAATCAAGGAAGCAAATGTAGAAGAAAAATGGAGCGCATATTGCAACGGGTTAAATTAATCAACGCTACGACAAACTGCAAGCGTTGCACCATTTACACTGTCGCATAGCGCCACCCAAGACCTTATTATAATTATAGAATAATAAAAGTAAACTAAAAAGCGAATTTCTCAAAATTCATAATGTAGAAATTTCGTAATTTTCCATTACGGAAACTATTAAAATGATGAGACATGAACGCACTCACACAGCATAGCAGAGTACAGCACACACACACACACACACACACAATGCTTTTGCCAGCAGAGGAAACTAAAATGATTTATATTGTCGTTGGCATGGCTGGTCATTTTCATAATGGGTCAAGCAAAAGGGTGAGCTTTTCAAATGGAGAAATTTGTTTCGGATGGATTCGAAGAGCCAAGTATAAGTAAAAGGAAATTACATTCCCTTGAAAATTTAAGTAAGTGGGGTGTAGGCTGTATATATGTGTAAGTCGAGATGTAAAAGGAGTTCAGTTGAGAGGAGTTCATGCAGAAATACTCCGATCAAGCAAGACGAAGAAAACTTTATGGGGGTGATTTTGATGAAATTTGTTGTGGAATAATTATGTATTTACGTAGAACGGAAAAGAAAGAAAATTAATGGTTTCGCCATAATATCCAGTCTTTACTTATTATTTTTATGCGTGTGAATAAGCAAAAACATCAATCCGAAAACAGATGCTTCCTCGTCTGAAAAATAAACGAAAAGAAAATTCAACCGCTACGCGGCATAATTAAATTTTTCAAATTAATCATTTCCTAAGTCATTTGCTTGAAATATCAATAAAAATCACCTTCAAATAAAGCAAATTGCCTCCAGTCGCTCTCCTAGCTCTACGAGTTTAAACAAAAAAACCGGAGAAAAAAAGAAAGAATAAAACTCCCTCGACGTTAAATAATGACATTTCACTTGCCACAAATATTGAGCTTCGTAAAGTTTCCCAGCGAGTTTATCTTTCCTGCTTTTTTTTTCAATTGGAAAAGTTTGAAGTTTGATGGTTTGTGTTTTCATTTCGTTTCTGTTTGGTTTGGTTATCTGTTTCACAAAACTTGTAATTTCGCTTATGCAACATCTAGTGGTAGTAGTAGCAAATAATTGATCGTATCAATTATTTTGTGCGAACCCAAATGATTGTTTACAGTCGGAAAAATCCGAGGAAACTTTTTCCAGTACTTTTTGCTAGTGATAATTTAACCAACAACTTTAATAAGTGTCGTTCAGCCTAGATTTTCCAATTTTCCTTTTAATAATACTAATAACTTCTACTATGCCATTCGTTAATTTCAGTGCATTCGACACTCTGCGCCAACCCCCCCTCTCCCCCTTAAAACTTCCTGAGATTCTATAATGCCAGCACGGTCCAAGTCTGAAATGTATATAATAGACGACATCCAACTATGGAATTCGCGTTATTAGATCGTAAATTATATTGTTGCAAATTATCCATCGATTCTTACAGTATAGTTTAGATATGAAGAAGTGTGCGCATAATATAAAACTTTCGATGATTGATTTGCTAATTTTTTTCTTCGATGACGAATAATAATTTCCTGACGACATAATGTGCGGTATGCTACTTGTGAAAAGTTTGTAATGACCTCTTTTTTTTTGTCGTCCTTCAACTATAAGCTTTGAATATATTCTAGCAAAATACAATAAAGCTACAGTTTTTGTTAAACCAGACGAGTACATACGTACACAGTTTACTCATTATTATGTTGGAGATTTTCAGCTTCTTTTCATCTTTGTTTTCGTGTGTTTATTCAATTTTTTATTCACTGAATTTAAATTTTGTTTAAACCTCCATTTCATCCAACATTTTCCATTACGAAAAAATCTTCTAAATGTGTAAAACATTAGAAATGCTGGTTAACTGTCTGCCTGTCTACTTCTATAAGTAAAGCTCTCCATTTTCTACTTCACAAATCCTAACCATTAAAGGGTGTTCTATAAGTACATACAGTTTTTTCAATTTTAAATGCATACTGTGTAAATCTTGTGGTACGACGTTGTTGTAATTTAATGAATTGAACATTTATGAGATGGTCATTTCAGTAGAATATGAAATGTCAGCTAATTCTAGTGGAAATTTTGTTAAATTGAAACTTTATTTTAAGTGGAAAACTGACATATATTTAAATACAAATAATCGCAAAACGATGTAATCCTACGTCATACTTAGTGAAATAGTATCGTACGTTGCTGCCAAATGTCATCGTTTCCATTAGCAAACGAACTACATTTTCATTATGTAATTTAAACTAAATCTAGTAGTCTAGAATTTCTTTTATTATTTCTATTACTTATTTTGTAAGCTCGCTATTTGCCCAAAATATAAAATAACAATATCAGTGTTTTAACAATATTGTATTCACAATATTAATCATGAAAAATTCAAAATTACAATATTAGTACTAGAAACTCTAAGAGAAACAAAATAAAATGAGTATCAACGATACAAAAAAAATTACTCTAATAAAATGATGGGTACCCAAAAAGTATCACCTTCTATTTTATCCTGGTGCGCCCCTGAATGCGAGTTACATCACCGGCTGGGTTTACCGTGGGATTCATGGGGGGAATAAATGTAAAGATTAAAGTTACGTATAATTTTATGCAGGTAAAATAGTTATCAAATTAAAAAGATAAAACCAGTAGATAATAAAAAAAGATACAGTAAGAGTTCTACTTGCGGTTACTGGTGGTACAGTTGATGGTAAGTGTTGTGGTGGTACTTTCCTAGAGCTAGTGACACTGGAGTGATGGTTTTTCCAGGCTGGAAGCGATGTTGTGAACCAGGGCGATGATTAACAAGACAATTACAATATTCCGTCTACAGAGCTGTCGAAGGTCAAACCAATGATTAAACCACTTCAATGATTCCTCGTAGTGAAGATGAATCCCCCTCAAACGGGTTGAATTAAGTTGCATATTTTGAGGCACAAATTATTAACCCGTAAAGCAGCAACCTAACTTTGAGGCTTTTCAGGCTAACACTACTTAGAAAATTACCTCACTACGATTATGTCGTATGTGAACCAACGCGTTCCGGTGAATTAATTAGGTCGCGAAGCGATCCTTAACCAGCAGGATATATTACTTGAACTCTTCAAAAATCTAACGGAAAGAATCATGAATAAAGAAAAAATTGATAATAATTTCACACAAAAAAGACAACAAACAAAACAGAACTTATTAAAATTAATACAATTTCGAATTTACTTGATTTAGCGGTCAACTGCCGTAACAACACGCCAAAACGGTGGACTGTCCACAGGTCGAAACATGGAAAACAATCCCGACAAAAATTGCGTACGGAAACTATATAGATGGTTCCCCACCAGGAACCATAGTAGACGAAAATGAACCGTATTAAGCGCTATAGGTAAATTAACGCAAAGTGACAGAGAAAATATTTAAAAAAAGGAAAGAAATGATTTCAAACGTAACGAACATTTTGAACCGTTACAATTTTATTATTTATTATGTCACCATTATTATTAGTACTATTTATCACTAGCAGCACTTTTATCAGATTTAACAAAATTGAAAATAAGTATGCAGAAGCTTTTAATTTTCTAATATATGTCAATAGTTTGAATTCACGGGTTGAAAAATGATTCAAAGTTTAAATGTATTTAATCATAATTCATTTAATTCTTAAAAATGGTAAATGACTTAGAATGCATTATAGCAAATTTAACCTCAAATTTGATACTTCATTCTTTTCATTTTTTACACACGACTCTCTTTAGATTGTATAAACTGTATGTATACACTAAGTACATACAGGATTTGTAATGCTTATTTATATCCTCTTCATCTTTCAGTGTTCTTTATCACATTAGTCAGTCGGTTATGTTGCTGGTTTAATCCTTATTTAAAGACCATTAATCTCGATTTAAAAAGGGGAATAGAGAGTGCTGGGGGTGTCGTGGGAATCATCTTCATCTTGTTCATGTGTATATACGTCTTTTAAGAATGACATTGACGATTTCATAGCACATCTCAAAATAAAATGGATTATGCTATACCATTGTACGGGGGCCATAAAATGATGTATTGGTGATGGTAGTGGTTGAATTTTTTTATCTCAAACGGAATTGAATTAATGAAAATTTTCCCTCATTAATTCAATATGCTACATTCAATTAAGTTTAAATGTGCTGTTACTAGACCTGTACATATACAGAGTGAGATTCCTCGCACTCCCTATAAAATCAAATTTCCACCACACAATACAAATGGTAGTATTGCTGCCTCGCCGACAGAATTGGACTTTCAGTATGGAATCTTTTTTTAGTGTTTTTAAAAAACGAATCAAAATTAATGAAATCTGTTGCCTGGTTTTTTGTTTATATGTTGAAACTTGTCTGCATGTTCTGGCTTTAATAATAAAAAACGGTGCGTTATTTTTATGATACATAGACAGACATAATTCAATTTCTATACTCCTATATTAATAATTACACATAATATTTACTATTTTCCTATATTTTAAAAATTAAACATTGTTATTAAATTTAGTTGTTCAATATAACCTATGGGTAAATTCTAATATAAATTGAAAATTAATGAAATAACGCACAAAAATACCATTTCAAAAGCTTTCGAAAATGCATTTAATTGGGAATTATTGAATTAATTAAAATCGTTATTAAATAGAAGTAGAAACCAGAATACACTAAAGAGAGAGAGAGAGGAGAGAAAGGTTTAAATAATTTTCAGTAATATCTGCAGATAGAGGCAGATGTAAACATTGAACATGAGGAAATATAAATTGTGCAACATGATATTTTCGCACAATTTAATAATTATACAAAAAAGCATGTAATTATTAGATTACATCTTAATCCGACTGAACGTACGCGAGTTCGTCCGGGTTGAGTTATTAATTAAAATTATCTATAAGGCAGAACTCACAATCAAACCAAACAACCCGTTATAACTTAGAATTCCCTATAAGGCACAATAATTTCGTGTGCCCAAAAATTTTTTTAATTTTACGTCTCGTTCGATCCCCTTGTTACAGTCTTCCATAGTATTATTATTTACAATAATTATGAAACTAAAGAAAGCAAGACAGCGAACTATGTTTAGCTACTAAACTTTGTCTGAAATTAATACATGCACGGTGAGATGGTGCCATGGTGGTTGAATTAAGAAAGTCCCACATAGTAAAGCGTGTGTGTACAGATCAGATAGTGCAGTTCTTCCGCTTTCGTTGTCGATAAGCAACTGAGCAACGAACGAACGAACGCCAGCGGGCTGTGGGACAAATCAATTTTTGTATTTTATTATTATAGGATTGATAAAAAAATTCATCAAAAAATTAATTTCACACAAAATATCTACGTTTTGAATATATTGAATGTTATGTCTGCCGTTCAATGCGAAACATCGTAATCATTCACGTCAATTGCATATACATAATATATCGCTATATATGTATATGGCTAACATTAATGATATTAATTTAGTTCTAACGATGCTGCATTCTATTAAAGACGTCTATTTGTTGTTGTTGTTGTTATTTCAAAGAAATTCAGTTGATTTATTGAAGTTAAATTACTGGAGGGCAAAACTTCTTTGGAGTAATAATTTCTAACTTTGCAACCGCACCGCAGCACAATAGTATATAGAATAGACGAAAAAGTAGAAATAAAAGTAAAAGAAAATCAAAGCACTAATATAGCACAGTCCATAATTGCAGGTAGGAAAAAAAAAAGATATTTTCCAAGGAGAGATAAGTTTAGAGACGAGCCATAGGCGAGGTAAAGAAAATTCTATTCTTAATATGCTCAAGTCGAGTGCTATTTTACTTTTATTTACTTTATTAAGTATATATTAATATATATATACATATACTTAGTAAGTATAACTACTATAATTAGTAGTAATATATACTTAAGTATATATTACTTATATTTAACTATGGAGACCTATAAGAAGGAGACGAATATATATTGTTGCCTATTTACTATACATATATAGGGTTAGTAAATGCTTGTCAAAACAAACAGTTTTTTCGCTATTATTCGCTTAAATGGTGAATTATTATAAGTCCGAATATCGTAATCAATCCAATTGTTCTATAAGTTAATAAAGGAATTCTGAACAAAGTAGATAGGCAACTTCAATTGTAGTTGAAGTTATAGAGAGAATATATAGAACATCCTATTAAAAAATATGTTGGTAAACATACAAAACTCCGTACCTTTACAGATATGTGATTTTAATTTTAATACTATAAAAAAAGATATGGCTTTTAGTTTTCCGGTTTTAGTTTCTCTTTATCTCCTTCTTTATTACTGAATTTCTAAAATATCTAATAGATTACTATAATGAATGAATTCGTTCTTGTTCTTCGATTTTGATATAATCATAATTAAAAATCTTTATTCCACAATATAAAAGATGCAAATTCCAAATTGAAATCCGCAGAGAAAATTTAATTAAATTCTATCTCTTATACTTTTCTTGATTCACATTATTTAATGAAACCAAAATCGAAAAAGCGAGAGAGAATATGAAAAATACACGAACTAGAGAAGAAACTGGGAAGGAAAATGGAAAGAAACTCCCCTTTGCATTTCTTTGTGCGTAGAAAATATTTATTTGTTTTTTTTTTCATAGTTGCTCTGTCAACTACTATTATTACGCTATAATGATTTTGTTCTAGATTTATTTTCAATGAGTCTCTTTCATCTTTTGTTGTGTACATTTTTTTCTATTTCTATTTTTCTACTTTTTTTTGTATAAAGAACATTGATGCAGAACCACTCTTTCTCTTTGCGGAATGGAAACCGAGGAAACAGACAGGTATATTCTCATTTTTTGACGCTCATTTTCTTTTTTAATTACTGGCATATGAACGTAAAGTAATAATAATAATAATAATAATAATAAGAATAGTTGGAAAGTTTTGATTGCATAGGTACACAAACAAACGAGAAAGAAAATTTTCCTCTTGGTGGTGTGGCTTGTTTTCATTAAGCTATAGCTTTGAAAATACGAGTTTGTATTCATTTGATATAGTACTGCAGAATATGTATAAGTAGAAGTGATACTAAAAGCGTTTGTCAATGATTTTAAGTCCCCCACCATTAGTTTATTGAAGCGAAATTTCAAATATGAACAAACATGTATAATTATCAAATTTGTCAGTTCCAGATTTAGTTCTATGTTGATTTCTGTCATTTCCATAAAAGTAAGTTTTATGCGAAGTCTCTTTTTCTCTTTCCTTGATTCTTGTATTCTATGATTTAATGCAGATTGTCAACCTACAGTTTTAAATTTAAACCAGATATTTTTACTGGAAAATTTATCGTTATCTAATCATTTTCAAAAACTGTCATAAATGACTGCCATTACTTGCGGTAGTAAAAATTAAACTTTCTAATCCGAAAATCAGCCAACCAACTAACTAACCACATAACCAGAACAATAAGAGAACCATTTAAACGCCTCTAAAAGGAAAATATTATTGTTTCGTACTCTGACTGGAGTCCTTGGAAATTACATTTTTCTTCCTGCTGCACCTTCCTTTATTACTACTACTGCCAACCATTAAGCAACCACCACCACAACCACCATCGCCATCGCCATCGTCGTCGCCGCCGTCGTTTAAATCCCTTATCGAAATTCCGGTAAATAATTCGATTTTCGTCTTCCGCAAAACGTTTTTCCTTTTAATTTTCCGTCCAACTAACCAACAACAACAACAAATTGCACTTTGGGAAAAACGTCTAAATTATCTACATTAAAATGGGGAAGGAAGTTTTAATTTTAAATTTATCACTGTTGTCATTTATATTTAGTATCTACAGTTCATTTTCTATTTGAATAACCAAATTTATATTTTAAAACGTAAAATCGATAGATGTGTACGACGAGTATATCAAAATTTAACTGTTATTATTTTGACCTAATCCATATGACGGATGTATGTGATTTATATGGTCTTTTGCATTTTCGGAAGTTGATTTATGAGCGGTGATAACTTATCCAGATTGGCAAAATGGTTTTCGTTGCTGCTGCTGCTGTTTGACAAGTTGCATTTTAGTTGGCAGCTGTCGGGAAAGCGATATTTTTTCAATTTTTTCATTAAAATAATAATATTATAGTTCGTGTTGTACCATGCCAATAAATATTAGAAATTGTTTAATATTTTGTGACTGTTAAGGTACGTTCAGGCGAATTACATAACATATTCAATAACATTTTAAAATGCCATTTAAACTATTGGATTATGTATGCTGCTCTAAACCAACTTGTTTCAGCTGTATCTCATTAGCTCAAACGTTCGAATTGCTCATGACTCTTCTGTTGTATTATGTTGTTCTGTTCAGCTGAACTCTTCTTTGCGAAAAAATATTTACAAAACACATAATACATACCACGTTGTCGGCAAAATGGAATTATCCATTTCTTAAAGCATACAATTTTCACTAAGCAATTTCTTCAAAATTGCACAAATTCCACGAGCATTTCTAGTCGCTTTATTATAGCCAATAAATTTATCCAAATATTTGCTGGGAATCGTAACAAATTGTTTACATAATGGCTCAATTAAATCCGTTCAATAAAAAATGATAAATAAACAACCAACAACAATTAAAACAGGCAGTTAAAACTGTCTGTGAACATGTAATAATACTTTTTGCAATTTTAATCCTATTCAGCTAATATACACATTTCGATAATTCTAAAAGCAGATATATCTCGTTAAAGACATTATAGTATAGCAGATACAATTTAATGCAGTATTAAAATTTTGTTGTAAATTAATTTGAAAAGTTTTAGCTACCCTTAGTTAATAAATTATCCATTTCCCTGTCTCTCTCTTTCGCGTTTCCAGTTTTTGAACATCTGTCCGCCTCCCACATAAAGGTGGCGGTTTTCCATTCTAAAAGCTTGCAAATTATTTTACAGAAATCATGATCAAAATAGTTTTGTCAATTTGATGTACTGCTTAACTTTATAATAACTTTAACTTCTTGAACAATTGACGTTTGTTGCCTGAGTGTCGCTTTATGAATGAATTCAATTTTACGACGATTGAATTACGAAATATAATTTCAGTTTAATTTGACTGATGCATCAAAAAAAATCTTTTCTCTTATTTAACTATACTTTGGAATTCTGAACTGTTCTGAAGCTCAAATGTATTGGGAAATAGGAAAGTTAATTTTTATATTTAGTTCAAATGTCTATGGCAATTTTGTTTCTAATTTCGTTATTAACTTTGAAAATACTTGTTGCTAAAAATGTTTACTGCAATATTTGATTCATCACAGTCGTTAACAATTGTATAATCTCACTATTTAGAAAAAATATCAAAAGCTAATTGACAAAGCAATTATGCAACAGCTCCGCGCAATTCTCGCAGTTAGCTGTTTTCTAAAAATATTAAGAACGCCTTTAAAAGTATCATATTAAAAATAACTTTTATGTTTAATTCAATTTCAATTAATAGAATAATTACCTGTATTATATATATAATTTACTTAATTGTAATACTTCCGAACATGGTCTAGAGCGCCATCTACAATGATTTTGACCATTCAAGTTCCAAATATATGGCACCCCATCCATACCAGATATGCGATATACTAGACTACTATTAAAAAATTTAGCATTGCGATTTTCTATTATTAGAAAAAAAAATCATGATTAAATTGCTAATGATTTTAATTGAAAATCGGAAATTATAGTCTGAATTTGGTACCTCGCTTTTCATGATGTTAAGGAAATGTGTGTGCGGCATTTAGCAAAATGCCAATTAATTAACCTTTAATATGTATGCATGTATGTATACATTCATATATTCCAAATGGTAAATTGTTAATAACTTGTCTATACTTACTCAGCAGTTAAGTGTGTTTAGATACATTTGATTAAATTGTACAATATTTATACGGCTTTTATTTTATACTATTCAGGTTCAGTATGTATGACATGTATATAAAGTCCGTTTGTGTGTTACATTAGTTTACATCGTGAAAATGGAATTATATGTTGTTAAATTACGCGCCACACTGTCTGGATTTGTTTCCAAAAATGTTACTTCAATCAATTGTTAAATAATTATATGAAATTCTCATTCCAAATCGCGAACAATCGAATCGTTGATGATGAAGCAAATATTGTAGAAATTCAATAAGATTTTGTACATATCGGGATGCTTAAGGAGTTTTGATAAAATTGGTCTGCATTCTGTACACTGAATACAATAATCCAGCAAGACCAGTTTGCCCAGTATGTCAGGAGTCAAAAATCAAAATAAGAAAGGAGCCAGTAAACTTTATACTACTTGAGACGGTCCCGTAATGCGAATGAAGTGAGGAAATTGGCCAAACTAGGCAACTTGACAGTTATGATCTCTTTCTAATACATTTTAGTTAATGAAGAGAATGGAGCTAAATATTTATGTCTGCTTATAATTTATTTAATAAATAAATATGTTTATCCCTAATCGTATATGTAATGCATTTATTATTGTCATTAAAAAAGTTTCGAAGTAGGGTATTGTTTACTTAAGAAGAACAAGCAAGTAATATACTTCTCCGCTCAGGCGAGGAAAATAATGGCAGCTGCATTTATTTCTTACGGTTACAGAAACTGGCATGTACATTATTTTCAAATTTATGGATGTGGGGTGATCTAACTAGAGTGAGTGTCTTTCACTCCTTCCGCAGTCAATAGAAAAATAAGAAAAGTTTATTTATAATAAACTAACAAATTATTAGTACACGAAAGAAATTAAATTAAAAAAAAACTAATAGGTAAGTACTCATAATTTTTAAATGATAAATAACATTATTAGAATATATAAAACAATAGATGTTAACCTAACCTAACTTACTAACAAAGGCAACCAAACAAAACAACTTCTTAGTTCGATAATTTATTTTGTTTTGTTAGAATTAATTAATAAAATTATATATAAATGAATTGTAACAAACATAAAAAATACATGTTTGCTCCTGTGTAATGTAAAATTTTTAATAGCACTGACTAGTTGCAACATCTATTATATAAAAGTGACTTGTTGGACTTTGTCTGGTATTTATTTCTCAATTTAGTATTATGGCACCACCTCACCGAGCATGTATTAGTTTCGGATAAAGTTCAGTAGCTGAACACAAATTGCTGTACTGGTTTTAGTATTAGTATGTTTTAAATACAGTATGTTATTATTTAGTTTATTAATAGTAACCAAAACCGATGCAGATGATGCCACAATTTTTTCATTTCAATTTCAGTTTTTTTTATAATAAAACAAATTAATTACGAATTTCTATTTAGTTTTACATATTAGCATTCTATTATAATTATATTTCATTAATCAGTATTATTAGTTATTAATTAAGTATTATTACTATTATTATTGTTAACTATAGTAATTAAAGAGAAGTGTGTGTAGCGATGGCGGATGTTCACGTTCATATGATTTATTTAAATTTTAATATATAATGTAAACTTATACTTTTTAAATATAATCTGTAATTTAAATATAAGATAAAATAGATAATAAATTATGAATTTAAAGAAAAGAATTTTTCGACGTTGCCAATATTCTATTTTTCCAATTTTATGTTAAAATTGCAAAATTCACCTATAGTTAGTGGAGATTATGGTTTGGGTTGTGAGTTCTGCCTTACAGAGAATTCCTATTTATAACGCAACCCGGACGAAGTCGGGTTCTTGCACTATACTTTGTAATTCCCATTACCTTGGTTACTGAGTATTAGTCGAAAGTATAGTCTTTTATGGACGAAGCCTTTGATATATTACATGTAGTCAATATAATTAAAATATTCATTTTAAATAAAGTATACTGAATAATATAATAAGTATAGTATAATAATAGTATAGTATTATTATTACATTTATACAGTTATTTTCTTTTGCTAATCCGGAATAAGTTCGAGTACTCATAGTATTCAGCCCGGTAAGTCACTTCCGAACGAAGTCGGGTCTATACACTAGTCTATTACATTATTTTATTTATACAAAAATTTCATAGGAGCAAACACGTATTTTTTTTTTTTTTTTTTTTGGTTATTACAATTTATTTATATATATTTTTATTAATTAATTTTAACAAAACAAAATAACATTATTTTGTTTTTATTGAACTAAGAAGTCGTTTTGTTTGGTTGCTTTTGTTAGTAAGTTAGGTTAGGTTAACATCTATTGTTTCAAATAATATATTTTCTAAATAATGTTATTTATCATTTCAAAGTACTTACCTATTAGTTTCTTTATTTAAAATTTAATTTCTTTCTTGTACTAATAATTTGTTATTTTATTATTAATACACTTTTTTTTGTTTTTATATTCACTGCAGGAGTGAAAGAAACCTACTCTAGTTAAATCACCCCGCATACATAAATTTAAAAAAAAACATGCTAGTTTTTGGATAATTTTTGTAGAAATAAATACAGCCGCGATTATTTTCCCCACCTTATATATTATTCCCACCTTAGCGGGAATAATATATTATTACACGAGTGACAAAAATTGCATTTTCTGCAATCGAGAGAACAGTTTGGTAATGTCCGCGAGATTCAACAAATGCTATTTTCAACGAGCATAATACTACACTTTTTCTACGACCATCGTTATTAGAATTGAATCTAATTAAAATATATACAAAATAGCTAGAATTAAATTTCATAGGTCTTGCCAACTTGATATAAAAGTTCAATTGTATCGACTATTGAGTGGCATACATTTATTGATAATACTAATTATTTCATTAAATTTACTGCTGTAGTTTACATGTATTATTTCACTTAAAATTCTATTTTATTTAATAATTACAAAAAGTAGAACAACTTTACAGTAATTATAATGTAGTGGCTATTGATCATATGTATTTGCAGTTGCTGAGAATTGTTAGACAATCAAAAATTATATACATAATTAAATATTTATTCAAATTTTGTAAATTGAAGAAATAATTACCATTTCATAACATGTTGTGAATCATTTTTTATATTTTTCTATTTGCAATGTGTGTTTCAATTATTTTTGATTTGAAATGTTTATATTTTGGTGTTAAATCGTGTTTTCCCATTATTTTTTTAATAATTCCATCATTACAATTGTATAATGCATATAAGTGCATCTATTTGATTTACTTTCGTCACAAGTGACGAAAGTTAACGTTATAGGTTATTACATCACTAGTGACAGAAATGAAATTTTCGGGTAGAGTAGATAGTGATGAAAGTTAATCATTTTTATATGGTCGTAAATAGTAGATTACGCTGTAGCGGGGGCGTTCCAGGTAGTACAGAATTCACTGGAAGGCGTAACTAAAACTTGAATTGGCTGATTTGATAATCTTAACATGTTTGATTATAGTTAACATTTCGGTGAAGCAAAAATGGAAGAATTTCCGTCTGCTTAAGGTCATAGAATATTGCTAAACAAAATCAATGGGAAAACCAATTAGTGCCACTTCTTAGTGTATGGTTTTATTAATGGGTATGACTAAATTTTCGAATATTATATCAAATTAATGATATTTCATCATCAATATATAAAAAAATCTAAATATTAATGACACCACACACACACAAAAACGATCATCAATTTATATTTCTCTTTTCTGCACACCACCGTAATATTTTCTAAAAGCGATGAAACTATACATAGTATAATGTGTCAACATCTATGATACCCAATGGACCATTATGGTATCTCGGCAGGTATATAGAATTTTGGCACTAAGGATTTTCATACACGAAATACGAAGGATCCTAATAGTGAACAGTAGTTGAGATATGGGGATTGACAAGCTTAATAGTATTTATATATGTTGTAACAGATAGATAGGGAATCCATTGGATGATGCCGTGGCAAGATAGCTATGTGGCTTTAAAAAATTTATTTTTAGAGACAGGTAGAAAAGGAAAGAAAAAAAATTCATTGAAGTATAAATAAATCCCAGCCCAGGATGTAGGTATTCATAAATCCATACCTACAGTAAATGAATACTTCTCAAAAAGTATAAAAAAGACCATAATATAGCAGATACAAAATTAAAGATTTTTCACATACGTATTATAATAAAAAATCCGAACAAACATTTCCGCTTTATCAAATGTTTCACAAAGCTAACTTTTAATCTCTGATTAACTAAATACTAACATATAATAACTACATATTTTATAATTCAACTTCTAGAATAAGTTCTAATTCGGAATTAACAAGTTTAATACGAATTTTTTACTTTATGAAAAATTAATGACAAAAAAAAATAAAAAGAAAAAAATCGTGAACTGTTTAACAAATGATGGCTTAATTAAGTTAAAATAAGAAAAACAATCGATTGAGATAAGTCTCCATCTTGTATATATTGTTAGTTTCTGAATACTCTTTTAGTTATTTCTACAAGAATTTTTTATCGTATAGTTAAAATTTCATTATCCTTCTCCTCGTACGTTTTTTTACTTGAATTAAAATCGCGTTCAATTTTGTCCTCTCCTCTTCGAAGAAGTAGGAGAATTATGAGGATGCTGAGGCCAACAACAAAAGGGAATGAGAAAAACGAGGACGACGAAGCAGTAAAAAAAAACTGACACCGAAAAGCTTGTGACAAATGGTTTTTTAAATTATTTCCCTTTTATTTTATATTCCGCTAAGCTATTAGCTGTTGGAAGTTTTTGTTTAGAAGGTGCTGCGGTTTTTGTTATTTTTCTTGTTTTAAAGAAGTATTTCTCCTCTATACGTTTAGCATTTCGTTATTCTAATCTTATTTTGTTAAGTTTAGAAGTTTTATAAAAAACAAATGAATAATTATGTTTTAATTTAGAATTTCATATTGGGATTCATGGAATTTCAGGAAATTTAGGTTCCTGTTAGTGTTCTATAAATTTTTTTAATAAAATTATCAATCGGTCAAAAATCCGAAAGCTGGAACTAAAAGTTCCAGCTTTGATAATCTTGATATTATAGAATAGTTTTCTATTCCAATTTATTTTCTCTTATTTTATCATATAAACTAAACTAAAAAGTTTGAAAACTAAACTTGAATTAAACCAAAACTCAAGTTGTAAAACAATAAATCTCCCCAAAAACTAAACAATCAACAAAACAAGTGTTTTGATTTTAATTAATTTTTTCGCCATGTCAACCTAACTTACAAATTACAAGGAAATTAGTATTTGCCGACAAATAACTTACCACAATAATTACCGGAAATCAAGTAAAATAAAGTCACAACTACAAAAATCGAAAAATGCATCATTTTATTAAGTAAGTATTAACCAAAAAAAATATACTATTTTCTTGATGCCTAAAAATGTAAAAACAATCCGAAACAATCCCCTTTTCACGGGGAAACGCTATTATATATGGATAAACCTAATTGCAAGAGCCAGTTTATAGGTTTCGGCACGAGGATATGCGGAAAACTACTGCCGATTTCCCAGCTGAAAATCTAACAGGTGCCTCTTTTAGAAAAACGCGGACAGCGCACAAATTCATGAAAAAATATTCAGAATAGAAAATATAGTTTAGTGTCTATTTTTATGGTGTTCCTTGATATTCCTTAGCAACCATTCTTAAAATTATTAGATAATTTTATCATTGTAATAAATTTTATAGAGTAAGAGGACGTGATGAAAATCAAAAGGAAAATCTTCAAAATGTAGTGGAACTACATTAACAGTGACTATGTATATGAAAATTATACTAATTTTATGCTAAATATTCTTTTAATTATTAGAATAAGCTCTTGTAATTCAAATAGATTTAAAATCGCGAAATTAACAATTAAAACGGACGCCAATTAATTATTTTTTATTTGTAAGTATTTTTCTCAAACTAGAATTTAAATTTGAATTTTGAATTTCAGATAACAGTTAGATTTTATCGCACTTTATCTCACGAAGTTTTAAACTAAATTTTAATATGTAATATACATATACACACTTTTTTTCAACGACGATATTGCCGACAGATACATTATTTCAGGCAACCGAACAAACTCAAATTGGTAACCTAGGCGACAATGACATGACTTGACAGTTGACTTGACGATTTGAGACTTTTGTTTGAGAGCACAGAGCAACATGGTGGAATGTGATATCGCCATGTTTGCTGTTTGTGGTTTATTAAAATAAAGATTATTTTTAGTTGTAGTTTTTGATTTAAAATTCGCATTAAAATAAGTGAAAAACGATGTCGGTGCATTATAGATTTAAGTCTGCGTTAGAATATGATACAATCACGTTTGATGGTTTGCATATCTCAGTAAAAGAATTGAAAAATTCAATTATTCAGCAAAAACGTATTGGAAAAAGTACAGATTTTGATTTAAATATTACAAACGCTCAAACACAAGAGGGTAAGTTTTTATATTAAAGTCTTATTTCAATTGAATGATTCTATTAATATGGATACCACACCTCCATCATATCTAATGACACCCCAATATAGTTTGTTTTTGTTTTTGGAAATTTAACTTTGTAGTTTATGAAGATGAAAATGCATTGATTCCAAAAAACACATCATTACTGGTTGCACGAGTGCCATTAATAAAACCAAGACAAAAACCTTGGGAAGGTTATGGTGGTGATGACACTCCACCAATTAATAATGAAGACGTTGGTCCTATTGGAAAAACACTGGATTTAGCTACTTTAGATGCTCCAGAAGATGATAAAATTAAAGCAATGATGTCGCAAAGTACTCAGGAATATGATCCTAGCAAGTAAGTGTAGCAAATTCTTTCGATTTTATTGTTTCCTAAGTTATATGTTTAAATGGTTATAAAGAAGTAAATGTTTCATTTGATATATGTATTGTTGCGTTATATTGTTCATACACTTATGCCGACTAAATTTTCGATTTATTATGATTGAAGTTTTCCTGTTATTATAATCAGAGTGTTTTGTAAAAAAAGACAATAGTATATTTGAATATAATTGTCAAAAACCGCTTGTATTTTGGTGCGAACGAGTTCGAAACACGAGCTGCGGAGCAGGGAGTGTTTCATTAGTGAGCACCAAAAATCGGTTTTTCACACGCGTATTCAACGCTATTTTTTCTAATGAGATAATTTTAATCAACAAACAATTAATTTTAAAAATTGATAATGTTTGCCATTTAATCCAGAAATTGTTTTGTTTTTACTGAAAGTAGATTCTGTGGAATTAAGTGAGATTAGTAGATGAATTTTAATATAAACTAACAATTAAAACTACGAAATTACGTTATTATAAGTCACTGAATTGGGTGCGAAGCACTTCTACTTTTCGGCACTCAAATTGACTAAAACGGGTCCCGAAAAATACTTGAAAAAAAAATAACGCTTCTTTTATGTTTAAACAAACTTCATTCGAAATTAAATAAAGTGTTTAAATTGATACATTCGAAATTTTAACTACGTTATTGTCTTTCAGTTATGTTAAAATTCGAGGAGCAAATCAAGTCGGCCCTGTCCCAACAAATTATCGTTGTTATAAATGCCATCAAAATGGCCACTGGATTAAAGACTGCCCTCTGGGACAAAATAATGTAAGTCACTCTATCTGTTTACTTCCTCGCCCCAATATTTATATTGTCAATTTTTGTTTTATTATAGGAAAATGTTGAAATTAAAAAAAGTACAGGTATCCCGTATAGTTTTATGGTACCAGTTGAGGGTCCTCAAGTGCCAGGAGCACTGTTATTAGCCACAGGTCAATATGCTGTTCCTGCATTAGATATGCAAGCATATAATCAGAAAAATCCAGTTTCTGCTCCAGTGCAAGAAACGAAACCAGAGATTCCTGAAGATTTACTTTGCTCAATTTGCTCTGATCTATTGACTGATGCTGTTATGATCCCGTGTTGTGGTTCGTTATTATTTTTTAATACAAATGCAGGCAGTTCTTTAAAAAATATTTTTTTTTTGTACAGGCAACTCATTTTGTGATGAATGCATTAGAAGCATGCTACTAGACAGTGAGGAGCATGAATGTCCAGACTGTCATGAAAAAGAAATCGCTCCAACTACTCTAATTCCAAATAGGTAATAAATCAATTTGATCAAGTATAGTTGATACGAGAAAGATATTAATTCATTTTAATCATTTCAGATTTTTACGTAAATCGGTGGCAAATTTTAAAAATACAACTGGCTACGAAAAGAAAACTACGAAACTTTTATTAGAAAAGGAACCAAATGTGGAATCGTCTAATGACATTGTAAGAAATATAAAAAGTCTTTATGCAAGATGTAATTTTTTTATTTCAGTTAACTCCATCATTAACAGCAGATTCTACTAATAAAAGGGATAACGTTGCGTCGCAAAGGCAAACTGTTATTTCAGAAGCCGATTCTACAGAACAATCGAAAGCCATTTCAGAACCTTCCAAAGTAAAAACATTTTTTGGAATTTATTTTTAATATAATTATTTAAATTATTGGTTCTTTAGAGTACTGAACCGGTGTCTGAAAAAACTAATGAAAGTGAGGGTCCACCAGGTGTTTCACCAAAACAATCGCCTAGACATCATCAGCCTCCACCTAGTAAAGTAAACAATGACAGATCTGAAAGGGATATGAATTATGATAGTAAGTATCATATATCATATGTATCATCTTGAAAGTTGCTCTTACGTTATAATTAATATTAGGCAATAGACCTATTTCTTATTCGCAAGAGAGACAATGAGATACAAATTTTTATAAGAGAAACGGTTGCAACATATAATTTTTGCGCAAGTCTTGTAATAGAAATGAAATTAGTCGCAATTTTTTTTGGTAATTTTTTTTTACCAAAATACTAATATTAACAAAATGCCTGTTATTGATTTATTTATATGATATATAATTGTCTATTTATTGATTATTATTATCAGGAGAATATTTATTTTAACTTCTATAAATTTTCACCTGCCGGTGACATGAATATGCGCTCGCATATCTTGCACATTACAGGTAATATGAAATAGATCTATTACGCTACTGGTTCATACTAGATATAAACGATGGGGACACGAAGGCGTGTAAATGATAGAAATTAACGTACTAATAAACTATTATCTTGATTATACTTACTATTTATTCCGTAAAGCTATTTAATCAATAAATATACTCATTTTCAGGATCGAAGCACTTAACATACAGATCTGATTCACCAAGAAAATCTGCACGGAGAAGATCTCATAGTTATGAACCAATGTAAGTAATTTAAATGAATTCGTGAATGAATTACGTGAATGTTTTCTGTCTACTTTATTATTAATTGTCTAGTAGATCGGATGATAAACAAGGAAGTACTCCAACTAGAGATGAACCATCTGGTATTAGCTATTCCGTTACATCTAATGATACTTACCATTCTGTGGCACCCATAACAGGAACTGTAACATCAATTGCTGGTTCTACGGGTATATTGGGAGGAGCAGCTGGACACAATTTGCATCAGGTTAAATGGAACATTAAATCAGTTTTTGACGATTGACTCTATTATGTCTGGTGTTTTAGGGACCTCCTTCTTCTACTCTACCTCCAGGTGTTTATGCACCAACACAACAACAACAACCACCACATATGGCTGGTTTTCCACCACCGATCCATGGCCCACCGCCAAATTTTCGAATGCCACCTCCAGGTACTCAACCACCTCCACAATATTTGGGACCAAAGTAAGAATATAATTATTAATTTATGAAGTTTATTGTGATGCTTATTTCTTTAAACTTATTCAGCAGTTACGGAGTTGGTGCTCGGCAAATGTTTGATCCAACTAGACCACCAATTAGTGCACCTCCAAGTGGTTTTAATCAGAATTTTCCTCCAAGATCCAGACAAGATTATAATGTTCGTCGTGGTTTAGCCGATAGACCTCCTGCCAGGTACATAGATAGTTATTTAAGATTATAATTTGTATCATTAATTTATTTTGTTCGATTTGCAGTGGTATTGACGATCCGCTGACAGCATTTAACCGTATTTTACGGGAACTAGATGAAAAACGTGCCAGACAACGTTTTGCACGACGTAGTTGGAGTAGAAGTCGAAGTCGCAGTAGAAGTTATAGTAGATCACCACCACCATTAAGGAGACGAAGCAGAACGCCGCGTAGGAGAAAGTCCAGAAGTCGTAGTCGTTCCTTTTTCCTAAGCAGGCAAGTAACCGTTTTACTAGTGGCATATTTAGAATCAAAGGTAGTAGCAGATTTGCTTAATAAAAAAAACCTTTGCCGTCTTTTATGTAAATATTTATTTGCTTTTCATCTTTTTCTACCAATTTAATGTATCTCTATTAAGTATTTATACATATACATATGAATAAAGTTGGGCTTGTTGTGTTAATTTTAGGTCGCGTTCTCGCTCGTACACGAAGAGCCCCAGAGGCTCGCCATTGCCAATGAGGCGCTCACCTCCTCCACTTCAGATGAGGAGGGGTCATTCGCGGTACCGTTCGCCGCTTAGATCGCCACCTATCAGGTACGAGCATGAGCTAGAGCTAATTTTTTTTTATTTTATTAAACTTTTATGTAAAATTAGGTGTGAGGGATTGTTTTATGTTGTATATTATGTATATTTGTAAAATTGTTTTTTATATTTTATTAAGTAGAAACAAACAGTGTTATACATGTCAGTGGAATTTTCCATCAAAGGTTGTGGTTTCTAATTTTTTTTTGAAAAAAAACATAAAAATCACTAAGTTACAGAGTGTTATTAGTGGTGAAACATGATAGCTAATGAATTTAATTTAATTCTTATATAGTTAGCAAGGTGAAGCAATTTTGTATGAATTTGATATCGATGTTGATTAGATTTTTGTGTGGGATTTAATCTTTACTGTATAAGTGTTGTAGAACAGCCATGTATGAATAAGAGTTTTTTAAAATCTAGAAATATTAATAATGAACGCTAGTACGACGTTTTTAATTAAGTTCATAAATTTACTTTCATAAAGGTGCTTAGGTTTATTTCAAAAAATCCAGCAGCCCTTATTGTAACAGGTCTTTTAGCTCGTTCCATTAAAAGGATTAACATTTTTTTAATTTTTACATTTGTATTCGGCCAGTCCATTTCATAACAGGCTGTAGTTAAATTATCACTCTGTAAAATCATAAAGAAAAGTGATAATTAAAAACAGGTATCAAAAGTAGATATTTAAATTTAATAATTAAGTAATTAATTTGATTCTAATGCTTTTTACAAATACTTGATTATTGAAGTGGTAGTGTATTAGGTTAGTGCGTCTTCTTTTTGTTTTATTTTTTCTTATCGATTTTATCATAAGATAAAAATTGGCGTTGCCTTGGCCAATGTAAAGTGTCCCCAAATTGCGTAATATAGTATTTACAGAAATACGGTAATTATGCTCGTGACATAATAAAACATCTTGCAGCAGTCAACAAAAAGCTTCAAGATTAAATTAATATTCATCTAAGAGAAATATACCTTTTCCTTTATAAGTTGACCGTACCAGCAGTATGTTGCTATTTGACACATCATACAAAACATATAGGTAAAAAGTAGCAGAAATTGAACACTTTTTAGTTCTATCTAAAAGTTCATGAATTTAACTAGTCAAGAAAGGCATCTATTTTGCAGCTTACAATAAACATTTGAAATCCAGTGAGACATATTACCATTACACTGCATGAAAATTGTACAAAAATACCTATAGAAAATGTTCCCTCCACCACATCAATGTATCTGAAAAGGAAACCTGAATAATGTCTAGAATGTTTCACTATTTACATGTATAATGATGTTATATTTATTCGGAAATTTAAAATGTGAAAAGTGAGACATTTCGTATTGAACCTTGATTACGATTAGCAAGTCGAATAATAACGTGGAAAGATTTACTTTCTAATAAATCATTATACCGTTATTTGACAGTGATTCTAATACGTATTTTATTCAAAAAATTTGCAGGTTAACTTTATGCGACAAAAAGCAAAGACACAAAGCGTATATTTTATTTAGTTTTCTATGGCCTTCGACATTGAGGCGGGCCGTAAAACTAACAACAATAAATTTCCAAATATCGAAAACTCAACATTATACCTTAACAAGTCCTGATGATAAGTTACACATTTTTTCATTTGGTCATCCGTAGCGTCTGTTTCTGAACTGAATTTTGTGATATTTCGTATTCGAATGCATAGAATTTCCAATAGTGTTTTACCAATGGTAATTAGAACACAAAATAGTATATCTATGGTGGAATTGATCCATGCTCCTATAGCAATGCTTAGTAATTCAGCGATGAAAACGGTTACATAATAATTATCCGGATTAAATGGAAATAAACATGGCAGAGGATAGACTTTTCTTTTATTTTTCGAATCGAAAAATGGAAAAACACCGTAAAGCACAACCACCAGTAAACATAACAACCGGAAAAAATTGCCAGTTAAATGGACCGATTTTAGATTTTGTAGGAAAATCCTTTTCTCTTTTAAATTCATGTTGGTGAAAATTTCGTTGGATAAAAACATTTCAATTGTACGAAAATTGTTTTTCGTGTAAATAATATTGAACATTTTACTGAGAAATGCAATTTGCGTTGATGAATATAGTAACGTTTCAGATAGTTTGTATAAATTATTTGTGTGAGCAAAAGCGAATGCCATTGTGGCTTCAAATTGAATTGTTTCCAACAGAACAATGAAATAATTGAGAATTTTAATGGCGGCTTTATAGTTTGCAAAAACGTCCGAATAGAAACCAGCAATTTTTAAATGGATTTTCTCCATATGGAAAGTATGACAAATGTTGAATTGCTAGAAATAAATTATTAATTGTGAAACGATGAGCTTAGTAAAATGATTTCTTACCATATTTCTCACACAAGTTTCTATGTTGAACTAATTAGTTATTATAAAGTTATCAAACTAAATATATATCAAAAGACATTTTGAATAGTGTATTTAATAGTAGTACTAATTATTGATGGCATGGGCGTGTATAAGGAAAACTTTGTCGAAGAAAGTTTAATTTTTTTGTTTTAATTGTCGCTTATTCGAAGAGTAATTCTACTATGCAATTAAATAATTATTTAGTATTAGTATTGGGGGGGAGAGAATAAAGAGATGATTCGGTTTGACCTGTTCAAACTTTGTTTAAATATATAGTATGTATAACGTCACTGCAGGGGGTAGTTGTACGAAATTTAAACTAGGTCTAGTTTAAATTTTTAACTAGGTCTAAATCATTAAAAAGTAAACTGAAAATGTGCAATAAAAGTGAGGGAAGCTATTTTCACCAGTTTGGTACAGTTAAATGCAGGAAGATGTGATCTTACGTTATATTTCGTGAAAAACAGTATACCAATATTATAACTATGATTTAGAGAAATTTGGTTACATTAAATCAATGTAAAATTTGATGTGTTCATATTGTAGTATTGAAATACAGCACTAGCAGAGTAAATATTTTTCTTTGGTCGTTCAGGATTTGTTTAACCCGTTTGTGACAGTCGACGGATATTTCAGCTTTTTTTGGCTTGCCACACAAACGAACGACGGTTATAGTTGTCCGGGGTCTATTTCTTTCTTCGATCAATACCATCAGTTATATTCAACATAGGTTTTTTTTTACATTGGCTTCGAGACTAACGCCAGATTAATCAGTCAGAAAAATCTTGGCACTCACGAATATTCACGTATGCACGTGGGTGCATAGAGTTTAGAAACTGTTCAAATAACATATACTTTGGCCATGGCCGTCATGGGGCGCAGTCTGCTGCGATTAGTTTAGTTATAACCGTTTAGTATTTCTAGGCCTGAAAGGAATGGAAGGAACTATTACTATGTGTTTTTTTTATTATTTAACTAGCTAAATGATTATCCGTCCGTTGGATATATCCGCCATTCGTAACAGTCATTGCAAATTACGTCGTCTGTAAGGCAATTTAGCTTAAATTAGTCCCGTTAAAATAATGTAGACAACATTGCACAAAAATTATGACTTAATAACTATGATTTATGATCACAGCACATATTGCTTTAAATAGCAAGTTTTTAAAAATATTAGAAACTAACTATAAATTAGTATTGATTCTCATGTACTATTGCATAATCGTCAATATAGTTTGAGAATAGTGTACATCCTTCCCATAGCTGTGTGCAAACACATATAACATATATGAAAAGCCATAAACAATAAAAGCCGCAATGTCGCTGTATGTAAGATCATATCCTGTTGCTTTAAATTGTAGATAATTAGCAGTTTATTCAATTTTCAGCGGATCTTGAATTGAATGTCTTATCGAAGTTTGTGATAAACTTACTTTTTGTTACGCATTAATTCGCACATATCCTAAATTTGAAAATTTTAAATTTAATTTTAAATTAAATTTAAATTTGAAATCGTCAAAATTCCGTAGCGACAAGAGCATTGCAAAATATTGGAGAATTATGCTAAAATTTGAAAGTTTACTTTTCGAAAAAACGTGATTATTTTTCTTACAACTCCTACCAATCTCTCTGTATTAATTTAAAATGATATAGGCATAGTTTTATAATATGCTGTGTGTATTTAAGATTTCAAAATTGTTAGGTGATTTTTAATAATCTACAAAAAACTAAATACTTTTCCTTCATCGTTTCCAGTTCGTGAATTCGATAGTCGGTTATTTTCGATAAATTCGTTGTAAAACAGCACAATAAGAATAAGATGTTCTCAGTATCTGTAATGGAATGTAACGAATTATTCTAATGAATCTAATTTCTATTATTAATTGTACCATCATCATTGTTTCAATGTTGAGTGTAAAAATACCACCAGCATGTATAACAGTCGGTTTTTTAGCTCTTTCCATTATTGTGATCAACATTTTTTTACTTTTCGAATTCATATTGATCCAATCAACTGTGTAACATGCTTTCGTTATACCATTGCTCTAAAAAAAAAGTTGATGACTATAATTGCAATTACGAATTAAAGTAGTACCTTATCCATCAGAATTTGACCATGCCAACAATAAAGTGCTGCCTGGCACATCATACAAAGCAAATAGATAATAAATAAACCAAATTGACCACTTGGGAATGGAACCTGAAAGTGTATTCTTAGTTATGGTTATTTTCGGACTATGGTTAGTTTTTACGTACAACTAATAGAAGCTGGAATCCCGTTAAACATAAAACAACTGCACTACATAGGAACTGTACTAAAATTCCATATGAGAATGTTGTTTGAACAAGTGAAACAATTCTGTAAATTCTCTAATTAATAGTCAATTTGACAGGGTGCACAGAATTACTTGGTGATTTTGTTGTAGTAAATCGCACAATGCCTTATTTTATTTTCAATTCGTCCATCATCGTGATCGGTAATGCCATTTGAAACATTTACAATTTTTTCATAAAGTATTTCGAAGTATGCAGTTGCAATTACAACATGTTTCGTAAATAAACAATCTATAGCTGAAAAAAATAGTCGATTTATGGATAGATTTTTAGTTTTTTTTCAACAATATTTGAGACTTACAGCTATTCAACCATGCACTAATCGCTACCGATAGCGCTAGTGAGGCATATATAGGCAAATAATAGTTATCAGGATTAAAGGGAAATTTTGCTTTTAATGGATAATGTTTTATATTCGAATCACTGAAATCAATAAATGGAAAAGCGGCAAACAATACGAATACCAGAAAACAGAGAATAATAAATATGTTGAGGATTTTTTTACAGCCACGGAAATACACCTTTAAAATGTTCTCTTCTTTTTTATTCATTTTTGTAAATATTTCATCCGACATCATTTCCTCTAGTATGAATACATTACGTATTTTCAAATGAAGATTTATCAATTTATTGGTGAAACCAATTTGAGTCGTTGAAAGGATAAATGCTTCAGTCCATTCGCTTAAATCAGTAGTGTTGAAAGCGAATGCGGCACTAGTAATTATTTGACTAATTGTTATAAAATAAACTAATATCCTTATTGTTATTAAAAAGCATGTTTGTCGAATTCGTTTCGAATAGAAGCCTAGAATGCCTAAACGAATCTGTTCACCATTTAAAAATTTGCGAATTTTATTCACCTGAAAAGTATCGTTTTTGAATTGCAATATCTAAACTAAACGAAATTGAATTAGAAATGATTAATATCTGCTTACCATTGTTAGAATTTATGAAAATTTCCCTTTAATTCTTTTCAATAAGCACGCTAAACAAAGAATAATTGATATTCGTAGTTATATTCATGATCTCATCAAGAAATTGATTTGCAATATTAATGATCTAATTGCTGGTGTTTAAAGTTTCTATAAGTAGAAAACTTTCAGAGATGATTTTTATTATTCGTTTAATAATTATTGGCTCCAGGACTGGAGTAATTATTATGGTAGCGTAAAATGCAATTATATGCAAACGATTATTATTACTAAATTATGATTCGAAATTATAGTTTCGAATATACGTGCCTATTATTGAATTATATGATGGAACTATGTCTTATTAGTTAGGGTCAGTATATATAAAGCATAAATAAGATATTCTATGAATATTTTATTCTTATATAGTGAATATTCGGAATACCCAAATATTTTGGAATCTGTTTATCAAATTTTGAACGATGTGGATGTTTTTGTATTACCTATTGTTAGAATAGCTATTTCACAGCTTATCCGTGCGTAAGTAAAAGGTATTCGTATTCAGAAATTCAAGGCAATAGTAAAGAATTTTGTCCTTCAATTTTTCGATTTAAAACTTACTTGAATTAAGCCAGCCACTAATTGCTACAGCCACACAATCAAACAAATAAACATATATGAAATAATTATCGGCATTAAATGGAAATTTGCTTTTAAATGGATAATTTTTCCCATCCAATTGTCTCCTATCGATAATTGGAAAAATTGCAAATAACAAAACGGTAATAAGGCTTAAATTCATATAGAATTTTAGATATTTATGACACCGTTCCAAATTCATTTTCATTATACTATATTGTTTCTTCGTCATCTTTAGGAATATTTCAATAGAAATTATTCGTTCTAGTTGCATCGTTGTCTTTAAATTGACATGATAGTTGATCAGCTTCGTGATAAAACTGATTTGCGTCATTAGAAGCAATAGACTCTCAGAGAATTCGCTCAATTCGTAGTTTTCGAAAACATAGGCCATGCCACTGATCATTTGCATTAATGTGATTGTATAAACAAGTATCATGACCAATTTGAAAATTAACATTCTTGGTCGTCTAGGATAAAAACCCATGATACTAAGGCGTGTTCTCTCATTGTTAAAAAATCTTGAGGTATCGTAGTAAATCTAAAAATATGAAAATGTAATCAGAGAGAATTGATTCTTCTCATGATTCTGCGTATATATATATATATATATATATATATATATAGATATATATATAATGTGTATACGTATTTTACCTTATTTTTAACTAATTTTATGTCATATGGTTTCATTGTGATATTTAATCAACTAAGAAAATCTACAAGCACGAGATGTGGTGAAAAGAAAAATGATTTTTGGACAATTTGTTTTACATTTTTAATAGGTACTGAGAAATGCCTCATTTAAGTCTTTAATTTCAATATTATAGATCTACTTGAAAGAATATTATTAATTATAGTGTAGTGGGTTAATTAGAAGGAAAGTGTTATATTTATTAGTTTTTTATTCATAATTATAAGGCTGTATGTTCATTTACCATTTTTCTACTAGGTAAATTAATAAATTAATATTAGAATTGTTTGGAAGTTCTACTGGGTCTAAGTTATAGATTATTATGTGATATTTTTATATACAAGATGAGTTTTTTGTTCGTTGTTATTACTATGAAAATCTTGAAAACTAGCGAAGATAACTTGGAAGGCTAAATGCAGGAAAAATTGCAGTTATGCCTGCATAGAATTCAAAGCTTATCACAGCAAAACCGAATTGGATCGTCTTTTACGTCATACATAGTAAAAAACAGACAGTATACCAAAGTTATAACTATGATTTGCACAAATTTATTTACATTAAAGCAATGTGAAATTTGATATTTTCAAATTCGAATTGAAATCCAGCGTTAGCAGAGTAAATATTTGTTCTTGGTCTTTAAGGATTTGTTCAATAATATGAATCAATTTTACTTCCATAATTTCGAAGAACTGTTTAATTTCTTTATTTTTGTTATTTTCTGGATAGATTTGTTTTGATCTATCCATCTATCCATTTGTTCAAGTAAAAATAATTATAGAAGCATTTTAATTAAAAGTATAGTTGTCTCTGTTGTATAAACATAAAAAGCCAGACAAAAAGTTACCGGCTTGTACTTTAAACATATCGAATTAAATGAGTGAAAGTAAATATTTCTTTATCTTCGTCTATGCTTAGGATATTATATTATATACTTACAATTATGTTCAAATAAATCGTCAACCATCGTATTTATTATATAAAACAATAACTGTAATAAAAAAAAATCTGATTAAAATATCAATACAATTCCAAAAATAATGTTGACAATGATGCACAAATGTTATGACGTAACAACCCTTTGACGAAAGATCACATCCTATTGGGTTTTCCCTAGAAATTTCTAAATACGATAAATATCCTGGCGCCGTTATTTTTCATTTTATGAATAATGTATAAATGCATTATGGTGATTGATAACTACAGTTGAAATCACCAAAGTTTAGGTTCATGTTATCAATTTACTTTGGAGTTACGCCACAAGGATTTTTACGGATTATGTGCTAGACAAATTTGACTGTGGACGTGTAGAAAACGGGTATTATCGAAAATAAGTTGATGACGTGAACCAAAGCTTTGGTGATTTAAATAGTAGTTTGCATTTCTCGATAAAAATCAACGAATTTCGGTAAATTTAAGTGTTTGATTTCTCAAACAGCTTGGAATTTTAATGTACAGGTTACGAAGTTGATTTAAAGTGTTCATTCTCTACAATTCTTACTAGATAAGAAGAAATAGCACATGCCATTAAAAAAAATAAAAGTGGATTTGGGTAACTCGGATCTTATTCTTTATTTATCAAAATAAGCCTTTCAAGCAATTATAAAAAACAAGGCAAACATCATGTCAATCTGATACATTGCCTGAAATCACCTGTAAATCTGATAATTGGGCTGGACACTAGTAATCGACCACCCTGTATAAAAGTTGTAGAATATTATCTTAAAAAAGTTGCCAAGTTTTATTTTGGGCAGCTGCCATTTTCAATATGTGACACAAACTTGTCTTTTCACTTCTTAAGAAATAAATTGATTTTTTCCAAATAAGTAGAAAATATTATATTGAGCTCCGAAAATTGCAATTCTTCCCCTATTTAACCTTTCACGTTATCTTCGTTAGTTTTTAAGATTTCCATACTAAACATAAAAATGAATAGTAGTCATATACACGTGACACGTATATAATAAGTAGTATTTACGTATGTATTGCGACACTATATAAACATCATAATATAATGTAAATATATATTTATTTGTCTCACTACTGTGTTGTTCTGATTGAACTGAATTTAATTAAAAGTGAGAAAACTGGATTAAGATATTTGCAATACGTCTATTAATTCTTGATAAGATGGCTGTGGAATTCTGCGATTTATGGCTTAAATGTAAAAATCAAAAACAACTATTTATACTTACATATACTTATGTTAAGGTTAAAAAAGGATGCTTTTGTTCGATAACGCCAGATGTCACATGGCGGCTCACGTTTTCGAGTCCTTTTTACTGAAGGTAGTGCAAAAAAGAGCCACTTTTTGCTCGCATTTTAATGCATTGTAGGCTGATTATAGAAAAAAATATATATTTATATAAATACAATATAAGTAAAACATATATAAGAATATACAGGGTGTTCTAGAAGGTAGCACGACAGATTCGCCCTGTCTAGTTGAAGCGAAGAAGTGCTAGTTAAAATTGAGACAAATATAAGTTCTTAATCTAAAGTAACTGTGGTATTTAGTTGTAAAAACCGTTATAAGTATAAAGTTTTATTGAATCTCGGATAACGAGTTCATATGTATAAATAATGAGTTCAAATACAAGGCAAAGTGCAACTAAAATTTTACAAAGGACAATCCAATTTTTATCTTGTTCTATCAGATTTTTATCTATCCGTGATATTATAATCATCAAGATTATTACAATAGAAAAAATTGAAATTTTGCCAAGGAAATTTTAGTTTTCATTAAAAATTTTAAGTTTTGAAAATGAATGTGAAACTTGAACACAGGTTATCCGCAATTATAGATATCAAATATCAAAATGTTTGGATAAGAAAAAAACGATAAGGGTCCTACTCTAAATTATCTACTTTAATATTTAGATATTAAAATCGATAACATGTGCTGTGCCCGAATAAATATAAGCATAAAAACACTTACTTAAGAGTACTATTTTCAAAATTAACATCGAGCTAAAATTTCGATTGTTGTATGAATACTTTACTTATAACGTCACACTTCTTATGGTGTTCAGTGTATTTAGGACAACCTGTATTTATGTAATTTTTTTGACATTTATTACATTTAATTTAAAATTTTGAAAATTTTGATAAAAGCTTCGTTCCAAGTGGACAGTATTATCGCCTCTTGACTTTGTCGAATCTGTACAATAGACAAAATACGCTCAAATAGAAAAAAAGCAAAAGATAATAAAGAGTTTTTATGCCGCCCAAAATACCGTCAATTTTTGCCAAAGTTATCGTTATTTGTACTAAAGATAATCATTACTATAGACAAAAAATAAAGAGTTTTTATACCTAAAATAGAAATAAAGGAAAATTACCGTTCGTTATAGCTTTCACAAATTTGTTTTGTGATTTTCAATTTCCAATATACAAATATGACTTTTAAGTTAAAATTCTATTGCTACCAATCATCATCGCAAGTATACATTTACATAGCTGATGATTGAAAATTAATAGGTTTTAAGTTTAAACAATTTATATGCTAATTTTAATTTACTCTCCAATAAATATGTAAAAAGAAATACATTGAAATAAACTTTTATTAGACAGATGTGAATTCATTAAATTCATTTAAATTAGTAAGATAACGCCACTATATGTCGAAATAAGTGAAATAAAATAAGTACTAAAGAAATTAGTTATTTCTCCGCTAATAACGACAATTGTTATAGTTAATAAAGTTAAAGGTTGCTCATCTCAGACTGCGCATGCGCAGAATAACGACAGCCATGGCGAAATCACGTAATAGTGGACATAAAAATTCTATAATACTTGTCTGGCCGCTAGAATGTCGCCTGTTGGAATAAAGTTAAAATATTCGGTTTATTAAAAAACTGTAGTTTATATGGATCCAAAAATCTCAAGTATCTCAAACTTCATCTAATCCAACTGATACACATGGCCATTATTGTTTAAAATATTAGTAATCTCTAAATATTATTTTTATTCTAATAACTTTTTACTCTTTTTAGTCAAAATCAAATTTGTCTCAACTAGCACCTTGATACACCATTCGTATTGCCTTTTAGCGAAACACCCTGTAGACATATTAAGAAAGTATGGTAAAATTTTTTAAGGAAGTAAATCTGTGATAAAACTAGCTACGTATTACAATTTTATTAATAAAAATGTTTTTCTTGGTGAAATAATTATATGTTTCTGTTATCTTTATTCGTACATAATTAATTCTAATGAAACTTATTAATGAATCACAATTAATTTCTCTTTCGTAGTTGGCTATGTTATCCATTTTAATAAATGATTCAATTTAATAAATTGGTGCTATTTTTAGATGTGATATGATCGTTTATTAATATGTTTTATTAATTATTAATATCTGTATATGTGACAATTTTTTATGACACAAAATTATATGATTAGCTACGCTTTTATTTTTTGGAAATCGATAAATCAAGAAAAGTCAAATTTCGATTTTTAGAGGAGTTAATTTTTTCTTCAAGCTCAACATTTAACTAAGAAAATACTTGAAAATTTTCCTCGAGAAGTTAACGTTAGTGATTTCCTTACGTAAAGTAAAAAAAATTAAAGCGTACCTATCAATATTCATAAGTAATATGTTTGGTACTGATAATAAAATTTTATTATCACTAGATAAAATAATGGATTACAGTTATTGTATTAAATAAAGTGTTGTGTATTCAAAAATACTTCAGAATAAAATGTTTTTGTGAGAAAAAATCGACATTTTTTTCTATACAGAACAAGTAGTTTCTGTATTACTTTTATCCTAGTATGGGGATTTCCCGAAGGAATTTATATACAGGATGTATTCCGAAAATATGGGATCAGCGAGTTGTGGGAGATTTTCATAATAAAACACTGAATGCTAGAAACAATCAGACTACCTGGTTTTACATAAAAAATTTTCGCCCAAAGAACTTTTTATTCAATCTACATACATATATGAATTATTTTTAGCGATTGATGATTATTTACTGTAAAAATTTTAATATTGAATATAATTACGTGTAGCGCCTAAAATAGATTACGAGTTAAAATTTCTCTATTAAATCACTGGAATCATTAAAATTCATTTATAGATGGTGGAGCGAATAAAAAGTTTTTTCGAACAATTTACTTTATAATTGTCACACTCTGTAGGCCGGTTAATATTGGAATTTCAACTATAGTTTATTAGACAAATCAATATTCTAAGGTTAAGAATCTTCCGCTCCTCTAGAGCCCCATATTTCTGTTACTGATGGTTCCTGTACAGTGGTCAGTAAAAATGGCAATGAACTGTTAATTGTAGATTGTTTGGCCAAAAATAATAGGACGACTTTTCAATTGTCAACACATTTTCCGTATAATTTACAACAGTCATGCTTAAATATTGGAATTTAACGAACCGAATGTTAAAAAATGTTATTCTATTCTAAGTCGCGTGATTCTTAATTTTCGCTTTAGTGCAGACCTCGACGAATTGCATCTTAAAAAATTTAATCTAAAATGTGGATTTAGGGTGGTTGTCAGAATTCAGCTAGCTCGAAATACTCTAAAGTTTAAGAACCATTCTCTAAAGAACTCCAAATTCCAAACTTTGACATCTTATGAAAATTAAAAGATCGTTCCCTTCAAATTAGCAAAATTGCACAATGAAAGTCCTTATTATTTTTGATCAATGAATTTATGATTAATCGATTGGTCTCTATGAAATTGAATGTATGAAAACACACTGTTTTCGCATACACTGCACATATTTTCATTTAGCGGAAGAATTACTCCATGACTTTCTGATGAAAGAATATTGCGATGAATTTTAATTGTAGGTTTCTCCATTCAGCTATTTGAATGATTTTTAATAGAATGAAGAAAACGGATTATTAAAATTTCGCGTAAAAACGTAAAACTGATTTTGTGTGCCTGAGAGCAATCCAATATAAGTAAATCAAATAAAATTAGATTTTAATTCTGTTCGTAGAAAACTAGCATCTGATTTTATTCTATTCTACTTCTTGTTGCACGTTGTATTCCATCATTTTCTATTTGGGTTCTACTTCCAACCAACCTGAATCATTTTCAAAGTTTTTTCCTCTTCCCTATTTCACTCTCTTTTTCGACGATTGCATTATCAATTGCTTTGTTCGATCGCCTAAAAACTCAATTTATTCATTTTATTGAATTATTTTCGAGTATCGATTATATTCCAAATACGTCAATCCACTTTTCTTCCTTTAGCATTGTTAGCAATTCTCTTTCTTAACGACCATTTTATTAGTTTTTATCCCTACTTAATCCTCTGTAGTAAAGTTTGCTTTAAAACATAATAAAATATGAAAGCGAATCTACCATTAGAAGACTATTGTTTGAGCTGTATAAAACAAGCAGCTATCGAAGATAGTTTAATCAGAAGATAAAGGATTTGCTGGATGCTGCAATCATTTTTATGTTTTTCAAGATATTTTATTTAGTTAATTTTTACTTTGGTAGACGTAACAGGATATACAGCGGGGATCTTCAACTTTTTACACAGTAGTGTGTAAGTTTTTAGACAATACTTTTTAGTATTGTCTAGTATTTCTTAAGCTGACAAGCTGCGTATTTCAATTAATTCATTCATTCTAAATCTGGAAATCTACAAAAAAATGTGTCACCCAAGTGAACGTTCTGACTTCTAATCAGAAAACGTTGAAGATCCCTGATTTACAGTTGTCCATTGTTATAATTATTATTCTTCAATTGATTAATCGATCTACGGTTATTTATTTAAGTCAGTATTCGTTTATGATTCACATTCATTATTTCTAAAATAAGCATTTCTTTCTCTTTTTCATGCAGGTATCCTCCTCCAATGCGAGATTATCATTCGTCACATATTCCAAATATTCCCATTCAAAGAAAATACGATGATTATGGTCCACCTGGAATCGATCAGCCACCAATACCGGGACTAGAAAGTGAGCTGCCACCAGTTGGTAGTAAATTTATAAAAAAGTCACCATCTGATCATATCCGTGATCGACATCGCGATAGATATGTAAGTCCTCGTGATGACGACAGAGATAAGAAAGAACGAATGATTAAGAGACGCGAAGAGAAACGCAGTAGATCGAGATCAATTACACCGGACCGATGGCGGAATCCAAGTCCAAGACTGCATAAAGATTTAAGTCCAGATCGAATTCGTAAAAAGCACGTGCCTCTTATAGAGTATCGAGATGAGAGACGAAGAGAAAAGGAACGACACAGAGACTATTCTGATGAGGAGAAAAGGCGGAAGAGCAAAGATAAGAAACGGCACAAGGACAAGAAAGATGAAAAACGAAAAAAACGCGACAAGAAAGATAAACATAAAAAATCAGAAAAAGAGAAAAAGGATAAAAAAGAGGAACAAAAACATGTTGCGTTATCAAATGATAATACGGCTTCGAATGTTAAAGCAAAAGCTGATGTACTAACTTCAGTGGAATCAAATCAGGAAAACCATGAAGAAAAAATGTTACAAGAAAAAAGTGAAATAAAATTACAAGAGCAAAAAGAAACGGAACAAAAACGACAAGCAGAGGAACAGAAAAAAGAAGAGCGACGCTTAAGATTCCTCGAAGATGAAAAAAAGAAACGAGAAGAAGAAACTATTAATAACGAATTGAAACGAAAAGCCATCGATGAAGCTAGACGTGTTCTCGAAGAAGAACAGCAGCAGCAACAACAAATAGTTGAACAAAAGAGGAAAACTGATCTTTACGATGAAATCATTTCTGAGAAAGAGGCAAATGTTGAAATTAAAGAAAGTTTTAATTCTGCCGAAGAGAATCCTGCAACAAATGATTCGGAACAGAAAAACGCTAGTGATAATGAAGCGACGAAAATAACGAATCCAAATTCAAAACCCAATCCTCCCTTGCTTAAAGATGCCGACGAAGAAGATTTGGGTATACTAGAGTTACATTCTGATATGGATATTAAATTAGATGAAAGCGACATGGTGGCTCAAATGCCAGAGAAATCAAAGTGGGAAGTAGACGAGGATGTTGGACAGACTCAGCCCAGTCCAAAGGATCTTTTCGAACCAATCGAAATGAAATCGGAAATGAAAGTATCAAGTGAAGTATTGAAACGAGCTGAAAATGTAATTTTTGCTCGTGCAATCAATTCAATTCGACCAATAGAAATTAAGAAGATAAGTGGCGATAGGGCGAAATTGTACGCGGATGAAAAGAAAGATATGTCTGCTGAGGAATTTAAAAAGCCAGATCAAAGTACAGTTGAAAGACCACGAATACCAATAAAAGAACGATTAGGTGTTAAAGTTGATGATTCGGATCCCAAGCATATCGTAATGGAGAATCGAAAAAGTAGAAGTCTGTCGCCATTCAGTCGCAGAGAGAGGCGTATAGAAATTGAAGATTATCGTAAACCAGATAGAAAACATTCAAGATCCAGGCGATTGGATTATATTCGAGAAGATGATCGAAATAAGGAACGAGAAAGACGAAAAATCTCAATGGAAAGTAGCATTAGAAAAACTAAACACGATACCAAAGAGAAAGAGAAACGCGATGAACGAAAAGAGAAGCGTAAACGATCGCCGTCCAGTGATCACGACGATCGGCGAAAAAAACGTAAAGAAAAGAAAACGAAGAAAGATAAAGAAAGAACTAGCAAAAAAAATGAGGATGAAACGAAAACAAAAATAAGCGACACAAAATTGAAATCGGCAACGGAAAAACGTAAAGTTACATTGGATGAATCTAATTTTGTTCCAGATTATGATCTAGATATTCACGAACAAGAACCTGGTGACAATAGAAAAACGATTGTTCGAAAAGATGCGGGCGGTGATCAAAGCAGCAGTGGCGACTCGTCGACATCATCGGAAGGTGATAAGAAAAAACGTAAACGAAAAAAGCATAGAAAAAAGAAAAAGAAAGTGGTTACGAGTAGTAGCAGTTCAGATTCCAGCAGTGATTCAAGTGACTCAGAAAAGGAAAGGAAGAGGAAAAGACATAAAAAGAATAAGAAAAAGAAAAAGAAATCGAAACAGACCTAGTGGCAAGATATGTCGAAAGCTAATTAGAAAAAATATGTTTTTTTTTTTTGTGCCAGATTGCTAATGGAGGAAAACGGGGAAGAGTTGGCTTGACAGTTACATAGTATGTGTTTAGTTTTGATATTCTAATGACATGTGATTTTTTTTCTTATTCAACGATATCTACGATACTATATGTTTTTGCAATGTATATTAGATGGTAAATATATTATAATATGTAATTTGTTTAACAAAATTCTGCGTTACAACAAAGTTGATGGATCTAGTATTAGTTCTGATTTACTTATCACAGCGACTTAATAAATAATTGTGAATTAATAGCGAAAGTAATCAAATTTCCTAATTCACAATAATTCGTAAAATATTGTGGTTTATTTCTGTAATATAACTCTGTAATATGATTAAATAAACAAATTATTTAATTAATGATTTTTTCTTTAAATATTTTACCCTATTACATCTTCTGCAGCCATTTTGAATGATTGAAGCGGAGCGATATGAGGAGCTTGTGTTATGGATGAGCATAAAACCACTTGTTTTATAGAATTTTTATGGCAGTACATAATATGTAAATTATTTTATAAAGAATAATCAGACACCGGAGAGCACACCAAGTTGAATAACATGATCAAGTCCTATCCTTGAAGCAAATACGTATTGAAAGCAGAGCAATGGATTAATTTTCCAACTAATTGGAAGTGAATGGTAACTGGACCCTATTTTCAATTTTTATTTTTACTACATTTTGTTAATAAGCACCTAGATCATACGTTTTTTTCAATCGAAACGTATTCAAGCAATAAAGAAACGATCGATAGGAAGTAAGTAGAAAATTCGTTTTTTTGCCGATAAGGTCATCTTATCGGCAAAAAAATAAATTAAGTAAATCCTAGATTGTTTTTTAATAAATCGAAAGTAACCAATCACAATTATTTCCTTTTACAGATATAGGGTATGGAAAATTCTGATAAGCATATATTCAATTTTCTATTTAAGGTCTATTGTATTTAATCAATCGCATTAATTTGTTGTCTATAGCTGTGAAAAATTCAAGCGAATTATTTTTTTTTTGTTTTAGTGAAAAAATGTATTCGACAATTGGATCGTGTTTTTTGATATTTCTTTTAATTCAAAACTGTAAGTAGATAGTGCTTTTGGAAAAACTATTAAATAATTTGATGAAGATTTAATGGAAATATTCTTAATTTTTGGTGAACTGTTCATTTTCCCATTTTTACACACATATCTTCGAATATTATTTGCGAGTAAATTCAATTAGTAATTATGACAAAGAATTTAGTTATTCCAATTTTATTGAAGCAAGAAAAAGAATTACAATATTTCTGTGTCACTTTAATATGCCTAATACTTTTTTTTCCTTTGACTGTTACGTAATATTAACTTTATCTGCTTGCTAATGATTAGTAAATAAGTAACATTATTTATCGTTCTTTATAAATTGCCACACGCTTATACCAAGCGTGTGGTTGTGAAAATGTTGCGTTCGTGTCTTCTATTATTTTCGGAACTTTCGAAATATTATTAAGTACTTGATCTATTTTTTCTACAATCACCCATTAATGGACAACTTTTTACTATTAAATGCAAGAGAAAATCGTCGCTTTTTGCACTACATCGATAAAGTTGCAGTTTCAAATTCACAAACGTTATTGGATATAATCTAAACTTATCTCATTTTTAATAAATAAAAATCGTTAGTAATTAATACCAATTCAAAGATTAGATTGGATTAGACGAATTTCACAAGTTAAAATAGGACCAGAAATATATCAGCAAACTATAATTATATTCCAAATTATCACAGAACAAATCAACGTCCAATTTGGTTGTTAGGAACTAGAAATAAATCTCTATAATCTATGTAGCAAGTTTTTGTGATTGTAGAAAAAATATAATACGCATTTCGAGCAGAAAAATGGCTTGTTCGTCGCGAGCAACAATGAGCCACTATTTGATCTTAATACATAAATAACTAATACAGAGCCACGACATAATTGAATAATTTATTTAATATATTTGTCACAATTAACACGGTGTTAACGAATTAGCAGAATGGACAGTTGTCGATTCCTTTGATTTTTACTAGTCAAATTTTGTGACCTTAAGAACGGTAAACTCATCCTATTTCAAGGAATTTAATTAAGATCTCATCACAGGAGTGTAGTGTAAGATTATAAAACAAAAGAGAGGGAACACAAACGTTCGTCTCTTATATGGACGACTATATGAAGGAGAGAAAATTACTACAAAATTCAAAATATTTTCGAGCTGGATAAAAGTTTAAACGCCAGTTCACGACCACAAAACTAATTAATTTTGACATTTATCATTGGTGGCGTGTTTTTTTTTCGGAATTTTCTATTAAATTTTTAAGAAATTTAAATGTTTTTTTATTTAAAATTATTGTTTTAATATTGATTTTTAAAATTTAAAATGTATAAAGTTTTACTGCGAGTTGCAAAACTGGGTTCCCATCGGACAATAATAAATACACCATATGCCATTGACCATATAATATTAAAATTAAATAGAAACACAATGACGCCTATTGCTTAAATAAATATTGATGTGTTGTATTAAATAGTCGTTAATACAATCATAGTTCGCATTTTTTGCATGAAAATTCTGGATTTTACCTAAAATTTAGAAAACACGATTCTCCATAAGGATAACATTAAATTGATTGGATTAGTCTACATCAGCGCTACCTATTCAGTGCCCGATTCCACAGCCCCTACCCAAGGATACTTTAGGCAATGATTGATTATTCCCTATCTATCTGTGTATCTGCTTTTAGATTTTACATGTATGTTTACATACATGTGTATGTATGATTTATTCATACATTTAGCATATGGTTTTTAATTTATTAACTGTAAAATTAAACCGTTTTTTAATTACAACTTTTATTATTTTGTTATAAATAAATTAATAACAATGTAAACATATCATGATTAACAATAACACTTACGTTACGCTCTCCTCTTTTTGAATGATCTACTGAATGATAAATGTTTGTCTATAATATCCTTGGCCCCTACTCCCCTAGTCCCTACCCATAAGGTGACAGTGTCATGTGAACAGCAGTCATCGTCTGTCCCTTCTAGTCTACAGTGACTTAGTATAAAAACAAATTATAGATGGCAGCTCCACGATCAATTTTTCCAAAAAACCTTTAAGTTTAAGAAAAACACTAGAAGGAAATAAAACCGCAACACGAGAATATAACTTTTAGAGAATGAACATTTCCTACTGTTTAAAGTATGCTCTATTACCATTTATCAACCATGTTTCTCTTTATTGTTGAAACAGTAGAAAAAAAACTAGTAATCCGAAACATTTCATTTGAAATCATAAAATTAAATTTAAGCTGCATCCACGTTAGCAAAAATTCATAACATTCATTGTATGTGTCAAATCCTGCTTCGATTTCCACCACAAAAGACTCCATCGTGGCACAGTAGCTGAGGGCTTGCGTTTAATGCCCTCGTACCAGTTAATGCTAAAAGGTGATATGAGTCGAGGCTAGGTCTAATGTAGCAGTATTTGTGTGAAATGTCCTAGTAAATTTGTATTAATCTTTTTTTAGTAGAAAATTTTTTTTTATTATTCTTTAGTCAGTTCAGGTCAATAAAAATTTAGTAACTGTTCAGATATGTTGGTTAAATTAACGAAAATAAATTTTTGTTAATATGGACGTACCTTTAAATATCAAAAACTGTAAGGTCGACTGAGCCACCTTGTACTTTAGAAAATTATTGTATATAAAACAACAATGTTATTAAATTCTTTTAGGTATGGCTATTCCAGCAAATAGCTGCAATTGCCCAGATAACTATGCGTGCGTCAGTTTCCATTTTGATACTGGTGAGTATTATTAATTAAATAAATATTAATAGAATGGTTTCGTTTTTATCACTTTTTAATCCATTTTTTTTATTGATTAAAAATAATTCATTTTTTTTAGTCAGATATTTTTAATGTATTAATCATTTCAGGATACGAAACAAGAGAATGTGTTCACTCAAATAATTTGAAAAGCTGCGATGAATATGAGCTGAATGATTCTAAAATAATTTCTTGCCAAATATCAAATTTGGTTCAATCAGAATATATTGTGCCAGTGGGTTATCTAAAAGAAGATTTAACGACTACAACAGAACCAACAACAGATGTAACGACTCCATCAACTACAACAGCGCCAACAACAAATACAACAACACCAACAACGAATACAACAACTCCATCAACTACAACAGCACCAACAACAAATACAACGACTCCATCAACTACAACAGCACCAACAACAACTCCATCAACTACAACAGCACCAACAACAAATACAACGACTCCATCAACTACAACAACTCCATCAACTACAACAGCACCAACAACAAATACAACGACTCCATCAACTGCAACAACTCCATCAACTACAACAGCACCAACAACAAATACAACGACTCCATCAACTACAACAACATCAACAACTCCATCAACTACAACAACTCCATCAACTACAACAGCACCAACAACAAATACAACGACTCCATCAACTACAACAACTCCATCAACTACAACAGCACCAACAACAAATACAACAACTCCATCAACTACAACAGCACCAACAACAAATACAACGACTCCATCAACTACAACAGAACCAACAACAGATACAACAGAAATAACGACTCCATCAACAGAACCTCCGACTACAACACCTCATTCAGGCAATAGTGATAAATTAACGTCTTCTATTAGTTTAATGTTGACATTTTTCAGTGTGATTTGTGTTAAACAAATTATTTTGTAAATGATTTAATAAATTGTTAGCTATTTATTGTTTCATTTTTATTATTTATTGGTCAATAAATAATCAATTATATGTTTTCCCTAAATTTGTAAATTATTAATGGTCTTCATATTTCTGCTCATTTTTTTATCGGTAATCTACATTAAGTTTAACTACGGGAGGTCTTATCAGTAAGCTCAGTAATCCATTTTTAACGATTCATAATCATTAGAATATCTAATCAGAAGGCTAATATCTAATGGATGTTGAATGTTATGATGTTAAGGTTTTAATTATAAGCTACCAAGCTAAATGGACCCTTTCATTTGAATCTTATGGGAAATACCGATGATTTTGATAAGGCTTTCGTTCAGTCTGTTTAGTTAAGGGTATTGTCTAGGAATCTAAGAATTTTTTATTTCTTCCAAATTCCGAAGCAAACTTTATTTTTAATGATCATGTAAAGTATAATTCTATTTTCCAGTAGCAGAATGTGATACTAGTGAGGGTGTTGGCTGGACAAGTTTTAGAAACTGCAAAGCAAGCAAGAAAAACATAAATAATTTCTTGTAAATCAGCAACTGTGCTATGTTATTAAGAACTACTTCAGAAATAGCAATGGATCCATCAACAACTGGAATCTTACTGTCACTGAAAGCAAAATTAACATTTTCTGTACATTTGATATTAACTTTTTTTTCAGTTTACATTTTATTTATTTCCTTGTCTATAACAATTAAAATTCGTCTATTTTTCAAATTAAGTTTAATCTAACTATAGGTAAACCGGATCAATGCTACACTTTTGACAAGTTTTCCTTGCTATAATTACCCATACAAAGTTGCCAGAATTATTTTTATATTGCATATATATATATATATCTATATGCCTTCCACCATAAACTGGTGTCGGCTTGAGCTCTTCTCGTTATCCTCCTATTCCTCACTTCCTATGCATCTCTCCCACTCCTTCCTGTTGCAAGCAATTCTTCTTGCGTCATTCAGCTTCATTCCTCTTTCACTTATTGCTTTTTCAATTCCCTCATCCCATGTAATTTCTGGTCTTCCCCGTTTCGCTCTTCTTCCCTCCCTTGCCTGCCAGACTCTCTTTACTTGCCTCTCTTCACTCATTCTTACCAGATGTCCCCACCGGACATCAGGGCGGAGTTCATCCACTGCCTTCTGTGGATGAACTCCGCCACTGGTTCTATCTCCAACTCTTCTCTTATTACGCTACTCCTTATTTTATCTCTTTTCGTTACCCCTTTTACTCCTCTCAAGAATTTCATTTCCACAGCTTGTACCCTACTTATGGCTTTTTGTTCCATTTTCCACGTTTCACATCCGAATGTTAAAATCGGTCTTATTATGGTCTTGTATACATTTATTTTTGTTTTCCTTGAGATTTCCTTGTTCTCCACTATTACTCTATTTATTCTATAATATGCATTCATTGCTTTATTCACCCGCTCCGTAATTTCATTTTCCTGTTTACCACCGCTACTGATCTGCACTCCTAAGTACTTACAACAATCGACCTGCTCTATTCTCGTCTCTTCTATCTTAATTTCTAACTTCTGTTTCTCTCCTATTACCATTACCTTTGTCTTTTCCTTGCACATCTCCATCTCGTATTTTTTAAGCACTTCGTTCCATTTGCTCAATTTTCTCTGCAAACTCTTTTCATTCTCCGCAACTAACATCACATCATCTGCAAATGCTCCAGTCGTTATAACCACCCTTTGCATGTTTTTATATCCAACGACTAGTCCTCTTTCCTCTTTATCACTTTCTCTCATTATCTCATCCATATATATGTTAAATAATGTTGGACTCAGTCCTCCCCCCTGTCTTAGTCCGTCCATTGTTTTAAATGTGTCTGATTCTTTACCATTTACTATTATACTGTTTGCATTCTCCTCATATGTCTTCCTTATTAACCTAATCATTTTCTTTTCTATACCCCTCTCTCTCATTATATTCCATAATCTGCTTCTATTTATTTTATCGAATGCTTTCTTTAGATCTAGAAAACCTACATATATATTTTTTTTACTATTTCCTGCCTTTTCCACCATTTGCTTTATAGTAAATATATGGTCCTGTATACTTCTACCTTTTCTAAATCCGCATTGTGGCTCTTCCAGGGTCTGTTCCACTTTATAATTTATCTTATTTTTTATTAGCTTCTCTAGTATCTTCATCCCTGTATTGATTATATTTATTCCTCTGTAGTTCTTACAGTCAGCTCTGTCTCCTTTTTTATAAATTGGTACTATCTGACAATACATCCTACCCCTGCTGCCGCTCTGCTGCAACTATCTACTCCACTGTACATTAGTATCTGCCCATTCTTTAGCCTCTCAGTCCCTTTGCCCTTCTTTTTGGTTTCGGAAATTGCTAATACTTCTATGTCTACTTTTTCGAATTCCTCCTCTAACTCATATTCCTTACCCCTTATACTTCTTATATTCCACGTACCTATTTTCCAAATTTTATCCTTGTACTCCGCTTCTCTATATTCCCTATTATCATGATTCCTCAATTTTATCCCTCGTTTTTTGAGTTCTCCCTTATTCCCCGCTCTAACCCATACTCGATATTTGCAATGCATTGCTGTCTCTTCCTCCTATACACTGAGCACTCCCTATCTGTCGCCCAGTGCTCGTAATCTCTTCTTCCCATTCTCACACAATTGACACACGATTTCTTTTCCTCTTCGCATCCTCTGCCATCATGTCCTCTCCCGCCGCATTTATAACACTCCTTTTCTTCCTTGCAATATTTTGCTACGTGTCCATATTTGCAGCAATTCATACATACCACTACATTTATGTATTCTTCCACCTTTTTGTAAGTAAAATCCATCACTATCTTTCCTTTTTTTACTAGCCATTTAAAGATATTCACCTCTGTCTCTATTATTAAGTCCTCTACATAACTATTTACTTTTCCCCATGCCTTTCTTGCTACTATCTTCATTACATCCCCCATTTTCTTTTCCTCCAATATACTCTTAATTTCCGTATTCTGCATCTCTATTTGTTTAAATACTTCCTCTTCCGTGTACCCCTTTTCTATTCTTTTTATCACTACGTATGGTTTTGTCAATTTATTTCTTCTAGTTATCAATCCCTCAACTTCCCTAATTTTCTCATTTCTACATTCATTTGTTGCTCTTCCGTTTTACACTTTATCACCACTCCTCCGCTTTTGTACTTCTTTACCTTTTCAAATCCGTTGTCCCCCACTTCCTCGATCTTCAATTTCTCATTTAATTTTTTCATTATATTTTCCCCTGTATTCGACCTTACTACTATCTCCCTATTAACCTCTCTTTCAGGGGTTTGTCATTTCCTCTCTGCATGAACCGTTCTGTTGGCTCCTGCCGATAACGCAATTTCTGCATACGATTTACCGCCTCTATCTCCTTTTTTATTCCTGGGTCCCTTTTATGGTCCCTTGAGATTTAGTACTCATTTTCTCCATTTTTTTTTCAAGTGCTTCTAGTCTTCGCTCCAAACTCCCTGTTGTGTTTCGTCTTTATGTATTTTCGCACTCCTCATACTTCTTTCTATAGCCAGTTTCACATTGGCCTCTATCCTGCTAGCTTGCTACTCTATATTTTTGAATATTTGTGCTCCCACTCCCCCTTCGTTTCCTATCCGTGTCTGCTCTCTTATCTCTTTTACTGCATTTATCATTACTTCCTCCCACTCTTTCCATTCCTTTATTTCTTCTTTTATTTTCGCTTTTTCCCTTTGTTCAGAACATTGTTTCATGAATATCGATTCCTTCGATCCTTCACCATACGCTGCTATATCTCCTGTTACCATTATCCTTTTATCTCTCTTCCCTTCATTACCACTTTCGTCCGTCTCAGCCCTTGACGTATATCTATCGTCCTCCTCGGTCTCGCCAGGACTTTTATTCTTTTTTTTCTTAGCCTCCTGCGGAGGTGTCCGAAGCAATCCCCCTTTCCCCCTAAATGGGGCCGCCAGCTTTTCCTTATTCATTTCCTCCCAATTTATGATAAACAAAATCGAAAGGAAATAGCAGGAAAAAAAGAAAAACAAAAAAAAAATAAAAAAAAAAAAAAAAATTACAAATCCAAATTCAATTCGCACCAATAATTCCACTCTCCGATAACACAACCGTATGTACACACACTTTTATTATTTTATATTGCATACAAATTTCTAATTATTTCAATTATCAATTTACCAATTCAATAACCGAAGGATTTTTAAATAAAAATATAAAAAAATTTGTTCTGACAATCTCCATACTATCTATTATTTTGAATTTAACGTAGACGTTAACGTTATTTATATCAGAAATTTGTGTTGGTATACTGTATTTTAATAGATATTTTAAAAGTCTAGATCTGGCTTTAGAATACATCGATGTGATTGATAAAGGAAAGGAAAATGTATTTTAGTAAATGATTCGCTCCGATAATTAATTATCTTTTCGAGAAGCGCTTCTCATATAAAACGGAAGTTGCGTATCATACAATTAGTATGACAGATGTGGTGTGATTGTAATAATAGAGTGTATTACTAAATCTAAGAATACTTACCTACAAACAATATGTTGTTCGAGAAAGGGATTCTTTTAACATTTCTGCTCGTTTGGGGATGTAAGTAAAAACATCAACATTATTTTTTAATACTTTATATATACATTTACACTTAAAACAATGACAAAACATTTCTTTTCTTAATTATTCTTGCAAAAATACACTTATTAATTCTTTGATATCTGAAACTATCATCGAAAGATCTGCTACTTAAATAAATATATTTTCATGGTAATTTTTCGATTTTAGATGCGCACGGTCAAAACTATTTGAATGGTGAGTTACTTCAACTAATTTTCACCATTTTTGTCATTTAAAGTTACTCCCAATATTTACATAGCTAGAGTTAATATAGTTATATAGAGTTAAAAAAGCGCCTCACCATGTGAGGAAAAGTATTCGAATCTATGTAACAAAATAGGCAGCTTATCGAACTGTGTGCTTGGTTAATATGCTTTTTTTGTCCCCAACCCCGACCTTCCTGCAATATGTTTCGCAAAGCATCCTCAGCCGCTGCTCCTGCGCGACTTCTCTGATCTGGCACCCCATACCTGTCCGTGTGCAGCCTCGGCCTCCACTCCAATATGAGTTCCATCCAGTTCTCCATAGTAATATTCTGTAAAGAATAGAACATTGAATTGTTTAATACTTAGAAGTGCTAAACTGTATATAATAGATAATTAGCTATTACAACTAGGTGAAGATGCTGCAGATTTTTTAGAATTCATAGGATCAGAACCTAGCACTACTGATCTTCTTACAACAGAACCAACAACAGATATAACAACTCCATCAACTACAACAGAACCAACAACAGATACAACAACTCCATCAACTACAACAGAACCAACAACAGATACAACAGAACCAACAACAGAAATAACGACTCCATCAACAGAACCTCCGACTACAACACCTCATTCAGGCAATAGTGATAAATTAACGTCTTCTATTAGTTTAATGTTGACATTTTTCAGTGTGATTTGTGTTAAACAAATTATTTTGTAAATGATTTAATAAATTGTTAGCTATTTATTGTTTCATTTTTATTATTTATTGGTCAATAAATAATCAATTATATGTTTTCCCTAAATTTGTAAATTATTAATGGTCTTCATATTTCTGCTCATTTTTTTATCGGTAATCTACATTAAGTTTAACTACGGGAGGTCTTATCAGTAAGCTCAGTAATCCACTTTTAACGATTCATAATCATTAGAATATCTAATCAGAAGGCTAATATCTAATGGTTGTTGAATGTTATGATGTTAAGGTTTTAATTATAAGCTACCAAGCTAAATGGACCCTTTCATTTGAATCTTATGGGAAATACCGATGATTTTGATAAGGCTGAAGCTTTTTTATGCTGAAGATTTTTTAGAATTCACAACAGAACCTACCACTACTGATCTTCCTACAGCGTCTACAGTCTCTACAACGAGTACGTCAGGTACAACTGAGTCAACACAGCCATCTACAATAAATAACCCATCATCAACAACACCAGAAAATAGTGCAATTGTACATCGATCTAACTCAATTTATGCAATTGCAATGTTGAACTGTTTAGCAATGGCGGTATTTCTAATTTCAATGTAATTAAATAACAATAAGAATAAATAATTTTTTTATATATCGATTTTTATTTATGTATTTTCCTAGCATTATTTTTGCCTTTTTTAATCAAGCGAATCTAATTTGTTGCGAATTTTTGTCATTTTGTATCATCTTCATCATTGTGAAGATATTGAAATTTGCAAACAAGTTTGATGAATACGAGCGAGGGTATATATATAGTATATACCATAATATGATTCATCATCATCAATACATATATGCTGCTACTGACAGGTTATTGGAACCGATACATATACAAAAGCAACGGTACTTTTTCACAATAAATTGTATTTGGATTGAATCTTCACTGTGTGTTGTCTGGTTGTTGGAACAGCAAAACAACATGCGATATCAATACTTAGTAGTATTTACTGTGTTTCTTTCATTATTTAATAAATCTATATCTATAAATTTGGGTAAGTGTTTAAAATAAAATTGATTTTAAGAAATATTTTAACACTACAAAAATTAGATAAATTTATGGCTATTTGATATGAAATCTCAACACGAGCTGAGTCTTTCAGTATTTTGTAAGTTTTCAACAAATCTACGATCGAACAGATCGACTCATACGAATATTAGGTACTTAGAGATAGGAACATTTTTATAATAGAACAATCAATATAAATGATGTACAATTTTTTGCCAAAAATACATATATTATTTATGGGACAATCATTTTCATTAAAAGTAATACTCATCGAAGTGACGCTGTCGAGAGCGATATCAAATATTTGCAGTTGATATATGTAGATGTTATTATTATTACTTGTTATCAGTATTTATCAATTATATTAAATAATTGTTTCGTGTGCACTGTTGATGCCATAGCATTTTTTTCTCTCGGTAAATAACAAAAACAGTAGATAGATTTAATAACAAATGCTGAAGAGTTAATTGAAAAGACATTCCAGCGACAGATTTCTATAAAAATTTTATTTCCAAAAATAAGCTTTTCATAAACTCTATGAAACAATTTAAAAATATAAGTGTCAATTGATACCGGGTACATGAAAGCAATTATTAGGTTCAATTTATCATTCGATATCAGAAACGCCTCCATACACACGTATTTCTAAATCATTATAACTCCTTAAAAAATTAGAATTTATAAGAGATTCAGTCGCTAGATCAATTTAACTTGCTGTCATCTTAATTGGACGACATGAACTGCAATAATTCACTCAATAAATCTAATATCTCATTAAAGTTGCGTTTCAGAAACAGATGCTGATTTCATATCGATTAACAGTGAAATAACTAATTTAAATTCCTTATTAAATTCATGATAAAGATCTGATGAAAGCCGATAATTAAAACATCTAATACATTGATAATTGTATCAATCATCATATTTAAGAGTGTTGATGTTTTACGACTTGGTGATGTTATAAATAGTTCGTGATACTAACTATTTAAATGTCACACTACTGCACCAATAAAAAAAAAGGATATTTACTTTTTAGAAGTTTCTACATGGGGCGAAGCATATTTAAATCAAATAAATGCAGAAGACCAATCGCAGATATCTTTATCTAGTAACGAAGTCAAAAGCAGCGAAATTATGCATTCTAATGAACTAGTACCTGCTAACATGTCATATGACGCACAAGCTATTAAAAATAGTTTTATGGGACCCCCTCAAAATGTCATATCACTTGTAAAATTTTCATTGCTGTATAATACTCAAAGACCATCATTTGCTGGTCAATTTGGTGAAGGTTCTATTGGTCAAATTATACCTCCAGGCAAACCATGGCCTGATAATGCTCTAAATGACACGGTGGACGTTGAGAATCGATTTAAGGAACCAATGGAAAATGTAACTTTGACTCCAAATGCCGCATCCGCCACAAAACCACCATTGGAATACAAGCCGCAGAGACCATCATTTGCTGGTCAATCTGGAGGAAGCTCTATTGGTCAAATTATACCTCCAGGCAAACCATGGCCTGCTAATGCTCCAACTGACGCGATGGACGTTGAGAATCGATTTAAGGAACCAATAGGAAATGTAACTTGGACTCCTAATGCCGCATCCTCCACAAAACCGTCACTGGAATACAAGCCGCAGAGACCATCATTTGCTGGTCAATCTGGAGGAAGCTCTATTGGTCAAATTATACCTCCAGGCAAACCATGGCCTGCTAATGCTCCAACTGACGCGATGGACGTTGAGAATCGATTTAAGGAACCAATAGGAAATGTAACTTGGACTCCTAATGCCGCATCCTCCACAAAACCATCACTGGAATACAAGCCGCAGAGACCATCATTTGCTGGTCAATCTGGAGGAAGCTCTATTGGTCAAATTATACCTCCAGGCAAACCATGGCCTGCTAATGCTCCAACTGACGCAATGGACGTTGAGAATCGATTTAAGGAACCAATAGGAAATGTAACTTGGACTCCTAATGCCGCATCCTCCACAAAACCGTCACTGGAATACAAGCCGCAGAGACCATCATTTGCTGGTCAATCTGGAGGAAGCTCTATTGGTCAAATTATACCTCCAGGCAAACCATGGCCTGCTAATGCTCCAACTGACGCGATGGAAGTTGAGAATCGATTTAAGGAACCAATAGGAAATGTAACTTGGACTCCTAATGCCGCATCCTCCACAAAACCGTCACTGGAATACAAGCCGCAGAGACCATCATTTGCTGGTCAATCTGGAGGAAGCTCTATTGGTCAAATTATACCTCCAGGCAAACCATGGCCTGCTAATGCTCCAACTGACGCGATGGAAGTTGAGAATCGATTTAAGGAACCAATAGGAAATGTAACTTGGACTCCTAATGCCGCATCCTCCACAAAACCGTCACTGGAATACAAGCCGCAGAGACCATCATTTGCTGGTCAATCTGGAGGAAGCTCTATTGGTCAAATTATACCTCCAGGCAAACCATGGCCTGCTAATGCTCCAAATGACGCGATGGACGTTGAGAATCGATTTAAGGAACCAATAGAAAATGTAACTTTGACTCCTAATGCCGCATCCGCCACAAAACCATCACTGGAATACAAGCCGCAAAGGTCGTCATTTGCTGGTCAATTTGATGAAAGTTCTACCGGTCAAATGATAACTCCGGACAAACCATGGCTTGCTAACAATTTCGATATAATATCACCAATTGAACTTGAAATAGAAGCAGTTGATGATGATGTAAGTATTGATCATTTCAACAACAAAGAATCTCATATAGAATTACAAATATAGATTCGCAGGAGATTAAGCGGAAATTCAAGGATTGTTAGCTGTTCAAAGAACAAATAAAAATTGAAATATGATTAATAGTAGATATATGTATTAATAGTATAGCATAATTCTTTGATATATCACGAAAAATACAATAAGTAATAGGTATATTTAATTAAAATAATTTTAAGCAGAAAACTAATGTAATACTATACCAACAATTAGAAATAATGAACTCTTTTAGTGCCTAGGAATTAAAAAATAATTAAATTATATGACTCTTATAATGGTAATTAAGGAATTAAATATTGAATTGTAGTTTCATTTTATTGCACATACGCCAATTTTTATATTTTTATAAAAAATCTAAAATATACAAATGAATTAATATATAAATTAATTCAAAGAAAAGAAGTGCTAAATGAAATTAAGATATATTAATAAAATTACGAATTTTAAGTACAATAACGAATAGATTAAGGGAAAAGGTTCTTTGTACATTTCCATTTTGCATTGCAATGAAATTCTTTAAAATGGATGAGGATAGGGTTAAAAAAACAAAAATTATTAGGTATTACATACTCATATTTTTTCTCTACCAACCTATTGAGAAATAATTTATAATAAAGAGGAATAATGGCAGCCACTTAAATTTAAAATATAACATATACTAGTGTTCTAGATATCGTATTTATGTAACATTCTACATTTGGAAAAACAATTTTGTTTATTGCACATGGACATGATAAAATTTTTTGTTTTCCTCGTATCTAGAAGGACAGTTTTATGCATACCTGTCACACTTATAAGTTTAAAACTGCATCCTTGCCATTAGTGTTTACTACAACGGCTAAAGGCGCTTTTACATGCATATACTGAATTAAGTTCAAAAAAGCATTTAGAATCGTCTACTTGAACCACTTTTGAAAATAAGTTTAATTCAATTGTACTGTACACATAATATCCACTGTGATATTTTAATATGTCTGACTATTACTGTTTAGAAAATATTCTTGTCAATTCAATATTCGATTCAATACAATCCTGCACTTATTAAAATAATATTATACATTACCTGCATACACACGGTATTAGATATATTCTTAAAATCATTAAATGCAAACTTAGAGATGTAGATCAATTACTGTTTATAGTAACGAGATTCAGAAGAGAGAATCTTTTTGGGTTATGCATTTTCTAATCGTTTTTCCGAAGCAACTATCCAAACGAATAAATGAAACCATATGACGTCTGAATACTTTTTATAAGTCGAGATTGATAATTTAAATGTATGAACTGTATCTCAAGATTTATTTCCTAATATAAGTGCCGAATGGTAAACTATATTTTAAGTTAGTTAGTTAGTTAAATATCTAGTTTATTTAAACTAGATATTTTATTACGGGACGCACACTAATGACAAGTAGGTACCAATAAACTCTCGTGCACACTAGCATTATTCAGTAACTACACATACAAAAGAAACGTGGAAGACTACATTTTATACTTTGTCTACTAAAAAAATTATTCTACACATATTATAAAACTAATTATTGCTAAAGTATACATAAATCATTTATTTTAAATAGAATTTCTACAATTTATGAGCTAATATGAATATAGAAATTTAAATATTGCTAATAATGCAAAAAAGAGACAAATTTACATTTTTAAATAAATAGAATTAAGTGGATGTATTTACTTTATTAAAAATAATAGTAATAAATTGATGGTCACTGTGTTTTTATAATGATTAACTAAAAATTTTGCTGCAATGATTCCATCCGGCAAAAAATCAAAAGTATTAAAATTTACCATATTATGAATTTTGAATTGGAAAAAATCGGTATCGTTTTTTTTAGTCGTCCAAAAACCACACACATAAATTGGTGAAGTTGATATCTTCGTTCGAGTTGGTCGACTGAAAATGGACATAATTCTGTTACGGTTTTCGATGCACTTGGGACAAGGCTAGTAATATACGCATAATTTGTTATTAAATTGGTTTCTATGTTGTGTTTTATTTAATTAAACCAAATTTGGCCCAATTTTTACCTAACATACATCAGAAAAATTTAATTTTCATAATAATTTTTTCTTTGTCTTTTTAATAAGTATATAAATTTATCATCTCCAATGACAAATCTTTTGCTTATTAAACAAGTATATTTATACAATATATTTTTCAAGTAGGCTTAAAAGCAAGATAAAAAAGATACGACGATTATTTTTTTAAAGTTTTACTACGGTATCGATAGCAAAAGTCTAAAGTACAAAATATTTTTTAATTTTCGATTTCAATTAGATTACTCGTACATTTCCAGGGTTACAACTCATACGAAATTTGTACGTATACTATAATAATAAGCCATGTAAATGTATGGAAAGTTTACAGATATAATTATCTGTCATTATTACTTTAAATACAAATGTAGAAAATGGTCATTATTCACAATGGTTTCGTTTAATTTAAGGCAAATACCTAATTGTAGGTAGAGGTACTTATTGATATTAGATGACAAGTTCTGTACTAGAAAAATCATAATTGGTTAAGGATTACATCGGCAAACACAACATGATGGAAATAGAAACCAGTCCATAAATATACCACGGCAATCATTATCTGGATCATAAGCTAAAAGTCGATGCCATTTGTATTTTTGTTCGCAGCCACAATCATCTGTGCATCTTTTAGTTGATGTTTTCCTGAGGGAAAGGAAAATAAGGTTTTTTTTGTAACTGAAAAATATCAACGGATTTTGCATACACAGTTTTATGTTGAAAAGAATTTAAATCGATTAGGAAATGAGTATTTTTTTCTCATCGCTGTCTGTTGAATGCTGTGACATAAACAACTAAAAATCTAAGTCATACTTCGCTTCCAAATAATAAAATGTAAAGTGTGAAATTTTTAAATTATTTTAAGCGCCTTCGCCATTATTTAGAATACTATAATTATCCATTCTGTTTACAGTCTCAGTACAATTACAATTGACTGACATTTTCTAAATTATAGGGATTTTTATTCTTCATACTCATTTCCAAATAATTCCTAGTCTTCTACTTATTATAATAACTATTCACTATATAATTACGAATGAATATGTGAATATCTGGTACTACTTACGCACAAACCTCCTGATGAATTGCTTGCTCGAAATGTTGCGTATTGACTATTGCACGAATTTTACCTGCCGAATTTGAAGCCCAATATGGGGTAACAATTTCCAGTTTACTTTCGCAGGCATCTACCCTAAAAATAGAATTTTATGTTTGGTCTTTTCTAATATAGTACTAAACATATTTTACAAAAACAATTACAATATTTTACATTTTATTGTTTATGCTATTCTGTTTACCTTCCACTTTCACTAGTTTTATTATTATCGCTACTATTGAAATTCATATTTTTAAAATTTTGTCTAATTATTCGTCTGTGCGATATAAAAGTTGGTTCGGAACCACGAATTGGATCAGGATCTGGATCGAAATGTAAATCGGGCACACCAGGTTTCGTTGATCGTTTATGTTTTGTACTAGTTGTACTATAAGAAGTTGGATCAGTGGACTCATATTCTGGCATATCAAATTCACCGTACATTCGTTTCATTAATGCTTTATTTTCATCTATAAATAATTCTATTCGATCTCTGTAATTGAAACAAAGCATAAATTAATAATAATAATAATAATAGATTTAAGAGCAATAAGAATATATAGTTCTTACAATGGATAGGAATTTCCAGCCGTAGGGCAATATAGCTGTTGATTTCGTTTTATACAAGGAACTCCACGTATATATTCGCCTCTTAATTCTAAACCTAATGCTACTGATAAAGCTGTCCATAATATCTGGAATTTAATAAAATTTATTTTATATTGACAATATATATTCATGGAGAAAAATAATGAAAAAAAATGTTTAATAAATTGAACAAATATATGAATAATCACACATTTCATATGTGTTTGCGGTTAGTAGATTATGTAAATCTATTGAAATTTTCATATAAGTAGATAGTATAAATAGTGAACAGCTTTCCACAAAGCAATACACATCATACATACACAATAATATACAGCATAACATTCATTTGCGCGATTGCAAATTTAATTTTGCAATTAAACATATTGAAGAATGGAAATAGGCTTCGAGTCGGTTTTGGCAGATTTTTCACTAAAAACCATCGAAGTCTACTAAACTTTACAGTACCCTGTTTCGTAAATGGCTTGGAATTTAGATATGCGATTTACGAAGCTGATTTAAGGTATCACTGACTGCATTAATAGATAAAAAAGTAGCATATTATATTTCAAAGAATTAAACTGGATAGCGAAACTCTATTTTGAAAAACTCGGATCAGAGTGGCTTTTGGTCGAAATTAAGCCCTAGAGCAGCCATTAAAAACAAATCAGACATCATGTTAATTTGATAAATTGCCGGGTCCAAAAGCAGTGTGGACACTATTATTTTTCCACAGGGTGGAAAAATAGTGTGTTGTTCAATCTAATATGAGTAAGGAATAACATGTGTAACGTGCAACATAGCGTTGAGCAAAATTCTATCTTTTGTAAACAGGAAGACAAGTTTTATTCACATTTTAAATTGATAATTCTATTCGAATTTGAACTACAATTAATTTTAAATCAATTGAACTTCATATAGATTTGATTTCAATAAAAATAAATGATACATTTTTCAATTAAATAAAATTAGAGTCTGTATTACGCTGCTACTAATAAGTGACAACATTTTATTTCTCTGTGAATGGCATTGAAAAACAGCAGATTTCTTCACGCATGAGATTAGCAAAACTAATTGAGCAGGCGCATATTAAATGAGAGTTAATAAGAGAGTGTAACACGTAAGAGTCATTTTACATTATAAAGAGTGTATTCGAATAACATTTAAGAAAGAAAAATTTTGAAATCACCTATTTTAACTATCTAATTATTATGTAAATAAATACATATAAATATCAATTTAATTTATTTTAATTAGGTGCTAGAAAAAATGCATAAAGCATGCGTATTTGTATATTGTATACATAGAAGCAAGTGATTATTTTCTTTAATAAAATAGGAAAAAAGTGAAACAGGGAAGCAGAGAGCAAGGGAAGAAAGAATAGTATATATATATATATAATAGAATAGGTCGATTACTAGTTTCCATCCCAATTATTTCTTGAATATTAATCAGATACAATTTTGATGCACGCATTCCGATTAAATTCTTGATTGTGAATCTGATTTTAAGTAATTACTTTCTGTAGTACCGGGTAAGAAAAATTAGCACATTTCATTAAAAAAAAATGGATTGGCAAACTCTATTACTGAAAACTCGGGCCCCAGTGGTCGAAGTAACGCCCTTGGAGTAACCATCAAAAACAAGACAGATATAATTTCAATCTATTAATTTGCCAAGTCAAAAATTTGAGTGGACACTAATAATCGACCACCTTGTATATAGATAAGTTCGCTACAATATTGATTTAGAACTGCATCTGAGCATATAGTCTGTTCCAATTTATTCAATCTATTTATTTACCGACCAAAAACAATTTATCCATAAAATCACACAGACTATGGAACCAAATTTATAAAGTAATAAATTAATTAAATAAAAAAAACACGATTTAATCCATTTAATACTTTAAACAATTTTACACTTTATTAGCATTATTTATTGCTGCTGATACGTATCTATTAAATATTAATATGAATAGTATTTATCTCGCCTCAAGCTTTTTATTATACTTCTAGTTAGTTATTTCTTTTTTTTATTATTAAGGATTTTTAGACCTACTTTAATTTTAGCTATTATTATTATTGTATTATTAATTCCACATATGTAAAACCATTTATCAAAAGTCAACTTGTATATAACCTTCAGTGAAGGTGTAGCTATGTGTAGGTGTATGTAGATACGTATACATGTACATACACACACACATGAACTTATCTATGGAATGTAATTTGAAGCAAAAAGAATTAAATCGGGACAATTTTAATTGTCTTTTAATATTTTAAATATTTTTTTATGAGACAGATTATTAATTTGGTATAACTTTTATTAGTTCTCTGCGGATTGTTGGTTATTTAATTTAAACGTCAAAATTATTAACAAGGACTATGTTAATTTTAACGTATATTTTAACACGCAAAAGAATTGAACGTCTAAATGCCTGCGTTTTTTAAATTGCTGCGTTGCTGACAAGACTTTATTGCTCGTGGAAAAAAAGATAATTGATTTATAATTTAATTTTTTTATCAATTATTTTAACTGGAAGCATTTAGTATGACATACAGTCATCTAAATAAATTAAATAATTTATTATTATTATTATTATATTGAATTATTAATTAAATAATTCAGGCTTCTCTAAGTCGTTCTAAATCGTAGTGCTTTGATACACAATTTTATCGTCTTCACTACTATTAATAATTTTCATTTATGCAGACTAAAATTAGCTATAATAATAATAAAATAATATAAAATAAAAAATTATTATTTTAATTCGATAAAAAAAAAACTGTCAAATTTTTGAACTGCAATTGTTTTATGTGTACTATACGAGTATGTATAGGTATTTATCTGTACGAATGAGAAAGTCAATGTTCCAATTGCCTTGACACACCCGCTTCAATATGTATGGCTTCAATGGTACCGGGTTCACATTTTTTTTGTTATTAATTTTTTTCCGGTAGTGAATTTGAAAAATGCTACTACTTGGTAGCATAGATAAAATTTCATTAATATTAAAAAAAAAAAAACAATAATAAAGTGAGCCCGATATTAACGGTCACGTCCATACAACGGCCATTTAGACTGATCTTTTGGCTAACTATCACTACATTATTATGTAGTATAGTAGTATGTGTATTATATATTACGGCTATTATTACATGTAAAAGAAGAAGTATCACGAATTAATATGAAACGACCACTAATATTGTAATTATACATTAATAATATAATATTGTAACGTTCTAGTCTTATGGGTTCGAATGAATGTAAAATTAATAATTACGCTTTGAATAAAATAAAAAAAAATGTTGTTTATTAAAGTAAAAGAAAAATGTCTAAGAGAAACACAAAACCATCAACACAAATATTAAACACAATTTAGATACACTATTTGAACAATATAACAAAGACTATTTATATACAGATTTGCCGAGCGGATTCTTAAACAAATATTTATTTATACGACGTGTATCTAAGCAATAGATAAACTGATCCGGAAATCGAAAATTGCGGCCTTTTTATATATAAATACACATCCTAGAATATTCTCAATGGTTCTGACTAATCTATGGCCTATCGATTTAAATAATCTGTGTGCGTCAAGACAGTTCTAGACACTTTGACTTATTAAAACTACATTATTGAGATTATTCTAGAGTGTACTAGTGGTGGCTATTATTTATGTAAGTAAATATCGTTACAATATTTTCCTTATATCAAAACCTATCACAAACTTATATCAAATCAATCTAGAAAAGATATAACCTATTCCGTTCTAAAATTTCCAGAACATTAATGTTACTCCCTGTAAGCAAAAGATATCATATAAAATGGGGCAAACTATATACATCTCTAGTCACAAGTCAAATAAATGAATCGAAGGTCGTATAGACTGAAAAAAAAATCCCGTAATTCGTATTGTTATATAACAAAGGTATTTAAACAGTGAAAAACCAAACCAAACAAATTTAGAGTACCTGCAGACAGGCACGAAGCCTATCAATATTTGTATTAGATTTGATTAACAATAGCGAATTGATATGTCGATAACGTTCAATGTCACATTATGTATTACATATAATATAATAATTATTATTATTATATGTATAAATTAATCAGGCTGCCCCTCAAATAGATCGATATTCTATTGTTTTTTTTTTCATGACCGATTAAGATCTGCAATAGCTTACATTACGATATGTCATATATGCGTCATTAAAAATCAAATCATAGACTACCGCCATCTAGAAGATAGAGCTTGCATAAAGCTTTATTTCATGCTGATGGCAGAAACAGAAATCAGCTTCTCAACGAAGGGAGAGCTGCATCATTTTAATAATTAACAAATTATAATTAAAATTTAATGTTTGTGATATATTTATTTCCTATTTGACACTTGTCCGAAATTAAAATGGAAAGAGTTTGATGTTCCCAATGTCCTGAAATATTGGGGATTAAATTAGTGGAGAAACTAATATATATTATCTACATATTCTAGCTAGTATGTATTCTGTCTGTAGTCGTATATTAATGAAAATTTTGCTTGATTTAATAATTAATAAAATCGATTATAATAGAATAGATAAAAGTCGTCAATCTATTCTTCTAATCTAAGAGCATTGTAATAGAACAAATATTTAGCAAGTCATTGTCACATGATGAAGAAATAAATCAGAAAATCAGTTATCTGTTTATAAAACATTACGACCATCAAAAAAAAAACAAGAGAAAAGTATTTATTCAATGTCTTAACAGTGATAATAAGTAGGTACTAGATCGATAGATGAAACACTTTCCGTTTTTTTTGTTTCTTTGTTTTTTTGATGACTTGAAAACCAACTTTTACTTTGACTGTATTGCGTAATATCGTATCGATTTCGCCATGTGATCTAATTTTAAAATTTATCGCTTATCTACTATGTATAAATATACGAGAATATACTTGACAGGTGAATAGCTAGAAAAAAGCAGCTCAGCGTCGGAATTATAACAATTTTCTGATTTTAACATTTTTGCGTTATTGATGAACTCCTGCTGTTATGTTTAAAATATTTTGTTTCAATTATTTTTGTTACAATTTCTATTGATGCGTGTACAAACGTATAACATGGATAGATATGAATAACCTCTGAATTAAATCGAACTTTAACAAGTTTACCTTTTCGAGAAAAGGTGAAAAAACGTCTACTCAAATATCTCGATTACCAGTTCATCACAATTTCTTCTGCCTTCATAGACCATTTCTCAGAATAAAATGAAATAACGATGATAGTGAAATCGTCATAAAACCATCATTAAAGAGCATCTTTAATGATGTTTAATGATGATCTTTAATTCGATGAATTTCGCATGGTGTTTCGTTTTAATAAGGCGATTAAAACAATTTTTTTTTTTGTTTAAGACATCATTTTTGTGGTAATGTTTTAAAGAACATTTTACGCAATGAAACCGCCAATTGAATGGCAAACATGGGCTTTTAAAAAATAAGAAAACGCTTAGTTTAACAACACTATCCGAAAAAGATCCGTTGTATGGGATAACAATATTCCGTAACAGTTGTAGAGAGCACACGAGTCGTCAAAATACCATTGCTTAATTTCCTTAACATTTTTTTCATACTTATTTCAACACAACTGATTTGTAATGTAATAATAATAATAAACTTAATTAAATTCATATACATACTTATATTAAACGAACAAACGTGCTACTCGATTTACGCCTGATCTGATACACACACACAAATAGTAGAATTCGCATCATTCTTTTTCAATAATTTTAATAATTTGATGGGATCGAAATAAAATAATCAATTAAAATTAAACGTTACGGCACCGATAAAGAATTCTATGTATACTATACCCCAAAAAAAAAAGAGAATGATATTAAAAGTACATTAACACTCTCTTGTAATTAATGGTTTCTTTATTACGAAATAACACCATGTATATATTTTTATTTATCTTTTTTTTTTGTTAATTTCATGAAACATTAAATTCGCATATAACTAACTAAGTATAGAAATGGAAAGTACCTTTCCACACATCAGACATGTTTTTGCTCTTGATTTATCTTTACTTAAAGTAACGAAATTGAAAAGAGAAAAAAAAATGAAATTAAAGAGGTTAGTCCTCTATGCGACTGTTCATGTTTCTGCGCTTAATCATTGAACAAAATGGAATAACTTATTTAAAAAAGTTGAATAAAATGCATAGAATGATTATATTAAGTCGTTTAGTGTCTTTTTTATAATTCTTACCGTTATTTGTTGCAGAAATGAAAATCCACAAAAATTAACACATATAATAGCCATCCGATTAGTTTAAAATTTCGAAAAAATGTTGATTAAAAAACGCGCCCTACAACACACACACACACACACACGTAGATATAAAAATTCTTGTATATCCAAACACTGACGTGTCACACACTGTCCCCTTAAAATGTTTCCTTAAAACTATCTATCTACTTCTATACTTAATAGATATTAATATAAATTAATGAAAAAAAAAAAAAAACTAGGAAATTGAAAAATCCGCAAATATGTATGTATGTGTGTGTGTGTAGTCGTCTGAAGGTCATAATAATAATAATATCTACGACGATCTTCCTCTTTTTTTTTCTTTATTCAAATAAAAAACGAACTAAACGTAAACTGGAAATCCTCTTCTGACTCAAGATGATTAGGTTTTTGGTTTCTCATTCTCAATATAATAATAATGTAGTGTGAAAGTGTTACGTAATTCTTCCTCTGTGCTAAGATATAAGTGTGTGTGTGGCTAATTATAAATTGGTGATTTAATTTATTGTGTGATCTAATTTTGATTGGATATATTTTTATATTTACTATACATAGTAAAAGTAAAGATGGTGGAATCTACGTATACTTTGAAGCATCGATATATCATTTTTTATTACTACTCGTGACTCGTAAGTTAATCGTTTAAACATTTTAGTTCAAAATATCGAATAGTTGCAACTACTAATTAAATCATATTATTATTATTATTGTTATTTTTTAATGTTGTTCGGCCTCGAACTATATTACAAGCTCATTATTATTATCCAAACTGGGGAATTTTTCTCTGATTAAATCGTAAAAAAAAGTAGAAAAAACAAAACGATTCAGAACACTACATAGAAAGTATTCACGCATAAAAATTTATATTTAGTAATAAAAATTTAACCATCAATTAATACTAAAAGAACCTTTAACGAACAATTTGCTCTCGATTAACGAGTTTATATTTTTACAAAGTCTATGTATTTTATCACATTGATACATTTTAGTAATAAATAATTTGCGGTAAAGATACACAAACAATTTAACAATACTTAATTAATGTCAACTTGTACCATGGTATTTAAAATGAAATCAGTAGGAAAATATATAGAAGATCATCACTGACGTCAGCACTCTCTATAATCTGCACACCCAAATTCCAGTTTGGAAACGCAACACAAAGTAGACCTAGGTGTTAAATACAAAAAAAACGACACTGGGATATGAATTTTCAAATTTTCCACTGAACTCTGCACTATCTGGAACGGCCCCGCAATAGCGTAATCATTGTTAAAGTTTGTGTCTGGAGAACCAGACAAAGATAGCTATGTTTTGGAGTATTGCTATCGATTTTTATTTGATAAGAACATATGTAATTTTTGATTACGGCAACTTTCAATTTAAAAAGATTGTGAGTCTTTCATATTTATTTTAATTAAAACAACTTGTCTTTTTTTTCAGTCTAATCTTGGACTTTTCAGTCTGATATTATTGTTTTAATTACACCGTTTATTTAAATCGAGTAGCATTCACGAAACTAAGAAAATGTATAATTTTATTTGCTTGTTTACTAGCAAAATGGTTAATTGTTCAATTCCTATCATTTATTAATCAATTTTTAATTTCAAATTCACAAAAGTTGCTAGTTTCTCGTAGAATTTTCTACAATGTTCATGATTGCATACAGTGTTAATGAATAATATACTGTCCTGATGGAATAGCAAATAATGGGTTTTCTGCATTATTTCCATTTCCTGCAAAATTGCAAAAATATTTCGTTTAAATGTTTCAATTAACTGCATAAATTCAATATAATTATTTCTAATATTGGAATATCACATTCAACTATAAATATAATATGTTAGATGAATTGGAAAATATGAAGAATTTAAAATAGATAATTGAAATTAATGGTTACAAATCTAGTGTACTAGAAAGACAAAATTATTAAAACATGTTTCGTTAATAAACGATTAAAATCGATTTAATTTAAATAAATAAATAAATACATGAATTGATAAATAATAAATCAATAACACGTTACAATGCATCACAAACTTTAAACATACTTAATAAATAAATTATAAGCAGAAATAAATATTGAGCTCCATTCTTTCCATTAAACAAAATGCATTAGACAGAGATAGGTATCCTTCGCAACTGCAAGTTGCCGAGTTTGCCCAATTTCCTCACTATATTAGCATATCGGGGTCATTCCAGGTAGTATAGACTATAGAGTTCACTGTGAATTTCCATATAAACAAAAAAGCGCAATGTACTCTGCGCTTTTTCAATTTCAAAAATAATAACATTTTAATGATCTAAATTTTTTTTTCTTTTCAAAATACTCAAAATAATTCGTTTCTATAGGGATCCTTTGCGCAAGTCGGGACTATTACGGGTAATCAAAATCTACTAAGATTTTATGACGTTGCAAATTAACACATTGTGAAAATAAAGCGCCCATTAGACATTATTACTATGGAAAACTATAATAAAGAGTAGAATCGACCTAACAAAAATCACAATATTTACGGATCAGAAAATTTTGCGTGTATTCAGCAGGGATTGTCAGATCAGTGACGGCTCTGTTATTGTTTTGTTTTCAAATCACTTTCATATTTTATACTAATTTTGACATTTAAAATAATCAATAGTATTCTAAAGAAACCATATAATTAGTAAATAATTTTTAATAACAATCTCAAAATAAATTTTACATAATAAATTAACAATTATTTTTATAATCTATTTCTATCTAACCCTATAGCACGCCACTCATCATAAAATTAATAATACGGGGAAAAAAACAAAATTATGCCCATTTTTTAAATAAAAATTGCTGTATTATATTAAATGCTCATTATTGCAATCATAGTTTTAAACTGCTGTAATAAAATCTACGAGTTTGCTTAAAAATAAGAAAAATTGATTTTCTTATAAGAGTAATATTAAACATTTAGTCTCTGCTGATCGTAAGGCCCCCTAATAGCAGCCCATTTTTTTTCTAGTGTTTACGCCTTATTATAGGTCTCATCGACATTACACATTTGGTTGCCTCAGACAGCAGCAATCTGCATAAATAATACTAAATGAGATGTGGTCTAATATTATACCGGAAGTGTTCTTACTAAAATCTGCTCACAACGATTATCGTAAATTAAACACAAATGTATCTATAATACTATCGTAATAGTAATAATAATTATTATTATTATTATGAAAAAAAAAGGTCATTTTGGGTGCGTCGAGGCTAAGGTGAATGAGAACCAAAAAACAGTATGTTCCTCAACAATATTTCACTTTCTTTACATATTTAATATCAAGGAAAATGCGGTTTTGCGATGGCGGCGCGTATTAAGAACTAAACCTAAAGTATGCATATGATTAAAAACGACAATAGATTTCAAAAAAAATAATAGTACCTAAAGCAAGGAACAAACATTTTACAGTTTATTGCACAGAAATTATTATTAAAGTGGAATTAATTTAAATGATTCGTAATAAATACTTCATTAAAATTATGTGTCTGTTATTTTATACATTTTGTACATATATAATTTAACTGAAATTATTAAAGTAATCAATTGTAATTTATTAAGTGTGATATGCAATAAATATATCAGGAAAAAGGAAATTCAGCATTAATAAAGGACACATAAAGTCCTACATAGTATGAATAAGTAAGTGTCTATTTATTTGCAATCACAATCAATTTCAATAAGTTGAAACGAGAAAAAAATAGAATCCTTTATCGAAACGAAAAACTAATTTATCGTTTACGTTATTTAAATTGACGCCGGGAAAAGATTTATATAATGAGATAAGATTAAAAGATAATGAAATGAAATATTTGCTCAGAGAAATATAGAGTTTTGCACATTCTTTTCAGTAACAGAAAAACGTTTGATTACTTATTGTTAGATATCTTCGAGCCTCGAGTTATTAGAAAAATGTCCCTTCAATATAATTAACGTAAAATTAGATAATACTAAAGTAATATTCGACATTCGCCATATTTCTGGATTATACAATATTTTTTCTTGTTTTCTTAAATCAAGAAATTTCAAACGTACATCTTTATAAAACTAGTCGTTCGGTCGTATAAGTTATAAAATGAAACTTCGAAGTCTCCTAAATTCTAAATCTGACAAATTATGACGATTCAAAAAAATCATCCACTATCTCCAAATTTACACAAATACAATTTTTTCACATAAATGTGAAATATCTAATAAACTGCCATTTTATTGGCACTTAAGTTTATAATCTTATGATTTCTACTACATTTTTTACAGTTTCTTTTATTGCGGTAACAAACTAGATATTTTAAATAAATTCTTACTTTTCTATCACTATTTATTTATCAAATATTCAAAATTTTGTATTTTATTCGAATAGTGACCAAAAGCAGAAATTGTGTGTCAAAATTTCGCAACGTATTAATTTGACTACCTTGTTAAATTTTACGACTAATGCCTTAATCTTACGTAATATTACTGAGACGATATATTTCAAATAATTCTCGATATCAACACCCACTATTATTAAACAATATTTTGACATAACATATAATGGCAACATCCGGTCTGATTTTTTTCAGTGTTCTTTTTTTATAATCATAAAATGGATTTTCGTTTGCTCTTGTAAAAACCCATCAACAATGTGATTGGGTAATTAAACTATATGTATATGTGTGTAATACTGATTGATTTTATTACACGGATCAATTAGAATGGATGAATAAAACACAAAAGGAAAAACCAAGTTGTGTTTACACGATACGATATGATTCTGCATATGACAAAAGGATATTAGAGCGTGCAATGCAATTTTATTGTAGCCAGCGAGCAAACATTTAGTCCCGTTTCAGATGACGCTTACGTGCTGATATTTTGAAAGTGCTTTTAATACATAAGTAGCAGCAGGCTCATAATCTATAGAAGGTTTTGACTTTTAGATAATAGACCTATTGCCTATTCGCAAGAGAGACGGTGAGATACTAATTTCTGTGAGAAAAACGGTTGCAATATGAAAAAATGATTTTTGTGAAGTCTTGTAATAGCAATGAAGTTAGTCACAATCTTTTTGCTAAATTTGTCTTTACTGAAATACTAATATTAAGAAAATACCTGTTATTGATTTATATATATATATATATATATATATATATATATATATTATATATATAATGTATAATTGTGTATTTACAGATTAGTATTAGCAGGAAAATGTTTATTTCAAGTAATGTCAATTATCACCTGCCCATAACATGAATATGCGCGCGATAATCTTGTACTTTACAGGTAATAGGAAATAGGTCTATTACCGACAGGTAATAGGTAATATGGTAATAACGGTAGGCAGTGTATTAGGAAAAATCAGGGTTGTTATAGCTCTGATAAGAAAAAAATATATTTATATTTACGTAACAAGTGCCGGAAATAATATAAAATTTTAGGGCAGGAAAAATACACGGACGAGACGTACTCGAATGCGTTATTCGGTGAATAGGTTATACACATTTCCGCACATGTTACATACACTATTTTTGCCACGAGCGCCAATACGAACTTCATAATTACAAAATCGAAATATTGAACCATTGAAATCCGTAAGTTTTGAAAAGTTTAATTATAATCAAAGTTAATGGGTTTCTAATAAGTAACATATATTATTGAAACGAATAAAAGACCAAAAACTGAAAGTAAATAATTAACATAAACAAATTGGAAATTAATTCGGTTTTCATACGATATTTATTTCATATTTGCATTACATTTGATAAAAAAATATAGAAATAATAAATAAATATGAATAAATAACAGATTGTTATCAAATTACTTATTTATAATATAAAATTGTTATTTCTTTTTAAAAGCTCGTGCGGTTATGTGCCATAGCGTTAACTTTCCACACGTGCGCTATTACTCAGTTTATTGGTATAGGCCATTTTTTATACAACTGTGACTGTTGTTATACTTTAATTATTTTCGTAAAAGGTCGTGAAAAAAAAAATGTTGTCTAATTATGTGATCATTTAAATTATTATCTCCTTTTTAATGATTTTATTTTTACTTTTCATCATCATGGCCTCGATTGACGAACGACAGGCGTTAACAGGCACCGTTCATTTGAAACGGGACTTTTCAAGATTCAATTTTGTGTTAGTTTATTAGAGCATCTTATCATTTTATTAGAGAGATATGGCAAAATGTCATTATTAAAGAAACTTTATTAAAGTCGCACCTTATTTAAATAAAATCGTCCTTTATTAAAGACATTGAAATTGTGTTATGGCAGATGATTTGTGAACTTTATTAGTAAATTTGATTTAGTACCAGTAACGCCTTCTCAAAGGCGTTACTGGTACTCAATTTTGACAATTGGGAAAAATATTACTTCATCAAATGGTATACAAAACTGACCAATATAACAATAAAAAATGTCAGTGTATTTTGACAATTTCAAGTCGACCGTTGCCGGAACAACCAATCCGTTAATAAGGGAAAATAAAAGCTCGACATTATTTTATTTAAATAAAGGCAGCCAGTATTTTAATAAGGTATCTTTATTTAAAACGGCCATATGCGCATGCGCAGATCTTTTAATAATGCTCATTCATTTTACGTGTGCCATATCTCTCTATTTTATTATTATTTTAATTAATCAAAGGTTAATTACGGGATATCTTTCTTGCTAAAATTTTGTAAGAAAATACGTTTTTTTCATCCAAAAAAAATTTATAAATAAATAAAAGAGACAACCTTCACGTCAAAATGGAAACCTTGATGTTTAAACATATTTTAACCCATTAAATTTCATCTATCAAATCATATTCTAGATATGCATATTATAGAAAGAGTTTTGTGTGACCACTTGATAATATATGGTATATATGGGGTATAATATGGGCACATTTATAAAACCGCACCTGATTTCCAACACACACAAATTTTTGACGTAAAAAAAACAACTTGATTAATTTCACAATAATCTCTCTATCTCTCTCTCTCTCTGTCTCACACGCACTCATTTTACCCGATCATCTCAAATCATCATCAACCTACTCATTCAATATTGAATTTGTAACATTTAATTTTTGGTATAATTTGGACTGATCGACCCGAAAAAAAACTTTCTTTTCTTCATAAAAAAAAACTTCTACCCGATTAATTAATTACATGAAATGTTTTTTGTTCCGGTTTTTATTTCTGTTGTCCAACTGTGTATATTAAAAGGCATCGGATTTACCTGATCTACCGTCAATCGACTTTCACTTTCACTACATACATACAATACAAGTTTACTAGATTATATTAAATGTAAAATGGGAGAAACATCCCATTTCGCCACAGATCATTAATTCATTTCATTCACATTCTCGACCATGAGACTAGATAAATACACATATTATTATGCGTCTGTTATATATACATATATGGAATTTAGATGTAATAATCCAAATTTGTTATCGATTAATTGAAAAAATTGCATCATCACAACGACAAGGAAATTAAATACTAATCTAAATTCTTTCGAATAGAAATAATGATGCATGGCAAAGGTTAATTAATTAATGAAATAAAAAACGTTAGAACATATTCAAAACATATTCAATTAATTATTTATCTACATTTAAGCGACACAATTGATTCGGTGAAGATTCGCAAAAAAATCGTTGAACATCAAATTGGAAAATTTAATTCCAATAGTGTTGAAGTGAATTGATTAATTGTTTTATGTGTGTATGTAATAATCTGATTGGAAACTGTGTATTACAAAATGCATTTTTTTTGCTCTCACATAACTCTGTTTGAATCAAGATTTTGCCAGATATATACACATACACATACACTCCTTTCACTTTATTGACCTTCATTAAAATATATTTTATTGTTTCCTTTGTCTTTTATTGGAAGTGTAACAAATTACACTCACCCGAAATAAAAAAAAAAGATCAAATAATCTAAAACAAATAGTTTCTTCTAAAAATTCCCATTTTTAGAAGAAACCACTCTCGATGATATCTACTCATTTCATTTCATTGTTTTAAATAATTGATGACATTTATGGCATGTCCGATAACATTCTTTTGTGTCCATTATCACTAATACTAATAAATATAAATATTGCACTTACCGGAATTTGCACAAAAGTTCCATTATTTAATACAGGATGCGAATACAATGGCACAACTGGTACAGAACCATTTTTAATAAATATTGGTCCCTGGATTGGTGTAACTGGTGGCAAATCACCTACACCAGCAGCCTCATCCTCATCATCATAATCATAATCTATCACAGCGTGCACTTTTGTTTTCGCACCTTCATCTGTTACACGTGTAAATGTTGGACTTCTTTGAGGGCCAATTTGTGACTGTTGTTGTTGATTAACTCTATCTAAAGATGCTGGAAAACTGTATGATAGTTTTTGATTGCTGATATGCTGCTGTTGCTGTTGTTGTTGTTGTTGTTGATGGTGAGTCTGTTGCTGCTGCTGCTGCTGCTGCTGATGATGATGTTGATTGGCATAGTCTTCATTTAGAAATGGTTTTTGAGGTTGTGGATATGAATACGGTGTACGAAAAGGTGGCAATTGATGATGGGCTGGCAGTTGAGGCTGTGGTGATTGCACAGCCGGATGATGATAGTAATTCGATAAAGGACTAGGTGTTGCTAGGAATGGTGATGTGTAATTCAGCAGGGCCATTGGTGGTGGTTGTTTAATTGAATTTCAGGGGATTATCATTGACATGGTTCGATGCCTAGATTAGAAACATAAAACAGTGATAATTTAAATAGTAAAGTAGCAGTTGTCACTAAAGATAAGCAATAGATTAATTCTGTAGAATTAATTTATACGATTTCTTCAATATGTATAAGTACGTACAATAAATTGACATTCAAATATCCTATACACGTTTCCATTGTAATCAACGTGACATTTTCTTCTTCTACATCGTGGGAATTCTCAATATAGAGATACAAATATGTCAAACAATGTATCTTTTCTTCGGTTTTCGCAATCAATCACACATATGCATGCATAGTACACAACATACATATACACAAGCAATTATTATATTATTCGAGTGACTGGAGACTGATTAACATTTAATTGAAACAATTTCTCATTACTCGTATTACCTATTAGTAATTTACCTCTATATGTATGTATTTCTAGTATAGGTACGCCAAAAGGTCAATCTTAAAATAAAAGAAATAGAAAAGAATTGTTAGGTCTGATGTCAGTTGAACTGTATCTATCTGTTAACGGTAATTTATTATTGCATATTGTCTATTATCTTTACTATCTATGTGCGGTGTATGTTGTGTTTTATGCCATTGTTTATTAATGAAAAAGTTACTATAACGTGTTTGACTATTAATTACTGTGAATTTTGCAACAATAATTATTAATAATTGTTTTTTTGTTTTCTAAAGTAGAATAGTAGCTTATAAATAATTAGTAAGCTGAACTTTAGTAATACACTGGTATATAGCATATACAATGTAAAATGAATATCATGTGTAATAATGAAATGCTAACTGGAATAAGTTACTACTAGATTAACTAACGTATCTTGAAACATATTTAAATATTAATTAGTGCATTTAGTTAGCAGGGACGTAACAGTTGGATGGCACAAGTGTGACAAACTAGTAGAACCGAACATTAGCACCGTGATTTTATACAAACTACACATAATTCAAAGTACAATTTAAAGCAATACGATGTGATCTTACGTCACAGTTATTAAATCATAATTATTGTGTACGTTATCAATATAATTTTTGGAATTGTATTGATATTTTAATCGATTTTATTTAGAATTTTTCAATTACGGTAATTATTCCAATACAGTTCTTGAAGATTTATTCGCAAATGATTAATATCGTAAGTATAGACGAAGATAAACGAATATTTATGGTGCGATTCTATATCACTTTTACAGCGCTGTAAGCAATGTAGCGATTTAAAATCGGTGAATGTAAGATATTTCCGATTCTGTAAGTTTGAATGTATTGTCCGATTTAAATTGAAAGTTTACTTCCGTCTGTAAATCTTCTATCACTGTAACTTTACATTGATGTAAGGCATTTTATAGAATCACACCATTTGTTTAATTCGATATGTTGAACATATTCAAATGACAAACCTGGTGAGTTTATATCTCGGTTTTTATGTCTATACAACAGTGACAATTATATTTTTAATTGAAAAATCAAATCAAATCTATTAAGCAAATAGCAAAAATAAAGAAATTAATCAATTCTACGAAAGTATGTAAGTAAAATTGATTCATATTATTAAATATTAAACAAATGCTGAACGATGGAGAAAAGATATTTACTCTGCCAGCGCGGCATTTCAATACCAATTTGAACCTATTAAATTTAACGTTTATTTAATATAAACAAATTTCTCTAAATCATAATTATAATGTTGGTATACTGCTTTTCACTAAGTATGAAGTAAGCTCATGTCCTTGTGTACAGGTTTTGAGATACAAAAATCAATCCTCACATATTTGTATATCAGACTAATCTTTGTTTAGTCTTTATTTAGTAATTAATGTCTTGGGTTGTTCGAGACCCTGGCTTAAGTGTTTAGGCTGAGAAATAAAGAAGCAGAACTATACTTAGACGTTAATAATTTTATGTCTTTCGTCTGGAATCTATTTTTCAATTATAATCTGAATATTACTTTTATTTTATTAATAGTTAGTTAGTTGTTTCTAAGCGTTTGATAAAGACGGTCTTCCTGGTTCTCTTTTCCCAAAGAAATAAATAATTAAGCATCAAACAATTTCTGTTATTTAGCCTCTGCATAACCAACACAGTATCTACTGTGTAGTAGATACACAGTTAATGGGCGGTAACTGGGCATACTAGTTTTTCAAACTAATAATTTTTTCACCAATTGAATTTTCCAAAGTAAAAAACTGAAAAAGAAACATTTCTTACATGCCGAATTACATGTTAAATCATCGCTAAAACCATCCGAAGCCTAAAACTATTGTACAATATTTATTTCAAATTGAATGAACTATACATATCTACAACCCTATAGATACAGATTATTAAGTAGTGCAGCCTTGAAGTGGTGATTGTGTACTATCTATTAATATATGAATATTTTTGAGATTAAGAAAACAAAGAATAAATGGCAATTATATGGACGTTTACACGGTTTGGTGGACTGGTTTAATAATTATTTGTGGGAAAGTAAAAAAAAAAGAAAAAAAACGTTTTACTAATATGTATGTAAATATGATTAATTATATTGTGCAATACGCATAACAAGAAACTGTCCAAATCAATCACTTTGTTACAATAGATAATTATACATAACATAACATGCATTTTCGTAAAAATCTAGTTTATTTGCATTATTAATATTAAACTGAAAGGGTAGATTTTTCATCAGAAATATTATTGTTTATCTGCATATAATCATTTATTAATAATTCAGATTGTTAAAATATGAGGAAGGAACGATAACAATTATATGTGAGGTGTGGTAGGTACTACTGGCCGGATAGAACAACAACCAGATTTTATGTGTGTTGGGTCTGACATTTTATTGTTCTCCCCTTCTTTATCTTATCTAATATGTAGATGGCGCCAACAACGAACGAAAAAAAATTTACGAACGAAATTTGAACTAGATACAAATTTAAATAAAATATTATATTCAAATAGGTCGCATATAAAATTATGTAAGTGTTTTTTTTTGTTTTGTTTAAGTAAATCTAGTGGCGTGGGAATAACGAATAATAAAATTATTTATTTGTATAAATAAAATTTAACAATGTTCATAATAATAATAATAATGCGGAATAAATATAAATTGCGTCCTTTATTTCTACGGTCATCTTGCCAAGAAGAGATAAATGAAACATATTAGAATGCGTCACATTTAATATACACTTAAATGATTGAGAAACATCTCTACAAGATAGATTAAAATGTATATATGTATAGTATGTAGAGAATATTTTGAAACTGAGACACAACCATATAACAAGTCAAGGTTTTCACATTTAGAATGTCAAGTTGTACTACAATTTATATTTAATGCCTTTCTTGGTTATTTTTGTTTATTTATTGTTTTATGAGAATTTTGCTTTTAATTAATTATTGTAATATGTAATTAGCTTTTTTATTTAGAAAATGTATTGTTTGATATGGAATTTTAATTGATTAAAGTGACCCATTGGATTTCGTAACATTAGATTAGATCTGTTTATCTCAGTCCGTTGATGTACACCACCACAAGAGCGGCTGATTTACGCGCGCAGTGCAAATTAGTGCACCCGAGTGAACGACTTATACAGTTACGTACGTAGGGCATATATATATATATATATATATACGCCTACTTGATATATATATATATCAAGTAGGCTTTATTTTTTCAAATTTCATTTTACTGTCGATCTGAAAATCGACAAAATCTGAAAAAAAAAAATGACTAGACAGTGAGGTGAAAAAATTGAATGAAAAAGTACAACTGTTCTGTTGTTCGGTTTAATGTTCTCTTCATTTTATAATAATCTTTTGGCAAAGTCTGATTAATTCTCTTAATTATTATTCCAATCAAAACGCTAATTAATAAGAGAATGAATTCAATTAATCTTCAGTTTTCCAATAATTTGGTTTCTACGAAACAAATATCATAAAAAGAAAAAAAACGCATTTCAATAAATTTGGAAATTCATCTTTTAAGAGAAATTCTATGCATCACCATTCAGCAGTCAATAACCTTTATTTAACGCATTCAAAATTTGATGGTACACCAAAAAAATTAAAAAAAAAAATAAGAAAAAATTTTACATCTTGTAGTCATTCAAAAAGACACACACACGCGCACACATGCATGCACACAATCATAATGAAATGTGACTCACCACCAAAAAGGCGCCAATCAAACAAACATCTGTCAAAAAAATATAACGTGTCGCGTAAACTTGAATATGGTTTCTTTTCGTGTCCGCGAGACAATTTTATAACGAAAATCGTGTCTTTTTCTTTTATTCTATATTTTATTCTTCTTCTTCTTCTTCTTCTGCTTCTATAGACAAGGTAATAATAATGCTGTAACCATTGTCAATTAATCGAATGCGAAAATCTGACTGAAGTGTTAAAGTAAAAACGAGGTTTATTAGAGAAGAGAGTGGTTGTGGTGGCTACCTTTAAATTGTATATTATTATTATATTACATTAAGTGAACGTGTGTGTGTGAATGTGTTTGTATATGGAACCCCACTTGGTACGCCTACTCTTTTTTCCTTTTTTATTTCAATTCTGTTCGAATATGATATGAGTATTGATTAGTTACTTCTAGATATAATATCCCCATGAGCATAGGTATTCTTGGCATAATGAAAGTAGGAAAGAAAAGAAAAATGTGTAATAGTAGATTCGGGGACACGTGTCAAAAGTCACAATTTCAGCACACACTAAATAAATTTCGTCCAGCAGTGAGAGGTGATGTGATGACAAGTGGTAGTGATTTTACCTACGCAAGTTGCTTTATATTAAATTATTTAAATGAACTCAGTAGAAATGGACGAATATACTTTTTTTAAACACTCTAATTAGTGATTGTTTATTAATACATTAATACACATACAGCAAAATTTCCGTATAGCTGACCCTTTAATAATAAATATATAATTTTCAACATAATAATGTTGAAAGAAGGTAAATGGATTAGAGTTTAGTTTTCTTACAAAAGATTAACTGATCTTGGTCCACATCCATAATTTTGTTGAACTTTCAGCGAAATATCAAATTAAATTGTGGTCGAGCACACTCTAGCTCGTGTAAACTAGGCATTAATTTGAAGCTGGAAAATTTCAAATTCATGAAAAGAATGTGGAAATATAAAAATCTGAGTCATGATAATGTGACATTAAAAAAGGATAAAAATGTTAACATTAATAATTATCTTATGAATCTATGTATACTAATAGAAATTTTAAAAAAATTATTTAATTAGTTTAATTAAACCTTTATGCATCTACCGACATCTATCATCGAGTAGCCATACTAAACGATTTATAATCGAAACGCAATTTTGTTTGTCTATACTATAGACAGAATTGAATTTAATTTAAAAATTTATGAAACTATTAAAAGTTAAAAAACAATTTTTCTGTTTTCCTATTGCCCTATAAAGTGTTTAAATCTGAATTTAGATTATAATAGATCAGAAAAATGTAGCAGTGAAACGGAAACTAGAGCAAGCCACCCACCAATCATCTCATCTGTCAGATTCCTATCCTATTTCTTTTTTCATCTGTATTTGTATTTTGTAGATTGTAAACAAAACAATTCATATTTCATATGTTTTGACAATTGTTTACTACTGTAATTTGTGTTGCTGCTTGTTTACTTGTTTACTTTCCAAATGCCGTATGGAGAATAAAATTTTATTTATTATCTGTATAATTATTGATAAATTAATCTAATACTAAGGCGAATTTTAATTCCCAATAATACAGGATGGCGTTTGGGTTTGAGTCGATTTTTATTTTAATAATTTTTAATTTTTTGGAAATCATCACTGCAACAAATAATTCCTGTGAACATCAGGTAGGATTAATATATCTATGCGTAATTTTATTTAATAAAGAAAATCTGTAAAACATTATCTAATATTTCAGCATCATTTGAATGCTGAAGTACAAACAACAAATTTTCAAATTTTAACCGAAAAGGAATGCTACAATCTTCCATTTCATGGAATTGAAAGAATCAATTCGCATTTAGGATCCATTCAATTAGGTGGCAGTAATGATATCGTTAAACGACAATTCCAATTAAATGTATTATTTCGTAACAGTAAATGGACAAGTAAGTAGAGTGACCTAAAAATAATGAAAGAGTCGCAATTTTCCTCCAAAGATTATATAATATGTATTGAAGCAATTTGAATATGTTTTAGAAGCCTATTTGAAATTATTTGTATTGGGTCGCGAAAATAATTATTTATGTAAATCGTATTCAATAAAAGATACAACATCAATAAAAGACATCAATGACAATTGCTTCGATTCTTTCGAATTTATTGAGTTTGTCAATTATAAATTAGAATTTAAAGCTCAATTAGACAGCGAATAAATGTATAGAATATTCATATTCAGCGTACCACCATTACAAGTTTTTGGTAAATAGCGAATTAGATCGTAATTCGATCAGCACCTTGTTTTACATACAATATTTGCTTTAGACAGTTCTATACCATTACCAAAAAAATTAATATTTATTAGTATCGATATATCAACTACCTATTCAATCATCTTAAATATTCATCCATTATCAAGTTCATATGATGTTACTACGTATAAAGTGGAAGTATTCAAAGAAAAAAATCATAATGATATTTTAATGGATGTTCGAATTATTAAAAAGTCTTCAGGAAGTGATCCAGATCAAATAGATTTTGAATATTTTACATACAATCAAGAGGGTTTCTATTTTTTTAAAGTTAGCGTTATAAATGATGTGTGTCCAGAAGATGTTTGTATAAAAACCGTTTCATCAAAGATTTACATTAGTGAGTAAACTTATTTTTAAATATTCCAGTTCCTTATATATCGATTATTTACAGGAAGAAAATATCCACCATTAGTAATTGGTATCGTTGGAGCCAGTTTTATGATACCATTTTTTCTATTTATTTTCCACATGTTCACAAGAAGAACTCAACTAAATGGTGAAGGCGACTATGCAGACATCATTGAGCAAAGAATTTTGTATTAATTTATTCCTAATTTTCCAGATGAAAGTCGTCAACAAAGGAATAAAATTTACATAGTTTCAAATCAGACACCAGAGAAACACTATAATATCGTTAAATCATTTGAAAAATCGTTGAAAAGCCTAACCAATATTGAAATAATTAACAACATTACGCAAGCCTCACATATATTATACATTTGTGGCACACATATCTTTGCTAACGATTCAATTACCCATAAGTTTCTCGTCACTGAAACGAACAAAACAAAACCATCAGTGGAAATATATGTCATTACATTTCCACATTCAACAAAAGAGATTCCATCGTTTTTAAAGAAATGCTTACGTTTCGAAATGATGGAAGATTATATACGATTCATACAAATATTCAATTGCGATGTAGAATATAAAGATAATGAAGCATACAATGATTTAAATAATAAAATTAAAATGGCTCATATTGAAACTGAAACGAGAAAAATTATACTTAATGTACCAAGAATTATTATTACTGAACATAATGATGGCAGTGATATAGAAGCAAAGGAGGCTGATGTTTTATTATAAGATCTGGTTTGATGATCGGTTGTGATTGTTTTGAATTTGTCTCTTGTTTTTGAACTACTTACTATTTTTTTGGTGATAGAAAATACTATAGTTTCTGTGACCAGTAATTGAATATCTCCATGCATTTTGAATCTGCTATAAATTTTAATTGTTCCTATTGTGATTTGCAAAATCGTGCCAATTTCTTTTGATCTGTCTCTATTTATAATAAAATACATGTTATTTTTGATATATACTCTTCTTTTTACGTTTTTACTGTATATTTTTTACACATGCATTTGTACTTACACTGAAGAAATAAAGAAGAAAATTAGTATCAATATTTTCTTTTTGAAAATCCTGACAAATTTCTAAGGCACTAGTTTTCATTACGAACAAAAAACGAGAGCAAAGAAAAGTAAAATAATTTTAAGACAAGTTTAGAGTAGATATATAGATAAATACACGTATATGTAGAGAGTAAAGGTTCCTGAAAACGTACAACATAACTTCTCATTTCCCGATATTAACAAAATTTATAACCATCACGTGACATTTTCGATCCTATATACAAACCACACACCCACAGGAAATGGCACACATTGAAATAATACATAAATACGTTTTCATCTATTCGCTGGTAAGGCAGCGAATTTTTTTTCTTGGAAAATTTAAACTTTGGAAAGGAAATTATAAAAACAACAATTTAATTAATTTAGTTCGAAAATATTTTATTTTGCTACTTTTATTTTTCATTAATTTGGAAAGGAACGCTCTAGATACGGTAATCTACAACATCTTGTTGTCTTAATGGTTTTCGTTCTTTTTTGCCCGGCAAGTTTCTCAAGTAGTTAATTTTCATTTCACCATACGCTGCCGTTTTCTTGGTAGCCGATTCATCGATATATAAATTGTATGTATATATTATATATCTAGCGATTACCTAAGTATTTCTGTTGATTAAATGATTCACATCTATTGCTCTGCTATGTGTATGTATAGGGAGATTCCGACTGGTTAAATTTATCGTCATAATTTAATTTGCGTGAAAGCATTCAGTGATGATTTGTAACCATTTTATGTGGAAAAGATTTGGAGACAGTTGGTGTAGCTATATACATATAGTTAATTCATATATGAAGAATGAGTTATGTATTTGGGTTCGTAAACTTATATTTAATGCAATGGAATAAATTTTGACGTAATATTTATTCCAATATGTAATAATTGTTTTCTTCAAAGACTAGATAATAAAGCGAACAAACTTTACTACACTTACCTACATCAATTTTAATTCCAAATCAATGCACATAAAACCCATTTCGTGAAATTACTTCTTGCAGTTGATTTAATTCGTTTAAATTATTATACTTTTTTTATATTTTTCTTTGATTGGATAATAAAACAAGCAAATTTATTAATACTCGATTATGCTATACTATAGAGTATTATATAGGTAGTATAGTAGCATGTGAATAGTCAGTTGGATTTGAAAGTTCTATTATGTATCTATCTGCGACGTATTTAAATGTTTAGACTAGACGTAATATTATACTTTTAGCAATAGAGAAAAGACAATGATCAATATTTTCTGTAACATAAGTGCGGATGGAACGCCATTTAATTTATATCAAAGTCTATCTGTCTAAATCAAATTAGAATTTATGACTCGTAAAACATTGAATAAACTAGAAAAATATGTAATGAAATCCAATTAGGCATCTATATGTACCATACATATAGATGCATATATATATTGGAATCATGGCTGCTACGATTTTTCAAACATACAATAGGATATATCCGGTTAAACGGATATTATCCAAAACAAAATTATTTTAGTTTTAGTAAGTAAAAATTGTTATTAATTAAAACACATTCAATGATTCTGTTGCATTAAATTGATTCCACATTTAAAGGTAGGATCGCAATCAAATTAAATAGTTATAATTATATAATTAAAATTCTGATTCTCACAGAAGAACTGACGTCTAATTTGATTGTTCCAAAATGGAAATAAATTTGTATAATTTATGTAGTAAGTTTTTGTAATTGTAGAAAAAACGTAATATGCATTTCGAGTAAATAGTCGTTATGTTGCTCTCAATGATGATCACGCTCCGCTAACGTCGCGCGCTAACTATCACTTGTGAGCAACAAAGCATCACTTTTTAAGCTTAAAATACGTAAATAAAATAACTATTAAATCAATGTAAATTTAAAGGCCTTAATTTACACAACCATTTATTAATTAATTTTAAACAGCGAAATTAAATTTATTATTCATCATTTTCCATACTTATACAAATATAAGTATGTTATTAGTGTTAATTATTTTAGTACGAGAGTATTAAAAGTGATTACAAGTGAGAAATCTTGTACAGAATATAGGTATGACAAAGACTATGACATTACTCCAATATAATGTCAAAAATAACGATTATTAATACGGGTTATTAATTATCCATTTTGCAATCGAAATCAGTCCTTAATAATGATAGTTATTAATGTCCCGCAGGCTGAAAACATCTTTCTTCACAGATTTTCCGCTATTGTTTCTTTCTGTAATTTATTGTTACTATACATGTATCAGCAAAGTAAACGCAAAAGAGCAAATACAGCTAAAAATTTGTCATCATTATCATCAATTTCAAATCATATCCTACAGATACATTTCATCATTAGATATACGCTAGACATACATGCGGCAGCGATTTTCTCAATTAGAAAAAAAACAAGGGAGGTGAAGAAAATCCGAAAATTCTGAAAGACTTTTTTCCCTCCAAACTCAAGTCATTTTGTTTCGCGTTTTCATTCCAGGTTGGAGTGTTGTGTCGCCCGCCAGTTAGCCAGCCAGCCAGCCCGCCAAGTAGTTACACATATTTCCTTCGTCAACAAACATAGTATTATTATTGTTAATTCTGTGTTTTTTTTTTGTTGTTAAAATTAATTGAGATGCTGCGATTTTGTTTTCTTTTTTTTTTTTTTTTTGATCAGTTAGAAACTTTAGAATAAACACAAATGTATAAAAAATAAAAGGAAATATGTTTTTTCAAAATTGCACGAAAAATTTGAATATCGAGGATGAATTTAATGGAAATTGTTCGTATGTTGAGAAAAGTTTAACGAAAATCGGAAATGGAAGTGCAACAATTGATTCATTCTATTTGTACGAGGTAAGTGCATAAACAAATTATACATATGTTTTTTTTATTAGACTAGCCGGTTTTATCTTACTGAAATGTCAAATCATAAAGTATCATCACTTGTACATACCCCTTACTGTGACGATTTGAGCATCATTTTCGATATTTATTTGCAAATTAATAATATTGTATGAACTTCAACTCCAAATACATACATACATGCCACTTTAAAAAATGTGAGCGCACATTCACTCAGCAGGTCATTAATTATTAGCACAACAAAAAAATAATTTCATATGCAACAGACTATATATGTGTGTATGTACATATATGTATATGTGTATAATACATCTCTATTGATAATAATAATGTTTAAGAATGGAAACTAATGAAAATTGCAAGATCGCAACAACAATAACAAAAACAAGACAAATTTTGAACAAAAATTTCAATTAAAGCCACGCGCTGTCTATCTTCGTGAAATGATGCTTTGCTATTTTTAATAAAATTCTATTCACGACGAATGATAGTTTTCTCATTCCACTACACCAACAAGTGTTTTAGGAACAGACAGGGCGGCATTGGGAGGAGATATATATCTAATCTTGTTATAGAATACAATAATACAAAAGGGTCACTAAGCGGATGTTCCATTAATTTTATACTGGAATATTGATGACATTGAACAGATGATGTGTACGCACTTTTTCGTGCAACATATCTACTATAAAATACAAATATTATTAAACATAATTGGTCATTAATATCATAATTTTCCAATTTGTCAATTCACATTTTAACTCTTCCCTATTCCTGTCATTCGCATAAAAGGGAACTTTTGAAGCGAAATGCCCGTGTCGTATTATTGTATTCTGTGCCTCCTAAGCTATCAGATTCCGCTACAGCAGATTTATTTTGAAAAAGAATTATGTAGTAAGTGAGTACATTAGAAAAATTAATATTGATGGAGACTGGAAGTTCTTTTTTTGATAAAATAAGACGACGGGAAAGAAAAAAAACGAAGATAAAAATATATAATATTTCTAAGAGGCATAATCAAGATGAATACAGCAGGAGATAGGGAATGGCAAAATTCTAGTTCGGTTGGGGTCAGAAGAAATAGAATGACGAAGCTGTCATCGTTTATACCTAGTTTTTTTTTTGGATGGTGAAAAATAGCGAAATCGAAAGCCGTAGCCATTTTTTATGTTTCGGTAGTCGTTTGTTATTTGTTTTATGTTCACTCTATTTGTGTGCATGAGAATTTCTGAGCGACTGAAATCATTCTCTATGTAGATGACGACTACGATAAAAACAAAATAAACATTTTATTAAAATATAACTTTGTCCATTACATTTTCAATGAAAAAATAAATAAATAAAAACACGATGATCTTATTGGGGGCAGGAGAAAGCCTCTCTGTGATGAGAACAAAATCGTCATGATTCTGTAATACGATTAAAAAAATGAATAATGAATCTAGAGAATGATTTTTTCAACACTGTATGATAGCCGTCCGATGATGACCCGATATAAAATCGGGTAATTCAGGAGGCGCACTTTTTTGCTTAATAATAATAATAGTTGGTTATAGTGAAAGTTTCATGTTTATCATAAGAGAAACAATATGTATATGTATATGAATTATATTTATGCAGATATATGATATTATCTTATCGATGATAAATGATGATATGGATGATATCGTACTTCGAAAAAAAATACATATCAATATCAATACAATACCTACATATTGTTGTATGAAATGTATCCAAATAAACTATTATAATAAAATAATACGTACTTTCGTTATGGGCATCAGCAGCTTTATTGCTCTATCTCTCTCTCTCTCTCTCTTTTTCTCTTGTTATACGAGAGAAACATTTTTTTCGATGACCAAAACTGGACACAAAACAGCTATGTATTTTCAATAAAAACGAAAAAGGTTTCATTTGTTCTATACATGTATTCAATAAAATTTCTGAAGGAAGATTAATTTTCATTTCTGTATTTATCGAATCAATGCATGCGGTTTTTATTCTATTTGAATATGTAGTTGTTATTCATAATGCATAAAAAATATGCATATATTTTTTTTGTACTTTTTTTTAGTTCAAGCAAAAAAAACTTCCAGCTCGAATTTCCGTAGTTATTGTCCAAACGATAAGTCGATAATTACTGACACATTGTACACCCATTGGAGTACAGTTACATAACATAATTATAAAAGTACTTTTTCAATTAAGAAAAGGATTACTTTTAATTGTTGCCAGCTGTTGGACCTGTTGGCTAATATACCACATTTCCCATTGTCTATGTCGCTTTTTTTCTTATTCCAACAACGGATCATAGATGGCAACTTCTGCATTTTTCTTACAAGTTAGAAGAAAAAAAGTCTCACCTTCATTATTTGATGATAAATATAATAAATTTTTATTATAAAATTAGCGAAAGCGAATTTATTATTATACAAATATAATGTCAAACATCCGGGCGGTATCCCATTCATTGAATGAATTTATTAGTACCGAATGGATTAAAATTAACTGACCGCACATAATCCAAAATAAAAACAAAAATAGACGCAGTAGGCAGAGATTGTGTGTTATTTTTAAAAATCATTTTTTTAATGTAATTAGGAATACATATTCCAGTCCAATTCGATTCAGATCAATATGTGAATCAGTTGCGAACTAAGTATGTTTAGAATGTTTCATGGCTCATCTCAATCGAGTGTGAAATGATCACATTTTGTGACATAGTCTGTATACCATTTACTTACAATATTTTACTAAAGTATAGATCTATGAGTTTAATTTTAATTAGGTTAAAAAAACGCGCGAGTCCAAAATCTATTTATATTCGTAGACATAGATGAGAAAATTTAAGAATTCAATAAATTTTAAAATAAAAATCTAGTAGATACATTCAGTTCAACAGTATAATATATCTTAAAAGCCGTTTGCACTTTCAAGCATTTTACACAACATCATCGAGAACAATAGGTTTTGCACCAGCATTCGGAATAGTTTACACCCGTTTTCAATATTTTGTGCAAGCAAAAGCCAGGCTGGTTCAAAATCAAACGCCAATTGGTTCGTTTAGATTGCCACGAACGAATGGGGTCCTCTCAGACGCTGAAATACACAGTTAACGTGGATTCCCCTGATTGACTGAGAATATGAAAAACAAAACCCCATGCAAAGTAGATAAAGAAATAAATGCTTGAACAGAAACTGTCTGGGACAGAAAAATCTGAGCTATTAACTACTAATTTATTTGATAGGGATAATTGACAGTATATCTGTCTTGCCGATCCACTTTTGACAATGGGTTTATTTATTTTTAATATTATTGCATTTTTCTCGAAAAGGGGGAAAAAATAGATGTGGAAAGATGTAGAAGTCTAAACTGAAATTTGATTCAATTTTTTGTTGGGATGTGAAAATTACATTTTTATGAATATTTACTTTACAATGTAAAATTGTATATTTGATGGTATTTCTTTGATAAATTTTGTACAATCTGTTTTGAGTGTGTAAACGGAGAACAGAGTTAATACAAAATTGCTGGGGAAAGAATTATGTGAAAAGTGCTTGAAAGTGTAAACGACCCTTTACAGTTATTCAAGTGGTCCTTAAAAATTGATTATTTTAAAATTCTTTTGCGGTTATCAGAAAAGAGTATAGAGGAGCACAGACCTGCAGGCAGAGTATCTACTTGAGACACACTTGGATTTTCTCTTTATTCTAATCTGATAACAGAGCAAACATGCATACATGTATACCTACACAAATAGAAATTGGATGTTGGATTTTCATCCACAAGGATGAATTCTCAACATTCCCCATGCACTGCACCACACAACTAAGTCCAGAGCTTTCGAAAGTTTAATTACACAATTTAATGAGGCGTGTATTTTTGGTGGTTGTGGTAGTAGAGGTGATGGTGGTGGTGGTGTGTGCGAGAACATTATTATATGTATGCCCGTAATTTTAACGGCGATTCAACTGAAACAACCAGGACATTCATGCACAGGCACACACACACACACACACATACAGAAGTAAAATGAATTTAAATTGTTTTGCTTAATTATCCTTTAAAAACCTTAAAATATCCTTTCATTTAAATGTTTCAAATAAAAACAGAGAAAAATTGGTAAAAAAATTACGAGAACAAATTAAAATTAAAAAAAGGAATTGAGTCCTTTTCTGCTTTGATCGTTCATTACCGATAAAAATTTAATTGGCTCGACTCGTGTTGTAATTTTAATTAAAAATAATTAACGGGTATACTATGTGATTTTAGAATCAATAGAAATTAATTTAAGGTTATGTTAATCACACATGTACATATCTAGAATAAATAGAATTTCAAATGCGAGTATTTCGATTAAATTCAATTAAAATTAAATGTTTTGGTCTTGCTGTAAGCTGCTGCTGTTGTTGCTGCTACTGTTGATAATTATTAATCAATCAAGAATCTCTCCATTTTCTAAATATTCATTAATGTTGACAATATAAACATGGTAATAAAATCGAAATAAACGAAAAGGAAAAACAACCAAAGAAACATCGACAAACATCAATTTTATTATGATTTGAATTCCACTGTCTGTGAAACCTTTCATTTTTCTCTCTTTTACGACAACAACAACAACAAACATCAACATTTCCTACAGTTACTCACTCACTCACTAACTCACTCATTCACATTCACCAGTTTCAATTTATCTACTATACCTATACTTTTCAGGGCATGAAAGTACGTAGTACATATATTTGAATTTGATGCAATTTTCCAAACGGTTTCGTTTATTTTCTTTTCCTTTTAATCAAAAAACTACTGATGTGGTAACTGAAAAAGATTTAATTTGCATAAAAAGACTTAAGTGTGAATACCAACATCAGCTTTATTCGAAAAGAAAAAAAAAAAATAAATGTAACGACAGGGCAAAAGAGAAAATCTGTGGAAATAAAATGTTTTTCATTCAATTAAGATCCAGCAGCCATCAGGGAGAGCTTTTACCCGCTCGACTATTTTCCATTGACGACGACACTGGTAGTGGTGCTATTCGTGGATTTTCTGACTCACGCAACTTAACGCACATAATACCCACGTAGAGATAGATGTGTAAAATGAAAATGCTTGACGGTTATGTGAAGGGTGAACTTAGGGCGGGGGGGATTTTTAATAAATCAATGAATAAATTATTAAATGTGGTGGCATATTGGAATGGCAGTAATTACGTACTTAGGTATAGGAATGCCTGTCTCTCTAAATGTAATTCCATGATTAATTAAATGTTCTTTTAATTTTTGAGAGATATACGAATTTTCTCTCTTTAGCTACTAAATTTTCTGCCTTAGTTGTTAATATTTCCAGTATGCAAATTGAATCTCGAGATATTGTTGCAAAAAGTTATGTTACAGTAGGCAGTGACTGTTTCATTAGTGAGCACCAAAAATCGGTTTTTCACACGCGCATTCAACGCTATTTTTTCTAATGAGATAATTTTAATCAACAAAAAATAATTAATTTTAAAACTTAATTATGTCTGCCATTTAATCTAGAAGTTGTTTTGTTTTTGCTGAAAGTAGATTCTGTGGAATTAAGTGAGTTTAGAAGACGAATATAATCTAACAATTAAAACTACGAAATTACGTTATTATAAGTCACTAAATTGGGTGTGAAAAACTTCTACTTTTCGACACTCAAATCGACTAAAACGGGTGCCGAAAAGTGTATTTTTCGGCACTGAATTAGAAAATAGTATATTCGAATACAAGTGTGAAAACCGCTTGTTTTTTGGTGCGAACGAGTTTGAAACACGAGCTGCGGAGCAGGGAGTGTTTCATTAGTGAGCACGAAAAATCGGTTTTTCATACGCCTATTCAACGCTATTTTTTCTAATGAGGTGATTTTAATCTACAAATAATTAATTTTAAAAATTGATAATGTCTGCCATTTAATCCAGAAATTGTTTTGTTTTTACTGAAAGCAAATTCTGTGGAATTAAGTGAGATTAGAAGATGAATTTTAATATAATCTGACAAATAAAACTACGAAATTACGTTATTATACGTCATTAAATTGCGTGCGAAAAACTTCTACTTTTCGGCACTCAAATCGACTAAAACGGGTGCCGAAAAGTGCACTTTTCAAATTAGAAACACGATATTTCAGCACTTTGAAATCAATTTTTCATTAACAAACTCGTATTACTTATTAGATATTCAAACTAAATTTCATTAAACACATATTCCAACTATTTCATCAAGGATGCCCTGAAATAATGAAACTAATATTTCTCATTTCAGACCTTTGACATCTTTCACATCGTGTCGCTAATATGCAAATTCGATATCAGAATATGTCTCTTTTTTCAAAGTCGGATGAGAGAATACAAAAATCGATTATATTTGATGGAATCTTAAAAGAAGGCATTGTTTTTTGCTTTAATAATGTACGTAAATTGTTTTGAAAAATAACTATTAAAAGCAAATTTTAATATAGGATTTGACAAATTGTCAAAATTATTTCTTAAACTTTTACAAATAAAGCCTGTTTTATACTATGCCAATTTATTACGCAGGAAAATTGTAAACAATGTAGTGAATAGTGTAAACCTAACTAACCTAACCTTTTCTAATTATGCTAATATTGCAATAAAGACATGCGCAATAATAATAGATATGGTGTTCTCTAGTATAACCTTCAATTGCATTTTTTACTACAGGTTACAATATAATTATATATTTACATTTTACATGTATAAATTGGATTCAGATAATGTCTTATGATAACCAACATTCTATTGGTGATAATATCACCAAAAAAAAAAGTAAGTATTAAATTAACGGAAAACCGAACCGAATGAATTCGGTTATTTTATTGAAAAGGGTAAAACAGAAAAATTGAAACAAATAAAATTGCTGCAATAAAATTAATTACTATTTTCATGTACAATAAAATAGCATAATATAGAATGGGCTTTACTATTATTTTTTGTCTTTGTCGCTCAACGAACCATACAGAACCGTACAGATTAATCACGCTAGCGCAAAAACAGAACTTGCATTTGAAAGCACAAGAAATGACATATTATAGACTGTATATAAAAAAAAAACGTTTTCAAAAAAATCAAAACCATAAAGAACAATAAATCTTCACTAAACAGAAAAAAAAAGAAAGGAAATATAAATCTTTTCTAAACCGTCTACGACCAAAAGATCGCTACGAAATATCAAGAAGAATATGGAAAGGGATTGAAAATGAAAAACTTCTGGATAATATGCAATAGGCACATAATAATTTGGAAACGAAAAGAAATACACACACGCACATAAAGACTAGAGAATTGGCAAAGAAAAAGTCCGAAATATGAAAATAAATGGATCGAATTTTATAGGGTAAACTTTTATTATTGGAGAAAAAAATCATATATAAATAACGATTCGAATATGAGATCAAACTACGATCAGGTTATGATTTATTGGAAGCCTTTGTTTCTGATTAATCTTCTTTTTTTTTGGTGAATTTGACCACAATCTTATACGTTAAATGGAGCACGAAAGAAAATATAAATTCGTTTCAATTGCCAAATGACAATGTTGACGCTTTTAGGAGAAAAATCAAAACGGAAATCTTTTTGATTTTTGAAATTTTACAAAATTATTTTGAATTGAAATCCTGTCAAATTTCAAACATAATAAATCAATCGCATGTGAAAAACATCAGATTCAATAATTGAAGTGTTCCACACTTGTATCTTTTTTATATGTATGCAAATACAAATGTTGACAAACTCATTGCGTGTTTTTTGTTATGGATAAAATGTGCGCATTAAAATGATACTCACTAAAATTTTCTTTTTTTTTGCTTAAAATTCAGATCGGCCTATTTTGAGGCGAAACACCAACCGATGCGTTTATTTTTTATTTTCTTTTATTAAATTGAAATGAATAAATTTAGATTTTATCGAGTCAATATACCATAGAAATTACTATCTTGTATCTTGAATATCATGATAATAATAATTTATCATTGTTGAGACATTTCATTCATAAAATTCTTCTACGTCTTCGCAAAACTTTACTTTTCTTTTTTAGTTTTCCATTTTTTTTCCATCTACGCCTTGATGATGATTTTATTGTTATTCATAATTTTTAATTAATAAAATAAAGTGAAAATCGATGCTTCATTATGAGAAAATTTCCCGAAAGTCAACCGCAGCAAATTAAAATTGATTTTGTGTAAAAATAGAAAAGAAAGCCACTCTACGATAAAATCGAATGAAACGAACGATTAATAGAAAAATTGCATGCAAATTGGAAAATAAGCAAAAAAATAGTGTCATAACATTCATTTGAAATTGGCGTTAAGAAAGAAATGTTCACATAGGTATTTATGTTCATTTATATGTGTAAAAATAGTACTACGCTCGAACATTTCGTTATGTATATGTTAAATATTATTTTGTCAATAAGTTTTTAACCGTTAAAATTTTATTTAGAATTTTAACTTTTAAGATATAAGGCCGCTTTCGGATGAATAGTGACATGGCCAGCGCGCATTCCATTATTGGGCGGATAGGTCTGTAGACGTCAGTTCTACTCAACTGTAATTTGATCGTGTTGAGGTGGCTCTAATTTTGGCACTGCCACGCGGACCGGCAGCGTTTATCTGGAACAGCCCTAATATCGGGAATCCATCCACGAGCTCGCGAAAAAGATACGTGTATCGAATTTTCGAACAGTACAAAAAATATTGAAATGAAATTATCAAATAAATATGTGTACATACATATATTTTCATTGATTAATATTGTCGAATTATTTTTTACACATATTAATAAGTACTTATTAATAAATCCAATTTTTTTCTCTTCATATAAATTCCAGTCGTCAATAATAATTTAATCGATCGTGATAAAATTACAAATATTTGCCTCTGCTTATCTACAACAAAGATTCTGCGAGAGAAAAATCGTAATGGTAGATAGAAGAATTATTGAGTTTACAGAAAATACGTGAGGAAATTAAATTAATTACTATTTTTTTGATTAACTATATGAGGAATTAAAAGAAGGAGACTCAACTATATAATGTTGGAAAATTTATAATTTTTTTTCTGCCAAGTAATTCTTAAAGATGACTAACAGACGGCGATTGCGTACCTTATATTGAATTGAAGTACGCTCGAAATACATCGTATCGTTTTCGCCCAAATGTTCTCTAATATTCACCATTCATCGATCATGCGGAGAAATAAACCTGCAAACAAACTCTATATTAAAATTATTAATTAACTTCATTTGTAAACAAATTTACATAACGAACAAATGAAATACAGTGTAACCTCTGTTAACGGTCACCTCAGTACAACCGATGATATTATAGACATATACTAAATCGCAAAAGGATGTGATTTTACGTCATACTAAGTGACAAACAGTATATCAATATTATAACTGCGATTTAGAGGAATTATTTTGCATTAAGTTAATGTAAAATTTGCTGTGTTCAAATTGTGGCATTGAAATGCAACACTAGACTAAATATTTTTTTTCGTCGTTCAAGATTTGTTTAATATTTAATAATATGAAACAATTTTCCTTGACAAATTGGATTTGATTTTTCTATTACGAGTGATTGTAGCAGCATTTCAATCGAAAGTATAGTGGTCTCTGATGTAGATACATAAAAAGCGAGACAAACACTCACCAGTCTTGTCAATTGAAATAAATATTTGTTATATATATATATATATATATAATATATATATATATATAATATATCTTAAACAACTATCTTACGATACCTATTGTATAATATTGGACTTTAAATTAAACTATATTTTAGTTTTTAAACAAGTTATATTTCCATATTATATTTTATAGTACACACACGAAGCTATTCAATGATCCCCCCATCTTGACATACATCTACTGCCGGTTAGCACATACTATTAGAGCTGTCGCTAGACAATCGACATACATATAACACACTTATCATTATTCAATTAATCTTTAACAATTGTATTTATTATTTAAAACAATTACCGCAGTTGAAAATTCTAAATAAAATCGATTAAAATATTAATACAATTTCAAAAATAATTTTGACAACGTTCCACAAAAATTATGACGCGCAAAAGATCAAATCCTTTTGCACTTTAGAATACGTCTATAATATTTTTGAGTGCAACGGCCATTTAGGCTGCCATTTTAGGGTCACCGTTAATAGAGGTTTCACTGTAGATCGAACAACAGTAATCTACTTCTATACTAACGATTGTAAAGCCATTTAATTGAACTACAACTAAAGTAACATTAAAATTCCACGAAAAAAAAAAACGATTTCTATTCCTTCTTCTATTCCCCATTCGTAATATTCGTATAGCAACACCGAAAAATATAATAAAATTTCTTTGCAGTTTATCAAAAAAAGTAAAACGAACTTTTTTACGATTGTTCTTTAATTCGGTTTTACACAGATGAAAATCTTTCATCATACAACGGGTGTTATCTTTTTACAAGACAAGAGATACAAAGAACGTGAGAGAGGGGGGACAGATAAAATTACGATCTACATTTCCCTTATATATCTAAGTGGATTATAAAAGCACTTCTTATTCAAGTTTTGCCTTCGGCGGTAACATAATAATAATAATAATATTTGGCTTTCTGTAATATTGAAGTTTCAATTTAGAAATATGTTATAAAAAAAGGAAATAGTATAAGAGAAATTGCAAGTGGATAATAAAATCCAGAAAATTCTTTCTTTTTTTATATATTTTCGTTTGACGTTGAATTTGAGGAAAATTCAAAAAATTATAGAGCTCATCTAAAATATCCACAAAGAAATAAATAAACTAATAGGTACTTAATTCGGTCGAACTGTTTTAAAAAGTCAAGTCTACACATGCAGAGTAGTCGATTACTAGTGTCTACGCCAATTTTAGACTTTAGAATTTATTAGATTGACATGATATTTTTTCATTTCCTTTTATGATTGTTTATCTCTCTCCATTATTCACTGCTTTTAGAAGTGTTTTTCGTTTGGCAACAAGCAATTGTTGTATGTAGGTGGTGGCATGGCTAGGGTTCCCACGATACTATCGATACCAAGTAAGTATCGGTACCAAAGTGCCTGATACCGATAATTCTAGTACTCGATACTTTCCGTCGATACTTTGAGTAAATTAGTACTCATATACTCTAGGTATCGACTATGAGTACTTTCTTGTTAATTTTATTAAAATTGTTTGAATGGAATATGATCCGTATTATAATGATAGCCTACACCAGAAATGGTAGACACTCTTTATATATATTATAATATATATATTATAATGATAGAAAATGGTTTTTTAAAAACCAACAGATATTTTTATAATTTTTATGATGCAATAAGTGTTAAATGCGTTAAATTAAAAGTCAGCACGAATAGTTATGATGTATTTGATTTAATTGCTCGTTAATCAAATGTTGGGTTTAATCCTATACTACTTTACGTTACGTAGAATATTCTATATTTCATTAAATATACTAATTATTTTCTTTTTTGACTTGTATGTTAGTGAATTATGAAGTAGATATCTTTGGTATCAAGTTTAGTATTTAATAAGAAATAAAACTTCTTAGTTAACCGAGCTTTTGGGAATGTTTCTTCCCTTCGCCTGGCCTATTTCTTAACAAAAATTTTAATTACAATTAGTTGTTTTTATACTAACTTATATTACTTACTACTAAATTTTTATGTCAATGTTAATTTCGGCATGTGTTATCACTAAATCTAACTTATTCTGTCTAATTTATTACTTTAAATTTAATTCTGGACTACTCTTTTACAAACATAAGTTATAAAATTAGAATTAAATAACAACAGATATAAAAATGTAAATAAATTTTATATAAATAAATATAATATTAGCGCATAATAATATTATGTGCTATAATAGCGCAGTATATAATGGATGATCTGATTCTAATAAAATTAAATTATAATTTACCTTTTTTAAAAAAATTTGTGGATGATATTATAACATCTGTTCCTAAAGATAAAACAGATGATATATTAAATATATTCAATGAACATATTCAATTCAGGGCACCGCTGTGTGGTGCCCTGCTTCCGAAACGGCTTGGAACTTTGGCGTGCAATTTGCGAAGCTGATTTGAGGTATTTACTCTCTGCAGGACTATTAGATAAGAACGAGTGGCATATTTAATTTAAAAAAATTAAAGTGAATTGGAAAACTCTATTATGAAAAACTCAGATCTGAGTTCGTATTGGCCAAAATGAGGCCATTGAGTAACCTTAAAAGACAAGACAGACATCATGTCAATCTAATAGATAGCCAAACCCAAAATTGCCGTAAAAACTAGAAATCAAGCACGCTGTATAATACAGAAACATTGAATTAACTGGATTGTAGAATTGATCAGTTCAATTAGTTAACAATACCAACAAAAACATTTTACTTTTATATGTAAAAATCTTTTCGGATCGACATTCATCCTTCATCAGTCAAACAAGTTAAACAACTCGTTAAAACAAAGGATTTTACTAGTAATCAAGTGTAATCAAATGACTCTATAGACTTACGGACAACAGTCACTTATACGATTACGTACAATAGCAACCTTTTATTATACTGATTTAAAAATAATGTATAGTATTAATTAATAGAATAACACATAACCTATCAAAATACAGTTCGAAACAAGTACACACACAGATCTGCGCCAGAAAGTGTGTTCTTTACAGCGAGAAGTAGAGTTCAATTACGTTCAACCAAGAAAACCCCAGGTTAGTGTTGTTTCCGAATTGAAGCTAAAAGCAACCATCAGGGACCATGGGCCAGCCTAGTGGTCACTCAACAATATCGTAAATGTCTATCGTTTTCCATTCTTTTCTTATCCAGTGCAGTTCTTTCATTTATCTTTGATTTGCGCAAAATGTCCGAATCTACGTTAACGAGAAAAGAAGGAAGTATTTAAGCTAAATTAACTAGATTTATTAATTTCGTAACTAATATAGTAAAAAATACTGAATTAAGTATTGAGGAAATAACAAATGTACAAGAACGAATAGACAGAATAGCTCGTCTTAGATGAGTTTGGAGCTGTTCGAGCCGAGCTTCTTAACGTTAGGAAGGTTAGTGAGGAAACTTCTCTGGAAGGTAACGATTTTGAGAATTTATATTTTTCAAATATTGCACTAGCAAAAGCTATTATTACTAAGTACGATAACAAATGAGAAACGAGTAAACGGAGTACACACGCTGATGAAAGGAGCGAATCGTCAAGAGGTACTACTCTTTTTCAAGCAATGCCAATTCAAACGCGAAACATAAAATACCCAAACGATTAAATTGCCTGCATTTAATGGTGCCTATGATCGGTGGCTAGAATTCAGGGATGCTTTTTCGGATTTAGTGCACAAAACCATTCATCTATCAAATATCGACAAGTTTCATTATCTAAAGACTGCTTTACACTGCGAAGCGACAGAGTTAATTATTAACATTAACATTACAGATGCAAAATACGATCTAGCATGGTCAATACGAGAAACTCGATATGACAATTGTAGGATGGTCATTTTCAGCCATATTAAATCAATTTTCGAGTTTCTAACAATGAAGAAATCAAATCATGTCGAATTAAGACAATTGTTAAATAATGTTAAAAGCAATTTGTGTTCGCTAGAATCGCTAAATGAGCTAGTAGAGCAATGGGATACCTTGTTAGTGGTTTACATTTTAAATTCTAAATTCGATATCGAGGCACAAAGAGAATGGGAATTATTTGATATTGCACTACAGGACCAACAATGAAGAATATAAAAACCTTTTTAAACAAACGGTGTCCGTTTTTAGAAAAAATCCAAAGAAATCGGGTTCTTAATAGTGAGAATAAAGGAGAGTCTACACGAAAGAATAAAAGCAGTCGAAACTAAGAAGCTTTGTTTTAACTAACTAAAATTTTACGATCTAATCATATGTCGAAATGCAATGCAATCGCGGTAGGTGTAGAACATGCGATCGAGCACACAATACCTTTCTGTACATAGAAAGTTCAAATCAAACTCAAAGCGAAAATTTAGAATCGAACGTTAGAACAAATAAGAGAAATAGCGAAACAAGTCCTTCAAACGAACCACCAAGTACGGTACTATCACATATATAAGCTGTAATACACATCAAGCAATATTGTCAACGACCATTGTACAAGTAAAGGATTGCTAAGGAAATTACCGCAATGCACGTGCTTTGCTAGATAGTGGTTCCCTAAAAATATTCAACTAGCAGACCAAAATTTTAATAAATCCGCACTGATCGACATTTTAATTGGAGTTAGTACATTTTGAGAGTTAATAAGCATTAGCCAGCTAAAAATAAATAATTCGTCATTGGTTCTTAAAAAGACACGCCTAGGGTGGATCTTCTCAGGTAGTTTAAATGTACCCTATTCTAGTCAAACGCCGAACAATAAAGTATCTTGTCTATCACTCGATTCAGTAGTATTAACAACCTATTAGTAAAATTTTGGAACACCGAAGAGGTAAGCGGTATTTTACCTTTTAACAAGGAGGAGCTAGCATGTGTAAACCATTTGAAAAACAATAGACAATGAGATAGTGCGGGACGTTTTATTGTAAAGATTCCTTTTAAAAATAACATTGAAAAATTGCGGGAAACAAAAATAACGACTCTACAACGATTCTATAACATCGAGAAAAAACTGTACAAAAACAGTGAATTAAAATCATACTACGTAAATTTTATGCGCGAGTATTTAGAATTAGGACATATGAGCGACGTAGCAATTGATGAGAGCGATAACAAATCATATTGTTACTTACCCCATCATCCAGTAGTCAAACAATCAAGTTTAACATCAAAGGTCAGGGTTGTCTTTGATGCAAGCGCATAATCAACCAATGGGGTGTCATTAAACGAGTTACAATACGGCGGCATGTCCAACCCTGAAGCTGAAATCATAAGACAAGACTTTTACATAAATGACTTGTTAACGGGAAATGACAACCTTAAAGATATTAACAAGTTTCGAAATAATATCTTCTTTTAGCAGGGAAATTAGACCTACGAAGTGGTTGACAAACTCTCAACAACTTTCTGAGCGCTTATACATCGGTACAGGCGTAGATTACGGCATATTACAACTAGGAGAAGATGAGGAAAATAAAACTTTAGGAATCTTGTGGAACGCCCACAAAAACAGCATACGGTATTCAGTCAAGAAATCTAAAATAAAAGCAACAAACCGGGTAATTTTATCTAGTACAGCTCAAATCTTTGATCCTCTAGGTCAAATGTCACCATTAAGGTGGTGCCCTACCTTAAGAAGGGTAAAGATACTACTTCAGCGACTATGGCAAGCCGGGATGTCTTGGAATGAATCACTTTCTAAAGATTTCCATACTGAATGGTGCGAGATAGAAAACGACTTTAGTAAAATAACCAGCATAGTACTTCTGCGGCTAGTTACTCCAGACGAAACATTAACCTTTGAAATTCATTCATTCTCGGATGCTTCAGAAAAGGCTTACGGTGCGTGCGTGTATATGCGTTGTGTGGCAAAAGGTGGCAAATATGTTTCTAACTTACTATGTTCGAAATCCAGAGTGACCCCCTTATCAAGCAAGTTTCGCTGTCAAGATTGGAATTATGCGGTGCTACCATAGCTGCACAATTAACTCACAAAGTGATTAACAGTATACAAAGATTAAGTGATCCCAGCGATTTGCATCATGTAAGATCAAGCGAGAGTTCAGCCAATCTAGTTTCGTGAGGAAAAACGGCAAATAACTGCACCAGTTCAAGTTTGTAGTGGCATGGGCCACGTTTTTCATTACAACCCACTGAAACGTGGGAAAGTTGTCAATCTGAAATAGATAAGAAAAATTTGCCAGAAGCAAAGTCTATAACGTTTGTCTCAGTAATCAATAAGGAAGATAGTATATTTGAAAGATACTCTTCAGTATTAGAGCTAGTCAAGGTCGTCAGCTATATTTTAAGTATTTTAAACAATTGCGGATATCCAACTCAAAGGCCATACGCCAACTCCTTAAAATAAAAAACAAAACGCTCCTTTACATACATAGACCCTACACATTTATCTATATTAGATTAATTTGAAATTTCCATATTTGCATGAAGTTTAATACGTACAGTTGCTGCCAGATAAATGCGTACATCTGCTAAGCAGCTATACTTTGATTCACCAAACCTTAGGTTCACGTTATCAATGTGTTTTCGATAATACCCGTTTTCTACTCGTTCACCGTCAAATTGATCTTCGTCTAGCACGTAAGCCGTAAAAATTCGGGTGGCGCAACTCGAAATTAAATTTGAAATATGACGTAAACCCAAGGTTTAGTGAATAAAAGTGTACATAATATCCAGGTCTTTTAAGAGTAAATTTATGTCACGGCTTTTTTCAAGTTTCAAGCGACATTTCATTGTCGCCTTACGCTACTTAACGTAATAAACAAACAAAACATTCGAGTAGGCGCCGAAAGCACATGTTCATTAAGAAATATCGAATACAACAAAGACAGCTAATTATAATAGAAATTTTATTAATTAAGAATAATGAGGTCATATGCCATTTGCCCTCCGATTTTGTTGATCGGTACACATCTCAATCTTGCTGCACAGTCCACATGAATGTTGGTGATTTGTTATTAGCAGATTTCGAATTACGTATTGTATATCGTACGGATTTATTTGCTGAATACTGTACACCTAAGAACCAAAAAAAACTCGTACGCGTCAATATTTGAATTTAAAGCACTGAAGGAACAGTGTTTTTGTTCTTCCTCCATTCTCTATTTTTTTTATTGACCATACATTTTAAGAGATCCTTTTTCGAGATAAGTTACTTAAATTTTAGACAATTATGTATGAAAATATACAAGCAATATGAGATATTTGCGCTACCTACCATTTCGATGAAATGGTTTGTAAATATTGGAGAGTGTTACGCATCCATTTGTAAAAATTAGGTGATAATTATTCAGAAATTAAGTAGGTCAAATGTTAATAAATAGTGGAAACCACATTGACAAATTATCGCTAGATATTTAAATAATTTATGTTTTTCATAGAATCGAAATTTCAATTGGAAATTTAAGGTCAACAGATTAAATTTAATAGTGGCCGGAAGTATCTGTCGAGGTATATATTATATTGAGACAAGTATACACAGATAAGCTAAAGTGATAAGCTCAAGCGGAAGCTAGTAGCTTCGGACCCATAACCTTATATGAAACCGAAAGTCTACCATTTTCCTTGTATAATAGGTTCAATATTATACCTTGTATAATATTGCTAAATTTAGACAATCCTAATGATAGAGGACTATTACTCTTACGTTAACTGTAAACACTAACAATAACTATATAAATAGAACATTGGAAATTCTCCTTTTTAATTAAAAACAAGTTTTTTAATTACGTATACTTACATATACGTATATAACTATACGTTATAATACGTATACTTAATCTAAATAGCAATAAACTAAATGTCATAAAAATCCTAACTCAGGGAAAATAAAATTTTCCCTAAAATTGTATTAATATTGGCCGAAAAGATTCGTTTAAGTTTACGTACCTACAAAGTTACAAATACGTATATATATACATATAAGTATAATAAGAATGTTGGACACTGTTTTCTGTTGCGGGCCATAAATTCTTGTTATATTCGAAACGAAGGATGACGACCATGTCGACGCCATCTAACCTCGTTGACCACAAGAACCTTTACATAGAAACCTTTAAAAAAGGTTTGCCCTAAATTATATTGTCATTTATACTGAAATGATATACGTGAAAAGAATGTAAAATGGAAAACAAGCAATAGAAATATTTGTCTGTCCATTTTAAAAAGGGTCAAACACAAAAAGAGATTTTTTTGTGAAAAACAAATTATAGAGTAAAATTGACGATCTATGGTTGAAACGTAGAATACATCTAACTAGAAGCGTACTATGCGATTTTCTTTTAATTTTATAGTGCAAAATTTCATGACCTTGAGCACATGAAATTCCTACCATTTTTATGTAAGCGAAATGTCAAATATAATCAAACATGGCAGGACAATTATCAAAATTGACATTTTCAGCTCCTCCTTCCTTACCTTATTATTATGTATATTAAAACACAGAAGGATGTGATCTTACGTCATACTTAGTGAAAAACACTATACCAACACTATAACTACGATTTAGGGAAATTTGTTTTTATTAAATGAATAGTATAAAATTTGATGTGTTTACATTAGTATTGAAATACAACGCTAGCAAAGTAAATATTTTTTCTTGGTCGTTCAGGATTTCTTCAATATTTGATAATATGAATCAATTTTACTTGCATAATTTCGTATAACTTTTTAATTTATTTATTTTTGCAATTTTCTTGACAAATTTAATTTGATTTTTCAATTAAAAGTAATTATAGTGCGTAATTATAGAAGCGCTTCAATTGAAAGTGTGTAGTTTGTCTTCCTTGTACATATTGTAACGGTTTAAATCGGCCACTAGAATAACTCTATTTATTCTTAGGATTTTGCTGTTCGTTTGGTTTTTTATACTTATATAATTGTTCTTTGTTTTATTTATTTCGGGAACCCAGATTGTAGCAGAGTTCTACGAGTAAAAAAGTAGAGTCCTTCCAGCCGGACTTGGTATTTGTAAAAGCTGGATGGCACCCAAATACCATCATTTGTAAAGACTGCTCTACAAACGAATCCACGAGACACCCAGTCGGTGATCACGGTCCAGCTCTGCTGAAATTCGTTGGTTCCCAAAATAGCCAACAACTACGACTTTGTCAAATTTAATTCCTTTTATTGTTTTTTTTTTGTATTGACTATTGTAAATTTTGATGAGTGTAAATTAAATAACTTCTGTACTAATTTTCATTCTTTCATTTTGTATTAATTTTGCGCCTTTGCTACTAATGCTGCAACATCAATAGCGTAACCTTTCACACCATTTGGATTGTGATAATTTGGCGCCTAAGGTGGGGCCAATAAATAACAACAAACAGAAGAAGTGTGACATCTAAGGAACACAAATAACATGCACGACTTAATCACTTTATTAGTGAGCTAAACATCCCGATACACGGCAATTCCCGGGTTGCCACGAATCTCTTTAGGAATATTAAGGGTGCCTCACAACAATATCCCAAAATTAGCGATGCGACAAAACGCAACGCACTAGCGGTCAAAACTCTACGATGCTTATGCACTGACATTATATCAAACAAAAATCCAGTAATAAAAATACCACTCGTGTTATTATAAACAACCACAGACATTTGTGCCCAAAAATCGTAACAAGTCATCTACTCATTATTTACTATTGTCAACACGACAAAAAAAAAAAAACAAAAAAAACCTTAATATAGCAAAATTTTCGAATACACCCACCCACTAAAAAGTAATCGCAACATCTAATGAATTGAAAGACAATCAGTTGTTTACCAAAGATTAGGCACAAGCATTAAACTAAATAAAAGAATAAAAACGAAATAGAAAAAAAACAAAGTGGACAAGCCAAACAGGCAAAACAGATTACAACCTAACGGCATGTTTTTATTTATTTATTACAATATTTTCTTATTTATTTATTTATTTTTTTATTGCTTATAGATTAATTTAAAAAAAAAATTTCTTTTATTTTATTTAGTCTCGGCTTTCTTTTTAAAAGTTACTTAAACAGGTCACGTGACAACATACAGGGCCGCTACGAAACAAAAATACAAACGTTAACCGAGTCCAGAAAATTACGTGTATACACCAAGCCTTATTACACATGAACCCCTCCGGGGTCGAAGAAAACAAAAAAAATTAAAGCGAAACCGCAAGTAAAAGTTACACACTAGGTGTAACAACTTCCGCTGAAGTTAATATCTGGCCCATTTTTAGTTCCGGTTCGGATCTAACAAGAACTGTTCACACGCATAATGTAGAGCGCAACAACAGTGATTTGTGTCAGAGCAGAAATCATGATTAGTTAATGAATTCTAAGTACTTTTTAATAATTAAATTAATAATAGAGAAGACTTTGTATAGAAAATGAGAAAGCATTAAAGAGATAGCGATAAATAAGCAATATTAGTAAATAGATTTTTATTTTGTAAATAACCCTGCCTGGACAATTGCGAAGGCTATAGTCAAACTTCCATAAAAAACGCAATTTGTAAAATCGCAATTGAATGCAATGCTCGGTCTAGACCCACGCAATGGAGCTACAACTAAGAGAGTATTTATGATGCATATATAAAATAATCATTATTAATGATAATAATCATCACATCAGCAACAGCAAAGAGTAACTTTAATCAGGCGGGATATGAAACAATCAGCTCTCAATCACCGAAATGCAAATGAACCGAAACTACATAAACAAACGCAGCGCAGTTAAACAAAAGAATGAAGTAGCAGTTAAGTGGTACAAGAACAAATTGTTTTACAACAACAATTAACATGATAAAATCATGTTTTTTAATTGCTGCTGCACCGACCCGCCATTAGGCTTTCGGCAAAAGTTAAGTGGTACAGAGAGAAAAATAAGATTAATACATTTTGCCCTGTTTCAATTACAATAGTACTTAAAAAAAACTGAAGCAAAAAAAAATATACCGACAATAATAAGAGATAATAATAGATTTAAATAAAGACATCTCTTATCTCGGATCTACCATTGACCAGCAGAATAAAATGGGCGATTCTTCATAAAGAGAAAAAAAAAGTAACGGAACACAAAAATTAACCAGACCGGTAACGCAATAAAAAAAAATTTTTAATTCATAACTAATAATAAAATAATAAGTATCGTTAGGTATACTATAATACTAATAATGAAAAAGTCAATTTATATTAAACTGAACTATTTACAATGAACGTTATGTTCATTGTAACATAACGTGCTATCACGTGCAACATCAATCTTATATGGATAAAATTGATTGAATATAATTAACTCAACACGAAAAAAAATAAGAAAATACGAAAACAATATCAAAAGGCATGGTAAATAAAATTTATAAATAATAATCATACTAACGAAGTTAAATACGTACGCACAAATAAATTCGATCTGCGTATTAAATAGATTAGAATAGAAAAATAAACAAAAAAAGAATATTAAAAGCGGCGATTTCAATTATATAAAAAAAAAAACTTTTTATCTAATAAATTAACCAGGATCACGAGATGTTTCAAAATAAGAATCATCATGATTAACAAAAGGTTTCAATTGATCAATGTACCAAATTCCGCGAGATATACTATCAGCAGCTTGCAATTTATAGGTAAGATATGCTGTTTTTCTTTTAATAATAAAAGGGCCAACATACTCAGGAGCCAATTTTTTACTAAAATGATTGGTTGCATCTGAGAGAGATTGGTCCTTTCGCCAAACTTGTTGACCAACAAAATAATTTGTTGTTGGGTGTCGCCTTAAATTGTAATTATTAGCAGTTAGCTAGCGAGATGCTTTTATTTTAGCTTTAACATTATTATAAGTAATCTGCAAATCTTTGATTGTGTTTTCCACTTGATTAAGGGAAACATCAGGGGTTGTATTTATGGAGAGCGAATACTCTTTTCCAGAAATACGATGTTTCCTGCCAAAATTTACATAAAATGGCGTATATCCTGGGACTTCACTTTTGGCCCTACTAATAGCGCAAGCAATGGCTGAGAGGTGACGATCCTAAACTCGCTGATCGTTACTACGTGGATTTGGGTTTGTATTTAGATACGTTTTTAGCATTGTTTTTAAAACCTTAGTGACTCGTTCTACAGGATCAGTTTGCGGATGGTAATGAGCTGTGCAGAAGATTTGCACTTGGTATTTATCGCAAAGTTGATCTTTCTGTTTTTTATGATTTGTTGAAACCTGAGAGTAGTTTAGACGATGGAAAAGATGTTGCAATCTAGCTCGACATTTATCTGAATTTCTTTGTTAGTATGTGACACTTATATATATATATAGTAATATATAGTATATAGTATTATATCGTAAAGCCTGTCTTCCTCTTCTGCCTTCTTCTTCTTTGTCTTTCTTTCTTTCTCTAGGCTTATTCGTTTTTGTTACACGTCACTGCGTCGCTAAACTTTCTCCATTCTTTCCTGTTGTTTGCCATCCTACTAGCTTCACTCAAAGTTATTCTTCTTCTTTGCAATATCTTTTCTGTTATGTCATTCCAGGTAGTTTCAGGTCTTCCCCTTTTTCTTTTCTGCCTAGGTCTAGCTTCCCATACCCTACTCACTTGTCTTTCCTGTCCCATTCTTTTCAGATGACCCCACCATACCAAATGCCTCTTCTCTATGTATTTGTGTATCGTCTTTATTCCTAATTCTTTTCTTATTTCTTCATTCTTGATTCTTTCTCTCTTTGTCACTCCCTTTACTCTCCTCATGTATTTCATTTCTATCGCTTGGGCTTTACTTATTTTGGACTTACTATAATGTTGGACTTAGTCCTCCTCCCTGTCTTAGTCCGTCTTTCGTTTTAAATTTTTTTGATTGTCTGTTCTTGACTATCACGCTATTTGAGTTTTCTTCATATATTTTTTTTATTAAGCTAATCATTTTCCTGCTTATCTCTTTCTCTGCCATCATCTTTCACAATCTATCTCTTCTTACTTTATCAAATGCTTTTTTTAAATCTAAAAAAACCATGTATACATTTTTTTCCCTTTTACTTGTTTTTTCAACTATCTGCTTAATCGTAAATATATGGTCTTGAATGCTTCTGCCTTCCCTAAATCCTGACTGTGATTCGTCCAGGGTTTTCTCTATTTTAATTTTTATTCTCTCGTTTATCATCATTTCCAACACTTTCATGTTTGTATTTAATAGAGTAATTCCTCTGTAATTATTACAATCTTTCTTATCTCCTTTCTTAAAGATTGGTACAATCAGTGCATGCTGCCATTCTTTAGGTATTATTTGCTCTTTCCATACTTTGTTATATATGTCCAGCATTACCTGCCTTCCCTCTTCCCCCATATATTTTATCATTTCAGTCGTTATTGTGTCACTTCCTGGTGCTTTTCCATTCTTCAGTTGTTTTATGGTCTTTTCCAATTCCTCCATATTAAATTCCTCTTCCTCGTTTTTGCATTCCTTTCTCTCTGTACTGTCTGCTTTTCCTGTATCGTTCCTCTCTATATTGTCTGACAGCAGCTCTTCAAAGTATTGCTTCCATCTTCCTGCTTTAATATTTTTCCTTCTTAGTATGTGACACTTAATTTTTATAATTAAGTGTAAATAATATCAGCTGAAAATAGCTGCCTGTTTGGTATTTTGAGCATTCTTTCTTGTTTGCTAGTTTTTTTTCCCTTTTCCTTGGTGGAAAAAGGGAGGAAAAGCTAAGACCACCAACGAAACTGGTTAATTTTTTTTTATTGGTCGCGGTTGGTGGTAGTTTTTTTTATTAAGAGTTGGGAAGTCTTCTTGACTTCGGATCCAGACAGAAGGTCCTGGGTGCGGTTACGTCGTGCGAAAAGTCGCAACATCCAATCGGGGATTTTATCGCTCCCAGATTGTCATCGTTTGACAGAGGGAACTGCCGGTCATGGTGCCCAAATTGGGGATTTTGTGCCTAATTCTGGTCCTGGGACTACAGAGGAGTCCCGAGGAATAGTGGAGACTACGAGCTGCTCCATAAAACAAGCTGTTTTTTGGAGTCACAATCAGCCACCACCACCAAGTATCAGCCACACCATCAAGTGCCAAGAACAAGTATTTTCAAACCACTTTATAATTTATTGTCACTCTCAACAGGCTATCATCATATAGCCTCCCATCTAACCGCAGCGAGTTTTTGCTTATTTCGTCTTTTCTAATTTTAATTATTCATTATATTTTACTTACTTTGGGAACCTGGGTTATAGCAGAGTTCTACGATTAGAACGGTAAAGCCCCTCCAGTCAGACTTGATATTTGGCAAGGCTGGATGACGCCCTAATAACATCATTTGTAAAGACTGTTCTACAAACGAACCCACGAGAAACCCAGTCGGTGATCGCAATCCAGCTCTGCTGCAATTCATTGGTTCCCTGAGTAGCCAACAGCTAACTTTGTTTAATTTTATTTTCATTTCATTTCTTTAGTTTTTTTTCTCATTTGTAAATTCTTATTTGACTGTAAAATGGAATAACTTTTGCATTAATTTTGTATTCTTTTTATTTCTATTAATTTTGCACCTTTGCTACTAATGCTCCAACATCAGTAGCCTAACCTTTTAACACTATTTGGATTGTGATAATATAAAAAGCGAGACAAAAACCACCAGTCTTGCCCGTTGAATACGTTAAACGTTAAACATACTGAATATTCTATACTTAGGATCTTAATCATTTGTGAATAAATCTTCAAGAATTGTATTTTTCATTTAATATAGTTATCGTAATTGAAAAATTCAAAATAAAATCGATTCAAATATCAATACAATACGAAATATAATGTTGGCAACGTAGCACCGTGCGTCTTGTCATTCACATAAAAAAGAGCTGCTCCTTCTGGATCGTTATCTATTGTGGACCGACTATATGGTCGGAGCTCAATCTCATTTTGAGAAGAAAACGTCGACGACACGATCGAACAAGAACAAAACCATAAAGGATTCTAATATGGATATTAGAATCCTTTCGTGTTAAAATAACAGCTTTTATTTGCTCTTTTACCATTTTATTTTCCATCACCATTACACTCTATCTCTCTCTCTTACTATCTCTCAATAGTTTAAAAGTTCAATTAATTTGTCTTTTGCAACTTTTTCAAATTTTATTTATTGTTTTTATTGTTCGAATAACGGGAGCAGACGGACGAGAATTTTAAGATTTTTTCAAAACTTTCATAGAAAACTACAACATTAATTTGATAAAATTCTTTGAAGTGGCTATATTTTACAACTTATTTATGTATGGCTACATTATCTTAGAGCTGTAAACAGTAAACAATTAAAATTAATTGTTCATCTCGAAACACTATCAGCAGCGTCAACCCCTCCTTCTATATGTGCCGCGCTCCTCGTTATTATTATATCAATATTCAATTATAATGAATTTCAGTTTTCCAAGCAGTAATTAATTAGGGAAAGATGAGATATAATTGGGGAAAAATATTGCAGAAAATTATCGTTTATAAATTTTAAATTAAATTATGATCGGAATTTAAGGCAGAATTAATTAAGTTTTATGTTCATTAAATTTGAAATATCGAATTTAGATAAGTACAATGAAATTGAAAATTCACGGATTCAAGAAGGGAAATAAATAGCTAAAACCTAAAATAAAAAAAAAGATATTGGATACAATACATCGCAAGCTGATGATAATCCCTATTATGCGCACGCGCCTGAATAAATTTAAATGATATATTGATAGTGGGCAAATGCGCAATAACAGTAACGATACGGAGTCTACAGGATAGTAAATAGAGATACAACAACTATCTATTAATATATTGAACGTTATTTTAACTTACCTTGTGTGCTTATAGAAATTAGACAATTAATTCCAGATAGTTTTGCGCTTACATTAAACATATCCTACAAAAACTAAAGATGAACATAATTTGATTCTTAATCATTTTATGATTCTATCTATTTTTAGGGGAGAAAAAAGTAAATGAATATCATCTAAATACCATAAATAGTAACCTCATTCACTTTATAAAGAAAATATTAAATAGAGTTTAGAATAGTTCGATTGATACAAGAAATTAATCAGTAACTTTATTCTAACTGCGCTTGCGTATATACTTACGGTTTTCATAATATGTCAAATAAAGCAAACATTATTGTTAAACTTATAAGTTACAGACTTTCCAATATTGCTCTAATATATTTTTCTTTTTTTCAGGTTGAACATTTTTCGGTTTTATCAATTTTATTCATAACAATAGTGATTGGAAACAGTGCCGTACTGTACTGTCATTTTACTGGTCGTTCGAGGAAAAGTCGAATGAAATTTTTCATTGCTCAATTAGCATTGGCTGGTAAAGTACCTACATTTTCTACTATAGTGTCTACTACTTAGTTCTTATCTTTTCAACACACTCCAAATAAAACAGTAGCAAAAAGAAATTGGAGAGAATGAAAGAAAAATACAAAAGACAGGAAAAATACAATTTGTTCGTTATAGGGATTTCAAATTGATGATTGCATGCTCTATTAGTATGCTATAGGTTAGATAGAAAAAGGATAAGATTTCACAACTCAGCAAAGAAATAATGATTCTTATTTAAGAGCAAAGCGATAATCATCTAATTTGAATTGAAAATGATTTTTTTTTCGCTAAATTGTGTTTCACAGCTATCATCACGATTAATGAATAATGAAACTTAAAATAAATCAAACATTAATTTATGTATGTGTATATTTTTAGATCTGTCAGTGGGTTTAATTAGCGTTTTAACTGATATTATTTGGCGATTGACAGTAACATGGTATGCAGGCGATGCATCATGTAAATTTGTGAAATTTGCCCAGGTATAAGATATATGCATGTGTACATTAAAACGATTTGATTTTATGATAACATATAATCTATAAACACAGATTTCTTTATAACTTTATTAAATTATAGGCACTGGTAACTTATGCTTCAACGTATGTTTTAGTATCTCTTAGTATAGACCGATACGATGCAATACGTCATCCAATGAAATTTTCAGGAAGTTGTAAGTTATTCTTTCAATTGATCGGTAATCCTATTTTATATAATTTGAAAAAGTGTTTTTTCGAGGTCGACGTAAGCCCTCATTTTAAATATTATTAATGACGTTGTTCAGTATAACCACTGGGCAGTCACATCAGAGTGGCTGTCCTAGCGTCTCTGATGAGCTGTGATACAGAGAAACAGGCTAGAAGATGAGTTCTTAGGTTGTTGACGTGGCGATGATTCCACGAGCACTTTAAAAACTTTTCAACATTGTTATGCTGAATAACGTTCCTGAATAATTTTATATAATAACAATATATTTGATAAAACAATCACTGTGCGAGACCATCAAGCCATTCAATTTCTATTGGAATTCAAATTACAAAATTTCGATCCAGCATCAAATTGAAGCTGAAAACAAATTCCAAATCTTCCAAAATTTAAAATTTATTTTTGATTCTTTCTTTGTCGATTTCGAACTACTTCGCGAGATGAAAATGTAATTACTTGACTTGGTCGAAAATTTACTAGATATTCATTACACACACATTTTATATGAAGTATAGTGTTAGATGATTGTGCTACATGATTACCTTTTATTGGTATATATACAGTGATCAATACAGATTATTTATCCTCAATCGATGATGACATTTAATTATTCAAAAATTTTCGCTGAACCATTCTTATAGTTTTTAAAAGAAATCAAGTTACTCACAAGTTTGGCTACCTGCAAATAAATGTAAAAAATACAAAAAGCGAATGAAACTATACAAAAAAAAAATGTAGAAGTTTATTTAAACAATTACCTATTTCTATATATTGAAAATAATATAATGTTGTCGTGTAGGGAATATAAGAATAAAAAATGAGAGAATATTCTTAATAACTGTGGCGACATCAGTTGGTAGGAATATTAACAATGCAAGCGTACATATAGAGGCCTACCTATACGAAAAATTTTCCATTATACGTTTACATATTTTTAAAAAACAGATTTACAAACAGGTATGATACGTACAATATGTGATTTAATCTATACATAAAAGTATATTACATTATTTTTCAAATTAAAACCACCCTATATTAATTTTTAGGAATAAAAAAATAATCAATGAAAGCCATGACTTCAAAATCTTTAACCGAACGGCATAACTTGTTTTATGCCGTATTTTTACTTGTTGGTCTTATATAAATTATATTTGAATTATTTTTGAATAAAATTGATATATAACTTGTTGAAAAACTGAAAATTAAAAAACAAATTATTACTAGAAAAAAGTGCATTCATCTTATCGCATATCATGGTTGTTACTTGTTGAATGGCGCTACCGTCAAATAACCGTTTTAAGTTCGTGTTCATGGCCTATTCTATTTCTGCGTTAAAATCATTCAGTTATCTACTTTTTTATAAATAAATTAACTAACTGAATGGGATTTTGACAAATGAATTTAAATGTATTTCTCAATTACCACTTATTTATACATTTAAACTGACCTTTTCCCATTCATGATAAGAAATCGTTGGTATATTCTTGCGTAGTACCGTCACAATGCCTCTAATAAAAGTGCAGTTTTGATGTTTCATTTTTAATTAATAAATATTATTTCTTGATATTGAATGTTTAAATGCTACAGAACATAATTTTATAATAATTCTATTCAAGGGAGAAGAGCGAAATTATTAATACTATTAGCATGGATGGTTAGTGCTATTTTCTCCCTTCCAATGCTTGTGCTATACAAAGAAAAAATTGTCCAAGGTGAGCAAAATGGATATCATGTACTTACCCTGACTAAAAATTTCTAAAACAGTTTTATTAATAAAATTCTATATATTCTATAGGACAACCTCAATGTTGGATTGAATTTGAACAACAATGGCATTGGCAACTTTACATGGTTTTAATATCATTGGCTCTATTTGTAATACCGACATTTATTATAACAGCGTGTTATGCAATTATGATTAAAACTATTTGGACCAAAAGTATGACAACACAATTTTCAAATAGAAAGAAAAATGGCCAGTGCAACCATTCCAATGGACGTTTCGGTATGACAATATTAACGAATATATCTTTTGGTTAATGTTTTTAAATAAAATAATTGTCAGGTTCGGAAAATGATAGACGAGCATCATCTAGAGGATTAATACCACGTGCCAAAGTTAAAACGATAAAAATAACATTAGTAATTGTTACTGGTAAGCTAAAAATTATTCTGCTAAAGGTGCATTAAATTTATATATCTAATATACATAACTATGGGCCAGTTTCATAATCAATGTTTAACTTTAAGTTAAATTTAAAGTTGACTGTTATTGGCTTAAAATGATTTTTAGCCAATAGACTTTAAATTAAATTAAAGTTACATTGTTAATTATGAAAATGGCCATATAATAAACAATGAACGTATGTTTAGTTTTTATATTATGCTGGAGTCCATATATAATATTCGATCTTCTACAAGTATTTGGCTACATAAAAGCTACACAGACAAACACTGCAATTGCTTCATTTATACAGAGTTTGGCACCATTAAATAGTGCCGCTAATCCAATAATTTATGGAATATTTTCTACACACTTCTGTAAAATACTAAGGTAGTTACTTAAATGCTTAAAAATTCGGTGGACTATGTCTACATATATAATTTTATATTACAGAAAAATTCCACCATTCAAATGGTGTCGTATTCAAAAGAAGTCGAAAGCGCGAAGTTCAACAACGAAAAGTAGTACCATTTCGGAAGTACTGACAAATAATACAACTACTAAAAAGCGAGCTGATATGGTCACATCAATTAATAGAGCTCATACCGCTTTAGTGGTTGCAATTGTTCATGGGGAGACATAAAATAAGCAAAATTATAAAACTGCATACATTATATAAAAATTTAGTTCCTATATTTTTTATTACCTATACATTAAACGTATTATTTTTGTGTTTTTAAAAAGACTGTTCTGCTTAATATATTGTATAAATTTCCTAATTTTATCATTACAATTATCAATTAGTTTTTATGATATATTTATATTTATGTATTTATTGTATGTACCCAGTTTGCACTGAAAACGTTATATAATAAATAGTTTTCATTGTAAAGTTGAAAGTTATGGTTTTTACTGTAGCTAATTTGCCCATCTAGTCCTGTTGGATGACACTTGCACACTAATTCCAAATACATATATATTTGTGTATTTTCTAGACTAAAACGGATGCCGAAAAGTATACTATTCGGCACCCATTTTAGTCGATGGGGGTGCCGAAATGTAGAAGCTTGTCGCACGCAATTTAGTGACTTATAGTAACGTAATTTAGTAGTTTTAATTGTTAGATTATATTAACATTCATCTTCTAAACTCACTTAATAACACATAACACTATTTTAAACCCGTTCGCACCAAAAAACCAAGCCGGTTTTCACACTTGTACTCAATTTTACTATTAACACACGCCAGCTCCTCAGATGAAATTATTTCTAATTATCGCTTAATAGAATATACATATATCAGTCCTCGCCTGCAATTAATTCAAATCGTATGTCATCATAATCAAGGATAAATAGATAATACAATTTAATTATGTACGACTGCGCAACCAAAAAAAAAAAAATTATTCCTTAATAACAAAATAAAATGAATCGGATACACCATATAAACTAACAAATATAGCCAAATGATTTTTTGTTCTAAAAATTTAATTCAGTACAAAAATACAATGACAACAATTCATAGGGCGACGCTGATTCTGCTGACATTAACAATTTTAACGAATTTATTCGTGGTGATAAGCACAAAAGAAGGTTGGTATTATTTGAATAATAATCGAGATGTTTAAATCTAATTGGATATTATAATAGGTTAACTTGTCCTTTATTTATTTAATAATTCACGTATGTAGATCAAACTTATTGGAATCAACTCGGTAGAGAAGAATTAACAAGAGCAATTAATAAACAAATCAATGAAAATCATGCAAAGAACGTTATACTATTTGTAGGTGATGGTATGGGACTGACAACAATCACTACATCCAGAATATATGGAAAAGGTGAACAAGGTCATTTAGCATGGGAGAAATTCCAAAATGTAGGAGTACTAAAAGTAAGTATCAATAATATAGTCAGAATTTATATTTCCTAATATAAAGGCAAATATAACAATTACTTTATTTATTTCTTTTAGATTTATTCAGCTAATAAATTAGTACCAGATTCATGTAGTACTGCCACTGCATTATTCAGTGGTATAAAAAGCAATCATAAAACATCAGGAGTTGACAGTAGTGTACAAGTAAATGACTGCTATGCATCTTTAAATAAGAACGCACAAGTTGATAGTTTTTTACAATGGGCTCAACAGGCAGGAAAATCTACTGGTACTATAGTTGTATGCGACTATATATAGTGTAATTACTTCGTTTTCTTGTCGATAAGGTTTCGTAACTACAACACGAATCACTCATGCCACACCAAGTGCTTTATACGCTCACACTCCAAATAGAAAATGGGAATGTGAAGATTTTATACCAAAAGAGAATGCCGCGAAATGCAAAGATATCGCACATCAATTGGTAAATGAAGGTGGAAGAAATATCGAGGTATTAGTATTGCGTTATTCATTTTATATAGGATGAATTAATTATTAATTATGTCAGGTGATTATGGGCGGGGGCAGGCAATGTTTAGTTGCAAATGCGCAAAATAGTTCTGCAGATCCATTGGATACCTGGTCGTGTATAAGTAAAGAAAATGGTCGAAATTTGATTAGTGACTGGATCAATGACAAAAAAAGACGAAAAGCTACGTATCAAGTATTAGAAAATAATCACGATTTGGAAAATATGGATCAAACTGCGGAATTTACATTAGGTAATTCAATATTATAACGCAAATATCATTTATAAATGGGTGATCAATAATTGCCCACAAGCTAGATATATATTCTACAAATTGTTTTAAATACAATTCATTAAATTTTAAAAGAATATTTAGACAAATTTTGAATCTGGGTCATTATGGGCCTCCTCATAGACAACCATACGCAATAGATATACATGTAAGACAATAAATATACTACAACAAAGTCTCCGTTGGTCAGCAGTTGAACGCAGACGGTCGACTGTGCTCCGATTGGACACGGACGTGTAGACTCCGCCTTCAACTGCCGGTTGATCTCAAATCGCACTTTAAATAATATCGGGACTATGACTGTTAAGAATCGCCGATTTTAACTTCCACTTTTTTGATATCGTATATTTTGTATAAGATTTCTCATTTTATACTAAAATAGATAAATTTCTACAACTTTATATGAACGATTATTAATAAGGAATAATAACGATACCTGAACGGCGTGTTTTCCTAAAAATGAGTTCATCATCATACTTTGAACAGTTTGAACCAAGATTTCGCCAACTATCATTATTCTTTAGTTTGGTCGCACAACAACTTTCCAACAACATTCCATTCGCAACAAATACACTTTAATTACAATTTATTCGTTAGTGCATTAAAAATATCCATTTTAGATTGCACAAACTATATAATCCATCATTATTTACAGGTGTATTTGCTAACGGTCACCTAAAACTGGAACATGAACGTGACAAAGGTCCAAAGGGTATGCCATCATTAAGTATGATGACAACGGCAGCAATTAAACTATTGAAAAAGAATACAAACGGTTATGTTCTTATGGTAAGTGATTCAGTTATCTTTTGATTTCTACGGATGTTTAGCATCTTTGTCTTGTAGGTCGAAGGTGGTAATATCGATCAAACACACCATCGTGGCCATGCACGAAAAGCACTAGATGAAACAGTGGCATTTAGTGATGCTATAGATAATGCCCTTAATCTAACTGATCATAAAGATACACTTATTATTGTTACCAGTGATCATTCACATTCAATGACTTTTACTGGTTATCCTGACCGAGAACAAGGTGTACTTAGTAAGTATGTCGGTTTTATTATATGTATAACATCATACACTATTCAATCATAAATCTTTTAGATTTTACACGATCTGCAATGGATCAAAAACCATATACAAATTTACTTTATACAACCGGTGGACCGAATAATTATCAATTTTCCGTTTCAATTTTTGATAGTAAAATAGAACGTTTCGATCCAACTAAAGAAAACATTTCCGACTTCCAGTATTCCCAACAGGCATTAATTTATAACGATGAAGTTACACATGCTGGAACTGATGTATTGGTTTATGCTAATGGTACTAAATCGCATGATCGCCAGACGAAGAAAATTAATTAAATACTTTTTGTTTTTTTAGGACCCATGGCACACTTGTTTAATAGTGTTCATGAACAAAGTTATGTTGCATACGTGATAAGTTATGCAGCAAAAATTGGTATATTAAAAGACTTTCAAAGTTCCGATGCTCACCAATTGGCTACTGCTATCCCATTGTCAGTTCTGCCTTTTGGTATTTATTTCTTGTTCAAGTTGATTTAAGAGACTAGTATACAGAATAGCCACTTTTTATTTACTTAAAAAACTGACAGTATTATTAATATTATGAATGAAACCTCGATTGTAGCTTCTTTCTTTATAATGTAATACTTCGTATTATAAGAAAATAATAAAAGAATTGCTATGTGCTCGTTAGTTATATAAAGAGTAAAATATATTAGATATTAGATAATACCTAATAGTAATTTTCGATCTAAACTTTACATATATTAAATACTAATATGTATTTGAAGCTGCTTTAATAATTGCAGTAATCAAATCGGGATCTTCCTGTTTTGCTCCCACCCACCACATACATAATGCATTCTCATAGGTTTGTGTTTGTCTTGTATGATGTAATGGATCAATTAGATGATGTTGACCACTTGCAGTTGCCAGTACTGGTCTATATGGATGTAAACTGACCCCGTTACAACTGTCATTATGTAAACTCATCTGAAACGCATTTTTTAATAAATTAGTATTGTCTATGTGCTATTGCCAAACTATTGCAATTACCAATAAGTCGAATATTAAGTCATCGAGTCCTATTTACGTTAATTAGGTGATTTTTAAGTGATTTTATGTGGAAATAAGAAAATTAATAATCCTCTATTTAAGCCATATATACCTGACTTGATGACTGATTGTATAAAGGCCTGTAAATTTTTACTTATAATATTCTAATTAGGTATACAACAACAAAAAATTGCAGTAGTTAAATAGTTAACTGCTTTATATCAAAATTGCAAATAGTTTTATCGGTAATTCATAATTTTAATTGATTTTCTACTTTGCAAATATATACACACACACCACACACAGAATCTTTCACTCCCTACAATCCCACATAATGAAAAAACAAAACAACACCTGCAAACTACATCCACCACATAATATGACCAATTATCTGGAAAAATAAAACGAATCGGCCAAAAAAAAAATCACATTTCAAGTTAATCCTACCTGTAAATGTACGGATGGATATGATTGTTCACTGACATTCCAAATTTGTACTTTACCATCTGTACCGCCAGAAACCAGCCACTTACTGTCCTTCGATATATCTAGGCAAATTTTCTGATTTGAGTTGCATTCTCTTGTTAAAACAAACATTGGTCTGCCAGGTACCTAAAAAATATTAACTACTATTACTATAATTTATCTAATTAATGTCGAAAATTATAAATTTCCTTGTAAATTAATTTCGAAGCTGGAACAGTAGTACATAGTAGGTATTAATCCCTTACACGCAGATCCCAACAGATTAATTCTTTATCTTTTCTAGCACCGCTATACAATCTGAAACCATCCAAAGAGAATGTCATTGCTGTTATGCCACCTTTATGTCCTTGTAGCTTACATAGATGTCGGAATGTCCCATCGCTTTGTGATACTAATTCTATTGTGCTCTTTACATTTCCTGTAAAATGTTGATGTTTAGTAATAAAACCGTTATGCTATAGAAAATGAACACTCGGTATATTGATTTATGCCACAGCACTTTACCTATTGCCACAACGCCTGGTTGTGCTTGACTTGCAACAATTGACGACACTTGATGACTAACAGGATATTCTACATATTCCCTTCCGGGTCGGCCTGTGGCAAAAATTTTTACATTTTTCTTATATCCACAAAATATGTTTTGCCCGTCAGCTGAAAATGTTATACTAGTAGATGATTCAAGTTCTTCAGAGGCATTGTATCCTTTATAGGAACATCGTAAATCACCGGTGAAAGCATCCCAAAGGTGTATTGGCCCTTGATGACCGCTAGATATCCAACTTGAAGAAAAACAGAAAAAACGTCCCCCATTAAATATTAATTATATTTCAATTTACATTGAATTAATGCATTACTGATAGAAGAGATGATGTGTTTTGTATTTACCAACAAGTAGCTGGATTCGAACTATTCATTCCTGGATACCAATTATAATCATAAATTAAACCACATTCTGGTACTGATACAGCTGGATTTAATGCAACTATTGGTCTACTTATTAAAACAGAATCATTGGAATAAAGATCGCTAGGTAATTCAAATACATTCATGCCACCGCCCCTAATAGCTGTTAATAAACATGTGCCATCAGGCGACCATTGGCAGCCTTTCAAATAATGTTGATCAGCATAATTCGGCCATTGGGCTCTTGCTAATTCTAATGCGGTATCCTCGAAATTATAAGCCGCGTAAGTCATTTGAGGTGCTTCAATAGTTGCTTCCACATTTTCAACACTTTCGACTGGAGCTAGTTCGGCTGATTCCATCATGGAAAGTTGAGAAGTATAATAACGGAAATCAATAATAATAAACAAAAAGAGAAAAAAAAAGGTGTATTTTAAAGCCTGCTACAGAAATTATAAAACTTTATGTTACAGACTGATAACAAATATAATGCAAGTTGACGACGGAAGAGTAGCGAAGCGACAGTAGCAACACAAGTTTTGACACTTTTGACACTGTCAATTTGACAGAGTTGACAACTTGACAGTACGTCTTGAAAACATAAAGACTGCAACTACAATTGCACCTAGTCCCATTTGGTCCTTGTTGGATTAAATTAGAATAATTTATTAAATGATAAAATGAAAACATAAATTATAAAGTAAATAATTGTAATGTAATTTGCACCCGATTATTACCATACTAATGTAACCTACCATTACAAAAAAACAAAATATTGTTGCACTTTTGTCAATTCAGTATTTATTGATTATTCAAAATTGAAGGTTTAAATTTATTAATTGTTTTAACCGTTGCATAAAATATCTCACAAAAACAAGCAACATATGATTTTTATTATTAAATAATTTACTTTCATTATCCATTACACATTTGTGATTGTACATATTTTGATTCTTATTTAAATACGTACTGTATATTTATAATACATAATTTATCACAAAATAAATAAAATAATGAAGATTAATGAAAAAAACTTGACGGCATTTGCTGTTTCAGCAACACCAGTAGATCGAGAAGGCCATTTAAATAAAAGAGGTGAAGTGAATAAAAATTTTCAAAAAAGATATTTTGTCCTCAAAGGCAATTTGCTTTTTTACTTTGAAAAGAAAGGAGAAAAAGAACCTTTGGGTGTTATAATTCTGGAAGGGTGTACAATTGGTAGGCGACAATTCTGTTATCTCAACTTTCCTTTTAAATCTTATGATTATAACCATTTACAGAATTGGCAGAAGATGAAGAACAATTTTGTTTTAAAATTCTATTTCACGGAACAAATAATCGAAGTTATATATTGGGAGCGGAGTCACAGGAATCAATGGAACAATGGATGAAAGCATTAGCCTGTTCCAGTTATGATTATATGAAATTAATGGTAGTTGAATTGCAAAGGCAATTGGATGATATTGAAGGTATTTTTGATATGAATAATGTTGTTTGTTTATCAGGTTTATTCTACTTTATCTTATCTTATACATACAGATATGTAAGAATCTTTGGAAATAATATATACTACGTATCATATATTTAGTTATGGAGAATCAAATTGAAAGTATTGAAGCAGGTAATAGTCGATTTTATGTTGTAGAAACACCAATTACACCGGTGACGCCTGTTCCATCGCCTCAGCTAAATTCTTCACCCGTTGCACCGCCAAGAACTCGACATAATCCATTTAATAAACCAGAAAACACTTCGAATAGATCGTCTAATTATAACCGGACATCAAATTCAAGTATTAAATGTATAGTTACAAGTGCAAATAATGGAAGTAAAAAAGGCTTTTAAATTTGCAGGTATTAGATCAGATGAAAAGTTTCTAGAATCTTCTTCATCTTCAGGGCCAGCATCAGGAAAAATTAGCATTACATTTAGAGAGTTGCATAATTCATATGGAAGACCAATATTACAAGATTTTAATATTTGGAAGAAACAGCAACGTGACAAAACAAATAATGCCGTAGAAAATTTAATAACATTTTGATAATAGCATCAATAGTGACATGAGGACATTAAAACGGTCTATTAAAAGCATCAAAGATTTAATAAAAATGTGGGTAGTTCAAACAAAAGATACTCTCTACTATTTTCTACACTGCGACCCCTCATCCGCGAGAATTCCAAAATTCATCTTAACGGTCAGTAACTGAAAATCACTTACAACCGGTTTCTGAAAAGCGGATTACGGATAATCCATGGACAATCATAGTTATGATGGACGAAATACATTAAAAATAACAGATTAAATATTGTATTTTAGCAACACAGATAATTCGCTTTTCTGCAACCGGTGGTTAGAATAAGTTAGAATTGTAGTTAATTTTTTAAACTTTTTGCATGTTTAGACATAATTCTTACTTGAATTATTCCGAAAAATTAATTGTAAGACAAGTCTATCACTTCTTTGATAATTTCACGATTACTATCGAACACTTGTCAAGATATCATTAGTGCGCTTAAATAAAAGGCAAGGCTAGAAGCAATAGAAAATGCATTACTAGGCTTATTCCAACAGAGTAATACAAAACATGAGTTCAAGAACGAAAAGAACCTTATGTGTATGTTCCGATAATGCGCATCTCGGTTAATTCTTTAACAAAAATATTACTTTGCTGAAACAAACAAATTATTCGCGGCTCAGGTATGAACAAAAATAAATGATTCTTTTGCACATTTTTACACTCATAGAGCCTGTTTATTAATAATAATACCTAATAATAATATGTATATAATTATTTATAAAGTTATTAACATTTTTATGTGTATTTCACTATCATTATTATTAATATTATTCAACTAATTGTCAATAAAATATGTACAATTTACTTAAATAGTTTTTAATAATTAATTAATCCCCAATTCCCTAAAATTGACATAATAATTTTACAAACAGTAACTATTTTATTTACATAGAAGAGAAAAGTTAAAGAAAATAAAAATATCGTATTTTTTTAATACACACATCGGTCCTTTTCCAAGGCAAAGAAAAAAATGATTGAAACAAAAAGAGAACTTCCATTCATTTTTCCACGAATCGTTGAAATCTTTTTTTTATACATAAGTCTTTATTTATAATATATATATAATATAATATGTATATAAATTACATAAACATTTGTTTCTTTCTAATTTTAACATTAAAAAAAATATACACAAAAATATTCACTTTGTTTGTAATACATATAATACAAAATACACACATCGGGAGTAAAGTCAAAAACTAAAATAAAATTCAATGGAGTTTTTTTCTATTTTTCAAAATAACCAAAAAACCATTCGATTTTTGAATAAAATTTAGAATAAATTAAAAACTTAAAAATAGAAATAAAAAAAACGAAATTATTAAAAAAGATAAAAGGAAATCACAGCAAAGATTTTTGAAGACTAAAAACTGAAATAATAAATTAACAAACTAAAAGAAAAATTGGAAATAAACTTGTGGAAATTTCATTCGCTTATAAATATTACTGAATCAGATAAGAGAAATAGTAGTAATCAATTAATCATAATTATAAACCTATAATCATAAATAATTAATTAATATTATTCAATAAAATACATATTATTTATTATAATACATACAATTAAAAAATAAAACGGCACATTCCGTTATATTTGGAAGAAATTAAATCGGAAGCAATTTTAAATCTGGAAAATTCAATATTAATTTTATAATCTCATTGCTAGATAACTAAACGGTGTCTATCCTATGTAATCTGTAACGGAATATACCGTAGACAGAAAAATAATAACCGAAGTTGAATGAAAAATTCATAAAATTCGCTTACTATTAAACAAAGCAACATCTGAGGCTATGATACCAGTTAATTACTATTAAGATTCTTATTGAAGGATGTACTTTTCCTTTCTTTTTTGTTTTGGCCCCAGTTACATAATTCCTTTTTTCCTAATTTTCTTTTTAATTAACGAACTATTCTACTACATTACATAGAGGGTAGGAGAACTAATGTTTTTTTTTTTTTTGTTTCTTGTATCTAACAGATTATGTAGTGTACATAAATATATACAATAGAAATCACTGAACTTGATGATCAAAGTTTTTATCAGATTCGATGATGTAAATTGTATATGCTTGTAATTTTTGAATTTTACCAGTTATAGATAATTTATAGAACATAGTTATTAGTAAATTGAAATTTAAGTATTGACGTTTAGTATACGAATTACGCGATTTAAAAGAAAACAAACAAAAAAACCAAGAACAAATAACTATACTTAAAATTTTCAATGAATTATCTAGCAAGTAAACAAAATCAAATTGTCGCATATATAATTATTAATCATTATTAACTTCATTTTTAATCATACTTAATTCATAATTATAAAACACTATACACAAGATTTTATATAAAAAAAGGTAAACTTCTCATTAATTTTTTTTGATTTGTAACATGTAAATTTATTATATACAAAATTGATTTAATAAATAATTATATAATTATTAATGAAATAAGGTGGTGTTCTTCAGCTTTTTTTTTTTCTTTTTGTAGCCATATCTTGGCAAAAATCATCAGTATCAATGTTGAATCTTTGATTAATAATGGCTTCATCGCTACTTATCTGGCTTATTAATTTAAAATTAACGATTATCGAGATATGTGGACTAAATATTTTTTACATTCAAACTATTACTATTATTATTATACAAATAATTTTGATAAATTACATGGTTCCTTTTAGTTTTATTAAATGGTCAGTTTATCTCACTTGATTTTTTTTGACTTGGACTTATTTCAATGGACAGACATAAATTATGAGAAAATACTTAGAATCATATATATGTATGTTTGTTTGTTATTTTATTACTACATTTTTAAATTTATTGAAGATATACACTAAATAGTGTTTTCATCGTCCTAATTATAACTAATGAAAAAAAAAGACAAAAACAGTAAATAAAACAACAGAAATCAACAATATAAAAAAGAAATTATCGGGTGATCTTAATGATGATATAAACTGGTAGCCTGCACGTTTCACTACTTATTAGTGCTATTAATACACAAGAGGTATCAATAAGAATATTCTACTAAACTCTTGAAATTTAACATTTTAAAAACACCTACATAATTAAAAGATATAACATGTTGAAACCTCTGTATGTATGTAAATAGTTAACATGTATAAAAATGAAATTTTTGCAAAACTATGATCAAAAAACCGACAAATGTTGATAGGCTATGAAATGAAAATTGAAATATTTAGATACTCATTCTCATTATGAATTCTATATGCTGGTTTTATTTTAGGATAATGATAATCAAAGTAGAGATTGACAGTTATTCAACAATGTAATAATAATGGCTGGTTGGTTATTTTTTTATTATTAAGTCCGTTTTTGCCTTTGAACTATACATAATAAATATAAAGAATTCAAATGATTGATTCGAAAAAAAAATCGCTACGATTCAGGCACGAACAGCACAGATAATTGTGTACTTAAGCAAAATTCTGTTTATTTATCTTTGGTCTTAGAAGAATTTAACTATCCGTTTTCGAAGATATAAAAGCCACGGGTTTCATAATAATAATAACAGTAAATATAAATTTTGGTATTTGATGTGAAATGAAATGCTGCTCAACGTCCAGACCTTAAAAGGACATCTAGCTCAATGATCAAATGAACTGGGGTTCAGATGAAAGCAATCAAACCGAAATTCGTATTAAGTCAACGATAAATGTCAGTTTTGTTTAAAAAAAGAAATAAAAGTTCCAAAGTAAAAACAAACCTAATATTAAAATTGACATAGTTTTACAAGAAAATATTCTATGATCTATAGTGGGTCTTAAAAAAGAAAAACTAGCTGGTCTCCATTGTAAAACGCTGTGTGTTTGTGAATAATATGTAAAAATAATATGTGTATATTGTGTTTCATATATTGGCAGTTTAAAAATATAAAATTTATATAATATACAAATATAACCATAATAATAATAATATATTAATAGCGATATTTAATTTATTATGTATTAAAAAAGTACACGCTAAAATTTATTTATCACAATTTCATTTCATTTCCAATTTTCATTATTTTGTTCCTTTGTACAAATCAACAAATTGGGATATAATGATTAATTTTTTTTATGTACAACGTACGAATAAATTGATAAATTATAAGGGAAAGAATTTCACAACAAATATTACTTACATTGAGTATTAATTGATTGATAATTAAAATATTACAATTTGTTATCATTTGCTAAATATTTTATTCTCTGCTTGCGTAAAAAAAGAGAAAAAACACAAAATTGAAAACAATAATTATAAATAATTAAAATATTATAATAGACCCAAAATCACGACAAATAGATATCTTTTAATAAGAAGAAAATAATAATAATTAATAAAGAAAACAAAAAATTAATAATTTAATTGTATGTACACCAATAACAAACTTATCATCTTACATCATTAGCTAATAATCCACCTCGATGTTTATACCGATTTGTGAATGTATAATTTGTTATTGATGTGTGCAAGATCACGTCGATACTCAGTTTTGTTATGTGTGCTAAATACTAATTCTTTTTTTAAATACTAATCAAAACACAGTGTCTTACAAGAAGGCCGATGTAGTATGATACAATTGAACTAAAACTTGCATATGAACAGGTAAACAAGATAAACGATCCTTTGTATTTGAATCCAAGGCGAGCCAAGAAAGGGCATTATAGCCTTCTAGGACATATCTGTGCAATAATAAAATTAATTGAACTTCGTTTTTTTTTTAGACAATATTAATATACATATTGAAATTAGTATTCACCTTAAAACATCTGTAGTGTACGTTGAGTCGAGTGAATGACTTGTGACTTGTGCCGATTGGAAAATATCATCGCCACTTTGCTGTATATTTGGACTATGTAAATGTAAAGCATTTTTCAAAAATGCCGGACAAACACCTTCTAGATGTGGACATGATGACCAAAACCATTTCGGCATTCGTCCAGTTGGAGCTGTTGATACTAGATAACCAAGAGCAAGTGGTTGTTGTAGTAGAACACCGACCTTACGGTAAAACCAAAATGGAAATGTTGAAATACATTGGAATGAACAGCGTATGTGTTGAACAAATATTCATACCTCTTCACTAGTCATCTGTCCTTTAGGTAAACCGCCTAATGTTCCAGCCACATTTTCCATTCCACCCATTACACCACCACCAGGACTGCAAGGACCAACATCCTCTCTACGTGGACTACCTATTGGCGATGTTCCATCACCGTATGTGTCCCAATCTAGTAAACCATTTAAATCAGCAGGCATATCATCATCTAATCCTTTAAATAAATCATCATCGGTGAAATCTGCACCGATATGTGTCTCCTAAAAATGAAATGATACAATTATACACATTTAATAAACACAATCAGCCATGTTATCAAAGATGTATGGTATTTTCTTAATCAAATAAATTTACATAGTAATATTCAAATATTACTTACCTGAAAAGCAGTTTGAGACGACTGCGTCCTTGCACTGGTCGGAAAAACTAAAATATGTGTACACGATACATCTTGCGGCGTTGACAATTGCGAATTAACACTGGCTAAACTGAATCGTTCATCAGGTGTAAATTGATCGGACATTAAGCGCATACAAGAATCGGGTTCTAAACTGACAAGACATGCAGATAGGATGCATGGTACTCCATTTGGATATAGCATTGAACATTGATTACAAATGTCTTTTAATTGTCTTGATGCTTTTAATAAATTCTTTTTACTCAAAAGCCAACTCCAACCTTTTAATTCTCCATGACCTAATTAAAAAATGCACTCATTCATTTTCGTTACTTATTTAACACTGAGTTTTCCCACATACCTATTCTGCCTAATCGACCAACAACTAGACGCCACGGTCTCACACTTTGTGACATTACACCTAATATGAATGTCATCAATTTCTCTAGACCAATTCGTCGAGCTGATGCTTTCCTTCGTCGACTTCTATTCGGTATGTCAATATTGATTGTAACAGATTCGAAAATTTCCCCTCTTTCATCTGTACAAACTGCCAATAACCAACTTTGATCGTTCGATAAACAATAGGAAATATATAAAACGGATGATTGGTCTTGTGATCCTTTACCAAATGAATCGGATGATTCGGCTTTTTCACGCATCGGTGCCAAAATATATGGTGGCATAAAAAGTTTGTACGGTGCTCGATTTTTTTCCTTAAAATATATTGAGAAAAAAAAAATGCAATTAGTGAAAACTATCGAGTGAAGATATAAATAAGATTACACTAACATCTTTAGTCTTCAAGAATAAATCGGCTGTAGCTGCTGTACCAAAACCAGTTAAAGATTTCACATTATTTGAATGAGCCAACATTCGTCTACATTGTGAAAATATATTTAATGCTAATGCCCGCATATGATCGCTGTGTTTTACTCGATCTCTTGCTTTATTCAACTCCACTATACTTTCTAAAGAAATTATCTGAAAATGGTTAATAATAACAAAAATCATTACATAATTTAGTCAACAGGAATAACAAAAGTCCTTACTTGAACGTTTATATTATTTCTAATATTTTCAGGTACTGAATTAATAACACTTTGGAAACATCGTAATAATGCCGTAACTGCTAATCGCTGCATATCCGGATTATTGGAACCCAATGTGAATGGTTCTACGAAGTAAATTATAATCGAAGGCGCCTCCCTTTCATCATCATCGTGACTCATATCCGAATTACTATTATGAAATGATGAATTTTCTTTTGGTCCACCATCGCTATCTACAAAAATCATTTTATCAAAACAAATTGCCGTACAGTAATTATAGTGTACACAATATGTTACAGATATTAACATACAATTATTGTATATGTAATTGTTATATTTATAACATATACAAATGGTACACAATTTAAAGAGTATACCGTAGCCGTATATCGTAATTTTGAATCTACCGTTAAAATATATAATATTAATATATATATTAAAATATATAAATACCGGTAAATTACCGTTATTCAAAATGCATACATAATTACTATAAAATATGGAGAACAGTATGGAATGAAGACGAGAAAAAAACGGGCTGCCATTAGCAGAGACTGCAACTTTAACATTGCCCTTATGAGAAAATCAAATTTTCTTATTTTTAAGCAAAATTGTAATTATATGGCAGCAGATTAAAACTATAATTGCGATAATGAATCTATTACGTAATAAAATAAGAGAAATAACGTAAGCGATGTAACGATGTTGTTCGCGTTCAAGTTTCACTTCGGCGGTCACGCGTTGTTTAGTTGTAAATTGAAAAGCGAAAAAGATGCACCGCGCGCTGAAACCTGCATACAGTCACGCAGTGTGTATGGCAGTATCGGCGTATGTACATCTACATTAAATTCGGCTGTCATGTTACTTTTTTTAGCGTTTCTTGAAAGATTTAAAAGCAGCGTTGCCAGATTTTCAGTGTACTAGAAAATGTCGTGGAGATAACAGCTCTCTGTGTGTATTAGAATAGAATAGAATGTATGTGTTTATGGTGAAATAGAAAAACAAATGACATATATTGGAGATTTATTCAATAGAAATTGCTCTAAATCTTTCAAGAAACGTCAAAAAAGTGACATGACAGCTGACATTTAAGGTACATGTACATATGCCTTATGATGGAGTATGTATTAGCTATTGGCGGATGTTTGAATTTTTTTTAAAATTCAAACTTATACTTTTTAAATATAATCTATAATTTAAAAATACGATAAGATAGATAAAAAATAATGAATTTAAAGAATAGAAATTTTGCGACGCTGTCAATTTTCTATTTTTTGGTATTTTACTCTAAAATTTTAAAATTCACTTATGATCAGTAGCAATTAGATAAGAAATTATGAATTTAAAGACGAGAAATTTTGCGACATTGCCAATTTTCCATTTTTCTAATTTTGCATTAAAGTTGTAAAATTCACTTATTGTAATTAGTGGCAATTATGGTTTGGTTGTGAGTTCTGCCTTATAGAGAATTCCAATTTATAACTCGCGTCGGGTTCTTCGACTATGCTTTGTAATTCCCATTACCTAGGTTACAGAGTATTAGACGGAAGTATAGTCCTTCATAGACGAAACCTTTGATATATTACACGTAGTCAATTAATTAAAACATTTATATTAACGGCTATTTTCGCGGTGCTGATGCGGAATAAATTCGAGTACTCATAGTATTTAGCCCGGGAAGTGACCCCCGGACAAAGTCGGGTTTACACACTAATATTTAATATAATACAAAAATGTTTATTTAAAAAATGGACATAATTTTGTTGTTTCCCTATTTTATTAATTTTATGATAAGTGACGTGCTGTAGGATTGAGTAAAAATATATTACAAAAATAATTGTTAATTTATTATGTAAAATTTATTTTGAAATTTTTATTAACAATTAATTATATAATATTTATCTGCTTTCATTGGACTGCGACGGGTTATTTTAAATATCAAAATTAATGTAAAATATGAAAATTATTTGAAAACGAAACAATAACAAAGAACGTCACTGATCTGACAAATCAGTACTAGAGACACGAAAATTAAAAATTTACTGGCTCGTAAATATTTTGACTTTGTTAAGTCGATTCTACGTCTTATTATAGTTCTCCATACTATAAATTAATTAAACAAACATTCTAAAACGATTACAGTGCGTACTGCATAATATTATCAAATTGAAGCTCTGTATATTCTCTCATATTTAAAATCATACATACCTTGATCACTTTTAGGCGTAGATGGTGCTTTATCAGGAGTTGATGATGATTGTGAACCAATATTTGGATCTGGAGTATGTGGAGGTGGCATTGGACTTGGTGCTGGACGTTCATTAATATCTGGCGGTGGATCTAATAGCGTTTTATCCATTGGAACTTGTTGCAGATGCGGTGCCAAATGATGTTTGCAAACTTGAGCATATAATTTCAACATTTCACTAATTTCTCCTTCACCCAATAATGTAAACCATTCCTCAACTGGTTCATTGCCTACTTTCGATTTTGCCGTTTTACCCACTCGTAAAATACCATCCCTGAGTACTTTTGTTATTGGACTATGTCTACCCAATTTGCATATTTCATAAGCGGTTGATAATTCCTACAGTTAACACATAAATAGTATAATCTTTGTCGCCTAAGTAATATCTTCTTCGAACGCAAAACAATGGAACTTATTTACCTTAAAGAATATTTTCACCCTAGATAAAATCGCTTCATTGTCCGGTGAAACAACAACATAAGCAACATCTCTTGTATACGAGTACGGTTCTAATAGTAGACTTTCCCAATGCTGTAAAGCGTATGGTGATAAACTTAACCAATCTTTATCATGGCCAACAATAACGGATGGTATCGGTTGTGGTTCACATCGATCATCGGTTCCACGGCCAGCAAGCCGATGAAATTGTCGCCACGTTAATGGGCCTTTAACAGCTGATGGCGCTTCCCATAATCGCGTCTGACATTTCTTTTGTATAGCATCTTGTAATAATGGTTGCAATGATTTCATCACTCGAACAATATCTTGATTGCACTGTGGCCCAGGTGCTCGTAAAAAAGGCCATCGATGTACAGCGTTTAATAATAATTTCGAATTCTTCTCTTCTTCTATTTTGCACATGCCCATATTATCATATAAATGTTTACTTTGTTCAAGAGCAATACTAGTGACCTCATTACTATCGGAAAATTCTAAAACATGTATTGCCGTGGAATATACGTTCAATTTTGCTTGACGAAACGATCGAGTCATTCGACACAATGCATTCGCTGTACTTGGTATGAAAACGATTTGATCCCGTATTAAATCTAACAAGTTATTAGGCAAGGTGTCCAGTAATTCCCGATCAATTGTACAATCAGATTTTAGACAATTTGTTTCAATAAGATATGAGGCTATTGAGTGTTTTTTAAATTCACCAGGATCTCTTGCTATACCTGTAAAAAAAACAACTAGTTGATAGATAAACGTTAAAAAGGATAGAATAAACTTTCTTACCAGTTATCTCCATCTCATCTTCGTAGAATAGCCCGCTACCTTGTGACAAACGACGATTAACAACCGCAGAAAAGCCACAACTACATCGGATATGATCTTCATCGATTAAATTATTATGCTGTTGTTGAGGTGATAATATGCCACCATAAGGTGGTGGCGGTTGTCCACCACCTAAACCTACATAAGGACTATTACACGGTTGAGCACTTGCATGCATTCGATCACTTGATGAATTTAGTAAATAAATGCCAGCATCGGCTCCTCGAATATTACCAACCACCTGGAAATTAGGTACATATTTAAATAACTATAGTGCATACAATCTAAAAAAAGTGTTCTACAATAACGATAAAATGTAATGCAATTGTGACCTAGTAGTAGAACTGTTCTGGGAGGATAGTGATTTATAATCTTTTGCTAAAATAGATCTATTATTGCAAAATATTCTTTTAGATTTCCATAGATTATATTTACGTTGCGAGTATTGGATAAAGAAATAAAAATGTTTGAAAATTATTCCTTACCTTTCCACCTGCATTACAAACACATAATGTACAACTATCGAAATTATGATCCCTAAAAATATTAAAGGCAGTATCGGTTAATAAAACATTAAGTACTAAAGAACTGGCTTCTGGTGCCCGTTGATGTGACTGAGGTGTTAAAGCTAATTCAACTGAATTTAGATTCTTATTCAAATATGATGATGCATTTGAATTTGCCGGTGATGGTAATTCATATGGTGGAGGGGGCGGTCGGAAACCGGTAGCTGCTGAATGTATACTTGGACTTTGTGGAAATAAACCAACATTTTGATGAACATTATTCGTTACAACTACAGATGGTGTTGGTGTTCGATTTCGATTATTATTTAAATTCGTATTATTAATATTGTTTGAACTTGTGTTACTCGTATTATTATGACTATTGTTGTTATTCATGTTGTTTTGTTGACTATTGTGTTGATTTTTACTATTTTCCATATGTTGTACCCATGACGGTTTATATATACAATTACTTGGAAGTTGAGTGGGTTGTACTTGACTTGGTAAATTATTTAATGGTGCATATTTACTACTACCAACCATTTTACAGAATGGCGGCAGCTTAAAAACATAGCTCCAATCATCTAATAACAAAAATATTACAACGATTAAAACTGAAATCTATAAAAAGACAAAAATCAATTTCTACCAATATTCTCTTCCTGTGGACTTCCCATCATTGGATAAACTTCTTGTTTCACACGAACAATTGATAGATCCGTATAATCGGGTTGTAACAGATCGAGCTGACCACACGGAGATGGCATTGGATTATGTTCAAGACTGGGAGGTGTTGGAAACATTTTACTTAATTCAGGTGGCATACCGCCACCAACATTTGAACAACTACCTCCCAAATTTGTTGTATTACTACCACCACCACTTCCACCGGAAGACAAACGTTTTGCTGTATTTTCATCATGGTGAAGCATGTGATTGGTATTAGGACCAGCTGAACCTGGTGGTGTTTGAATGTGCATCTAAATAGAAACGGGGATAAATGAATGCATTAATTAATTGAATTTTATAAACATATTTGTTCATTGGTGCACATTAATCTACTCTGCGCATAGATTATTATCCGCTCTCCTTCTCAGTGCAGTGTAAATTGTTATACACTAGTGAATCATAACAAATAATCATAATATTATTCATTACCGCTTCATCACTGCTGGTATAGTCGGAATTTTCAAATATTTGATCTAAATCACGAATCGAAGGTTGTAGTCCTTCACTAGTAAATAGATTGTCTTTTTTGTCTTTTATCTCCTCTTTTATCGGTGGCGTTCGACTGAAACTCTCAATTTTGCAATTTGTACCACTACCAATGCCAATACCACCACTGCTTCCACCGCTGCCACTTCCTACACATCCACCTACTCCTCCTACCAGACCACCACCACCACCACCACCACCACCACCATCCTCATCGAATTCATATGGATCGCCCGGCCGTTTCAAACCATGAGATTGTAATATGTTTTTTGTATCCATTTCGATCTAAAATTAATTAGCAATTATAATAGAAATACAAATTAAGAATTTTTACAAGATAATCTCATACATTTGTTCCTGCTTCCTGTTTTATTGAGCCAACATTTGTAAATTCACCAGCACTACTTTGACTAATTCCATTATGTTGATACATTGAATAAATATCGACTTTTTTCTTAAATCGATTCTCTTTTCCACTTGGTTTGAATCGTTTAACTGGATGATTAAGCCACGCATCTTGCGTCGTATAATCGTAAAGCATATCTAATGTGTGCTCTTCTTCACCCAATGCCACTTCATATTCTAAAATTATCGAATACAAACATACAGTGCAAAAAAACATTAATAGAATATTATGCAATAATAAAATTATAAAATGCTAGTTGATCGTTAGCACTTCTCATTCATGTGTTATTGCATAAACATCTTTTGAAAATAGCAACTTTTCGGTAGTTTGCCGAACCTACCTTCGTAGGTACCGAAATACCTACCTTTACTATTCAATACCGGCCGTTTTAATACAACAAATCCACCATTCACTTTGTCTAGTTCATCGATGGTTCGTCGGTCACATGGTTTGATATCTGGATCAGTTTTCACACCTAACATTGGACTATTACTTGGTGTTTCAACACTTTTCGGTGGTATTCGCACACTATCTGGTGGTGTATTGACTTTGTCAGCGGCAACTAGTGGTGATTGCACAGAAGGCGGTGGATTTGGTGATAAAGTTGGCATTGTTGCATCAGCAGGAGGAACCTATAGTATACATTTGTTTGAGAATTAGATGCATATTAAGCAAAAGTATTAACACTAACCGATGCAGGCTGTGAATGGGTTCCAGGTAAAGGTGATGGTGTCACTGAAGCAGGACTACCAATCGAATTAGCAGTCATACTTTCCTGGGTTCTTGGATAAGATGGTGGTCCACCTTGTGGTGTATAAGAACCACTTCCTAGTGGTGGCCTGAAAAAAGCACAAATGCTAAAATTAATAATTAAGAATTCACATAATTTTACGGTTTTCTTTTTTTTCTGACATGCCAACTGCAATATGGCGATAATACCTGTTTTTCATCCAATTAACTACATGAATGTGAAATGAATGATATTATATCATATGCATGCCAACACGTTATTTTATATGTATTATACATATTTTATGCGCTGCAAGTTTTATGAGAGAAAAAAATTAGTTTGTGTTTGACGATATTAAATAAGCTAATGCACAATGCAGTAGCTTGTTAGGGTTAAAAATATGTTTCAAAATCCACCAAGAATGAGTGTACAATATAAATTAAAATTAATGTGTATGGACATGGACAACGTAAAATAAATTATGTTATACCAAAAGCCATTGAAAAGCTAAAAATAATACAAATAGATGTAAATAAAATCATATCACCACCCACTGATTTAAACGTATTCCCCAAGTAGTAATAGCAGTAGTAATAGTAATAGTAGTAGTAGTACCACCATTAGACCAACACATGGAGTTATATTAGAAAATTTTGATGAAATGAGAAAATTCCATTAAAATAATCAAAACCAAGCAATTTCAGCACATCAAAACTTTCTGAAAACTTCCACCTAATCCAAATGACAAGGACATTTTTATTTTGAACAAATCGGCAGATGTGAAGACACAGTTGTGACGACAAACCTTGTATCTTGCAATTGTTGCTGCTGCTGTTGAGGTTGGTACTGCTGCTGCTGTTGTTGTGCCAATGTATTAAATTGGGAAGAGGCATGAGGACGTAAATGGTCCGATTCAAATGTAAGCGATCTCCTGTGAAAAGGAATACGAGATTTTAAAGATCGTTGAGGTCGCGGATTCGACGACGACGACGACGATGATCCAGAGGAAACATTTAAATTGAAAGAAGTGGATGATGATGGATGCCATTTACTACTGTTGCTGGATGAAAGTAGGTATTTCCTAGGCCTAATTTTTAAAAAAATTGTTATAAAGGAAAAAAATAATTATTCTAATAAACCCTCCAAACAGCAGTGACAACAAATCGACACGTAATATCTAGTATGAAACTTACTTTAAACAGGTACAGCACGTTTTTCGTGTCGGCTCAACGAAGTCCCAATTACCACCAAATTCATCTTTCACCCCTTTCTCACAACCGCCATCATTTCCACCGCTGCTTCCTTTACTACATAAACAATATTGCCATGCTTTCTCCGGTAGAATTTGAGCTGCTGATTGATCCTTTGACATGTTATTGATATTTTCCACCGATACTGTGTAGTGCCCAAGTTGTGGCACCTTACTATTAATATATACTGGCGATGGCGGAGGTGTTGGTACATTAATAGGTGTACAAGTACCATTTGGATTGGCTGTCATCAATTTCGGTGTTCTGTATGTAGAAAAATACAAATTAGAGAAAATTAGTTGAAAAAAATATAAGTTTATCTACAAATTAACTTGGTTTTATGCAAGCACCTTACAAACAAATCAATATAATATTCATTACTTTACAAGCTGCAAACTTGATTTTAAAGTAGACTTTACAGTTGACAAGTTTTCTTGTCCGCAAGTTAATTTTTGACAAGTTTTGCATTGCGCACACGCATTTTACTTCTTATCAAGCTTTCTTGGACTTGTTGAAAATAGATTCTGCGCTATTTTTCTTGCCACTTGTCGACAAGTTTGATAATATTTTGTATAAATTCACACATACCAACGAAAATTTCAATTTCCAAGAGAACAGCTGATATTTATGTTTATATTTAATAAACTGTTGTAAAAATTAGATTTAAAAATTTTGTTTATCTGGTAACGAATATTATATTTTAACTATTGTGTTTATTTACTATAACGATAAATATTAAAATGAGATAGATCTATTTTAGATACATATATTTTTTTATTTTGGGTTGGCATTTACTAATGCAATCAAAATTGTTGAAAAAAACAGGCGACTGAAAAGCCAAACGGAATTTTTTTCTTCAAGGAACTTGCCATCGAGAGACTTGAGCACAAAAAATTTTTCAATTCTAAAGTCCACTTATGTAAATATATTAGCGTTACTTGCGTAAAGTGTTGTCAAAACATGCAAATTTGGAACACCCGCAAGCGCTCGTGTTCATTCTAAATACATAAGTTTACGTCTATGTTAACAATAAGTAGCTATTTAATAACCTTTCGTTCGACGATGAATTGTTAGTACTATTTGGTGTTGATGGTGTAGGTGTAGCTGCGGCTGATGTTGAACATCCACCGCCTGCTGCAGCTGATTGTGTTGTAACATTACTTTCGATTTCATCTAAATCAGTTACCAATACATAACAAGATGGGTACCTAAATGAAACCCAATTAATTTTCTAGCTTCTCAAATTATTCCATTTCGATCTACCTCATTTTTACACCACCAACAATAACTTCAACAACTTGACTATCGGTAAGTGATGAGCTTTTATCCAATGGATAGAAACGACTCCAATCATCTAAAAATTTTGCTGTAGTTTCAGGTGATCGATAACATTGTCCAGTAAGTATACCGGCAAGACCAAATGGAGCTAAAATCACTATAGAACAAAAAAAGAAAAGCAGTGTAGTAGCAACTCCTCACTACGAAATTATTTTGAATCGTTTTGCACTAACCTTTTATACCAGCAGTATTGGCTTGAGCCTGTTGAATATGCCACCTTGTCAATCGTCTTACCGCTGGATGCTGTCGCACATCCACACTAGCACAAACCGAACTTTCACCATGCACGAAAAATGCGAAAGAAAACGATAAATGTCCAGCAGTGGGAGGTGGCATAATAGTGGCAGCTGAGGTCATCGTATTAGCATTGCTGCAACTATTATTGGTACTACCAGTTGTAATGTTGGTCGTGGTGGCCGAAGTAATATTGATATCATAAGATGATGCTGATGATGTTGCAGATGATGATGATGTGGATGTGGATGATGGCGTTGTACCACCACCGCCACTACTTCCACCGCTGCCGCCATTGCCACATACTCCTCCGCCTATGCCACTAGAATTAGTTGCTGCTGCCGCAGTATCAGGATCGTTGGGATCGATCCGTGGTGCCAAATAATTATATGGTTGAACAAACCATTTTCCCAAACGAACAAAATCCCTTGATAAAAGGCATCGTTCAATTAATGTATGCAATGCTTTAAATAGTAATGAACGGCATTCGTATGTTAAGCCGCTCTCCCATGAACCTTGCTCATAATCTGTAATAGAATAGAAATGTTGATATTTGATTAAAATTTTCAAGTTAATTAATCTGATTTTTCGATAAGTGTTTTTCTGAATAAGGAAAGAAAAGGAGGGAATTTTATCGTGAAAACAATGTTTTTTTTTTCTTATTTCAATTAGGAAGGAACGGTGTAAAATAGTTTTTAGCAAGGCAAAAAAACAGAGGACGCCTAATTTTAGATTCGCGTTACTCATTGAAAATTTTGTAAATAGGAAAATGTATGTATCTGTTTATTTATCGATCTGAGAAAAAAAATGTAGCACATCGATACATATTTCGTAGATGCGATTTATTCAAATAAAAATATTGATTTTGTATAGTAACAACAACCACATTAACTACTACAATTCGTATACATAGATTCCTTAATTAGAGCTTAATTTTTCAGGCGAAAGGATACAACATTTTCTTTTCTTTCACTTTAAATTAAAGTGAAAGTTGGAATAAATTTTTGTTTTTATTGTCAGAGTTCAATGCGGAGATCGTTTTAGAAGAGAAACTATTTTTTTTTGTTTCGGAATTTTGCTCAATCTATGATAAATTTGGGTAACTTAGATTTACATTAGTATTTAAATCCGATGAATATTGAAAGAAAAAATATTTAGGGCTCCCAATTATTTTACAGTACATAAACATATCTATAGAACATATGCAAAAAGATAGTAGGCTCAAATATATGTATTTATAAATATTTGGCTCCTCCGATATATATTAGATAAAAAAATATAACGGCTGGTTATGCGACATCCTTTCCTTTCCTTTACTTCTTCATCACAATACGTTACGTTCCATTTGCCGTACATTCTTACTAATCTTTTTATACATATAGCAACCACGTGGCTAGATGTACGTATGTATATATGTATATTGTGGATTGCGCGCAACGCGGCGACGACATCGCAGGCAGGCTACTGTGCGCCCTTATGACCTCTACCCCGCTATTGCAATGTTGCCAGTATTTATATTTTTTCGTTAAAAAATCGCGGATATATTCAGATGATTTAACATAAATGAAATTTAAATTCACAACATCTTTGTTTTTATCAAAACTCAATGTGTTACTAAATTATCTCGTAACTATTCGATTAAAATAAAAATCCTAGATATATACCGGCTATTTGGATTATACTAGATCAACAAACAAAGCAGTCATCTCTATTGCCGGTTTCACCATATTATGAATCGCCAGAACAGCTATGTCGCTCGCCCTGAAAACATTTATATTCTATGTATACATATTAAATACTAATATTGAGGTTTTCAAATTTAATCATTTGACATATTTATGTCACGCAATATTTTTATATCGGGAGTTACTTTTTCACAAAATTCCTTTATATACTCTTCTTATGTATGCAACTCTTGCTGTAATGGAAAATCGACAACATATAAGAAAAATACAACTTTTCCAATCCGTAAAAGGGTACCCGCAAAAGTTGCCATAGTAACCGAGACCGTTTTGCGTTCACTAAACCATCCGGAGGGGGTTAGTGCGGAAAAGGGTTATGGATGGTGGCGTATAATGTGGAGGACGATCGAGAAGTCGCGGCGCGCGCCCTGTGACCTTTAAACGCCACTGCACGTGGGTGGTGGATAAAGATCCAAAAGGTCTAGCTATAGAACTAGAAGTACAGTTAAAGAAGGGAGGGAAGCGAGGCGATTGTTCGATTCGATTACATTTTCCATAATCAACACCACCCTCCACTCTATTTAGCTTTTTAACCAGAATAATCCATTATTTCAACAGTTCTCTAACTGATTTTCTCTTCTTTTTCATTTTTCTTTCTATGTTTATGGCGATATGAAAGTGCAATTGCACTAACTAAAGTGTCATTTGACAGGGCAACTGTGCTATACACAAATCAATTCTCGACTTATTTGGCAACATCTTTGTTGTGTTTTGTAAACTAATGCGAAAAAATACGTTTAGAAAATGCAACGCGGGATTAAAAGAGTGCCGCCGGAGAAGAGGGAAAGAGAGCCACATTGACAAGACGTCATCGCTTCGTCGTAATCAATGACGTAGTAAACCATACGGTAGAAGAAGTAAAACGAGTGAGGGATAATTGCAAATAATTTTGCCAAAATCAAAATCAATATACATATAAATAATAATTAACCGATTCTTCTTATTATTACTATTACAATTTGTTATATGCCACATGTGAGAAAATGATGTATTTCATTTGAAATTGACAATTGATATTGTGGCACATAATCGCGTACTTACCTAGATTACGCATAAATACATATCTATCTATCAATCATATTGCGCGACTAGCGGTTGCACTTATTTTTAAATTAATTCGGTCAAGGCCTTTCTCTCTCTCTTTTTCTTTCCCTCCAACACTTCCAAAGTGATCTGACTTCGATCATCAACTATACAGGAAATTAACACTAACAGTGGCAACATTGCATTTTACCATCATCATCCATCATTATTTGACTTTGGCCTTTCTTTTAACATAGTAGGTGTCGGCCTGCCTGCCTAAGCGGACATAGAATATGATGTGATTACATCAAATAAGATCTTTCTTTTACACATACACACACACACACACATGCCAAAGCGGCATAAGTAGCAGTTAATCGACACGACTTAAAAATGTTTGTTTAAATACCTTTCGTAAGGGGTACAAAGACGAGGGATATCGGTGAGTGTTTATACATATGTATGTTGTATAAACCTATAAGAATTCGAAATACAGATGTGGCAGAGAAAGAGAGTATAACCCAGTATTAACGAAACAAAAAAGAGGTTATGAATAGAGCAGCAGAGACCTTTAAATCGCACCTTGTGCTGATGACACAGGTCAATGATTTCTTCATCATCACCATTTAGTTTTAAAACATGGGACACACTATGATTATTGTGCGCCTTTTTAACGATTCGCTGTTTGTGATTTTAATTAAGTGCTTTGAAATCTATATTTTCATAATAGTATGTAATTAATAAAAGTAATTAAGAACTAATTAACACACGGTGATTATAGGCCAAAATGAATGTTTGTCAAATTTAAATGAAAGGGAGATTGTCCCCAAAAGCTCTACTAACTAAATGGACATTGATAAAGGGTGAAGGATTTATCATCATCATCATCATCATACATAAATCCACCCTTGCCTCCACTTCAATTTTCATGTCTTTCCCGCAAAATTTTCAATTCTATCATCGTGTCGCCGTCCGTAATTAAATTAATTTCCGGAAAATTAGAAATTTTCGAATCGTTCGGGGCGACGCCGACGACGTCGTCGTCGCCTTCATGGCACAACATTGAATTTTATTCAGGAGGGAAAAGAGACTGAAGACGCACCGAATAGGAAAAAAGATTAATGGAAAGCAGAGTTTGACTCGTTCGCAATTAAATAAATGTGACTTCTATGGATTTGCTTCTCTCCCTCATCCTCCTTTCCAGCTTCTCATCCAGATGGCAGACGGAGAAAGAGAGAGAGAAAAAGACAGAGAAGAGATGAGAATTATTTAATATTAAACTGACCACTCACCATTCAAATTCAATAATTCTGGTGCAACTAGCTCATGTAGATCAGGTTCTTCACCATACCAAAAGATCCATAATTCCTTTGCACTGGCCAAACTCAATGGTGGCGGTTGTGACAATGGTGGTAAAGGATCGAATGCATCAGCAGCAGATGTTCGCATCGATGATGCAGCCGTGGCATTACAACTGCCTGCGGACGTCGCCGGTGACGACACACGACGCCACACACATAAAATATCAGCAGCCATACAACGGGCAAAACTACGTAGCACCGGATCTTCCAACGGTTCGCTAGGCGGATGATGGTGACTATGATGAGATGGATGAGGATGGTGCGGCTGCTGTTGATGAGGATGTTGCTGTTGTTGATGGTGCTGATGATGATGTTGTTGTTGTTGTTGGTGGTGATGTGGGTTGTGTGGATGGGGTGGCGGCGGAGGCGGCTGCTGGTGATGGTGCTGTTGCTGATGATGTTGCTGGTGTGGATGGTGATGGAGGCCACCTGGTCCATGACTACCACCACCTGGCTCAGACCATGTTAATTTACGCCATTTTATTCCAGAAAGTTCAGTCTGAAATTTAAAAAGAAGCAAATGAGAGAGGAAATTGTCAATTATTTACTTTAAAAAAAACAAAAGAAGATAAATTTTTTAATATAGTTAGGTTTTTTTCATTCTTTCCACCCAAATTAAGATTTAACAGCTAATCAACACGCTGTTTATTTGAATAGACGGCAATCATAATTATTTTACTATTTATTCCTTGTTTAATACTACAGTATAGTTCATACCTATAATCTCTTTAAGAGAGATTTTGTGTCACTAAAAATACCGCGGGATTTTTGTTAGTGTTACCGTTTTGATTGATAACAATAGCAGTAGCTATTAGTAGAAATTCAAGGATTCATTATACCAAGCATGAAACATAACCTTAATTTCTTGCAGATATCACATTAAACTGCAGCTTAACAGTTTTGGATGAATCCAAGTAAACTTGCTAGAACCTCAACACCAATGCTGACCAATACCAACAGTTATAAAGAAAATCGGCAGAAATATGTGGATTAATAAAAAACACCGAAAAATATCATATTCCGAAATATATTACCGTAATATTCCACTTTGTACATTAGCAGTTTTTAAAACTGCCTTGTTTAAACTGGCTACAGCAAAAACCGATAGGATTTAATCTTACGTTATACTTAGTGGAAAATGGTATACCAACATAAACTATAATTTACAGAAATTTGTCTAAATTAATGTGAAATTTGATGTATTCAAATTTGTATTGAAATGCAGCACTAGCAGAGTAAATAGTTTTTCACGGTCGTTCAGGATTTGTTTAATATTTAATAATATGAATCAATTTTACATAAATCATTTCATAGAACTGTTCAATTTCTTTATTTTTGCTATTTTCTTGAAAGATTTGATTTGATTTTTCAATTAAAAGTAAGTATAGTAGCGTTACAATTAAATCTATAGTTGTCTCGCATAAAAAGCGAGACAAAAACTTAGCTGTCTTGTCAATTGAATATGTTAAACATATCGAATTGAAAGAATTAAAGTAAATATTTTATATGTTCGTTTATACTTACATTCTATATACTACACAAAACTATGGAGTTTTTCTGTACGTTGTTTAATCTATTAACAAGTATAGAATTTCTAGCAGGTACTTTTTTGAATTGAAATTAAAATTGTTGTCAACGCCAAACTGACAACTTTGTATTAATTTCAACAAGAATTACGGTTAAAATTAACTTATACTATGATGTCGCTCGCCAAGTTAAATAGTGAGCAGTTATACTGCTCTACAAAACAAGGATTAATTAATCTTTTACTCTCACTGGTTCCGTTTAGAATCTATTCGTTTTCACAATACAATTTTTGGAGCCAGAGTCTACCTTAAGAATCCTTAAAACCAATGACATAATTAAATAGACAGCCCTCTCATTATCCTTCTCTCTTTCTCTCCCACATATGTATGTATATACGTACATACAAGCACCTAAAAAAAAAAAAAAAACGCAAACCAAATACCAAAAGAAAAGGACAAGTAGTACGTTGCAGTAGTTGAGATCAGCTGATTGTTTTAGCTAAACGCGACGCAGCAATTAGCCCGATAAACCGGTTATTAGACCCACCCGGCCTACGGCGATCCCTATCCATATTTTTCCTTTCTCTCTCTCTCTCGCCAACACTCACTCATCTTCCACGATTAGCCATAATCAAGTAATGGTGGTGGTGGTGGGTTACTATGGCTACCCACGAGACAAGGCAGACGCCAACCTGTTGGTCGGTTCGGTACAGTAGCTAAGCTATTCAGACAATGTTGTAACCAGTTTAGTTTCTATTAATGATAATAAGAATTGATAAAGGACGTTTCGACACAACAAAATTGAATTATACAAAATAAGTAAAGATTTTTTTTTAGATCTAAATACCCGGCATAGGCCCATAGACATAGAAAATACTTTAACTAGAATATAAACGTGCACTCGCGGCTTTTAAGTTGTTATATAGGGGTATTTATTCGTAAAACATCTGGCAACCTACACCAACTAGTTTCAATTATTATTAGGGTCATCGCACGTGTTACAGATTGAACATAGGAAGCGCGGCAAGTTTATTGGAAATATTAGTAGTCGGATGAATATCGTTATACGTAATACTTCGGGAATTGTTCTAGCAAAGAGAAAAAGAGACTGGGCGAAATTGAAATGTGCCGCATTTAGAGGAAAAATTCGAAACAAATTTCAATCCCCATATATGTGAATATCTGCATATTTCTAAAAGTGAACATAGTATGTCACAAATTTTAAAATATGTAAACTATAATCCTCTTCACAACTCACCACTTCTATACAAGTATAACATATTGATTTTTTCTTTTTTTGGTTCTAGAGATTTCCCAAACTCTTCCCCTAACTCTTCATCAGCGGGGGCCGTCGTCGTTCTCGCTCACCGTCGACAGCGACGACGATGGGCCATGTGGTTGATCGAAGCATCGCAGCAGGCGGCGATGTTGCTCTTCTAATCAATAAACTTCCCAACAAGATAAGTGTGTACCTATGTATGTGTGTGACGATAATGGCTTATGATTATTTTAAACAGACCAGAATAAACAAACAAACTGAGCGAATTCATGGATTGATCTTTTTCAAATGGAAAATTTTGATTTTTTCATCATTGATTTGAAACTAGAAAAGGCAAATACTTAATTTTTCTTCAATATGATTTTTTTAGCTGTAAGACTGTTCAGTACATTTGTACTATTACGTTTATTAAAACAAACACTAAAACAGGCAAGTTGAGAACAGTCATTGTTTGTTAGATAAAGTTAAAATTCAGTTAAATGGCAACAGCGTGGATTTCTCAGTTCTTTCTACATATGATTGAATGATGAACTATCTATATGCTTCATTCGTTCAAATCTTTTAAAGGCTCATAGTAACCCCACCCAGAGGGGGCACAACATTAAAGCAAACCAAACACTACACCAACAAAACCAAATCGAAAGCTTTAGAAAAGCAACAGAACAGAGGATGCCACATAAGAAAATATAACGATAATTCAATAAATTTCATTTGAAATTTCATATATACTTATAAATTAAATTTTCGCATTTTTTTATAAGTTATTGTTTCGAAATCTTAATCAATCTGTTTGTATAGTGTGTACTCACTAAAAAACAAGAGTTAAAGCCTATTTTACAAGGGACAAATATTTTTAATATATTCAGATCAAATGTGATGCTCAATTCAAGGTCATCTTTGATGTCTTATATTATATATATTGAGGACTATAAGAGGTTAAAACTATTGCAAAAAAAAACAGTATACCACACAGAAGTGTTGCAGTATGTATTATCATACCAATACAACCAATAATACGTAGTATACTGGCCATATTTTTTGATGCAACGTCCATGTACACATTTCATATTACAATCGATTGTATCAAGCAATATTGAAAGAATATCAAACAAAAAGCATGCAATAAAAGAGAACATAAATCGACAATGAAATGAATGAATGTATGAATGAAGCGACCCACGCCATTCATAAAATTCAATGATGTTCTGAAGATTTTATTATTATTAATATTATTATTACCGAAATTGCAGTGTAATTGGCGAATAAACAGAGTTCCTGCCGAAAAAGGCAAGTGTAAAGAAAACTGAAACAAATCAAAAAACAAAAACAAAATAGACGAGGAGGAAAACAACTCACCCCACTTTTCTCACGTTGATAGTAATTTTTTTCCCTCCTAAACTGATATAAAAACCACAATCACCTGACCAACAGCAATAACAACTCAAAGCTAAAAGGAAACAACAATAAAAAATAATGATAATTTTTATTAGGTAACACGACAATAATAAAAAATAATAGAAAGTGTGCCACTAATAAAAACTTCGATTTTCTAATACATATCATTTTTTTAATACTCCTCATTAAAATCCTTGTCGTACAATGTTGCCTCTTCTTTTCTATCGTCAAATACACGTTCTTAAAAAAAAAGGAGAAGCTAATAAAAATACAAATAAACCCCCTCTAGACAACTCAATCATTGAACCCTCTTTCAATAAAAACCATAAACCAGGAAGCCCTTTAATTTTTCTATATTTAAAATAGTATACACACACATCTGTCTCCTTCTCTCTCTCTCTCTCTCTCTCTCGTTTTTACTCTATATTTATCTGTTTGTCTTTTTTGCCTCTTTCTATAATTTGTTTCCCATCATATTGGGAGGGTGTAGATAGACACCCTACTTCTACTAAACCAACCACCATAATAAACTTAAACCAGCCAGAAAGAAAGTTTAATGTTATATCAACACCACCACCGACTAAAAAAATCAAGATGGAATCTAATCATAATGTTATGTTATTATTAGGTATACTTAACACGGGGATGAAGATGCTAAAGAATAAAAAAAAGGTCAATGTACAGTAAAGGTCTCTGTATACTATACCTAGATTTGAACAGATTATAATAGCCTTGCAAAGGTAAACTATTCGATATGAAGACTTTGGTTTTCAAATGTGTGCCTGTTTTATCAGTGGGTGCTTGCCTGCTTATTTGGGAACTGATTCTTTTTAAATAGCGGCACCAGGTAGATACTGAGAATAACTAATAATTATTATTAATTGATTTCGTGTTATAAAAGTGATCTACAAACTATACTATACGTTACACAAAGAAAAGATATAAGGGGGCTTAACAGACGTTTTGACCAGTGCCTCACCGATAAAAGAAAGAATTCTATCTTTTTTTTCCTTCTTCTTTTAAGCGACAATGTGAGAAGATGACTCGGTGCAAAATCTAACCTTCACAATGTTGCTTAGTGATAAAATTCAAAAAAACAAATGTTTTCATTGGCAACAATTTATAAAAATTAACCATCCGCGAGTGGTAGTGAGATTTGATCAATCAAGATGAACATTTAAATTTAAATAATAAATAAATTCATGGTAAACAAAGTAGAACGAAGTTTCTATAACTGTTGATCAAAGTAAAATCCTACGATATTAAAAGCACCTTCCCTACACAACCATCTCATCCCATCCCAGCTCCTCCTACTTATGATAGAATAAACAATATATATATATATATATATATATGATATATCCATCATCAGTGTCATCTGTATGACCTTGAATTCAAACATTTCCGGATTCATATGACAAAAAAAATACACATTGACATTATCAAGTGCCAACAGTGGCATTATAACATACAAATACAAGAAAAAAAAAGTTATTATTAATACCCCGCAACACATTTTCAAACATACTGAAATTATTGATGAAAAATATGGCAACTAAGCATATACCACTTCATAATAAAAATAACAATGTGGACCAATGAATGGTGCGCACTAGCATGGAATGCGACTGACACTGGCGTTCGAAGAGTTGTGGTCGGAGAGAGGGGCAGAACTAAACTAAAAAAAAATAAGCGTGTCTATTTGAATCCTTAATTCTACTATAGACTACTACCTAATACTATTATTACCATTAGCTAAAAAATACATACATAAGTAGATGTTTTGTTTGTTGTTTGTGTGTGCAGTAGATCCCTCTCTCCCCGCATCGCCCCGAGTCAGAGCACCAACGCAATTTTATACACAATCCGCAGAGAATTCTAATTAGTATTATTAAAAATATGAAAAAATTACACCTTTAATCGATAATCATTTCATCTAGGCTTGAAATGAGCATATTGCTGGGAAAACCCCTTCTACATCCGTCAATGTCAACCTTCTATCCCTCTTTCAACACTTAACCATATATATATGCACACATTTTTAAGGATGATTATAAAAGAAAAAAGTGACTTGATTTCGATTTTACATTGACATTTTTGTATGCGGCAAAAGCAAAAACAAAAGCACACAGAAAAACAACGAACAATGTTGATAACAAATTGCATAGAAGTCTCTTACATACCAAGACGAAAAGCTTTTTATTTTTTTTTCGATTTTGTAGCGTCTTGTTGCTGATGTTTGCTAATTCTCGAAACAGGAATCATTGAAAAAGACTTCGTCAAAAGGCTAGTTAGCATATCGCTTTATTTGGCTATTCGATTAATTTTATAAAAAAATACAACATTGCTTTTATCTCATCTATACACAAAATTAGATAATATAATCATGACATGACTAGCATAAACAAAAAAATAAATAAATCGTATTACTGTTAAATTTACTATTTGCTATAGCAAGTAAATAGCAGATTCCTAATCTTAGTTCATTAATGTTACCACCAGTTGATTTCCTAACTTTTTATTGACAAGTACGTAGTACCCTATATTACTAACCATTGTCACCCAACCAATGTGTATTGGAATAATACAGATAGAAGAAGTTTATGAGAAAATTTGCAGTTAAATTCCTTAAATACATTATGATAAAAATGTACGAATTTTTAGTCTATACAAATTTTAAAAAAATAATAAATTTTTTACCATAGAATAATAATAATTTAGCAGCCTAACTTCGGCAATGTATTTTTTAATTGTCAAACTTGCACTGGAAATATACACAAGGTCATATGCCAACTTGCCATTTAAATACAAATTTGCAGTTTTATTTTACTCTATAAAAATACTGTGGTGCTTTTGTTCATTACTGTGATCAAGGCTTTCAGAGAATCTACAGTTAGTGTTACCGTTTCTCTCATAAAGTTCTTTCAAGCCGTTGCCAACAAAAAACATCTCGAAAGTTAGACATTTCTATATCATCATTACCACTGTGTGTTAGAACTTCTATAAATTACTATTCTGTGGTTTGACTAGATAGTAGATACAATTAATATTGAAAATAAATTACGAATCAACAACAAAAATAATAACCGCATTAAATAATAATGCATTTACAATTGTTATACTATTTAATATACATTTAACGAACAAACCAATACCCATAAGTATCTACGGTATCTACCTATTGTAGAATTGACAATAATTTCATGCTTGAATTCTTTCCCTTAGTAATAATAATAATTGTATTGTTTCGAAATGAAATGTTTTATTTTCTATCATTTTTATAAGCACTATGATTGTTGGTAAAGATTTGTACAAAAAGTAAAAAAACAGTAAAAGAATTTTATATACAAGGTGATCACCTTTTCACCCGAAGAATCCAAACGATAATACCAAACTCAAGAATAGATACTTAAATAATGAACTCGAAACAAATTGTCATTAATTAATAATCATTTATCTTTTGCGTTACTAAGGAAATTGGTATTTAAGCAGAACTTTACTTTTTTATCAAAGATTAACCTTGCAATTAATGGTTATTAAAGGAACAAATATACTTTCGATGCAGAAAATCAAACTTCCCCCTTTTGAGAAAAGGGGGAAAAACAAAAAGAGTGGCTAGTAGATACACATAATAGGCCATAATCACCGTTATATTATGCGCACAATTTGGCAACGAAGACCGCGTTCGTTCACACTACACTACAGAACAAGCGAGCTATAGAACACCCGCAATGTTGTTCGCATTTCAAATTAACTACCTATATACAATACACATGTAGAAGTTTTTTCCAGCAACGGAAGGAAAATCTATTCAAGAAAAAATACATAGACATATGTATAAAATTTCAACCTCGATTAAAATAAGAAGGTAGAGGGAGAAACCGATTGAAAATGACAGAAACCAAAAAATGTAAATACATACATACGAAAATTCCAAAAAAATTATACCAAATGTATACGGGTGTGTGTGAGTACAATTTCTGTTATTTTTTGAAAATTGTTAGTTTGTTAATGGAAACACTGTTACGTAGTTTACTTGTTTAAAATTTGTATATATAAAATCATGTCATTGTTGATAACAATGTCAAAGACAACAAAACAGATTACAATTAAATTATTTATTATTAACATTAAAAAACGATAAATACATATACGAGAGAAGGAGAGAGATAGAAAGTAACGACGACGACGAGGACTACGACGAGTACCTTGAACATAAGTTTTTAAAAAGGCAAAAAAATTGAAACGTGAAGGAAAACAAAGTTAAATAAAAAGCTAACGTAAACATTTTTTCACTTGATTATAAATTTACGTGTACGTAAAATGTACATGAAAATGTAATAATAAAATAAAATTACCGTGTGACATACATAAGAAACAGAAACAACACAACTGTAGAATGTATTCCACAACAGATACATAGTACATATAGGTACCCAAATAGATAATGTCTAACATTGTTTTGAATCTAAAAACACTTACCAAAACGAAGAAATTTGTGTGGCAATCCTCTAAACTAGCTCCGTTAGTTTGAAGATTGGGGTGCGTCATATTTGATCCATTTTTAAAAATAATATATGAATTCGCAATTCACATAACAACAACAAACAGCACCAACAGCAAAACACACACAACACGTATTTTAATTTAATTATTACTTTATATTTTGGGAACCGCACTAGATAAACCTGCCTACAACATTTAACCGTTTAACACACAATTTTTCTTCTTCTTTCTACCTTTCCAATTGCAATTGCAAAATGGCGGCAGTCTAACGAAATAACAATCCGTTCTATACTAACAGAAGTCGGACATTCCAGTTCTTGTATTACATGTTGTTGAAATAATCAAAGACAAACTTTACGCTTCAACTAGTTGTCTCCTTTTTTATTTACCAATGTCAAAAAGAATAGGATAATAAGGTTCTTTACGTATGTGCTTCGTTGAATCAATGAAACGTCAACTATTCAAACATGGCGGCGGCCTATTTTCGATATATTTTGAAAAAGGAACAATTTTTAACCCCTAAGAACGTAAATATTACACTTTAGATAAATTAGTTTTTATATCATTATTTATTTACCTACAGTTTTAATTGCTTTAGTTCTTATTGCTACGTTTTGTTTATTATCAAGGTTATCTGTCACTTTGTTTTCACTTTTTGTATTCCTCCATTATTCTATTATTTTTTCAGATATTCTGCAGATGTTATTCAATAATTACTCAAAGAAAACAAGGAAGAGATAAGAAACCAGACCCGAAATTTAACGCTACAGCTGAATCTTTAGCCGCAAAAGGGTGTGTACAAGAACTTTAACTTTCTTTCATTTTGACAACTGCAACAGCTCGCAGAGAGAGCCATTTTACGGTGCTTTCTCCATTTAATTTTTTGACTTTTTTGGTTATGTCAATAGGCAGCGCTGTAATTTACCCATTGTCGTGTTGTCGATAACGATAAGATAGAGTCAATCAATACATTCGGTCTATATTAATATATTTCGATTCGATAGTATCACTATCAACAGTATTACTATTATTAATTATTATATTTATATTATATTATATTATTGATAGTTAATACTATTAATATATACTATATCAAATTGATTATTTTATGTTTATTTATATTGATATTATCAATATAAAATAAAATTCATTCATTATTCATTGAAGCCATTGAATGGAACCAATTTAATGTAATCAATTTCGATAGTATAAAAAATAAAAATATAAAATTATTATTTGATACTATCGAATATCGTTATCGTTAAAAATTCGATACCTTAATAAATCATAAGGTTTGTTTTTGTTCCAACTTGACATTTCAGACTAGATTTGGATCAGTTTGAAAACTTTGAAACTATGTATTACAGATTACAGGTATTACTAACTAATGTAGTCAGAAACTTCTAGTTGCGTATTTGTCTCTGATTAGGATAGGTTGGAACGATTACAAAAATAGTCTGAAAATTTCTAACCTAGTAATTACAATGGTCAGCAAAAGTATTCGTACCCCACGAAATGAATAACAAATACCTCTAAAATTTCATAACAAATTGATATTTATTTTTTAAAACATATAACATAACTGGGTTGCATTTATCTAACTTTGAATTAATATAAAAAATAACTGAATAATAAGATAATAGCAAAATTTGGCAAAATTACTAACATAGAAATAAAATAGAACATGCGAAAGTATTCGTACATATAGAAAATCACAAAATATAAACGAATCGAAATGTTTCTAATATGTGGTTGGATAACCTTTAGACTTTAGGATGGCAGAATGTCTATTTGGCATAGATGCCGCCAAATTTTGAGTAACTTCCCTACTTATAGCCCGCCATTCTTGAAGTAATATGGATTTTAATTGATTTTTCTTTTTTATATTATATTTATAAACCCCTTTTTCTAAATCATCCTATAAATGCTTAATAGCATTGAGGTCTAGGCTTTGTGGAGGAGTGGCAAGGGTATGCGGAGTATTAAATATACTCCGCATTGTCGCACTATACTATAAGCTTTATGCTTAGGGTTATTGTCTTGTTGGAAGTTGTAATTAGAATCCAATCCCAATAAAACGGTATTTTCTTGCAGATTATTCTTCAAAATATTTAAATATACATGTTTGTCCATTATTTTGTCTATAATGACAAATTTTCCCACCCTTGAGTACGACATACAGTTCCACACCATTACTCCACCACCATCATGCTTAACAGTAAGGTGCAAATGTTTTGAATTTAATCCTTCATTTGATTTTCTCCAAATGCGAAATTGGCCAACAGATCCAAAAATATTAAATTTTGATTCATCGGAAAATATTGCTTTATTCCAAAAGTCATTGTCTTCAATTATATAACGTGTAGCAAATTCTAAGCGCTTTTTTCTTTGATTTTATTGATAAATGGTTTTCTACGAGCAACGCAAGACTTTACCTGCCATTTTGAAAACTACGAATCGTGTCCGGACTAACTTTTTTATTAAAACATTCTTCAACATCTCTGGATATATTACATGCATTTAGTTGAGTATTGTTTTCTATTAACCGTAATATTTTTCGTTCTTCTCTATTAGCTAATAGTTTAGGACGACTACTTCTGCGCTTATTTTCTATGCAATAATCTTTGTTAAATCTTTTAATAATATACTGAATAGTTGAACGACTACGGCCAAAAATGTTGGCTATTTCTGTAATTGATTTACTCTAATTTGACCACGATTTTTCTTTCTTCCACATACATTTCTTTTCCTTTTCAACTAGGCATTTTAACAATATTATAAAATATTTATTAAAATATTAATTTTAACTAAATGAGTATTTCATTCAAAGCTGAGCGACATAAATAAAATAAAATACACCTACAATTTTTTTTATTCTAATTAAATTGGAACCTAATCCTCTTTGAATTATTATACGAATACTTTGGCGTTTGAAGTTTTACAGGTTGCATGATTTTTATATTAAAATATCTATTTTTATTATTTTTTTTTTTAATTTTTGCATTAATTTATAAATATTACATGATAATAAAGAAATGAACAAAGTGATAATTTTTTATATCATAAATTTTACTAGTAAATTTATTATTTTCCGATAGCCAACTTACTGTACGAATACTATTGCTGGTCACTGTACTTAGATGTCATACTCATAATACCATTTTCATTTTGCGTTTAAATTTTATTTTCTTTTAATGGTTGCTTTCGTTTGGTCCATTCTTTCATAATTCCTACTATGGCATTTACCTACCAAAATAGTTTTTGTTATTTACTCTTATGGTAAATTGTGTTTCACTGTCACTGTCCTTACTATCAGAAGACAACAAAAAGTCAAAATCATCTTCAAAAATACTAATTTTTATAATTAAAATAACGCTATAACTCAAAAATAATAATAAATAATCAATAATAAAACCAATGAAAATACTGAAAGTAAAATTCATAATAGTAATAATTCTAGTTAATAATTTTTAAATGAACTGAAGGCTAATACATTCTTTGTGCAAGTTTCTGACTAATAATACCTCGGCTCAGCTCAAACCAAAACAAACTATCACAAACTAGTTGTATATTAAAAAAAAAGTAAGTTAGAACATGTGGTTTTTAATTTCAGTTCCAATTTGTGTAAAGTTGGAACAGTTTTTATGTATTGCGCATGCTCTTTACAATCACAAACTAGTTTAACGCCTAGTTGAAACAAAGCTATAATGTAATTTATAATTTATCAATTATTATATTATCAAATTTTATGTGCTATATTAAAAATATATTTTATCTATTTGTAACATTGTGTATATAATAATATATCTTATTATATTTATTTTAATTAAAACTAATTTGATTAAATAAATCGTTGCTTAAATTTTAAAAAAAACCATAAATTAAAAGTTCTTTTTTTTCAGATTTCTGCGGTCTCAAAAAGAATACATTCCTCCACCTGATACTGAAATAACCCTAACAGAAATTTTTAAAAATGTCTTAGGTCACACAGAATTAAGTAAAAAAATTATTGATTTAGATAGGCGTTCGAAGTTGTTTATTGAATGTTGGAATAAATTCAGTCACTGCATACCGAATTCCCAACTTCATCAAATTAAAACTTTAAGTGATGTTGTAAAGTTTTATACGACACCAGTGGATGTTCGGACACCATTGGATAAACTAAAAACCATGGATTTACCTAAAAATATGCACATTCAATACGAGTATGTAAGATGGCATCCAGGTAAAAAATTCTGCACGGATTTATATATGCTGCGCTGTGAATCATAAACACGAATTTACTTTATTACAGATACTGATACTAAATTTGGAGGACAAACAGCCTTTCCAGAAAGTTCAACCATAGTAACTGGGCTTAAATATAAAGATAAATATAAAGGACATGTTCAAAGAGTAAAATTTCCACACTACTAAAAATGATAAACAAGTGTATTATTAAATAAAATAAATTTTCAAGTAGCTAAATTATTTATTTAAAATAGTCACTAATCCTTATTTACAAAGAATTTACAAAGAAATTTTTTTTCAAATTATCTTCTATAACTTCTAGACTGCCTAGAAATACTTAGAATTGCATTGATTAATCATTAATCAACAAACTTTTTTGACGATAAAATAAGGTAAATAAATCGAAATTCAACTGCATTCAGAACTGGACACTAGATATTCAATTCAATTTCATTATTTTCATTTTCAATCCAGTGGATTCCGTTATCCATAAGTTTGCCAAATTCGATCGGGTCGTCTCTTCTCATCCTCAAAATTCAATTGGAATGGGGAATGGAAGACGCTCGAATCTCGATCGAAGTCGAAGTATCTTTTAGAGTATTCGTAAAGCCTGAACTGACTTCACTCGGTGCGCACTAAAATTTAAAATACCGCGGTGTCAAAAATTTTTTAAACAAAAGTGTTTATCTGTTTATATTAAGTAAATTAATTAAAAAGTCTTAAAAAACTCCCAGTAACTCAGAATATGGAGAATTACTCCATTACTCTATTCTATATTAATTATATTATTGATGAGTCGATATTAGTGTATCGTATAATACATTTCTATTGTATGTAACATATGATTTTGTCCCATACCTAATCATATATAGGTTATGTATGATTCAAAAAATTATAATGTAAATAAAAACAATGAGTTTATTGGGTGTATTTAGCTTTTTCATTATTTTTTTAATTACTATTTATTGGTATGTTACAGAAACAAATTAAACTACAAAATTTAGTAATTTCTCACTATTTTCTTAGGATCTTCCCATTTTTTTTGTCTTGGTTTTTTGAACGAAAGTACAAAATTCCCGTAACAATTGGGCGAATAGGTTTACCTTATTTTAAATTGTGTGACATTAAATTAATGAAAAATGAGTATACAATTGTAAATTAATTACTTCTGTAGCTAGTTTTAACATTCTATTAATTATGTTCATATCTTTTTAGCATATCGATGAAATTAGTATTAAAAGTTGTTTTCTAAATTCTGAACTCACAAAATTAATTACATTAGTGGTTAAAAATGTACGTATTAATAAAAGTATTAGCTCAACATCAAGCAACTTCACCTATCAGGATCCTGATCTAATGGAAAATAAGAATAAAAATGATCAACTTTTTGATTTCCGAGAGAAACAAGTTCCACATTTTATAAATAGTTTTGCTCAGGTACGTCTCGTTATACAATATAGTTCATATAATGTAGTGTGTCATGTGGAAATGATAAATAAAATTCATATTATTTATCATTTTCTTTCAGTTTATGACCGTACACATTTACGACATATCAGCAATGTTAATTCAAATGGATAAAGAGTGCCTGTTACAAATTCTTACAAAGGAACTACATATTGATGGCAGCATATTAAAAAATGCCAAATCCTTACTGGTTACTTTAAATATAATGGACGCATATGTGAGTGCATTGAAACGACCAGATAATTTCAGTTTTCATCATCAAGCATTCCGTACTAAATTAGCAGAATTTTCTTTTGGTATTACATTGGAAACTGTATTAGTTGCTCAAGGTCCATTATCTGTAGAGGTAATCAAATAGAAAAAGTCGAAGATAGAATGAGTTCTACATGAGGCATTGTAAATGATTCATGATCACATTGTCTAGTATATAAGCTATTAGTAATACACATAGTCAGCAGCTCTGATTGTTTTTCAACTAAAATCTCGTGAGGTGAAAGTTTTTAGCTAGAAATTTTTGAAAATATGAATCATTAAGTTTATTGTATGTTTCACAAATAACTAGTAATATAAATATTATAACACAAATAGCACCGAAAAATGCATTGATATTGCTAACGGAAATTTGCCTATCGATAATGTTAGCCTTCAACCATTTTAAATGCATTGTAGATTATTGAACCAATTAAATTGAATTTTTCTAGAAACTCGACATTAAAATGAACCATACGAAAGCGTTAATTCGTAATGAGTTTTATTCGTTATTATTTAAATCAGAATTAAATCGCCAAGAAGAAAGGCAGCCAAACAAACACACAAATATAGATGATGACGTATTAGAAAGGATTTTACCAATAGTACCAAGAGTGCGTATACCAATTAAATTATTATGAAATTATAATACTCAATTACATTTCCAACTTACAGAATTGTTCACTTCAAATTGATGATACATCAGTTAAAGGCTATAATGAATTGGGAGATACTGAATACGTATCCCTACTCAAATCTTTCTTGTTAAACTATCGTTCGGTTTCACTAGTTGATAGAAATGATATTTTATTTAATTTCAATTTGAATAGTTTCGTTTTGGAAAATCATGTCGATAAAACTATTGATTTGAAAAGTTTAAATATCGATGCAAAGGTAATTTATCGATTTAAGTGATTGACCCAAGCCCAAATTACTACTAGTAAGCCCAAGTTAACATGCTGTACTGATTTCTAGCTAAAAAACAACATTCTTAATATATTTCTGCAACAAAATCACTTGCTAATCATTTACAATCATTCAATTATTTATAAATGGATTGAATCGAATTTTCTTAAGAAATATCAGGCACATATGGCGACGTTGTCAACATCACCAAAAATTCCAAAATCGCAACGCAAAACCTATTTTGATACGACGAATGCGGGTGACACATTAATTGAGAAAATCTGTAAAAGAATTTCGATAAATTTTTGTGCTGAGTTATCAAATTTAATAGCAATTGTACAATTAAAAGGAAAGTGTTCATCTTCATCTTTGGGTGTTAATAAAATCAAATTAATGCTGGATCAAACACAAGAAAATAGAGGTATAGTTTTTTCAGCTTAAAAAGAGTATTATGCAGCAATGCCAATTTTAAGGAAACGCCAATTTGAGCAAGTTTTTTTAGGAATTATTCAATAAAACGACGACATTATAATCTAACACAGTGTTCTTAAAATTGAGTAAAATATCTTTTATATATCTATACTAGGGAGGACTATAATATACTTCTTTTATTCTCTATAATCTCTACAATGTTTAGCACAGTGAACTCTATACTACCTGGAATGGCTCCGCAACGCCTAATCTTTGCTAAAGTTTGTCTCAGGGGCATCAGACAAAAATATTTTGAAGTATTGCTATCGCTTTTTATTTCATACGGTCATAGGTAATTTTTGATTACTGCAAGTTTCAATTTAAAAAAATTGTAAGTTTTTCATATTTATTATAATTAAAACAACTATTTTTGTTCAATCTAATATTATTGTATTAATTAAAAGATGGATTTAAATAGAGTACCATTCAAGAAACTAAGAACATTTATAATTTTGTTTATTTGTTTACTAGCACAAAGGAGTACTTGTTCAATTAGGAATCTTCATAGGAATTAAACATAAATTGTTTAATTCATATCAGTTATTCATCAATTTTAAATTCAAATTCATAAATTTGCTAGTTTCTTGTAGCATTGTCTATAATTTTCATGATTGCATACAGTGTTAATTATGAATAGGCTGTTCTGCATAGCATAGCAAATAATGGTTATCTTGCGTTAATAATAGCGAAAATATTTCTTTTAAAAATGTTTCGAAATAAATGTAATTCAATATAATTTTTTCTTATATTGGAATATCACGTCAACTATAAATATAATATGTTACCCGAATTTGAAAATATGAAGAATTTAAAATAGGTAATTGAAATTAATGGTTACAAGTCTAGTGAAGAGAAGATTGTTAAAACATGTTTCGTTAATTAACGATTAAAACACTATTTAATTTTAATAAATAAATGAATACATAAATTGATGAATAATAAATCAATAACACGTTACAATGCATTACAAACTATAAACATTTAATAAATAAATTATGAGCAGGAATAAATATTTAGCTCTATTCTCTCCATTAAGCAAAACGCATTAGAAAGAGATAGATATTCTTCACACCTGCGAATGGCCTAGCCTGTCCGATATCCTCACTTTATTTGTATTGCGGAGCCGTTCCAATTACTATAGATTCCACAGGTTTAACACAATTGTTTAAACTTATTGCTAGGTGCACAATACAAATCATATCTAGCTGATCTATTATTAAAGAATCGACATTGGCAAATCGAATTACTTATTGAATCATTTTGGTGGTCATTTAAAGAATGGAATCATGTTTCATCTAAAGTAATGCATTTATGGGGAACTCCATTATATTTAGGTATGGGTTTAATAAAATTTTGTACATCTGATAATGATGAGTATAAGTTATGTTCAATATTTGATACAATGCAATTTGAATGGTCTTTGGAATTAGCTGAATATACAATGTTGGCATTAAAGTAAGCATAACTAATAATGAGTGCAAAAGATGATATAAACATGTAGTTGTTTTATAGATCACTGTTGGATTATCAGTTTAAATTAAAATCATTTTTCAATCGAAAAACTGCAGTAGAAATTGGTAATGATGCAAAGAAAATCACTCTGAGTATTGTAATCAATCATTTCAATTGTTTCCTACAATCACAAAACAACGGTAATTCGTTAACTAGTACCTATAAAATGGGCACAAAATAATTGTGCGCATAATTTTTAGAATATTTTGTATCCAGATTGGATTCGATTAGTATCGATTCAAATGATAATATTACCAACTTCAAGTTTGAGGAATTGAAACTGTTCACATTGAGTAATACGGGCGATTATTATACTTGTATTCGGACAGAGGATATTTTAAATTATAAAATCTTTATTAAAATTGCACATTTAGATTATATTTGGAAGGCCGATAGTGTTGAATATAACATATCGCTATTGGATGATGGTCGAGCTTATTGGTCGTCAAATTTTCATTTAAAAGCATTACTTTTATATAGGTAAGGCAATGTACGGGCGCTTTAGCCCCATAACAGACTAACTGTGTATTTCAACAAGCTATACTGTAAAGTTTTAAATTAATCTACTCTACAATGAGACTGAATTTATTGCTAGTTGGAATACAAGTCAACTATTCTTGTATAATCTACTAGTCAATTAGTTTAGAAATGATCTGGAAGCTAAAATAAAGTTACGCTTAATCGATGTGTTATTTCGTAGAGATATTAAAGAGTTTTGGTTAAGTTTACACAGCTGTTTGCCAAAAATTAAACGTCCAACTGTATCACAAACCAAAATATTACCTACAACTTTAATAAAATGCAATATTTTTGGAAAATTCGAATTTTACATCGATATTAATCAAGATCATAGTGTTAAAATCCTTTTTGGTAATTATTTATTAGATATCCAGTAAAATGACGCCTAACACGTATCTTTTCTTCTATATACACCCTACAGATGAAGTAATTCTATCGCAAACTCACCGGCATTACGATAAACTATCATTCCATTCAATTAAAGCCATAATTATAGCAATTAACGATGTCGATATTTTCGAAATTAATGATTTAACAATTAAGAAACTGTCTTTAGATCATCCGCCTGATATTGAACGTTTGCTGATTGAAAGAAATGAAGCTGGTTGTATAGAAAGATTTAACAGTAGCAGCTATGCACTTCAAATTGATTTATTTAAAGTAAGTATGTATAGTTAACATGATGGAAAGTCCAAAAAAATGTTATTAATTGTTTAAATTTCTAGGCTGTTTTCCCTCCAGAACATAAATATGCTGAAACGGTTCATAATCAATTGTTTTCAATAATTAAATGGTTAAAATTGATTCATAAATCGAATCAAAAAGAAGAGGAAGTTGGTGATAATGATGAATCTAAACCGAATGATTGGTTGATTAATGTACATTGTTATTCAGTCTTCAATTTAATTTGAAATACGATACTTTAGTTATAATTTTTTTATTCATAGATTAAAGAGTTTTTGGTGGAAATGAGTGATGATCCATTCGAAGTAAAGTTGCGTGATAATTTCGAATTATTAGAAGATGAATATATTGAAAGTCAAAAACGACACAAAATGTTAAAAGAAAAGGTATAACAAAAATTATAATAAGATGTAACTTTTTTATTAGTAAAATGTGAAGTATAGAGATCAATGAACAAAATTGGGCCGAACTTTATGAAATTTCCTTTTACCCTTTCACATTTACTATCTTTTATCAACCTTAGATGAAAAATTTGATTAAAATAAGTTATAGATTAAGGATAAAATGTCTTCTGGTCGCAAGTACTCAAAGAAAATTCACTCCTTGTAAATTAATTTGTAATCTTGTAGTCTATTTACTACGAATAGCTTTATAATTGTCTGCTACTATCATAGGACATCCTGTATTGCTCTTCTAATAATTCAATCTTTTTTGATTCCCCGGTAGATAGCTCAACTACTAAAAACCCATCTTCATATGCCGGCAGGTAAAGTAGAAGAACTCTATGCAAATTTAACAAGAAAAAATACTGAAATTTACATACAACGATCGAAAAAAATGTATCAAGCTGCACCGCAACGAACACGTTTATTTGCATGGAGTATGACGGATGTCGAATTAATGGTAATTAAACCGAATCGATTTAATCAATAAGTAATTAGTCATATTAATATGCAATATTTAGATTATGTTCGATTCAGATCAATATTCACCAGAAAATAAAATACGTGAAATGGATTCAGATAGTCCATGGCCTGAAGATGAGTATTTGCAATTTTCGATATTGTGGTGTCGACATGTTAGTTGGCATTGTGCCGAATGGAAATTTCAATTAAGAGATTTTCCACAGCCATTACTAGATATTAAACGAATGTATTTGTGTGGACAGTTGGCTGGAGCTGAACAAATGGCACAAAAGAGGGGTTAGTAAAACAATTAGTCAAGCAATAACACGGATTTAATTGGTTTATTCTATGATCTCTATGAACTGTCTTCTCCTCCATTTCCTCCTCCAAATATTCCCAATGAACTTAACAGATCAGTAACTACTCCAATTAGATTGAATATCCAGTCCATTGCGGTTTGTATAATGTTGTCCATTAACGATAAGTTTCGGGATCTTCTTATACGAGAAATTTGCTAAAACGATAATGAAATTAACAGCAAAATTATTTAAAAAAGTTAATAAATGAAGCGGGTAATTTTCAGATAATAAAAAAATAGGATTTTTTCGCATTTTATTTCATTGAAAATTTTATACAATAAATAGTGCCAAAGCAGATTGTTACTGCGTTTTCGGGATTTGCTGAAGCTCTTTGACAGCTTCCAGGATCACTTTTATAACATTGCTAGCATCATTTAGAGATGGTACAGGTAATATTTGAGCATCCCTAAGAACCTACAAAATAAATTTGATACAGAAATGCTATAACAAACTGGAAAGATAATTAGACTTTACCTGTATTTTGTTTGATGTATCCGAATGATTAATATACAGTTAATTGTTATTTTATTATAATCAGGCAACACAAATATTATATTAAACGTATTAATATATGTTCTTGATATATTTTTGTGTATCATTTCAGCATTTAGCTGGAGTTTCAACTGTTAAATAATCATGCTTTGATATTTAAATTTACGTACAGTAATAAGTTAATTAAATCATTAAGTAAATGAATTCGCAGTTCATTTAAGTTAAATTATTATAATAAAGCTTACCCTATTCGTTTTGTCATCATCATCTTCACAGTTACAATAATCATTATTTAAAACCATTGCCAATATAATGGTGAAAACTGCAATTTTTAAATATGATAGCATTATTGTTACTTGATACCCACCTACCCAAAGGCGAGTTGATCAATTTCTGGACAAAAAATTAAATAAAACACATTATTTAATGCACCGGACGTAGTGGATAATTATCTTTTTATAAGATCGATATTTAGATACAAATTTGGGTAGGGAATTATTGTTATTGTTATTTTTAATAGCTTCACTAATAGGAAAATAATGATTTTATGCAAATTAAGATTTATCTACTCGGTGGCATTACGGTAGATCTAAATTGTAGTCGCCTTTGAACATATAATCCTAATTCTTCTCTAGTCCAATAAAACTCCCATTTCACTCTAATATGTATAATTATGGATGACTATATGATATATTATATTATATATATTATAGTTCTCCATATGTATAATCAATAATAGAGCAACTCAACTATGATAAAAATGTGTCCAGCAGCCTACGATACAAAATGTTTATTTAAGCCTGTATTAATATTAATCAATTAAACTATACATATTTTATTCCAGCTACTCGAATTGTAACCGTTGATTTAGGCGAACCATTTGATCCATGTGAAATAGCTCGCGGAATGCAACCATTGAAATTCTATTATGATTTAAATTGTGAAATTGAATCGTATAGTTACGCATTTGGTCCATGTTGGGAACCAGTTATTGCACAATGTAACTTAAGTAAGTGTCCAATTACCCCAATAGCCGAAAAAAATGTTATTATTTGCCTAATTTCACTATTTTTGAAGGTTTCACTAAAATCTCGGCACCATCACGTGACCCATCACCGCCATTGCCATTTTGGGATAAAATGCGTTTATTGCTACATGGTCGTTTCACAACTGTTGTACAACATTTTCAAGTTTTACTTCATGCATCGTTAGATCCATATAATACAACTGAAGAAATGGCATTAACATGGGAACAAGTCATTATGGATTGGACTAATGGTACGTATCCTATAGGTTGCCTTTCTTCAATAGACCTATTTTCTATTACCTGTAAAGTATAAGATTTGCCCGCGCATATTCATGTCACCGGTAGGTGACAATTTATATAAGTTAAAATAAATATTCTCCTGGTAATAATAATTAATAAATATACAATTATACATCATATATTTAAAACAATAACAGGTATTTTATTAACATGAGCATTTTGGTAAAAAAAAATTGCCACTAACTTCACTGCTATTGCACAAAAATCATATATTACAACCGTTTCTCATTGAAATTTGCACCTCACCCGTCTCTCTAGCGAATACTAAATAGGTCTGTTTCCTGTTGAGACTAGATGCACTCACATCCATGTTTATATCTTATTGGTCCATAGATTTAGGTGAAACCAGACACTGAAAAATTACTTTCGCGGCGCGAATAAAGTGTAAAAGCATGAGTCGCGCCTTCATCTACATAAAACAAAGTTATTATTCGAAATGCCCCAAAAATGTTGCATTTTTAAATGTAATACTTCATTAACAGGCAAAAACAGTAGTCTTTTATTTAAATTTTTTATTTAAACTGTGGCTCCGCTTTAAGTTCTTATAAGAACATATACTTGCTGCTAACTTCATGGCAAAAAGCTAGTTGCGCGCGAATTATCAATTATAACGTGTTGCACTTCTGAAAAGTAATATATTTTTATCATTGTCTAAGGATAACAATCTAATATAATAAAATATAATAAAAAAATCAAAATTTAACGTTCAAAGCGAAATCACCACAAGAAAAAAAAGGAAATCTTTAAAAAAGATATAAATGTCGAAACGACCGTCAGAGTGCAGAAAAATAAAAAGAAATTTTAACAGGATAGAAAATCCAATAAAAAGCTAAGTAAAGATAAATATAACATTGGTTCTAGGCTATTGCAGAAAGGTCTATTATAGATATGAAAATAACATGTTGTATTATTGCTTAATTTTTATTTCCTTTACAGGAAAATTAGTATTCAAAGGCGATTTAAATATTTTCGTCCATACCGCTTCAAAGTACGATGACGTTCAGTTATTGAAATTGCCAAATTTAAAACTGCTGCTTGGTTTTCATTGGGTATGTTTAGGTGATCCAAATGATCATCATAATGTGGTTTATTGTGCACCAGATAAAATTCCAGAGTATTCCTCCAATCAGGTAGAATAAATGCATTACTAAATACTAAACTAGCATAATGCAATTAAACATAATATTCAAACTAGGTTCATGATTCATTTCGTGCATTTCGATCACAAAGTTTGAACTTAAGCATCGTATTAGAAACGAAGCCTCCAGCAAATCAATCAATTAACAGTTGCCCAATATTATTATTATACGGAAGCACTTTACGATGGATCGAAAATTTAAAATTGATTTTATCTGGTAAGATATAGAAATTAAATGATCATAGAGGGTTTATTTAGTCTTAAAAGAATATTGTGCAATCAATTTAAAAGCCAACTATACGACGTTACTTTATATATCGAAAAGTATTTTGTAATTTTATATCGAAATACTTTGAACAAGAAACGTTTGATCGACGATTTCAATTTTAACTGTAATTTAAACCACTTAAATCAAATACATTTTTGTCAATTTAATTTCAATATAAATAATATATTAAACTTGGTCTATATTCTGCTGGTTAGGCAACTTATCTTTTTCTATCATTTACGTACTTGCAACAGTACGTAATTAATTATTAGTATTGTATTTTTAAGCGTTTTTGCATAACACTCGTTTTCTAAATGAATACACTGTAAATATTATTGATTGTTTTTCAAATAAATAAAAGGTGTGACTAGACCAACCCGTCGCGGTAAAATTTTCAACAATTTACGTCCAAGAAAAATCCAATTAAGCAGACATTATCAAAAATTAAATTTACTTGTCGGCCTGCATAAATTTCAAGTATGTTATTGGATGTCATTTGCTATGCACCGTGGATGCGAATTGTTTGGTGGTCGCATATCTTCTAGTTCAGGTAAATAAATAAAATCCAACTATAGCAATTTAATTTCAATATCTATGTATATGTTAAACGTTTTTTTTTTTTTTCAGAACATTCCCTTGCTCTAGTATCAATTGATGATGGTTTAAAGCATCGACCAAAAGCTGAATGGTCATTTGTTTATATGAATTCCGAACTAGCAGATTCGGAAATTTGGTTAAAAAGTGCCTTATTACAAGATGAAATAGAGATAGAAAGTTCATCTAGATCTCAGCCAGTTGAAAAAACATACTGTTTGTCAGTAGCGAAAGTATCTTATGGACGTGAAGCTGTTCTAACCAATCAGTCAACAACGGGTGCAGGTAATCGAGACACGCCCACACATCGATTAGTGGTCTATGATTTGCGAGGGGCGTGGACGAAAAGTAATCGAAATGTTGCATTTGCATTGTTTGATACATTTATGAAAACGAAGGTAAGTGAAAATGTAATAATCGTCATGCCTTTGTTACGTTTCAACTTTTTCTTGAAACGTAACTTTTCAATTCAACTTTTTTTTGACAGAGAACGAAAAAGAATTTATCAACTGAAGCATTAAAAGCATTTAGAAAAGATAACAACACAACTCCACTAAAACAACGACGCAACGCTGAACAGTCAACTAGTACACCAACAGGTACATCTTCAGTTTCGGTAGGTTATCACTGTTTTCCTACAGAAACTTTTAATTAAATAAATTATATTTTCTTTGTATAGACTAGTCAAGACACACCATCACCGATAACTAAATTGGAATTTGGACATGCTGCAAACATGTTACAGCAATTAATTGCTGAAGCTGATAATAACTCAATTGTTTACAGCGACGATTTGTCAGCTGTATCTAGAAAACAATATTTACAAGGTGTACAAGCATGCCAAGAGGATGATGTTCTTCATAAGAACTGGCAAAGTATGTGTCAATTAAGTCTGGTTTCTTGCATTATTAATGATTAGTCTTAACTTTGAGATTAACATGGCTCTTTTCTTTGTAGTATCTTTAGTAAATGCTCAGGTGTTATTAAAAGGTTGCGAAACCAATGGTTATGTGATTCTAAGTGCTGCCAAATCGGAAATTATTCAACGAATCCATCGGCCTACATGGAAAGATCGTACTCTTGTTACGAAAACAACATGGTCCGGATTATTAGAATGTATGCAGTACTATGCCACAGTTAATGCGGGAGAAAATGATGCCAATGGTATTATATAGATAGAATCCCTAGTATAGGCTGCAAAGTAATTTACAATAATTGAAATGCGTGCACCATTTACAACTATCGGTATTTGTTAGGTTAGGAAAATTGTCCCTAATCCTTGTTGGTTGATAACATTGATTTTGACAAATATAAAGGCTTACGCTTTTCCAGGATGCATTTCATATTTCCAAATTTGTATTCGATCAGAATTACAAAAGATCGCAATTTAAAAATTGTGTACAATTTCTAAATTTAATAATCAACATTCGAAAGAAACTTCTTCATCTACCGCGCTATGTGGTAGTTTAGATAATCAGGGGTATCTATTAGTATCGCTATAACTAGTTCCACCTTCAACCATTCATAGTGTTCCTCTGCAACGCAAATAGAAGCAATGAGCAATAACTATCATAAAAATAATCGCTATCTTATTTATTAGAGAATATCATGTGGCTTACCATTGATAATATTCAAGAAAAGGAATCTGCTGAAATATCGGAACCATCCGAGGTGCCAAATATGGTTGGTAGTGGTGTATCAGTTGGTGCAGTTGTCAGTGATACAGTTGGGCCAAGTAGTTCACGACAAGTATGCGCAATCAGCACAAATTACACATACCAGATGAACGTGACTTATTCGAGAGTAGAGAAAAAGAACCAGCATTTTAATGCTAATAGACCTATTTCTTATTCACAGGAGAGACGGTTTTTTTGGTAATTTTTTTTCTACCAAAATACTATGGAGATTTTATGGAAGGCTACAAAGAGGAGTGCACACAAGAAAAAAACGGGCTGCCGCCAGGCGGCATTGCGACCGACTGAGTTAACAGTTTTTAACATTGCTCTTATGAGAAGATTCAATTTTCTTATTTCATAAGAATTTTATTATTTTTATTATTTCATAAGGAAAATCATAGATTTTATGGCAACAGATTAAAACTATGATTATAAAAATAAATATTTAGCATAATACAACAATTGTTATTTAAAAAGTGGGCATAGTTTTGTTTTTCCCCCTTTTTATTAATTTTATGATCAGTGACATGCTATAAGATTGGGTAGAACTACATTACATCTCCATAGGAGATCTATAATAAGAAGTAGACTCAACCTAAAAAAAGTCAAAATATTTGTGGGTCAGAAAAATTGTTGTCCACCAGAGGGATTCCTGTATTTTGCGGTAATTGCAGGTGTTTGTCAGATCAGTGACGTGCCCTGTTATTGTTTCGTTTTCAAATAATTTTCATATTTTGCATTAATTTTGATATTTAAAATAATCCATAGTATTCCAAAGGAACCATATAACTATTAAGTAATTATTATTATAAAATGTTCTCCAATCTACGTCTCAAAAAGTTATATAATACATATTTAAATCAATATACATATAAAAAATCATAATATAACACGTGTTTCGGTATTATGATAAGAATATAATATATATATATATATATATATATATGTATCTTAAAGCCTGTCTACCATTTCTGCTGTAGGCTTGTTAGTCTTTATCTTTTTTTCTTTCTTTCTCTAGGCTTCTACGTTTTCGATAAATTTTGATTAACAGTTTATTTATATTTGTTAATATAATATTGATGTTCTTTCAATCTTTTTTCAATTTTTCTGCCAGTTTGTCCTACATAAATAGTCATACAATCGTGGCATTTTAACCTATATACTCCAGATTTAGATAAAAAATGTATTTTGTCTTTATACATTAAAGTTTTATTAGTTTTTATCAAATTTTTAACTAAAGTGTTATCTGTTTTGAAATTTATTCGAAAATCATAATGTTAAAAAAAATTTTTAATTTTATAAAAGATTTCTCCAAAAAACGTAAAACAAAAATTATTTAATGGTAGTTTATAGTGCAAAACATTGTAACAAAATTTATATTTATATATATATTTATTATAAAGTTTTTTAATTGAATACAATGAGAAATAGTTTATGATTAATAATTTTTTGAGACGTAGATTGGAGAAAATTTTCTAATAATAATTATACAAAATAACGTCTCTTTGGGAAAAAATGGAACTTGAATTTAAATATTAAATAATTGTTCATAAAAATTTAAAAATAAATTTGATTTAGTAAATTAATTACTATTTTTTTATAATATACTAGTGTCTAAACCCGACTTCGTCCGGGGGTGACTTCCTGTGCTGATTGCTATGAGTACTCGAACTTGTTCCGGATTAGCACCGCGAAAATAGCCGTATAAATTTTTGAATTATATTGACTACATGTAATTAATTTATATATTTGACCACCTGGTAAACACTTCAGCGCTGCTATCTGGTGGTCGAATTGGGAAACTGCACACCATACAATGTACAACATTCAATTTTATTATATAGATTTTGATCCAACCGTATAGCACAAGACTGATCATGAAATTAATAAAATGGAGAAAAAAAAATTATGCCCATTTTGTAAATAAAAATTATTGTATTATGTTAAATATTCATTTTTACAATCATAGCTTTAATCTGCTACCATAAAATCTATGATTTGTCTTTAAAAGAAGAAAATTTGATTTTCTCATAAGAACAATGTTGAGAACATGGTCTCAGCGCCGTCTGGCAGCAGCCCGTTTTTTTTTCTAGTTTTCACTCATTATAACCCTCCATAACCAAAATACTAATAGTAATAGTAAACAACCTATTGTTGCTTTATATATATGATGTATGTGTATTTATTGATTATTATTATCAGGAGAATATGTATTTTAACTATGGAGGACTATAATATATATATATCTTGAAGTCCTCCATAATTTTAATTTATAAAAATTGTTACTTGCTGGTGACATGAATATGCGCGCTCAAATCTTGTACTTTATAGATAATAGGAAATAGGTCTGTTGGAAACTAAATATAGTCAGTATCTAGAAATAATTTAATGAATTAATACTACTAAGTTTTCGTATGTTATGTGTAATCTGTGTCATCAATCCACATAGTAGAGCAGACATAATAATAAAATAAATAATTATTTTCAGTTACAAAGAATTGTATCGCGTTGTAAATGTGAATTTTACTATGCTGGATATGGTGATATAAGTGTTGATTTAGAAGGTAAATTTAGATTGATATAATTTAAGTTAATTTATCTGTAGACCAGTGCATTTATAATTATTTACCCAGGAGTTGGAGATATTCCACCACCACCACAAGAAGATGTCAGTCCCTGGGATTATCGACAATCGGCAGCTGATACTTTTACATTGATGCATCACGATCTAGATGTTTGCACGAATTCTTTACAAGTAAAGATCGATATAATGGCATTATTATTATTATTAACACAAATTAATTTTTTATATTCTATTAGTATGCCATGCTTTTGGATATTATTAACAATCTTCTATTATACGTTGAACCACATAGAAAAGAAGCACTAGAAAAATTAGCAAGGATGCGATTACAATTGTTATTGCATAGTGTTGAAGATCAACGTCGGCCAATCCAAGAGAAACAAACAGTTGTTAGAAATATGATTAATAAATTGAGACGATTAGAAAAAGATACGTATATGGTGAATAAAGCGATAGAAGAAACTCCTGATGAACCACTAGAAAAATTGCGACAAGAATTGGATAGATTAGAAAAATTGGTTAGATGAATATTGAAATAAAAGTCAATCATTTTATATCAGACTAATAAATAATCTTGAAAGATTATTTAAAATCCTGTATCCAACGATTTGTCAGAATATTTAATTTTGGTTTTTTACTGTCGGTTATAGGATTCTTGTTGTTTTTTTTTTGCTTATTCTAAAATGTTAATATATATGAACATAAAGTCAAAGCTAGAAAGAATGAATTATCCATTAAATCAAGTATTCGGTAGATAGAAACCCTAGCAAACACAGTTTATTACGAGACAAGATTGTAGCTATATGTTTATTTGTTTTTTTATATAAAATTCTTTAAATTTTATGTAATCGCCCTTACATATTGCTTTGTAGATGTACGATTGTAAAATGAATTTAAATGCACAATGTGAAGAATTAGATATGATGGTATCATGTTATAAAGAGACACAGCTACTAGCCAGTGCTCGTTTAGCAACAACAAGAAACGATAAACCATTAACAGTTGTACGTGCGAATGAAATTTGTTTCAAACATGCACAATGGCGACTCACAGAGGCTGATGGTCAAATTGGAATTGCCGATTTAGTTTTAAGCAATTTCTTGTAAGTTTATTATTGATTAATTGGTAGATTCATTGATCGATTGCTTTTGTTTTTCTATATGAAGATATACGAAGAATTCGAAATCGGATGATTCTGTGGAACACCTACTAGAATTGGGATATTTAAGAATGACGAATTTGTTACCGAATGAGATTTATAAAGAGATTCTTTGTCCTACTGAAATCTTATTTGATATGCCAATTGAACATAAGGTAGATTCTGTATTTACAATTATGCGCGCATCTATCGATATTGATTGTTTTTAATTTCAGAAAGTTTTACGAATATTTTGCAGAGAAAAGCCTCCAGTTGGTGGTATATCCGTAAAGGAACATTTCGAAATTAATTTGGTACCATTAACAATAGGTATTAAAAACAAATCGAATTCCGTGACTCTCCATAGTAACTAATCAATTTTCGATTTGCAGGATTAACAAAGAAATTCTACAATATAATGATGAAATTCTCATTTCCGGAACGTGATCCGGATAATTCTGATTACACAACGGATCGAACAAATGAGGAAATTGAACAGGATGTAGCCGGCAGCAGCAGCAGTAAAAGTGGTGGGAAAAAAGGAAAATCGAAAAAGACACGAGATTCCAATTTCTATGTTCATATTGATGATGTTGATAAAATGAAGGTGAACTTTTTAAGGCAGTTCTTTTAAATGATTGTCACTGACGTGACGATTTAGTTTTAAACCAATTCCTATTATAAATGTTAAAATAATACATTTTCACATTGTTTTCTTACACTTGATATCAAATTTTTAGTAACATTTTTTTTTAATTTTTGGCAAATTAATTACTACACCATTGGAAACTAAAACTACAATTATTGGCAGTTCTAGTTTTCTATTCTCACGACATTCAATTATTTACATTAGCCCTGCATGTCAGCAAATTAATTAATTAATTCTTGAATTGTGTTCAAAAGGAACGAGCGGAAAAGAACAAATTATTTGTTTATATAAAAATTCCCGAAGTACCAGTAAAAGTTAGTTATAAAGGATCAAAGGAGAAGAATCTGGAAGATTTACGTGATGTTTCAATTGTAATACCAACACTGGAATATCACAATATGACATGGACATGGCTCGATTTACTTATGGCAATTAGGAATGATACGAAAAAAGTGATTTTATCACAGGTAAAATTATGCCTCAATTGCATCAGCCTAGAAAATAATTTAATTTTCCTACTCGAAACATAGAATCTTCATTTTTCTTAATTATGAGAATATTTAACGCATAATTTTATAGGCAATTAAACAGAAATTACAATTAAAAAGAAACACTGGTACTGGCGAAGATAGTATTGCTCCACATGAAGAAGACAAAGCAAAAATGTTATTGGGTTCCAGACATGTAAGTGGTATATAAATTAATTGTAATTTCATTATTTCTCAGCAGGATGGTTTATTTTAAACTCCGATTTTAGGCTCCGGAAAATCGAAGTATACGCAAAGGTGTATTCAAATTAGGAAAACAATGAATATGAAAAAAATTGGTTGTGATAGCTGTGTGAATATAAGAAGTACATATATGTATATATAAATATATTCATTTTCAATATGTATATATAATGTATTCCATTTACCAATAATGGCACATTATTTCATAGTTTTTAGTTTTACGTATTAAAATTAAGTTATTGTACAATTTATTATTATTTGTAAATAACACTATACATAACATATTCAATAAATACATTTTTGATAACAAATGATTTCATAATCCATAGTTGTCAGGTTTCTCTGTAATCAACAATGAATAAGAATATGTATACAAGGTGTCTCTTAATAATATACTAATATTGAAGGGGTTGATTCTTGGGATCAATTTAAGAAAAAAAGTTCTTTTTAATGTAGGGTCTAAACCTCTTAACTTTGGGGATACAAGATATCGACTTTAGGGGGGAAAATGGAATATTGGACATATTTCCTAAATGGTTATACCGATTCACTACAAATTTGATACTAATACATAACATAGGAGCATTTTTTCATTGTAAAGACAATTCGCTCTAATGACATTCCTCGAGATATTAATGTGGGGGTTTGAATTGACATAATCGGTACGATACTGCTTATTTAAAATTTTGATCAAATATTATGAATTACCAAAACAAACTAAAGGAAACATGTCTCTTGTACTTTTTTGATAGGAAGTCCGGCTTTTAAGAAAAACATTAAAATTTTAAATAACTCGTAAGACGTCTTTAATGGTGTATTTGAATTAACAAGAGTTTTATGAAATTGGAAAAATTCTATTTTATTATTTTCAATTTTGTTCAATAATTTAATAAAATGTCCCTAGTTAGCTATGAAATAAGCTAACATATTACCTTAATTAAAAATTACATTAAATGGTACCTGTGGTACGTTTTTAATACATGTATTTAGAAAATCAGCAATATTCGATTTTAACTAGTACTGAGCAAGCAAGCAATTTTTTTCTAATTTTTTCTCAAGAATCGTACGTTATATCAAGAAAGTGCAAGAGGCATGTTTTCTTTAGTCTTCAATGGTAATTCATAATATTGCATCAAAATTTTAAATAAGCAGTGGCATACCCATTATTCCAATACAAATCCCTAAATTAATATCTCTAGGTACGTCACTGGAGCGAATTTTAATTTTTTTAACAATGAAAAAATATTATAGAAGCATAAAATAATGCTTCTAAATTATGTACCAGTATCAAATTTTAAGTAAATCGTTATAACCATTTAAGAAATATGTCGAAAATTCCATTTTTTTTCTTAACTTTGACCCGCTATATTTCAAAAGTTAAGAGATTTACACCCTACATTAATAAAAACTTTTTTCTTAGATTAATCCTAATAATCATCCCCTTCAATATTAACATATATTAACATTAAGTAGTAATAAGTAAGTATAATCAAATAAATACGCAAGAGATTCTTGAATCTAATCTAAATTTTCATCCTATTAATGTATTATTGCTTGCAATTTATTTATAGCAATTGATCTTTGACTCTATTATCTCCAAAAAATATTTTATATCAACGATCCATGGGGGGCCATACTCTTGTTGAGCAATTCTTAACTTATTTAGCAACAGATCTGATTGGCTAACAGCGTATGACGTCACTATATTTTTCCAATAGCAGCCAACAAGTGGTAAATAAATTCGAATTTTAACTTGAGAATTATTTTTATTTGACTTTTACGCGATTTTCACCAACGAAAGTTTCCTCATCTATTTTAACGGATATATAGAATATGGCAACTTTTAATGTTCTAATTATTGGTAGCGGTGGACGAGAGCATGCAATTATTTGGAAATTAGCAAAAAGTGAACATATCAAACGAATTTTTGCGGTTCCTGGTAGTGCAGCAATCCAGACGATTCATAAAACAACAAATGTAGCAATTAATATCAATAATTTTCAGGTAATTAAAGTCATTGAAATTAAACACATATAATAAGGTTATATTAATATTAATAAATATTCAATTATAGGAAATAACTGAATTTTGTAAAACAAAAAATATCTCACTTGTAATAGTTGGGCCAGAAGATCCATTAGCCAATGGCATTGCTGATTATCTGTCTAATAGAGGAATTAAAGTATTTGGACCACGAAAGAATGCTGCACAAATTGAATCTGATAAGAATTGGGCTAAAACTTTTATGAATCGCTATGGTATACCTACAGCCAAATGGAAATCGTTTACTAGCAGCGATGAAGCACATAAGTTTATAAATTGGTCTGAATTATATGTTTTGCTTCAACGGCTTATGCCGCACCTTTAAGTAATGTAATATATACCTATGTATTTATTCTTACAGTGCCCCATTTCCTGCCTTAGTAGTAAAAGCTAGTGGTCTAGCAGCTGGCAAAGGAGTCGTAGTTGCAGCAACCAAAGCGGATGCATGTCAAGCAGTGAATGAGATTTTAATCGGGAAAAAGTTTGGTTCTGCTGGACAAGTAGTTGTTGTTGAAGAGTTATTAATTGGAGAAGAAGTTTCAGTAAGTATAGTTTAAGATTTTTAAAGATAATATTAACCTATTGGTTAATAATTATTATGGCAAATGTAGGTTTTGGCATTTTGTGATGGTAAATCTTTCAAAACAATGTTACCAGCTCAAGATCATAAAAGATTATATGATAATGATAAGGGTCCAAATACAGGTGGAATGGGTGCATATTGTCCATGTCCACTAATTAATAAAGACAAATTAAAAGACGTGGATGAACAAGTATTTCGTAGAGCTCTTGATGGTTTCCAGAAAGAAAACATAGAATATACCGGTATAGAAATGACAAATAGATTCAAATAAATGATAATTCTTCATTTTGGCACGCTCCATAGGTGTACTTTATGCTGGTTTAATGCTAACTGCCACTGGATTTCATGTACTTGAATTCAATTGTCGTTTTGGTGATCCGGAAACTGAAGTTATACTGCCACTGCTCGAATCGGATTTGTATGAAATAATGCTTGCGTGTTGTAATAAAAATTTGGAAGCTCAATCATTGACATGGAAAACGAATTGTAGTACTGTTGGTGTGGTTATGGCTTCTGAGGGCTACCCAGACACACCAATTAAGGGTAGACATATTGAAGGTACGTATTTGTCCACTAGAATGATTAGTTTGATATATTTTTAACCTTGGTGTAGATATACATGTCGCTGACGGTTGAAGCGTATATTTTAATTGTAGGCACTGAAGTAATTAATGCTAAACCTAATCATGTGGTATTTCATTGCGGTACCACCTTAAAAGATGACAAATTTATAACAAATGGAGGACGAGTATTGATAACTGTTGCATTGGCTCCTAGTTTACTTATGGCAGCAACAAATGCTATTAAATCCTGTGACATGATTGGTTTTGAAGGAGCGCAATATAGAAAAGATATCGCACATAAAGGCATAGCAAGGTTTTCATTGATATAATTTTATTTGTAGTTCTTTTTACAATATTTAAATTTACATCTTTAATTTTATTACAGGTCTATTTTAAATTCTGGCAGCCTCACTTATAAACAAAGTGGTGTTGATATAACAGCAGGAAGTCATCTTATAGACAAAATAAAACCTTTGGCAGAATCAACAGATCGAGCTGGTGTAATGGGTTCACTGGGAGGATTTGCTGGTGTATTTCGTATCCCTCCTGAAGAGTATAAAAAGCCTTTATTGGTATCGGGCACCGATGGTGTGGGAACAAAATTAATAGTAATAAAATCACTTCAAACGCTCACAGGTTTAACTCATTGACTTAAATACGTAACTTCTTTATAGATTGCTCAAGAAACGGGAATTCATAATACAATCGGAATTGATTTAGTTGCAATGTGTATTAACGATATTTTAGCACACGGTGCTCAACCATTATTCTTCCTTGATTACTTTGCTTGCGGTGAATTAGATGTGAAAATTGCTCGAGAAGTAATTGCTGGAATAGCGGAAGGCTGTAAACAAGCTGAATGTGCTTTAATAGGTAAGAAGAACTATTCAGGTATGCAGCATTTTTGCCAAAGAATCTGGCACTGCGCTTGCGTGTTGCGTTATCAAATGTATACTTACCAGGGTGTTTAAGAAACCATTTTTTTTTATTTACAAAAAACAACATTTCTTATTCGTTTAAAAAAGTTTAAAAGTTAAAAAATAATCACAGATATAATGAACCATTCAATTTGTATAAAATTTTCAGGTGGAGAAACTGCTGAAATGCCTAGCATGTACGCCCGAGGTGAATATGATTTAGCTGGTACGTATTTTTTGCTTAAAATAAACTCTAATAAAAGAATAATATATACGTAATTCTTCTATAGGTTTTGCTGTTGGAGCTGTTGATGCATCAGAAATTATTCCACGACACGAATTAAAAGAAAATGATACCATTATCGGGCTACCATCATCTGGCGTCCATAGTAATGGATTCAGTTTAGTTAGAAAAGTAATGAACTTAGCAGGAGCCAGTTATAAAGATATCGCTCCATTTAGTGTAGAGGGTAAAAGCTTTGGTGGGTACTCTGAATTACTAACTGGTATTAATAAGGAATGATATTTTACAATCGGCTTTGCTATTTGAAGGTGAAGAATTATTAAAACCAACAAAAATCTACGCCAAATCAATAATCAAAGCACTTAAATTCTGCAGACTAAAGGCATTCGCGCACATTACTGGAGGTGGATTAATTGAAAATGTGCCCAGAATTTTGCCTGAACGTTTGGCGGCAGAATTGGATGCAACTACATGGCAAGTTTTGCCAGTTTTTTCTTGGTTGGCCACAACAGGAGGAATAAATGAGACGGAAATGTTAAGGTAAATGGTTAATGGTAAGCTTTCATTGATAGTAACAGATGCTTAAGATTTATTTCGTTTGTAGAACATTCAACTGTGGTTTAGGTGGTATTATAATCGTTGCATCTGAACATATTGACCGTTGTTTGGATTTACTGAAATTCGACGATGTTCGAATTGTTGGAAAGATTATTAAAAACACCGAAGGTAAACAAACTGGTTTAATAGTAAAAATCAAAGCAAATTTGCTCAATATTGATTAATTGTTAGGCATCATGCTATTATTTATTAAGCCAATCTAAATAAAAGTGCTATATAAAAAAATGCGAATTTTGAATATATGTACGTTAAAATTGCTATTTCATTCTGGATCTTTATAGTTAATATGAACAGACAATAAAAGAGCATTGTTTTTATTTAAGGTTCTCAAGTGATAGTAAAAAATTTTACCCAAGTAATGGATCAATCAATGCGTTTCTATGTGCCTCAATTGATGTCGAAACTGTGTGAACCAAAGAAAAAAGTCGGAGTACTAATATCCGGCAGTGGTACCAACTTACAATCGCTTATCAATGCAACTCGAGATCTCAGTCAACATATTGGCGCTGAAATTGTATTGGTAATCTCAAATGTGGCCGATGCTTATGGGCTAAGACGTGCAGAAGAAGCTGGAATTGCTACAAAAGTAAATTTGGACATTTTATGTTTCAAAGCATAATCAAAAAAATTTGTTTTAATAGTGGATCAATCATAGAAACTACCAAAGTCGTAAAGATTTCGATACGGCAGTAAATCAAGAATTGGAAGCAGCCGGTGTAGAAATTGTATGTTTAGCGGGATTTATGAGAATACTTAGTGAAGAATTTGTCGAAAAATGGCGAGGGCGGCTATTAAATATACATCCATCGCTGTTGCCTGCGTTTAAAGGCATGCACGCACAACGTCAAGCATTAAATGCTGGTGTTCGAGTTAGTGGATGCACTGTTCACTTTGTTGAGGTACGTGTACATTTGCAAATCTTCACATTGATAATTCCGCACACGTTTTGGTGCGAAAAAGAGCATTAGATGTGTTGTATAAGAAAACCAGAACTAATAAAATAGTGTACAAGACCTGGAGATTTATCAAGTCCAAATAGTAGCTTATATCTATAATTACATATAGTTACCACATAAATCTTTACTTGATTATTGTAACTATTGTTTCAGCCTGCAATTGATGCTGGTGCTATAATTGTCCAAGAATCCGTTCCAATTGAAATAAACGATACAGAAGACATTTTAATTGAACGAATTAAAATGGTTGAACATCGAGCATATCCTAAAGCATTAAAACTTTTAGCAACTGGAAAAATTCAGTTAAATAGCGATAAAACTTTATTATGGTTGTAAATATGTACGTTTATATATAAATATAGTTTATATACTTATTCATAGTATACTTGATGCATAATTCATTAAGACACAAACGAAACCTGTTTCATTTTTGTTTAACATCTAATTATTTTTCAAATAAATAATAGTAAATCGATTGACAACCCAAATACGTTCATATATTATAAAATGGCGTCGCAATTAAATGAACATGATAAAGCAGTTTTAAATTGTGTTTTTAATCCAAATTTACCTATTAAAGTGGCAGAAATTTGTCCGGAAATACCGGTAGCAGGTAAACCTATTAGAACCCATTTTCCATCATATTGAATTTATTAAGTGGTATTTAATTACTTTCTTTTAATAATTATAATTAGATGAAGAGAAAGGAACTGATGGAAAATTTTTGCAATCGAAACAAATGGAATTGGAAGCAATCGAATTAGCTGAGCAAGGAAATCTAATTGAAAGTTTAAAGCAATTAAATGAGGCAATTAAATTAACACCGCAACGACCATCTTTATTTAATAATCGAGCGCATGTTTATCAATATTTAAGAAAATTTGAAGGTAACAGATAACTGACGATTATAGAGATATATAATCTTATAGCCCTCCATACTGTCGATACTTCGCCGATCGCCATTAATGAGATCAATATTATCCATATTAATTTTAGCTGCGTTCAATGATTTAACACATGCCATCAAGCTTTGTACTGAAACTCATCGGAAAACATTGAGCCAAGCATATGTACAAAGAGGGATTTTACATAAACGTGCCAATCGAATTGATTCGGCTAAAGAAGATTTTGAAAAAGCTACCAAGTTGGGAAATATGTTTGCAAAAAGCCAAGTAAAGAAATATTACATTTTAGGAGTAATTTAAGCGTAACAAATATATAATGTATATATATATACTATAACGGGCCTGTAAAATGATGGTCTGATTACGCAAAGGCATTCTTAATTTTTAAAAGCAAAAAGTTGGAAACTTTTAAGGTCGAAAAAATTACGAATTGAAAAACTGTATAACCGTTTCCATAAGACCCAATGTATTCTTACTGCCTTTAAAGAAGTTTAAAGACCCAAAATTACGAATTAAATTAACAATTTGACTAACTTGAACCTTAGACCTGAACTTAACGTAAGCAGTTTAAATCCTTCTTTCTTTGCAGTTAATTCAGCTGAATCCATATGCAGCATTATGCAATCAGATGTTGAGATAAATTAGTGACCAAATGTAATAAAATCAATAAATAGCACGTTATTCCAATATGCATCAAATACAATTTTATTTTTTTAAATAACCATTTTGTATAAATAACTTGTTTTTGGCAATAAATGCTGCAACCCTTTTGAAAATTTTATTTCCTATTCTATAATAATAAACAAATAAATAAAAAAAAAAGGATTCTTGTCTAAATACATAAATATGTAATAAGAGAAAATACATTAGTTATTCGCGTTAATCAAATAAGCATTTAAGCAGCTTAGACATACAATTTAATAAAACATTTATTTTCAGTTTTATTAAATGGATAGCCACTTTACTCAATACATATTTAATTATTCTAATACTCTAAATTAATATGTTTCAGCTCTCATCACTAATGCAAATAGAATTAGGTAGATTACAAAATAGAAAAGCACAAAAAAAAAAGGAAAAAGAAACAAAAATATTTTTACTATGTCATTACATTACTACTATAATCTATTGAGAATCATCAAGTTCATTCTGATCGACCATTTCAAAATCTTTTCCAGTACTCGATTTTGATTCACTTTCACTTTCGGAACCAACGCCACAATTTCCATTTGCCCCACCATCGCCATCATTAAAATCTTGTTCTTGTGGTGGTAATACTTCGACATTTTTATTTCTAAATAGAAGTCAAATTTTCATTTATATTGATCAATAACGAGTAGATATCATCAGATACAATAGTATCAAGACACCACCAGTTTCATTACCGTTTTTCCTCTTCCAAATTGTCGACTGATCCGATTTCATCTTCTTCTTCTTTCTTATCCACTATCTCCTCATCTCTTTCTTCTTCCTCTTCCTCTTCGGCATCTGAATCTTTAGCTTTTTTCTTTTTCTTATCTTTCGTATCGGAAGAGCTGGAAGAACTACCTTTATATTCGTATTTATACAATGGCCAAAATGATGGAAAAAAACCAACATCCTAGAAATGGATTCCATTTGTTAGTTTAAGCTTTTTATATTTAATATATTTCCTTACTTCTGTAAGATTCGGTAGAATCCATAAATGATGCTTTCCAAATGTTAAAATCCATAATAAACTAAAAATAATCACTCTTATCACTGCCAAAACAATGATTAAAACAAGGAAACAAGCCGATGCAACACTCAAGTAATAAACAACCAATCTAAAGGATATAAAAAAGTTTATATTCAATTTGACATTTTTTATTAATTTTTTTATTCACTCTACATACCTAACAGATGGTGGCCATAATGGAAACAAACAAATACCAATTGCACCCAACACTAACAACGTTCCAATAATCCAATAGTAAAACGGAATTGGGGCATAGATCCATACGTAGGCATCAAGACTATCAGCAAATCTCTGATCATTGTGCATTTCTAATCGGACTTTTTTTTTACGTTTCTCTTTTTCCAACTACATTAAAAAATAGTAAATGAATAAAGATCTTTTCGTACCATCACTATTTTGCATGTATATTGCATACTTTCTCAGTAGTTTCTTTTCCTTCAACCGAATCATCTGTTCCTTTGTTTTCTTCTTTGTCATTCTTCTTCTCATCATCGCCAGATTCAAGTTGATCCTTCTTTTTCTCTTTTTTCTTACCTTTCAGTTCTACACCAATAAAAATAAATTATTTAAAACCAACTTAGGTAGCATTTTAACATTTTATAGGTATAGCAGGTAACATTTTATATATACCTAGTTCAGTAACTGGAACCTTCCTAGCACGATGGAAGAACCTATGTTCTAGCATTACATGTAAATAATCAACGATTTTTTCTCTTGATTGGAAGAACGGTGGCTCGCCTTTTCCATAATGAGATTCCAATAAAGCATCAACAGCTCTTCTACCTTTAATTCAAGTCATTCAGGGTCATGCTCAATGATTATGTATGTGCCCTAGCTAGCCGATCAAATCATTTGCAGCAATGTTTGATTGCCATATTGGAATATGTTTTTCAACGGACCATTTCTTTAAATTTGGAATCTTCGACAATGTAGATTTGCAAGTTTAAAAGCTTGCAAATTTTAGAAGACTTTTTAAGTCTTATAAAAGTTTAAAACTTTAAATACTTATTATAGCTATTTTATTTTTATCAAAATGCCTATTATATTTTAAATGCACGACAAAATGTATTATTTAGATGTTTTCCAATGTTGCTAACGGATTTTTTTTTTTTTTAAAGTTATCTCGTTACCTTCAACTATTAAAGAAAAACTATTATTATTTTTATAGTTTTTTTTTATAAATTTGCAATAGAATAAATGAATTTCGCCTATACTCTGGGAGTATTTATTTACCTGTGAAATATTCAACATTATGATTGAGAAATTTAGTTTTCTTTATTGGAACATTTTTCCTCATCCAGGAAGCAACATTGTATTCTTCCTTATCCGGTTTATCACCATCCAGTCTTGTACCTGGAGGAATGTATTCCTAATTGTATAAACAAATATATTAACGGTAAATGTAAATAGAGACGACGTTTTCTTAAAATTAGATCATAAAATTCCTTTTTATTTATAATGAAATTTCTTATTTGTAGCAATATTTATAGTAATTATTATGAATTTAAAAAGAAGTAAACAGAAAATAAATATTATGGTATTGTTCATTATCATCATGATACTAATTAAAAACTTTAGAAAAGTAAATTTAGACCAAAACAAAGGAAAAATAAAAGCAACGTCATTAAAAGTTAATTCGCATATGGAAAACAGTGATTTCTTTCAATTTTTACCGAAATAAAATAGCAACAAATATCGAATCTTATCAACATGATAAAATTAAATAATAAAAAAGTATTTAGCAAACAAATTAATCAGAATAAAACCGAAAATATTAAGAAAAACTTACATCTTTACGTTTCTTGCTTCTTCGCTTGTCAGCCATTTTACTGCAAATTCTTAACTAAGCTTGTTCTAGGGATGCGCACTATACATCGATTTCTAACAATCGATATTTTGCTGTCGATAATCGATATAAATCGATTTTTTGCTCGATAATATCTTTTGATATCGATAATTATATTATTTGCAATATACCGTTTCATTAAATCTCAAATGCGCCTAGACATGTTTTTTTAAAATTTTTATTAACTTACTGATCAATACTTTAGACTAGTCCACACTATACACTATTCAAAGATCACTTCTCTTTCAAAGTTGTTTATGTGATATGAATTAAGCTGAGGTATAATATATGGCAGCTCTTTCAATGCAGAAATAAACAAAGAAAAACAATATCATAAAAATACAGTGTTTTTCTCGTATTTATGGCAAATATTTAAGTACGTTCAGTAATTTCAATAACTTATATGGTGTACAAATGATTATGATATCATTTAAAAGTGATTTTTAAATGTTAAATTTAATGGCCGCATAAGTGTAGGCTTGTGACATACAAGAAACTTGAAAGAAAATTAATATAATGAATTTCAATCATTTTTTCCGATTATCGCTATTTAGAATATCGATATTTTGACTCCGATGTTTTTCTTATATCGATGATATTCTTTTGATATATCATTTGATAACAATATCGCTATTTTACAAATTTTGCACATCCCTGGCGTGTTCTACATCAAGTTGTTTGTAGTGTAGTTGTTTATGTATGGCTCTACACTAGGGACTAGGGATGATCGATCATGATTCTATATCTTTATAAAAGTTCGATGATCGATGTTCCAAAACCGATGTAATGGGTTTGTTCGAAGCGACGATTTCTGTATCATATTCCGATACGGAAACTCGTGAAACAGCAAACATAAAACATTGCACTAGCGAATTATCAATAATTATCTCTTGGAATTAAATGGGTTCATGTTATAGTGAGAGCTGAAAATAATAAAGAAAGAGAAAAAAGATAATTAGAAAGAAACAATCTACCATTGTTCTACCGGCTGAGATACAATCTTATATCTCAGCCAGCTAGTGAGCAACCAGCGTAGTCGCAATTATTTCTTTCCTTCGATAAAAATCGAAATTATATTACATTATTAAATCGATATTTTGTTCTATGGAATGTTAAATGTTTAGTATTAATAGTTACTACTCGGTTTCAATGCTTAATCTAACTCTTTAAAAAATTAGTTGAATCACTTAAAATCCATCTTTCAATCGTGTCAAAAATTTTATAGATCAACGACTGCATTTAATAATTCATTTAATTGCAAAGATAAAAATGTATTGTTGACTGAATTTTAATGTTAAAAGACAATCGGAAAAAAATAAAACTTTAAAATTAGCCTAAATTATTAAAACGCCGCCACTGTCTCTCACAGGAAATAGCGAAATTTTATACTACGTGTAACATTGAACTCGTTAATGAGGTCAATGTTCAGTCATCGGTCAGTTACACTGCGGTTCACAAACGTTTTTGAAAAAATCTGAAAATGTCGATTATCTCGGAAACTATTGAAGATAGACCTACCCTTCCTTAAGAATTTTCGGTTTGTTTTTTAATAACCTATACGTGGTGTGATACGTGGTGTTGGGTTGACCAGTATTCGCTCTGGACTTATTACCGAAATGATCGTTACAAAACGGTAATTTTTTCTACTGGAACAGAAGGCTAACAATAATGTAACGATATGGAAATGCTAAACATTTAAACAATGCTAGCACAAAAATAACGACGCTGTTTTGAAACTGCGCATAATCGGCACAATCATCACGATTCGGCAACAACGGTAGTTAAGTTGCTTGGAACAAAGCTTATAAAATCTCTTAATATCGACGTTTTTTAACATCGCTCATTCCTATTCTACGCCACTATTTATAAATAGACGATTCGGATTGGTTAAAAAACTAATGACAACAAAGTTAAAAACAGCTGATCTTTGTTTACCCAAAATTAAATTTAAGATGAATGCATTTTTGATTATATGCACACTTATGTGTAACTCGTTATATAATAATAATGAATAAGTAATGGTGTTAATTCTTTGTAGTGGTAATAAACTACTTTGGCCGCGTATTAGACAATTATAGCACATAATTTGTGCTATAATTGTATACAGTAAATTTCTAAATGACAAGAAATATAAAGTAACTGAGTATATCTAATTACCAATTAACACTTTTATTAATTATTATTTCCAGAAATGCTATAAAATTTTCAGAATTGACGAGGAAAATGAGCAGGAGACAATTCGAATGGCCTTCCTTAGACTAGTAAAAAGATGCCATGCTGATGATGGTACAGATAAGGCCAATGCAGAAAAATTCCAACAAATAAGTTACTTTTACATCATTAAATCATAAATAAACATTTTAATACATTACATATTAGCTTTAGATTGATCAGGCCTTTAAAACATTAATGGATAAAAAATCAAAAGAAAGATGGAATGTTGAAGATAATAATTAGCCTAATGTTGAGGAACAAGACATTGATCTATACATATTGTAAGAAACACAGCTAACATTTAATCATTTATAAATAAAATTGAAGCATACTGCTCCTCAACATCGGCAATATCTAAGTTATGATGGATTTGGTTATGGAAATCCATTTCAAATGGTCAAAGAGTATAGAAAAGTAAGAGCAATGAAAGCAGCTGAAAATGTATATAATCATCGTATATCGAAAATTCATTCAGAGGAAAATAGTTTAATGGAGAAAATGCCATTGAAACAATATTAAAACGAAGTAAGTGTATTTTCTATTTGATTTCATGGGTAGCTTTGGTCTAATCTTCTGTAAAGTATTTAATAAAGTTGGTACGTTCCATTGCATACTACCATGGAAAGCATATTCCCGTAAGCTTAGTTTGTATTTTAAATATGAAGATGGCACAGGATACATAGAGTTGAAAAGTTACCTATGTAACCACATAAAATATCTCTCCTTGTAGATTACGAAAAGGAGCTAATCGCTATTTCAATTAGATATGGTTTCGAAAAATTAGTGGAAGAATTGATACAAGAATCAATGGCAAAAGGAGAATTTAATAATCTAAAAATACTGGAAATCCACACAACCATCAAAATTATAGTCCATACGTAGATTTTATAACACTCAAATTAAATGAAAGTAAACCGAACACTTCGTTTAGTATTAACTAAACAATAAATCTTTATTAATTTAAGGTTCTAATTGATAATGGCTTTACCACAGAATGGATAATGTTGCAAAAGAAAATACATGAAGAAGTCATTACATTGAGACGAAGCCTATTAATGGAAAGACAATATTTTGGTGCATATCCACTAAGTGTTGAAGACCACATAGAATGGAGTGAAATAGTTTATAATAAATATAAAAAATTAGGTTATAAAATTTATCAAAAAATTATTAAATTTAATTTAGTCGTACCAGTTTTTAATAAACAAATGCTACAAATCTCGTTGAAAAATGAAGGACAAAATGCAATCATGAATGGTACCGCATACGATTGTAGGATGCAAAAAAAATCGACTAATAAAGCACCATCAGTTAATCAAAAGTTCAAAAGCAATCATGACGTAGAAAGCGTTTTCGGATTGATTGAATACTTATTAAAAAAATAATTAAATATTGATTTTTTCATGTATGATATTTTTAATAAAGAAAATATTATTATGAAATGATTACCTAAAATTCAATTATCTATAGTGAAACAGATTATATTATAATTTATATAGTATATATATATAATTAACTTAAAGATATAGAAATTTTGATTGAACATTAATTTTCTCGCAGTACACGGAAACAAGAAATAATTTCATTACATCTTCGTGTTTCCTTCTTTTCTCTAGCTCTACCGGTCGGCCGATCTTAAAATTAATAATTCGTCGATATTTACTAAAAACTAATTAATAAAATAGAACGCTTTTATACATATATACTAATTAATTAATCAATTAAAACATAAAATATATTTGATATATAATAAATAATTCTAAAGTAGAATTAAATAATTAGATTACCTAAATTAGCAAATATATATATTATTTGAATGTATTGCACACTTACTAGTCACCTGAATATGTATTTTGTTTTAAAAGTAGTGGCACCATTTTAATTTTTTGCCATCGCACCAATTTGGTGATATATTCGTGATGGTTTGGCGTGAAAAAAATAAATAAATAAAAACAAATGTAACCTATCGCTCCTTTAAAACTTAACTTAATCTACTTGCTTTAGATACAAATTAAATTAATTATTATAGCTTTTGTGTACCAAAAATAATGTATTGAGCAAGAATTTAAAATATAACGTGTTTCTTAAAAACTATCATATGACGAAATGTTTTTTCTTTTGTTAATTTCAATTTTGTATACTACATATTTTTAGGCACTTTCAAAGGCTGTATCAATATTACTAAATTTTTTAAGAAATTATTTTACATCAGTTGAAAATAAGTGACGGATAAAATTATATATGCATTAATTATTATCTACGAAACTTAAATCCCCTCGTTCCATCAGGATTTTTTGGCATTCGTATTATATTTGATTGTTCTACTAAACGTGGCTTAATGTTTAATCTAAAAAAAGAAAAAAATCAATTACCTAAATTCAATAAATATAATTAATTACAAAGCAACTTTTCAACACTAATTCAATAATTCAAACACTATCCGAATTATCGAGATTCCATTCTAAAATGGTTTTAGAAGCAAATGATAGAATTTTAATCTGTTATTTTTACTAAACTAGATAGAACGACCAGTACGATTATATATCAACGTTATATTAATGCCTACAGTCTTTAATTTTGCTATAAATACGCATAGTTTGATATCTAAATTGATAATCGTGGGAATACCCTTCGATTTAATTGTACAGGATAGAAACAGTAACTTACTGTTCTTCAGGTTTCTCTGAACTAGCTTCACCCAATATTCGTAACCGCGCCTTCGCGTATTCTTGTTCACGTTGTTGTAAGGTTTTTTTTGGTACCAGTTTCTTATTATCTGAATTAGTAGAGCTTGGATCTTTAACAGGTCTTTTCAAAATTTTTACAGTTGGCTCTGGTGGAGGGATGCATGAATGTAAACAATCATCAACTACTGTTGGTAGTTTGATAGTTGCCGTCTTATCTAGATTGCCATTCACACTAAAAGTTATCACAATAATTAAGATACTAGATCTCTTTAATAATTTACTAAAGCAGATCATCGTTACCTATCTTTCTGCAAGGAAGGCATAATCAATTTATTAAATTTATGCTCCAAAACCTAAAAAAAATATATTTCGTTAACCTACCCATAGATATGAATTTTAGGCAATCTTCCAAACTTATTAAATTTTATGAGTAAAGCTCATTAAGCTTAGCCCTTCACTTAGCTATGTGAGCTAATTAATAAGCTCAAAATATGCACATTGATGAAAACATTAATCCTTACATCAGTTTCTTCGATTTCTTCCCAATTATCTATTTCCCCCTTAAATTCATCCTCCTGCTTTTTGGCTGCCATGATTAAAGATAATCATTATCATCCACATGTCAACCAATACATTATTTTAAAATGCTACCTAAGTAAACTTGTCAAATTATTAGTAAAATACATTAGAAGGTATAATCATTGTTCATTTAAAAGTTTAAAAAATTATAGAAAAACAAAAATTGCCTCGAATAAAGAAATTTGGAAAACTATTCGAATTTTCCAAAAAGAAAAATAAGAGGTGTCAAATCAATGTCACTCCCGCTTGTAGGAAAGGCAAACGAACATCGATAAGAATAATGGAGAAGCGACATTCCGACATTATCAAATTATCAATATACCGTTTTTTTTCGATAGACTATCATGTCGATTGTCGAAGCTCGAGAATAACGTGACTGATGAGGTGGGAATGGAGTAGATAGATCAGGACAGGGACTCACTTGCGAAGTTTGACATATGTTTTACTGAAATTATTAATTTATCGGAACTCGGAAAATCAGTAATCTGTTACTAAAACAAAATTACTGAAATATCTGAAATTTACTAGGTATCCTTAAAATTGTTTTTTTTTAATTATTAAATAATATTATTATTATGTATATTAGTTAATAAGTGTTAAAGTGTTTAAACTTTAAACAATCTTATAGCGTATTCGGATGGCCTACACTGACTGCACTCACTAAGATCCTTGATTGTCCATATTCTGAATTACTGGGAATTTTTTTAAGCAATTTCCTAATTAATTTATTTAATATAAACACTTATTTGTAGTGTTAAGTTTAACACCGGGGTATTTCAAATACCGAGGTATTCAAATACTAACAGGCCATTCGAATATGCTAGTAATAATTATGAATAAAATTAAGAAACCCCTATTTTCAAAGCGCACGCGCTGAACCACTGGAGCAACATTTTTAACGAAATCTGCCGAAGTAAAGCGAAATTCAATAATGCAGAAGAGATCTAGGTGATGAGGTCACTCCATGGTAACATTCGTAAAATGTATATCTTATTTTGCCTTTCTTACCTTTAATTATATTAATTTCTAAATGTCTGGGATTTGCATATTTAATTAATAAAACAAATGAATTATATTGAATAGAAAACACAACTATTTGTATAATTACATAAATATTTCTTCATTATACGTATATGTATATATATGCACATTTAGATTTTGATATTACAAACAATAAGAGAATTTCTAAAACATACCACCCGGCATACAATTACATTTTTCAAAACTTTCAGAATAAGTACGGAAACCTTGCATTGATACGAAATAAGTAAATATATAATACTAAATACTTTATTTATAAATAGTAGTAAATTTTGGAATAAATTAATTCTATCAAAAATATCATAAACAATCTATTATTTATATAAGTACCATTGTAACAAGCAACCTATGAGATTTTTTTGAAATGTTCAAAACCCAAAAAAGTATTATTATTTTAGCCATACACAACACAGAAGTAAATCTACATCTTACAAGAATCCAGAATCACTTTATAAGTCTTTGAATAATTGAACAATCTATTATTTTTTATAGACATTTTTTTCAGAAATCGCACCAGATAACTTGTCTTTGTTTACTAATTTTAGCTTCAATACAACAGCCAAATATTCTCTTGGCATCATAAATCTACTATTTATTTTTCCAAAACAGTACTTATATTAAATTTCAAGTTTTGTTTGCAAAACAAATGCAGTTGCATGATGCACTGCATTTAACTTATTAAGCATTTTCAAAATTTCTCTTCAGTTATTTAAGCAATAATTTCAATGAACTAATAAATTAAACTTCATAATTATTTATTAAATTTTTTCTGCCAAGTTTTTCTGGACATGCCCAGGTTGTGTTCAAGATTTTCTCTGCAAATAAAACTATTATTGCTGGCAATGTAAGCTTTTCCCTTTAATTGACTATGCCATATGCTAATACTAGTAATCAAATTCCGCTTTGTTTAATAACATTTGCCTTCTATCGAAAGAAGCAGTGTGTGAACTATGTAAAACAGTAAAACATAGAGAATAGAGAAAGAAATAGATAGAAATCTCTTGTCCTGTCTTTTCTTGACAACCGCTATAATTGTTCAGAAGACATCGACAATAGAGATGTTAATATACTACCATTTCAAAATATTTAGTTTTGGTAAATAGCCCATAAGAAGTGCAAAGGCTGAAGATAAAAAGAAGAAAGTATTTTGATTCTGTAGTTATGTTTCTTGTGCGTTGTTTATTTTTTTGATTTTAAATTAATAGTCAATATATTCTAAGCTGAATTTTGTTTGAAATAATAAGTGAAAATGATATAATATACGCAATATTTAATAGCAAGGTTAAGTGTCTAATTAACTGCAGAAATAAGACGAACACAAATATTCTCAGAAATTAGACTACTAGTCACCTTAAGATTTTAGCTACTGGACAATATATGTGTTATCAGAGGCATACTTATAATTTTAGAGGATTTAAATAATATCCCCTATAATAATAACATTAAATAACGACCCCGTAGGGGTCAACCAATCTTCAATTGAAAGTGTGGAAAACAATATGGTTATTTATAACGACGGACATCAACTTGTTAACATACATACTTACATTATAGGCGCAGTTGATTGTAATGTATTATATTGAATTGTAATAAAAACATTTGTTTGTATGTATCTAGAAATTTGTATTTCAAATGTTCCTTCAATATTTCATTCAACGGTTTTCAATATTTTTCAGTGTTATTAATGCTTCTTCATTCATTTTCCTTAATTACGTAACAAATTTTTGTAATTTTTTTTTGCTTTTTTTTTTAGAATAAAAATATATGTAAATCCAGAGTTTATAATTGGGTTTTTTAGAATTGGTACCCAATTCTATCCTATAACAGAAATGTTATAGGATAATTTTTTCCGATATTTGATTTAAGCCTGTACAGCATACAGCGTATTGATTAATATAATTGAGCTCAACGCTTTAATTAATGCTTCCATACTGAGCTAGTAGCTGTGGTATTTTAATTAAAATTTTTAATTTGATTAAATTTTATAAGTGCTTATTAATTTTTTATAGAAAAGACCCAAAATTCAAAATAGTAGTAAAGTAGGCATTCTTAATTGGATTAAATAAATTAAATGGCACTTAATAAAGTTAATAGTTACACTCTGTTTATATACTAATAGGTTGATTATGGTGTGGATTTATTGCGTGATGCATAATGCATCACATTGCAACATTCGCAAATGTTGAATATATTTCTTATACCTCTCTTTGCATATAATAAATTATAATAAATCAAAAATTATTAGTCTTTTTCTGTTTGGTCTAGAATTTCTTAATTCGGAGAAAAAAATCGATGTCGATGTATTCGAATATCGATGTCAAAAAACATCGCCTTCTACACATCAAGGTGATCAAGGTTAAAATATCGGCAAAGTAGCTTCGATACATCGATGTTTGTTTGCCATCGCTACTAGTCACCGATAATATCTTGCTTACGCTAATCATCGCATCGTTGCTAATAAAGAATATCTTCACTCATACTTTGTCTATGCCCTACTCAAACTCTACTTTCTTGTATTTATACATTTACAGAAAAATAGTACATTTTTAGATAGAACTTATATTTAAATAGGGGTACTTTTACACACACACAATAATTTAGAAATACAATATTAATAAACTACTCTTTACGGTACATAGCACAAGAGAGAAAAGTGCTTAATGCTTGGTGTCAACTTATTTTTTCATATGCATTTTTTTATGTTTTAATAAATAATCAGATCTATTAAATGCCTTATTGCATATTTCACAAATATGTGATCGTGCATTAATATGAGTTACTTTTATATGAAGACTTAAGCTGTTCTTCCTAGTAAAGGTCTTTTCACAATATTTACATGAAAATAATTGTCTGTCATTGTGGATTTCCATATGTCTTTTTAAACCTAGTTTACTTGAACCTTTATAACTACAAACACTACAAGCAAAAGGTTTTTCTCCTGTATGACTTCGCAAATGCACTTCCAAACTAGTACGTATAGAAAATTTCTTGTTGCAATGTAAGCATTCATGTGGTTTCACACCTTCATGAATCATATGATGCCGTCGGAACATTGATTTATCGTGAAACAATTTTCCGCAAAAATCACACATGAAATTAAGTACTCTAATCGGCTTATCATTTTCGTGAAATTTCAGATGTCGTAATAAAGTTTTTTTATTACTATATTGACTAGCACATATTGTACATTTAAACGGTTTGTCACTATTATGCACTTTTTCAACGTGAGTTTTTAATGATTGTTCTTCACTAAATCTCTTTCCACATTTACATCGAAATGGTTTAGGTTTTGCATTATGAATTCCTCTATGCCGTAACAGTCTTTGTTTTCGATTGAAAGATTTATCACAAATATCACAACCAAATGGTTTTGCATTTGTTGTTGTATAGTTTCTATGCAATTGTAAATGGGCTTGAAGACTATCACCGCAATTGAAAGTCATACTACAAATGTCACATTTAAATATCATTCGCTTTACATCAGGTATTGTTTTCGTTTGATTTAGTTTTTTTTGTAATTCTAATTCCAACTGGGATGTACTGGTATTATTAATATATTTTTTATCGTGTTCCTCGCATGTATCACGCAATGATGCTGATTGCTCGTCAAGATTTTTAATATTTTCAATTATTTCATCCTGTAAATCTATAATGGCTGGTTTTTCTTCAATTACCTCCAACATTTCAGGTTTCTCAACAGTCAGGCTACTTTGTTGAAATGTTAAAATATCGCTTAAACCTAACGGTGGTGTAAGATTGTTACTTTTACAATAAGTATACAACTTTTCTTCAGATTGTAAACAAACCATTAAAAAGCTGTGAAAACTCAACAATTTGTCCACGCAATCTTCACAAATAACTGGTTTTTGCGTTAAATGTATATTCTAAAACATAAACAACAAAGCAAAAAATTAATTTAAGCAATATTTACTTTCGCATATACGTGAAACATACAATTTGAGGAAGACATGTTGTTAATATACTTGGTTCATTTACTTTGAATGTGCAGTAAGAATTAGTCAAATTTAAACATGTGCGGCAAACTTGATATATAGAATTTATTATAGCACTGTCTCTGTCTTGCACTTTATCATCCATTTTTCGACACTAATTACTAACATCAAATAATATAGATAATCATCTATAATTACATATATTAAATAAATATAAGATAGAATATTTGTAGTATTTACTCGAAGAATCTAAAACGTAAGAATATAGCACAGACAATATTTATTTTACTTTAGACAATCTATCTGCGGAATATAGCCTTCCACTTTGATTTCTATTTAATTTGTTGTTGTTTAATTGATATCTATATGGCTCTTTTCACACGTATGCGAACCGCATATGGCAACCTTATACGGTTTTATTGCTTATTAGGAAAGGGAGCCTCGGTGTTGCCACTTCATTTTTTGTAATTTTTCAAGTCTGAGAATGATCTCTCTTCAATTTTTCCATCGGATTTTTGCGTTCGAGTTTCACGCGCTTATCTTTTACGTTTAAATTAAACAGTTTAGTTTTTTTATTTCGTCTAGTGAAAATCAGTGAAAATTTTATGAATTGTATGGCCAATTTGGCAACTTTAGTATTTATCCGTATTCATTTATAACTAAACCGTATTTCTTTAAATCATTTTCAAAGTTGAAAAAAATCTGCAGTAAATTTTATGAAAATCCAATGCTCAGTTCGATAAAACGAAAAAGGAAGGATAATGAACTTTATGGTATCCCACAGATGATTTTTATTTTTATTTATTTTTTATAACATCATATTTTATATGATGTTACATAGTAACATCATAAAAGTTGCCTGGCAACATTGTCAAATATATTAAAATAGAAAATCACTTGATAAGACCAAATTTAGCTTGACGAAATGGCGAAGGATTCCAAAATAGAATCTAGCTGCAATTTTTTCGTTTCTTAGAAAACTTATAAATTTTAATAAACTCATAAATCATTAAAAAAAAATGCGTAATAAATTCTTCAGTCAATATATTTATTTAATACATAAACTAGATACATGCATTTTAAACTTCTAAAACTAAAAAAATAAAGGAATATATAAAAATATAAATCATGTCAAATTATGCAGATGTAATTGAGAAATAAAATCTATTTCATAGATAATAGTTAGAATCAAAGAAACATTAAACATTTATATTATATAAGCAGAATAAAATTTCTCAACACAAAGCCTATTTTTATCTTTTTTAATTTTCCATCACTATTGTGACGTTGAGAAATTGAACAATCCATAATTTGATTGATTTCTTGAGAAATTGCACAATATTATAAAACTTGTAGAAATCTTTTTTCTTCGAAGTTTTATCAACTCCTCACAGCGCAAAAAATATATCTTTACGTTCTTAATTTTTTCTTCTAATACATACTGCTCTCATGTAATTTTTATTAAAAAAACAACTAAAGAAATAATCCAAATTCGACACGGCACTACTCACTGCAGCTGCAGTGAGTAGTGCCAATGAAAATATAAATCATCTGTGGGATACCATAAAGTTCATTGTCCTTCCTTTTTCGTTTTATCGAACTGAGCATTGGATTTTCATAAAATTTACTGCAGATTTTTTTCAACTTTGAAAATGATTTAAAGAAATACGGTTTAGTTATAAATGAATACGGATAAATACTAAAGTTGCCAAATTGGCCACACAATTCATAAAATTTTCACTGATTTTCACTAGACGAAATAAAAAAACTAAACTGTTTAATTTAAACGTAAAAGATAAGCGCGTGAAACTCGAACGCAAAAATCCGATGGAAAAATTGAAGAGAGATCATTCTCAGACTTGAAAAATTACAAAAAATGAAGTGGCAACACCGACGCTTCCTTTCCTAAAAAGCAATAAAAAATAAAACCATATATAAGCAACAAAAACATATACGCCTGCCGTATGCGGGTCGCATACGTGTGAAAAGAGCCAGTGACAAAGCCCGTCACTCGTCTGACAATAACCGGCAAATAACGTAAAATACACTAATCCCTCTGGTGGACAAAAAATTTTCTGACAATATTCCTATCCCACAAATATTTTGACTTTTGTTAAGTTGAATCTACTCCTTATTATAGATCTGCACAGATCGGCCCTTGGAATAAGATAGATGCACAGGACACGCGCATTACAAATTAAAAGTAACACGTCACGATGCTGTCAGAATCACGATTCGAAGCTTGCGACGACTACTTGTGCCGCTCTTAGGGTGATAATCGCTTTGTTTTTGGCCCTTGACCTTTTCGCACTAGTTTATACCACCCAACATTCTTGTTAGAGCTGGTGAAGTGCAGGGTGAACTAGTGTAAAAAAGTTTCAAACTCAAAAGTTCTCGAATAGGGAACATTATTATTACAACGGTCATTATTTGCCATTTGATCATAATTTATTTGTGGTTATAATATAATAACATTATTTGTTATTTTATTATATTCCTTTTGGCAAAACACTTAAAAGTAGTTATACTTTATACTTGTAAACTTAAAAAAAAATTGGTGAACCGGTTAATTTTAGTCAGGTTATTTTTTTAAAAGTTCGATTATTAATAACCAGTTATTGTTTCATTAACCGCCCATCGCTAGTAGTAATGCAAAGCCGATTGCCGATTAATAATAATAATTGATTATCAAATCTAATCGATTTATCAAAAATGCTTCGATCTATAAATCGATTTTCGTCATTTTCGATTATTTTTCTTTCGATTATTCTCTAGGAAGAGACTGGCTCCGACACAGGTGGCGAATATTGCCGGTTTCAGGTTGGAATAGTGCCGCCCTTCAAATGAAACTGTTTTTATCACCAATCAATTTGCAACACTGTCGGACGGCCACGTTTACCCTATGCCGTAGTCTCGATGGGGAGCAAGACATTATTTCACTAATTCAGACACCCTGAATTGTGAAAAACAAAGTATGTGTTACGGGATCGCTGAGGGGCACCGTCTTCGGGTGCCCATCAAACGAACGGAACACAGGATTAAGAATATGTATCTACCTGTTAATGGAGTATCTATCCACAACGTCAGTATAGATTCTGAACCGGGGATGCAAACCTACCTTCGTAATATCCAGGTCCAGATCTGTTATAGAAATAACGCCGGCTACTAAAGAGACAGCGCCACTTATCCCGGAATGGCATGTGTCCAAGAACGCAACAATGTCAGACCACAGGAAAATCCTCTTCACATTAGGGGAGACCATCTGTGTGTAGAAACCGTACAGGAACCCCAGACACACGAATGTAGTTAAATATCCCATGGCTATGATACCATCGGTTGCCAATATCAAAAAAATGCGCCAAACTTGAATTAGGTATTAATTTAAGTTTAAATTATCAATAATTTAATAAATCATACTATAGGCGATATCACAATAGGTCAAAAATGTTCATCGATATGATAATATCGATTATGGCAAACATATTTTTTAAACTCGATATATTCTGCGCATCTCTACTGATATTTGATTGCAATCAATTGCAATCAACAATTGTCTTGTCTCTTGTCATACGCACATTGTTTATCGCGGGAAAGCGGCGACAGTAGAATATTTGTTACTTTTTTATCTAATCTAAATAAATTTATATATCAGCTCTCTACAATTAGAAAATATGGCTGAATTGCCAGCAACATTAACTCCAGTTGAAGATTCTCAAGAATCCCAAAATTATCGTTTGGATCAATTGCCATGGGGCAGATTGGTTACATTTAAAATGGGAATTTCAAATATAGGTAATTATTTTCTTTATTAACAGTAATAATTCTAGTTCTTATGCTTTGGAAGTTGTTTTAGTATTAAAATAGCTTGTAAATTGAGTCATTTTAAATTGGAAGTCAATATTACGAAATAATTCGTCACATGAGGTGCCATTTTTAAAACTTGGTGGAATTATCCAACTTCGTAAACATATTTTTAATTTCGTAAGCTTTCGAAATCTGGTAAAAGATGGAAAATTGAAAGTAATAGTTTATATATGGATAGTCGGCAAAAATTATTTTTGTCATTGTCTTCTAAAGTCTGTATCTAGCGGAAAAAATTCTAAAATTCGAGAAAACAGGTCGAGTAATGTACGTTATAGTGGATCTCGAATTTTAAATTTTTTTGTCTCAGAATTACTAGATACTTACATTAAATAATTATGAAAAGAAGTTTTGCCGACTGTCCTTCCCTTTAAATGATGAACTAGAACATTTTGAATTTTCGATTTTTGATCAGATTTTACGCGTGACTCGACATACTGCCCCCCCCCCCCCCCGAATAGCATAGGTGAAGCATAAACTAAGAAAAAGTACCAAATTGGCAAATAGTATATTTGAATACAAGTGTGAAAAACCCTTTGCTTTTTTGGGCAAACGAGTCTGAAATACGAGCTGCGGGGCAGTAAGTGTAGCGAGCACCAAAAATCGGTTTTTTACACGCGTATTCAACGCCATTTTTTTTACTGAGATAATTTTAATCAATAAATAATTAATTATTAATTACGTCTTTTATTGAATCCAGAAGTTGTTTTGTTTTTGCTGAAAGTCGGTTTGTGGTACTAAGTTAGTTTAGAAGATAAATTTTAATATAATCTAACAATTACAGCTACGAAATTATGTTATTATAAGTCACTAAATTGGGTGCGAAAAACTTCTACTTTTGGCACCTGTTTTAGTCGATTTGATTAGTCGTAATTTTATTACGTAAATCTTGACATAAATATATTGTTACTAATTATAGTCGTTTGGTTTGATTTGGTGTAGTTTGGTCCAATTTATCCAATTCTTATCCAATCCCATCCAATTTCTTATTTTTTAATACATAAACGTAATTTTACAGTTCTGAACTTTTAACTTTTACGATTAAAAACGCGCTTGCGCTTCAACCACAATATTTTCGATCAGATGAGAAATGGAAGGTATCCTTAACGAAACTATTCTGACACTGTGTTTATAGATTAAGTTCACCAAGTTGGGTAATTCCACTCTTGGACGTTACATAGAAATTCATTACATTACGCAAATCATTTTCATATTTAGATTTATTGCAAAATAATTTTACATTCGGACGATCCGAAGATTGTACGGTTACTCCCACAAGAGGTCAATGGAAAGCTGCCATAGATGCCATATCCAGACAACAGTTTCAGATTCAAAGAAACACCGAGGATAATTTAATTTATATTACCGATTTGAGCAAAAATGGTACTTATATAAATAGCAGACTCATTGGGAAAGATAAAAAGAGAATTTTACGCAATGATGATGTAATAAGTATTGCTGTACCAAATCGAAAGCTATATGTATTCATGCAAATAGGGTCTGAAGGGTTGGATGTTTTTTTACCAGAAACCTTATCTGTAAAATACGCTTATATAAAACAATTAGGGCGGGGTTCCTGTGGTGAAGTGCATCTGGTAAAACATCGAAATAACTTCAATAGTTATGCAATAAAGAAAATTATTTTGGGTGATAGTGCACTATCTAGAGCAAACAGTATAAACCACCCAAATAAAATTCAAACTGAAATAAACATCTTAAAATCTATGAAACATCCGTTCATCATCAACATGAAAGAATTTATCGAAGAAAACAGAGAAGTATATATTGTGTTGGAGTACATGGCAGGAGGCGAGTTATCAGAACGTATCGACTTTTTGACAGAAGACAATGCTCGATTTTTCTTCTATCAAATGCTGATGGCTGTTAATTTTTTACATAAAAATGGAGTTGTGCATCGAGATTTAAAGGTAATGTTAAAACTAAATCGCTAAAATTTCGGTGAAATGATAAGTAACGCGCGAGCAATGATTTTTTTTTTGCATTGTCATAAGATATGTTCTATTGTGTTTATTAAATCAAAAATATTTATGTACTTTTTTTTATTTTTAGCCTGAGAATATTTTATTAAGCGACACTAACGATGAAACATTATTAAAAATTACGGATTTTGGTTTAAGTAAGATGACAGCCGCCCAAAGCGGCATGGCCTCAATGTGTGGTACTTTACGGTATGCCGCACCAGAAATAATAAGCAGCCATTACTCTAAATATGGTAAAGAAGTTGATATATGGAGTTTGGGAGTAATTTTATATTATATGTTAACCAAGCAACTTCCATTTGAGTATGTATATTAAGTACTAGATTAATAGAAATTGATTAATGTTCTATGTCATACTTATACATAGTGATAACGAGAAAGCAAAAATTGCACGAAAAATCGTACGTGGTAGTTATAAAATAGTCGGTCCAGAATTCAACGATGTGTCAAAAGCGGCAAAAGATTTAATTGGACGAATGTTAGTTTTGGAACCAAATAAAAGAATTAAACTGCAACATATATTTAAACATCCTTGGATCAAAGAGGTAATACATAAATTGATCATTTTCTATATTTATTTATTAGCAATATTTGACAGACATTGTCTAAAACAGTCTCTAGTTTCTAACTAGATGCAAATCTTACTCTTATCACTTTATTATTGATATTATATATAATAATATCTTGATATTATATATCAAGAGCATGCGCAATACGTATGAACTATTTCAACTTTACAAAAATATTATATTATATAAAATAAGAATGTTTTAGTTAGAAATGCCAAGTTGGAAAAAACTATACTTATATGTATAGTTTAACAACTAAGTTAACAACAAAATTCATGCAAAATAAACATCCTCCACCCAGAAACTTGTGTATCAATTTTTCATGCAAGTAAACCGAAAATGGACAGCTTATACTTCATTGCTCACTCAGTGAATCCATTACGTCACTAACACATTCATGTTACTAATTTTTAGGATAAGTTATTGAAATACAAAATTCAGGATTTAATAAATGCAACTTACACCAATGATGCCACGGCAGTCTTAGAACCACCAACGAAAAGAACTAGATTCGATGACGCATTAAATGATGAATCATCGTCTTCATCAACATCATCACTTTTTTCATCAGATAATTTAGGCTATTTGCTTGAGAATCGCTCATTAACGACATCATTTGCTCATGGCATATCAAGTAATGAAACAGTTCTTGCTTAAGAACGAATACTGCATCAGTACAATTTGTTTAGTACCTGTTTAGATGAACGTAAAGACTGTTTTTTCTATTTTTTGTGCCATATACATATGTATATATACAAAGTTCATTGTTGGTTTCTCAAGTTTTTTTACGTTTTTCTGTACTAGTGTAATGTTTAATGTTAACTACATTTACTTTGTTTTTGTTCCTATTTTTTTTCTCATATATTATTGATAAGTCATTAATTTTTTAATGCAGTAATTCCGTGAAGTTGACCCATCCTATAACAGTTAATTGGTAATTTTTGCTCAAGTGTTATATGAAAACACACATTTTATAGGTGGATTAACCGTAATTAGTATTACTTATTAGGATTAATCATGATAGTATAAGAATCTCAGTTTAGATAAAGTGCCACACAACCAGATATATGTATATCTGTACGCGCATACGTTGTTGCGCGTACACTGCCGGATCGTGTGTATGTTACATTGCGTCTAAACTTACAATACGGTGTTGAAACCGTCAAGATGTTTACGTAAATGCATGCTAGTTAGTAAACAAAAACAAATATTTTTGTACGTGTTTTTTTTTTGTATTTTTAGATTAAGTTACAAATAGGATCATTTCCATTAGAATATAATTTACTGCAGTAATGTTGCAATAGTTTTTTATCGATTAAAATTGTTAATAAATTGTAGTCGTTTTTAATTTAGTAGAACTGGATAATGACTTAATAATCCAGTACAGTGATCTTTATCTAATGCTAGTGTATAGAAGCAGAATAAAGAAGATAACAGCTTGTATGCTTGAAATATCCTGAATCCTTATTTAAATTCCACTTAGAAGTTAACCAAACCATTCAAGAATTTCTATTATGCTTTGCTTTATCGAATATAAAACGGATAATGTAAGAGGCACTTTAACCGAATAAACGGCTAATTTTTTCCCGTTTCTACCACCTAGTTCTGGTTTCCGACCTACCATATGGTTTTAGCCAATTTTTTTTTAAATTAGATAAACCGTTTACCTAATGGTTTTCACTACAGTCACAGTGATTATTTATACAGATTACAGTGGCGCAAAGTGGTCGTCATAGACAAGTTTTGAAATTCTTGGCATTGATATTATCTCTTGTATATCATCTACATACTCTGGAAAATTTTCCATCTCCAATACATATATTGCAATCAATGAGTCAAAAAATGTTGTAAATCATTAATGTTCTAATTTCTCATTAATTATTTCTTTCTGTACCTCATCCACATGCTCTAAAAAATCTTCTAAAACTTGCATTTTAAATTATATAATTAAATATTTTACAGAGTTGAGGTATGCGTAAATACGAAAATTTAATATAACCCAACTAAAATACACTTAAGGGTAGTAAAATGGGTACTTCAATTTTGAGGGAAATTTTGATCTCAAAAAACGCTTATGGATGACTACGAAACCGATTTCTGTTACTTCGTGCCACTTACGTGAAAAGGTACCCTTAAATAACGACTATGAATACGGCCATGAGTGTGACACAGAATGTTTTCATACTTGTCGATCTTGGCATCAATATATGAACGAAAATTTAATTCAAAATTCGAATCATGGCATCACCGCTATTTCGGTTTGTTCAGCTTTTTGTGTTAGTTCATTTATTTTATTTATATCTATGTATTTCCTTATTTTTCGTTTTCAGTTTGGTAAATACTTTTTAGCTTTCATTTTATGTCCTCTGCATAATTTGTAACGGAATAGCTATCATGCTGGTATCTATTATTTTGGTATAATTTATTAAACATTATCTGATTAATATATTTGAGTTGTATGTCGTTATTTGTCTGTATGTCCTACATTCAAACAGCACTGCATATCATACTGCGTAGATCGCTCACCAGCCATGAGCGAACCAGTGGTTTGCTGGCATTCAACAGCGAAGCACAGATACAGTAAAGGACAATTACATGAGGTAACTACCGCTATGCTATGCCACTGATAGCGGATAGCCGTCTCAGGACAGCCGTTCAAAAAAAAGTTTCATTTTTTCCTTATTTATTATGTTCATTACCTTTTCCTCATTTTTTCATATACAATTAATTTTTGAACTATTTATTCATAGTAGAAGGATTACCGCATTACTTTTGTTAATTGTTTCATGTTTAAATGTTATGAAAAAAAAGATAACAAATAGGTACTAACAGTCAAACCAAAAAGATCCGTTATAAGTCAAAATTTAGGCAGGCTGTAAGTTTGGTCTGATTATGAGTTCGGAGAAAATTCTGATTTATAACAGGTTTTGTTTGGTTCGATGGTGAGTTCTGTATTATAAAAGATTTAAAATAATAAAATAATTAAAACATTTATATTAACGGCAATTTTCTCGGTGCTAATCCGGAATAAGTTCCAGTACTCATAATATTCAGCCCGGAAAATCACCCCGGACGAAGTCGGGTATTTCCGCTAGTATAAAATAAAAGACAATATCATCGAATATAAAAATGATTAGAAGCTGTGCAATATATGAAGCCAAAAGCGGTGTTTTTTTTCAGGGGTAGGAAATGTTACACGGCAACTGTACGTTAATTGTTAGGCATTATACATAGCCAGAAAAAAATCGTTCGAAAAGATGTGTTAAAAACTTTGAAGAATTCGAACTTGTCAGTCAGAATTATTAACTATTTTATACTGAATGTTTTATATACGTTGGTATATAAAATACATGTAGGTACAGCTTTTTCGATTGTTTTTATAGACAAAACAAGATTGTTTTCTTTGATGCTATTGTCGAAATAGAAAAAATAATATAGTACTATTAATTAGTAATTATTAATCAAATTACTTTGTATCTCTGTGTTTTATACAGTAGACATATTGTATTGTAATTAATAAACTGGTTTTTTAATAGTAAAATACAAACATATGTATAGTATAAGATTTGTGTAATTATAAATATTAAATATTTAAACAATTCAATTAATATAAAATTGTTTATTTAATAATTTATTACTAATAAGCCCCTTCCTTATATAAACAAAATAAATCTATATAAATATGAACAATTTCGACTAAAACCTGAAAATTAATTCTCGTAGAATATGAAAATGTAAATGAAAAATGTAGCAAAATTTTCTAAGTAGAAAAACACATTTTTATACAGAGAAAATTCGATATGTAGTATTTATATGCATATGGAAAAATATCAAATTCCTGAAAAAATAAAATTCCTTGTGAAAACAAGTTCCTATTCGTCATGCTCATTGCATAAAAACCTACATATACTTAATTTAATTTACATCAAGTACATTGGAACAATAATAATGATTAAGTTTTAACTTTAATAATAATGGGATAAACCACCATTCTCGTGCACCAGTCATTTGCAGTTGCAACTGTCAGTCCCATATTTGTGCACATCCTTACATTAGTGATGCCGATTAAAATCAATTATTTAAACAAATCGATTTTTTGTTGTCGATTTTTTTGACATTTCGATTATTTTGTGAATCGATTTAAAAAATTGAAAAATCGAATCGAATTTTCTAAATATGAAAATTGGTGGCATCAATCAATTAAAAAAATGCAAAGTGAACGATCAATATACAATATCTTTACCTAGTTTTATTACTTACATTACAGTACGCATCCATACATTTACCAACACATTAGAATTTTAAATTCAATTTCTTACAGTTGGCAACATTTTTTTACTTGAGAATTCAAAATTTAAGGTTTAGGGTCACCTATCTAGCTTCTTGAGTGCAGGTGCCAGACATCACAATTCTGCCAACTCTGTTTTGAATCGATTCAAAGGTGGCGATTTATACCCGATTCTGGTAGAAATAATCAGCAACACTACTTTATACAGACTACCCACACTAACCAATCCGAAATAACAAGGCTCTTTGTCAATGTTGCCCATTATTTCTACCAGAATCGATTTCTTTGAATCAATTATAAATCGCCACCGTTCAACCGATTCACAAAAGAGTCGGAAGCAATGTAATTGATTTTCTTTCTAAAGAATCGATTAAGAAAAAATAATTTATGCAGGATGTCATGCAGATACACTCAAGAAGCTAGAAATGTGACCCTAAACCTTTAGCTTTGAATTAAAAAATGTTGCCAACTGTATGAAATTGAATTTAAAATTGTAATACATTCACTGTGGGTGAATGTATGTATGCGGAATATAATGCAAGTAATATAACTAGGTAAAGTTACTGTATATTGATCGTTCACTCTGCATTTTTTTTTTTTTGAATTCATTGAAATTGCCAATTTTTATATTTAGTAAATATGATCAGTCGATTCGATTTTTCAATTTTTTTAATCGATTCCAAAAATAATCGAAAGTAAAAAAAAAAAAACGTTAAAAAAATCGATTATTAATCAGCATCACTACTGGAAGCTTAAAACTATCGATAGTTGCCGATAGTTACTAAAACATTAATTTTTATTGCAAAAATAAGCTATAATTATTAGTTAATGACGGTAATGTTAATAATATTATATATTAGTTAATAATAACATTAATAACTAAAAATAGTTATCGATATCACTATCGATTGTTTGGAACCTCCAATCACTACTCCTTGCGCCACTGTAGAATTTCATATTTGTGGCTAAAATCTTAGCCATTATCATTTTATATTCCCACGTTTCGCTTTGAACAACAAGAAATGCCAAGATTACGAAAACAGAGAAAAAACCAAGTATTTAGGCACAAAATCAACAGAAGACGGTTGAGAAATAAGTTAACAAATACAGGAAACATCCAATGGTAAAAATAAATTAAAATAATATGTAGTGTGGAATAATTAATTCACAGTATTTTAGTTTACCAGTAAGACAAGCATGGGACGATAAAAGATCAATTGCGTCAAATTTAAAAGATATGGGTCTGTCATATGATCCTAATAAAACCATCGGTATACCGAAACGGAAAACACAACTTATTGAAGTTGCAAGTAAGCAATTTTCGCAATAAATGATTTAAGTTTTGCTTTAGGCTCTGAAATTACAGAAAAAATTGAAGTAGCTGAACAAAGTATAAAACGAAAAGCTTATATAGCAGAAAGTCTCGAAGCAGATGCTAAAGCACTGAGGCAAAGGAAATTAAGATTACCAAACAGTCAAGTACACATCTAATGATGGAATAGGGTAAAAACAGAAAATTTTATTCATACTCCATTTTATAGGTGGAATGGCTTAGTTATTTAATCAAAAAATACGGTAAAAGTTACAAAGCAATGGCTCGGGATCCAAAAAATTATTATCAGGAAACGTGGAAGCAGTTAAGAAATAAAATTAAACTATTTAAAAAGATTCCAGAACAATTCAATCAATTTTTAAAAGAAAATAATTTGGAGGAAATTTTAACAGAAGAAACAGATGTATCATCAGATGGGGAAATTTAAGTTTTAGGAGAAAAATAATAATTATATTCTTGATTTAATAAATAGACTAATAAAAATCTTCAATAATTTTCTTCTCTCCTTGTTGGTTTTTAACTTGCTCTTGGCTCATATAAAGATCTGCAACTTGCTGAGATGATGTGGCATCCTCAACACTTTTATCATCTCTTATTCTTATGAATCGCGGAAAACGTAACGATATACCTTTTTCTGGATCAATCTGTATTTAACGATGAATTCTATTAGATTTAAAACGAAACAGTAATACAGGAATTTAATTTTCAGAATTTTAGGTTAGAAGTATTTAGTTGCCGGCAATTCTTTAAAAAAGCCGCAAATATCATAAACTCCATTGTTGGCAACTTATTAGTATATGGAGAGTTGTATTTCTGTATCTTATTATTCTATGAAACCGCTACATAACTTACCAATCCCATAGCAGCTCGATGAATTGGTGATAAAGACAAGTCTGCACATTTAATTTCCCATACTTGAACCGGCTCAAACCAATGATCAGGCTCAAGTGATGAATCATATCGATAGTAAGTTTTCGGATTTGAAATTAAATGATTTTTTAAAAAGACTGTATGATTTTGAAGGGACTCATCACTAAATCCAGTGCCAATCTGTAAGCGTGTTAAATGACATTAAGATACGTGTTTTAAAATTAGTCAGAGGCACGGGAATCTTTATACTAACGATCGCTACTCTTTGTGCTACAATCATTCATTTAAAATTGTATTATTAGTTGAAGAAGTATTTTTTACGACGTATACGTAAGCCCTCATTTTAAATACTATCCATAACCGTTGTTCAACATAATCATGTTAAAAATGATTCCACGAGCACTTTAAAAACTAATCAATATGATTGATCATATTGGACAACATCCAGTTGGATGTATTATTAGTATTATTTTCCCTTACATACCTTGCAAATGCTTTGATACTCTTCAGTATCTTTATCATAACAAGCTAAAAGGAACCCACCATATGTTCCTGTTCTTTTACCCTTTCCGATATAACCACCAATAACAACTACATCAAGAGTATCACCAACACCTTCTAAATAATCTTTTTTCAATTTCAACCAATTCCGTGAACGTTTTGCAATTTCATATGTTGCTTCTTGTTCAAGTGTTTTCACCATTAAACCTTCACAATTTCCTACGAGAAAGATCTAGAAATAGACATTTTCGATATTTTCTCTGTAAATTTCTCACCTTTAACACTTTCCTCTAAGAACTCTTCAACTTCTTCCAATTTTGTCGTATCTAATGCTTTGGCAAAAAACCATTCACCTTCATGTTCATTGAAATGCTGCTTGAGCAGTTCGCGACGTTCTTTAAATGGTTTTTTTACCAATGATTCTCCATTAAGATAAAGTAAATCAAATATGAATACACAAACTTGCACTCTAATGTCTTCCTTGTTGGCATCCTATTATTATTTTTAATTAAAAAAGCAATTAGAAATATTCAGTTCCCCATTTACTTGGGAAAAAAACTATTTTATTTCAAATCGCATACTTTAATTTTTAAATCAATAAAATAAACAAATAATAATTAAAATTTTTAATAGGCCTGACTAGTGGCAATATGTATTATATTATTTTATTTAGACAAAAATTACATAGGAGCAAGCATGTATTTTTTTTTGTTTGTTACAATTTAGTTATATATATTTTTATTAATTAATTCTAATAAAACAAATAATTTATCGAACTAAGAAGTTGCCTGCTTGGTTACTTTTGTTAGTAAGTTAGTTTAGGTTAACATTTATTGTTTTAAATATCATATTTTCTAAATAATGTTTTTTATCATTTGGAAGTACTTACCTATTAGTTTCTTTTTTTTTTGTTTAATTTCTTTCTTGTACTAATAAGTGGGTATTTTATTATTAATACACTTTTCTTATTTTTCTATTCACTACGGAAGGAGGGAAAGATAGTCACTCTAGTTAGATCACCACACATACATAAATTTGAAAACTATATACATGCCAGTTTCTATGTAACCTTTGAAGAAATAAATATAGCCGTCATTATTTTCCCCGCCTTAGCGGGGAAGTATATTACTTGCCTCTTCTTCTTCTTATGTAAAGAATAGCCTACTTTCAAACTTTTTTAATGTCAATAATAAATGCATTACATATACGATTTGCAACAAAATCATATACCTTTCGCTTTCTAGTACTTAATATTTGAAATGGTAGTATTTGTTGTTTTTCTTTATCCCAGGCAACTGCTTCACAATCTAATATACACGATTCAACTGTATCAGTTTTACATTTTTCTAAGCGTGATATAATATCTGGATATTTTGATGTATTGTTCTCTTGATTTCTGCTAAATATTGAGACATCAGTTCCATTTATGTGAATCTGAAATAAAAGTTACGTTTCCATCAACATAATTAGCAGAATTACTAATAATTGTTTGTATATTCAATTTTAATCATTTAGAATGATCCTATATAATTATTACATCCATAAGTTATTAGTACCTGCGCCCTTTCCCCATCATATTTCCATTCGCAAGTAAATGTCATACCTTCGAACCTTTGCAAAACCTCTTGCACACCTGCAACAGCAAAAAAAAAAGGATCTTTAGCCTTAATTTATATTTAAGATCTTCTATTTTAATATGCCTTTTGTTGGATGGGCTAGCATAGGTTTTAATGGAATTCCTGGGGTGAGCTTACAATGCTCTGGTAACTTTTCAATTCCATCCGTTAACAATACAGGAATAATTTTTTCATAATTTGGACATTCACTACAAAAACCATCATTATAAATTTGTTCTTTAAGTATTGAGAAATGAAATTTATTTCCTACCAATAAGCAGTTTTCAATATTAAAGCTAATCGATCAACTTCTTCTTTAAATTTATCACTTGACATATCTTTCAATGGTCTTTTTGATTGGTTCCCTTCCTCATCAGATTGTGGTGTAGTCGCACAAGCAAAAGCCAACGCTTGCAACACCGATTGCTCGGCCAAACCAATTCGTAATTTACCAGCTAATGATCGAATCAGAAATCGAGCTTCACTTCCTTGACAAGCAACGAACATTGATTGGATTTTTTCTACTTTTTTTGTTTGTGACTACAATACCAAATGAGTATCATACCAATAATCATACTAATCGTCAGTAAATTAGTTATTACCGCATGTCCAGTCATTTGTGCTATTTCTTTCAATTTATCAAAAACACTCTTTACAGTTAACCGGGCAGGTTTAAATATCATACGTTGATTGGTTTTCGAACGTTCAGCAACTATTCCTAAATCACCAGTGTCTTGTGCATCTGATTTTATTTGTGATATTGTTCGACCAGTCGATTGAGCAATTGCTTTCATTAAACTTGTTTCGGCTACACCTAATTCTAAACCTGAAAATTGAATTTTTATAAGTATTCTTCGGAAAAAGGCACCGTTACATGCTGCAATGTTTCGAATGTGGCTAATAACTTGGGGTTTATATATACATGTACCTTCATAAGCAGGTGCTATTTTATTCAAACACAAATAAACACTAGGTAAAAGATCATCTGGTGTTAAAACCATTACTGATAGAAAATAGTTGCTTAAAACTTCTATCATTTTCAGTCTAGCTGAAATTTCTTCTATTTCTTCCAATGTTCGAGCTAAGGCACTATAGGGAACTCTGAAGAAAATATAACTTAATCATCGACACAAAACTACAAATTTTCTTAATTTTTACACCTTTCGCTCTTGTTCCATGTTGCATTCTTAATGGGTTTGTACTTCTTAACATTAGGATTATAGTTTTTTATGTGAACATTCTTCTCGTCCATTTTATTTCCTGTTAAGCACATTTTTTTTGTTTCTTTTATTGGGCATTCTGGTTGTATTTCAACCTTTTCGGCTTTATATGAACTATTTGACCCGTTAACTCCTTTGTTAGGACTCCCTTCTGATTTCCGTTTTTTCAACGTTTGCTTAACTTGATTTTCTATTTTAATAATAATATTTGATTGCTAGCTGATAATATTAAGTCAATATTCATACCTAGAATTTTTGTCTCAGGAGAATTACTACCGGACTGTCTTCTTGAACGTTTTTGTCCCTTTGGCGAACTGTTTTGAAATTTAGTAGAAATGGTATAATTAGGATAATTACAATAATAACTAGTAGTAGAAACTCTGAGTTGTTTAGTACAATTTAATATTTCATTTAACTTAAATATTAACACGAAACTTCTAATACTACTTAATTTGTATCGATTTAAGAGCTGAAACATTTCTAAACCGTTAATTTACATACCCCGTTGATTTCGAATTATCTTTGTTTACAGGCTTAAAAAATGATCTAAAATAAAACTTAAATGTTGTTTAATTTCGTTTGGTATCAGAATTAAATTGTCCCATTGCTTACGTTATATTTTGTTGGTGCATAATGTATATTATCTTGCATAAAATGAAACAGACAATACAATAAATATACTGTATAAATATAGAGATAAGTTCTCACAGATTTAAACATTACAGGTTATGTTAAATATTTTTTCCTGGACAAAATAATTTTGTCAAAAAGCAAATCACCCTGCAACAGTGCAGTTCAGAGCCACACTAGTTCGCATTTGTACCGAACAGCACTAGCAAAGTTCGAGCTGGCACCGAGCAGCTCTATGAAAGCTCCAGTTGGCACCGTACAAGAGCAATGCATTCCGAATGTACTATTAGTTTCAGTTAATATATAACGCGTTTTTCCATAGACTTTTACACTAGACCGCGCTTAGGTATATTTTAATGTGACTGACCTTGAAGTCGAATAAAACAGATAGGTGCAGCGACAGCCAGTACTTTGACATTTGTGCGCATGTCATAAGTTCTTGGTAACGGATTTGAATTTCGAGAAAGACATTTTGGCAGAGTGGATTGAGATATACGACTGTAGTTATTGAGATGCATGTTCGGTTTCAACACTAGTTTTTTAAATATTTTTAAATATTAACTAAAATTTTTAGTTAATATTTAACTAAAAATATATTTTATTTATGAAAAATACCGTATGGAAATTTGACAAAATTACTGTATTACATTAAATTTTATTTATTAGGCTTTAGGTGCTAAAGAAAAAGATGGTAAAATAAAACGAAAAAATTATTTTAAGGTTTTAAAGAAATAATTTTTCCCGTTTATTACCCATTGGCGGACTAGGCGCGAATTTAAAAAATATTTGTGATTATGTAAATAGCAAAAAAAAACACGTTTGATTGATTCTATCTGTAGTTGTGGTTTAAATTTCTTTTCTCATTTGTGTTTATTAACTATTTTGCAGTTTTATTTTATTTATTTTATTTTTCACAGTACGATTGGAACAAAAGAAAAACGTACTAAAATTTTTCAAAAGCTTGTTTATATTAATAAAACTTAAATTTAGTAGGTTTTAATTCGACAATAGATAATTACATTACCATTATATAGTATAGATACAATACGATCCACCTCTTAGAGGAAACCTGAATTACTCAACCGACAATAAACGTGATAGATTTGATTTATTGTTCACAAGTTTGGTACTGGTAAAATGATGATACTGGTAAATAAACCAAAATGGTTTATCTTGGTACTTAAACTTTTGTAACTTTTAACCACATTTTTCCAATATATGCTTCCCACAACAATAAAATCATTTTCTACTAAATGCTTCGAACATACCTTAAATTATAAATGTTATAAAATAAGTACTAAATAACCATCATATGTTCTTACTCTATTATCAGGCTTGTTGTTGTTAGTCTTCATTTTAACATTTTTAATCCACTGTTATTTTATTATTTCGTTTCTTGGAAAAAATGAAAAAAGAAATTCCATTATTGTTTTTAGTCACACTAGCACAGCATGGTACTGAGACTAACAAGATAAGCCAACGGGCAGCTTGTCAATTTGGTTGTGACATCAGTGAGAGACCCCTTTGCAATACGCTTGTTTTTATAATTGAAATTGTGGTTATAGTCCCTAATCTGATGGTAATTTTGTTTGTTATCTATTTTTTTTATTTTAATGCAGCTTGCAGTTTGTCTACGTTTAATTAATTAATAATATTTTTTTTATTTTTTTCATTATTTCAATAATATATATTTATACATGTGTTTGTATTATATTTGAATTTTGAAAAGATATACAGAAAATATTATACAAAAAAAATATTTTATTTAAATATGTCTACGCGTTCTTAACGAAAAAAAAAAAACAAAGGGGTATCGGCATGACGTCTTGCGCAGAAATGTTTAAAATTGTATCTCAGGTTGGTTTACATTATAGTCATGATGGAGACCCGTAATATAGATCTCCATAGATTTCATAATTAAAATTGTGGTTATATCCTCTAATCTGATGTTAATTTTTTTTTTATCTATGTTTTGTATTTTAAAAACAGCTTGCAGTTTGTTTACGTTTAATTAATTAATCATATTCTTTTTATTTATTCAGTCTTTCAGTAGTATATATTTATACCTGTGTTCGTATTATATTTAATAAACCTATAAAAAACATATTATATAAAAAAAATTCTTTAAATATATTACAACGCTTTTTCAACGAGGAACAAATAATAGGGGTCTCGCAGGGACGTCATGCGCAGAATTTTTTAAAGTAGGATCTCAGATTGGTTTATCTTGTAGTCTTGGTATCATGCTAACACAGTTCGAAATACAACACGCTTGAGGCATTATCCTATTGAATTTTATTTGTAACCCAATAATTTGTATTTCTATATATAAAAATGATTAACTTTCGTCACGATCTACTCTACACGAGAATTTTATTGCCATCACTAGTGATATAATAACCCATAACGTTAACTTTCGTCTCTTGTGACGAAAGTAAATCATTAGTAAATCAAATAGATGCACTTACATATATACAATTATAATGATTGAATTATTAAAGAATAATGGGAGAACACGATTTAGCACCAAAATATAAACATTTTTCTTTTTTAAAAGCAAAAATTAAGCATTTAAAATATTTCAGAATTTTCCATTACTCAATGAAGGCGCTACCCAGCGCCTTTCTTTCGTTTTAAAACCAAAACTGATTGTATTAAACTCAAAGAATTAAAATTATTTTTATCAAGCTAAAAAATAATTGTAACAGACATTGCAAATACAAAAATATAAAAAATGATTGACAACATACCATGAAATGGTAAATATTTCTTTAATATTCAATATTTGAACAAATGTTTAATTATCTATATATTTCTTGTTGCCCAGCATATGCAAACACATCATTTGCAATTTGCAATTGCAAATACATATGATCAATAGCCACTGCATTATAATTACTGTAAAGTTTTTCTAGTTTTGGTAATTATTAAATAAAATAAAATTTTAAGTGAAGTAATACATGTAAAATACAACAATAAATTTAACGAAATAATTAGTATTATCAATAAATGTATGACACTCAATAGTCAATACAATTGACCTTTTACATCAAGTTGCAAAGTCTGCGAAATTTAAATCTGGCTGTTTTGTATATATTTTTTAAATTAGATTTAATTTTAATAACGATGGTCGTAGAAAAAGTATAGTATTATACTCATTGAAAATCATTTTCTGAATCGCGCACGTTACCAAACTCGGCTTCGATTCGTTTAGTAAACTGTTTGCTCGATTGCAGAAAAAGCTATTTTAGTCACTCGTGTAATAATATACTATTATTTAGTTAAGATTTATTTATTCAATTCAGTTCAAAAGAAGTAAAACATAAAAGAATGTTCGGTTAAGTTAAATACCAATTTATAGAAAAGCATGTTTTGTTCATACACTTTCACACGTATGAAAGTCTATGGTTTTGTTACACTTGAAAATTCCGACCAATGAAAAACAAACACTGCCACTGGAAACTCGCGCATGCACTACGCGCATTAATACGAGATAATTTTATAGGTAATATTTAGTTTAATTACTAAATAAATATTTTCCGTTGTCATTCTTATTTTAATATGTTTTTAGATTCTGTTTATGCTTATCAATGTTTAAAAAATTTGTTGCAAACTAATGAAGATCTTCACAATGTGAATAAAATTTGGAGTTCATCCAAGAAACAATTCGAAATAGATATAACCGGTACAAGATAACTATAATTTAACATATTTGTATAGTCATTAAATTGCAATAGAAAACTTTGCATTTTTCAATTTTTAATAATATAAACTAATTATTAATAGACCTATTTCCTATTCGCAAAAGGGACGGTGAGATACGAATTTCTATGAGAGAAACAGTTGCAACATATGATTTTTGCACAAGTGTTGTAATAGAAGTGAAGTTAGTCACAATTTAGTTGATAAATTTTTCTTTACCAAAGTACCAAGTATTAGTAAAATACCTGTTATTGTTTTATATATATGTTATATAATAACTAATATACAGGGGTTATTATACGATAAACCCCTCGTACTAATGTTGGATCATCTAAACAATACGCTTATTCGTCTTATCGGCTTTATTATTATTTAAGCTAAATGCACAGTATTATCATATCAGTTATATTATTTTTCTAATTCGATGCCTTTTCGGCACTCGTTTTAGTCAATTTGAGTGCCGAAAAGTAGAAGTTTTTCGCACGCAATTTAATGACGTATAATAACGTAATTTCGTAGTTTTATTTGTTAGAATATATATTAAAATTCATCTTCTAAATTCACTTATTACTACAAAACCTACTTTCAGCAAAAACAAAGCAATTTCTGGATTAAATGGCAGACATAATTAATTTTTTAAATTAATTATATATTGATTAAAATTACCTCATTAGAAAAAATAGCGTTGAATACTCGTGTGAAAAACCGATTTTTCGTGTTCACTAATGAAACACTCACTGCTTCGCAGCTCGTGTTTCAAACTCGTTCGCACCAAAAAACAAGCGGTTTTTCACACTTGTATTCAAATATACTATTCTGATCTCACTTAATTCCACAGAATCTACTTTCATCAAAATCAATGAGTTTGAAACACTCACTGTGTTTCATTAGTGAGCGGTTTTTCTCACTTGTATTCAAATATACTATATTGTAATATTTTATCTAAACAAGATAGGAAATGACTCATCAACACTTTTATTTAATTATCATTTCTTATCTCTTAATTGTTTATATAAAATTGTTAATTTAGCAGTTTGCACTTCCTTAGCAAAAGATAACAAAGGAAATTGCTGACACCGTGATAATGCACCTGTTGAACACCTGCATTATCATAATTAGTTTAAGAATAGTATAAATAAGAATAGATTGTAAACATCAGGGTCTTTTACTAAAATTAGTCTTTTCACTAAGGGTCTTTTAATAAGAGTCTTTTGAACTATCCTCAGTCGTTATTCTTCCTTGGTTTGGTTTGGTTATCATATTTTACGTACTCGAGTCTTTGTCGGAATAAATATTATTATTATCATTATTTGTTCTTTTATCCAAGTTATAATAAATAATCAAGTTTTTTATTTACTACAAGTGTTTTATTGATTGATAAAGTCGTCTCCGAATAAATTCGTGAAGGACTCTCCGACAAGTACAATGACAGCATCCGTTAACCTGATATTCGAATGAATTTATTTTATCAAGTTAGAACTTTCGTTAAAGCGCTGAATACATCTGGCGCTGCCAACGTTAGATAAACGGTAAATATGGGAGTGAAAACATATTTGTTGCAATCTAAGATAGCTGTGTACAATAGTCCAACAGTGATAACAAAATTGGCACAGTATCTGAAGAGTGTGATAACATATATGATGTATAATCGTGAATTTATTGATTATTACTATTTGAATATTTATTTTAACTTATATACATTTTCATCTGCCGGTGACATGAATATGTGCGCGGAAATCTTGTACTTTACATGTAGTAGAAAATGGATCTATTAAAATCATATAATTTATATGCGTTTTTTTTTCTTAAAATTTTATCAGATAAAATAAATAAATCATCAATAATAATCATAACCTGTATTGCACGTTAGACAAATCAGGTGTATAGCTGTTTTGAAACACCTTATTTTCTTGCGTTAGTGACGTCACTTTGAAACGCTAGACGAAACAGTTCCGTCGAGAAAAAAATTTTATTTATCACATATAATAACAGTTGTAGACGAAGCGTATGTTACACATTTTTAAATCCAACCAATCAGCCGAATCACCTTTATGACATTAAACGTCGAAGTCAGTTGACCAAATGTCGGACTGCAGCATTTTGTATTTTCATATTATACTAGTAATACTATCTTGAGTTACCTTTGTTACAATACAACTAGGCTAATTAGCCGTTCAACTATTTGTGATTGTAAATATAAAACAATGACACCTGTAGTGCTATTGTAAAAGTTAAGCTTAGGATCCAAATGTGTAGAACAACAGACATTTTAAATTTATTTTCAAAATGAAATGGAGAATACGGTGTGGAAACATCATACTGGAAAGTAGAAAGTACAATCGAATCGACTTCAGCTACCGATAGTTTCCATATCGATATCGATAAGAACTGTATAAAATAAATTATATTTAATTTAAATAATTTAAATAAAATTATTTAATATTATATATATAAATATAATATTTATATAATAAACACATAAACTAATCTAATCAATGAAGAGTATCGATAGTTTCCAGTCTCTATTCTTGATTTTATGCTCTAATTCTCTAGCCTCTAGTCCTAATGCTCTGCACATTGTTTCATTATCATTATTGAACGACTTGTATTTTCGCGATTTTCAACGAAAATTTTTCATTCCTCTTCTCTCATACCATCCCTACATTTGTACCTTTTCAAAGTTGTCAAATTGAAGAATTTTACGCTAAATCTTGTAAATTTCTTAGGCCCTCCTAACGAGAAAAATGTCTATGCCCGGTCCATTCATTTTGTCTACAAATTTTTAGAACGGTTCACTCAGTGAATGTGGGGTGGGAGATGAATTACGCAGCAAAGGAACAGACAGTGTTTATTTTCATGTTAAAAAAGAAGGTGGACTAAGGACTAACCAAACAAATAAAAATCGCTATATGTGTTAAAAGCGTAATTCATTTATCTTGATTTCATTTCATTCGTTTCTATCAATTATTATCTAATTCTATAAACTAGATACCTTGATACTAGATATATATTAGATACTATACCTAGATACTATTAGATATAATAATATAAATATATAAATGAGATTATATTATAAGATAAGTATCACAAGACGTCACAAAATAAGTATCAATTAAATTAGTTACGAATATTTTTAAAATTAAGAAAATGTGGCAGATATGATGGCAACCCTGTACGTTTCTGTCACTTGTTTTATATTTTCGGCTCATGCATGTATGTGAATTTAAGCACAGCATAGGCGTTATTAGCGTTTGGACGCATTTCGTTTTTTCGTTAATGACGTTATTATTATAGTGCTATAGTTAATTTACGGGGAAATAATTAAGCAATTAGTGAACATATAATTTTAAAACCATTTTAGATTATAATTTTTACGGTTAAAAATGTCTACACAACCTCATTCGCGTAAAAGAGTGTGTTATTACTATGATAGTAAGTAAAAACTGCCACTTTTTAATTTGATATGAAAATGCCAATTTTCTACCAAAATGCTTCAAAGATTGGCATCTTTAATCTTCCGTTCATATTTTTTTTGTTTTTTGATTCTTATTAAATTGGAATTAAATCTTTTTTCATTTGTTTAATTGATTACTATTTTCGAAAATTTAACTTGAGAAATCTACAGTCGACTTTGCGTAGCTGTAGTTTTAGACGATTCTGATTGGTACCAATCTTTGGAACTGTGCTGTAGTAAATAAAATGTAAACGCATCATTATTTGTCTGTAGAATGGTATAAAGTCGAATGTGATACTATGCCTTTATATTTTTCATTTATATTTTTTATCAAAAATGTAGTTAATACATTACACATTCTCTTATCGGTACAGGCGATATTGGAAATTATTATTATGGACAAGGACATCCTATGAAGCCTCATCGGATAAGGATGACTCACAATTTATTGCTTAATTATGGATTATACAGAAAAATGGAAATTTATGTAAGCGCATCGAAAAAGATCTGAAAATTTTAATTGTTTGGTCATTGATTAATAATCATTATAGAGGCCTCATAAGGCTACTGCCGAAGAAATGACTAAATTTCATGCAGATGATTATATTCGATTTCTACGATCAATTCGACCAGATAATATGGGTGAATATAATAAACAAATGCAAAGATTTAATGTTGGTGAGGATTGCCCCGTATTTGATGGTTTATATGAATTCTGTCAGTTATCTGCAGGCGGTAATAACTGAATTAAACTCGACTAAAAGACATGTGTATAAAATTGCAATATTTTTTCCAATCATTAGGATCAGTAGCCGCAGCTGTAAAGTTGAACAAACGTGCCTCAGAAATTTGCATCAACTGGGGAGGTGGTTTACATCATGCTAAAAAATCAGAAGCATCTGGTTTTTGTTATGTAAACGATATTGTTCTGAGTATTTTGGAATTGCTAAAATACCATCAGAGGGTTCTTTACATTGATATTGATGTACATCATGGTGATGGAGTGGAAGAGGCATTTTATACTACTGATCGGGTTATGACCGTTTCCTTCCATAAATACGGAGAATATTTTCCAGGTACGTTATTGCTACATTATTTGTAAATTACATTATTTAGATTTTACAAACTTAAAAATACATTAAATAAATAAATATCAATATGTCATTTAGGTACCGGAGATTTACGTGATATTGGTGCTGGAAAAGGTAAATACTATGCCGTTAATATTCCCCTAAGAGATGGCATGGATGACGATTCTTACGAAAGTATTTTTGTTCCGATTATCAGTAAAGTGATGGAAACTTTTCAGCCGCATGCAGTGGTAAGATATTCAAGCATAATCAATGGACTATTCAATTGATTAAAAATATTATCCTTAAAATTTAAATATTTTTTTAGGTATTGCAATGTGGCGCTGATTCGCTTACGGGTGATCGATTAGGTTGTTTTAATTTAACAGTGAAAGGTCACGGAAAATGTGTGGAGTTTGTTAAAAAATATGAATTGCCATTTTTAATGGTAAGTGTAATCTCAGCTAGATTAGTTTTCATAGTTTAAATTTATTTTATACGGTTGTTTAGGTTGGTGGTGGTGGTTACACTATCCGTAACGTTTCTCGAGCCTGGACATTCGAGACATCAGTGGCATTAGGTGTTGAGATTGCCAACGAGCTTCCATACAATGATTACTTTGAATATTTTGGACCAGACTTTAAATTGCACATCAGTCCAAGTAATATGACCAATCAAAATACACCTGATTATTTAGAAAAAGTTAAAACAAGGTCCGACCAGTTAATAAGTTTATTGCTATATATAATAATTATTTCTATTGATATAGATTATTCGAAAATCTGCGAATGTTACCACATGCTCCTGGTGTTCAATGTCAACCAATACCTGAAGATGCTATGAATGAAGAAAGTGATACTGAAGATAAGGTAAAGAAAGGAATCTAATGACAATTAATATTCTAAAGACAAAAATGTCCAAAACACTTGAAAAAAGATACTTATGACAAATAACTTAAACATGTGTAGTGATTAAACAAATATCCACAAAAATCGATCAAATGTTGTTTGACCATTTGCACCAGTTTGATTAGATGAATTATCAACTGAAACGCAGATTAATTTCCATAGTAACCAGTAATTTATATGGACCAAAAAGTATAACTTATCTTAAACTTCATTTAATCTAACTGGTGCAGTGCAAATGGCCGGTAGTCAATTTGTTCGAATCGCCTGACAAAATTTTGACACATTTGGCGTGTTATAACGCACCTTGTTATGCAAAAAAAACCTTAATTACGAGTCCTCCATTTTGTCTTATTGTTTTTGATTGGTCATATTCTTGTTCATATTCATATTCCCAAAATTGACGATTTAAATTAATTTCAGGTAGACAAAGATGAACGTTTACCACAGAAGGACTTAGATAAACGTATTGTGCCAGACAATGAATTCTCCGATAGTGAGGATGAAGGTGAAGGTGGTAGAAGAGACAATAGAAGTTATAAAAATAGGAAGCGACCTCGAATAGAAAAATCAAATGATAGCAAAGAAGAGGACAAACCGAAAGATGAAGTAAAATCTGAAAAATGTAAGTTAAAACTTTCGTAAGGGAAATGTGTATGTTTTAATAAAGAAATTATGTAGTTTATCATTTTTAATTTATGGATTTTCAGCATCAGCAGAGTCAGAGGCCAGATGAAGTTCGCCATATATTAGGTGATAATAAGTAAATTTTTCTAAAGTTGGTACTAGCTGCAAGGTAAGTAGATGGGGAGGTAGAACCACACGAGGTTTTCGGATCCATGACGATCTCCATTTAGACATCATCAGCATTTAGCCTTGTGCAAGGATGCGACACATTTAACATGTTCCATTTGACATTTGTATTTATCAGTTATTATTTGTAGTATTAGTTTTTTAATTACTTTATAGTTTTCTTTTCTTTACATTGTACAAAACTTGCGGAATTATTGAGTGTGATCGTAGATACACAAAAAGTGATTCGTACATTATATCACAATAATTAATATATTTAATACTTCGATGCGAGACTAGAATTATATGGTAATAGAGTTGTCAAACCTAGTTATACTTATCATATATTTACTTTGGAAATGGAAATACTTTGTTTAAATTCCTAATTTTTGCAACGATCTGATAATATAAATTTGGAAACATTTTATACATTTATATTCATTTTTTACAATGTTTATATGAGATGTTTCGGATGATGAATTGATCAAGCATACAAATTGGTTTAAAAAATTTTAAATACGTGAACACTGTACGATTTGTGACGTCATAAATCGCACTTCTTTGATTGTTTTAAAAACCGAAGCCTGTGTGAGCGTACCTTCCTATCCACTTATCTTAGTACTAGGTAAACTTATTTACCAGTAAAGTTAGAACAACGATTCGATTAGTAAAATTAACCAGAATTTTATAATTTTGGTCATTTGTATTTTTTCATGGTCCATAGTCAGTTGGCAATGAACACTATCATTTTTATGTACAGAAATATGCAGAGGCCAATTCCTACTGTTATTTTCTCTCACTTTACTAATTAAAAAGGATCCATATACATAGTACATCTAAAATTCCTGGCTGTCTCAATATATTATTTTATATAGTATATAAAATCTCATTTTATACTATAAATATTACTAAAAATATAAGTCAAGAGAGATGTTATTGGTTTAACTCGTAAAGTACTAATTTTATGTTATAACGATTTCAGGTTCTAGAATATGTGTTTCACGTCCATTTTTCTTCATATCAACTTTTCCATTAAATGTATATTTAATCGGTTTCAGAAATTACAGTATGACTTACTTTATTTATTTTTACAATAGGTTTTAGTAATAACGTTGTAGGACAGTTATTTTACAGGAGACTGATCCTATTTTTTTATTTAAATTCGATATGCTGGCTCGATTATATTATCGGGGCAACAATATTCTTTTTATTCAAACTTCGCATTTTGCTTACTTGATCATTATAATTATATGTATTGCTTGAGTTATTTAACATGTATGTTCTTAGTAATCGTCTACGCCATTTCAATGGACACTGAATACCACAAGGTGTGCAAATAGGCTTTATTAGCAACGGACAATTCATCCTTGTGGTAGTTCATACAGTGGAGGCGCAAACTGACTGCAATTTTGTGCTAAAAGATTTCCTTCATAAAGTAGACTATTATTATTACTACGATTCGATAATTGAATAATACATATTATATTAATAATTGCATATTGTATATATTGTATTCCTACATACAGACATACATGTATTCTAAGATAAGTATTTTGATATTTATAGAACAAAGTTAATATGCTGTTTAGATGATAATTAGAAGTATTCCAGTACAGTATTTATATACTTCTATTATGTTGACGTAAAATTTTGTAATAATTTATTTTATAAACATATCTTGTGTTGTGTTGGTTATTTTCTTTTGTCATTTACGTCTATCTTATATACAGGGTGGAAAGTAGTAGTTTCGAGACCCCTTTTTGATCCGGCAATTGATCAGGTTAACATGATGTCCACTTTGATTTTAATGGCTGTGATCCGAATTTTCCAAAATATAGTTTCGCTACCTATATTATTATTTTTTTAATACATTGTGCTTTTTAATCTATTACTGCAGAGAGTAAATACCTCAAAGTCCTCAAACCATCTTTGCAAACCGCACATTAGAATTTCAAAGCGTCTCATAATGTTTAGTAATATTCGATACTTTTTACAGAAAAAAACCAATCAAAGATGACTCCAGGGCCTAGGCCCAAATCTATGTTATGTAGTGGATGGAATATCAATTAATTGGTTTTGATTAATAGAAAAATTGAAATCAAAATACTTTATTTACATTGTATATATCAATGAACTTTGTACTACTTGGAACAGCCCCGCAATGCAAATAAAGTGAAGAAATTGGCCAGGCGGGGTTCTTTCCGTTTTGATTTTTAAAGGTTTAAATGATGGTTCCTGCTGGTTGAGGTTCGCTTCGCGACCTAACTAATCCGTCGGTACGCGTTAGTTAACGTACGACATAATCGTAGTGAGGTAATTTTCTAAGTATTGTTTTAAGCCTCAACGTTAGGCTGCTGCTTTACGGTTTATAGTTTGTGCCTCAAAATAAGCAACCTATTTTAACCCATTTGAGGGAGATTTACCTTCACTACGAGAAATTATTACATATTATATTAATAATTGCATATTGTATATATTGTATTCCTACATACAGACATACATGTATTCTAAGATAAGTATTTTGATATTTATAGAACAAAGTTAATATGCTGTTGAAACACCCACTGCTACGCAGTTCGTGCTTCAAACTCGTTCGCACCAAGAAACAAGCGGGTTTTTACACTTGTATTTAAATTTACTATTTTGCAATTATTAATGCACAAATACCATTACCTGCTATTCTATGCAGGATAGCATATTATTCATTAACACTATACACTCACGCAAATGTTAAAAAATTATACGAGAAGCTAGTAAATTTATGAATTTGAAATTAAAAACTGATGAATGGACGATTGAAAGTGAACAAGTAATTTTTTTACTAGTAAAACAACAAACAAGAGTATAAATGTTCTTAGTTTGTTAAATGCTATTCGATTGAAATAAACGTTGTAATGAAAGCTATAATATTAGACTAAACAAAAATAGTTGTTTTACCATTCAGAATTTCCAATTTTTTAAAATTAAAAGTTCCAGTAATAAAAAATTGCATATATCTGCGTGAAATAAAAAGCGATAGCAATACTTGAGAATATAAATGTATTAATTTTTTTTTATATTGGATAGTATAATAATAATTTTACTTAGCTTCTTTGGATATTCCATCCTAGTTTTAATTTTTTTTTTCATTAATCTTCTCAACTCTTTGAAAAAGATTTAAAGAATCGAAACAGCTGTCCAGTTGAGCAGATTAAGAAAAAACAAGAATTTGTATTTGCCTTTGTTATACTGTAATCTACTGCTGTTTTAGTACTGATTTGGCACAGATGATTTAGTATTGGTCTGCTGTTACTAGCAATGGGGTATATATCATCCGTCCGGAGCGGATGTTTAGTACTGAAATGCGTTAATGTATTTAACATTGGAAGCATGCAAAGGAAATTCGTCAATAATATGTTCTCCTGGTAGCAAAGAACGTTTAGTATTCATGATAGATGCATTTAACGTAGGAAATTTTTTGTTCATACATCAGTATAGAAAAGATTAATTAATTATTGATTAAAAATTTTTTAATAAGCAATTTATAAATTTTTTGAAATATGATATATTGCATTAATCCTGATAATAATAATTTAATAATATCATCAACTATTATATTTGAAATATGATAAAATTAGAAGTTCCTTATATACAAGTAAATTTTATAAAGAAGTACCATGGCAAGATATTCTCGAAAAAATTTTGAAAATATATTTAAAAAAATGTTATAATTAATTTTAAAGATCATTCGAAATACTAAAAATTACATATGTGAAACAAATGAAAAAGATTCAAAATAGAATCGAAACATTACATTAACAAATTAAAGAAAATAAAGGATTTATATATACAACAAAAGATAAGTAAAACAAAAAAATTTTTAAACAAAATCCGCGAAAAAATAATTAATATAATAGAAAATCTAGATTGAGGTAGAAAAATTATATTGAATAAGATGTATTGTTTTAATACACTACACCAGTCTTGACTATGCTAGAAAAGTATCGATGATGTCATCACGTAGAATAGCAGTACTGCGGATCGATATTTCTATCGTTTCTAGAGTTGCTCGAATTTCAAGATATCCAACTAAAAATGACTGTTTTAGAAAATTTTAGTGTTTTGAATTTGCTATAAAAGATGGCTCAGAAGGCGTGCTGTGATTAGTCTCATTACATACACGAATACAAAGAAATGTATGTGATGCTGATAGTGAGTGCAAATTATATTTAGTGTTAATAAATTATTAGTCTATATAATAGTTAATTAATTAATAACTAAGAATAATAAGATTTATAATATTGAATTATTAATTTTAATTAAATTCGCCTCAATGGCGAAAACAAGTAGTGATCGTGTAAAGCATATCGTCAACCTAAACGTCCTAATAAGATATTGAAGAATAAACCAAAAACTACGGCTCAACAGACATTTCATGGACTTAAATTTATCGAACTCGATGAAGTCATGAGACAGTCAAATCAAATGTTCTCGCAATTATTAATAAAAATTGGAAATGGTATTCAACTAGCACAGCACGAATTACAATTAGTGGTATCACGTTTTTTTTCAAAAGAAGAAGCTGATAGATTCTGTCCATATCGAATACGACTGTTTCTAACTAATAGTTCAGTAGATGCATATAATCAAATGATTTTAAATTCAGCCATGCAAAAAGAGATTTCGAAACCGACTGATGTTTTTATTGGTTGCCAAAGTACCGAACAAGAAACATTTGTCTTACAAAAGCTACATAAAATGTCAGTCATTGATACTGGGGGCTTACCATATCAAATTATATTGGTATTGAACAAATCATAGATGATTACAACTAATGTGGATGTCTCAGATGGATTAGCTAATGGAGCAATGAGTAAATTAGTTTATATAGAATCAAATGAAAATAACGAAATCATTCGTAGGTATGTGGCTGGAGTTTTCTAATTCACCAAAAATGGGAGAAATAATGAGAAGGAAGGTTGGTGCATACGTACAAGAGCATAATATTAACCGAAAAGCAGTACTCATAAGTCAACGAACAGCCACAATTTATTTAAACAATAATAAAACCATTGCTGCTAAACGGAACTATTTTCCAGTGATTTCAGCTTGCACAGTTACTATACATAAATCACAAGGCGGAATCTTTGACGAAATAGTTTATGAATATGAAAAGACACATTCCCAACAGTTACTATATGTGGCATTATCACGAGTCACCGGGGGTGACTGACTTCTATGGGGTCATTACAAGATGAATTTAAGACTTACTCTCAATAAATTGAGCACGATTAACAGAAAAATAATTGATGTAATCAGCACAAATGGGAGATTATCAATATTTTCCTTAAATTGTCAAAGTTTTAAAGCTCATTCTAAAGATTTAATAGATAATGCATCCCGAAGATCAACATTATTGATACTTTCGGAAACATGGGTGCAAAATTAAGAAACGGTGGATCTACCTAATTTTGATTGTATTGTGAAATTTAAACGTCCAAACGTGAAAACTGGTGGTGTAGCTATCTGTCATAATTCTATTGATACCACCACTGCCACCACCGCTTATATGGATTTTACATTAAGACAAATGAAGCCTTTTCTGTAAATACAACGGTTGTAGGAAAAATATGTGCAAGATACAGTGTCGAAAGTGCAAAAACAGCTGTGTATTTATCGCCGAATAAAAATATGTGATATAATTGACTTTCTACATGAGGTACTTCTTCTATATACTATAGAGTATAGATGGTGCAGCATTATTAGGCAAAAACTGGGGCGAGATACCACTTATATTAAGCGGCGATTTTAATGTAAATTTTGCTAAACCAGAATCAGAACCTCTAATTACATTTTTAAATGATAAACTAAAATTAAAAATAAATAATGATAAAAACATTTCAAATATACGATCGAGTACCACAATTGATGCAGTTTTTTCCAGATATTTAGATAGATCACATTGTACTACATGTGTATCTTATTTTAGTTATCATAAACCCATCGTTAGTTTTTGAAATCACCCGGTTTTGCCCATCACTGCACTAGATATGTTCAGAGGGTGTTGTACTAAGACTAAATAGATAAGCCAACGCGCAGCTTTGTCAGTTTGGTTGTGACGTCAGTGAGAAACTCCTTTGCAAATCACTTGTTTTAATAATTTTAAAAATTGTGGTTATAGTCCCTAATCTGATCTTAATTTTGTTTTTTTGTCTATGTTTTTTATTTTAATACAGCTTACAGTTTGTTTACGTTTAATTAATTAATAATATTTTTTTAAATTTATTCATTATTTCAGTACAATTATACATGGTTTTGTATTATATTTAATAAATATATAAAAAAGAAATTTTATTTAAATATGGCAACGCTTTTGAAACGGAAAAAAACGAACGGGTCTCGTCGTAAAAATTTCTAAAATTGGACCAAAGCTTGGTTTATTTTGTAGTCTTAGAGCGCATACCCAACTGATTACCCTAAAATGTCAGATGTCAAAATGACAGATAAAGCCAGTGCACGCAGTCAAAAAATAAGCGATTATTAGAAAATTTTAAAATTTAGCTTTCCAGAAAAAAATCGATTTTTTTTTAATATAAACGAGAACAAAACTTTGCTGTGTGTGTTATGATTAGTAGTTCAGTCATAGAGCATATTTCATCCAATTTTTTTTTTATTTTTGGGACTTTTAATTTATAGTTTCTGTGTCTCAACTTTTAACAATGTGAAAGGACTGGTTTATGAAAGAAACGCACTCGAAAAAGTTGTGAAAAGACTTAAACTTAAAGTTAAGACTTAACTTATTTATTGTATATGTTTTGTATTGATTGTATAATAAATTGTAATTGGCTTTAATATAATTTAAATATTACTCAGTAAATTTGCAACATTCTCAATTTATCGTTTTATTTCTTTGTAGAACATTATATTGATTTTATGGAAAAGAAATGATTTTGCTAATCTTTTTTTTTTTGGATTTCGTATGTTTGAGTCAACAACCTATATTATATAATTATCTTCGAGATAAAAATTGATAAAGGATAACATACTTGGTAGGTATTCTTTAAATACATATGATTTAGTTAAAAAAGGGATTTGAAGCAGTTTATTTCACAGTAAGTATATATTTCTGTTTAAATGAAATAATACTCGTTTAATACATGTAAAACTTGTTAGTTTATTCTATTATTATATTAGTAAATATCTAAATAATATAATTCCGTGAATAAACCTAAAAAAAAGCTGAATTTCCCTAGACAACTAAATTTAAAAATTTTCTAATACGGAGCTCTGCATCAGCAGCAGGCCAAATTTTTATGACATTAAGGTTGAAAATCGCTTAGTTTTAGGTTGCGCGCACTGGATTTTTATGTCACTTTGATATCTTATTGGTATGCGCCCTTGGTATCATGACGCTGTTGTGGGGCGCAGTAGGGTACTAGTAGGTAGTTCTCACAATACTATCGATAATTCTAGTACTCGATACTCTCCGCCAATACTTTGAGTAAATTGGTACTCATATACTCTAAGTATCGACTATGAGTACTTTCTTCTTAATTTTATTAAAATTATTTGAATGGATTATGATCCGTATTATAATGATAGAAAATGCCTTTTTTAGAAACCAACCAATATTTTTTTAATTTTTGTGATTCAATAAGTGTTAATTGCGTTAAATTAAAAGTCATAACTAATAGTTATGATGTATTTGATTTAATTGCTCGTTAATCAAATGTTGGGCTTAATGTTTAATCCCATACTACTTTATGTTACGTAGAATATTCTATATTTCATTAAATACATATTATGTTGTTTCCTTTATTATTTAATATTATCATTTATAATCACTGATTTGATCATGATTTTTCTTTATGAAATAAAAATTCACAACAAGAAATGAATTTGTCTGATTATAAGTAATTTAGAAGTTCTATCATTCTAAATTTCATACTTATTGAGCTAATCAAACCTCTTTGAATAATCTGTATTCTGGATAAACAATTATTTTCAAGGCCAATTATAATAAATACAGCCGATTCGCTCGTTTTAATTTGTGGTTAATAATTAGCTGTAGTTAAATTTTAAAACTCGCTTGCACCGTATCATAACATTCATAACTATAGTTCATTTGGGTATAAACTCTAGTTATATTAAACCGCCAAGTTTGACCACTCAAAGTTCTGTTAAATATTATAATCTTACTTTTTAGAGTACAGAATTTTTTTTTTTTTTTAATTTTAAAAACAAAATAATAAATATATAAAATAATATTACATTAGGGGTATACTTATATATTTTTAATATATTTATATTTGAGTTATCCATAATAAAATATTGAAATTAGATTTCAGAAAATGGATTATTCCATTTTCTGATTCAGCACATTTGGATATAATGGAAATATAATTTTCACTTCAAAAGTAATATCAAATATTTTAGCAACAATAGTTTTAGTCCAATAAAGCAAATATTGACTGCTCTTGGCTTTTATGCTAGTGGTGGTTATCTAATATCTGTGGCGGACTTAAGTAATATGGGCGTGTCTACTGCAAGCAGAATTGTTGCTAGAGTGTCTTTAGCTTTAGCAAAATTATTTTCGCGATTTATTTCCATGCCAAATGCTCTAAATATTTCAAAAACTCAACTAGATTTTTATAATATAGCGAACTTTCCCAGAATCGTTGGATGCTTAGATGGTACTCGTATCAGAATACAATCTGGTAGGTATTTCCAAGTATTAAAACGTCCTTTTTGGTTCTATAAAAATTAAATTTGTAGGGGGTCCAGATTCAGAAATATTTAGAAATCGAAAGGGATACTTTTCTCTAAATACCCAAATAATATGTGATGCAAATGTGAAAATCATAGACTTAGTAGCTGGGCGGCCAGAAAGTACTCATGATGCAACGATTTTTAATAATAGCAGAATGAAAGCTAGATTTGAATGTGGAGAATTTCCGAACTGCATCTTATTAGGAAGGTAATTTTATATCTGTTTCTGTATTATTTATTTGTTTTATTATAATGTACATATATATCTTGATTAAGTATTAATTCGAATTTTCTGAATCTATTTAGGGGATGGTGGATATTTCAAAAAATATTTACTAACGCCTATACATAATGCTAATACAGCAGCTGAACAAATATACAACGCAACCCATGTTCGTACGAGGAATTCTGTAGAAAGATATATAGGAGTTTTGAAGCGTCGTTTTCCAGTGTTGGCTTACGGATTGCGACATAAAATCGAGGCTGTCATGCAAGTAATTATTCTAACAGCTATTTTGCATAATATAGTAAGGGATATGCATAAAGAAGAACCGAACATTCCAGAAAGCATGGACGAAGAATAATTAAATTAGTTAATAACTGTAGGAGACATTACCAACGTTCCATTAGATTCCCAGAACTGGGTATACGAAGTTATCCCGTCACCCGATTTTTTCATTTCTTCGTTAATTAAATGAAATAATAGACGTTAATTAATCAATTCGAAAAAAAAATTAGAGGATAGATAACAAATAATGTCTTAATTAACACTTGAAAATTGAATAATTCTCGCTTTACTCGTATGTGTTAGAAAATGACTAGATGAGGGACTCACTTCTCTCTCTCTCTATCTGTAGTAGCTGAGGATTTCTGCGCGAACAATACAGTGTTGCCGTTAGTTTAGTATAAGTTACATAATAGTGGAATTCTGTACTAGAAAAAGAAATATGTACTTACAGTTTACTAGCATGGGCATTGTTCTTTAATATGTTCGATGATGCAGGGAAATCTGGAATTTTTGGTGCCACATAAATTGATCTAGATATTCATTTATGAAAGGGGAGTGTAGAACGTCTAAGCGTCTTAAATATTGTTTCAAGACGCTCCAGAATCCTTCTACACGATTTGTATGCACAGCAGTGACGGAGTCCACGAAATTTTCACTATGGTTTACTGTACCAGGAATGTACGGTAAAACCCCATCAAGGAATTGCAATGGATTGTACGATCTAAAGCAATCAGTTTATATTTCTGTTTCCGGTTTGGCATTCTCCTTTATTAAATCACATAGTGTTTCAGAGCGTCTATCCGGTAGTTTGAATACTAGACCTCTTTTATCTGTTACACTGTAGATTCCCAGCACTCATTGTTCCGGTACCAACCGCTCCCGGTTATATTTTCTTTTGGCAATGAGGGACTCGTCGATTTGTACAACGCGCCACTCACCACCTAAAGTTACATTTGTGTTCAATATTTTCCATGAACAAGTATCGCGGATGTACCTGTAATATTCAATTACAATCTAAGGCTGGAATTGTCAAGCTTCGTAAACTTAATTTTTATTTCGTGAAAATAACTTTAATCACTAAAAATTAAAAACACGGTACAACGTCAAAGCACAATTACAAAAAGAAATAATAAAAACTCTTTGAGAAAGATTTAAATATCAAAACGGCTGTCAGAGTAAGGAAAGTAAAAGGAAAAATATAACAGGATAGAAAATCCACAAAAAAAAGGCTAAATAAAAGTAAAAATACAGATATACAATTTCTTATTTCTAAATTCGCAATCAGAATTCGAAAGAATTGACATTGAAGTAATGAAAATCAATAACGAATTTGCAATTTTTTTTTTATTAAAAAAAAAATTATGCAGAGGTTTGAACATCGATGAACTTCCTAATCTACTCATAACCACCAACACTTCACGAGCTGAACCGCCACAAGATTATAAAATATGTGCTAGATAACTTCTATAGTAAGCTGAGAGCGCCAACCCTCCACTTTTTTATTATTTTATTATATGTTTTGTTATAGCTAGTTTTCTATGTAGGAAAATTTGTTGTTTTAAATTAAAATTAATCGCCCACCGCCCACGTCTCTTGGTAGGCCTTCAAGATTTTTGAAATACATGGCAACGTTGCATTGTGTCACAGAAACCTCCGCTACTACGTATAGAGAGAGCGAGAGATAGCTCCCGTGTCTCATCCTTTTCTAACACATACGGGTAAAGCGAGATTTATCTAATTTTCAAATGATAATTAAGACATTATTTGTTATTCATTTAATCACTAATTTTTTATCACGAATTGATTAAAATTAAGGTCCATTGTTTCATTTAATTAACAAAGAAATGAAAAAATCGGGTGACGGGATAACTACATCTAGCCAGTAACAATATCATTTGATATGGTAATATTTTCATAATTCTGAAAAAAATATTTAGCTTATTTATGTAGTTCATTACATAAAATTTTAATTTGGGTTAATATTACAATGTTTTACCTCATTTGTTATATTCATAAATCCGCTTTGTTGTTCATTTTCTAACACATCTTCGGAATCATGAACAGTTGGAATATTCTACAAAAATCTTGCGCTAGTTATTTCTTTATAATCATTTATTATGCATGGAAATACATACATACCTCTAAATTTACACCATTACCTTCAAAATTGTACTCATTTGTGTTGTAAGTGAAAATGATGGAACGTTCAGTTTCGCATTGAGGATTTTGATCGCACAAAATTGGGTTAGTTGCATCGCCATCCAGATTATTGTTGGAACCTTAGTTTTTGATATTGAGAACGCTTACAAATTCTTTTTTGTTGGTTTTCTTTTATTTTCGTTTTCAATTTCCCTCCTCCTGTCTTATATGTCTGGTTCGGCTGACATGTTGCAAATAAGTAAACATTTTAAAATTATTTGTTTTTATAATTAAAAGTTTTCAATATTATTAAAACATTTCACAATAAATAACAACAAATAAGGTCCGATGTTAGGTTAGTAGCTCTCTTTACGGCGTATGTACAACAAAGCCGGTTACTTAACAATCCTCAGCAACTGCAAAATACATATGATCAATAGTAACTGCATTCTGCATTACAATTAATGTAAAGTTTTTTTCTACTTTTATTTTATTAACCTCCGATTGCACCGTTTTTATGTTAAAGTATAGTTAGTAAACTAGTGATTAAAGATGACATCTGTTAAAAATCAGTTTCGTTTGCAGTTTGCACGGTGTTGTGAAAATCTAAAGTTAACAAAACTATAGTTAAAATAAAGTCAGCTGGCAACGTCGAAAATATTGTCACTAACGGCGTATGTACTCTCTAAATTTAAATGTCAGCTGTCATGTCACTTTTTTGACGTTTCTTGAAAGATTTAGAAGCGGCGTTGCCAGATTTTCAGTGTACTAGAAAATTTTATAACAGGTCTCTGTGTTCTAATACGACTAATTCGAGTGTATTAGAATAGAATAGACAATAGAATGTACGTTTTTATGATGAAATAGAACAAAAAATTAAATATATTGGAGATTTATTCAATAGAAATGAAAATAAAATGTATACATACGTTTTTACAATATACATACACCAAAATTATTGGATTTCGGATAACTATGTAAAAAGAAAACACATGTAAATTTGATGATGCAATTATTACAATTAATTAATACTTTATGCTTCAAACTATATACAAATTAATATGTCGTGATTCCAAAGAAAATCTTTTTAGTAGTATTTATTGTTTCACTATCGATATAAATTATTTTAAAATGTTTTTCTTTCCATTAGTAAAAACTTCAAAACGTTGAATCATCGATCGAAAATATCCAGTTCCAAAAATTAAAAAAAAAAAATGCATCAAACTCACACTGTGTCCTTCTAATACACAAAATACACACACCACATTACTTCACTTCATTTAGATAAAAAAATTAAATTTCTTCCTCAACTCAAAACTAAAAAAATTAGTCTAGCGACGGAACGGAACACATGCAATTGATACAATACACCCCAAGAGATGTTACCTCCACGAAATTTTCTAGTAACTGAAAATCTGGCAACGCCGCTTCTAAATCTTTCAAGAAACGTCAAAAAAGTGACATGACAGCTGACATTTAAATTTAGAAAGTACATACGCCGTTAGTGACAATATTTTCGACGTTGCCAGCTGACTTTATTTTAACTATAGTTTTGTTAACTTTAGATTTTCACAACACCGTGCAAACTGCAAACGAAACTGATTTCTAACAGATGCCAACTTTAATCACTAGTTTACTAACTATTCTTTAACATAAAAACGGAGCAATCGGGGGTTAATAAAATAAAAGTAGAAAAAAACTACATTAATTGTAATGCAGTTACTATTGATCATATGTATTTGCAGTTGCTGAGGATTGTTAGGCAACCAAAAATTATATACATCATTAAACATTTATTCAAATTTTGAAAATTGAAGAAATATTTATCATTTAATGATGCGTTGTGAATCATTTTTTATATTTTTGAATTACAATGTGTTTCAATTATTGTTTAGCTTGATGAAAATAATTTTAATTTTTTGCATTTAATACAATCAGTTTTGGTTTTAAAATCAAGGAAGGCGCTGCTCAGCCCCTTCGTTGATTAATGTGAAATCCTGAAATCTTTTAAATGTTTAATTTTTGCTTTAAAAAAAAGAAATGTTTATATTTTGGTGCTAAATCATGTTTTCCCATTATTCTTTTAGTAATTCAATCATTTCAATTGTATATATGTAAGTGCATCTATTTGATTTACTTTCGTCACAAGTGACGAAACTTAATGTTCTCGGTTATTACATCACTTCTGATGGAAATCAAATTTTCGTGTAGACTAGATAGTGACGAAAGTTAATCATTTTTATATGGTCGTAGACAAACAAATTTTCATCAGTTTAAATCAATACAGCAGCAGCATAACTGGATAAAATCATATAAAATATTGAAATTCGCTCACTCGTTCACAATTTATTCGGTATTAAAATACAAAAAAAAATATTTTTACTAAAAAAAACTTTACTTAAGTAGGTAGTCTAGGTACATGTAACTGGCATAAATGAACTTTTCACAACAAAAAAGACTGACAAAAGATAAGTACAGGCCGCAAGTTGGGAAATTTGCCAACAACATACAAAAATTTTAAATAAAAAGACAACAAACAATGCATTGGTTTACTCGGTTATTTTTTTAAAATAATTATTCAATTAAGGTATTTTTTGATCGTGTCGAAATCTCTTTCTAGCCATTTTATGTTTAATTGAATTGTTTCCACTGATTGTTGTATTGTTCTTTCTGCACCTATAAAATTTATATTTTTACAATTGTCAAATGAAAGAACAATTGCCTTATCACCTACCGGGCACTTGATGTTCCGCAAAGAACTGTACCACATCACGTAATCGTTCTTCAGTATTAAAATTCTCTGTCAAATATTTAATTAATCGAGTTAACAATGCGCCACTAAATTGTTCATTGATTTTAAACCAATTTTCTTTGAAAAATTCCCACGCAATATCACGCCCTATTGTGTGCAATGATACAGAGATTATAACAAATATTTTATCTTGTGGTCTAACTTCGTTCTAAAATAATAAATATTGTTTTCGTTTTGTCATAAAATAAATGCCAACAGAAATTGATTCATCGCTACTTACAGACATGGCAAAATTTAAAACTAAGCTTAACAATTGCAGCTTTCTGGCTGCACCTAATGATCGTCCAATTCGATCCTTTTCTTCGTGTAACTCGGTAGTTTGATACAGATTTAAAAGTGTGTGAAATTCATTTTCCCCGCCTGCTCTTAGGACGGTTTTATAACATGCACTGCGTAAATCGGCTACTAGTACCTAAACGCATAAAAATATGGATAAATTTAAGTACTTAATAACAGAATAATAATGTAGTAAAGACGACTCTTCAATTTTCAGTAAGTTTTTACTGAACAATGTCTTTCCCTCTATATTGCGCACCAGTCTGACCCCATAAATAATATTAAAATTTAAATAAATTTCTGCCTGATTTAGTAGATTCAAAGCTAGTTCTAACAAGATTTTGCTCTTCTTACCTCGCCTTTTCCGACATGTTGATCAAATCGTGATTTTGCTTCATTCACCGTTTCTGGCTCGTTTAACAATGCCATTCTGCTCAGTATTAAACTTCTCAATAACGTATCTAAATGTGTTTCATTTGCGTGACTTTTCCATCCTAATCGTTGATATACTTTCTTTAAAATTTCCTTTTGATACTGTAAAACAAACATCATCATAAAATTGATTTTTATCTAAAGCTCATTTGGAGAAATAAGAGCTGGGTTTATTTAACTTAGTATCGTTTTTATTACCATCTGTTGGTCAGTATTAGAACTTCGAAACTTATGTCCGAAGGTCATAACTGTTACAAATGTCTGGAATAATCAGAGTGTTTGGGAAGATATTTGGATACAATCAATAAAAACTTATAGATTTCAAATGTTCTACATTTCAACAATTAAGGAAACGCGATTAACTATAATAATAAATAATGTTCCAATAAATCAATAGAACTTGATTCAATGTGTTCAAGTATCCAAATTATAAATCATTTTTAAATTCAAACAACAGAACTGATTGTTACAGAGCAAGTAATTTTAAGCTCCACCCATGCTCTGTGACGTCAAGACTTGGCAAAATAATTTATTCTGCCAATGCATTATATGCAAACATTCTTACCATTTCATAACTTTGTTGCACCTCCGTATTCGCCAATAACTGTGACAATTTTCCTAAAACATTATTGATTGATGACCAGACATTATAATTGGTTTCATCTTCAAATGCACGGATAAATTTCAGTGCTTCTACTGTACTGGTATGTCCCGCTTTAACCATGGCAAATAGATCATCCAATAATCCTAGCCTGCAATTGGAAAGACCAGTTCGCTTATGATTTTACTCACTTCTTCACCTCTCAAGCCTTCTACTTACCTATCTACAGGCGGTAAACTTTGATCTCTAATTGCTGGCATTAATTTTTCCAGCATTTCAACTGAATATTTCGTACGGAAATAATCGATTGTACCTGGATTAATTTTTATCCAATCATTATTAGGATCGACATCAGGCACAAACACTTCAGTTGATCTTTCTTTCAGTACTAGTGAAATTGCTTCTTTTCCTGGATTTCTTGATGTTGAAATCGATATTGGTATTAACCATAAATAGTCGTCATTTTCTTTTGAATCAGAATCATCGGTAGTGTATTTAGTTTGTGATAAGCTTAGTATAATGCCGTCATTTTTATCTGTGAAAATATGTGATGATTGGATATAAATTCGTCTTGAACGGCAATGGGAAAACGCTTACCCGATGGTCTACTAGAAACAGTCACTTGTGGAAATCCCATTTGTTTAGTCCATGTTGACATAACTTCACCTACCGGTTTCTTACTGGCTTCTTCTAATGCCTGCCATAAATCTTCAGTGAATGTATTTTGGTATTGATGTCTTGTTAAGTAAATGTTCATTCCTTTTCTAATGGTAAAATTAAAAAAAAAAATTGTTAAACAAGAAAACTTCTTCAAGCTCGTACCATTACATTACCGAAAATCATCATCTCCAATATAATGATGTAACATTCGAATAATACTCGCTCCTTTATTGTAACTAATATCATCAAAAATCTCATCAATTTCTGATGGATTACCAACTGGCACTTCGATTGGATGTGAACTTTTTAAGCTGTCCAATTCCAAGGCCCTTATATATGAATCATTGATAAACTGTGTCCAGATATCATATTCAGGGAATAAATAATTGACGCATAAAAATTCTACAAATGACGCGTAACCTTCATTTAACCATAAATGCGTCCACCATTCCATTGTCACTAAATTACCAAACCATTGATGGGCCAATTCATGCCCAACAACTAATGCAATCCATTGTTTACTTAATGCAGATGTATTCTGCGGATCAACCAGTAATGTTGTTTCACTGTTCGTGAAAGAGAATGAAAATTATTGTAACATAATCCACCAAGGTTGAGGGAAAAGTGGGTGTAAATGAAGTATTTGCGAAGAAATAAGGTCTACAAATCAATTATATTACAATTTATTTGACAGGATTTGTAAATACATATGTATTTACATTATATTTGTCCACTTAAGGGAATTGCATTGGAAATTTAATATGGACACGTATCTGAATTCTATTCAAAGGTGGTAGTGAATTTATACATCTTTCATAAAGCTTTTGGTATATAGATTTATTGAATTCCGCATTTCTTTAGGCGATAAAACTCATATTTCCTCGAACATACTTTACATTACAATGGTAGTATCGTGGGTAATAGATGTGTGTCATTCATAGCAAATGCATAGTTTATGTATCGTTATGTAACGGAATTATGTAATGAAAAGTTTTAATTGCTATGCGTGGCAATAAATTACTATTTAATCTAATCAAGGATGGATGGGTTTCCAAACCATTGCCATTATCAACATTGCTAGTGGCAGCAACAGCAGCAGCTTCTTATACATAGTACAATTTTCGAGGTTGAATGTTAATCCCCTTTCTATTGTGTTCGCTGTACCGTATTTTTCATTTAAATAATACAACAGTAAACATTAAATAATGATACAGCTTTTTTTTTGTTTCATTATACTACCTCGTACTTGATTATGCAAACTGTGAACACAGTGTGAGTCTTTTCTTTCGTTTTTTTTATACGGAAATAGATATCTTACCGATATGTGACCAAACCCCAATTTTCCATGGCACCCGCACTAAAATCTGCTATGGCAATTAAATCAATTTTCGGTAATGGATAAGCAATACTGAAATATTGCTTGTAATATGGTAGAACTTTTGTGGCTACTTCTAGAGCAAATAGTCCTTGTTCACTTTTTCCTAGAAAATTTGATTAAATGATATAAAAATCGATACAGAGTGGTCATTTATCCTGCTTCCTTGTATTAACACACATTATTTTCTTAATCGTAAAATTTTAATAAATGTAATAAAAGATTCGCTGCAATTTGAATATTCAAAGAAAATCTGGGGTTGGTAATGACACTATTTGAGTTATTGATCTGAATTGAGTAGAATTTTATAATAAACGCTTCGTCGATTTTACACTTAATGTTTATCTAAAGTCCACTTTGGACTATCCTATTTTCTCGTACATAAAAAATCGTAATATACTAATAACAAAATTATTTGGATTGAGTCTGATTTAATGCGTTATATTATTTTATAAACAAGTGTTTGTACATGAGCACTTTTAAACTTTGTTTAGTCGCAATTTTTTTTATCCACCAGATGGAGTTATGAACTCATTAATAAAAGAAACAGACTCAGTATATATTACCAAATTCCTGAAGGACGAATTCTTTTGCTTTCTTTTGAAGTGGACAAATGCCGACACGGCATCCATTAATACTCCACTTGACAGAGACAACGGTTTTGTCTTTGTTTTGCAGGATAAGATTCTACATTTGTATAAGTTATTATGCCAGGATGTTTATTACAGCCATCAAAAATGTAAAATAATTGGTACAAATAGTACTATTATAAAATACATTATAAATTATTAAAATTCAATTATGATTTGATTAAATCAAAATTTTTGATTTGATTAAACTTTAAAATAAAATCAGTTAGTAGTATTACTAAGTATTCTGATTAATGGAGTCAGAATACGGTACTCTATAATATATACTAGCTCTGTTATTGAAAAGTTCACAGCTCCATCTGGTGGGCAAAAAAAATTCTGACCAAAAAAAGTTTTAAATTCTTATAGTATAAAAAGCAAGCATTATAAATAAAACAAAATATCAGTAATATAAGCAATGCGCATGCTCATATTCTCATGTACAGACAGTCTACTGTAAAATTTATCCGGGTTGTAAGTTGACGTGCAGTTTCGCAATTCGACCACCATCTAGCAGCAAGCAGCACTGTAGTGCTTATTAGGGGTTCGGAGATGTCGGAGTAGAGAGAGGAGCATTTGCGTGGTAATTTTCATGGATGTGTGAATTTTTATTTACATTTTAATATGTCGCTAATTATTATCAATTCTTACTAACGGGTCTCATGAAAGGAGTTAGAGAGGGGGTATTTTAAATATAACCTATAATTTAAAGAAATTTTGCGACATTGCCAATTTTTTATTTTTCTAATTTTGCGCTAAAATTGAAAAGTTACTTTATGATTAGTGGCTATGGGATTAGACATTATAGCTTGTAAGAAAAAAAATTGCGACATTCACTTATAGTTAGTGGTAATTATGGTTTGGTTGTAAGTTCTGCCTTTTAGAGAATTCCAATTCATAACTCAACCCGATAGAAGTCGAGTATTTGATACCACTATGGTAATTCCCATTATCTAGATTACAGAGTATTAGGCGAAAGTATAATCCTTTATAGACAACACCTTTGATATATTACATGTAGTCAATATAATTAAAACATTTAATTAACGGCTATTTTCAAGGTGCTAATCCGCAATAAGTTCGAATACTCATAGTATCCAGCCCCGGAAGTCATCCCGGACGAAGTCGGGTTTATACACTAGTTGTTTATAAAATAGTATAACGCATTAATCAAAATAATATGGTTAGAGTAGAAATACTTAACAAAGTACATAATAATTCATTCACAGCTGACGTGCACAGAAACGAATTTTGATTTGGATCAGTTCATTTTAGCAAAAGTGTAAAATCGACGAAGTGTTTATTATGAAATCTTACTTAATTCAGAGACTTTTCTAACTTTACTAGTCAAAAAATGTTTAGTACATGAACCATATAATGAGATAAACAGAAAATAAATAAACACCCTGTTAAATGAACACCCTTTACACAACATGTAACTCGAGGATAAAATTAATAGTTAATAAAATTTCCCCGCACCTTTAGGGGTGTAGACCCTAACTAATACTCCATCACTTGACCGATCTTCAACATAATCATATTCACCAATAACAGCTGCAACTAAATACGTTGACATAATTGGTGTTGTTTCAAAATGATATTTAATCAAGTCGCCTTGTAAATCTTGTTTTGTTTTCACTGGCATATTTGATAAGGCAACAAGATTTTTTGGTACATCTAATGTTATACTAAATGTAGCTTTCAGAGCAGGCTCATCCCAACAAGGAAAACATCTAGAAAATATACATATTCATAATCTCACAAAACGTATTGTTTTAGATTTCCTTTTGATATGACTGTATGCATTACCGTCTAGCGTCAGTAGCCTCAAATTGGGTAACAACAGCATACGCCTCTTCACCTTTTTGATTCACATATTTACTACGATATAAACCTCGCATTTTATCATTTATATGACCTAGAATCGATTGCGAATTTGAATTAAAAGCGGGCATCAATTTTAACAAACTATAGGGCCTTAGCTCTTACCATGAAAAACAATATTTAAACTGTAGCACCCAGGCAATATTGATTCTTTAAATTCAAACGTAACAATTTCTTCATTATAAGAAATGTGACCCTTTTGATTGATGGCATTTTGTTTATTATTTATTTGAACAGATTCCACATTTAATTCTAACGCATTTAGAACAATTTTATTTGTTTGCTCAAGTACCTAGAGGAAGAACCCAGATATATTTATTCGGTATCATTTAGTTCGTAATTCTATTTGGAATTTGATAAACGAGAAAGATAAGAAGTAAAGCAGGTGGCAGGCATATTACATTGTACTGTATAAATATACTATAGCATAGAGGTGCATACATATAGGGAACAAAAACCATATCGGTTGTCGAGACTTTTTGTCCCACCCTGAAAATATAACGGTACAAGGCTTGTACCCAGGCTTGCTTGGTGTTTGTGTAAAATGTATTGAAAAGAATTATATAAAAAAAATAGCGCGCGGCACCCTTATATAAAAATAAAATTGTTCGGTCTCCTATTTATGGACAGATTTATCTTTTGTACATTCTGATTTTATGAGATTATTTGTATATGTATATATAGATATGACAGACGTGCTTATTTGTACAGCTTTAAGCATATTTATGCCGGTATTAGGGTGTCTGGAATGTTAATAATAAAGTTACTATATATATTATTTTTTTTGGTTACATGATTGCTTTCTAGAAACTGAAAGTTATCTATTATTATAAACAAGAAGAATAGAAATGGAGAATACAATTAGTATAAGAATCCAGAACTATAATTCTCTGTTTCCTACCTCTCCGCTATGGAAAATTTTCCATAACCTCAAAAATTAAAAGGACAACAGTTTACACAGTACAATTTGGAAAATATGATGTGTCACAAATCGAACGAGTTTTCATTCGGGACATTTTTCGGAATACAAAAACATTTGTGTTCATAAAATTTATTTTTTTAGAAAAAAACCTTAATGAAAATTCTAATTCTTCGTTTTCCAGAGAACAATTTTAATTTTTCTTCGAAAAATAAATAATGCGTTTCCCAGTCAGGCATATGGATGACAAATATATACGTCTTGTTATCTATCTACAGATAAAAACTTACCTCGACATCAATGGAAACATCCCCATCGAATGTGAATGTTTCAATATTTGGTGATAATGTTAATTGATAATGTTTTGGCTTCACATTTGTTGGTAAACGTTGAAATTGTTTCGTTATAAGACCAGTCATTTTTTCTGTCGTTTTTGAGTTAGCGGTACAACAGCTATTCGAATAATAACTATTTGATGATGATGATGAACTCGTTACACTCAAAACCGAATAACACGAATATCCTACTGACATATTGTACGGGCGCAAGCGGCCCATTACAGACTTACTGCTGAGGAAGGGAAGGGGACAGTAACGACGACGACGGCAGCCCAATAACGGTACTTTCATAGCGTACCGATTTTCTAAAAAACACGTTTTGGTTCGAAGAAAGGTGCCCCATAGACGGCTGCTAAAACGGCTTGACATTGAAAATGAGAAATGTTTTGCTCGTTTTTGTTTGACCCGTTTTTAAAATATTCAGTTTTTTATCTCTCTGATCGCTATGTCAGACGTCAGACAACCATTTATACAAGAATTTAAAAAATCATTACTGCTTTAAGTTAAAACTAATTATGTTGCTATTTTCTTTGCTAGTAGGTTACTTAATTTATATACATAATTATTTATACATTTTAAAAGCAATGTTATATATTAAGAACTATCGGCAATATTTTCCTTAGCATTAAGTCGATCATATATTTAGTTGCATAACGCATAGACTGACATTTATGACTGATGTGACATCATTATACTATACGTCACTAATCTGCTGCTCGCCATAGTGATTAGTTATTTTGTTTGTTTATAAACAATTTCTATATTAAAAAAAAATTGAAAAAGAAAAATTAGCTCCATAGTCGAGCTTCGAGTTTAGTTGAATTATAATGCTCAATTTTGTCTGTCATGGTAAGTTGCTTAAATAAGGCAATCAGTATATGACCTTATTTCAAGGTTTCTTTATAAGATTAAATTATCAATACTTTAAATAGAACTCTCATTGATATTTGATTACAGAACATCATGGAAGAAGAGGATTCAAAACTGTCCAGTTCCTTGCAAAGGCTCGAATTAGAAGAATCGAAAGATATTAAGCAAAATCAAGATATTAATTCATTTAGACGACGGTCAAAATCCCTATCTAGTTGTACTAATTCTGATGAAAAACCCATGTGCAAACGTATATACCGTAATGAACCATTATTGGCATATAGATCATTAAGGAACATTCTACTGAAACAAAAACGGAGAAAAATTCTAAAGGACCCAGTACTGAAAATCGTGAAATTTAAAAAACGAAGAGAACGGCACACATTTTCTGCTAAATCAGGGAAATTAGCTGTACACAACACGTCTTTTAACATAGCCATTCGAACCTGGAGAGAACAATTCAGGGAAGCATGGGTGCATAAACAACCATTCACTCCACCTGCTAATCTGATGAATCTACCAGATTTAGAGAGAAAAGAGAAATATAATGCACGTCTGCGAATTTTATCACAACCATCGTTAAAAGTTGAACTTAATCAAATTGCCAGTTGTTCACAACAAGCCAGAAATAATAAAAACAGTAATAATAATAATAATGCAACACCATGCGATGTTACAATTGATGAATTAGCTAGTTATTTTGAAACTTCCGTTCATATTCCTAAAAAAATGAGTTCGATGGCCGAAATGATGTATATATAAATAAGGAACAATAAATAATTGACAGCAAATGAAATACCTACCAGTGATTGAATGAAATTAATAATTTTATAAGACAACGCAAAGAAAATAGTGTTATTTATTAGTTTATTAATTTTTTTCCGTATAATTTTAAAAGCAAGTTTTCTCTTAAAAAATACAGATTTGAATGAGATTAGGTTTTTAATTTTTCTTAACCTTTCTCCCAGGATTGGTTGATTTAAAACTTTTTATTACTATTCAGCTCCTTATGCATTTTTAACGAATGCTTAAAATATTTTGCAAATCTTCTGTTCAAATAGTGACACAAGCGTTATATGTACTTTTCTATTCTCTATAATTGCCAACATTAGTATTCTATTGATGCATTTAAAATATGAGTCATACACACGGGAATAGATAGGTATGACTTACGTATTGAGGCAAACTTAAACAAAAGCGGGAAACGTGAAAGAAAATTTACTTAAGTATCCCGATTCATCACATATATGTGAAATAACATATATTCTATACAATACAATTTCTATTGTCCTCAATCACCATTTTTCAAAAGAAAATGGAATTAATATTACAGCAAAACCCTTCACTAAACTCCTAGCTCTTCTGAGTATTAAATTGTCTTTATGAAATTTTATACTGTATAAACTATTTCTTATTTTCATATTTAATATTTTAGTGATTCTCCGGAATACGGCGGATCTCTTGAAAAAGTCCGATTTTGTAGATCTCAACAATTCCGGAGCTACAACACTTCTGTGTCCATTTCCATACCATTTTCTTGCAGTAAAAGAATAACTTTTACTAGTAATCATTAAAAAAATTAAAGTAATCAAAAGCTGTGGGCTACTTTGCTAGTAATTTGTGTACTTCACAGTTGTTGCCAACTTTGTCATTAATCGTGCCATTTTGAGATGCTAATTAATTGTTAGGAAACGATGTGGCGTGTGCTAAAAGAAAAAGTGTATCGATACCTAAAATTAAACAATTGCACTTCGGACGGAAGGTATAAATTCCGAAAAGTTTTGCCTAGTTGTAGTCGTCGCAGCAGCCAGCAATAGAACGAAACTTTTATTATAAATAAAAAAGTAATTTTCATCAGAAACTTTCTCGTTCCATCTAGATTCCAATGAAACTTTAAATTTATTAATCAGGTGTTAACAGTTTTTTGTTTAACATCAGTTTTGTGATTTTCATTTCAACATAAAAAACATGTATAACAATACAAAACGTTTTTTACGTAAGTAAACAAAATACTTTTTTTAAAACACTGCTCTCCTAAATATTTACTTTTTAAATGCTTAAATTAATACAAAAAAAAACCCAATTATGCAAAGGACATTTATTATAATTTTTTTAATAATCTTACGATAACCTTATATAAATAACTATTCCTATATACAATATAACATTTAGTACAATGGCTATATATTATGCCAAAAAAGTGATATTTTGTTATTCAAATACATTCCCAGCAACAATTCTGCTTACACTTAACAAATTAAGGGGGAATGCATTCAAATCACTATCAATTTTCAACAAATTATGAAAGAAAAAAAAAACAACGAAGCGTCTTTTCACACATCCTCAGTAATGACTAAATTAGACAATATTCGAGGACAAAATACTGATCTTAATGTACTTCTTGATTTATAAAATATAGGAAAAAAATACGTAGAAATAGGATAGGTAATGTATATGTGGCCAAATGCGACATGTACATGGTTACATGCATTCAGTTAATTAATGCAGCATTCTACGGAGCCACTGTATTAATTCTAAATTAAATATCTCCATTTCAAAATAAACGGTTAAATTAATGGTGCAACCCAACGGTAGCATCATAAAGCACCAGTCCATTTTTTTGCTATTAAAATAGAGAAGAAAACAATATAAATAAATTTTATGTAAAATTACACATGGAAAATATAGGTTTTTGTTTTTATCATAAGAATATTTCGATTGATAATCAGAAACTATTTATAATTAATTAATTAAAGCTAAAGAAAAATGATTGATTCACAGATATAAATTAGACGGTTATAATTTTCCTTGGACGTACCAAAATTTAATAACAGGTGTATTAGAATTTGGGAGCTTTTAATAATTAAATTATACATACATACATCGTGTGCATTGCAGCTACTAGAAAAATAATCTCTATTTATTTTTGATTTGGTTTTATTGCAGAACTGACACTCCCTTTATTTACTTCTTTTTTTTTTGTTGAAAATACAGAATTAATTATCTATTATAAACGAATTGGTACTATTTCCTTAATTAATTAATATAATTAATAAATGCATTGCTAGATTTTTACATTAACCTACCTACATTGTAGTGAAAATTTTGGTCTTTACTTTTTGTAACTATTACGTTATTTTCTATGTTTAAGTGAGTTAGGCCCTTCTAAAATGTGTATTTTTTATTTTGTTTTCATTTATAAATATAGCCACTTTTATTTTACTACTACACCCTTAAATAGCAAAGGTTTCATATTCCCTGAATATATCTACTCTCCCTATTTCAACATGTTTTGATAACATACCTAATCAGTTGATGCTTATTCGAAATAAAATGGCTGTTTTACAGTTGTTACTTTTTATAGAATTTTTCTAAGACTCCAAAATTACACAGATATACTAGACTGAAATCTTAGCTACACTTTAGTAATAATATCAATTAACATTTTTTTTTATGTTTGTATCATTTAATGATACAAGATCATACAAGAAACTTGACAGTTCAATTCAAATACAAGACGGTTTGGATGTAGAAAAAATTCTCTATTTGTTTGTATTATATAGTTTAAAACAAAATGAGTATTTACAACTGATTCAACATACTTATTACCAATAACTTAATGGCTAGTATTGACAATAAGGCTTTTGATAACATTGCCCTGATTGTATGTTGCGCATGTGAGTGAATATGTTTGTGTGATAATTACACAAGTAATTTACCTGTTTCTTGATTTGTTTTGTATTAAAAATCTGTTTGTCTGCGCAAAATGTTCCACATAATTTCGACTATTACATATAATGGTTCTATATTTGTAAATATTTAAGTATCCATGTAATTCGTTCCTAGTTTTACACGTTTTTCATTTATTTATTTATTTAAATAATTGAGCACTATGGAAGGAATGGGTTTTTACAATAGTGTATATAAGTAAGTTTTGTTCGTGGTAGTTTGCGAGTTCAACTATTTCAAAATAAAAGAATATACATAAAATTATTTAACAAGGCGACAGAATAACATTTTAGAAACCGGTTTGCGAATTAATGTATGAACAGAAGACACTGTAATAATTATACAAAAATAATTAATTGGGCTATTGCATTACTATTAACTGCGTACCTATGTGTGTATTTGAACTGTTTTTGCATATGTTTTTCCTTTAATTTTTTTTTCAAACAGCATTTGTAAAACTTCCATTTTACAGTCTCGCTATTTTTTTACCATTACAAATAAAAAAAAAAAAAATCGGAAAGAAAAGTAATTGAAAGAATAAACGAAGTACGACAACAAAATCATCTAGCTAGAGCTTGAGTTGTTTAAAAATTAACCTTAAAACAAATTTAAAATAATTCCAAATTATAATAATTATTTATGTATAATAATGTAATTATAATGTAATATAATTTATGTATAATATAAATCACAGAATGCAAAAAATTTGATTATTCCTACATTAAGAACAAAATCGAGTTGGTATTTATCGTACTTTGTATTCATTCTTAAAATACGTAAAACAACGACTTAATTATTATGATTGATACTGTGTTTAGTTCCGGGACACTGATTGCTATATGATGCAGATTCATTTAATTCCTGGATACAATTCAGGATACAAATGAATTCCTTCGACTGTAAATATTGAGGTTTCTGAAAACATACAGTTTATGGGAGATGAAAGTATTAATAGTTAGTTATATGTATATGAAATGGCGAGGGTATTAATAAAATATCTTTCAATTACTCCACCATTTTGTCAAAGATTTATAAATTATATTTACCATCAGGAAGTTCGAACAATTTCTTTGGCAGTCCATCGAAGTATCTAAAGACAATCAAAATTATCAAAATAGATAGAATATAACTGATAAATCAATCACATACTGATGATGCATAGCCTTTTCCGCTCCCAATCGCTTCGATGGATCCAATTGAAGCAAGGCTGTGGCCATTGCTTCACCATACATTACATCATACAATCGTGGCCAGCACATGCCCAATGGTCGGCAGTCATAATTTCCCAATTTGTGCGGTTTGTAGCCTGGTAAACGTGTACATCCTGGCCATGCTTCTTCTGTTGGTGTACCCAGTACCTATCGAATCAATTATGAATAATTAATACCTTACTTCAGAACAGTTTAAATATATATTTGTTTTACCTTAAATATTTTATCTAATTGATCACATGTGTCTCTAACACCTGGAAAAATGGCCATTCCAGTAATCATTTCTATAAATATACAACCGACACCCCACATATCTAAACTTGTCGAATATTCAGTGGAACCAAGTAATACATCCGGTGGTCGATACCATAATGTAACTACTTCATGACTAGAGAGTGAATAAAAATAAGAGGTATTATGATTTTTTACTATTAAGCTGTATTTACTCCTTTAAAAACATGTTGTCAGCTGTTTACATACAGTTTTAGAACTGTAAATGAAAGTAAATGGAAAAATTTAGCGAATTTTGGCAATAATTGTTATCATCACAAGCTTCTTATCGAACAACTATTTACGTTTGGTGAAAGTAACTGACGAACCTTACAATCAATATTGAATTAATTAATATACCTGTAAGTATGACTAGGTACAGATTTAGCTCGAGCCAAACCAAAATCGGCTAATTTCAATTCACCCATTTCAGATATTAAGAGGTTTTGCGGTTTAACATCACGATGCAGTACCAATCTTTTATGACAATAGGCCAAACCACGAAGCAATTGAAAAAGGAACAGACGGACGTTACGTGGATCTAGACCGCCACTGTATCGTTCGAGGTATTGTGAAAGATCGGTGTGCTGTTGAAAAATGAAAATATCAATGAGAATAATGAAATGGCAAAATTTATTGTTTTAATAAGATCGATTTCACCATTTTGTCAACATAGATTTTTCTTGGTAAAATCGAAAATTTATCCATTTTAAACTTTAATTGAATTGTCTGCAATAAGAATCGATGCCAGTTTCAGTTAAAGTTGCTGACATTGCTAACAGTACTGTTATTTTATTACTAAGTAAAGTAGCGTCAAACTGGTTGATCTGTCATTTATAATTATTACACGGTGTATTCACTTAAGACTGAAAAGAGATTACTTACGACGTATTCAAAAACAAATGTCAACGTTTCACGCGTATGGACAATATCGTGCAATGTAACAATATTGGCATGTTTCAGTTCTTTTAGAAGGGATGCTTCACGTATTGCAGTAAATGGTGCACCCTCCTCTTCTTGCAGTCTAATCTCTTTTAGTGCTACCACTTGGTTTTGTAAACTATGTAGAAAAATAGAATAAAATCACGTCTTTCTGTTATGATAATTTTAATTGATATTTCTTATATGCATTTGTAAGTTGTAACGAATTGAATAAAAATCAACAATCAACTTACTTGCTAAATCCTTTGTACACTGTGGCATATGAACCCTCACCTAATTGTTCTAATTTTATATATGCTTCCGACTTGCCGAACGGAGAATCACCCTATAAAACAAGCACGAAGAACAAAATAAATAATTATTGCATTGCTGAAATAGCACTAGTACAGTATGTGGAAATATCGATAAATTAATTTCTACCCCCTTTCAACCTCAACACTCCTCTTCGATTTTCCCTCACTAATCTTTTAAAATTAAAACAAACGATCAATTCATTCATTTTTACCCTCCCAATCCATTAAAAAAAAGGGGGAGCTGAGATAGATTAAAATTACAAACAAATTTTTATGTGTACATCAGAGATAGACACGGAGATACACCCTACCAAGTAGGCACATACCTATTGTTTTTTTTTACATTGATCTAAATCTACTTACACCAAATGCAGAATACCGTTTCGTTCGTCTACTATCACCACCTTGTTGATTGAGCAATACTTCCGATTTAGGCCTTGGCGGCTTACGAGGCCTCAAAATTACTTTTGTCTCCTCTCGTATATCGTCATCCAACAGTTTACTATCACTTGATACGGAAAGTTGACGTTTCACCCTGTCATGTCCGGCAACATTATTCCATTCTGTAAAATATATGTATATAAACAATACAAATCTTGGGCATTTCGTTCTAAATCGTAGGCGCTTTGCTTTCAATTTTTAGTTTCCATTATCATTTAATCTATATAATAAAATTGAATGCTGTACATTGTACGGTGTGCAGTTTCCCAATTCGACCACCAGATAGTAGCACTGCAGAGCTTACCAGGTGGTCAAAAACATTAATTAATTACATGTAGTCAATATAATAAAAACATTTATACGGCTATTTTCGCGGTGCTAATCCGGAACAAGTTCGAGTACTCATAATAATCAGCACGGACCAAGTCGGGTTTAAACACTAGTTCTTAATAAAATTTTCCTTATAGAAATATCGACTAAAAGCAAAGCCATAAGTGATAAATGAAATCTAATCATAATAAAAAAAAGTAGGTATGTATAGAACAACCTGTATGTATAGTATAACATCACACATGATGTGACAGGGACAGGATATTTCAATAGTAATTAATCTTCCTATTTTTTCAATGTTTCCGGACTCAAAGTTATTATCTCATCTCAGCACCGGGATGCTGCTGTTGCTGGAGTTCTGATTTATTCTATTTATAATTATTAAGTGTATAGACAATGCGACGATGTCTAGTAGTTGGGGGGTTAGTACTTTTTCATAACAAACACATCCACGCCCTCCATGTAATACTAATTAATAGACTAATTTTCATTCTTAGTTAATTACTGTTTGTTGCTGACGGTGGTAGTAGCAGTAGCATGTAGTAGTGTTGCTACTGCTTGATGCTGTTGCGTTCGTGTTTAAATAAATGCGAGACGAGGATATGGAGCGTTATATTTAATCGTTTTTTTTGATTTAACAACAGATTACACTGCCCCATATAATAATAGTAATAATAATAATCGTTAGTTTGATATTATTCATGTCACGGACAATTTGAAAACATAATCCTTTCGTTTTTTTCATCTATTTAATGTAAAGTTAAAGAGATGCTTCGTTTAAAATATGGAATAATTCATAAAAGTTAATTAATGATGTCATTTATGCGCGTTTACATTAAAATTAGTAAAAAATTAATGGTAAAGTTGACACTAACGAATGTGCAATTTCACCATTTTATCATGAAGAGAAAAAACTTGTATCACATTGTTGGATGGATGTTGTAGGAAATACTACTTTTGATTGGCTTATCATTTGAGTCACGTGTGTCTTGAACACTAATCCGATCAACTAAGATCATAAAATTATCAACATTTCCGGAACAAAATGTACTAACTCGTATTACGGCAATTACGAAAAACACCTTTTTATCAATTCAAACAGCGTAACAATAGAAAGCATAAAAATAAACGAGAAGAGAAGAGAGACCCATAAAAAATTCATAGCTTGTCATTAAGGAAGTGTTTGCTTCCTCAACAAGACACTTTTGCTAGTTTTCTTCAATTAAGTGATGTAATTTTGCGTGCTGGTGCCATAAAAGGAAAGTGCCTCTTTATTTTCTGGATTACACTCTTTCACGCTTCCTTTAATCGAAATTTGTGCCACTTGAATTGGATTTGCAAATATCCATGGGGTTCATGCAAACCCCATATAGTTCATATATGGGGTTCATACAAACCCCCCCTTCCGCAGTCCCTCGGTCTCCTCTTAACACACATGATTTTTACATATATTTAAAATTTTATTCCTGCATAAATTTGCTTCCTTTGTTTTCCCAGCAGGCATCAACGTAAATAGTAAAAAGAAAAAGAAAAAAAAGCCAATCTCTTTGAAATTCTATCCAGCAAAGCACAATATCACGGATTAAAAGACACTTTCATAGGGGAAAAAGGGTTTCGGAAAAAGAGATTTTTCCCTTATATGGATTTTGTTATCGTCAATATTTTCAATGTTGTTGAATTAACTTGTACATTTCGATGACGAGAAGGGAATTTAGAAGAACCGGAATAGAGGAATAGAAGGAGAATAATTTAATTCTCTTTCACTTTGCGTGACGCACGCACTTCAAATATCAGTTGTAGTTTATTTCAAAACAAATTGATGTTTTATTGAACTCCGGATAATTTCTGGATCGAACGAGTAAGTTTCCAATGAAACGAAGAAAAAAAACTTCAATAATGAAAGTTTCCTTCTATTACTGGGTGGTGCGGCGGCTGCAACTGGGGAAAACTTTTCTGAATTTATACCTCCCGTCCGAAGTATAATAAATTATTTAATTTTAGGTATCGATACACGTTTTCTTTTAGTACACACTACAACGTTTCTTAACCACTAATTGGCATCCCAAAATGACAGGATTAAGACAAAGTTGGCAACCAATTTGCAATACTCAAATTACTAGCAAAGTAGCCCACAGCTTTTGGTTAATTAATTTTTTTTAATCTTTAATGGTAAAAGTTATTCTTACAAGAAAATGGAATGGAAATGGGCACAGAAAAAGTGTTGTAGCTTCGAATTTGTTGACCTCTACAAAACTAGACTTTTTCAAGAGATCCGCCCAGTTGCGGAGCATTGCTAAAATATTAAATATTAAAATTAGCAATAATCTGTAGTCTCTATAGTATAAACTAGTCATAGAGTCCATTTAATAAGCAGTAGATTGTGACTGTTAGAGAAAGAGATTAGTACTGGTTTTACTGTAGTTATTATTCCGTTTTCTTCTAAGAAATGATGAATGAGAGCAATAAAAATCGTAATGAATCGAGATATTTGAGTATATGATTTCTTCGCTTTTTCCTTTCGGTTTAAGTTTGCATCAATTTAGAAGTTATACGTATCTTTTTCCTAGGTATGGTTAAGTTTTTATACGCATCAACAGAATAATTTTGTTCATAATTATTGAGCATATGGAAGAAACTAGGCGAATTATCATTTCAGCCAAAATTTGTAAAATGCACTTGTTTGAAATGCTCTTATTGGATTACGTATTTAAAAACAAAACGTTTTTGACAAAACCGCTCTGGAAAATAGGACACCGGTATATGTATATAGTGAACCAAAAGAAAATCTACATACATACATCAATCTGTCTATGGTAATGATCCAAGTGACATTATTGTTACATTTTTTAACAGCTCCTCCACACTAAATTGGCAAATTGGCAACATTAATTTTCTGACTAGCTTCTAATAGATCTTGTCGTTGAAAGATTAGGGGGATCTTCACACATGAGTAATTTTTCATCAATTTAATTAGGTACCAAAACTATGTGTACTCATGATAAGAGAAATCTTGTTATAGATTAGCTACTTGTCTTGTCCTTTTTGTAATTTACTAGGTCGCCTGTTGGCTTTCGAATTTCCCAGGAGTTTGAAGGCTAATTTCCCTTTTGTTATTTATTTCTATACTGCAGTGGAAATGTAATTTACGAATCGTTTCACTATTTATTCGATACACCCTTCCTCAATTTTGTATTCGAAATGATAATTTTCATTATTCAAATAATGCTAGAATCTAGTCAGTGGCGTCTCCCACAACACTTACCATATCTAATATCACCTTTACCAGCGGGAATGTTCCCGTTTGGCTCCAAACGATCTAGGAACTCATCACTGTAACCATTATAAGGAAGTTTTCCATGATGATGATGGTGGTGGTGGTGATGATGGTGATTATTTTCTTCCGCCTCCTCTTTAGAAATCGCTGAAATTAATAATAAAAAAAAAAAAAAGGTGAAAACTAAAATTAGTTTTATTAAACTACGCACATAAAACAGTACAAGTGCGATACATATCGATTCATCTAAAAATAACAACTTAAGTACTTAATCCTCATTAAATGGGAAAATTTACACGAACTGTCCACGTGATTGTATTGTCTTCCTATCGTTATTAAATTCGACGATTATTTACACAATGTCTTTGATTGCAGGAAAAAACTAAGCGCTACAACCTACACCCACACACAAATGGGACAATTTACTGTCCTAAATTACTAGATAATATTAAATAGCAAAGCACATTTACAAGTCAAAATTTGCGCTGTAAGTTTTCTCCCAATAAATCTTTTCTCTGATTCATATGCAGCGAAGCGATTAACTAAATTCGCTATGCCCTACGGTTGCGAGTCCTTTATAAAATTCGCACGGCAAAAGATTTCCGCTTTCAAGAACATAAACATTTATTAGTGGCCCTTCCGTAAAAAATTTCCATTTTTTTATTATATATATATATAATAAAAAAAGAGCAAAAACGAGAGCCACCAATTTTCAAGTGGAGATTTATTTTCCATGTTGAAAAGAGCAACAAAATGTTGGTTAGCAAAATGAAATCGTGAACAGCATCGACAAACAATCAACGACGTTCTAATATCAAAACAAATTGACCAAGGGACACTGACCAGCCAAGCAAACGAATAAACAATAAATTATTTGGCAAAGTTTATTCATTCACATTTTCCTTTCTCTTTTATAGTGGAAATATAACGACTGATATTAGTATTATTATATCTCTACCTACCTACACACATACACCTATATTTCCATATATATTCATCAAGAAGGCTTTCCCTAACCTGGTTTATTAGCCAAAATGATCCGGATTAATGTGGAATCTCGTGACCCATTTTGGTTTGTTATAAGGTAAAATAGGAGATATAGTGGTGGAACCACAGTGCCGTTCCGAACGAACTGTGACCCCGATATCGATCTTGAAGAGAGTTGAAAAGAGCGAGAAATATGGAACGAAAAAGAGAGAAACGTATACATATGTATATAGATAATGACGCATCCGACCACGAAAAATTCCCTTATTCCCTTTACGAGAGAGTGAGTGAGAGCTAGCAGTCTAGCGGCGGCGAATTTATTGTATGTATTTTATTTACACCACCACCACCACCACGATCGCTCCTGCCGCCAACACCATCACCAAACTTCCCTATCTATATATTTTTATGTTTTTATCGGTGTAATTACTTAAATGGCGCGTGTCCTGGGCGGAAGGGGTCGGAGGGACCGTTTAGCACACCTAGCTACTGCACCTTCTTAATGAAACTTGGATAGGTGACTTGGATTGTCTTTGTCCTGTGCAAATTTATAACTGTCAAATCGTAGTTTTTATGAATACCCACCCTGCCTTTTGGAATAAGGGCATTACTCGTCATTTATATGAATAAGAACCAACTCGATTTTTGTTTTGTTTTCCATAAATAAAAAGGGTTATGTTTGAATACGTACTGCATAATTAGTCACTGCTGCTGCTGCTTTCAAGATGGAAAAATAAACAATTAGGGTGTAGGTACCAGCCTACAGGTCAGCTGTCGCCTTGCTATTCTAAATCTATTGTTTATAACAGGAGTTGGAGAAAGACGTTTCTGTGCTTGAATGCAGATGTTGGGCACGATAGTCATGTGTACTTTCTAAGCTGAACTTCTCTCAGCCATTACGTCTCCCCCTTACTACTCGTTCCTCCCTGCCCTTAAAGCAAGAAAAAAGCATAATACATTGTCGCTGAGCACTTGAAATTGGCCATAAACCAGTTTCATCTGGAATCCTCGTTGTTCTCTTACCCCGTAATCAATTCGCACCAAATTACATAACATAAATTTTTCTTAAATTCGCCCCCCCCAACCCTTCCTCCATGCTATACCGTTCGTATGTGAAAAAAAAACCAATAAATTCAGCAACCCCGTCCTCCCGTCCTTTCCTCAAAATAAACAAGTCCGTAAAATCTGAACTGTAGAGTAGCATTCATCACTAAATTTGTCACTGTCTTTAAATAGAATTGTTGCCGGTGAAGATAAATCGGAAGAGCGTCGCGACGCATGTAAATAAATTTTCTTTTTCAAGTTTTTCCTTGTTACATCAGACAGTTCGAAATGGGGATTTAAACGTCTTATGATTTAAGTGTTTTTAATCGAACACAGGCGTGTGGGGGATGATGGCAGAATGTTGTTTTCTACATTTTTCTCAGATATTCCTTTTCCCCATTCGCCTTGGCAATTTAGTGGCAATTTTACCACCCTCTCACTAATTGATTGCAAAATGTGCCCGTAAAACTTTTTTTAAAAATGAAACGAACTTTAAGTGTCTTTTATTTTTTAGAAAACTTTTTACTATGTATTCGAAGACTGTTCACATTCCAAGGGAGTTTTAGCAGTGCAAATGATAGTATTAAATTTCATTTAAATAAAAATCCATTTGTTTTAAATTAGTCGGCCTCTGCATCGGGATGCCTATAGGATTATCTCTCTGATTAATCGTTATATGGTAAAACTGGTCAAGGGGTAACTCCCCACTTAATGTCGGCAGTGACACGTCTACAAGCCTTATTATCTTTACTCAATTAGTATTACAGATACGCTTTGAGGAACACAATAATTCAAAATAATGTTGTATCTATTATTGCAAATACAGATGGCAATAAATTTCCACTAAAATAAATAAAACTAAAACATTTATTTCTCGAAAAAGTACTGGGGGGTTGAAATAATAATAATTAATGAACATGTCGAGTGCACATTCATGTCTTATTTCTTTTTTTTTTTTGAATGTTTTCTTTAGTGCCGAAAGGTCGGATTCTATTCGTTAAGGTTTTCATTAAAGAGCCCATCGTTGGTGTTGTCCACGTGATGATGATAATCATCGTAGCCAACTCAGCATAGTTTAGTTGAGTCCTTTTACTTTGTGTTTTCGTTGGCATCCTTAAATTAAATTCTGTTCAGACATTCAAGTGGGCATGAGATAATAAAGGAGATAAAGCATGGTGGCAGTGCTCTGACCATTAGAATTAATTCCTTTCTATTTGTTGTCGTAGAACTTTCTTTTTGTTTCCATTAATGGAAATAGAATCGGCACTTTCACCTATTCCATGTTAAGATTGTTTTCAATTTAAGCTAAACTTTTTCTTTACTTCTCTTGTAAAGAGCAATAGAAACAGATACCGGCTTTTCCTATACAGTTTGTTTTCCCAAATCACCTGTCGTTTACGTTTAATTCTATTTTTGAGTTATTAAAGTGGATTTTCACTGTATCCATGTTTTTCACCCCTCGTTCTATCTACAAACAAAAAGTAGAAAGAGTGAGTAGCAAGAAACAATCTAAAAACACAACCGTAAAAAACAGGGAAATTTAGCTGAGAGAAACAATGTGAAAATTGAATATTTATTTATTTATTTGTTCATTGTCGATTGCGCTATGAATAATTTTACATTATTAAAGATTGATGATGATGGAAATCCGGAAGAGTCCATTGTAATTTTATGTGTAAATCGAATTCACATACAAGCTATTGAATCAATATAGAAAATTGATTGAATAATTAATGGATTCAAAAAAACCCTCTCTAATGATAATCTGATTTTATTAATTGGAACTTTACTTTTATTTTTTTGCTTTTATCTGCTAATTAATTAACAATGTAGTTCTTGCTGCATGGTCATTAAACTAATGAGGAAAATGGAGTGGAGTTTTCAATTAGATGAGTTATCGAGAAAAGGAAGTGGAAAACGAAGTCTGCAATGTCCATACTGTTTAAAGAAAACCCATGAACTAAATTGATTTTGAGATTACTTTCTTTCCTTTTATCCAAGAGATAAATATTGTATTGTTTTATTTTTTCTGCATTAAGGGTGGTAAACGATATTAATCTTCATTCATGTCACAGCCACACTACAACCAGAAAAGATATACTAAAATAAATTAAATAAAAACTTTCTCATGCCAGAAGGATAGGGTAGCAAGGAAGTTTTATGACAGGTTTCCAACAATATAAAAATAAATTTCATCTGGAGAATGGACCGGAAGCACGCGAGTCAACGTTTAATAATGAGAAAAAAAAAGATACTAAAAAAATGTAAACAAATGAATCAAATCATCCTTAACGTGATCTACTCTTTTTTTTTTATTAATAATGGAATTAGCATAGACTTAGTTGCTCATTCCCACATTTCATATGTTCAACCTTTTCTTGCTCTCTATTAACTCATCGAATATCCTTCAGGAAGTTGCCGCTATAAATATTCCGAATGTCCGAATAATGATTAGCTGCCTCAAGAGAGAGAGAGAGAGAGAGAGAAAAGGGAGCAGATGAGCAAATACACTTTATAGAATACTCTCAAAAATGAAAAGTATTGAAAAGAAAATGAAAAATGGCTAAATTGGAATCGACGAAACTTGCTAACATCCAAATTTGAAATGATTGTCCCCTCCTGCTCGCATGCTTTCACCCTCCTTATTACGGACCTTAACACAACACACAACTATCAAAAGGCTGATGAATTACAAAAATGGATTTTTTTGTATCTCAAAACATCTCGTTCCAAAGGAGAATGTAAATCTTCTTTTTCCCTTTCTTGATGGATTACGGCATTTAAAACTATCAGGGTGTGAAAACCTGATGTGTACGTATGCATGCAGTACCTCAGGACCCTTAAAGTAGAAACACCCTAAGATTAATTTATGGACGACGCGAACGTAGTAGGTACAAGTAGGTAATGACTAGGAAAAGTAATTTCTGGAAGTTGTTTTCATCTCAGGATGGCGATGATAGTAGTAGGGGTGTAATGATGATGATGACGAGTGGGGAAGACAGAGAGAGAGGGGTCAGTAAAAGGAAAAAGAGCAAGAAGGAATGATTGTACATTTAAATCCAGTATATAGGGATTTATTGTCGGATTTGATTAATGATGAAAATACTTAAATAGGAACTGATCCGTTTCCAGCGGTTCCCATTCAAAAGTGAAGTCGATTAATTACCATCTATATGCCGTCCATCCATAAATGGATGGATTGATGATTTACACTTATTTTTCGTTTACAGCAAGATAGTTAATTTTTTCGATCACCTACTAGTGTTGACATATAGAATAGAAAATAAAACCCGTTGTAGGGACCAAATTACGACTTAATGAAATGATAGTGTCGCACGCGATTTTGCTGCTTTTTTTTTTATCAAAATTAGATGACCCAGTTAGTTTTACTGATAACAAAAGCATAAAAGTCATAAACAGAGATTTGATAGACAAAATAAACAGTTTAAAATGCGTTGTTATGCAAAATCAGGTAAAATGAAAAAATGCGACCTTTGCAATCTGCATTATAGCGGATAATTCTGGTTTGCGATTTATTACAAAACTGAAACTAGAACAACCTACTTTAGAATTTTGATGACAATGTCTATGGACTGAATGACATTCTTAATACTATCTGACATACCAAATACGTGCTGATTTACAACATCATCAAATCTTTAACACCCATGCATCTTTATTTCAAATTTAAACTAGACTTAACCAAAATCCTAAAAACTTCCCCGTTTGCAACGATTCACCTACATACTAGAAATCTTCTGCCACAGTCCACGGACTCTAAACTTCCTTTTGCTTCTCGTCTAATCTCCGCTAAGCCCCCTTTTGGTCTTCCTCCTCCTCCTCGTTCAACAACGACCGTGGAATGAAGCAATTTTAACTATAATTCAAATCGCTTTCATCCCCATCTTCAGTCCTCATTGACTGCAATCAGTCCCCCCATACGAAAATCAAATGTCAAATAAAGAGAAAAGTTATTAAAGCATTAAACGATTCCCGCAGGATACCATCATGTCATGACTCATAAAAAAACCCGTTTTGTTAAAGATACCACCTTTTGCCGAGACAGAAGGCGAAAAAGAAGGATGTTGAAGAGGCGCTTCCTTTTATCTTCGATAAGCCTAAAACTGTGAGCGCCATCAGTCTGTTATTATCATTATTATTATTATTATTATTTGCATCATAAGACGTCTTGCCCCTCAACTCAAACATCTTGCGGTAAATTAACGATTCCACTTGGATGAGACGTAAAGAAAGAATCGCGCTCCTAGATGTGTTTCTGTTCAAACATTTTACGAAAAGTAGAAATGCTGGCTACAAAACAACTTTATATTAAGTTTAAGGATGAAGTCTTTGTTAATCTTTATCCATCCATTTAAGCGAAGGGTTGCATTAAAAAGGGTATTTCTTACGAATTAAACTAGACAGGAAGTGAAGGAAACAGAAGCAGTAATTAGTTGATTGTTTCTACAATTACAAGCGGGGAAATTTTATTAAGAAAATGTCACCACAGAAGGTAGTAAAACTATTGAGCGATCGTTGTCTCTCCTATAACATCAAAAACAAGGCGCATAAAATAGAGAAAAATGAAGGGGATGAATGTAATTTTTTTAAAAGTCAAATTCAGACACCAACATCGAGCGAGCGAGAGAGAGAAAGAAAAAAACGAAACAGTTTTTCCATCAGTTTATTTGATTTGACTTTTGTCTATATGGCAGAAGGACAAAGCGGCAGGGGGACAAATATAACAAAAATAGTGCACTTTATCCAATATGAGAGATAAAATTGCTGCACCAACTTGATCTTTAGGCTTAGAAAAGAAAACATTCTATATAGAGAAAAATCCATCACCATGACAAAAAGTAAAGTTATTTATTGACGTTTCGATTCGATGGAAGTTTTATTTGAAAAATGGTTCGGCATCAGATTAATGAAAATAGATTAAGTTGACAATTAGATTACTATAACTCTGTCTGAAGTTATTAGTAAGATAATGTTAAGTGGAAGCATGTTTTTTTCGAAGTTATTCCAAATAGCGTCTTAAAATTCATTCATAACACACACAAGAAATCTCTTTCAATGCCCATGTAATTTACCAACCCTAATATTTTTTATTCTCTCCCAAAAATCCATATATGTATCAGGTATCCATACAAATTCCCTTCAGGCAAATTTCTATTCAATAGTCATCCATTTATGAAAAGAGTATTCATGCTCCCCATAACTTTTCCGCATTTTTCTTCTCTTTTGTTTCGCTTTTATTGGGAGTCTTTGGTTTCATTCGCTCGGAAAACTTTCGCTATTTGTGCTATGCCTCTACTTTTTTCCTCTGTGTAGGAACAAGTGATGTTTTATTTGTAGTAGATATTCATAAAAATTCAAATGTGTACGAAAACCTATCGAAAAATCATTTCAGTAGTGTGTAATTAACGCTTGGCTATTCCAAATCTATTGGATTTCTAGAAAAAAAAAAAAAAAAGAAAAGCACAATAGAAAAATTAAGGGTATTCTAAAGTAAAGCTGTGACCATAAACAAATCAAAATGTGTGGTCTATTAATCCCTTGAAATTTGGCCACCCTATACTTCCATTCGTATGAGAAAAATCCCATTGAATCGTTCATTAATCACCCTTCTACTATAGGCCGAATTAAATTTGAAACTTAGCAATGATTTCTTTAAAATCCGGCATCCAATTTAAAACGGAAAAAAGCAGCGATAATCAATTGAATTTATAGTATTTATATGTATCTGATGTTGGTACTTCCTATCTTGTTCTGTCAGACACTAACCTCTATTACTCTCTATCTCTTTTGCTCTTTCTTTTGTTTATTTTATTCGCCTGAATGAACGCATGTGTGTTTGTGGATGTGAATAGCACGTGTGGCTGGAATTTTTACAGAAATTCTTTAGCGACAAAAAACAGTCATTTTTCACTTTTTGTCTTTTATCTTTTGAAAACAAAATTTACATAGACCACTTTAAGTTTGCTGACAACGTTTCCCATTTGTCCTCCGCCTTCACACCTCCATTTATGGCTACCGCAATACCATTTTCATTCTTGCCACTACTTACAGCACGTGCATTTAATGGCATTGTGTTTTCACACCGTGTTTTTTGTTTAATATTACTTTAATGTTCTCCATTTTTTCTTTTCGTCTGAACAAATGAATTTCTTAATTCGCAGCTAGTTTAATGGTTATTTAAATCCCTTCATTATCTTTCATGTTCATGGATTGAATAAAACACGATGAACCACCAATTGCCCGTTCCGATGGCTTAATCCGCCAAAAACATCCGACGGAGAAATAATGACAGGCAAGTAATCTTTCCGCTACTCTAGCTTATTTTGTGGTACGATCCACGTTCGTCGTCCAAACAACAGCCCTATACAAGAATCTTCTTACGGGTTGTTGGACAATTTGCCGCCGAGCAAAAGTGATATAAATCTTTCCCGTTTTTCTCTGGATCTAGTCTGGTCTGGATGGGGGATATTCGGGTGTCGGCCGACACTGTGATGTAAACAAGTCGAGAGGCGCCAATAGAATAGATCACATTCAGATAGGCGTCATGGAATGACACACAATATGTCTTTGGAACACACAAAACGAAAAATAAATAAATAATAATTAAGTTTATTGACAGACACATGAATTAATTTAACAATCAATTTCTATTGTTTGGTGACCGTTTTGTGCTGTTGCCATGTTGTCCCTCCTTTCTTTTCTTTTTTTCTTCTCGGCTACACTCTCATTAATCTCATTTAATCTGACAACATTGTGCTTTGGCTCAATTAATGTTGTGCCCCTTTTTAATCTCCGCTTCGCTCTCTTTCTCTCACACTCCTAGCTACAAACAGACAACATAATCCGCTCATCGCAACGTCGTTGTACCCTTTCGTTTACTCAAAATGTATTGTATAAACGGATAAATTCCCCTTTTTGGAAATAAAAGTTGAGAGCATGATGGAGCTGCTACTGGCGGTGGCAGAGCAGGGGGAGTGGGGGGTTAGAGAATGGAAAATAAATTGATATTTTCCAAATACGAATATAATTTATTTTTAAATCTGTTGTGACAAGAAGCGAGAAAAGAAAAATGACAGTAATTACAATTGATCGTTTTCCGAATAAGGCGATACTGAGGCAAAGGAGTGGCAAACTTTTGCCACCCTTACAACACAAATCTTAATTATTAATTTCGATGGGTTCTCATCGACCCAAAAGCAGCATATTACCTTTTCCCATATAATGCACACTAAATGAAGTATAACCATTTTCTATGAACGACTGACTTCTCGTTTGTGTCGTCGTAAGAAGAAAATAGGGGCTGGCGGCAAGCAGTTCGATTCCGTCTTGACGAGAGTTCAGTTGACAGGAATTGGATTTATGAGGGTGTTGAAAACTGGATAGAAAAAGAGTACATCCATCTATTGAGAAGGTTGGATTTGATAAATATCCATACCCAATTTATCATTGGATTGGATTCGAAATATACTATAAGTAGGATACTTATAGCAAAAGAGACTTAGTTAGCAAACATGTCACATCAAAGTGAAAACGAAATGAATTACATTTGTTCAGATGTATCAGATTTTCCCTATTGGAATTAATAAGGAATATTAAAGAGATATGGCGAAGAAGGTGTGGGGGAGGGGGCTAAAGAAGAAGAAGAAGAATGGCGGAAAATGTATCTACACAGAATCCTTGAATACTGAAATATTTCGAGAAACTTTTCTATTCAAATTGCATAAAGATTTTGACAACATCCAAATTGGATATAAAAGACGCGAAATTCCTCTGTTCCCTTTTTCGGGAACAACATAAAAAGTCACTTTACCACGTGCCACGACGGCTTTCTATTTCTTTCAACAATGCGAAAAACCACTTTTCCACGACTATAAAACAGTTTATCAAGTTAATGCTCGCTATCTTTTATCACTTATTTTTCATCCAAAAGGAAAGACAATAGCTGATGGAAAATCATGAAAGAGTATGTGTGTGTGGGTGACTGGACCCTTTTGAGTCCCATAATGGATACCATACGTTTATTGGCAAAAATGACTCTGAAATAGTTTTAATGGATCTTCACTGATGACTACGACGACGACTCTTGTCGTCAAATAAATAGGTATTTTTTGTTTTCGAATTTTTGGCACGTAGTGCCATTTGGAAAACGTATCACCATCAATTGAAGTTTGTCTGTATTTATTTATAACCGCGTGTATGCGTCTGGTTATGTCTGAATGTGTTTGTGTGTGTATAGTATACGCGTGTTATTCTATGATACATACCATTTAATGTTTTGGGTTGTTCTGGGAGCAATAAACTTTTATAATCATAATTTTACGCACTGAAAATAATTATATTATTGTATAGAAGATGTTCATTTCTATTTTTTATGTTGCTGCAGCTGGTACAATTTAAAAATAGACGTTGGAGAATGTAATATCAGCCAAATTAGCACGTATCTATTTTTTACGTATGTCCTCATTTCAAATAAACGGAAATTTGCGAGGAAATTAGTACAATACTCATACATACTATAAACAATCTAGCCAAATGTTTTATTTCGTAAACTGTTGCTTTTTTGGTTGCTCAACCAAAAATCCGCATCAAACTTGAACGTAAAACAACAAATAAACTCTTCAAATCCTTCCTGAAACATTCAATCTACTATACAATAAAACAAGAGAAATGACGTAAGTGATGTTGTTCGCGTTCAAGCTTCACTTCGGCGATCACGCCTAGTTTAGTTGTAAATAGAACACTGAAAAGGATGCATCCCGTGCTGAGACCTGCACACAGTCACGCAGTGTATATGGCAGTATGATGGAGTATGTATTAGGTATTGATGGATGTTTGAATTTTTATTTAAATTTTAATGTATAATTTAAACTTATATTTTTTAAATATAATCTATAATTTAAAGATACGTTAAGATACACGTAAGATAGTACGATACGCTAGTATTATATAAATTCGAAATAATTTCGAATAAGATTTCTAATCAGAAATGGATATTGAGAAATAAATTTTGTCTTCCCTCAAAGAGATACTCTGCGATGCTCGGTTCGTAAAAGTGTTCTATAGCAAATTTTGTCTTTATTTAAAGTAGAAATGTTCAAGTTAATTAGTTCATTCTGACATCGATCTACTTTTATTCATGAAAAGCTTTTCGAGCAGCCGTCAGTCAAGTTTGATATCCCTCGATGTAATTGATTGGCAAATCAATGTCTATCTATGTAGATAGTGCCGTTTGGCAATTAATCCAGCCAGAATTTAATTTTCATAACTAATTTTCAATTCATTAAACACGCTTCCCAATTTTCAAACTTTAACTTCCAATTTTTTAATTTTCAAAATTCAATAGTGAATCTGATCGCATATACGGCTCACTTACACTACAAGTCAAAGTTTAGGATCATAATTAAAATGTACATATACCATCATCATCGTCAGCAGAAAATTGAAAATTCACTTCACATACGAGTACACTAAAGAAATTGTTTGTAAACTCAGCTATGGAAGTTAATGGAAACAATGCAATGAAACATCACGCTGCTCTCAACGCAAAAAGAGAGAGAGAGAGAGAGATAGAGAGAGAGAGACAGAAAGAAGTTTATAGAAATTTCCATGATGCAAGGTTAAAATCAGTTCTCCCTAAGTTTCGAGTTGATTTTAATTCAAGCTGAATAGTAGCGAGATGGCAGTTATCTGAAGAATGTATACAGGGGGAGTAAAATAACAAAATATGTATATCAAAAAATTAATCTAAATTCGGCAACAAATCCATCATGGAACCATAACAAATTAGATACAAATTCTAATCTATCAAATGGCTGTTTCAATTTATTGAAGAATCCGGCAATTCAATCATAAGCAATCAATTCTTCGAATGGCACATCCTATAGATTCTATGTGTGTGTATGGATGGCAACTTTATTGGCTATAATCAATCTTTAAAAGCGATTGCTGGCCTATATCAACGGACAGTCAAAAACTAATTATGGATCCACAGTGGGTTCCCATGGGATAGATATTACCGCCGATGGATTTTATTACATTGGCATGGCATGGTATTACAAAATGATAAGAGGGTAATTTTCTATCTCTCTTCTTCTTGTGTGGCTATTATCATTACGATGATGATGATGAAAGGAAGGTAATTGAGTCCAGTTTTTCTGATACTAGAGATGTGCATAGTTGATTTTCTGCATCAGACTATACGACAGTTGTTTTAGAGGTTCTCACGTTATCATTGCTAATTATTTCATCATGACATCAATTATTAATGTCAGTAATCATTTATTTGTGGGCCGTACGATGTCCTTACATACGTCGACAGATATACAAGACAGATTCTGAACTACAATTCGAAATGATGATCTTGATCTTCAGTATGCTCCGTTGATTTTGCAACTCTTAAAATTGTCAGACATGTACCTTGTATATTTACTATAGAGGAAATTGTATCTGCAAAACGGTCACTCAAAATGTCAGCATAACTGACAATTGAACAGAGGTGACCGTTAATAGAGGTTTCTTTATAAGGTGGATTTCGGACAATTTTAAGACTATGTTCTAATCTGCAGAAAATTTTAAATCGGAACTGGGAATTGACTATACATACATCATCTAGTTATGTCTGCATATAGTCAAAAATATTATTAAGTTTATAAATGAAATTCTCAACTGAAGCCCTGCAGCATACTCGCTCTCTATTTCCATTTGCGCATTTCGTCTGATCCTATATGAGATTCAGCATATGTATAAATTACGTAAAACAATAGATAGATGATGCTCGTGTTAATAATGGAACAACTTCAATTTGATGGGGAACGAAATCGAATTAATCGATTTTCTCTCTCTCGCTTATTTTCATTGAGATATTTTCGTTTCGAAATGAATTTTTGAATTTTTTTTTTTTTTTTTTGCTAGAATAAAATATAAACAGTTTCCTCGTGTCAGGTAAACGTAGACAAAAAAAATTGTATAAAAGAAAAAAAACCTACTGCATAGGTACCTACTATGAATTTCTCATTTCTTAATATAATCGCATTGGTATGATGAAAAATGACTCGGCCATTCATTATAAAAGATTCATTTTTTATGGCGCAATTGATGGAGAGACTAAGAGAACAGGGGAAATAAAGAGAAGGAGAGAAAATCATTCAATATGGCCACATAGAAAGACAAAAAGAAAATGATATAAAGAAATTATTTCCAATTTTCAAGAAAAATTAAAAGATAAATTGGAAATGCTGTCACGATTTCTAGACATAATTATAAAGAAAATTTTGGCACGTTTTTTTTATTTTTCACATATGTGAAACATATCGAATTAGAAGTATTAAAGCAAATATTTACGCATCTTTGTTTATATTTATGATGTTAATCATTTTTGAATCAATCTTTAACAATTGTATTTATTATTCAAAACAATTACCGTTAGTAAAAAGGTAATTATAAAATCGATTAAAATATCAATACAATACCAAATATAATGTTGGTAACGTTGCACAAAAATTATGAAGTAAGATTACATTCTTTTTCGATTAAGAATACATACATATACTAAAATCAGTAATGCGTTTAGAATATCTAAATCGTTTTTACTATAAAAATAATAACTGATAATAACTAACTGAAATCAATTGATAATCAAATTACCCTTTGCTAATTCGGTTAAATAAAATGATTTGTATTTCATAGACCTAAATGCCGTTCATAGTATCTATATATATATAGTAATAATAATCCATAAACCACATATGAAGAGGGGTTGAATTAGGTACATAGATAATACCGATTTGATTTCGATATCTTTTTCAGTCACCATTTCGAAATAATTCACCCACCCACCTTGTTGTACAAATTAATAAAGGATTTTAGGAACAGCAGTGGAATATTGATGGAGACGGAAGTATTTATATAATAGTAACAGATAATCCGCTTATAAGGCATACATAGAACGTATTCATCGACATCATCATTTTTCTATTCTTGTTTATTTTTTTAGGTTATAGTAATTTTAATTTCAGTTTGCTCTCATTTTATTTTGCAGAGTCGGCAACTTAATTGTAATTTTAATAGCCTTGAACTGAAGATTGATTGTTAAGGTAAAGAACATATTATATACTGAAAAGTATGGTTTAGATATACCTACATATGTATAATATGAAACAGAAAAGATAATCAGTTTTTCCCCTCACAATTTCCAGATAAGTTTAATGAAACAAACTAACTGTACATCATAGAAAAGAAGGTATGCCTTATTCTACCTATTACAGATTAGCAATATGAATCCGGCACTTGTCATTGTTTTTCTACTACCCAGTTAGACAATCTTTGAAATTTACATCGTAAAATAAAATTATAAAATAATTTTTATATAAAATAAATTTGCGCCGTCACGTTCGATGCCTTAAATCTAGTTTGTGAAATTTTTTCGATCGTGACCCACGGCACTACCGAATCGGCCTTGTTCTTCTACAACCACATTTTTTATAATACAGTCTAAATGACATAGCTATGGCGAACTATAATAATGAGTGGGAACGAAAAAAAAAAAAAAAAAAAAAAAGAAGTCCCATTAGGGGGTGCCGCGATTAGCAAAGATTGCTCTTATTGGAAAATCGATTTTTTTTTATTTTTAAGGAAAATCGTAAATTTTAGCGACGTGTCAAGAGGTTGGATGGAAATATAAAATAAAAGTAATTGTTAATCTATATTAATAAAATTTACTTTACCGCGGTTTTTTGTGTGTCTGTCTTACACGCAAGCAGCACTGAATGTATAGCATACATCGCCCACCAGCCAACCACACAACCAGTTGTCTGCTGGCATTCGGCAGTAAGGCGCAAATGTAGTTAAGGCAAATTGTCAGAGGCAATTACCGCTATGCCACGGATACGAGTATACCCGTCTCAGACTGATAGTTGCAGAAAAGTTTTTCTATATTTACTATTTCTATTAATTTTATTGCCTTTTCTTCATTTCTTCATATACAATAAATTCTTGAACTGTGTATTAATGGTAGAAGTATTACTGCGTTACCCTTATTAAATGTTCGAATGTTAAGAAAAAACAAAAAACAAATAGTTACTAACAACCGAACCAAAAAGACCCGTTATAAATCAGAATTTTCTATACGACCAACCATAAGTTTGGTTTGATTACGAGTTCTGCCTCACAGAAAAATTTGATTTATAACGGGTTGTTTTTGATTAGGTGGTGGCTTCAGCCTTATAAGATTTAAAATTAAAACGGCTGTTTGGTTTGGTCTGACAAGAGATTTACATCAAGTTTAGCCTTACGAAGATCTATAATTTCAAGAAAATAAATGTTGCGAGGTTCTTTCATTTTTATTTTACATTAAAATAGTAAATTCCCTTATGGTTAGTGGTAATTATGGTTTGATTGTGAGTTCTGCCTTCTAGACAATTCCAATTTATAACTCACTACTCAGCCCGGTAAGTCACCCCGGACGAAGTCAGGTAATTCCGCTAGTTTATTATATAAAATTTATGTCGAAATTTGTAGTAGACTTGCCGCGGTACTAATAATGTTGCACGTCATCGATGAAAAAATGACGTGTCAGCATTGCCAACTTAATAATTATAAAATAGCTTCCGTAAAATGAGCAAAGGACTACTGCAAAATGATTAGAATTATAATTGAAATATTCTAAAAGTAAAAATTATCTCAATTTTTTGGATTTCAAGTGTAAAATTCATATTTTTGTTGAAAATTTTATTGCTGCCTGAAAATATGTTGGCAACGTCTAAAACGCGTTTCACACAATATTTTCCAAGCGGTGTTTGAAGCTAATTAAAATCTTAACCAAACTTTCTTACCGCTAAAATTTTATATTCATCAAACTATGTTCACCAATTTATGTGATTTTATTCTTATCTTATTTGAAAAATATTATTTTATTCAATTTTATAAGTAAAATAAGATAAGTATAAAATCAATTTATATCAATAAATTCTCTAAAAATATATCAATCAATCAATATCTATTTAATTATCGATCGAATAGTGTTGTGTAGGCTAGTGCAGTGTGTGTGGTAGTGAGTGTATTTTGCATTGTCTGCTATTGTATCATTGTGTTTTTATAAAAAACATAATGCCCACAAGACTAAGCGCAGAGTGTAAGTGTCTAATAGCTAATTTAATTAGCTATTTCGAGCAGGAACGGGGGACAGTGATGGACCTCTTTTACTTTTGAACGCAGTACGGGAATTAAGTACTTGCACTGCCGTTAGTATGCAAATAATAATTTATGTAACACTAATTTACTTTTCAGAGAGTAGCTAACGCTCTAAAAGTTTCCTTTTTTACAGTCTCTTCTGACTGTAAAAAAGATGTACCAATTAAGCCACCAAAAACCTGCAGAATCTATAAGAAACCCAAATTAACAGATCTAACAGAGGCTGAAGAATATGATGTAAGAAATGAAATTTATGATATGTATCAAAAAAGTCATTGCTTAATGTTATTATTTAAGTTAATTTTTAATGAGCTATTAAGAAATTCGTTTAATATAATAAGTGTTCTCTTATGTAGTTATTTGAATGTATACGATTAATTCAAAGAGTTTCTATGTTTATTCTAATGTTTATTTTAGAGTAACATATAACAGCAAAAACATTACTTGTAAAGCTACAAGAGACAAGAATGTTTAATGGAAGCGAAACAACTTTAAGAATTATTTTTAAGAAAATCGGCTTCCAATAAAAAAAAATCCTCGACTTTTTACTTTTAGACTTATAGTAGTACATGCAGGTACAAAAAATAGTTTTGTTCCTGGTAGTGATTTAATATTCGCTTCAAAAACGTCCACCGTCAATTCAGACTATCATGGAGGCATGAATGAAGTAGTGTTTCTCAGATGGTTCGATGATATGTTGCAAAAATTGAAAGAATCTTCAATCATTATAATGGACAATGCCAGCTACCATTCCACTTTAGAAACGAAACATCCAAATGGTAACTGGTGCGAATCGGAAATTTTGGATTGGCTCAACAAAAACAAAATAGAATATTCTGCCAATCTACTAAAAGTGGAATCACTTGATATTGCAAATAAGTAAATTATGAATAACAACAAAATACAGTTCCCATATGTAGTATATGTTTCTTTTTTAGAATAATGTCACCAAAAAAATTCAAAACTGATGAATTGGCTATGACTCGCGGAAATGAAGTTTTGCGTCTACCTCCATATCATTGCCAATTCAATCCAATAGAACATATATGGGGCATATCTGAAACGTATTACAATAGACATGTAGGGCGAGATGGCGATTCTGTGGATTGTGCTCTACGAATGTGGAAAGAAGCACTTGACCATATTACGCCCGAAATGTGGTTTAATACGGTAAGACACACCGAGGAGCTGATCAAGGAATCGTAGAAGCGAGAAAAAATCACTCCTCTAATTATTCAATTAGATGAAAGTGATTCTGAAGATACTGATGAAGTATGATCATTTTTTGTTAGAGGTATATGGTGATGGGTATTTATTTTTGAATAAAAGTAGTGATAATATAAATCTGAAGTAATTTTAACTAAGTTAGTTTGGTTTGGTTGATTAATTCAGTTAAACAGTATATTTATTATTTGAAATTATTTCATTTTGTATTATTTTTAGTATATACTGAATGGAAAATTTCATGTTGAAATCCGCCTGTGGCAGTTTAAGAATAATGCAAAAGTTTTTAGTTATTACTGCCAGTTAAAAGTCCGAATGAAGGAAGAGAGAAGAAGAATATTATAAGTAAATCTAAAACATGAATAAGCTTGTATTATTTTAATTCTGTTATTTAGTTAGAAAATTAAACCAATTCATTGTAAAGTAAGAATAAAATAAACCAGAAATGTTTGTAAGTGTTGATTAATATATTCCATTAATTTGATACCGAGATATTATTAAAATAATTGTTTTTTACCTCTAACTATTAAAATTTAAAAAAAAAGTCAGAAATTGAAATGAATCTAGAAATAGACTTCAGCAAATATTATTTTAGATTCATTCTTTAGTTATCACATTTATATGTTACAGCATGCAGATATAAGAGAAGTTATTTTTGCATGTTTCAATATTTTAATATCCATTTGTTGTATTCCTTATACCAAAAGGATTGTTTGATATAGTACTGAATATACGTCGGTAACGTACCTGACGTCCGTTAACGCGCGTCAGGTTAATTTTTTTAAATACGCTAGTAAATCCAGATACTTTATTATAAATATCATAATTAATCTGGAATAGTTGAAAAAGTAAATAAAATCGAGATTTGCCACTTTTCATTGAATTTACAACAATTTTAGTAAATTTTCAATAAAATAGGAAGTGTGAAACTTCTTTTATGATTATGTCACGACGCTATTATGACGTGCACCGTTATTAGTACCGCGGTCTCTTTAACAATTATTTAATACTTACAATACAATACAATACTACAATATTATGTATATGATTTCTTTGTAATACTATAGATTATTTTAAATATCAAAATTATCCAATGTAAAATTGGAAAATGATTTGAAAACGAACCCATAACAAAGCACGTTAATAATTCGACATCTCTAGAAACACGACGCCACTTCGCAGACAAAAAAATTTATGACCCTTAAATATTTTGACTTTTATTAAGTCGATTCTACTCCTTATTATAGTCCCCCATACACGTAGCTAATTTCTCATTTAAAATACAAGTTGTGTTTATGCTATTATAGTCGACAATTATCCTTGCCCGATTTCGTTCTAGAACTAACGTTGTTTTTCTACTAGATAAACATATGTACATATACATAAATCTATCTATAAGTAAACGAAATTTATACATGATCATATCAAATTGTTGAATTCTATGATATTTGATAAGATGATGCACCAAATTTAGTACAGATAGATAAACGATAATGGTTTTTGGTGGGTTTATGATAATAATAACAATAATGGTCCTTATCTATCATAACATGTATAATATGTTTAACACTGATAGTACAACGAAGTGAATAATAATAAATTATCTAATCAGAAGATTTACATAGAGAGGAGTAGAGCTATAGAGATAGACAGAGAGAAGAATATAGATGTGGATATCGCATTATCACTTAAACGCTACTAAACTAGATTATTAATAATATTATTAAACTTATTTTTAAAGTAAAACTATTTCAAGTTTCTTAGTAAAAAAAAAACATCAACCGGAAAGTGCGTGTAGCCATCCAGTAACCATCAATAAAATTAAAAACCAGTTTGCACTACAAACTTTGCAAGTTTTCAAATAGGAACGATACTCACCAATGCGAACAGGGATATTAAAAATATTAAAATAGCTTCGGATAGTAATTAAATCCGCCATATTTATATCATACTTCTAAATATAATATAACATAATACCGGATTTGTACGGGGATTCTTTAGCATTATGGAATTCATTCAAATTATCATAGGAATCTCTAAATGAATCCCGGAGTTTTGCATTTACACTGGAAATAATCTAATAACTGTTTAACAAGATTCTTTGAAGGCATTGTTGCTATTTTCGACGGGATGATGAAAATGAAAAGTATCATTTCAATTTTTCACTCGTAGGTATTTTGATTAAATATAAAAGCATAATTTGTAATTATCCCTGTATATCTATAGATATGATTTACTTCAATAAGAAAAAAACAATATTAAGAAAATAAAGTAAAATACAAACTTACATAATCGTCCGAAAGAGTGCGACAGCCTTTTTCGGAGCTTCTGCATGCGCGATAGAGCGCCACTTTTTTTCTCACGCATAGTGACCCCCGCACAGGTGGGTAGTCCTGGTACTCCTAAACAAAAAAAATTAAGAATCAATTACTACGTGAAGCAAAGAGAGTTCCCATATTATATGGGAAATGTTAGAAACCAGTATGGCCTGGAATTCTCTTTGCTATACTACACAACATAAATTTATGATGACTATGTGGTAATACTGATTGGTTTTAATTGAATAAAATGGCGTAGGTGCATAAACATTTATATGAGTCAACTAATACTAGTACAAGTGAAAAATTGTTGAATAATTAATTAATTAGTCAATTAATTGCTGTGATGGTGTAAGTAGTATCTTCTATTTTTATCAGCGAAAATTAATAGTTTTTCGGATTTTTTTTAATAACCGCATTATTATGTCTCATTAATCACTAATTAAATTTCCGATAGAATGAATAGATTCATTAATTTAAATACCATTGTTTTTCATATTTATTTAATTTAAATGTCTTATTGATGTTTCATATTTCTTATCTAATTGGTATCATTTACATTTGGCAAATACTCCAATTTCTTATAATATCAAATCAAACAAATAATAGCGATAACTGTTTAACCAGAAAATATTTATTCGCTGTAAATTAATTGTTAATTTAGTCAGTAAATGTATCTACTAGTGTACCACATGCTTTATTTGTTTTTTTTTAATGCTTGCAGACATTATTAGATTGTACAGTTCGTTCACTCTTAAAAGATTATTGTGTCAAGATTTCAATTGCCAGATATAGTGCGGCCTTGTATCAGTTATAACACAGAAGTTTTCTTCGATGCAAATAAAAGGAATCGACATGAAGGAGGAAGAGTTAAAACCAGCATAAAACAACAAGCACTGTATAAAATTTAATTAGCACATACAGTCAAATGCACAAAGATGTGATCTTACGTCATACTTACTGACAAACAATATACCAACGTTATAACTATGATTTAGAGAAATTTGTTTGCATAAAATAAATCTAAAATTTGATGTTTAAAGGCAGCGCTAGAAGAGTAAATATTTTTTTTGGTCGCTCAGGATTTATTTAATATTTACTACTATGAGTCAATTTTACTTATACATATATATAAGTTCGCAAAACTGTTTAATTTCTTTATTTTTGCTATTTTCTTAGCAGATTTGATTTGATTTCTCAATTATATGTAATTATGATAGCATAGTTGTCTTTGTTGTTCTGTATACACAAAAAAGCGAGGCAAAAACTCACCAGTCATGTCAGTTAAATACGTGAAACATATCGAATTAAAAGAATTAAAGCAAATATTTGTTTATCTTCGTCTATACTTACGATATTAATTATTGTTGAATAAATCTTCAACAATTGTATTTATTATTTAAAACAATTACCGTAATTTAAAAATTCTAAATAAAATCGATTATCAATAAACAATCAATATAAATATCAGTACAATTTCAAAAATAATATTGACGAAGTTGCACAAAAATTATGAAAGTAGTTAATAACTGTGACGTAAGATCACAACCTATTCCTTTAAATTGTAGTTCAATATTTGCCACACACAACAACTTTAACTCGCAAAGATTCTTAATCTAGTCATTTTAAGACTAGATACTTACATAGATTGTAAGAACAGTATGTATATTTTGTGAATATAAACAAAGTTCGAAGTACTGGGAATCATTTTTTCTTTTTGTTCAATATGGTAGGGCCAACAGGAACGGCGTGTTCAGACTATGCCCTACAGAATTTTCAAAACGCACGTGCTAAACCACTGGAGCAATATTTTCAACGAAATCTGCCGAATTTAGCCGAAGTAAAGCAAAATTTAATAGTGCAGAGGAAATCTAAGTGATGAGGTCGCCCCGTGGTATTGTTCCTTTCAAAGTTGATTTTGTGAAAAAATTGTATGTTTCAAAGTAAAATTTTTATGAAAGTATTTGAATGTGCACGTTTTATATTGCTAGTGGACTAAAAAAATTTTATAAATAATTGTGAAATTTAATTTATACATTCATTGAAATTATTACTTAAATAACCGAAGAAAAATTTTAAAATGTTAGTGCAGTGCATCAACAAATCTTTGAAATTTAATATAAGTACTGTTTTGGAAAAATAAGAAAAGGATTTATGATGACAAAAGAATATTTTGCTGTTGTATTGAAGCTAAAAAGAAATTGGTGTAAACAAAGACAAGTTACGTATTTTTTATTATCTGGTGCAATTTCTGAAAAAAAAGACTTTATCATAAATAATAGATTGTTCAATTATTCAAAGATTTATAACGTAATTCTGGATTCTTAGAAGATGTAGATTTACTTCTGTGTTGTGTTTGGTTAAAATAATAACACTTTTTTGGGTTTTGAACGTTTGAAAAAAATCTCTTAGGTTGCTCGGTACAATGGTACTTACATAAATAATAGATTTTTTTCAATATTTTTGTTATAATTAATTTATTCGAAAGTTTACTGTTAATTGTAAATAACATAATTAGTAGTTATATTTCCTTATTTTGTGTATCATTGCAATGTTTTTGTACTTATTCTGAAAGTTTTCAAAAATCTAATTATATGCCGGGTGATAGATATGTTTTAGAAAGTCTCTTATTGTTTGTAAAATAAAAATCAAAATATACATATATCTATAATGAAGAAATTTTTATGTTAAGAGACACAAATATAGTTTTTGTTTTCTATTCAATACAATTCAATTGTTTTATTTCTTTATTAATTAAATATGTGAATCCCATACAATTTTCAAAGCGCGTGCGCTTTGAAAATTCTGGAGAGCATAGTCTGAATACGCTGGAAGGGCCGTATGATGAAAATAACTAGAACCATAAAACCAAGGATATTAGTAAACAAATAATTATATGACACGGAAGTATTTCAAACAGATGGGATGCTTATTATTAGTATAGGATGTGACTCATCCAGTATACACTACAGAAATGACAAATAGTACTGGATACTTTTTTGGAGCTCATGATTGTATGATTGATATGGAGGTGGTAAGTAAGAGCTTACGGTAGCCAATTAATAATAGCTCATCTTACCATCATTATCTTTTGACCATTCATTATAATATCAGATTCACAATATCTCGATACCCCTCTATTAATCATAGAGACCAATTTTTATCCTTGGGGAAAACGATAGGATAGCGCTACATCTAAATAATGAATGAATAATTTATCAAATCATATAAAACAAAAATGCATGGGCGTCGATAATTTGCTATATTATTTCTGTCATAACAAATATAATAAGTAAGTATGGCCTGTTGCTGACTCATCAATTTAGTATAGAAAAAATGATGTGACGTAAAAGGAAAAAGAATTTGTCGTTTTCAATTGTGTAATTTCAATATTTTCAATACTGAATTAATGCGAGTATTGATTAATACATGTTATTGTTAGTCATGAGTATTGTCATCAATTTAATTCACATGTATTTACCATTCACATTTACATTCTAAACAAATAGTATGCATGAAGGTATAGTGCATTCGGAGAAATAAGATTCATGTAAATCATTTTTTTTTGGTTAAGTTAAAGTGTCAAAGTTTGTTCTTGTTAGGTACTCATTATTGAAATTTAATCATATTCATTTTTCAGTTTTGACTAGCCATGCAATTATTTCGCGATACATCGATAATTATTGACTGAAAGTGAAAGTCAATAAACTTTTTTATATATTTACTTAGAGAAAGAAAGAAAAAGAAGAAAAAAGGAAAAAAAGATAAAGACTAACAAGCCTACACCAGAAATGGTAGACAGGCTTTACGATATATATATATATTTACTTTACGTAAAAAAACTAATGGACAATAGTCAGGGGTCACCCATATTAAAAAATCATAATGTGACAATACAGGGTAAACGCCGTGTAACACAAGAATAAAACATACATAAAACTGTTTTCCACCGGTAACTACACCGGTGGCAATATAATCAAATTGATATATTTTACCTATCACTTGTCGCTAATTCCTACTTAATACACAATTTAAAAAAACCGTATTTGTTCAAACGTATTATATATACACAAGAGACAATTTATGTCTCTTATGTTATATTTATATTTAAATATTTACAATACAATTTAGAGACAATTTAAATTGAAAACTTCCTTTTCCACTACGTATATTTTAGAATAAAATTATGCAAAATACGCAATAAATTTTATAGGTATATGTATGGAAAATCTTCGACGTCTATTGCCCAAATATTTTTCATATTTTTTCGCTAATGTTCAGAAAAAATAAAATAAAAGGTAATAAAAAAGCATTTTTGAAATCGAATAAAGTCGTTGTCGTCGTCGTTTTGAGGAGAATAAAAGAAACGAAAGGAAAAAAGGGAAAATAGAAAAGCAGATTTTCGGTAAGTTGATCTTATCAAATCTCTCCTCAACTCTTCTTCTCGTCCAACCCCACATCATAACCCAATAATAAAACACAACACAGCAAGATGCGCGAAAGTAGTTAATACGAATAAGAGAGATAGAAACAGTTTCTATTGTCCACATTCATATACTTTTCTTTTATTTTTCACAATAATAAAATATGTATGATGATAAAAAAAATTACCATTCAAACTTTATTCACTTAAAAATACAGGTTATTGTATACACACATCTTTTTGTATCTATACGTTTATTACATTCGTTAAGTTCTTGAACTATCACTTTTCCTTAAACAAACTTTAGATATGTTAAATGAAAATTTATTAGCGCGAGCACACATTTATGTTAAATTTCAAAATGAAGTTTTAAAGTTTAAGATGAATGTGTGCTTGCCCTTATTATTATTACTTCTATGTACTATCATAAAAGCCAATAATATGGTCGTAAATGTGTAACTGTATAGAAAAAAAAGCAACAACGACCCGACGACAACCAAGCACGCAAAGTAAAGCAAAGCGAAACTCTACTTCTATTTAATAATTTATAAGCTTTTATTATGTTTTTTAAGTTTTGTTTAGATGTGAATGTGACTATCTCTTTCTCTTTCTATCTGAGAGCGGACTTGCGCGTCGCTCTCTTTGATTTTCTACTTATGATTTTCTATAAAGAAATTAATCGATGAATGTTTTCGATGTCCACAAATAAATCTGAAATGACATCATTAGTTTACCTTTGAAAACCAGCACTTTGGCAATTATTCTATACAATAATTCCGAATTGATTGTCAATTTCTAGAAAATTGTTGCTTTTGGCTTTTTTTCTTATTTTAAGGCACTGTCCACACATAATAAACACGCACTAAGCACGGATCAAAATGAATGACACGGCACAGTGCAGCTTTATTTTCTGGCCTGACGTTACTACGGTTTTTTTGACTTGTTCTATTTTGAAATATTATATGCACTACTTGAATTACATCAATACTTGCTGGATTGCACGCTCGCTCGTTTGTGATCTACGCTACGGGTAGTACTACTATACTAAATATAATAATAATAATAGCATGTATTTATTACTATCGCAATTGAAACTTTCGTAGGTAGTCGCCACTGTCACTCAAGCTTGAAAGTATTTTTTTTTTTGCTTTTTTATTATGCTAGTCCGATTCAATTTAAGTACATTTGTTCGCTTTTTTATTTTATTAGTTTTTTGACATAAATAAATATGATAATTCTACATGTAAAGGAGCGGTGGTAACAAACAAAAACGTCGTCGACGACGACGACGGCGGCGGCGTTTCGACGGTATTACAGTAATATGTATAGCTAGCTGATAGCACAACCTATCCCGTAGGAATATGATGTGCGTTTGAGGGACAACATCATAGCAAGGATGATTGTCAAGCTCATATAGTGAGCAAATGGAAAAAGAGGGCTGGAAAACTATACAAATACACATGTACGTATAGAGGAGGTTCATTTCGTGCGTAGAAGGAAGGGAAGGAAAACAAAAAAAAAGCAGAGGCGCAAACTCATGTGTCTCTATTTTCATTTCCTAAATTAAATTGGGAATTAAGACAGAAGGTGAAGATGAACGATGTACCTACCTACGGGTTTGTAGGCTAAATATTTTTTTAGCTAATTAATTCATTAAAAAAAAGAAGCTCGTTGTCTCGAAGGAAGAACATCTTAAATTTTAAATGAATCATTTCCGTCATTTGTAAAATAGGTTACGAGGAAAATTATTAGATCTAATACACCTCCTTAAGAGTTAAATTACTTAAATACAGTGAAAGATCTTTTTAATGGAACGACACAATCTATATTTTTAATAATAAGAAGAAATTTGATTGGAAAAAAGCAGTACTAGTCCTAAACCCGGTAATATATGTACGTTTACAATTAATGACGAAAAAAACGAACATTGTAAATGTAATTTATGTAAAATTATGATAATATTCATGACATATTAGCGATATTTTTAATTGATTTCGCGGAATCTATGCATAGTTTGCCTTGATAATTGATTATTTTCAGAGCAATTGCACGTTTGACGCAAACTATTTTGTTTAATTTTTTATATCTACACTAATTAAAGCTGCCTGCACAAGAAAAGTTGACTGTATAGAGTTCTTTAAGTGGAAGCATCCCGCTGAATCTTCCACAGCTTATCTGGATTACAAATGGTGCGTCACAACAGCGTGCCGAGTGATTAGAGATATTACAAAACTTTATTTATTTTCAATATAAACATTTAGAAATATTTTTTTTATCTGTATTTCCTGATACAAAAATAAACAAAATGTACTTTTTTTATTCGTTTTTATATAAGATTTTTCAGTATTACTCACCAATTTCTTGAAATACAATCGGAGAAACTTCCTTACCTGAAAAGAGAAAGAAAATTTAAGATATCTCATTTTCTATATAATTTTTATGTTTTAACAGTTACGAACGAATTCAACATACTTAAATTCCAATAATTTCAAGCTTGAAAAGCTTGTTTTAATAAAATCGTACATTTTCCAAATGCATAAACGGAATCAGGCAGCTGATGTGTATAAAGTTCATTATAAAAAATGATTGATGCACATAGTATGCTAAATTAATGCGGATATACAAGTACAAGTAGCACAGGAATAAATTGTGCTCGGAGAGGTCATCATCAATGAACAATAGCAGTGCCGCTTGGTACCATTTATTTCGCAATAAGATGATGAATTTTTATGGAAAGAAAAATGGCTGTAGATTTTATGCATACTTAATTATCATAACCGAGGATTTAGTGGCATCAATGATATTCATAATCTCGTTCTGCTTTGTAAGAAATAGATTATCAAGTGACCATTTTCTAAATGTGATTAGCATATCTACGGTTAAATTATCCAAAATTTACATTTTTCTTCTTCAAACTAAGTAGGCTATGAATAGTATTAGTAACTTTATAGACTGTCTGCAAAAAAAAAAAATCTGACCCATTATTTCTGTTATCAATAATAGTTTTCTCGATATTTGACATTTACAGAATAGAATTTTTCCAAACTTTTTTCAACATTACATCAGACATATGGAAGCGACAAAGAAGTTCTTATCACATTTTGTCAGTTTAAGCGTTTTTCTCAACTGCGATAGTAAAATAGTTACAACCGTATAATGCTATGGACAAAGATCACCCTTGTTATTCACATTTTCTAAATCTCCAATTTAAAGACTAAAACTAAAACTGTATTGCTAATACAAATTATTCTTTTTATATCTCCATTGTTGAATTATTTAATTTCTCTTTTCTTTCTCCGCATGGCACATTATCCTTCTTCATCTTATTCTTGTCTCTATTATTTTTCCCAATGTCTCCTCCAACTTTTTCCTCTCATTCTAGAACACCTGCGGGACGAATCATCATAATTTTTCCTGTTCTTATCGTGTTTTCAGCTTCTTTAAAGGATGATTTTCGAATCTCCCCTTGGGTGCTGTTACTTTGTGGTTTCAGGGATAGGGGAATAGGAAGAAAAAGTGGTGACAAATCGGCAATATAGTTTGAATCACGCACATGTAGAATCATCTCTTCGAATGTGCGTGAAATCATTAACTCGCATGTATGGACTTGATTGGAAATGACATTCCAATATGACCTGCGGCATTAAAGTTTATTTCACAACACCATTGGGTTTTACCATCACAACCCCCACCGCCTAAACCAACAGTAAATTCAGCCCTATGGGCCTACCACCTACCATTATCCATAAGCCTTCCTGTTCTACCTCATATCGCCGTCTAAATGCGGCGTTTTCAGTTCCAGATTACTTTTTCCAGCATTTTCGTTAACAGAAACTAGCTCGAAGCTATTTTGGGGGAGATTAAATGCTGTTAAATGGATTTGTTTAGTAGTATGAGGAATGATTTAGTGAAGGGCAGCTTTTGAGACAGGGAATGTGCGGAGTTGTAGTATAGAGAGTGGTATGAAGAGTTGAAATGGCTAATCGACATATTTTTTTTACACTCATCAAAATGCAACAGCTGTAAAACTGATCTACGATTGAAATAGAATGTTGATTTTCTAGAATTTGGCAATAAAATCAAAGCACAGAAGCCTGTTTGACAAATTTTACCTAAATGTGCTACATTCGAAATATCTAATAAATAAAAAGCTGAACGAAATAAAGGAGTACTAGGTAGGTACGTAGGTGGTGAGCACAATAGATAGAATGACCTAAAACGTTTTACTAGATACATTGTTTATAATAACAACAACAAAGCAAGATTATACTCAAAGTAGGTACTTAATCTTTACTAGTTTTTCTGGAAATCTCGTAAATAACACCCCCCAGTAAAATGAATAATATATAAGCATTTCTTACCATCTTTTGGTGCTGTTTTAGTACTGGTGCTGCTCGATGTAGTGGCACTGCTGCAGTGACTTTTGTCAACTGTACAGTACATAATCACACTTTTGTTTTTAATAATTTTTTGGTTTAAATTAAGTAATTCTCACCGAATCGTTGATAACATTATTATTCTTTAGTTTTATCGTCGTTATTTCTATTTTTCTTTTCTGCAATTTTTCGGAAAGACGAAACTTCCGGCTAAATAAAATCACCGCCGATGTGCGGCGGCCATTATTCGTCTCTGTTTCTGTTCTTCTTCTCTACATTGTACACATACGGTAATGATGATGACCATATGTTGCCAAGTTGCCTAAGACACTTATATGAAAAACAAATTTCGCTTACAAATACAAATAACCAAACAAATAAACAATGTTTATTGATGTTTACTTGTTGTTACCTATTCTACTATATGGACATATAACATATAACATAACAAATGTTATGTGACTTATGTTTCCGTATAGTAGAATAGGAAAAATTATTATCAATGATTGATTATCATCATTGTACTGGAATCTGGAATTTATTTATGTTTTCGTTTTTATAGAATATAGAATTATAATATTAAATGTAATTATTATTTATTATATTATCTTTTCTAATAATTGTGGTTCATATTTACGACATGTTGTGCACCAAATCACTACATTGATCACAGTGCCACACGCATAGAGTAATAATATTAATAATAAATTATGAATCTAATAAAATAAAATAAAACAAATAATTCACAATTTCATGTTACTTTACCCTAACAAAGTAACAAACACACTTGACATGTTTCTAAAATTGGCAACCATCACAAGAAGCTCCCAGCTGAATCAGCTGATTGCCTGTCATCATTTTGCGCACGCTTTTCAAAACGTCTGCACCACGTACGCAAGTAAAGTAATGTAGCCCCAAAGAATGGAGCACTAACACATCAATGGTTAAGAAATTAGTGAAAAATGAGACCGAAAGATGCCTCACAGAAACAATTTTTGCAACTTAATCCGGGACCATCAGCACCAGAACACTGCCGAAGTAACATACTTTGTTTAGATATCAGCAATTTCAGCAAAACAACACAGTTTCTATTATGCAGTGCAGCAGTTTTTATTTTTTATTTATTATATGGTTACATGCAGGAACTGATTTTTACAATACCTGAATTTAAACCATTCGGCTGGTTCTTGACCTTGATTCAATTTGGATTTTATATAATATTTGGATTAATTGAAACGCGAATTAGGGGCATCCATAAACGATGGTACTTAACTAAATTAAATAATTACATAATTAATATAAAATTGCCTTAACTCTTAACTTTTAGCATACCATTGAAAATATACCTTCTTCTTGCTCTTTTAACATTAGGCACAATGGGCTTTTCAAATTCATCTCTAGAATATCTCAATTATCCAACTCAAGTGATATTTAAAAGTTGCAAATTGATTCCAGTACTGGCAGGCGGTATTTTAATACAAGGAAAACGGTATGGACCATTGGATTTTCTTGCTGCACTATTAATGTGTATTGGTTTAACATTGTTTACATTGGGTTTGTATCTAACAATTTTGATGCATGAATTAATACATCCATTAACCGCATATTAGTTTCTGAACAATTAATAATCATCGACAATAATGAATCCTCAATTAATTAATTAATTTGATGGGTTTCTTCTAGCTGATTCTCAACTTCAACCTAATTTCAATACAAAAGGTATTACAATAATATCATTGGCACTTCTTTGTGATGCAGTAATTGGTAATGTACAGGAAAAAACGATGAAAAAGTATGGTGCCTCTAATTCAGAGATTGTTCTTTATTCTTATGCAATTGGTTTTCTGTATTTACTTTTTCTAATGGTGCTAACTGGTAATTTTCTTCCTGGATTTCATTTTTTTGCAGAGGTGATTTAAATCAATTAATACTAAATCATTGTAAATAACTGAAGGTCACTTAGTTCTGGCAATAGACGACTGATATTCTTATCTATGTTTCTTTTTACGAAGACACATTCAGTTACACATTTTCTTTTACGAAAATGTGAACTGTTTAAATTGCCGAACTACATATAAATTTCAAAATGCAAACGATTTTTGAATTTTCATGCCATAAGTCAACTAATGTAAACAAAGCACGATACTAGAAAATATTCTGACATTCGTCGTTGATATTGTTGAGTGCCATCAGCTTGACAATGATCTTCAATCATTTCAAGTAACTCTGCCCAGAGTACGAGGAGATTTTACCCTACACTTCTCTTATAGAACAGCTTCTATTTAAGATTTTGTTACGGATGGATTGCATGTAAACTCAATTGTTTTTAGCAACCTCAAACTGGATATGTTTATGCATTTGTTTTTTCCCTTACTGGATATTTGGGTATACAAGTGGTATTAACATTGGTACGAAGTACTGGTGCATTTGCAGCAGTTACAGTAACAACAATGCGTAAAGCGGTAACGATAATCATATCGTTTATATTTTTCAGTAAACCATTTACAATACAGTGCGTTTAGTTATAGAAATTGTAGGAAATATTTTAGCCATTGTTTTTTAGGTACTTATGGTCAGGACTTATTGTTATTTTTGGTATCTATTTAAATTTATTTAGTAAAAAGCATCCAATGTCGTTGAATGATTTTGAAGATTGCTGTTATCATTTTCTGAGGAAAATAAGAACAAAATTGATTGCTAAACAGTATAATAGCGGACAGTATTTGTTAAATGTTTAAATAAAAGTTACTGTCGTAGCAAACTATTAAATCGCTGTTGTCTAATTAGTGGGTATCATTAGTGTTAATTGATGGTTTTAATAAGATGTGCTGATAATAATACCTATGTTATTACTAGCTCCAAATCAAGGAACTAAATGTAAATTACATGTAGTCCGTTTAGGTCTCCATAATTTATACGGTACACTTATTTGACATTGTCGAACTAAGAAGTATTTTAATTTTAGTAATGTAAATCTGAATACTTACATTGTGTAGGGTACATGTAATTGAACAATTACGTAGAATTACGCCAATAATAAGAAATTATCTAACAATATCTCGAATTGCTATCGATTAGTCATTCTGCGAGTTAAATAATAGTATACGTACAGGTAAAATAAAAAACAATTACAAAAAAATGTAGTTTTATTTCAATTTTTTTTTCTTTTATAATTTCATATATTTACAAAAAAAATATTGAATGGTGGAGTATATAATAGTATTTTTCTTTTCGCTAAAAGTTGGAAAAATAGTGTGGCACCATATTAAATTCGAATTAAGGCCTGCATATACGAAAAATGGCAGTATAGAATATCCCTTTTCAACAGACAATATTCTGCTTAAAAACACACGAATAATCAAACCAATTAAATTTACCATAAACACTAGTATAATGTAAACAGGCCTCAACATTATACTATAATAATTATATTAATCATACATTTTAATCGTAGAAAGTATTAAAATTACGTCACAGTAAAAAAAAATAATCAAAAAACCAAGAATAGCTTATGGTCGATTACAACAGACTAGTAGAGTAGACCCTTGCTTCGAAATATTTCCGAATCATTACGTACCACTAGTAAAGAAAATTTTGGTCGTATATAAAGCACTATATAACTATAATTTTCCTGGAAAATTCCTCTTAAATAGGAATCGGGTACATTTAATACAATATTTACATTCATATAACTAATTAGCATCATTATATTTTCCATATGAATTGAGTAGAAAAATATCGCTGGCTCTGAATTTATTATTATTCTATAATTTATATTATTGTTGAATGGTGGACTGAACCATTATGAAATGGACCATATTTCATATGTCTACTTAATAATACTAGAATAAAATATTCCGGGTGTCGTATACTGTCCGAAAATCGGCATTATTACTGCACTCGAATTTTGTCAACAAAGAAATTTAGATTAACATAAAACAAAATAAAAAAGCATGAAATGATTACCATCAACACACCGTATACGTAAATAAGTACATACCTAATATAAAATAATTAATAATAATAGTACAAACTAATGACTGCCATCAAAGTGTCAGGAAAAAAAATATTTAAGTATTTATGGGAAGCGGCTTAACACTGTCCCGCGACTAGTTCCACTTTTTAAATATAAAAAAAATATATCACAAAAAAACTATATAAAAATGATGGTAGAAAAAAATCACTGGAAAAAATTCTTCTCGCATTTTACACTAAAAACTTACAATTTATTATTATTATGAGATCTCGTCTTACACTGCACCAAAACATATTTTCAATGTTTCAAGACCCCAAACAAGATTCTCTTTATCATCACGATCATTTCCTTGATTCGAAATCTAATCGGGCACTTCTCGATAAGGTACCTCACTTGTTACATTAAATCTCTCAAAATAATGCGTTAAAAATTCAAATGTAGGGCGTTTCTCTGGGTTCACATCCCAACAGTTCAACATAATTTGATAAATTTCTTCTGGAATATTATGTGATGTTGGTTTCGGCATACGATAGCCTTGTTCAACTAATTCAATCACTTCACGTCCATGCATTCCTGGATATGGCACCTGGCCATATGTAAATAATTCCATTAATAAAATCCCATAGGACCATACGTCCGATTTAATTGAGAATGTTCCATAGACAATTGCTTCTGGTGCTGTCCATTTAACTGGAAATCTGGAACCTTGTTTCGGACAATATTCATTGCCTTCAATTACACGTGCCAAACCAAAATCACAGATTTTAGCAATATTATTTTCACCAATTAGAACATTTCGTGCAGCCAAATCACGATGAATTAGTAATTTGGATTCAAGGTACTCCATGCCGCTGGCCACTTGGAATGCAATATAAATTAAATCTTCAAATTCCAGTAGTTTTCCTTCATCTTTACGTAGGAAATCGAGAAGGCTACCTTTGGACATATACTCCTGTACAATGTAAATCGGTTTCTCTTCACTGCACACTCCATATAAGGCAACCTGAAGACAACATTTTATCGTTTTAAAAATCAATTGAAATTTATTTAATTTATTGTTAAATTAAGTATTTTCCTAACCAGTCGTTTGTGTCGGAATTTCTTCATAATGGCCGCCTCTTGTAGGAACGCCTGTGTCGACATTGTACCCTCTCGAAGTGTTTTCACAGCCACCTCGTATTGATTTTTCCATTTTCCATAGAAAACTTCACCGAAATTGCCGCGACCCAATCTATAACATTATAAACAGATAATTTTTCTAGCAAAAATCACAGAATGATTTAGTTTATACCTTTTTATCAATTGTATTTCACCTCGTGAAATCTCCCATTTGTCTCTATACGTTGGTGCTAGATCCCACATAGTTGGCTCAGGTCTACGGCACGGTTTTGATAACACATGACACAGACCATAAGAATTTTCTAATAGAAAAAATAAACACATTACAAAAATCTACAGTTAATTTGGATTTAAAAAAAAATATTTAATTGTTTAATTCAGTTTTCAATTGATCTTTTATATTCCCTACAATAAATTTTGAGTTGAATGAATGAATTTATAGCTCTATTACAAGTGAACCTATTATCGCTTCAGGAGGATGTTGATTCTGCGCAATACCAAAAATATGTTACAATAGAGAAAAGAAAATGCATAGAAACATTGTGGCCCACTGGCGATAATATCGTCACTGGAAACAAAGTTTATGAGAATTTGATCTAATATTAATAAAATATGCATATTAAAGCACATTAAACCTATGCTTAATTACAACTGAGGCCATATCGCATATAAACGCTCGTTGTTTTAAATCGTACATACCCTCATTTACATTCATTAAAAAATACTTACTACAATATGCCAGAACTAATTCTGGTAAACTGTCAAATGTTTTATTTGTTGATATATAAAAACCACCATTATCCAATGGTTTAATTTTGTAATGTTTTACATGATATCCGCGATGATCTTCCCAATCTTTTACCGATAACGAATAACCATTTGGATTATGTTCAGATGGACGGATCAAATATGTGCCACGTGGTTGATTCTCATCGCCTAGTAGAAGTTTCTCAGCTTCTTTTCTTGATATATTCTCAAAAAACCAACTAAAAGGAAAACCACACAAACAATCGGTAATACAGATATGCAACTAGTTTTACTTACTCTTCACTTTCCACACTTAATTCCGGTGCAACAAAATTCCCTGGAATATAACCTTGACACTTAGTCAATAGATGTTCAACAAACAACCAATCAGCATCAGTATCGTTTAGTACTTCCATACGATCGCCTTTTTTAAATGAAAGATCCTTAAAGGAGGCAATAAAATCGAAGCAAACTTTTAGTATTAAATGTATAAAATACAAATCAAATCAAGTCACCTGTGAATCTCTAGCTTCGTAACTGTAAAGGGCAACAACAACACGCGGTTTTATTGGATTTTGTGATATTTGTTTCGTTGGTGGTTTCATTACAATTGGTGCTTGTGGTGTTGGAATTTTTCGTATTTCTGGTACTCGATTGAAATTTAATGGCTGATTACGTACTAGAAAGAAGACAAGATTTACAATTATTAACCACAAATTAATGGATTTTTGCAATTTACTTACATGGTTTGCTATTAAATTCAGCACCTTTATAGCTGGACAGTCGTTCTGCTTGTGGATGACTACTGCCACAGCAACAGCAACTATTACCCATTTTCTTTTTCTTGATGTTGGACTTTGAGGAGGACGGGAATGGGCGGCAAACGCAGAAAATATGAGCGTAAATCTTTCTAAACAGAAATCAATGATAAAGATGCTGTTGTTTGTTCTTCATATGCATAGTGATGGTGTGAGCGTTGTTATTAAAATAAATGTTGAATGAATTTTGAGCCTGAAATAGTATAAGTCATTAGATTTAAATCACAAGGCCTTTAATTGTGAATAATGCAAAATGAATACCAAAATAGGCTATTCGTAATACATTTGTTGAACAAACAAGGTGAGAATAACGGAAAATATTTGGATAGATAGATAAACAATTATCTGAAATTTCCTGTTATAGGTAGGTATGTAGGTAGAATTAGCACCTGAACCATTTGCTATAGTCCAAAAGTACGCATTAAGTAAATACATACACTCATAAGAATTTCAACTTTCATTATCTAAAAAAGAGTCATTCACCAATAATACCTAATAAACAAATTTGAATAAAATTCCATTCTTCAATTTGCATGTTTCTAACCGGAAGCACAATAGCCTGACGGTTTGTGCTGTGCATATGTACGTAGCAGGCTGGTTTGTGGGGCAAAGAGAATATATAAAAGGAATACATATTAGTAATACGTTTGAGACATAATAAAATAGGTAGATACTAATATTGAAGTATTATATCTCTACGACTACATGTATGTATTATAATGGTATATCTCTTATAGTATAATAGACAAGGACGAAGTAACTGCTAGCTGCTAACTTATAATGAATGAATATTTATGAAGACAAAGTATACTATATGTATATTGATATTTAATGATTATAAATGACAAAAAGATGCATTAATCTTTTTTGGAATAGAATAAATAAATAGAATTTTGGTAATTCACATTAACTTGTTAATCAATTTCAAAATATGTTCAGATAAATGAGAACTTCGTGATGAAAATAGAATTTAGAACTTTTTATATCTTAAAGTTTAACCTTAACTACTGACAAAATGGTCAATTTATTGCCCATCAGCAAGAATTTCTTCAATAGCATATTCTGTCATGTTATTTCAAGTGACCATATTCAAATTTGTATTTTAACTATATATTCTAAATGTTAATTGTAATAACGATTGCATCATTCCGTTAGTTTCTCATTGTTAGACCAAATGTTGAACGTCAATTTCCGATAGCCAAAAAAAAGCAAAAAAAACGCCAGACAATTTTCGATATTACTTGACAGTTCCCTCTTGTGTTCTCTTTACACATTATAATAAATTTTCATTTGTTCTAATTTAATGATTATGAACATCAAAATAGTAGTGATGACTATGAACATCAAAATAGTAGTGATGACTATGAGCAACCAGCTAGCAAGAAGCCACCCTTATCGCGACCATTAAATGAAAATGATACAGGGTGGTTATTGTCTATACTTTTGAATGACAAGTTGGGAAAATGAGTTGGCAAAATTAGAACAATTTTCGACAATTATATTGAAAATATAAGTTATACTTGTATTAATTTGTATAGTATAAATCAGTAGTTTTTAGTGCCACTTTTCTTTACTGAAAATGAATTAGTCCCTGCATTTTTTCATATTTTTCAGATTACCATCCCATTGGGTTGGCATCCCATTTATTGGGTTGACGAATGTTCCGTTTATGGACGACTAAAAGAAGGAGGGGAAACAAGAAAAAAAAGTGAACACACCCGATAGGTAGCGCTGAAGTAGACTAGTACAAATAATTTAACATTGTCTTTATGGGAAATTTTATTTTCTAAATTTAAGGGAAATCATGTAATTTGATACAAAAAATTAAAACTATGATTGTGTTATCGGACTATTTAATACAACAAATCAATTTTCATTTAAGCAATAAGCATCTTTGCGTAATTATTTCCGTTTTAATATTATACGATCAGTGACGTAGAAAACTTATTTTTAAATTATTGTCCCCAATGAGAGCCCAGTCTTGCAACCCACAATAAAACAAGATCTGTCTTTGTACATTTTAAATGCTATACTGTTACCGAGATAATATAAATAATGAAATTAAGTTTAAATGAAAATTAAAACATAAAAAACAAGACATAAAGAAAGTATACGCCGCCAGTGGCAACTGTCAAAAGTAACTTTTGTGTCGCCGATAACATATTGAGAACGGCGTTGTCAAGCCCGGAAATACTCGTATTTTGACTTTTATACAGTCGTTACCCCTCCTTCTTATAGTCCTCCATAGTTCTGTTAATTTTTCTCCATAAAATAGATTCTTGGATATTTAACATTTAAAAATTTTATATTTTTTAGCTTTTCTTTGCATATTTCAATAACCGTGCGACAATACAAGAACAGAATTTCGCTCAATTTCGCAAAATTAATTTGATTTCGTTTCGTTAAGTGACCACCTTGTACACTATACGGTTGAGTTGAAGCATGCAGCGAAAGCATCAAAATAATCGTAATTTTTAGGGGAAAGGTTTAAAGTTATATTCATCAATTTATGTACTTTAGCAGCACCCATTTACATCAATATCCAGTTAACTGCAGTATATTCTCGTTTAAATTAGAAAATATGTTTTCTAATTTTATAATTAATCTAACAAGAGATATGCTTTAAATATGGGGGATTTACAATCAACATAAACCTATGGATAGAGCTAAAATTAAAGAAATGAAATAACAGAAAATCACACTATTAAAGTTCTATAGATATGCTCCCATCACTATTACATTTCTGACTTCTTTTTTCTATTATCTTCTAGATTTTCCACTACTTTCCCTTTCTTTCAATTCTTCCCTCTCAAATTTCCCTATGGCAGTTAAAATAGGACAAGAAAGCCTGCGCCCTCATTTACCATGTATATTCTTTATATTGGGATATTTAATGTGTGTGCGATAGAGATGCAAGATGGCAGTTGTTTCGTTATTTTGGCAATTTAATCAATACTTAGGTATAAAAAGATTGTTGTACTTATTATTTACACTTAAATAATAGTGCTGATGACCTTCGCAATAGTTACGAATCAAAATAATTGTTATTACGTATTATAGTATAAAAGAGAAAAAAAGTGAAAAAAATTGAATCATTAATAATTCACTAATACTAGTAATAATAATAATTATTGTTATTGCTGCGTGATTATGTTCATGGTTTAATCAACGAAGTGGATAAAAAATTTATTTTGAAATACTATTTTGTATAGAAATGCGGTAGACATCAAAAGATGAATGCTGCCTAAAATATGCCTGAATAATAAAAAAGAAGAATCTAAATGAAATCCATAATGGAATGATGATCAAGTAGACTTTGACTTTTTTAATTTATTTAATTAATAGGTATATAGGATATTTATATTATTTATTTATAATAACCAATGTAAAAAAACAGCATAACATGACCAGAGATTTTAGATACGATCAAAGGCACCTATTTAAAATTTGTGCTCAGTACTGCGCAAGGCGCATGGTGTGAAGTCTGTTTTGTTATACATTAGAAGTTGTTACGTCATTAATGTTGTCGTTACGGTTACGACACCAATTCCGATTATTTTTTTTCAATAATCGGCGATTACGGTTACGATTATTAATCATGGTAGCTAATTCATGGTCAATACTCAATCTACATATATTTTGAAAATACTGTTTTATGTAAAACAGCTCCAAAAGTTTTTTCCAAACTTTTTCAAACAAAAAACGTAAGAAAAAAACCAAAATAGCATTAACACACCACATTGAAGAGACTAAACAATCATTCGATTTTGATAACACAGTAATTTTGAACACTGAAAAAAATACATACAAAAGAGGAATTTTGGAAATGATTCAAATCAAAAATCATGAAAACACTGTTAACTATGAAACAGACATAAAATACTTAATCAAATCATACTATAACATAATATAAACAATAACAACAAGATAAATATATGTATATACATATTTACATAAATAACTATTTGAACAGTATGCCCTCAAAATTTTCACAATATTATAGGTGCATAGAAAACGTAACCATAACTACCATAAAAAAAGTCCAAAATTGGCATAATAAAATTGGTATCACATAAGCAAAAATATACACAAAAAAACTCTTGACGAAGATAGAAATATCAAAACCGCCGTTGAGTAAAACGAAGAAAATAAAAAAAATATTACAGGATAAGAAATCCAAAAAAAAGGTAAGTAAAAAACGTAACTATATGTATTTATTAATACAAATTATTTATTCATCTGTTCAGGTAAAATAATTTAAAAAAATGTAAACAAGATTTGAATTCTATAAACGCAGCAAAGTTCTGAAAAAAAAACAATAGAATTTACAGTAAAATAATTAGAATACAAAAAAATTATATTAAATACGTATTTGGATTATCTAAGAGTATTAAATATTTTATCAATATATGCGTATTTGGTTAATATTTCAAATTAATTGTAAATATTGTCTTTATGCGAATTTTCCAACTGCCTTAAAAATACACCATTAATCGTATTAATAATCGGCGATTACGATTAATCACAAAAAGGCCAATAATCGCCGGTTACCATCAAATAATCGTAATCGATGCATCCCTAATTAGAAGTATTGCATTAAGTAAAGCTAACATTATAGCATCTAAAATTTATCAACTACATATTTATAAACAAATAGGTACAGATTTTTTTTAAGCAATAAGTTACCGGATGAAATGTAAAAAAGTTTACTCACCGGTGACATCATGAAAGCTCCGACCATTTGCGCATCATGGTATCACGCTTGATTACTTGATTAAAACATTAAATACACAAATATTAACTTTGTTAAACATATCAAGTTAACTTATACGTTAGTATTAGATGCGAATAATAAAATATCAATCAATAGCTAATCGATCTAATGTCTCTGATATCTGCTACGTATGCACTGCGTAAATATTTGCACTATTTAGAAAAATCATAACAGGATACGTATACAATGGTACTGAACCTAATCGTAACTTATTAATTAGAAGCATGGCGACTGTTAGATTTAATAAATCAATTAACCATAGGTTTTATTTGTTTGTATTAGTCAACAACGTTGAATTTTCATTATACTATAGTTACAGCTACGATGTGGTCAAACATTGTTTAAATCAATTAAATGTGATTTGTAGGTACATAAAAATCAATTGGACGAGTCGGTTTGTGGGGTGAAAGGATGAATAATATCAAATATGACAACCGGGACCGTTCAGTATCTACCTATACCTATCTAATCGAATGACTACATAATGATGATGTAAAAATCGATTTTATAACTTTATTAATGTTGTTTTAAATCAAATTAAATAAATATTTTGGCAACGAGTATTGACGAGTGACCTTTTCCCATTTTAGTTCAATGAACTATTAATTAATCAAGAAACTAAAAATAGTGAGATAAATTCAATGCAGGAGATGCATACATAATTGAGAAACTCAATTAATTAACTTTATAGTGTTTGTTTTTAGGTGACATCAATCGTAAATTAACATTTAAGTAATAATCAATATTGGATCTAAACAATTTTATCTGGTTACAGGGATTGATTGGATTTCAATCAGTTTTTAGTTTAATTAGAGTTTTTTCTTCATTTTCTTGTCTTTGCAACAAAATCAACAATTATACTTATTTAAGCGAAAATGTGGCTTATAAAATGTAATTTATGAATTAAAATGACTAAATACTCTATCATAATTATTCTTAGAATCCAATTAATACTTGGATTAAATTGGATAATTTCCCTCTTTGCTCCTCTCATTTATCATTGAATAAATATTGTTGGTTTATTATAATCATCATTGATATACCAATACAATAGAGCACCGATAATCTAATGTATTATTATTATAGAAACAATGATACAATAAAAACTCGTAACAGAATGGATTAATAAATAATAATATATTGTGTAAACATATTCTTGATAAACGAATACATATACATATTATGTACATACAAAAGCGAGTACAAAAGTATCTAGAGCCTCGAACGAGAAATTAAACAACGAAATGTGTGCCTACTATAAATTATTTAATATCGAATAACAAGTATAGTAGAAAGTCTAAATTCTCTCCTGCATAAATAGGGTTGTAATAATAAAATATGAATTTCAAATTAGGAAATACAATGGCGTATCGACGACGAGGAATTTAGATGCAAATTGGCATCAGCAGATCCTGTCTTTGAGGAATAATGCGGAATAACAATAATTTAGAAGTGTTAACTCTGGAAATGTTGGTTTGTAACTTTGAAGTTGCTTCGTGACATATACTAAATTAATCTAGATTATATAGAAGAATTGTACTTATAATGTGTATTTGTACTTTTCTTCCATGTTAGTAATCTGTGCCTAAGGATATTGTAGACAATTTATTGTTCTGTGCCCCTATCATTTGTCCTATTAGTTAACCTTAAAATTGGTTATAAAACACCATATTAATCTCTACTTCTATAGCTATGTTAACATAAGTTAACTAAATTGTACTTATAGTAACAATTTGATAGCTGATATTTTCTCTACTTATAAGTACATAAATTCAATCTCATTACAAATCGAAAAACAAAATCAATTATTCGTAACCAGTTCTCTTAAAAAATTGTGATTTCTCACTCACTTTCTCTCCTCTCGTTGTTTGTTTGCATGCAAGCAGGCCCTAAAATAAAAGCTGTATTCTGTTTTTTTTTGTAAATTGTTTATTAAATATGGTTTTTTTAAATCTTTTTGTGTAATTAATTTCCGGACAAGCCTTTCGTGGTGTTGGCAAACGAATAAGTTTTTTTTGTTCTTAAATCTTTTGTGCGGAATTGATTAATTCGTTTAAATGTAACTAATGGCTTAATTAAGCATCATAATTTCTACATTATACATACACTCAATGTAATTAATTAAATATAAAAGTAAAAGGGGCGATTTCAAAATACTAGGTACCACACACACAGTATAAGAAAAGAATTATTATGATTATTACTGAATACTGACCTCATTTTTTCCGCACAAAAACGTTCACAAACATTTATACAACAAGCCAATTAGGGAAATTGGAAGTTACTTGTTTGATTTTCAATCAGAAAATTTGATTTTTTCATACATAAATCATAAAGAAAACTAAAAACAATACAATCCGCGAAATGTTTAGATAAACGACGTCAATACAAACACGGTGATCTATTGACTGAGACGGCCATCTTGCCTCTCATATGGCGAATCGGATTGGAGATATCGAGGGGGAAATTACTAGTTTTTATAAGTACCAACCAAACGGACTAGTGTATAAGCGTATTTAATTTAATAGTTTGATGCGTCAATTTACCGTTGATTACTGCGTCAATAAAAAAAATTGAAATGGAATTGGAATTCTAGAGGTGTAAAATGAATAATTAGGATTTGTATAAATTCGACACCACATTGACATGGTTAAATATATAGGCAACTGATATTATGAAAAATTGGTATCACTGATCGATTATCTTTGATTTTATTTTATACCTTACGAATGGTGCAAATCTGTGTATTAATTTATGACTTTAATAAGTTGAAGAGTGGTGAAATTATGATATATGAATTATGATATATGTGTTGTTTAATATAGAAACATGTCTGTAATGGTATGAATCAAATCCATAGAAATCCATAGACCTGTTAACAGGTCTATGTATCAACCTGTCAATTTCGATTTCATCAATCGAATTTATAATGGCTTCTAAACGTATAGCAAAAAGCTCAATAAATTGGATGGATTTCAATAGTAGAATACCAGAACATCAACGGCAATTATATCACGCATTTAAAGCACGATGTGATAATTACATGAAAAGGTTTTTTCTCATTAATTTACGTCATTTATGCCACATCTTGTAATAGTTAGTATATGTATAATTCTAGTGTACTATCATATCCAGAGAATCCACCAGCAATCGATTGGGACTATTATAAAAAAAAAATTCCCCATCCAGATCTAGTGGATAAATTCAAGCAAGAATATACTGCTCTAATCATTCCTTATCCACCATTTCCAGATAGTGTTACGCAAGAAATTAATGCTCAAGAAAATGATGCAAAACATCAAATCGAATCATTTAAAATTGAATCGGACAAAAGGATTTTCGAGTGAGTTGAAGCGTCAGCAGCTATCTATGATAAATTAAATAATGTTTATGTTATTTCATTTAAATTCAATTTAATTTTAGTCACAAACAGGAATTAACACGTTTACAAACCCTTTTACAATTTGATCAAATGACTCTAGAAGATTTTCGTGATGCTTATCCACATTTAGCTTTGGATCCAATTAATCATCCAACATTTTGGCCTCATAATGCAGAAGAACAACCTGGATACGAAGAAGCTGAAGTGGAGGAATCGGAAGAAAAGAAGAAAAAGAAAAAATAAAAGTAATAATTTAAAGTTTTTTTTTGTTTTCATAATTTACAATAAGTTCGTATAAATCTAATTCCTATTTTTTAATAATTTGGAATATTTAACAGTATTGTCTTATCTTATTCAATTTTGTAACTTGTAAATCAATATTAGCTTTGATCAATTTAATAAAAATATATCAACCTAGCTGTGCCGGTTGGAGAAAGCCGAATTATGTGATGGAATAAAATATTTCATCTGTTATTGTCAATGTATTTTGTCCACAACGACTGACTATCAACATTCCGCTTTTCAGAAACCGGCGGTTAGTGATTTTGGTATAGATTAATTTACTAAAATTTACTATTTTTAATTTTTTACCAGTTTTGTTTTATATCCTTAAAATTTAGAAATGTGGTGCCATCTAACATGTCTTGACTAAACATGTAAGTAGAATTAATTGCAGACTTCTTGCATCAAATTAACTTTAGTGTTTTCATGGATAATACATGGCGCCTCATATTAAATATTTTAAAATTTTATTAAATTTAATTAAAAACTTAGGTATCTTAGAAAACAAGCACACTTATTACAAAAGAAAATGTTTATTTTCATGTTTTATACTCTTTTTTTACAAATTTATTAATAATTTAAAAGAATTTTAAGAATTCTAAAAATATGTGATAATTTTAATAACTACTAATTAATAATAAACTTAAACTAGAATTGGGTGAAGCTTTCTACCTGAGTGTAAAAAATATAATATTAAAATTATCAATTAATTATGGACAATAATTTACATTTTCTATATTGATTTCATCATTTCTCTCTTTTTAGATATTTATTTTTAATTGTAATATTATTTTTAATAAACTAAAATATGCATTTGTGTAATAGATATCTGTGAGTGTATGTGTGTAAGTTGTGTATCATTTAAAAAATACTTGGGCTCTATATTTTCTATAATATAATTTAAATATAGCTACATAAGTTCCTTGCAAGATTAAATATATGCTTTTATTATATTTCGTTACATTCGTCTTGTGTTTACGAGCAATAGAAAAAAAAACAAGACAAAGTATTCAAAATATAATCCAACTAGAATGTTTCTTTGGTAGGTGCTTTTCAGTTTTTCTCTCATATTATTCTTTTTACTATCTTTTATATTAATGACTAGTTAATAATATCACTCAAAAGAAAGTTTATAAAACAAGTGTCTACCTACTAGAAGTTACAAAATGCTAAAGGCAGATAATAAATGAAAAAATGTTAATAAATAAAGTAATACATATTCCAAGCTGAAATTATTAAAATGTGTGTGGTTAAAAAAGATTCTCGTTCTTTCTGCCTCTTCCGCGTTGCCCTCCAAATTTTGCAATTTCATAAAATTAATTACTAATTACTTATAAATGCAGCAGTGTTTAGAATATGTATTCGCAATTAAATATATTATTTTTTTAAATATTGTTACATGAGTGTATCTACTTACAAAAAAACAACTCTTAGAAAAAAACAAGAGAAGACATTGAATGTGTTGAGAGAAATTCTTATTGTCGATTTATTATTATTACGTAATGTGAAAATAGCAAATAAAACAATAATTAAACAGCAAATAGGAACTTAAAAACAAATGCTTGAATAATTACATTATTATTACTTCAACCTGGATTCAGTAGAAATAATAACTGCAAAATTTTAAAAGAAAAAAAATAATAGAAGTTATTCATCAGTCTTTGGTTTCAACTGTTTAATTATTTTTTTAAATAATTAGATAGGCATATAAATAAAGCAGGAATTACTATACTATGTATGTACATAATAAGAACACAAATTGTCACTTATTTCTGAAGTGAAAATAAAATTAAACAAAAAAGGGAAACTTTTGATTTCAAAATACCTCTAAATTTTTACAAAAATATATGTAGCTCTCTCCTTGTTTACTAACAAACTTGGGCAATCTTCTTATTTAGACACCAAAACGATTGTAAACATATTGACTATTCACTCCATCGCCTAAATTATCGATTTGTTCAACTACCACAGTTGGACTCATTATATTAAATAAAATGGCGAAAACTGTACATGCTGCATAAACACCAAGCGCAATCCACCATAGTAATTGTTCGTGCAATTTTTGTTCAAAGTTTTTCAATACTAATAGACCTATTGTTAGACCGGCAAGAGCACCAGTTAGATGAGCCACGTAAGATACAGGTGGACCCATTGTATCTTCGGCGTAACGTGAATAAATCGCATAGCCAACATCCCCAGAAGCTAAAACAAATATTATGTAATTTAGTTTATTATTTATTACTATTAAGTATTATTATATTAGGTAGCTAGTAATAATTTAGTACAGTCTGTACAATCTAAAATGAGTAATATGCGGTTGATTTAGTGTTGTTTATAAATATTATATATAGGTATTAGGTGATTTCTTGCATTGAAAAGTAAAGTTTTGTTGAATCTCGACTATTATTAAATTTGAGTCCAATACAGAAATCAAAAATTTTTTTTTTTGTTATTCTGGAACTATTGTATATAATTCGAAGTGAAGGTTCGAATTAACGTTTAAAATATTTATTAAAATTAGCAAAAAAATTTAGCAACATTTTCATTTATGAATTGCACAATTAGGAGCTCCAATTGATATTTAGATAAAACACTTTTCAAAATACTTTAGAAATCTTGATTTCAAACTGGCATTGAATTCTTATTGTTTCTCGCAAAATACTCATTCTAGATTGCATGAACTATACAACCATTGTAGTAGATTGTCCTCTCCACTACATATCCGACTTACCTATTACAAATATTCCTAACAGCCTTAATATACCATACTGCATATTATTATAGTTAAGTAATATATTAGCTAAATGTGCAGCTAATAGAGCATAAACACCACCCGATGCACCAACTAAATAGACATCCGTATCAAATACGGATGTGCCCAATGATCCAGCCACAACACCGGCCATATAAATTAGAGCTACACGTCCTGAACCATGTACCATTTCCAATGGTAGACCAACTAGTAGTTGAATAACTAGATTGAATCCAAGATGCAGCCAACTGATGATTCGAGAAAAGACAAAAGTAAAGTAAATTAAACGGATTAAAAAAAATCATTTAATTGATTATTTACCCGGCATGCAGAAGCATATAAAATAGAAATCTCCATATCTCCACTCTCTTATCTGGTCGATATATAAATATTGACTCAATTGGAACAGGACCGGCTGGATTCAGTTCGCCATTGCTTACGGAATAATATATGAAAAATCCTAACTGAAAAATACATAAGAAAAAATATACAAATTATTAAAAGATTTGATTGAGCAATAAATAAATAAATAAACAAATCGTGCATGATCTAACTGTATATTTTGATTATTATATCATCGTATTAGTACGGTACGTTATAATAAATTATTATTATTATTAATAACGCCTGCCTCCTCCAATTTAATTTAATGAGCTTTTATTTATTTGGTGCACATCTAATGATTTAAAATAATAATTAACAATATTCGAAATTAATTTGAACTGAAGCAGAGGAATCGTTAAATAACGTCGAGCACTGTCTGGTACACCAGGGTGTGAGCCAACACAAAATTAATTAAATGCATTTTTAATTTTCGCACTCAATTATGACGCCGCCACATCATAACCATAACCCTTCTCAACTTTGGCACCCACCGCTCCCAAATTCTACACATCCATCTCCCTCGTCACCTCTATTTTCAGTTTATTTCCCTCAAAACAGAGCATGCTTCGAATGATTTCCAATTCCAAAAACGAGATATGGAAGATGTAATTATCCATATTTCCGCGACAACTGTATTGATTCAGAAAGAGAGAGATAGACAATGGGAAACTCTACAAATAGAGACAACAGAATTTGCGGGGAAGACAATATTCCACACAAACAGACAATACCCAATCGATACTTTTGTGGATTCGTTTTGTTTTGCTTCGTTTCTAATGATAGCAAAAGAAAATGAGTTGTACTTTTACATAAAATATAGGTAGATATTATATCTAACAAATGACACGGATAATAAGGTAATTTTAATATACAAAAACAGCCAAAGAAAAAGGAAGGAGAGGTCGCTGACAACATGGAAAGTTATAGAGAAGATAAGTAGGAGACAGACCTTCAACGTGTAAGACGGCTGGTAAGTTTTACTGATGAGTTCATCTTTAAACAGGCGTTAAGCGTGTTTGTTTTCATTTTTCTTTTTTTTTTTAGGTAACATAAACAGCTGACGTCTTATAGTCTGCTGCGACGATTCGTGCCTGCTTACTGCGCTATATATGTTACTTACTTTGATGTTATTAGCTATTATGTCATTATTCTTTACAATCACTATCATCAACTTTCCTGTGGTAATCCGCTCCGCTCCTCAATATTACCGTCTTTACAACAAACGCCCTTATTTTTCGCATCAAAATACATCGGTATATATACAGATGCCAAACAACTTTCGAGTTAACGACCGAATTATCAATTCCATTCACTCCCTGCAGGCAGGCCCTCTCGACGAATATGTTTTAAAACATCTATACACATAAATACAGCTGACATATTATAAAGACACCCCAAAAATACGCCAACTTTTGGGAAACTCTTATATATGATAATCAATTTTATTTTTGTATAAAAACAGGGGGAAAAACTATCCTTATTTAATAAAAGAAAACGAGCGGGAGAAAGAAAAAGGAATACGTACGTAATTATATTGGGTGCGGTCCATATGTCATTTGTATGAATAGAATTTTAGGGGTATAGGTAAATGATGACAAATTTATTGAATCCTTATTGCCACAGCCTTTGAAGAATCGGTGAGGAATAAGTTAACATAATTGTAATCCTTTTAAACATACAAAATACAATACAGCGGGTTCTTATAGGATATTATATGATGTCTGAAAGATGGCGCTCAAGTCGTTCATAGCAACTTTTTTGTCCGCGTTGTCCGGCTGCTAAACAAATTGACCAACTTGCTAATATCACCATTTTATTACCTACATTAATCTCTACATTTGCTCAACTCGATTAAATTACAAGAAAAAAGAACATCAGCTTTTCGAGTTGAAAGTTACATATATGAGGGGTGCTATGCAAACAAAAATACATAGGTACCGTACCTACATGGATGAGTACATGCCAGCACGTGCCCTCTAAACAAAGTAGATACGTATGTATTTAAATAGATCGACCATACGCATTCGCATATTCATTTCCTAAAATTTGGAATACATGGTGTACGATTGATTACTTCCGATTTTCTATTACACATTTCGGAAAACCGGCAGGCAGATGTTTTCTCATGCTTATTTTACATACTATTTTAAACATCTATGTATATGTATGTAGATTGTAGTAGTCATTGTAGATAGGTACTTTTAAAAGTTTATTTTACATCAAATCTGGCAAATATTGTCGAGGAAAAAATGCTTAAATTTTATGGGACATTAAGAATATGTATAATCAACAGAAGAGGAGAATAATGAAGTTGCTATTTAAAGACAAAAGGAACATAGGTAGTGGTATATACCTATGTATAGAAGAATAGTAGGTAGAGCGAGTTAGGAATGGAAGACATATAATAATTGCAGTCAATTATTATAATTGTCAATTTTAGAAAAGTTATTTCAGTTTTTATTTTCGACTCATCAAATGAAAACAGCAAAAATTTAATGCGTAAAATTCAAGTGCGCATGCATTTTTTCAAAATTCTGTACAAGATTTTTCTGTAGTGACATACTTACATCAAAACAATTTTTCAAAATATTTATTTACATTTTTTTTTTATAAAAATATTGTAAGATTTACATAATTCTGTAAAAAAAAAAATGTAAAAAAAATTGCTAAGTGTCAGAAGGTCTTAAATATGACATAACATCATATCCCTTTGCGATTTTTAGATATGAAAAATGATATGTGTTAGTTATGAAACGTAGATATTTCCTAACAGCTTTCCAAACAAAAACCAAAAGAACATTAAAAGTTAAATTTATTTTTTTTTTTTGCAAACTAATTTATATTTAATACTCCTCGGTAAGTACCTAAATACTCAACTGCCTCAAATTGTATCATAAAATCATTTTATTGTCTTTATACACAGCAGAAAATCCGTAAAAAAGATCATAAGTAAGTAAATCGTGAGAATCAGAACTGGTTTACTGGCAAAGTAGTAGCAATAATGAATATTTTACAGTAACAGTGAAGTAGTTACTGCAATAACTATATAAAATTTTGACAAAATAAAAATGTACGTACGTTAAATAATTGCAACTTTAAGAATAAACACAGAATACAACTATCTACTATAGAAGAAAGACTATTTTTCAATTGATTTTTCGTGATATTCAGCACATCAAATGAAATGTCAAATGTAAATTAAAGGGTCACAATTATCAAATTTGCCTATTTAGCTTCTCCTTCCTCATGTCATGCGCCTAAAAGACAACTTACACAAGCTATTCCTTCTGCTGGATTTGCTGTATTTTGCGGTATTTATACGTACTTAATCAATGCCATTCAAATCCGATTCATTTTGTTAAATTTCCATGCAAAATATTAAATATTTTGCCTTTATTATACATACCTCGACTAGTGTTATAATAATAATAAACAGTGGCGGTGGACAACACGTGTAATGATCCGCGTAGTATTTTCTATCTCGATCATCCGTCAAGAACTCATCCGCTACGATAGTGACCATCCTGTAAAAAAATTCAAAGAAAAATAAAGAAAATATTCTATGTATTTCTGACATGCAAGTGGATATACATAAAAAATACTAAGCGCCAAATAAAATAGTAGGATCATCATCATCATCACCATCATCAAACAAAGTTCCTATAATACACTATTAGATACAGTTGTCAGTTCCATTAGGCGTCGCGATGCATCGTTACACGATGTCGAAAATGCTTCGTTAATTTCGAAGGAAAAGCAGTAAATTAACGTGAAGCAGATGAGATAAGGAAAACACATTATGTATGTTAGAAGATCTCGGAGTTAACATCAAAGTTTAAAGCCACACACTTCAGAGTTTCTATTTCCAGAGAATAACTAGAGACATTTAGGTATGTCTGTCTGCCTGGGTCCACTTTCTATATTTATGAAAATTTTAAATTGTTCATTTCTATTGCAGTAGTGTAAAAATATATGTTCGATCTGTCACAATACATCGGAACTATACCGATTAAATTATTAGTAACACATTTTCTGGTTTGAGAAATAAACTGAGTTTTTACATGACGATACTATGAAGCCAAATTTCAAAAAATTTCATTATTACATAGACGTTATGAACTGGCTTCATACTAACATAAAGAAATGGATCCTAGAATTATAGCTACGGTACCAACCAACTAACGTCGAGTTTAGCATCCGCATTGTTACACAACCAAGAAAACAATTGTCGAAAAAAAAAATGTCTAAATTAATGAATAGCCCACCCTGGTTTATCTCTACATATATTAACACCGACCTCGTTCTCATTTTTCTTATAAAAATTAATTAAAACGTTTTCAATACGATTATCCAGCAGCACACTGGGGATATTTCTTTCCGAAGGTTATTTTTATCTAAAAAGCTTCCTCTTTTTCGTTTATTCCTTATTCTTCTTTTCTTATTTTTATTTTTACTTAAAAGTCGTTGTTTGTGTCTAGAACTTAAATTAGGAAAATCTTTATTTTCTCATTCATGTCTTTGAATAAACTGCTGTTTCTTGTTTTGTATTTTAAGAAATTAATCTTTGCTACAGCTTTGTGGGCTATACGGGAAATGTTTGTTTTCTTTTTCGTTAAGACGTTATAATCGAGTAATACGTACAATCCTTATAGGTATCTGTAAATACCATTTCCGCTGCATATCATAGAAAAAACCAAAGTGTTTGTCTATGCTGTATATAGACACTACACGTAGACAAACAAGAGACGATATTGGCTGCTCCTTGCCAGATTTTGTTGAAGCGTTTAAGTAATCAATTAGCACTACTTCTCATACCCAATTACTTAATATGTTTATCATATAAATTAAGCCTTATCTAAACAAATCTAAACGAAAATTCGCGACATCAGTTTACATTACAGCGTATAATTGTTTATTTGCGGGTGGTATTTTAAATATTTCCACGTTTTATGCTCATAAAATACCTATCTCTTTCGCGTATACACATCTACTATATACACTACATAGATATAAATAACAGTTGCCTAAAAAATATACGGCTACGTACAATAAATGTGCACGCGTGAAATATGCAACAAATAAAATATTAAAATGAGAAACATCAAACAATACAAATTGGCATATCTGCGGTATACTAACTTCAATCATTAGCGACCATATCACGTTGGCGACTACCGCTTCCCATTCTATAGCTATAAATAAAATAAGGTAAAAATGGGTTTTTTCCATACAATTTTCCCGATATGACTGGCAGTAAATCTTAATCCGGTTCCAGCAAAATCGTCTATCATAATTGTACATATTATAAGTATTTAACTTTATCTCGTTCTGAGTTTAATCTCCCATGACATATTATATTAAATTTAACTTAAATAAGACATTTCAGGAGGTGAAATTTTCCAAAGTCGCCACTTAAACATTCTTACATCCACTATCAGCTATAAGATCAGCTACTTTTTAATACAATGATTACCAAGGTGTGATGTATATATATATATATATGTATTGTAATATTTAGATACTATTATATTGTATATGTTGCAGGGACAATTATTGATATTATCAATTAAGTAGAGATTTAAGATTGTATTGTAAATACTGGAAAGATTATAAATAAAGATTGATAAGTAAACAAGCAAGCTTCCCATTTGATCAGCGAAGTCAAGCAACGCCGAGCGTGTGGTTAGTAATTGGATGGGTGACTCCTTGAGAGCACCATGTGCCGCAATTTTTTTTTTTTCAATATTTTTTTATTAATTTGCATTTCTTACCTACGAAAAAATGGCGGTTCGACCAAAAGCAAATGAAAATCGTTTTCGGACGAAACTTCTCGATCTCTTTGATGGACCGCACATTTAAAACTTCTTGAACGTTTCCCTGTCATCTGAAATAACAAAATTATATATTGTTAATATTTATAATTGCAATTATATCCTATAATATACTAATTCCAATTAATTCCCTTATACGCACATGTTCTTTCATTCATATTTTCATTTTAAATACTAATTATTCTTTGGTCTGATAAAATGGCGTACGTCAATCTTTATCAACAAATTACAATCCGCCTCTGTATCCCAGATACCTGTATGCATCGCTATATGCATGTAATTTTAAGGGCCGATCTACATTCGCATAACTCATATCGATTAGATCGGAATTCGAAAAGATCGATATTACAACCGATCGAAATAACACCACAGAACAGAAACACGCCCACTTTTACTAACTAAATTAAATCCATGTAAATGAACACTCCGTGCGTGTGTGTGTGATGTGTGCGCAAATAATTAAATATATACAAGGTGAATTCTTATTGAATATTGAATAATATTGGGACAGTGTGTTTAGTATAATATAGGGACACGTCGTATGGCGTTACTATAAGCTACTAGATTAGTTTTGAACCGATTAATCTATATACAGGGTACTTCATTAAGCCCTAACCCCTAGTCATTAGCATGTATTAGTTATTACTTAGAATCGAATGATATTATATTTGGAAGTAAATATTTCAAATAATAAGAGCCATACACTGAGAAAAGACATATATGGCGATGAATTAAAAATCTAAAAATTACCACCTTGGTTTTGTACACCCTGTATATTAGCAAATATTTCCGAAATTGTCCTAAATTACAACAGCACTACAAATCATGCATCAACAGAAACCCTATATATAATAACACACAAATATTCGCACATACATATAAACACACACACAAACACATAAAGAGGTAGACAGACAGAGGGATAATTTTTCTTTAAATTTTAATTTGTTATAAATGCCTGAGGCATCAATTTTCATTTTGTGAAAAATTCCATTCCCGGTTTTATAGTATACCAAAATAGAGGCTGTATGACGGTCCAGTACCATGGTACAAATCATACAAATTAGGTTCACCCATTGTTAGATGAAGTTAAAATTCAGTTAAAAGGCAACAGGGTAGATTTCTCCGTTGTTTTTACATCTGATTAAATGATGAACTATCTATATGTTTCATTCGTCCAAATGTTTGGACAAACAACGCTCAAACTGACCTCAATTCGAAGGGGCCCCTACACTAAAGTAAACCGAATACTAGGCCAACCAAACCAATTCGAACCAAAGCAACAGAATCAGATGATGCCACATAAGAAAATATAACGCAATTCATTAAATTTGATTTGGATTTTCATATATGTATAAAGTTCATATACATATACTTATAAATTAAATTGTTGTTTCGGCCAATTTTTGAAGATGAGCACAATTTCAATAATTGTCTTTAAGAAGACAATTATTCACCAATTTATTGATTCATTTTACAATGCAATAAGTTGGATCAAAAATGGGGTCTGCCAATACCTATCGTTTTAGCGCTCTTATACAGCAAAGAGATGAGAAAATAAGTACTTCATTCAGAATTTGACAGTTTTACATAATAACATTGTAAGTACTAGATGGTAGATGGGCAAATAGAAAATCTATTAACGCCTGACGCCAAGCATAGATAGATATCTAATCAGAAAATATATACATATACATAGGTATAGCTAACATTAGCCAACATTCAAATAAGAAATAGAAAAAGCGATGCAGAGAATTTTATATAGACATTTCGTTTTGCTAAATCGATAATACATCCTCTATAGATAGGTACAATATAATAATAATAATAATAATTAATGATTAAGTTCAAAGATGATCCGCTACGATTGACAGATGCAAGTGACTGATCATGACGATGATGAAATGAATCAAGGTGATAGCGAACCAATAAATAAAACTAAATAAATCCACTGAAGCATCTGTTGCGCTAGTATTCATTTAAGATTGGATAAGGTGTATATTGCATTTAATATTCATTGGATTTTAACCAATATGTAGAGGCTTCGCAAATGTCAAATGATTTATTATTATTTATTTTCATGTGTACGGCAGAAATAAGTCACCACCACTATATGATTACAATATGGAAACTATTAAAGGAATGTGCACACTGTGTGCAGTTCAGTGATTCATCCATAATGGCGATTTGAAATGACAAATTTGTTAATTGTAACGATGATTGATGATTATAATGTATGTATTTGTTTTGTACATTGCAAATTTTGTTCAGATAAAAATGGGAGGAGCATCGTGTCGTCAAAGCCATGACATTGTGCCGATCGTGAAGAAATTCCAGAAGTGTATCCCTTCTGGGTTTTTGAATTCTGTGGTTGGAGTGAGTATAGATATTATATGAAATGTCATATACACAACCATTAATTCACAATTTCATTATCCTGAGATAAATTGACTCGTTAGACAGATAGATAAGCATTAACTCAAACATACAGACAAATAAAGCAATCAAAAATCATCATCATCATCATCATTATCTCTATGCGGGAGTTAAATAATAAATATGTATATTAAAAATAAAATTAAAAAAAAACACACAGAAACTAAAGACTTTATGATTAATAACTGATAATAAATGAATATTTAAACGAAAGTTGATTGAGATGCCAAACCAACCACACACATAGTACGTATGCATGTACATGCATATATGTATATGTATAATAGAATATACAAGATGATTCGGTACACTGTAACAAACAACACCAGAGAACACCCAGCAAACTCAGTCGTTAAAAAATACTTTTGAAGAAAAGAAGAAAAATCCCACGTTTTTATTAACACCACCACACAGATGTTTCGGAGTGACAAATTGATAAATATTTCGATTTCGGATTAATCAGTTCTGAATTAATTATAGACGGTTAATCATGTGGCCACAAAAACAATTATGAAGTCACGGCTCATCATCTCGAATATGGTTAGTTTCCATATACCTAATGCGGCGGTTACAGTGTAAGCGTATATATTCTGGCGATCGTGGTCACAAGATGTGATAGAATATAGAATACAAATTCTAAACGGGGGAAGACAATAAGAAGAAAAAGAAACCACGCTGCTCACGGCATGTACAATTTAAAGCAACAAGATGTGATTTTATGTCACAGTTATTAAGTCATAATTTTTGTGCAACGTTGTCAATATTATTTTTGGAATTGTATTGATCATTTTTAATCCATTTTCTTTAGAATTTTTTAATTACGGTAATTGTTTTGAATAATAAAGACAATTGTTGAAGATTTATTTAAAAAATATTAACATCGTAAGTATGGACCAAGATAAACAAATATTTACTTTAATTCTTTTAATTCGATATGTTTAACATATTTAACTGAAAAAACTGGTAGCTTTTTTCCCCTTTTTATGTGTATACAACAGAGACAACTGTACTTTCAATTGATACGCTACTATAATTACTTTTAATTGAAATATCAAATCAGATCTGTCCAGACAATAGAAAAAATATAGAAATTAAACAGTTCTACGAAATTATGTAAGTAAAATTGATTCATATTATTGAATACTAGTGTCTAAACCCGACTTCGTCCGGGGGTAACTTCCCGGGCTAAATACTATGAGTATTCAAACTTATTCCAGATTAACACCGCGAAAATAGCCATTAATATAAATGTTTTAATTATATTGACTACATATAATATATAAAAAGTGTCGTCTATGAAGGACTATACTTTCGCCTAATACTCTGTAATCTAGATAATGGAAAATACTATAGTGGTACCAAGTACTCGACTTCATTCGGGTTGAGTTATAAGTTGGAATTCTCTAAAAGGCATAACTCACAACCAACCCATAATTACCGGTATATACCGGTATTATCGTATTAATGTGATAATTACCGATTAATACCGGTATATAATTACCATAATTATGATACCGATAACGTCGCACCAATTTTTTTCTTTAAATTCATAATTTTTTATCTCATTGCCACTAATCATACGTGAATTTCACTATTTTAACGTAAAATAAAAAAAAAATGTAAAATTGGCAATGTCGCAAAATTTCTGTTCTTTAAATTACAGGTTATATTTAAAATTTAAAATATCCCCCCCTCCCCTCCACCACGTGCAGTTGAGGAACTGCACGTCAACGTACTACCACGATAAATTAGATTATATATTATAGTAGATTAAACAAATTTTGAACGACCAAGGAAAAATATTTACTCTGCTAGTGCTGCATTTCAATACCAATTTGAACACATCAAATTTTACATTGATGTAATATAAAGAAATTTCTCTAAATCATAGTTATGATGTTGGTATACTGTTTTTCACTAAGTACGACGTAATATCACATTATTGTGCATTTGACTGTATTTTCATTTCATTTTGTATTTCAATTTGTGATCCATTACGTCCAGCGGCTTTGGTCGCCAGAATAAAGCTTGCACTGTAATCGCAAGATTACATATGACAGATGTAGTCATAAATACATCTAAATATTTAGATAAACATAATATAAAAATTAAATCAAAGGTTAAGGACTTACTATGAATAAAATAATAGTAATTAAGTATTATTAATGCTATATCTACCTACATGCACAGAGACTATATTATTTGCTCGCATTCCATTGAAAACACAATTAATTAAATATTAATCTTAGTCTATGCGAAGGTTACGATTTTCACCGTTAAATTGTATACGTTTACGTATTACATAAATACATTTGCATTAACGAATAATTTCCGGATTCATTAAGTATGTGTATATATACAGAATTAACTTGGAAAACCATCATTCCTTTCTTTTTGGTACATAATATATGTATATGGATCAAACTGTTTCAATGCAGTAATTCTCAACAGTATCATCACTTTTCGTTACATCTATCACCTCCCCCATCTACCTTTTATGTCTGTATCTATACGGAATAAAAAGAAAAAAAAAACAGTCATTTCCCCATATTTGTTATCTCCATATGGAAACAAACATTAAATTATTCAAAGTTATACCTGCACAATTCGAAAATAGAAGCCCATTGATCGCCCATTAAACCCGCTAATATATTAGCAATATACACACACGCAATCAAATTCACATGTAATAACTCGTCTAGTAAAATTTACATAGTTTACAAGTCGATACAGTTTGTACAATCTAGAATGAGTATTACGACGTAACATTGAACTCTGACTCTTCCATTGAACATACTGGAAGGAACATATTAATTTGGAAGCAATAGATAGAAAAAGGAGCTTCTGTCCCGCTTCTATTAAATGCAGATATATTCAATTAGACATGTGACAAGTAACTACTATTTGAACATCAAAATTTGGGTTTAATTTATTTTTGATAATATTTGTTTTTTACACGTTCATTGTTAAATTGATCTTTGTCTAACATGTAAGTCGTAAGAATCCTTCTGACGTAACTCGAAAATAAAGTTATGACGTGAACCTAAACGTTGGTGATTCAAATAGGAACTTGTTAATTCAGGGTTTAAGCCTTTTTTCCTCACGCCGTTTGTTAGAATTCCTGTCATTTGCAGATACGTATACAACGGTTTGGGAGCTGTCCCTTTTCGTTATTATATTATGTGCTTACTCTATGTGCCTACTCTGTGATAAACATCTGATAAGATAGTATCTGAAAAGTTCTTACATACCAAAATATCATAAAAAGCACTTAAATCAGTATATACTAAAATTATATCTTCATAAATTTGCTTACTTTTAACTTAATTATAATCAAAATATAAAAAATAATAAACAAAATGGGTTGTGGTATAATCAGCTTAATCAAACTTTGAGCTCATAAAACTTTTGTTTTCAATTATAGAAATGATCAGAAAATCAGAAATATTTGCTTATAATAAACAAAACCGCGCCGCACGAAATTAAACTTATCGCACAGAATATTCATTTTAAAGTTGAAAGAACTATAGATATATTATACGGGTGTTATATATAAGTATTATTAACCGAATTAAAAAATTTACATAATGTTTTAACAACAACAAGGACAACAATAGCAAAAACAGCAAGAAAGAGAGACGAAATGACAATACATTAGAACATTGTCATATTATAGTGTCACCACACATACTTTTTTACCTATTGTAAAGTTATTTTTTTTTTTTGTTTTTTTAATATAATTACAGTTTGTATGGGCGAAAAAAAAAAGAAAAACATTTGCCAGGTAGATGATAATAAATGTGTGTTGGCGTGTTCCATACAGTCATATAGTAAGTGCACAGGTCAATGTTTGAACAACGATGAAAATCTTTTGTCAGAGATAGAACAGTAGAGAGATAACGTGACAAAAAAAATCTTCATCATTTCAGATTTCTTCACATGTATGTATCTACTATATGTAATTGTACTGTATACAGAGTGATAATTAAAATTGATGTATTATTAATTTATTCCGAACGTTTGATCATCACTTCCGTATTTCATAGACGAATAATAGTTTTGCAACGTGCCACAGTATAAAACAGTTAGTTCACTGTCCACGTGATCAATTACAATTTTTTCCAACACCAGCATATTATAGTCGAACTTAGCCTTATGGTGCGATTCTATATCATTTTTACAGCGCTGTAAGTAATGTAGAGATGTAAAAATCGGTGAATGTAAGATATTTCCGATTCTGTAAGTTTGGATGTACAGTCCGATTTAAAGTGAAAGTTTACATCCCTCTGTAAGGCCGGACTTACCCAGCTTCGTAAATTTAATACATAAAAATAGTCCTAATTTTAGACGTAAATCTTGATATAAACATATGGATTTCTTATCGTAGTGGCTACCCAATTTCTTAATTCTTATATCTTAATGCATAAAAGTAATTTTAAAGTTCCCAACTTTTAACTTTTACATATTAAGAAATAAGAATTAAGAACGCGCTTGCGCTTTCACCACAATATTTTCTATTAGATGAGAGATAGGCGTAATCTTAACCAAACTATTCGGGCACTATTTTTGATGATAATTTTTGTGCATATTTAAATCGTTTATTTATAATTTTATTATTATTTATTAGTTACTTTTAGCTTTTTTTAGTATAATTGATCAATCTTTTGATTCTTCTCATTAATTTCATTTCAATGTCAGTTCTTTCAAATTCTGATTATGAATTAAGAAATAAGAAATTGTATAACCGTGTTTTTAATTTTTAGTGGTTAAAATTATGTTTACGAAATAAAACTTAAGTTTACGAAGCTGGTTAATCGCGCTCTGAATCTTCCATCACTATAACTAACTTTACATCGATGTAAGGCATTTTATAGAATCGCACCATTAATTGAGCACATCGAAATTAAGTCGTAATGTCAACATAGAATTTTTACAATTATTATTATTATGTTATTGTAATAATCACACTTATATAAAGTACTTGCAGTGTATTTCCAACAACACACAAACAGGCAGAAAAAATCCACATTCATTGTAGCTTATGCCATGGCTCACTGTGAGATTGTTGTTCGTTGTGGTTTCATCGTTCGTTTGTTGGCGCTCACCTTCTTCTTCCTCGTTTTACCTTCTACACACCTAGTTCCCACGTAACAATTTCCATAGAAATTTTACCTCAATATTATGTATTATGTTTGAATTGGATTCGCATTTTATGTTGATTTATTATCGAGGAAAATCACAAATTTTACTTCATTTCACACTTTAGCCAGTATAGTATAAGCTTAAGTGAATCAGACTATAGCAGTATATATATTTTATACGACGTGCATTTAGTCTTGAATGGGAATTTTGTAACATAAACATGCAGCGTATTTAGATATATCAACATATGTAGGTATTTGAAGGAATGCAGAAATCGATTAAAATATTCAAATCAATAATAATTTTCCTTTCTACCAGTTAAAACAAATTAGTTTTGTAACTTTGAGCTCAGCTGGAAACCAGTTAGCTATGGTAGACAGATTAAATTATATTATAAAATGTAATAATAACATATAATAGATAGATAATAGATATAACATACCTCTCTAGGTATGTTATACCTAGAATGAAACAACATTTAAAATATGAAAATATATATTATATATTTTCCAATTTAACAAAGAAAATCAATACTGCAGCAAACCCCCAATACTTACCCCAGTAAGTGGGGAGGAAGGCGAGCTTGCTATTACAGTCGAGAGATTAGTGTAATAAAAAAATATTTATTACATTATTTTATTTATACAAAAATTACACAAAAGCAATCATGTATTTTTTTTTGTTTGGTTACTTGTGTTAGTAAGTTAGGTTAGGTTAACATCTATTGTTTTAAATATTAAATCTTCTTAATAATGTTTTTTTATCATTTAAAAGTATTTACCTATTAGTTTCTTTTTTTCAAAATTTAATTTCTTTCTTGTACTAATAATTAGTTATTTTATTATTACTACCTACACTTTTCTTATTTTTCTATTCACTACGGAAAGAGTGAAAGACACTCACTCCAGTTAGATCACCTCACATACATAAATTGGAAAACAATTAACATGCCAGTTTCTATGTAACCTTTGAAGAAATAAATACAGCCGCCATTATTTTCCCCGCTTTAGCGGGAAAGCATATTGCTTGCCTCTTCTTCTTCTTAAGTAAAGAATAGCCTATTTTCAAACTTTTGAAATGTCAATAATAAACATAAACATTACATATGCGATTTGGAATAAAATAGTATACAAGCCTCGCGGTGTTAGCTTGCCATAGCACCTTCGAAATTAGTCTAGTATTCCGAGGCGCTTGCAATCTCTCGACTGTTATGGCAGATATATCTGATTCATGGGTCCGTATTACACAGAAGTGTCCGGACTACCAACCAACGATAATTGTGTCAGGATTATAGTCGTTGTACTATATGAACTTATTCAATGTTTTTTTTTTTCGTTGTAAGTTGAATTGACATTTAAAATATGTAAATATGTACGTACAACTTTATGTACTTACTTTTCATAAACGGAAATGTTTAGTTAAAGCCAAGCGCCAGCGGGGCGAGTGTCACCGTTTTTTTTATTGTTCCTTATTAGAAAATTGCCTTTGTTTAACTAAATAAATAAGTAAATATAGGTGGAAAAGATCAACATGAAAATGATTAATACAGATTAGGGCTAAAGTATGTTTAAATGTATATTTAAAGCAACTGTCTATCAACGTCATTATATTATAAATATAGGTATACCTATTTAAAGTGTACAGAGCGGTCGATTACTGGTGTTCACACTAATTTTGGAATTGGCTCTTTATCAGATTGACATAATATCTGTCTTGTATTTTAGGGTTACTAGGGAGATAAATATTGGGGTGGACCCTAATAGTATCCACCATTCTGTATACACCTTAATAAGTCAAACTTACTATTAATGTGGTCTACTCTACATTATCCTATCGATAATCTACTCTCCCCACCTATAGTAATACGCCATAATATTCTAATTATTACTTCAGTTATAAGTACATCCTTATAACTAAAGAAGAAGATGAAGAAACAAACGAAGAAAACAGAAAAGGAGAAGAAACCATGTTCTGGAACAATACATCAAAATAATGAAGCCACATGTTGTGAAAGTGTGGTTATTTATTTTTAACAGAATTCTTAATTATGATTATCATTACTGGTATGCATCGAACGCAATAGGCGTTGCTAATAATATTTCATATTTACATTAAGTACTAACAGTGAAAGTACCTATATATGTATATGGAGTATAACATAATCGGTTCTGGGCTTGTATCTAACATTTGTGTACGCAGACAGTTAAATGCACAAGGATGTGACCTTACGTCATATTCGGTGAAAAACACTATACCAAATTATAACTACGATTTAGAGAAATTTGGTTACATTAAATCAATGTAGAATTTGATGCGTTCAAATTGGTAAAGTAATTATAGTAGCGTTTCAATTGAAAGTATAGTTGTCTCTTTTTTGTATACACATACAAAGCGACGCAAAAACTTACCAGTTTTGACAGTCATATACGTTAAACATTTCGAATTAAAAGAATTAAAGTAATTATTTCTTTATGTTTGTCATTTTTTGAATAAATCTTTAACAATTGTATTTATTAAGACAATTACGGTAATTGAAAAATTCTAAATAAAATCGATTAAAATATCAATACAATTCCAAAAATAATATTGACAACGTTGTACAAAAATTATGACTTAATTAATGTGATGTACGATCACATGCTGTGGCGCATTGCATAGCGCCACACAATATTAACATTTATCCAGAACTCCAGAATTTTATTTGTTATCATACTTATTCCTAGTAATAATACATTGTATTGGACGCTGGTTCATATCGGAACTAACCGACACTTTGGCTGATGTTCCAATCGAAACGAAAAATGTATACTTACTTACACTTATTTTTAGATATAGTCATTCAAACGACGCTTAACTCGATCGAGAGACACAAAAAAAAAACTTTCAAATGTATCTTTTTCTTTCTAAATTTAACCAACAAAATATCTATTTTAAACTTATAATGAGATTATTTATAGATAGATAGATTAGGTAGCCTTAAGTACATATAGTAGACAAAAAGAGAAAATGATCTTCTTCTATAGTATCTCCTTCTCATATCATTTTCCTGTTTGCTTATAATAATAATAATGAAAATCACATCACAATTCGTATTTAATACAACTCAAACTGTGAAGAGAAGTTTCAATAGTTATTTACTCACTATAATATATTTATGATGTTAAATGTTGCCGCCTAAAAACATCACCACCACCGGCACCAATAATAATAACAATAATCGTAAGTAATGATTATAAAACGATATTTAGGCATAAATCGTTTTCACCCTTCAACAAACAACAACAACAAAACAGATTCTCACAGATACGCTTGATTCAAATGAAAATATGATCCTTTCGTTTTGCAAAATTATTCTATTAGTCATGGTTAATATGAATCGATAACTGGCTCAAAAAATTGTTATATTTATTATCAAACTTATGATTGAAAAAGTCATAAAGATGGTTACATCATTTTTCCGTGTGATAGCGCTATCACAGGGTAGATATACCTATATCTAAAATTCTAAATGTTACAAAGCAAAGCAAGTAAATCCTACTTAACCCCTTTTACATCAATCTAATATAAGATTAGCATTGGGTAGCATAGGGGCAAAGATAAAAAGAATATAGCGACCATCCATATACAGGATGGTCGCTTCTTATCCCCAGCAACTTTCTTATTAGTAAATTAATGAAAAAGGATTCTATGAAGTCGAACAGTTTTTAATTGGCATTTCTATGATTCCATGACCCTCTACGATTCGCCTTAGCATTTATTTTTTAATATTAAAAAACATATAATATATAAAATATACATTCGGCCAAAAATCTCTTATCGAATTATGTTAAATTTCACCAACAGAATCGAATTTTTTTCCTAACTACATTAACAGCAATTTGTGGACATAGAAAATAATCGCCCTATATATTGATCTAGGATTTTTCAAACAATTTTGTACAAACCACATAAAAGTATCATTTCGAATTCTTATAATTATTGGCAATTGAAAATGACCTGGTGAACGAGGTAGTGACGGTAGCAGTGGGTCTAGGAGAAACAGCAGCGAATGATATTTACCATCGCAACAGACGTGTGAGTCAAATAATTTATAATTAGCATAAAGTAGTCTAGTCTAAAGAGAGAGAGAGAGAGAGAGAGAAACGAAGACCCCCCAACGATTATATCTACACCAACATCTCCTCATCTTTTGCCTCTCCAGCCCCAACAAGTGTTGTCGGTCACCTCCAATTCAATACATATTTTCAGTTCAACGATGGGTGCGATGTCCATCCGATGTGATGGCATTTTTATCTCTCATTATCATCAGTTGATTTTTATACTATCCATTTTTCTGCTGCTGGCGCTTAATCTATTATGAACCACTGTCTATTTTAATATAATTTAGTCATAAAGGAATCGATAAAATGCAAAAACCATTTGTTATACTATACTATAAATAACAGCTGATGATGCTGATGCCCTCTTGGCATAGCATTGTATGTGTATACATATACACGCAGATACTCAGAGACATTATGTGGGTATGACTCATAACAGCTCCTCGTCGCGGCGCGGCGACGACGTCGCACCAAAAAGAATCCATTATTACCTACATATTTGCGTGGTATGGTGGACCTAACGACCAGCCAAAGAAGACGAAGAAGAAAAAGAAGTAGAGAAGTGGGTGCTGCGCGTGGGACTCGCGCTTTATCGGCGCGACTCACGTTAGGTTCCCACGATTCCATTACAATGATGCCAAGTTTTAGACTTAATTATTAATTTAAAGTTCTTCTGTGAATAGGTGTTACATACGACCTGAGTAGCATATTAGCTGGCTGGCAATAAGCATGTGTTATATCGTATACGAATGTCAGTTAGTTAATGTATAACTAAAATAATCTTGTCTCTTTTGTTCTTTTGCCAGAGTACTAATTTTAGAACAAATTAAATGGTACCTATTAATAGAATTGGCAACAGAGTACATACTATAATAGTACTTGTCGACGGCATTTATTTTGCGCCCTGGTAAAGGTTAATGTCATTACACACGCGGCGCGCTTTATGATGTAGAGGCGCCGGTATTTTTTCGGGCCCGATGCTGCTGCTGTACATATATAGAAAATTCTTTCAATTAAAAAAAAAATTGTAGGCTTTTCTACTATATTTAATCATCATCATTCCAAGATATTTGGCAGTTTTTGGGTATCTATACACCTTGTAGACATTTTACCATAGGAAATAAAAGTCGTTAGTTAGTTAAAGTCCAGAATTTATCGATTGAGTGTGATTAATTTTGTTTTGCATTTTAAATACAAATTGATTTATTATTTATAATAAATTATTATATGATTCTATATTATATTGTATAATATGACTTATATTATCATATAAATCAATATCAATTGATTCAATTCGCCTAAATATTGTATATTACAAGGCGAGCGGGGAAGCTTGCCATTACAGTCGAAAGAATCTCGAGTCTGGTATGGCAAACTGACACCGTGAGGCTTGTATACTATTTTATTTCAAATCGCATACTTTAATTTTTAAATCAATAAAATAAACAAATAATAAAAAAAATTTTTAATAGGACTTGCTAGTGGAAATATTTATTATATTGTTTTATTTATACAAAAATTACACAGAAGCAAGCATGTATTTTTTGTATGTTTGTTACGATTTATTTATATATATTTTTATTAATTAATTCTAACAAAACAAAATAAATTATCGAACTAAGAAGTTGTTTTGTTTGGTTACCTTTGTTAGTAAGTTAGGTTAAGTTAACATCTATTATTTTAAATATTTTATATTTTCTAAATAATGTTTGTTATCATTTAAAAGTACTTACCAATTAGTTTCTTTTTTTTAAATTTATTTTCTTTCTTGTACTAATAATTGGTTATTTCATTATTTATCTACACTTTTCTTATTTTTCAATTCACTACGGAACGAGTGAAAGATACTCAATCTAGTTAGATCACCCCACATACATAAATTTGAAAACAATTAACATGCCAGTATCTATGTAACCTTTGAAGAAACAAATAGAGCCGCCATTATTTTCCCCACCTTAGCGGGGAAGTATATTACTTGCCTCTTCTTCTTCTTAAGTAAAGAATGGCCTATTTTCAAACTTTTGAAATGTCAATAATAAATGCATTACATATGCGATTTGGAATAAAAACTTTTATCATCCGCGCAGGCAATAAATAAAATGATTAATGCAATTTTATTAGTTTGCACAGCGTGTGACAAACTGAAATGTCAAAAACAGTTTGACAAATGGATAACTGAACGTGTCGGCACATGAAAAGTGCAGCTTTCAAATTTGTACATAATAAAAATTACCCAGAAGACCTCCAAATTGTTAAACGTTTCATATACAAAGACTCGTACCACACACAAACACTACACTGTATACCTACCTGAGTCGGTTATTACACCCATACTTTTAGTTTGATATAAAAGCTAACTATCAATCAATCAATGAATGAATACAATAAGTCAATGGAATGATTGAATGAATGAATAAAGGCATATAAAATCTGCAGAACGACAATGTGACAATCAGATCAGCAGGTGTCGCTTCATTTTCCAACACCCCAAAAAATGAAAAAATTAACTTGTTTTGTCACGTTTTGGCAAATTCCTTTCGATTCACCTATGTAGGTATTTTTTGATCAATTGTGTTCCTTAGATATATGTTTACCTCCAATGTGAATGTATAGACGAATTAATAGGGGCAAGATTTTTCCTTAAAATGGAATAGAAAAATTTCAAATACCTATTTTTCTTTCGATTTAATGGGACATTTAGACTGAGTTTCATTTCTATTTAGGATTATAAGAGGATTTACTAAAAATTGATTAATATTGTAAGTATAGATAAAGATAAACAAATATTTACTTTAATTCTCTTAATCCGATATGTTTAACGTATTCAACTGACAAAACTAATGAGTTTGACAACTATACTTTTAATTGAAACGCTACTATAATTACTTTTATTTGAAAAATCAAATCTGTCCAGAAAAGAGAAAAAATAACGAAATTGAAGAGTTTTGCGAAATTATGGAAGTAAAATTGTTTCAAATTATTAAATATTAAATAAATTCTGAACGACTAAGAAATAGTAGATTATAAGGCGAGCGGGGAAGCTTGCCATTACAGTCGAGAGATTAGTCTAGTATTCCGAAACGCAAGCGCCTTGAATGAGCCTCGAAATTGAAATCTCGAGTCTGGTATGGCAAGCTGACACCGCGAGGCTTGTATACTATTTTATTTCAAATCGCATACTTTAATTTTTAAATCAATAAAATAAACAAATAATAATTAAAATTTTCAATAGGACTGGCTAGTGGCAATATTTATTATATTATTTTATTTTTACAAAAATTACACAGGAGCAAACATGTATTTTTTTCGGTTTTTTACAATTTATTTATATATATTTTTATTAATTAATTCTAACAAAACAAAATAAATTATTGAACTAAGAAGTTGTTTTGTTTGGTTACTTTTGTTAGTAAGTTAGGTTAGGTTAACATCTATTGTTTCAAATATTACATTTTCTTAATAATGTTTTTAGACTTTATGTAGCGTTTGGACTCTGCGGTTCCTCGCATCTCCAGGAGCATCAGATGCATGTTATAGGCGGTGTCTATACATCCAGACACACCGAACATGCACAAGGATGTTATCTTACGTTATACTTAGTGAGGAACAGTATACCAACAATAAGATATGTAACTATAATTTAAAGAAATTTATTTAGAATTTATTTATTTTAAGCCAATGTAATATATGATGTGTTTAAATTGGTAATGAAATGCAGCGCTAGCAGAGTAAATATTTTTATTCCAAATCGCATATATAATGCATTTATTATTGACATTTAAGAAGTTTGAAAATAGGCTATTCTTTACTTAAGAAGAAGAGGCAAGTAATATACTTCCCCGCTAAGGCGAGGAAAATAATGGCGGCTCTATATATTTCTTCAAAGGTTACATAGAAACTGACATGTTAATTGTTTTCAAATTTATGTATGTGGGGTGAAAAAAAAATACATGCTTGCTCCTGTGTTATTTTTGTATAAATAAAATAATATAATAAATATTGCCACTAGCCAGTCCTATTAAAAATTTTAATTATTATTTGTATATTTTATTGGTTTAAAAATTAAAGTATGCGATTTGGAATAAAATAGTATACAAGCCTCGCGGTGTTAGCTTGCCATACCAGCCTCGAAATTCTACTACAATAGCAAGCTTCCCCGCTCGCCTTGTAATCTACTATTTCTCACCTTCTTTGTTTCAGTATCTAAATATTAACAAAAAGGGAATGCTCATTTATGTTAAAACAAACCGCAACAGAGCGACAAAACGAGAGTAGACAGATCAATTTGTTAAAACAGTTTTCCTATCTCTTAATATGCTATACGAACATTCACTATCTGTGTGTGTGTATTTACTCCATTCTCGACGAGTAGATATTATATTTTTTACAGAAAAAAAAAACACAAATGAAATGAACAATACAATGGGATGTCTCGAATTTATCACGGTCGTTGTCGGTGCGGCATGTTTAATTAAGATTAAAAAACCAATAATACAAAAGAATTTCGACAAATTCAACAAATTTTCCCAGGCTCTTTTTTCCCCTCTCTCTATAAAGAGAAGAGGAGGTAGATATTATAAAGGTATAAACGGTATTTACCGTATTAACGTTTCGGACTTCTCTCTTTTGTATACCTATCTACTTGGATGTCTTTCTCACTCGTCTCATTTTATGCTAACTAACTAAAAACCTTTTACCTACACTATATACCGAAACCATCATTGCCGCCGTCGTCGTCGCGCCGCAACCAATACATTTAATTGGAACGAATAAAATTGACAAAAACAGAATTCAAAAACATGATGATGAAGAGAAAAAAAAACTCTTTATGTTTCTCAATGATGATTTTATGAGAAACGATATCTACTTATAACAAATTGAGCTCTATACAAATCTATAATACTAATCAGATAGATTGATACAGTTTGTTCAATCTTAACCGAATAAATTTAACATAATCATTAGCTTTATCGTGTAAATTGAATTTATGGTTGTAATATAAAATTATTTGAGCATAAAATATTTTTGCCCTGATGAAGGTCCAAAATCCTTAAAGCGAATTGGAAGAATTTCTCTTTTTTGTCTGAATAAATTGAAATTTATGGCGAAGTAGTGATAGATGTGTCACTTTCCGATAATTTTTTGACCTATAGTCAAATAAACTGTATATATTAATTAACAAACATCACTCTGATTAGGTGTACTAACTCAAGAATCGTCATATTACTCACTGTAACATTACTTATAAAGAAAATCCACATTAAGCTTGATAAACGCGAAATTTTTTAATTTAAAATTTTTCCTATATTATTTTTACTAAACCAGACTTACTTCCCCAATTAGATTATTAACATTAACTTCACTGAAAGCCGGTCATATATGCTTACGACTCATCTTAGATTGGATAGACTGTACATAAAGTAAAAGAGAAACATTTGGATCACCTTATTTACTCTATTCATATACGATTAACTGCACTGTGCTCTTATTTTAGTGGCTATATGAATATTTTACAATTAAATTTTTAAAGGACTAACGCGTATAATTTACAACAATTAAACGGTGAGAATGTTTATTGTTTTGAGAAGAAGAAATAGATGGAGGGAGAGATAGCAAATACATGTTGAATAACAACAACAATATTAAAACAGAACTGTCATATCCTGTTTCGGTAATACTTACCGACTTTTGTAATAGGCGGTTAATAAGACAAATACAGATTCATAATATAGTAATACTCAGCTACAGGAGTTTTTTTAATAGTTAGTTTTAGTATGGTACAAAGGAAGTAGCAAGAGATTATTATGTTGATCCAGTTGAAAGCTAACTGCACACCCTGTATATGTACGATATAAAAAAGAAAATTTGTTAAATAAACAATGTGGTAAACATGCACAGATTTGCAATAGTTGCCAAAAAAAGCTGTAAATAACATATATAAATTTAGATAGAAGTATCAATAGAAAGCATAATTCAGAAATAATATATATTTATATTTAAATACTTAAATATAAGTATTTAAACGATAAAGAACTTGATTGACTTTTTCAATCTATCGTATTCTGAGAAAATGTAATAAAAATAGAAAATCCTTTCATTGCTTTGTAAGAAAATATTAATTGCCTTAATTAAGGCATTAACTTTCTTGTTATTATAAGAACCGATTAATTAAGAACCGAAATACGAATTCCACTGAAATAAATCAATAGTTTATCGAAATGAATTCGTTAACGTTCAAAATCATGAATCGTTTTTCTAATTCTTTAGACGCTTGCAAGACTTTTTGAGCCGCAATTGGCGATATGATGAAAACATGGTTTAGAACTTCATTTTTCCTTTTACGTACTTAACCGAAGGAAGCACTGAAATAAATGACTTATGGTAGGTGCGACTTCGGAAAGACTTTCCAATCCGCAGCGTTTTGAATAAAATGATAAATCTTATACTAAATACTTAAGTAAATATATAATAGCATTTTAATGTCTAATCGAAACCGAATCATAAATAGGGATAATTAACGACCTGCTTTGAAGTCGAAATAATCCAATCAAGTCACTAATGGTAGTTATTAATGACTAGTGGACAGAAAAATTAAATTAATAAAAGGGAACAAATTTGAAAAAAAAAAAAAATATATAAAAACATACATAGAAAAATGGACGCCCTAAAAAAAGACGTAAAAAGTTTTAAAATATTTAAAAAAAAAATATAATTCTATTAAAATAGTCTCGTTTTATGGTAGGTATTATTATGTATTGCAATGGGTGGAAATTTGTCTTGTCATTAGATACAAATTGAGGAAATTCCTAATTTATTAAATTTTCTTTGAAATTAATATAAGTACTAAGATCTACCTACTACCCACCCACTACTGACCCGTTTTTTGATGATGATATGCAAACAGATCTAATTTGATTAAAAAAAGAAAACAACTGCATTTCTACGTCGCTGTCACAATAAAATATCCGATAGATACGAGTATAACTTTCACAGTGAACTTGCATGCATACCATATATCTTGATAACTTGATTGTCATTAATATTCAATGTCAGAGCCTGTACTATACAACAACTGTACAAATGTTGTTAGATCAACAAATTAATAATGGAGCGTCGCAAGAACGTTGGTACGGGTAGTGATAATTGGTATTATATCTATACCTGCTTATAGTAGGGTATGGAATGGATTGTATATAGACATGATACACTAATTGTATCGTTTACTTTCGATGTTTCTATTGGCGTTTCAGACTGACTAATTTATTTATGTTGTAAATAAATTATATCGGTATATTATTGGAAAGTTCTCGTAGTGTTTAAGAAACCATCATCGCGTCATCATCTAGAAATTTGCTTATAAACATGATTCAATAAATTCGTAATTACACACAGTTGTTGTGGAATAGGGGATGAATATACAACAACAATTAAAAAGTACTCCCGCCGTTCAATTAATTCGAGTAATTGTAAGTTTGTTTTGTGTCCTTTAGAATTTAAATCTATTTTTGAAAAATCAATAATTTTTCCATCGGTATTTATGTGAAAATTACTTTAATATATATGTATGAAAAACACTCCTGACCTAGCATAAAATATATATCTATCTATATATGTATTTCCCAATTTGTCTATGATCTTCCACAAATATGCATCATTGTGCAACCCTCATATGTAGGTACGTATAAGTAGAAGTAGCATATTTGCCTTCCTTACCTCTCCCACATTTATCCACCTATTTCGTGGAAAAGTTTTAAAAAATCGATAAGGTAGTCGAGGTCATCATCATTGAAAGACATCCCTCTTCGCTTTATACTCGTGTAATAGGTAAAACACGAAAATATTTATTAATAATGCTTACCCATTTTTACTGAAATTTTTCAGAAAAAAGTTCAATGTAGAAATCACAACTATTTCTTCGATTACAAAATAGAAAACTTGAAATAAAATGAAAAATTATCGATTATCAAATAGTCTTTTTTCAATTACAACAATAAAATTCGTATTTGTCGTCGCGAGACTTACATCGGCATATACAGCTGATTCAAACTAACCACAACACACGACACCTGAACAACAGTCAACAGCCAAACCAAATCTGATGCGATTTCAAAAATATACTAAACTTCTTCTTCACTAGTAAATAGCAGCAGCAGCAGCCAAGTCGGCATATCACTTTTATCCCCACTTCGCGCTCTAGAACCACAAAAATTGGTAGCGGCAACATCTAGTCTAAGTATAAAATACTATACATACAGCATATGCAGTGCCACGTCACAGGCTATGCTGAATGTGCTGTATGCATTTGTAGTAAACCGCTCACTAGAAAATGATTATCATTTCATTGAACCAATAACCTGCTAGAAAAGTGAATTGGTAGGGCAATAAATGGGCGGAGTCAAAGTTTCATTTGTTCAGTTTCTCGAAGAGGGATTGATTTAATGAGCAAAAAGCACGTGAGAGCAATGACGACGACAATAACAATAATATTACAATAATGACGCTGCCGACGTCGACAATGACGACATCGATATCGGCGCTAGGGAATTTCCATCGTTTTTTTAAACAATTAAGTTTTTGTTTAATAATAGAGAGATATGGCAAAATGTCATTATTAAAGAAACTTTATTAAAGTAGCACCTTATTTAAATAAAATCGTCCTTCATTAAAGACGTTGAAATTGTGTTATGGCAGATGATTTGTGAACTTTATTAGTAACTTTGATTTAGTATCAGTAATGCTCTTATTCTTAAGTTTGACAATTGAGGAAAATATTATTTGACCAAATGGTATACAAAACTGACCAATATAACAATAAAAAATGTCAATTTATTTTGACAATTTCAAGTCGACCGTTGCCGGAACAACCGATCCGTAAATAAGGGCAAATAAACGAGAGATATGGCAAATGTAAAATGAACGAACATTATTAAAAGACTCCCTTATTTAAAAATCTGCGCATGGGCATATAACCGTTTTAAATAAAGATACTTTATTAAAATACTGGCTGCCTTTATTTCAATAAAATACTGCCGAACTTTTATTTTCCCTTATTAACGGATTGGTTGTTCCGGCAACGGTCAGTTTGAAATTGTCAAAATAAACTGAATTTTTTTATTGTTATATTGGTCAGTTTTGTACACTATTTGATCAAATATTTTTCTCAATTGTCCAACTTGAGAATAAAGGCGTTACTGGTACTAAATCAAATTTACTAATAAAGTTTACAAATCATCTGCCATAACACAATTTCAATGTCTTTAATAAAGGACGATTTTATTTAACTGAGGTGCGACTTTAATAAAGTTTCTTTAATAATGACATTTTGCCATATCTTTCTAAAAGCTCGGCAGTATTTTATTTAAATAAAGGCAGTCAGTATTTTAATAAAGTATCTTTATGTAAAACGGCTATATGCGCATGCGCACATCTTTAAATGATGGATCTTCTAATAATGCTCATTTATTTCACGTTTGTCATACCTCTCTAATATCGACTTTAAATTGGATAAAATAAAAAAATCAATAGGCGCTTGTAGAATGGATCTCCCATAAGCAAAATAAAGGCTGCATTTTCATTCTAATTCTTTCATTTCACTCTAAATGATTCCAAAACTATAGTGATTATTCATTACGTTTTTTATTGCTTTCATTTCTTATAGAAAAATGAATTAATCATTAAGTAATACTATATATATTTACTATAATACTTATAGTAAAACTATCTTAAGAATCATCTTTTCTAAAAGCCACAGATTACCGAGTATTAAGTAGACTTTAAAAAAAGTTTATAATGGATAGAATCTACAGTATTGCTTATTGCAGTAATTTAATATTTTAGTGAAAGTTCCGATTTGTGGATCTCAATAAATTCGGAGCTATAGAACACATTTTCTGTCTAATGAATTTTGCAATAATTTATAATTACGTTCGTATATTAACACGATTTTATTCATATTTAGGGCCGGATATTTTGATCTCCGGATTCGAAATTTACCCTCCAGAAAGAAAAAAGTAGTTTGTTACCTACTTAATTTTACATAAGTATATTTAATACATATTAATTATTAAGTAAGTATATTATATTATTTATCTGTCCAAAAATATATTATCCTTAGGACAAATTTCTTATTTGGAGATGAAAGTACCGCCTTTAGTAATAAAAGTAATACTATAGGGTAATTGGACAATAGTCGGACCACTATCTATATTTTGATACTCGTTTATTTGAACATGTCCGCGCCTGTATTATTATTTGCACTACTGATCATTCAGTAATGTTACTCACTTTGAACAAGTTGATATTAGGAAAAATCTTTTAATTACTAAACTTTGTTCAAAACAAAAATAGGAAAAGTTTTATAAAGTCATATAGTGAGATTGTGGTGTTTAAGATCAGTTATAATATATTGTTATCGGTATAACTACAATGGTCCGTAGTAAAACCGGATATTTACCGGACCGAGTAAATAGCGGATAGATGGTCATCTTGTAATTCTAATATTCAAAGTTAACGATGTCAAATGTCTATAAAAGAAAACCAGCAGGGGCCCGTATTAGGGGAACGGGGAAAATGGACTGAGACAAATTTGCAGGAAGCACTTGACGCTGTTAATAATAACATAATCAGAATCAATGGAGCATCAGAAGCTACAGCATCCCTAAAACGACATTATTAAGACAAATTAAAGCTGGTGATCTAAACAAAAGGGTCCGTTTAGAATCAGATTCATCTCTGGTTCAAGAAGCAGAACGAAAACTTAGTCATATCAAAATAAAGCAAAAAGAAAGTCTCGCTTGTCCAAGAGATGAAGTGCGTATCATAGCATTGAAACTGGCAGAAAAAATGCAAATTAATCACTAATTTAATAGATCTGAAGGTACAGACCTAAATGTTCATACTGTTTATATTCAAAAAGTTTTTAAACATTTAAGCAACGTATTTAAAAAATAATTCTTTTTAGAAAAAGCTGGTTATAAATGGCCTTTCATACCTAAAAATCCAGATATTGTCATTCGCAAAGGCGAAAATGTATCATTGGGGCGATCTTTTGCCATGTCTAGAGATGTAGTGAACAATTATTTTAAATTATTAGATGAAACTTTAACAGAAAATGATTAAAAAATGATTAAATGATTAAATTAAAAAAAAAAAAAAATTATGAACTTAAACGTACACTAATGAACGCCCATCTCTCCTCGCATGCCTAGTTTGTCTCTTCTACACCATAGAGGGGAGATTTTTAACAGTTTTGCATATTTTTTTTCGCTTTACAATATGATCAATTTTTAATTTTGCTCATGTAAAAGTTGAAATAAACGTTTTTCTGTTTTATGCTTAGTTTCGCATTAATATAACTGTTTCCTATAGAGAGTTATATTCGTTTATACAAAATATAGTCCATCTCTCCTCCTCTTATCCTATTCATTAATACTTACTATAGGTACTAAATAATTAGATATTCTGTATTTTTTAACTGCTTGACTAATCTGAAGAATATTTGTGAATAATTCTCATAATTTGTAGTTTTAATCTGTAGGTATTTTAAATTGTTTTTTTATTTTTAAAATCATCATCTCGTGGTAGTGTTTCAAAAACAACATTTAAACCAAAAAAAAAAACTTAAGAAGAATAACAAGCATGCTTAAAAGGCCTATTTTTAACGACCTTGTCCCAAATAAATCCAATTTCACTTTATCTACTGATTTGGTTAAAATACTTTCCTTTTGTCTTGAGTTTGAAATTTATTCAGTAGCAGACCACTGGTGTCTATTTTGTGCGCAAGTACATACATTGGCGTATAAAAACTAGAACAAATTAAAAACAAGAAAAAAAATAAGATAATAAATTAAAAGTAGGTAATTACTATTACAGATACCAAAGGGTTGATAACTGTCAATTCCAAAGCGCAAATATCATCAGACATCTTCAGAAGAAATAAAGAAACAAACAAATAAACAAAAAAAGACAGATGCGAAAAGACAAGTTGGTGTTGGTGGGTCTATGTCCATCTATACAATCAATTTCTCTCTCTCTCTCTTTCTGTATAGTATATATCTATCTATATATAGGTATAATTAGATTAAAGATGTCACAATTTAAAAAATAATTGACTGCCTTGGCTCCACAGTTTTAGTGCTCGAGTCACGAGAGTTCTTTTTCCGATACCTTCAGCCGATAAGCTCGAATGTTGTTTTATATTCGGTGTCAGAGAATTAAGACATTTAAAAGATAGTTTGATACGTCTTGGAATGTTAGGCACCCAACGAGTCCAGGGGCAGGAGGAGACAAATATCATGCGGAATGAGAGAGAATCAGGGTCGTGCTCTGTAGGTGCCTATATACTTAACTTTAAATGGATATAATGGCCAAGGGATCTATACTAATAATATTTAATTTATTTTTTATAATTTTTTTTTTCCTTAACAAATTAAATAAAGTTTATGTAAGTATATCTATAAGTATGCAATTCATTTAATTTAAAAAAAAAACATATTTTAATGATTTTCAGTAATCAGTGAAAATATGAAAACTAAATCGAGCTATCAACTACTAAGATACTTGAACAGTTTGCAAGAAGCCACCAGAAATTTTGCATTTGCTTGAGCAACCGTACCTATATAAACGAATTAAACTTTAGCGTAATGAGCAGGTCTCGGATATCAGATTAAAGGCTAAATTCCGAGGAAAAGTGTTTTTAATCAGCTTTACATTTCTCAGTTAAATCTCTTTCTTGCAATTTGCAGCTCTTCGATACTGACTGACTCACGCCACTGGTTGTTTCTTCATTTCAACTCAACTCACAGAAAAAAAGAAAGACAACGAAAAAAAAAAACAGATAAATTTATCTTATCTCCATAAGCTGCCGGCACTGCTCTGCTCTTCTTGCGTCAGCTCTGTATATGTAGGTACCTATGCTCTTTATCAAACCTATACCTATGTATAGATAGGTGCCTACTTACCTATAGGTACCTGCAGCAGCTATTCTCGCAATGTAATTATTTTCGTCCCGATAATCAGTTATTCCTGAAGTTCACGAGTTTGCTGGTACGCACTGTTGACACTTATTAGTTTTCAACCATTTATTAGAGGTGACATTGACCAATCTGTGGATAAATTTGGTTTATGTGTGTGTGAGAGAAAGACGAGTGTGAACGGAAATCGAAAAGAGAGAAACAAAGATCGCGCGCCCGCACACAATTTTAATAGAATTGATGTAGGTCTTGTGGGATTTCAATTAAATAATAATAATACATTTATCATGTTTATTTAATGAAATGATAAACAACAACATTTTCTATTGGATAAGTCGATTATTATGATAAGTAAATGTACAATTTAAAACAACATGATGTGATCTTACGTTAGCATTAAGTCATAACTTTTATGCAACGTTGTCGACGTTATTTTAGGAATTGCATCGATATTTTAATAATTAAGTATATTTAAATTATAATAATTTAATTTAAAAAAAATAATAATAATAAAATAAAATAAAATAATTTAATTATTTAGAATTTTTCCAATACGGTAATTGTTTAAAATAATAAATAGAGTTATTGAAGATTTATTCACAAATTATTAATACCCAAAGTATAGACGAAGGTAAACAATTTTTTAATTTAATTCGTTTGATTCGATATGTTTAACATATTCAACTGACAAGACTGGTGAGTTTTTGTCTCACCATTTACGTGTATACAACAGAGATAGCAATACTTGCAATTGAAACGCTACTATAATTACTTTTAATGGAAAAATCAAATCAGATCTGCTAAGAAAATAGCAAAAATAAAGAAATTAAGCAGTGCTACGAAGTTATGTAAGTATAATTGATTCAAATTATTAAATATTAAACAAATCCTGAACGACCGAGAAAAAATATTTAACCTGTTAGCGCTGCATTTCAATTCCAATTTGAACATATCAAATATTACATTGATTTAATCTAAATAAATTTCTGTAAATTATAGTTATAATGTTGGTATATTGTTTTCATTACGTATGACGTAAGAACACATCCTGATATATACAATTAACTGTAGGCGATTAGACATCATATTGGATGCTTCACATGGCATGGAATCCGTTTTGCAAATCTATTTACCTAACACATAGATAGTAAATGAATTTACTAAAAAAAAAATTAGAAAATTAAAATTTTCTAATTTTATATGATCATATTACCTGCATTACCAAAAATCTTATACGATACGTAGGTATAAAAATTTACACTACCTCAATTAATATCTGTTGAAAGCACTGATGGCTTAATTAACTTGTAACTTGATGAAATTTAACGAGGACCACCTACACTATAGTCACTTTCAACTGAATCAAAGTTAACTATCCTCTAAAAATTCCAAATTAATATCTTAACTTGTTTTTTTGGCTGCTGTCGGTAACAGTGTGTATGTGTGAGTGTCGCTTGACCGGTTAGTTATAGTTAGTTTGTTGGTCGGTCAGTCAGTCAGTCAGTTAGTTTAGATATTTAGTCATTCAGTTAGTTAGTTAACGGAGGTAGTCAGTCAATCACATCACCGTTACGAACAACATCTTATTATTAATGATGTTGCACCAAACAATAATAATTATTAATTATATTAATAAATTTGAAATTTTTCACAGCAACAGGTATAGGTAGATAAATAGGTATATAATCATTATTACTATTATTAAGATTAAATAACAGATACATTTTATAGTTATCATAGTAATTTCTCTGTGCATATGAGGAATATCCTCGCGGATTTTCATTCGAATGACTTTTCTTTTTCACGTGTATATATGTATGTATGTGTATATTATTTATACACGTCAACAATAATAGCAGAACACATCATTCACTCACAAAAAAAAAGACTGGACTTAAAAGTGCACTAAAATTTTGCCAATTTAAAATTTACATATTCGTTCGCCTGAAGGGCCGCCGTTTCGCTTAGCATGGTTAATGAAAGACATATCGTTTATATCTCTTATATTAAGTACCTACCTATACAGATAGATGGTACGTGCGCATAAGTATAGGTAGATACTATACCGGAGCCCCATATAACCTAACTAACTATTATCATACTTAGTACACAGCCAGATTGAGATCAGATTTTACTTGGGTAACTTCATCACATTTATTGCTACTAATATCATAGTAGTAAGTAAGTACCCTATATGTACCTATTTAATTTGTGTATGCATGTGTGTGTATGTATGGTAAACGTACCACGTATTAAACAAAAAAGAGAAGAAAAAAAAATTACAATGCGAAACAACAACAGCTCTATAGTTTCTTCGTAATTATACAACACTCGGAACATGTTCCTTGTACGTTTACATTCATGCGCATAAGCAAGTAGAGCTTGCGAACTTGTATTAGGTCCTTCGAGCCGGAATTGTTGAAATAAGTGCAAGTGCGCATGGAACTCTCCTAATAACAAATTTTTTGTGTTTACTTTTAATTCAATGCTGATTAAATATTTTCGATCACACACAGAAATAAAAAAATTATCTTATTGATGCTGTTGCTGCTGCTGCTGTTGGTGGTGCAGACATTGCAATATCGTGTTGACCACCTGCCGATTTCATCGAATATTCGTGCCCAAGCTGACCTACCGCTCTCTTTGCGGCGCCTCAAAACTTTTAACAAAATCGAAAAAATAAAAAATAAGACAGAGATGGAGGGAAAAAAAAATATTGTACATGTCGAATGAGTGTTTGGACAATCGAAATGATACTCAATATTAGACCAATGTTGGTCAAACTCAGATCCTGCACTTGGATATTGATACATCCAGGTGTATGTCTCAATGTTACAACAATGTAATTATTATCACTGCAATGTTCTATCTTTCTTCTGCGTTCTTTTATTTTAAAATGAGAAAGGAACAGCAAAAGAAACAAAAACAATGAAAAAGAACTCTTCTTGAAAACAAATGATCAAAATAAATCCATCTGATCTGAGATTTACCCTGCCTCCTATATGTATGTATAAGTGCCACCCAGGCGGGATATGGTCTCTCTCTCTTTCTTTCTTCTCTCTCCCCTCCCTACACTATAAAATCTTGGCAACATCTTTTTGGTTGTGTGGCACATAGTCGATTTTTTTTTTTCGTATTTTATTCAAATTTAAATTAAGCCTTTTTAACCAACGGTGTAGGTAAATATGTTTTCGTTTTGGGGTGGTTTTTTTTTTTCGGTGAATATGTAAATTGGGCTTCATTTTGACACATGAGAAATGTCGTTGACTATTAATTTAAGATAAATAATAATGATAATAGTAGTAATAGTAGGAGCGAATGATTCCTAAATCCAGTTGTGATAAAATTTCAAGATTACAAAACCAATAATAATAATATATATCTACTAATGGAAAGAGACAAAGACATAGGTTGGCTTATCGCTTTTTTAAACCCTCTCTACTATACCTTGAGCTCTATACGGTTATGATTTAATAACGACATTAATAGTAGGAGAACAAGATGAGTTCCAGACAATTACCGTTTTGAAACGCCCGAACGTTACACAACGAACTGCTTGAGTCACATTCTAAATGTTGGGGTCGAACACTGTGTGAATTATGTATTTTACGTATTATTACGTAAAGTGAAGCTGATGTTTGTAAAATTTTGGCGTAATGAGATTTTATCTGATTGGTAAAATAGTTTTAGATAATACAACGAATGAAGGAATTATTTGAGCAAAAATAGATTTTATTGCTTTCAAATTAAATCAGTCAAGCAGAAAAATTAATGTCTGAAAATTATCGTAATGCATTTATATATAAACTGCATTAGTAATTTTCACCTTCCGCATCACTACACGGCAGTAGTACTACATGCATACACACTTTTATATACGGGTAACGATGTTTCGAACAATTTTACCATAAGTATTTCGTCAGTTTAATTAAATCCTGTCTGACGAAATTCATTTTACAATAAGATGCATTCCGCACATACATGTCTTATACGTCAGCTGATAGTAATCATTATCGGATTCTCTCCGTTTACATCTCCTTTTCGCGATCCGTTTTAAGCCACATTCAGATAGAAGGTAAAGCAGTAGTACGGTAGTGCGTTGCAGTATTTTTGAATAGTAGAATAATTTCCAAAAGAGATTCACATAAAAATTAGTGCAGTAGCAATGCAGAGCGATTTAAAAGTATAACATATGTTATTCTTTAATCGAATTATCTTTTTTCATTTTGTTTTTAAAAAGTTGTGACGATTGGTTCAAAAGGGCAGGATAGTTTCCCACCTATTCTGCTAAATTGTCGTCAATATTTTCACACATTATACCACTTTGTAACATTTAATAAATATAAAAACTCGACATAAAAAAAAAGTTTGTTTATTATCGGATTTTGTTATTATTACTAAACTGACCTGTAACCTCAAACTAATATCATTATTTCCTCATTCTCATTGGTGTATGCGCAGTGCAGAACATTTGAAGTTTGCAAACTTCTGCACTGCGCTACAACACATCTACAACAGACTACATCATCTGAACGCTTGCATTTGAACTATGCACGCCAGAATTTTCAGCAACTGCACTGCACTGCCATGCAACTGCCTTCCGTTCTATCTGAATGATACTTTAAATTTAAAACGATTTCCTAATATAGCAAAAATAATCTTGCAATACCACATTCCGTAACGTTGTTGTTGTTGTTTCAAGTCCTGGTTGCTTACTTACTTAAAAGCTTAAATTATGCTGCTACTGTTGTATGTGTGTATAGTAAATAGATATAGATACATAGTATAAACGGGAAAGGAGATTTTAAATGTGCGTATGTAGTACGAGTATATATGCACTATAGGAGTTTATAATATGTATAAAATCCCATTATACTTATTGGGGAATGCGGTTAAAGAATTTTTCTTTGTTTGTTTGAATTTATTTGCTCTATATTTGGTGTTTCTTGAGAAATTTCTTGATAGAAAATGATGAGTGAAAAACTTAATTAATTAACAACAGTACAACTAACGTATATAATGTAAATGGTGATAATTCTAGACCAAAATTCAAGAAGAAATTCTTGATGAAAGCATACAAAACAACACCGTAATATAGATTTTCATATAGAAATTTTATTCCATTATTTTCGAATGTTCAAGATAGAAATCGAATTTAATAAGAAAATCTGCGACCAAAAATTGCAATTTAATCTTTCTTAGTATGCAATAAGTTTCTCCTCAGCCATCTAACCCAACTTCAAGTGTCTTTGGTTGGATATTTTTCTCATTTAATTAGTGCTTGTACATTACATTAGCAAATATTGGTGGGAAACCTTTTAGTTGTATGTGGACTGTGGACGTGGAGGAGCTGTTAATTCCTTTTGTTATGAGAACGACGACGACGACAAGTAAATTGAAGAAAGTTAATAGTATAGGTAATTTATAATGTACACACAGTGAGGTTAGTTACGAGTGTGTGGGCATTTAAGGATATGAGAAAGTTCATTGGAGATTAGCTATACTAGATTTATTTATTTTTTCGAATATTATGGATTTAATTTGTATAGATGAACAATGTCAATTCAATAGCCAAAAAGAGAATATTTGTTTTATGATTGCGATCTGTTCATACCAGCAGAGCGATTTGCATCGCTTATATGTATGCTAAATTGCAAAAAGATGTGAACGTACGTCATCCTTAGTGGAAAACACTATAGCAACATTATAACCATGATTTAGAGAAATTTGATTATATTAAATCAATGAACAATTTGATGTGTTCAAATTGGTATTGAAATGTAGCGCTAGCAGAGAAGATATTTTTTCTTGGCATCCAGTATTTGTTCAATATTTAATAATATGAATCAATTTCACTTACATAATTTCGTAGAACTCCTTAATTTCTTTATTTTTTCTATTTTCTCGACAGATTTGATTTGATTTTTCAATTAATAGTATATTACAAGGCGAGCCGGGAAGCTTGCCATTACAGTCGAGAGATTAGTCTAGTATGGCAAGCTGACACCGCCAGGCTTGTATACTATTTTATTTCAAATCGCATACTTTAATTTTTAAATCAATAAAATAAACAAATAATAATTAAAATTTTTAATAGGACTGGCTAGTGGCAATATTTATTATATTATTTTATTTATACAAAAATAACACAGGAGCATGTATTTTTTTTGGTCTGTTACAATTTATTTATATATATTTTTATTAATTATTTAATTAAAACAAAATAAATTATCGAACTAAGAAGTTGTTTTGTTTGGTTACTTTTGTTAGTAAGTTAGGTTAAGTTAACATCTATTGTTTCAAATATTATATTTTCTTAATAATGTTTTTTTATCATTTAAAAGTACTTACCTATTATTTATTTTTTTAATTTAATTTCTTTCTTTGTAATAAAATTGGTTATTTTATTATTAATACATTTTGCTTATATTTCTACTCACTATAGAAGGAGTGAAAGATACTCACTCTAGTTATATCACCCCACATACATAAATTTGCAAACAATTAACATGCCAGTTTCTATGTAACCTTTAAAGAAATACATACAGCCGCTATTATTTTCCCCGCCTTAGCTGGGAAGTATAGGGGGAAGTAGTTAGGGGAAGTATATTACTTGCCTCTTCTTCTTCTTAAGTAAAGGATAGCCTATTTTCAAACTTTTTAAATGTCAATAATAAATGCATTACATATACGATTAATTATAGCAATTATAGCAGCGATCTAATTGAATGTATAGTTGCCTTTGTTGTATACACATAAAAAGCGAGAAAAGCACTCACCAATCTGGTCAGTTGAATATGTTATACATATCGAATTAAAAGAATGAAAATAAACATTTGTATATCTTCGTCTATACTTACGAAATTAATTATTTTTGAATAAATTTTCAACAATTGTATTTATTATTTAAAACAATTAGTGTATTTAGAAAGTTATAAATAAAAGCGATTTTATTTACAAAAAAGCGGGGAATTTTTATTATGTACAAATTTGATAGCTGCACTTTTCATGTGCCGACATTTGACATTTAAAAAGTTTGAAAATAGGCTATTCTTTACTTAAGAAAAAGAAGAAGAGGCAAGTAATATACTTCCGCGCTAAGGCGGGATTTATTATGAATAGTTTATTATGAAACCGGCCTTTATTATAATATTATGTTGTAACCTAGGTACTTCTAGGTTACTTCTCTTTTCTTATGTTTGATCTGGAACAGTGTTTGTTATCTTACTATTATTTCTTTATCAGTCTGAATATCTTAAATTGCCAATATCCATATCCTAGTATTATTACTTGGATTATAATACGAGTTTAATTGAAATTTCATAAAAATTTGTTATTTTAAAATCTTAAATATGATAATAATAATAATAATAGTAATAATAATTTCCTTTCTGCAGACGAGTGGTGCGTGCAGACTTAATGCACCAGATGCGCCAATTAGGTAATTATAAGTAATTAAATTTCAACCCTTTTCTATTGCATTATTTATTTATTTATGTAATAAATATAGATATCCTAAAAAAATTATTAAAGATATCCTGTATTATCTCGCGACTGCTATCATCAGAATCACTAACACAAAGTAAAATGTCAACAAATTGAATCTTAATAAATTTATTGACAAGTCAGACAAAAGAAACCAAAGCAATTACAGTTATTGCCAGATAGGATGAGTGAAATAATTTTTCAATAATTCATCCAATTATATATTTATTATTATCATTATTATTATTTTTAATGAGTAGGTACGCACAGATGCTGGCTGTCTGTTATTCTATGTACAATTGTAATAGTGAAAATAGTTTGTTTATTTTTTTAGTCATTAAGATTCAATTAATTATGTGAACAGATAACAGAATGTGAATCCAACCTGAAATTCCTAATAGGTGGTTCTTTTGGGTAACCATTTTTATTCATAAAAATACGGAAAATGTGCCAAATTTAAAAATAACGTTCTTTTTCTCTTCTTTGATTTACCGTTGACAATAAAAATGTTAAAATTCCAGACTAACGTTTTGAGTTGAATACGCTATCCGTAAGTGGTAAAGTACCATCGAAGAAGTAGTAGCTAAGTGAATCATGTATATATAACAGTTTGGTAGTCTATAGTCAGAACAGCACATTCAATTTTATCAAAATTTTATGCAACGATTAAGTATTTATCATTTTCCAGATACTTACATCTATTTTATATAGGTATTTATACTTGTACAACAAAAAAAGAGTAACACATATACACTTTTATTAGCTCTTATTTCCTCGAACGTACTATAAATAAACATGGAAGGATGGATGGATGGACGAACACAGGCGATGGAGAACGGATACCGTTCTGAACACCAATTTGAAGATTATCTTATGAATTTTGTATAAAATAACTAAACATGAATAAAAAATAAAGGAAAGGCAGAACAGAAAAACGAACGAGAAATAAAGTAAATACACTGTATTTACTTTATAAAGGCGAATAGGTACGTGTCATATTTTTTATAAAATTTTTATTGTTTTGCTTAGACTGGATGATCCCACTGGAATAAGATCGGACGAGGAATTCTCAGAGTTATCTGACTCGAAGGACCAAAATTTTTTTTTAGTAAATTCAGTTTTCTGTCTTTCTAATAAGTTTATTTGCCTTATCATTTGTTATTAACGTAGTATGTTCAATTTATTACTTATACTTCGACGGTAAGTTATTTACCTACTGTGCTAGAGTAGCAAATAGAGCATTGCCTAGACTTTATTCGAAGAAACGTTTAGGAGTTACCAAGGAGCTACACTCAATTTGGTCTTTGTATACAAGTATATTTTCTACAGTGTTCTCACTCTATTGTCAAGTTGATATGTCGAATTTACTGATTATCACCAACTGATAGATTTCTATCATTTAGTAATTTATCATTAGAAAATGATAGATAAAATTAATTACTTACCGTGATTTTTGCACTTTACCAAGTAGAACATATAGTATACGAAGTTTCACTCGAATAAGTTTGAAGAAACATCCATAACGAAACCTTGTAAAATTATTCGTCGAAAACTTTTATCGTTCTTTTATTAAAAATAATTATTTCATTTTAAAGATCTCTTTTAGGAGCAACAAATCGTTACTTGGTATTTATAATCAAAAATCAATCTAATTCTAAATCCACCACCACAATACAGCAGCAAGAACAACAGAAAAGGAAAAAATGTGATTGATTCACACGCCTTTCTCCATAATCCCGGTCGCAGCTCATGCTGTCTAGCTGTTTCGAAGGATTAAAGAAAAATTAAATGACAAAACCAATCTGACAAATGCAGTTAAATTGTATGACATATAATAATAATAACTATCATGCCGTGAGACAAGATTTTCCATAGGTAGTATAAAAAGAGTGTTTGGAATTCATCCCTCTATAACAATGCGCATAGGTATAAAGTCAAAAATCATAGCCATAATATTTGACAGGTAGGTATACCGACCGGTAGATAAATACACATTGGTACGTATACGTATATTTTCTTTATTGTTGTGGGAACCATGTGAGAAAGTAAACAATTTCTTTCTTGTTCTTCTTTTTTATATTTATTTAATAGTAAAACTAGAAACATGTTTTAACGCCGCATATCAAACCCCCATACAGTACAGACTTAATGTCTATTATAAAATGAGTATTCATATCCAGATCATTTGGTAAATTACATACGGATCAGATAATTTTCCTTCCATCTTTCGCGACAGTTGACATAACCTACGAATTATGCTAAATGGTCCAGCTAGTGGACCTAATTAATTCAGTGCATGGACGTCATAGATAAAGTTCAGCGGCCACCAAACAAAAACAACAAGTTATAATTAAATTGGATGCATGCCTGAAATATTTTTTGTATGATGGTTAATCATTTTTGCTTTACCTTCTCTTCTCATTCTTGCCATTCTCTTGCTCTTCATCTTCTTCTTGTTCTCGTTATAATCGGTTTCGGAAAATAATTATATAGGCCGAATGTACGAGTGAGAGTGCGCCCCGTCTAAACGATTATATTATTTTCTGAAACTGCTGTTTGGAATAATATGCATTTAACAGTAACGGAGCATAAAACTGGCTAAAGATAGAGAGAGAGAGAGATTGCCAACAATATCAGCTAACTACACACACTGCACACATATATATGTGCGCCCAGTGTGATTATGCCAGCCACTAATTCCAATCACCATTACTTGCGATTCAATCAGCCAAATGAATTAATATTTCGAGTCGAGTGAATTCATTTTGAGATGCTATCGATACTTTGATAGAAATTTTTAGATTTGAAACATTTTTTCATCAACACACACATCTCCGCCAATGGTAATCACTACTAAACTAACTAATATAAGTTGGAGTGAAAAGAGCACGTGTTCAGCTTGCGAGCCAATTTGTGGTTCCGAAAAAGTGCCGAGGTCTTTAAATGGGCGAAATTGAAGTAAGTATTTTCATCGCAACAATTTGCTTCTTTCTGTTACTGTTGTTGTTTTTCATTCCAAATTTTTATTTTTTATTTTTTGGTTCAGAAGGTCTATTTGCATAGAGCAGCTGTTTCGTTTTGCAGTTTGAAAAAGGAAAGGGCAAAGAGTAAAAGCTATTATTTGGAAGTCACGAAACTATTATTTCGTTTAGTTAGTTTTTAGTTAAAGAAAATCTGTGATAAGAGACATGCTACACGAATGAAATGAAAAGGTCAGTTTGAACTGTTTGAAGTTAGGTGTCGCCCGGAGTTAACTAACTGACAGTTAATCACTCTAGGATTTATCAATATTCTTTATCATTAATAAATGAACAATCATTTTCAGCTTCAGCGCCTTATTTATTGACACAATTTGGGTGGCCATATAGACGGTACCCCACTAACAACAACCACCGTCAAATTGACCATCATTATATTATACCTATATAGTGGATACCATCACTAAATACATTTTATTTCTTTTCATTCACCTCCTGCTTGTCTAACTTCTTCTTGTTCTTCTTCTCCTTCTTCATCTATTCCTTTTTCTTATTAACCAACCCACACAATCCTTTTTTAAGGCGATGCCGCGTGAAATTGGGCATTAATTATAATGTGAATTCGTTTTTGAATTGTGCGTTCCGCATGATGAAATCCAAATAGTAGTACCTACCAGATACTAGTAGTAGTAGAGCAGATGCCTTCTTGCCTTTTTCTTCTCTATCTACCTAGTACTTGCTCTTCGGTTTGATGATTTTTAATTTGATCCTAATATATTTGGTTAGTAACAACTTACACCATTGGTCAATATATTGTATCTATCGACCAAACGGGGAATGACAATATGCAACTACAATTTCTAACAAACCATTACTAATATTCATTAAGGTGCACTTAATAATTGTATTGAGAATCCAAGTGAGGGCTCGAAATAGTTTTCCAATTTTATTGACCAACGGTGGAAATAGTCTCTATCAAAACAAGATCATCATTTTCGTAAAATTGTATCTAGTCTTCTAGAGGTATAGTACGTATACCTATAGATAGAAGACTAGGAGAAGAAAAAGAAGAAGATAAAGAAGTAGCACGTTTAAGTGATTATGGGAAAATAGAAACGGAATGATTTTGAAATTTGTTAGGAGATGATGATGATGATGATGAGGCGGCCTGGCGGTCTCCAATTAAATTCTCATAATTCAGTGCCGTTTGTAATTTCACTGTCGACTTTTTTGTAAAGATGATAAATAAGTTATAAAAATGCTTTGAACGCATATAATATGAAAATGGAACGAGTAAAGAAGAGTAAAGTGAGAAGTGAGTATGTGTGTGTATAAGGACTAAAGGAAGGACGTGACCGGCTCTAATGTTCCTACATAATAAAAGAAGAAGCACATTTTTTAATAATGATTTTGTTTGTTGAGGAGAGTTAGATATACAACAACAATAAATAAACTGTATAGTCTATTCGTAGGGACACTGATCACGACACATTTTTATGCGCCCAACTAATGCCACCATTTCTGATGAAAGGTTGCTGACATTCGTATACGTATAATACATAGTTAAGAATTAAAAAAATAATCGACCTAAAGACTCATTCTCATTCGAACAGAAAAGAAAAAAAATAAATTGGTATAAGATATTATATTGAAGTTTTAAAAGAATGTATCCCCTAACACACACAAACATACATATGTGTAGATAGATAGAGACACAATGCCGTTGTCGTCGTGTATGTATGTATGTCTTCGTCGGCTCTTGTCGCTTTATGGTTTTTTATTTTTGGGCTTGGTCCTCAGGACCAAAAAAGAACATACACAGTAACACAAGGCCGCCCACGATATCCAATCGTTTGAATTTTTGTTTTTTTTTTTTCTTTTGGTCTTCTTTTTTTATCTGGCCAGTTTTAGCAAATGTATACCAAATATCGCCAATAAAATCAGTTTCTTTTCCTACAGGTATCTGCCCAAGTAAGAACTACCAAATTTGATTATTCTTCACATTAAATATAAAGAGCGATGATTATTCGCATTGTTCCAGTTTCATATTTATTAGTCTGCTCCTTTACTATGAATTTTTTTTTCTTATTTGCGAAAACTCCAAACCACTGCAGAGAATACTAAAATATTAAACTCATGTGGAGTATGCCGTGAGAATGAAAACACCATGGAGTGCCAAGAGAGACGCCGCCACGGTCAACTCACCCAAACATTGGTCTCGTTCCTTGCCTCAGGAAAGTGGCAAGATTCCTAATCATCATACAGATTTATATTTTGATTTGATGATCACATAATAGACTTTACAGTTACTGTTGGGATGAATCTATGTATGTGGGAAGGATATTTGGCTCTTTAGGTGATAATTTCCTAAAGCGCGTTCCAAGAATGGTTCATGTTTATCTTATTAAGGAAAGTACAATTTAAGGCAATAGGATATCATCTTATATCGCAGTAATTAAGTCATAATATTTGTGCAAAGTTGTTAATGTTATTTTTGGAATTGTATTGATATTTTAATCGATTTTACTTGGAATTTTTCAATTATGGTAATTGGTTTCAATATAATAAATACAATTGTTTAAGATTTATTCAAAAATGATTAATATCGTAAGTACAGAGGAAGATTAACAAATTTTTAATACAATTCTTTTAGTTCGATATGTTTAAACAATACTTGCAAGTGAAACACTTCTATAATTACTTATAATTGAAAATTCAAATCAGATATGTCAAGAAATAGAAGACTAAAGAAATTAAACTGTTTTACGAAATTACCGAAGTAAAATTGATTTATACCCGACTTCGTTCGGGGTGATTTTCCAGGCTGAATACTATGAATACTCGAACTTATTCCGGATTAGCACCGCGAAAATAGCCGTCAATATAAATGTTTTAATTATATTGACCATATATAATATACCAAAGATTTCGTCTATGAAGGATCATACCTTCATCTAATACTCTGTAACCTAGGTAATGGGAGTACAGTAAAAGTATCCGGCTTCGTCTGGGTTGAGTTATAAATTGGAATTCTCCATAAGGCAGAACTCACAATCAAACCATAAGTGAAGTTTATAATTTTAACGTAAAATTAGAAAAACAGAAAATTGGCAACGTGAAAAGTATGTATTCCGTTAAATTCATAATTTCTTACCTAATTACTACTAACCATACGTGAATTTCATAATTTTAATGTAAAATTAGAAAAATGGAAAATTTTCAAGGTCGCAAATTTTTATTTCGTTAAATTCATTATTTTTTATCTAACTACCACTAGCCATACGTGAATTTACTAATTTAAAGTAAAATAAAAATTAAAGAAAATTGCCAATATCGCAACATTTATTTTCTTTAAATTATCAATCTTTATAAGATTGCTATCAGTGGCATAGCGGTAGTTATCTCCTGTAATTTGCCTTTACTATATTTGTGCTTCGCTTTTAACAAAACATAATTAATTATCGAACCAAGAAGTTGTTTTGTTTAGTTACTTTTGTTAGTAAGTTAGGTTAGGTTAACATTTATTGTTTTAAATATTATATTTTTTAAATAATGTTTTTTATCATTCAAAAATCATAAGTACTTACCTATTAGTTCCTTTTTTTAAATTTAATTTTTCTTCTACAAATAATTTGTTATTTCATTATTAATACAATTTTCTTATTTCTCTATTCACTACGGAAGGAGTGATAGACACAAATATACATAAAATGTAATATAATAGAATAAAATATTTTTATTCAAAATGGCATATGTAATGTATTTATTATTGACATTTAAAAAGTTTGGAAGTAGGCTATTTTTTACTTAAGAAGAAGAAGAGGCAAGCAATATACTTCCCCGCTAAGGCGGGGAAAATAATGGCGGCTGTATTTATTTCTTCAAAGGTTACATAGAAACTGGCATGTTAATTGTTTGCAAATTTATGTATGTGGGGTGATATAACTAGAGTGAGTATCTTTCACTCCTTCTATAGTGAGTAGAAATATAAGCAAAATGTATTAATAATAAAATAACCAATTTTATTACAAAGAAAGAAATTAAATTTTAAAAAAAGAAACTAATAGGTAAGTACTTTTAAATGATAAAAAAACATTATTAAGAAAATGTAATATTTGAAACAATAGATGTTAACCTAACCTAACTTACTAACAAAAGTAACCAAACAAAACCACTTCTTAGTTCGATAATTTATTTTGTTTTGTTAGAATTAATTAATAAAATTATATATAAATAAATTGTAACAAACATACTAAAAATGCGTGCTGTGTAATTTTTGTATATTTAAAATAATGTAATAAAAATTGCCACTAGCCAGTCCTATTAAAAATTTTAATTATTATTGGTATATTTTATTGATTCAAAAATTAAAGTATGCGATTTGGAATAAAATAGTATACAAGCCTGGCGGTATCAGCTTGCCATACCAGTCTCGAGATTAGTCTAGTATTCCGAGGCGCTTGGGCCTACTACCTGACTAAGCTTTCGACTGTAATGACAAGCTTCCCCGCTCGCCTTGTAATCTACTATACTCCGCTAGCGCTGCATTTCAATACGAATTTGAATACATGGTCAAATTTTACATTGATTTAACGTAAGCAAACAAATTTATCGAAATCATAGTTAAAATGGTGGTATACTGTTTTTCACTAAAGAGAACGTAAGATCACATCCGCGTACTCATTTTCTCGAATACTTTTCCTACTATATTTTGCTCTTAAATGTTTTGCCTAGCATAATTCTAGCAAAATTTTAGCAATAAATTATACTGATAATTACTATTTTCGTATTAGACACTCACACAAAGTTATGCTAAAACAGTTGCAATTCGCTTAAAGCCACAGTACCTCGAGTAAAGCCTTATTAACATCGTTGGATTTCCTGCTGGAACCATTAGAATCGTCATTGTACATTTACCACGTTTCTCTAATAGAAACGATCCAATTAATACATTTTGAAAAAGATAAAAATGTAACCAATTTTGCTCATGATTAAAACCGAATTTAGTAGCTTACCAACATCTAGTATAACAGCACAAACATTCATAGTACAACAATTCCATCAACGTGCAGACGTGGTTTTAGTAGTCCCATTTTTTATATTATAACCGGCCTTATGAATAAATCATATGAGAATAACAATTTTTTGTTGGAAAGTTGGAGGTGGAAAAAGAACAATGATACCTAAATATATATAATATCTACGCTACCATGCTCTAAATGAGCATATGTATAAGCAATATATAAGTATATATGTAGAAAAACAATAGACAATTTCATTATGAAATTCACACAGACATGAAATAAGTTCACACGGTGCAGAAACGCATTTAGAGTTAACCATCTAATGGTATTTTATACTATCCACTTGTAGGTCGAAGACACTAGTGTATTATTGCATTATTATAGGACACCATATTGGTATGGCAAATATTCGAAGTGTGCGTTCACGTCACCCTCTTGATGACCGATGATGTCACAACTGAACAAAATTTGTATGCACAAAAAAATGTTGGTCTGGAAAAAGGCATATTTTACATATAAATATACACATAAAATAAATAAAACTTCTGTCTCTCGTTTCTTCTCTCTCGTTTGTTGTCTGTGCAGATTTATTACATTATTACTTCTTCCATTTTTTTTTTTGTTCTTTTTGAAAGCCCTCGTTGGCGGCTGCGGCGGCGCTTCGTATGGTAACTTATTAGAAGACTTTGTTGTTGTTGTTGATGTTGGGTGTGTCAGTCCCAGTCCACTACAACAACATTGGTACTAAATATACTCCTCCACATATTCCGGGAATAAGACCGCTCACGCGTGCGGGAGGAAAAGAGGTGATTTGAGGAGTGAAAGCAAATGTAATAGAATAAAAAGAGAACGTAAATTGCAATTGAGAATTGTCCTCCCTCGAGAAACATTAAATTACCTACATATATGTACTTATTAATTAATTTTATTTTATGTATTAAAACGAATTATTTTTTGATTGTCCTTAAAGTCGGATTCTTTTTATATGATTTAAAATTTGCGCGCTTATATGTATGTATGGATTTAATCTTTTCTTTGTATCGATTTAATACCTCAGAAAATTTCAAATGCAATCCCTTAAAAAGTAATCAAATTCTATTAGAATCTTTACGGTCCGAATCAAATGACTGCCTTAAATAAACACAAACAATATTTTTGGCGCGATTAATCCCATTTTAATCCCCTATCAAAAAACGTTAATAAGTATAGAATTCTATTATATGTATAGTAGAAGCATAAACAAGCTTTCTACAGTCAGTAAGCGAGCGGTAGAACATCAATGAAAATTTTCATGGTGGCGTTCCCACCACTACTACACAGCCACTCATTACCTTCACCCACAAAAATGATATACCTTCAAATAATAAATTAGTTACCGCTAAAATAACAAACACCTTTGTTTTTTTTTTTTTCATATACCTATTTTTTTAATATCTATCTTATAAAACATAAAGCAGACATTTCCTTGATGATTTACAAAAAATATTTTGCCGATTAATGACTACCACCATTCTGAGAAACGCTGGACCACCAAAAAACACTATACATTGCGGTATCCAAGGCGGAATAACAGGGCGTACAGGTCGTTTAGCGCCGCCAAAAGTACTAATTTCGCGTCCGATTTGTATATTTAGTCGATTTATTATTGCATGTGTGTGTGTGTGTGTGTTTGTTAGTCAGCAAGTAATCAGCAGCAGTCACAACTGCAATAACAGCGAGTAAAAATTTGAACGTAAATCATTTGAAAAAATTAGATAAAAGTAATTAGGAATCATCATAGTATATGAACAATGTCAATGATTAAAAAATCATCATATGTTGTTAAAGGTTGTCAGGAATCTGTTTTCATCTATGCTTATCATCGTACCTCTAGCAGATCAACATCGTTTATTTTTGCTTTATGCAGAAACAATCATTATTTAGTATATTTTATAATTAGAGATAAAAAAGAAACAAATAGCCAACGCACGTTAACCACAAATAATAATTAACACCCCCAACCGAACAATCTTTTTTTGTTCCATGTGCTGATGGTAATATATTGTTTCCTGAGTTTCAATTCAGTGTTAGTTGGCTACATACCGCTTCCACTCCTAAGACATTATCAGTTGTTACAATATTGAACGGTACCATTTTAGGTGAATGAAATACCTACGCGCTAGGTACACTTATAATAAGTAGGTAAACTTAACTTATTACGTGTTATTAAGTGTAATCTTAATTATTCGAAAAGGCCAAATCATGTGTATCATTGAGATTTGGGAACAAATGCCGATTTTGTATATTGGATGTACCCGTATAGATATAGGTATCTATGTATGGGTCTTTCAGTATTAAAAGAATCATTTTAAACAACAGAATGATGATTTATGGTTTGGAATTTGTTAAATTTGTTTGTTTTGAAACACAGTTGAAAGCACAGGGATATGATTTTACGCCATACTTAGTGAAAAACAGTACACCATCTATGATTTAGAGAAATTTGGTTACATTAAATCAATGTAAAATTTGTTTTGTTCAAATTAGTAGAAGAAAGTCGCCTAATATTGAATACATTTTTTGTTCTGCTTATCTGTCGCTTATAATAGCAACTATTTCTCTTGTTTTAGTTGGAATGCATGATACATTTAGTATAGAATATATATCAAATTACCAAAACGAAGATTTATTTTTTTCATATTAAAAAAAGCTAATTTTTAGGACAAGAGTCATTTCATCGTTTTTAAGAATGGCAGCCTTATTGCTGATGGTAATGGATTATTGGATGCTTTTCTAAACAGTAGAAAAAAAAATTATGATAGAAAAATTCAAATATGCAAATAGATATTATTCAATCTAATTAAACAAATATATACAAAATAGCCAAAATTACATTTCATAGACCTTGCCAACTTGATATAAAAGTTCAATTGTATTGACTATTGAGTGTCATACATTTATTGATGATGTTAATTATTTTGTTAAATTTGTTGTTGTATTTGACAAGTATTATTTCACTTAAAATTTTTGTTTTATTTAATAATTACAAAAAGTAGAAAAACTCTACAGTAATTATAATGCAGTGGCTATTGATCATATGTACTTGCAGTTGCTGAGAATTGTTAGGCAACCAAAAATTATATACCTAATTAAATATTTATTCAAATTTTGAAAATTGAAGAAATATTTACCATTTCATGATATGTTGCGAATCATCTTCTATATTTTTGTATTTGCGATGTGTTTTTCAAATTATTTTTTAGCTTGATAAAAATAATTTTATTTTTTTGCATTTAATACAATCAGTTTTCATTTTAAAATCAAGTAGGGCGCTGCCCAACGCCTTCGTTGATTAATAAGATATCCTGAAATCTTTTAAATGTTTAATTTTTGCTCTTAAAAAACGGAAATGTTTTTATTTTGGTGCTAAATCATGTTTTTCCATTATTCTTTTAATAATTCAATCATTATAATTGTATATATCGAAGTGCATTTATTTGATTTATTTACATCATTTTTATACGGTCATAGAAAAACTATATTCCATTGATCGTTCAAAATTTGCTTAATATTTAATAAGATGAATCAATTTTACTCACATATTTTCGTGGAATTGTTTAATTTCCTTAATTTTGCTGTTTCTTGACAGATTTGATAAGATTTTTCAATTAAAAGTAATTATAGTATCGTTTCAATGGAAAGTATAGTTGTCTCGTTGTATAGATCCAAAAAAGGAGACAAAAAAAGTCTTGTCATTTAGATAAGAAATCCGAATATGTTAAACATATCGAATTAAAAGAATTAAAGTAAAAATTTGTTTATCTTCGTATATACTTACGATGTTAGTTTTTTTTTGAATAAATCTTCAATAATTGTATTTATTATTTAAAAAATTACGATAATTGAAAAATTCTAAATAAAATCGATTAAATATCAATTCAATTCCAAGAATAATGTTGACAACCTTGTACAAAAATTATGACTTTATAAATGCGACGTAGATCACATCTTATTTCTTTAAATTGTAGTAATTTATTATTTCTATAGATTACTACTCAGTAACGGATTATATGTAGGGGTGTGCGATACACAGTATTGTGTATCGATACAAATCGATGTATCGAATTATTGCCGATATCGATATCTATACGTGACAACATATTGGCCTATCGATACATATCGGTATACTGAATTATTGTCGTATCTTCCTTCGAAGAAGAAAGAATTATTTAATACTTTTTTTATTACCTTTTGGTAATAAAAGTGGGTAACTGTTTCGAAACAATCCGGTGGATTATTCATATACACATATTAGTTATGTAACATTTGCTTACATATCGGTATATCGATAACCGGTACGTATCGGAATTTTGATACGCTTGAACGTATCAGGCTTGCAATACATATTGCCAATACGTATCAGTGTATCGATACATATCGATATATCACCCAGGCCTAATTATATGTACTCTTTTTAAATTGTATAAACTGTATACTTATACCATTATCAAAGGGAATTATGCCACTTGTAAAATAATGCTATTCATTAACGTGACGTGACTGCCGTAATTCACTCATATTTATTTATTTATTTTCGTTTTCGCACACACCACAGTATTATAATATACATGTGTGTAGGTAACACATTCAGTGAAGGACAATTCAATAGTGCAGTAGAAAATATGGAAACGAAATGGAAAAACCGGATGCTGGTTTGTTTGAAAGTACTATACGCTACACACACACAATCATATTAATTGTACTTTGTATAATGTATGAATGAATGAATGGATAACTTCCGTTTGTTGTTGTTTGTGTGTTTAATAATGAATTAAACTGGATAGATGCCTGTTCAGTTGATTCAGTATTCATACGATCCTGTATATAATTGTTTTGTCGTAATTAATATTTGTCGTTATAGAATGATGAGTTGAATAGTAAAATAACCGAGTGTTTTAGCACTGCCACGTGTCTGATCGATATCGTACCTGGAAATTTCATTTTAAAAATCAAATGCATTAAAGTCGAAACAACAATGAAAAACGCGAAGAAACGTCTAATCAAAGGTCTTATTCATCAGACGGAATCAACTAATAACTGCACTAAAACCATTATAAAAATGGCGACTAATTTCCAAATATCAAAAACTCAACTATACAATAAATATATTTATATCTACTCGAATTCCGCACAGGCACATTATCTAAATATTTACTTAATACTTCTCCAACCATCGCAAAATAATAATGTTCAGTGACGTATTGATCAACGATTTAACCATATGTCGTCTTACAAGAACAGAGCAAATCCATGTGTTAAATCCCGCCACTGCATTGATAATGTTGATGGATTTTTTTTTATGTCAGATTTTGACCGGAGACTTCTCTGTAATCAGCATTAGCGCCGATACAACAAAGATTATTTATCTTTTCAAATTGCCAAATCAAAAAAAAAAAACTAAGAAAAGAGAAAGAGAACCCCCAAAAATCCACAAGCATTCACTCGTTCAGAGTTCTCACCTTGTTATTGTTTGTTATTATTATTCTTTTTTTATCAATAATATATATTGTATATTATTGTATATTAATACACAACAGTAATATATATGTGTGTGTGGCTGTCTATCTGTCTATCTATTTGGACTTTGTTTTTTCTTCACTCTTCTTTGTCTGTCTGTCTGTTCTTGTGTGTTTGCATCAGCCGGTTTTATTATTATCTATTGATCATCAGGTAGTAGATTTATTAGGTGGTTAAATTTCATCATGAGATTATAATTCTTTGATAGTTAAAAAATAGTTTAAGATTTGGCCCTATAAACTTGCCAAAACCTGTTTACATTTTAAGTAGATAATCAAAAAAAGGGAAACTGACAAAATGGTACATTCTGCTTTATCAGCAAAATACTGGATGTACTGGATTTTCCCAGAGGAGTGCAAAATTTTATCTTACAAAAAACGATTTGGCAACGATGCTTTACTACTCGTACCACCTTGGTCAAATAATTGAAATTGTGGTCATTTTCAAATATTGGCCGGGTATTAAGTAGGTAGATGAAGTTTGAGGTTTCGAAACAATAAATTATAAAAAATGCCACAATTTAATTTATAAGTATATATGAACTTTTCAATCAAATTTATTAAATTTGCTTTCTAATTTATCCTCTGATTCTGTTGCTTTGGTAAAGAGTTCAGTTCGTTTTGTTGGCGTAGGTGTTCGGTTTGCCTCAGTGTTGTGGCTTCCTCGGGTTGGGGCTAGTACGAGCCTTTAACGTATTTGGACGAATGAAACATATAGATAGTTCATCATTTAATCATATGTAAAAAAACAAAGAAGTCCACGCTGTTGCCATTTAACTGAAGTTTAACTGTGTCTAACAAACAATAGGTGTACTCTGTTTGTATGATTTAATGTTTATTTTAATAATAATAATAGTAAAAATGTACTGGATAGCCAAAAAAAAAAAAAAAGAAATTTTGGAAAATTCAGATTGTTTAGGGGAAAATATGATGCAAAAATATGTATTACGCCATTAGACTACAGTTAAATGCATAGGGATGTGATCTTACGTCATACTTAATGAAAGACAGTATACCAACTATGATTTAGAGAAATTTGTTTACATTAAATCAATGTAAAATTTGTTATGCTCAAATTGGTATTGAAATGCAGCACTAGCAGAGTAAATAGTTTTTCTTAGTCGTTCCAAGATTTGTTTACTATTTCACCATATGAATCAATTTTACTTACATAATTTTGTAAAACTGTTTAATTTCTTTATTTTTGCTATTTTTTTAGAGATTTGATTTGATTTTTTAATTAAAAGTAATTATAGTAGCGTTTCAAGTAGCAATATAGTGGTCTTTGCCACTATAAAAACGAGACGAAAACTCATCAGTTTTGTCAGTTGAATATGTTAAACATATCGAATTAAAAGAATTACAGTAAATATTTGTTTATCTTCATCTATACTTACAATATTAATTATTTTTGAATAAATCTTCGACAATAGTATGTATTACTTAAAGCTATTACCGTAATTGAAAAATTATGACTTAATAACTGTGACGTAAAATCAAATCATATTGCTTTAAATTGTATATCTGATGCCTCATAAATGTAGTAGAGCCTGAGCAGCATACAACAAAAGCAAAAGTGGTTAAAAAATCACCAGTGTACCTACTACTATTTCCTGCACCTTTTTAATTTCATCCCTCCATACATACATACATACATACATACGTACTGTACATACATATGAAACAACAGTGGTTGAGATGAGCTGGAAACGCTTCATCTATAGTAAGCATACGTATAAAAAGGAACAATAAAAAAAATCATCTGAACGGAAGACCACATCCGAACATTTTATACATCATGGTCTGACAGGACGCGCGAGTGATTATTTGTAAAAAGAATACCTACATTTATTCATTACCACCCTACATCAGGTATTGTACAATCCACCTCCACCTCTTACTTCTTCTTCATTTGATAAAAATTCTATTGCCGGTAGCTAGCTACAGCATAAAGGCGCGTAGTGATGATGGCGTGTGCTGAAATTCAATCAGCAGCAGCAGTCACACCACCCCCTTACATACGTAGGTATATATATACATAGGCTATATACTATAGGTAGGTACTTCGTACAATTCATTTCCTGCAAGGCATGTTTATGATACTGACAATTCATTTCCGTTTTTTTTACCAATGTATATACGAATTAAGTAATATAGACTGCATATTTTTGTTTCCTTATAATGATTATTCTGATATAATCAATTTTACGAGAATATATAGTTTGTACAATTTAAGAAGATCATTATGTATCTAATAAACTATGTAGGAATAGTGAATATTCAAAGTTCTTTCTCATCTTAGCAAGTCAAAAGATTTCATCTTTAATTTCTGTAAAATTTTTATTTAGATTTTTTCTTTACAGCTACCAACAAAATAAAGATACTTTTCTATTCCACACACTAATATCTTAATAATATTTATTCAATTTATTGTTATCCAATAGATAATATTGTCATCTATAAACGATAGTTATGTCTATCATTATTATTATTATTTGAATAATAATTTTGATGGTAATAATACGTCTGTTGATCACTGGAGGTCAGTTGACAAGTTGAAGGTTAAATTTCGAATGCGTAGGTATTACATATTAAGATATTTTATATATACACACACATACAAATACACATTTTACATGCACAGCATGTAGCATCTTTATTTTCCTCTCTTCGCGTATTGTAACTATGTGTATGTTCTCTAACTTGACCATCACCAATTTATTTTCAAATTTAACCTTCAAATATTGCAAACACCTCGTCGTATCTACCTCAAGGAAAATGTTCAAAGAAAAAAAATTGAAATCATTTTTTTATTGCCATAATAATCTGTCAGCAAAGCAGGAGTTCTGTACATTCAACTCATTCATTAAGAAAAACAAAAAAAAAACAACAGGAAAACAGAGCAGCTTTTTACGTTATCCACCTGTTGTTCTGTCGCACGTGTATATTTGAAATCTTTGTTGTCTGTCGAACTAATTAATATTTAAGTCTTATTGGTACTTGGATGATTGAAAGTGAAATAAACAGATTAGTAAATAAAGTTTGAACTGATTTAAACATTGGACCATTGGTCGATGACTCACTTCACTTTAATTTACTTACATTCATTGTAAGTAAGTCATTTTTCGCCAAACAAATTTATCAAATAAACCGAATTATTAATAGTACAAACATCAATTGAATAGAGATCCTATTTTATACACGTATCCCAAAAATGTTTATTAAAACTGCAACCACAGACAAGCAAATGTTTATTCACAGACAAATAGAAATTCCTTGTATTGTATAAAATCCGATGGTCCTTCGACTCGAAGGACCTAAAATCCCATATACAATAGAAAAGAGATTTTTAACCGAAACGACCGAAATAAGCTCTTTTAGATGTTTAACAAAGCATTGTAATTTTAAGATGTTCAATCCTCTTTATAATTTGAAATAATAATGAATCCTTATTGACAGGACCACATTACACACACATACTCTTTAGTTGCAAAAAATACATTTATACTTATATATGTATTATATGATCATCATTGCCCTCATTTCTTTATGTCATTTGTCAAATGACATACTGGATAAATTTCAAAAAAAAGTTTTATCCAAACAGGTTCATCGAATCCAATTCCAGTATCCTTATGCTTATGTCAACAATGGTGGAATATTTTTTTTGACGATTTCGACAATAGGGTTTTTTTTGGTCCCTTGAATTGATGTTTAATCAAATGAAAAATTTTAATGGCAATTTAAATCTAAATATGGACGACTATTCTACATGGTTAAAAAGCCGATTTTTAGGCTCTTTATAAAAATACAAAATTCCATCGGAATTCATTGTTCAATCTTGAAAGAGAATTTACTATGTAATAATTTTGCTGACACGATTTGATGTAACTAAAGGATCGTTCGACGTTCACTTTCCGTATTGAAAAGACATTTATCAGCTGTTGAATTAGTATTTTCAACCAAACGGATTTTATTTCGACTTTAAACAAGCTTTGCTTACATCGCTATTATAATAAGTGCTCATTTTATATTGTGCAGACTATAATTTCACTAAGCAAAGGAGGACTATGATTTAAGATTTAGGAAAAAAAGGAGTGTAGAATTTGATAATAAGAATATATTTAAATGTGACACACACACAGAGACAAAAAAAATGAATATAAATATGCAGCTCTAAAGAGTGACACGACGACACGGGTGACGGTGCGAAGTACTGACAAGTCCGCTATGATTAATTGTCCTTAATTTTATATGCTTTCTCACTGTTGTGTTCAACCCTTTTAAAATATTTAATATCTTTTGAACTTAATCATTCTTCGAGTGACTTTGAAGGGATGTATTCCACATCTACAAAATAATCGATTTTTCGATTGTCTGGTACTTGATGATAACAATTTATTGCACCGCTGTAATAAATATTCCATTATCGTCGCTCATAAATAAATATTCCATAACAATTTGTTAAAAGTATCCAATTTAAATCTTTATTTGTAAAACGGACGACTATCATCAATAGTTTTTATAGTTTCAGCAGCTTGATATCAAATCCTCATGATCTAAATGATCTGGCGTTTCTGACTCTTGCTTTATCTTTATCTCTTTTTTTTTCTCCTTCTTCTTCTTCTTTTGTCTCTGATTTAACAATTCTTGTCGCACCAATTTCTGTGGAAACGATTCTATGCAGGCGTGCACTTTGACAATTTCTAATTGCATTTATGACATAGAGCAAATTTAATTAGTCAATTCAAAAATAAAATCAACGTTCTGGATCGAATTTGATCTGTTTCAGAGCATTCATTTGTCAAAAATGAGAAGAGCGATTATTTGTTCTTCAAAAAACAATTGATATAGTACGGTCCTGTATTGACCATACAAGAAGGGATGGCTCTTGTCTCTTCTACAACGCGATCACAAATATAATAAATACTTAAATCCCATTTCGTCTGGTTTGGGGGCGCCGATGATGTGAAGATAACAAAATGATAAACGCGTTGCGCTCATCGCTTCTATGTTATATGAATACAAATTTATAATGTGTAATATTGAAAGCGCATACCGTTGTCTCCTTCGAAAATTTCCATCCAATTTACCCTTTCAAGTTGTGGGTGAAACTTCACCCTTTTTTTTTCACGCACTTAGCGACAACAATAGTATAACAATTCAACATAACTAAATACATTCATATAAGACTTCTATATGACAGCGAACTAATAAATTTCGTTTTGTCAAAATGATGATAGAGTTCAAAGACGCTTGGTGAGTTGAGTTGAGTTTCAACTACCAACAATAGCTTCATAATAGTAATATAGAAGGTAAGGTAAGGTACTACATATAATAAATATTAATATATTTTCTAAATATGAATGACAATAACATTAAGTATACAACTGGCCGACGTCACGCATTGAATTTAATCAACTCCAAAATGATATTGTGGAAAAGAAACAAATTTTCCCACCGTCTCAATATGAATTTGTGTTATAGTAACTAAACGATAGCAAATCGAATTGTTTACTTTTGTGGTTAATTAATTAAAATACTGACTGAAGTGGAATATTTTTTCGAAGGTCTAAAGAAATTCTGTCTATTGGATTCAAGATGGTTCGCAAATCTGTTGCCATCTATTTTTTTCTAATTTAATTACACTAGTAAGGAACAAAAATAACGCATTTTTAAACGCAAATTTAAATTAAGTTTTCTAAAGGTAGTTCGACAAGAGACTAATTTAAGACTTACTAAATTTGGTTGTGAAGCTGCGTGAGCAGGACCTCTATTCTGTAAAATTTAACGAAAACGACACGCTTTCAAATTGGTGACCAAAACGCTAACGTTTAGCAACGCGATAAGCACGTTATTTTGATATTCCGTTAAATCTGTATGCCAATCTTTATATATTATGCCAATGCAACTCGTCTTGAAAACGACATAGACGATTAGGCAACATTGTAAAATTTTGACTAAATACAAGAAATAAACCGTTTCATAACCTAGAAATATTTTTAAATTTGATGTTATTCATTTTTCATTATATTAATTTCAAATATTAAACATTCGAAAACAATTAAGACGAGTTCGAGCATGAAAGGAAACAATATAAGACTGAACCTTATATCACTCTAAAACCTTGCAATGCGTCTTACACTGCTACTTTAAAAGAGCCAGCGGTCGAGAACATTTGTTAATAATTAGGACCTTTCGTTATCTTTCCAACCTAAATATAGTTTGATTAAAAAATGTATTATACAGTAAAACCTCTTCCTAACGGTCACCTAAAATGGAAACCTAAATAGCCCTCCTTGCACTGCAAAAGTTATCGTTAATAAAGGTTCACTGTGCGTCGAATATACAGACCAAAATGAATATTGGCATGACGGTATTGCATATCTAATAATTAAAGAGACCATGTTAGTCTGTAGTAAAATTTCATGACAAAATCTTCACTTTCAATTGAAAAAACTCTACAAATATCGGAAGAGAATAAAAATGCCTTGTTTAATGAATAAAAAACATCCTTTTCTTTTGCGAGGGTTGTAGCGATAGCAGTTCGATATTTTGTCTATATTAGTGTGGAGAGTACTTGTAGAGAATGGATGGAGACGAAACGTGTTTGAGTGCCACCAACCAAACCAACTCCGCACCCCACCCCGCATTCGATCAATGATCGGATATGATGAGTTGAGGGGTTGTTTAACTAAAAAAAAATAGTAAAAAAAAATTGGAGCAGCACGCGTTCATATTATATACACAATAAACAGATGTCAGACGAGACATTGCACCCCGTTTTCAGGTTAAATTATAACTTTTTTTTCTTTATGGTAAACTGATAATATTACAAACATCTGGATGGATCTGAATATTCTGAATACATAAATTTATAGCTAAAAATTACGATTTTTGTCCTTTAAATAGGATTTATATATAGGTTCGAAACACTATGGTCTAGAATCCTTACTATTATACTATTCTCTGTGACAATTCTTTCATCAAATTGATAATAAATTTTATTCCAAATCGCATATGTAATGCATTTATTATTGACATTTAAAAAGTTTGAAAATAGGCTATTCTTTATTTAAGAAGAAGAAGAGGCAAGTAATATACTTCCCCGCTAAGGCGGGGAAAATAATGGCGGCTGTATTTATTTCTTCAAAGGTTACATAGAAACTGGCATGTTAATTGTTTTCAAATTTATGTATGTGGGGTGATCTAACTAGAGTGAGTATCTTCCACTCGTTCCGTAGTGAATAGAAAAATAAGAAAAGTATATTAATAATAAAATAACCAATTATTACGATTACAATTTTACCATTATAACCAAGTACAAGAAAGAAATTAAATTAAAAAAAAAAAAATCTAATAGGTGAATACTTTTAAATGTTAAAAACATTATTTAGAAAATATAATATTTAAAACAATAGATGTTAACATAACCTAATAACTAAGGAAAGTAACCAAACAAAACCACTTCTTAGTTCGATAATTTATTTTGTTTTGTTAGAATTAATTAATAAAATTATATATAAATAAATTGTAACAAACATACAAAAAATACGTGCTGTGTAATTTTTGTATATTTAAAATAATGTAATAAATATTGCCACTAGCCAGTCCTATTAAAAATTTTAATTATTATTTGTTTATTTTATTGATTTAAAAATTAAAGTATGCGATTTGAAATAAAATAGTATACAAGCCTCGCGGTGTCAGCTTGCCATAGCAGCCTCGAGAGGCGCCTGCGCCTCGGAATACTAGGCTAATCTCTCGACTGTAATGGCAAGCTTCCCCGCTCGCCTTGCAATCTACTATTTATTCAAGCATTTGAAATAGTCGGCATTCAATCTTCTAGAGAGAGAGACATGTTAAATTGTGGTTCAATATCTAAACAGATGTTTTTAGTTTTTACTCTCATTTACCATTACCATTCCATCTGTATAGTTATTTAGAGACAATTGATCAATTTGCAACAATGTCATGCGACATCATAATTTGATTGCAGCATGATAATATGCATATATCAATTTCCTTGTCTGATTTCATTTGCATCTCTATGTTTTCGATGTTGTTATTTGGCCGTTTATTTTTCCATTTTGTTATGTTTATTTTACATGTGAAACTGAATTTTTTAGTTAGTACACAGTGTACTTAATAGTTCAAAAAAGAAAAAAAGTATTCATAACGGATGTTGGCATCCTCCAATTGTTTTCGCTCCAGTAAAGAAGACAATTCTCCAACTTGCAAAAAAATACATACGTATAGTTAGTAGTCTATAGCAGTAGCACTATAGTAGTTGTAATTTGCAAGAAAAAAAAATTTGATGCGTGGTACATTAAAATTTATAGTCATGTTTATAAAAATAAATAAATTATAAGAAATAATAATAGAGAGAATAAAAAAAATAAGAGGGGAAAAACAAGGCAATGAACTTGATGCTATACATTAAATCCAACGTATATATTTTATACAAGTAGTAATGATGTTTACTCTTATTCTTTCAATCTTTTGAAGTTCAATCTTAAATTACTTTTGACCAATCAACTAATGTGCTGTGGTAATTTTAATACATATGTTAATATGTATCATCAGTTGAGTTGTAAGCAGAGAGCTTAAGTTTACAAATCCTTTTTTTAATTAGTTATACATAACTAATCTACAAGATAATGTGATACGATCATCTGATATTACAGTAACTACTGCAAAATATTCATCTAAGATTGTAGGAACTTTAGCTACGATAATCATTGGGAGTCATTTTAAAAGATTACGCTTTAAATAGTTTATTTGTAAGATTCGAAAGGCACTTAATTAATTAACCATTCCTACTTAATTTCCCTGTTATCTAATTGAATTTTCACAATTGAATTTATGCTTTCATTTTTTTTTTATAATTCCACATTAATTTTCGTATCGTAGAAAATGTATATGCATGCATATGTCTACATATGTGTAATTACATAATTTGCCAAGCCACTTTTATTATTATTATTTTTGTTTCGCTTTTCTTCGCTGTTGAAGAGGCAGCTGAACATCGGTCGCCGTTTCGGCTCGTGCTTTCAAATATTCCTTTTACACAATATACTTAGCTATAGGAATTAGGAAGCACCTGTCTTTTAATTTACCTTTTATTCTTTTATCAGCCAAGAAACTTATTTAATGGTACGATAAGTATATTTATAGTAGTACCTTAAATATAAGAAAAAAGAAACAGAACGACAGGTAGATAAATAGATCAAAATTTGCCTATTACGTACGTAACGTATTACGATACGTAGTTAGTAAGTACGTATCTAATATAAGTAAGTGTGTAAGGAGTGAAGTGAAAAGAGACGAATCTCAATGGCGCGGCACGTGCTCAACACCTCTATAATAATTTATTAATTGCAGGCAGGCTAAAATCAAAATTAAGATTCTTAAAAAGGTGTTGGAATTTTTTTTCATTTGTTGTTAGTTTAGCAATTAATAAAATTAACTAGGTACACACATATCTAAGCAGAGTTATCTGCCGTGGATAATTTGGTTAGGTTTGGTTCCATTTTTAATTCCATTAAAAAAATTAACAATGGATAAACATCAGCTGCCATTTTACTCCGTTATTCTCTTTGAAATAATGTTTTATGCATTGTGCGTGTGTGTATTTTTTTTACCTTTAATTTTTTTGTTTTAATTTTATTTCTGTGTGGAGCAATTTAATTATTAGTTGTGTATAAATAAATAAATAAGGCGACGTTAAATGTGAAATACACCAGTGAATTTCTGTATAAATCTGCTGTCAATAAGGCAGCATATTATATAATATATAAGTCACTAAATAAGATACTGAATTATAACAACATAAATGAATAATTTGATGACGAAATTCGCCCATTCTTATTTACTATTACTTTATGGAACACCAAAGACCAACAACCCTTTTGCACATATTATAAAATAGATAATACAGTCAAAAGAAAAACCAAACGAACAACATACACCTCAGTCCGTCTACCGACGGATGTACAAATTACTACTGTCACGTCTTGCATGGATGACATTTGAACAATAAAGAAAAAAGTACGTAATATTTATTTGCTAATGCTACAAGTAGCAGGGAGCATAATAATTCTCATTCGAGTTGGTTTTCATTAACGATATATAAAGAAGTTATTTGACTGAATTCCAAATTAGTTGTTTCAATAAAAATAAACAGCAGGAAGAAAAAAACTGAAAGCAAAACTTCACCTTCGGTTATATTCATTCAGATGCGATATCATTATCTACATATTTATTTCAATTATTAAAAGTCCATGCTTTTTATTTGTTTTTTAAATAAGTATGCATACCATTCGAATCGTTTCTTTATTAATAATTTAGGGTTGCTTCTTTATTATTAGTATTTTTGTAGTATATTAACAATACACCTTTTCAGTTTCTCAATAAACCAACTGACTTTTATACTAAACGAAAACACCCCTTTTTAAAAATACATTTAACGTTCTTTTTTTTCGCCCAAAAACAAAAACACTTACCACATTAACAAAATCCTGAAACGTAATAGCTGCAGTTGTTGCTGTACGTGCTTTCTCCAAAAAAATTTGTCGTTTTCCTGTATTGACACGTTCCCAGAACTCTGGTTGGTCCATTGCATTAACAAATTCCATCCATGGTATTTCACCAAATCCTTCTGGATCAAACTATAACAATGAGCAAAGTTTTTCAATATTTTTATTTTTCTACATCTTTTGTAGTATCCGTCTTTACCTTATCAAAAAACTGGCGCCATTGCTGCAATATAAAAAAAATAACAATAACAAAATTCTCCTTAATCATTATCATTATTGACTCACATCTCTGAGTAAATCTTTTCGAAGTTCCCCTTCATCTACTTCACTGCCCAAATCCGTATGATCGGTATCGTAATTATCAAATATTTCTTGACCACCAAACGATACAAATGAACCGGTAATCGTTGCAATATGCCCAGGTTCAATTCCAGATTCTTCAGATTGGGCGTATGTTAATGCTTTTGTTGTACGTGTTGCTGCGGATAGAAAGTGAGCTGTTGGTGTTGTTGAAGGCGAAAGTCGATGGGGCCACGATTTATGTGAGAGCATTGCATGTGGACGGCTAGAAATAAAAAAAAAATCATTTTGGTTGACCTAGCTATAACCAATCTGTACAAATCATGCCATAATAGCAAGCAAATAGTGGTAGAGCATTATTTGCAGCAGCAATAGTGCAAATTTAAGAACCTCTTAAAAGAGGAATCAGGGTAAATTTTTAAATGTTTTAATCTTTTAATTACATGTGATGTTTAGCCTTAGCACTGCTTATTTAATCTATGATTTTTTTTTGGTTATAGGGGCTAGTGCACTTCCCATAACAACGATAGAGGTTATAAAATATATACTTGACAAAGCAACAAATAATAAAGTAGATAATTCTTTAAGTTACCATACCATTAAACACACACAGTACCATCTAGTACCGACTTTCACCACTAGTAGAGAGTACCAAAGATAACCCGTTTGTAATATAGTACCCTGTATCGATTAGAGCGGGTGACAGGTGGCTGGTGGACAATCTAATTTAAAATACGTCTTCATTACAATTAACGAAAAGGTCGAGAAGGAATCAAAATCGAAAGAAAAACTAAAATTAAAAACAAACAGAAATTTTATTGCAACACTAACAGCGTCTTTTTACACTATTAATATTCTGTCACTGGGATTGACAATCGGTGTTTGTGGTGTTGCCTAACTCAATGATATCAGTTGAAATCTCATCCTATTTTGTGATATATAGTGCGTTATTGTAATAGGCAATCAGGATGACGTTTTCCCGCTTGCGTTGATTGGTTGAAAGTTGAGACAAGCTGTCAGTGTAGATCTTGTGCTGACCAAAGTAAATTACTTTTCCCAAAATTACTCCCATTAATTGTTCATTTAATATGGACAATTAAATTTCAGTGTACACCGAGTGTAGGCCATTCAATTGCGATATATTATTAGCGGCCAATTCACCTTCATTGGTGAATTGACAGTTGCAAGTTTTTGATATGCTAATTTACTTAATTTAGTTTGTATTTGCAGGTTAATCATTCGGTTTTCGACACGGAAAGATGTCATGGTAACATGTTAATTGCGGCAAACTTTGCTACATATATTCATTAATCTTCAAGTTCTCTAGTTATTGGAGTACCCTTAAAGATCATCAAATTAATATAAGCCTCGTTCCATCCATTATTGATAGAACATTTTCTTTTATCATATGCTGTTAGTTCTAGAAGCAGCCGGAAAAAACCCTAAGTTTTGTATATTACTCTTATTTCTATATTCTAATATAATGCGCATTTGCAATAAGGGTATACTTTTATTTGTAATAAAAGGCAAACAATTATACATTTCATTATTTTAAAATTAAAAGTACTAATCTTCATCTTCGTCAGCAGCAGCAGCTGTAGTAGTACCTGTAACCAACATATTTCATTAATCGTACAGCAAAATTAAATTGTAGAAGAAAATGTCACCTTTGCGAAGGTTCTTCCTCTTAACGCGTCCTGGACGTCCACCACCAAATGGTGATTTTGATGAGAAGTCGATATGTTTCTGTGAATCCAACCGAACAACAAATGATGGAATATTGACGACTTGTTTTCGAACTCTGCATTTAAACAAAGAAAAGGGTGAATGAACTGCCGAGTTAATTAATAATCCTAATCATCCATGAAATTTAAATATTTGTCGCCTCACAAGGTACCCAAATAAGCAACATAAATTACACAAATCTGGGGCATAAGCTGGAATCTTTCCTTTTCGAGTATCTTTAGCACTGAATTAAGCAACTATTTTACTTAAATAGTGACTCTAAGACTCGGTAAATAGAGTTTATCTTTTATAAATGGAACACTTACAAAATTGAAAGCCATTTTTTCTATCCAAGTGCTTCTGAACTGTGGACACAAATACGATAAAAATAAATTTCGAGGCGTTAGTTATTCAACTAAGTGGCCTTTATGAATTGCTATTGGGTAAAACATTCAGGAATCAACATTTTGTTAGGAACTGTTTAATAGATCAAATTCAAAACATGTATATAGGTATATACCTGATATGTCCCTGTCTAATTAGAACACGTGCATGATGAATAGATTTTGCTAAACCAAGTTTAAAAACTTGAGTTTGCAAACGTCTTTCCAGAAAGTCTTCAATTTTCAATCCCAAGACATAATCGAGCTTCATTCGGTTTTCATCTAATACACCAACACGGACCAATCGCCGTAAAAGGGCATTTCCTGTCGATAAAAATAATTATTTTAGATAACCTAAACTCACAATATACCAACAAGAAAAATGAAAATATTAATAAGTAAAATGTCTCCACAAACTTCGGCACAGATTAAGCCATAAGAAGTGGCCTCAACTGCTTCCTGTTGGGATGCTAATTTGCCCCTGCTATAGTTTATATAAACTGGCACCCCTAATGAGCAAATTTAAGGCTCTATTGGGGCGTGGCGTCAGGGGGTGTATCATTTGACGGCAATCGTAAAGAATCAGGACGCCACAAGTTCAATTTTTTGACAAACTTGTCAATCAAAGTGCGATAATAATCGGTCATCGATGTTCCACGACTGATGTTATAAAATCGCTTAACGTCGATGCTTCTTCAACATCGCTCATCCTTAGCCATTTTACGCGTATTGCTGGTAGTACATCGCGAAGATAGAAGAAATTAAAGCATTATTACCAATGGACAACTACTTCGGTACCAAAAATTAAAGCAAAAAAGAAAATAAAATTAGTCAGTAAGATTTTATAGTAGTATAGTTAAATAAGTATAATTTAGTAATATTTAAATAAATTTTAAAAATTTAATAAATTAAATTCATATAAGTGAATTAATTTTCCCAAAAGTTTTAGATAAACTTTTTTCCTTTTCTGTACATCTTTCTGATCACCAGCTTTGATTATTTAAATCACATTGATTTATAAGATCTATTACCCAAATAAAAAAAAATCAAGTTTGGTTTGATATTTTTAATTATTAAGAATATGTTAAAGTGATTTTTTAAAAAATCAGTCGACATTAATTCCTCGCCTAAATTCTTTTCACGCCTAAAAGTAAAAAATAATTTCATTTTCATTTTCGTTTCAATTTTCTATACAGAAAAAGTCGTGCATATGGCAACAATGCTTTAATTACATCTATTTTTGGCATGTGCCAACAATGCGCGTAGAACGAGCGGAGAAGTGGCGTCTAATGTTGTCGATTGTGTCTACCAGAATCGATTATAAATCGCTACCTTCGATTCCATTCAAAAAAGAATCGGCAGCAAAATAATCGATTTCCCAACAAATCGATTTAAAAAAATATATATGCATGTTATGCAGATACACTAACGAAGCAATAAATGTGAGCCTAAACCTTTAACTTTCAATTCTCTAGTAGTGTTGCCAATTGTAAAATTGAATTTAAAATTGTAATTCTAATGTCTAGGTGAATGTATGTATGCGTAATATAATGGAATGTAATACAAATAGGAAAATGTATTATTGCATATTGATCGTTCACTCTGCTTTTTTTTGTGAAAGTGAGTGAAATTGCCAGTTTCCATATTTAGAAAACATAGTCAGTCAATTCGATTTTTCTATTTTTTGAATCGATTCAAAAAATAATCGAAAGTAATAAAGATCGATTGTTAATCAGCATCACTAATGACGTCCGAATTGATTACGATTGCCTATTCTATATAGTCTCAAATTAGTCTTACCTTGGAACAATCGTTGTGGATCTTTTTCTTCCAATGTAAGCAGTTCACGTGCAGCTTTACGAATTTTAGCCAATGTTAACTTTACACGCCATACTTCACGTTTATTACGCAAACCAAACGCACCGATGATTTTTAATTCTTGATCTAGACGCGCCTTTTCATAAGGACGCCTAGGTGTTATGTAAGTTTTTGAAAAAACGGACGGTATTCTTCCGTTCACCATGGCTAATTATGGAGAACGCCTAAATAGATGAAAATAAAAAATTAAATATAATTGTAAGCACAATTAACAACCAATATCTAAATACCAATTCCACTTTATTTTATGGAATTAGTGTAACCAAGCCATGAATCGGATAAGTAACATGTTAATACTTTCCGGGATTAAACAAGGTATTAATGTAGCCATAGTCGATTAGGAGCTTATGCAATTTTATCACAAAGCACCTTGCCCATAGACCAAGGCAAAATATAAAACTTCATGTGCATGCATGACATGAATCTGTTAATTTATATGGAATCCTACAATATTTTTTTAAACAAATTCACAAACCGATTTAATAATTATATAAATCGGAATAAGACAATATTATTTTTGCAAAACTTTAGATTTTTAATTTCTACGAAAAATTAACTTACCAAAAACAAATTTTACTATCACTGCAGCAAACTAGTATCTCGCATAATTTCCAACTCTTATATATAGCCAAAGTGACAGATAACCTAGAGGGCTGAAGAGAAACGCGATTCACTTTAGTGACGCCAATTAATAATCGATTATTCAAATAAATCGATTCTTCTAAAAAAATCGATTTTCTTGACTTTAAGTCGAGATAGTCGTAGAAAATTATTCATATTGTCTTCAAGTACAATAGACCCAATTTTTATTCGCCAGAGAGTCGGTGAGAGTCAAATTTCTATAAGAGAAATGGCTGCGACATAAGATTTTTGCCCAAAAAAATTTAACAGTGAAGTTAGTTGAATTTTTTTTTACCACAATTCCAATATTAATAAAATACCTTTTATTGATTTATATATGCCATATATAATTGTGTACTTATTGATTACTATCATCAGAAGAATATTTGTTTTAACTTATATAAATTTCCACGAGTCAATGACACGAATATGCGCGCGCAAGTTTTGTACTTAATAAATAACAGGAAGTAGCTCTATTAGAAATGAAAATGTAAAACGAAAACCAATTCTAAATTTTCAAAGTATCAATTGCCACGCAAACTCTCAATAAAATATTAAAGGATAAGAATAACGGATAGGAAATAAAGACTATCGCCTAACGGATATCATTACACAAGCGCTTAATCTAAGAATAATAATTAATGTTTAATTTAATATTGATTGGTATTATGACAATATTAGAGATAAACTGTATATAAAGGGAAGGAATACTAATCACTTAATTTAAATAATATATAAATATCAAAATATCCATGTTTCTTTGGGTATAATAAAGTAATGCGCTTGCGTCAACAGAATAATGTATCGGAATAACAATAAAGATAAAAGTTGGTCAACTTTAGGAGCTATTCCTTATTCCAATACGATGTACAAACGTTTCCATTAAATTGCCTATCTTTAACTTCAAACGTTAGGCGATATCCGTTATTCTTATCTCTTATTCTTCTGTATAAACCCACCATTAATACATTAAAGCGATATGGGAAAACGTCACAATTTAAAAAAAAAATTATTAAACTCGCATCTTTTTTAAATAAAATCGTCCTCTATTAAAGGCATCGTAATTGATCTATCCCCTCTCTATATTCGAAAGAAAGACGGTGCAATACAAATTTCTATGAGATCAACATTTGATTTTGACGCAAGTCTTGTAATAGCAGTGAAGTTAGTCGCAATTTTTTTACCGAAATACTAATATAAATAAATTATTTGGTACTGATTGATATATATTGCTATTGCTAATACTGTAATGCACCCATAAAGTACCACGACAATATGCATTTAATTTATTGAACAAAATGAAACATACTTATATTATACAGAATGACTATCATCTCTCACAATAGCAAAAATATGGAGGGCTATAAGAAGGAATGAACCAACGCCCTCTGAACATGTTTAGGAGGCGTTGTGTAGAGTCGGTGGTAGTCTATTACTATAGATCTCCATAAGCAAAACCAGCAACATGTTCATATTCTCCACGTTCTTCCTTTTTTTCTCCTGTAAATGTCATAACTTAATAATCATGCCACAGACAAGAGGAAACACAGTTCTCCGATTCTTCCTTATCTGAACCACTTCGACGTAACCATAGCCGAATATATACCTAATATATATATATATATATATATATATATGTATATATGATGTATAATAGTTTATTTATCTATCATTATCATCAGGAGAGTATTTATTTTAACTTATATAAACTTTTACCTGTCGAGGACATGAACATGTCCTCGATTCTGGAAAAAATTATGGGTTACTTACTTTAATTATTACTTCGGTTCGGTTAACCACAAAAAATACGATATTAATTTCACATTTGTCGATTATCGATTATCAGATCGATATTGGATGAATCAAAAATTCGGATTCTCTTCCCTTATTTCCATTTTCAACTCAGTACATCACATGACACATCAAAAAATGACATAACCCTCATTTCGAATTTACAAATGTATAAAATTTTTCAAAATTTAAATGTGGTAATATTAAAAAAACTGCTAAACAGCAGATATGTTTCGACCCCTTTATTGAGTAAAAGGTCCAATTATGTAAAACAAATATCAACATATTCCCTTATACGGAGGGTGTACCAAAATGAAATTAAAGAAAAAAACCGAATATTTAAAGGATTCGTCGTATTTTGTTCCAGTTATTTAGTATATACATTAGTCAAGCAGAAATTATCTATACTTCCTGTAGTTAACGCTTTAACATTGAATACTACTACACCATTATCTGGTAGAAAACACTATAACTTTATTGCGGAAGTTGTAGAGAAATCAGCACCGGCTGTAGTATACATTGAAATCAAAGATAGCAGGTTGTTTGAGCTGTGTATTTAACTTGGTCCGCCAACAATATAGTATTTTTTAGACGTGTAGATTTCTTCACAGGTCGGCCTTTAACTCTTTCCAATGGTTCTGGTTTCATTATCGATTCAAATGGTCTAATAGTGACCAATGCTCATGTAGTAACAAATAAACCATCAGCTAAGGTTGAAGTAAAGCTTATTGATGGGAGATCATTTTACGGAGTTGTTGAGCATATTGATATTCAAAGTGATTTGGCAACTATACGAATTCCAGCTACAAATTTGCCTACAATCAAACTTGGCAATTCGGCTGACTTGAAACCCGGTGAATTCGTTGTTGCTATTGGAAGTCCATTAGCATTAAGCAACACAGTAACGTCAGGTGTTATAAGTTCAGTACAAAGGGGATCAGAAGAACTGGGTCTTCACGGGAAGGATATGGTGTATATACAAACTGATGCTGCAATCACTTTTGGCAATTCAGGTGGACCACTTGTGAATTTAGATGGTGAAGCAATTGGAGTGAATAGCATGAAAGTCACATCCGGTCATTATCATAATTAGTTTTTTTATAGGATCCAGAAATGTTTAATATTTTTTATATAATTTTAGGCATCTCTTTTGCAATACCAATCGATTATGTAAAACAGTTTCTTAAGAAAGCTGCCGATAATCCAAAGAAAGCTTCCGAAGGTCCAAAAAAACTATACATGGGTATTACAATGTTAACTTTAACACCACAAATTTTAAATGAATTAAAACAAAGGCACGATCTGAAGTTATCGAGTGATTTAAAAGGTGGAGTCTTGGTATGGAAAATTATTTTAGGATCTCCTGCTTACAAGTAGATACACAAAACAAATAGAAAATTGTTAATTAATGTACTATTACATATTTATCAAATTCTAGAGGAGGTTTGCAGCTGGGAGATATAATAACCCATATTGACGGCAAATTAATTATAAATGCCAATGACGTATATGAAATTTTAAAAAATTCCAATGCAAGTGAACTGAAATTGTCGGTTTCAAGGCATGGTCTTGACGTCAATGTTATAGTATATCCAGAAATTCTATCGTAAAAATGTATTATATATTTATCGAGCCTAATAAATAAATTGTACTTATTTGTTATTTATAGTTAACATGCAAATGCTATAAAAGCCAATCATCTTCTTTTAACAACTTTAATCCATCCATCATCAGCTTCATCACTAGCCTCTTCATCCATCTCTTCTGTATCACATTCAGAATCTGAACCTAATATGACATCTCTTAATAAATCCGCCTGTTGCGGATTATCAAACACCCCATTATCTACCACAGGCAATTCATCATATTTTATCTGAAATTGTTCTGATAGCCCTAAAAAGCAAAAGTGATGGAATCATATTTAACAAACAAGATATTAATCACCTTGATTTGACAGAACAAGAAATGAAAACAAAATAGATGCAATTTCTCTTGGAGACCCATCTTCACAAATAACATCAAATGCTTCATTTAAATAGTCTTTTATAACTATTTCTATACGATCTATAGAAGCATGTGGCTGTTCCATGAGGTAATATGTTACCTCCTTTCTAAATTCATTTGCAAGCTAAAAGTAAAAGGAGTTATGAGCAATTACTAATAGTAATAATAGAATAAATCCTAATCCTGTTCATAATTTACCATTTTAGCATCCAGTCTATCCGACTGTTCGACGGCAATTTTTAATGCTGTCCAACTATTAAATAATTTAGAAACTACTTTGCCGAAATACTCATCCATCTTTTGAATTTTGAAAATGTCTCGTTGAACACAATTTTGAATCACCAACTGCACGTTATTTATTAACGGAGGTTTAATATTAAAGTATATTGAAATATTTCACCGATGTAAAAATTTCAATTAATTATGATGTACCATCTTTAACTACATAGAATTAGGTAGAAAAAAACATTCGATCAAAAGAAATGCATATGTATCTACACATTACGCACTAAATGCACACGTGCATCCATCTACATAGATACTAGATTACTAGTGCTGTAAACAAATACTAAAATCTATCGAATAAAGGATCGATTAATTGAGCAACATTGCCGGCAGCGCGGCATCAATAACAATAAATGAATGGAATTCGGATTCATCGGCATCACTAGTTCAAAATTTGAACTACTAAAAATAGTTAAGCTATTTTAATAAGTTAAACTACATATACATAACATACATATACTCAATCTGTATTTGATATATCATGGGTAGTGATGGCAAACAAGCATCGATGTATTGAAGCTACTTCGCCGATATTTTATCCTCGATGTGTAGAAGTCGATATTTTCTGACATCGATGTTCGATTTTCCATAACATCGACATCGAGTTTTTTCTCCGAATTAAGAAATTCTAAAAGTCTAGACCAGGGTTGTGAATGATGCGAGAACCGCTAACAGAATTCGGCGTGTTGCCAAACCTCAATTTCACTGCATGCCGAATGAAATGCTTTGACCCCAACCGTTTTCTAAAATTGTCAAAGCGGCTCGTATTTGCTGCAGCAAAAATGTTGCTAGACTTCGAAGCGCGTCAGGTGTATAAACCTCTCTTGAATAAAATCATGAAGTGTTTTCTGCAGCAATACAGATGCTAGAAAGAAATGGGTGTGCAGCGAAACGACGGTAGTGGAAGTAAAATTGAATGAACCGCTTCAACCAACATTCACGGGAAAAATTTATAAAAAGAACACGAAAAAAAAAGCAAAAATTTTGCTTTATCCGAACCGCTGCGTACAGAGTGGCTCCATTCAAAACAAAATATTATCAATATAGTAGCTCAAGATAAGCTGTTTTTTTTGACAGTTTCGAGTTTTTTTTTATATTTAATTTATAATTTATGTATATTTTTTATAAAATATATTTTTTTGTTTTTACATTTGACAGTTAACGAAATGTAAACTAACGAATTATGATTTCCAAAATCATTTTTCAATTCGTTATATTCGTATAATAAAGTACAATTAATAGAGAAGTGGAAAATGGATAAATAAAACAGAAGTTTATTTATAATAAATAATTAATAATATATACATATAAGATAATAGAAACTAAAAAGAAGTACAATTACTAAATTGTAAGTTTCTACACTTTTAACAGTATGTTTAACATGTTATATTACTTACATATGGTTATGTACTTACGAGTTACTAAATTCTAATTAAAATAATTTTAAGTTTATAATAATAGTAAGTTTCTGAAAAACGGATTATGAATAATCCATGGATAATATTATAATAATAGTTGTTATGGATGAAAGACGAAATACATTAAAAATAACAGATTAAATATTTTATCCTAGCAACAGGGATAATTCGCTTTTCTGCAACCGGCGGTAAGTTTTCTAATTTGTAATCTGACGAAAGTTTGAATCACTCTGTATAAAATATTTTGCGGCGATTCCGGTTCATTGTTGCTGCAGCACTTCGAAAAAGCGCTTTGGCTCGAAAACATTTGTATTTCACTATTCCCATGCTTTACTTTCGACGAAGCATATAGAAATTTAAACCGTTTTTGTAAACCGAAAGAGAAAGCACTTCAAGCCGAAGTGAAACGAAAAGCAAACAAATATGATTTGCTTCACGTCAAACCGATACAAGTCTCCGTCCTTTAAAAGTGGTGCAGACCGTTTAGCGTTTCGTTGATCGAGTCTTTTCGGCAAGAAAAGTATTAAACGGTTCAATAAGAATAGCTTATTGAATGCCATTCAATTTATTTAATTTTATTTAATCCAATTAAGAACTTTACTACTTCTTTACTACTATTTTGAATTTTGGGTATTTTCTATAAAAAAATAATAAGTACTTATAAAACATTTTTATTCTGTATTATTCTATTTACACAATAGGTATATGTAAAAAAAAGAAAGGGATTTTTTTTTTCTAGAATTAATAATAATAATAATAGTATAATTTTCCAGCGGAAATCATTACAATCCACGTCAAGGTTCGATTGCATATAGAACAAGTAAGTTATTTCAAACAAAAGAAAATTTTAGTAAGCAAAAAATCAGTAAAGATACGTCGAAGCGTATCTTTACTGGGCCAATTCATACTATGAACTATAGCTTTAAAAAATTATTTGTTTCCATAGATTCATAATTACATTATAGTTGGCAAGTTTAATTTAAGATTCTACAGTACGTAAAATTGAGGGTAATACGTTTCTTTTATACCTTGTGATACAAATTTTAATTTATAAATAGGTATAAAATAGTTCTAAATTCGTATTTTGTACTTGTTACCTACTAATATAAATAAATTTCATTACGGAATAATTTAAGCTATACCTACAATAAGTTGTTTTATAGTGTAACTTGTACGAGTATGAGTTGTCTTAGTAGGAGTAGACTTACACACCGTATAACTCGTGGAAGTATTAAATGCTTGCAAAGAGGTTAATTTTTTTTTACACAATAAAAGTTTCGGCGTGCAATTTCCTATTTATTCTGATTTTTTTTTAATAGAAGGGGTTAACATGCGAGATGTTAACTCCCTTTACAATCTCTCTTAAATTAGCCTTTTAGTATATTCTTCCAGCCCTGTAGTTCAGGGTCAATGACATGACAACTAGTAAGCAGCTATTTCCATTAAAAAAAAAACGGAATGACATTAAAAAACTTGAAAAATATAATTTTTATGGTATAATAATACCATATACCCATAAGAATTCGATCCTGTAAAATTATGAAATTTTACATAATCTTGTGAGTTTCGCTTACGATAAATTAAATGCCGATGCAAATTTTATGTACGACATTGCTTAGGCGTTGGCTTACTTTATTTTAGTTATTCGTTATTCCTATATTACTTATATACGCCTATATTACTATAGGCGTACACCAACAGATGAAAGTACTATACTATAGTGTGTTTATGTATTGGTAGTGTTATACAATGATTTTTAGATTTAGTTCGAGTCCAACCAAATATTAGTATATATAGAGATTTGGGTAATTTGTTATTTTTAAGAGAAAATTTGAATTGTACCAATTTGTGAAATAAAACTAAAAAAAATAATGATGTTTATATTTTGATATCGTCATCCTTTTCTTTAAAAAAAAGCGGAAGATTCTACATTAAAACTTACTAGTGCTGTGGTTACATTTAGCACTTTTAGCCAAATTGGTCCTTATCTTATCAAAAATGAAATCATAAATAATGCTGTAGTTGATGTAGAAAGTGTAGAAACCTACTTACGAAAACATTTTTATTATCCATAATGAAGTTTAATTTAAGTTAATTTAAATCTAGGAAAAACTATCAAAATAATTTTTTCATAATGTATTAGAAAAAACAATATCGAATACATCGATGCTGTCTAACGATATATCGAATGTTGATATATTGGCCCAATATTATTGGGAATTAAGAGACATCGATATATCGGAACATCGATGCATTGACTATTTTTGCCATCCCTAATCATGAGACAAAACGATGTTATAATTCCACCCTGCTAATGCCTAATATTCAATTCGACACAGATTTCCACAATAATGTTGTGGGTATAAATAAAAGCTGCAACATTTATTATGGCAGCACATAGGAATAAATAACCTATACTACACCGAGGACAAACAAATAACAATTGTTTGTTTTTATTATTTTTCGCTTTCTTGTTCTAGAATGTTCTTGTAAGGTTCGATTTAAAACCCTAATTCTAAAATTTATTTTACATCTTAAAAATAGGTTTTTTACGTCTTCGCTTAAATGCCATAAAAAAAAAAATGCCATAATTTTCAAAAATTTTATCAAGTTCGTTGCATAAAGTTGCATCATTGTTCGTTTATTGAAAACTCAGTAGTAGGTTTTTGTTAGCCACCTTCACTTATATAGTTCACCCAAGAATAGGAAGTATCTTGGGAATCAGGAAAATAGTCAAGCTTTTCAGTTTTTCGCATTGTAAAAGCTATAAATCCAGTCACATTTTCCAAACCATCCCAGTATAATTTCTCTTCAATCTGTTTTTTTTTCCGGTGAGTTGTAATTGTATCTGACACGTCCAATACATAAAAAAATTCGGTTGTAGAAGTATTTGTATTATCTTCTACTGTCTCCACCTCATCATAATCGGAATTATTTATAAATTAAGAGCGAAAAGTGATGCTTGTTGCTCGCAAGTGACAGTTTGCGGAGTGCGATAATCACTGAGAGTTACAAGTTACATTTTGCTCGTCATACATATTAAATTTTATTTTTTCTACAATCACCACAGGGTAAAGGCGGATTCAAGCTCGTACGTAGAACATATCGAACATCGAACCGTTCGAATTCGTTCGACCGCAGAATATGGTGTCACAAGTCACAAGTGTATGCAGAAGTGTGTACTTTGTAGAGGTTCAACTTAGTCGCGGGTATTTGTGCGTTTGTATACATAACCACAAAATAATTTGTTTTGATTGTTAGCAATTTGTAATTTGTTGTTTTTTTTTTATTATTTGTGAGTACTTATTTTTATTTCGTATCCTGTTTTTTATTTCAACTATAAATTATATATTATATAAATATAATTAGATTATTAAAGGTCTATCAAACCTAATAAAACTATTGAATTCTGCGTACGAGAAAATACGGTCACAAATATATCTCAACTATGGAGACCTATAATAAGGTGTTGACTCAACCTAACAAAAGTCAAAATATTTGTGGGTCAGAAAATTTTTTGTCTATCAGAAGGATGCGTGTATTTTGCGATAATTACATTTGATGGTCAGATCAGTGACATGCCCTGTTATTGTTTCGTTTTCAAATAATTTTCATATTTTACATTAATTTTGAAATTTAAAATAATGCATATTCCAACGAAACCGTATAACTATTAAACAACTATTAATAACAATTTCAAAATAAATTTTACATAATAAATTAACAACTATTTTCGTAGTACGTTTTTATCCAATCTTATAGCACGTCACTGGTCATAAAATTAATAAAATGGGGGAGAAAACAAAATTATGCCCATTTTTTAAATATCAATTGTATTATATTAAATCATTTTTACAATCATAATTTTATGATCTACTCTAGTAATTGGAAAAATTATGAAGTTAGAATGTTTTATAATAAATAACAAGATAATATTTCTTTTACACATTCCCATTACTTATCCAAATTATTTTAATTGTTATCATTTATATTCTCTACCCATATTGAAAATGAGTCATTTTAAAGCTATTATTCCAAAAAGTAAATTTTTAATAAAAAACGAATTGCGCTATGCGTACTACAAAGAGCAATGCTATCAGCTTCGATCGAACCACTACATTTGTCCTAAGGCTGAACCTGCCGATATTCTGGAAAGTGCACTTTGCGAAGTCGGTTTTCTCCAGCCTATCTCGAGGAAGAGAGTTTTTTGTCTTACATACCTGTATAGCCTGAGTATGCCTGTCTTATGTATATGGGCTTCGTGAAGTTATTTCGGAGGTGGTGTTTTATGCCTCAAAGTCAGGCTACAGCTTTTGTTGTTTGTATGCTTCAATCAGAGGCGAGTCTACTACGTTTCACGTAGTACACGTGAATTACAAAAAAAAACTGAACATTACCATCGTCGGGAAATTTCTTTTCTTTAAATTCATAGTTCCTTATCTAATTACCACTAACTAAACGTCAATTTCACAATTTTAACGTAAAATAAATAATAGGAATTTGGCAACGTTGCAAAATTCAATTTCTTTTAGTTCATTCTTTCTTATATAATTACCGCTAATCATACGTCAATTTCACAATTTTAACGTAAAATATAGAAAATAGAAAATTTCCAATATCCCGAAATTTCTTTTCTTTAAATTCATAATTCCTGATTTAATTATCACTAACCATACGCCAATTTCACAATTTTAACGTACAATAAAAGAAATTGAAAGTTGGTAACGTTGCAAAATTTACTTGCTTTAAATTCATAGTTTCTTATCTATCTTATTTTCAAATCATAAACCTATATTTAAAAAATATAGGTTTAAATTATATATTAAAATTTCAATTTAAATAAAAATTCAAACATCCATCAATACCTAATGATGAAGCCATACACAAAAATAAAATATAAATAATTATCCACCAAATACACAGGATTTTCCTAGTGGTCGATTTAAACCGTTACAACTCTCCCTTTCCACCAGTAGGAGGGAAATCTCAGCCACAGATTTACCGACCAAGAAAAGCTAACGATAAATCGGCCACAAAAAAAATGAAGAAAATCAATAATATAATAAAAGTATTTCAAAATAAAATAACCAAATTAATATTCATATCACTATAAAAAATTAACCAAAACAAGAATAAATTAAGCGGAGCAATCATACTGTGATCAAACTTCAAACGTTTCTAATTTTAAACTAGCGTAAAAAAACTATAGAGAATACACAAAAAAAAATAAAAATCAAATAACAACAAACAGAAGAGGTGTGACACCTAAGGACCACAACTAACATGCACGATTTAATCACCCTGTTAGTGAGCTAAACATCCCGATACACGGTAATTCCCGGGTTTCCAACACGAAACTTCTTAGGAATATTATGGGTGCCTCACAAAAATATCCCAAAATTAGCGGGGACTATCGCTCAAAACTCTCCGATGCCTATGCATCGACATTATATCAGAATAAATCCAATAAAGGAAACAACAATAATACCACTCGTATTATTATAAAAAACCACAGACATCTGTGCCCAAAAATCGTAACAAGTCATCTACTCATTATTTACTATTGTCAACACGACAAAAAAAAAACAATCAAACCTTGAGTCAGCAAAATTTTCGAATACACCCACCCACTAAAAAGTAATCGCAACATCTAATGAATTGAAAGACAATCAGTTGTTTACCAAAGATTAGGCACAAGCATTAAACTAAATAAAAGAATAAAAACGAAATAGAAAAAAAACAAAGTGGACAAGCCGAACAGGCAAAACAGATTACAACCTAACGGCATGTTTTTATTTATTTATTACAATATTTTCTTATTTATTTATTTATTTTTTTATTGCTTATAGATTAATTTAAAAAAAAAATTTGTTTTATTTTATTTAGTCTCGGCTTTCTTTTTAAAAGTTACTTAAACAGGTCACGTGACAACATACAGGGCCGCTATGAAACAAAAATACAAACGTCAATCAAATCCAGAAAAGTACGTGTATACACTCGGACTTATTACACACGAACCCCTCCGGGATCGAACAAAACAAAAAAAATTAAAGGGAAACCGCAAGTAAAAGTTACACACTAGGTGTAACAACTTCCGCTGAAGTTAATAACTGGCCCATTTTTAGTTCCGGTTCAGATCTAACAAGAACTGTCCACACATGTGTGTAGAGCGCAACAACAGTGATTCGTATCAGAGCGGAAATCATCATTAGATAATGAAATCTAAGTACTTTAAAATAATGAAATTAATAATAAAGAAGACGTATAGAAAATGAGAAAGCATTACAGATACAGCGATAAATAAGCAATATTAGTAAATAGATTTTTATTTTGTAAATAACCTTGCCTGAACAACTGCGAAGGCTACAGTCAAACTTTCGTAAAAGACGCAATGTGTAAAACCACAATTCGAATGCAATGCTCGACTAGACGCACGCACCAAATTTATAACTAAGAGTGTATATATGATGCATATATAAAATAATGTCACGCACCGTATATCAGCAACAGCAAAGAGTAACTTTAATCAGGCGGTGTAAGCGCCAACAGGCAATGGGCAACACTTTACAAATATTTGATAGCTCGGTGGGTGGGGAAATAAATAATAACCCCTTTTTCTGTTTTGATAAAATTCGAAAACGGATTTATTAATCTGTATTCATAAAACAATTATCTAATAATTACAATTAATTCTGAAACAAGTAATTAGAAAGAAAAAATAAATAAATGTTTATATAAAAATAATTAATACAAAAATTGAAAGTCAACCGATCAATCATAAAAATATACTCGATCAAAATTGAAAGCTGAATAAGGGAACTTGTCATGAATGGATAAGAGTTGATTTATTTTTTTTTGGAATTGTAAAATGTGATGGTATTAATAATTAACAAACAAGAAACAAAAAAAAAGAGCAAATAAAATCTAATAATTAATATGTTTATGTCCTTTAGATAAAGCAAACAAATAGCAATGTTGAAATAATTTGTAATAATGTCCAAACAGAATAATTTGTCATTAGGGTTGCTATGGTAACATTACTTGTTTCCACAGGAATCTAAATTTTCCATGCAGCTACCACAAATGCTTTCAATGGTATTCACCATTGGAAATCTCCTACCTTTGTAATTCCAGACGGATGTGGCGAGATTGTGAAGCACCACCACTCTGATGATAATTACCAATATTCGGTCCAGCATTCATTTGGAGATGTGTTTCTATCGTCCTTGTGACGAAGGGTATAAAGCCACCATACAAAACTACCGGCTGTTTCAAACGATTAAGTTCTCGAAAGTCAGGCGTAGTTAACTGATACAAAATCGGGGTAATTATGGGCGTATCACGAAAACTAAAGGTGACAATAAATATTTTTAAAAAACGTTATGTATAAAAAAAAGGATAGAAATACTTGGTTGTCTGATACTTTGTGGTGGTAGTTGATGGTGTTATCAACTAAACGTGCAGCTTGCCATCTACACTACTCCTCGGGACTCCACTGGAACCCACTGTACCCCCAGGACTAGATTCCCTAATTTGGGCACCATCTGTGGCAGTTACCTCTGCTGCTCGACGACAATATTTGAGACCGGATTACGGAATCACCGTTTGGGTGTTGCGACACTTCGCGAGACGGCACCGCTCGCAGGACCTTCTGCCTGGACCCGAAGTCAAGAAGACTTCCCGAGTTTTTGCATAAATAACCCGCTGAACGCGATCAATAAAAAAAACACCGTTAAAATTGGTGGTCATAGCTATTCTCCCCCATCATTAAACAACTCTCATCGATCATCATCGATTCACTCGCGCGCCGTTCGAAAAGGGTCGAAAGCGCGCAATGACGACAGAGGCGTATCAAGAGTTGAAAAGAATTAATTTATTAAAATAAAATATAAATGATTATCCATGAAATACACCGGATTTTTCATAGTGGCCGATTTAAACCGTTACATTTTCTGGAGATAACTCCACTTGCCAATAACCACTTTTCAACGTGGAGAATATTTCGGATTCGGATAACGTGTCCAATGTGCCGTCTATCCTAGGTAATGGATAGCTGTCGTTTTTGGTTACGTTTTTTAATTGCCAATATTCTACACGAAACTGGGTGGAATCATCTTTCTTTTTAAATAATACGACAGGTGATGCCCATGGACTATTCGATTGTTCAATTACTCTATCCCTTTCAGTTTCCGTAATGATTTTTTCTGCTTCTCGTTTTGCAAGTAGCAATCCTCTAGCAGGTTGTCGATGTGGATTAGAACTTCCAGTGTTTATTTTATGGCTAATATTGTTCCTTTCTTTAACATTATTGGATAGTAGTTGGTGTTAATTACTCTGACAGGAATTTCCTTCATAGCTCGTACTAACGCTTTTGCAGATAAAATTCTTTTACCAATTTCAACAATGAACATTAGGCTCGTACATTATAATACTGCCGTCTCGAAAACAACCATTTAGATTAGCATTCAAAATTTTGTCACTACTTTCGGATAATGTAATACTACCTCTTCTTTATCCAATTTTAAAATACCTCGCTGAAAATTCAATCCAAAACCTTTACTGTTCATGATGTCCATTCCAACAATAAACTCATGTTCTATATCGGCTATCAAAGCCCGATGTTTAAAAGAAGAATTCCCGATAGTTAGGAAAACATCTGTTTCGCCTAGTACAGAAGCTGCTTGACCAGGAGCAGTACGCAAATGCCAATTCGATGGTAATATTTTACTTGTATTAATATCGGACCTTATTAATGTTTTTTTCGCCCTTGTATCCAAAAGAAATGCACGTGGTTTACTATTAACCAAACCATCCACATAAATGCTACTGAATTGGCGACTTACGGAGGCGACCACTGCAATATTCTTGAGAGCTTGTTGGATACCGGCCGACGATCACCCCAAGGCATCGACCCTATTTAGTTTTCCGGCAGTTCTTTAAGCGATGCACCTTTCTCAGTGCATCGACTTCGGATGTGCCAATAGTTATCACATCTCCAGCACTGGATCTTCAGTGACTGTTCGGTGTCCTTTTCTTTTTCCAACACCCGAATTCTGGCCACATTTCAAGCACTTACTTTAGCCGTTTCAAATTCGAACGCACGGGCTAAAGCATCTACTAAATAGTTGGATCGTGTCAGTATCAATGCTTGTCGCGTTTCTGCATCTCGAATGCCATCTATAAAGGCTTGGACTGCCAGCCGCTGCACAACATTTTCAGGTGTACCAGGATATGCTAATCGAACCAATTCAGCTATGTCGGCTTCGAATTCTTCCAGCTATTCATTAAACTTCTGTTGACGATAAATGTGACTGGCCATATCACATTTCCAAGCATTTTACTAGTTGTTCATAATCGCCTTGTTTAGCTGGAGGAATAATTTGTAAAATATTGGTTGCATCACTGCACAAGGCTAATGTTAAGGCGGTGGCCTCTGGAGACCATGCATTAGCACGAGCAGCTGCCTCAAATTGTAGCAAGTAACTAGGCCATGACGTCTTTCCATCAAATTTCGGTGGTTTCTTCTGAATTTTACAGTGCTCTGTAGTAGTACATTCATTAGCTGAAGCTTTATTTCCACATGTTGTTTCAATAATTGTAGGTTGGCGAACCATATTTTCTATCTCTTACATTTTCCTTTCTGTGATTTAAACCCCATTACTTACTTCATTCACATTTGCCTCCAATTTTGCTTGAAAAATTCCAGAAACTTCCACAAATTTAGCTTCCATTTCATTCATTAAGCCAATAGAATTTTCTATTAGTTTATTTTCAATTTTGGAAAACGGCGTTTCAAATAAAAAATATCAGGATTCTCACTTTCATTTTTAATGTTTCTTTAGGCCGTTCGATCAACACGCATTTTTTTTTGGTGGTATCCAAATCTCTTTCTTCTAGCTCTCTTCTTAATTCTACCACTTTTAAATCACCAATGTTCATTTTCGAAACCATTTTTAATTATTGTTCCCTCAGACACCTGACAGCAATTCTAACGTTCTAGTCCTGTGAGTTCGAATGGGTGTAAAATAATAATAGCACTTTAAATAAAAAAAATGTCACTTATTGAAATAAAATAAAAATGTCTAAAAGAAACACAAAACAATCAACACAATTATTAACCACAATTCACGAACACTATTTGAACAATATAACAAGGACTATTTATAAACAGATTTAGCGAGCGGATTTTTATACAAATATTTATATATATCTAAGTAATAGGTAAACTGATCTGGAAATCGAAATTTGCGGCGTTTTTATATAAACTGCACATCCTAGAATATATATTGAAAATACATGTCATTGAGATTATTCTAGGGTGTACACGGTGGCTATTATGTATGTAAGAAAACATCGTTTCAATACTTTCTATCGTTTTGTTTTTAAAACCAACATTTAATTTAACAACTTAATTTTGCTCATGTCTCATTAAACGAAAATTATTTGGTGTAATATCCATGCTATAAATCATATAGCAACTTATCAATTACACAAACAGGTCTTTATTAGGGCAACGCAGATTAAAACGATACCTGCATACCACTAATTATTTGGTGTAATTACTGCAATAATTTAATAATTAACTTCAACATACCAGGCGGGGTGGTATGGCTTACCACTCCACTCGGGGGTCTCCCGCAATTAATCATTCATATCATCACGTAAACAACTATCCACAGCACTAGACAATGGATACTGCATTAGACAATACAAATCACACTTAACCTTACAATAAAAGTACAATATCCGCAGTAGTAATACACAACATCACACTATCAATTCATTAGTTATTTACAGATTGTGTTCAATATAACCACAATTTTTTTCAATCCCATGCTGGACCCAATTCATAAACTAACTTAACTTATAACTACTTATAAACTAACGTAGCTGCAAAAATTCGTGCGTGAAGTGCATCTTCAGTATCAAAGGGCTCTTTGTATACCCGATATTTCCTGTAACCCCATAAATAAAAATCTAAGGAATTTAAATTAGGAGAGCTAGCTGGTCACACAAGAGGTCTTCAATGGCTTATCCACCTATTTGGAAATTTTCATTCAAAAAAGATCTAACATGAAAGTGAAAATAAGGTGTAGCTCCGTCATTGATAGATCATGTATCATGACGCAATTTTGATGGGACATCTTCCAATAGTTCCCATAAGTTATTTTTTAAATATTCCAAATACGTTTCTCCAGTTAAACGAAAAGGTGAAACAAAGGGGCCGATCGAATAATTCCCCACAATGCCGACTCATACATTAATTCTTAATGGTCTTTAGAATCTGCTACTTGCGATTCCGAAGAATAGGCACATTGTCTGTAATACGGATAGTGTCAAATTTTCCGTAATACACGTCACACTGTGTAATTGGAAACTTCGACATGGCGCGTAATTGTCTGATTCTTGGCAGACGGCTGATTAGCCATTCCGCAGCTAGGTATGCATACACATACACCCATACACACACTCACATGACTCAAAAAAAAATTCCCAAAAAGATTTCCGTATCTTCGTCTTGCCCATGTACATAGTATTTAATCTCTCTCTTTCTCTGCCGAATTAAATGGTTTGCACCTCCACTACCATTCCATTGCTTCTGCTTGGTTGTGCTGATTGTTTGTAATTATCCTTTTTCTCTTTCGTTATTATTTTTGGCTCTCAGTGTAACATCAACCCATTTAATTCCAAAAAATAATTATTGATAATTTGCTAGTACAATGATTTTGTTTGCTGTGTTTTTAAAGGATGACTAATGCTAGGCAAGCTAACCGAATGTTAATAAATAAGTGGATATTGCTGCACACACTAACACATTTTTAACAAACAAAAAATGTCACGTAGTTTTTGTTAGCTGATGCTTGATGCCAATGGAATACTTAATACTTAAATTACGATACGAGGTACAATTTGATTTCAGAATTAAGTGTTTAATCAATAGCAAAAAAATTGTTTTATGCATGGCGGCGTTTTCTTCACGGCATTCAAATAAAAATTATTAGAAATAAATTTAAACTTCATATTTAAAGCAAAAATCAATAATAATAATAACAATAAGAATTACTTCAAATTTATTGTTAAAATGAAGTCACACACACAATGAAGTTTTTTTTTCTCTGAATAACGATAACATTTTGTATTGCAAATTATTATTATTATTATTTGTATTACAGCCGGTCAGGGAGCAACCAGCCTCGTCGCAATTATTCCTTTCTTTCTATGAAACCCGAAATTAAATTAACATTATTAAATCGAAATTTTGTTTCATGAAATGTTAAATGTTTAGTATTAATAGTTACTACTCGTTTGCAATGCTTAATTTAACACATTAAAAAATTAGTTGAATAACTTAAAATTCATCGTTCAATCGTGACAAAAAATTTCTAAATCAACGACGGCATTTAATTCCACAGATACAAATATATTTATTACCAAATTTTAGTATTAAAAGAGTAAAAATACGTAAAAATGTAGACTTTAAGATTCCCTTAAATTATTAAAACGCCGTCACTGTCTCTCACAGGAAATAGCGAAATTTTATACTACGTGATAGTATGACGCATGATAGTGACTCATTCACTATCATTGACTCAGTGACGAGTTCAATGTTTATTCTATTTTTCAAGACCCAGTATTGCGTAGATCAGTTACACTGCAGTTCACGACCGTTTTTGAAGAAATCACAAAATGCTGATTATCTCGGAAACTATTGAAGATAGATCCCCCCGTTGTTTAGATATTTTCAGTTCAGTTTTTCAACCTCTATTCACCATTGAAATTAAAACTAGGAGTGGCGAAACATCCTGTATATGTTTTGAAACAGGTTTTAAATTTTAAACTTAGTATTTTCTTCGTATTAATTGTTTTTAAGCTCATAGTATGTAGAAATTATACTTGTCATTGAATAGGTAAGTTAAAATTTAGCTATGATTGAAAATGATCATTTATTGATAAAATTAAAGAAGGAAGAAATATGTAAATATGGCAGAAATTTTTTTATAATAATTTGTTAACTTACCAATTTTTCAGATATAAACTATCGTTTCAGAAAATCCATTAATCATATTCATGGTAAGAGATAACAGTAAGTGTAGTTTCAATATCCATCCAGATAAAAGAATTGTTTTTTTTGATATAAAAATAGCAAGTTGGTAATATAATTTTATTATATGATTGTTCTACCATTTACGTGTGCAACATTTCTTAAAGTTGTATGGATAAATCAAAACAAAATCCCACGAAATCAAAATCTGGCGCAGATACCAAAGACAGAAACAAAAATGGAAACGTTCGATTTAAAAACAGCAGCATCACTGATACCAATAATGGATGGGTCAGAAGGAAATGTATACAGGGTGGTCGATGGCATATAGTTTTATGATGCTTTGCTAGATGAGGCAGGAAAATGTCATTTAATGCAGTCCGTGCTAAAGACACGACTAAGCAGAAACGCGATTGCGTACGGCGTATCAAACCAATAGGGAGCTGATGGAAGGCATAAAGCGCAATTCTATACAAAAAAAGTCTACCGGGGTATTGTCAGTGGCACTGCACAACGCCAAACAAGTTCCTAAAAGCATAGAGGAGTTCTGCAGAGACATCCAGCAGCTGATGTACGATCTAACAACAGCGCAAACCGATGTAAATGGAAAAGCGCAAGAAGTGTTAACAGAGGCCAACGAAAGGTTAGCGGTAAATGCATTCGCCAATGACTTGAAGCTGCAAAATATTAAAACCATAATTAAAGCGAGAAATTATAAAAATCTAAGCGAGACAATACAGGCAGCAAAAAATGAAGAAAATATGGGCGAAGCGAGCAAACGAATCTTCAGCATAAGACACCAAAATAGGCGACCAATCCAAAGAACTTACGAACGAGCAGCAAAACAATACGTCCCTAGACATAACACCGAAGGCCGATACAAGAAATGGAGGACAAACAAACCGCAAGATATGCAACGAAAGCAGTTTTTTGGTAAATAATAAAAATGATGGATTAAATTACATAAGCGTTAATTATAATAACAAACAATTAAAATGTTTGACTAAGTAAATAAAACCTCAAAATCTAGCTCCCATTTATTATCTTCCTTTTCACTTTTTATTGTCTATAACATGTTTCGCCCTTAGGGCATCAGTTCAGATAGACTCTATATTTTATTATTCTTAAAATTACATGTGTGGTATATTGGTTTTGTTCTAAGTTTTGCTTATTATCTAAATTAATTTGTTCAATATTAAAATTATCTTTATAAATTTCTTGTCAATTTTATATAAAATGACCGGCACTAGTAGTGCAATGCATGTGCTTGCACACAGGTGCAACAGCGAGTGTGATGCTTATGAAACATGTAAATCGAGAGGACAAGGTAAAAAATAATAAGGCAAAAATTAGTTGGAATATTTGGGTCAAAATTGTCGGACGGATCAGCAAAATTAAAATTAAGTATAAACAATAATAAAATAATTCCACATGAATTTTTATTAATAAGTACATTGCAAGAAAATATGCATGGTAAAATCGGCATGGATTTATCAGAGAAATTAAAGGCAAAAATAGATTATGAAAAATTCACAATGCAACTAGTGATAGACGGGAAATATGCCACATTAGATATGAAAATAAGAACAGAGGAAATGTTAGTAATTCCACCAAGATGCCAGATTATTAAATATTGCCGAATCAACCAAACACAAGATTGTGTAATATTACCGAAGGAATTGGGAAATGGTATTTTCGTAGGTGGGGGATTAGTAAGGCCAATAAACAACAAAGTGCCAATAAAAATTCTAAACACCCGAGACAAAGAGATAATGTTAAACAATGTACAGTCTAGAGTAGAAAAGGAGACAAATACGAAGTTGGGGCGTATAACGACAGTCAAATATCAGTCGAACGAATAGATAAATTGTTGAGAAAGATGGATATAGCACATTTAAAAAACGAAGAAGAAAATAAATGGGATGACACATTTACAAAAAACAGAAATTCATGAGCAAATAGAAAATATGTTAGAAAAAAGAATCGTCGAAGAAGCCAAATCGGAATGGACTGCTCCTGTGTTGATCGTGTCAAAGAAGCCTGATAAGAACGAAGTAGTCAAGTAGGGTAGGGATCGATTACTGGATGTTGAATAGGCAAATAGAACATGAAAAATTGCCGCTTCCATTGACAGCGGAGATATTGGATTCGTTAGGGGGAAGGCCGTACTTCCCTCATCTGGACTTGGCTCAATGATACTTTCAAGACGACCGAACGAGGTCAATATCAGATGACGAGACTGCCTATAGGGCTCAAGATCAGTCCCAGTGTGTTTTCCAGGTTAGTGACGGTGGCAATAGCTGAATTAAATTACGAAAGTTGTTTCGTGTATCTAGATGATCTGATTGTGTTCGGCAATAATTTACAAAATTATAGTAAGAACTTGATCAAGGTGCTACAGAGACTGAGAGAGATAAAGCTAAAATTAAATCCGAGCATATGTAACTTTTTAAAAAAGGAAATCTTAGACTTAGGGCATACAATATCGGTAAAGAGAGTTTTTCCAGATAAAGAGAAAATAGAGCCGGTTCAAAAATTTCCAGCACCAAAAAATGCCCAAGAGGTGAAAAGATTTGTTGCATTTGTAAACTATTACAGAAAGTTTATACCGAACATTGCTGAGATAGCTGGACCACTCAATGATTCAACAAGAGTTTAAGTGGACGGATGAATGCCAAGACGCATTCCAACAACTGAAGAGTGCCTTGGCGAATCCACCAGTGTTGCAATATCCTGATTTTTCTAAATCAAACCAGTTTAAATTAAGAACAGATGCATCAGGACATGCAATAGGAGCAGTTTTGGCAAATGGTGATGATAGACCTGTACCGTATGCCAGCGGATCCTTAAATAAAGCCGAAAGAAATTATAGCACGATAGAAAAAAAATTATTAGATGCAGTATGCGCAGTAAAACATTTTCGACCGTATTTGTATGGCAGGAATTTTACAGTGTACACCGACCATAAACCGTTAGTGTATTTATTTGGCATGACTAACCCCTCTAGTAGACTAATAAAGTGTCGTCTGGTACTAGAAGAGCATGCTTTATAGAGGGCTATAGAGAACACAAGCATATCTGCCTTTGACACAACAGCTGAGAGTGCGGTAGAGATGTTGCGCTAGCGAAGTGAAGTATAGAAGCATACGAATCGAATCCATACGCTCGAAGAAATGTAAAAATAAGAGGGCGGGAGATAGCGAAAGAGATAGAAAGAAAGCGAATAGAGAAATTGCCGCGTACATACTGCCCCCCAAAATGGGTTGCGCTGTGGAGCTGAAGAAGTGTGAACATGAAGAGTGAAGTCGGAAACGGAAAAAACAAAAAACGCCCCAGTTCTATTTTTTCATAGAAACTAGAGGATGGTTTATGTAAACATCCTTCTAATAAATGATCTCCCCATGCATAGATTCCATCGTCCGATGGTTCAATATTTTTATATTCAATCAAAATATATTTTAATAATTGAAAATAGGTATTTTTAATAAACAAAACAAAATATTTAATTTTAACTACTTTTATTACCACAGATAAGCAACTACTCACCAACTACCCTTTTGCCAACGTCACAGCGAAACGCTTACAATGCGCAATATATTATATCTTTTATAGATATATCGTGATTTACACATATTATTTATACTATATTATATATATTAGATTACCAGTAATTTTTACGATTCAATTTACACCAAATCTAGAGGTGAATTACTGCAATTTACATAAATAAAACTAAAAAAGTCAACAGAATAGCAGTGTATATTTTCATTCGAAAATGAATAAAAATTTACTAAGATTTATACTTATATTTTGAAAGGTATTATATTACGTTATATTATCACCGGATAAATTGGTATACCTTAAACCAGAAACAAACTGTCTGATGGTCTGCCTTAGACCATAAAGTAATCAATTATAAAGGTTTATGTAATTTTCAATTTTGGCTTGTGCATTACCCATATATACACGCGATATATGGAAATTCAATAGTTGGGATTTTAAAATTCATTCCTTGGTTTATTATATGATCTGTAATCTCTTTGTTTGGATTCCCAGTAACTATTAACTTTGGAACAATAACAAGCATTTTCCTGTGAATCTAAATAGAATTTACAACCCAGTGCTAATGTTCCTGTATGTAACATTTTCGCAGTTCCTTTACAAGCTAAAAAATATTGTGCCGATATGCCATAAAAATCCTCGCACTGCTTTCAAGCATTTTTCTACCTGTTATGAAAGCTTCTATCTTATATTCGTTACAAATTTTATAGAGACATCTTTTAAATTCTTGATCACATATATCTTTTTTCTTATTGCATGTATCATAACAAATGTCATGTAAATTACAACATTCTTCCATTGAAGCAAATGGTAAATAATCCGATTTGATTTTTAAACTTAAAGCACCACAACCATCTGATGTAGCTATATGTTTCATATTTGGAACTGGATGAGCACCTACAATCCATCAATGCGACTTCAGATATTCAAAAAAATTCAATCTTATAGATATTTACCATTGGAACACTTGAAAGTGCATTCCTCCTCAACGGCAGCATTAAAAACATTTTGAATGACTTGAACTTTATCAGCTGCATTAAATACATAGTTGATAACATTACCAAGGAACGATCTCATTTCATAATTATATGCGATGCCAAATAAGGCTACCAAGTATATTAAAACTATATCATAGAGAATATGCATTGTAGTTAATTCATTATACACAAGATTATCTTCTAGCAAGCTACACTTTACAGATATTCTAGGTTACCTTGACATAAATTAATATTACGTACCTACGTGTTGATAACTGATTGTACCGCAATTATTTACTAACAAGCTATTTAAAATGTAGTAATTGGGTACTAATATCAATAATTTAGCTCTATTTTAATATGACATTTGTATAAATTGATTTAATATACGCATTCCCAAATGTTTGTATCTAATGAAAAAAAAAATCAGACCCTTACCACATATTTATTTATAAACATCTATTAATAACATATTTACATCAATCATAACGACAAAAAAATATGTAAAAAACAGGTAAATCTCTTGGAAATGTTTATATGCTTAAGTATTCGATATCTAGACGATTAAAGTTTGTAAATTACCTTCTTCGTATAATTTCTTAACATCTGAGCCACCTCCTATAAAATTTCCATTTATAAAAACACGAGGAACCTAAAAATGTTATCAATGAATTAGATCTCGCCACATATCGTTTATTTTAATCTATAACTAACACTTCTTGCACCAGTTATTTGTCCTAAAACATCTTGAAATTCGGCTCCATCATCTCTGGTATCTAATTCAATAGACGTGTAACTTTGTTGGAGCTTATCAAACACCTACCAAAAAATGGTTAAACCTGATTAATAATTAAAGCTATGGATTTAAGAGATACACGATTTCTAACCTCTTTAGCCATTTTACAATATGGGCAATACGACTTGGAGAAAATTACTACTTTATCACTTTTAATTATATTTTTTACAGTTTCTGCAGCAGGAGAAGACATATCTACTGATTTTGAATGTAAATTACTGAATAATCTTGAAAAAAACCCTACAAAATTTAGAATGGGTAAATAAATATATTCAAAAATTTCAAGATATGTGTTCATTTTTTAGTAGAATGACTTTATCTGACGAATGATGACCAGCGAAATTTAACTTGATAAACTCTCAAGGATAAATTTACTATTTTGTGTAAAGATTTTAAAATTAATTAATTAACAATTTTACCTTTGTATCAGATTTAATTTAACCTAACAATTTTATTGCGGATTTAACTGCTACGTTGCAAAACTGGTTGGACTCTGCATAGACGAATAGTCTATGCAGTCATAAAGTTAACTTTTATCATAAAAGTTTTATGAGATTCTGGTTCCTTAATTTAAAGTTTAATTCTTACCTTAACAGCACATAGCCATTAAAAAAATGTTTTTATTTTATTTTGTAAGTATTACATAATTACATTAATTAATTAGTGAGTTATGAATATCTTCATACAACATTTATTCTTAGTTCTATTCTGGTTAAATACAATATTCTTAGTATTATTATTATTCTTATTATAATTATCATTATACATTTATTTTAATAACCATTATTACAATATTATATAAATTAAGCATTTTTAGAATTGATTATTTAGCTGAATAGCAATTCCCACAATGGACTATTGCAGTTAAAGCAGGATGTTCCAAATCATAATGAACCCCAATGAGTTCATTAGTTTGAGGAATAATGCGGACGGTTCCGGATATAATCGGCATTAACCCATAATCGAACGTCGATCGAAAGTGGTTACATTTCATTGAATGAATATTCAATAAAAAAAGTAACAACCATTTTTGGTCTATCAATCGCTGATCAAAATTCTAGTTAAGAAATAGTTTATATTAATTAAGTTTTGTTAAAAAGATAAATAAAATAGATTTCTTGTTCTACGATCAAATTTTTACTACTAATAAAAAATCGTGAAAACGTCGAAACGTTAACTAGTGTATTAAATTCAAATATATTAGGAAGTAGGATTATTGCACATCACATGTATAAATAATGTATGTTTTGCTTTTTATAGTCCTATTAAATTATTAATCAACATCTAAATTGGCTATACACTAGTTTACAGAATGGAACTGGTCTTGAAACATATGTATGCACTTACCTGGTTTTGGAAATTCACTATTTAATAGCGCACTGGACGCACTTGTGAAACAAGAAAATACTCCGAAGGAACGAAATGATACTAATGATAGTACTTACAGATTTGCAACCATTTCGCATCTTTTAAATATACAGGAGATCACCAAAAGACTAAAAATGTGCACTTCGAAGCACAAAACGTGCTAAATTACGCCTAATGATTATTAAATATTTACAGTATCTTAACTTAAAACAATACGAACATAAACTTTGTCATCATATTTTTTTAAATGTTCAACAAATATTTAAATAAGGTACATTTCAAAAAAAAATATCGATATCAGTATAATACAACGTATAAAAATTATATGAAAATTAAACAATACGTGCATGTGAACACAATTACATTAACGAAGTCGCGAATTGATCTGCTCAATAAGGACATCAATTCTGTCGCTAGCGCCTTTAAAAGTATTTGGATCAGGTCCAATAATTTGTATTACTTGAAGCACCTCTTGTCGCGACACTTCAATAAACCTTGACAATGCAGTCATACATCGAAATAGTTGTTCTTCAGATGGTTTCATATTGAAATATTGTAGAAGGGCCATTGTTAGTTCTACCGAAATATCATCGAATATCTGAAAGTTGAGATTTGATTTGATTTAAGTAATATTCGAAATGGAATAGGCCTTAAAATCCAGATATATATACATATTAAATTGTTACACTCACTACTGTTTTTACTTCTTTAACTGCCAGATTATAAATAATAGCAGCCCCTCTTTCTTGAAGTACACTACTGTCCGATAAAAGTGAATGGACGGCCACTTTCGTTGTTACTCGAATATTACTTATTTGTTGATTTCCAAATTGCCATTCAGAAATATATAGAAGCCATTCCGATGAACTGAGATTTTCGAACATATTTACCATCTAAACATTAAAAAGTAAGTGCCTACATAAACTAAAGGTTTACATTATACAATCGATACACTCTAAAATGACTTTTTTCAAGTCACGATCATCTGACATTAGAATCAATTGTATAATGATAAGTTTAGATTCTACGTATTACAGTTACTTACAAAAAGAGCTGTTGCTTCTTGTTCTTCAACACTTAATTTATCAATTTCATATGCGTAATTCATAATAATATGATCTTTTCGATCTTGATGCAAAACAAGAATGACGTCATCTTTTAAAGCAGCAGCAGCCAATAAGTTTAATATTTTCACTTTTACTTCAACAGGAAATTCTTTAGCATTTAACAACCGATCTTTTATATAAAAAAGACGTAATTCTATTAAATAAACTAGGTACATGAATATATGGTATCTTACTAATATAATCCAAAAATCCATCACTTAATGCCCAACTACCCTCGTCACCAATCATATATTGATGCAGTTCTTCGGTGTAACGTTGCTCTTCTTCACTTAATTTTCCTTCAATTAATTCTACCAACTTATCAAATTCTTGTTTTACCTGAATAACCTCGAGAAAAACATTTTTTACGTCAAAATTTATTTTAATTCAATTTTAGATGAAACATATCGATAATTACATTAACGAGTTCTTTGTAGACTATTGGAGGATCACGATTTCTCTTTTTCTCCTCTTCTTTTTTCTTTTCTTCTGCTTCTAAAGCTATTGCTTGCTCTGATGGTAAATTGGTTGTTGTTGTTGTTGTTGGTTCTGTGGTTGCACCGTTTACTGTAGAAATTTCAGCCATCATTATATCCTAAAAAATTAGTTCTTAAATAATGAATATCCAAAAGGCATAAATGTAAAGATAACTTACTTCTAATTCAGCTGGAATTGTACCGCCTGCTTTTAGTATTTTTTTGCGTTTCTTTTCCTTTTTTCGTTCTTTCTTTGCTAGTTTTTCCCTAAGAGTTTTTCGATTTTGTTCAAGAAGAAAACCGTTGTACCTAGTATACACATTAACTGATGGATTCTCTATTGAATTATTTAATAAACGATGGGTTAAATGTCAATCAAAAAAGCCACAATTTTCATGCTAAATCAACACATTTTTATTTTAAAAATCAAACATTTTATTATTATTTTTAGATGACAAAAATGTAAATCTATTTCAAAGTCTTTTGGTATGTATAGTTTGTCTTTTTTTTATGGACTAGTTATTACTTCCCTATTACAACTTTTCAGAAAAAGTGTCGTTTTGAAACAGTAATAGAAAAAACAAATAAATAAATATTAATGAATTAATACTGCTACAAACTCAAAATTACAAGCAAAACCAATTTGTTAGTGCGTAGGTGTATCTGATTTAATCACAACTAAATAAATTATTTCTTTTGCTCAGCATCAGAAGACGTAGCATTTGGTTTCGACGGCTTCTCTGACCTTGCCTCCTCGATTTCCTTAGATAAGTCCTGGGATGAATTCCGTCTTTCTTTAATGAAACGATTCTCCTCCTCAATAATTGGGCGAGCACTTTTTTCTAATAATGATGCGAAAGCATGAAGGGCAGGAAGAAAATTTGAACTTAGGACTTCGTTTGGTAAATCGAGAATATATTTTGGAATACCAGTACCGCACAGAAATTGGGCAATCTCTTCAGTGAAATTATTACAATTGTGATGGAACAATTGATATGTTGACGCCCTACATTTATTGTTAATGGGATAATGTTGTTACTTACTAATGAAAAATGATGTACTTACGAATATGTTGTTTCCGACAGACCACCTAAATAGTCAATAAATACCGAATAAGGAATATGTGAATCACCTAAATACTTGACTTCCTTCGGTTGGCCAAGTAAAGTGGTTCCCTAAATTAAAACAAAACTTTATTTAGCTAAATTATAATGAGAACAAACTTTGCAATCAAACACGATTAAGCTACATGCGAGAAACTCTATATAGGCTATTAATAGAATCTACACATACAAATTTATACGCAATGATTATTTAAAAAATTAGGTCAAAAATAGGAACCAATCAGCTTGAAGCCCACAGATTGGACCAGGAGATAAATGTATCATTGCTTATATTAGGACCAAATAAATATGCTATCATTGATTATTTTAAAAAGTACTATTTATAGAGGATTACTAAATTATACATATTTTTTCGCATTTAAAATACCTATAGGCTTAAAAAGAATATAAAAACAGCAGAGTTCACGACGCAACCACCACTCCACACACACTCGCACACCACTCTTTCAAATGTAACTCTACACTGTAAATTGTACATACAAAAATATTTAACTAACTAAAAATAGAGCTGTGATGAAATAGCTACAGACACAAACAATGAAATTTTAATTTACTTACCGGATTACAACTTTCCACCCCTTGAGAACCAAAGAAGTATTCCCTGTTGTAAACCACTATCGAAGTGTGCCATATACCTTCCAATTGTTTTCCTACAATTGGAAATGTATTAAAATTTCTTCTAAATGAAAATATACAATTTAAATAACGACAATTTACCTAATAAAAGTGGCGATAAATTAGATGCCAATCCTTGTGATAAATCATAAATATATAATTCTACACTATGAGTTTCCATGGTTCACTTTGTCCAACCAAAACGCAGTCAATCAATACAAAAAATGGATCAATATTTTTTAAGAAGCTGACAGCTGATTTTGATTAATAATTGGAATGCGACAATTATTTAAACGAGTTGAAATTTTCAAATATGTAATTCAGTTGGGTGTAATAATTGTAATATTGAAGGTGGCCAAATTCTAGAATAAACTAGACTACGACGAAAACACGCAAAATATGCACTGTCACCTGCGTTTTATACAAAAAAAAAATATTCTTTCTAATTTTGCGTCATCTTCCATATGAATGCATCCCCGCCATTCTATACGGAAATATTTAAATTGGCCTATTAATTACACGTTAATTCTTTAAAACGATACATCCCAAAAAATTCTTTTAAAATTTTAACAAATTAATATCAGAAACTTTATAAATATAATAATATTTTGCAGAAGAAACTGCGAAGACTAAATTTATCTATTTATTTAACAAAGTCAAACAATCATTCAAATCTACAAATGGGGCTAACTAAAGTTTAATTTAGAATAATTTTTATTTTATTTAAAAATGAAATAATTAAAAATTGCTAGAATTTTTTTCTTAATACTGACATTTTTTTCTAGGGAAAACCTGTATCAGTTCTGCCAATAGTAACAGCAATTCGCTATAAATAAATCCCCACCAATTTTTTGACAGCTTAATTGAAATCTTTTCCATACTAATAAAATAATTCTGAAAGTTTAAACGGAAAACAAATGAAATCGGGAAAAATGTCCAAAGAAAAATTTCTTGTAAGTACGAATTAATTTTCTAATACTATAGTTTATTATAAAAACTTCTAACCTATAAATCTTTGGAGATGACAAAGAATTATTTTTAATTTTATAAATTGTATAATACAAATTTTCTTTCTTCTAGTTGTTGCGTATCCAGAGTCCTGAAGGGACCAAACGTATTGAAATTAGTCCATCTTCTACAACATGCCAACTATTCGAAACGATTCATGATGCTTTCGAGTTGAATAGTTTTGCTTTTGCTTTATACAAACAAAGAAATAAAAAAGATGAAATATCTAATAGTAAAGTGAGAACTTTACGTGCTGCAGGTTTACGACATGGGGATATGATTTACTTCTTTCCTTTAAATGGAGAAGGGTTATTCAATGTAAGTTCATGATTGTATTTATTTACTAAGAAGATATAAATAATAGCATGCATTTCAGACGACAAGTGGTGGACCAATAAACGTGACAGCAGAGGCAGGTCCTTCTTTTTCAAGTAGTAGTATTAGTGCCAAAGATCACACAACCTCATCTATAACGACCAAATCATTTGCAACAATTAATTTAAATGCTAAAGAAGATGAAGTCGATCAGGCATTGTGTAAATTAGATGGGCGAATTGAAAGAAGTAAAGATGATAAACTGTATGCACAAAATCACTAGTTTATTTACGTATCTAATTATGTTAATTGATTACTTAAACATGTTGTAGTTGTCGTCATAATTACAATTCGAAATGTGTACATTGCTCGCCATTAGAACCATTCGATGAAAATTATTTGAAGGAGCACAACATTAAACATTTATCATTTCATTCTTATCTACGTAAAATGATGTCGGGAGTGGATCGTGGCAAGTTCTTAGCTTTAGAAGATATATCATGTAGTATTAAAGGTGGATGCAAAGGTCATCCACCATGGCCAAAAGGCATTTGCTCAAAATGTCAACCAAATGCTGTAACATTGAATATGCAAACTTACCGTCATGTTGACAATATTACATTCGAGAATACTAATTTAGTTGAGAAATTTTTAAATTATTGGAGATCATCCGGACATCAGAGAATAGGATTTTTATACGGTAGTTATGAAATTCATCCCGATATACCTTTAGGTAAGATTGGCGTGAGGAAAATCGCAGCTACAATTCTTTTCTAACTTTACTAAAAATGGGAATAAAACTGATATTTCTTTATTCCCATCTAGGAATTAAAACGAATGTAGTAGCAATATATGAACCACCACAAGAAAGTAGTCGTGACGCAATTCGACTTCTACCAGATGATAAAGAAACAACAGTTAATCAAATAGCTGAAGCCTTAGGTCTTAGAAAAGTTGGTTGGATATTTACCGATCTATTAGCTGATGATGTAAAAAAAGGGACTGTAAAACATACGCGAAATATCGAATCCCATTTCTTATCTGCCGAGGTATGATTTGCTCGTTTATATCAGTACTAGGTACCAACAAGATATGTGTGTCTTTTTAGGAATGCATCATGGCTGGACATTTCCAGAACTTACATCCGAATGTGTGTAAATATGCTTCAAGTGGGGTTTTTGGCTCGAAATTTGTAACCGTTTGTGTTACTGGTACGTGTCTAGGCTTCTATTATCAATGATCAGACATGAGATCTGAATAACTTTTTAACATTTTTACAGGCGACAATTCGAATCAAGTCCATATGGAAGGATACCAAGTGTCTAATCAATGTATGGCATTAGTAAGGGATAATTGTCTTTTACCAACCAAAGATGCACCGGAATTAGGATATGTTCGTGAGTCTTCCGATAAACAATATGTTCCAGACGTATATTATAAAGTAAGTGAATTAACATATTTATATAATGTAGTGATCAAACTCACTAAGTACTTCATTGCCACTGAAGTTATTGAACATTTCCTATGCAAAATAATTACGAACATAAGTCAACTGCATGAGGAACTGTTAGTAGTTGCACGTTAAGGTCCAGAATAATTTCCTTTTTTCCTTTTATTAAGATGTTTTCCAGTGTGTTAATTTTAATGAAATGTTTTGGGATAAATCGGCATGAGGCGTTCCTTATTGTGGTATAATATTCATTGCACCGAGGGTATTTATTATACTAAAAGTTGTTTCTTGGGTATTATAACATTTATTCATATTATAGAATACAAAAGAACTTGGTAGGCATTTCCATTGACATTTATTAAAGGGTCATTTTCTATTAAAATATTTTTCGATTAAAATATGTAAATATTAACTATTATATTTAATATCTTAATTCTTAATGTCGGGCTATACTGTTATACATTTTATATAAAATTTTTATTATTTTAATAAAATAATTTAGGTCCCTAGTCTTTACGCGGCCCAAATATCCAAACAAAATAACAATAATAAATTAAACTAAAACTACACTTTTTCATTTGCTTAGTTCTTTCTTGTACTAATTACATAATTATAGCTTTGGCTAATGCAATAATAATTAATTACCTCTTGTTGAAACTGTTAATACATTCTATAGAATATAGATATACTTATGGGCTTTCACAAAATACTAGCATATATAATAATTCGTATAAAATGGATTAACACGTAGAGTTAACTAAAACAAAAAATAAAACCCATACCATTTTGAGTGTGCGAACGCTGTGTGAAATAATAATAATAAACTTGAACTAATCGCTATTAAGGTACATTAAAAATATAATCACTATAATGTATAGTAATAATAATAAGAAGCATTTTCAACTGCAAAACAATGAGAATACAGTCATTATAATATAAAATAACATAGTAATTCGTTTATAATCAATAAATACATAACTTTGATATACGTATCTATATAATAAAATAAACTCGCGTTTTACATAAGTAATACATATATGTTAAACTCTGGCATCTTTAACGGTTTCTCTAGTATCCACACATTTCTAAAAAAATACATATAAACTTAGCATCATTAACAAAGAAAAACTAGTTAAATAAAATAAAGACACATCGTTTTCTGACCAAGATAAAAAACATCGATTCTGATTAAAGTATTTTTTTTTACTGTATGCAGTAGGAATCAGTACACGACTACACGAGATACACTTTGAGTTTGACAATACACAAAACAAAGCGAGAGTGTATATTAACATTTGCGTGTACGTGCATCATATTCGTGTCGTAAAGTATCTAGTGCAATTTCCCACATTTTGTAATTAAAACATTTTTTGTTGGTTTCCCAGCTGAATCGCCTAATTTACTAATTTTCTCTATCAATTCTAAACCTTCAATAACATACCCAAATATACCAGTAAAACCACGCATTTCTTGTAAAATAATTCGAAATTGTGACCCGACCATACCTAAATTATCATGTCGTTTTTGTGTACGTCGCATTCCAACTGTTCCCCTTGATGGCAACAATTTTGTATCATCTGGTATGAAATACGATTCCTCAAAAATCGATCTACCACCACGTCCATTATTCAATTCAAAATCACCTGTAATGACACTTTCACCGTCCCAACACTGAAATATTTGACAGCCTTTATAGCCTATTCCCGCTTCACCAGTTGTTAGAATATCGAAGTTTTTTGCCATTTTTGGTGCAACATCTGCTCGAACTTCGATCACAATACGACCCACTGGCGTCCCACTTACATCAATATTAAAATAGTATCGTGGACAAATGTTGGACAGATTGCGTATTTGGGCAGGAGAACTTATTATTGGCTGCTGCTGCATAAATAAATTATTGTTTTTCGGCGGTGGTAGAGATTGATGATGATGTATTTGTGGCTGTTGGGGAGTTTGAATATGGAGGTAGTTTAGTGGAGGTAAAATATTATGATTTTGATGATAATCGAGTAGTCCATTAAGTGGTGGTGGTTTAGACCGAACGCAACGTGAAAACAATTGCGACATACAATAATTTGCGAGGAAAAGTATAGGGTTTTGATCGGAATTTCCACGCGTATTACTTATTGAAGGAAATAGATTTTCGCCATTGTTTATATTGTTTAGTGCCTGTTTTAATAATTGAAAATCTAATATTATCGAAGAGTTGCGAATGAGGTCGTCAAGTTGAGACTGCAGGTACATTTCGTGATAGCGCAATTGCAAACGTTGCTTTTCCATATTTACATCTGAATAAATATTGCATACATCCGACAAATTTTCCGCCATTGATAGATTCAAACGAAGTTTCGTTAAATGATCCCGGGTTTCGCCTACCTCCAAATGAGATACATTATTGGTTAAATCCGTTTCTATGTGAGTCTTTAATGTTACGCATGCCTCTAAAATTTTTAATAAAAATTCGCGCTGTTGCGTCGATAATCTTTGTATTTCGGATAAAATTTTATTCATTGAAGTTAAATCAATTTGCATTTCACCAACTAATTGTTCCTTGGCTTCTAAATGAGATTTCACTTTGTGATTACCATGTTCCGACGTTGATGCACATAAACGACATATTGATAATGAGCATGAATGACACCATAGTACCAGTGGCATTGCATGGATGTGGCAGTTTTCTGAATGTATCTGTAGTATAAAAAAAAATACAATTAACATTTTGATATTTCACACATGTATTACTATAAAAATTGGAAAAAGTATTACTTTAGATGCGAGCGGCGACTGTTGTTGTACAACTTTGTCTGCTGATGAGGATGAATTCATCATATTGCCCATTCCCATATTCAATTGTGAAAAGTTTTTTGTCAATGATAATATCGGTGTATACGTCGGTAAAGATTCAGGTCCTAATTCATCGAGCTCAGTACGTTTCCAACAGTACACACATAGTAATTCTTGACCTTTTACTAAACTGTTACGTGTACATTTTAAACAAAAATAATGTTTACAGGAGAGCAATTTCGGGCTTAATTCGGAATCATTAAATTTTTGTTTACAGTATCCGCACGACATTAACTCTTCTAAATCAGAGGATACTGGAGTTTCCATTATATTGAACTGTAAAAAAAGTTTTCCTGATTATTAACTGCATCAGTTTTTTACTACAAAACATATCGGAAAACTGAAATTAATATAGAAGTTTATTTTCTTCTCGGCAGTTTGTTCATGTACAAGCGATTGATCTTGACGTCTATAATAGTTTTAATTGAATAATACATAATATGGATTCCGATTCCAAGCGTGTATAATTAACCATTAAAGTATGTACATTGTTAATTAAGAATCAGAATTGCTATTGTTTTAATTACTTTACTAGTAGATTGACGAAAACATGTTGTAATTGGTGTAAGTTCAAAGAACTAAACAAATAGCTGTTTATAATAAAAATCAATAAGACAAATACACTTCTTAGCGCCAAAATTTGTAATACATTTAAATTGCAAGTAAAATTATTGTTAAATAATGGAGTTTTTGCGTCTTACATCATGAGAAATATTTCTTGTGTTTTTTTATCAATACTTTTTATGTCGAGAGTATTAAAGAAAATTCTTACCGTGAATATAGTTTATTATAGAATATGTTAACACACCATTTGAGAACCGTTTAGAATCAAATACTTTAACGTTAATTAATAATTAATTAAAAACAAGACGACTGTTCGTTACAAAAAAAGATGAAAAATTGTGTTTTTTCGTTTTGATATTCGTATTTAGTTTTCAAATTTTCGTATCGGGTATACTTGTAATCTGTATACATTACATATTATAAAAATTTCGCCGATATTTTTGGCATTTATTTGTAAAAAAAAAAACTTAAAAAGAAAATTTGTGGTCGCCGCTACACAATCTGCCACATCATGTTGACGACTGATTGGTCTATAATCTGTATGAAGTTAGGTACATTTTGTTAATTGACTTGACGTCACCAAATAGTTGTGTAGTATACTAATCAAATTCAAACAATGCGATTGGTTCCAAAAAGGGGGGACTTGTATATAAATTAGTTTGTTTTTCATTTTTTAGCGTAAATATAACTATATATGTTTTAAAACACAAAATAGAAGTTGGATTTTGGATCTGTGGAATAGAAGCGATTTGTTGAAATTCGTACGATCCCCCTTTTTAATATCTTAATCGTCAAACTATGAACATCACAGATGAAGTTCAAAGTCATCCAATAACAATAATGTTGAGTTTAGTGTATTTGTTGACGTATCACGCCAAAATATGTAACTAGTTTCATACCAGTAGGGATGCACAAAATTTGTTAAATATCGATATTGTTATCAAATAATATATCGAAAGAATATTATCGATATAGGAAAAACATCGGAATCAAAATATCGATAATCTAAATATCAATAATCTGAACAAATTATTGAAATTCAACATATGATTATCAATTCTGATGGAAAAACAATTGTGACAATCAATATTCTTGTATGTCACAAGTCTACACTTGTGCGGCCATTAAACATTTAAAAATCATTTTTAAATGATATAATCATTTGTACACCATATAAGTTATTGAAATTAATAAACATATTTAAATATTTGCGATAGGTACTAGAAAACCCCCGTATTTTTATGATATCATTTTTCTTTGTTTATTTCAGTATTGAAAAAATTGCCATCTATTATATTACAGCTGAGCCTAATTCATGTAACATAAAAAAATTTTAAACAACAGTAATCTTTGAAAAGTGTATAGTGTAGATTAATGTAAAGTATTGATTAGTAAGTTAATTTTTAAAAAAACTTTTTTTTAAAAGTAATTTAAATTAAAAAAAAAAAACGTGTCTGCTATAAGTGCAATTTAAGATTTAATGAAACGATATATCGGAAATAATTATCGATATCCAAAGATATTATCGAGCAAAAAAACATCCGAATTTTATATCGATTATCGAAAGCAAACTATCGATATGTGTTAGTAATCGATATATCGCGCGCATTCCTACATACTGGTAAATAGATGATGATGATAAAATGAAATTATGGAGGCAATTTTAAACAATGTGTGGTTTTTAATTCATTTCAGGAAAAAGACTCATATGGTAATGAAGTATCTCGATTAGCAAGGCCGTTACCAGTTGAGTATCTTCTAGTGGACGTTCCAGCTTCTACACCTGTTACACCACAATATACATTCAATACGAATGTGTCCAAGCAGGCTTTCCCCGTAGAAAATCGCTTAATTGAGGGACACGTTCAGGTTCTTTGTTTACCATATCAAACAGAAGCCAATTTAATTTCAAAAATTTATTAAATCTTTTTATAGGATTTTGCTGCTCTTACGACATATTTACAACAATTTAGTTTTGGAGAGTTCCATGAAGCAATTAACGATTTTCATTTACTGATTTATATTGCAACAATGGAAATGTTACCATTGCGGGATTATTTAGAACCTTTATTACAAGCGTTAAAAGCAAAAGATATAGTGGCAATAAATGATTGGTCTCGATCCGTTCAATGGGCCACATTGGAACAATTAATTGCTGCCAGCTCACCTCCTTCTTCAAGGTATGTTTTTAAAAAAATGATTTTTACTTTGCCGAATAACAAATTGATTTAGGCCCGGAAGTGTCGCATCTGGAAATGTGAATGTTAGCAGTACATCAACTGGTAGTGGGGGTGGCGGCGGCGGCCCAAAATGGACATGCCCATATTGCACATTTATCAATGAAGCAGAGACTCGTAATTGCGAAATGTGCAGTTTGCCTCGTTCACAAGCTTAATAATATGTAATAGAATTTATTTAGATGAAGAAAAAGATTGTTTGGTAAATAATTCATTGTTGACAAATTGTGTGGGCTTAACAAAACTAATTAAAAATAAGCAGGAACTACAAAAATGAATCGATTCGTATTTTCTTTTTCTGGGACTAATTTTGTGTATTATAAATGTATTTTTCATATTTATTTTATTATGTACGAATTTAGTCAAAATGTTGAAATAATTAAACTCTTTGGAATTATATTAATACATTGATAGAGAAAAAAACACATTTCAAAAAGAATTATTTATGTTCATATTACACAATTGTTTTAAACAAGATGCAAATGCGTATTATAATAATGAAATGTAGGGAGCTGAAATAATTTATTTCAATAATAATTATAATGTATATTTACAAAACCGACACATGTGTGCGGTAAAGTGAGATGTTCTTTTTTTATCTTTTTTTTAATAAGTTTACTCCAGACATTTTCTTAACTTACATAAATTTGCAAAATAAAATAGAATGAAAATTACAGCATATATATACAACCACAAGAACACTAAGTTACAATAATTGGAACGCACTACAATTTATTACTCACGAACAAGCGGGGTGCAATTTGTAGACCAATAAAGATTGTTTAATATTCTGGTTTTAAAAGATTTTAGATCATATGTATGATTAAGTATATACTACCATATACTCCTATATGTACAATGTACTATTGTGTATGTATGTGTATAGATTTTATTCTATTGATTAGCCATGGCGTGAACCCTATGAGTATTAAAAAAATAATTTTTGATCTTAATTTGCTGTTTTCACCCAAAATATAAAAATTAAGTGCCTAATATAATTAAATAAATTTCTAAATCAGAAAATAAGATTGGAATCCCAAAAGGAAAGACAATTATATAATTTTTAAGTTCACATTTTGAAGAAAAATAATCCATTTTTGGAGACACTACATTAAAGTTAATTATATGTACATTTAGTTAACCTAATTAATGCAATCAATTTAATTTTCCAAGATGTATGTATGTTCCGCCTGTTTCAACCACTATTCTGTGTAAGGGGTGGATACTCTTGGTCGTCAGTTAACTTAAACAAGTCATTTAGTGGTAATTCACTAGCTTGGGCCATTTCTCGTATTTTCTCGGATTCTAAAGAACAAGAAAATATATTTTGCTAAAAAGAATTAATAACGAAAAAACAAAATGTAACTATTATATGATTCAAGTGTTAAAAATGTTTTTTCTCAAAAGCAACATGACTTTTAACAAATGTATCATAAACATATTTTTCTTGCAAAACTGTTAGTTTTCAGTAAAAAATAACCAGAGTAGTTTTTTGTCTATATCGTACAACCATACTTATATATGGTTTTATGTGCCTATATGTTGAATATTATAGATGGTGTGACCAGTCTTGCAAAAAAAATATTTACAATTCTAGGAGATTTTGTTAATACAATGTACATATATGGGGAAAATTCTAGACTTAATTTACAATTAAAAAAACCTTGTATTAATCAAATAAGAAAGAAGAAAGACAATAAATTTGATTTTATTGCTTTTTTTTGTTTGGTTATGGCAAACAGAATTACAATCTCAAGTATTAAATAAGCATGTGAAAAATACTGACCAGTACCTGACATTTCGCCCAACGGGTTTCCCTTCACGATCCCAGCGTAGGTACCTAGAAGACCTTGTATAACAAAGAAAATCATTGTTTGGATAAGGGTTACATAATGCAGTGTTCAGGGTCGGGAGAGCTTTGTCTCGAGCAGACAAATGAGAGATATTTAGCTACTTAAATATTAGTATGTAATTAGGGGAATTAACTACTGAAAAGAAGGAGAGAGAGAAGATAGGTGTGAATCGATGGATGGGAAAAACAAAATCATGCCTAATCTACGTAGTATCTAGAAAATAAATATGTCGGCATAATTTCTTTTATATAAGAGTATATTGATGGATTGGAATGCTCTCATATTTCAAATATGCCATTTTGTTTTTTGGTTTTTTTTTGTTTTAGAAAAATAAAAAATATGTACCTAAAATTCTAAAATTCTACAAATATTAAATTAATTAAGATAGAAAAATTGCATAAAATATTTACCCGATGAAATATCTTTATCAGTTTCCTTCGCTTCATTGACTTGATCCACACCCACATCGTCTAATTGAAATTTTTTGTACAATTCCAAATCACCGCCATCTTTACTATTAAAATTGTATATATATAAAATACGTTCTTCAGTAGCAACTAATAAACGGAGCTCATCTTGAATACTGAAACAGATCCATTGCATTGAGGTGAGTGCCACATGGAAATCGAATCGATCGCCACTTACTATACTATTGATACCATATTTTTTACGCCACCAAATGGCAGATAAGCAGTGGCAAATGCTCTACCCTGGGTGAATACATCGGTAACTTGTGTTGGTAGATATGTTGATAAATAACCCATCCAACTAGTTGCCTCTTCTACATTTTTACCAGCGCTAAAACAAATTCATTAATAAAGAAAAAACGTTATGAAATTGGTTCCGGCCATCTATACGGTCTGTACAATCTAAAATTTCTATAATGGTATAATAACCGTTTTCTTTCGACACTGATTTCGTGATTCGAACCTACAATCACCGAATTTCAAAATCATGTTCTTTAGATATTTTTACATTTGACAGTTAACGAAATGTAACGAATCATTCTTGAACAAAATGAACATTTTAAGCTTTGTTATTATATATATATATATATATATATATTAAAAATACACCGTTCATTCGTAAATCCAAACCGAACATGATTTGTTAAATATTTGAATCATGATTTCCAAAGTCATGGTTCAATTATTCCGCAAAAGAATGCAGCTAATAAGTAACAAAATATTAGCTTTCATTAAGATTTCACTTAGAAGTGAAACAAAATGTTTGGCTTGAATTTATTACAAGTGTACATAATTTTGCATAATCATTTGCGCTATTTAAAATATGAAAACTGAACAAACTATCTTGAAATATCTCAAATTTTTAGAATAGATACCTTTCTTTCGGTTCTTCCAATTTAAATACGTGTATGGTTTCAGTATTACTGCTACAACATAAAAACTGACCACACATACTGAATGCCAGGCAAGATATCGATACACATCGTTTAACACCACGCCGAAACTCATATAATCGTGCACCATCAATAACTGAAAATACTTTAATTACCGTTCCTTTTTCTGATGCAGTGGCTAAACGACTTCCATTTGGACTAAATCCTAATGCTGCCAATGGACTAGTATGGGCATGAATCATTATTTTAGCATTCTAAAAAGATGTATTTTCACAGTGTTAATATGCTTGAATTTATGGACTTAAGTACTTTTTCTTGTACCAAATTCATGGCATCAAAAATTTGTACTTCGCCAGCTACAGCCGATCCAGGATATGCCAAATAACAATTTTCATTACTCGAACTTAATGCACAAAGTCCTGATGGATTTGGCGGAGTGTCTCGAATTGTATGTAATACTTTCATATCTCTTATGTTATGAATATAAAGACTTTCTTCCAAACAAACAATTAATCGGGCCCTATAGAAACATTTTTCAAGTTACTCGTCAATTCATTATAGTATATTGTTTTGCCTTAAATTTATACCTATTAAGTTTGACTGCAAGAATTGTATTTGAATAAGAATAATTACAAATCTCAGTTCCTTTTCGAAAATGGCAAATTTTTAATTTCCTGGGGGCTGCCAAGGAAACGACAGCCACAAGACTACTACTAAATAGCCGTTCGACAATACATGTATCTTCCGTCCCATTGCTATAAATCTTCTCCAAATTATCCACAGATGTTAAAAGAAATAGTTTGTAACCCGATTTGCCACCAACTGCCAATGATCTGTGAGTGGTGGAAACAATGAATTTATTGCGTTATATGTATATTTAATATATCCACTTGATAATACGCATTATTTTCTTATAGGAATTGTGAGATTAAATTATAGATAACAGAAATACTAATTAGTAACAAAAGATTGTCCTCTATTGGTTGCTTATGGAAGTCTTTTGTTTGCAAACAAAGGTCATTGAAATATAAATATTGATTGCAAATTATAGATGTATAATTTATGTTACTATTAAATTTTATTCATTTATTATTGTGCCATTTACAAAAGTATTACAAAATCTCGTAAATCGCACAAAAGTTGGCATTGAAATTTACTTTCTCTTTGTATAAAAATAAAACTGAACTACGACATTCTCCTTCAAAATTTTAACTTAATAATAAAAATGCTAATATGGCTAGAAATTTTTTTGTTAATTAAAAAAATTCACCACTTACGTGCAATCCTGATTGAAATTTATGAAATAATTTTTAGCCCCATTGGTATCAACTGAATTCAAGTTACTCATGAGTCTGATTTTAAGAATATCTTACTACAACTTTAAAGAGTATGAAAATTTGATAAAATTATGATGACATTTAATAAATTAATACAAAAAATATATTTATTCACTAAGAAATTTGGCTACACAAGATATTTATAAACAAAATGCCCACAAAAAATAGCAACTTATTTTATTTAATGAACAGCTGATTGCTACTGCGCAATACTTCAATGAGTAATATTCTTCTTTTTTGTTCATAAAATTTCTATAAATTGCGATGTGTGAAAAATATGAAAATGAAAATATTCAAAGTTCAACTTTCAATTCAATAAGTTTTTAAAGGAGAAGCGTATACTACACAATGGCAAGTGACAAATTAATAAATGTTTTATTAAATTAAACAAAAATTAAAAAAAAATAAATTTTTTTCTTGTTAATGTTCTTTTCAGTGTTTTTGAATTTGAACGGTAATTATTTTTTTTTTTCAGATTTTACGGCGAGTACACCTTCATGACCTTCATCGTACGGCGAGGGCACACTTGTCATAATGGCGAGGACACACTTGTCTTAATTTTTAAATCTCAAATAGGGAGGTTGCGCAGGCGCTATCTTAATTTTTAAGAAAGGGAAACTTGGACTGCAGACGGTGTTGCCGATACTATTTTTCAAAATTTTTCGGTCGTGAGAAGATCGTTGGCTTGACTTTTTACGGTGAACTTTTTAAGGACTATAAGAGTCTTCAAAGTTCTTCGTAGTTGGAACTATTACTGTCAAAATCAAATAAAAGTAGTGACCAATATAATTTCGATTGAATGTTTATTTTTGATTTATTTTATTGTGAATCAGCTGTTGTTTTGGGGTTTCCTCCACTAAACTAGTCAAAGAAATTTTAAAAAATGAGTTGATCCATTCGATAGTTCAATGGAACAAAAAATAAATTAAAAATTAGGGAAATAGAAATCGTAATTTGGTGATTTGGGATTGATGAAATACAGTTATAACTGTATTTCAGTATACTGTATAACTGTATAAAAAAACAAACCGAAAATTGTTAAGGAAGGGTGGGTCTATCTTCAATAGTTTCCGAGATAATCAGCCTTTTCTGATTTCTTCAAAACCCTTCGTCAAACGCAGTGTAACCAACCTACGCAATATTGGGTCTTGAAAAGTAGAACAACATTGAACTCTTTAACGAGTTCAATGTTATACGTAGTATGACAGTCCTGCGTAAAGTAATAGTAGTAAAGTCGAAATTTTGACGTATTTCCAATCGTTTTAATATTAAAATTTGGTTATAAATAAATTTTCACCAGTAGAATTTAATGTATTATTAAATGCAGTCGTCGATCTATAAAATTTTTGACAGTACTGAAAGATTAATTTTAAGTTATTCAACTAATTTTTTAATGTGTTAGATTAAGCATTGAAAACGAGTAGTAACTATTAATACTAAACATTTAACATTTCATAAAACTAGATTTTGATTTAATAATGTAATGTAATTTCGGTTTTTATCGAAAGAAAGGAATAATTGCGACAACGCTGGTTGCTCACTAGCCGGCTGCGATAAAAATTCCGCTACAAAATGTTATCGTTATTCAAAGAAAAAAAGCTTTACTTCTCCTTTGAGAAGTGGTGACTCCCTTTTAGCAATAAATCAGAAATAATTATTTTTATTAACTGATTTTTGTTTTGAATATGAAGTTTATTTGAGAGTACTCCGTATCAGCTAACAAAAAATACGTGACATTTTCCGATTATTAAAAATGTGTTACTATCCTGTATGCAGCAATATCTACTTATTTAATAACATCGTGTTAGCTTAACTGGCATTAGTCATTCTTTAAAAACACAGCAAACATAAAAAGATTGCACTAGCGAAGTATCAATAATTATTTCTTGGAATTAAATGGCTGTATGCTCTAATGAGATCTGAAAATAATAAAGAAAGAAAAAAAAGATAATTAGATAATTACAATCTACCAGCAGAAACAATAGAATGATAATGAGAGAGAGATGAAGTACTATGTACATGAGCAAGACAAAGATACGGAAATTTGTTTGGGAAATATTTTTTCAATATATTTAATTTTTCTGATTAAATTTTTTTTTCTAATTTCATGACAAATAGAAAAATGAAAATAAACAAGTGTGATCTTCGCTCATTTGCTGTGTGGGTGAGTAATTGCCCGTGCTATTTCATTGACGTCTCTCACAGCTGATTTGATAACAGCTCTTTAGCGTCGGTCAGCTCGAGCCGCCGTAGAGTACAGTGGATGTCAAATTGTTTCTAGCAGGTTTTAAATGTTGTGAAATAATTAAAGTTGATTTTTCGGAAAAGTTGCTTTTATTGATGTCAGGAGTACGTGGTGTGAATATTATACAACTCTAAATTAACACCCTGTATGTTTTGAAATAGGCTTTAAATTTTGAACTGAGAATTTTTTTCGTATTAATTGTTTTTAAACTCATATTATGTAGAAATTATACTAGTCAATGAATAGGTAAGTGAAAATTTAGCTACGATTGAAAATGATCATTTACTGATAAATTTAAAGAAAAAAGAAATATGTAAATATGGCAGAAAATTTTTTATAATCATTTGATAGCTTACCAAGTTTTCAGATATAAACTATCGTTTCAGAAAATCCATTAATCGTATTCATAGTAAGAGAACAGTAAGTGTAGTTTCAATACGCATCCAAATAGAAGAATGGTTTATTTTGATATAAAAATAGCAAGTTAATAGTAATTTTATTATATGATAATCTTTACCATTACCAACGTTTCTTAAAGTTGTATGGATAAATCAAAACAAAATAGAAACATCGCTGTCTGTTAGCAACAATCATGCACAATTTAACTGTACGCCTTATCAATTCCTCTTTCGATGCAGTCGAATGCTGACAGCCAATAAAATGAAAATTTATATTTTCTATACACAATGTAACTATTTGATCTAGCATATTTTTTAAATTCGTAAATTGTAAATTTAAAATTGTAATTTTAGTATTAAAACATACAATGAAAGCTAAATTAGCTGTAATAAGAAATTGAATTCTAATTTCTGATGAGTAGAGTACACACAATTGTAAGAGGATTAGCTAAATACTCAGTTTACCTTTTATATATTTCCTCATCTGAACAATAAGTTATTAAGATTATATTGCCATGGTGGGTTTATACAGAAGAATAAGGGATAGGAATAACGGATTTTCCCCCTTCAAACCAGTCGGGGTAATTGGCCCAGCAATATCAGTATGAATTACCTGTCCGATTTGTGAAGTTTTACATTCGTATTTATGAAATTTATTTCTAGTATTATATGCATTTTTGTCTATCGCGAAATGTAAAATATCCGCTAATTGATAAATGTAGAAGGTATAATATATCTAAGAAATATAATAATTAAGCAAGAAGTATAATGTAAAATTATTTATAACTGCAGTGCGTGCGGCAGATACCCAAAAATCTGCAGACAAACACATTTTAATTAATTTGTGGTTTGTTGGACACGAAGCCAGTTCTTATCGAGATGTAGCAGATAGGTTTGGTATTAATGTAGGTGCACTGCATAAAGTAATCATCAGTTACAGATTTTATATTAGCTCTAGCTCCAAATATTAAACACCCCACATTATTAGAGAAACAAGGAACTGCCCGCTATTTCCAAAAAGTAAAAGGATTTCACAGAATCATTGATAAGATTCGTCAATCGCAAAAATATAAGTATGTAAGAATTATTATTTTAAGGTGTCATGGATGGGACTCATATTAAAATTGATAGACCGGCAGAAGATACCGATTCTTTTAGTAATCTAAAGCAGTATTTCTCTATTCATATGCAGGGAATTGTCATTCATAAATTGAAATTTCTAGATGTATTCATTGGGTATCCTGGATCAGTTCACGATTCCAGAGTATTTTGAAATTCTTTAATATATCAAGATTTACCTGATACTTATGGAGGTTGTACTGTTTCTTAAATCTATAGGGCAGAAAATAATGAATTTTTTTTTGGCTGACAGTGCATATCCATGTCTAAAATATATAATAGTGCCTTATAGAGATAATGGGCACTTAACACAAGCCCAGAAAAATTTAATCAAAAGTTGAGGTCGTGCAGATCCGAATCATTCTGGAAAATGCATTCGGGTGTCTGAAACAACGGTTCGCACAACTTTGTCATTTAAAATTACGAGACATGATAATAATGGTACGAGTAATTCACGCTTGCTGTGTTTTACATAATTTAACCAGCTTGGATGAATAGCAATATTTTGAACCGCCAATCAGTGAAGAAGATCCAGAATATGATTTACAACACCAGCAGATGGAAGATAATCCAGTGCATGAAAATGTAGGAAACATGACAGATCCACATGTGTAACGAGCTTTTGTAACTTTTTATCAAGAAATTGAATTATAATTTTAACATAACAGGTAACAAGGATTTGTTTGTAGTTTATGATCAAATATTGTAATTTTTATTGTCGAACGTATTATGACATAAGAAATATTTTATGTTATTAAGAAACTAAACTAACTAAATTAAATCACAATTAAAATGAAATTGAATTATTTTTTAATTATCTCTGTGAACAGAGCATTCCTTTGCCTGCGCAATTCATTTGAAATTATTAATTGATTTTCATATGAGACATGTATTTTTTTATATTTGTTAAGAGTTTCTTCTTGCAATGTAATTTAATATTCCCGATCTTTTTTCGTTCGTTCCATTAAAGATTCAATGACTCTTTGAACTGTAAACTCGTCGCCGTGGAACCCATTTGTCTTCTTGATGGTTTCTCTCTCTTTCATGTTTATTTTTATCAAGAATGTACGAATTTTCTGTTTGTTCCACATCTGAAATGAAATAACATAAATCGAATACATACGATAATCGGCGTACTATCTAGATTCGGGGTGGGTACATCATCCTCTGTACTCTTCATGGCATCTGGATAAACGAATTCAACCGCACTACAAAATTGGATATTGCAATCAAACTAAGAATATTTCACAGCTTCTAGAAATTACCTCGTTTTTTGAAGCGTACTAATACCTTTGTTTCCTGATATTACTATAGGCTGAATATTGTGTTTGTGGCCAAGAATGTCATTAAGTTTCTTATAAGAATTGACTTTAATTAACGTTGGTAAGAACTTTCAGTTATAAGTAACTATAAAAAATTCTTACGTTTCATACGGGCATTGCATTCTTGCTCTTCCTGTTCAACCATTATTATTTCTTCCATATTTATAGGCCCTCTCCAGAGACTTAAATTTGTTTTCAATTTGAATGCAAGTTACATTATACTTGTGTTTTAATTTCTTCTGCAATTTGTTGCCACAAAATTTTTTTATTTCCAATTTTTCTTATATTAACTAAATGAAAGTTTTGTTTGTATAACACGTCAAGAATAATTTGGCGGTTTCATCTGACCCAACAGAATTTTGATTCTACTAAGTTTTCTGCTTGATTTTTTATTACCTGTCGATTATCAAATAATGGTATTTAGCAAACATTATATTTTATATGTCTCTAGTTAACTATGTGTAATGTTCCATCAATCAGCGCATCTTACGCTAATATAGCGCCAACTAGTGGAGTGGTCCTTCCACGTTCCTGAACATGTACATTTTCTTGGCTTCAGTAGGCCCTATGAAAAGTTTTTAACCGTGGTGAAACTGTATGGTTACCATCAAAAAATTTATAATTCTAATCTAATTATTTTATATATATATAATATATATAACTATTCTATTTAAACTCAACAAGTTAACATAATTAATTAACAACTAGTAGTAGTATCTTTTGTTAGACACTTAATAGTATTAAAAAAAATACACAGAATAATTAATCTAAATAATTATTAATGTTTTATTTATTATAATATTTATAATGATTATAGATAACAAAATATGATTCAAATTTCAGATTACATAACTCAAAAAAAACTTATCAAAGCACGCGTAGTTATTATTCTTCCGTTTCTAAAATCTCACTTTACAGTTGTCAGTTTTTGATGGAAGGGCTGGAGTTCTAGAGAGGCTGTCGTATCGATTTTTTGTATTAGGACACTACATTCCTCTTCTTCTGTTATGAAATATAATCATAATCTCTAAGGCGTATTGGAAGTATTCTACGGCGAGCTGATCTCCTGATTGGGATTGGTTCATTTGTTTGAAGTGGTTCTTGTGTTGAAGGCGGGTCTAGCGATTGAAGTGTTTCTTCGTTGTCTATGTTTGATGGTAGGCGAAATGTTGACGGTTCATCTGTTGCCGGTTCACTTGTTGCTGCAACATGTCTTTATGGGGAAATGTAAACCGTCGTGTCCACTGGCAAGTAAAACTTGCTAGAGTAAGTCTCTGAGAGCGCTTGCTATTGTGTACACGTTAGCGCAAGTTGACTTGTGAGAGCAACTTCTCCAGTTTTTACTCTCGGAGCAAGTACTTGCTCCGAGTGTACACAGTGTAATGTGTACACATTAGCTCTCAAGCTTGCCGCTCTCGGAACATGCCCGACATTTTTGCCGCAAATTGGGTTGGTTATTTTGAGTTATTCATTTTGAAAATGAAATAAATGAACTATTTATAGTTGGTAATTAAATTAAATAAAAAAGTAAACTTCGAATAAATAATAAGTGGATATCCACCATTAAAATTTTTAATTTTAATGGTGGAATTAAAATTTAATTTAATTTTAAAATTAAAATTTTTAATTTTAATGGTGGATAGGGGATTAAAAACTGAAAGGAAAATGTCTAAACAAGGGGGGGTCTATCTTCAGCAGTTGCCGAGAAAATCAGCATTTTCTGATTTCTTCAAAAACGTTCGTGAACTGCAGTGTAATTGACCTACGCAATACTGGGTCCTGAAAAGTAGAATAAACGTTGAACTCATTAACGAGTTCAGTGCCACACGTAGTATAAAATTTTGCTGATGCCTGTGAGATACAGTGGCGGCGTTTTAATAATTTAATTTTAAAACGAATTTTAAAGTTGAAATTTATACAGATTCTTAATCTTTTAATATTAAAATTTAAGATTTAATTATCATAAAAAAAATATCACCATGAAAAAAAACATTTTATACATTTTAATAAACCGTACAAATAGAATGTACTAATTTAATTTCGAAATCAAATTGTACATACGTATCATAAGTACAACATTATGTGTCAGCTAATAAAAAAGCACGTAGCATGAAACAGTTCTAAAATTTTACACTTGGTGCTAGGTTTTGTTACTATGCTGTATTCAGCAATGTCAATTTGTTTAATAACATTGCATTCATTTCGCTTTAGTCATTCTTTAAAAGTAAAAACAGGAAACATAAAAAAATTCTACTAGCAGGTTACTGATAAATTTCTTGAGATTGTTATGTTAAAGTGAGAATCGAAACTAAGAAAGAAAGAGAGACCAACAAATTAGAAAGAAAAAGTCTAGTGGAAACGTACAATTAGATTAGTTAAATGTTGAATTTGGAGCGAGTAACTTTGATTAGATTTGAACTTTTTTGAAAGTGTTTTGACATATTTTCTAAACAATTATGGCAAATTATACTACAGCAGAATGGTGTGATATGTTGATGATTTATGGAAAAACCCATGGAAATGCAGCTGCTGCAAAAAGGTTATATCGAGAACGATTTCCAGACCGACAAGGTCCTTGTAAATGGGTATTTGTTAATTTAGTGCAACGGGCAAGAGATACTGGTTCGTTAATTCCCCAACCCAGTATACCAGGAAGGCAATTAAGTGTTCAGATCGAAGAAGACATTTTAAGCATGATTGAAAATGAGCTGTCGGCCAGTACCCATGAAATTGCGCGAACTGTTGAAGTTTCCAATTCTGCAGTGTGGTGTGTATTACGGGAAAATGGGCACTATTCGGATCACATACACCATGTCCATTCTTTGGAACTGCAAGATTATTTAAATCGATTACAATTTTGTCAAAGAGTGATTAAGCAAAATTTAAGGTAATCTGGATTTGCATCGCAAGTTTTATTTATGGACGAAACATGCTTTAGACGACTTGGAATTTTTAATAGCAGAAATAGCCACATTTGGAATGAAGAAAACCCGCATGCTTATCGTCTTAGTAGTTTCCAAAGACAGTTACGAATTAATGTACGGGCTGGCATTCTGGGAAATTATTTGATTGCTTCCTTCGTTTTACCTTCTCGTTTAACTGGAGAAAGGTATTTGGATTTTTTGAGGAACAATTTATGGGAACTATTTGATGATATCCCATACCAATTACGTCATGATCTGTGGTTACAAGCCGGAGCTCCACCTCATTTTTATTGTAATGTTAGATCTTTTTTGAATGAAAAATGTCCAAATAGGTGGATAAGCCGTGGAGACCCTATTGCGTGGCGAGCTAGATCTCGTGATTTAAATCCCTTAGATTTTTATTTATGGGGCTACATGAAATATCTGTACAATAAGTGTACAAAGAGCCCTTTGACACTGAAGATCAACTTCATGCACGATTTTTTGAAGTTGCAAGAATAATTCGTGAAAAAACTGCAAAACAATTCCCAAAAGTTCATGAATCTTTTATAAATCGGGCTCAGCATTCGATTGAAAAAAAATGTGGTCATATTGAACACAATCTGTGAATAACTAATAAATTTCTAGTGAATTGATAGTGATGTTTTAGTGAATCATTAATGTGGATATTGTACTTTTAATGTAAAGTTGAATGTAGTTTGTATTGTCTGGCATAGTATTCATTGTCTAGTGTTGTGGAAATCTGTTTATGTAATGATAGCTAATTAATTGCTTGCGACAGCTGGGTGGTAAGCCATACCATCTCGCTTGGTAAGTTGAAGTTCATTACTAATTTATCGTAATAATTACACCAAATATTAGTGGTATGCAGGTATTGTCTTAATTTGCTTTCCCTAATGAAGGTAACCTTAAAGAATTGTTTGTGTAATTGATAACTTGCTATCTAATTTGGTAGCATGGAGATTACACAAAATACATTTTTTTAAAACTAGACATGACTAGAGTCAAATAGTTTTTGTTGGCTTTAAAAACAATTTGATAGAAAGTGTTATGAAAATATTTTACATACTCTCCTCTCATTGAAATTAGACCAAGAAAATTGAAATTAGAATTAAAAAATTAAATGTAAAGAAATAACTTCAAAATAGATTTTGCATTTTTTTAAATGAAAAAATTTAAAGGTGTTCTTATGACTAAATAAACATGGTCAATTTTTCTTATTAAATTTTTTTAATTCTAATTTCAAGGAATAAATAAAAAAATAAAACTAAACAAGCCTGACTTTCAATCATTTACTTTGTTCACAAGTCATTTAACGTTTTTTCCATCACGTCTCTCACGGCTGTTTCGATAACGGTTTTCTACCGTTGCCTGGCGCGAGTCACCGCGAAGTACAGCGGATATCAAACGTTTTCTAGCCGTTTTTAAATGTTGCGCAATATTCTGAAATAATTAGTTTATTTTTCGAAAAAAAAGTTATTAAGAAAAGTTGTTTGTATTGATGCCAGGTGTTCTAGCCTCGGCTAATAGAGATGGCTCTTGCCAGAACAAGAGAAATAGATAGGTGCTGACTCAGTTGGACTTCACCAACAAACAAAAACAAATTTGGACTATGTACATTTATTTACAACACTGGTTGAGAGTATTGAAATAATATATCTTTGATGTAAATACAAAACAACCACCTCAGATTTATGTAGTGAGAGAAAGTCTTTTGCCGTGAATATAAACTTTACAGTGCTAATCTTGTTCCCGATCAGTAGATTTCTTTTACTGTCGCGATGGAGTGAGCTAGTGATTTATTTTATCACTTGAGGACAGGTAAGTAACTTTACTGTCACGAGAGAGAGAGGATTATGCTTGTCGACACGTAAGTAACTTTACTGTCGCGAGAGAGAGAGAGCTTATGCTTGAGACACGTGAGTGATTGGTTGTGAGATATGATTCTTGAGATACACTTGTGTAGAAACACTTTAACTTAGTCACTGTAAAATTGTATACTGTCTTCTTGAATGTTCCATTCCCATATACATAATAAATAGGACGCACTGAGCACTGAACTACCATTAAACGTATAATGATGGGCCCTCTCTCAAGCGTGAATTTAATCTGAGTGGTGATTGGAAAATTCTTATAATTACTAAATTTGAACAATTTTCGATGCAAGTTTGATAAGAACAGAATGTGGAAATCTTATTCTATAATACATATCACTACTGAACAAAAATATCAATCAATAAAAAAGATACAATCAAAATCATATAAAAATTAGTAGAGTTCATCGTTCAGAAACGATAAAAAAGTGCATAGTAATTAACGTAAATATTGTATACAACCAAAAATTGTGTGAAACGTAAATACATACTTAAATCTACATAACAAAAAAAATTATTAGTAATTACAGAGCCAAAACAACATATAGCAGCGAAATTTAAATCACCGGCAAAACAAGTGCCATATGTGGTCAAGACGGATTTCTTTGGCTACTCCTCTGACGTCACGTTAATAAGCAGTAAACTGTATTTTCGAATGCCTTAGTGTTATGTGCTGGTAAAAATGTGTTATTTTATGTGCCTTGTACTATAAAGCAGATGTATTGTTTCTTTGCAAATTTCCAATGTATGCAGATTTACTCACGTAGCGTATATGAAAAGTAATTCATATGGTAGATCTGTGTTAAGTAAAAAACTTGAACCGTTATGTTGTTGGTAATAGTTTGCAGTTTGTTTGAGTTCATAATTGAATGGTATTATTTATATGGGTCAAGAGCATTGGTTATATTTAGTCGTTGTATGTTATTTTATTCATTTGAAAACTAGAATTATCATATGAATAAATGGTCAAAAATTGGCCCAATAAATCGTAGATAGCGCAGCAACATGATTTTACGTGTGTTACATATCTATTTCAATTATTAACAGACAATTCATTGTTTGAAATGATTTAGAATAATCAATGTAGTTGACTCTGCATGATAACAGACGCGGGGTGGAGCTTACGATTAGAGACGGGTTGTGCGGCAGAGGAGAGGTAACGAGCATAAAAGGACGACAACACCAGTGAGCGAACGCAGTAGCTGGTCCTGCGTTTGGCGCCATCACATCATCACCTAGACGACGGTTACAAACCAATCTGTTCTTTTCAGAACAAATTGAACATTGTTTCGGAAACAACATAAGCAATGGGGCTAAAATTAAAATCGTTCTTTTTCAAGAACACAATAGAAGAATAGAAATAGAAGATTTGGATCGAAATCTATTGTTCTGCTTTAAATCAAAGAAGAGATATTAGTGTTGTAAACAAATCGTTCTTTTTCAAGAACAAATTCTGGAAAATCGTCCTGAGAGTAAATCGTTCTTTTTCAAGAACCAAATGTAGAAAATCATATATATATGTCTAGATGCCTTATACCATCAACTGGTGTCGGCTTGAGCTCTTCTCGTTATCCTCCTATACCTCACTTCCTATGCATCTCTCCCACTCCTTCCTATTGCAAGCAATTCTTCTTGCGTCATTCATCCTCATTCCTCTTTCCCTTATTACTTTTTCAATTCCCTCATCCCATGTAATTTCTGGTCTTCCCCGTTTCGCTCTTCTTCCCTCCCTTGCCTGCCAGACTCTCTTTACTTGCCTCTCTTCACTCATTCTTACCAGATGTCCCCACCATCCCAACTGCCTTCTGTGTATAAACTCCACCACTGGTTCTATCTCCAACTCCTCTCTTATTGCACTGCTTCTTATTTTGTCTCTTTTTGTTACCCCTTTTACTCTTCTCAAGACTTTCATTTCCACAGCTTGTACCCTACTTATGTCTTTTTGCTCCATTTTCCACGTTTCACATCCGAATGTTAAAATCGGTCTTATTATGGTCTTATACACATTTATTTTTGTTTTCCTTGTGATTTCCTTGTTCTCCACTATTCCTCTATTTATTCTATAATATGCATTCATTGCTTTATTCACCCGCTCCGTAATTTCATTTTCCTGTTTACCACCGCTACTGATCTTCACTCCTAGGTACTTACAACAATCGACCTGTTCTATTCTCATCCCTTCTATCTTAATTTCCAACTTCTGTTTCTCTCCTATTACCATTACACTAGTGTTTTCCTTACACATCTCCATCTCGTATTTTTTAAGCACTTCATTCCATTTGTTCAATTTTCTCTGCAAACTCTTTTCATTCTCCGCAACTAACATCACATCATCTGCAAATGCTCCAGTCGTTATAACCACCCTTTGCATGTTTTTATATCCAACGACTAGCCCTCTTTCCGTAAGATTTTTTTTTCGTCAACTTTCTATTTTTTTTGTCACTTCTATTATTCTATTTCTGTGTTCGGGTATGAAAAGCAATTAGTTCTTTATACTGAAAAAGGTAGGCTGATTTATTAGTGATAAAAATTACAATTATGAACCTTATATTAGTTTCTCTTATATTGCATTTTTTTTTCTTAAATGTTACTGATAAGTCCCTGCCTAGTATTTGGTCAAGGGCCCTCATCTTTGGCCAAATTAAGGGTAGGAGATATGTACAGTATTCGTATCATTTGAATCTGATAAATAAAAATCTCTGATGTAAATTAGTCTACTCTCTGTCTTTAACATTTTTTAAAGATCTCCTTCAACTTTAATAAGTTAAATATAAGTTCTCGGTAAATAAGTTTACGTACAAATTAATAGCCAAATAAGAGCTAATTATTGGTGATAGAAAAGGTATTATAATAAATAAATTTAAGTGACACAGCGGTATTAGACTAGTGCATTTTATTTCTAAATTATAATACAGTGAAGTATTACTACCATACCAAAAAAAAAAAAAGGAAATTACAACATTTACATGCCCAACTGATACAACATTTATTTATTTATATATTTAACATTTATAAGTTGTACCCCTTGAAATGTGTTAATAGGGAATTGAACTTATCAGGTTGAATTGGAATGTTTTTGAAATATTTGTTGTATGTGTTTGAACTAATAATGTTTTCAGAACTATCAGTACCATAAACTTTAGATAGTGTGATTTAGTGATAACATCACTTTAGGTGGGTACTTGTTATAAATGTTAGCTGAAATACTAAATGTGGAGTTTATAGACGACAATGATGAAGACGAACTACGGTGTGAACGGTCAGTATTTTTTGGTGTTACTCTACATTGGGTTTTATAATTTCTTCTAGGCATGAATGTTTTGCTTTTGCTGAGGCATACTTTAGAATAGTGTCCTCGTTGTCCACAATTGAAACATGTAACATTACTTACTAGGCAATTTTGTCTACCCTCATTGTACCAGGCATTTCCACAATTTTTGTAATTGGGTTTCTTGTTTGATTCAGAGTCTGTAGTTTTGATTCAGTTGATTCTTGTGCAGCTGTTTTTGGGTGTTTATGATTACTGACTTTGTTTATTTCATCATTTGGTTTCTTCCTGTTCTCTATGACTTCTAATTGTTGATTCATTGTTTCAATAGTACGCCCTTTTGCCAAAATATTACCCAAGTTGGGGTGTTCACACAATGCAAATTTACGTAATCCTGTGTAGTTAGTGTTCTAAATTATTTTTGATTCGATTTCATCATAAGGATTTTGAAAGGCACATTTTTTGGTCAATTTTAGCAAACGAACATAGTATTGGTCGATTATTTGGGCCTGTTCTTGTTTACAGCAACGGAAATTAAATATTTCAAACTGAGTGTTGACTCTTAGAGTGAAGTATTGTGATAATTTTCTTTTGGTTAATAGATAACGGTCTGGATTAGAGTTTGGTGTTATTGGAGTATCTGTAAGGGATTCATAGAGATCATGTGTTTCCCCACCTGCCATGTGTAACAACATTGCTTTCTTTCAATTTTCATCAGTGATATTGGATGTTACTATGAAATTTTCAAATCTCCTTAACCATCTTTCTCATTTACCAGCATTGTTTTGAGGATCTTCATTTGGATCAAAGGGTTATATTTGGGATTGTGTTAATTCCATATTTTCCTTTGTGTTGAAGTGTGTGTGAAAACCTTCTTTTTGCGTGTTTATCCTCGTCGCCTGAAACTTAATAGGTTAACATAATTAATTAACAAAGTTGTAGTATCTTTTATTAGACACACAATAGTATTAAAAGAAATACACAGAATAATTAATCTAAGTAATTATTAATGTTTTATTTACTATAATGATTATAGATATTAAAATATGATTCAAATTATATAATATAACTCGGACAAAACTTATCAAGGCACCCGTGGTTATTTATTATTCTTCCGTTTCTAAAACCTCACTCCACAGTTGTCAGTTTTTGATGGAAGGGCTGGAGTTTTAGAGACGCTGTCGTAGTATCGATTTTTTGTGTTAGGACACTACACAACGGCCTTATTGATAGTCGTTATTTAAGGGTACCTTTTCACTTAAGTGACACGAAGTAACAGAAATCGGTTTCATAGTCATCGATAAGTGTTTTTTGAGATCATCATTTCCGTCAACATTTAAGTGTCCATTTTACTACCCTTAAGTGTATATTAGTTAGGTTATATTTAATTTTTGTATTTTATGCTTTTATCAACTCTGTAAAATATTTAATTATATAATTTAAAATGCAAGATTTAGAAGATTTTTTAGAGCATGTGGATGAGGTACAGAAAGAAATAGAGTTAATGACAATTTACAACATTAATGATTTACAATATTTTAGAAATTACAATATTACAGAAATTATTTTCGAGTATCCAGTGCCTGATCGATATATAAGGGTCATTCCAAGGTGCTTGGATTCCTCCATATCGGAATTATTTATCTGAGATCTAGGATCATTTGACTGTCATATATACATGTGTATTACATTCTGCTTTCAGCAGGATGTTATTTCAGCATTCGAAATAATAAGATTATTCTGAAAAGAATACACTGGGAATCGACAAATTATTGGACTACTATGTCATATATTATATACATATATTATATGTGTATACTTACCTACTAGTAAGTGACTATAGGTAGTCAAAGCGTGGTTGAAAACGTGCCTCAAACATTTCGTGTTGGTATCCTTAAATATTTATGTTGTTTGTTGTTCAGGCTGCAAGAAGAACACCGAACAACAACAGTAATGCAGACAGAATTTAGCAAGTTGATCCTAAGTCTACAATAAATATAGCAACATTTTACTACCAAACCGCATACATATATACATCTGTCCATACATTTAAACTTTAATAAATTTGTAAAGCTCTCGTTTTAGAAAAACTATAGAGAGAAGAGCTTGTTGGTTTGTATTTAAACGGAACATATTTCGCCTAGTTAAAATGATATGTAGTTTCATGAGGGAACGAAAATATGTGGGATAGGACTGCAGCATTGTCTTGTCACGATGTACTTACGCGACTTATTTCGGGTTACATACTTTCGTATATTATCATTATGATATAATTTTAAATTATATCATTCCTATTTATTTTACTAACAAGACAGATGACGGTGAACTAAAAGACGTACGTGTTTATGTTTACAGAGGTAGAAGCATACGTTCTACGTACGCATTACATGATTAGAATCCGTCATTTTTATAATCTTGAGCCCTTTGAGAGGATTGTTTTTTTTTTAGTAAAAGGATAAATGGAATATTTATAAGGGGAATAGTCGGAGATAAAAAAGTACAAGGAGGGACCAAATGGATAGACGGCCAAAATATATTTTATTAAAAGGAATTTTAGTTTATTGTGCATGACAGAAAAGAAGGATAAAGAGAAGATACTAATAATTGGAAAAAATCTGAACTGAATACATTCAATTGATTTTATTTTAGTAACTTTTGGGTGCTGATACTTATTTAGTAGTATAAAGTGCAGATCATCAATGTAACTACTTACTTAGTTTCTATATAATGATTATCATACCTCCATTTCATTATTATTTACAAATTTTCACTACTTATTTTAATTTTTATCTACAATAGACAATGGCAGTTTATGGTTTTATTTTTTCTTGCAGTTTCTACATGTAATGTAAATTGTAACTATTTTCTCATATATTCTAATCAGATATGAGAAATTAGCTAGCAAACTTACGAACACTATTTAACAAATTGCTATAAAATGTTTTTTTTTTTTTTGCTTAATTCTATTGATTTCTATTACTTATAATGTTCTAGTAAACTGTAAAATTAATTTGAATCCAGTTTATAGTAAATTAAATATGCAATATGTAAGAAACAAACGAGAAGAATATGATTACTATATGCAGTCTTTACCAAACAATTTCAAAAACGTTTGCAACGGAAAAGTATACAAGAACATCTAGTTAATACAATAACATTTATAACTAAATCTGTACAGAAATTTTTACTATACAGTAACATACATTTTCTCTTATTATATCGAATAAACGTTGTTTAGAATTTTCTTATTGTTTTAAAGCAAAATATAAAATCCTCAATATCTTGAAGACAGAATTACTTTCTATATTATATTCAAGGAGATCTACATTTCAGATACTTAATATTTTATATCGTTTTATATGCTACTTATATTGGTGTATTGCATTATATTTGAATAAAATTCAATTCAATCTTGTTTAATGTTTATTTTCCATTAATATTTCGATTGGTAGAACTGCTAAATTTTTCAGTTCTGAGGTTGAATAATTGAATGCTTTCGAATAACGTACCTGCCCAATTTAATTCAGAGATACAATGTTTCGGCAGACTATCCGAATAATTTTCAGTTAACATTTTGCTTTAAAACAGAGTACTTGAGTATATATATTAGTATAATATAAAATTCCTTTAATGCAAACGTCAATTCTCTTGCTAAATAGAAAAATTAAATACTTATTATTATTATTATTATTATAAAAAGAACCCTGTAATTAAGGAACAATTTCTATAAAATTGAATTAATTTCAATACTAATTGTTAGAAAACTGTTGAAATGGTGAAGATCGGATTGGCATTTATTTCTGAGCAACAAATCAACAGAGCGATTTTTCAATATTATAATAAGCATTAAATTTCCCTCCCATTCTCCACTCTTATTTATGTGAAAACTACACAGTTCTATTCGTTCTAGTTAAATATTAAAGGAAGCCATTTTGTGTTGTTAGAAAACTAGATAACTACATAATACAACGAAGTGTTATGTTATGAGAATATTTATCACAGAAAATAAGAAGAGGTCCTAATGTTATCTTATATATAATCTAGCTGGAGGACCTCCCGTGAAGTAGCAGAAGTGGAAAGTATGTATGCACAAAACAAACTAGTACAAAAGGTTATATTTACTTAAATTATGTATATTTTAACTATAAATTAGTTAAAATTACTTTTTTGTTGTTGTTGCAACCTACATATTATTCAATATGTAACATATTTCAACCTATCGATAGCTACTTATAAGGCTTGTTCTAATACTACTGACCAAAATGAACATGTCATTCCTATACATTCTAAAATGGCACAATAATTTATTAATTCCATGATTTTCCATAAACATTAAATTCTTTAAAAGCTAACAATATTAAGCCTCATTTATTTGGCAACTCTAAGATTGTCTAATTTTAATAATAAAGTTGTTGTTGCATGTTGAATCGACAATCTCACGTTTTGTATTATATTTATAAATTAATCAATTTGTCTCGCACGTGTTCATCACATATTCTTTTACGTAAGTAATAAACTGTTATTAGCGTATTCTCTCATAATTAGTCTAATTTCAATTTTAATCTGAGCCTATCAGCTACATATTCATGAGTTCCTCGCATCTGTTCAAAATAATCTTTGAGGTTAAAACATGAGATTGCCGTCAAAATGAAAACGACATTTTGTTTTTATTATGTTTTGTGTAAACACTGAAAGGCACCGATAGATAATAATAATAATAAAAGTGAGCTGAGGGACGGACGAACCGCGTGTTTACGTGTATATTTGTGTAGTTGTGTTGTGTGTGTCTCTTTGATAATTACCTACTTAACTATTATAAAATACACGCAGAATATTATACGGTTGTTTCACGATCCACATGTATAAATTCTACAGGTGGCGGTGCAGCATTGTTAGCTCCAGCAATTGCAGTTGCCTTCTGTCAAGAATTCAATCCGGGATCTAATATGTGTGGACCGGTCATCAATTTCTTTTTCGCTAATTTTCTACGTCGTCGCGCCCTTAATCGATGTGCTGTCAAACATATCAAAAGGAATATTGAAGAGAATATGGCAAAACCGGCTGCCATTGCAGCAAGAGGTAAAGAGTTTAATAGTTTCGTGGTGGTGCCGCATTGCACTTCTGTTTCATCGTATCCAGATGGACAATGATCTTTACCGTCACACCAGAGCGACGCACTAATACATGCATCCAGTTCGGGACATTTATGTGCGCATTCGAAATCTGTTTCATTTGTCGTTGTATTAACTGATACTTGAAGTTGTGTTAACAATGAATGTCGTGAACGTGAAATTTCCAACCAACTGAATGCAGCATTAGAGGGTTCAGGACTAATCCATTCTACAACGAATAGAGGTGGTTTCTGTACAAGGTGTGCTAAATTTTCACCACGCCATTCTTCACTAAACACATGCACAGCTAACGGTTTAGTGCCCGGTTCAGCCGGGCAAATTGCTCTAACTAGTTTCGGTGGTTTACCGGAATAGATAAGAATACGGTTGTTGGTTGGACAGCGTTGAGGTTCATCTTGTCGTGGCTTTAATGGTAGAAATGCGCCCCAACTTAATATGAATAAACTTTTATTGTTTCGCGCTTCAACCAGCCACGGCAAATCTTGACATGATGGCAGATCCACTGGTGGATTGGAAAACTCAATTTCGCCACCATCACCTTTCAATCGATGTGAATGTGGGCAGGTTGAGTACGCCTCCAATTCGAATACAGCATGGAAATGAAGAACGGTAAAATCTTCGACGATTTTCATATTTCGTACCTTGAAGTGCAATTCCATTACACGAGATGTTGATTCGAAAATGATTTTGCTATTGGATAATGTTGCATTGTCACAAATACAACCTTTTGGCATTCGAATATCAGGCCAGGGTACTTCATATACATTAATTTGCGATATGCTACTACCACTAAAATATTCACATATTTGTCTTTTACTGTGCGGATCCATTAACGTTTCACACATTGGATTAATTCCAAATGATGCATTATTAATTGTTAATCGTATGCGTTCATTTGCACCAGCTTCAAATCGATAAATGCATTCTAGATTCATGTTCCCACCTCTACCAAATAGAAATACGTTCTTCGGCCCCGTTACTTCGCCCACATGTTGTTTTTTAAATATTCGATGACAAGGTCGCTTTCGATCATCTCTAATCCATGGATCACCATTCAATCGCGTATCGACAAATTCGTATTTTATCTTGAATGCAGCCGGATGTAATGCGGTGCCATCTTCAGTGTGATGTTGCAGTATTAAAGTTTTCCCTGACGATATATAACTTTCATCTGTATTACATGGTCGTGTGCTTCTTGTCGAATTTGTTAGGGCACTATGGTCGCATAAAAGGGGGGGCTCATCGCATTTATCTTCGATTAATGTTCTATTATCCCATATTCGTATTCGCGTCAAACAACCACCACCGAATGTGCTATTGCCTATTAGCGCATGACCACTTTCTCCAACTAATAGTGCTCTTTGATTGTAAGACATGAAACTTATCCAAATAATATCCCCTGAATAGCCTTTGAATATATATGTGCATGTTGTATTTGGTGGTAGCGAATGTTTCGGGCTTATTAATTTACCTTTTCGTCCTCGTCCAGTCCATATTTCATCACCATCGGGGTTACTCGCATTTATATTAAATTCACATTTGTAATGATGGCGGGCAAAATCAAGTGAGTCCGAATCAGCAAAAATTATATCAACGTCAAGCTCAAATCCTTTAAGCGGAGACTGTGATGGGGGTGAATGCAACGGAACGCTATACGGCGATGAGTGGAAGGCAACTAGCATTTCCGGTCCACGAGAAACCACTTTAGGCAGCCAATCTCCACCACAATATTTTGCTAAAACTGGGTCATCAGTCGAGCCGCCATCATAAAAAATTAAATGGTCTCGTTCACCAGTGCAATCTCGCCATGCCCTTAATGCCCTCGTCGTTTTATTCAAGCCGGCCACATTAATGGATCGTTTCATATGCATTTTATGCGCGGCCTCTTGCCTAACAGCGATCATTGCGTGTTTACATGTTGGTACGAATTTCTGTTTTAAACTCCAATAGCATGACACATTTCTTGGATACATTCCAGGATAATTTGGTGATTGTAAACGACATGGTTTACGGTAACATTCTTCGAATTGTCTGGTGCAATATGTACCTGGAGCGACTTGACCACGTTCTAATGGCGATGCTGGTGATCCAAATCGTACAACAGCTTCACGTCGCGATACGAATCGATAGCGTAATTTAACTGAGAATTTTAATTGCGACGATGCTAATAATTTTAAAGTAACTGTAACTGTTGAGGTTTCACTATAATATGCTGCTGATCCAGTTGATGTCCCACACCATGAACCACCAGTAAATGGCCGTCCTAATTCACTTAGTTGCATATAACCATCTGGACAACCATCTAATTCCGATGCTTCATATCGGCCCAATTGAAATTCATCGAACATTAGCTGCAAAAAAACAAAAAAAAAAACGAAATCAATCAATTTTAATACACAAAAAGATAGAAAAGTAGAAAAGAAAGAACCAATTGCTAATGGTGAATTCTAAGCTGATAAACTTGTGTCAACATACGTTGAATCAAGATAATTATAAGAAAGTATTAATTGCCTATTCTGAAGTTATGTTTAGCCCGAAGTTAACAGGGCTTACTTTTCAACTCAAACTCAAATGACAAGAATATTGGTATACGGCAGTTCAGTAGGTATATAACTAGCGAAGAATATCAATATCTTATGGCATAATGGAAACAGAACCGACATGGATAAATTGCTTCGGAAAAATTGAAAACAACTAAATGAATCCTCACTTTATATAAAGATAATGTAAGTAATTTGCCAGGATTTTTATTAGATTACTTAATCAACTGACCACTCAGTTTTTTTTCTTTTTATTATGCTTTCAGGTAAAAAAATTGGCAAATAGCATGGCATCCATGCTAGCTACCCTTCACACACATGCACATATCTGTGTGACCTGACAAAAAACTAAGCCAACAATTTAGCCAAGAGAAAAATCTGTCAATATCGACGACTGTTTTTCATCCCTTATTTTATCTAATGCTAGTTGAGCCGTCAAATGCGGATATATCCGGGGAGCGTGCGTTTTTCCTTCTTCTCTTTTTTTTTGTCTCTTCTTTTACCATCCAGTCAAAGAGCTTAATATCCTAAATCACAATTGTTTATGTACATCATCTCTTCTCCTTCCACCTGCCTCTTGCTCACTTCTTCTCTTGTTCTTTCTCTAGATTACATGCCTTCTTTTTTTCTGTCGTATAAGCAAATCTTCAGATCTCGCAGTAATTTTTTGATTTATACCAACTTGTTTTAATTCATATCGGACACGTCGTTTTTCTTTATAAGCACCACGAAGAGCAGTAGCTTGAGTTTGCCTGTTCTTGAATCTTTTGCTGACGATGGTAGATGAATAAATATGGTATCTACGAGTGTAGTTGAAGAAAAAGAGATTTATGAACTCTACATTTCACATATAGAAAGAAATTACTTATTTGAGAGTATGAACATTACAGATTTATCATAAATGAATGAAATGTGCATGTATTTTGTCGGTGGTTTTAATTAGTTTGCTTACTTTCTACGTGTGAAAATATGAATAGAAATTTGTATAAATGTGTTCCTGTTAATCATAAATCAAATATAGCAGAAGTTGTAACCTAGAAAAACCACAAACCATAGAAAACAAACGAATCGGAACTATGCCGGATTTCAGAGAAAACTATGCACCATTAATGTTGATAAATGTGAGCATAATAATTAATGTGAGTGCTATAATTCATTGGTTAAGATACATTCATTTTTCTTGTTGAACGGGCCAAGTTTGCCCTTAAAAAAAGTATGTTTATTAACATTCATGTTATTAATTTATAATTCGAAACAGAAATCTTCTATTAAAATAATAGCTAAAATTAATGGAGCGCAGTAGGTTGCGTTGTTAGTAATGTGCTATCCATTTCCCTTTACTCTACTCTAGTAATAATAGTAATAAACAAAATTTTAAATCAAGTTGCTACGCAGATTTTCTTTCTCATCTTGAAGATGAGATTTAAATCTCAATCAATCATCAAATCGGGTTTAATCTAATTAATGTCATCATTAATTCTGATTGAAATTTATTATCAATGTCATACAGAATTTGTGTAGATTGGATGGTAGAAGATGGGTGAATGAGGGGATTAATTATACATTAAATCAAAGAGTATAATTATTAGAAACTTGAACTACTAATCGAAAGGTTAACAGGAAAATTACCCCTGCTAGAGGTAGGATCTTGTTAATTTTGCTAAATATTAAATTACGCGTGGAAATGGAAGGGATGATATTTGAATTTTCGCTTATATTATTTAGAGACGAGTAGAGCATCTAAAAATTGTTATATGTTTGTTTATTCAAAAATCTAAAATTCCAACGATAAGCCGATTAAAATCTAGTGTGCTCGACACACCGTGACATATTTTTAACTCTAGACATTTGCTTGAGAAAAGCATTTTAAAAATTAAATTGCTAAAAGTTTACTTTAGAAAATAATGGACAATAGAATACATAGCACTCACCCTTTCCCTCTCTATCTCCATCTCTTTCTACTCTATTTCTATACGTACTATATATATATATCTATGTATTGTGTGTAAGCACCAGTAACTTCTTTTATAAATATCAAATCAAGTTCTCTACCAGGTTAAAAATATTATTCTTTTTTCCTTTAGAGGAGAGTTTATTGAAGGTTTCAGTTTACATCTACTTAAATATTGTTTATGTGTGTTTGTGGGCTTGGTTTATATAAAAAAAAAAATGGAAACTGGAAGCTAGATTCTTTTGTTGTTCGAATTTGTCGAAATAAAACGCATTAGGTTTCGTAGTCTAAAATAAACCCAAAATGGCATCATCAAAAACTACCTCAGATTGTACCAATTATTTACTAGTATTGGTTAGTATAAAATAACATAATGGGTTTTAGTGTACCTTGCAGAGCTATTGAATTTCAACACACCGGGCGTAAAATCATTCATTTTTACGTTGTCTTTATTAATCATTAAATGAATAGAATTTATTGTCACAAGTTAGAGGGTAGTCGTGGTTGTCTTAAGAACTTTTCCTATTTGTAGCGAATGCTGAAGCTACACAATGAATAAAATATACCTAGTTGCATTGCCATGTAGCTATAATATATCAAATCGGTATTGTAAAGCGTATACCTATAGATACATAGCTACAGCGCTTACAACAAGTATAATATAAAAATAGCTCTAATGATTTGAGGCGTATAGTATTACTTGTACAATTGAAGTGAAAATTTGTTGAAAGAAATGAAATTTTCAAGAATTTCATTAGAATGAAGCGGAACGTGATAAAATCAATAAAATTTGGTTAGCAATTGTATTTGGTTCCTACACTATGCTCAAATTAAATTGACAGTTATGCAATATGCTTCGATGGACTTATGACAGCACGACGGTGCCATATTTATTTACAGAAAATTATTGTTTCGTTGACTAATACATTGAATTTTCAATAAAGAAATAATTGATTTTGAAATAATAGAATTTTGTTATAAATTGGCTTTATTGTTGTAACAATAAAAATTGATTCCATGAAATTGCTAATATGTATTTAACAAAAACACAAAATGTAAATGTCATTAATGAAATAGCTGACAACCTATTTGATTTGTTAGAATGAAATAACTAAACTCGGCAACGCTGCAGCGATTGTGTTGCCAACTTGCAACGATGTGGTGCCTACTTCGCGTGGGGAATTCTGTAAACTTTAAAATATCTATTAAAATAGATTCAAATGTTTAGTAATTCTAAGACAACGCATAAAATAAGTATGTTAAACTAGCTACATGTTATTGTCAGCTGTAGTCAAAAGATTTCTCAAAACTTAAATGAAATATATTTGGAACTATACCTATGAATTGATATTAATTCATAGGTATATTACCTATGAATTACCAATTACCAATAGAGTTTCAGAATAGTGTATATGCCCAAAGAAGCAGTATAAATATGCATAATTTGGTTTGTTGTTTATGTACTATTTGTTTTGCTATTTGATCAGCAATTCTGTCTGAATAAATTAATCTATTTCCAATATTTCAGTATTTTCTCTTGCATTTGCAAGTACATATACATAATATATATTTTTATCACAAGCATGTATCTAAACTTTTTGGCATAATAAAAAAAAAGACAACGAATAAAGGTATATGTAGACTTAATACTCTCCACTACAAAAAAAAGTAATAAACAGTAGTAGCCCGAAAAAATCTCTTAATAGCTGCAGAATATTAAAGTGTGAAGCTCAAAAGCAGAGTGTGAAAGAAAAACTGATTTTTTTTCCTTTTTTATTATGCCTTCTCTGTACCATCTTTGTGTGTCTTCTTCGTTTGTTGAAATGAATGGCTTCTCGTTTAATCTCCATCCTCCATGGATGGTATTTATTTTATTTTACTTTTACCTTTTCATTTTCTAGGTTAACTTCAGCAAGATGGTGTTGTGTGCACATTAGAAATTGTCCTTGTTTCCATCTTTCTTTTCTCACATTCTTTGTTTTACTGTAATACTTTAAATTTAATCGGTGTTTTAGGATTCAAAATTTGTTTGTGTTCATAACTGATTTTGGTTTGCCCTTAGGTATTTCTTTTTATGGTCGTTAGGCTTGAAAAATGAGGAAAATGAAAAGCAGCAGACGGAAACGTAGGAAAAGAGCTTAGTTTTGTTGAAAAGCAGCTTTTTGTTGTTTTCATTGCTAAGCAGTTTATATTTGCTTTAATTTAATTTCTCAGTATTTTTTTTCATCTCAAAATACATTTGCGCATTAATGAAATGACATGAAATTCAAATCGTTCTAGTACATTTTTATAATGGAAAAATATTATTCCGGTGCATTGGAATAACAGAGGCTGCACAACTACTTTCTAATTTCTTGCACTTATTCCATGAAGTTTTCCTATTCTCAGCTTTTTCACGTTGTTAGAATACTCTAGATGGCATTTAAGGTTGGTAAAAGAACATAAAAATTTTTGACTGTTAGTGAAAGAACCGATGTGGCTGTGGAAGCTGTTGTTACAATGAATGTTTAAAACTTTCGAAAATTATGTATATTAGATGAAAAGGCATTACGAAAACGTCCAAAGTTTCTTTAATTTTTATTATTATTGAGCAACTCTCGGGACAAATGTTATTATTACGTTTACTAGATGTGTAATAATGGAAGAACAGAAAAGCGTTGAAGTCTTGGCATTTTTATTGGTGATGAAGAGCTGAAATGTTTAGTAGTCGAACTAAGTAACATAAACAACACAAGAGAAGTAAAAGAAAATCTAAAAATTCAGTGAAAAAACATCAGCGGAACAGATGCTGGACTGCTACGAGACTATATTGATTCGTTTACAACAGATTACTTATCACTAGCGATTGAGAAGGTACTATAAAGGTGCTACTTATAAGTAGTAAGTTATACAGTAGTAGTACTACTTATAGTAAGTAGTACGTAATACTACTACGTATGAGGCTCGTAAATGCCTTATAATTTTTTACATCATTACATTCTCCTTACCTGTACAATATCACCATGTATTTGACCGTTGGCAGTGAATGTAAGATGGCACAGGAACGGTGGACGTACATCCTGTGCTTCTTTAGCAACATGTAGATCGTAAGTCTTTGCTATATCGCCATAATATGTCCGGTTGCAAACTGCGAAAGTAAAAAAAGTATTTTTTTATTTTAAAGTAAAAAATAGTGCGCGCTTATTATAAAAAATATAGAAAAAAACTGCGGCCATTTCAGGGTGATATACATATTTTGCGAATTATTGACTTTTTTCAAAATCATTATGAAAATTCCGCTTTACAATTATAAAGCAGAAATCTTTTTCTTAAACTACGCTGACAACTGTGGAATGATGCGTAGAAATTCATACCAATTTAGTTGTAGTTGTAGTTACTAATATGTTTACAAATTTATTTCATTTAAAATATTAAGAAATTCTTTGTTCACACGACAATAACATGTCTCCAAATAGATATAACACTACTGCGCTGTCATAGGCTGATTGCAACATATTGCATTAGTGTCAGCTTAATTTGAGACTACTATATATTTTTAATTTTTTTAAGAAATGCATCATGATGCAACCCTGTTTGTCTTAAATACGTGGTGCAAATATATATCTATTTATAAAAATAGAAATACAAAAAAAAACAAAAATTAAAGTTTTACATACGCAACCTACATCCACTAAGTTTCTTGCTAAAAAAAAAAAGTTAAAACAGAGGAGAAGCTAGAAAATGAAAGACATAATAGGGCTAAAGATTCCACTGGTTTTTTTCTCTCTCTGAAAATATCGATATAAATAGAATATAAATTAGCCTGAAATTATTGACAAAAAGAGTTTAAGTGATTGTTATCTTTGCCAACTTTAATGAAATATGTTTGCTCTTGTTATCTAAATATAAATATATTAAATCCATATACTATACAAGGAAAAGAAAAGAAACAGATGAGTAGTATAATTTAGTGCAAAAAACTATTATTTATATGGAATAATAATAAATATGTCTAACAAAAATATGTGTAGAGAGATAACAGAGACGGATAGTATTTATAATAAATAAAATAATTTATTATATTCAATTGGAATAAAATCGATTAGCAGCGACAAACATGGAGCCAAAGCTAGTGAAAAAACACATATAACCATGAAGAGTTGAACGAAATCTGGATGCATTACGGACATTATAATAGAAAATATTATCAATATTTATATGAGAAAAGATATTTCGTAAGAGCTCCGCTGTGGATCAATTTTATGGACTGTAACCCAACCGTAAACATATGGATGCGATATCCATATACATATTCCATCTATATATAAATCGGGTCTAGAGTCTTTATTGTTATAGTACTTACCGATTTATCCAAAAAGCGAAATAAAAACGCAGTATGTTTTCATCAATATCTTTTTCTATTTATAATTCTTAAATTAAAGATAAATACTGTTAGACATAAATAAATGATTAATTTGTTATTACTAGATACTAAGAAATGTATACAATATATAAATTTATTATCTTTAATAGATAACAGCGTTGTACACAGACAGCGTTGTTAAACAGATTCAGTGTGTACAATGTAAAATGAGTTAGGTGCAATAATTTTAACCCTAGTTGATTAAGTATTAGGGCCGGTATTATAAAGTCTGGTTGACCATGGGTTTCAAGGTAGTCGTGGTGTAGAAAATGTTTATTGTAATTGCGTTACGAGTATTACGTAAGATTAACTTTATCTAACAGCTAATGACTGGTAATGCAATAGATAACGTCATTTTCTTTAGATAATTTTTTGCAAAATAATCGCAAATGAAATCAGTAAATCTAAAATTATAGTATATAGTCCGTGATGTTGGCATTTTTCAGCTCGCATTAATTGGCGTAGTCGCTAGTGCTGCATCTTTTATATGTACATGTTACAATATGACCTCTATTCTTACTCGTTCGACAATATACTATTAATGCGTAATTGGCCTTGCATTCTTAGAGTTAACTAGTTTCATTTTAGATTGTACATACTATACTTGTTACAGTCGTACCATTAATAAGAAACGGAATGAATACGAAAGAACTTTAAACTTATCCGATATTTTAAAATTAGTTTGAAATATAAAAATACGAAATTAATTGGGAACCGTTAGAAAGAGTTTTAGCATAATCAGGGATGGAAAAATTTGCTTGGTTTGTGCATAAGTATTGATTTTCCAGAAATGAAATTCAGTTAAATTAAGAATATTTAACTTTACCCAGTGATCCGTAAATCCGAAATCAATTATACAATACACACACATTGTTGTTAATATCCTCATAAAATCAAGCGATGTCATTCGAGATTTAATTAAATAAACATTTTGATCGTACTTGATGATCAAATTCCATTGCAATGGTTTCTAATTGTTTTATACACGTACAATTTAATTTATCGTTATCATTTAGGTCGACTATTTTAACAATTTTTACAATAGTTGATGGAAAACATTTCAATCGACGATTAGCTGTTAAATCCAATCGCTTAACAATGCGAACATGTTTTAATGAATCTAAAGAAATTTCCGTTAAATTATTTCGTACAAAAGTCAATCCGGCAATATCGACTTGGTTTTGACTTAATGGACCATCTAGATATGTCAATTTATTACGATCGAACCATAGTTCACCGATTTTTTCCAAACCGTTCAATGCACCAGGGTAAATTGTCTTTATTTTATTACTACTAAAGTATAGATTAACTAACGGCACTGTTGATGTGTCGTTGGATAGAATTTGCGGCTTGGCCAAGTTTTTAAAACTATTTGCATGAATTGCGGAAATTTGGTTTTGTTTAAATAAAACTTCCGTTAGTTCCGGTGTATTTCTAAACCAATCACTATTCCATGCAGTTAATCGGTTCGAATTCATTTTGATTTTCACTAAATTCTTCATATCATCAAATGCCTCGCTATCGATATGATTTATTTGATTTTTATTCAAGAATAGCACACTTATTGGCATATTACTAAATACACCAGAGTCGATACGTTCGATATTATTTTCTTTTAAATTAATCCGGGAAATTTTTGGTAAATTTTCAAAACAATTTGGCTCCAACACATTTATACCGCAACCAACAAAACTCAAATAATGTAAATTGACTAGATCTCGTACAGCAACAGTGAATAGAATTGGAATTATACCATTGATTTTCAGATAAGTAGAATTCGGGAATGTTAATGGACTGATATTTTCCACATTTTGCACCAATATTCGATCACCTTTTTTCACCGTTTTATATGAACCTTTTCTTAAAAGATATTTCTGCTTTCGTGTTGATGATTCTGTTGTGACTGACGGTTTCGAATACACCCCACTTAACACTAGTAGAAATAGTATAGAAATTAATAAACATTTATTGACGAACATGTTTTGTTATTGTTGCAGTTCAATCGATATGTGACTACACAAATTTATTTTAATTTACTACTTGTTACGATTGGTAAATTTTCCAACCAATATCACAGCCTTCTGTTTTTCTGCGAATACAACGCAATGCGATTTTTACAAAATGTTCGCATTTCCATGAAATTTATAAATAGATTTCTATGTTTACGAAATATTTGTTCGGAGTTTCGAAAAATAGACAAATTCAAAACGTATATTTTGAATTAATACAATAATTATTGCCTTTGATTTAATTTATAAAATAAATATTTCCATTTATCAGGAAATCAATAAATAGATCGTTGAACAAGATATTAATAAAGCTTCACCAAGTTGTCAAGAATATTTAACTATTTAAATGATCTTTATACACTTTATAAACGGAGTAAAATTTTAGATATCGATTTTCCTTATTCGTTTTGAAGATTTCATGCCTTTTTATAATTAATGCACAACGGGTAATCCTCGCATATTTTGATTAGTGCACATTAACACAACGCGTCTGTATTTCACTATAAGTTTTCTACATCTTTCACAACTCCTATTCATATTTAGGAATTACTGTGTAATACAGTAAAAGTACTTTAACACAATATAAGTCATACTCCCCTCTACTCTCTACCGCCCTCTACCTATGCTAAGAAAGCTTCGCTCTACTTAACTTCCGATAAATTTAAACATTTGGATTTTAGATTATCATCTCTTTCACTGTATACACAGTGTACAGCAGAGATAAGAGTGACCGAACTGTTAAACTGCATTACAGCAAATATTCACTAAAATCATTACAATTTTCAAAGATTTCGTTAAGGAAATTTTCTTAATTTATTTAGTACTAATCATTTTTCGTAAATCCTATTCTACATCAAATTACAAAAAGAAAAAAAAACGCTACGCCCTTTAATCCGTTCAGCCAGTCAGGTAGATAGAGAAAGGGGTGAAAGACGTCGTAGTGTTAAAATTGGGGTTAAAGAAAGAAGAACAATATGGCCATTTAAACTTTCCAAATTAAAATTTGAAAGTTATATTAAGAATGGATAGAAGGGTAAGCGCGAAAAGGCAAATTCGATGTGCTGCTTTCAACAAACAGACATTTAATCATTTATCAAAATCTAATTTTCAGGAATTAAAACAAAAAAAAAACACGTAGAGAATTTTCGTCTGATAGTAAATCCAATAAAAGTTTAATTATTAAATAATAGTTGAATCTAACAAGATATGACTTGTGCTCATCTAATTTCCGATGATAGTCATCAAAGCGAATAAACGATTTCGCTGTAATACGGCTCATTGGAGAAACGATTCGACTTCTAGTTTTATTCGGTTGTGAGTCATACTTTTCCTTGGATAATATTTTTTCTAGGATTATGTATTCTAATAACTACGATACGTTCTAATAAAACATCTGGGGTTATTGATCAATAACTAGCCAACTAGACGATTTTGCGAAAATTGTATTTTTTCACTTTTTCACAACTATTTTTTCTAATTTTTCATTTTATTGAAATGGTCGGTTCGCCCATTTAAAAACTCTAATTTTTTTTATTTCCACTACATAGATGCGAACCCGGCCCAACAACATCCCCTTTCCACTAAGTGGACGCTAGATACTAGATTAAATGGCATATAGTATAAGTAATTAATTGTTTCTCCATTAAACCATTCTCCAATAACCTCCATTGGAAAAAATAGCGTTGAATATGAGTGTGAAAAGCCTATTTTTGGTGCTTACTAATGAAACACTCACTGCTGCGCAGCTCGTTTTTCAAACTGGTTCGCACCAAAAAACGGCGGCGTTTCATACTTGTATTCAAATATACTATTTTGTATTCAAATTACTTGTTTGCTCTGAACCTCTGTTTTTACAATCTCTACATTGATAAACAAGAACTAAATGACATATTTTATTCAATCAAAACTAGGGATGCAACGATTATTGTTTTACGATTTCGATATCGATTCCGATTACTTTTTTTCAATAATCGGCGATTACGATTACGATTATTAATCATGGTAGCTAATTCATGGTCAATACTCAATATACATATATTTTTAAAATACTGTTCTATGTAAAACAGCTCTATAAGTTTTTTCCAAAGTTTTTCAAACAAAAAACGTAATTATATTTACTAATACAAATTATTTATTCATCTTTTCAGATAAAATAATTTAACAAATGTAAACAAGGGTTGAATTCCATAAACGTAACACAATTCTGAAAAAAAGCAATAGAGTTTACAATAAAATAATTAGAATATATAAAAATGATATTAAATACATATTTGGCATATCAAAGAATATCAAATATTTCATTAAATATTTTAAATATATGCATATTCGGTTAATATTTGAAATTAATTGTACAATTACAAATTCGGGTTGTCTGTATTAAATACAATGCAATTTGTGCAGTGGAAAAATTAAAGACAGCCATTACAAGGGTTCGGTCAATAACAACCAGACCGAAAGCATGTAGTCTTTCCGCGAATTTTCCAACCACCTTAAAAATATACGATTAATCGTATTAATATTCGGCGATTACGATTAATCCAAATCGTAATCGTTGCATCCCTAATCAAAACATTAATAATATTCATCACAGAGCAACACATGCTAAATAATGTATCAATAATTATTGCTTTTCTTGAAATAGATCTTGATTAACCAATAAAATAGAAATACTATCCTATGTAAGTTTTTAGGTATTATTTGTTAGAAAATGTTAATTATATTTCAGAAATAGATTCGGACTTTTATACGAATTCAGAGAATGACACGAAGCTGACTTTAGAATTATTTATACAATGTATTTAGTATTCCCAGTAGGGAATGCATTATATGTAGCAAAGCAAAAGACCCTGGACCTTTGGGAAGGTTCCAAATTTCCCAATACCCGCCTTTAGTTTTACTTTAAATGAAAAATCAAATACCAAATGTGGACTATTCAGGTGAAACAATTAAAATTACGAGTATTTTGCGATAGTTTGCTTTCTAGAACAAAACTGTTTTTTGATGATGCTTCATGGTGATCACATCTCACATCAGATCTGAGCAGCGCATTTCAAAAATGCCTATGTAGTGATTCCTTGGCAACATGGTAGAATAGCGTTTTTTTAACCTGCCAGTTAATTAAATTTTAATTAACTAATTTGTTATAGAAGCAACAAGATAAAATTGCTGATTCAATAAAATTGACCTATTAATTAATAGGACTTAAAATTGTTCCTCAAATCAAAAGAAATACAATATTAGTGTAATTAAATATAAAAAATATAAATATCAATACACATGTATTGAAAGAATATAAAATCTATTGCATTCGCGTGAAAAAATCAAACATGTTTGTTTTTGAGTGATTTTAAGTGGTATGCTTGGCTCCTTCACAATAGTATCTTAAGAAAGGAACGATTACGCGTACAATCGCACTGTGTACATTTGAAACAGTAGGAAGTGATCAACGCATTGTGGATCGATGCTTCCAATAGTATATATCATCCTTTTCTTCTCCATGTAAATTTGTAGTCTATCGCACTGGGCGATTATCTTTCGCCTGAATACGCTTGCACTGTAACCATGTCTTTAGCTGCTATGCCACTACGACGTCTATGTTCTAGAATAATTATTGGGATTTTTGAATATATACTGACCTGTACAGTGTGATGGTTCATCTGACGTATCGCCACAGTCATCTATTCCATCACAATAATCATTCAAACGTATACATTGCCCATTACGACACGGAAATTCACTAATTTTACATGCTGCTCCTGCATGGACTTGAAGTACGATGTTGAAAAATGCTGTGGCCAATGCCAATAGTTTGATGAGGCTGAAATACAAATTATTAAAAATTAAATAATATAATAAAGAATTCCATTTTTCTTTATATTAAAGTTGTTTCCAGGATTAAGAAATCCAGTGTGTCGTCTTTAATTTATCTTTTCCTTTCTTATTTTCTTTGCCTTTTTTTCTTCTTTTTCATCTTTCTAATTCAGATACAATTATTTGAAATTGGAATCTATAGATAGAGTGAAGAAGGAAACTATAATTATTATATACTATCTTGTACTGAACGACTAAATATACAAAAGAAAGCAAATCAAATGCATCGAAGAATTGTATGGATATAATTGTGGATACAAAATCTAATTAAAAACTTAATTTAGGTTTATCGGATTTCAATTGGGTACCTGGATAGTCTATCTATTTTAAGGACAATGTTTCATGTCCTTTAAGAAGAAAGCGAATTTAGAAAAAATTGATTTTGGGGAGATATTATGCGAGGGAGGGTGAAAAACAGTTTGCCTATCAATATACTGTTGAAGAATTATAGAATAGTATGAAGTACTATTTTAATAAATCGATCAAATAATTATTCAAAATGCTTATCTTTCAACAAGTCCTTAGGACCATTTATTATACGAGAAATGGTAAAAAATTATCTGGCCAAAAAAACTTCGAATAATTGTGACAATCTTTGCGACACTGTCCAGTTAATCGATCAGTCAATCAATTACTCAATTAATCAAATTATTTGTTTGGTCAACTCTCCAAAAAAAGAAAAAAAAGACGATAAAACTTATCGCATTCCACTCTCTTCACTCTTCCTCTTTTTCTCGAAAAATGATTTTATCGATATTAAATGAATCGGTTTTAAGGAGTAGGCGGAGTTTTCCGAATTGGCCGCTATTTAAAAAGACCATTTATTACCAACTTGTCTCAAAAATCGGAAGTTCTACTTCCATACTATACTTCGTGTTCTTCATTTCTTTTCATTTCTACTTCTTTTTCCTTCTGGAGTTTCTTGAACTAATTTTTTAACCATTCGTTCCCCAGCCAGCATTGCTATTCCTTAGTTTATGTGTCTTCGTCTTCTTCTTTTTGCCAAGACTTTTGTCTTGTCCTACTTCGAGATTTCAACCAAACCATAAGAAAAAGAAAGTCGATTTATAAAAGGTATAATTTATAGTTGAGTCATACCTCTACATAAAACGAGAACAAAAATGGGACTCCACGGGATTTCCTAATAGGTATGTGAAAGCTTATATTGAGAATTTATTTATAGAAATATTTCTCTCATCAGTCAAATTCGTGCTCTTCTACTATAAATAATTTTATAATTATATTTTTCACTGCCAGTAGTTCGAAGGCGCACCTCTCATCATATAACATCCTCATACATACATGTATGCAGTCCCTTAAGCTTAAACGCAAAATTGAGTACATGTTCTTACATTTCTTGACTAAGTTAAACGATATCCTCTCTTACATCGCACTACGTCCTCTCCAATATACCTCCTCATGGCTTTAAATTGGAGTTTAATTAAAGATCTATCTAACAGGCTGAGACAGGGATTTATTAGTACACGGTAGATTTCCTATTTTCGAAGGTGAAAATTCCGAAAATTATTTTGGGTGATTTTGAAGCGTTTTAATGCCGATGATGATGACGATTACTATTATTATTAGCATCGATCGAATGAAAAATGTCTTGTGATTGATTTTTTCTAATGTTCGTATTCCAGAAAAACGGTTCGGACTTTAGTGGTACTCTTCATCAGTGACTTCTATTTTTCGATTGTTATACATATGATTTTCAAATTAAATTGACAATTATACATTAATGCTTAACACACGAATTCTATTTTATTATATCAAATAGTTACTTTATGCTTTATCTTCGATTTACTAAATATTGTAGCCAACTTTAATAGATATTTTAAAGTCTATGGAATTATTGTTCCTCTGGGAACACATTTAAAATCGCCACAACGTGGCCGGATTTTGATTATGTCACTCTAGTGATCGGTCTTTTAAATTAAAATTAAATTCGGTCTTTTATCTTTAGGGGTCTAAGGTCTTTTAGCTGGCACGTAATAGGTAGATCTTTTGTAGATAGATTAGCAGTTAAAGTAAAAAAGCAAATTCTTTATATGCCCAGAGAACTATCGATTAGTTAATTATTTTACCTACAAAGCAAAAAATCAATTCTGTCTTTTTCTAATAGTTTTAACGGCATAGGTATGTTATCGAAAAAATACGAGGCACAGAAGTTATTTAATAGTGTTTCCTAATTTGTTCTTTATCGCCATAAAATCGCGACTCTAGTGATCAAATCTGTCTATCAGCTGTTCCAGTTTATACCATTTATTTATACCATTTACAAATTTCTACTATTTCCAAATTAAATTTTTCTTTATTTTAAATTCAAAATATTAGCCAACGAAACAATAGTTTTCTCTAAATAATGTGACAAGATTGCGCTGTCATAAGTTGACTGCACCATATTGTAGAATGTCAGCTTAATTTGAGGCTGCTGTAGCTATTTACGGTATGGAATCTGAGGGAAGTCTATAAATAATTAGTAATTATCACACAAATATTCATGCGAAGTGGCTAGTTATTATGTTTTTAGATTCTCGAAATAACATTTTTGCAACGATAAACATGATTATTGGTAAGCTTTCATCTAAACGACTTAAAGGCTATTGTTTCTGATGTTTATAGTAGTAGCAGAGTGAGAGACCAGACACTGGCAGATAGAGGTCAAAATTTTCTTTCACTTCTGTTCACTAGTTAAATAAATCCACTTTAAACCAAAAAATTATGATTAAATGACCTATTTGGAATGGTATCGGAACTTGTACGAACGAAAACGGCTCGTTGATTTTAAAAGAATGATAGCGACGATTACAATTATTTTATTGATTCGAATTTAGACGAGTGAATGGCAGTTATTTATCTCTAATGTTGCCCATTAAGTAGATTTTTCAATGTGGTATTTCCATTTTATAATATGAAAAATATGACATCGATAAATCACTTTAGAGCATTGATAAGCTTCTCTTTTTTAGAAAATTTCCTTTAGATACGAATGAGATAAACATTCATCAAATCATTAAACATGAATTGAAATCAGTATATGCTTCGTCCTGATGACGTGACGATAGAGGCAAAATGTGATGATGATGATGATGAAAAGGAAAATGGTGTGAACTGGATATGTTCGTTTAATGTAAACTGTAAAGCGGAATGTTTCCGTGCATTTATTTGCCCCTTACATATTAGTAAAGGGAAAAGATATATAAACGGGAAAATATATACTATAGTAAGAACATTTATCATATCCGTTGATTCGTACGTACACAGTTGGATGTACAAATCTTGTAAAATGAAATATGTTTGTATGTATTGAGAGATGCGATCCATAGTTTCGTCATGTGGTGAGAACATTCTTAGTTCTTGTTTATGAAAAATTGTTGAGCTTATTTTCACGAAATAAATAAATAAATAAGAAAAAGAGAGAGGTAGATGATAGCGCTGAGAGTAAAAATTCTAAAAGACAAAAAACTAATCCTAGTATAGTAAAAGTGGATTCTTTTACCTTTTTCTCCTTTGGGAATACTATACAGTCTAGGAATACCGCTTAGATTGAATCAAAGAAATTTATATACATATATATACATAAAAATAGGAACGATGTAAAAGCTTTCTACCCATTCATTCATATGACAGGATTTTCTGTCAGTGTTGTACTTTCTGCGCTATATTTTCTATGTTTCTGTGTCTCAGTTGTCAGTCAAACATTTAATATACCTAGTCATTCTATTAATCGAAATGTTGAATTTCCTGATTTCCTTCAATGTTTTTCAACCATTTTCAACTCAGAGTTGGGCATGAATCGAATATCAGATACCTTAATGTTCGAATATAATCGAGGGAGTAGTTTTTTTGAGTTGTAATAACAAGCCGTCATCCGAAATTAAATAATTGTTTTCGTTCAATTACTTTCTATTTATATCAATGGATCTTTAATTTATTTGTATCTATGGATGGCCAAGCAAATATTTTATTTGTGTTATTTTATTTATGTTGATTTCGAATAGTTTGTCTATTCGATAACTGATATCAGCTGTATTCGTAACTAAACGGATGGCAATTATTTAGGGAAAAATTATACATTGTTGCCAATGTATAAAATTTTTCTGAAAAGTAAATGAGTAAAAATATGGAAATTAACAGTTTTCTGTCGACACATAAAAGAAAAAAGATGATAAGTGTTGTTACTTGTTAGTAAAACAGTAAATGTAATATGTTAGAAATGTTAGTAATACCCTAAACAATTTTTTTTCAACGTCAATTAGATTTTGAAGATACATATAAACATCCATGTTATTTTATTAACTTATTCTATAGAAGTATTATCATGAAATTCTTCATAATTTATAAATAATCATTCATAAATTTTTGGAACGCAACAAAACTATTTATAAGAAAATACAACTAGATAATTACACTTCTATCTAGTTGAATTTGAGATTCTGCTCTAGCAATAAATTGTTTTAATTAATGTGTCATATTTATTGTATATTCCGCATGTATACTAGCCAATAAGTACTATAAGCAGTAGTCAACTCATCATTGATATTAAAACCTGTAATTTGATTAATATCGCATTCTTGCAATAAAATTTCGCAATCAAATACATATAATAATGTAATATTTAAATATACGTAAAACTATAAAATTTGGCAACTGTACATCTCGAAATATTCGCAGGAGATTATCAGAAGATATTCGGATGTCGAATAGTTTTTTCAAATGTTTTAATTGTATTTGCCCCAACTTAAACTAAACCATTCGAACTACTTCATCCGTAGCGTCAAGTAGATGAAACTAGTTACTGTCATTCTATACTCTAACGAATGAACGATTAAATTGATGTTATTTGTCATCATGTCAAATACGAATACAAGTTACAGCATTTGCGAATAGTTATTCGAATAGAATTGCCCCACTCGGTTTCAACTCATCCTATTGTACAATCGCACTCTCACTAACAAACTAGTGAGACCTACATAATATTAATTAATAATTAACAGCAATAATTATCGAGTGAATAATTTTGGAATAATTAAAACTATCATTTGCAATAGCAAACACATATAAATTAATTTTATTAATTATTATGTTCTCTAATTGAAAAAACAGGAATACTTAATTAAAAATGTTTGCATTGTTGATTATTCGGATAACGGATCATATGCAATTTTATTATATACCAACTAGGTTAATAATAATGATTAATTATGTACATATAGATATATTCTGCGGCTCCACCACAAATCAACTGAAACGAATGTGATGAAATGCATTTTAAAATAATAAATACATACTATGAAACACAATTAGCTTTGTAAATATTAACTAAGTTCAAATTTTTGTTCAAGTTTTCGTATCTAACCATCACTATTATGACAGTATTGACTATTAATAAATGGACATTGACAATCGTGTCATATGAATAGTTGCCTAAGTTTATTTCAATAATTAGTTCAGCAGTGTATATTTATAAATATTTCAAACAGGTCAAAGAAATAAATACTATTTTAATTTAAAACAAAACCAATAAATTTTAAATTTCAGTTTATATTTACTAGCTGCGTTTTCCTCATTTAATTTCATATCAAAAACTACAACTGTTTTGAAAAATTGTAATTGCTTTATCGGCCCTCTTTCTTTATTCTCAACCCATCTAAATCCTTCCTCAAATATATCCACAAAAAATCCTAGATTGGCCACACAACTGAGTCGTTGTTTCGCTCATGATTTATTAACTCGTTCTATTTACGTTTTGCAGCTCTTAATAAATCAACATGGAGAAGAAAGAAAGAGAGGGACTAGTTGTTTGTGTTTTTAAGACATATTCTCTATCTTTTCTATGAAAGTTGTAGTCGCAGTTAGTAGGTGATGCATTTGTACTTACTTATCTCGGAGAGTTTTTCAAGTGATAAATCAACTTTAAATTGCATAAGTTCCTTTTTTTATGGGAAGGATTATACCAACGAATCCACAAATAGATATATGTTTACATGGTGGTATATGGAATATTGAACAGAATGTAATGCACTATACATACTTGAAAGAATTATTAATGAAATATGTCTACTGTGTCCATATATGTATATGTTGAAGTATTAGTCATTAATCAGACGTTGTGCATGAAAGAAATTGTTTGTGTAACTCAATTTTTAAATCAGATAAATATATATATGAAGATGTATATAGACAACTGATAATACAACAGTGCATTGCTGGTTATTCGTCTATTCGACAATTTCGACATCACCGATGACAATTGTCACACAACAACACTGACAAATTAGTTTGTTGCATCGTTTAGAATGTTTATGTTTAGTTGTTAACTGGTTAATTTAACTCAAATTTCGAATTGCCCCCTTCGATTTAAACATTCGAGAAATATTATTTCTGCATTTTAAAGTCAAATTTTCACCGTACATTTCAACTAGATCAGCATATTTCCCATTTTCCATCATAAGTATGGTAATTGACCCGCAAAATGTATTTATTTTACATTTATTTCCATTCCGGCTCAACCAAAAAGGAAAAAAAGGTATGCACGGCTAGTGTTTATTTAAATTTAACAAAATGTTATTTTATCCCAAAATGTACATTTTAATCATTGTTAAAGTATACATCAGCTGGGCGAAGTGACAAAATTTTGCTGCTTTTTTAATCTTTCCACAAATTGTTTTTTTTTCTTTGCTGTTGTAAGGCTCGAAATCATATGGAAATTACCATTATTTAATTATATATAATTTTATTTTATCAAAAACGTGTAGCATAACGTTTTTCACACTATTTTCTTTAAAATTCATCATGAATGTTAAAAAAAGGTAATATCGGCCTTCATACACACAAACACATCACTACTACCATTCTCCCTTATTCATCCATTGTACTGCACCCTTTTAAAAATGGATGGTAAACAGGCTATAGAGGTGGAAAGGATGAGGAAGTAGTATTATATTTTCGAGGATATATCCTTTTAAAAGAAAACAGCGCTAAAGATAAACTTGAAGTATACAACACCATTTTCAAATGCATCATCATACAATAGTCCATGTGCTATACAAATAGTCATTTTTCATTCTTTCTCTCTTCTTCCTTTTAGAGTCTAGGTTTTCCATTCGCTACGAGTATATTATGCAGAGGCCACTTAAAAAAATATGTTCGTTCTTCTAATTGACTCATTAGTAAAAAGTACACACAATATGATAATATTATTTATGCAGAGAGCGAATCATCTAACTTTCATTTTTGTCTTCTACGAAGAAAATTAAATTCGATTGCTCGACTGTAACTAACACCAAAAGAGGAAAATCAACTTCCCAATAAACGATGTAGTCGTCGATGTATTTGTCGTAGTTCTCAACTACTAGTATGTGGTAAGTTAATCGACATTTTAACTATAGATAGATTTTGACTAAGAGTCGGCATCCTCTTTGAATGGTTGCCATTCGAACTAACGAAATTCTCCGTATGGATAAGACAAGGCAATCAATATTTCTTTTTTTTTGGCATTTGAAGAAAAGTTTATCTAATCTAACTCTGTATATCTAGAAATTTGATTCAAATATGGTGCAGTTGATAAGGATAGTATTAACTTGACAGCAACCTCCTACTAGAGGAAAACGTTCCAGAAAAATCGAACCCGATTGATTTGTCAGCGATTGTAAATCATAGTGTGCCACCCATTGCTAAATTGTCAAATGCATGCCTTGATTAAATGCAGTCTTGTCGAAACTTTTATCCTTATTTTCACCCACAAATGTTACCAATGTATTTGGTAGTGAGACGATTAAATTTAATAGTCCTCGACCAACTCATGTTTGAGATCAAGTAACTCCTATTTAGGTGGCCATGCGACAGCTTACACCAAAATACTTATGTCAAACATAACTGTGCAACATATGCCATATGATACATCAATCTATTTCATATAGGAATTCTACAATATGATAATCTGTCTGCTTATAAGCTTATACATATTTAAATTTCCTCTATTAATGGGTGATCAATGTATAGCATTTAGATAAACATTCGTAGTCACACCAGTTTATTGATTTCGTCCTTCATGGGTGTTGGATCCGACAACATAATAATACGCTCACTCACATACATACATACATAAACTCTCAGTACACAGTGAAACGATTTGACGTGATTTGTGACAAACGCGCGCCCTTTTCTTTTCCATGACGATCATAAATTACCGAAGGAAAAAATCAAAATGGTAAAACACAACGCTGGCTGGTTGGATGGGTGGCGGGCTGTGTGGCCAAAAAGGCTTGAATGGGAAAAAAAGCTCATTAATCTAATTTCATCTCACCATTACCATCACCATCATTTCCCTCCTAGTGGCGAACAAAAAAGCCCTGTCAAAAAAAAAGAAAATCAACCTGATGTCGACTAACATTTCGAAAGATAAATCTATTGATTATTTATTAGGTTTTTTGGGTGAATTAATGACAAAAAAATAAAATAGAAATCATACGTATAGAATTCGAGATAGAAATGGTGGCTGTGGTATTGGTGGTTGTTGGTCGATTTGCATTTTTACGTTTTCATTGCCGTTGTGTGTTTTAAAGCTTTTAACTTGTAAAGTTTAATCAAGAGTTGTTTCGAAAATGTTGTGTTTGTTGAATTTTTCCATTTGGCCATGGAATTGAAAAATATGCATTTTCCAATAGTGGGAAGTCCCGATTAGGGAAAAAGTCGAGAAAAATTGAAAATGAATGATTAAATTTCCGTGCTGGTTTTCCTCGTGGCATCGTTTAGTGAAATTTTCTAGGAACTTATTGATAATTGCCATTTAATAACTAGTTGAATTTGCATATTAGAAAACAATTTAATGATAATAAATTTTCAATTCCTTTCTTATGCTTTTTTTTTTGATAAACCTGTTTTTTAAGAAAAGAAACATGAATCTGAGGGTAGGCATAAGGAAAGTTGGTTGCCGGACATTCAATGTATTTGGATAATTAAATGAACAGCTACGACATGATAAGTAAATTATTGATTAGACACACTTATCGACACTCTCAAGATTAATGGAAAAAATATTTATGCGACCTCCAAAAGGGTTGGAATTATTGCTTGAGGATTTAACATGTGATCAAGATCAGGAAATTAGAAGTCGAGCTTGCAAAATGTTTGATGAAATGAAAAGTATATAAACCGGAAATAAAGTATGCCTTTGGAAAAAGTTTTTGTATAGATTGAACCAAGCGGGGAGAGCATGGTATGAAAAATTAAATAATGTCTTTTAATCAATAGGTGCTATTGATAAGCCATCGAAACATGATCCATGTTTCTACAGATTTGAAAATAAAGAAGACGAAGCATTTACCACAGTTTACGTGGATGACATGCTGATTGCTTCAAACAACCAATCTATTATTAACCATATTAAGCAACAATTGGGGAAAAATTTTGAAACGAAGCGGTTGGAAAATTAAAACATTGTCTTGGAATAGAATTTGAAACTGATGATAGTGGAATAACCATAAGACAATGGGGTTATATTGGCGAAATTTTAAAACGTTTCGGAATGGAAGAATGTAAGTCAGTACAGGTGTGGTAACCTGTATAGCTTCATCTGAAACTGAACAATGATACAGTAAACTGAAACAGTGCTGAGGTATTTGAAGGGTACCATGGATCTAGGAATCAAGTTTAGTCGTGAAAATTCATCTGTTGCGGGATATGCCAACGCTGATTGGGGAAATAACAATCACGATCGTCGTTCGTTTACTGGTTACGTGTTTATGTTGAATGGTGGACCCATTTCTTGGGAAGCTAAGAAGCAGAGAACTGTGGCATTGTTAACCACCGGAACCGAGTACATGACGCTCACTGAAGCAGTGAAAGAATCTTTTGCGAAGCTTTTTAATTAAATTAGGCTATGATGATTAAAACTTAATCATCATATATTAACTAATATTTTAATGTTTACAAATAATATGGGCGAGTTAAAACTGACACAAAATCTTCCGTTTCATAACAGGACCAAGCATATAGATATCCGTTACCATTTTGTAAAAAATGCTATAAAAGATACTGGGCTGGATCTGAAACATATTGGGAGTGATCAAATGCTGGGCGATATGCTGACAAAAGGTCTGCCCGCTGCCAAACTGTACCAGTGTGTCGGACGTCGTGGGTTCATCTCGAGTGTTGAAGAATACTACTAGTGCTCGACAGGACCACCGGCATGACTCTGCGCAAGTGCATGCGGTCGTGCCGAACCATCGCGGACCAACGCCCAGTACTAGTAGTTAGTTGAAATAATATACTCTTGGTAGAGTATTGTGTATCCTTACTGTTCCATTCTTTTCGATTGGTTATAATTATTACTTTCATTTTTTTTTTCTTATTATTAATAAAGGCACTATGCTGTTAAAATATATTCAATTGTGTTTTTACTTGAGACGGTGTCCTGAAGGAAGTATATTCCAACATAAAGTTACCTGTAATTGTATTTTAATAGTGAATTTAAACAATATGTATTCTATGACAAAGAACAATTGAATGGAATTTAAATGAATTGTAATTGAATCAAACAAAGGGAAAGAAACTACGACGTAAACTGAATTTGATTATCAAATGGGAATATCAAATGAAATATGAAAATTACTAAAATATGCGGAATTTCTCTCTGTCTCTCTCTATCTCACTCACTCTCTTGTTCTCTCTAGTGGATAGATTAGTATTATTTAATTACGAAATCAGTATGTTGCGTGTGTGAGTGAGGGCCTAATGAGACACCACCATTACAAATGTTAAATTCACGTGTGTGACAATAATTGTCAATAAAGCGGTACATAGAAAATGTAATCATATTTTATCATTCCAATGTAATTCATCAACATTTTGAATTTATTGAAAAAAACAGGAAGGGAAACAAAAAATATAAATTTCAATTGCAGTGAAATGTGTTGCAATGTTTTCGACTAATTTAGTAGATCAAACGAAGAACCATTTCGTTTGTTGTTAGCTGAACTGAACTGATAGATTTCGGATTGAAATCGGAAAATATCGATAAAAAATTATAATGAAGTATAATATTTTTGCTTTCATGTTTAAGATTTCTTGATGCCCTTTAGCTTGAATATATTAAGGAAAACATGAGAAAAATATGTAAAATTGTGTATTTTGTGTGTCCGAAGGTAAACGAAGAAATTTCCTCGTTCTTCTTCATGCTGCGCTCAGTTTCAATATGGACAAAGTGATGTTAATTATAAACGAAGGCAAATATCATACAACGTATAATATAACGTTTATAATCAGGCACCAAAGTAAGTCTCTTTCAAGAGCTCATGTCAAGTTCATTCGATGGACTAGCGTTCTAATCAATTTGTCCATCGTTCATAGCTCCTTTATTTGTACACCACTGACACTGGAAACAATTACAAATAATCCAATATACTAAATTATTATCAGCGTGTGGAGAATTATTTAAACATACCGCTCGTTTACTTGCCGCCATACACGAAACATTTTAGTACTATAAATTAAATAGAGGGTTCCATATACGTAGTAGTCTGTATACACTACTACGTATATGCAAACTGTGGAGAAACTTTATTCTACATACAAGTATATGTGAAAGTCGAATTAATCCACACGAAATGTGTTAACGCACTTCTGTGCGGCGTGATGGAAACCCATATACATCCACCACCACCTCCACCGCTGCCACCACATTGCGGTTAATTTAATTATAAAGTCTAAGTAGTAGAAGGAATCTACTAATGCTCTTGATATTTATTACAATCCGAATTAAGTGTGGTGTTAAGAGAAAGAGATAGAGAGAGAGAGAAGAGACAATTGAATCAATAGTTTTGATGTTCAGAATTAAGTTGGAGGCTGACAGGTACCATCGAATATATATATGTATAAATTAAACACCATCTTATCATATCATCAATAAATATAATGAATAATTAATAGTAGCGCAACATTGATCGCGAAAAGAGCGAGCTAAATTTGAGATGAAAAACCTGCGAGAGCTTTATAATTAACGTCAAGTTATATGGCACTCAATCCATACTCTCTGTAGTATAAACTCCCAAAAATCAGCTATAATAAACTAAAGTTGTAATTACAAGGTTTACAGGTTGCGATTTTCCTCTTTGATGTCTTTTACTCTCTCTCTCGCTCTGAATCGGTGTGGGGCTGTACGTGTCTGCTCTTTTGCAAAATTTACTAAAAAGTAAAATTAAAAAGTATTTTGCTGTGGTTTTTCCCTTTCTACTTACTTCATAACGTCGTTGACGACATACTGTGATTCTTATTATAAGCAGAAGTCCGGCGGTTTTTCTTTGTTTCGTTTTTCGTCCTTTGTTTATTCTAAATTACCATTTTACATAATAATAATAATGCTTTATGTGTAAGCATATATATAAGGGAAATTCATATTTTTCCAGTTTACTTATTTTATAAAACAAAAATAGACGAGATGATGCTTCAGAGATAATAACCATGCAAAGAGCAGAACGGGAACCGTGGAAAAAAAAGAAGTTTTTCCAGACGTTTGCTTGCTAAGAGCTAAAAAACACAAAACGAAAGCAACGAAAAAATTCCATTAAAAGTTAGAAACAACAGCCTTGGAGAGAGGCGGAGAGGAAAGAAGAAGAAACAGAGAAAGATATCATAGACAAACAAAAAAATAAAGGTTCGGCAAAAAAAACTGTTTCTAAAGAGGTGTTTTTTAAATTATTTTGCGTGGCAATTTTGTTTTGTTCAAAAGTTTAAAGGTTAATTTACATCGATATTTTCAACGTTGTGGTGGTGTAAAGTGAAACCATGTGGTTTTATATCCGCGTGTGAATTCGCATTAATCAAATCCAATTGTTATAGTAAGAATATTAGAATCTCTGTAATACAGTTGTAAAATGTATGAAATTCAATGGAAAATATGAATACATATTTTTTTATATTTCATTCATTTATTCTGTTTATATGTATATTATGCTCTCCACTTTCATCTTCTATATTTTCTTCCATTTTATCGTTTACCGCAATACATTTGGCGTTGATTCTCTCTATCAGTCTCATTCCCCCCTTTACGTACATATACCATAAGCTACGTGGAATAAAATAGTGAATTTTAAGCAAATAGGCTGTTCCATTTTGTATGTATATATCGTGGAAGTAGATCCTTGTCAAATATTGAGAGATGCGGGTCGAGAACGGGTGTGGATTTTATCTAATGTTTCCAGGAGAAAATGAGCCCGGAAAACTAGTATGTTATTTTTATGATTGAGCTTGGAGCGGAATGGAGGTATTGAATTAGAAACCCCAATGGAAGTAGTAGGTTCAAGGACGAGAGCAATAGAAGTAGAGTTGTACCTACAATGTTTTGAGAAATGTAATTTTTTATTTGCTCAGAAAAAGTTATCCAAAATGCAATTCCACAGTTCGAAAATGAAAAAATAACAAAAAATAGGAAACCTTCAAAGTGCAGAAAGAGTGTTCCAAAGGAATTCTGCAAAAGGAAACAAATAAAGAAACCTGGGAAAACTACTGTTTTTTTTTTTCGGTTCGTTCTACTCTAAAAGATTATAAGTGTCTATGTATATAGATAATACCTATTGGTCCCTCAACACCGGGCGAGCTGTTCTTTTCTTGTTAAGCGATTTAATTTAGACTTCTGTCGACTTTTTTTTGTTTTTACTTTTTATCTTTAATCAACATTTGGTTTTGCTGTTTTATTTTACCAACACACAATTGAGTGAAAGTAAAATAGGAATCATGTTGCGACAAATAAAAGTTCGGTTAAATTGAACCGATAAGGTTTAGTCACAGTTTTATGTTTAAAGAGAATTGGCGGCTGTATAAGGTCACCGTTTCCGGAATCACTGGCGAAGAAAATCTAATTTTTAATGTGTTTTTCTTTTTTGCAGATATTTTCCATTTTTAACACACTATGCCAGAATTTTCGTTCACTGAAATTTTTCGCTGGCCTACTCCCACCCCCGAAAATATCGAAAAATCGTAATAAAAGTTCATTCTTCTGCAAAATCAAATAAATTTTGATGCCATCGGACGGATATGGGTCGAATAAATATACACATAGTCCGCATTTTACTACAGGAACACGTCGTCGTATGTAGTATGTATGTGTCTCATATATTTTAAAATGACGCACATTTTAAATGTGTGTACGTATAAGAGGAAATAGATACACATTTCCCGCAGGTGATTTTCCAATATATTACTCCCGTATAATAATGCCGGTAGATTGGAAACGTACATATGTCTGTTTTGTTCGCTCCAGAAAATGGAAACAAATCGATTTATTGATTTCTATACGAACATGACCAGAAAAACTATACCTATACACACTTTCGACAACTATTGCCTTATTTACTAGCAGTGACAACGTATTATAGTTTATGTTTTACAAGAAATGACATAAACATAACCTAATAAAAAGTAATTTATTGAATACCACTGTACGTACTACTAGAACTAACGAGCACTCATTCAACGAGAATTTATTATCAAAGATATGCAGCGAGAAGAGTAGGAGTAATCGTAGTATACTAGAACAGAAGAAAAGGAGAATTCAGGCAGTGTGCTGCTTCATTAAGACAATGAATCCAAATTGAAGAAACTTCAATTGTTAGGTACACAAGTTGTCAATGGAAATTCTGTAATATTATCAAGGAATACGTAGAATGAGGCGAAGTAGAAGTAACAAAAGAATTAAATCAAAACTCTATAATTAATTGGATGTATCGGTAGATCCAGCTACACAGATATAGTTAAAGGAATAAGAGTTAATTTGTGATGTCAATTATATATGAATATAATTTTTCAAGTATTTGCAATTATAAATTATGATTAAGCCAGGGTATAATACAGGTCAATTAGTACCTCAGTTAATCATTTCTCCATATGGACCATCGAATGGTGATATGCGTCACTACTGTAGTATACCAACACTACTATAAGCTTGGAAGTTAGCTGAATTGTCAACGTTTTATGCAATAATTTTGGCTAGTGTGCTTCGCGTACATGTGTGTGGAAAACGTGTTAGAACCGAGGTGACTGTTCTTGTACGTTCTTTAGTTATATCATGATACCCTTCCACGGTACATGTGTACAAATCCAATCCAATGTGGACAGACCATCTATGTATTGGCAGGCTATGGAAGAACCCCAATGCGTTAAGCTTTTCAGTGTTTGACTTAATTTTTGAACGGACAATTCATAGACTGATCGTTAGTAGATACCATTATACTTAAGATTTGTTTTTGGAACTGAACAACCACGTGGTTATAACCGAAGCGTGTTAGTGTTTATTCTTGAAAAATGCCATCTGGGTTTTTTTTTATCAAAGTAGTGACCTAATGAAGGGCAAATAACACGTTTTTGGTAAAGATAATTTTGCAATAACATTGACCAATTGCTTTATAAATTAACTTAAGGTTAGGTATAAGAACGATTTTCTTCTTTTTGCCATATTTATAATTCGTTGTCTATGTAATAGATTTTTTATTTCTTTCCTGCACCTACCATTATCGTTGTCAAATAATTTCATAAAAAAATGAACAAATTATTTAAATTTTATGAAAATGTTCGTAATATGTTAATATGTTTCATATTCTTTTCAGCTAAAATATCACTATTTTTATCATAAGTATTTTCTGCATGCAGCGACAATAAAGTATAAAAACAGCTCGATATTATATTATTAACTACATATAGCTACATATACCTGGTAAATTTCCATTTTAATATAAACTTTTGCCTACCTCAAATATTTTCATATTTATGATCATGCAACCTCTTTTTTTATCGTTTTTCTTTTTCGTTTTCTACTTATACCCTTTTATGGATCAATTTAAGAATGAATAAGTGTAAATTTTATTCAAAATGATCGAATATATTTTTATTCAAATATCGTTTTAATATTTGTGCAAAGGTCAGTTTACATTTCAGGCATATTTCTAAATTACAATTTAAAAATGTAATGGAAAATATTAAAATAATATCTTATCTACACTAATCTCAAACTGAATGGACAATTACGCTACATGTTGAAATCTAAGTATGATAACGAGACGATATCATATTTATTTAGAGAAAACTCGTTGGCTAATTTTTTGCATTTCAATAAAGCAAAAGTTGATTTAGAGCTAATAGAAATTTATTACAAATCGGGTTTATCTGCTGTAACAATGGCAATTGATTTCATTGAGTTATTATCAAGCAGTTAACAAAACCACAAAATGTAAATATCATAAATTGAAATAGCTCATAACCTATTTGAGCACTAAAGTGAAATAACTAAACCCAGCAATGTTGCAGCGATTTGAAGTTTATTGCCAATTTCGCGGAGAAGAAAAATTCCATAGACTTGGAGAATATCTATTAAAACTGAGTAAAATATTTAATAATTCGAAGACAAAGTATAAAATTATAGTATTTGAAATTATACAAGGATAACATGTTTTTGTCTGTTCTAATCAAAAGATTCCCCAAAGTTTAAATGAAATAAATTCTTAATTATATTAGAAACTAGAAATGCACCCCAAATGCATATTACGTTTTTTCTACAATCACAAAACACTACTACATAAATTATACAAATTTATTTTCATTTTCCAACAACCACATTAAACATCGGATTCTTCTATGAAATTAGGAATTTAATTATAAATTATAACTATCTAATATGTTTGTGATCATACCGTCAAATGTGAAATTAATTTTGTCTAATTCGGTGCCGAAAAGTATACTTTGCGGTACTCATTTTAGTTCCGAAACCATCTACTTTTCGGCACTCAATCTAGGGAATATATATTATATAGTAACTAGATTTCTTATGCTTGTTATTATTTGAATTATAAATACTGTATTTATTTTTCATTTTCATGTTTAGAATCCATAAATTTTGAATTTAAGTTCTAAAAACAAGATTTACAATTACATTTTATATTTCTCAGATTTTATACATTTACAATAAAATTCTAAAAATCCCTTTTTTTTGCATCAGTCCAACAGTTGGACTCCAACTCCAAACCGTCCAACTTGACATTTGTATAAAATAAATAATAAAATGTAAGAAAGTCAAAATCACAACTAGACAAAGTTTTACAAGCTAACCTGTAAGTTTTATTATGCCACGGTTTCTATGTTTCGTTTCTGTTCGTTTCCACCTGCATCACATAATTCAAATTCAAAGTAGGTATGTCTCCAAAGTATTTTGGTATTATTCTATGATTATTATGGCTCAAAGTATCAAACATAATACCGTTTTACGTGCAATCGTAAGTATTTTTTAACTGTCAGAAAAAGCAAGAAATGAACTTCATTATGTATCAAAACAAGCAATTAGAAATCAACTATTTTTGATATGGAGAGTACAAATAGAAACATAAGTGAAAAGTGAAAATTGCAATATGAATTGAAACACTAAATAGAACAGTAATTAATAATAAATGCAATGCCACTATGCCTTAAGGCAAATCTAAATAATTCGATATTAAACTAATTGACGTTATTATTTAAGAAAAATACTTTCTTAAATTTAAGGAAAACACTCAGCTATATTCATGTACAAAAGAATCATCGAAACTACTAGGAAAAAGCAGCAATATATTTGAAAGTATAACATTACTATATATTTATGGAAAATAGTATTAAAGAAAAAAAAAAAAGAAACAAGCAAACGAAATGGAATTAAAGTATGCTTTTACTTATAAGTAAAGTATACAAGCATGTATTTTTTTTGGTTTGTTACAATTTATTTATATATATTTTTATTAATTAATTCTAACAAAACAAAATAAATTATTGAACTAAGAAGTTGTTTTGTTTGGTTACTTTTGTTAGTAAGTTAGGTTAGGTTAACATCTATTGTTTCAAATACTATTCAAATATTTTCTTAATAATGTTTTTTTATCATTTAAAAGTACTTACCTATTAGTTTCTTTTTTTAAAATTTAATTTCTTTCTTTGTAATAAAATTGGTTATTTTATTATTAATACACTTTTCTTATCTTTCTATTCACTACGGAGGGAGTGAAAGATACTCACTCTAGTTAGATCACCCTACCTACATAAATTTGAAAACAATTAACATGCCAGTTTCTATGTAACCTTTAAAGAAGTAAATACAGCCGCCATTATTTTCCCCGCCTTAGCGGGGCCTTGCCTCTTCGTCTTCTTAAGTAAAGAATAGCCTATTTTCAAACTTTTTAAATGTCAATAATAAATGCCTTACATGTGCTATTTAGAATAAAATAATTTTTAGATGAGAATTATAACATACTCGCTAATCTGTGCATACAATTTGACCCTAAACATTACATATTTAATTTAATTCACAAATATGGATATGTACTAAGGCGAACTATATAATATATTATATATATCTAATATAGTATAGATATTATATATTTTATTATAGTTCTCCATCCATAATACGTGTATAACATTTTGCCAGTTATATTTGATTTTACTCTTTTGCCTACGTCATGCGTGAAGCGAACGCATTATAAGATTCGGAATATCAGGCCGTGACTATTTGTTTGATGAGCTTGCGCCTTGTGTAATGCATATATTGCGCGTGCTTATAAGATATTTTTGTCTTAGAATTTTCTAAAGTACAAAACAACTTCACATACCAATTTCATTCTGCAATTTCCAGTATTTCTACTCAGTCAGCATTCTATACATATGTGTACTCGTACAATTATTTAAAATATCAAAACCTAGGACGAAAACAAGTCCATTGTTCTAAAAATTTTGAACAGATAAAATATTATTGAACACATAAAGAAGGAAAGAAAATGGTCAAAGTTTTAACTTTATGTCTCTCTCCGTTTCACCCTCTTTTCGTCTCCCTCATACATGACATTATTATACTAGTTTGAGTTTTTTTTGTGTTTTGGGAATTTTTCAACAACAACAATAATGAGGGATTTGTGCATTACTTGAAAACGCGTGTTTAACAAATACGCAAAAAAAGGCAAAACTACCAATGTAATTTTTTCTAACAGAAATTTTTCTTTTTTTTTGTTTGTTTGATTGATAATTCAAATACCGCCACTAAACACTTCAATGCTATAAAAGCACGAATAAAACAATAGCTATTCATAATGTAAAATAGAATTTGATGTGCGAGAAAAAGAGATAGGAAATAATCATAATAATTATTAGACTCTTGTTGTGTTGTGAATGTGAATGATGATGATTGAATTTATGAAATAATCCAATTCAAATTCGCCATATCTCGTAACAATAAAATATCTATGATGATTCTGAATATGTCACACCTGTCAACGACAATATTAGTTGAATTGGAATGGTTTTGTAGGTTAGAGGCTTATTGTTTTATATTTTCCATAACAGACAGAACTACAATTGATAAAGATAAAATAGACAAAAATACCATAGCTTCCAATCTGGTTGGACAAGAGCAAATGGTGTGAGGAATAAATAGCGAACCAAAGAGGAATAGTGAAATTCAGATTGGAACATAAAATAAATTTTGTTCCGCAATTAGCATGACCTGTAGCCCGTGAAACTGTTGGTATCTTCATTTCATCAGAACGTCAAATATAAAATAACAACCACAGACTAGGTCAAAGTGGTCAATTCAAGTATCAGGTGTTCCCACGTTATGTTGCTTGCATCATTAGGATTAACAAAAGGCTTTGTGCGATGTGTCTCTTTTGGATTGTTGCATCCTGAGACTGACCTACGAAATGGAACAGATTTTTCCTGAGTTGTTGGCATCTGAGCTTAATTTTTTTCCATTTAATTTCTTTGATACGTAATTAATACTGTAACGCTCTTTTCACTCGAACTTACCACGTACATATTCAAATATATCGATTAACGTTGAATTTTTTTCTCAAAAAATTAAACTTGACATAAAATGAATCAGCTTTCAGCTTCTTCTCTTTTCCGTTGCACGCGCTTAATTGTCTAAATGTAGAGTCTTTCATTTTTGCTTTTAAAGACTTCAAATTACCTATTTATGGAAACATTTAAGGGGTTTCTTTATGTTTCTTTACCTTTTTTTATTTTTTGCGTTTTTTGCGTTCTCGATGACCTTAAAGCCAGCTTAATATCTAAAAATAAATTAAAATTCGAAAATTAATTAGTTTATTATAGAGATTGTCGTCTCGATCTAGAACGAACGTTTAAAAAGTGAGCCAGTTTTTTGCTATCGATTCGGTTTTAAACTTTAAGTCATTTAGTGGAATAAAAACTTAATTATTTATCAGAGTACGATGGAGGAGAAGGCAGGGATGTTCAAAAAATAGCCTGTGCATCAAGAATCAAAATCTACAATCTGCCTGCTAGCTGTTATAGCGAAATTTTTTTAAAATTTTACAATATTTCCACTTGGAAGCGTTTTATTAAAATTAAACTTAATCAAAATTTGATTTAGAGAGAAAGGAGTTTCAAGTTTTTATTACTATATGTATGGAAAAACTTTGAAATGTAAATGAGATCGTATTGAAAGAGAGAGATAGAAAGTTAACTAAAAAACCGTATCGGTGGAAGATTTTATTAAGTCATGAAACGAGGAGTATATGGATTGTCTAAAGCGGTAAGAAACTTTTGCGAGAAGAAAGATTCACTTATCGTCCAAATATTTCTCTGTGGGAAGTTAGAATTATAAACACCGAGATGTATCATTCAGGCTAATTTTGCTGTCGAAATAGCGGGGAGCGCAATCTGCGCGGCATTGCTATACCATTATATGGTAAAATTTTTGCTAATTTATAACATTGTTAATAACAGTTATAATTAACTATCTTACTTTTGTTTCGGTTACTTTTGCTGTTAATAAATGATAAACTGACACTAACAAAATAATAAAATGACGTCACAGAGGGTTAGGAAACAATCAATCCTTGTCTACACTCTCTTTGGGTAAGAATAACTTATCGCTTAAAGTACATGCGATTTAAGTATATTTGCAGAGTTTATTCGAGCAAAAAATCGACTACAATTTCCTTTTTTCGATAAGTTTAATATAGATATTACGTATTTGGAGGTAAATTTGCAAAAAATGTAGAAAATTAAAGCTCAATTTTCGCTTGAACATATTTCTCTCCGATTTACAAGCAATTCATTTTTCAAAAAAAAGCCAACGGAAATAATACTACTTTAACTAATTGTAAATTTCCCATAACAAAAATATCCATTGGATTTTCTGAAAATCACAAAAATTTCTCCCACGCCACGCAAGAGTTCCTTTACCACCTCTCACCGTAGGAGACCTTTTTGGCACCATAGTTGCCAAAAAGAAAGAGCAGCAATTTGAAATGTGTGCGCCCCACTTCAATAATATCTTTTTCCCTCTCACTTTAAAAATATATTTGAAAAGTTGTATTGTTGGTGTGTACAATCCCCAAATGAATCAAATATCTTTTGTCCCTCATTCCGCCTTTACCCCAATCGCTATTTCGTTATTTTTCTTCTATTTTTTTGGATTTATTTTGTCCATCTATTTGAAAATTCTTAGAAACCCAGAGAGAGGGAGAGAGAGAGAAATGTATAGTTGTGGTGCATCGAATAATACGAATTCTATGCATCTAGCAGCAACAATTTTCCACCATTTAATGCTGTTGTAACGGGAAAAATGAAAAATAAATTTGTAGAACATCGCATAATGACTTTAAGCGGAGGGGAATTTGATTTTTCGATTTTCTTCGAGTTTGCTTCATTGATCTGAAAAAATCGAAATCGGGGGGAATTTATAAAATACATTCAATACAGTAATGAGCTACACTTGGAGAAATCAGGGTAAAATTATTGATAATTGATGTTCTGCTTGAAAAAGGTGACATTTTATTAGATTTTTTTGTCAATTTGTAGAATTATTTCGGCTTGACATTGAATTTTGAATTACACCCAAAATTAACAAATATAAAAATAGGCGAAAGTTGACGAAATCGTACTCTGTAGAAAAAGTGACTGACTTCTAAAACGGGAAATATAGCCATATTGTACTCAGATATGTTATCTACACAACTAATGACAACGATGTAATCGTTGTCATTTAGCAGGCAGACATTAACACAGTTACAACAACACAGGCACTACAGAGACAAAAAACTGATTTACATCAGTTTTACTTTATTATTGTAAGCTTCTGTACCATATTTAAACAAACACCTATTCAACTAATATTTTTGCTATCATACTGAGGTGATGGAAATTGCGTTTAGAAGTCAATTTGAATTTATAACGTCCCAGAAAACCAACAGCTAGGATTTAAATGGGCGTTACGATATCGGCTATTTGTATATACCTGCTAATTGTAGGTGTTGGGTTGAGCCGAGTTATCTTCGTTCTTGTTTATGCTTTGTATTAACAAATGAACAACGCTCGAACGCTATAATTAAGATGGCCAACCAGCTAGCTATAACTAGATATATAGAACCAAGAACAGTAGATATGGATTAATTAATTCGATATGCATTAATTTAGTAGAAGTAATAGTACGTTGGTGAATTTTATTTCATTTTGATTTATAACGATTATGTCATGCGGTAATGAATAATATAATCGAAGGGGGGGGGGGTTAATTTTTGTTGCAAATCGTTATAGAAACAATATCTCACAAACATTTAATACAATAAAGACATTTAAACAAGATTTCTTTCTCTATTTCTTTTCAAGCTTTTTACATACACTATTCTCAAACTAAAGTGATAATTATGAAATATGTTGCGATCGGCATAGGTCAGCGCGATAATGTTTTATTAATTTAGGGAAAACTATTGTTTCGTTAGGTAATTTCTAGAAATTTGAATATAATATTTGATTTTCAAATAATGGCAATTTTTTTTTTTTTTGGTTTTATTTTTGTAACAATGACGATTGATTTTATGGGGTTGTCACTAAGTATTTAACAAAATCAGCATAATGTACTTGTCATAAACTGAAGCAGCTGATTGATCAATCTATTTGATCATTAGACTGAAATAACTAAACTCGGCAAAGTTGCGGCAATTTCAAACGTGTTACCAACTGTACCTGAGAACAGGAATTTCATTGGATTTAAAATATCTATTAAAATTTTCTAAAATAAGTAGTAATTCGAAAACAGCATAAAATAAGTATGTTAAATTATAAAATAGAAAAATGTGGCACATTACTGCATAATTGTTAATTTAGTTTGAGAATAGTATATCAGTCAGACACGCTGTTACATAATCTAGGCAGAAAAATTGAACTTTAACATTTCGTATATTCTCAAAATTTATTCTTGTAATAATGCATAAATACAAACCCAATTTATTAAACCCAATATGAAAATATGCAATATTGGCAAAAAATCAATCCAGAGAAGTGCCAGTGGCTCTTCCAAATCAATGACTGTATATCTACATATACACGGAGCAACGAAAGGAATTTCTTGCTGAATCACTACATGCCTAAATTTTATATACTTAGAATTATTGGAAATATATAGTATATAGGAATGGAATAGAAAAGTAGATTTTCCTTTATTACATTGCCATTACTATAATTGAATGAAATATATCGTTTAGTGAGCATTAAACCTCAAGATATTGATCGATTTTATTGAACCTATATGAAAATGAATATAATTCTTATTATCATAAAAATAATATCTAAAACACCATAAATTTAGGAAATCATTATTCACCGCAATGTCAGTTCGGTAAAAAAAAAAATTCAATATTGGTAAGATTAGATCTCGTACAGGGAGGAAAGCAAAATGTATTTACTCTTCGAGGATATAAAACACTTCTAATCTTTATTAGATAAAATTGGGACATCTCGAACAAAAAAAAAACATGGAAGAAAAAACAGAACAAACTGAAGGAAAAAACAGAAAAATAGAAAAGATTAAGCCAACATACTAATCTTGCCAATTGAGCCTGATTTAATTAAAAATCTCTATTTATACAGAGTGTTTCGCCACTTGTATATTTAATTTCAATGGTAGATAGGGGATGAAAAATTGAACGGAATATGCCTAAACAAGAGCGGGTCTATTTTCAATAGTTGTCGAAATAATCAGCATTTTCCGATTTCTTCAAAAACATTCGTGAACTGCAGTGTAACTGACCTACGCAATATTGAGTCTTGAAAAGTAGAATAAACATTGAACTCATTAACGAGTTCAATGTCACTCGTAGTGTAAAATTTCTCTATTTCCTGTGAGAGACAGTGGCGGCGTTTTAATAATTTTATTTTAAAGCGAATTTTAAATTTTTACAGATTTTCAATTATTTAATATTAAACTTTAGTCATTAATTAGCTAGAGCTTTATTAGATTAGCTTTTTTAGTTATTAGACTAATTCATTATTTAATATGCCATATTAAGCATTGAAAATTAGTGTTAATTAATCTTATTGCGAAACATTGCCTAAGAAAAAATTTCAGTCTAATAACATAATTTAATTTCTTTTTGTAACGAAACAAAAAGAAAATCATAATTGCGACGGCACTGTGTCACTAGCTTGGTCGATGGGTCGATTACCCATTTAATGTTTACTCTTAGGAAAAAAAAACAATATGCTTTTTTTTTTAAATGTTGACCTCATTTTTATAGCAATAATTTAGAGATAATGCGTTTGTTTTGAGTATGAAGTTTAGTGAACATATAGATTTAATTATCATAAAAAAAATATCTCCATGAAAAAAACATTTTTTTACATTTTAATAGACCGTACGAATAGAATGAACTAATTTAATTTCGAAATCAAATTGTACATCGTATCATAGGTAAAACATTATGTGTTAGCTAATAAAAAAGCAAGTAGCATGAAACAGTTGTACAATTTTACACTTGGTACTAGGTTTTGTTACTATGCTGTATTCAGCAATGTCAACTTGTTTAATAACATTGCATTAACTTCGCTTTAGTCAGTCTTTAAAAGTAAAAACAGGAAACACAGAAAAATTCTTCTAGCAGATAAATTTATTGGGATTGTTATGTTAAAGTCAGAATTGAAAATTAGAAAGAAAGAGAGGACAACAAATTAGAAATAAACACTCTAGTGGAAACGTAAAATTAGATTAGTTAAATGGTGAATTTGGAGCGAGTAACTTTGATTAGATTTTAACTTTTTTGAAAGTGTTTTGAAATATTTTCTAAACAATTATGGCAAATTATACTACAGCCGAATGGTGTGATGTGCTGATGATTTATGGGGAAACCCGTGGAAATGCAGCTGCTGCAAAAAGGTTATATCGAGAACGATTTCCAGGCCGACAAAGTAGGTGTGAACGGGTATTTGTTAATTTAGTGCAAAGGGCAAGAGATACTGGTTCGTTAATTCCCCAATCCAGTTTACCAAGAAGGCAATTAAGTGTTCAGATCGAAGAAGACATTTTAAGCATGATTGAAAATGAGCTGTCGGCCACTACTCGTGAAATTGCGCGACATGTTGAGGTTTCCAATTCCACAGTGTGGCGTGTATTACGGGAAAATGGGCACTATTCGGATCACATACACCGTGTCCATTCTTTGGAACCGCAAGATTATTTAAATCGACTACAATTTTGTCAATTGCTAGCTAGTCAAAATTTAAGGCAATCTGGATTTGCGTCACAAGTTTCATTTACGGACGAAGCATGCTTTAGACGATGTGGAGTTTTTAATAGCAGAAATAGCCACATCTGGAGCGAAGAAAATCCGCATGCTTATCGTCTTAGTAGTTTCCACAGACAGTTTCGAATTAATGTACGGGCTGGCATTCTGGGAAATTATTTGATTGGTCCCTTCGTTTTACCTTCCCGTTTTACTGGAGAAAGGTATTTGGATTTTTTGAGGAACAATTTATGGGAACTATTGGATGATGTCCCATACCAATGTGGTATTTGGCCACCTGTGGCCAGCTAAATCTCCTAATTTAAATCCCTTAGATTTTTATTTGTGGGGCCACATGAAATATCTAGGGCACAAAGAGCCGTTTGACAATGATGATCAACTTCATGTACGAATTTTTGAAGTTGCAAGAATAATTCGTGAAAAAGCTGCAGAACAATTCGCAAGAGTTCACGAATCATAAATCGGGCTCAGCATGCATTGTGGTCATATTGAACACAATCTGTGAATAACTAATAAATTTCTAGTGAATTGGTAGTGATGTTTTTTAGTGAATCATTAATGTGGATATTGTACTTTTAATGTAAAGTTGAATGTAGTTTGTATTGTCTGGCATAGTATTCAATGTCTAGTGTTGTGGACATCTGTTTACGTAATGATAGCTGATTAATTGCGGGCGGCAGCAGGGTGGTAAGCCATACCACCTTGCCTTGTAAGTTGAAATTCATTACTAGTTTGTTGCAGTAATTACACCAAATAATTAGTGGTATGCATGTATTGCCTTAATTTGCTTGGCCTTAATAAAGGTAACATTAAAGTACTGTTTGTGCAATTGACAATTTCCTATCTAATTTGGTAGCATGGATATTGCACAAAATACATTTTGTTTAGACTAGACTAGAAATAGTTTTTGTTGGCTTTAAAAACAATTTGACAGAAAGTACTATGAAATAAAAGATTTTACATATTCTCCTCTAATTGAAATTAGAATTAAAAAATTAAATGTAAAGAAATAACTTCAAAATAGATTTTGCATTTTTTTTTTAAATAAAATACTTTAATTTTTTTATTTTACATTACATAACTTTTACAATTTTTTTTTTTTAAATTTTGAAGTGTTTTTAAAGGGTATTCTTATGACTAAATAAACATGTTCAATTTTTTTTATTCTAATTTCAAGACATTAGCAAAAAAATAAAAATAAACAAGCCCGACGTTCAATCATTTGCTATGTGAACAAATCATTGAACATTTTTTCCATCGTGTCTTTCAGCGCTGTTTCGATAACGGTGGTCTACCGTTGCCTGGCGCGAGCCGCCATAGAGTACAGTTAAAAAAAGTTATTAAGAACAATTGTTTGTATTGATGTCAGGAGCATATGATTTAATTTTCTGATAACCTTTCGCGAACACCCGGTATGTACTATATGGAGGAAATACTAAATATTACTTTTTTCTTGCCTATTTGCCATCAAGTTCATAATTGAATTGTTGTTAAACTGTGTCGTTTTCATTAAAGAAAAGTTGTTGGAGATAAGCTACCAAGAGAATTAGAATTATTTAAAATCAAGACAATTTTTTTTAAATTAAACTCTAATCTTGGATTAAATAGTTATCTTTGACTTATGTCTTTTGTCATGTCAATTTTTAGAACATGGACCAGGCTTTGTAAATAAAGCCACAGCAAATTTGCGGTATTTAGGCAAGACACCAGCAGTGACACAACTCTATTGCCTATTCCGATTTTTACGTTGCGTTAACATTATTTTAACTTTTGTTCAAAACAAAGACGATTGCCACTATCAATTTGCTACCACCGGCTTAGAGTATGGATGTGCTTTTTTTGAAGCTGATTTGAGATGTTTACTATTTGCGGTAATAAATAAAAAACTAGCATATTGTATTTTAAAAAAATAAACTGGATAGCGAAACTGTATTTTGAAAATTCGGATCAGAGCTCCTGTTGGTAAAATTGAAGCCCCAGAGCAGCCATTAAAAACAAAGCAGACATCATGTTAATCTGATAAATTGCCAATTCCCAAGTCCAAAACTGAGGTGGGCGCTGAATACTTTCCGCCCTGTATACATCCATACAAGCTCTACTTTTTTTTCCTTAGAGAAAAAAAAAGGAAATGAGAAAGAAACAGAAAATCTAACTGGAAGATAGAAATAGATAATCTCCTGAAAAGTGTCGACAGAGAGCATTATACCTTTCGCCTCTCTTTTTATCTTTGTTAGAGCTGTTTTCTTCGTTGACTTTTTAACATTAAAATATACGTGTTGTTATGGCCCCACTAGCAAAGTAAGGTAGCCGTACAGGGTAGAAACTCTAAAGGTGCTATTATATTTGCGGCATTCGCTGAAAGTTTTAATGAAATTTGAGATATTAAAATACAATTTTTTTGGAATGAAAGAACTTGACGGAATACAAATAATCACCATTGATATGTAATAGATATCATATGGTGTTAATGCAATAATAATGTATTTATATTAAGTTGCTAAAAGTAATAGCACCTTAAGAATAAAAAAAATCGCAGGGCTTTACGCACAATGACCCACATCGTGCGAAAAATGTTTGACCTCATCGGGGAAGTCAGTTGTAATGCCTTTTTCTTGAACTCTCATGGAAAATTTATTTCTTGTTCGATTTCTTTTTTTTTTGTCTCTTTTTTACTTTTTCTCTGTAGCCCTTGTTTGTCACATTTTTTCGTTTAGGAAATTTGTTGGATGGTTTGCATTGAAGTTTATTTCCACCTTTTTTATTTTTCCCTTTTTCCTTTTCAATTGCGAAGTTGACATTTGCATTGCAACGGTTTAAATCGGCCACTAGGAAAATCCTGTGTGTTTGGTGGATAATCATTTATATTTTATTTTAATAATTTAATTACCCTCAACCCTCGATACGCCGCTAGTGTCGTTGCGCGCTTTCGACCCTTTTGGAACGGCGCGCGAGTGAATTGATGATGATCGATGAGAGTTTTTTAATGATGGGGAGAATAGCTAAGACCACCAAGAAAACTGGTTGATCTTTTTTTATTGGTCGCGTTAAGCGGGTTGTTTTTTGCTAAGAGTCGGGAAGTCTTCTTGACTTCGGTTCCAGATAAAGGTCCTGGGAGCGGTTACGTCTTGCGAAGAGTCGCAACACCCAATCGGAGATTTTGTACCTCGCTCCCAGATATTGTCGTTATTAGGCAGAGAGAACTGCCGGAGACGGTGTCCAAATTGGGGATTTTGTGCCTAAATCTGATCCTGGGGGTCCAGTGGAGTCCCGAGGAAGAGGTGAGACTGCTAGCTGCACGCTACAATCACCATTAAGCTGCATTTTCTTTTTGGAATCATCATTAGCCACCAAATACAAAAACAAACAAGTAATTGTGAACTTTTTTTTTTTTTACATATAACGTTTTTTTTATATATTTATTGTCACCTTATCTGGCTATCGCCATATAGCCTGCTAACCACAACCAGTTTTCTTATTTTTTAAAATTATATATACTATTTGTTTTTTTTTATTTTTAATATTAATTTATTTTCTTTATTGCGGGAACTCGGGGTTGTAGCAGAGTTCTAGGCGTAGAACAGTAGAGTCTCTCCAGCCAGACTTGGTATTTGTAAATAGCAAGTACTGGGTAGGGGGGCTGGATGGCGCCCTAATTACCATCATTTTTAAGTATTGTTCTCAAACGAACCCACGAGACACCCAGTCGGTGATCCAATCCAGTTCTGCTACAATTCGTTGGTTCCCAAAGTAGCCAACGGCTTCCTTTTTTTTATCATTTGTAAATTTAACTTTTTTGATTGTAAATTTAAATATAAACTTTTGTATTGATTTTAATTGTATTTGTTTTTTTAGTAATAATTTTGCGCCTTTGCTACTGATGCTCCAACATCAGTAGCGTAACCTTTTAACATCATTTGGATTATGATACCATGTACACTATAACTATATACCTGCCAATATCTTCAAAAAAACAAAAAAAAGTAACAAAGATGGAAGAGCATGGAAACATAGGATAAGAACTGCTAGACATTTTTTATATTAAATTATGCAATCTATTTCATCTCTTTTATAGTTTTTTTTTCCGTTTTGAGTGTTTGCGCTACTTTTCATTTTTTAACAGATGAAAATGCTGTAATTTAAATATTTGAGATGGCCAAGTTTTTTTGCTGAATTTTATTAAAATAAAATCTTATCATAAAATATTAAAATGGAACCTACATAACATAGAAGTACTACTTAAATCACAATCTATTCAATAATGATTGTGATTATACTTTTACAATTTCAAGCAACAGCATGGAATCTTACGTCACAGTAATTAAGCCATAATTTTTGTGCAACGTTATCAACATTATTTTTCGCATAACGTATTCAACTGACAAAACTGGTGAGTTTATGTGTATACAACAGAGATAACTATAGGTACTTTCAATTGAGACGCTACTGTAATTACTCATAATTGAAGAATCAAATAAAATCTGTCAGGAAAATAGCAAAAATAAAGAAATTAAGCAGTTCTACGAAATTATGTAAGTAAAAATGATTCATAACAAATACTGAACTGGTATTCTTCAATACCAATTTGAACACATCAAATTTTACATTGATTTAATTTTCTTTAATTCAGAGCTATAATGTTGGTAGACGTTTTTTCAGTAAGTATGACGTAAGATCACATTTTTGTGTCTTTAACTGCACTTTTATGGTTTAAGTAAATTAATTGTATATCCAAAAAGGCAACAATTGAAGCCATTTGCTACTTTTTCAAAAATACCGCGATCTTTAAATTCTATTGTATGAGTAAACAATGTTTTTTATATAAAAATGCAATTACTTTCACAATGTATTTGATATCAATTCAATAAATTTCCCATTTTCCATTTTTCTAATTAAACATTTTAGTATTTTATCAACTTTTCCGCTTTTTTATCTACGTACATGTACATATACAAAATCATTGTCGAAAAATGATAAATTCTGTAGATTTTTTAATTCCGGAAAATCAATCCGAAGAGACACAGAGCGAGAGAGAGACAAAAATAAAAAATGATCACCTAATGGCTTTGAAACTGGAAATTCAATTCATTGTTTTGTGCATCCAGAAGTCTCTCTTTTCCCCGCTTTCGAAAGCGAAAAAAACAACAACCTAATGGAGACAGCTGCGTTTCCGTTTTTTTTTTTGTGAAAAATTCGCCTGTGATTCTACCGGTACCTATATATTTATCAATCTCTTGGGAAATTATTTTAAAATGTTTTGCAAGCATTGTTCTTTCCCATTATCATCACCATAATCATCATCATCATCTGAAGAATCGACTTTTTCCCCATTTTCTAATTTATTATCTGAAATGATTAGAGAAGAAATTAGCGTCTCTGGATTCCTAATTAATGCAATAGGTATCAATTAAAGTACCTACATATGTAGCTGTAGTAGTGGACAGTTATTTGTAAAAGCAAGCGTAAGACTTGGAAATGGATTTTATTATATTTTCCACTACAACATCATTTCTATGTATGTAGGTACATAGAAACCGAAGCACAAGAAAACTCATTGGTTGGCGCCATTCTGTCTATGTTTACTGTTTTTCTCGTAACAGAGAAACTGGAAAATGGGATGATTTCCTGGTTACTGCTCCTTTTCTAGTAGTGCTTGGCTTGCATCACAGATTGAATTTGTTGTCAGTTGTCGTAAAAATTAAATTTTATTGGAAAAACCTACAAATATTCTCCATGTAAGGGGATAGTAGTAGAACTCACAAATAAACAACATGTTAATTTTTCTGGAGAATAAAGCAGTTGCAGAAATAGAAACGGTATTAGAAAGTTCCAATATGGAATTGGAAAATAGAAAAAACCATTTTTCATTTCATTTTGTTCCACTTTTATGGCATATACATTTCTACCTTAATATCCAACTTTGTTAGATTGCTTAGCTTGGACTTAGTCCATTTCCATCTTTTTGCCGCTCACGCTTACGCTTCTTTTAAAACATAGCGGAAAATCTCTCGCTCTCTCTCTCAAATCCACCCTTTTCAAATAACGTTTTGGTCTTTCGTAATGCAATATATTGACAATTAGAACAACAGAACTCGATACTACTACAACTAGAGTTTTTGAAATTGAAGAGAGTCCTTCTATAAATCCCTATAGATTTGGACTTGTAGAAGAATAAGGATAAGAAGACGACAGAAACCTAAACAGTATGACTTTAAATGTAATTGCCTTTATATTGCTCTAGTATAGAAAATCTTATTGCAAATTGGATTAGATGTTTCAAAAGAGATTTTCGTTCCTTATCGTTTTTTTTTTTTGAATTTTTCACGGGTAATAAATTTTCTATTGCACAAAAAAATATTGCAATTAGGACAAAGATAAAATATTCTCCGATTTATATTCAAATTCCATTTTTCTTCTCGAAGATACTTTTTTTTTTATAATAACTAATACACTGGAGAGCGTAACTATAGCCCCATTCAAATTCTTCATAGCATTCTATTTAAAATACGATATAATGAATGATGCTTTATTAAATTAATAAAATATATCTAATCACACGTTCTTAATTAACTAAGACTATAATACAATTAATTATTTAATAAAACATTAAAAAACATGGAAATAAGCGGTTTCCTAAGATGCTCTCTAGAATTCATCCTTGTACTGGGATACGCTAAAGTCAAAACTCCCGCTTTACAAAACCCCGTACAATAATTGTTTCGCCTCCAAAATTTCGTTTTGGAGAATATTCTGGATTTTTCCTCAAATCCCTCCAATAACAGTTATAACCATCGGGACTATCTAATCTGATTTTTTTTCGTCAGAAAAAATCACCTGGAAATGAAAATAATCAGAAGATGGATTTCAAATAAATTTTTAGCGATTTACATTTTCCCAGTGACGGGGGGTCGTCACTGGGAACTGTCAACTGGGTCCCAGTTGAAGTCATAGCACAATTTTTTATTTTTGTCTAACAATATTATTTTTTTTGTTTAAAATTCTTCTAAGTATCCATCGACTTCACATTCCTCAGCAATTTTTTTACAACCTTTTAGGCTGTTACTTGCTGTTGCAATTATTCTTCTTTCACTTCTAGGGGAGATTTTTTTTTTGGGCCCCCTGATTTATGTGTCGCATAGTCCCATATAGGAAGGATTTTTTTTAAATTTAACAACTTTACGGGAACGATTAATTTTAGCAGCAAATGTATGCTGACTTAAACCTGCGTCTTTGAAAGCGAGTATTTTGCCCTTTTCCAGTTCAGTAAGATAACATCCACGAGGCATTATACTTCGATATTGTAAATTATTGGCACGAAAAATTAATAATTATTTACATAAAAAAATATCAAAGCCGCCTTTAGTTTTTTGGCAAATAAGTAATCATTTTTGTTAGATGGCGCTATAATTGTGTAACTAATATGTCTCGTGTTTTATAAAGTAAATTAAATAAATATGGAAATAGTTAGCAATGCTAGCATTAAATTCGTATTTTAAGTTTATTTTAAAAGATTTTATTAATTTAATAAAGCTTTATTCGTTATATCGATTTTTAAATAGAAAGCTATAAAAAATTTTAATGGGGCTATAGTTATGCTCTTCAGTGTATTATCCGGTTCGAATGACTAGTAAAATGTACACACTACTACACGAACATGATGATTCATCATGTTCAATTTGTAACTATTTCTGGATAATTACACTGGACATTGAACTGGCCTTTTCCATTTGACCGCACGTTTTAATCCTTTCAACGTTAATTCTCAATGGTAATGGAGTAATTTCTTAAGTGCTGCTCTATTAGAAATTGTAGAGAAAGTTAGGTAGTTCAAATTTAGTTTATCCTATGTGATCAAAGTGTTTTTTTGCGTTATCTTTTTTTGCCCAAATGCTACAAAGGTGAAATTTAAGAAGTTTATTTAGAAGTTATTTATGTATTAAAAGCAATAAGTGATGCTTCTTTGTTGCTCGAGAAATGCATAGTACGTTTTTTCTAGAATCACAAAAACCTACTACATAAATTATGCAAATTTATTGCCATTCTCGAATAAACAAAGTAGACGTCAATTTCTCTATGAGAATGAGGATTTTATATATATAGCTATTTAATACGTTTGTGATTCTACTTTTGAAATAAATTTAAGGCCATCGAATCCTTGAATTTGTTTTAATTAACAACAATTTTTACTTATTAAAACGAAATAATTCTGTTTTGAATGATATCCGTTTGGCATCCGATTGTGTATTTGGAGGCCCATAGTAACTATGATTCCAATATGGCGAATTGACTACTAAAATATATATATCTTTCTCTTTTTATTCAATACAAATGTGAGAAAACCTTAAAAGAAAACTGTTAAATTATTAATTATTTATGCCTAATTACGTAATTTAATTGTCAAAATATATAAATTGCTTTTAATATATTAATTACAAGTCGAAAATTTTATTCTATTTGATATTAATTTCTGGAATTCTTTATTGTTGTCAATAAGTTGTTTGTTATATTGAAATCAATTTTTCTCTCTGTTATGTTAATATGTTTTATCATTAAATGTCATTAAATGGGCAACTTTATCGCTTCAGCGGAGAAAAGATCTACTTTTCGCTTGCATTTTAAATGCAAAGCGAAATTATTCACTATCAGTAGTCAATAATCCACGGTTTTACATATTATCTATGTTCTTCTGACATTTCTTAATAATTATTTTATATTTATGTTATTATAATTTAATTGACTTAATTCTTCTTATTCATACGACGGTAGACAAACCAACGACTAACCTAAATCACCACCAAGAAGCGGTGACGTAAACTGGCGATGAGTCATCAATAGTAGTGTACTGAACAGTATAAAATAGTATAAACATTGTGTTTATTGTGTGATTGTGAATTTTGTTTAACTTTTTGGTCGTGTTTCATTATTTTTTTAATTATATTTTAATGTTAACATTATATTTTAGTACTATAGTGTCAAGTAATAAAAAATAAATTAGTAATTACAATTATTTAATAAATTATTATGCTAAATTAAAACTATAAAGTAAAATTAATTGGATATAAATATACAAACCATTATGAGGTTCTGTAATACAAATTAAATATTTATAAAATACTAGCGTATAGACACACCTTCGTCCGGGGTGACTTCTGGGACTGGATACTATGAGTGTTCGAACTTATTCTCGATCAGCACCGCGAAAATAATCGTATAAATATTTTAATTATATTGACTACATGTAATATATCAGAGTATTGGACAAGCACACCCTCTGCACACAATTCATCTGTTGTGTTGTTTATGCATATGATATAAGAGAACTGTGACAGTATATGTGTACTACTAGCCCCGTGTGGCGAGTATTATTCTGCAACTAAGAATGCAAAACGCAAAAATAGATTAAAATAATAATGTATTAAATTATAAATTAAATTTATTAATAAATAGAAACTCTTATTAAATAATTCACATTAGATTATTTCTCTGTTGATGGTAGAAAAAATTTAATATGTATTAAGAGCGAAAAGTGATGCTTTGTTGCTCGCAAGTGACAGTTAGTGCGCAACGCTTTCGGAGTTCGATAATCACTGATCTTCAAATAACTATTAACTGGATAATATAAAATAGTAAATGTAAAAGTGATTTCTCGCCAAGAAATAAAAATAAAGCAAGTTTTCATGACATCATATTGTAATTATCGTGCACACAAACTGGACGGCTAATATACACGACGAGATTGTAAGGACTAGAAATATGATCGAGAGCAGCTGTCGCAGAAATAATTCGATTGGTCTGGAAAGTTTTCCAGACCCAGGGGTTAGCGGCTAGTTATGACTAGATGGGTCTTTTCTTCCTAGTGCAAGGGTGGCGGAATAATTGGTAAATTATGTAGAAAGGTCTCTCATTGTAACACATTCTGTACAATAGAGTGATCTAAATAATGAAAATTGACGGAGAAGACAGCAAAAATGCGTTACATCCCTAATATTAAACGCAGTAACGTAGAGTTGAATTTACGATTTTTGTTTTGCTGAGGGAAGAATATCCAGGTTTTTGTTGATGAAAAAGATGAAGCCATGCATTGATTATTAAATAATCAATTGAATATACATGTTCAACTATATAATAGGGATTATGGTGAAAATGGGGTTATCTGGTTCGAAGGATCTATAATTTTTTTTGGTTCAAAATATTCTGAGAAAGAGCCTAAAATCTTCTGAAATTTTAACAGCATCTGAAAAACTGTCTATCTGTGAAAATAATGTTGAATTTTCAATAATGAAAAATAATCAGAGTAAACACAGGGTATTATTTAGTTTGAACGACCTATTAATTTTCGAGAAAATATGGTTCAATTTTCCTGCGTAACGTTTATGTAAAGTATTTGGAAATGAATTTCATATATTATGAAATGACATTTGCTACACAATTAAAAATTGTAAATCTGAATCAAAAGACCAATATAACAAAATTCAATAATTTCATTAACTGAATAAATGAGATTATTCATCGCTTACCTGAGCCAGCATTGCTAAATTTTATTGATACAGCTAATTAAGCACTCTATGTTTATATATACCTACTCATCGAAATCGGACGGCTTAAAGCAAAACCAAAAAATAACATAGAAATATCGAAAGACAAAATTGGTGATAATAGCTAATCCTCTAAGTAACTCCTTTGTTGGCAGTTGAGCGTCAATTGAAACATTTAACAATAACCTCAAATTATCCACTCCCAAATGGAGCCACATATGCTCCTATTTCGTATACATACAGTAATTGGAATCCGGTTTCTCTTTTTTTATGCGTGCGTGTGTGTGTGTGTGTGTGTGGAAGGTCCATTAACAGCATGGAAAAAATATATTTCCTGACTCCGTTTTTTTTGTGTTATCGGTGAAGAATTAAAAATGTGTAAAGATACATTTAGATCAATTCGAATGGATTTTTGTCGATAATTTTGATTTAGCCATTAGTTTGATAGAAATTTTTTGAAGGTTCTTCCCTCTCACAATTAAAAAATGCATATATGTGGAGGGCATTCTATCTTTTTTCTATCGTGCTGATTCTAATTGGATTCCAACCGATTTATTTTGGTTGCAGAACATTTATTGTTAACTTTACATTTTCATATACATATATGTAGATATGTTTTGTGAAAATTCTCGTTATTCTTACTTATATCTCCGTATGCGAAGCTAAATTTGGATCAATTAAAGAATCCATAAACTATCCATGATGAGCAAATGAGCGTATCGACTGATCTTTTAACATATTCATTTCGATTGGGTTATGATCAATGGATACCCCTAACTGGTTATGATGCTTCCATTAAAAAGATTATGATTTGAATTAAAAGAAAAAATTAACATTCATTTGTTTTACTGTTATGTCGCATATTCCGTCACATTACATCCGCAAAACGAAAATTTCATTTAAATATAGTTGACATAAATAAATCAACAAGACGGATTTGTTATTTTTATCTGCTTTTCTTTTCTATGGCAAATGAGAAATTTACGTTTCGTTGTATTTAATGAATTTTAATGCTATACGAAACAAATAGAACGTAAAGAACTCTTTGCTCTATTTATCTGGATTTTGGGAAAATATGTTGTTGTTTTTGTTGTTTTTTTATTGTCTAGGAAAAATAAATTATGATAATGGAAACATATATCTTTTTTTAGTGTAGTTTTGGACGTAAATTTTTTCAGGTTATAGAACATTAGGTACTGATTAGTTACTTCAATTATTCGATTTTGTGACTAGATAAAAGTCTAGTTACTTATGAAAAATTTAATTAACTAAAACGAAAGCTAATGAAATAATCTAATATTCTCATTTCTGATCCTTTGAGCCAGACGGTATCGTATTGTAACGATACGATGAGTTCTCGAAACCTAAATACTCATTAGTATGGCGCATGACGTATGATGTTTGTAGTACGGGCGCGTGTGTTTTGGAATGTCGAGACTAATCTGGAATCTAGGCTGATTACGAATATACAATATAATATTTGTTATCAAAAATGTAGAAAATCTCCTTGACTGGCCTATTACAAACAAATTGTTTTTATCATTCTGTTATTAATTCGAGGAATTATTTTATTTTTCCCACCACAAAGCAACATTAGAACAGACAATGTTTCAATTCTTTGCTTGTAGACTCGAAATTCGATTTGCAAATTCACTCTTAATACTTCATTTTAAATTATTCTTTATCATCTTGATATCTGCCTATACTAAATCCCTTTCCACCATATAGAACGATAGAAGAAGACAAGACGTTATAAAATATACCGCAAACATAAAAATAATAAGACGCCATTTAAATTTATGAGCCGTAAGGCTGAATCGAAAATTTGACCGTAATTCTTTCCATTTACTCCATCCTCTTTTCTTATTTCTCGATTTGATTATGACCAAATAAATTCTCAAGATAAATAATATCAAATTCTGTTTCTTTATAGGCAACAAGGTGTTGACATAAAATTAACGTTTAGAGCCTCTTATACTAGATAAACCGGAATATGTTTAGTTTAACTTCCTATTGCTGATTTATTCCGGTTTATATTTTGTCAAACAAGCTTAGTTAATCAAGAAATCGTCCATCTGCAGTCTAAACACACTAAATCAGTTCTCGCATATATATAAAGGGGGCGGATTTATCAGGCACTAACCCCTCCCTTATTTTGTTTAGAATATGTCTCCTAGTATCGACCTATCAATCATTCCACTCCCAAGATCTTTAAAACTGCGCATTTAAGTATTAAAACGGTGAGGAGACGTCACTAGCACTATCTCCCTCTTTATTTAGTTTAGATTGTGCTCGATGTTCGTATTGTAACTACTGCGCGTCCAATAATTTGACGAAGAGTGGGAGAGCTTGAAATTATTAGCTTCTTTTCGAAAAAAAACATGTTTTAGACGTATTTGTCAACCTCCAAGTACTTATTTTATTAGAAAGCTAGACTAATGAGGTAGCTATTTTTTTTTGTGGTGGTTTATTAGAACAGCGGGTAGCTGTCAGCTGAGTTTAAAAGAATTTCCTTATTCTCTAGACATTTTAAATGTTCTGGTTGTTGGATGTTGATAGAAATTGTTGTTACACCATTATTAAATAGTTTGGTCGTTTAATACTTGCATTTTTCCCTGTGCTCATTTTCCACAGGTATTGATGTTGTAATTTGCATTGGCATAGTTTAACTCCTATGTACCAAGCTATGGGAATTTTCCGAAAAATGTCGTTAACCACTCGAAAACCATTTATTTGCAATCCTTTTGGCATTTTTGTTATTCGAAGACAATCACTTTTTTTGTGACGTTTTCATACGTTCAACAATCATGGAAATCTACACAATTTGCAACCTTTTATATTAATTGGAACTGGAAACTCAAATTGAAATTGAATGTTAAAGGAGAAACGAAGAGAATTAGTATAGAGAAGCGGGAAGGAGGAAGAGGCGAAGGCGGCAGGCTGAAAAGAGGCTGAAACCGATGAAAGACAGAAAGCATGTTTAGTGCTAGAAAGGGTCAACACCGAATTACTAGAATCAAACACAGGCAGACAGACCTATTTCCATCTTCCTCGCGATTCCCTTAAGATTTACTGTCAATCCACTTGGGTTTAATTACTGTCCAACAATCTTATTACACATAGGACTATTATTCAGGAGTGAAATGCCATATTGTATTGTTAAAGATGACGCCATGACGTGGTTGATACATCATACACACAGCTGTACATGCCGGCAAGTTAGGTTATAGTATACACTGCTGTCATATACTATTCAAATATGGATTGTGTTGTACGGTATGTATGCTAGTAGTATATTGATTGGTATATAATTTTATGGATAAGTTCATGTGACGAATGGGAATAAGCAAGTGGTCGACGATTTCCTGTAATAATAATAATTATTAATATATAATTAATAAATAAATTATATGTATCTATTATCTGGTTGCTGGTGATACAGTTTTCTCTGGATTAATTCCCTAAATCAAATTTTCTCCTCAAACTTCTTGAGGTATAAATGTAATAACTTTAAAGAATATTGTATAAACCATAATATAATCCAACCGCCGGTGACCGAATGGAAACTGCCATTCATGAATTTCCATTAGTTGCAAATGACAAAAAACAGATTTTCATAATTTTAATATAAATTTCAAGCTGAAGTACGTCTTCATTACTTTCTCTCCCTCTCTATCTTTCTGTCTTTTTTTTTTTTTTTGTTCATCTTTAGGTTGTTGGCTAATGCCTTTTCTGGTTAGAATTATCTTTCCAGGAAATATGATGTGGCGGGAAGCGACCAGCGGTAAGCGAATATAATCCCTTTTTTTAATTCATCTGCCATAAAAGGTGGCTGTGGTGAATTTTTAATAATATTATAACGAAACTTTACTTTACGAATTATAATAATTATAATAGTAACTAGAATATTAAAGATGTGCTGTTATCAAGAGATCGACAATCGCACAGACTATCTGCACCAAGCAGTAGTTTGACTAAACTACTCTACTGTTTAATTTTTACCCGTTCGTGCTTACCATCTGATAGATTTGCTAATTACCCAGCAAATTTTGCGGAAACAGCATCGAATCTTTATGCCACATGACCCATAAGTTTTCAATATTTCAGTATCAAGATTTAGACACTTCATTACTGTGCTACAGAACACGATATTTCAACCGTATTTGATGCATTCGGTGAAAATGGCCATTGTTCTCCTCTTAGTTACAACGCGCCCTCAACTCACGTACAAAACTATTGCCCTATTTGTAGATACTGTATACCAATATTGTTATCAGTTCTTTGCCGCTCCATATAATACACTTCTCCTCATATATAAAACCATAACCTCTGAATCTAGATATGTACTATCTCTGCATTTAACAATGAATTTGAATTTATCAATTTGGAAGTGCAGCAATAAATTTCTCTAGATCCTTTCCCATTCCATTCCATTTTCTTATTTATTTCAATGTTTGTTCTACAAGTTGAATCAATCTCATAGATCTCTTTCAAGCGAAAATAGGGAAAGAGTGAGAAGGGAGAGGAGGTAGAACTCTTAACGCTTCTTCGTCTTCTTCTTCTACACCTATGTGGCTGCTGATGGAAATTCATCCTGATTTTCTATCTCGCACTAGTGCTTGCTTTGCTTTACCTACTGCTATACTTGAATTTCAAAAAAAACGTTAAAGCTCTATCGAAATAGAAAACTTATTTCCCTGTTGAATTGGATCATTCCAATTTATTTGTTGTGTGTGTGTGTATTTGTTTTTTTTGTTTTGTTGTTGTACAAATTTAAGCGTTTTTGTGATTTATTTATTCAGATATATATTTTCCGAGAAGTAAATGAGATTTGATCTCTGAATTGTTGATGGCTTCCATCAGCAATTTTCACCACGAGGTCTTTAACTTATTCGTTTAAATTATGGCAAAAATAGCAATGTTAATTAATAAGTAGAAGAAAGGGGGAGTGAGATTCAGAAAGAGAAAGAGCGAGAGAATAGTCGCCATTTCCACCGTCATCGGGCCACCTAATTAACTTTAATTTGTTTCGGCGGTTCTAATTTTAAAGGATATTTAGATGTACCTCTACTAGGAGGACGTAATTTCATTCGCCTGGATAATTTCATTTCATTGGTGTAGATTGAGATAGCGATTTTCGACTTGGAAATTAATTTTAAAGTGGTTTGTCAAATTGCGCCTAGATAAGAAATATTAAGAGTTTCGTATTTTTCCTGATAAATTTTCCGGAGATAATTAAGACTGTCTATAAATAACAAATAAACATAATTAATTTGCTCGAAATCATTCATGATTAGCAAATTTATACATACATACAATATAAATATCGTATATATACGAGTATTGTTTAATTATTTATTGAGCAATCATAACTATAATTAATAATAATTATAGAGATATATGGGATGTATTTTCAATTACTTAATGTTAATTAAATTAATATTTTTCAAATTAATGTACCATTACGAAAGGTAGGTAATTTCAACAGGAACTATTCTAAATCTGTCTGTATACGAGTATAAACATTTATTTGGAAGCTGGAGAACTGAACTAACAAAACTCGGTGCCAAATTTAGACTGCATTCATACAGTCCTACATATGTATACCTTTAGAGAGAAAAAGAAGAGATAAACAGAAAAAATAAATAAAAACGAAAATAGTTAGAAAAAGAATACGCGAGCTATGAAAATTGTAAACGTAAATTTTCCTATACGATGACTTTCTGTCGGAAAAACAAACATTGAAAATGTCAAGCACTATACAACCAAATAAAAGTGTTTCGAAATTTAGTCGACCAAAGGAAATACGAAAATCGTGTATTTTTCCGATTAGATTCGTTGGCCGTAACAGGGGAAAATACTATGTGCGCGACATGATTATATTAAATTCGAAAATTTCTATTTTTTTCCTCCTTTTTATGCCCAATAATGCAAAGATGGCATGTTTTTTATGTTTATTTTTATTGATTGAACGAGTTGTTTGGATTTGATTTTGAAAATATTGGATATTTATCTAATATTTTCCAAATATTTCGATAAATACTGAAATTGGAACAGATTTCCATTAAATCTGATATGGAAAATTACTATAATTTATCCATTTTTTGACCTAGTTTGATGTGGAAAGACGTTACTTTTTGTATTAAAGTGTAATGCAAACTAATAGAGAGAGGGTAGCTACTCTCTCTCTTTCTCTATAAGTACCAAGAGTCTCCATAGAAGTTGGAAGAATATTAATAGATTACTAACCTAGCGAGCAAGTACAATTTCAAGCATGTAATCTTGCGTTACAGTTATTAAGTCATTACTTTTGTGCAACGTTGTCAATATTATTCTTGGAATTGTATTGATATTTTAATCGACTTTATTTAAAAATTTTCAACTAATGTAATTGTTTTAACTAGTAAATGCAATTATTAAACATTTATTCAAAAATTATTAATATTATAAGTACAGAGGAAGATAAACGAATATTTACTTTAATCCTTTTAATTCGATATGTTTAACGTGCTCAACTGACAAGCCGGCCAGGTTTTGTCTCGCTTTTTATGTTTATAGAACAGATATAGCTATACTTCCTATTCGAACGCTACTATAATTACTTTTAATTGAAAAATCTAAGCAAATCTGTCCAGAAAATAGCAAAAATAAAGAAATTAAATAGTTCAACGAAATTATGTAAGTAAAATTGATTGGAATTATTAAATATTAAACAAATCTTGAATGACCAAAAAAAAAAAATTATCCTGCTAGCGCTACATTTCAATAGCAATTTGAACCCATCAAATTTTACATTGATTTAATGTAAACAAATTCGTCTTAATCAAAGATATAATGTTAGTATACTATTTTTCACTAAGTATAACGGAAGATCACAACCTTATGCATTCAAATGTACAGGAAACTCACCATCTTTTATAAACAGAGTTGTAATTTGTCATTTTTGTATATCGACCTTCCATTCTAGTGAAACGACAAACAGTTTCGATTATGGGATGAGCCTCAGCTTTGGCACACTGAAAAGTAGCATGTATGATATATTCCCTACCCTATGTAATTTAAAGAACAAAATTACGCAATTTCGTAAATACAAATCCATAAAGAGAAAAAATCTTTAAAATTTATCATCTTTGCGCAGTACTTTCATTCCCTCTAAACTTTCCTTTTTTTATAGCCACATGTACACTTGAAGAAAATTTTAAAAAAATCTTTCAATCAAGATCCGTCACCTTGATGAAATACATCACAACATTTCAGCTACAAATTCATAAATTTTAAAATAGCAGCAGCAGCAGCAGCAGGAGGGATTTTTAGGTTGGTGGAGGGTATATTTTCTTTTTGCTTAGCTGTGATTTTTTCCCCTTTTTCATCTTTACATCTGTATAGTATATATTTAAACACCATCGTTGAGTCATTTTTCCTTTCATTTATTTACTTAAGCTTTTGCGTCAATATGTCAATTTTTCCTATGGCGTTTTCCCTTTACTTATATATTTCCACCTTTCAACTTAGATTTTCCTGTAAATGACGACGGCTACGAATATTGTCGTGAGTTTCTAAATAAATGCACCCGTTTTTTTAAAAAAATTTTTGGCCTTCTGTTAGGAAATTGTTATTTAAAAATGAGAAAATAAGGGGAAAGGGGTAAAGTGTAAAGAAGAAATTTTAATTTCTTTCGATTGCTTTTTTTTTTATTTCGTGCCAGAAATTAATTTCGATCCATTTTAACGATGTGCTGGTGAAGTTTTTGCATGAAATTCTGAAATTCATAGAAAAAAAAAACAAAAAATGGAGAATTATTCTTTTTTTCCCTACGCTTAAACTCTTGCCCTAATTCCCTTCCTTAAATAAATACTAACGAAATTTAAATATGGTATTAAAAACCACCAGAAAAACGTAAAACGATAGAAGAGAGAGAAAATGGAATCTTTTTCACGTTTTCGATGCAAAATAGTTTTAATGTGATGAATTTATACCTTTCCACTGGGAGTGAATTATTAATATCTTTAAAATTTAAAATCTCTATTAAAATTGATTAAAATCTTTAGTAATTCGAAGGCAAAGCGTAAAATAAATATTTTAAATTATAAAATAAGAAAATGTTATTGCCAGCTGTAATCCGCATGCTTCTCAAAATTTAAATAATATAATTTTGTTAATGTATTAGGAACTATAACTATATATTGGTATTAATTCTAACGGACTATTGCATAATTGTTCATGCAATTGTCTATCATTCTCTAATAAATCGTTGCTTTATTTAGTTCTGCCCTGCTTTTCAGTAATTTCCTGTGCTCCATTCACATCAGCTCGTCAACTTTGTCAGTATTTTCTCTACTTCTCAATGAAAACAAGAAATTGATATGTTAATGTAACATTTCTGTGTTAACTAATTTGATTGTGCTACTGTTTTTATTGACATTTATTTTCTAACTTCAAATCAAGAAAAATTGCAGACAGTTTTCCACTTCACGCTCAACTGAAAATGGAGACCAATGTAATTTTTACACTGAGACAAGAAAAAATAGATGAAAAAGTTGCTAGTTTCCACTTTTCTTTTCTCGTTTTTATTCCAGAATTTTAGTCTTTTTTTCGGATTAAAAGACTGAAGAGATTCAGTTTCTTTAGGTGTAGCGATAAATCATATAAAGGAATAAGAAGAGAATTTTAGGCAAGCAAGCGGGCAGAGCACGTTTAATTTAATGCGGGCAATGACTTCAGGCATTTTCAGTTTTAACATCAAAATGATTTATTTCTCATTTATTTCACATCGTTTTTATTTCGCTCAATGTAAATTTTGAACCAGATTATGGTTGTATAGAGTTTTTTTTGTATAGAGTGCAGGGTGGTGACCGTATAGCCCATTATCTCACTATACGGTCAGTCAATCAATTGCTTTCGTGTACAGAAAACATAAATGACACGCGTTTTAAGCAAAGCGTTCGTTTTAGGAATATAAAGATATATTCTAAATGTAGAATTTACTTTTATTCGATTTTGATAGACTTGCATGGTTTTTACATGCTTACACCATTTACACCAATTTCCTGTTAAAAAGCTTTTTTTTCACAACGCCAAAGCCCTTCGGACGAAAAAAGAAAAGAACGAAATACGATCGGAACAGGTTTAACTTTATATACAGAAAATAAATACCAAAACGCTTAAACAGCTCAGCCGCACCACCATCACCACACATAATAAACATTCAGTAAGTGTGCAGAAACAGGTTTTGCCTTCAACACTCTTCTCTAACTCTTCTAGAATACATCTGTGTCGGTATGTGGGTATATGTGTGGGGGGGGGGGTATTTTTTTTGTTATCGCCTTTAAAGGGATTGTTACGGCTTGGACCTTTTTTCTTTAACAACTTAACTTATGAGTTCCTCTGCTCTTTCCTAATTCTCCTGTACCCTGCCGTGCCAGAGGCGGCTGGATGTTTACTATTGTTGTTCCTATGGATATATTGCATACTACAGGGGCCAACAGGCATTCTCTATTTCCCTTTTTATGTTATGATTTTCCGGCTTAAGATTTGGTATTAGTTGTTGAAAATGGGTTTTCGACAATAGTTGAATTTGAGGAAATATTCCTACAGTCATCGTAAAGTTAAAGATTCAAAGCTTAAATTTCTTCAGCAACTTTTTGGTCCGCTCATGTGGCTGAAATCAGAAGAGACCTGATATAAGAAATTGCCCACCTATAAAATCTTTTTGACAAATGATCTTTCACCACATTCATTGTGATTTATGATTTAAGCCAAATCCATATTTGATTTAACTTAAAAGAAAAACAGAAACTCTTGAGACTACGAAACCTGAAAAATTAGTTAATACGTTTAGATGAAAGTTCTGCAAAGAGTTGAAACTTAATTTATTGGTTGAGGGTGTGCGTGTGGAGATGCGTATTTAGAACAATTGGAACACATTAAACTCTCAAAACAACCACCATCTACTATATATGTATACAAAGCGGTTAGAATAGTTTGGGATGGAAGATGAGTGGAGTAGGAGGAGGAGATGATTTCATTTACGTATACCTATGTACTTGTTCTTTAGGGAGCATGGAGCAGTTAGAGGAATGGGAAAAGGTAACGATGTGGTGCGTCCAGTTTAATATTAACAGTTCCAAAATTCTCACAAGAAAAGTTTTATCACACGACTCGACATTGTTTGTTTAGATTTGTACAGGGGATCGTAAATGGTCATTTTTCAATTTTTATAATATTAAAAATTGCCTTGCTTTTCTTGTAAAATTTAATTTCCAATCATATCGTATCATTAGATACTAATAAACAGTTGGAAAATATGATTACTATCCACTACCATGATGATGAATAATTTTCATTATGGCAGCCAAATCAAATCCAATAAATTCTGCCTTACTAATCCTTTAATCTTTGCCTCTTTAGTATTCTGTATTGCTATCAATTTCCCGTTTTTTTTAGTCTTCTTTAATCTGTCGATAATCGAAAATGTTATCTGTTTCATTTTGCTTTTATTTGCCTCTTTCTCTCGAAAATACGTTTTCCGTAGGTGTGTGTAGTGGTTAGGAAAATGGTAATGATTTTACGATTGTCTACGGTAGCTTCTGTAATTATTGAAAAGAAGATAAGCGGATTCTATTGATAGTGGAATGAGCAGATAGATCTACCTGCTAGCTTTCTTTCCCTCTAAATCTCTCTAAGGAGCTTAGTGTGAATGGCAAATAATATCGTTCCGAATCATAAATTTATTCGTCTTGTTCCTGAAATTGGAAATATGGTAAAAAGGAAATACACTCTCTGAATAATAATAATAATAATGTTAGTAATGTAAATTATGCGAAAGGAAAAGTGTGTTTAAAAATCTATTGAACACTTTGATTTGGATTTGTGGGGAGCATTGCAGTTGCAATCGGATCGTTTGGATGGAAACGGACGGAAAGACGCTAGCGGTCGTGAAATCATTTGAAGAAGAAACAGTTGTTAGAGTTTCTGCTCCCTTTTGCCTCGTTTTTCCATACTTGCTTTAAACCGTTAATTCATCTCATAAATTTATATTTTAAAAGAAGTATTAAAAGTTTTAAAAAAAAGAAAAGGAGGTATAAAGAGAAGCAGGGAGAGAGAAAGATTTAAGAAGAATCATACAATATGACAAAAAAAAAAGAAAATTTTGCCCAAGAGGAAAATTAACAAACTGCGCTTAAATTGCATACTTTAGAATCAAACTTTCTTTTGAGAACGAACCATAAAGACATACATTGGACTGTTGCAAAAAAAATTATTTTTTTTTGTCCGGGAATTACTTTTCCATTTCGCCATCAGTTATGTGCACCATGACAGTTAAGAGTATAGCGTACCGACAGAGAGTGAAAATTTATAATTAAAAAACTATTTGTCTACAAAATTTATATTTTTAAATGTTGATATTTTGCTGATAGCAACTTTCATTTCCATTAAAATTTTTTTGTAACTTGATATATATAGAAGCAAAGTTTTTAAGCTCGCTATTTGCCCAAAATATAAAATAACAATGTAAGTGTATAACATTGTATTTACAATATTAACTATGAAAAATTCAAAATTATAATATTAGTACTATAAACTCTAAGAAAAACAGAATAAAATGAGTACCAACGATAGGAAAAAAAGAACTTAATTTAATAAAATGATGGGTACCCAAAAAGTATCACCTTCTATTTTATCCTGGTGCGCCCCTAAATGCGAGTTACAATCACGGGCTGGATTTACCGTGGGATTTATGGGGGGAATAAATGTAAAGATTAAAGTTACGTATAATTTTACGCAGGTAAAATAGTTATCAAATTAAAAAGATAAAACCAGTAGATAATAAAAAAAGATACAGTAAGAGTTCTACTTGCGGTTACTGGTGGTACAGTTGATGGTAAGTGTTGTGGTGGTACTTTTCGTACCAAATTGTTATAGAACGGTTACCACCAGGAACCAATAGCGAGCGAAAAGGAACCCTATGATCAAAGCACAGGGAAAGCTGCGCGAAGAAACAAAGACAGTAGAAAAGCGAGATAGGAAATAGTTCAATATATGAACTTTCTTATGTGGGAAACTAAACGTATAATTAAGATAAAAATTGAACTGTTATCAGTTTGCGTTTGGGGTAGCACATTTTTTCTTGCATCTAGAGAGGAGGGTTGATAGAGGTGTATTTACTTTCCATGTCAAACCTTTTACCGGTTAATTAGCGCATTATAAAGAAAAATAGAGGGAGATAAAACTAACTAAACATCATCTACATTAAATTTAAATAAACTGAATTTGAGATTATTAAAAGTTTTAATTAATTTTTCTTCCGTATGTTTTCTCCCTTTTCTGCTATCAGTGTTGCTTCATCGGAATAATGGAGAATAAGCAAATAATGAGCAACGTAATTATGAAAAAGGGTCTTCTACAGGACAATCGCTATAATTCTAAAATCACAGCGTACCAATGTCATCATCACCAGCGTTGTATCTGTACACATCTATTCTGTAGTTGCTAATTTTCCAAAAAGGGAAATCTCCATTAGAATGCAACCAATTAAACTGGTTGCCACCTTCTGATTAATATCACAAATTTTGCCAAATGGTAATCAGCAGCTGAACCATGGAACACAAATGACTCTTGTGAGAATGAATTTATTAAAGAAACTTTATTTTCACTGTTTTGCCAACTTAAATTTTATTATGATTTTATCAACAATTACAACTACTACCCGACTTGGTCCGTGTTGAGATCACTGAATTGCGACATTTATAAAGATATGCTTTAATAAGATCGTAAATTAAATTACCCAACAATCTGTTGTAAATTGGAATTATCTATAAGGTGTGCCCAGAAATTTTTGAAATTCCCTATTTCATTCGGCTTTCTTTTTACAGTCCTCCACAGTTTTATTATTTCAAATAAAAGTGGAGAAAACAGTACAATAAACTGTGTTTAACTACTAAAATTGGTCCGAAATTAATACATACACGGTGAGATGACGCCATAGTGGTTGAATTGAGAAAGTCATACGCAGTGAGGTATGTTCAGGATGTGTGTTCGGTCAGAGCGCGCGATCCGTCTGCTTTTGCTGTGATAAACCAACTGAGAAGCTTTGTCTGTGCTGAGACGCGAACATCAGACAGATTTTCTTATTTTATTAAGTAGATATGATTAATGGATCGAACAATTATCCTTCATCAGATCCATATTTACTGGCTCCTAACCAGATATTAGACCCAGCGTAAGGGGCTTACCTTTCCCGTTAATAGAACATTTAAGGGAAAATCAGAATCTTACCTCAGACTTAATATACTCATTGTTTCAAATGACCAACTCCTCATGATCCATTAGCGCCACCTGCAATAAAAAGAATCCGATTTAAAATTAATCAATTCACTTTGAATGATAAATTTTATTAAGTTTCCATATATAGCGCTGAATTATCACTGGAGCAACTCGCAGATTTAGCTAATATTTAATAAGTTAAATGGGGAAAATGTCCATTACCTAAATAGAAACATGGATATTCCGGTGCACGTGCATCCCTGCAGGATTAAAAGGAATAATGCAAGCGTTAAACGTGACCGCAGATGCTAAGTGTTTCTTTTTTTCCCCATTTGCCTTTTAGCTATGCTAAAGGCAAGGGTAATTAATAATTAATAATAAGGGATTAAATACTGATTTTTTTTCATTTTTAAGTTTTCATTTCATTTATGGTTGATTTGTCTTGGTCTCTTAATTAAAAATCAAATTTGCTATTATACTGATATGTTGGCTATTTGTTTTCGATATGTTATAATAAAGAGGGTGGACAATTACTGGTGATAACATCCAGTTTGACTTAAGTTACTAATCCAATCGGAGTCATGGCTATATTATTTACCGCCAGTTGCTGAAAACGCAAATTATCCTGGTTGCTAGGATAAAATATTTAATCTGTTAATTTCAATGCATTTTGTCCATAACAACTATGATTATTTATGGATTATCTATAATCCGCTTTTAGCAAATAGCTATGGCAACCAGGAAAATTCGCTTTTCTGCAACCGGCGGTTAGTGTTGTTAATCAACACGTACGTTTTCTAAATCGAATTTCAGTTCAGAGTTTATCAAAATAATTTTTTTTTTTTTGGAGTTTTATTTCCTGTTTAATATTTTATAAAATGTGACAAGACTATTTTCCAAAATTTTAAGCTGTGTGTCAGAGCAGTGAATCAGAAGCCGCATCCCTCTGAAATACTATCCAAGTTTTACCAAAAGTTCCTCGTTCCAGCTGTAAGCAATCGAAGATTCACTATCCGATGACAGCCAACATGTTCTTCTTGTGCCTTTTGACTTTTCCAGTGCCTGTTATACCCACAATCTCTCTATGTGCTGCTATATGTGAAAATAGAAAAATGGAAAGATTTTCTAGCACTCAGAATCCTGTCAAGATTTTTCATGTCATTCAACAGCAACAAGCAACTAGATCTGTAACTGGTATGGTTTGCTTATTTGTTTAGTTTTGCCGAATTTCATCATGTTTTCCATTGTCATAGTGGAAAATTCTTTATTTTTTCTCTTATCTAGTCATATCACCATATTCGTAGTATGCATAAACTAAAGTTTTTTCATCATAATAATATGATTCCAATGTGTCAGTGTGTGTATACGTTCACATAGATGCACACACTCTATTGTGTTCTGTTTGATTTATGGAGATGAATGTTGTTAGAGATATAATAATAATGTTTTCAGTTTTATTTAAAATTTAGATGTACACACACAATTTAAAAAAGGTGTACTCGGAAAATACGTAAATAGCACTACGTAATTTCGTATAAAATTTAATTAATGGCTCATCATGGATCCGAAACTGCGGTCACGTCCGATCTGTGCAATATTAGTTGACATAATCCACTCTAAACGTGCACGTGCATTTGCATTCTCAGCTTAAATTATATAAAGTTTCTTCTTTGTACGACTAGCAAAGCTCTCTAATTCCGGCTGGCATTAGCCTCTAAGAAAAAACAAAGAAAATTCTCACATTTTATCACCAATATGTATGTGGGTGTGTGTTTGCATACAGAAACACCCTATAAGATTTGATCTTTTATCAGAGTTAGTACGTCATGACTTTTGTGCAACGTTGTTGCAACATTATTGATGGAATTGTATTGATATTTTAATCGTTTTTTTTAACATTTTTCAATTACGGCAATTGTTTTAATTAATAAATACAATTGTAGAAGATTTATTAAAAAATTATTACTAGCGTTAGTACAGACGAACATAAACAAATATTTGCTTTAGTTCTTTTAATTCGATATCTTTAACGTATTCAACTGACAAGACTGGTGAGTTTTTGTCTCCCTTTTTATGTGTATACAAGAGAAACAACTATACTTTCAATTGAGGCGCTACTATAATTACTTTTAATTGAAAAATTAAATCAAATCTGTCAAAAAAATAATAAAAATAAAGAAATTAAACAGTTCTACGCGATTATGGAAGTAAAATCGATTTATGTTATTAAATATTAAACAAATCCTGAACAACTAATGGCATCTGTAAATTAAAAGTCTTTACAACATTCTTTAGCGTTATCATCGCTGATAATGCTGATAACAGTAGCATCGTCACAAAAAAAACAAGAAAGTCTCTACTTCCATGCATTTAGACGGCTGAGCGTTTACTAATTTGCATTATTTACTTTTTTTATCGGCGTTCATCTTCAATGTAACATAATAATAATAATAAGCATATCGGCAGGATGCAATTTGATAAGTAAACACTGATTAGTTTTTTCTGTGTTATTACTACAACTGATACAGTATTTTACTTGTTTAAATACGGCGGTACGTTAAAAACGTACCGCCTACGTTTTTTTTTTTAATTTTATGGTAATTACCAAGACCCAAAAAAAACAAAATTAAAGAAAAAAAAAACGTAGACGGTGCCAAATTATTAGATTATCCGTATCAAAACGCACAGAGGCTGAATAACACCATTTGCAACCATAAAGAATTGATTTGTATACGTGTGTAAGTTGTTTAAATTTTACGAAATATATTTTTTAATACAAAGAAACACTAGTTTCTATTTATGCGCTATTTTACGTAATCATTTTATGTTTATTATTTGAACTTAATTTAAAAATACTTTACAATTGTTTGTTGCATTCCGAGTGCGACGCTGAATGGATTTTAATATTTTCAAACACAAATATTTCGATGACGGAAAAAATTTTTCTTTTCACTCTTGCTTTCAGTTAACCATGTTTCCATCTTCTTTTTAGTCGCTGCTGTTACATGCACCGCAACTTGTACGACGTACTGCAGCCATGATGCGCGACGTACCTAAATTTTAATTACCCTGGCAGTATCGTTGTTCAGGACCTTATAATGTTAGTATGCCGTTTTCCACTAATTATGACGTAAGATCACATCCTTTTCCGATTTTCTGTAGCTGCGCACTTACTATATTAAATCGTCTTCTTGTCCATTCATGTCGTTACTATTTTGACAAGCATCATTCACTTTTGATGCAATCGAAATTGCATTCGATATTTCATTATACACAATATAGAGTATGTGTAGCTTTAGACAGATTAATCAATGAGCTTGTTGAGGTCTGCATATGTATGTAAGCTGCTAGATATATCTAGAACACTGATTGCTATTTTAGCTGAAGATAGAGATAAATTATTGACTAATTGATATAACTACTATTGTCTGGATTAGATGGACCTATATACGTAGTAGAGTCTATCTGTAGTAGCAATGGTAATAGGATTTATTTTAATCAGTAATAACATAGCTTTACTAATTGAAATTGGTCTCGTATATTTACTTTGGAATCTCATTAAAGCTTTCGATTCGATGCTATAGATACTTTTGCTAGAAAGAATTAAAGCTGAGAGGGACGGGAACAGATGGAAAGGTCAAACTTGTAATGTTTGATTAAGTTGCAATCATTCGAAAAACTCATAGTGCTTAAATAGTCATTGTACAGTAAAACCTCTTTATAGAGGTCACCCAAAATGTCAGCCTTAGTGGCCGTTATAAGGTGACCGGCATTGGGAGGGGTGCAAAATTTTTACAAAAAAATTGTTATGAGATACTTTTATTTGGTCTAGTAGTGAATAAAATTAAAACAGTAACAAAAAACTAGTCTAATAAAACTATTTATTGAACATTGTAGAATGATCGTACGATAGCATAGTATAGTAGGATATAATACAATATATGTATTGTATTATATCCTACTTACGGCTTGCCTGCTATACAAAGATCAATTTAACGATAGACGCGTAGAAAACGGGTATTATCGAAAATAAATTAATAACGTGAATCCAAAGTTTGGTGAATCAAAGTATATGTATGTATTCTACATACTATGACATACATGTGGTATGTATATGGCATATATGTACCATATATGTATATTAATACAATATTAAGGTATTTCATAGTCGAATCTTCCCTCAGACTCTGCTTAAGGCCGAATTGAGCAACTGTCCCCATTTCATAGTGGTAGCTTCGCGGTTGAGCAGTACTTCGTGAGTGCTTAGCTCTCACTTTGCTCAAGCATTCGGGAGAACGACCTTGAGCACTGCTTGAATTACTTTTTCACAGTTATGTCATTTTTTCAATCAATTTTTCGAAATTTTATTTGCTTAAGAGCTAATTTTTTATGATAGTTATAATATCTAAATACTTTTTTTAAATTACAATTAATTTTTATTAAAATTTAACATTTTGAATTTATAAATTTTTAAAATTTAAAAAAATGTATAAGGATTATAATTCTGATAAATTAAATAATCAATAATTTAGTAAATTAAATAATTAAGTAATTAATTAATTGCTCTAAAATAATTATCGTAAGAGTTCTTATAGTAAAGATAGTAATGATTGATCTTCATAGAGTTAGTTGTTTTGTAGTTAATGAATTACTGTTTCATCAGTTTTTGTTTCATTTTTCGTTTCTTCGCATAATATTACTCGCATTTTTGCAGTGCACTTTCATAATTACCGTATTTCATTTTCGCGTCATTTATCACATACCCATGTAAATATATACCAGAAAAAGTTTTTACAAAAATTGACTGATAGTCTTTGTTTATTTTATTTATTATTTTGAAGGGTTTGACAGGCTAACTACCAAATATAAAGTATAGTAAACAGCGAAATGACGCCTGCCGGGGAGACAACGTATCTTCCGCCGAGCATTGTTAATATTACGTTTATGAAACGCAAAGTTAAAATATGAGATTGAAAATTGACTATGAATACAGCCCTAGATGCCTTAGCATTATTTATGCTTTTCTTTTGATACGAATAGATAGTAGTTTGTTTTACAGATTTTAATTTGTTTCTTTGCATACATTTGTTTATGAAAAATATACGTGTTGATTAGTCTAGCGACTTCGCTCAAATTAGGATTGATCCTAAATGGTCGTAATTGAATCTTTATATGCTAAGCAATATTTACGACTTAAAAATAAATTAAAGAATATAAAAAAAATAATATAAAAAGAATACAACAAATAGACGTTAAGAAACAAAAATATTTTTCCTTTTTCATTAAGCTTTAATGATTCATAAGCTTGGATGAAATATCCGGAATGATATTCTTCCTTCAGGTTCAGGTTAAATCTTTGATCAACTTTCCAACCAGAAGTATGGAATAAATTAATTAATTATTTTCGATAGCAAATAAAACTTTTCTAAATTTGTAACCTTATCAGTTGCAGTTTTTCTTAATGTTTTATAAAATGAAATTATTTTGAAAACAAATTAGCCCTATTTGTATATATCTATAAGCAAAAATGTGCTTACTGTAGTAGAATCATTCTTTTATTTGAGTTTCTATCGACAGGCTGTGAAAATATATTAACGTTTTCTTCATTTGCGGTAAAAAAAAGTTATGGTTTAAAATTAATTTTACGGAAAATGAAAATAGATATTCTTACAGCTAATTTGGAAATCCACAGGCAATGTCTTTATTGCGACTACAAGTTAAGTGTTACAACTTGCGAATTTTGGACCGAATTCAAAAATTATTGGTGAGTGTAAATTTTAGCAAAAAATTCCTTCTGACCCCAAAGAAAAGTTGATATTCATTAATATAATACAGTCAACCCTTTTTGTAACGGTCACCCAAAATTTGAGCCTAATTGTCCATTATGAAAAAGTGGTCGTTTTTGAAATTCTAAATCGCAAATAAACCATATAAACTATTCAGCGAATACAAAAAATCACCGATTATGGAGGTGACTGTTATCGAGAGGTTGCCGTTAAAAGAAATTTTACTATATATGACTGTATTGATAATCATATTAAATACTCTTCAAAAGTGATGAATGATTTTATCTAATAAGAAACAAACTGTTAAACAGAATGATGGAAAGTTTATGAATTTCTTATTTAATGAAATTAACTGCAAGTTAACTGTAACTGTTATAGGTGGTGGTTGTTAGAGTTTAGTAGTTGCTAAAAGATACATTAAAACATTTATAATACGAAACTAAGTTTGTCTATGTCGTGTTGTGTTGCGACAGTAGTGAAAATAGAGCAAGAAAACTTTCGCATATACTTCAATAACAATTCTGTTGTAGTAGTTATAGTTATTATTGATTGAATTCTAAATATAAATCAATTATATTCTCTATTCCATTGCAATCAATTTTAAAATAAAATTGAATTTTATGTGTTTATTAACATTTTAATTAAATTTTAAGACTTTTTTGTAGAATTAGTACAGACAACGAGTAGAAATGAATTTAACGAAATTACTGTTAACAAAAACTAGATTAATTTAGTATTTACTAAATACTATTTAGTACAATGTCTATCTGCTGACTTAAGCATTAAATATTACATTAAACATGACAATCGCCCATCCCTATCTTCAATGTCATTCTCGCTTCTGTTAGTTTAATAGTGTCATCTCAGAAAGTTATGTGATTCTGTGGTCTCCTTCCATAAAAATTCAGTTTATAGCTGAATTTAAAACTACTTTAAAAAAAATTAATAAATTGTGGAAAAAGAAATCTTTTACACTAGCGTTTTAAAAACCCAGAAATTATAAAGTTAACTTTTCAGTTAACTGATGCACAATGATAAAACTACGGATAGTGCCACCCACGAAATATTATCTAAATTTTAAAAATTAATCTGGTAAATTCTGTTCAGCAATAATATGGAAATTAAAGTAATAAAACATGTTTAGAATTTGTGTGTAAGAACATATTTGACAGCGTGACAGCAACCTAAATATATTAATAGCCCACAATTTTCTATATTAATAAGGCTAGAGGATACTACTATGAGAATTTCTATCGATACCAAAGAGACACAAGATGAATCAATATACAAGACAAAATAGATTAGATCTCTTGCTAAATTAATATTAGAGGGCATATCATAAATTTCCAAGTATTACAACGTTATAGATGCCAGCTTTCATTATTAGATTAATGCTTAAAATTAAACTTTAGCTTGAACCGCAAAATGTAGATATTATTAGTCATTTTGGTGATTGGAAATTACAGTATTATTATTATCGAAGATATTAATTAAGGGTTGCAGATGGATTAAATTAGACGAGTCGGACTGAGAAATTAGAAAAATCCTCGTAGAAGCATTCTTCTACGATTTCTTTTCTGCAATGGCTTAGTTGCTTTGGATAGATGATTATAGTACTGGTAAAGCGGCAGCTTATTTTATGGGATAATATTTCGTTTATAGAGAGTGAACACAAACGACACATAGCTGAGTAATTAATGGATTCACTCAATAACTTCAGGAATTATCTTGTCTTACCATACTGGACGAATTAAATCTTCTCGTGCGTGCCATTTAAAAAAATTATTATAACTTTATTTGTCAAATTATGCCCAAAAACCCTCGCCCAACTTATACTACACCTAATCGTGTCTTTCAGACATCTAAGGATACATAACACAAACAACCAAAACTACTCGAGACAACGAAACTGTTTCAATTATTCACCTGTCTTAAGTGCCTTTTATGAATTATTAGTTACATTAAAGAAGAAAGAGTAGAGTAGGTCAATTTACCGAAAAAGAGATAGAGCAATAGTATACTATATAAAGCCACCGAAGTTAAATACGATCCACAGAGAGAGTTGTTGAATTATTGCACAGATTGTGAGAATATTAAAACTGTCTTATTACCATGTTTAAATTTATTATAAATTTTCCTCCGTCTAGAAATAGATAGTCTTTTGATTTCAAAATGGAAATGAGAATGAAAAGAAGTGATTATTGTTTGAGAAAGTAGCTTAGAATTATCTTGATTTATTTAAGTAGGTAAGTTTCCTTTGAATTTTTAATTTGATTCTTCTTAGCACTTCGCGTCAGCAGCTGGCAGCTTGAATTGCTGCTGCTAAATAGCTTAATATTCACCTGAATAAAAACTTTAAAACTCTCATTAGCATAATAACGAAAACGTATCTATAGGTATATTGAGATAGAGAAGCAATCAAAATCTAATTTAATTCGGAATGGGAATTTAACAGAAACCATTTTTGAGATGGAAAAATTACACCGTTTAGATTCTAATTACCAAAAGGGATACAATTTCTACTTTAATAAAACTCCTGCGAGTAATAGAGAGCTCAGTGAACATTCGAAGATTAGGGTCTAATCAGTATAATATGTGTTCGAATTTCAATGGGAAAAGGAGATTTTGGGCAAAATTTACCCTTAATTAATATATGCAGAGAAAAGACGTAGGTAAATATCCCGTTTAATGATTATTATAGAGACGCTTGATTCAGTAATCCATTTTCTACATTTGAATGTCAAGACATCAGACAAAACTTAACAGTTACAATATAACAAATAAAAATCTATTGAGGGGCAAGTTCATGCTATCGAATTTCCACTAGAACAATCCGAATACTCGTAGTGGCCTATTCAATATGATAATAGAGAAACATCTGTTTTTTTTTTAATTCCAAGTTGAAATTGTTTAAACGAATACAATGGCTGAAAGTAACGAACCCAAAATGACGTGGAGCGAAATCCCACGTGAGTGGCATTTCGGAATGTGGGTCCTTCCACCCACATTCCCCACATCAATAGAAGAGCAGTACACTGGTAGAAGACTAGATCATGAGACCGAGTTAAATAGACGTTGCGGGCGAAGAAAGGATAAAGATATCAGATGAGCTGACAGTCGATTTCTGACTGAAATGAATAGAATGGACTGAATAGAACTAACCAGAATAGAATATAATACCCTCAGCTAATCTGGATTTGTCCCATGTTGTATCTAGCCCGGACATAATATGGATCTGAATTGTGTTTTGATAAAGTTAATAGTAGAGAAATAGATTGGTCCCATTTGTTGCATATAAAAAATAAATTAGAAGGAATATAGTTTTTGATAAGAAGACATTAGGAGTTGGAATGGACATGGCGGAAGAGCATAACGTAAATATCGAATTACTTACACCAAAGACACTAAACAATTGATTTTAATCTTTACTTTTATCTCCTCGCATTATTTACGTACTATTGAGTTTTTCTATTCCTAGACATGCAAGAGATGCTATTGAAATAGATCTATTCTCTTTACAGAGTTGATTAAGTGGACCGAACAAATAAATCAGAGTAACAAAGTCTAGTAGAGTTACTAGTAGAACCTTCCTCTCTCTCTCCGTGTGTTTGTCTTTTTTCCTCTCTTTGCCTGAAAAACCACTCAGTAGAAGAAATATATTGCCTATAGTAAAGACTTTGATTGAATCCATCAATAATATGGGATTTCCATAAATCTTTTTATGTCTGGTTTTCACAAATTATTTTCTATAATTTACTGCACACTTCCACTTTATTCACAAATAAAGAAATTAAAATAATATGTGTATTTGATATGTTTTATGTAAACTCATGTTGGGTAAGTAAATTTACTTAGTTGAATTTTTCTTCTAGCTACTTTTTTCAGGTAAAGATACAATTTCACATTTTGATTCATGAAAGAATAACATTTGTATTGTATATGTGTAGGTGTGTGTGTGTGTGTATGTACGTGCATATGTATAGGGTATTTTTATGTTTCAGCATTTCTTTTTTAAAGGGTCTTTTTCGTATGAAAATGTTTTGCTTCGTATTGCCGCTTTTAAGCCTTCAGGCTGGATGTGAATTAGTCATTTTATCTAACATTTGGGGACTGAATTAAAATATTCATTTGAAAAATGCTTTACGGGCATAAAAATTACATAGAAAATTTCTATTATATTATTTTATATTATATAGTCGCAATTTTTTTCCTCCCTAAAGCAATAGGCTACACGATTTTGCCCTCAACTGACTTGTGTCGATGCACTAAATTTGATTACTCTTGTTTTTCACAACTTTAATCCCATTAATGCCTAACTCCCTTTCATAACCAATACGGATTCGATATAATATTGAAAAGAGATTTCATCTTATCCACGAAATTGGCTATTCTATCGGTTAGTACTACTTTCATTCTTCTCTAGTTACTCACACTCTCTTTTTCTCTCGCTCAGTCCCAACATATTAAAGTGTTAGTAAGATTAAATGGAAAAACTTTGTGCATGTGAGTTTCCATGAAAATTGGTTTTGTTTTAATACGAAATGGGAAAATGAGTAAGAAAAATGTCTTATGATTTTGAGGAAAGCAAAAAGATATGGAGTAAAGTTTAGAGAATGTACATGGCGAGCTGAATTGGATCCCCTTCAGTTTCTTATTCCTTGTCCCTATCAGGATTGATATCTTATTGTATTTCTATTGTATCTAAATTTATGCGAATATGATACGTATTCTTTTGCTATCTTTTACTTAATAGCTGCGCAGCAAAACAAAAACAAAAAGGAACAAAAATAAAAGTCCATTTATATTATTATTGGTGCTCATACTATAATAAAAGAAAGCAACAAGAAAAAAAAAAACAAAAAATCAGATCGAAAATAGGTCTTGGCGTTATCGTTTTATCTGCCTGCCTGCCTGTCTGTCTATCTATCTAGCTGTCTCTCCAGCTAGCTAGCTATATAGATAGCTAAGCTAAGAAGTATTGTTGTCACGTAGTCCTTGGTATCGAAAGATTTTTATTTGTCTAGTCCCTTCTTTATTTTCATTTTTTTTTCTTTTCGTCTTCTTATTTGCTAACTCTTTATATTTATTGGCAATGTCAATTTGATTGGCTAAATAAAACGTTTGAATGAAATGGACAGACAACTAAGAATGTATAACGAAGGAAAAGACAAAATAACAATGAACAAGTAATATAAAAATCAAATATAATGACTCTGATAAAGTCAGTCTCTGATCCTTGACTTGAAATTGAAATGAAAGATATTAAACTAAATTGACCAGAACATTAACGAACAACATTTACAACACAACCCAAGAAAGAAAATTGTCTTATATGTATGTATTTACTTTAAATCTTTTTTTTTTTGTTGCTTTTCTTATTCCAACAAAAATTATATCTTGGAATCTAATTTACAGGACAAATAAAATGGAGAAGCTGTTGGTGACCTAATGGGAATACGAGTGGAATAAACAAATCCCTTAAGGTTTTTTTGGTGTTTTGCATTGTAAGATTGTTACGTTGACTTTCATTTTTTTTTGGCGCTAGTGAAATAGAATATGTTCAGTGTGGAATTTTCTTATGTAAATATACTTCGAGGAAATTGAAGATGGAGGGCGGCATTTCGAGTGCGTATATATATGTTATGTGGGTGGATGGTCTCAAAAAACATTATTTCTGATTGAATATTGTGCAGAAACTGGGGAAAATGTCAATGTGGAACGATGTGCACGATATCGTTTTTTTTTATAATTATCTATGAACAGTTCTGATGTTAACGAATAAGTAAGATGAGGCATATTGTTTGAAATCATTGTTGAACAGCACAGCGAAGTTGTTTGATAATTTGAGTGCAACAAATAACTCGAATAAATTACCGAGTTAACAAATAATGGATAGTTGACTAAATTAACGAACATTCTCAAATTAAATAACCAAGTAACGAATACAGGTTAATGAACACTATGGACAAAAAATTGTCACCCAAATAGCACAATGTCGCTAGTGACTAATAGTCGAATAGTAACTTAATCGAGAGATATGGCAAAACGTCATTATTAAAAGAACTTTATTAAAGTCGCACCTATGGACAGCTATAAGGAGTGAACACTAGAAAAACAAAAACGGGCATCCGCCAGGCAGCGCTGCGACCAACTGAGGCACCAGTTTTTATTATTACTCTTATGAGAAAATAAAATTTTCTTATTTTTAAAGAAAATCATAGATTTTATGGCAGCAGATTAAAACTATGATTGTTAAAATAACTGTTTGATATAATACAATAATTGTTATTTAAAAAATGATCATAGTTTGTTTTTTTTCCTCATTTTATTAGTTTTATAATCAATGACTGAATGACGTGCTTTAAGAATGGATAAAAATATATTACAAAAATAATTGTTAGTTTATCATGTAAAATTGATTTTGAAATTGTTATTAATAATTATCTAATAGTTTTACGGTTTCTTTGGAATATTATAGGTTATTTTAAATATCATAATTTATGTAAAATATGAAAATGATTTGAAAACGAAACAATAACACGGCACTTCACTGATCTGACAATTGTCTGCAATAGACCTATTTCCTATTATCTGTAAAGTACAAGGTTTGCGCGCGCATATTCATGTCATCTGCAGGTGAAAATTCATATAAGTTAAAATAAATACTTTCCTGATAATAATAATCAATAAATGAACAATTCTACATCATATATATAAAACAATAACAGGCATTTTATTAATATTAGTACTTTGGTAATGAAAAATTTACCAAAAAAATTGTGACTAACTTCACACCTATTACGAGGCTTGCGCAAAAATCATATGTTGCAACCGTTTCTCTCATAGAAATTCGTATCTCACCGTCTCTCTTGCGAATAGGAAATAGGTCTATTATCGCAAAGTACACGAATCTCTCTGCTGGACAAAAAATGTTCTGATCCACAAATATTTTGACTTTTTTTAAGTCGAGTCTACTCCTTATTATAGGTCTCCATAGGTCTCCAAGTCGACCGTTGCCGGAACAACCGATTGCTTAATAAGGGAAAATAGAGAGATATGACAAACGTAAAATGAATTAACATTATTAAACGATCCCTTATTTAAAGATGTGCGTATGCCCATATGACCGTTTTAAATAAAGATACTTCATTAAAATACTGACTGCCTTTATTTAAATAAAATACTACCCAGCTTTTACTTTCCATTATTAACGGATCAGTTGTTCCGGCAACGGTCGACTTGAAATTGTCAAAATGAATTGACATTTTTTATTGTTATATTGGTCAGTTTTGTATACCATTTGATCAAATAATTTTTTTCTCTATTGTCAAACTTAAGAATAAGGGCGTTACTGGTACTAAATCCAAGTCACTAATAAAATTCACAAATCATCTGCCATAACACAATTTCAATGTCTTTAATAAAGGACGATTTTATTTAAATAAGGTGCGACATTAATAAAGTTTCTTTAATAAATATCTGTCTAATAAAAGGTCCGCAGTATTTTACTTAAATTAAAATAATGTAATGAAAGGCACCTGATTAGTATTGATATTTGATAAGACCCGGGCATATAAGGAATATTTACCCTTCATCTATGACTTACGACTAAAAGAAAATTGCTATTTTTACAATAGCAAGTTTCATGCCGTCCAAAATAAAGTCAATTTTTTCCAAAGTTAATTGTGATGAAGATAATCATAACTACAGACAGAAAATAAAGAGTTATTATATCTAAAATATAAATAAAAGAAAATGACAGTTCGTCATAGTATTCTCAAATTTGTTTGTGTTTTCAATATGACAAATATGAGCAATATGACTTTTAGGTTAGAATTCCATTGCTGTCAAAGGATTTCTTAAATCCTTACATTAAATTATATCCTCACAAGTACACATTTATCATAGCTGATGATAGACAATAAACACGTTTTAAGTTTAAACAATTTACATGCCATTTAATTTACCATCTAATAAATATTTAAAAAGAGATACATTGAAATAAAGTTTTATTAGAAATATGTGAATTCACTAAATTAATTTAAATTAGTAAGGCATGGCAACGCAATCATATGTCAAAATAAGTCAACTAAAATAAGCACTGAAAAAATTTGTTATTTATTTGGCCGGTAATAACGGAAATAGTTATCGTTAATAAAGTTAAAAGTTGCTCATTTCAGACTGCGCATGCACAGAATAACGACAAACATAACTAGATTACGAAATAGTGGTCATAAAACCCCTCCTATTTCGTGATTTCCTTAACAAGTACCGAGTACAGGTTAATGAGTTTTAAGAATCGATACTTAAGTAGCACAATTAATAGTTCCTTAATGAATAGGGTATAAATATGAAATAATTAATAAAAAAAAAGATTAATAAATATTAATAAAAGATTAATAATAAATAAAGATTAAAAATTATGATTAATTTTCATCTTATTTACTTAAAAATAAACTAGACGCTTCTGAACAACTTGTTTAACGACAATTATCTTTTATTTTTCATTTTAATTCCTCTCACACATAATCGTAATGAAACGTGATCTAAATGCATTTCCCTTTAAACTTAGCACAACTTGAGGTTTGTTTGTTTATTTGCTCGTTTGCTATATTTTTCTTTTTAAGGTATTATTAAAAGAACTAAGGCCATTTTATATTATATAAATAGCGAGAGTAAATTATGCCACCAGGGTAAATGGTACGTTGAAGTTTAGCCAATTTTTGCTTTTTCTAGTTTTTTTCTCTCTCTTTCTCTGTCATCTATTTTCTTTTTTTCATTACGTGACGGAATGTTTAACAAATTATTTTTAGTAGTTGTGTGAGGAGGGACTTTATTACATCATATTTTATTATATTTGTTATGCCTGTACGAAATGATGGCCATGAAACTTTCTTAAAATTCATTGTTCCAGACAATTGCAATTTATTCAAATGAAACTTTTCATGATCATTAAATAGTAATCAGTGATACGAATGAAGATGAAAATCGTTTTCTAGTTTCAGAAACTATTCTCGATTTAACGTGAGACAGATATCGGTAGATAATAAAACATTTGCGCAGTAAACTTAGTATTAGAAATTACTATTCAAAACATGTGAAGAAAGTCGATTAAAATCCAATTGATACCTGCGACATGCAGCAGCAGCAGCAGTAATAAAAGACTACATTGAGTTCATGTACTAATTGGCGTTGATGGACGTTTTAGCGATGTTTTGCACTACAGGATAACTTTACTTTAAAATCGATTCGCCTAGTTTCTGGAGCTGCATGCAATTAAGTAAGTATACGATTCGGAGAAGGAAATACATTACGGGGACAAAAATGGTGACTGAGTAGTATATCAAAGCAAATTCTAGACACAAAGTAGGGCAAAGCGGTACTCCCCTACCGCTTACACAATAATACCCATAATACGAATTGATTTTTAATTTTTATTCGGCTCTGTTGGAAAATTATAAGTTTGAAACAACATTTTACTATTTATTGACCTGTATACTAGTAGTTAGGCCGCGCAGAAGTGAAAGATCAACTTTTCAATAATTCAAAAGCTTTCCCATTACAGAATATGTATGTGTGGATAGTCAAGAGAAAAGCAGTGGTCTCCAAAATGAAATTATTCCAATTCAATGTGGCTAAACAGGACAACGTGACCTGGACGGGAAAAGAAAATTGTCTGTCTCCCGTTCTTCTTGGCTGTACCTTTTGCTGTCTGTTTCTATTACCTACTACTACTACTACTACTGAACCCTCGTGGAAACTCGATTTGTTTAGATGTTAAAAACAAATTTGCAATTTCGAAGAGCCATCCCAGACATCGTCAGATGTTAAATGACAAAATGGTTGACGTGTACAATATGCTGTCTTTTTTCACACTGGCTGGCTGGCTAAATCATTTACATATTGTAGTAAAAGGAAAATGTATTCAAATCTATTCGACTAGATGGATGAAGGCAATTTGTTTAAATAAAAGAAGTTCCACATCTTTAATTATATCCTATAATGCTGAAAAAGAACAATGAAAATCCTTTACAATTAAGTAATTTACATTTAAGTTTTCCAACTGCAATCTCATCATTTATTTTTCCGCTACCAAAAGAATTATTACCCGTTTGGTAACGGTATACATACAGACAGGGTTTCAATGTTTTCTCATTTATTTATTTGTCCTCAGTGTTCTCAACCAATAGTTTATTTACTATTCTAATTTAGCTGTTTGGTAGTGGTGATGGCGATGTGGTGTATGTGTCTGTGTGTTTAAAAGGCAAACAAATTCGCTTCAATCGAAAATCGTTAGTGTTTTGAACAGTTTCAATTAGTTTCAGTTTAGAAAAATCGAAAATATTATTATAATTTGGGGCGAAAAAAGAACGGGAATTGTAGATTCTTAAAGGTGTAACTGTCACGTCGTCCACAGGAGAGCCGGCTGCTCTTAATTATACTGGGATTCTCTTTATTAAACTACAGTGATGGCATCTTTTTTGTTTGTTTATTTGGTCAGTAGTGTTGTTTTTTTTAAATTGTTTTCGGAATGCCATTTCCATTTTCTACTGGCTACACATACCAATATTAAATATTGAAAAACATTAGAAACAAATATCCCTATTGGTTTAGCTATCGATTACTCTGTCTAAGTACTCCCACGATTGAATTTTGAAGTTTCCAGAGAAATAAAACTAAAAAAGTAAGCAGATAGCAAGTGAGATAGAAAGAGAGCAACGTAATACTCATAGGCATCAATCGTTCGAATACTAATATCCCGGGTGGAAAGTTTTCCAAAAATTTCTCTCTCCCCTTTCAAATCCCCTTGCAATAAATTTGACGTCCCGTCTCTCATAAATTCTGGTTTCCTCTCTATCTCCTTTTTCATACTTCTCTCTCGCTCTTTTACACTTTTTTTTCTTCTATTCGCTTCTTAAAGAATGCATGTATTCATGAAAACATTGAGTTATCATTATCTGTTTACTCCTCAGACTGGATAAAATGGATCTGTTACCGACCCGTCAATTTTAAATAAACATTATAAATATCTATCCATTTATGGTAAAGTACTTTTATGAATTGGAATGAATAAATTATTTTAAAGTAATTTTGTAGGTAAAACTTTCACGCCCAACTAAGTCAAAATGCAAAAGGAAAACGAGCATTTTAATGAAAAATTGCATCAATAAAGTGCAGCGGTTCAAAATTAAATTGTGGTGATTCCAACAAGAAACATCTTCAATACATAGATTTAAGTGCTACGTAAATACCAAATTGAAACTAGAATCATCTTTCACCGTTAAATTAAGCTTTGTAATTATTTATCTCTGAAGATTACTACATATAGGTTCGACCAAGGACTAAAACTTGTATAACTCTGGATATTGATTGGATATGGATATGGAAATTTATTGGATTAATTGATTGTCCATGCCATGCCATTAGAAGCCTCACTGTTGATTAGACATAAAAGTTTACTTCATTGTTTCCATTCGTTATGAAAATTGTTTGAAAAGGCAGCAGATACTCCTCTCTAACTGGTAAACTATTTATTTATAGGTGTATAGTTGAAAAATAAAATTAAACTATAAAAGGTCAAGCGGGCAGTGGGTAAAATGGAACTTTGCTTCTAATTGTGTTCGTATGGTCTAGACCCCAACCTAAACTAAATAACGTTTAATTATGTAGCAAAGCCCAATTGGATCTGATTGTACATCATGCTCACTGGAAAAACAATATACTAATGTTATAAATCTGATTTAGAGTAATTGGTTTAGAAATAAAATACAAAAAAAAATTACTCTGGTAGCGCTGCATTTCAAGACCAATTTGAACCCATCAAATTTTACATTGATTTAATATAAGCAAATTTCTCTAAATTATAGTTATAATGTTATAATGTATACAGTTATAATTTTATAATGTATGTATAAATAACTATAACTGTTTTATAGTTATACTGTTTTTCACTAAGTATGACGTAAGATCACATACTTTTGTGATTCAGTTTAGTGTAGGTACCGCATAAGCAGGTGCCCCAATTAAATGTGATTCACTTTATCTATACAGAATGAAGATCCATACCATACTAGTGATACTCCCCGTGACGACTTGAACTATATGCAGCCAGTACTTTAATGTCTCTTAAATTTTCCAACTTCAATGCATGTGATGTGATTTACTAAAATAATTTACTTTTAACCATTTTCCATTTTCAAATGAAAAATTATCCATTTTTTCGAAACCGTTTCTATCGATAAGTTAAATAATGAAATTCACATGAATTCAATGGCAACAATAAAAAATTATTAATGGGGGCTTGTCAGGGGCGAAGAGAATTCTCAATTCGTTGTGGAACGGATGGACGGACGGACAGACGAATGGCAAGTGGGTATAGATAGTTGGTTGCCTATTTTATAAAATATATTTTTAGATTTTTAGGTGTTTTATTGATTATGACAGAGCCGATAAATCGCGTATGTTATTTGAAAAATTGGTCATATATCTCTCTCTATCTCTGTCTATATATTTCTTGCTCTCTTTTCTCTTCGATATCCATTTAAAAAAATATGCTTTATGGTTGCGGCTAGATTGTGGCTAGGACTATGGGTAGAGGGTTGATGATATATCCTAACCCAATTGAATTTGATGTTATGTTTCTAGTGTCAAGGCTTTACGTGATAGGGAAATAACATTCAAAAAGAAATTCAAATTCATAGAACATATACTTGGATTAGATTTTTCTGTCTGTTTTAGATTGTTAGAAATTAATCCGTATTTTTTAGAGATCTTCGAGGGATTACAAAATGGAAAATCAGGCCACTATAGATATGCTGAGCGTCCGGATTTGAAGATAATTGAAATCAGAAAAATTGTTCATAGATTATAAATAGACAAGAAGTAAATAAAATACCATTAAATAATTGTATAAATAAGAAAATATATGAATTTATAAAACAATGTAAAAGGTATGTATGTTATAACACAATCTTTCAAACATTTTATAAATAGTTGGATATGTCACGACATTTTGTTATATTTGCTATAAATTTTCAGATTACGTATAAAACATTAGTTGCTATAGTCTTGTCCTCGTTAAAGTTGTGGTGGGCACACCACATATTATCAATATTGATAAAAGGATCAGTGTAAAAGACTAAAACCAAACAAAAAAAATCGTAATTACATATCTATAGAAATTATCTATGTATGTTTTCGAATAAAGAACTTAATAATACTAACGTAATTAATGGTTCTACCTTAATGAGAAAGAGCGGAATACAACGCAACGCAGTGGAAATAACACGGTGCAACGATTTTCTAACGAAGAATTATTATTATTATTTACTGTATGGCAAAATTCGGTAAAAAATTATTTTGAACTATTTACGAATCCAATATTTTTATTATTGCATTTTTGAATTGTTCAATTTTGTTTGCCGCATTCGTGTTCTTTTTGTAAAATACGAGCGATTTAAAACACGTGGTTCACCTCCAGTAGTAATAGTAGATCGTGACCTAAACTGACTGCTAGGCGTTGACGAATACAACCACTAATCTGATATTAAAGTGCCTGTATAGGGGAAATGCATACTTCGGTTTACTATAGAGTTCATTCAACTATTGAATAGCTTATATCCAGTAAATATAAACATTGAAACTTAAAAAACAAATAGATGATGACTGATTTATCTGGATGCTGCTGCCAATATCTACGCTACTATGCTACGCTCTCCATTATCGATAAAGAATTTACGGCATCATGTGACATATATTTTACCAAGAGTGTGACATTCGCTTCGATGACTCTTTGTATGTATTTATGTATAGCTGTTTGCTGCATCTACATACGATCGAGTACTTTCCACCTACATATTACATATGTGTAAACAAAGACATAAAGAAGTAACCGTAAATTTAGCCATATGTATGTAAAAAAGTCGAGCTTTCATTTGTCTCACTAAACAGATAAATGAAAAAATATAAGTAATATAAAATGGTGGTTTGTTTTTGTATTTGCATTAATGACTTACTACTTACTAGTAATATTAAGTTTTACTCGATTTAGAAGTGGGCTGGATTTCGATATGTGCCGCTCCTGAAACCTATTCGCCGAAAAGTTTTCCGATTTTTTAAAAAAAAGCTTTTGCTCTGTTTGGAGATTTACAATATTAGAGCCAAAAAAGTAGTGACAACTCCGACTTCTAATTCTGTTTACGTCAAAATACACCATCGTTAAACAATAGAAAACGAACAGAATGGTCGCGATTCGATTAGTATTTTAAATCAATACACGAAGGTTCACTAGTAAGTGACCATCCTTATACACATTTACGGCCTCCACATCCATCTGCATCTTTAAAATCGGATTAAAATCTTCACATTCAAAATGCACATTTTCTAGCAATTTTTCTTTTTCACCCACTTTTTCATTGTTTTTATTTTGATGGTGTGTAAAAATAATCCATTTTGATAAAATTTATTAGTGGGCGAGTGTAATTGGAACTTTAAATTATTGTTTCTACACCAAGTAATTGGAGTTGAGTCGGAGTGAAAAACACAGATAGAGCTAGGGATAATATTTTTTGAAAAAGATAATTTAGACTTTAATAAATGAAACATGGTTAATCCAAAAGGAGATTATTCTTCATCAAAATCCTGGTTCATTTCAAAAAATTTGCAGAGGGAAAAGTGTGAGCGGATAAACTTGGACGGTGTGTTTACAGATGGTTATGGATAGACGTAGAAGGAGAAAATGTATTGATTTTGAAGTCTCATCCGGTATAAAAAGTTTCTAAATTAACTTTATCTAGAATTACGTGATACCTGCATGAATGACTGGATGCATGAATAGATGGATGGGCGGATGGATATATGATGAAAAAACTTATATGCTACTGCTATTTTTCATAGTACCTAAGGAGGTACTATGGTATTAGGTGCTAGGTACCTATAGGTACTATAGTTTGTTAAAAATTTATATTGTATTATAGTAGTTAAAAATTTCTGGGCACATTAAATTATTATGCGTTAGTGGTTGTTCACAATGTACATAATGCATAAAATATACCGAATTTTTTCATATTACATAAAGTTAAAATTTAACATCTACATACAATTCACTACAAAAATTTCACGTTTATGTTCAAGTTACGCATGCCCGCAATTTGTACACAAGGTTGGAATAGTTTCAACTTTGCGCAAGTTTTACGTCAACTTCAGTGACAAATATAAGGTTAAAAGGAATAAAAAGTGAAAATAAACGAACAAGTCAATATAAGCTTATTCAGTTTGACTTTACCACTCATATTATTCAGTTCAGTTATACAATCAATTACTTGATAGGTGTTGTTTTCAGTGAACACAAAATTTTAAGCAGCTGGTACGCTTGCGCAGTATGTTTATATTATTACTTTTATTGCGAACGTAATAAAAGTAAAATTACTTTTTTCTACGACGACGACGACCATATAAAAATGATTAACTTCCGTCACTATCTAGTCTATACGAAAATTTAATTTCCGTCACTAGTAATGTAATAACCTATAACGTTAATTTTCGTCACTTGTGACGAAAGTAAATCATTAGTAAATCAAATAGATGCACTTACATATATACAATTATAATGATTGAATTATTAAAAGAATAATGGGTAAACATGATTTAGCACCAAAATATAAACACTTTTTTTTAAGCAAAAATTAAACATTTAAATGATTTCAGGATTTCACATTAATCAACGATTTGATTTTAAAACCAAAACTGATTGTATTAAATGCAAAAAATTCAAATTATTATTATCATAGAAGATGATTCGCAACATATCATGAAATGGTAAATATTTCTTCAATTTTCAAAATTTTAATAAATGTTTAATTATGGTTATAATTTTTGGTTGCCAAACAATCTTCAGCAACTGCAAACACATAGGATCAATAGCCACTGCATTATAATTACTGTAGAGTTTTTCTACTTTTTGTAATTATTAAATAAAATAAAATTTTAAGTGAAGTAATACCGAAATTGGACAAAATAGCAAATGACCTTAATACCGAAAGGGACCCGATTTGCTATTTTGTGCCGTGATTTTTCTACTGTAGAATGTTCGAAGAACATTTGGCAACCATGTATTTTTTGGCTACCTGCTCTTACTATTTATATAAGAATTAAATAGGAATAAATTGAAAACATGAGAACATCCCCAAAAATTTAATAATTTAAGTATACCTATATAACTATATATTTGAAGGTTCTTGAAGGCAAAAAATAAATATATTATTATATTGTTTATGTTAACTGCTTTCTAGAAAAGAGCCTTATTTATGATGTTTCAAAATAAGTTATTGACTGAATGGGATCAGTCTTAATTAGGAATACTGCATTTAATATTATATTAAAGATATTGCTTTCTTTTCGGCTAAAATGTTATATTTGACATTTTTTGACATTTCATCTAAATTATTATTTCCTTTTTTAAAAAAGTTTCCTTCATGACTTTCCTTCTGCTTCTGGTCATTTTAGTTTAAAATTAACTTCTTTGGTAAAACTAGGTGTTACAATTCTACATATAGTTTCTATTAATATATATTAATTTCTTTAAAACATTAGTCATGTCATTTTTACGGTCAGAAACGAGTAAAGGGTGCGAGTGTATTATTTTTAACCAATTTCAATACAAAAAGCAAAGGACTTTAGAATCAGGTGATATTTCATGGAGATGTTCTAAAAAATCAAATTGCACTGCAACGATACATACAGATAGCTCAGTAACCAGAGTCATAAAAGCCTGTGACAATGAACGACACACTCACGATCCTATTTCGGAAGAAAAAATGAAGTACGATGAATTTCGGAAAATATGTAAACGAAAGGCAACAGACAGCTTATCTGAACGTCCAAATAAAATTATAAGAAAGGAACTTCAAAAAGTAGATACTGCAGCAGAAATAAAATATGAAGATTTAACCAACGTTAAAAAGAATATTTACAGAGCACGGAAGAAAACATTGCCTAAAATTGCCAAGACGGTGGAAGCACTAATGGAACAAATAGTGGATTACCCAGTAATTACCAGTTCAGGTGAGAGATTTGCTTATGGATTCCCAGAATCTAAAATTATATTATTTACATGTGACAATAATATAAAATTGTTTCGTAATAATAATCTCACAATTTCGGCAGATGGAACTTTTTATGTATGTCCAAAACTTTTCTACCAATTATATACAATTCACATTTTTTCGGAACCTTGTAATACTTATGTTCCGGTAATGTTCTTTCTGTTGCCCAAAAAAGATGCGTTGACATATGAAAATATGTGGCGCATTGCTTTAAATCATATTCGAAGTAGATGCCAATTTAATTTTAACCCAGCTAAAGTTGTTTTAGATTTTGAATATAGTGCCCATTTGGGCTTAAGAAAAGTTTTTACAACCGTAGAGATTAAAGGTTGTCAGTTTCATTTAGGGCAAGCTTGGGTTAAAAAAATACGATTACTAGGTTTGCAAAACTTATTTTATTCACAATCGGACATTATCGGTAATTGGTTAAAAAAGTTTTTTGGACTGCCATACTTACCCTGTAACGAAGTTGACGATGGTTTTACGGATTTAATTTCCGAAATGCCTACAGATTCAAGAGTAGAAAATTTTGCAGACTATGTTCTAGATAATTATATAAAAGAAAATAGCCGTTTTCCACCTCATTTATGGGCATCATCACCTGAACATGGTCTGCAAAGAACTACAAATAACGCTGAATCATATCATCGTCACTTAAAAAATACTTTTTATTTTCCTCATCCACAGTTTTACATATTAAGTGATAGCTTGAAAGAGCTGCAGGCAGAAACGGAGTTGAAAATAAAAAGTATTTCGGAGGGGAAAGTAACAAAAAAAGTACCGAAACAAATAAGCAAAGAACAATTTATAAAGCATTTTTGGGAATCTTATAAATGTCAAGAAATCTCTCGCTTGGAGTATATTTCACTGATCGGGTCCAGATTATATAATAGTACAATAGTACAATAGTAAAAATTTATCAAACTTATTACTCTTTTTTTTATATTTTCATTTTAGTTTTATATTTTGTATTTTTTATTTTATTATTGTTTTAGTTTTTATTATTTAGGTTTTTTGTCAATTTTTAAGTTAAATAAAATTTCTACAACTACTTTCTTATTCTTATTATTGTAAATACTTAAGTATATGTATGATATGTACTCTAACAAAAATAGAATATATCAGGATAAAAATATACATATATCTACATATCACAATATAACGTTTTCTTTTTCCCTAATAACTACAATTTAAATCCTTCTTCCAGTGTTGCCATTTTACAAACTATATGCCTTGACATATGTTTCCTCATTTGCTATTTTGTGCCGTCTTTTTCGAAATTTTATATCACAGCAGGTAGTATTTGCTATTTTGTCCTCTAGCCAGTAATACATGTAAAATGCAACAATAAATTTAACGAAATATTTAGAATTATCAATTAATGTAAGACACTCAATAGTCAATACAATTTAACTTTCATATCAAATTGGCGAGGTCTATGAAATTTAATTCTGGCTATTTTGTATATCTTTTTTTAATTAGATATAATTTTGATAACGCTGGTCGTGGAAAAAGTATAACATTATACTCGTTGAAAATCATTTTCTGCAATCGAGAGAACAGTTCACTAAACGAGGCGAAGCCGATTGCTTCTCGATTGCAGGAAATGCTATTTTCGCCACTAGTGTAATAATATACTATTATGTAATTATTGCGTTTATGTATGCATTACCTATTACCTTCATTGTGAACGACTAGTTATAAGGATTCTAATGTATAATGGGTGATTCGGCTTGATCGTGAGTCCGATTTGGTTTGGTTGTGAATTCTGTCTTATAAAAAATTCCAATTAATAACTCAACCTAGACAAAATCGGATCCTTCCACCAATTAATAATATCATAGAAAATCTGAAACCATACGAAGCTCAGACTATCAAAGTTTCTCTTAATTAAATATTACAGACTAATAAAAAAGTATTCCTTTTTTATTTCTATTTTTTCATCATTCTTTTTGTATATATTACACCCCACATTTCAAAAACACATTCATCTATTAATCATTACGATGCATTTTAATTACACTAATGAATTTTCCTGATATTCTTATTTCGCGCTACTACTACTAGACTACTAGAGCTGCTGCTGTTGATGTGGCTGTAACCATACCTGTTAGTGCTCTCTATATATATACATATATATACCAATATATATTACATGATGTTATCACCATTATTTTAAACCAGCAGCAATATTATTTTCAATGCTGATGTGGAACAGTTTGTATTTTGTCAATATGTAGAGGATTATTAGGTGCTTTTACAGTGATAGCAATGCTGTTGTTTTTTTCTAGAGGTTAATCAATTTTAATAATTACGCGCATTACACTTAATTGCGTTGTACATACAATACTTTCTCTACTCGTTTACCTATAGGTATATCTAAAATTATAATTCCGTTGGGATGTTCACGTCTCGTCGCTTAGCACTTATAGAATGACTTTTATACAGCAATAGTTTCATTAAAGCATCTCGTCCAGTATTTGCGATATCCTGTATTGATATTGGAGATTTTTGATCGTAAATGTGAAAGACGCGAAAAGTGGATGTCGCAACGAAATCATACATTAAGGGCCGTTGGTACTTTCAAACATTTTGTTCAAAACTTTTACATCAGCAATTTTATATTAATGCCGTTTCCGTTCAAACACTCAAAACGATTTGCACAAAATATACCAAAGAAATTCCAACAAATATAAATGCACATGTGTGGCATCACATGGTCACAAAGAAAATTAATATTTATAAAAATCTCATTTTCCTACCCCAACATAAAATTGGATCAGATTTCGGTATAGAATTCTACATCTTTCAACATCTACTTTTTCATCTTTTCGACAAAAATGAAATAATAATAAAGATAAATAAACCCCTTGGCAAATGTGGTTCGGAAGGACACATATATACTGTCAATTATCCCTATAAAAAGAATTAGTAGTTAATAGCTCAAAATTTTCCGAATCACCGGATTTCGTTCAAGCATTTATTTCTTTATTTACTCTGCATGGAATCTTGTTTTTCATATTTTTAATCAGTCTTAGGAATCTACGTCGACTATGTTTTTCATGGTCTCAAAGAATCCCATTCGTTCGTGGTAATCTAAACGAACCAATTGGCTTTTAATTTTGTACTAGCCTGGCTATTGCTTGCACAAAATATTGAAAACGCTTTTAAACTGTTCAAAATGCTGGTACAAAACCTGTTGTTTTGAATGATTTAAGGCAAAAATGCTTGAAAATCTAGGCGGCCCTTTAAAGTTCGGTTTACGCAACACTAAATCTACGTCATCACTTGACATCACTGTTTATTACCTAGAGTAAAACCAACAGTTACGTGATTGAAGTGTATATAAAAGTTTAAGATATCGATTGGCAATATTCGAAGGTGGAATAATTATGATTACTTTATCTCTTTTACATTCAATTCCACCATCTCCTTGTTTCATAGATAGATCGAAAGATGGTAATAATAATAATAATAATAATAAAGAGAAGAAGAAAAATCTTTAATGGTAATCATAGAAAACTAGGTACTCTCTTAAAAAGTTTGTCTTTCAAAGGAAAGTACACGTCTCGAATTGATGATGATGATGATGGTTACAATTAGAATGATAAAAGGCGATAGGTTCCTTTGAAAAGGAATATTTCTATCCATTTTTTTTTTTCAAGGAATAGATATTGAGAAGTTTAGTTAGTTGGTAGCCTGAATATCTTGAAAAATTCAAAATAATTGTATATTTTCTCCGAAAGAGAATATACAAAACAATTCTTACCCTAAGCAATCAACTCTCTTGAATTAGAATTATTTATAAATTGTCCCTTCTGTAGTCTAATATGTAAATATTCTATTTTTTTATATATATGAGAGGCAATTCAATTCCAAAACTTGTTAACGCACCGACCTGCTGGAAATTAAATCAAAATCTAATAACTAAATATAATGAAATTGGCTGTCGATTTAAATTAAATTCAAAAAGGCAAAGAAGCCGATGCTGGATGAGTAGCAGACATACAAATACATCCGGATGAGTTGAACAGATCAAGAACCTTCACATTTAATGATCAAAATTTACATTTTGTACATTGTAATGTATGGAAAACGTTGCAACATATTAATTGGAACATTGTATTATATAGAGGTACCAATACAATAATAGATACATTGTTAAATCCCATGAGTATCATTGTAAATATGTATTTCTCTATGGATGTGTGTGTGTGTGTGTGTATTGAATTTGCATTAGTTATTATTGGGAAATATCTTTGATATATGTTTGTTAGTCTGAACAGAGCAATTGCAATAAGAAGTATTTGTATAAAAGCGTTCAAAACTAGAACTCTAGCTGATCCAGTTTATTGTTATTCAACCAAATTGCCAAAGAAAATTTATGGGAATGCAAATGGAATTGAACTTGTTCTTTTATCAGAAGGGAATTCACTTCAATTTTTTGTTGTTTAATGAAAGTGATTTCAACTTATTGGCTTATATACAAACATTAGAAGAAATCAATCACACATTATTTATGTCATTCTTTCGATGATAATAATAACATTAATCGCTATCATCATAATCATCATCATTAAAACACTTCAATATTACCTAAAATAATGTTCGGAATTGTTTCCTTCGAAAATATAAAATCAATCAATAAATAATTAAACAGATTTATGCATTAATGCTTTTTGGCAAACAGTTGGCATTCGTCAAGAAAATTTATCAATAATCACACTCATAGACTCGATTTGAAAAAAAGTGGATACTTACTACAGTATTGTCAAAGTAAACTGACAATTACAAAAAAAAAATAGAAGCTTGGAATTGCTGTTAATGAATGTAAACATTTTCTTGATAATTTGGCGATACCACGCTACAATTGTCAACAGTATTCATCACGCATTTCTATTCCACACCAACAAACAATATACCTATTGCCCAAATAATAATTTTAATGCAAAAAATCATCCAATTTTACTTTCAAATTATCTAGTGAAGTATCTAGTTAAATGTTACTACTGATTAGTTGTTTCTCTATCCTATTAGAGAAACTTTCCATTTAAGTTATTGAAGGGCATGTAAAATATGCTCAACCAAAATTACATATAGTCGTATACTCAGAGATGGAAAATTCACCATTGGAAATTTAGTTTATTAAACATTTAGTTCACAGGCTTCAAGCTAATACGACGGGTTTACTTGCTGGTGTTTTGTTGGTTGTTGTTAGTGATTGTGGTGTACATACATGCTTACTGCAGTTGTGTTGTTTGCTATTACAACCAGCTTTCTATCTGAGATATTTTCAAAAGAGTTTGTAATATAATATTTGACACTGCAGCTAATATAATGTGCGGATACAGTTTGCTATAAAACGTGCCTTGTTAATTATCGAATTTACGAGAATAAACTTAATTATTATCGTCATACGAATTTCGAATTAAAATCTCTGAATCGAGATGCATAAACGGAAATGATACTTTGAGAGATCTTTTCTTTTTGGTTTGTTGTATTTGCTTACATGCAATTTGTAGCGCAAATATACGGTATAGATAGAGTCCCTACAATTTAAAAAGAGTATTGACAACAATGTCAATTTATACCTACAGTTGTTAACCTGCAAAACCTGAAACGATGAGGAATGAGCGATGTTGTCGAAAGATCGATTATTATCGAATTTTGATAATCGATTTTAACGTTATAGATATTAGTTAAGATTTTTGACACTGATGTGAATTTTGCTATTTTTGCTACTTCAAATAGTTGAAATAAAATACAATGAACTTGTATAAAAATTTTGAAATTAAATTAAAAATGTATATAAATATATCGATTGTCATCGGTCATTGCTAGACTAATTCGTGCAGCATGTACATCATACATGCATTTAAATTGTAAATATGATATTTACAACTACTGATTAATGCATTGCATAAAATTATCGTCTTCGTAAATTAAAATTCCAAATGAGTAAATATTCAGTTAATTCTGGTATAAGGTACTCTAAAAGTGGTTGTGAACTTCAGGTACTCGCCGTATCTAATTGGCAGATAAACACCAAGTTGCCACTTAGGGCGTATCATAAATTCATGCGTGAAATGGCATTTATTTATTTATATTAAAATTGACAATTTAATATCAAATGAATTCAAATTCAATTTCAAACTATGAATTATGAGTATAAGTTGACTATAGTTAAACGACATTGACTTTTTTTTCTAACAAATAAGCGTCGCACGATAATCTGCCATTTAAACTTATTGCATGATATTCATTTAATATTGAAAGAGTTTTATGTAGATGTGTTACACTACCAATGAATGATATATATCTAATTATATTCATATTTCAATCGAATCACGTTAACAGACATTTTCAAATTACTAATTCTAAACTAATTATTTTCATTAACTAATCACTGTTTACTGGTGTGCTTTTGCCATTGTTTAACCAGCGTGCCTTAATTCAAAGGTTCGATATTTAACCCGTTAAACAATCATCAGATCAAGACAAAATCCTTTCTCTTTATCCTATAGTCATCTCTCTTTCTCTTGTCTACTAGTGCAACCTGTTCAAACCCTTTCACCCATCGGCCTATTTAAACGAAATTAATTATACTACGCATCTGGTTTTATTTGTTACATGTCACCTCGTCTTTAAGTAACATTAGTTTAGTGATGTATTTTTGAATTAAAAGGAGATATGAGACACTCTTACTTTAACTATATCTATGTATATGTATATCTATTGAGAATAGTATTTGTTCGGTTCTAATTTAAATGTGGGCTGAGGGAAACGCAGCTAAAATGGAATTTGAAGCAATTTCTTTTTTCATGCCCTAGTAAAGCTCTAAATGGAAAAGCAAACGATGCCAAGTTTGTAATTAGTAGGGCACTGGTTTTCCATTAGAATCTTTCTGAAAGGGCATAAATATTGAAAAAATATCGAACTGTTTCTGAAAAGGAAAATTACCCCTCTCAAACAATAGACTGGAATTAACTCTTGATCAGAAAACAACGGAAATTTAAGAAATACAAAAACCTATAATTACGTTCAACGCATGGATCTTGTTTCCTCGTTTTGTTGATATAGAGGGGTTGTGCAGGAAGGACGCTGAAGAAAATCGAGAGAAAGAAAGCATCGGATAAAATCCTTCAAGTAGTCCGCTAACGATGCAAAAACCAACCTCATCATGTTGATAATGTTGAAGACAGAGAAAAGAAATACGAAATAGGAGAAGACAAAGTTGAAGAAGAAAATAGTTTACGTGGAAAATAGATTAAATTCAGAAATTGCACGCAAGTTTGCCTCATCTAGGGCACAGTCAAAATATCTAGGGCGCCAAAAAAGAAATAAGAAAAAAAAACTACCCGCTCTCTATTAGATAATTCTAATTTTGTACGTTGAGAGATAGGATGAAGTTGAGAGCAACGTCTATAAAATAAACTTTGAGCTAGTTGATTGTGGTGGTACAGTTTGGAGGAATTGTTAATTGAAGGTGAGCTTCACTATACGTAAATAGAATAAGTTTGATAAGATATTAATTGGTTGACTTGGCAACGTAGGATCAAAAAACGAAATTACTTACACAAATATAAATCAATTCCATTTGAATGTAGTTATTTTAATTGTAATTGAAATGTAGAGTATCATATCGTTAAAAATATGCTTCGCCTTCTACCCATTTCAACCATTCTCCCGTCTTCACTTCTTTTTCTATCTTGTATTAATTAAAAGCAAACTAATTGTTCCTTAATCGTAATTAAACTCTTTAATTTTATTCGAAATGACTCATTAATTTACGAATAGTTGATGATAATTAAAAAAGATGTTGACGTTCTTTCACTTGTTGTAATGATAGTAGTTGTTGTGGTGGTGGTGGTGGCTGTTTTAAGTCGGTGTCAATATGAATTTTAAGTGAATTTTCGAACGTTTTAAAAGAGTAATGTAGCAAATTAAAAAGAAGAAAGGAAAATGGAAAATTATAGAAGCGACGTTCTTCGTTATGTTGGTTAATTAAAATAATCACAAACGACTTTCATTAACAATGTTAAAATTAAGAAAATAAATTAAATATACATCGAAGAAAATCAAAGGATTTAGGGAAGAAATTGAAGAGAAAATGCCGATATTTATCTGCTATAAATATCCCTTAATAAAGGGATACTGGTTGAGAAAAACTTAGGTGCTCAACCACTCGTTCGTTTTAATACCACTCTAATATATGCAGGGTGATCCAAACAAGTTGTTACAAATTTTAACCAGAAAATAGAATTGGAAATGTAATTTTAACAGACTATCTTTCAGAGTTTGTATAGTCTAGATCATAGGTGGGGAACCTGCGGCCTCCGCGAGGTTCTTGTACGGCCCTTTGCCACCTAGTACAAAATGGTAGAGTTCGTTTCAAACAACTATTGTACATCAACGCCATGACAGTTGCGCGAAAAATCCCGCCAAAGACAGTCATATTGTAACATGACGTCAGAATACTAGTCTGAAACGGACTCTAACACGCATTTTTTTATAATATTTTTATATTATTTTATATGTATATTATATTTAAAATTTTGTAGTATTATATTTTATTTTTTCTCTATAATGCAATAAATTGTTAAATCTATAGAAAAACTATAATAATTTCACCAAAATCACTTTCTTAGGTCAATCAGCTTATGCGGCCTCTCTTATTGCTGCCTAATTTAAATGTGGCCTCTAATGGTAAAAAGGTTCCCCACCTCTGGTCTAGATTATAGAAGTTAAGAACCAGACAGTTACCTTTATTTGAGTAAAAAATATGTACATCTTCAATAAACATCTAAATAACGTAAACGACTGACGGCAAAAAAATTAAAATTATAAAACCGAAAGAGACAATATGAATAAATAAATTGCCGTGATATTTATATCATTCATAATTTATTAATCTATCATAATCGATTTAACTTCGATAAGCGTCATTAGTTTTATATTTTCTTTCTAATATTTTTAAAAATACCGCAAGAACTTTGAGTCAAAAACTTATAGGTATACATATATCTACACACACACAAACAAACAAAGTTCGTAGCTGCAGTAAAAAGAGTTCGTTTTCATATAAGTAGAAAACTTAAAAATCTTGTTCAAAAAAATGTCGGATGTCTATGTTTAGAGTATGTATACGTAGTTTTGATCATTATAAAACTTTCAAAGTTTTCGCAGTCTTGATTGCCAGTTAAAAATGAGAATTTGTGTTTTTATTTTATTTTTCCATTTTTTTTAAATATATTAATACAGTAAAACCTTCCTTGACGGCCACTTCCCGATGCCGTTCACCTTCTTATAATCGTCACTTTGGCGACATTTTGGGTGACCGTTACGAAGAGGTGTTTACTGTGTCTTCATTATTGCCATTTGATTTCTATTTTTACTTGTGTTACTTCAAGTCAATTATGTTCTATTTATTGTAATTTACGCATGATTTCATCGATTGGCATCGTGTGACCCAACGCCGACGGTAAGTTTTGTTCACAGATCTGTATATTCCACGTCCGTAAATACTGCTTTGCAAATCCATATGATAACTAAAAATTCAGTGATAAAGTCATAGCAAATTTCACTGGATATGAACAAATGCAAACATGTTAAAGTGGAAATTAATACATATATTTATTTAGCTCCGAGAACCCTTTATTTAACTTTCTAGTTTACTAATCTAATTTAGTATCAGGACGTTTACTATTTACATGGAAAAATTTTACATATTATTTAATTTATAGGAGAATATTCGGAATGTTTACAACAGAATTTACTTTTATGTCTATCTACTGAACAGAACACGATACCAATGATAATAATAATTGAAATTTCGTCAAATTAAAATTACAATAACTACATAGACGAAAATCTAATTCTAAAACTTTTCGTTTCATATTGCCACTCTCTTTCACCCTCATACACACACACACTTGTTTCATCCTTCTCCTCTACTCCAATAAGTACCAAAAAACACACACATAACGAGAGCAACGCGATCCATAAGAACCACATGTTTCTACAAATATGGAGTTGCATTTTGAACAAAGTAAAGTCTATCTTTTCAATTGCTAAATTCTTATGAGAGAACATTAGAAACATGTGCACAAACACATGTCTACGGGAACAATGGCTTAAACAGACAAATAAAGGGTGAGAACGTAAAGGGTGGAGAAATTCCGGGAACGAGAAGAAAATGAAGAAGTGTATTTGGAAAATTGCCTTCAACCGTTTTGATTTCAATTTTATTTTATTTTAGGTTGCAAAAGTATATTTTTAACGATTATTAATTGTTTGTGACGGCGACGGTATGGCGATGGTGTAATGGGGAAAATCTACGTTTGTTATGGCGAAATTTTGCTCAAATGCAAGAACGAGGGTTGAAGCTAAAATCCCTAGATTAAAGTACGGGCAACTGCCATTATATTGGCTCTCACAAAATCACAACTATATAAATTACTTTCAATTTCTAACACGTTCAGATTGTTAATTACAAAACATAATTTTTATCTGCTGCGTTGCTTCGCATTTTTCTCCCAAACCATGGAAATACGTATGTGTGTATCAATCTATCAGAGGCAGTTCAATGTTAGCCAATGAAGTTCCTACAAAATAATTTTTTTTATGAATTTAGAGTTTCATATACTTATATACATGGGAAACTTTAGTTTACACACTGGAGCGTAATAGAACTTGTACGCTCTCGCCCGACATGACGCTATAGTGAAGCTCAAGTTTATTAAACTTGAGTTACATCTAAGAAAACTGTTGCTTTCCTATCTAGTTATTATTCAAATAAATAATTAACTGATTAGTAAATGTTAAAATGATATACACCCTCATTTTCTGAAAATTAGTATTATTCAAGTAATTTAATACCTAGTACTAATGATAATGATAATAATAATCCAAATTGTATTCCAAATTATTATTGTACATATTCAAATAAATTGCAATAAATTTATTTATTGCAATGTATTAAAATTTATTAATTTATTTAAAACCTTATAAGTACCGTTAATAATTATAGAATTCGCAAATGTCAGAGTGCGGTATACTTATGTAGCTATTATTCTATTATTTATTTTTATTTAATTATTATATAAAATTATGAAGTCACTTTCAAGTTGAAAGTAGCTTGAAACTCTGGAAAGTTTCAACGCTAACTACGTTAGTTATCCTCAAAAGTTTAACAATTTCTTAAACCCCAGTTCACTAAGCGTTTTTTATCTTAAAAAGTGTAAAAATAGTGCTTTATTTAGAGCGTTCTCTTTCTTTGAAGGTGCATTTTTGGTGTAACACTTTTTACTTTAATTTTCAACAAAGGTTGATGGTGTAACTCCGCGGCCGTATTTAGAGTTATTTAAGAGTACCTTTTCACTTAGGTAGCACGAAATAACAGAAATCGGTTTCATAGTCATCGATAAGTGTTTTTTGAGATTAAAATTTCCCTGAACTTTTAAGTGTCCATTTTACTACTCTTAAGTGTATTTTAGTTGGGTTAGTTATATGCAATTTTTGTATTTTATGCTTTCAACAACTCTGTAAAATACTTAATTATATAATTTAAAATGCAAGATTTAGAAGATTTTCTAGAGCATGTGGATGAAGTAAAGAAAGAAATAAAGTTAATGAGAATTAATAAAATGAATGTGGACGATATGCAGAAGACAATATCAATGCCAAGAATTCCAAAGCTTTATATAAGAGGCGTGGAAAATCGATGGATCATAAATAATGGAAATTAGGAATGTTATGAAGAAATTACACCAAAGCATTTTTGGAAAGTTCAGAAAAGCAAGTGTGTGACAATTAAGTTTATTAATTGTTAATAAACTCTTTAAATATAGAAAGCGCTGGGGGTTTACCAACTCCTTTCCAGTTACTTGTGGCATTGTGATTCTATATGCTACTGTAAATTATCAATTAAGTAATTGATGTTATTAATTATTTCTCGCAATACTTGTAATAAAGTATGTGCTAATTGATGTTACAATCAAATCAATAATCAATTACACATTCCAACTTTCTCAGGTTGTTAGTGGTGATTTAAGGGGCAGTTCTTAACCATATCATTATACGATACAACTAAACATACTCTATTAGTTTAGCAGAGAATATATTATTGTATTATACAATTATTAAATAATAAGTTACTTATATTAAGTAACATAATATTACATTACAATTGTAAATATTATAGTTACTATAATATTTACAATTGTAAATATTATAGTAATCAATCAATTCGTGGAAAGAAATTGATGTTATGTATTATTTAGAATACTATGACAAATATAAAAAAAGCATTTTCTTATCGTATTGTAAGCCTGCACCAGAAATGGTAGACAGGCTTTACGATACATATATATATATATATATATATATATATCCTATTGCATAATCCAATTTTTATTATTAACCGAAAATAAAAATTTATTTTAATCATTTGTATAATGTTGAATAAATGAGCGGTCAATCTGAAATTTTAATGAAATAATAATATAAAATAGAAGAAAAATCATATAATAACTAAATTTTTCAGTGTTACCATATGCAATTCAAACTTTAGTAAGCACTTACTCAAGGGAATGCAATTATACGACAATGAAATGAATAGTGTAAGTGACTATTACTTGAATAAGTAATACTTAAAGGTCACTTAATTATGGGACTATGAATACGGGCATAAGTTAACGAATGTAACTCCTGTTATGAAAGTTAGGCAACAATCGATATAGTATCGATTAATATTAAACAGTTGTAATATTGACAGTGGACAGATAAGAGACTGACAAGTTAGTCGGTCAGTCTTTGTTAGTCTTATCATAGGTCATAATCATGATATTAACTGCCAGTTTCTGAAAAACGGATTTCGAATCATCCATGGATAATCATAATTGCTATGAACGACATACATTAAAAGTAACAGATTAAATATTTTATACTAGCAACAATGATAATTCGCTTTTCTGCAACCAGCGTTAAGACTAACAAGATAAGCCAACGCGCAGCTTTGTCAATTTGGTTGTGACGTCAGTGAGAGACTTTTTTGCAAATCGCTTGTTTTAATAATTGGAATTGTAGTTATAGACTGTAATCTGCTCCTAAATTTTGCTCTCTCTAATTTTGTTTTTTTGTCTGTTTTTTATTTTAATACAGCTTGCTTATTAATTAATTAATAATTTTTTTTTAATTTATTCATTATTTCAGTAATATATATATTTATACATGTGTTTGTATTATATTTAAAAAGATATAAAAAAAATTATATAAAAACGATATTTTATTTAAATATGTCAACGCTTTCTCAACGAAAAAAAAAACAAAAGGGTCTCGCAGTGAAACCATGCGCAGAAATTTTTAAAATTGGATCTCAGCTTGGTTAATCTTGAAGTCTTAGTACCATGGGTCATAATAGTATATAGTGTCTTAATACTAAGACATCGTTGGGATCATACATAGATAAGTAATGAGCGGGATGTTGGAAACAGTTTATTAATGAAAAATTGAGCTTATTTAAAAATAATTATTAGAAAATAAATATATCATTCAGCTAGTAAATGTGTTGTCCTTTTATTAGCGAATTGTGTTTTGAAGATTTAACTAAACAAGTAAACAAATCACCACCAAAATCGTGATAGTAATAGCGTAAATATTCTGCTGTCGAACATATTGCTGACGTTGAGGGTGACACTAGCGTGAATTAGGGTTGCGAAGGGATACAATGCGCAGTTATTACATGTATGCAATTCTGAAAACTCTCAAGGTGACTTAAGATACCGTCGGTCAATTTCAACATATTAGGTCCATAATTTCAGTTTAATTTGAGAATAGTGTATGTATATATGATGTATGTATAAATGAGAAGAATAGATATAAATAAAGAGAAAGAGGGAAATGGCGCCATAAAAAAGACACACTTGATTAAAATGTGCTTCAAATATAATAGCAAAGTGAATAAATAAAATTAACTTCTTACGTCGTTGAGGAAATTGGAAAATTGTTCTTTTTCTTTAAATAAAAGAAAAGGGAAAACAGCACAAATAAATGACCTCATTCTATTTCCTCTAAAGCCATTTTGTTTTAGTTAGTTTCGACATCAATAAAACTAAAAGGATGACAAACATTAGTAAAAAAAAACCTTAAAGGCTGATATAAAAATGGCAAAGAAAAAATAGTGAGTGAGACAGTGTGGAGAGAAATGGCGCAACGTACATTGTTGAGGATGAGTAGAAACAACGGGAGGAAAAGAGTAAGTAGGTATATAGAAAAGGGGCTAAATAATAATATAACTGGAATGGATGGGCAGGAATCCGTGACTATCATACAAATTTCATTTTTTCCCGTTTCTCCTAAAACCGTATCATCTCTTTCCATGATCTTCTACTAGCTAGATTCTACATCGTCTGGAAATGAAATCGTTTCGAAAAATTTCAGTGAAATATGAAATTTCATGTTTTATTTTCAACATGTGGAATACTGGAAAGAATTATTATTGTTATGCTTTGCAAAAGTAGAAAACTACCAAAATTGGAACCATTAATAAAGATCAATATTTAATCATAGAGTTTATGCATGGAAAATGCCTCCCATAATCTAAATTAACTATTAAAAATTTACGAAAACTATGTAAACATAAGAATTTTATTCCTCATTTTTATACTTTATGGTCTACTCCCCTCCAACCTCCATCGCCCTCTATAGTAGTTATAAATTCAAAGATTTGGAAAGTTCATCCGAAAGAACCTGCTGCTGTAGCATGAGCAAAAGCCATAGAGTTTATAGGTATATCCATAGAGACAGAGGGTGTAAAAAGAACGAGAAAATAGAGAATAAAGAGAGAGGAACAGATATGTAGAAGCTAGAATGTTGGTTTTCTATAATATTTCTCTTTTTCTCTTTCATAAAATAAAATTTAAAGTGGTATAAAATTTTTATGTTCAGAACTTTTGTCAAGTACACAAAAAAAATGAAAAAGAAAAGCTAAAGGATCACTTGTCTCCTCTGCAACCTTTTCTTCAACTCAACCTCATCGTTTCGTACTGCCTCCTCGCCCTTATTCTATTTTCGAATAGCGTCAGATTAGAAAATTGTTCTGTGACGCTGAAAATTATATTTTCTTAATGCTGATGATGATGATGACTCCTTGAATACAAGGCCAGCAAAAAGACGATGAAGAGAGCTGGGACAGCAGACGAGGAAAAGAAGAGGCGGAAGTTAAATAGTGTAAAACTTAGAGGAAAATGAAAAAGAAAGAAAAGTATAAAGCACAACTAGCGAAAAAGCCCAATACACCCAGAGATTCAGAGACCGAAAGAAAAACGTGAAAAGAAGCAGAGCAGTTGTAAGTCATCTGTGTGTGTGTCTATAAAGAGAACTTAAATTTTCACTTTGTAAATACAATGGAAAATATTTTGTATTTGGCACACAGGAAATGTCTTCGTTTTATCATGATAAACTTTAACCCCACAATTTTCTGTTTGCCATTGTTACGTCTGTTAAACGAATTAGAAAAGTTTTTCCAGTAGCTTATTAGAAGAATCAAAGTGGCGGTTTTTATATCTGTGTACTGGTCAACACCTCCTAAACATAAAGCCTGGAAGCGGCACTAGAAGTAGGTGTGAAAAAGTAGTGTGGTTAATGTCTTTCTTATAGATGCCACGAAATTGATGGTTATTTATTTCTTATTTTTTAAAATTATATTATTAATAATAATATAATTTTATTTTTATTATCTTTTTAATATTATTGCATCTGATTATATTATTGAACGTATCTTTATTGTTTCTTTGTTCTGTTATTTCTTTATAGTTAATTGTTTTAATGCTGAGTTATTCGATTGATAAGGTAAGTAAATCTAAAAAGAAATACAAATATTAGTTTAAATAGCAGAAATGATCTGTTGCATTTACATAACATAACACTTATATCTGTGATAACATCATTTAATAGTCTCCATTTCTAATACTATGTTTTACTTTAATAATGATCAATATGAATATGAATTTTAAACTTAAATACGCCCACAAGTAATAATGATAACTATAATACAAATACAAAAATATGAAATTTAAATTTTAGAATATGTTGCACATGCAATATTTTATTAATAAGAATCCTGTATAGATCTGGTATCAGATTCTATATTCTCACCTTTGCTTTGAATCTAATAGTTTCTTCGTTAAATATTTGTAGCACTACTTTAACATTTTGCCGTTTCATAGATGTAGGATATAAAGATTTCAATGTAAGCGTATAGCCGTATTTTAACGGTTCATTTTTTTCCTTTGCATGTATTTCTTTCAATGCATCGAAAGATGCTATTCTAACAACATCTGAGTCAAAATCAGGGTATCTAAATTCTTTAATAGGCTTCAGATTTATCCAGTTATTTCTAACATTTTTTAATATATGTACTATAGTTTTTTATTCTTCGTATGTTCTCAATTTTCTTATACACTTAAAAACAAGTTAAAAGTCCTGAAATATAAAAAATACACTTTAAAAAAAATAATACACTTTAATTAATTATTTAAAAAAATAATTAAATTTTCAAAATTAACGCGATTAATTGCGATTATTTCGGCAATTATTTTTCTAATGACAATTTCTCTAAATATTAAGAACAATATCAACTCGTTAAATTGTTTATGATCTTTTAATATTCCCATTTTGCCCGTTTAAATGGGAGCTGCTCGAAGTTATTGCCCAAGCAGCACGTTTTCCATAAGAGCTACGATGACAGGTTAAACTTAAAATATTAAATTTGATTTACAAATAAAGTAAACGATGGGGTTACAATAAATAAAGAAAGGACTTCTTTTCCATTTCTTCTTCTCGTTCTTTTCAGTTTCTCACTCAGAGTATGTATATACTATATTAAGTGTTTCTTCTCTATTTGTTTCTGTTCTTCATTCATCCTTGAACCTTTTGCTTCTCATTCTTCTTCAAACTTTTTTTGTTCCTTTTCATAAATTTCGATTTATTTACCCAGCCTCACTGAGTCTGAGTACAATATATATATGTATATATATATATATATATATATATATATGTGTATATAAACGAGAAAGGGAACACTTTACATATCAATGGCGTTTATTTTGAATATTAGGGGCAAAGGTATTTTATTATCTTTTGACGATTACGCTTTTGCTCGCGCTTATTTCCATGCAGATAGAAGAAGCAAAAAGAGATAGAAGTACATGAATATTAATATGCTATGTGAAAGCTTTGCATCTCTCTCTCTCTCTCTCTCATGATCTCTCTATCATTCTATTGTCAACAGGAATACTAATTTTGCATAAATAAAGAATACGACTGACTATATTATGATCTATTGTTATCTCTTATTTGATTTTCTCTGTTTTGTAATTGCTTATTCAATTTTCCAATATTAATTATTTATCTACCTGTTTTAAGTAAAAATGGAAATTAAGGTTCTCAATCTTTGACATTTACAAATATCATGATTAAATAAGGAAATATTTTGAGTATCACTATACATAACATTTGTCTATTTCTACAAGGGTAATTTGAATGTCACGTCGATGTCTTGACGTTGTGATTCAGCTTAAATAGAGTTTACAATTGAGGACAACGCGAATGCAAAAGGATACGCGAATGGGCCCGTGAAAAAATACGTTTGGCGTAAACTTTTTTCGAACAATTCAATTGTTTTGTGTAACTACACATGTTTCGAATATAAAAATTCGGAAAGGTGAACTTGAAAGTTTAAAAGTTGACCAACTGCACATACACATATTCCATATTGAAATTTTTTCGGAGCTACGTTCATGTTCACATCAATTGTGACTCCGCGTTATTTGTTGCGAGCAAGCATAGATTACATCAAACAGTATAGTACAAGGTCCCTCTACGGCCTCATCAAATATTTTCGCAGATACAGAACGAGAAATGTATTGACGCACACTGTGAGTAGAACGATTACGTTTCATCGCGTCGCAATCCATGCTTTAGTCAAATATATTTCTCGTGGGAAAGCACTTGAACTATCAGTCACCCTCAGTACGAAAGATACGATATTATTCTATCTATAGAAATCTCTTATGTAATTCGTTTTGTTTGAATACATAAATTGAAAGGCATAGAAAAGAATATTGAATTATCTATATATTACATGCCGTTGATACAAAACAAAAAAAAAGAAAAAAAAAAGCTTCAACATTACTCATAGTAATGTTTTGCGGTGATTTTTTTAAGCAGATTAATAAATCTGCCCGACTGCTAATTTTTTCAACTCACACAAAAAGTCAGCATATTGTATTAATAAAAATATGTCTAAAAACAACAATGATCTTTTGTCAAAACACGCAAAAATATCCAGCATTGTTAAAATCATTTCTACCCATCAATATTAATATGTAGAGTATAGAAAACAATACAACGAAATAACAAATTATTGCACTCTTCCTCTAACGTTTCTGCTTCACAACCCTTCGGTTTTCATATCTCTCTCTAATCTACACTATATATAGACAACAGGGAGAGAGAGAGAGAGAGAAGACAAATACGTATAGCTATAGTCCGTGGTTGTTCTAGTACTCGCAATAGTAGTAGTAGTAGTAATTTAACAAGCGAGGCGTAAAATTCTACGTGACATTCATAGAAGATGTGCCTGGCTGGAATATTGAACTCCATGTATGCATGTAGGTGGAGGTGTCTCTATACATATATATACATATGTACCTATTGGAATAGGGCATTGGAATGGATGATAAGGGAGGCATTAACAGAAATTAATGGAAATTACATGATCAATAGATAATGGTGGCGAGATAGAAGAAACGTGAGTAAAGAAAATTGAGTTAAAATTAAAGATGCAAAGTAGCTCAAAAAGAAGTGGTTTATGCGTAATGGTTTGTTGTTCGTGTTGCAAGCAAAACATACATATTAAATAAAAAATTATATTAAATTTCGTATTCAGACAAACAGAAAGACTATACATTTTTCGACAATTTCTCTCCGAAATCATAAATCTTCGATATAATATAAACCTTCCGGGGGCTTTACATAAACACGGAATAGAAGAGCGGAGTAGATCTTCTCCATTTTATGGTATGTATATATATACTAAATATAATATATAGTAAATAGAACAATCGTGACATATGATCCACTTTACTACTCACTTCTTTAAACGCGTGCATAAAATGATCTCGCATTTTGTCTTTTTTCCTTTTTTTTTCGTTCGTAAACTTTCATCCTAATGAATCTTTTTTATGATTATAGTTTTCATATTATTTTGCTGTAACCAATAAGTGGGACAAAGTTGTAAAAATTGACTTCTGCAGGCAGATTGGAGTGTCGTGAATTGAATGATATTTATAAATAATTAACATAAACGACTTCAAACTAAGATGATCAATTGCTTTTTGTCTGAAACATATTTTTTCTCGTTAATTACTGACTATGTTTGTAGCTGTAGAGGAATTGTCGATTAACTGTAAATGCTAAGAGCGAAACTGTTAGTATTCAATGGATAAATGGCTATTTAATATTGAAAGCTTTACTTGAGCTGCTGAATTGCTCCACATAATGACTAGATTAAATTTTTTTTAAAGCTTGTAACTTTTCAACGACATTAAAACATAACAAGCCTGTAGTTTTGTAGAACTGTTTTAGAAGACAATTTTGTAGGAATTTTCTGAATGTCGACTGATTTTTTTTATTATTTTACCCTTGTCAAGATAGTTTTCGTGTTAGCTCTTTTTCCTATCAAGTATAGGAAGGTTCATTTATTTGCCATAAGTCGAGGAACACTCTATATAGTGACTTACCAAACATAAAATAAATCGAAATGCAAAATTATATACACAATCAAACTAAATTGATAATTATGCGATATGTTGAAATCGACTTATAACAGCGCGATATTGTCATATTTATTTAGAGCAAACTATAATTTCCTTGGCTAAAATTTTGAATTTAGAATAAAGAAAAATTTGATTTTGAAATAACAGAAATTCGGTACAAGTCAGTTTTATTGTAACAGTAACAATTGGCTCCACAGAGTTGTTTAAAAGTATTTAACAAAAATACAGTACGTAACTGTCATTAACTGAATCAGCTGAAAGTCATCTGATCACTAAACTAAACCCGGCAACGTAGCGCCGATTTCAAATGTATTGCCAACTTCACGGGGAACAAGAATTCCGTAGACTTTAAAATATCTCTTAAAATTGACTGAACTATTTAATCATTCGAAGACAAAGCATAAAATAAGTATTTTAAACTATAAAATAGAAACATGTTATTGTTAGCTGTAATCGAAAGATTTCTCAAAATTTAATTGAAATAAGTTCGTGAATATATTAGGAACTGTAACTATGAATTGGTAATAATACTTACACACTATTTCAAAATTGCCAATTTCATTTGAGAATAGTGTACTTTTTCAGTTTTTTACGTCCTAGTCTAATAAATTGAAGTTATGTTCAGGGAGGCATAAACTGATATAAAAGATATAAAAGATAGATTGATAGATTACTCTAGAATGCCCATAAAATCCAAAAACATCCTCTAGTTAAAAATCAGTTAGGTAGTAAATTCTAACTAGTTATTTAAATAGTCTCCTAATACTCCCACAGTTCTAGTCCCCGATCATTACTAATCAATACACTAATTATTTACTTTGTCTCTCTAGTTTTTCCCCTTTAGCTTTTTTTCATCTGTCATTAATAAGGATCTTATTTAATAGATCAGTTAATTAGAGTAACTAGTGCTTATAATACCTAGTAATTAATTACCACTTAACGAAAGCAAAAGACACACTTGTCTATAAATTGTCTAATAAATGTTACAGCACATCAAATAACAACAGCAGCAACAGCAACCACTAGCTTTTCCACAGTTTTTACTATATTGTTTCATTCATTTAATTTACTTCTCAAGCTTGTCACACAGTTGGTCTTTTTCATCTTCTTTTACTAGAATATTTTCTACATTATTATTATTATATACTTTATATGTAAATACAAAACGTACATGTGTGTATTCTATGTACTCTATTATATGTAAAGAATTCAATAGAAGAGTAGATAGATAATAGAGGGAAAGCGTAAAATGTCCCGGCAATATTGTTTTGTTGGCTTACGTTGAATATGGATTATGATTTTCAAAATGCTAAAACACTTTGTTTGTTTTAGTTTTCCAGTTCAATTTTTGAGCTTTAAAATGTGCGTGTATGTGTGTCTTAAGCTGTGGGTTCAACACGCCGACTCATGACACCCCGACAGTCGTTTTCACCATAACTATTTCTTCTCTGATATATTTCCTAGATTGCTGTCTTAAGCGGTGGGTTGGCCACACCGGCCCACGACGACGCCACATCCGTTTTCACACGGACGATTCACAGTATATTCTGCTCAGTTTTGTTTTATAGATTCTCTAAATATATAAGCAAAATAGTGAGAAGTTGCATACAGTAATAGGAGAGAAACAGACTCAAATTTAACATTTCTTTATCTCGTTTTGATAAACAGAAATTGATATGTTTCTTCTCTGTTAAAAAAAAACATAGAAAAAGTTGGAGTATTTGAATATATAATATGTAATAAATGTCTCATTCATTAAAAAGAAAAAAAAAAACAGAAAGGAACGAAGAGTTGAAATTGTGGGATGAGATGCACATATGTATATGGGAACAATTTGGTGCCTGAAACAATTTTTAATGAATGAGACATTTATTACATATTATATATTCAAATACTCCAACTTTTTCTATGTTTTTTTTAAAAGAGAAGAAAGATATCAATTCCTGTATATTGAAACGAGATAAAGAAATGTTAAATCTGACTCTGTTTCTCTCTTATTACTGTATGCAACTTCTCGCTATTTTTCTTATATATTTAGAGAATCTATAGAACAAAAATGAGTAGAATATACTGTGAAGCGTATATAGTGAAAACGGATGTCGCGTAGTTGTGGGTGGTTGTGGCCAACCCAAAGCTTTAACGGTTGGTCGGCTCGAGCCTCCGTAGAGTACACTGGATATCAAACTTTTTCTAGCAGTTCTTAAATGTTGCGCTATATTTTAAAATCATTAAAATTAATGTTGCGAAAAAAAATTATTAAGAAAATTTGATTGTATTGGTGGCCGGAGAACGTAGTGTAAGTTTCATACTACTTGAAGTAAACACCTTGTATAAGATCCATACTTGTGAAGCGTCTGGGGCCCAATTTTGGACCATTCGAATTTAAAAAGTATATATGGATTACTGCTCGTTTTAAAATTTTGTATTCTTGATCTTTAGCTTTTTGAAAGTATACGTTTTAATGCGAATGTTTCAGAACGAGTGACTGACTCCACTCGTATGTACAAATTCGTATACTTTTTTTGAAATACTGACGCTTATAAATCATATTTTGTCTATTAATTATCTACTATAATATAATCGGTATATTCTTAGTTGAACATTTTTTTCCCTTTTTTGTTTACTATCTTACAAGCGTTTACTATTATAGATATTAGTGTGTATGGTGTTTATTAAAATAAAATTATGGCAAAGTAGGTTGCTTCTTATTTATTAATGAATGAATTACTTGATTAGAACTACTATTAAGGAATAAAATACATGACGAAATGGAAGTACGTGAATACGAAGAATGGATCTGTTTAATTAGATCTACTTAGGAAATCAAGTGGCATGCAATTTAAAGTATTTAAACATCTATTTCGATTATTGAAGGATTTGGCAAGATATGCAATAACCGTTATACAACCATATTGTCATGCTACGCCAGGGTCACCACAAAATGTCACCTTGTACAATCGACTCTACGTTATCGGGATCGCCGTATAACACTTTTTCGAGAGGGATGATTCCAAGGTTCCAATTATCAACGCAAAAAAGTTGGTTTAGCAAGGATTTATTTACATACGTAACACTACACTATTTACACTAAACATCTTACATTCTAAATACGACGGAGGAGAGGGTTCCGGACTTTTCGAGTACGTTGTGGTATCGTTGTTCTCTCTGACCCCTCTGGTAGGGGTTCCATTGGTATTTATACCACCCAATTCCCCTCTACTCTAGGGTCGTTAATCCCCAGTTGCTACGTCGTACCGTGCTTGCTACGGTATGGAGGCTTTACGTCATTTCCTCCATACCTGCCCTCTTTATAAATATTGCATTCCTTATATGTCATTAACCCCTGTTTCAACTACTGTTATAATATATATATTTTAAATGACTTATTTGCTCATACAACAATATTTATATGCTACTAATCTTTGGTTAATAACCCGGACATTGTTTAGGTTGAACAACTTAGCAACTACTATAGAGATGCAACATAATCTAAATTACTTTACTTATTGAATCAGACTATATCTTCTTGCTTAATTTACTATTTTCACTTATATTTTCAAAATAATACTTATTCAGTTTCTAATGCAACGGTACAAAATGACATCTAATATTTAGTATCCAAAGACTCTCGACATTTGTATCAGAAATTGAAATAATTTTACAACGATGCCAAATTGTAACATTCGCAGTGACTGAACGTATGCGCCATTATTTATGAGTAGCAGTCAAGAATACTATTTAGAAAACGTATTCGTAATTGAAGCAATCGCTTTCATCAGGATACGAGTATTGCGAACAATGTGGAGAATTACGACTCTGGTCAAAACGCATGTCGGGTTGTGTCTGGTCGTCATATCGAACTCACAGCTTAAATATGGATGACAATTTGTTTATCGGTTAAGTAATTCATTTTTAACGACTGCAGTCTTAACTAATTGTTTTATACGAAATGCTTGAAAATAAGATTTCAATATAAAAATTAACGCAATCAATAAGAAAAACAATAACAAGAAGCAGACGAAGAAGAAAACTCAATCAAAATCTCATTATTTTGGATAAAGAAAATTTATTGATTTTTTACCTTGCATGGTATTGTTAGGCATAGAAATGCATAAATAAATACATACACGAACTGATGATAAGTCGATAACACTACTTATTATTATTATTATTATTATTATTATCGAGGCTCATTTGCTTCTACCCCTCAAATTTCTCTCTTATCTTTTTACTTTCTTCGTCCCATCAGCTCAATCCTTTCTCACTCATTCTCTCGCTTGTCATCACCCCACTAATCAAAAGAAAGTTGAAAAATAGCGAAAGGATTGAGAAGAACAAGGAATGCTATCTATCTACTGATGGCCCCTTCTATGCTTCTAGACCTTTTTGTTAGTGAACATTTTATGCCTTCATCTGTGACTTCATTTGTTTGTTTGTTTATTGTTGTGTTGCGAAACAGATGGAACTAAAGGAAGACTTGAATAGTATTCTGTTTCTTTATTATGAATGTAGTTGCTATCTTTATTTAATTAATAAAATGATATTATATATTTCACTTCGATTTTCTTTTTCAATTTGGAAAGCAAAAAACACGTTTTTTTTTGCTTATTTTCATTTTACAGAAGATTGAGATCTTTTTCATGGTCATTTACAAGAGCAACTTCGTATTTCACTCAGAATTGCATCGATCAAGGTAATCTTGGAAACTGAAAAGGTATAATAGGACAGTTTATCTTTCTCATTCCCTCCTATTCTAACAGCAACCTATCCTTTTTTTGTGCCCAATTTTCTTTTTAAAGAATAGCTAGGTTTCAATCATCTCGTCATCATCATCAACGTCATAATTATTATTATTATTATCCTTTCTTATTGTATACTGTATACCTATGCTATATTTTCTGTATATACAGTGTGATTGGAAACAATTGTATGAATTTTTATCCGGAATTCTTAGAAAAAAATTCGATTATATAACCGTTGTTATCTAGCAGAGCCCCATCGGTTAGGTATGATGAATAGCTGCAATTTTTTTTATATAAAAATCAAATAGGGAAAAACCCTCACCCCAACCCATGTAAGTTTTCTCTACATGACTTTAAAAAGTTGCAATTTTTCAATTTTTACTAAATTGAAATTTCAATCAACGCAATTGACATTTCCTTTTCACATATCAATATGTACCTTGCACAGACACACACGCTCACAAACATGCATTCATCGTCGACATCATCCACTTCATCTTCATTCGATTAGACTTTTCCCCAAAGTCAATGAAAAACGGAAACTGTCAAAACTTAATCTTTTGTTAATAATCGAATATAGCATGTCAAATCTCTTGTCAAAAAGAAAAGTAACTTTTATCCTCCTTCACAGTCATCAGCGGGAAGGATAAATAATTTCTTTTCATAGTTACTCATCATAAGTATAGCACAAATTTCTTATTTCTAACTTTTTTCTTTTTTTTTTTTTGTTTGATAAAAGACGCAGCAATAAATAATAAAATATAATGAGAGAAAATTTGTTAAAATATTAATCGAAGCAAGCGAGAATGGAAGAAGGAAGAAAAAAAGAAGGTAAATAAAAGTGTTGTTGAGGAAAATTTCTCTCTAATTCATTTTCTGCTACTATATTATTATTGTTATTATTGTTATATGTAGGTAGGTATTATATGACGACGGTTGAAGTACACACACACATCCATATATCTGGATTTTGCGTGTGCTCCTTACAAAAAGCCCTAAATTTATTGAGCTTTCTTCGTGGTAGCGAAAAAAAAAAGAGAACGTAATTAATTTTTGATTTTCAGCATTAAGCACACCTATCTAGAGATAGTTCTCACTAGCAAAAGATGAGCTGCAAGAATAACAAAATCAACGAAACTGATCTTTATAAAAAAGATTATTATTGTGTTAGTTAACAAATTAATGTTTTCAATTTGATGTAAAACAATAAACTACTGTTTTGTTCTTCACCCCCAAACCACGTGCTCAAAAAAGAGGGTTGAATGGAGCCTTTCTCTTATTCTATAATAACATCAAATCCCCCTCATTTTGTCCCAAATTATATAATAATAATGGACAGATTTATCTTTTGAAATATGTCGACTAATTATTACCATGAAGGGGGTGATGCTGCTGAAAACCAAAATTTGATACGAACAATAAAATCGACAATAACCGGTTCCTCGTCTAACTCTGCCTATAGTATACATATATAATATCACTAATTTTCTTCATTTTTCCTTGACGATGAAGAAATAGAGAGGGATGTGAGGGAAAAATACAGCGGCGTAGAGACCTTTCAAATTAATGAATACAATTTATTGTGTGTATATTAACTTAAACCTAATATTACCCGGAGAGGGGTAGGGGACGGTTAAACCAAGTAATATTACGTTGGTATGAAATATTGCTTTGGTTGCCAGTGTTCTTAACACATTTATTTGTTTATTTATGTATTTATTCTTATTATGGAAAATATTTTCTTGGGGTAAAAAAGTATGGAAAAATATGAAGTTAAATTTTTCATTGGTTAGAAAACAGCTGCTTCTCCCTGTTTCCATTTATTATGTACAACTATACTTTTATAGTATTAAATAATACAATTATTTCAATTCTCTCCGCTTTGCTTTCTCCTTCTCTGATACTCAAGTCTCTTTCTTGCTTTCACACTCAAAATAGACAATAGAGGTTCCTCATTTCTAGCTATAAATCACTTCCCCTAGTTTTCTCTTCCTATCTCATTCACAATTCGTCTCAAAATTATATGCTATGAATTGACCAATATAATCGTAATGACATTGTTTCAGTGTAAAATTCCAAGTAAATTCTCATTGATATGTCATATTCGATTAAATAATATAGTTATAGTTTACACACAATATGCTTTATAGTAATGATAAAAACTAAATCGTTAAGTATCAGAACTTGCAGAAACTTGACAACATCGACTTCACGGTTTAACCTATAACCTTAATAGTGGATTAAAATGTGCGATAATTACATATTTTATGAATTTAATAGAATTTATTGATATTTTAATCGATTTTATTTAGAATATATTAATTACGGTAGCTGTTTTACATAATAAATACCATTGTTGAAGATTTATTCAAAATTGATTAATATCGTAAGTATAGACGAAGATAAACAAATATTTACTTTTATTCTTTTAATTTGATATGTTTAACGTATTCAACTGACAAGACTGGTAAGTTGTGGTTTCGCTTTTTATGTGTATACAACAGAGACACACATACTGTCGATTGAAACGCTACTATAATTACTATAAATTAAAAATTCAAATCAAATTTGTCAAGAAAATAACGAAAATAAAGAGATTAAACAGTTTTTCGAAATTATGTTAGTAAAATTAACATAAATTAAACAAATCCTGAACGGCCAAGCAAAAATATTTAACCTGCTAGCGCTGCATTTCAATACTAATTTGAACACATCAAATTTTACATTGATTTAATATAAATAAATTTCTTTAAATCATAGATATACTGTTTTCGACTAAGCATGACATAAGATCACATCCTTTCGCGATTTAGTATATATTTACAGCAACAGAAGATAGCTGCTATGTCCATATGAGTATATAATTTTATAAGAAACCTCGTAGGTGCTAAAACAATGTTGTCGAATAACTCGTTTTTGAATTTACTTATCGTTCTCACAGATATACAATTCTTATTCGGTGCCTTCTGTATCCATTAGATTAGCAAGTAATGATATACATATTTACCGAAAACGTTGTCGAAAATGCCCTGTCTTTTTTTCTGACTCATTTTTCAACCAAATCAGGGAAACACATAGGAACACAACGCAAAGAATAGCACCAATTTCGCATCTATATTCAAAGCTGAATAATGTAAAAATAAAGATAAAGAAGAAATCTGCTGTCTGAAAAACGTGGATTGGGAATCTATACCTCTATAATATATCTCCTTTTGCCTTCTATAGATTTTTCCGATGAATGTATGTTTGTGTATCTAGTATATGTATATAGGCACTGTAAGCTGACTTATACTATACTATGTCAGCAGAATAATCAGATAACCAACTTTTTACTCAGCGAGTTTCATTGAAAATAATGCACCCATATATGGAATCTATTTTGGATAATATTAATTATTGCAATATGTTGCAATCGACTTATGACTGCGCGACAATGTCAGATGTATTCAGAGACAAATACTGATTCGTTGGCTAAAATTCTGGATATTGAGTAAAAGAGAATTTGATCTTGAAATGATAGAAATTGTTATAAATCGGTTTCATTGTTGTAGCGACGACGATTGATTCCATGGGGTTGTTTTGTTTGTAAATCCGCTATTTGCTCAAAATAGAAAATAACAATACATGTCTTTTAGTAATAGTGTATTTAAAATATCGAGTTTGGAAAACACAAAATTACAAAATCAGTTCTATAAAATTAAATTGAAACAAAATAAAATGAGTACCAAACAATAAAAACTTACTGTAATAAAAATTTGAGTAGCCTAAATGGATCAACTTTTTTTTATTCCTGGTGCGCCCCTGAATGTCGGGTTACAATTCCCAGCTGGGATTACCGTAGCTGTTGTGGGCGCCACTGGAATGGGAAAAAACCCAGAACACTCACGATGTTGAGTGGGCAGGTAAGCTCACCAGGAAAAATATAAGTGATAAAGAAAATAATAATATATGAAATGAATATAATGAATATTGTATGAATACAATGACACCTATGAGACGTTTAAAATATTAAACAATTAATAATATTACGCCAAATTAAGAACGGACACATGCAGATGCCCTTTAGAGCGTAGAGTGAATTATAAGAGAATTAAGTTAATTAAATTTTATGTATTTTACGCCGACAAGAAAACAGTTATCAAATTGAAAAGATAAAACCAGTAAATAATAAAAGAGATATACAGTAAGAGTTCTACTTGCGGTTCTGGCGGTAGAGTTGATGTTGGATGTGGTGGCAACTCTAAGAAAGTCACCAGCTTTCCTAGACCTAGTGGCACACGATTGATGGTTTCTCTAGGCTGAAAGCGATGTTGTGAACCAGGGCAATGATTAATCAGACAATTAAAATATTCCCTCTACAGGGTTTTCACAGGCCTAACCAATAATTAAGGCACTTGAAAGCTGCCTCGATAGCGAAGTTGGATCCCTCTCAAACGGGTTAAACTTGGTGGCCTATTTTGAGGCACAAACCATATACCATAAAGCAGTAGCCTAACTTTGAGGCTTGTAAAACGACTTCACAAATAACTACACTACGAGTATGTCAGACGTTAACTAACACGTACCGATAGAAAAATGTAGATCGCGAAGCGAACCTTAGCCAGCAAGAACTATTGAACTTCAAGTCGTCAAAAATGTTTCGGAAAGAACCATATAAAAAACATTGTTAATAATTTCACAAAAAAACCAATACTTATTAAAATGATTCAATTTCGACCGGGCCGATTGACCCCATAAAAACATGTCAACCGTAGACGAAAATGAGCTTTATTAAGCGCTACAAGAAAATCAGCGCCAAGTGACAGAGAAAATATTTAAAAAAGGAAAGGAATAATTTCAAATGTAACGTACATTTTGAACCGTTACATGTTAACAAGTAATTAATAAAAACACGAAATGTAAATGCCATAAACTGAAACAGCTAATAGCCTATTTGATCACTAGAGTGGAATAACTAAACCCGGCAACTTTATTACGATTTCAATCGTGTTGCCAAGTTCGAGTGGAACAAGAATCCCATTGACTTTAAAATATCTATTAAAATTGACTAAAATATTTAATAATTCAAAAACAAATGTTTTTGAATTATTGAAATTGAAATTTGAATTGAAAAAAAAAAAATGTTACTATCAGCTTTACTCAAAAGATTTCTCACAATTTAGATGGAATAACTTTGTAAATATATTAGGGACTGTAACTATTAATTCGTATTAATTCTTATGCATTATTACATACTTCTCAATTTAATTTGAGAATAAAGTAACAATTAGCTAATTATAATATCAACTTAATAATTTTTTTCTTTAACAAATTAACATTATGTCACGTATCCTAGACATTCTTAAAACAGAAGAGCTAGAGTGTTTCACATTAAAATTTAACAGTACATGAAATTAGGCGTTCAACTTTAAGAGGGTCTTGTGTTCCTGCACTATTGGCCGCATACACATTCAGTGACCGTTGTCTAATGTCTCTTTTGTTTTTGGATGATTAATAAATCATGTAAAGTGAAGACGTCTCCTATGTGTAAGTATGTATGTGTGAGGCTAATTTAGGTTCATCGTTGTACATGTGAATCTAAGATGAATAATTAATAGATAAAAACGTAAGTAGATGGAAGATAGGGGGTTTACAGATGGATTATATATGAATAGTGCAAAGGCTTAAATAAAGGAATAAGATTACTGGATATTTCACGGAGGAGTAGATAAATATATTAAGCGCCTATTACTCAAGCATACTATTGCTTGAGTAATATGCGTTATTTTGTTATTTTTATTTTGTTAAATTTTAAAAGGGTGTTGTGCAGTCAGTTTAAACACCAAATGGTTGTGCGGCTTTGAACTTTAAGGGGAATCTTACACTATAGATTTTGATTGAATTTTATTTGAATTGTTCAATATCTCGCATTTTGACCGAAATCACTAGTTACTGGTTAAGGTAAATGACTTTCATGATAAGAATATTTGACTAATTTTGTACGAAATTAAGATTCATTCCTACATACTTTTGCTTCATTTTTATTTTATACTGTGAATACTATATATTTTTTAAGTATCGCAAAATTTTTGATTTGTAGACGACTTAGGTAATTTTGAATTTCCTGCGATGTTGGCAACGGTCAAATCCCAAATGTAAGAGAGGAAGATGCCAACACACGCATCGACGCGAGTAGTAACGGACAGAAAGAGAGTTCTAAGACATTGATTACGAAGAGTGGTTAATTATGTTATAAGTGATAACAAATTTCCATTATTTCAAAAGAAAATTTTTCTTTAAACACAATTCAAAATATTGGCCGACGAAATAAGATTCTACTCTAAATAAATATAACACTATCGCGCTGTCATAAATCGATTGCCTAAAGTGTCAGCTTAATTTGTAACTACTGTAGATAATAATACGAACGGAACAATGACTTCGACATTTATCATATTTCAATATGATTCTATATAAACTGAATTTTGGGGTGTGCCGAATAATAATCTGTATTTTTAATATAAGATGTTATTTGAATTTAAAGACTATAATGGTGAAAAACTTTTCTAGAAACGTTATAATCTGTATTGAATCTAAATTACCATTTTATATACTATTAAATATTATATATATTATTAATTAATATCTAACATATTTAGCCACATTAAAAGTATCAAATCAGCTTTTATAAAATGTGTTAAAGTCAATTAGATTTAGTCTATTAATTAAGGGAACGACATGATATGTATTGATGAATATTATGTTAACCAAATCAGATTCTGTTAAGCATATAGTTTTTTCCTGCCTTGTAATTTCAATCATTTTTAATTCCTCATTATTATTACCTGTTGTGATTATATTCTTACAACAAATAAAACGTAAATAGTCTAATTCCATTGTATTAAAATATATATGAAAAATCCAATACATATTTAAAATCAGCGTTTCCCATTCAAATGCTTCCAATTGGAGGACATTATGTTATGTTGATTTAAGAAAAGTATTAAGAATTAAGATACAAGTTAGAAAAGTAGTTTTATGTTTGCTGGTTGGAAAGGAGAATAAATCTGGAAAACATTACAAGAAGAATTGAGGCTGTTTTATTCATCTATTATCTACTACAATTTCAGGTGTATGGTACCAGTGATAGAAAAAGGTTATGTCACTGGGATACTAAGTAATGTGATTTTATGTATTACAATATAGTAAAAGTTAAGCGAAATATTAGTTTAATCAGTATGGCAAGTAAGGAGAGGGAAACAGCAGAGAACAGAAATTCGCCGGTAAGAAACGACAAATGATGGAAGAACTACCCTAGATGAAATTGTGCAAGTTACAGTAAGAGCTATAATTTCTTATGACCTTTTGGGTAGGCAAAGTACCAATAATATGGGAGCCAATACAACAGAAAATGCCGCCAAAATTAATAATAGTGAATTAGCCGGATTGTTACCCAATTTTGCTGGTGGTGATCAAGATATTGAAATTTGGATTAAAAGGGTTGAAGCTGTCGAGACGGTTTATAATGTTGCACCACAAGTGATGACATTGAAATCAATAGGAAGATTAGAAGATGTGGCCAAATCTTGGTACCAAGATTGGTACGTATTGGTATCTACCAGGGCAGATTTGGTGACCATGTAATGGGGCCAACTTAAAAATGAATTAAGGAAGATGTTTGGTTTGGACAGAAAAATAAACTCTTTCAACCCGTATTTTATTTTAGTTATTTTAGTTTCCGAGTTAGAGTCGAAATTACACAGCTACGAATTAGAAATGTTAGACGTTGTCAATGCGTTAGAAGAGTTTAGAATTTATTTATATGGACTACCAACTTTTGAGATAATTACTGATTGTAATTCCATTAAATTAGCGCTTAAGAAAAAAGAAATTAATAGACGTATTAACAGATGGGCTTTAATTTTAGCAAATTATAATTACAGCACCGCGAAGAAAATCGGATGAGGCATGTGGATACGCTTAGCCGGGTTTATAACATCTTAATTATTGAGGAAAATACCTTTGAATAGAATTTGTCGATTACACAAAATTTAGACCCCGAATTAATGAAAATATAACAAGAACTCTTAGAATCAGAAAGTAAATATTACAAACTTGTTGACGGTTTAGTTTATCGTAAACACCCGGATAAATCTAAGATTCTATTTTATGTGCCAGAAGCTACGGAATCTAAAGTAATATATAATTGTCATGATAAATTAGAACATGTCGGAATAGATGAGACTGCTGAATATTTAGAGTGTACTGGTTTCCTAAATTTGGCCAGAAAATAAAAATTTATAAACAAAATTGTATTAAATGTATTACATATTCCACAAATCGCCCATTCTCGGGTACGCTTTACAATATACGAAAAGGCAATAGACCATTCGATACTATTGACATTGATCATTATGGACCCCTTGAAAAGAATTTTAATCAGAAACAATATGTTTTCGAAGTTATCAACGGCTTTAGCAAATTTGTAAAATTCTACGACGTAAAATCTACAAAAGTACTTTAGAAAGTATAGTTGCCCGATAAGAATTATTTCCGATAAAGGTACTGCATTTTGTTCAAAAGAATTTGAAGTATGTCTTAAAGAAAATGTTATTATTTATGTTAAGATTGCGACGGGTTCACCAAAGTCTAATGGGCAAATCGAACGAATAAACCGAGATCTAACGCCCGATTTATCTAAATTAGACGAGTTAAAAAATAAAAGGCCAAAACATTTATCCGAAGTGGAATTTGCTATAAACAATTCGTTTTGTCTATCAATTGATACTTGCCCGTCAATGTTATTTGTTTCGAATTAACCAACGGGACCCATGTGATTATCTGCGAAGTTATTTAGACAATAAATCAAACGAAAATCGAGACTTAGTTGCTATTAGAAATCGCGCCGAAGAAACAAATCGTAAAGTACAATCCTATAATAAAGAATATTTTGATAAAAAACATAGACCACCGATTAGTTACAGAGTAGGTGATTATGTAATGGTAAAAAGTGTTGACGTAACGCCAGGTGTTAATAAGAGATTAATTCTCAAGTACAAATGTCCTTATGAAATTAAGAAAATATTGGTAAATTACCGATACTTAAATTTCCAATTAACCCAAAAGCCCTTCGAAGGTATATCGAGCCCTGATAATATGAAACCTTGGTTAATGATTTAAAATCCTTAAGTGTTTTGTATAATTCCTTCTATTTTATTATGTATGCTGATCAGTTTTTATTAGGTCATTACTTTTATTATTATAATTATGTTTGTTTTACTACTAAAGGTCTTGTCTATTAATTATGTCGATTGACAACCTGTATAAAGGGGACTGCGTTATTTGAGATTATTATTTGGTTTGTAATAAAAAAACCCGTTTTCTAAGTAAAACTACTTAGAAAAATAGTTTTACGGCCGCTATCCTGAACAGCTATCTACAACGATACCGCCAGGGTAATTAAAATTTAGGTACGCTTCGCATCATGGCTGCAGTACCTCGTACAAGTTGTACAAGAGGCATGTAACAGCAGCGACTAAGAAGAAGATGGAAATATGGTTAACTGAAAGCAAGAGTGAAAAGGAAAATTTTTTCCGTCATCGAAATATTTGTGTTTGAAAACATTTTCAATAAATGTTTTCAATGTTTCAATATAACAAGTTCAAATAATAAACATAAAATGATTACGTAAAATAGCGCATAAATAGAAACTAGTGTTTCTTTGTATTAAAAAATATATTTCGTAAAATTTAGGCAATTTACACACGTATACAAATCAATCTTCTATTGTCGTAAATTTTGTTATTCAGCCTCTGTGCGTTTTGATTCGGATGATTTAATAATTTGGAGACGCCTACGTTTTTTTTTCTTTAGTTTTATGATTTTTTTTTTGTCCAGGGTATAGACATTATACACATATGAAACGTGAAGTAGTGCCTAGAAATATTATACACATTATTTTGTCGCCAATCAAGGTTTGGTATATAAAAAATAATAATATCCTAAGTACAGACGAAAATAAACAAATATTTACTTCAATTCTTTTACTTCGATATGTTTAACGTATTTGACTGTCAAAACTGGTGAGTTTTTGTCTCGCTTTTTATGTGTATACAACAGATACAATTATGCTTTCAATTGTAGCGCTCCTATAATTACTTGTAATTGAAAAATCAAATCAAATCTGTCCAGAAAATAGAAAAAATAAATAAATTAAAAAGCTTTACGAAATTTTGTAAGTAAAATTGATTCATATGGTGAAATAGTGAACAAATCTTGGAACGACTAAGAAAAAATATTTACTCTGCTAGTGCTGCATTTGAACACATCAAATTTCATATTGATTTAATGTAAACACATTTCCCTAAATCACAGTTATAATATTGGTATAGTGTTTTTCACCAAGTATGACTTAAGATCACATCCTTGTGCATTTAACTGTAGTTGTTTGTTGCTAGGGCTAATTCAAATATTATTTTCAAAACAACTATTACCATTTCTACAAACTTATCTCAATATTTTTTAATGAATCTCAAATTAATTCGAATATGCAATTAGACCTGGTTCAAGCACCTGCTACAGCATGTAAATATTACATACACGTACATAATAAAAACTTCAAAGTTCAATAATAACACTAGAACAATCCTTTATAGTACCTAAAGACATAATAGCAAAAGCCATTTAAAAGTTTGTTTAAACTTTTGTTTGTTCACAAACACAACAACAACAACAATCACAATTTAGTGGCATAAAGAAATATTTAAAATTAAAATCTTTTAATCCGTGAAAATAAAGAAAAAACCGATTAAGCAGCTTTCGAAAAAGAAAAGAGAAAAAGACAAAAGCAAAGCGACATTTTCAAATAAAATTATATTCGCGGGTAATTAAGCAAAAATAAAAAGCAAAGATAAAGATGCACATATACAAAAAAGAAATGACACGAAGAAAGAAAAGAATGAACAGAAAAGAAAAGAAGTGGCAATAAAAAAAGAACGAATAAAAAAGAAAGGCGAACGCAAAGAGGGAAATTCTTTGACATTTAAAAATATTAAAGGTAGAATTTATTCTTGAGTTGCGGGGATTTGGATAATTAACGACGATAATTTAAATTTTAAATTAGCAGGAGCAGCAGTAGCCGTGAGCGGAGAAGACCGGGGAGGTGGCGCAATATACATATAGAAGAAAATTTAAAGGTTACTAATTGTGTTTTTAATTTCTTTCTTTGTTCTTTTAAAGCCGTTATTCTCTAACTTTCTCTATTCTATCACTTCTATTCTTTTTCCTTCTCGTTCTTCTTCGTAATTATTTCCGTTGCATAATATAGATGCATATATTTTATATGTGTTTTTTCGTCGTCTTTATCGTAATCTAATTGGTTTAAAATCTTCCGTTTTCTTCTCTCCTTCTTGCTACTCACTTGCATTCCATCCGTAACTTTCAACCCTCTTTCATTCAACTGCTGCTTTTCTTTTTTTTTTATTCAAAATGATCCTTCTAATATCTAAAAAAAGGTATAGACTAACATCTTCGGAAAGAGAGTGAATATAGGGGGATAGAGTTTATATTTTCGCGTATACATGCCTGATTGCTTGCTTCCTTATTGTGACATAGCTTCAAAGTTTTTCCCATGCCTACTCTGCGCCCTGATTTTCAGCAGGAAACGCAGCTTCTTCAGATTCTTTTTCCATTAGTTCGGAACTTCTTTTCTTTGTCTTTTTTTTTCTTTTTGTTGTTGGTTTTCAACACCGCATCACATCAGCAGTAGCGAGTTCAGAATTAAATTTATGCAAAAAAAAGAAAGAAAAAAAGAAGAAAACCTGCAAACGCGTGCGGCTTATCAGTTTGCTGTATACTGATATTTATTCGAATCGTTTGTCACTCTAGATTTGACTAAAAACAAATTAAATTCGATCAGTTTAAATTTACATAGAAAGGGTGGAGGTTAAAATTGAACGTTCACATTTCCTTTTCGTTTCTAATAGATTTTATTAGGCATGGTGCTAATAAAGAAGTTTAGTGAAAATAAAACCATAGACAAAATAAAATAAGACGAAAACTTGACATGCATGCATACCACCATCTGCGAAAGAGCTTCGCTATTTTCACTTCCGACATATCTACTCTTGCTTGCTTCCTCCTCCACATTGTTCTTCTCTTCTCTCGTCCTCATCCTTTTTCCTATTCCTTTCATACCAATTTTCCCATCTACTATTCTAAAATCGATCCTATTTTCCGGAACGGATCTTGTCTATTTTAAATCCGAGTCGATGAAGACATTACATTGTGTATTATACACGTGGAGAATAGGTTATAGTATAGAGTTATAGCTATCACTCAACGGAAAAGAACGAAAAATGACGAAGACAATTTATTCGTTGCCTTTCTATGTTTATTTGTATTTTTAATGGAATAATCTGAATTTTAATTCAAATTTTTCAATTAACGACTTAAATTACTTTTTAAATTTATTTCATAAAATAACGTCATTCATTCATGGAAGGCTGTGCCACGACTTTAGCTGTTGGTTGGTTGGTTGGTTGTGGAAACGCAAAAATCTTCTAGTATTATCTTCACTTTTTGCTCATAATAATGAATTATTATGCGTGAAATTTCCATTTATATTTAAATGAATTTCAAAAAGCAAATTTGTTTATTAATATCTGTCTTATAATCATAGAAACTGCATATTATACAGATCTATAATTTTTTTAATTCTTATAAGCGAAAATGTATGTATAGTGTATTCAATTTAAAATGAATATTATTCAATAATTGGAAAATTTTAACCGTCAGTTTCTGAAAATCGGATCATGGATAATCCTTGGTTAATCAAAGTTGTCATTGAAATTAAATTGATGGCAATAATTGACAGATTGATCAATTCTTCTAAAAAAGCTAAAGTAACTAATATGAGTAATAATGAAATTATAGAGAAACGATTCAAATGTGTACAAAAATTATTATTAAAAATAGGACCAAAATAGTTTGGTTAAGGTTACGTTTCATCACTCATCTGATCGAAAATATTGTGGTGAAAGCGCAAGCGCGTTCTTAATTCTTATTTCTTAATACGTAAAAGTTAAATGTTATGAACTGTAAAATTATATTTAGGGCCGATTTTACAAATGCAAAAGTAACAATTAGGTAGTAACCTAGTTGTTAAATGTATCGCATCACTTAACCAGGAGTTTATCAAAAATCAGTTTTACAATGCAACATTGCATTGTATGCAAATATGTATTGTATGTAAGTAGTTAAACAAGGCCGATTCTCCCTCAACTTAGACTCTAGAGGGGGGATTGTAAATTCAGGGGTAAGGGGGTGGTTTTTCAATATGGTGTCAATCAAAGGGGTGTGTACAAGTTTAAGGGGTGGGGGGTAATTCAATATGGCGTCAGAGGGGAGGGTACTAAGGGAAAGGGGTAATGGCGTCGTTGGATTTCATTGGATGGGTGGGGAAAGGGGTAATTCAATATGACGTCGTTGGATGGGTGGGGAAAAAGGTAATTCAATATGGCGTCGTTGGATTTAATTGGATGGGTGGGAAAAGGGGTGATTCAATATGGCACCGTTGGATTTGATTGGTCGGGCGAATGGTGGGTCGTCCGGCGTCCATTAGCGTCACCATGGTTATTGTCCAGTTAATTTTAACGCCATTTTGTCCATTTAATGAGAGTCGCTTAATTACTTTAAAGAAAAAAGGCTGCATGCAGATGTAAAAACCATCGAGGCCAGACGGTCTGACGTTATTTGAAAAGCCAAAAAGTTAAGTGATTTTTAATTGGCAGGTTGATAAGCTACCCTCTATGACGATTATCATTTCTTGTCATAGACGATGAAGAATGTGCTCTTAACAATAATATCATTTGAATGCTATTAAGAATTATCTAGTAAAATTTGTGGTTATCTACACATGAGATTGAGAAGGTCGAAAAGCCACCCTCTACTGCAGACAGATGTAAAAACCATCGAGGCCAGACGGTCTGGCGTTATTTGAAAAGCCAAAAAGTTAAGTGATTTTTAATTGGCAGGTTGATAAGCTACCCTGAATATAAAAATAATCTAATCTTCAATAGGGTAGATTTCTGTTATCTTGAGAAACCAACTAAGTACATAGACGATGAAGAATGTGCTAAATTCAACTGTATAGAGATTAGTGAAAGGAGGAGCCAATCAGTTTATTTATTTTTTTTTTTTTTTTTTTTTTTTTTTTTTTTTCCAATATAAATATGGGCTCATGTGAGCTATTTGTCAAATGCAGTTTCATCTTCAACAACTACATAAAATATTGAAGTTTAAACAATACATATCGAGCGTTTAAATAATTTGGTTTGATAATTCTAATAGGCTACAGGTAAATATTTGTCAAATACAGTTTCATCTTCAACAACTAAAGGTCTCAAGTTTATGTGTTCAGGTAAATATTAATTTATTAGCAATTATTTTTGAAAAATTTATTATTTACTAAATATAATTTATTATATTTTTATTTGTAGAGAAAAATGGATTTAAAATGTCTAAATGCTGCTGCTGTATCATCATCAAAACCAAAAATTGGTATGGATGAACTGGTTCCCGATGAGAAGTATCAAATTTTAAACGTCACAGTAGTCAAAAGTAAATTCGGGGAAGTGATCAAATTAGAATTAGAGAACAATATATTATTTTTACCACAGAGGATGACGGAACCTTTTAAGAAAAATTTGCATTTATTCATTAACAATAAATATTATATTATTTTTAAATGTATGAAAAAAATATCCAACACCATATCAACACCAGAGTTTGAAATTTCTGAATAAAACGCTTATTACTTGAATAATGGTATTTTTATTTTAAATCAGACAATATTTTGTGTTTATTAATTAACATATATTCTCTTAAACAATTACTATATACATCATTAAAACTATAAACATATTCACAAATTACATTCTTAATATCTTCAGGAGTAACTAGATCCGAAAACAATTCTTTAAAAACATGTATAATATTACTATAATATGCCTTAAAATCAATTAATATTAATTTTTTAACAACATCAGCAATAAAATAAAAATTAGCTATTAACAAGTTATGTATATTAGTCTCTGTTAAAACAATAGTTTTTCCGCATCTTGTAACTTCCACCATCTTCAGTCCATCAATACCGTTGCTGCCTAAGACAATTATATCATTACACATGATAAAACGTAGATAATCCATATCCATATTTCGAAAATATCCACTAAGAAGCCAATGCATATTAGATATGAACTTTTGCCATTCATTTATTTCGAATATTAAAGCATTGCTTACATTAATGCATGGTCTAAATTCTTTGTATGTGTTTAAACCAATATCGATGAAAATTTCGTTATCAGAAAAAAAAAATCTTTTATTTAAAATAAAACACTCATCATTTGTTTCACGTTCAAACTCGTCTAATAATTCAAAACATTCTTTGTCTATTTGATTGGCACTAAAAACACATTGATTTTCAGAAGACATCGTGCTAGTCAAGATTCTATGAAACAACTAATATTCCCTATAATATATTTGTCTCATCAAGCCAACTATTATGAGAATTATCAAAGCCAAGCCATTTTACATATACCATGTTGCCTCTTTTCTTTAGAACTTTTTCAACTAAATAAACATCTGGTTGTTTTGTTTTCTGCAGCTCATAAGAATAAAAAGCTCCTCTTATGGGTCTCTTATTTATATCTTCCAACAAGTATGTTACAGGATTGGTGTGATTAATTTTAATAATTTTAAATAATTCAGTAGTCCAATTCGGTGTGTAGCCTTTATCGAAAACATGTTTTTCTTTACTAATACGCACTTCATCTCCAATGTTAAGTTTGGATCCAGGAAATATTTTTATGTGATTATACACAGTATCCAATAATTTTCTTTCAATTGTTTCACTAACATCACATGGTCTCATTTTAATTACACTATGTTTTGATTCATTATAATTCTTCACAATAGTGGGTAAAATAGAAATCCATTTGTGTGTGCCATTTAAACTAAAATATTTATATAATCGTTCCTTTATGGTACGAATAGTGCGTTCGGCAATGGCCGCTTTCATTTGTGAATATGTTGAATAATGATTAATATTGTATTGTTGCAACAAACGTTGATAATAATGATTATAGAATTCTTTACCCTGATCGGTATGCAAATTTTTCGGAAAACGCTTAGAAGTGGATAATATTCTAGCAAATGCCGCTGTCACTTCTTCCCCTGTTTTTGATTTTAGTGGTTCAGTCCACACATATTTTGAAAAACAATCGATAACCAACAGAATATATTTAAATTGATTATTTTCTTTAGCATATGTATCCATTTGGGCAAGATCGGCTTGCCATAAATCATCCAGCCCTTTAATAAGCGTTCGTCTCCTAGGGAAATTTTTTCTTATCGATCTATGTAATTCATTAACCACTTGAATTTTTTCGATTGATGCCATTTTACGGCCACAATTTGATTAGCACTAATTCACTATTGAAGTACCTATTTAAGTTTTCTAATATCAAGTTTATTAACTTTATTATTATCAAGAATTGTAATTTGGCTTCCTATATTACTAACAATATTATTAATTTTATTAATTTCGTGTATATTGTTAGTTATATTTATTTGAACTTCATGCAATTTTGAAGCTATTTCCCTACGATCATCAATATGCTTGCTCTTAACATCTTCAATTGCTGTTACTAATTTTTGAATCTTTAGTTCAAGTGCTGTTGATAATTCTTCAATCTTTATTTCAAGTCCTCTATAAAGCAGATTCATTTTATCAGCAAAACCTACTGATTGTTCTCTATGTCTCTCAGACATAACTGCGACATCTTGTTGTACCATCAAATAGAAATTCATGATTGTCTTACATGACTCATCCACATATTTCTTATTAGAAACATCTTCATCTTGGGAGGGCAATTTAACATTACATATTTTTAAACCACCAATATCTAAGTCACCATTTAATGTAAAAGAAAACAATGACGAAGGAGAAGCAACAGGTTGATAATATTTATCAGCTGCACGTCCGAACTTGTCTATACTCATTTCTACTATAGGAAAACGATTAACTAAGAAGAGTTAATATACGATTTTCGCTTCTTTTAATTCTTCAATAATTGATGCAATTTCATTGGTGTGGGAGTTATTTCCAGCATATTTAGATGCAAATAATAATCGTAGTCTATCAACTAACTCATTAACATCATCCCAATAGACATATTCTACTGGTTTTGTATTATATGTCATATAATTATTATCATAGTTACCACCCTTTTTTGATAGTAATGGTCGTATGATATGTTTATATTTGAAGCTTTTTGCACCTATAATTCTACCTTCTGCAGAATAATTTTTTCGATAGAGATTGGTTTTGTCTATAATGTCTTCGAATGCATCAGTATCTTCATCATTAAAATTTTTAGCTTTTTTATAAAATAACAACTCATAAAGCCCCTCAGTGCCTTCATAAGGGTCACCGTCTACGATTATCTCACCCGTAATATTATCAAATTCTATTTCTTTACTACCTAAGCTCCATGTTCTAGTAGTAGCATTATATCTGGGGGCATGAGTGACGTCAATTTTCGAAGAATGTTGAAAATATTCTTCTATATATTTTTGTGAAACGTTGGGATAATCTTGTAAATTTATTACATTTTTAGCATTCGCCTCTATTATTTCACTATAATCATCGTCAGCTGTCATCATTGTATTATCACTATCAGTATCCGTTTCTTTTAACATAGTTTTTATTTCACTCTCATCTATAGGTTCCTGTTTATTTATTTTCATCACATTTGATTTCACCTCTGCTTTGATAGGTAATTTTACCGCTTTTTGATTATTTTCAATTTCTTTTAAATGGGTGGTGATAGGAGAAAAAATTCTATTTATTGTGGCATCTTCATTTGATCTCCCCAATTTTAATGCCATATATTTTTTTCGGACATCATTAGCTAATTTTATAATTTTCTGTTTACGTTCTGATTCAACCTTATTTAAAAGCTTCATCATAAACAAATGATTATTAATAGAACTATTCATTAACTTTTATATACTCATCGAACCCCATTCGATAACGTCCATTATTTAATTCAAATTCCTTAACAACAACCAATGGCTTAAATTTATTGGAATTCCAACATTGAGAACATAAGGTTTTAAATGTATTATATGATATATCTGGTGTAACATGTTCATCAAACACATGCTTTAAATTAACATCATCCTGTTTGAATAATACAATTACATTACAGTTATCTCTTATTAATTGTTTCGGGATTTTGGAATAAGTTTGACATAAGTATGCCACATCAATAGATTTATGCCGACCCATAGAAAAATATGCCCTAATTTTATCTTGCTTATCACAGGAAACATCATCAAATATAAATACAGAGTTTTCTTTAGCTTCATCAGGATCAGTGATTAATTCATTATCCTTATATGGAAAATATTCAATTTCCTTAACTTGCTGCAAAACATTTTCTAATAATTTATACTTTGGTTGATAAAGAGACTTTGAATATAAATATATATTAGCAAATTTCAGTCCATTAGGATTGAATAACAACGCTAAAAGTGAATTAGTTTTTCCACAACCACTAGGGCCGCAAAATATAGCGCGAAAACAATTTGGTAATAATTTACTATGTACACAGATTTTAGACGTGGAATCATCAAAATCTAAATTTTCAACATCGAGCTTAAGATCTTGTGATACTAAATGCATGATTCTAACTGAAAATTTAAAACATCCATTTATTATTTATATATAAAAGCTGCAAAGTTTTAATATGATTTAGTAATATGCAAACTGTTAAACACAAAGGTGCGGGTATTGTAAATTCGTTAATTAATAAATTACCTATTGAATTACATATTCCCGGCTATCAGTGGTGTGGACCTGGTACAAAAGTACAAAAACGATTAGCGCGAGGCGATCCTGGTATTAATCAATTAGACGCCGCCTGTAAGCAGCACGATCTTTTATATAGTTCAAGTTCATCATTGTCTGATAGACATAAAGCAGATAAAGAGTTAGAAAATAGTGCTTGGGAACGTGTTAAATCAAAAGATTCTAGTGTTGGTGAAAAAGCCGCGTCTTGGGTTGTTCTAAATACAATGAAAGTTAAAAGAAAAATGGGTATGGGACTGTCATTCAAGACACATGTTGTAAATCCTACATCGAAAAGTTTACGAAAATATGCAGTGAATAATAAAAGTTTACGAAAATCTTCATTAGCTGGATTAAAAGCTGCTCGAATGGCTATTAAAAAAGCAGGTGGTAGAAAAAAGATACGACTACCTCGTATTATTCCATTTGAACATAAATCTGGCGGATTTTTACCACTATTGCCAATTCTATCTGCTTTAGGAGCAATGGGAGCTCTAGCTGGTGGAGCATCTACTGTTGTTAAAAATGTAATGGATATCAAAAGGAAAATAAATGATGGCAACAATGCTTCAAAGATTGAAATTGGCAAGAAAGGTTCGGGATTGTATCTTCGAAAAAATTCCAAAGGTTATGGTTTATTTTTAAAAAAGCCCGAAAATTCGAGACGCTGAATTTACCTAATAGAGCTCTGTATGACTATGAAATAATAAACTGTGCAAATAAATTGAAACTACCATATTTTAGAGGTGTATTTATGCGTGATCAGCTACCCAATCATATACATCGTAATGAAAGTGCTATTGTTAATTTAGATTTGAATGCCAATGCAGGTACTCATTGGGTGGCATATAAAAAACGAGGAAGTGCAATCAATTATTTCGATAGTTTCGGTAATTTAAAACCACCAGTAGAACTAGTAAATTATTTTGGTCCATCAACTAATATAATCTACAATAAAAAGCAATATCAAAGATTCAATTCTAGTAATTGTGGTCATTTATGTATTGAATTTCTATATAATACCAAGTTGTAATTAAGTTGATTATTAGTTATGTCTATAATATTAACGCTGAAGGATCGCAAGTCTACACTCTCCATAGATTTTCCTATCCCCATACAATTGGATGCAAATTATCAATACGGATTAGCACTCATTGGTTTCTTTTCCTACAATACTATACCCAACGTAGAAGAAAATACAGAATTTTACTATATAGATAAAAGCAAACAGTTGAATTCAATTCATCTGCCTGGTGGTGTATACGAAATTACAGATATTAATAATTTTTTAAAGAAGAAGTTGCTAAATTTCAATTTGAATGGTAATGAAAAAGAGGAAGATATATTTTTCCTAAGACCAAACAATAATACTTTGAAGTGTGAAATTTTTCATCGTGATTTTGATATAGATTTCACTTATAACAATTCGTTGGCAAAACTCCTAGGATTCTCACGAAAGGTATTACCAGCAGGAATAGTTCATTCATCTGATCGTCCTGTAAACATTGTTAAAGTTCGAACAATTCATGTGGATAGTAACATAACAAGTGGGGCATATTACAACGGGATACCATCTCATACATTATATGAATTTCCTGTTACATCTAACCCAGGGTATTCTATAGACGAAATTCCACGAAACTTAATTTATTTGCCAATAATCAGAAAAGAGATTTCTAACATTTCATTGAAAATAGTAGATCAAGATTTTAATCTGGTGAATTTTCGAGGCGAAGAAATTATCATCCGATTGGAATTGAAAAAAGATGGTTTTAATAATTAAATCGTATAAAAGACATATCCACCCCTCACCATGCTCAGTTAGAAAAAGTTGTTCAAGAAGAAAGTTGGGGGGTAAATTATCACCATTAAACGTCAATTTTCTCAAAACAATTGGATATGTCGTACGATCAAATTTTAAACCTGTATAAGCCGGTGATTACCGATACCTCCATAATTAATATGGAATATCGAACATATTTGCCCTATGTTAAATCATTTGATAATAATGATGTAATCGAAATAACCGTAAATAGAAATGATGTTTGGCTGTTAATGAGCGAGGCTGCATTAGTCATTAAAGGAACACTGAAAAAGACAAGAGGAGAAGGCGATGGTTGTTTACTTAATAATGCAGGAGCCTTTTTGTTTGATTCAGTAACATATGAATTGAATGGAGTTGAAGTGGAGCATGTAAAAGATCCGGGGATTGTGAGCCTTATTCGTGGCTATTTATGTTATACTGAAGATGATACTAAACATTTAACAATGGCCAGTTGGTACTATCCAAATCAAAACCCGACATGTGCTAACAAAGAATTCTTTATGCGAATACCTTTAGCTCACTTATTCGGTGTTTTTAGTGATTATAAGACAATGATGTGTGGAAAACACACATTGCGACTAGTAAGGTCTCGAACAGATAACAATGCTCTATTGAATCCTAATAGTGAAACAATAACTGAAATTAAAATTGATAGTATTGAGTTGAAAGTGAGCCATGTAATGCCAAATGATAATATTAAAATGGAATTATTAAAGTCAATTAAACATGATCGGCCAATCTTGATTCCATTTAGGAAATGGGAATATCACGAATTACCAGCTCTTAATACAGGGTCGACAAAAGAAATTTGGAGTGTGAAAACTACTACAAATGTAGAGTGTCCTCGTTATGCTATTATTGGTTTTCATAATAACCGAAAAGATATAGCAACTGCTGATTCTACATTATTTGATCATATGAACATATCAAATATCCGATTGTCTTTAAATGGAGATTATTATCCATATGAACGAATGAATTTAGATTTTGCATCAGATAATTATACAAATGTATATTATAATTATACAGAGTTTTATAGGAGTTACATGGCTCAATCTCTATTAGAACGCAAACAGGTTCTATTAAGTTATGATAAATTTAAAACACACGCGCTCTTTGTTATTGATTGTTCTAAAAGAGATGAAAGTATAAAATCTTCAACAGTTGACGTTAAGATTGAGATTGATACACATCAAGCTTTTCCTGAAAATACAAAAGCATACTGCATCATTATTCACGATTGTATTATCGAGTATTTGCCTCTCAGTGAAATTGTTCGAAAAATTAATTAAAATGAAAATTGCAATTGTTGATATGCAAGGTTTTGTATTAAATAGTAGTGAACACGAACGGAAGTTTCATGTTAAAGAGATCACTATTATGCATGATTCACAATATAATCATTATGTATTTCAAGAACCAAAACCATATTCGGCATTATCTATTCCCGAAAAGAAAGATGTAAATTATGCAATTTATAACATTCATGGGCTTCCATACCAATCAGGATACATTAGCTACGATTATATACATTTAATAAGAAAAAAATTATATGGATTTGATATTGTGTATGTTAAAGGACATCAGAAGAAGGATTTTCTACTAAATTTATTTGAAGATTTGGATGCTAGCAAACAATCGTTACCGAAAATTGTAAACATTGAAAGTTTAAGTAGTTGGCATTCACCACCTAAATTTAATATTGATGTACCGAAATGTATGGAACATTTAAATGATAAGTTTTATATGTGTAGTTTAAGAAACTGTTTTGTACTTAGTAATTGGATTTATAATTGTTTACCACAATAAATATATATATATGCTAGTTAATTGTTTCTATAAATTAGTTCACCTCACAATGTTGGGAATTCCTTTCCTAATATTAGTCACCATTTTTAATAATGTGCTCTATATGAGTCATCCAAAAAATGTGCAAGAAGTTTATATTTGTTTCACCCCTACAAATGATCATTGGCCTTCCAATTGGAATAAGATGAACAAAGTTACCGAATCAGTTCTATCTACATCTATTCCGAAAGATTCAACAACATATAAAATTAGAATTATTGACCATAAGGCTGTGTTTAAAGATAGTGAGTGGCAGAATTTAAACAGGTTCCCCACCCCTATCTTCATTTCCACATTGGCAGCAGAAAAACTTGATTCAGTCTTAGCAATACTTTATTGTGTTGCACTACTATCTGTCTCATTATTCTTAAAGTGTGTTGTTAAGTTGATTAGAAAATTAAAAGCATGGTGAAACTTGAGCAGGTGTTAGAATTGAAGAAAATTATTAACCACGAAATGGATTCAAATAATGAATATATTACAAAATTAATAAAATATAAGATGGAATTGCCTAAAAATATGTTATTGCTATTATTGAAGCCATGCTGGGGACACTCTACAACAGCTGAAGGTGACGTCATCGATGGACCGTTGTACAATCACAGCATTAATTGCAGTATATGTTTAGAATTTATATTAAAATCATACACTTCATGAATAAAAACATATATTTTTAACAATTGTATTTTTTTTTTTTTTTACATATAATAAAGTTATATACAACAATACTTATTCTACTACCTATGAATTATATTCAAATATTTGCAAATTCTTTGGGTATTTTATAGTGGCCCCAAGGAAGCGTGTCGGTACTGTTAGGTAATAAATATCTTTTATCATCAAAGGAATTAAGGGCCAACTTGACTTCCTCTATACTAAATATGTTATGATTATATGAACGGATAGACCGTTGGGCAACAATTTTATCCTTTCCTAACATTAAACAATCATAATAATCATTAAAAGTTATTTCATTTTTTACAACATTATTTCTTATACCCTTAATTTTCTTTAAACACTTATTATCTAGCTTATATGTATACATTTTTGACCTTAAACCTATAAAATGGGTTATAATATGCCCACATGCTTCATCTTTCATTAATCCTAGTACTTTTTTGTTCAATTGGGGTATGTTATACTTATTATTTAACGGATAATCGCTAGTATCAAATTTGCTAATATGCTTTTTAATAATTTCGCTATAAACATCATCACACATTATTTCATAAATAAAACTATCAGTATCTGTATACATCAATTTGCATTGATTTAATGGTATATGTTTCAATATAAATTGGTAATGGAAGTCATACATTACGGTCTTTGAAATATCTAAAATGGCCATGCCCACATATACCGGTTTGTTAAATATAATTTGAGCTTTATTTAATTCTACAGCAACTAAATTATCGTCAAAAATTTTACGGCTATGGAATAATGGACTTGAAATTAAATTTTTTGCTCCATATCGCCCGCCCCATTTATTCACTAATTTAATATTTCTATGGTTTCTTATGTTTTCCATCGTTTTTCCAAAAACTGCGTTATTCATCAATTTGAATAAACTTTTATCAAAATCTGATTGAGCATTGGTTCGTAACATTGTATTTAAATCAATATAAGATTTCAACCATGGAGACTGTTTGAACTTCAATATTTTATGAATTTTAGTTAGAATTAAACCGTTATTTAATGCTTGTTTTAAATTCCTATAATGAATAACATAATTTTTTTTATCTTTTACTGTATTTAACAATTTAGACAGTTTTGAATTTGGAGGTTTCTCGTGATCAGCACAAAAAGGAAAATCTTTATGTTCATCATGTAGACAAGATGGATACTCTAAATCAACTTCTAGAATATATCCTTCGTCTGCATCATCTCTTAATTGGCTAATGTTGAAATCATTAATATTATTGACCCAAACAAAATTATCGTATGGTAAGTACTGACCCATAGCCCAACCATATAAATTATTAACGTCAAAATATAATAAATATTTCGATAGTTTAGAAGAATCATAATTAGTCATATATTTATTGTTGGCTTCGGAATAACGATTGGAGCACATAGAAATTCCTCCCCTTAACCCCTTTTCTATGAATAATAATTGATTAATATCTTTAATAAGTTTAAGTCTACATTTAGTAATTCTAAGCATGCAATCCCAAGCATATCCTGGTAAAGTATAGTACCATGCTGGATCTAATTTGTAAATATTCTGACACCTATTTCTAAAGTTTTCAAAAACATCTGCCAACAGAATTACATCAGTTTTTAAATATAAATCACTATACTCTCCTAAATTTAGCATATTAAATTTATTCCAAACATTTAGAGCATGTTCATATTCATCTTCATTAATATTTTGATCGTTTAATTTATTATAGAATAATTCTCTTTTTGGTAATTCGTCATCATTTAATTTATCTAAATTATCAACATAATCATAGGGAAAAACACCTTTACGTGTAAGCAGGTGAAATTTTTCATTATCTAAATAATTAAATTCCTGCTTAAGATTTGTTAGATCATTTATATTTAAAGTAGATGCTAATTCTGCTAACGATGTACCCAAAAACCTAAATGAATCTATGAACCTATATTTAATACTATTTTCTGTATAATATTGAGTAAATGATATATATTTTTCTTTATTAATGGGTAATAAGCTAACTCTATTGTTTTTACATAATTCTTTAATTAAAAAATGTCCATCGTAATTAGAGAGATTATGGCAAACTATTGGAATAACAAATAACTTTTTAAAATTTAAATTACAATTAGAGTGAGCGAATCCTGTAAATTCACCATTAAAAAGATTATGATCTGCTACAATTACATCATCAATCACAAATAGTTTCTCACAAATATGACATGCTATAGCTGTATTTTTATCAACTCCGGGAGTCGTAAGTATCACAGTTTTTAACTTTTCCTCAAGATTGAATGCTAATATTTCCAATTGATTTGAAAACCATTCTACACAGTTCTCTCCGCGATATGATTTATAGAATGAAATTGAATTATCATATGCACATTTAAAATAAAAACCTACACTAAAAGCTTTATGTTGTTGATAGAAATTTTTATTATGTACTTTTTCTAAAACACATTCGAAATCCAAATAAATTATAAAGGGCGATTTTTGTTTATACGTAAAACTTTTAAATTCAACATAATCATACTTTGGGAAAGTTATCTTACAAAATTTTTTCTGTTCACATAACTCTAAATGATCATTTAATTTATTCTCATCATTAAAATAATTCAAGCAGCGATCGCATACAAAAATGGCATGTTGTTTATTATTTATTTGTTTCGAGATAAGCCTAGAAAGATTTGTTATAAGAGAGTAGTGATATGAAATTTCCTCAAATTTATTACTCTCTGCAGGTAGTGGATCATAATCGTTTATATTTGGATAATATGTGTCTTGTATTAATAATAAATTTATATGTTTACTTAATTTCGAGTCCGTTATTCGACATGGTACTACTGAAAAATGCTTACCTTTCTTATTTTCAATAAGTTCAAGTATATAAACATTAACAGAAATATTGTTTAATCTTTCAAATTTTGGAATTTGGTCTATGGTAATAGGTAAAGTTAAGCCTTCGGTTATTAATACATTATTGTAATGAGGATAAGATGATACTCTATCTGAATTATGAGTAGGATAAAGAGCTGCGATGACGCTCCAATAAAAACAAGCATTATCGAAATTCTTAATGTTTATGCAAGCGCGTTTAACACGAATTTCATCCGGTAGTTTAATAAAAGATGAAGCACCGTTTCCAAATGTATGCTTATTAATATTTATTTCCAAACTAATTAACTTATGTAATGCCCAACCACTATCGCGCTCTTGGAATTCACTCATTGCTGTTAATACTTTTTCCACAACATTTGTTTGGAACCAGTCTGATAGATTGCTTCCAATATCAATAATTATGTTTTTGGTAATAAAATATTTATATTCAAACGTATCTAGATTGTTCTTCTTAATAATATATTCACCGCAAAAACAAGTGTTTATTTTTATTGTTTTAATAGATTTAAATATATTAAGAATTCTACGTTTGACTAATTGGAAAGCGTCTTTAAAAAATTCTAAAATGTCTATATGTTTTAAATTATAAATAATCCCAGTTCTAATGCGACTATTAAATGCAGCGTTAATATTTTCCCACCTAACCCTATCACTACGTTTTACTCCATTGTCACCCCCGCCAATATGTATGTTATTAGTTTGTAATAGAATTCGCAATCGTTTTAAATGAGTGATATTGGTTAAAATCTTTCTGTATTTACCATTTGATAGTTGCCCTTCTTTTGATATTTTCGTTAACTGTCGGATGCTTGTATTAATTTTTTTAATCCAATTTTTCTTTTCTCTGGAATTTTGTAATAGTTTTGTGGCTTCGGTAACAATTCGGATAACTTCATGGCTTAGGTCAATTGCACAATCCATTACTGGAAAAATAAATATTTCATTGCAAAACCAATATTAAATCCAAAATGTTAATATTTACCTGTAGCCTATTAGAATTATCAAACCAAATTATTTAAACACTCGATATGTATTGTTTAAACTTCAATATTTTATGTAGTTGTTGAAGATGAAACTGTATTTGACAAATAGCTCACATGAGCCCATATTTATATTGGAAAAAAAGAAATGATAATCGTCTTAGAGGGTGGCTTTTCAACCTTCTCAATCTCATGTGTAGATAATCACAAATTTTACTAGATAATTCTTAATAGCATTCAAATGATATTATTGTTAAGAGCACATTCTTCATCGTCTATGTACTTAGTTGGTTTCTCAAGATAACAGAAATCTACCCTATTGAAGATTAGATTATTTTTATATTCAGGGTAGCTTATCAACCTGCCAATTAAAAATCACTTAACTTTTTGGCTTTTCAAATAACGCCAGACCGTCTGGCCTCGATGGTTTTTACATCTGTCTGCAGTAGAGGGTGGCTTTTCGACCTTCTCAATCTCATGTGTAGATAACCACAAATTTTACTAGATAATTCTTAATAGCATTCAAATGATATTATTGTTAAGAGCACATTCTTCATCGTCTATGACAAGAAATGATAATCGTCATAGAGGGTAGCTTATCAACCTGCCAATTAAAAATCACTTAACTTTTTGGCTTTTCAAATAACGTCAGACCGTCTGGCCTCGATGGTTTTTACATCTGCATGCAGCCTTTTTTCTTTAAAGTAATTAAGCGACTCTCATTAAATGGACAAAATGGCGTTAAAATTAACTGGACAATAACCATGGTGACGCTAATGGACGCCGGACGACCCACCATTCGCCCGACCAATCAAATCCAACGGTGCCATATTGAATCACCCCTTTTCCCACCCATCCAATTAAATCCAACGACGCCATATTGAATTACCTTTTTCCCCACCCATCCAACGACGTCATATTGAATTACCCCTTTCCCCACCCATCCAATGAAATCCAACGACGCCATTACCCCTTTCCCTTAGTACCCTCCCCTCTGACGCCATATTGAATTACCCCCCACCCCTTAAACTTGTACACACCCCTTTGATTGACACCATATTGAAAAACCACCCCCTTACCCCTGAATTTACAATCCCCCCTCTAGAGTCTAAGTTGAGGGAGAATCGGCCTTGTTTAACTACTTATGTAATGCAAATATTACGGCATTCTTATTATTCTGTACTATACATAATACTCATTTTACATTGTGCAAGCTGTACCTCAAATATTCTTTCAACCTTAATAAAACTTTCCTTGACAGTTAATTGTTTTTGCAAATTATTTTTTTATGAAAGAAGAAACAACAATAAAATGCTTTGTTAGCGAATGCAGTAAATTTTAATAATAATAATTTCCAAGAGCTAGGAAAAACATGTTTACGTCTATTAGGAGAGAAGCATGAGGTTTGTGTGGAATTATTATTATTTTATATTAGGTATGACAAAGGAGACTTAATTTAGCTGCACTCTCAGTTGGTATGTTTAAATAGATGTCGCCAATTTACATTTACATAGTTTTTTCTCCGCTGCTTTTTAATATTTAGGTAATTGTTTTTTTTTTTTACAACAATAATTTTAATTTTTACATAGCATAAAATAGACTATCTTTACAGATTCAAATTTAATGTTAATTATTAAGCAACAACAACAAATCTGGATCGTTTCGCTTTTTGTTCCGACCGACTTAATGCAGCTCAGCCATACGTCGCATGCATAAAAGCCGCAATCTGTAAGAGAAGGGTCGGTGATTAGTAGCCGATTGGTTGATAAAACCAAACATCAAACTATGTAGAAAAATGGCCTAGATAATGTGCATCTGTTTGCGGACAAATAGGAACAAATAAAATTATTATTTCAACGAACTTGTTTAATTAGTAGTGAAATGACTGAATCAATTGTGGAGGGCTATTTTTTCGAATAAGTAATGGGGATGATGGTAATAAAATATGTAACATATGAATCGATAAAGAGATAGATAATTGAAATTTGTCTAACGCAAATAATCTGAGTCACCCCGACAATCAAATTTGAAATCTAGCATTATTAAATCATAGGCTACTAGATTTTTACTTATTTATTTACGCCGACTAGGCGACTACCTTTCACAGAATAGTATGTACAATCATACTATACCAAGTATAGTATGGAAACCAAGTATACTTAACTTGTTCGCTCTTTTTAATTCATTTAATTTTAATTAAATGTTAATACTAATTCTAATTTAATATATTCAATTAATAAAGTATTAATAAAGTATATTTATTAATAGCAGCCAAAAAAAACTAACGATAATTCATTTATTATTTACCATCATTAAATCATAAGTGATGGGATTTTTCTTATTTTCACAGAATGGCGTTCATAAGGTGGTATATTTGCAACCGATTTGCCTGTATCTTGCTTATACATAATACATTTCGTGAATAACGAAGATAGTGGATAGGGTTTACTTATTTAATTGGATTTACAAATGACTATTTTTTTTAATAATAGACTAAATAAATAAACTATATTTATAGCTACCATTTAAATATCAATTACTAAATAGTAAAATAGCGCACTTTTGTACTGATCTTCATATTTTTTCAGGCGAATCCAGATTTATCGAGAACACCGCTCATAGTCCAAAAGTAAAAAAAATAACACAAAAGGTCTTATATCCCCTTATCCTCGTATTCATTCTGACTTTCAGCACAGCCCTTTTCCATCCTTTGCTATCTCATCGCAAGTCATAATATAATTTGCTGCATTGCTGTGCAGCTGACTTGCCGGAGAAATGGAATTTACTCGTAGAATTTACAATTGAAATAATTTAACCAAGAAACAATATACCAATGTAGCAAGTAGTGTATAAACATTTTAGATTATCTCTCGCACACACTGGCAAATGTTTTGTAATGAATTCTATCACTTCTATCTTCCACTCCTTGTTTCAGTTCGATCTTTCTTGCGCTCACACACACATACACACACCATTGTATAAATACAAATTCTCACCATCTCTCTTTTCCTCTTCTAATCCATTAAAATAACTGATTTTGTTTCAACTCCTTGTAGTAGAAAGTGGGTAATTTTTTTTTTTGACTAAAGTATTATCGGATTATCTAGTTCTGTGTTGTTAATTAGTTGTTGTTTAAATTGGTGTTGGGGGGGGGGGGGGGGTTCAATTAATTTTTCTAGTGGAACAATTTCATAGTTCAAATTAATCGAAGCTTACGGATATTAAAACATATTTAGTGGAGAGGGTTATTAATTAGATGCAGATGCAATTTAAAGCAACACCGTACTTGTACCATCATAATTCATCTAAGACTCTTAAACCAGCGTTATTCGTATCTATACTGTTATTAAATTTCTAATTCCTACCAATCTGTCTTACCTACCTGACAGTGTTATCACCTGCTACCACCATCACTAGTATGATGCAGGCAATTAACATAATCATTTCCAATCATCTCACTCACTAGATTTGCAGTTTATTTACAGATCACAAGACGAAAAAAGTGTGTGTTTCTAAAATTTCACGCATACTAATCGAAGTAAAATTGAGTTATTACCATCCCTTCAATTTAGATTTGTTTTTCCTTCTGCTTGTCTCCCTTTTTCCAGTTTTTCACTTCCTTCCTTCTTCTATTTCAATAACAAAATTATGACGTAACGTTGATTTGCACTCAACAAACCTCTTCTCTTCTTTTTTCGTCGCTCTAGTCGCGATTTGCGCCACGTAATAATATGTCTTCACATATATATTTCTCTTGTACGATAAGCGACAAGCAGCAGCAGACGTCAACTCCCGATATACAGTTTTCCAAAATTTTGTCGTAGTTGCCGTACGTCGCAGTGGCGGCAGTGACGGAAACCTGAACCGGAACGAACTATTATTCTAATAACTCTGGATATAGATGGTCTCTGTGTGTATGTGTATGTATGTGAATACAACACGGCTCCGTATTGTCGTTTATCCGTACCTCTCTACTCCATACATCGCTGGGAGTTGGCTCGCTTGCGCATTTTCCATCGATTGCAAAAGCTACAAGGACCAAAACCTGGACACTTACTGATTCTTGCTTGCTGCTGCCTCTGTTCACTGATGCTACTGCTGCTTACTAATGTTCTTGCTGTTCATTCATTTTATAACCAAAAAGTATAGAGAAGCTGAGAGGAAAGTTGATCTCTCTAAGGAGTTTTCTTTTTGCAATATGCGTTTCCAGTTAAGATATATGTATATGTATAGATAGAGGATGAGTTAGCTGGCAAGTGAAAAAGAATGAATCAGAAACATATCGAGAGAGAGACAGGGAGAGAGAACGAATCAAAGGCAGCATTTAGAAATGTTTATTACCTTCCAGGGATTTCCAATAATGTTTATTTTAGCAGTCAAAGTCCAGTCAGAGAGACTTTAATTTGTTAAATTACGTATGCAAATGATATTGTATGGAAAGTGAACAATGATGGTATCAATGAAAAATATCCGCTTCGAAGGACCAAAAATTGTATATGTATAGTATTGTCAACAATAAAAACCAAGTAACCAGCTTTTACTGATTGATTCAATTTGACGTACATAATTTCATCTATGTAGTTAAATTGCAGAAATAAATATCATTTTGAATCTTGTAAATCGTATTGAATACTATTATTAGAGTAGTACTAGAACTACGATTTTCCAAATCATATAGCTGCGTTTCTCAAAATACTGCTGTCGTGTAATATATAACTATAACACGTATGAAAAACGCTATACCAACAATATGACTATGATTTAGAGAAATATATGTTTATATTATATCAATGTAAAATTTGATGTATTTAAATTGTGGAATACAATTCCAAAAATGATATTGATAACGTTGCACAAAAATTATGTCTTAATAACTGTGACGTAAGATCACATCCTATTGCTTTAAATTGTAAATTTTGGATACGTATCACCTGAAATAAATCTAATTGCTTTTATCCATTTTTAAATCTTAGTTAAAATCCAACTTTTCTGAGTTGCCGCTTCATAATTTTTTTTTCTTTTTTATTTTGTTGCTTGTCCTTTATTTATTTATTTAATTGTTAACGAACACTCTGCTTAATTACAATCTTCCATTAAAAGAGACGATGACGACACGCCAAGGAAATGGGAAAACTACACCTACAGAAAAAAAATTAAAAGGCACACAAGAGCTAAAGAGAGAGAAGATGAATAAAAAAGTGAAGCAGGCAGGGATGAGAAGATTTAAGCTAAGCTGAGCTGAAGTTCATCATCAACACGATAATGATAATGATGATGATCAAACCCGCTCAATCTAAATTAAAATTTTGAGATTAATCCAACACAAGCATAGAAAGACACACGGAGAGAGAGAGAGAGGTGCAGATAGAGAAAAGAAAATGAACGAACGAAAAAGTATATGGTAGTAAATCTTAGGATTTTAACTAAAAATAAAATACGATATGTACTTACGCATCTCTTCTTGTAAATAAATAAATGCTTCATTTTACAAATAAAGGATTTGGCAAAGACAAATTAAGTTTTCTTTTAAACATGGATTGCTAAATATAAATAGTGACTACAATTTTTCTTGTTTTTTTGAGTTTAGTCATTAAGTAAAATAAAATTGAAAAATCTGTCTGAGTTCACTTCGCAGCATATACAAGGTTTCTCACTAGCCTCCGGAAATAGCCGAAGCATTTTTTCGCATGGCCAATCACGATGCAATGGTTTAGTATTGCGTCGTTCCATCACGCGCTTGGTTTATAGTACCGCAGTTGTAAACGGGTGTCGGGTTAGATGTTGCCCCATCATCATCATTTAGATGATGATTATTTTATTTTATTAAGGAATTAAATAAATAAATCAGTTTGTTTTTCAATTTCTAATATAATTTTATAAAACAGATATATTTGGTAATTGCAAAAGATGTATTTTATTAAAGTGTATTAAAAAGTTAATTTCAAAAATTGCAGATAATGTTATATCTTCTACTTCTTCGGTTGTTGGTTTCTTTAATGTTTTTTTTTGTCAAAAATAAGCGCCTTTGTTTAGTAACTTTTTTGTTGTGTGGCACATTTTCTTTTAGTAATTTAATTTTTGGCTTATCTTCTAAAGCTTTCAATGTAGGTTCTATTGGTGCAGTCAATTTTTTGAACATTGCCATTTGTTCATTATCGATAATATTTACAAGTTTATGCTTTAAATTTTCTTTTTCTTTAGTTAACATGGAAAAATCATTTAATGTTCTACAGTTTGCATTGCTTAACTCTATTAAAATTTTAGTTTCCTCAAAATTATCTATACTGTCAGTTATGAATAAATTATCTTTATCATCTACAAATCCAAATAACCTATTAGATTGATGTGTATCCTATTTCACTTGATTCTTAAAAAAATAAAAAAACTAATCAAACTGTAAAAGATGAAAACATAAAAGTAGTTTCTTCAATAAACTTCATATCCACGTCTGATGATGTGTGTTGTACATTTTGTATATTTTGAAGAAACTAGTTAAATCTTTGTGAAACAAAGATTTAACTACTAATTTATCACACCACCAATAATCAACAGAAAAAGGCAGAATTTTATGAAAAAATATTAAATATTGGCATTCCCAACGTATAAGTATAAATAGGTAGTAACCATTATCCTTTTCCCACAAGAAAAATACTATTACCACAAATGTATATATATCATCAACTATTCTTATAAAAAATTTACGAAACTTACTTATTCTGAAATAAATGTTCAAAAAATATTTGTTGGCTAATAGAAAAGGATGTTTTTTCTATAAAAAAAGTGCTTTATCTAATCTTTTCACTTGTCGCCCATTCAAATAAAAATACTTAATTGTTCGGTGCATTCTTTCCAAATGCATTTTGGTACTCGGTCCGCTGTTTATTCGAAAACAGTATGAACATGATTCTACACGATTTAAATAATATTGTTGAAAATAAGTACCGAATTCTATCGTTTGAGGATCACTTAATGTATCTTTCAAAAATTTGTTTAACATTGGAAGAAATATAGAAGTTTCTCTTTCCTGCAATAGTGCTCTTAGATATTTGCAGATGTTAACATGATATTGTAGATAACCTAGTAATAAATGAATAAATATGCTAATTATCAATTGTAGTAATAAGGAAATTTAAAAGTATACTTTTAAACATATAGATATATTTATATATGTATGTATATGTGTCTATGTATTTAATACATACTTGTTTTTCCTTAGTTTTAATCTTTGTCAAGTTTTTTTCTCCATGCGCGATCCACATGCCACATGCAGCTCCATTACTTTTTTCCAATCATTAAAAACAATTTCCGCCATATCAGACATGAAAACTTTAGGTTTAAGACTAACAGTTATTCGTTCTTTTATGTAACTCAAAAAAAGGCACATAACTTCTTCATCGCTTCTATTTGATGAGAGGAAGGCGCATGTAAAGCCTTCTCTCATATCGTCCAAAATTAAGAGGGTGGTTAAAAGAAAATCATAAAATCATATTGATTTACTCCATGAGTTTCATCTATACAGACGCAATCATTTCCATATTTTTTCAACATTAATTCTTGGCCAGAATTCATAATTATTAGGACTAAATCTTCATATTTAAGGGAGGGAGGTTTGTCAGAAATGGTTTCTTGAGCGTTGTAAAATAAAATACAATCGGAATTGTCCATTTCTTTTACCCAAGCTTCTACACTTATAGCATCATTTTGGTGTCGTACCGATGTTGATTGTAAATTATAACTTGTTCCTATATTATATGGATCACTTTTTGTTAGTAGATGTATTCTTTCTAATTGCGAGTCACCTAATGAATCCAGCACTTCATTTAGAATTTCGCTAAATGGTATTTTTAACGAAATTTTAACAGCTAATGTTAAAATAGCGTTCAACAGCACTCAAACATAAATGACCCAATTCGGTTTTATGGCCTATATAGTTTTCTAGAAAACTAACATTGCATTTTGAACCGTTAATTAGAACTTTTATTAGTCCAGGACTAACAAAATCCGTTAAATTTATTAGAGCCTTCGACTTTTAAATGCCGTATAGATTTACCTCTTGAAATAAAGTTACCAGATCTATGACAAATATATTTTATTGTTTTGTGATTTTTGGAGGAGAATTATCCTCTTTCTTTTATAAATAGACTATTGGTGTCTTTTTCAATTTTCTGCTTCCAATCTATAAATTCATCCATCGGTATAAATTCATAATTTGAGGATTTAATTATAATATCGTGAGTCGCTTCAAAATGTTGTATTAATTTTTTTCTTTCTGAATCTTTAAAATTGCAAAGAGGGCATTTTTTTATATTTTTGGAAACATTTAATGAGACTACTTGATGTTGTTTTTGATGGAATTTCATTGACCTCAAAATTTGTAAAATTTTTATTACAAATTTGGCATTTAAACTTTTTTTGTTTATTCCTATATCAAAATTTTTTCGATATAGGAATATTTGCTTTTTCTAAAAAATAAATAACAAGAAAAAAATACATGACATATCTATATAATAATAATTAAAACCATATAGGTATATACAGCCATATATATTATACATACATATGATTAAAACCATAATAATTTTATTGTTTATCGTTTTGGTTTACCTGGATGAAATTTTTTTATATGTCTTTTTAAATTATATAAACTTTTATAGTCTTTTTGGCATTCACTACACATATTTTGAGAATCCATTTACTTTAAATTCATAAACAATATTACACTAATAAAACCTTAGAACAAATAAATTCAATGAATTGAACTATGTAAAAACCGTTATACACAAACAGAATAAAACAAGTTTGAATATAATAGTATACTATGCGCCATACTAAGCCATCGCATCGTGATTGACCATGCGAAAAACTACTTTGGCTATTCCCAGAGACTAGTAGGTTTCTCAACTCTGTGCTTCTTACTCTTCTCAGTTGCTTATCGACAATGAAAGTAGGTGGTTTGCACGTTTTGATCTAACCTACACACGCTCAACATACGCATCACACTTGCTGTGACTTTTTCAATTCAACCACCTTTTGCAAAGTTGAGTGGCTAAACACAGTTTGCTGTATCATTTTCTCCACTTTTATAATTATTTGAAATTGAAATAATGAAACTATAGAGGCATGTAACAAGGAGTTCGAACGAGATTGGGAATTTCAAAAATTCCTGGGTACACAAGAATCACACATTATTATAGAGAATTCAAATCAATAACTCAACCCGGACGAAGTCGGGTATATTGACTAGTTAAAAATAAATACATTCACTCCTACTATTATACTTATACGGCTAGTAGTTTTTTTGTCGTAATAATCTTAATATGTGTAAGATATTCCGTCGAATATGGAAAAGGGGTTGGAATATTCTTTTGTTGTTGTTGTTCCGAAATTAATTTAGGAATTTATCCGATCGATAAATTTTAATAAGATAAAGGAGCAAGCTCATTAATGACTGAAGAAGAAATTATAAAGGAAATATAAAGAGAAACAAAGGGAAAGAGGGATGGAGGGAGAGAGAGAGGACGGACCTGGACAAAGATGAATAAGGGTTGGAGGGATGGTAAACGGATTTTATTAATTTAGGATTAAATTACAGAATTTTATTTGATGTCTCTATACGTAGATCCATATTTATTTTTAATAGTAAACAACTTGCGATAGTAAAAAAGCTACGTACAGTTCATTCAATTTTAAATGAATACTGTAAATAGTGGTGCCGAATTGTTTGGATTATTAAAAATGAAGTTTTTGACTTTAAATGAAAGATTCGATCAAGTTAAGTGTCCATTCTGTTAGCAATCTGAATTAATTTTGAATGAAAAGACATTTGTTTTGTTGCTTCTAGGAATGTGATTATAATAAGTCTAAGTTGTTGACACTTATAAAATAGTGTGAATTCTCGATGTAATATATTTTTTTGTCACTGTGGTTAAACTTTACTGCATATAATAAATTAATAAGTTACGATTTTTAATTGTTCATGCATGTTGACATTTCTACTAGAATAATTTTACGAAATCTAGTTAACTAACTAGATATCGTTATTGTCATTGTGGCCGTCGTCGTCGTTGCCATCGCGCTTTCATACTTGAGCCCATTCGCATGTTGGTTTGGTTTGATGGCTGAAAGTTTGAATTATAATTGTTTTGAAATAATAATAAATGAAAACATATCTGTACTAAAAGGGTAGTATAGCATTTAGTACGTATATATATAGATACGTATTATGTTATTTTATATCTATATCGTGTTGTATACCTATACGTAAATTGCGGAAATGCGAATAAATTTCGAGAGCTCTCGTTAAAATGTGTACCTACAGCGGTTTAATTACTAAATATACAAAACAACAAATTTTCCCATTGGTTTTGTTTGTATTGCCACTTTGTTTTCGTGGAAGTTTTCGCACTGTTGCTACTGGAAAAGTGGCAACAGATTAAAATGGATTACGAATATACAAATTCATAATTGCCTATGCACAAAAAGAAAGGATTTCACATTGCATTTTTAATATGCAACTTCTTACAATAACGTCCTTAGAATATTAATTTAAAAATTCCAACATGCAGGCTGCTAAACAATAACTGCAACCTTTATGCTGTTCTATGTCACTGATGCAGTCTCCCCATCCGCAGACAAAAAAAAACAGATCTCTCTACATCCATCCATATGGCATAAATAAAGAATAACAACAATAAAAAACCCGAAATATTTAAAACAAACATCTTTTATTTGTGTCTTCTTCCTCCTTTTAAGTATAGTGAATGATACTTAATTGTATCAGCCTTTTTCCGTTCGAAGTTTTCCCGCGTGCTATATTTTCTCTAATTCTAATAGAATATTTTCTTGTGCATTAAATAGTTGTCTTTGTAACACAAATGTGTTTAGGTTTGAACGTGTTTTATCGTGTATTTTCCAATTTAATCGCTAGACTAGTAAATGATTTGTTGGATAGATTGTATAGAATTTGTTGTTTTTCTTATTGTGGTTTCTGTAGCTCATCGAACAAGAAAGAGCAATGGGATGAAATGGATATTAGTAATAATGCTGATGGTTAGTATAAGAATTGGTTATGTTAAAATTCGAAGAGGTTTGCAGGATTGATTAATTTTGTACAATTTAATCGATGCGCCTACACCAACTTGTACTCACACAATGTGTACAAGTTGTAATGCTGATTTATTGGAGATTATTATTTAACGATTCTTTGCCATTTTATGCTAGATACTTTTTACTCATTAATTTTAAGGTGGAAAAGAATCTGGAATGGATTAAAATTTTAGAAAGCTTCAACTAGACTGCGACCTAAATTATTCTTTTTTTTTCATTTCAGCTAGTTTTTCTTGACGTATTAAAAGTATAATTGTTGCAATTTTCAACAAAATATTCAAAAATTTCTTGTTTTAATTAAACACTTTATTTTCATTTTTCAGATATAATTAAGCGATCCTATCCAGATGAAACATTTTATCAAGTAATCGATCGTGAGATGGCCGAAAAACTTTTAATAAACAAACAAAATGGAACATTTATTATACGACCGTCGACTTCGTCATCATCATGTAAAAATTCATTAGGAACCCTATCCATAGTGCAAGATTGCAAAATATTTCATTTAAATATTAGAAAAAGACAATCAGACGGATTAATTGCATTAGGAACTGAAAAAAGAAATGAAAAATGTTTCGGAAATTTAAATAACTTGATTAATTATTATATAAGTAATTATTTAGTTTTGTATTCGAATGGAAAGGAATCGGTGACATTATTATTGCCATATAGGGGGAATTGAATTCAATTGCAGTGGGTATCCAAGTTCTCAATACGACCAAACGTTAGTTTTCAGTCAATAATTTATAAATTAATTTTGAATTATATAGTCGAAAGTGACTATGTAGAGTGGATGCAATTTAAACTGAAAATTAGGTAGTAACTTAAACCTCAATAGACAAGTCTTGTCTATAAAAAAAAATGGTTTTTAAATGTTGGTTGTAGTCAAGCTGATATTTTTAATTGAAGAGAAAAGACTAAAAGTTAAATTATGCATAGAACAGTTCCAAATCAGATAAGATTTGATTAAAAATCAATTATAATATAAAGAATAGTTACAGTTTTAGTGAATATGGCATTCGACTAGATAATTTAGCTAATTTCATAAAAAAATGAATCTCGCTGTTATAATTGTTGCATTTTAGATTGTATCAACCATATACATTATACAGGCCATAATTCCTGTTTTGTTTATTCCTAAATTATTTTAAATAAATCTAATTAGTATTTAAATCAAAATAATAATACACCTACAGTTAGTTAGTGTTTTCTTTTGTTTGGTGTTCGTACATTTTCAAATTTTTCAATGTAATTGTGTCTCCATCTTATCGACAGTTAGCAAACTAACATCAGAATCAGATCTTTTCGACCATGGGTGAGCACATTCATCTTAAATCTCAAAATGAAGATTGCACAGGCGCTGTCACAATTTTAGGGAAGGGAAAGGAGAACTGCAGGCGGTGTTACATAAGAATTGAAATAGCGCCTGCGCAATCTTCATTTTGCGATTTAAGGTGAATGTGTGCTCGCCCTATGAATCCACGATGTATAACGAGAGGTTTAAAATTATCGATAGTTGCCGATAGTTACACAAACGACTATCGATAAATATCGATAGTTTCTCAGATAAGTGTTTATTTTAAAATTAAATTAACTTAATTAATGCAGTCAATTAGAACGTTTTACTTTTCTTCAAAAATATAATCATATTTATTTATTCACTTTATTTGCTTTTATTCTCGATCTACGCTCGGAAATTAACTATTAACTGATTGAAAAGATTAAAATTCGCGCTAACATCATACAAAATGGCCAACATTTTGTATGTAAGTCAAACTCACACATATTCACCATAGGCCACACACACGGTATTTAAATTCTCAAAGGAACAACAATTATCAAAGATCTTTTACTTACATGATATTAAAAATAATAAAATAAGTTGTATTAAATGAAAATTGAAAATAAACCAAAACGTGATTGCAATACATCCATGTTCTATTCTATCTATAACCAAAGTTTCTACAGAAAATTAAAGGGAAAAATGACAAAACGAACGCGGACGTAAATCAGGGTTCATATGTGCGTACATTTTTGTATCATATGTATTTAAAGAATACCTACCAGGTATATTATCCTTTATAATTCATTAATGGTTGTAGACTCAACAATGATAGGAAATCCATAATTTTCCATGAAATCTACATAATATTTTACAAAAGAATAAAACGATAAATTGTGTATATATATAGCAAATTTATTCAGTAATCTATAAATTACATTATAATTTACAAACTATTATTATACAATCAATGGGAATAATGAGCACATATTCATAGCCAATAGTTGCCAATAAATAAGTTATAATAGATAGTAATCTACTCTGAATGAAATTTATTATGAAGAGTAAATGCTTCTTCTTTTAATTTAAGCCATTACACAACTTTTTCAAGTGCGTTCGTCCCATAAATCAGTCCTTTCACTTTGTTAAAAATTCAAACACAGAAATTACGAATTTAAAGCCCAAAGAAAAAAAAACGGACGAAATATGCACTAGGAGTGCACATAGCACAGTGTATTCACAGTGATGACACTATGACGTCAGGTACGAAATTGTTTCAAACGCTTTACCTATTTTTCGAACTACTTCAAATTGATAGTTTAAAATATTTTTTGGTAGAGAAGCGCGAAAATTTTCAATTTATAATGATATATAGAGATTATTTAAGTTATAAAAAACGAACCATTGAAAAAAATAGTTGTTAAAAACCCAAAATTACAATAAATTTTTGACACGATTGAAAGATGAATTTTAATTTATTGAACTAATGATTTAATGTGTTAGATTAAGCACTGAAAACGAGTAGCAACTATTAATACTAAACATTTAACATTCCATAAAACAAAATATTGATTTAATGATGTAATTTATCGAAAGCAAGAAATAATTGCGACGATGCTGGTTGCTCACTAGCTGGCTGCGATACGAACAATAATAATAATAATAATTTCCAATACAAATTGTTATCGTTATTCAAAGAAAAAAAGCTTCGCTTCTCCGTTGAGAAGCAGTGACCTCATTTTAGCAAAAAATCAGAAGTAATAATTTTTATTATTAACTGATTTTTGTTTTGAATGTGAAGTTTATTTGAAATGTATTTCTAATAACTTTTATTTGAATGCGTGAAGAAAACGTGTCCATGAATAAAACGATGTGTGTGCTTTTGATTAATCACTTAATTAATAGTTTATTAATTCAAAATAAAATAGTACCTCATATCGTAATGTAAGTACTAAGCACTTCGTATCAGCTAACAAAATATACGTGACATTTTTTGTTTATTAAAAATGTGTTATTATCCTGTATGCAGCAATATCTACTTATTTAATAACATTGCATTAGCTTGACTGGCATTAGTCATTCTTTAAAAACACAGCAAACATAAAAACATTGCACTAGCGAACTATCAATAATTATTCCCTGCAATTAAATGGATTTATGTTATAGTGAGAGCTGAAAATAATAAAGAAAGAGAAAAAAGATAATTAGAAAGAAACAATCTTCCAGCAGAAGACAAAAGTAAAGAAGTTTTTGTTGGTTTTAAAAACAAAATAATTGAAAGTACTATGCAATAGAACAAAATTGCGCCAACAAAGTTGAAATGAGATTTAAAAAAATTAAATAAACTTCAAAACAGATTTTGAATTTTTTTAAATAATTTTTTTTTTCTTTTCTACATCACATAGTTTTTATAACTTTTTTTAAATTTTGTATATTTGTAATAAAAGTGTTTTTGAAACGTAGTTTCAAAACTTGATAAACAATGTTCAATTTCTCTGATAAAATTTTTTTGATTCTAATTTCAAGACAAACAAAAAAATAAAAATAAGCAAGTTTGATCTTCGCTCATTTACTGTGTGGACGAGTCATTGCAAGTGTTATTTCATCGACGTCTCTCACGGCTGCCTTGATAACGGTTGTTTACGGTCGGCCGGCTCGAGCCGCCGTATAGTACAGTGGATATCGATGGTTTCTAGCAGTTTTTAAATGTTGCGCAATATTGTGAAATAATGAAAGTGGATTTTTCGGAAAAAAGTTATTAAGAAAAGTTGTTTGTATTGATGTCAGGAGTACGTGGTGTGAATATTCTATAACTCTAAATTAACCCCCTGTATATCACCCATATTCGTAATAATTAATGTCATAAACCAAACCTTGATTTTTTTTTCTTATTTGAATAATAGATCTTATAAATCAGAATGATTTAAATAATCCAGGATTGTAACAAATACTATAGATAGTAATACGTCCAGCTCCCTATTTTTTACATACATTTTAAGGCAAGTAGTGAAATAGCGCCACCTTTCAGGATGTGGGCCACTGTATCTTAAAGATGTTGGATCAATGTAAGAATTAAAATCAACAATTTTGGAATAACAACATACATGTTTGTGCTGCAATTATATCCATATTATTTGTAACTTAAATAAACATCATTTATGAACTCTGATAAAGCTATTGTAAGATATAATATGATGTAATTGCACCCACTACCGCTAGGGGAGCGATGGCTAATATCTACGAGAAGAGACGTATTACTACCTATAGTATTTGCTTGTAATCATAATATACGTTAGAAAGATGTACAGAAGGAGAGAGAATATAAAATTTTATCTACGAGTTTTGGAAAAATTAAGAAACTTATATATATGAACTTAGCCTACACCAGAAATGGTAGACAGGCTTTACGATACATATATATATATGAACTTAATTATATTACTAAATTATACTTATCTAATTATACTACTACGAAAACTTTTTACTAACTAAAAATAATTTCATTATCTTTTTCGCTTTAATTTTGGGTACCGAAGTAGTCGTGCATATGGCAACAATGCTTTATTTCGTCTATCTTCACCGTGTGACAGCAATACGCGTAAAACGGCGGCCATTGTGGCGCCAGTATTGTTTACGATTGCCCTTTAATCTATTAATAGTTTATGTTTAAACAGATTAAACTTAACGACAAAACAAGTGCGATACACGCATGCGTGAAAATTTGTCACAAAACTGGTGAAACTAAGACAACTTATCCAAAGTTATCCACTGTAAAGTTAAACGTCCATAAATTCAGAACATCCAACAACGACATAAAAGTTTTATTGTATATTATCTATGTTTTATAATAAATATACAAGTACACCTACCATAGTATAATAATATGCAATCAAAATAAAAATTTTCGATCGTTTTCTTTTCTTTTCTTCTTTTTATCCATAACAGTATCTGCCAATGTGTCGAAGTGTCATATGTCATTTCTACACAAAACTCGAAAGTGACAAAAGTATGAAATTGAAGCCTGCTGAACATTCGCATCCCACAGCATAACCGCTGTAATTTTTCCAAAAATTGACTAGTAATTATCCAATACATAGCGAATATTCATTTATTAGGGGTTGTAAAAATGGAAATCCGAAAATGTATAGATATATTAAGATCTACAATCGATCCTAATCAAAGACAGCAGGCAGAAATCCAGTTAGAGCAGGTATGATAAAAACGTGTTATTTTAATGTTAATTCATGGATGAATTTTATTAATATTTATGCTTATTATTGGCAATTAAATTTGTATATATGTAATTTAAATTACTAGTTTTGTTTGAAGCAAGAAAAGTGCTATAAATCAATACTTGCTAGAATTGTCAATTATTGTATTACCTGTAGCTTATTCTGATTTTAATTCTTTTGATATAATTCCATAGTTAGGCGATATGCAATTAATCTAGAGAATTCACTTTTAATTTTAGATACATAAAATTATTGGTTTTGCACCAGCACTACTACGTGTTATTATGATGGCCGATTGCGAATTGCCTGTGAGGCAAGCTGGAGCTATTTATTTAGTATGCCAAATTTTTCGACTCAACTTTGCACATGATTTAACTGTAGTGGATTCTTTTTAGAAAAATTTAATTACATCAAGTTGGCAGGAAAAGGAAGTGGAAACTGGACAACCCGTACCGTTTGCTCTACATGAACAAGACCGGGGTTTAATTCGTGATAGTATTGTAGAAGCTGTTGTTTTAGCACCTGAATTAATTCGAACGCAACTCTGTTCATGTGTTTCACATATTATTAAACACGATTTCCCTGGAAAATGGACTCAAATTGTCGATAAAGTAAGTATCAGACGCCGATTACTGTTGTAACCAATCGTTAAAAATTATACAGGGGCGATAACCTTTGCATTCAAATTTAACCTTTTATAAATTTACAACATTTATTTGCAATTATTATTAATCGTTCAATTTTAGATAAGTGTTTATCTTATAAATCCTGATCCATCTGGTTGGTATGGAGCACTACTTTGTCTTTATCAATTAGTTAAACATTTTGAATATAAGAAAGAAGAGGATAGGCAGCATTTACATGAAGCAATGAATTTATTGTTACCCCAGTTATATCAATTAGAGGTGTGTATACATATTAATTGGGTATTTATCATCAAATTGTGTATATCAAAAGTTTATGTTGAATAATAATTTTTCAGTTGAGATTATTACCTGATCCATCTGATCAATCAGTTCTCTTGCAAAAAACAGGCCTAAAGATATATTATGTGTTCACTCAATTCATTTTACCGTTTAATATTATCACTAAGGAAGTGTTTACCCAATGGATGGAAATTTGTAGAGTCGTGAGTGTTTTTTTTTGTCTTATCGTTTTCCTGCTTTTTTTTCTTCCCTATTCATACGCAAATATTTTTGTAATTTATTATTCTCAAAGGTAATTGATCGACCGGTACCTCCGGAAGCTCTTCAACCAGAGGAAGAAGAACGACCCGAATTACCATGGTGGAAATGTAAAAAATGGGCGCTACATATTCTATTTAGAATGTTTGAACGATACGGATCACCGGGAAATGTATCAAAAGAATACCAAAAATTCGCCGAATGGTACCTAGCAACATTTAGTGTAGGAATATTAGAAGTTATTTTAAGAATACTAGATAATTATCGAAATAATCAATGGGTTTCACCGAGAGTTCTACAACAATCATTGAATTATTTAACTCAAGCTGTGGCACATGCCTTGACATGGAAAATCTTAAAACCCCATATGATCGCCATAATCAGAGATGTTGTATTTCCATTAATGAGTTATTCAGCTGAAGATGCTGAACTATGGATTAGAGATCCACACGAATATATTCGTGTTAAATTTGATGTATTTGAAGATTTTGTATCGCCCGTTACTGCGGCTCAAGCACTATTACATTCATGTTGTAAAAAGCGCAAGGAAATGCTAGCGAAAACAATGATTCTAGTTACACAAGTACTTAATAATCCGGCCACGGATTATCCGCAAAAAGATGGTGCACTGCATGTTATTGGCACATTGGCTGATATTTTATTAAAGAAAGCGCCATACAAATCACAGTTAGATGAATTGTTTACAAAGTGCGTATTTCCTGAATTTAATAGTCAACATGGTCATATGAGAGCGCGAGCCTTGTGGGTGTTGCATTATTTCGCCGAATATAAATTTAAAGATAATCTACTTGCGCAAGGGATTGAGTTAACCATTCGTGCTCTATTGATCGATAAAGAGCTGCCTGTAAAAGTTGAGGCTGCAATTGCCCTGCAAACGTTTTTAAGCTACCAAGATAAAAGTAAAATTTACATTGAACCAAAAATCAAGCCAATTGCACTGGAATTGTTGAATGTTATTAGGGAAACTGAAAGTGACGATGTTACGAATGTAATGCAAAAATGCGTTTGTTTATTTGCTGATCAATTAGCTCCAATTTCTGTGGAAATTTGTCAACAATTATCATCCACATTTATTGTATTGTTTGCTAATGTAACAGACGAAAATTCTGATGAAAGATCCGTAGCAGCACTGGGATTATTAACAGCAATTGAAACTGTATTAACTGTAATGGATGAGCAAACTGAAATTTTAACATTATTAGAGCCTGCCGTGTTACCTGTAATAGCACATGTTAGTAAACATTCTATACTTTATACTGGTCACAGGATGAAACTTTTTGAAATTTTAGGTAATGCAAAATTACCTACAAGATTATTACGAAGAGGTTTTATCAATAATCTACGATTTAACGTTGAAACAAATATCGAATGCTATGTGGAAGGTTTTCGAATTAATTTATCAGGTATGGCAGACTAAATTCATTCATCCATGAGGCAATAATTGATGAAAATGTTGTCAATTTTCTTTATTACAGGTGTTTATGAAAAATGGCATTGTTTGCTTTATTGATTTCATGCCTGTTTTACATAATTATATAACTGTAGATACAGACGCTTTCCTTTCTGATGAAAAAAGATTATTGGCAATTTATAATATTTGCAAGGAAGTGTTTACTCAAGGTACGTATTATCCATATTAATATAGGTAGAAGTCGATATTAATATTAATATTGTTTTTTTATAGGTGATACGGGGGAAGATACAGAATCTTATGGAGCTAAACTTCTCGAAATTGTCCTGTTACAATGCCGTGGAAAAATCAATAATGCAGCCCCAATGTTTGTTGATCTGGCAGCTACTCGTTTATTGAAAGAAATTAAAACTACCGAGTTACGGTTATTATGCTTACAGGTTAGTTAAAACGTAGTTCTACTATATTATGAACAATTTAATAAACAATCTTGGAAGAACATAATCGACATCAGATAGTGTCGATAGAGATTTATATAAAAGTCTTATTACTTTGAAATCATTTTGTGAGTTTTAGCGACGTAAAAAAATATTTGTGAACTATCTGCCAGTTAAATAAGCTTCAAAATATTAATTAATGAATTTATAATTTATATAATCAAGATTGTCTATTGAATTATTTATTTCATCTGAATGAATTTTTGTTCAACTATCGTTATTTTAGGTACTAATAGCTGCCTTATATTATGATCCAAATTTACTATTCTCTGTTTTACAAAAAATACCAGATTTCACAAATCATTTTATTAAACAATGGTTACACGACACCGAACACTTTTTAGGAATTCACGATAGAAAATTATGCATAATAGGTTTATGTAATTTAATAGGTAAATTTCATTTATAGTGCATCAATTGAGCAATAAATATTTTGTATATTTTGATAGGTCTCAATGAGAAACCACCAGCATTAATTGAAATGGCACAGAAAATTGTACCAGCGTTAATTAATCTATTTGAAAATATCAAGAAAGCTTATGCATTTAAAGCACAAGCAGATTCTGATGAGGATGATACTGATAGTGAAGTTGGAGATGACATTGCCGAAGGTATATAATTATGTTGCTGTTGTTACAATTTTACTGATCAATTCTTTATACAGTACACACTCATTACCAGTTTATATTGTATTAAATTATAAATTATCATCGAATCATTTTCAGATTTTCTTAGTTCAGATGAAGATGAAATTGATGATGATAGTCAAGAATATTTAGAAAGTCTTAGTAGGAAAGTTACGAATGCTGGTGAAATTAAAGGTATACTTTGTAAATGTAGCACAATTTTATTCGAAATGTTAAATATTGTAATTTTGTTAGGACTAAGTGTTGCTGCAGTAATCAATGAAATTGACAGTGAAAGTCAAAGCGGCGAAGATGACGATGACTCAAATGTCGACTTACACGAAGAAACAATTTTAGAATCATATGGAACCCCATTAGATGAAGAAAATTCAGATATAGATGAATATCTAATATTCAAAGAAGTTATGACAAGTAAGATCATAAAATATTCTGTCCTTTAATACATATTCATAGCTTCAAATATATTCAGATATACAAAGTCAAAATCCCGAATGGTATAATGCGCTAACAAGTCATTTAACTGAAGAACAATTGAAAGTTCTTCAAGAAGTAGCAGTGTTAGCTGAGCAAAGGGCCGCATCGAGAGAAAGTAAAAGAATAGATAAACAAGGAGGTAGTATCAATTGATTTTCATTACTGCCATTAAAATCATTTCAAGTTGCTTAATATTTTCGTTTTTTAATAGGTTATGTATTCACGCAAAAAACGGTGCCAACTAGTTTCAAATTTGGAGATTCCAATTCCTGAATAGTTCTTTATTCTCAATAATTTACTTGTTTTCTTTTTTAATTAACAAGAATAAGTTTTATTCAAAATACTTGTATCGATGTGATTTTTAAAATTCTCCTACTTTTTTTCATTATTTAAAAATTGTAAAAATGAATGACATTACATGAATCATGAAATATATTGTTCTGAGGAAAGTATTGTAGATAGGTCTGTACAATAATCAAATATCTAATTGCTCCGTTGACTTTTGAAACAATTTTTTTTCCCATAATATTTAATATTTTAAAAATAAACTTTGGTCTATTATAAAATCTATTTATAGCATTTTAATAAATATGTATGTTGCTTTAATTTTGTTTCTTATATTTAATTTCTTTGTGTCACATTCGAGTTAATGGTTTAATTCCTAAAATTTTCATGCCGTTTTTCAATACTTCACGTGCAGTATTGAATAATAATAATCGTTGACTGGCCACTTCGGCATCTGTATCTTTCACTTGCAAACTTTGTAAGGCTTTATTTATACAGTTACTAAAAATAATTTAGTTTCATTATCAATGTGAGGATGAAAAACTTCACCCGTATTATCCCAATGCACAGCATTTTTGAAAAAGACAGCATAAAATACTTACCATAAGTGGAACAAATATGTAACTAAAACACATGCTTCAAGTTGTTCATTGGCCACATACAAAACATCGTGAAATTTTGCCATTTGTTTCAATAAAATAATCGCCTCACCTTCTCTTAATATGTCTGTATTACATTGTTCTGCCGGTATTGCACCAGAATTTTTTTCAAGACTATGCAAACGACAGTGGGTATATTGAAGTTTTATACCCGTATCGCCTTTTACCTAAAAGACATTCGTTAAATGTAGAAAGAATTGGAACATATACAATTCCTGCAATTTATTATTAATATTCTGTAATAATGAGAAAAAAGATTTTAATTTTAAACTATTTTGAGCTAAAACTCAAAAAAAAATTCTTCGTTTAAGGTCACAATACGTGTGACACGTTGTGACCATTTACAAGGTCTAACGACTTTCTAACGTTTAGTTATGCACCAGAGTACTATTTACCTACAAATACAAAACGCTCACTTGTAAAACACGATTCCAATCAAATTCATAATCCTTCTGTTTTCGTTGTTTTAAATCATTTATTATAACACATGTAACACCTAAAATATCGGATGTTTCCTCATCGGTTATCGGAACTTTTGTCGCTAAAAAATAAAACAAGAAATATTTGTAAATGAATGATACGTAATCTGTCAAAATACCAGACTTTAAACGACATACTGGGTGATTCTATTTGCCGTCTAACGATCAATTCTTTACATTCATTTAAAATGTCTTTCAAGAAAATCGCCGTGCCCTGTCTAGTACTCATTCCTTTTACAATGCCAAATTTGACGTGTACTAATCGATCGGCCCACGGCAAGTCCATTTTATGTAATATATTTTTCAGTGAATGAAAATGATCACTTTGGCCATTACCCACCACATAATACATTTTATCGAAATTATATTTCTTAAATCGATCAATTGCTGCTGCTATATCTCTAGTAAGATACAGGGTGGTTCCATCACTTTTAATTAATGTCACTTTTTGATCTATTCCAACTTCAGCTACCTATGAAATATAAGAGATGAGTTACATGCGTCTCATTTTTGCTCGCATTTGATCTGAAAATATTAATCAAATTCAGAACGAATTGGCATATCTTAATTTAATGAAAAATTTGCCCAAAAATTCACCAACCTGTTTACCATCCAATTGTTTTATCAATATATTTCTATTCCTCAAAATATCCACCACATGTTCTATTTGTTTTTGACTATACATTGACTCATAATTATATTCATCAAATTCCACACCTAATCTTTTATATGTTTTCATTAACTCGTCTTTCGTAAAACTTAAAATTTGCCTCCAATTCTCTATATGATCTTTTGAATTATGTTCAAGTTCTTCGAATTCTTTTTTAGCTTTGTCCAAGACACTACTGTCGGTTCTCGCTAATTCATTAGCATGCACATACGATTGATATAAAAGTTTTATAGGATCTTTACTTATCGTTTCTAAATTGAGTTTTAATGCATCAATGCCGACTTTTATAAAACCAAATTGTGTACCCCAATCGCCAAGATAATTTATACGGGTAACATTATTTTGAAGAAACATATTTAAATTACTTAGAAAGTTGCCTATAATGGTTGATCTTAAATGGCCATAATGAAATGGTTTCGCAACATTCGGTGAACTGTATTCAACTACAACATTTCTTTTCTTCAGATTTAAATCTGGTAAATACGAATTTTCCATTACATCCTTTATAAAAATATTTCTATCAATATCAAAGGAAATTTTCCTATTTGACCGGTCTCTCACTAATTGTACACTTTTAATTATATCATCTGGTTGAATTTTCAATATTTCCGTTACATTTGTTATGCCTAAATTATTTTCTAATACATTTAAAGGCAGATTTAATTCTATTTTAGCCTCTTCTTGAGGACTTCCAATGTGAATCAGTGGTTGTAATTGCGTTGGGGAAATTTTTGTTGATTTATGTAGGACATCTGTTATCTGAAATAAAATATTGGAGGATATTGGAAAATATAGATTAATGAGATAATTATTTTTGTACTTTACGACAAATGTAGAGTTTCAATTTTAAGGACATTATATTTCTTATTTTAATTCATTGCACTGAAAATGTTTGTATATGAAAATGAAAATGACAAGTGAGGTTATGCTAGTTTATGTGGGAACTATCGAATCTAACGGCGAGGACAAACTTGTCTTAATATTTAAATCTTAAATCTCAAAAAGGGAAATTGCGCTGGCGCTATCTTAATTTTTAGGAAAGGGAAACGAGGACTGCAGACGGTGTTGCCTATACTATTTTTAAATATTTTTTGGTGATGAGCAGATCGTTGGCTCGACTTTTTACGTTGAACTTATTAAGGACTATAAGAGTCTTTTAAGTTCTCCATAGTTGAACTATTACTTTCAAAATCAAATAAATGTAGCGACCAATGTAATTTCGATTGAATGTTTATTTTTGATTTATTTTATTGTGAATCAGCTGTTGTTTCGGCGTTTCGTCCACTGTACTAGTTAATGTAATTTCCAAAATTGAGTTCTTCGATAATTGGTGAATAACACAAAAAAAAGAAATTAAAAATTAGGAAAATAGACAAATGTAGTTTGGTGATTTGTTTTTCATAAAATGCAGTGGTAATTATGGACGAAAAAAGAGTTTTTGCGCATTTGGAAGTGTTATAAACATATGAACTTTTTTACTTTGAAAATACTCTCCTACTGGATTTTCTATACAATGGGAAAAAATCAAAAGTGCTTTCGTGTTGTGTGTTGGATAAGATAAATTCAAGGATCTTAAAAACTGAATTTTGCATATTATCTAACTGTAATTTTTAAAGAAAATGTAATCCATATTATGACAAATCTTAATGTATGCTTCAGTAAAATATTTATTTTTTTTTTGTATATGAAATCTTTAATGTACAAGATAAGAATAATTTGGTCTTCATACAGTTTTTATGAAATAAATCCTTCATTCTATTGTTTTATTTTATAACAAACTATCAATTATATTATTTACGTACCCGTTTTTTGTTGAATGTGAAATGTAAAATAAATAAATATGAATATGAATGTTTGTTATGAATGAACGAATTTTAAGTAGATTTTTTGGCAAACAGTGAGCGTAGTTTGATTTTTCTGTTACATTCGAATATCAAACTTCAATATAACATGCAAGCAGATAAGTTGAACTTTTTTGGGCCCCCGTGTCAGTTGGCTATGGTAAAGACTACAACAAATTTTTGCATAACTGGGTAATTAATTCTATTAGTAATGCAGATAACGTACTCATGGAAAAATTTAATGTCTATAATACTAATAAAATTAATTTGTTGTATTTAATTAAAGTTCCTTCTATATTTAATAAAGATAGAAGTCGCCGCATCGTACACCTAACATAACCAATAATGCAATTTTCGAAGATATTATCTTGTACTAATGGTTGCAGAGCCTGTAGTTAATAGTCTCATCTCATATTTAATTTATATTAATAAAGGGAGTCAAAAATTTATTGCTTGTTTTTTTCGGGATTATTTGTATAAAATATAACATTACATAAAGATTTTGAAAATTTTTATTATTTATCTTTTAGCAAAATAATCGCTAAATATTATACAAATAAAAACTATATATACTTTATATATTATAAAACAAAAAGTTAAAGCAATAAGCTATGAAACAAAAATAAAACAAAAAATCGTAATTTAAAATAAAATACATTAAAACATTGCAACTGTTTCGACCTTCTTTGGTCATCGTCAGCGTTGTACGGCCTTTTTAATTAGTTACACACATAGACAAGTATGGCTACACATTTCGTTAGGCAAACAACGGACAATTGCTTTCTTGTTTACATTATTTACAAAAACCTAAAATCTAAACTTAACAAAAAAGAAAAGCAACTGCTACAAAGACTTGTCGGACAATTAAAACAATCCCTTAAGTACGTACCTACTGGAAAAAATTCTAAGCATTTGCCAAAATATAATCAGAAAACAAAAAAAAATTCATTTTACAATATGCTTGACGAGTCTTTGTGGGATTCTTAAACAAAGAAACTTAACAAATAATAGATAAACATGCAATCTAAATACAATGATTTTAATACCTCTATAATATACGTAAAGTTGATCTTGAAAAAGGAAAATATTTAGACATGCAAAATACAGAACCAATAATATACGCATGGTACTTTTTTGAAACAATAAATGAAAAAATCTGTAAAAAATTTAATTTTAGAATTAAAAGTTGTTATATTGCGCGGGTATACTTCCTTCTGGCGTTACAAAGTAGTGGGAAAAGTAGTCCCTGATATTCTCCTCAGATAATGTCTCAATCTCTGCGAGTGAATCGGAAGCACCCGCTGGCGGTACTGTTGACGTGATGTTGGATATTGCAGATGTTTCATGCTTCCTAACGAAATTGTGTAACATGCAGCATGCTTTAACAATATTATCACAAGTTTCTATATTTGTATCTAGTGGTCTATTCAGAATACACCACTTTCTAGCTAATATACCAAAAGCATATTCCACTATTCTACGGGCTCTACTCAACCTGCAATTAAATATCCTATCTCTTACGCTTAAATGTCTGCTGGGATAGGGACGCAAGACATAATTGGAAAGAGTGAATGCCTCATCTACTAGAAGCACAAACGGCATTGCTCGGCCATCAGGATCATTTGGTAACTGTCGAGGACCTGGAATATTTAGCCTATTTTCTCGAAGTAAAGCATTAAATCTTGGAATTTCTAAAAAGAGTAGAATCGCTGGCTGATCCCAAAACTCCTATATCCACACACGTAAAGTGGCACTCTGCATCTGCGATGGCTAATAATACTGTTGAAAAAAATCCCTTATAATTATACTATTCCGAATCTGGTTTGATCATCCTAATGTGCTTCCCATCTACTGCACCAATACAACTTGGAAAATCTTTTTGTCCTGAAATCCATTGACAATATTCAACCAATCATGATATTGTTTTGCTGGCATGTATACAGATAGCAAACAATCCCAAATAATATCGCAAGTATTTTTGACTATTTGACTAATGGTTGAAGCGCCAAGCAAATATTGATAATGGAGTGACTTAATACTGTTACCCGTTGCCAAATACCTGTAATTGAATGTATATATATATATACATACGCATTCATCCAAGACCCGATCCTAGTAAGATATAAAATACGAGTATATGCCTTAGGTATAAAAAATTATACATATTTTTGTTTACTATTATAACCAATGTACGATTTATATAGATATTCCAGTGTGGGTTCTGATATTTGTCTCATGTTCAATTATATTTAAGATTATTTCCGATAGAAACCTTTTTATTCTCCGATTTATTATTGAAATGAATGTCAATGCATGTTAAGTACATTTTGACACAGTTAAATTTATACCTAAGAGTTACGGATAATCTTTCTTGTGGGGAAATAGCTCGACGTAAAACAGTATCTTGATAAGTTATGTTCGTTTCTACTAATGCCAGCAAGTGATCGAAAGTTTCTTTTCGCATTCGATAATAACAGTAAAATTTCTTATTATCCTTTCGTAGATTTGAAAACAATTTAACAAAAACACCGTTAATATGACGCTTCTCCAACTACGCCTTCTTTGCAATCTTCGTAATTCCAGATCAACGACAATGGCTGCTTCATCAAAATCCATAACTGTAATTGAACGGGAAAAATCTGAAAAGTTAAAGCAACTAATAACTAATAATAAAAAAATTACGATGTATATAAATAAGTAACATTTTGTGTATAGGTAATAGGTGGGATAGGAAGATATTATTTCAATTCCAGAGTAGTCTATTAATTAAACTTTTAATATTGAATATCAGTTTCAAAAATCTATGAGCACTGAGCAGATAGAAAAGTTAACGCTAACTGAGCTGAGACACCTGAAAATCGAGCTTCAGATGGAAAAAACATGCTATGAATATATAAAATAATACTCAATTGAATTTTTGCTAGCTGTTGTCGTTGACAAAAAAAATTAACAGAATATACCAAAATAAAGGCCCATAAAATAAGTAAACATCCGAACAATAGATACCCTTGTCACAGCGGGTGAGGAGTCAAGGCATACTGAACATATACATAGATACAAATATGTATATATCACATATATGTATTCAACTTAATTCTTGACCTCGTGTGTGTTATAACGGAATAGAAAATCTTTGATTCCGATCTTTTATTATCAATAAACTTTTCTAATTAAATGGATTATCTAATATTTAGTAATAATATATATATGTATCTTGAAGCCTTTCTACCCTCGAATGGTGTAGGCTTGTTAGTCTTTATCTTTTCTTTTTTCCTTTTTTTTTTTCTTTTTTTTGTCTATGCTTCTACGTTTTCGCTTCCCGTCCCTGCGTCGCAAAAATTTCTCCATTCCTTCCTGTTGTTTGCCATCCTGCTAGCTTCACTCATCGTTATTCCTCTTCTTTGCAAAATCTTTCCTATCATTTCATTCCAAGTAGTTTCAGGTCTTCCCCTTTTTCTTTTCTGTCCAGGTCTAGCTTCCCATACCCTTCTCACTTGTCTTTCTTGTCCCATTCTTTTCAGATGGCCCCACCATCCCAACTGCCTCTTCTCTATGTATTCGTGTATCGCCTCCATTCCCAGTTCTTTTCTTATTTCTTCGTTCCTGATTCTTTCTCTCTTTGTCACTCCCTTTACTCTCCTCATGTATTTCATTTCTACCGCTTGAACTTTACTTATTTCCTTTTTATCTATTATCCATGTCTCACATCCAAATGTCAGTATTGGTCTTATTATTGTTTTATATACATTTATTTTTGTTTTCCTTGTTATTTCTTTTTTTCCCACAATCATATTGCTGACACTCTCATTGCTTTTTCTACCCGACTGTTAATTTCTTCTTCTTGCTTTCCTGAACTAGATATTTCTACTCCTAGATATTTCCATTTCGTCACTTGCTCCTTATCTACCATGATTTTTATCTCCTGTTGTTCCCCAATTACCATTACTTTTGTTTTCTCTTTGCACATTTCCATTCCGTTCTCTCTAAGTGTTTCATTCCATATATTTATGTTTGCCTGCAGCTCTTTTTCATTAGATGCTACCACCATTATATCGTCTGCGAATGCTCCACTCTTTACTTCAACTCTCTCCATATAATTCCATCCCACTTCAAGTCCTCTAGTTCTTTCTTTCGCCTTTCTTATTATTCTGTCCATGTAGATATTAAATAATGTTGGACTTAGTCCTCCTCCCTGCCTTAGTCCGTCTTTCGTTTTAAATTTTTCCGATTGTTTGTTATTGACTATCACGCTATTTGAGTTTTCTTCATATATTTTTTTTATTAATCTTATCATTATCGTGCTTATCTCTTTCTCTGCCATCATCCTCCACAATCTATCTCTTCCTACTTTGTCGAAAGCTTTTTTCAGATCTAAAAATCCCATATATACTTTTTCCTTCTTTCTGCTTGCTTTTTCGATTATCTGTTTTATCGTGAATATATTGTCTTGAATGCTCCTTCCTTCCCTAAATTCTGACTGTGATTCATCCAGTGTTTTGTCGATTTTATTTCTTAATCTCTCATTGATCATTATTTCCAGCACTTTCATATTGGTGTTTATTAGTGTAATTCCTCTATAGTTATTACAGTCCTTCCTGTCCCCTTTCTTGTATATTGGCACTATCATTGCATGCTGCCATTCTCTTGGTATTCTTTGTTCTTTCCATATTTTTTTATACACCTCAATCATTATTTTCCTTCCCTCTTCCCCCATATATTTTACCATTTCTGTTGTTACTGTGTCGCTTCCTGGCGCTTTCCCATTCTTTAATAGCTTTATGGCCTTTTCCATTTCTTCCATATTAAACTCTTCCTCATCGTCCCTGCCTTCAGCTCTGCCTACATTGGCTACCTCTCCTATATCAGTCCTCTCTCTCTTTTCTGACAGCAGCTCTTCAAAATATTGCTTCCATCTTTCCATTATTTCCTTTTCCTGCTTTAATAGTTCTCCTCCTTTATTCTTTATATATGTCGCGCAGTTGGCCTTTCCTTTTCTTACTGTTTTCAGTCTGCTGTAGAATATTTTTTTCCCCTCTGCCGCTTCGTTTTCTAATTTCTTGCCAAATTCTGCCCATTCATTTCTTTTCGCCTCTAATACTAATGTCTTCACTATTTTCCTTTCTTCCTTGTAGCACTGATACGTTTCTCTCGTTTTTTTTTGTAGATATTCCTTCCATTTTTCTTTTTTTATTCTCACTCTTCTCTTGATCTCTTCTGTCCACCATGCCGTTTGTTTTATTTTCTTATTTCTTTTTATTCTTCCACACACTTCCGAGCTTGCTTGTAGTATTATCTTTTTGAGTTCCTCCCAGCTCTCTTCCAAACTTAATGTCTTCCATTTCTCATTTCTACTCTCAATCATCCTCTTCATTGTTTCTCTATATTGCTTTGCCACCTCTCCGTCTTTTAGTCTATACGCTTTTATTTTCTCATATTCTGTCTTATCTTCTTTTCTCTCTCTGTTGTCTGCTTTTAATGGTTTCTTTATCTTTGTTATTACCATATAATGATCACTTCCCACTTCCGGTCCTCTTGACACTTTTACATCTACTATTTTCTTTCTATTTTAATTTCTTGCTACTATGTAGTCTATTATCGATTTTTCCTTTCTGCTGCTCATCTCTCTAGTATACTTGTGTATATCTTTGTGCTTATAGTAAGTATTTGCTATAAACATATTATTGATTCGGCAAAACTCTATCAATCTTTTTCCATTATCATTTCGTATTGTCTCCCCATTCTGGCCCAATATTCTACTCTCTCCTGGTTTTCCCTTTCCCACTCTACTATTGAAATCTCCTGCAATGTATATTTCGCCTTTTGCTCTTTCTACCGCCTCTGTTAACATTTCCCAGAATTTCTCTTTGTTCTCCTTGTTGTCATCTTCATTTGGTCCATACACACTTATTATTGTTATAATGCTCTCGTTGTCGTCCTTCATATTTATTGTCAATATCCTTTCTGAACATGCCTCCCATTTTTCTATATTGTGTGCCCATTCTTTTTTTATCATACATGCGACTCCCTCAGCTGCTCTTTTCTCTGTTTCCACTCCGCTATATATAAATACACTTCCTTTCATCATTTTTTGCAGTCCTCTTCCTTTTTTTTTCGTTTCCGTTATTGTAAGTATGTCTATCTTATTTTCCAGGAACTCATCTTCCAGTTCTATTTCTTTTCCCTTTATGCTTCGTATGTTCCATGTTGCCAATCTCCATATTTCTACCTTTTTCCTTCTCATTGTTTTCTGCTCCTTTCCCCACTTCTTCTTCAGTTTTTTTTTTGTTTCTGCTTTTCTTCCCAGCTTCCATAATCTATCCTATTTCTATATTGTTCCTCCTTTCTTTTGTATATTTGGCACTTTTTGCTAGTTGCCATGTGCTCTAGGTCTTTATCTTTAATTCTTGTACAGTTGGCGCATTTTATTTCATTTTTCCCACAATCTTTCCCTTCGTGTCCTTCTTGTCCACATCTGTAGCATACCTCCGTTCTTGTACAGTACTTGGCTACATGCCCATAGCAGCAGCATTTGTAGCATATCGCGATCCTTATATATTCCTCTACCTGTTTTACAGTAAAATCTATCAGTACTTTTCCTTTTTTAACCACGTACTTGAATATCTCATTGTCAGCTTCTACTACCCAGTCCTCTACATATTGTTTACTGTTCCCGAAGGCCCTTTTTTTAACTGCTCTTAATACTGTCTTCACCTCTCTAGTCCCCACCATTTTTCTTATTTCTTCATTTTCCCTTATTATTTCATTTATTATTTCTTCTTCAGTATACCCTTGCTCAACTTTTTTTATTATAAACATCGGCTTTGTTTCTTTCATTTTCCTCACTGTTATTCCTTGTACTTCCTCTAGTTTCTTCCCTATCTGCTCCTGTTGTAGCTCATTTCTACACTTCATCACTACCAATCCACTTTTGTATTTTTTTATTTCCTTTATACCTTCTGCCCCTACTTCTTCTATCGTAAGTTTTTCACGTATTTTTTCCATTACCTTCTCACCTTCTACCGCTTTCACTGTTATTTCCCTTATTTTTTCCGGTGTTTTCCATCCCTTTATATTTTTTGTATCATTTTCTTTTTTCTTTTCTGCGATAGCCGCATATGTCTTTTTGCTCATATCTTGTGTTCTTGTAGCTCCCCCTATCAATTCCGTTAATTTTGCTTCCAATTTGTCCATTCTGGTTTCAAATTGTCTCTCTATTTTTTCCAGCCTTTGCTCTACCTTATCTGTTTTCTCTGTTTTTTGTTTTTTTTTCTGCATTCTCCATGCTTTCATATACAGTAGCAGTCATTTTACCTAATATTTTTTCCATGTTTTGTATTCCTTTTTCGCTTTCTTTCCGTGTTATTCCTTCTTGTCTTTTATACCCCTCTTTAAATATCCAAACCTCCCTTTGCATCAATGTGATCTGTTTCAATATTTCTTCCGACACTCCGCCTGTCTTTTCTCCAGTATCTTCTCCTATCTTCATTCTTTTTTCCCTTTTATCCTCCACCTCACTCATCACCATTCCTCTGTACGATGTATTTACACCCTCCTCATCTTCCTCCTCCGTTGAAGTTCTCCTTTTTCTGTCCTCCACCTTCCCCACTGGTGGCGTTCTTTTCACTTTCGTCGCCCTTTTAAAGGGATTTTTATCCTCCATAATACAATTCCTATTATTATTTTTTTAATAAAAAAAAAAAAAAAAAAAAAAAAAGACAATAAAAAATAAAAAATAAAACTTTATTGTTCTCCGAACCGAACCACTGTTCACAAACAATCAATACTTTGCTTATCTACGTATCGACTTTCGATTTAAGCATAAACAAGCACCCGACCACTTTCGCTGTCCGAACTAGACTCCTAGCTGTTGTCGTTGACAAAAAAAATTAACAAAATATACCAAAATAAAGGCCCATAAAATAAGTAAACATCCGAACAATAGATACCCTTGTCACAGCGGGTGAGGAGTCAAGGCATACTGAACATATACATAGATACAAATATGTATATATCACATATATGTATTCAACTTAATTCTTGACCTCGTGTGTGTTATAACGGAATAGAAAATCTTTGATTCCGATCTTTTATTATCAATAAACTTTTCTAATTAAATGGATTATCTAATATTTAGTAATAATATACGGCAGTATAATATGTAAACCTAATGCGTTTATAGCGAGTTTGCAAGTATTTGATATATTTTAAAAAGTATTGTTCTCATAATAGATTAAATTTAAATATCTGGAAATAAAAATATCCTTCCATTAGTAAGTATAGATTTAGGAGTTATAAAAAGCGACCCTAATAAATAAAATTAGCCTGAATCATTATTTGGTTTGTCTTGTATTGCTGTATAGTATTTGTATTCGTGTAGGCAGATTTTATAATATGCCTACAGAAAGTAATAATAATAATCTGATAATTTATTGATTTGTCAGTGTTGAAAAAAACAAAATAGTACTAATAAACTGTCTAAAGCGACTGCGTAATTTGTCCCTTTTGGCAATAGAAGCAAAAGTTGCCAACGATTTGGAAAAACGACCTCTTTCAAAAAATTAAAATCGAGAATAAAGAAATTTCTTAATATTATTAATAAACCCTTAAAGGGCCGTTTATAATTTCAAGCATATTGCATGCATTATATAATAATAAATATAAATAAACCCCTTGTTAAAATTGGATCTGCACAACACATATATTCTATCAAATAAATTAGTATATTTTACGTATCTTCTTTGGAGTTATTTTTCTTTCTAATTACTTCGTCCTCAACAGTTGATTCAATTTTTACATTTTTAATAACGATGTAAAAATCGAAAATGTAAATAGTTCTTTATGGAAGTTATTTTTGCGAAACTATGGTTTCGCAAAATATTTAAAAAAACGCTAAAATAGCACAAAAGATTTAGAAAGGATTATATTGAGAATAAAGCAAAAAGAAAGCGGCTAGGAAATTTGAAATACTCATTAATTCTGTTATATTAGCATTTCCCCATTGGAATTAGCTTCATACTTTTAATTTTTTCATAAGCTTCGTTTTCTCATTTCGCTACCTTTACAAAATGTTGAATTTTGTCTGATTTCATTATTAATTTTGTTGATCACCTGCTTCTCTCTTCCATCTATGAAAATAACTATCTTAGGGAGCATGGGAAATCTTAAGTGAAAAAAAATATTTTATCACTATGTGTGAATGACAGTAATTACTGTGGAGGGTTCCAATAGCTTACAATATATATGAATCTATTGTACTCTTAGTTGGGAGCAGTTGATTAGGACCTGTGACAGTTATTTATAGCTAATTTTTTTTGAGAAGCTAGCCCCAGCTGAAAAATCTTTTTCCTTTTTTTCAAAAGGAAAGGAAGCCATTTCTTTCCCAACTCTAGTGCAAGCAGGAAGTATAATTTATATTATCAACTTGTGAATTTAATTGTGAATGTAAGTCTATTTTTTTCAAAAATGTATTTTTTTAGTTTCGTTTTGATGTTTAAAAAATATAGCATTCAAAATTCGTGAATAAAATAAAAACAGTATACTGCTCGCATTTAATGAGCATCAGTTGGAAGACTTCAATGTGCCCATCGAGTATAATGACCGTATAATATAATAATTAAAAATTGTAGAGAAAGCAACCTCAACTGTTATTTCCACTTTCAATTTTTCCATGAGTTTTATTTCATCAGACAAAATGTCAATCGACGATGAAAAATTAATAGTCGAAGTAGAACACAGGCCAGCTATTTACAATAAACGACTGCCTTCATAGGCCAATTCTTTAAAAAATAAAGATTTATGGGACGAAATTTGTGAAAAAGTTGAAAATGATGGGGAAAATCTAAATTCAAGGGAAAGAAATGAAGCAAGTTAGTTTATTACATCACTATCGTAGTAGAGTAAAATCGATTTTATTAATTAAGATGCATAATGAATTTAAATAATTAGCTACAAAAAATTTTTATTAATAAGTATACGTTCATCTCATTCATCACTCATCTATTTATTTTAAGAAAATTGATCAAGTTATTTTACAATAGTTACTTATTACATTCTTCATTTTTATTGATTAATATTGTAAAATACTAATCCAATATATTTTATATAGGAAAACACATAGAACAGAGGTGGTATTATTGAGAAACTGTTTCAAGGCACAATTGTGCAACCTAAGAAAAGTCGGACATCTGGATCTGGAACACGTGACCAGCATAATAGGAAGTTCGTTCATTTTGAAAAAATGTTGTTCCTTTGTGAGACCGAAAGACCAGGAAGAACTGTATGTTACTACTCGGTAACAGCGGAAGAAGAATCGGTCCCTGAAAACAATACCAGCCATACCACCAGCAGGCGTCAAAGTACCACACGACATGATATATACCAAGATAAGTTATTGCAAATTTTAGAAGGAAAACAACTTGATAGGAAAAAAAACTATTTATTATCTTTTCTCCCTGAATATCAGGGAGAAAATAGAGAACAAGATTATCAAATTAGAATTGGAATGGCAGAATTGTTTGCTAAAGTTGGTTGCTAAAGCTGCTCAACACCAAACGCCCAAGTAGTGACAACAACATCAGCAACTCCATTTACCCCAATAATACATTTGCCAGGGCCTGATACTGTTCCGAAAATAATAAGAATATTCGAACCAACAGCAACATTTTATAAAAATTTTGGATTTTTATAAAAAAATGTATAATAAAATGATATGAGTGTTATTGTGTATATTATAAATTATAATTGAAACATTCAGCATAAGAGTTACTATTGTATTATTAGTATTAGTACTAGTAGTAATACTAATTGATTCTTTGAATTAGAATGTCGAATTTTGTTTCGAAACAAAAAGCAAAATATATTTATAGATTTGGATAATAAAAAACGTTGATACTCTTTTACCCATATGTCATTTTGGAAAAGTCAAAACACGCTAGAAATAATTGTTTCATTATACTATCAAGAATTATTTTTTTTACTTAAAAAACAAATTTTAAATTAACATCTAGTCACTTTTACCATATAAATTAATAACAGGAGAAAAAAAAAATTTTTTTAATGCAATTCAGAGTATTTAAACGCTAAGTGTGGGTTCATATGTGCTTAAAATTTCTGCGGTAACTTAAAACATTTCATAATGAGTGGCTGCAGGTGGTCACATGCTTTAAAACTTTGCAACATTGACCACATGAAACTAATGGAAATTGCAAGTTTTCACAGAAAATTTACGCACATGTGAACCCACACTAAATGCTATAAAGACTCTTAAAACTATCTATTAAGGAACATAGTTATCGCATTTTCTCTCTATTTAATAATCTTTTATAATTTTTCGAATCATATTCTCTGATTCTTTCCAAAGATTTTTCGCTACTGAATCAATGAAAATAAATCGTCCACTAAAATTGTAACAGTCACGATATAATAGACCAGTTTCATTTTCCAATTCTGGCTCTGTGGCACAGTAAACAATGGTTTCAGAACCCTATTAATAAAAATATGATAATAAAAATAAAGCAAGTTGAGAAATGAGGAGACTATTTACTTGTTTTGCTGTTCTCATGTAAAAAAATGCTATGGGTGCAAGTAAATAATAATACCATTTGAAACTGTAACGAAACAAACCGGTATAAACCCATCCAGGTGAAGCAGAATAGACTTTGACTCCCTGAAATAAATCAATATGCGCTTTGATTAATATTCAGCTTCTATTATTTGAATTTACCTTTTCTTTATATCTTTCAGCTAATTCTTGTGCAAAATATATATTGGCAAGTTTCGAATTAGCATATAAATTCTCTTTTGGTTCAAACTTATTCGTTTTTATCGCTTCTAAATTTATTTTGCCTTTATCATAGAGGGTTGATGTTACAACAACAATTCTACCTTCAATATAAATCATACATGAATATGCTTCGTTTTTACTAAATATTGATTTACCTTTAGCTTCTGCTACTAAATCTACAAGTAAATTAGTTAAATAGAAATGTCCCAAATGATTAATTCCAAAATGGATCTCAAAACCATCGGCAGTTTGTAATCTTGCTGAACGAGGATATGCCACACCTGCATTGTTTATAAGCATATCTATTTTAGTATATTTTTTCTTTACTGAAGTGGCAAATTCTTTGACTGTCTTTAATGATCCCAAATCTACTTTCATCGGAATCTATAAATAAGCAGACACTAGAGCAAAAACTAAAGAAATTGTTTTATTCTAGATTTTTGTATACCACAGTCGGTTCATCATTTATTAACTGTCTTCGAATTTTTTCTGCACATTCTGTAGCTTTCTCCAAACTTCGACAAGCTAAAATAACAGATGCTTTACGTGCTGCTAATTCCTTAGCTACTTCATAGCCAATGCCAGAATTTGCACCAGTAACAACAGCGATTTTTCCATCTAGTTTAACATTGTTTGTACATTTTCCCCATTTGCTTCCACGATATTTTCTTATACCGATAAAAAACACAATTGGAACAATATAAAAAAAGATAGCTGAGATCATCTTAATTGAAAATTTTGTAGTTAGTAAATTTTTGACTAATAAAAAATGATATTGATAATGACCACAAACAATTTTAGGTTATGCTGTACCTAATGATGATAAAGTTACGATCACGTAATGTGAATATTATGTAACTATCGCAGAAAAGGTATAATTTATAATAGTTGCACAATACATTTACATAATTTCTCTTCATTTTTAGGCGTCAATCAATTGATTCATCTATGAATATCGATTAAGATGTGAGCTAAACTATTACATCAATATAATAACAATTCGATAATCGTTTAAAGACTTTAAACTCTTTAAAGGGTTATATATTATCAATTTTACTGTATTTTACAAATTTGCTTGCATGCTTTGCTATTATTAAACTTTAAATCAAATCAATGTTCAATGCTTCATTCAGTTCATTACTTCATTCAAGCTTCAAATCGTTTGTTTGCGTTGCTCGTTGCGTGTTTTTGACATTTTGACAGTTGGTTAACACCCGTCGTGAAGAGTGGTTGTTGCTTTTGTACGTTTTATTTTTCTTTTTTTTGTTCCAATCAATATTTAATTTCAGGACGGACTTTATTAACAAGTGATTACTTTTCGTCGAATATCACCGATTTTCCTTTCAACAATCGTTTTACGTGAATACGATATATCCATAATTAAAATTAAAGTGTACAAATTAAAACAAAAAATATGGCTGGTAGATCAGTTGGTCAGACTTTCAGTGATAGATTTTTAGCTGCAAGGCATAGTTTGGCCGGTCAAGGACTGGCAAAATCTGTATGCAAAGCCACAACAGAGGAACTGATTGGCCCTAAGAAGAAACATTTGGATTGTAAGTGTAAAATAGAGATACCGACATGAAAAAAGATATTTATAAATACATACATATATCTATGCACAAATATTATTCATGAAGAACAGAAAAAATTGGTGCATATTTCCTTTCACTTTACAAATTATCAATTTTTAGTATTTTACACAAATTAAAATTCGCTGGCAATGTAAAGGGCATAGTTAACTTTATTTTTTAAAAATAATTGACTCATGTCTCTAATTACAATTGACGACGTCATTACAAACATGGTGATTTTTTAAAATTTGCCCTTATTCGTACCTTAGCATTCACATCCTTTCATCAAAATAAATATTGCGCTTTATAAATATTGAGACGGGTGGAAAAAATTATACACTAAATACCTAAATACACACAGGTATTATATCTATGAGTAAACCAGATCAATCCTACACTTTTGACAGGTCTTCGTTGCTATGATTACCCATACATTTACACAGATGTACATACATACATAAAAATACATACATTTTACAATGTATGTATTGTATTACATATGGTATGTAACATATCATAGCAACGAAGACCTGTCAAAAGTGTAGGATTGATCTGGTTTTAGAATACATTATGTTTGAAATATGACTTTTAGCCCTTTTAGGTTGATTGGACAGGACCCTATAGCTCTTTAATCATATAGATATATGATAGCTACATCTAGAATTCGTAGTATAAATATTTGTAGATCTGTGTGAATGCAAATTGATGGAGCCAGCTCTGTGATTGCATAAAATTAGATTAAAATCAATAAGAATATTTTGATATGCTGAGTTACTTTAGTTTCATTTTTTCCGTGGGTTTTAAATTCATACTAATGTAAGTCGACGTATCTCTGTATATCGTGTGGATATCATTTAGGTTTTTAATACGTCCAAACTATACAGGGTGATAATTTTCATCTTCTTCGAGCATTTTTTTAAAGTAAAGTTACTGGCGATTTTTCACAGCCTGCTTGATTTCAAACATGTCGTGTAAATTTACATTTGTTGTAATTAAAATCTACTTGCAGTTCTCTCTCAATTAGATATTAAATTAATCATTTTGCACTTCAATTGGTTAAATTCTATCCAATTTTACTTGGATAGAATTCGATTAGATTCTCGATCAATCGAGAATTATAACTTTACCAATAAGATAATTATTTTTGGTCACTGATAGAAAATGATTCCACTTCAGGTTAATATTTCGAATTTATTTCATTACTTCACTGTGAAATGCACGTCTGTATATGTAATTATATTATTCGATCATTAATTGACCCCCATTCATGATAGCAGTAACAGCAATTTAATCAATTGCGATAAATGAATACAAGTGTTAATTAAGAAAAGATATTTCTTATTTATTTCGGTCAGTTTGCTCCAATTCCATTGCTTAATTTTTTCTTGCTGCCTGCCTAAATTTTTGCGATTGCTGATGGGTCAATTGTGTCAAATAATTATAACAACTAATAATGGGTGTCTTTGGTGTCTGATAATCAGTTATAGAATAGACGGTTATACATATGTAGATGCATCTATTATTTAATGTATTATACATATTACCTAGAGGAAAGGATTTCTCCTTGAAAGAGTTCAAGTACCCATCAGAGTGATCTCTTCTTCTTCTTCTTATTTTCCTTCCTCTTCTTTAGCTTTTCTTATTACCTATATGCTCTTCTTGTCTAGCGATGGTTCTTTGTGTGATCAGGTTTTTAAATTTTTTTGGCGGCAAAACGGCTAGTCAATATACATACATATAGTCCCATTAATCCTTTGTCATCAGTTTTAATGGATAATCTGCCATGTTTTGAATCAAATTTATTTTTGGGTTGCTTACTATTCGAGCGGAAAAATGAGAAGGTTGTTTGATTTTGGGCTTTATTCAAAATTTTTATAAAAGATCAATGAATCATGCGGCCAGAACTGTCAGAAGAATCAAATTAATATTCCGCTATGCGCTTCGACTATGTGTGTGCCAGTCTCTGGACGGCACATTTTTATTCAATGAGTCAACCGATGGATTCTTTTCGTTTTGTTGAAATGTAGACGAGATCTCTTTTTATGCATGTGTCATTCATTAACATATCTTTAGCAATGGAGAATTCTTTATAGACATTTTATAGCAAAAAGAAATAGATCGAAGAGCATTCACTATTCTTGTAACACGGTTTATAGTGGGAAAGCTATGTTTTTTTTACTTAATAATTGTATTGATTCTCTTTTTCTAAGCAATACTTATTATGGAAAAAATATGATTTTTTTCAAGGAGAAAAGACGCTGATAGTATGTTTTTCACTCTCCTTCTTTAGAATGTATTTTTTTTTTGTTAATAATTCCTTGTCCTTGTTGTGTAGTATCAAAAGAGGTTTATAACCCAGTTTTTACAAGTATATATTCTATTAGTACACTGAGTTATTATTGTAATATTTATGTTTATCAAGCTAGGTTGCTCATCGAATGCCATTAAATAAAATAACCATGAAAAATTGGTACAAAGTCGTTGTTGAATAATCTACATAAACTACAAAAAAACATTAACAGAGAATCAATCTGATAAATTGACAGAAGGCATAACTAAGCGATGTGATTAATTAATGTTCAGTGAGTGATAGATACATATCCAAACGCCCACTATACAAATTTCACAATAACAGCAGAGACACAACTATAAAAAAAGGGGCGTTCGAGATAAATTATCATAAATATGCACATATCGTACGTACATATTTACTGTATTGTTCATAAAATCATTCTTCATAATAATAATAATTAAATTTATCTGCATTATTTAGCTGTATTGCTGTGGTTATTTCTCGCCGTACCAGACGAACCAGCTTCCACTTTGCTTATCAATAAATAACACACATTAATTTATTATAATAATAATACTAATAGCTGTTTGTTTGAATTTTGAGTTACCATGTACTTAAATGTTGTTACAAAATTCAATTTTCGTCCTCAACGCCTTTCCAAATTTCAAATATAATGCTTAGAATATAGAGAAAATTTCAACTTTTTTATGCTAAGTAATTTAATATTAATAAGATTTCGATATCTCCGTGTGCAACTTTCAAAACGACAAAACGTTGGGTTCAGTGGTGCAACTGCATAAACTGTGACCTGCGATTAAGCGGTAGCTTTATTTTACTAATGAGAAACAATATGTACATTTTGCAGACTTGGTTCACTGTACCAACGAACCAAATGTTTCCATACCACAACTGGCTAATTTACTCATAGAGAGGACACAAAATACAAACTGGGTGGTAGTTTATAAAGCATTGGTCACCTGTCATCATATGATGTGTTATGGCAATGAGGTGGGTTGTAATATAACTAACGATCTATACGTGTAGAAGCACACATATTGGAGGGGAGAGAGGGTGAACCTCATGTACCTTATTATCATTACTTTGGGCAGATGGTTAAATTGGTTCTTTTTTCTTTTTCAGAGATATACGCAATTTTTGGCATCTAGCAATAGCACGTTTCAACTAAGTAATTTTCTAGATAAAAGTGGCCTTCAAGGTAAGAAATTCAAGGAAACAAGTTAAAATGAAATGATAGATCAATAATCAGACTTCACTCGAAATCAGAGAATCTTTGAATTTTGTATGCTAGTACAGTTCTTCCAATTGACAATGAATCTTATGGAATAATTTTAAATGTGCTAGATGATCGTGGCGTGTTATCGTTTGCTTGTGAAACATATATTTATTAGCTGTTCGTTTGTATTCAAAACAAAACTTTTACAACAGGTTTAGTTTAAGATGGAATTATCCAAGTTCGTAAACGTAATTTTTATTTCGTAAACATAACTTCCATCACTAAAAATTAAAAATACGGTTTTACATTTTCCTAGTTCATGATTCGTAGTCAGAATTTAACAGATTTGCCGTTGAAATGAAATTAATGAGAAGAATTGAAAGATTGATCAATTATACTAAAGACGCTACAAGTAACTAATAAATAATACTAAAATTCAAAATAAACGATTTAAATAAGCACAAAAATTATCATCAAAAATAATGCTAGAATAGTTTGGTTAAGGTTAAGTTCCATCTCTTCGGAGATGGAACACAATCTATCGAAAATATTGTGGTTAAAGCACAGCCGCATTCTTAATTCGTATTTCTTAATACATAAAAGTTAAAATTTAAAATTACGTTTATGCATTAATTTACGAACTTGGATAATTCCATTCTTAGTTTCATAAAAATTCGATTTGATAATTTTTTTTGTTAGAAATTAATGTTTAAAATATATGGGTTAAAAACTAGTAACATATCTGTACAGTAGAATCTTTTTTAAATCTGGAAATCTATTAATTTCCAAAGTACCTCGGCTTCGACCCACCGGTTATCTGAATTAAGTATTAAAAAAACAATTTAACGTTTTTCATCTAATTTTAGATTGAAATCTAATCCAATCTAATTTTGAATCGAATTTATTCATCACTTGTCTCACCTTAATGATATTATCTGTCAATATATATTGACACTGTTGTTTAACCACTGTTTCCTAATGTTCCTTTTAAATTGTTAGAACTGTACATTTTATATTAACAATAATGTAATTTATTTTTCATGCATAGGAATAGTTAATTCAAAAACTGGTAAGTTTTTAGAGCGGTGTGTCCTTTCTTATTTTGTTTTGTTTCCTACTACCCTGCAGCAAACAAAAAAGATGAATTTTATTGCTTTATAAAGATTAATGCGTAACTGTGTGTGAATTTAATGATTTTTTTATTGTTCGTATACTAATATTCTTTTACAGGGTATGATATGTCACCGTTCATTCGACGTTATGCCCGTTATCTTAATGAAAAAGCGTTATCTTATCGATCAGTGGCGTTCGATTTTTGTAAAGTAAAACGAGGGTGAGGCATTATTTTATTATTTTATCAAAATGCTGTTAGTCTTGTTTTATCAGCTCCTCTGCTAAAACGGAAAACTGTAACAAAACCATCTTTTCCCTATCCATCAAACGTCCTCGGAATCACAGTTATGGACTGTATTACAGTGCTATAAAGAACGAAATATACTTCTCTAACAGATCCTTGCATAATGGCGGGAATTGGGTTAACCTTTATACAATTTTTATACGAAATATATTTCACATCTGTTAAATCTGGATCAGATTGTTTTTGTTACTTTAAACCTGAAACGCTAGAAAAGATAGTTTCGTTTCCTACAAGGACGGCATTCCGAGTAGAAAATAATAATAACAGGATGTATCATGTTTGTTGGACGTTTAAAAGTCAAATAAACTCTAGGCCGAATTAGCTGCCATATGCTGTGTGTATGCGACCCTACTTACAGTGGATCATCATACATAAAGAATGGTTTTATTACACTTACAGGCACGGCGATAACAAATTTATTGAATATATTCTTTTTTGTTTCATTCACAGTAAAGAAGATGGCGCACTTCGTACAATGAACGCTGATAAACTGCTAAAAACCATTCCAGTATTACAAAATCAATTAGATGCCCTATTGGAATTTGATTGTAGTGCTAATGATTTAACTAATGGAATTATTAATATGTGTTTTATGTTACTCTTTAAAGATTTAATTCGTTTGTTTGCATGTTACAATGATGGTATTATAAATTTATTAGAAAAATATTTCGATATGAATAAAAAGCAATGTAAAGAGGCATTGGAAATTTATAAGAAATTCTTGGTGCGTATGGACAATGTTGGACAATTTTTAAAAGTAGCAGAAAATGTTGGCATCGACAAGGGTGACATTCCAGATTTAACTAAAGCTCCAAGTAGTCTATTAGACGCTTTAGAACAACATTACAATTATTTAGATGGCAAGAAAACAACGTCAGGTTCACATACATCAGCGGCCAATAATATTAATAATAATCACCAGAAAAATGTCAAATCTGGTGTAACTGCATTGAATTCAACAAGTAATGCATTTGGTAATGTTGCATCGAATGCTCGTTTCGATTCCTTAAATGGAATCGATGAAACCATGAAATTAAAATTGTTGGCAGAGGAAGAGGCGGCAATGAATCAATTTAAATCGAAATTAACTACATCACCCACAACATCATCCAATAACATCAATAATCCATTCTTCAATAATTCATCATCGCCAGCAACCCTTTCTAGTCAAACAACACCACATCAAACAGCAGGAGTTGTTGATTTATTTGCTACTGCTACTTATTTAAATGCCGACCACTCAAAGAAAGCATCCGATGATTTATTACAACTTTCTAATCCATTTGTTGATTCATTTAATCAGCAATCATCGATTGTCGGCGGTAATTTTACAGCTACGCAACAACAACAACAAACATTAGCATGGATTGTTAATAGTAATAATGGTAAGTGTGTGTAGAATGAAAATGTCACTTGTACCTGCTTTATTTTATTCAAAGAAGTAATAGTTTACTTTTACTTCTTTGGTTTTGATCCCTATCGTTGCGCACATTCGCTGTTTTTTTAGGTTACGGGAATATTCAGCATTCATCATCAATCACAAATAAACCATCAGTTCTTCCAAATGGCACATTCGTTTCAGACAATAATTTCGTCTCGGTTTTTGGAAATACAGAAGCACCAGGTGAATGATGTTAATTATAATTATTTGTTGATCAATCCATTCAATGAAAAAATAATCTGCACAAGACAAGATGCAGTAGCATCTAGAACCTAGATAATGTCGCTTACTGTGCTTATCTCTTTAGGGAAATTACTAACGCACGTACACGTCTCTCCAATGCACTGCGCTGTGTCTAAAGTGCACCAAATAATAATTTCAATACATGTAAATACATAGAGTCGTAACAGATAGTGTGTAAGACGGACCGTTAATGTAATAGATACTCGAACGACAGAATAACAATACCACAAAAATAGAAGTCTCATAATATTAAAGGCCCTACAGTTTCTATTGTACTTTTATTTACGTAAAACTTATTTTGGGCTCAAACTCAAGTTTTTTCTTTCTTCTGCTGCAAGCTGCCGAAGAGAATCAGTCCAAACCTCTATCATTTAATCCTTTTCTAAACGATGACGAAGAGTCACCATTAGTGATTTTGGATTTTCCTAATAATGACGAGAGTTGTTGTTCAACTGGAGATCAATTGCAAAATGTCATTAATTTTTTTCAAGGACAACAATTCAATTCGAATAACGTGGATAATAATATATGATTGGCTAGAATAATTCAAGGAAGATTGCTCAATATTATGGGCATTTATCTGAAATTATATTTATTAAGCATCTTGTATCCTTCTTTTGTTCTGTTCCTTTTCCTACTCGATTCTGGTCTTTCAAAAGCCAGTACTATGATGAAATGCTATCAGGTGATTTACCTTATATTTACAAACCTTTTTATTTTGGAGTCGTTTATTGTCTTAACATAAATTATTGTTATTTGAACTGAATTGATTGTATACAAGTCATTTTCCATAGTCATACAATATAGTAATATCAGTTAGTATTTGATCAGAACTTGGTCTGATAAGTTATTACATTTTTTTGTTGTGCAGCTGCAGTAGATCGTGCATGATTTGTTAAATGGTTCTTATTTGCTGCATGATTTTTTTCTCTTCATTGCTCTATTATTTGCATGAAAGCAATCGATCAGTCAGTAGTTACTTACTATTACTTTAATGTAATTGGATCAATTTTTTTCAAGGACCGTCAGGAAGTTTCGATCCATTAGGTAGTGTTTTGCAACCAATCAATTCAAATGGACAGCCACCAGTTGGTAACAACGCAATAACGAACATCACTGGCACTAGTGATACTAATGCACAACATCAGGCAGCGAATGGAAATAGTGGCTTACTGACCGGCGATTTAGAGTCCAGTTTGGCTTCATTAGCTGAAAATTTAACTATTAGTGATAGAAAACAAACCTTAAAGTAAATGCAATGCTATTTCTGTAACATTAAATGAGTGAATTGTTAATAATGAACCATTTTAGAGGTGTTCAATGGAATTCAAATTCTAAAAGTGGTAGTTCAAAACCAAATTGGACACCACAACCGATGTCAGCAACAACTGGTATTGGCTACAAACCAATGAATCAAAAAATAATGAACAATATGCTGGTAAATACTTCAGCATTTTGTAATAGTAATACGGCACCTGTTCTAGGGCAACCTATAGTATATCCACAAATGGCAACATCGGCAATGGTACAGAACTGATGCATGTGTAAATGAATATTGTGTACCTAAATTTTACACTCGGCATGATCAATTTATTATTTTTAATTTCAGTATTTAAAAGTAGATTTTTTTCTTGCAATTTAGTTCTATTCTAATGATGCAATATTCATTTAAGGTTATTAAAAGTATATCAATTATGTTTTGATATTGAGTGTTTATTATGTATTGATTTTAGAGCGGTATACCTACACCAATGTCACCACCAAGCCTAGTACCATTTACACAAATGAATTCATTGAATTCCTTTAGTTCAATAGGGTCACTACCAACAAATCAAACAAATTCAATTATTGGAGCACAGCAGCAGCAACTTTTGTTTCATTGAAGTGAACAAAAATAGATTTCCAAAAGCACTTAGGGAAAAGAAGTATTTCTTTTTTGTAAATACAATACAGAACGTGTTTATATATAGAATATCTAATGCAGAATTAGTTATAAATCAAAATTGATTGATAAGCAAGACAAATCATGTGCATATTTAACGATGCCTCCAAAAACAAAAAACAATGTACATATCAAAACTGTCATTGAATAATGTAATGTGATCTATTTTTTTTTTTAATCAAATATTGTATGTATGTATATTCTTCTCATAGTGTATTTTTATATGAAAAATAAAGTCCATTTTTGTTAGTTATCTAAAATGAAACTGAGCATGTAATAACGAAGGAAGCTTTGTAAAAAACGGAGGCATGCTTCTAAGTCCTACAATTGGAAATTATCATAATAATCTGTTATAATTAAGGTTAAGTACGAGCTAGTACTACAGATATACTTTTCCATTACCATTTGCATTTAGTTCTTTTTGTATATATATAAAATTTATTTATGTATTTGTGCAATTGCTTATACTTTTAGCCAATATCTAAATTTCTCTAGAAAAATAATTAGTAGAATTGGCAATGTAAAATAAGGCAAAATCTCAAAGGACAATAATTAACTCAAAAACAAATCATATGGTCCATATCACTTCATGTTGTTAGTTATTAAATATTTCTAATTAAAATATTTATTGCCATATTTTTATTAAAAAGGAGAAAAAATTAAATCTTGTTTTGTCTACTATTCTAAATGATTATACTTTTTAAGAATACACTTGTAATTACTTTTGCCTCATAAGGATCTATGGGAGTCCAAATAGATTCTAATTAACAAAAATATCTTGTAGGTTTATTTTTACAAATTATATAAATTATACTATGTTAATTCATTATTTTTTTATAAAACAATCTGTTTTATCATTATTTATTATTATTTAAGATTAACTAGCTATTTTGTTTATATTATTTTGTAAGGCCATCGATAATGGTTTTCCTGATATTGTTAGCAATAAAATAAACAATTATAAAATTGTGAAGTCAATTATTTTTAGAGCCTTTCATTTAGGTATTCTAAAAGTTGCAGTATTCTAATTGTAGGTTTACATATGCGTAAATTTTCTGGGGAAACTATTATATTGATTGGTGGCAGGTGGCCACTTGCTTTAAAACTTTACAATGTTTGTAACGTTTGCATTGTGAAATATGGAAAGTTTCTTCATTTAACATGAAAATTTGCACACATATTAATTGATCTGAAACTTACCTTTTTGCATTAACATTCAATAGAATAATCCAAAACAACCGCTTTCAGTAAACCAGTGTCCACTATTTTTATTCGTTTTCTGAAGCCGAATAGGCAACGATTAATTTAATTCGCACCTTATAATCATTATAGGCAATAAATTAAATTAATTCCGAATGAATTCGGAACTACATTATAATGTGTATAAGATTTCATATAAACAAAAAAAAACACGTAAAACAATTTTTAATGCATATATTACTTAATACCATTTACTAATGTAGAGCAAGTGATCACAACTGAAGATTACAAAGTAGATACAAAAGATAATTTAAGTGAAATAGTTCTTTACTTAAACTTCCTAACTTTATGTACAAGTATATAAAAATAGAAAAAAACATACAATTTTATCTTCGACATCTGTATCGTTTGAAATAAAACCATCATTTCAAAACCAAACCATAATAAATATGTTATTATGGAAGTGACACCGGAAACCCCTGTTACATGAATATTCCCATTTACGGTTTACAATTTTAAATACGATATCTTCATACGGGGGCCCGCAATGGAATCTCAGTACAGCAAATTCCTTATTATCAGAAAAAAATGTTAATAGTATACTATTACACAAGTGACGAAAATAGCATTTTCTGCAATCGAGCAAATAGTGTAATAACGTTCGCGAGATTCAGAAAATAATTTTCGACGAGTATAATACTATACTTTTTCTGCGCCCATCGTTATTAAAATTAAATCTAATTTAAAAAAATATACAAAATAGCCAGAATTAAATTTCACAGACATTGCCAACTTGATATAAAAGGTCAATTGTATTGACTATTGAGCGTCATATATTCATTGATAATACTAATTATTTCCTTAAATTTATTTTTGTATTTTACATGTGTTATTTCATTTAAAATTTTATTTTATTTAATAATTACAAAAAGTAGAGAAACTTCACGGTAATTATAATGCAGTGGCTATTGACCATATATACTTGCAGTTGCTGAGGATTGATAGGCAACCAAAAATTATATACATAATTAAACATTTATTCAATTTTCAAAAAAGAAGAAATATTTACCATTTTCTTCATTGTATGTTGTGAATCAATTTTTATATGATCAATTATTTTTTAGCTTGATTAAAATATGTTTAATTTTTTACATTTAATTCAAATCAGTTTTGGTTTGAAAATCAAAGAAAGGCGCTGGCTAGCGCCTTCATTGATTGATGAGAACTTCTGAAATCTTTTAAATATTTAATTTTTGCTTTTAAAAAAGAAAAATGTTTATTGTTTAGTGCTAAATCATGTTTACCCATTATTCTTTTAACAATTCAATCATTATAATGGTATATATGTAAGTGCATCTATGTGATTTACTAATGATTTCTTATGAAAGTTACTGACGAAAGTTAACGTTATGGGTTATTACATCACTAGTGACGGAAAAAAATTTTTGGTTTATAGTAGATTGTGACGAAATCATTTTTATATGGTCGTAGAAAAAGTATATTTCAGGGTACAATTTTTATCACATCCGGATAAAACATATTAATGTTAATATAAAACATATTAAATTTGTAACTTTGAACGACTTTTGGTAGTGGATTATACATATCGTAAATGATTGTATTTATTCCAGTCGAATTCTGTATGTACCCGATTGAAATAACGTGGTTTCCTCGGTCGATATTTATCTGACCAAAAATAGACTTGACTGTCCAATGCTTGTTCTGCACTAAACTGTGCCTCACCTTCTTCCATTCCTTTGCTTGCTTCGTTTTGCAAGAAGAATTTCTTCTTTTGTTATAACATTTTCCTCTTTTTTGCCTTTATCTGTTACTTGAAGTCTAGCAAATTCCCATTTCGTCAAATCGTCTTCTTCGGTTTCTACGATTGCACCAGGTGCTAATTGATCAGCAGTAATGAATTTCGGGCTGTAACCTCCAGTTTGATATACCACTAAACATTCATTTTAAACATCAGTAGCAACAGTAACTTGTCCATTATTATCATCATTTTATTTAACTGATTCTAGAAACGTTTCTTGTTTACTGTCACCTTTCTGCCTCTGATTAGTTGATTCAGGTACAGTAACAGCTTGTTCAGCCTTCAACACTTGCAATTTACGTTTTAAATTTTCTTGATGATGATCTCGTAGCCAGACTCTTGTCATATGTTCTTTGAACTGGGACAAAAGCGATTCCCAGTAACCTACCTCGATCTCATCTGATTCTCCATGAATTTTATTTTCAATTTGTTTTTCTAAAGTTGCTAGTTGTGTGGCTGTTTTACCTTTCAGAACATTTGTAACATCTTTAGCCATTACTTGATTGATGCCCGCTCTTCTACCAATACTAGCACCAAAATCTTTTTCTTGCTGCAGCGGTTCTATTTTCTGTAGCTCATCATCGACAATTACAGTGACATCATTCCAATAATCTAAATCCTTGCCCTTTTACTAATTCCATATAGACTTTAATACCTTCGATTAGATCCTCAATATCTTTTATTTGCAATCCATTCACGTATGTGTATGGCTCATGCATTTCTACGGCATCAACTAATATATTCAGCAAGATCTATTAGTTTGGCCCTTCCATCTTGTATTCGTATATGACTTCTTAACCTAGTCTGTTCTAGATGGAACTGATCTTCTCGCCTCTCCCATTCCTGGAATTTTACAGCTTCTTTACTCCTTTGCAAAAGCTGATTTTCTTCCTCTCGTTTTTGTCTTTCTGATTCTCTCTCTTGGCGCCGTATTTTTAACTTTTTAGAACAGAAGCTCTGTTCTATTCTCTTCTTGTTTAAAACGATTACGGGCCTCTAACTCTCCATGACTAGCATTAGTCAGTCCTGCTTTCGCCAATTTTTTTACCCAAAAATGCGGATAATAAATTAGTATCGCCAAAGGGATTATCAGTTTGCATAATGTAAATATGCATTATCCCAACACATTCATTCTTTACGCGGTCTTTCCTTATCAGCTTACTTTTTCAATTGTCGTAAACGTTTTTCTTCAGGTGTTTCAGCTGCTTTTAATAGTTCTTTTTCCTTTTTTTGGTTCCTAACATTTCTATTAGTTTACGCCCCAATTTCTCAATTATATGAAAAGATGTTTTCCCCATGGTTGTTTTTTTTCCTTTAAGGTTATTTTATATGGAATGGAAGTAATAAAATAAAACACAAATTTAAATAAAATCACTTGTGTAAATAAATAAAAGGGTAGTCGTGAGTCGTGAATGACAGTAAAAGCATATGCTTTAAATGGCACTATTGACAGGTCAATGTAGGTTTGTGCACGATGTATGGATTATATGAGAACAGCGATTTTTACAAAAATATCAATTTTATGATTTGTCAATGACCAAAAAGGTAGCTTAAAATTAAAGACGACGATAAAGTGTTTTGTCCAAAGGGAAAATCAGATTTTCAGGGGTCCACCGGGCCACTTAAAATTACCATTTTGCCTTAGGCTTGTATAAAGTTTATACAATATTTAAGTTTATACTATAAACTTCTATGAAAATTGTTTTCATTAATTTTATTCTGCTTATATAATATAAATGTTTAATTTTTCTTTGATTCTAGCTATTATCTATAAAATAGATTTTATCTCTCAATTACATCTGTATAATTTGACATGATTTATATATTTGTATATTTCTTTAGTTTTAGAAGTTTGAAATGATGTACGTATCTAGTTTATGTATTAAATAAATTTATTGACTGAAGAATTTATTACGGTTTTTTAACGTATTTAATGATTTATGAATTTATTAAAATTAATAAGTTTTTTGAGAAATGAAAGAGAAAGCAGCTAGATTCTATTTTTTGTTCCTTCACTATTTTGTCAAACTAAATTTGGTCTTACTAATTGATTTTTTATTTTAAAATATTTGACAATGATGCCAGGCAACTTTTCTGCAGTATGTCAAAGTCGAAAATAAGAAACTGTTGACAGTGTTGTTAAAAATTAAAAGTATTAAGTATTACTAAGATATTTAAGCTTAAGCCTAAAAAGTTCCACACATTCACAATTTCATGTGACTGATATAACATTGTATTGGTACTTAATAATTCAGATGTATAATGTAATGTATGTGACGCAATAAATATATGATAATGTGCGGCCCATCATTAAATAGCGATGGGACTCATTATCATGTTAGTATGTATATATAGTCAAATGTATGACCTTATGTCTTATGTTATGTCTATATATGTGGCATACAATTATATATACTATTAAATTAAATTAGGTTAATTTGTTAAGTTAGACCTAAATTTAAATGTGATTATGCCCGACATATGTCGACATAAACTTTCAGCAACGGTAACATTGCCAAATTTTTTGACCTTATGTGGAAAACATAAGGATTTCGTAAAAATTATTGTTGTTCCTATTTTTTGCCGAATTTATAATGATTTGATAAAGTCAGAAAATATTTCACTCAATACATTTATGTAAAACATAAAATAAATACATACAAAATCTGAAACTTGTAAAATTAAAAAAATAAAGGAATATACAAAAATATCAATTATGTCAAATTATACAGATGTAATTGAGAAATAAAATCTATTTCATAGATAATAGCTAGAATCAAAGAGACATTAAACATTTATATTATACAATAAAATTTATGAAAACAATTCCCACAGAAAAGTTTATACAAGCTTTCAGGCAAAATTGCCATTGAAAAAAAAAAACACTTTTTATCGTCTTAAATTTTAAGCTACCTTTTTGGTCATTAAAATCATAAAATTGATATTTTTATTAAGAAATTGCACAACAAAAAATCTTTTTTCACTGTTTTCTGCAATTATATATTTCACAATAAATAATCGGCTTACGTCTCTGAATTTGAAATTATTTTAGCTCTAAAAAACCTTTAGAAAACTGGAAAAATCGATTCTTTGCTTTTGGAACCACATGCACAAAATATCTGTTTTCGTAGAAATTTTCTTTTTTTTAAAGCTGAACACAACACAAGGCCCATTTTTATCTTTTTTACTTTATTGTGGGGTTGATAAATCGAAAAATTCATAATGTGATTGATTGTTTGAGAAATTGCACAATATTATAAAACTTCTGGAAATTTTTTTTCTTCGAAGTTTTTTCTACTCACAGCACAAAAAATATATCTTTATGTTCTTCATTTTCCTTCTAATACATACTGCTCGCATGTAATTTTCATTAAGAAAACAACTAAAGAAATAATCCGAATTCGACACGGCACTACTCACTACAGCTGCTGATGTAAAAACAATGAAAATAAAAATCATTTGTTGGATAACATAAAGTTCATTGTCCTTCCTATTTCATTTTATCTAACTGAGTATTGAATTTTCATAAAATTTACTAATTTTTTAGATTTTTTTTAACTTTGAAAATGTTTTAAAGTACAATTTAGGTTAAAATGAATACGAATAAACACTGAAGTTGCCAAATTGGGCACACAATTCAGAAAATTTTCACTGATTTTCACTAGACGAAATAAAAAAACTAAACTATTTAATTTAAACGCGTAAAAGATAAGCGTGTAAAATTGGAGCGCAAAAATCCGAGGGAAAAATTGGAGAGAAATCATTTCCAGACTTGAAAAATTACCAAAAATGAAGTGGAAAATGGTAACTGGTAACACCGACACTCTCTTTCCTAAAAAGCAATAGAATCGTATACGGCTGCCGTATGCGATTCGCATATGTGTGAAAAGAGCCTATTTGTGGGTCAGAACATTTTTTGTTCACCAGAGGGATTCGTGTATTTTGCAGGTAATTGTCAGATTAGTGACGTGGCCTGTTATTGCTTCGTTTTCAAATTCTTTTCATATTTTACATTAATGTTGATCTTTAAAATAATCCAGATCCATATCTATGTATTTGTTTTTATTAATTGTGTTGTGTTTTGCAACACAACATAATAATCCAGAGTATTCCAAAGACACCATATAACTATTAAACAATTGTTAATAACAATTTGAAAATTTTTACATAATACCTTAACAATTATTTTTGTAATATATTTTCACCCAATCTTATGGTGGGTTTATACAGAGGAATAAGGGATAAGAAAGAACGGATAGCGCCTAACGGATAAAATCTTTTATTTAAGCGCTTCATATAAGAATAATAATTAATTTAATACTAATTGGTATTATGACAATATTAGAGATCAACTGCATATAAGAGGGGAGAATACTGATTATTTATTATAAATGAAATATAAATATGAAAATACCCATGTTTCTTTGTGTACAATAAGTTTTAAAGCGCTTGCGTCAACAGAATAATGTACAAGATTAAAGAATAAAGATAAAGTTAGTCAACTTTAGGTGCTATTCCCTATTCTAATACGATGTATAAACGGTTCAATTGAATTGCCTATCTTTAACCTTAAACGTTATGCCTTATTCTTATCCCTTATTCTTCTGTATAAATCCACCATTATAGCACATAACTGATCCTAAAATTAATAAAATGGGAAAAAAACAAAATTATGCCCATTTTTTAAATTACAATTGTTGTATTATATTAAATATTCATTTTTATAATCATAGTTTCAATCTGCTGCCATAAAATCTGTGATTTTCCTTAAAAATAAAAAATTTCATTTTCTCTTAAGGGCAATGTTAATGTTGAAAACATTGACAGTTGCTCGCAGCGCCGGCTGACGGCACAGTTGTCAGATTGGGCGCTTTAGCGCCAATTGGGCTCTTTTGTGAAGAAATTCGCGCTCATAGTCATAAATTTTGAAAAAGCGCTCTCCCCAAATTAGGCTCTTTTAGAAATTTACAGGTGCGCTTTTTTAGATTATGATAATCAGCATCTGATTACATTAAATATTCTAAATCTGAATTTAGAAAAAATCAAAACGCGACCTAAAAAGAGATTATGGAACATATTTAAAAACGTCGCAATCAGTTACGTATTTTGAAACCTCGAACGTACTTTAATATTGGCTTTCGCTGTCACTTTATTTTCAGTCATTAGACAGAACATACAAGAATCGGAAAACCTCGGACTTACCTCGCCATCTACTTACCCGGAATAAAGAATAGAATCGATCTAGCAAAAGTCAATATATTTATGGGTCAAAAAATTTTTTGTCTACCAGAGAGATTCATGCTTCTAGTGCTGATTGTCGGCACTTTGGTTTCTGTTATTGTTTCGTTTTCAAATAATTTTCATATTTTACTTTACATTAATTGTTATATTTAAATTTTAAATACAACATTTATATTATTTAACATATATATATATATATATATATATATATATATATATATATAACATAACATATTATTTTAAATTTTAAAATAATATTAAAAACATTTTTTTAATTTTTTAAAAAAATTCAAAATAAATTTTATAATAAATTAATATATATTTTTATTACATATTTTTACCCAACCCTATAGCACGCCACCAATCATAAAACATAAAAGTAATAAAATGGGCTAAGAAACTATGATTATAATCTCATATTTTAAATAAAAATTATTGTATTATATAATATATAATTTATATTAAATACTCATTATTGCAATCATAGTTTTAATCTGTTAATAAAATCTACGATTTTCCTTAAAAATAATAAACATTGATTTTCTCATAAGAGCAATGTTACAAAACTTAAAAACGTAGACTATGTTCATCGCAGCGCCCCCTCATGACGGCTCGTTTTTTTAAAGCTGGTGCAAAAATTGTTAACCTAATAATTTAGCCAAAAGGCAGAAAAAGTTAGGTTCTAGTTGTCGAATTCAATATAATTTAAATAAAAATTCATGATAGACATCATACTGTTATTTTCATAAATATAGACTGCGTATTTATTAATTATCCATATACAGCTCTAAAAATACTATCAACGTCAAACAATATTCAGGTTCTATTTTTATTTCATGTTACTGGGTAACCTAATTAAATGATTTTCTTACCTACAGATGTAGATGATAACAACATGCTGAATTAAAAATAATGTATCATAGTCTTATAGATGAATAGGTTTCTACAAATCAAAAATGAGTACTTTATTAAACTTTATTTCATAAACAGAAAAACATTATGTCGAAACGATCACGACAAGACGATTATTCTGATAGCGATGATGAGAAGGATGATGACAATGACGGTAATGCTGCGGAAAGCAATACTACCCATTTTAACAAGTTGATCAATTATGAAGTACAAGCCGATGATATTTTTAAGCAACTGGAACATGACTTCCAGGACATGATGAAAAATAAAGAAAAGCTACGCGGCTGTATTGATAAATTTATAGATAATATAGTTGATGAATTGACTTTAGGCATTATATTTGATTATCATAGAAAAGTTAAAACCGATGCTTGTTACTATTTAGAGATTGATAGTGATGATGAAGTAGAAAGCGCTAAAGAATTCTTAGAACATCAACATAGTTCCAAAAAGAATCAGAATTGTGCATGTCCTATTTGTGAAGCATCTGTAGCTGCTTGCAGATTTGCTTCACATCTGAAGGGATGCATGGGTAAATATATCTATCTAGAATTTAAAGGGTTCATTTACATATTAATACAAATTAAATCGATCTACATATTCAAGGTCTGAGTAGACGCGCGCGCTTGTTAAGAAATGCATCACAAAAACAATCGAATACAATTGGCAATAATAGTAAAGATAAGTCGAGTGACAACATGTCTTTCTCATCATCTTTATATAATGAAATATCTAGTGATAATGATGACGACATCGAGTGGAGTAGCAGTTGTTCATCATCTACTAAACAGAAAAAACGAAGTGGTAAGAAGGGACGAAGCAGCAAAAGAAAAAATAAAGGTGAATATTTTGTTTTCAATTTTACTTAATTTAGATTTAATTTTAAATTTTTTTAGCATCCACTGCATCAGTTAGTAAGGTAACATATTCGGATGATTTATCATCGGATGTGTCCGAATCATCATTATGCAGCGTTGATATAGAAGGTAAAATTGTAGTTAATAACAATTATTTTATTTATTTATTTTCTTGTGCAGGCGCAGACGATGATGACGATGACGAATTAACAAGCTTACGTGATTTATTATCATCATCATCAGGTGACAGTGCTTCAAACTCTCCTACAACTGTCACCGCACCTAAAAAACGAAAAGAAAAAACAAAAAAACGAAGTAGAGTACTAAAAGAGGGCAGTAATTCCCCACCTATAAACAACACCGTTGGTGAGTATCTTCATCTCGAGAGTTTGGAATGATATTAACAAAAAAAAATTCAAACTCCCAAATGGTAAACCATTCTAGTATTAATAACAATAATACTCTTTATAATTTATTGACTGATTTTAAGTGATTATGATTAATGTACTTCCAAGTATTCTACAATAGTATCTTTACATTATGTTAAGTCTTGTTTATTGTGTTCTTTATATAAATTAATTATTGTGGATATTTTATTAGTGAAAAACGTGAAATGTAATTTCTTTATTTATAATAAAAACATTGATTTAAATATTAAACTTACTGTTTTTTTCTTTTTTTCATTTTAAAGTTTAATCATATGGAGTTTTCTATTAATCTCTTCAAACTTCAATATTTTTCTGATAAAGAAATCCCCGTATCGGTGAGCCACTTTTGTATCAGCAATGTGAATCATATCGTTATCAATATAGAAATCCAACTAATGCAAAAATCATATATAAAAACACGTGTTACAACGGCGAATTTTAAGAATTATATAATTATATTACCTCTGATCCACTTTGCAACTTTCCTTCCAGTCCAGATGCACCTTTAGACCAAACAACATTTTTCATTTTATGTTTAAAACACAGTAAATGGATCAATAATGTCTGAGTCTCTTTATCCAAATCCCATTTTCCATCACCGCGATTATTATTTTGAGCCATAAATGTTGCCAGTTTACTTAGTGGCAATGTTGTGTAGAGTTTCAAGTAACTACGTATTGTAGGCAACATTCGTTGCTGTTGGACCTTAAAAGTTTGTAGAAATAATCATTAATTAAGAAAACAGCGAGTATAAGACTGGGATTACCCAACTTCGTAAACTTAATTTTTATTTCGATAACATAGCTTTAATCAGTAAAAATTAAAAACATAGTTATACAACTTCTTATTAATTCGTACTCAAAAATTACGTAATTCGTACGCTTCAAAATTACAAGTATTAACATTGAAATGAAATTAATAAGAAGAATTGAAAGATTGATCAATTATACTCAAAAACGCTAAAAGTAATTTATAGATAATAAAAAAATTATAAATAACCCATTCAAATATTCACAAAAATAGCATCAGAATAGTTTCGTTAAGGGTACTTTCCATTTCTCATCTGATCGAAAATATTGTGGATAAAGCGCAAGCGCGTTCTTAACACGTAAAAGTTAAAAGTTGTGAACTCTTAAAATTACGTTTATGTATTAAGAAATTGAATATCTATTAGAAACAATATGTTTATATCGAGATTTACGTACTAAAATTACGACTTTGTTTATGCATTAAGTTTAAGAAGTTGGATAATTCCAGCCTAAGAAGCAAAACAAAAATTCCAAATTGTTACAGATTTTGTTCTACAGAAACAAATTTGATCTTAGCATTTCCGGTAAATTCTGAACTGTAAAAAAGCTTGCTTAAATCTATCTTCCATTTTAACATTAAAAGGAAAAATTAGCCTCAAATTGCATTATCCGAATTTAGTTACTTACTGCCAGAAAATCATAATTTGTTCTATTTTTTAATTTAATACCTCGTCCATAAAAACTTGCGTCTGATGCTGAATAGCTTCCTTCGAGTAATCATCAGGAAGTGAATCAGTCGGCGGTGGATAAGGAGATAAGAATTTTGGACAAGCATATACGAAGCTATTCTCGAATTCCTAAAAATTAAACAAATAATATTTCTATTCCAAACCAGATACTGTATCATCAACCTGTAAATCACCGTACTGCATCTTATACATTTTTTCATGATACGATTTTTCCCTTAAAATCTGTTGAATACTTTCATCGATACATTGGGGATGAAGTACCAAACAAATTGCCAATAAATGATACATTTGATCAGTTTGCTTATTGATTTGATCATGCTGATAGGTCTTCGATGCAAACAATTGTTTAGTGCGTTGAATGTATAACAAAATGCTAGAAAAAGTTCGAATGGCATCTGAATAACGACGCATCATCATATAGGCGAAACCCACATAATACGAAGTCGATATTTGACATGCGGGAATATGAGCATATTGCGATTTCTTGTGCACTTCTATATTTTCCAGAACTTTAATCGCTGGATAGTAATCGCCAAGTAAAGAATGCAATCTTAACAAACCTTAATGGAAATAATTGTATCCAATTAAATAATGAATCAATATGATTGACTGATGATTAAAAACTTACCTACTAGACTAAAATAACCCAACATTTTGTATAGCGAGTGACAACCAAATTCTCCGGCTACAGAATCTGGATTACCGCCACTTGCATAAACTTCCAATTGTTGTTTTATATTACTTTTGTCAACTAGAGAATGTAATACATTCAATACGCACAATACATTCCATACTTTGTTATTGGAATTTAATGTCTCCAACTCTTGGGGAGTTTTCTTTTGTAGACGAGCCCTATATTGGGAGAAAGACTAAAGAAAATCGAAATTATACAATAAACATAGTATGCAGTAGGTCATAGTATCAAAATACTAACCTGAAATTGATAAACAAATTCATCAATCAATTCCCACAGCCATAAATCGGGCAATTCGAGTGGTACTGGTTCTTCAGCACTCAAAATATAATTGAACAAATCGCAATAATTATAGAAAGAGTTGAATCTTTGGTCTAACGTAGGACCACCTGGAATTTTCGAATAGATGTGTCGGAAATACAATTCCTTGTATAGTATCATAAAAACCTAAAAATAATACAAACAAATTAATGAACTAATTCTAAATTAAATTAAACTAGTACTGAAATAACAAACAAAAAAAAACATGGCAACATTAGTTTTAGTCAGATACTCATGCATAATATATTATCATATATAATTGATATACGTTAAATTATTCAGTGACCATTATAATCAATAATCGATATTTTCGTATTAAACGGAAAACCACTGAAATTACTACATTTATTATTATCACATAGTGTGACCAACGGATCATTACAAAAAGGATTTATTTTCTAAATCTGAACAAATAAAAGAAAAACTAATAGGTGAATTAAAGGAATTAAGGCGATCAAGTTAAAGAGAAGCTATCTAACGTTACACAGAATATGACTGAAATTAAAAATGAAGGTAAGAAAGTTTTATTTATATGAAATTCTAATGTTCTGACTAAAATTTGAAAATAATTCGGTGGACAAATTTCGAAATGTGCATAAATCACTTACCGGATCACCATCCACAATCGTAGCAACATCATTTTCTTCAGGCCACGGTCTTTTCTCAAAATAGTCTTCGGTCAATTTAGGCCAGTTATGTTCATACAATGTTTGCAGTTCATAAATTAGACCTTCACTTACATTATTTCGAAAGTAAACCAAGAAATTCTTCACACTTTCCGGTATTTTATAATGTTGACGATTGTATTCGTCCAAATTAGGATCCCCAGTATGGACACCATAATCGTCGTAGTTGTAGTCACTGTAGTTCTAATAATTAAAAAAACAAAAACGCAAATAAACATATACGATATACGATGTTCGTATCCCTAGATATATTTAATAAGTATTAAAACTATCCAGTATCAGCAAAATATTAAATTCTATTAAGAAAATGTCACCATAATTGATAAAATATATTTTATATATAAAGCATTTATAAAAACTATATAGACTATGGGTTTGATTCCTGCAAAACACATTGGTAAGTACTAGTTGAAACTAGCATTATATGAAAACGGGCTAACATATGCAAAAATAAGAAAACTTCCAACTTAACAAAATATTAGTTAAAATAATTATGTATTCCATAAATACCTGCTCAAACTCTTCGTTATACATTTGATCAATTAATAGAAGTTAATTTAAATGGAAAATTCCCGAACAAGGTGGAAAGGAAAATGTTCCAAAACTTTATAACCTTTTTGATGAAATGCGTAGTCAGTTGATAAAATTTCTGTCAAGTGTCAAGTCAGAATTGCTTGATTTGGTATTTTAGGGCGCATACCCAATTGGCTCATCCTAAGATGTCAGATGTCAAAGTAACAGATAAAGACAGCGAGCGCAGCCAAAAAATAAGCGATTTGCAACCTTATCTTATCATCATAAAAATCATATTGTTCAGCTGTTGATGCAACTGATGAGTTCCGTATTAGAAAAATTTTAAGTTTAACTTTCCAGGAAAAAATCGTTTTTTTTTTAAATATAAACGGGCAAAAAAACATTACTGTCTATGTATTGTGATTAGTAATTCATTTATTTGCATGTGCATATTTCGTCCTATTTTTTTTTATTTTTGGTAATTTTAATTCATAATTTCTGTGTTTGAATTTTTAACTATACTTAAACCAGCCCTTTTCAAGGGCTGGTTTATGGAAGAAACGCACTCGAAAAAGTTGTGCAATGACTGAAATTAATAGAAGATAAATGTGTGCTTGCCGTATATGAAGCAGGCCGCATACTCGTTTGGCTGACCCTAAGATTCAGATGTCAAAGTGACAGATAACGGCAGCGCGCGTATCCAAACATTAAGCGATTTTCAACCTTAATGTCATAAAAATTTGGCCTGCTGCTGTTGCCGAGTTCTGTATTAGAAAATTTTAAAGTTGTTTTCCACGAAAAACCACCTTTTTATGGTTTATCTACAGATTTATATTAATATAGTAATAGAATAAACTAACAAATTTTACATCTATTAAACGAGTATTATTTCATTTAAACAGAAATATATATTTACTGTGAAATAAACTGCTTTTTTAACTAAATCATTATATGTATTTAATGAATATTTACCAAGTATGTTATCCTTTATCAATTTTTGTCTCGTGAAAAATTTTATAATATTGGTTGTTGACTCAACAAGCATACGAAATCCAAAAAAAAAGATTAGCAAAATCATTTATTTACCATAAAATCAATATAATGTTTTGCAAAGAAATAAAACGATAATTTGAGAATGCTGCAAATGTATTAATTAATATATAAATTATATTAAAAAAACAAAGAAATTAAAGACATTTACAATTTATTATTGCACAATCAATAGAACATATTGCGTGCATACTTTGCCAATAAATAAGTTTAGTAATCTTTTAGTTATCTATCTAATCTAAAGCTAGTAATCTTTTCTGAACAGGAATGAAATTTGTCTTGAAAAGTTTAAAATGCTTCTTCTATTAATTTAAATCATTGTACAACTTTTTCGAGTGCGTTTCTTCCATAAACCAGTCTTTTCACTTTGTTAAAAAATCAGATACAGAAATTATGAATTAAAAGTCCCAATAATAAAAAAAAAATTGGATGAAATGTGCACTATAAATGAACTACTAATCACAATACACATGACACACACACAGCAATGTTTTTTTCCAGTTTATATGATAAAAAAATAGATTTTTTCCTGGAAAACTAAATTTTAAAATTTTCTAATAGAGAGCTATTAGATTTATTATAATTTGATCAGCTGCTGATCAAATTTCTATGACTATAAGGTTGAAAATCGCTTATCCTAGAGTCACGGTGATGACATACTTGTCATAATTTTTAAATCTTAAATCTCAAAAAGAAGATTGCGCAGGCGCCATCTTCATTCTTAGGCAACACCGTCTGCAGCTCTCGTTCTCCGTGCTTAAAAATTGATATAGGGCATGCGTAGTCCTCATTTTGAGATTTAGCATCAATGTGTGGTCGCCGTCAGCCACATGGGTATGCGCCCGAAAAGATAATACTTTATTATGGAGACCTATAATGACGAGTAGACTCAACCTAACAAAAGTCAAAATATTTGTGGGTCAGAAAACTTTTTGTCCACCAGAGGCATTCGTGTATATTGCGATAATTGCAGGTGATTGTCAGATCATTGATAGGCTTTGTTATTTTTGCGTTTTTAAATTATTTTCAAATTTTACATTAATTTTGACATTTAAAATAATCCATGGTATTCCAAATCAACCATATAACTATTAAATAATTTTTAATAACAATTTCAAAATAAATTTTACATAATAAGATTAATTAACAAACATATATATATGTATCTTAAAGCCTGTCTACCATTTCTGGTGTAGGCTTGAATTAACAAACATAACAAACAAATATTTTTGTAATTTATTTTTAGCCAACCTTACAGAACGTCACTGATCATAAAATTAATAAAATATGGAAAAAAACAAAACTAAGTCAATTTTTTAAATAACAATTGTTGCATTATATTAAATATTCATTTTTACAATCATAGTTTTAATCTGCTGCCATGAAATCTATGATTTTCCTTAAAAATAAGAAAATTGAATTCTCTCATAACTCATAAGAGCAATGTTAAAAACATTGTCTCAGTTGGTCGCAGCGCCTTCTGGCGGGAGCCCGTTTTTTGTCTAGTGTTTACTCCATCTTAGAGTCCTCTATATACTTTATATAGGTTATTTTCCATTGATTTTATTTATTTAGGTTATGTCTCTGTTATTACAAAAAAAATTACTTCAAACATATTTGATTTTCATAATTACTATATTTAAACATCCTCTAATACGCAATACTCTAAATACTTTCTTAGGATTTAACGTTATAAGTTGAATCTTATCACGTTGATCTCAGCAAAGGTAGTTGAACCCTGAACCCTTTAATTAATGTGATATAATTTCTGATCGTTTACAAATACCTTTCTTTAATTTTCATTCGCTATGTTGAGAAGTTTACAAGGTGTTTTATATTCCAAATGTACTCTGTAAACATTAATTCTACGAGGTTTTAAATTTTAGTTTTGCGTAATATCTTGTACAAAGACGAACCACCAGATAAGGTGATTGAGCGTCATGCAGATGCATTTACTCAGCGTGCAATTCTTATGCGTGAAGATGGTTTCGTTTTGTATACGCCACGAAAAAATGCAGAAAGTGGCAATGATTCAATGTATGAAATTGTTTTGCATAGACCCACTACTGAAACGATGCTCCAATCCTTTAGGTAAGTGTAATTCAATAATATGTAATTGAAGCAGATAATTAAATTGAAATTTATTTTCAGTATATTTAGATCTCAAAATCAAGTGGACGCCGAACATAAATTTATAATTCTTAGTGATAAGCTTCCCTTATTGGTAGAAATTGCAAAAGAAGTTAGTGATATCCTTTTCGTTTATTAGAAAGTATACTAATTGTCATTTATTATTTAGATGAATAATGTTTGGAGCCTTCAAAAAATTTGTGATACACTGACGGAACACCCTACATGGACAGTAGCACATTTAGCTGCTCATTTTGCTTTATTCGATTCATTTAACGATCCAAGAATTAATTCGTATTTTAATAGTAGTGATAACGAAGAAGGAATGTCTCCATTGCAAGTGGCAATTAAAACATGCAACAATAAAACAGTGCAAATGTTACTTGCAGCGAATTGCTCCTTAGAGCATTTAGATCGTGATGGAAATTCAGTATTTCATTATGCTGCAACAACTAATAAAGATATTATTGCGGTATATTAATGCTAATTATCTTTGCTAAAATTAATTTATTATATGATTTGTTTTTCAGACTTTAACCCGTGATTCACCACCGAAATGTTTAAATTCACGCAATCAAAATGGATATACACCGTTACACATGGCCTGTTTGGCAGATAAACCTGATTGTGTTAAAGCTTTATTATTGGCTGGAGCAGATGTGAATAAAATAGCATCAAAAGATGATGGTGTTTTTAATGAACCTGGATATGTTAGGGACTTTTTACAGGTATAGTTCGTACAATTTAAAGTATGAATCTATATTAAGTAAACATGTCAAATTGAAGTTACAGATATGTGAATATGTACCATTAAACGCATTTCATTCAAATCTTGGATGAAATAGAATGGATTCTTATTTTATGAAACGTTTCTTTTGAATTTAAAATAGAAGTAATAAATAAGTTTTTAATAAACGCAAACGGCACCGTACTGACATTTAGGTTGTTCCATAATAATACACTAAAATTGTGTATTGCTGTGGCATTGATATATACAATATTCAATAGCGCCAATGTTTTTATAGGATAATCCGAATACTCTTTACCAAAATGATATGAAACACGGTGGCACTCCATTACATTGGGCAAAATCACGTGATGTTATTGATACATTACTCGAAAGGAATTGTAATATAAATGCCGAAAATTTTGAACAGAAAACCGCATTGCATGTAATGGTAGAAAGAAATAGATTGTCTTGTGTGGTGGCCCTATTGAGCCGGCACGCAAAATGCGATATGCCTGATAAAAATGGCAATAGGCCATTACATTTAGCGGTAAAATGTGGTTCATTGCCGATTATACAAGCGCTTATAGTTTTTGGAGCCGATTTAGATGTATTTAATAATAAAATGGAATCACCGAGACACATGTTAACTGAAGGTTGGTTGATGGATTTCCTTTAATTTCGAGTGAGTAGCCGGTTTCAAATATTCATAAACTGACAATGAATTACAATTTGTAGAGCAACAAAAGAAATTGCTCTTTTATCTTCATGCAGTAGGGGCAAAAAGATGTCCAGTTAATATGATTTGTTGTACCGCTGGATGTATCCATAATGGCACATTTGATGGAATTCCTCCACCAAAAGTAAAATTACTGTATTGTATTGTCATAAAAAAAATATATTTAAAATACTAAATAATCAATTAGGTAATTGGACCAACAAATCGAGAAATACTCAATCAAATGCTAGCTGTTGCTGGAATGGAAGTTACATCGAAAAAATTCAAGAAAGGTCAATTTCCAAAAACTGGTCGATTATTATCATTAGATGGTGGCGGAATAAGAGGACTGGTTTTAGTTCAAATGCTATTGGAATTGGAAATAGCACTGAAGAAAAAAATAAATGAATATTTCGATTGGATTGCTGGTACAAGTACTGGTGGAATATTAGCATTAGGTGTGAAAGGCGGTGAAGTTAGAGAATAATTTTTGTGTCTAATTATTCTAACTTTTAATAATAGGTATTGCCACTGGTAAATCAATGAGAGAATGTCAGTGTCTTTATTTTCGATTAAAAGAGCAAACATTCGTTGGCAGTCGACCGTATTGTAGTGAAAATTTGGAAAATGTTTTGATGGAAACATTTGGGACCGAGACTGTAATGACTGACATTCGATATCCAAAGGTAAAATTGATACTCATGTACATATGTATACATCAATCATAATAATTTCAATATTTCTTTTATCTTTTTCATCCATTTTCAGGTGATGGTAACTAGTGTATTAGCTGATAGAAAACCAGCTGTATTGCATTTATTTCGAAACTATACTAGTCCAAATGACATTCTTGGAATTGTGCATGATTCACCATATGAATTGCCGCCACCACCAGCACAACAATTTATGTGGCAAGTGGCTCGGGCTACAGGCGCCGCACCCACTTATTACAGGTGAAATTTTAAAAAGTAAACACGGAATAATTTTAAATTGGTACTGTACAATAATGCAACTTATTGCTCTAGTGTTGCTGCTACAATATTATCAGTATTCGTTATTTACGGTACTAATTATTACTGTGTCATTACATCCAATAGCAGATACGATTTAATATAACTAGAACGGAATAAAACTTCTTTTTTTTTTTTCAATGAACACGATCTGCTACCAAATATTTTGTAAAATCATATATATTGTAAAGTTACTAACTGAAAACGTATCTTAGGATGTTTCAACGATATTTAGATGGTGGACTTATTGCTAATAATCCAACATTGGACGCTCTCACTGAAGTTCAAGAGTATTGTTTAGCTTTGAAAACAATCGGAAAAGAACATGACGCATGCCCTATATCGGTTGTTGTTAGTTTAGGAACAGGTGACTTGATTATATTTTTTTTAAATTTATATTGCTAATTTAAAATTTTTCGTAGGAGTTATTCCAGTTACCGAGCTGAAAACAGTGGATATATTTAGGCCGGAAAATTTATGGGATACAACCAAAGTATTTTTGGGTATATCAAATATGGTAACATTGTTGGTAGATCAAGTGAGACCGAGTTGGATAGTTAATTTAAAATTCCTATTATGTGAATAACACTCATATTACAGGCCACTGCATCTGATGGACGTGTAGTAGATCGTACAAGAGCATGGTGCTCATCATTGGGTATTCCATATTTTCGTTTTTCACCACAAATGTCTGAAGATGTAGCAATGGATGAGAAACGCGATGAAAAATTAGTAAATATGCTTTGGGAAACTAAAGCCTATATGCATGAAAATAAGAGTGTTATAAAAGAATTAGCCGATCTGATTGATAGCCCTTAAGTTACGTTTAAGATCTATTTTGTTTTCTACTTGTAAATTTTGTTGCTTCTGGTAGTCAACTGATAAACAATGTGTCAGTAATAATTCCAGTAAAATAAGAAATGCCTTGTTATTAAATTATTGTTTTTTCTTTAAATTGTTTTTCTAGTTAAATAAATTCAATCTACTTGTGGTTACACATTATTTTTATTTATCCTTTTTTCCGATGTCTTAACTTTAAACAATGATGTATGGCGCGCTTTGAAGCGAGCTGTATCTTTAACTTTATAATTCGTATCTATACCTTCTGGATATATTTTCCTAAATTGCTGCCATGGGTGAATACCTTCAGACTCGTCAATTTGTACTTCAGTTAACCAATTTTTATAACGAACTCGAAATACACTAAATAGTTTTTCCTCCTTTTTTGGTAACTCCTTTAATCATAAAGAAAAATCAAACTTCTCCCATATCGTTTCCATGAGAATAAAAAAGTAGATTATACCTTTCTGGTTAATTTCTCTTGACATTTCTTTTTGAATTCATTCAAGTGATTTAAAAATATTTGGTTTACTGCAATATTTTCTTTTAAGCAAATCTCCATTATTTCAAATATATAAACGAAGTTCTTATGGTAACATGCTTGACGTAGCATAGCTCCCACAATTATCGAATTTAATCTAAAATTGTTCAAAAGTATGATAATTTTTATTAGGTATTGTATAATAACAATACGTATAAATTAAAGATGTGTATAAGAAGATAGGGTAATCAGGGTAACAGACCACCCTGTACACGTTAATGTACGTTTACTTACGTGTAACCTCTCATTTTCATTTCATCAATTAATTCCAAAGCATCGTCTTTATTTTTACATCCAATTGCTAATACGCCAAAAGTAATTAAGTCTGGACGATAATCGTAAGCTTTCATTTGTTCCAGAACTTGTTTGGCACCCATGTGATCGAATCTCATACTCTAGTTAATATTAAATATGTCTAAATTGTATACATTTATTCAGCTACTATTGTTTTATAAATTAATAATGCTTTTATAAATACTCATTATTACCTTCTTTTTGATAAGCATATTAAAAAAATCAATATCTGGTGTCACGTCAGTCGATTTAATAAGTTTTTCAAGTTCTTTTTCAGCTGTTGCTGTGCTCGGTATGCTATCTAAAAGCAATGTAAAAGTTTTTATATTTGGAGTGCAATTATAATAGGCCATGGTACTGAGAAATCCTTTACAACCACCTAAAAGTAGCAGACGATCTTCAGCTTTCTTCACTTCTGTAAGCGATAATATATCTCCTAGAAATGATAAGAATCTGCGTAAATGATATTGCTCCTAGAAATTTCATAAGTAATAAATTAACTACCCAGATGTGGTTTCACTGCCAATAAATCTGGTCTCAAGGATACGAGATCATTTTCATACGGACGAACGCCAGTGCATTTTTCCATTTCAGTTTTTGCCTCGTCTTCTTTTTCACCAATGAATTTCATTTCATTATTATTTTCACCAACTAATCCACGAATTGCTTCTCTAGTCACTTCAATATCACCCAATCCGCATTCCTTAACACATTTCAGTAATAGATTGAAAGTATAAATGCTGGGTTTTATATTTAGTTCAACAAGTTTCCTCCACACCAACAAACTGTGCCTGAATCCTGCCTTCTCATCAGATATACATGCTTGAAATAGAAAATTAATTGTGTCATCTTTCAGTTTGAATTTTTTTTCACACATTTCGTCAACTAATTCAAATGCTTTGGCAATATCACCACAACGTCCAAATGCTTTTATCATTGCATTGTAATTCGAATCATTTGGTTGATGCTGTTTCTCAATCATAATATTATATAAATGCTTAGCACGAGATAATCCATCTGTTGTTGGCCAAGGGCTATTGGCACAAGCATTAAATAAAGCTGTATAGGTACCACCCATAACTCTTAAGCCTCGATTTTTCATATCGTTATATAACATAAATGCTTTCTTTGTGTAACCCACACGTCCGCAGGCGCCCAATAGTAAGTTATAAATGTACGCCTCAGGTTTAACACGGTCTTCTTTCAGCATTTTAATTTCCAATACATCAATGGCCTCTTTGATTTTTCTATTTCGTATAAAACCTTTGATCATATCGGCATATTGTTTGGTTCGGAGTTTGTGTTGTGGTAAAGATTGATCAGTGAAATATTTTTCTTCTAATAAATCACCTTCATCCAAAATTTCAGGTTCTGGTACATCTCCAAATTGATCTGGATCATTTTTTATACGTACAACAAATTCTACTTCCGATTCTTTTTGTGGAGCACCGGTTTGTGCTGTCACTGATCCTTTATTTAATGTATTATTAAAATTACTTTGAGAAGATATTTGAGACAATAATCTTATTGTGTCTATGCTTTGCGGGTTAATAGAAGACAAATTAGACGTCTTTGCCAATTTCAGATTTTTTAATAGATGAACTTTTTGATGCAAGAATATTTTAGTAGAACAATTTCGAGTAAAAGTAATATAAAAAGATAAATTCAACATAATATAATAATTTGATAGGTTATATTAGCATATTTTATTAAATGTTTATGTTATGATTATGGAGACCTATAACGAGTAAACACTAGAAAAAAAAACGAACTGCCGTCATATCATCGATTTGATCTTCATGTGGTGCTCACTTACCCGTATTTGACAGTTCCGGGCTTAATTTTCACCCGCATCAATATGGCACTGTGTTAGAAAATTTCATCGCAGCTTTAGCAGCGTTGTTGTTGATTTCTTAATTATAACTTATAACTACAGATTTTGAGACAAATTTTGGTTTAACAGTTACTCGTCAACTTCATGTTTTTCAATAAAATTAAATATCTAAATTTCAAAATTCAATAAATTAAAAATGTTAAGTAATTGGTAAAGTTTAAAAACCTGCTTTAAAATGATGCCATCAAAACTGAGTAATTGGTTCCTTTCACACGTTTGCGAACCGCATACGGCAGCTGTATACGGTTTTATTGCTTTTTAGGAAAGGGAGCTTCGGTGTTGGCACTTCAATTTGTGTAATTTTTCAAGTCTGGGAATGATCTCTCTTCAATTTTTCCATCCGATTTTGCGTTAGAGTTTCACGCACGCATCTTTTACATTTAAATTAAATATACCCGCCGCGGTCCTAATAACGTTGCACGTCATAATAGCATCGTGACATAACTATAAAAGAAGCTTCACACTTCCTATTTTATTGAAAAATTACTAAAATTGTTGTAATGTAAAATCAATGAAAAGTGGCGAATCTTGATTTTATTCCAGATTAATTATAATATTTATAATAAAGTATCTGGATTTACTAGCGTATTTTAAAAAATTAACCTGACGCGCGTTAACGGACGTCAGTTACGTTACCGACGTATATTCAGAACAATCGTTTTGATATAGGGAATACAAGAAATGGATATTAAAATATTGAAATATGCAAAAATAACTTCTCTTATATCTGCATGCTGTAACACGTAAATGTACTAACTGAATAATGAATCTAAAATAATATTTGCTAAAGTCCGTTTCTAGATTCATTTCAATTTCTGAATTTTATTTAAATTTTAATAGTTGGAGGTAAAAAACAATCATTTTAATAATATTTCGGTATCAAATTGATGGAATATATATTTATATTAATATCATTATAAATATATTGCTATAAATATAATATGAATATATTTATATTAATCAACACTTACAAACATTTCTGGTTTAGTTTATTCTTACTTTACAATGAATAGATATTGGTTTAATTTTCTAACTAAATAACAGAATTAAGATAAAACAAGCCTATTCGGATTTCAGATTTATTTATAATTTTCTTCTTCTCTCTTTCTTCCATTCGAACTTTTAACTGACAGTAATAACTAAAAACTTTTTCATAATTCTTAAACTGTTACAGGCGGATTTCATAAGAAATTTTCTATTCAGCATATCCTAATGCTGAATTAGGATTTCACATTTTCACTTTTTTCTGCAATTATGTATTTCAAAAAAATAATCGTCTTACGTCTCTGAATTTGAAATTATTTTAGAACTAAAAAACATTTTAAAAAATGGAAAAATCGACCCTTTGCTTTTGGAATCACACGCACAAAATATCGGCGTTTACGTAGAAATTCTCTTTTTTTTTAAGCTGAACCAATACAAGGCCCATTTTTATATTTTTCAATTTTCCATCACTATTGTGGCGTTGAAAAATCGAGAAATTCATAATTTGATCGATTTCTGGAGCAATTGAACCATATTATAAAACTTCTGGAAATCTTTTTTCTTCGAAATTTTTTCAACTCCTCACAGCACAAAAAATATACCTTTACGTTCTTAATTTTTTCTGCTCATACATACTGCTCCCATGTAATTTTTATTAACAGAACAACTAAAGAAATAATCCAAAATCCAAATTCGACACGGCACTACTCACTACAGCTGCTGTAAAAACAATAACAATAAAAATCATCTGTTGGATAACATAAAGGTCAATGTCCTTTTTAGTTCTATCTAATTAAGTACTAAATTTTCCTAAAATTTACTGCATATTTTTTTCAACTTTCAAAATGTTTTAAAGAAATACAATTTAGTTATGAATGAATACCAATAAAATAAATCAATAAATACTGAAGTTGCCAAATTGGTCATACAATTAACAATGTTTTCAGTGAAAAATTTTCACTGATTTTCACTAGACGAAATAAAAAAGCTAAACTATTTAATTTAAGCGCGTAAAAGATACGTGCGTGAAACGCGAACGCAAAATCTGATGGAAAAATTTAAGAGAGATCATTCCCAGACTTGAAAAATTACAAAAAATGAAGTGGCAACACCGACGCTCCCTTTCGTAAAAAGCAATAAAATAAAACCGTATACGGTCCGCATACGTGTGAAAAGAGCCTTACTGTTTACTTATAAACGGCTAAGTGGAAGCAATAATAAATTCTCAAATTGTTTATAATGTAGTTAAGTTTGTGATAGTTTTTAACTTAGTAATAAGTGGAAATCATGTAACTCTAAGTCTAAAACGGTCGACGCCACTTATTTCTAGTTTGGCATTTTGAGCGAAGTCGCCCATCCATATTAGTCAGTAATCTGGTGATCTCTGATCACTGACAATCACCGTTAGTGTGTGTATTATGAAGCCACTTCATACTATTGAAATACCGTCATTGGTTTGACATATAAGTTAGAAAGGGAGAAAAAGATAAAGAAGAATAAAGAAAAGAAATAGAGGTATATTCTGCAACAAAATGGAATTTGTTTTATTGGTTGCATAACAACAATGTCAATAAAAGCTGTTCACAATTATCTTGAATCTTAAAAATTAATCGTTTGATTGATTTTTCAATCATGAGTCAATCATATTCAATCGTTTTTTGTTTTTTCAAAATCAAAATGGTATCGTTTATTATTTGTTTATTTTATTGGTTTAAAAATTAAGGTATGCGATTTGGAATAGAATAGTATACAAGCCTCGCGGTGTCAGCTTGCCATACCAGTCTCAAGACTACACGCTCGACTGTAATGGCAAGCTTCCCCGCTCGCCTTGTAATATGCTATTTCATACAACACATTTAAACTTTGCTGCTGTATTTGCACAAAAATGACGACTAATTGACCTTACTTTAGAATTTGATAGTATATAGTGGTTCAACACCGCTAATTACACGAATCCCTCTGGTGGACACAAAATTTTCTGAACTGTAAATATTTTGGCTTTTGTTAGGTTGACTCTACTCATTATAGCCGTCCATATTCGTAATTAAACGGATTGTAATTATTTTGGGAAAAATTATACATTGTTACCAAAGCATGTATGAAATTTAACTGATAAGTAAATGAGAAAAAAGATGGATATTAACAGTTTTCTGTTGGCGTATAAAAAAAAAGAAATGATACGTGTTGTTATTTGTTAGTAAAATAGTAGTGTTTTATATTACAGTAATTACATTAAGTGTTAACAATAGCATATACATTTTTTTTGACGATTTGGCAGATACATACAAGCAAATATGTTATTTTCTTAATTTATGCTATAGAAATATTAGAAATATTATCATAAAATTATTCATAATTTATAAATAATTCATAAATTTTTTGAACATAAAAAACAATTCACAAGAAAATGTAAATAGAAAAGACAAGAATAGAAATTACACGAAAAATGTAAATTAAATATCTGTAAATAATTAGATTATAATTATTTAGAATTAGATAAGAGTCTATCTAGTGAGATTCTGATCTAGCAATAAATAATATCATTGTTTTAATGAACCTGCTTTATGTATACTATCCAATAACTGCTATAAGCAGTAGTCGATTCATCATTGATATTAAAAAATGTTTAATAATTTGATTAATTTATGAAGGTTTCCTTCTGAAAAAATTTCGCAACCAAATACGTATAACAATGTTATGTATAAATATACGTAAAACTATAAAATTTGGCAACTATGCATCTCGAAAATATTCAAAAGAGATTATCTGAAGATTTGCGGATGTCGAATAGTTTTTTAACATGTTTTAATTGTATAAGGCAGAATGGCAGTGCTTTGACTACTTTCGACACACTGGGTGTCGAAAACGCCATTAGAATGACCTAGAATAAATAACAATAAAAAAATCTAAAAAAACATCGATGTTGTCCGATATTATCAAATTTCTAAATATCGATCACATCAAACATCGAAAGCTAAACATCAACGATGCATCTGTGCATCTCTAGTAAACATGAAATTTTTTTTCCATGTTTACAATGGAACGCAATTATTACCAATGGTAATTTACCATGGAATGGAATATGGAATGCAATGTTTATTATTGATTGATAAGTATCAATATATCAAATAACGATATTGATGTTATTAACATATCGATAAGTCGATAAATATCGATATATCCATAATATTGATAGTTATCGATTTATCAAGAAGTCGGTAGTTAAAGAGTTATCTATAACTACCAGTACCATCGGTAGTATCGGTATTCGTGATATACAATTTTATTTTGATTTTATAAATTTTATTAATAAAATTCGTATTTATCGATAATTGTAAATCTTGTAGATTACACACCAGATTGAGTTGCCGCAAGTTTCACTATTAAGGATAAGTATAAAAAAGTACTACTATACTATGTAATTATATCTACACTTTAATTCAGCAAAACTTGGTTGTGGTGATTTCGAGCTGCATATTCTCAAGGCTTATGTGCTAGACAAAGATCAATTTGACGGTGGACACGAAGCTAAAAAGGTGGGAACTTTAAAATTACGTTTATGCATTAAGAAATAAGAATTACGAATTAGGAAATTGGGTAAATAAGAAACGCATATGTTTATCTCAAGATTTACGTACTAAAATTACGGCTATTTTTATGTATTAAGTTTACGAACCTGGGTAACTCCGGCCTCAATGTGTACTTGTAAAAACTTAATACATTATATTGTATAAAATTATACTAGCTAATCTAGACTAATTTATCTACTAAAAATAAGGACAATAAAAGCATATGAATCTAATGAATAATTACTAAGTTTTTAATGGATGATTTCATAACTTTGGAAATATCGATAATATGATAATTATTGAGATATCTATATATTGATAACTATCGGGATATTAATATATCGATATACTTCGCCTACCACTTCGATCGAAAGTAATTTTTATTATCGCCCATGCCTAATGTCTGGTCGAGACGCAAAGCTGCAGGATTTGAGGGTGTTTGAATTCAGCAATCGCATTTAAATTTACACACTCAATTTTCAAATAATTTCAACCAAATAAAAATACACTTTTAGTTGAGTGTTTCTAATTTTATATTTAGTTCTGTTGCTGATAGTTTTTTTTCTATATGATTATACATAAATATCCAGTAAAATGGAGTATACTCGGAACATTCCAAAAGAGTTTACGAAAGAATTTTTAGAATTATACAGGTCATTTCCATGCCTATGGAATAAGAAAGAAAAAGATTATAGAGATAGAGAAAAAAAGAAAAATACCTATGTAAAATTAGTGAACAAATTAAAACAGGTGAGCAAAGCAAAGAAAATTTTGCAATACAGATTTGTTTACAATGTAAGTAATGGTTGCGTTCATAGGATATGCTTATAACAAAATTATAAAACCAGTTTTATACATATGCAATTGTATTGTACAAGCGAATTGCAAACAATTTTACTGAATAGTGGATAAGATTTGGGCTGCTGCGGTAAGCTATAAGCAATATATTATAACTCTAGTAGTGAAATTTCGTACATATAGGGTGAACCAATAGAATTGTGACAAGAATTTTAAATCATAGATGACTGAACTGTCAGAATTTGACAGATTGCTATGAAAAACGCAAGTTATTGTAAAATTACACCTCTGTTTCAACTGCGTCGAAATCCTTAACAGAACGGCCCATTTGCAGTCGACCCAGAGATTATAGACCAACTGAAATTAAAATATAAGCTTCACTAATTTCTGTATGTGGCTTGTTTGGTCGACTAAAAATACTGTACCGTGACGGGTTTTTAGTGCAGTTGGAACAAACTTTACATATAGATACCAGTAGATAATAGTAAACTATACACACCTGCCGAGTTTCACCACAATTGGTCAATATCACAGATGAAGAAGATACTACTCACAGCAATAACAACTTTATGATTCAAATAATATGGGCGTTTTATCTCTTGGGGTAGGGCTTATATATAGTATCAAATTATTCAAAAGGATATGAATTATTCAAATGATATTCATTTTTCTTTAACTTTTGTATTTTTATTTTTAAATAATTTTTAAAACTTGTTGTCATTCGTTGTTTCGTGTAATTTTTAAATTCGCAATTCGTACATTTTTAATATCGTTATGAAAATGCTGTCGCCATAAGAGCCTATGCAAAACAATAGATCATATATTAACGAATCTGGATGCATATTTAGGGGTGGACTGCAATACGGAGAATAAAAAAAATAAGAAACGGCCCGTTGACCATCTTGGAGTAATTCCTAAAATAACCGATGCCATAGTTTGCACAAATTCGAACTGCCACTTGTAAATGAAGGTAATATTATATATTAATGAGACTATAAACCAGTCGATTTATGTGTAAGTTTTTGTATTATAATTATTCATTCCATTGTAATTTTAGGCTCAAACCGATTTTACTAGAAGGTGGGATGGCGATTTCGTTCTCCCTTTAAATCATAAAATCGAGCTAACCAAAAATACATTTTTGGAAAGGACTCAGGTGAGCTATTTGGGGGGCACATCAAATCGTAAAGCTAGTATATGCATTTTTGAGCAAATGGCCGGTTACGGATGCAATAGTGCTATGTGGCACTCCACGAATACTGGAATAACTTGGCACCAGTACTGCCGAGACGTGGAACCCACCAGCAAACATGCCGCCAATTTGGTACCCAGTGGGAATATTTTCCGATACGTGCCTGGACTCGGCAAACATCTTCCCACCAATCGATCCGAAATTAAATGCTCGTGTTCGGTAAATTACTTTCTTATATAATTTTCTATAAATGTAAGATATTGACGATACTTTTAGGTTCCATACCCAGAATATCGAAAAATCGCGGAGATCGTTAAAATCAACATTATCTTCATGTACCACAAAGGTACATGCTGAAAATTATCTGGGTGGCTGCATAGGCAAAATCAGCTTTCTTCACTGCGCACCAAACAACCAATATTTGTGAAATTTTGCACAGGCAGTAAACGGACATTCCTGATGCGCATAACAAAGCTATGACAACCGATTTTATAAATTGCGACTATCACTAATGTGATCCGCAAACCGAATAGGTGTGTCTACAAATATGTTTTCTGCAAGAATCAAGTAATAGAATCGAAAAAGCTTAATCACTCCAAAATAAATTAATATTTTAAATTGTAATGTTTCAAGTAATTGGAAAATTAATAAAATTATTCAGTGTGAATAACACTGAATAACTATACAGGTGTGTATAGTTTGGCATTATTTATGAAAGCGTAATAGCGATTTTGAAGGTTTGAAAATTTTGACAAGCCGCCCGTATTGACATGTCATTTTTGACACTTGTCAGAAAATTTCATCTTACCTTATTTTCTCCTTATGACCTCCCAGACAAATTGACTATTCAGATTTTTCGATTTGTCGCTATTATCGAGAACTATAACTTACAGTTCTCCATAGTCGCAATATAAGCCCTACCCGAAGAGCCAAAACGGCCATGCTATTTGAATAATAAGGCTGTCATTGCTGTCACTATTGACCGATTATTAGCCTTGTTCCAAGTCTGGCATCTGTATACAATTTTACAGTAAGTTTCGTTTTTCATGGCAAATTGACAAATTTTAACAATAGTCACATTTATGACACAACAGTTCAAGGTCATTTATGATTTTAAATTTTTGTCATGAAAATTCAATTGGTACACTTTAGATACGTGCGAAGTTTCACTACTTTAGCTGTATTGGTTTAGTTATAGCTTACCTCAAGAGCCTAAGTCTTACCCATGCATGCACAGTAACCATATATATATATGTTGCTCTGGTATAACCTAAAATTGCATTATTTACTGCAAGTTAAAATATAATTATATATTTACATTTTATATGCGTAAATTGAATTTAGATAATATATTATGATCAATTAGTAATATCTCCAATAAAGATTGCATCTTTATCTGTCACACCGGAAATAGTTATGAATTATGGAGACCTATAATAAGGAGTAGACTCACGGCGTATGTATTTCTACATTTAAATGTCAGCTGTCATGTCACTTTTTTGACGTTTCTTGAAAGATTTAGAAGCGGCGTTGCCAGATTTTCAGTTTACTAAAAAGTTTCGTGGAGGTAACACTGGTAACAGCTCTCTGTGTGTATTAGAATAGAATAGAATGTATGTGTTTTTTTGGTGAAATAGAACAGCAAATGAAATATATTGGAGATTTATTCAATAGAAATGAAAATAAAATGAATACATACGTTTTTACAATATACATACACCAAAATTATTTGATTTCGGCAAACTATGTAATTTGATAACACATGTAAATTTGATGATGCAATTATTACAATTAATTGATAACACCGCTTCAAACTATAATAGGAATTAATATGTCTTTATGAAAATCTTTTTGGTAGCATTTATTGTTTCACTCTTGATTTTAATTCTTTTAAAATGTTTTTCTCGCCATTAGTAAAAACTTCTACTATATTGTTGAATCATCCATCGAAAATAACCATTAAGTTCCAAAAATCGGCTTGAAACTCACACCGTGTCTTGCTTGTACTTTAAACTAACGGTTAAATAATATACTCGTATGTTACATATTTCACACTTTTCACAGATAGACCCAGAGGCCGATAGAGACCTAGTACGAATGAAAATTAATACACTACGTACTAATTACAGAAGAGAGAGAAATAAAATTGAGGCTTCAAAGAAATCTGGATTAAATAAAGTTTATGAACCCACATTGTGGTATTATAATTTGCTTACATTTCTTGATGATGAAGATGCACCGCGGGACCAGCTAGATTCAGATTCTAATGATTCCTTACCAGCAAAGGTACGCTGAAAAAATGCTGAGAATAAATTTAAATACTCAAAAAAAATTAGAAACATGTAGTTAAAAAAGAATGATTCTAGATAGACAATAATTATGCGGTTAGTGCAATTTGCTATTTATTATAATTTATTAATTAGTAAAATATATTTTTTAGGATCAAGAACACAAATTTCAAATAAAAAAAAATTCAGAATTAGATGATATTTCAGAGCCAGAATGTTCGTTGCCGGTAGCGAGGACATGGACTGTTAGTAATTTAAGATCTCAACGGAAAACAAATAAGCTAAACGAGAACATTGATCAAGGTTCAACCGATAAAATTGGAGACAATAGTGAGGAAAACACTGCCACCGTTCCAAGGACGTTAGTTGAATCTAAACGTAATGAAGACCGATTTGATATCTTTGGAAAGTATATTGCTCACAAAATAAGAGATTTGCCAAGGGTGCAACAAGTTTATGTAGACAAAATAATTAATGAAGCACTTTTTGAAGCTGAATTGGGTCGTTTAAAAAAGAATTCTTACGTGTATAATCCTGTTGATTCTTAATGTTTTTTATACCCACACATGTTATATGTACATAAACAGTGGCCCGGTTTAACTTTATTCTTTGTATTATTAGTACTGCAAAACTGACTTAAGTTCTTAAAACTTTCCACACAACTGATTTGTATACCAGAAGCAAATGAGCCTACTATACTATATTACGTTTGGTTTTTCCTACATTACTTGATTCATCAAAAAAAAATCAGTGGTTGGCTAAGACTAAAAGCTACAGGACGAACGTGTGCATGTTGGCATTAATAATATGATAATTATATGTAATTAATATGATATATATATAATTTAATATGATATTAAATGAATATTATATAATACATATATATGATCCATATGTTAATTTGAATTTAAAATGTGTGTGTTGAAATAGAATTGTTTGTTTTGCTTTCTACACATCTGCTTGGTTATATTTTTTTTATCATAAGATTCTACACATAGTGTAGAATGTTTGTTCATTGTTAGTAAAGCTGTTTTATTCGTTGTATAAACTATAAACTGGTCAAATTATTTAATTTTTGTAAAATTAAAAATCGTATTTAATAGGTAATTTCAGAGACCACTATCTTTACTGTTTTTTTCACAAAAGAATAATAATTTGTAAAGTAAAATTCAAATCTGAAAGACAATATTCGTATGCGTGCAACAATACGGCACGCATATCTAAAATATACATATATAACTAGCGGAAGTACCCGACTTCGTTCAGGGTGACTTTCTGGAGGGCTATTTTGTAAAATTGAGTGAAAACGATACGTTTTCAAAACGCACGCGTCTAGCAAAACGAGCACCGTTAAATTTCGGTATCCTGTATGCCAATCGTATATTTTGGTGATCGTTTTCAAAACGATATAAACAAATAGGCAACGTGTAATAATTTGATTAAATTCAAGAAAGAGGAAGAATAACCGTTTTATAACTTACAAATCAAATATTCATGTTTTTAAATTAAAAATATTAAAGTCACAGAGAAAAACATAACATCTGTGTGATTAACAACTGTCTGGAAAAAAAGTTATGTCAGTGTTACAAAGAAACGGGTCGGCGACAAAAAAGTGTCCGAAGAAAGAAAATCGGCGAGTAAAACAAGTAGAGGTCCCCCTACAGTAGTAGAGGGACTAAATATCAATGAAATGGTATTGAATTTATTAGGTGGGTAGAAATAAAGTTTTATATAAAACAACTGTAGAAAACTGACTTAAATATTACCAGTTTACTTCATGTAATACTAATATTATATAATATTGCATGTAAGAGTTTATTCAATCAAGGCTTTACTCTTGATAAGGTGGTTAAACAGCTGTAAGTGGGCTCAATGTTTGGGAACTGAGGTTAGCTATTCAACTGCCAGATAAAATCGAAGTAAATGAAAATGAACCCATCCAAATTTTAGAACGTAATAATATTATTAGTATGGATGACGCCGAAAAACAAGTAGAAGAAATCACAAAAGGAGAATGTTTTCAGTCGCCGTTAATAGCCAGAAAAAAAAACAGTAGGCAAAAAAAACCTACAATAAAAAAAATTACTATGAATCAAAGCTAGAGCTTATGGATAGACAAACCAAAGCTCTGCAAAAAGTTGCCCATAATCTGGGGCATTAAGTACTTGATTATTCATTTTATTTTTTTTATATTGTGTATATTAAGAAATGTAGTTTTATGTTAAATGTTAAAATATGGCTGTATTAAATCCCAAAAATTAATAGTTAAATGACCTAGATTATGTGTAATTTATTTAATTTATCTAATTTTTTTTTGTTACTTCAATTTTTTAGATTAGCCTTTAATAGTTTTGTTCTATTGTCTCTTGTATGTATTTCTTAATAAATAAACAATTTCAAATAGTGATTAACATTGTTTTGATTACAATTTCATAGATTCATTTGTAGTTATTGTATAATATCCATGGATTAATGAGTAAAATAATTTTGTATAAGTAACTGCCTAAATCTTCGTCCTCGATCTTACGTCTTAATTACGACCAAACTAAGCGGCCCATTAGAAATCGGAATCCACTTTAACGCAGAACTCATCACCAAACCAACCAACCCGTTATAAATCAGAATTTTCTCTAAGACCTAAGTTTACGACCAAACAACGCTGCCCGTTGTAAATTAGAATTTTCTATAAAGTAAAATTCATAACCAAACCAAATTTACAATTGCCTTATAAAGAATTCTGATTTATAGAGGGTCTGTTTGGTTAGGTTGTTTAACAATTAATTCCTATTTGTTTATAACATTTAAGCATGAATCATTTAATTAGGACAACGCGGTAATATATTTATTATAAATAATAGTTCAAGAATTTATTGTATTTGAAGATGAAGAAATTGCAATAAAAATTATGACTTGTATAATGTGATGATATGAAGCCTACACCAGAAATGGTAGACAGGCTTTACGATATATATATAATGTGATGATGGCCGAAACAGCTCTGCTCGTAAGCGTGAACCGTATTTGGTACGTTTGTGTGTCGAGTCCGAGCAACATACCGGACCCCCAACCATCTACTTTACGTTCGCACTCGACGATGCACAGAAAAGAGGCATCATGATGTCTCCTTTTTTGCATATTGTTATATTTCAGTTTATCAAAAAATAAATTTTAGTGTCTTCATATTTATTTTTATTTTCACACCCACACATTTATTTCACATCGCCATATTGATTTGATGTTGTCATTTTATTGCAAAATATATTAATATAGGTGTGTATGTCATAAAGCAATTCAGCCGAAAAAATCTACGCTTGATTACTAGATCAAAAATTCAGCTGCGCGTAATAAATTTAAATAGATTGGACCAATCACAAGAAGCAATGTGAAAATGTGTTGCAGCGCTTTTTGATGATTAAATAACTGCTGTGATTGCAGTTATTGATGCGCACGCCACAGGTAATTTAAGAACCTTAGGACGATTTTTTAAAAGGAGAGTGTGAACGCACCTTAATATTTACAGATTTATCTCATCTTGTACGTATTAATTAAATATGAATTGTAAATTGATTTATTTGTATTTTTTATTATAACCGGCAATTGAAAGCAAGTACAAACATTTAATTAACATATAAACACAAATATACTTAATAACAATTGACGACGTAAAAAAGTTGATAAAAGTTTAATCGCAACATATTCTCAAGTACATTCGTAGTCTCCTAGCGATAAATGATTTACGAAAAAGATGAAATTCGCTGAACATTTAACCGCTCATATTACACCAGAATGGAGAAAACAATATATAAATTACGAAGTAAGTATTCATAATAAAATATTTCAATGAATTTTTGTTCTAATATTTGTATTTCAACATTATTTTGATGTGTGAAAGTGGGGTTATGTCGACGTCACACATGATCTGATGAAGATTTTTTTATCTTAAGAGGCGACGAACTAAAGTTTAGAAATAAATTTCGACGAGGGGCATGCCATAATATAATAACTGCCATAAGATATGAAATTTTTAATTGACTACATTATTTTAAGGAAATGAAAAGTATGCTGTATATGGCATGCGAACAAGCTCCATCAGCCGAAAATTCATTAGACGAGAACGACCTACGGAAATATTTTGGCAAATTCGATGAGGAATTTTTCTTATTTTCTGATAAAGAGTTGAAGAAAATTAACACATTTTATGCAGAAAAATTAGCTGAAGCAACAAGAAAATTTGCTACATTAAAAACGGAGCTTAAAGATTCTTTGGATAGTTTGAAATTAGGTACATATAGTGTCTCTACTGGAATAATAATAATAATAAGAGAATACATATAATCCAGTATTATTGAAAAATAAAAAATGCTTTTAGGCGTTAAACGAGATAAGAAAAAAATGCCAACTAGAAAACTGCAAGACTTAAAATTGGCATTCAGTGAATTTTATTTAAGTTTGATTTTATTACAAAATTATCAAACATTGAACAATACTGGATTCCGAAAGATATTGAAAAAACATGATAAAGTAAAATTCTGTTTGTTTTATTATTGCTTTATTACAAACGAAAGAAACCCATATAGTAAACTGATTGGCATATGTCTTTTCTTTCAGCTAATATCAACGGATAGAGGTGCAAAATGGCGTGCAGAACATGTGGAAACGTCACATTTTAACACCAATAAAGAAATTGATAATTTGATCAGTGACACTGAAAATTTAGTGATTAATGAACTAGAAGGTGGAGATAGGCAAAAAGTATGTGGTCCTCTCAATTATTTTAAAAACTTATACAATTGTTTCTTTCTTTTTTTTTGTTCTAGGCAATGAAACGATTAAGAGTACCACCACTAGGCGAGAAACAATCCCCCTGGACAACATTCAAAGTTGGACTATTTTCAGGAAGTTTCATCGTTTTAGTAATAGCAATTGGGCTTTCAGGTAAACGGAGAGGTCGAAATGAATGAACCCTGAGATGTTTCATTCTGTTTATTTATTTCAGCAATGTTCCGTGAGGGAGGTAGTGAAAATCTGAAAATTGCATTTTGTATGTATCGCGGTCCACTACTTATAATTATGTTTCTATTTCTGATCGGCATCAATATTTATGGTTGGCGATCGTCCGGTGTTAACCATGTATTAATATTTGAATTAAATCCAAGAAATCATTTATCAGAACAGGACTTGATGGAATTGGCCACGATTTTTGGCGTCGTTTGGGCATTGAGCTTATTAAGTTTCGTTTATAGTGGTGCTTTAAATATTCCAGCCTATTTGAATCCATATTGTTTAATTGGAATTATGGTCGCTTTTCTAATTAATCCATTAAAAATATGTCGACATGAAGCCAGATTTTGGTTTATTAAATTATGTGTAAGTAAAAAAACATTAGAATCACACCCACTTACTTTTTGATAGAAAATTGCAATCAGTAGCGCAAGCTTCTTTTCTCATCACTATTATTTTTAATCATCTAGGGCAGAATGTTTGGTGCTCCATTTTTTCATGTTGGATTTGCTGATTTTTGGCTTGCCGATCAATTAAATAGTCTTGTAGCTGCATTACTTGATACGCAATTTCTTGCATGTTTTCTCTTCGTTAATGGCAGTTGGCTGCAAGCAAATGGTATGCATGTATACTTATTCTAATAAATAAATAATTTTTTTTAAACCAGTTTTTAACATCTTACAATCGATTTTCCATAAATTTATGTAGATACAAAATCATGCACAGAGAAAAGTTTTATAATAAGACCATTAGTCAATTGTATACCAGCTTGGGTGCGTTTTGCACAATGTGTAAGACGTTTCTACGATTCCAGGGAGGCATTTCCACATCTAGTTAATGCTGGGAAATATGCGAGTACATTTTTTGTGGTATTTTTTGCCACATTAAAATCATATAATAAAGGTATGAGTATAATAGCAATAAAATATATGCAGTTCTAAAAGTTTAAAAAGGACATTATAAATTGAAACATCACTATTTAGTCTTATTCATTTATTCAAATGAAACGATAGTTTAATTTGATAAACACTTTTCTTTTGAATTCAAAAAGTTAACTGGCAAACTATTTTTTAAATAAAAAAGAGAATCATCCGACGTTTAAATGTTTGAAATTATTGCGAGATGTTGTTTCTAAACTGAAAAAATTATATGTATTTAATTGCAATATCAATTAATGTTGTATCACTTTTCAGATAAATACGAATCATCATTGGACAATCCATATTATATTTTGTGGATAGGGTCTCAAGTAATTAGTTCCACTTATGCTTACATTTGGGATATTAAAATGGATTGGGGCCTATTAGATAAAAATGGTAGTGGTGAGAATCGATTTTTACGAGAGGAAGTTGTATATAGTAATACGGTATTTCTAAATGAAAACTCTTAATTTATAACTAGAATTAATTGAAAATGAAAAATACTTTTAGCTTTTTTATTATTTTGCAATAATAGAAGATTTGATCTTACGATTTACATGGATTCTATCGATTTATTTAACGGAATACAATTATGTAAGTTCAGATACAGTGATATCAATTACAGCACCACTAGAAGTGTTTAGAAGGTGAGAATTATTTTATTCTGATAAAAAAAAATTCTTGACTGCATTTTTCAATTTGCTCATATTCATAAATCTTTCAGATTCATATGGAATTTTTTTCGATTAGAAAACGAGCATTTAAATAATTGTGGTAAATTTCGTGCGGTAAGAGATATATCAGTTGCCCCAATAGATTCATCCGATCAAATGTTAATATTAAGAATGATGGATGAAAAAGATGGTGTAGATACTCGAGGTAAAAATAAAAAAATTAATAAAAAGAAGGAAGATAAACAAACGTTATTACCAGATACTACTATCGTCAGTTTTAAAAATGCATCTTTGTCTAGTATACATGGGTAAATGTGCGTTTCTTTGTTTTATAATACTGCTTTTGTAAGATATTTAGTATTAGATAGATTAGAAATTCAGGAATCTAGATAGAAAGTTCACTAAATAAAATAATGTTATTTAATAAAACTAGTGATTAGTCAGTCAATAGCAATAGCACTAGGTACTTAATTATTTTTAATTACTATTTTAGGCCGGCATTTTTTTGTGTGTTTTATGTTTTGTATATTGATCTAATCAAAAAATATATTTTATCATAAATGATTCGCTATTATCAACTTCAAAGCTTCATAAATTTATAAATATGTATTTATAAATTGGTAAATTTATAAATTATATTATTTAAAAATTGAAAAAATTACAAAATTGTCAAAAACAAATAATTTTATAAAGTGGCTATTCAATTAGACAAAAACACAATTATTAATTATTTATTTTAAATAAAATAAATATTTATGCATTATTTAAATTATGCAGCAACGCAAACTTCTTAATTAACAATATCCACTCCATTTAGATTAATTATCATTTAATAAATATCTACAATTTACTATATTTATAAAACAGAACTATATGTATATAGCGGCGGGCTTACATTACTTGATTATTGGCGACGAGACTGGATGCATAGCACGCTCTGATCTACACACATACGCTCAACTGACTGTCAGTTATTATATAATTAATATGATAATATATATTTATTATCTTTTCTTAATTTCTTCTTATACAATAAATTATTGTATAAGATCTTTTTTTAAAATATAATATGAATATATTAATATAAATTAATATAAAATATAAATAATATTTATTGTATATTTATTATTTTATTATATAATTAATATGATAATATATATTTATTATCTTTTCTTAATTTCTTCTTATGCAATAAGTTATTGCACTATTTATTCAGAGTAGAAGTATTACCGAGTTACCCTTATTAAATGTTTCATGTTTAAATGTTAAGAAAAAAACGGAAAACAAATAGGTATTAACAACCAAACAGGCAGGTAGCACTCATAATCAAACCAAACTTACAACTTTCTTATAGAGAATTCTGATTTATAACGAGTTGATTTGGTCGTAACTTTAGCCTTACAGAGATCTATAATTTAATGAAAATTAACGTTGCCAATTTTCTGTTTTTCTAATTTTACGTTAAAATGGTTAATAGTAATTATGGTTTGGTTTTGAGCTCGCATTATAGAGAATTTCAATTTATAACTCAACCCGGGTGAAGCCGGATATTTCTCCTATGCTCCCATTATCTAGGTTACAGAGTATTAGACGAAGGCATAGTCGTTCATAGACGAAACCTTTGATACCTTACATTTAGTCAATATAATTCAATCATTTATATTAACGGCTATTTTTGCGGTGCTAATCCTGAATAAGTTCGAGTACTCATAGTATGCACCATGGGAAGTCACCCTCGGACGACGTCGGGCTTATACACTAATTTTAAATAAAATTTTATTTTTGCCAAGAATTATTTAACTCACTTGATTCTAAATCTCCATTCCTTTATAGAAGCCAGAATAATGATCTGGAACAACTAAAAAGTACTTGTGCATTGCTTCAATGAATCTTTTTTGATATTCTTCCGGTGAAATAATTGTTGGCAATTTCCCTTGCCCTCCTAATATTCCAGTCCGTTTTACCATTGTTTCCAACTTTTTGTCCCATGTAAATGTTCTGATATAATCTAGAATGTAACTTGTTTTAATATTAAAAGCTTCTCTAAAATGCAGAATAATAGCTTGCCAATGATCCCAAGTACAAGTTCTTTATTTTTTGCATCCAATCCAACTAATAACGAATAGTCCATAACATCTTGGGCAGAAAGAAATTCAGTGTCATTTTGTAATGCAGCCAAAAGTACTTCTTTTGAATGCGTTAATACATAGAGTGGTGAATCACAAGTCACTAGATTAAAACAGTTAATTAAATATATTTAAGTTCACTCAATTTAAATTTTCGTGAACTTACTCTTCAACAGATTCTCATCAAGCAATACAATTTCACCTTCTTGATCATCTGGTACGACCAATCTATTTCTAATTGATCCCTTTAGATCGAACTTCTGTGATATATCACGATTATAAAACAAATTTTCCATAATTAATGTATAGCTACGGTGTGTTACATTCAATAAACTGTTGCGATAAATAATTTGATAAACGCCAATTATTTTGCACAATAGAGTCGGTTGGGATGTTGTTGAACATTTCGATATGTGTGTAAAATAATTGGAAGCAATTTCCAAAAACAACTGAACTTCAGTTTTCGACATTTCTTTTAAAATGAACCGATCATCTGCAAAGAAATTGTGGAAAAACCAAAAGTATGTTAAATCAATTTAGCATTTAAGGAAAACTGTTAGAGGCGTGGGTCGTGTCGTATTGTGACCGTGACACGACGTGTCGTGTTATACATTTATATTTTAAACACGACTCGTTTCGTGTTAGTGTTATTTGGAAAATAAAAACGGAAGTCTCGTGCGTGAGTGTCACGAATGTCACCTTCATTTATAATGGGGATAAAGGACATTATAAGTTCATTAAATCTGATTAATTAGATAATAAATCTTAATTTAATTAATTATTATTTATCATTTTTAATTATAGCAGTTGCAGATTTAGTATTATTAAAGATTTTAGTTAAGGCCATAACAATCGTGTCACAGCTGCACCGAAAATTGCGTTCGTGTTCGTGACACGAATACATTTCATACGTGCGTGTCGTGTCCTGATAAAAGTACAATACCGCCGCGCGTGTTCTTTTGTATCACCCAAATCAATATCGTGCTTGTGCGTGTTCGTGTTAAGAAACTCGACACGAACCCAATCTCTATAAGCTGTGAAAAACATTTTTCCATAAAAAGTTTTATTTTCAAACTATTTTAATAGCTATCTCCGCAAATAATATATATAAAGCAATAGGATGTGATCTTACGTCACAGTTATTAAGTCATAATTGTTGTGCAACGCTGTCAACATTATTTTTAGAATTGTATTGACATTTTAATCGATTTTATTTAGAACTTTTCAATCACGGTGATTGCTTTAAATAGAATCAATTTTTAAATAAAATACTGTTGGTGAGGATTTCTTCAAAAATGATTAATACCGTAAGTATAGACGAAGATTAACAAGGGTTTACTTTAATTCTTTTAATTCGATATGTTTTTAACGTATTCAACTGACAAATTGGTGAGTTTTTGTTTCGCTTTTTATGTGTATACAGCAGAGACAACTATACTTTCAATTGAAACGTACTGTAATTACTTCTAATTGAAAAATCAAATCAAATCTGTCAAGAAAATAGCAAAAAATAAAGAATTTAAACATTTCTACGAAATTATACCTTAGTTCGCGGACAGATCAGCAATTGTACGACGTATGCGTATTTGGTTTAAAGCGTTCGCCCAACAAAAAAACGAAATTTTTGACTCATATTCCAATGTTCATACAACAAAATTTGATAGTTGCTAATCAATTGGAAACTGTCGAAACAGTCCGCTAGCTTTCAACAAATCTTTAATTGGAGCATGCGCTTCTTTGTTGTTCTAGCTGCTTTGATTTGAATTATGGAGATCTAGAATAAGGAGTAGACTTAACCTAACAAAACTCAAGTTATTTGTGTTAAAATAAATGTTAAAAACATTGTCTCAGTCGGTCGCAGCGCCGCCTGGCGGCAGCTCGTTTTTTTCTTTTAACGTTCACTCCTTATAGTCTTCCCTAATTTGAAACAATCACATTTAAATTATAATCTTACATTCACAGATGTTGGTTGTATTTTAAGAAGTAATAAAATAGAAATAATAAAAACATATATCAATTTATCGAAACATTAAATTACACATATATCAATTTTAATGAATTAGCTAGAATAGATGTTCATGTTTATAGATTTTGCAACCCAAAAATTCGTAATCATAAATCCTGTAGCATCTGCAATCGCAGATAATACAATCATCAGTGATGCGCATGATCCTGAAATTATTCAGGAGCAGATCAGTAATAATCGCGCGTTTGTAGAGGAAAAAATTCAAAACTGATTCATAAATTGTACATGCACAGATGAAAATTTTCCATTAGTTTAGAATTAGTTCGAAACTACCAAGCTTATGTAAGTAAAATTGATTCATATTATTAAATATTATATAAATCCTGAACGATCAAGAAAAAGAATTTAGCCGCTGCGTTTCACTATCAATCTGAATACGTCAGATTTTACATTGATTTAATGTAAACAAATTAAATTAAAGAAAATTTTAATTAAATTCAATTACAGTTATAATGTTGCCATACCGTTTTTCACTAAGGATGACGTAAGATCACATCCTTGTGCATTTAACGGTATGTTTATTACCTGAAGTTTTTGAAAATCTCGATCCAGATTTTCCACCGCGAGCTTTCCATTGTACAGATCGATACAATGATCGAATATATGCTTCTTCGCCATTTGGCAATACAGCAGTACGTAATGAGGCAAATTTTTGTGCTAAATAAATGCGACAAAAGAAATTACACGTTGCGTCTTGAAATTGAATTTCAATGTCTAGATTTTTATTGTTTGCTCCCACTGAGCCACTTTTTTTTAGCGTTTCTTCAGGTTTTTCAGTTGATGTTTCAATCAAATCGCTGTAAAGTGAGAAAATCAATTTAGTATCATTGATATGAAGTATTTAGATCCTACAAGTACGAAGTAATGCAAACTATCAGCTATTACGCTGAAAATAAGTGAGCGAGTCAAGAGACAAGTGCATCTGCCTTTATCTATCATATGAAACTGGTATGTAAAAAATGTAATATTTTCTTTTAATACATTGAAAAACTCTTATAAAGAACTAGTGTATAAACCCTAGTTCTGACTAGGGTCAGAACTATGACTTCCCGGGCTGGATTACTATGAGTATTCGAACTTATTCCGGATTAGAACCGCGAAAATGGCCGTATAAATATTTTAATTATATTGACTATATGTAATATCTCAAAGGTGTCGTCTATGAAAGACTATACTTTCGTCTAATACTCTGTAATCTAGATAATGGGAATTATCATAGTGGTACCAAGTCCTCGACTTCAATCGAAGTCGAAGTAAAACTGAAAGTAAAATCCATAATAATAACAATGCTTGTTAATAATTTTTAAATGAACTGGACGCTAAGTTTCTGACTAATAATATTTCGGCTCAGCTCAAACCAAAACAAACTATCACAAACTAGTTCGGTATTAAAAAAAAGTAAGTTAGGACATGTGGTTTTTAGTTTCAGTTTCAATTTGTGTAAAGTTGGAACAGTTTTTACGTATTGCGCATGCTCCTTACAATCACAAACTAGTTTGACGCCTAGTTGGAACAAAGCTAATAATTAATTAGTTTTATTTTCATATGAAAGCGGTAGAAACAGTATAGCAAACTGGCTTTAGTTACTAAAGTTTCTCCGAAATTAATACATGCACGGTGAGATGCACTTAATGAAATCATCCATATCACTCGTAAAGCGGTTAAATTAAATTCACACTGATCACGAACGACGATCAGAGAACTGCATTACCACTCCACACTCGACTGCTCATGCCTAAAAACGAACGCCCGGTACATCGCTACAAATTCAACTTATTTTTAATAAGTAGATATAGATATAGATAAAACATTCATTTTCCTTAAAAGTTAATTTCAATGGTTTTTCTCAGAACTCTGTGGGAGATACAGCCTTCTCATCTATTCTGACTCGTCCCGATATTTTTGGTTCTTGAATTCGTTGGTGGCCTTTTAAGACATTTCCCTTTAATCAGAAGGGAGGGGGAGTCAAATAGATGAGGAGAATGACATCTCTACCAAAAAAGGCAGTCCCTTGATAAGTCTGAATAACACGACAGACACCACATACTCACATACACCCCCAAAAAGAAAATCACTATCTCCCGAATTACTCTCTTTTGCCATAGAACATGACTCAATTAAAGTTATTTAACGTTAATATTGTACATAAATGATAATAAATAAAATTAGTATCGATAAATATTAAATAAATCAATTAGTAAATGGGTCTTATAATTGGAACCACAAGTTATACAGTTCAATACGCAACTAAATATACCTAGTTGCACCCCTTGGTGTTAGAATTGAATTCAAAAATGCGTTTGCTTTGTAGGGTCTTTATTGGATATGAAATAAATGTGGTAATAAATATCACTGAATTGTTCAGTCACAACTATTTCAGATTAGATTAGGTAAAATAGATTATACTTACAGTGGATCTGTATTTGCTGGTAATGTTGCCGTAGTTGGTGATTGATTTATCAAATCATTTTTCCTAAGAAATCCTAGTAGACCACTGGCAGCAGTAGACTTGTCATCATTTTCACTTCTTTCTTTTTCCATTACTGCATTTTTTCTTCTCGAAACAGGACTCGATGAACTGTATTGTTCAGTTCCAATAATTGCACTCTTTTTTCCTATCGTTAACTCTTCAATATTTTTTTTATATTCAAATGAATTTAATGCATAAGCAATTATAGAACTGATTTCTGATTCATAAACAATAATTGGGCCAAATACACCAATTGGCAATAAATGGTGCTCTTGGGCTGGAAATGGTGCCTAAAAGGTGAGACTGAGAATTTAGCGGGCCAAATTAAATAATAGTTTACCGATAATGAACTTGAATTTCCACTTGACGGCAACAGTTTATCGAGAATAGTTTTTACAGATTTTTCCGACCTTTTTGTCGTTTCCTTTTTATTATCTGTACTATCGTCTATTAACGGTTGAATTGTCTCTGTGTGATTCTCCAGTGCACTAGCATCTACAGCAACGGAAATGCAGCATAAAAATATTAAATCAACGATTAATCATTACTTTATTAATGAAGATAATTATGAAAGGTAGAATGTGCCACGTGTTAAAAATAATCGACACGCTTATTTCAAGCGTGCTGCCGAAGTTAGCTGTATTCCCTTGTCGCGCGAAACCCGAACACAGATATTTTGCATCCTTATTCAAAGGCATATTATTGAACAGAAACCGGTTTTATAATTCATTTATTAATGATTTTCTAGAAATGTTAAGTTTTATGCATTAACTACTATGTGTGAAAATATTTTCTTGATATGTTACAGATTAAGTGAGATATCAAACAGCGCTTCTATGCTATAGAATTCATAGCTAAAAAATATTTTTACTTAAAAATACAATCTCATACACAGAAAGATTTACTTTAGCTACTGTGAAAATTTCAAGTGCTTCTATGCAATAGTTCTGTCGGACAAAAATTTTAAATTTCATGAAATCTAAATTTATGCTAAAATTGGGGGACTTTTATATTTATTACTAATATTTTAAAAAATAAACTATCGATTACTTTGATTTTCTGCAATGTCACAGAAAACATTACAGGCAATAGATTAAATCAAAAATTGAAAGATTCCATCCAGAACTTTTCTTTTTATGCCTGTTTAAACTCAGGGCTCAATACTTTTGAAACGGATAGTTTGCATATTAAAAGTAACCGGTTGTCCTGATTTAATTTAACATTTGGCAAAATTCAATTAAAACGATTATGCAAGAGAATGTTCTTTCCTGAATATTCGACTATTTTAAATTTTATAGTTTAAAAAACCCTCAACGTATCAAGTAAACGTTTTTAAACCATTTGGTGTTGTCAAAGGATAATTCTCTAATAAATAAGCAGTGATAATAGGATGGTCACGTGACTTTCAGTAATTTAAAACATTTGTGTTTAATTGTTTCTACTTTTATACTTCTCTCACCATCTGAATTTTCCTTTTGGCCACTAATATTAAACGATTTCGAATCTATGCCGCCATCACTGATAGGACTGTCTAAATCTGGTCCAGAAGTTCGTTCTTTTTTCTTATCACATCTAGCGACATCAGCAAGTAATATGTTCCAGTCTTCTACTAGTTTCGCTAGGGATATTTTCAATTTTGTAACACTATCCTAAACATGCTTAATAATTATTAGTAACTAACAAAACAAACGCTTTCCTTATTCCTCTACCTGTATTTTCCAATAAACTTGATGAATGCTTTTTACATTGAAACTCTTATTTTCTATACTAGGTGAAGTTAATTTTAATTGAACTTCTTCAACGATTTGTTTAAACAATTGTTGTTCATTAGTCAAATGATCTTTAATATTTCCAATGCCTTCTAGTTCTTCCGTTAATATAACTGCTAGTTTTTCCTGAATTGTTAAGAATAATTCATGCCCTTTCTGTGAATAAATTCGTGCTTCTTCAATTTGTAACTGATGCAGGTTATCAATATCGTAATGGTTTTCTATTAAAGAACATGGTAATGATATTTCCCATATGTTAATTGAAGAATAGCTGTAATTTACTTATGTAGTTAGCAATCCTCGAAAAAAAAAAACTGTAATTATTCACCTGAATGATGCCACATAATTTTTATATCCAAAATATTGATAATGATCGTGATGTAAACTGTGCTGACATGGATTTTGTCCTCGTCTAGTAAATATGTCTCCATAAAATCTACAACATTTAGACCATCAAGATACCTGTGACTAACAAGAAAGTGATAATGAAACAAAAAACACTATTTTTACCTTAATTCTAAATATTTTGCAAATGAATATGACCATGTATCTGTGGACATTGATACCACTGGCGACACACTTTGGCATTTCGTACACCAACTCCACATAACTATGTGTTCATCAGAAAATTCATTATCGAAGTGGTTCAAAGAAATTGTTACGCAACCTGAGAGAAATTGCAGTGTTCTTTTTTGACATTGTGAAAATACTAAGGTACTTTAAATGAATGACGGTCAGGGAATAAATGTCTTTTTATTACACTGAAATTATTAATCATGTCAACATAACAAAACTTGCTAGTAATCCCTTAGCAGTGCCTTTTTATCATTTATAGTGACAATTGATACAATTTGTAAAATGTGTACAAAGATGTTCGTACAAATTTTGAAACGTCTTTACAGTAAACTCTATAGTATTTGGAACAAACACGCCATAACGTAACGTTTGTGTTATGGGGCATTAGACAAAGATAGCTATACTTTGAAGTATTGCTATCGCTTTTTATTTCATACAGACATATGTAATTTTTGATTCTGGCAATTTTTAATTTAAAAAAATTACAAGCCTTTCATATTTATTTTAATTAAAACTAGTCTAATATTATTGTTTTTCCATTAAGCAGAATGTAATGTCTTTCCATTAAATTATTACTGTTCCATGATCTTACCAGAATTATGAACAAAACGACGAATATGTTTGGCCATTGGTGTAACACAAGTTTTCGATGAACATGTGTATGTAGGACGAAAACAGTAACGTTCAAGAAAACATCCAATTGGAATATCATTGCGACCGTAGAAGTCCATATTTACAACCCTGCAATTTTGAAAAATCGACAACCAGCATTAGCAGTAACATTTCAGCAAGTTTTACTTTAAGCTATTGCAAGTTTAAGCAATATTTCAGTTCAAAACTAAAGAGTAAACAAAATAAAAATAAAACTAAATAGGCATGTGCCTAACAAAAATAGTATCTATCTGATTTGATGATAATGAGAATGTCCAATTGAACATTGAAATGATGAATTGAACTTAGAAGACATTTTAGTGGAAGTGCTGAAATAAGAGCGTATTATTACTAAACAATGATCTGATTCACTAACCATGGATTCACACAAAATGCTGGTGCATTAGCGCTTTCCTGACTGAAGCTGCAAAACAATACAGATAGTCTTTGATGATTGACTGGATCTAATATGTCTTTTCTACAATTTTCCACTATGCTATCATCAGGTATTGCTTGGGGTCCACCATCTTCTTTTTCAAGATCTGATCTAATATCGAGAATTTCCTTCTTCCGATATTGACCACCGCATGCTCTAAAATGAGCTACTAGATTTCGCATTTCATTACTTTCAATATTTGTTATGTTGGCTTGTAGAAATGGATGTAATGGTAGTGTTATCTAAAATATACATTTTAGCTTTATTTTAATAAAGCTTTAATTTGCTTTTATTTTGTTTGTGTTGTACGAGGTCATTTTAAATGATTTAAGTTTGATTAGTATCCACTAAAATTATATTCTAATTAAAATGCTTTACCTATACCATTTATAAGAAATAAAATACTAGGGACAACACACCGCTACTACTAAAATCTGACTCATGTACTTACTAGTACAACGCCGTTATTACAAGTAGGCGCTGATTCTTTGTTTATCTATGTATGTACATATCAATAATTTCTACATATATTTTTAGTTACGTTTGGAGATTTTGTCTAATGTAATTAATGGTAGTGATTCAAAAAAATATAAAATTGATGTTCATCAATAAAAAGAAACCAAACGAATTAACCATATAAGTACTATTTATATGGAATATGAAAGTAAAATTTGTAAATCAAATTTTCTTATTTTGAAGAAAAATCGTAATTTTATGACAGCAGATTTAAAACTATGACTGCAATAATGAGTATTTAATATAATACAGCTATTTTTATTTAAAATTTTTGGGCATAATTTTGTTTTTTCCCATTTCATTAATTTTATGATCAATACGAAAATGATTTGAATACGAAACAGTAACCAAGCACGTCATTGATCTGACAATTACCACTAGAAACACGCATCCCTCTGGTGGCAAAAAAATTTTCTGACCCGTTTTGACTATTGTTTGGTGGATTCTAGTATTTATTATAGTTCACCATAGTTACAACCGTTATCTCTAATAAAGTATTGCATCTTAGTATGGGTTCTCTATGCACATAACCAGAGAGATATGGCAAAATATCATTATTACAGAAACTTTATTAAAGTCGCACCTTATTTAAATAAAATCGTCGTTTATTAAAGACATTGAAATTGTGTTATGGCAGATGATTTGTAAACTTTATTAGTGACTTTGATTTAGTACCAAGTATAGTACAATTTACAGTACAAATTTAGTACCTTATTTTCAAGTTGGACAATTGAGAAAAATATTTGATCAAATAGTGTACAAAAAAACTGACCAATATAACAATAAAAAATGTCAGTTTATTTTGACAATTTCAAACTGACCGTTGCCGGAACAACCAATCCGTTAATAAGGGAAAATAAAAGCTCGACATTATTTTATTTAAATAAAGGCAGCCAGTATTTTAATAAAGTATCTTTATTTAAAACGGTTATATGCGCATGCGCAGATCTTAAAATAGGGGATCTTTTAATAATATTCATTCATTTTACGTTTGCCATACCTCTCTACCATGTGTTATTTAAGGCCATTTTCATAATTAACAATTTAACTTTAATTTAATTTAGGGCCATTTTTATAATCAATGTTTGACTTTAAGTCAAATTTAAAGTCGTACACTATTGGCTAAAAATTGTTTTAAGCCAATCATAGTCAACTTTAAATTTGACTTAAAGTCAAACATTGATTCTGAAAATGGCACTTAATTATTTAAAATTAAACCGTTAAAATAAAGTTTACAAATATTATAATCAATTATGATGTTAAATATTATAATATATTTATAAACCTTGTCACTCTCATTTACTATTTGTTGTTCCTCTTCAGTGTTGACATTTCTTTCCGAATAATCCAAATTCTTTCGTTTATTTTTAACATTAATTTCGAATTGTTCACTAAAAAACATGTCATCGGAAAAGAAACGTCGTAATTTACATTTTCGTCCACTATCACTTTCCAAATACGGAACTGGAAATATAATATACGGTGATATGCAGAGAATTGTGTCGTCTAGATATTTCTTAAAATTGTTTGAAAATGGTAATTCGGCTACGATGAATATTTCATTTGTTAAACTAGTTGGACAACTGTCTTTCTCTTTATCATATGCAATAGATGATTGTAGTGGATCGGTAAAATCATTTACATATTCTGAAGTAATTTTCTTCGGTTCATTAACATTCTCTGAATGTTTCAATGGCTTTTTTTCCAATTTGTTTTGATCAACATCGACATTGATTTTTGCAAATTCAAGATTTTTAATATCTTCGTCTGATGTCAATGTCTGCAAGAACAAATTCAATTGTTCCTTCAACTTCACGTAATAGTCCCGATTTACTTACTTTAGGTTTAGGAAATTCTGGTGAAGTTTCAAAACTATCATCAAGAAATGCTATACTAGAATTTGGTGGAAATGCAAATTCATCCATTAGAAAAGACTTTTCCAAACGCCAATTATATGAAGCGAATAGTAAGTAGGAAGCTACTTTTTTAACTTTGGCTAATTCTAATCGGGAAGCGCCTCTAAGCAGGACAGTGGCTCCTAGCCAATTTGACGGCAATCCATCAAAAAACATCAAAGTTTTTGACTTTCCTGACAAACCAAATAATAATTTAGCATAAATAATAACTATTAACTAATTAGAATAAACTAAACGCACTAGTTGCAATGTAAAATGAATTTCTTTGAAATCTGAGAAAATTTCAAATGACACGTGATATTCAGTCAACTGGCTAGTTGATAAATATAAGATAAATCTATTTCGATTATTCACTTCTTAAGGTTATCAAATTTAGTTATAAATTCATATAGCGCTCTATTTCGTTGTTTCGTAATACTCATTTTAGATTGTACGGACTATAGTAACAAAATTCTACCTTTGTCTATAGTAAATCGTGTTACGTAGAACTTTTTGCAAGTACCCAGTTGAGGTAGACCAATATGAGCATCTAAAGCTGTCACAATATCAGCTTGAAGGCATCGTGATAATCGTTCCAATATTGATTCTTTAACATTATGTATTAGTGTAATATCATGTTCTTTTAACATATTCAATGCCAGTCGTGATACATTTTTTTGAACCAAAACAATATCAGGCTGAAGTGCAACAATACGCGCAGCTACATGTCGTAGATATTCACGTTCTTGCATTAGAACTGGTTCCAAAGACATAAATCGATTTTCAGTTCGTTGATAAACAATTGAGCATTGCAATAGTAGAATTCTTGGATTGTCAATTTCAATTGCCATCTCTTTATGAGCAACATTTTTACTACACACAATGCCACCAATTAGATTTGTATCATTTTTCGTGGCACCTGATAGTTTTTTAAATTGCACATAATGACGTATATCTAATTCGATTGTATCGTGATTTTTATCCGGTCTAATCATGGTTGTAATATTTCGCACTAATGGAATCAGAATATCACCCCAAGATTGTGATAAACCTTTAGCTGATAGCAGTTGTTTTAGTAAACTTTGTTCGTGTACCTCATAAGCCTCAGACAGTCGTTCATATGCATCTTTTTCTCCATTTTCCTCGCGCAATGGTGAAGCATTAAACCATCCCGATTCCGGTACTAATTCTCTTTGTTCTGATGGTCTGACAACTGTTGTTTCTTGATGTTGTTCACATTGCTGTTGCGTGTCACTGTCTAGAGACAAATTCAATTGTCTCGATAGATACGCAGCATTTGCATCGACATTCAAATCCAGTGCATATGACGTAGAGGTTGGCATACTTGAAATTACTAATTCATTTTCCTCTGAATTAAGGGATTCAATTTGTAACCAACTTGGTTCTATTTCTTCGCCAATTAAATCCCTGCTGGGATTACGAAACTGCTGCTGAAAAGATGATGGAAATGAGTCTCCTCGTCTATAATGCAAATAACCATCGAAAAATATATTTTGCTCGTTAAAAGATTCAATATAATTGGCATCTAATAAAGCCTGAGCGAGAGCTACAGCTTGTACTCTTGTTTGGGCTTTTTGTTGAAAAATTAACCAATCGACTAGTTCTGAACCTAAAAAACATTCTGGGTAAGTTCTTAATCGAAATTTGTGTGGCGTACACTGAAGGCCGGTGACCGGTTTGCAGATTTCTTCAAATAAATTTCTTAACGATACTGAGTTTTGTAAAACTTTGCATTTCTCTTCGTTAGTCAAATACGTTGTAGAACTGCAATTGTATCAAAATAATGCATGAATAAGAAACAAAATGTTTAAATAAAGCCTACTTTCCAGATGCAAATTTTTCTTCTTGATATCCAACCGAGATTTTTCTTTTTAATACTTCTGTATTCTCTACTGAACTAATATGATGAGTTGTCGATGATAAATTATCAACTGCCAATAAACTATTCGAAGGTTCACCGAATTTATTTTGCAAGCCTTCAACTAATACTTTTAAATCGTTTGTAAGGGAAGCACCAATAGTTGGCGATTGTAAATACGATAAAACGATTTTGCAGCAGTATGTGCATACCCTTAAATCGCCAGTACAACCAAAAATTTTACCAGGAATTTGTTGATTTCGATTGCAACATTGAGAACAGAATATTTGGCCGCATACTCGACAGTGATGTTTTCTTCGAAATGTGGTGAATTTTTCTGAACATTCATAGCATTCTTTACTAACTGAATCGGATATCCAATATTGTTTTAATTGAGTATTAGCATAATCTTGAAGATTCTTTAAATTACAACACCCAAAAAAATAAGATTGAGTAAAGTCACAAAAATACTTACGATTTTTACAACTTACATTACTTCTAAGAGCCAATAAATTACTTATTCTTTTTAGCACATTCGGTAAACTTCTGCCCTCATTTACATCTACTGAATAAACATTTCTAGGCTCTAGGCTATCGTCGGATGAACTGTCACCTGCATCCTGCGCCCATGTAGGCACACTTTCTTGTATTATATTAATTTCCGTGTTAGCTGCTGCCTCATCATTTTTTGTAATTTTAAATAATTTTGAAAGAAACTGACTAACAGTTTGAGGTTTCTCTTCTTGTTGCAGTGGAGCAAATTCAGTTAACTTTGTTGGTGTTTCTAAATTTTTACTCATTATTGGATAGATTCTAGGAATGTACAAAAAGGAAGTATAAAAGTCACATTTAATTATTTTAATCACATTTGTTTAAAACTTCCAGATGTTATTTGGATTTTCACTGGTTGCATAGACAATATACTAAATGATTGGTTGGTTAATGGTCTGAGGTTACGTTATATCCACAACAATCTTTACGGCGTATGTACATCTACATTTAAGTGTCAGCTGTCATGTCACTTTTTTTAAGTTTCTTGAATGATGTAGAAGCGGTGTTGCCAGATTTTCAGTGTACTAGAAAATTTCGTGGAGGTAACACCATAACAGCTCTCTGGGTGTATTAGAATTTAGAATAAAATAGAATGTATGTCTTTATGGTGAAATAGAACAACAAATGAAATATATTGGAGATTTATTCAATAGAAATGAAAATAAAATGTATACATACGTTTTTACAATATACATACACCAAAATTATTTGATTTCGGCAAACTATGTAAAATGAAAACACATGTAAATTATATGATGCAATTATTGCAATTAATTAATACTTTATGCTTCAAACTATATACAAATTAATATGTCGTGATCCCAAAGAAAATCTTTTTAGTAGTATTTATTGTTTCACTATCAATTTAAATTATTTTAACATGTTTTTTTTCCCATTAGTAAAAAAACTTCAAAACGTTGTTGAATCATCCATTGAAAATATCCATTAAGTTGAAAAAATTGAAAAAAAAACTGCATCAAACTCACACTGTGTCCTTCTAATACACAAAATATACACACAAGATTACTTTCACTTCATTTATATAAAAAAATTTAACTTTTTCCTCAACTCAAAACTAAAAAAATTCGTCTAGCGACGGAACGGAACACATACAATTACAATACAATACACCCAGAGAGCTGTTACCTCCACGAAATTTTCTAGTACAGTGAAAATCTAGCAACGCCGCTTCTAAATCTTTCAAGAAACGTCAAAAAAGTGACATGACAGCTGACACTTAAATGTAGATGTACATACGCCGTTATCTGTGGTTATATCATATACTCTTTTCACACGTATACGTGCCGTATGCGAGTCGCAGATTTACTTTTAGAGTTTTTAGGAAAGGGAGCGTCGGTATTTCTATTTCCATATAATTTTTTGTAATTTTTCAAGTCCAAGAATCATCTTTTTCCATTTTTGCGTTCGAGTTCACTCCCTTATCTTTTACTCTTAAATTAAATAGTTCAGTTTTTTTATTTTGTCTAGTGAAAATCAATGAAAATTTTGTGAATTGTATGGCCAATTTGGCAACTTCAGTATTTATTCGTGTTCATTTTTACCTAAATTGTATTTCTTTAAAACATTTTCAAAGTTGAAAAAAATATACAGTAAATTTTATGAAAATTCACTGCTCAGTTAGATAAAACGAAATAGGAAGGACAATGAACTTTATGTTATCCAACAGATGATTGTTATTTTCATTGTTTTTAGATCACGAAACACATGGGTATTGTGTGCACGTGGTTCCAAAAGCAAAAGATCGATTTTCCCATTTTTTAAAATGTTTTTTAGTGCTAAAATAATTTCAAATTCAGAGACGTAAGACTCTTTGTCTTTTTTGCGAAAATATGTAATTGCAGAAAACAGATAAAAACGATTTTTTGTTTGTTCTGCAATTTCTTTAAGAAAATTTATAATTGGTCAATGACCAAAAAGGTAACTTAAAATTAAAGATGATAAAAAGTTTTTTTCCAATGGGAAAATTAGATTTTCATGAGCCCACCTGAAAATTCGCTCTTTTGCCTAAAGGCTTGTATAAACTTTTCTGTGAAAATTGTTTTCATAAATTTTATTCTGCTTGTATAATATAAATGTTTAATGTTTTTTTGATTGTAAGTATTATCTATATTTTTATTTTAATAAACTTTATTTATAGATTTTATTTCTCTATTACATCTGTATAATTTTAAATGATTTATATTCTTGTATATTTCTTTATTTTTTTAGTTTTAGAAGTTTGAAATGATGTATGTATCTAGTTTATGTATTAAATAAATATGGTGACTGAAGAATCTATTACTCTTTTCTTTAATTTATTTAATGATTTTTGAATTTATTACAATTTATAAGTTCTCTAAGAAATGAGAGAATTGCAATTAGATTCTATTTTTTTTGTTTGGTTTGGTAACTCACTCAGATATTGAGAGCGAGCGAGATTGTAACTCTACATCCCGAGGCAGCAATATTGCCAAAGACGGTCCCCATTTTTGTTGGATTTTGTGCATAAATCTGGTCCTGGGGGTCTAGTGGAGTCCCGAGGAAGAGGTGCGACTGCAAGCTGCACGCCACCACCACCATTAAGCTGATTTTTCTTCTTGGCATGATCATCAGCCACCAAGTACAACAACAAACAAGTATTTGCGTACTTTTTTTCTTTTTTTTACATATAACGTTTTGTGATTATATTTATTGTCACTTTATAGACTATCATCATATAGTTCACTAACCATAATCGAGTTTCTCATTTGTTTTTTTTATATCTATGGGTTTTTTTTATATTTTATTTATTTGGGGAACCTGGATTGTAGCAGAGTTCTACGACTAAAACAGTAGAGTCCTTCCAGCCGTACTTGGTATTTGTAAAGGCTGGATGGCGCCCTAATACCATCATTTGTAAATACTGTTCTACACACGAACCCACGAGACACCCAGTCGGTGATCACGATTCAGCTCTGCTGCAATTCGTTGGTTCCCAAAGTAGCTTACGGCTACTTTTGTTTATTTTGATGCATTTTGTTTTTTTATCTTATATTGAATATTGTAAATTTAATCTTGACTGTAAATTAAATCAACTTTTGTATTTATTTATTTGTATTAATTTTGCGCGATTGCTACTGATGCTCCAACATCAGTAGCGTAACCTTTTAATACCATTTGGATTGTGATAATACTAAGTGATTTTTTTTTTTTTTTTAAATATTTAACAATGTTGCCAGGCAACTTTTCTGCAGTATCTCGAAGTCGAAAATAAAATAAGAAACTGTTGATAATGTTGTTAAAAATTAAAAGTATTGCTAAGATCTTTAAGGTTAAGCCCAAGAAGTTGCCCAAATACACAATTTCATATGACTGATATAATATTGTGTTGCTACTTAATAATTCAGACGTATAATGTAATGTAATATGATGTGTAATGTATATGATAATATGCGGTCAATCATTAAATAGAAATGGGTCCCACTACCATGCTAGTATGTATATGACCTTATGTCTAAATATGTGGCATACAATTGTATATACTATTAAACTAAACTATAGCTTTGTTCTAATTAGGTGTCAAACTAGTTTGTTATTGTAAAGAGCATGCGCAATACATAAAAACTGTTCCAACTTTACACAAATTGAAACTGAAACTAAAAACCACATGTCCTAACTTACTTTTTTTTAATACCCAACTAGTTTGTGATAGTTTGTTTTGGTTTGAGCTGAGCCGAAATGTTATTAGTCAGAAACTTAGCGTCCAGTTCATTTAAAAATTATTAACAAGCATTGTTATTATTATGGATTTTACTATCAGAATTTCATTGGTTTTATTATTGTTTTTGAATTACTGCTTTATTTTAATTATAAGAATGAGTATTTTTGAAGACGATTTTGACTTTTTGTTTTCTTCTGATAGTAAGGACAGTGATAGTGAAACACAATTTACCGTAAGAGTAAATAACAATAACTATTTTGGTAGGCAAATGCAATAGTAGGAATTATAAAAAAATAGACTAAAACCAAAGCAACCATTAAAACAAAATAAAAGTTAAACGTAAAATGAAAATGGTATTCTGAGTATGACGTCTAATTACTAGGTTAGAAATTTTCAAACTATTTTTTGTAATCGTTCCAACCTATCTTAATCAGAGACAAATACGCAACCAGAAATTTCTGACTACATAGTTTCAAACTAATCCAAATACAGTCCGAAATGTCAAGCTGGAACAAAACAAATGTTATGTTAACTTGTTAAGCAAAACTTAAATTTAAATGTGCGCATTACGCCGCTGACGGGCATGTGTCTACATAAACTTTCTACAATGGCAACATTGCCAAATGTTTCTGACCTTACTTGGCAGATTAATTCAGCTTGATGAAATGGTGAAGCCTATCAAGATATTGTAAAAATTATTGCTGTTCCTATTTTTTGTCGAATTTATAATGATTTGATAAAAAAGGCATAATATTGCACTCAATACATTTATTTAAAACATAAAATAAATACATATAAAATCTGAAATTTTTAAAATTAAAAACAAAGGAATATACAAGACTATCAATCATGTCAAATTATACAGATGTAATTGAGAAATTAAATTTACTTATTTCATACATAATATCTTAGAGTGAGAAAAACAATAAACGTTGATACAAGTAGAATGTATCATGGGTCCCATGGAAATCTAATTTTCCCATTGGAAACAAACTTTTTATCATCTTCAATTTTAAGCTACCTTTTTGGTCATTGACAAATCATGCAATTCATATTTTTTTAAGGAAATTGAACAACAAGCAAAAAATCATTTTTCCCTGTTTTCTGCAATTTTATATTTCACAAAAAATAATCGTCTTACGTCTTTGAATTTGAAATTATTTTAGCACTAAAAAACATTTAAAAAAATGGGAAAATCGATCTTTTGCTTTTGGAACCACGTGCACAAAATACCCATGTTTTCGTAGAAATTCTCGTTTTTTTAAGTTGAACGCAACACAACACGCCTATTTTTATCTTTTTTAATTTATTGTGACGTTGAGAAACCGAAAAATTCATAATTTGATTGATTGTTTGAGAAATTGCACAATATTATAAAACTTCTGGAAATCTTTTTTCTTCGAAGTTTTTTCTACTCCTCACAGCACAAAAAATATATCTTTATATTCTTAATTTTTTCTTCTAATACATACTGCTCTCATGTAATTTTTATTAAAAAAAACTAAGGAAATAATCCAAATTCGACACGGCACTACTCACTGCAGCTGTTGATCTAAAAATAATGAAAATAACAATTATCTGTTGGATAACACAAAGTTCATTGGCCTTTTTTGTTTCATCTAACTTAGGCTTGAATTTTCATAAAATTTACTGTATATTTTTTTCAACTTTGAAAGTTTTAAAGAAATGAAATTTTGGCTGAAGCAGCCAAAATGACCACACAATTTACAAAATTTTCACTGATTTTCACTAGACGAAATAAAAAAACTAAACTATTTAATTTAAACGTAAAAGATAAGCGCGTGAAAATCGAACGCAAAAATCCGATGGAAAAATTGAAGAGATCATTCTCAGACTTAAAAAATTACAAAAAGTGAAGTGGCAACACCGACGTTTCCTGAAAAGCGATGAAACTGTATACGGCTGCCGTATGCGGTTGATGCGGAGAATAGGGATAACTTTGAAATTTATCAGATTTTTCTTTCTTTAAATTAAATTTATTTATTTTATAGTTAAAAATGATTTTTACTGTAAATTACTATAATTTGATACTTATTATGCCAAAAATTACTGTAAAATAAGTAATTAGTAGTATACTGTAAATACTGTAAAATAACTCTAGTAGTATCTAGATACACATTACACTGTATCCAAAAACGATACAGTGTGGAAATTGGCCAGCCTATGCAACCCGCAGGTGTAAAAGCTATCTGTCTCTTTCTAATGCATTTTGGTTGATGGAAACAATAGAGCTAAATATTTATTTTTTGTTATAACTTATGTATTAATTTATTTATTAAAATTGAATAGTTTTTTAATCGTTTATTAACGAAACATATTTTAACAATCTTCTCTGTCTAGTACACTATGTACAGTAGGTTTCAGCGATTAATTTCAATTAATTATTTTTAATTTATTATCATAAAATTATTATTAAATATATAAATATAATATAATAATATAATGAAAATATTAAAAATAATGTATAAATATTATTATCAAATTCTTCATGTTTTCAAATTCGGATAATATATTTCAAATAAGAATATTCCAAATAAAGCAATATTGCATTATATATAATATGCTAATATGCATTATAATATGCTATATTCAAAAATAAGAAATAATTATATTGAATTTCTGTAGGTAATTGAAACATTTAAAAAAAATATTTTTGCTTTTAGTAATGCAAGCAAAGCAAAACATTATTTACTATTCCGTGCAGCAAAGCATATTATTCATTCACACTCTATGCAATCATGAAAATGATAGAAAATTTCCCGAGAAATTAGCAAATTTATGAATTTTAAATTAAAAATTGATGAAATAAATGATTAAAGTGAACAAGTAATCATTGTGCTAGTAAACAACAAAACAAAATTATAAGATTTCTTAGTTTCTTGACTGCTATTTCATTGAAATAAACGTTGTAATTAAAACAATAATATTAGACTGAACAAAAATAGCAATAATCAAAAATTACATATGTTCGTATGAAATAAAAAGTGACCACAATACTCCAAAATATAGCTATCCTTGTCTGGTGCTGCTGACAAACTTTAGCGATGATTATTGATTACGCTCTTGCGGGGCCGTTCCGATACGCTAAGGTCACGATATGCTAATAAAAGATATGATATTGCGCATTGTGAGCGTTTCGTTGTGACGTAGGCAAAAGAGTAGTAGTTAACCTGTGATAGTAGAACTAGTGAAATTTGGGTTTGTTTATTAAAAATACCTGTTTTTCTCTTTCTTTCAAATTCTGTAGAAATATGTTAAGATTCAGAATGCGTTTTGCTATTTTTGGAAGTGATTCAGATAACCAGTCCAAAAAAAACTTTGCCCGCACATAAATTTTTTTCATTTCCCTAAGACAATATATTGTTAAAAAAATGGATTCATGCAACCACAAGAATGGACAAATTTTATGTGATAAACTGAGTAGTGTTAGAAACATTTTGAACAAAGTAATTTAAAAATAAATCAAACAACAAAAATTTAACAACATCAGTTGTTAAATTACACTTCTTCCCGATATCGAGGTCTTAAAGATTATGCTGTCTCCAGCTTAAATTTACCTCATTTAATCCCAAAAATTTTAAAACAAGTATCCACTTCAATTAGACGAGATATCGCAATGAAAAAAAAAAAGAGCAAAAAGAAGAACTAAATAAATTATTAGAAAGGTAGGCATATAATGGGTAGTTGAATGTAAATTGTTTGTGTGGTTTAATGTTTTCTCCCATCTTTTGAAAGCACAAATTTAGCAAACCTACAATTAGCAAGTACTAAGAAATCTAGCAATAGTTTTTTTGTTGAATGTGGCGGTGATGGATTTAGTAATACGGCTTTTATAGAAAATGGGTATTTAGTATTTGATTTAATTTTAATTAAGCGAATTAACTATTAAAATTTATAATAAAAAAATTATTACATATAAAATAACAACAATAAAGAAGTATTAAAATTCTAATAGAAGATAAGTAAAATAATTTTTAGATGAGAATTATAACATACTTTCTAATCTGCACATACAATTTGAACCTTAACATTACATATTTAATTTAATGAACAAATATGGATATGTACTAAGGAGAACTATAATATTATATATATATATATTATATTATTATATATTTTATTATAACTTTTCATAATACGTACATATCGTTTAGTCAGTTATATTTGTTTTTTGTCTTTTGCCTACGTCATGCGCGAAGCGACCGTGTTTTAAAATTCGGAAAATCAGGTCCTGGTTCTAAGTAGTATAGAGTTCACTGATACAGACAGAGGACCGCATTCTTTTAAACCTGGCAAAACAAATTCCGACAAGGAAGCCATATCTAATTCAGGCAGAGAGATAACCACACACTTCCTTATGGAAAGTATGTGGAGACAACAACGTTGTCTTGACGTGCACTGTCTTGCAAGATAAGCTTTGATATTTATATAGGTTATTATACCGTTATGTTTAATCTAGTAATCAAAAATATAAAATAATTGATTCAATTTAATTTTGATTTAAATACTTAAATTTAAAATAAAATGATGTGAGAAATAATATAGTTTATACTCCCCTTAAGAATAAAAGTGTAAACGCTACTAAACGAATGGACTAATAATGGCGTACTCTATATATAGGAATGCAGTACTCTATATATATACTGGCCAAACTCTAGATGACTTAAACCTTAAATCAGTGATTTTAATCGGGAGATATTTTATATTTTTAAATCATGATTACAAATAAACAGCAAAGCTCATACTAAAATTCAGAACCATTTTATTCATAAAATCTTTAGCATTTAAACTAAAATACTTTGACTTTTTTACGTTATTTAGTGTTAAAATTTTTAGAAAGCCACACCAACTTTGAAGCTTTTCAACACAGTGAAAAAGCTGGTTTTGAAAACTTGGTTTCTAAATATTAAATAATGTGAAAAAGTGAATAATAATGTGAAATTAAGGGCGAAAATGTTAGATTGAATGTAATTTCCCTTTACTAGTATTCCTAGAACATAAGTTTGAATATTTCCGAACAGCATTGTTTCCAAGTTTGTTCTTTATACAAAAAAAATTAACAAATGATTTTTGATTTTTTGTAAAAAATCATGATTTTTATCCACCCTGATACTGGCTCTGTTAAACCATAAAGTCACTGTATTTTCAAAGTCCTGTAATTAGCGATATGAGCCCGAAAATATAACTTGTTAATTTATTAATTCAAGTCTTTTAATTTCAAATTCAGAGATTACATTACCTCGAAAATGGCGTCGATTGAGGTACTGTGAATATAAAGCGATTTCATCAGGCCTTAAGTATTAATGTCATTTAAGTCATTTAATGTATTGTAACGCCCATCTGTCGGTTAAGCCGTTTCTTCGAATAATTCGGCTTCTTGCTCGGGCGCCACTCTTTGATTTCGGATGCTTTGCGGCTGCCTCACAACTCCAAAGGGAAAGATGGGGGAAAAGCCTGTACGAGCAGCTTTTAGACAGTGGAGAAAATAGTCTAGAGTTCAAGAAAGAGTGAAAGAAAAGCCAGAAGAAATACTAAAAACATCATGTTATGAAATTAAAATAAAATAAAATACAACTCTGATAAATAATAAACTAAACATAAACATACCTGGTAGCTGGGTCCAGTAAAAAAAAGCGAAAAACAAACAAGGCGAAACAAATAGAAAAACATAAACTTAAAAACTTACTCTCTACCACTGGACCTCATCATAATTACTCAATACTAACGGCAGCAGGCACCACAACATACAACGAGAAACGGAATATTTCGCGGCTACCGGTGTCGGCGTGGTATACGCCCCCCGACCTACACAATCCAACCAAACATGATACTCTTGGCTGCCGGAATACTCGCATGCTAGCCAGAAGCTGGAAAAGGAATAATCTGGTTGCCGGAGAACTCGCATGCTAACCAGAAGTAAGGAAAGGTTAGAATCGGACTGCTGGAGAACTCACTTGCTAGTCCGAAGCTGGAAAGGATTGAATCTGGCTGCCGGAGAACTCGCTTGCTATCCAGAAGAGGGAAAGGAAAGGGTTTTGTTTGGATTGGGTAGGCAGGACGACCCAGGTCCCCCCTCCCCCCGGTTCCGACTTCCTTACCTTTTTGAGGTGTTGGAGGAGCAGTCCCGACGGTCAGGACGGCCCGCTTTCTACAGAAACAGCCCTTTTGGGTCGCGTAATTCGGAAGACACGTAGTGGGGAATGCTAGATGCGCATAGGAGTGGTTTCTGCTACAGTATGTATTCGGTTAACAGCTTATAGTTCGATAATAATCAATTTTTATAGTTGATAATGCCTTGTCTAAGTGATGCAATTTTATGCATTACTTTCGGTAAATGCGACATGCCTGATTACAATGGCATTGTCTTCGGAGATTATCATAGCTAATATTTTGTTTTTATTTCAGGAAAATCGGTAGACGCAACACTTAGAAAATGGCATTTTACATTAAGACCAAAATAAAGAATAAATCCATTTTATTATAATCTAAATATTAATTCGTTATTTATGCATAAATTTAATAAAAGGCCTGAATCGATTATGACGCATCTGTTGGCAATGCTTCCAAGTTGATTTAATAGAAAAAAACCGAACCATTTTTAGCCTCTTAGCTTTTTAGCTTAGAAAAGCATACTTTTTCGCCACTAGAATAGATAGAATGTATTACATAACATGTACATAACTTACGAATTTAGTGTATGCAACATTATTTACATTAATTGGTACTTTAGCATTTAAATTTACAAAATTAAAATAAAAGTACCTTTACTTAGTTTATTTCTGCAGTACATTTTTTACACTCTCTTTTGAACCTCCTCGTAACTCTCAGTTTAGCTTAGTCACTAATGTAACAGTTCAACAATAAAGAGCAATCTCAATCTTAACATTTATATAAGTAACTATTGTCTAAACCTAACTTCGTCCGGGGGTGGCTTCCCGGCTGGATACTATGAGTATTCAGAACTTGTTCCGGATTAGCACCGCTAAAATAGCCGTATAAATGTTTTAATTATATTGAATTGACTACATGTAATTAATTAATGTATTTGACCACCTAGTAAGCACTGCAGTGCTGCTATCTTGTGGTCGAATTGGGAAACTGCACACCCTACAATGCATCACATTCAATTTTATTATATCGATGAAAGCAAATTTAATAAATTCTATTTAATTTTCAATATAATTACTACACAACATATTAATATATCAATGTCATACAGTGTTTAATTAGTGCGTAAAGTTTGTATCAACGCGCTATGATTTTGTTTTTTATTACATTAGTTTTTGATTAGTGTAAAGTTTAGTTAGTTTTAAGTACTAATGTACATTAGTACATTAGTACTTGAAGGCATCCGTAATAATTTTCAGAAGTATAAAGTTCGTTTTCAAGGCAAGGAAGGTCATATGCAGGTTGCTGAATGGCAAGATATAAAGCAACTATATGACATTCAAGCCACTGGGAATTATGTTATGTGTAAAAAATTAACATTACAACATATAAATAATAGTAAAAAAATAAAGGTATCCTTAGCCGCACAAGTCTTTAGTACTAGCGTTGCTACTGCTTTAAGTATAATGCCCCAAATAACTTCTATGCCACAAGAAGCATTAAGTACATCAGAATTTGCCCAGTTTATGGATAATGTGTTCGATAGTGTCAATGGTACTTCGTTTCGAAACCCAGGTAGTTTTAAAAAGTTGAGGTCATTAGTCATCTCATCTCATATGGTTTTTTGGTCAGATGCTATTAAAGTATTTCAGTCTATGGAATTTTTCAACGATCAAAAAACGAATATTCCACCCAGTGTCAAAAATTAGATATATACTTTGAAAGCCTTCAAATATCTCTGGGGGTATTTCCAAAATATGTCTGTTCCTTTCTTATGCCCTCGCAATTTAAATCAAGACACATTAATCAACTCGGAGCAACAAATTTGTGCATATGATATTCACCTAGGCTGGGGAGCCTAGTGCAGTATCATTTGCTTATATTTGCCGAATACCACAGCATCAACATGTCGATGACGATACAAAAACACGTTTTAACATTGCTGCAGCACCGCCACGCCGAATGGCATACGGACCGAACAAACTCACTATACTAACAAACCGCTACTAAGTTCACACCCTAACCATTACCGCACTCCATTAGCGGAAAACGATGTTCGGTTCTGTCAAATTCGCAGTGATCCACATACAATCAGTTACCACAGGTGTTAAATCCCTGATTTTCATAAACTAGCTTGTTGGTACTAAGGTGTAATTTAACTGGATCACTTCCCTTTCTCTCGCAATGTCCCACGTGTTGTTGCTACATCCCCTGTTGCAAACAGCCCTATCTAACCCTTTATCAAGCTACGAGCAGAATCTGCCTCTACTCGTCGTTGATTAACTCTTTTCCATAACCCAATGTCCACTCAGATATATTTTCAAATACCCACTCTCAGCCGGTTCAGGGGAACCGTTGACGAGGCACGCCACTAGGAGGCGGTGGGAGGAAAATCTACGTCCCCTCGCAGCTCAAATAAAGACACAGTAGAAAATTTATTTGGATTAATAAGGAGCCATGGATGTCGAAATAATAATCCCAGTACAATGGCTTTTGCCAATTCGTACAAGTCCCTGATAATTAGTAATTTTGTGCCCGTCCACACCAAAGGGTTTAATTGTGAAAATGACTCTTTCGATATCTTAGATGCAATGAAAGAAATGTTGTCTAGTAAAAATATCGAATCTAAGTTAATCAAGTTTCCAGAGGCTACTATCGAGGCATATAAATATAACAATACTTCACTCTTAAAAAATTAATTTTGACTTATGTGGCTGGATTTGTAATCAAAAAGCTGGTTAGCAAAATAACAAATTGTCTTCAATGTCGCTCAGATCTTGGCACTAACGATCGTACTAACCCTGAGTATTTTCTTATTAATACTAGATCTCATTCGTTTGAATCCTTGATGACTCCTTCCACTAATTTTAATATTTATTTCCAAAAATTCATATTCTATATTAGTCCGATTTTACCCCAAATTTGCAGTTCTTCTAATATTATAGCCACATTAAAACTAGTATTAAAGCACATATGCAAAGATCATCCCTTTCAATGCAGTCGTCATGATTTATTTAATATCTTTTCGACTTACACTATTCAATTTCATATACATGTGTGGGCCAACAATATTAATCAGATCTTACATGGGAAACGAAGAGTCGGTGAAACAAGCGATCCAATTAAAATTGCAGCTGCAGAAAAATTTGAATCTCGTCAAAAATTTTTGAGAAAAAGTAATCAAGCTTAACATCTTTGGCGTTTATCTTGGTGCAGCATTTTTATAATTTTAAGTTTTGATCTTGGTAAAGGTGTTTATATTGGTTTGGTATTAGTTTGGCTTTTATGATTTAATTCACATGCTATACTATACATAATTTTATGTATTTTGTATACATATATATATGTATAGTATAGCTACACATGCTATACTATAGCATAGTATAGCTATACATATTATAGCTATACTATAGCTATAAATGTACAGTATATACTGTATAGCTATACTATATACATGCTATACTATAGCATGTATAGCTATGGTATAGCATTTCTTTAATCGTAGATTTTGAGTTTGGTGAAGTGCGACATTTGTATTGGTTTAGCTTTGATTTTGTGTGGTGTTAGTATATACCTATATACTATAGTTATATAACTGTAACTAAATTACTTAACTAAGTAGTTAACTATAACTAAACCAAACTAAACTACTATAACTATATACTATATTTATAGTAGTTTAGTTGGGTTTGGACAAGATGGGGCCCAAAATCCTACCTGTACCTCTACGTGTTGTGCTCCGGGTACTTATCACTTTAATAACGGGTCGCTTTTCCTGGTAGAAGGGTGAAAAGAAGCTTACGCAGGAGGTACAAGAAAAACAATTGTGTTGGTCGCGACTGAAAGAACTAACATACACTTAATTGTTTTTTTTATATCTAGGTAAAACCACTTAATTAATTCCGATTGACTGTCAGGTAGCACTAAATTTACTCAAGTATTTTGTATGTATTATCTAACTTATTAGTTGTTTATTATATAAATATTTTTTATTTAAAAATTGTATAATTTTTAATCATAACTCTTTGTTGCTAGAAATTCTTGATTTTATATTATATTATTATTTGAATTGTGTGAGATACATATACATTTATGCAAATATCTACTAGTTGTTTTATTAAAATGTTTCTAAAGGACATGATATTTTATTTTGCAATTTCTTTAAGTAAAATGATGTTTCAATGATAAATTTTTTTCCTACATCATCTTTATTTAAAAAATTAAATAATGGAATCATATAATGGTTGTTTGTCCTACCCATAATAGATGGCACTAACATTGATCTAATTTTCAGTATGGCCGCTGTTTATCTATGGTTGATGTTACTTTTAATTTGTGATCGGTCTTGCTTATGTTGTTTTTATAAATTTCCCATACATTTGTACGCAGGTGTTGTGAACAGCGAACAGTTCACAGGTGACAGTTTACTTTGACCATGCTATTACATTATTCTCAAATTCATCACAAAAAAACTTCGAATTTTATAGTTTAGTCGAATAAATATAGAAAAATAATGACCGAATTAATTGTTTCACGCGGCGATACATTTCCTCGGTCATTTTTGGATTCTTACAGAGCTAGTAAAAATACGGATTTTTACAATGAATTATCCTCTAGTAAAAGTGATGAATTAGTATTGCAAAATTCTGCGGATATCCCAATTACTGAAGACATTCATCATGGACATTCAGAAAATTTATTAGATTCAGGTTGTATGTCATTTCCAACGAAAGATGATTTCTTGGATAAATCGGAAATTGTTGGTGTTGTGAAAAAAAATAAACGGGCGTCAATTTATGATCGTATCGATCCTGAAGATAGTATACGGGATATTGTTAGTGAAAATGATTTTTATCGGTAAGTGCAGTCTACTGGCTTTTATAATTTATATTTATGATGCTTTAAAGTATTTCAGTGTTTACAATATACGTATATGCTATTCCAGATTTGTTTTATTTAAAAAACATTACGACAAATACCTTGATTTATCTCAGAAATATGAAGAGGCCCGGAATATAGCCTACTATTTAGAAGAGAAATATCATGAAGCTAAGGTAAATGCAAGTCCCTTAACGATAAATATGTCGATAGATGAATAATATAAAACATCAATAAAGCTAACTAGATAGAACTTACATATATAGGGACCTCTTGAGGTATACATATTGGATGCAGTGAATAACTACAGTAAATGGTTGTACCCCTAAAAACTGTAACGATAGAAAATTACATTTGTTGACCTATAAGTTTATGCTAAACAATAACGATTAAAACCACGTATTTCGGTGGTTTTAATCTAATTCAAACAAAGCCTGTTTTATTTTTTATTTTTTAAGAAATTAAATTAAATGCCAAAGTGGCAGTTACATATATTTTTGCCAGGAAATATAATGTTATCTAGGTGACATGTTTTAATATTCAATGCTCTTCAAATAAAAAGGTTCTAGAAAATGTGTGAAAATATTCATGAGATAGAACCTTAATATCTAATTATTTTTATTTCTATGTCTTAATTTCAATAATATATGTATGTGTACAACCATTACTACCGTTCATAATGAGAAAGAAACTGCGATTTTCCCTATGTTGCGTATCAACATCCACAATAAGGTTTGCTGTTTTGAATAACTTTATGTTATCGAAGTCATAAAATTTCAAATCATACTGAAATTTGGACGTTACTCATAAAAGTTTGTTCTTAATTTTTTCTTATTTAAATAGACTGAACGCGATGATCTTTTACAACAACAAGAAGAATTAGCCAAATGTTTAGAATCGAATGAGAGCCTTCTTCGAGACAAAGATGATGAAGTTTTTCTACATCTCGAAAGAGTAATTTATTTGGAGGAACAATGTGACAAGGTAAAAATCTGTTTTTTCATCGATTTTACGAAGATATATACATAGCAATAAAAATCGAGACAGTTGAGGGAAGCGAATTAAATTACTCCTCTCACTAAGGAGGGGTTTATATTTCAAGCAATTTTGAACAAAATTTTTACTCCAGCAATTTTGAATAAATGCCGCTTTCCGTTCACACAGTTAAAACAGTATGTTCAAAATTTACTAAAGACATTCCGACAAATATACAGATTCGTCGAGCACACGCGTGGGATTATATTGTCACGAAGACGATAAATATTCATAAAAATGTAATTTTCTCACACTTATCTTATCCACTTAAAATTTTATCCACTAAAATTTCAGTTCAGATTATTTTAGCTAGTCATTTGAATTTAGTCAAAGCTAGTGTTATCATTCTATTGTTTTTTTTCCTTTTTTGTTTTATAAGTATTCAAAAGTGTTTAATATGGATCCTGATTCTGAAGAAGAATTGTTACTGTCGGCAGCCATTTGTGTAATTATCAAAAATAAATTATTTTAAATAAAAATAAAAGAAAATGGATGAAATTATGGTTATCAAAAAGATATGAGCAATGTCACATAAATTTATTACAAGAATTACATGTAGATTCAGACGACTTTGAAAGTCGTGACTTTCGGAGACCCATTAAGACTGACCCATTTAAGAAAAGCCATTTCGCCTCACGAAAAGCCTTACGGCGACTTTGCAATTTTTGGCGACAGAAAGGAACTATGAACTTTCTATCTATGCGCTTCTTTCTATCTGTCTGCCTAGAATTCCATCTGGTTTCCTTTTTTGAAAAAAATTAAGTAATACTGAAAATAAATAAAACCTTTGTCAACAGTGGATACGCTAGACACAGATGTATCGCTATCAATTGCCGGATCAAATAAGTTAGTAGTTAATAGCTCAAACTTTTTCAAACCCAGGCAGATTTCACTCAAGCACTTATTTTTTTACCTGTTCTGCATCGGGTCTTTTTTTTATATTCCTAGTCAATCTGGGGAGTAAACGTTGACTGTATGTTCCAGTGTTTCGAAGAACCCCATTCGTTCGTGGTAATCTAAACGAACCAATGGGCGTTTGACTTTGTTTCAGCCTGGCTTTTGCTGGAAAAGAATTTTAGACATTCAAAATGCTGAGGCGAAACCTATTGATTTCGATGATTTTGAACAAAATTGCTTGAAATGTAAACCTCTCTTAAGAGCTAGTTTTAGTCAATTGATTATACAGAAGTAAAATATGTTTGTATAATAATAATAATAATAATAAAATAGCACAGTTATTCGTCGATTAAATGAAGAGTAGTGTACAATTTTAATTTAATTATTTACATGCATACATGCCTCGTTGTATACTTACACAATTATATTCTTAACGGGTACAATGTAGTCGTTCCATACATGGCTAGTTTTATTGTTAAAATTGCTGACTAGATAGAAAATAATCTGTTTTAATACCTTAAAAAAATACCAGTAACAGTTCGATATTTATTTTGGATTTATTAAGATCGATATTTATATATTTAAAGTTTCTGCATCGACTTTACAGTTATAAGTTGATCAAATCAACATGCCTTTGTTGCTTTCCAAAAATATCTTTCTTCTACGTCTGAAGATGTAGAAAAACGAAGAAAAGAACGTATCTAAAAAAGTAACCGATGAAAGATAAAAGTCATTCTAATTTTTTCACCAACTAGCGGCGGCGAATATTTCTTAGTTCATTCACTTTTTGCATGAAATTAAATTGCTATAATAATAATTGCTGTGGGAATTAAGATCAATTAACAATAATTATTTTATAATATGTATTATAGTGAAATGATGATGAAAATTAATAATAATGAATAAACAATTTTGGTTTCATACATAATTTAATTTAACGTGAACATAATTGTTATTCATGCTAATATGTGAGAAAGTGTTTTCTTTCCAACTTATCTTTTTTTATTTTCAATGCAAAATAATAGAACAATGGTAAATTTGCATATCGATTTTATTGAGAATCGAAGGCCAATGACACCACACATACCCAGTAATTTAGACAGTTAGTCCGATGCATGTATGTATCTATGTATGTTAGAATCAAGTGGTTTATGCAAATTCATTAATATTAACTATTTAATATGGCAATGGACTACATTAAACATTCAGCCTAGAGAGGAGTATATGAATTAATAAATCTATTGTTAAACATGATTGTCTGGGAAAACGGAGAGAAACAATTTACAATAAATTATCACCATGCATTCTTTGAACACTTTAATTACATTTTTCCCACAATCAATTTTCACATTTACTATAGTTATTATACATTTAAAACAATATATTTTTAACTTTCTAGTTAATAGCTGAAAAAGAAAAATTACTCGAACAGAAGGCTCAAATAGAAAAGGAACGTGATAGAACTCTAAGATTGGTAAGTTGTATCCTTGTCTGTTCTCATCACCTATACCTAGATGTATAGATTCTTATAATTCTTCTATTCCAATATGCAGTTGCAAGAACAAGCTAGAGAATCAGAATACAATAGAAGGAAATTGGAACGTGCTAGACAGGAAGTGGTTCATCATTTAACAAAAATTAAATGTGAAAAGGAAAGCTTGGAACGAGAGGTAAGAAAGGAAACTTTTATTTTTAATACTCCAAAAGGTTATGCATTATTCACCCAAAGATATTTGATAATAAATTGATATTAAAGCAGAGCCATAAAGTCTCCCATGGTCCATTAGTTTCATTATTTCCTCTTTAACAATTTTTATATATGTACATGTAGTTTCCTGCCATTTGTAGCCATCGGCCATTTGCATAAAGAAAGTAAAGAAAATTATTATTGGCAATGTGACCGCGATATCTCGCAATAATTGTTTTTGATATAATGTTTTATTATTCTAATTGTTATTTTATTATTTTTATATACATGAAATATAAGTATGTGAAAATGTTATTTGTATTTACAGAACGACCAATTAAAGGAAGCCTTGGAAACGGAACGGAAAGGAATGGGACGTTATATTGCCCAAATACATAGAAGACGAACTGATGCATCAGAATTTTCAAATTGTCATAGGGTAAGTAATAAATATGTATAAATGGCTTTATACATATAATGGAACAGAACTATAACTATGAGCAATTGATTGCCGTTATCACCATATGTCCTCTGCTTACTGAAGCATGATAAAAATGAAAATCAACGGTAGAAGAGAAATTAACAAAGCAGACCTTTTATCCATAACCTGCTTGGGTTTAAAGAGTCGATGTAAAACTATTTGCATATTGTTAGCTGACCTAGAAAATATCTAAAATTTCGCAAAATTTTATTATTTTTTCTTTAACAACAAAAAAACTACCTTTAGAAAGAAACAGACTTTGTAGAATACATGGATGCAGGAAAGATATATATTATCTTTAATCAAGTTTCACCATTGATTATGATGATATCTCTTCTGCACAGTTCTACATATGCATAGCGGTTATGTGTAGCCTCTGTTGGAATAGTTTAAACTATTAATTTGTTTTTATTAATCATTACATTTCGAGTAGGAATCATTTTACAATCACTCTCCTAAATGAATAATTCATTTAAATTGAATGAAGCGTGGCGACGAGCATAGTTAAAACAACAAAATAAACTAGATTTTCATTATACATATATGAGTATTGTTACTTTTACATGGACGATTTATATGCGAATATTAATATCTATCTATCTAGGTGATAGCGTTGAGCCTGAGCATGTATTAATTAGTGAATATTCACAAGTTAAAAAGAAAATTAAATAAATAATTAAATATGTATCTATGTGATGGTTGCTGTTATTAAATGTTGTTGAAACTGGTCATATCAATTTCTTTTCCTATTTGGATTAATCTGGGTCTTTTTTTTTTAATAAATTACATTTATTACCTTGGCGTTTGGAGCTATTTAGAAAGTAGCGATGTTTTACCTAACTTTTAAGTAGGAATTAAAATGTACATGGCTTCTTATTCGATTTTATTTCAACGCCACTGTTTTTCTAATATACTTATCCAGATTAATTAATTACCTAGTAATTTTATTAGTATTTTTTTGTAACCAGAACAATGCTAATACTCTTTTTTACAATTTATTAAATAATGATGTCATCAATTTGTCCATCATTATCATTCTTCATGATTATAACCAAAATTGAGTTGATCCAAATTCTGCAATTGATGAATTCATAGATGTAAAATATTAATTGCAATAACGTGTCTGGTGTTTAAAATAGTTCGACGATATTCTTTTAAGATTGAAAGAACCGTATACAGAACATGACATATTTTCAACTGTGTTCCCATTCTAATTGTAATTACACGCATCTATCTGATGTGTTTTTCTTTTGTTCTATAGCTTTTCCTATAAACTAGGATCTTGTATTGAGAGAGTACCATTTATGTAACCATTTAGATCAAATCAATTAACGGATGAGAGAACAACAATAAAAAAAAGTCATTATTTATAGCTATAATTTTCTACCGTTTCTCGTACTAAATACATATTACTACTGTACGTGCTTTCACCACAATAAACATTACATATCTATTATACAGAGTATATTAAATGAATGGACACAAAACCTATTTATTATTTCTAGGCAGTAGTAAAAAAACCAATAGAGTACTACAGTTCATCTTTAACATCGCAATTTCAAAAAGCTGTTGAACATCTTGCCAATTGTAAACAGAAAAAATGTTCGGTATGTGCTTATGCTAAATCATCTTATAAGCGAATATCACCTAATCATCACAGGTATGTAGATCTCTACTTAATTTTAAGTAGATAGTATACATAATATAGTATATAGTTAATATAGTATATATTTTACATATATATCTTTAAATGTAACTATGTGAGACTATATATATATATGTCTACTTATTCATATTTAATCACGTTTTTAGTCGTAAATTATTCGGCTGCCTTCAAACCCCATTTCTTGAAATGCGCAATTTGATTAAACCATCATCCCGATCACCAATTACCGTTGTAAATGACGGCGAAAGCTTATCGGAATGGTTCTGTCGAATTAAAGATTCATCGGCCTCATCATCGCCAGCATCATGTTCAGCATATGGACAAAGTGAATGTTCTTCTCTAACTATACCATTTGCTGAAATGTCTATTTCATATATGGATGATCCATCGGACACATCTTCGTGTTATCGTCTTCATTATAAAGAGAATGATGGTAGTAGGAACAGAGATGGCCCTGGTCGAGAGCAAGAACAAGATGATGATGATGAAGTAGAAGGTCATATGGATGATGAACTTTGCCAAGAAAATCGAAACAGTTTTAGAGGTAGTTTTAAAATAAATAAGAGCAACAAATGTTTCCATTACTCAAATCTTAAAGATATTATAATGTTAAATAAAACGTTATAATCTAGTTTAGTCGCATCAATGCATTTTATACATATTATCTTAGGTTTTGGAAGTGATTCAGGGTTCTCCTCCGATATTTGTTGTGCAGATTATAAAAGTAACCCTACTACACCAAAAGAGAAATTTTGCCCTGATGCCCGACTGAATGAAAGCGATTGTGCCAAATTGACACGCACAAAGTGGACATCATCATTCCGTAAGATTATCCGAAAAATTAGGAAGTGAGATGTGTTTGTATGTGCTAGTGTCTTGTGTTATCTGGTAGTGATATAACAGTATCAGCTATCATTGTTGTAGTTCATCAATTAGTAGCTGTACTGATCAATTTAGATTGATATTTTTTGTGTGTGAAAATTTGGATGTATTTTATTTGTGTTAAATTTCTATTTAACGTTTTAATTAGTAAATTTCTGCGTTGTTGTACGTAGACGATTAATTAGTCAATTTTTCTGATAGTCAAATAAAAATTATTCATAATTTTGTTATCTAATCGATGTTAAAATTATATTAATTACTGTTCTAAAAAATACTAGTTATTTTAGCCCAATTTAAGCTTAGGAACATAACTACGTTTATAAAAATTTTGGGACAAATATGGCCCACTAGATTTAGTTAAATAATTGTCTAATTTGTACTTGTTTCTAATTTTATTCATTGCGCTTTCAGTATTTTTTTTGCTTGCTATAATAGTCATGTTCTCGCACCCGTCAAATCGGCCTTATAGCCAATTTGGACTAAGGATTCAGAAGAATCGCTTCAGTCAATCTGAATCTAGTCAGATTCAGTCGACTTTCAGGCAAATACTGCATAGCTGTTAACTGACTTCGTGAGCGGGATCTGGCAGATTCGATGGTTGTTGGAACAATGCTATTATATTCTAGTTTATTCTATTGTTCTAAACAAATTAAAAGAAATGAAAAAAAGAACTACTTAATGACGAATTGAATTAAAGTAAATATATGACTATTAGTGTATAATGACGATACGTTTGTTGTTTAAGCCAGTTTCATAATCAATGTTTAACTTTAAGTCAAATTTAAAGTTGACTATCGTTGGCTTAAAATGATTTTTAGCCAATAATGTACGACTTTAAATTAAATTAAAGTTACATTGTTGATTATGAAAATGGCCAATAGTATTATTTAGTATTTTATAAAGTATTTATTTATATACAAGGTGATTGAAAGCAATTATCAGATAATAATTAATCAATTAATTAATATTGGATTTGATGACAGCTTGCAGTATTGATCTTAAAATAATTGCTCCCAATCATATAGTATAGACGTATATTAAATGCGAATTTTGTACTTAAATCATTCCAATATATTATTCATATATTGTTAAGAAATGTTTTTCCAGTGATAATATACTAGCGTTGTAACTTGTTTTGATATGAAATTTTATTTTTCTCTTCGCCACCTTGTCAAAAAAACTAGTATGCGGTGAGTTATCTTTATAAGAAATCATCGAGGGTCTAATAAAACACAGAAGTAAATATAAATAAATTTAATTCAGGTCTCTATCTTCTAAATATTTATATTCAAAGGTAAAGCCCTCTTTTTTCCTTTGACCCCATTTCTCATAATCAAAGTAAATATACGTTCCCTGCAAAGAATTTTTTTCATCTGTATTACAAAATACTAATAATTAAGGGGGGAATTATCCAACTTCTTAAACTTAATGCATAAACATAGTCGTAATTTTACTACGTAAATCTTGATATAAACGTATTGTTTCCAATGGTAGTGGTTCTCCAATTTCTTGATACATAAACGTAATATTAAAACTTTCCAACTTTTAAGAATTAAGAACCCGCTTGCGTTTTAAGTTTTAATCACAACATTTTCCATCAGATGAGAGATGAAATGTAACCTTAACCAAACTATTTTGGAGCTATTTTTGGGCGTATTTGAGTCGTTTATTTATAATTTTAATATTATTTATTAGTTATTTTTAGCGTTTTTAATAGAATTGATCAATTTTTTGCATTAATTTCATTTCAATGTCAACTCTGTCAAATTCTGATTACGAACTAAGAAATAAAGAATTATATAATCGTGTTTTTAATTTTTAGTGATTAAATTTCCGTTTACGAAACAAAAATTAAGTTTACGAAGTTGGATAATCCCACTCTGAGACCGACACTTACCTGTTCATATTCTTCATTAATGACTTTGGGTTCCTCATGTCTTTGAAACCACATCATATATTTCGTATGAAATCGCCAACTTTGTTTTTTCAAAGCCTTCGCTGCCAAATATTGGGCTTTTGTTCCTTCCATATAATAAAACACGAAAAATAATGTCTCGGTCGCTAATCGTTGATAGAATTCTAATGTATCAGAATTAAATAATGGCGCTTGAATATAATAATGTGGTGTATTGTATGGATTCCTTGGTAAATATGTACGAATACGTTCAGTATCGGCTGGATGTGGCATATGACAAAATGCTGCCTCCATTAATTGATACTGTTGCTCATGCTCTTTGTGTAAAGGCACTGTACCTAATGGAGCCACACCTAATAATGGTGGGATGATTGCTTCAGTTTTTGCTTGATTTTGATTTTTTGTTGTGCTAAATAACACTTGTGATTGTTGCTGCTGCTGTTGTTGATTTTCTATACCCGCTCGATCAATTACTTGTTGGGCCATTGTTTTTAGACTCGACATATTGTCACTTAACTGTAAATAGACAGTGCAAAATGGAATATTAGAACATAGCACAATGTATTACATTGCCTTACATTAATTTTCTCCAACAAATCGTTGTTCGGTATATTTGATAACACTTCAGGATTTGATAATGACGGCGACGATGTCGTATTCGTATTAACTAATTCGGAGTTACAATTACTTTGTACTACTTGGACATCATTTGGTTGCTGTTGAGATGTATTTTGTATACTTATTGTGGCTGACTAATAAATAGAAGAAAAATGTTTACAAACATGGTTATAATAAAGCAAATAATGTTCTAATGTATACTTGAGGTGTAACAACAGTAGAATTTATCACGCCAGTAGTATTGATTGAAACTAATGAGTTCTGTTGTGGTACTTGGCTAACATTCGGTATCACAGAAGAATTGTTTTCTCCACAATCTATAAATACAAAATAACTTAAATAAACATACGTGCAGTCACGTGGATATTATAATAAATAAAAGTATTAATTCCACGAAATTAAAAAAAAAAAAATTATTCATACTAAAAATTTTAGTATTATGTAATTAGAAAAACAATAAAATCGTGACTACAATAAATACATTCTCAGATAATTTATTAATACTATTATTATGTATCAATTTATTGAGAATGTTGATAAAAATCGATAAACTTGTAACAAAAAAAATAAGTATCTACATAATAGTCAGATTATCAAAAAATGCTAAACTAAATTAATCCGAATAGGTTAAAATGACCAAAATCATAATACAAATAAACTTGATTATTGAACACTTACTTGTACTTGTTGTTTTGGAGGTTAAATCTTTTGCTGCAACTGCTGCAAAATTGTTAGCTATTGTTAAATTTAGAATAATTGGTGAGTTCTCTCTTGCTGCTATCGTCACAACTTTATTTGGTGTACTACTGGTTAATGTTTTATCTATAATTAACACATACATTGTATCTACACACAAAATCAATTATTTAATTATTCAGCTTACTGGGCGGCGTTGATGAACTGTTTGCAGTACTATTATAATTTGTTCCTGAATTTGTGTTATTCATTGATGATGATGGTGTTGCTCTTACAGGAGTTGGCTTCACGGGCTAAATGAAGAAATCACTTATTAGCACATTTCTAATAATATAAACATATGAACGGAAATTTACTTTAGTTGGTGGTTGTACTTCCTTGCTGATACTTTTCTTCTCATCTATATTATTTTCAGCAATATGATTGAAAGTTGTTGTTGTCGCTGCTATTGAATTAACACTTGCACCATTACTATTAGTAGCAGTTCCATTTCCAGATCCCGTAGATACGCCGCTTCCTCCAACTATCGTATTTGCTCCTCCAACGCTCGTAAGTGCTGGCGATGGTATTGGTGATGATCCGGAAATGATTGATGTTGGTGTGCCTCCTGTATCATTACTGTCAGTTGTAGCTAAATGTTTCAAATGGAAAACAAAACATTTCACAACGCAAACAAAAAAAAAAGCGTGAAACAAAAAACAAATAATGATATAGGTGAATCTAAAGAATAACAATGAAAAACATATTTAAAAAAAGCACAGCAAATAATAGAAGAAACACAGCAAAATAAACACTAACACAGACATACAATTATTCAAAATATGTATTTATTAATTTACCAGATGAAGGCAATCCAACTCCAGACAATTCGACTTCATCTAATCCATTGATATCATCATAAATGAATTCATTATCTTCAAAGTCTGGATCTTTCCAGCATTCTATATAATAATCTACATTGTCTTTTACAGGTTTAATCTACACGATATACAATCCATTAGTAGTCAATTTTTCATATAATATGTATATCCTCTTTTACCTGTGTAACTTCTACTGATTCATTCACTAACAATCTTAATAAGGCTTCCAATTTTTGTATATGGAATCGATGTCGTTCTAATCTTGATTTTAATTCATCTATTCTCTCTTGTTTATCTTTATCTAATTTTTTTTTACCTTTTGAAAGTAATTGTTCAATTTCACTTTCAAATGAATCAGTCTAAAATTTAGTATAACAATAGTATAAGAATAAATAGATAGGAATAGTTGCTTAGGGCCAATAAATTATTTAGAAAACTAAATTAACCTGGATGGACAGTTGATCAATGGAATTATTTAACCATTGTTGCATATCTTCTTTTTGTTTCTGGGCAGGATCTAATTTTTGTGCAGCTCCTAATCCCTCTTTTGAATATGCTTTTGTCTTTGTTTCCCTTTCTACAATTTTGAATCTCTCCATTTGCTGAAAACATCGAAATTCTTTATGAACTGTGCATGTAATGGAAAAACGAAGTAAGTGGGGCACCGTCCGAACTTTTGCATCAATTTCAATTTTACACAAAGGATAAATGGCCTCGCAACTTACAGTTTCAATGAGTTTTCTATTATCCATTAAAATACTTTTATCTTTAATTTCAGCAGATGCTATCCAACTTTTGATCTGATCTCGCAACCTTTGCAATTTCTTAATTTCTTTTTTGAGATCAGCCTCATATTTCTCTTTTTGATTGCTATTCGTTGCATTATGAACTTTTTGCCAAATATCTTCAAATGTATCTACACCTTCCGTGACCTTTTTTAAACAGCGATCAATTTCACCTCAAAAGGAAAATACATTTGCTAATTTACTTTGTTCAAAAATTACCCGATTTTCTATATAAAATTTATGTTTTCAATGAAAATCATTGTTTTTTAAAGTAAATAAGGAAACGAGCATTTCCATTTGATAGGATTTAAAGACATTAACAGATTCTTTAACGAATAGAAACTATAATAAATACCTTGTAATTTTCGAGACGCCGCCATGTCTATGAAACATTAATAAACATTCTAAATCGTGTTTTTACCATTAATAATTTTTATTTGAAGTTTGTCTAGAAATTACAACGGAATTGAAAACCTTCAAATTTAATATATAGATAACAATATATATCCAGAGCAAGAAGGTCCTTGATTTTACAAAGTAAATAACTTTTCGTTTTTGCCAAACAGTACCATGCACATATAACCAAACCAACATAAGAAAATATTGACGTCAATTGTCAATGTCATAAAATAAACCTGTTTTTTTTCAATCAAAATTCCAGATGCTAAGCGTAGCGCGCGCAATTTTTTTAAACGATTCAGATGCAATGTTGGCGGATTTTCAGACTAATAGATACATTCCATGGTGTTAACAAATACTATCTATGCTCTATAGTATTTGACGTTAACTTAACAAACTAGACATTAGTAAAGTGTCAAAGGCAAATTACTATTTTACTCTCAATAACTGTCTAAAATTATCAAATTTTGCACGATCTTCCCACATAAATTAAATAAAATCATCACATAAATCCTCACGTACATATTTTGAAATAATTGACATTATTAATTTCAATTTTATAATGGTACAGTTCTAGAAATAGACTTCAATGGACTCTACTCTACCCTATCCTCATGATACTAAGACTAACAGTTTTACTGTTACTAGTTTACTAAACTGTAGTCTTAGTATACTAGTTAGTAGTAATAGAAATAAAGTTAATCAAAATTTTGTCGGTAAATTTTTCATAACAAAAATATTAATATTAATAAAATACCTGTCGTTGATTTATATATATGATGTATAATTGTGTATTTATTGATTAGTATTATCTGCAACATATTTATTTTAATTTTATTTTCACATGCTCGAGGCATGAATATGCGTGCGCAAATCTTGTACATTAGAATATATTTAATAAAATAATTATGAATAATAAACTATATATATATATGTATCGTAAAGCCTGTCTACCATTTCTGGTGTAGGCTTGTTACTTTATCTTTTTTTCCTTTTTCTTCTTTTTTTTTTCCTTTCTTTCTTTCTTTCTCTAGGTTTATTCGTTTTTGCTTCACGTCACTGCGTCGCTAAACTTTCTCCATTCTTTCCTGTTGTTTGCCATCCTACTAGCTTCACTCATCGTTATTCTTCTTCTTTGTAATATCTTTTCTATTATGTCATCCCAGGTAGTTTCAGGTCTTCCCCTTTTTCTTTTCTGCCCAGGTCTAGCTTCCCATACCCTTCTCACTTGTCTTTCCTGTCCCATTCTTTTCAGATGGCCCCACCATCCCAACTGCCTCTTCTCTATGTATTCGTGTATCGCCTTTATTCCTAGTTCTTTTCTTATTTCCTCATTCTTGATTCTTTCTCTTTGTCACTCCCTTTACTCTCCTCATGTATTTCGTTTCTACCGCTTGGACTTTACTTATTTCCTTTTTATCTGTTATCCATGTCTCACATTCAAATGTCAGTATTGGTCTTATTATTGTTTTATAGACGTTTATTTTTGTTTTCTTTGTTATTTCTTTTTTCCCCACAATCGTATTGCTAATACTGTAAAACGCTTTCATTGTTTTTCCTATTCGGCTGTTAATTTCTTCTTCTTGCTTTCCTGAATTAGTTATTTCTACTCCCAAATATTTCCATTTCAACATTTGCTTTAATTTTACCTTATCTACCATGATTTTTATTTCATGTTGCTCCCCGATTACCATTACTTTCGTTTTCTCTTTACACATCTCCATTCCGTTCTCTCTAAGTGTTTCATTCCATTTATTTATGCTTGTCTGCAACTCTTTTTCGTTAGTTGCTATCACCATTATATCGTCCGCAAATGCTTTAATCTTTACTTCAACTCTCTCCATATAATTCCATCCCACGTCAAGTCCTCTAGTTCTTTCTTTCGCTTTCCTTATTATTTTGTCCATGTAAATATTAAATAATGTTGGACTTAGTCCTCCTCCCTGTCTTAGTCCGTCATTCGTTTTAAATTTTTTTGTTTGTCTGTTTTTGACTATCACGCTATTTGAGTTTTCTTCATATATTTTTTTTATTAATCTAATCATTTTCCTGTTTATCTCTTTCTCTGCCATCATCTTCCACAATCTATCTCTTCTTACTTTATCCAATGCTTTTCTTAAATCTAAAAAACCCATGTATACATTTTTTTTCCTTTTATTTGTTTTTTCAATTATCTGCTTAATCGTAAATATATGGTCTTGAATGCTTCTGCCTTCCCTAAATCCTGACTGTGATTCGTCCAGAGTTTTCTCTATATTAATTTTTATTAATATAGAAAAAAATAGCATTTTTTTCGATCTGCAATCGAGAAAACAGTTCGTGAGATTCATAAAATGATTTTCACCGAGTATAATACTATACTTTTTCTGCGACCACCGTTATTAAAATTAAATCTAATTAAAAAAAGATATACAAAATAGCCAGAATTAAATTTCACAGACATTGCCAACTTGATATAAAAGGTCAATTGTATTGACTATTGAGTGTCATACATTTATTGACAATACTAATTATTTCGTCAAATTTATTTATTTCACTTAAAATTTAATTTAATTTAATAATTACAAAAAGTAGAAAAACCTTACAGTAATTATAATGCAGTGACTATTGATCATATGTATTTGCAGTTGCTGACGATTTTTAGGCAACCAAAAATTATATACATAGTTATACATGTATATAATTTACATTAATACATTTATTAAAATTTAGAAAATTAAAGAAATATTTATCATTTCATGATATGTTGTGAATCATTTTCTATATTTTTTTATTTGCAATGTGTTTTTCAATTATTTTTTAGCTTGATAAAAATCATTTTAATTTTTTGCATTTAATACAATCAGTTTTGATTTTAAAATCAAGGAAGGTGCTGCCCAGCTCCTTTCTTGATTAGTGTGAAATCCTGAAATCTTTTAATGTTTAATTTTTGCTTTTAAAGAAGAGGAAGGTTTATATTTTAGTGCTAAATCATGTTTTCCCATTATTCTTTTAATAATTCAATCATTATAATTGTATACAAAAAAAAAGGCCGCGGCGCTAATAACGGTGCACGTCATAACAGCATCGTGACATAATCATAAAAGAAGCTTCACACTTCCTATTTTATTGAAAATTTTCTAAAATGTTGTAAAATGAATGAAAAGTGCTGAATCTCAATTTTATTTACTTTTTCAACTACTCGAGATTAATTATGATATTTATAATAAAGTATCTGGATCTACTAGCGTATTTCAAAAAATTAACCTGACACGCGTTAACGGACATCAGGTACGTTACCAGACGTATATTCAGAAAAATCATTTTGATATAGGGAATACAAGAAATAGCTATTAAAATATTGAAACATGCAAAAATAGCTTCTCGTATATCTGCATGTTACAACACCTAAATGTAATAACTAAAGAATGAATCTAAAATAATATTTCCTGAAGTCTATTTCTAGATTCATTTCAGATTTATGAATTTTATTTAAATTTTAATAGTTAGAGATAAAAAAGAATTATTTTATTAATATCTCGGTATCAAATTGATGGAATATATTGTAACGATATTTACTTACATTACTTTATTACATAAATAATAGCGACCACAAGTACACTTTAGAATAATCTCGGAGACATATATTTTAATAAGTGAAATTGTCTAGAACTGTCTTGACAGACACAGATTATTTAAACCAATAGCCCATAGATCAGCATTGAGAATATTCTAGGATGTGTATTTTATATAAAAAGGCCGCAGTTTTCGATTTCCGGATCAGTTTATCTATTGTTTAAATACGCATCGTATAAATAAGTATTTGTATAAGAATCCGTTCGGCAAATGTTTATATAAATAGTCTTTGTTACATTGTTCAAATAGTGTTCTTGAATTGTGTTTAATAATTGTGTTTCTTTTAGACATTTTTATTTTATTTAAATCAATAACATTTTATTTTATCCAAAGTGCAATTATTATTTTACACCCATTCAAAGTCATAAGACCAGAATGCTACGATTGGTGTCTGGGTGTAGATCGAAATAAAATGGCTTCAAAAATGAATATTATGGACCTAAAGGTCCATAATATCGCAGACTTACGAAGAGAGTTGGAGGAAAGAGTCTTGGATACCACCGGGAAAAAATGTGTGTTGATCGAACGGCGGTATCGAAAATAAATTAATAGAAAACAGGCCAACAGAAGCGACCTAAGGCTGCTATGCGACAGTACAATGTAGGCAATCCTTTCGAACGAATTGCTATCGATATAGCTGGACCTTTTCCAGAAATTAATAAGGGTAATAAATACATAGTGGTTGTGATGGACTACTTCAGCAAATGGGTTGAAGCTTATGCGTTACCCGATCAAACGATGTCGATTTGGAGTTACATACCATAATGAAATTACATTCAGATCAAGGTAGAAATTTTGAATCCGCTGTCTTCCAAGATGTCTGCAAAATCATGGGCATTCTAAAGAGCAGAACAACTGCGTTACATCAGCAATCAGATGGAATGGTGAAACGCATGAACGGGACTATAAATCGCTATTTATCGAAAGTAGTCTCTGATCATCAGAGAGACTGGGTCCATTACCTGTGCCTGTTTCTGTTGGCATATCGATCCGCCGTGAATAAGGCCACAGGAGAAACCCCAGCTAAGATTGTGATGGGCTGAGAATTGCGTCTGCCCTGTGATTTGAAGTTCGACTGTAAACTTGGAGAAGAACTGGCTGGAGAAGATTTCGTTAGTGACCTCCGACGAAGAATGGACGACATTCATCATCGAATTCCTTCAAACATTCAACATGCTAGTGATCGAATAAAGATGCGATATGACGCTGGACGGTGGTTATCAACCTGGTGATCAAGTTTGGTTGAATAACCCACAACGACACAGAGGTTTGCCTCCAAAACTGCAAGTTTCTTGGGAGGGGCCCTAAGAAATTCTGGAATGCATCGTCGAAACGATATATCGAATCAAGAAGTGGCCAAGAGGTAAACCGAAAGTCGTAAATTACAATCGGTTGTCACATTATGCAAGCAACGAACAGCAAAGTGCTAAGGTTAACGTAATTATACCGGCAAAGAATTTTGGAAACTTTATGACTGAGCATGCAACGCATAAGATTCGATATGGAGTGACGACAGAAGAACAATCTATTTCAAGTTTCCCCTGAGCATTCTTTGGCACATTGTATTTCAAAAGATCTGAATATGTCCCATGGAATGGCTGCTGTTTTCAAGATGAAAGATGGGAAGTATGAAGAATTAGAACGACAAAAACCAGAAGTTGGGCAAACGCTTCAAATCGAAATTTCTGGAACAGAACAGGAAATTTTCCATTTGGTAACCAAAGCGTTTTGCCACGAGAAAATAACTTACCGCGCATTGTGCACTACATACGCACTACATGAACTGCGGCAAAAGTTATTGACATAGAACATTCGAAAAGTCGCAATGTCAAAATTAGTCAGCAATTTCGAGAGACTGGATTGGAGAATAGTGCCGAATATATTGGAAGTGATGTTCAAGGATACCGGCATAAAGATTTTGTTATGCTGCTACAGCCCGATGAGATCGGCAAATGAAAAGACCATCAACTGTTACTTCCATCAAACATCGACCTGTTCCAAAGAATCAGCTTTCCCATATCGGCATGAAGTAAAGACACCTTTCGGGGCGAAAAGTTTTCGCCCCGGGGGCAATGTAAAGATATTTACTTACATAAATAGTAGCGACCACGAGTACACTCTAGAATAATCATGTCAACGACATGTATTTTTAATAAGTCAAATTGTCCAGACATGTCTTGACGGACACAGACTATTTAAACCAATAGACCATAGATCAGTGAGAACCATTGATAATATTCTACGATGTGTATTTTATGAAAAAAGCCGCAATTTTCGATTACCGGATCAGTTCCTTTATTGCTTAGCTACGCCTCGTTTAAATAAATATTTGTATAAGAATCCGCTCGGCAAATTTGTATATAAATAGTCTTTGTTATATTGTTCAAAGACTTCGTGAATTGTGTTGATTGTTTGTGTTCCTCTTAGACATTTTTCTTTTATTTAAATAAATAACATTTTATTTTATCCAAAGTGCAATTATTATTTTACATCCATTCGAACTCATAAGACTAGAACATTACAATATTAATCAATTCAATAAATAATCATAGAAATAATCAATAATTATTAACACAAACATTTCTGGATTATTTTATTTTTACTTTACAATGAATATTGATTTAATTTTCTAACTAAACAGAATTAAGATAATACAAGCCAATTCGTGTTTCAGATTTATTTATAATATTCTTCTTCTCTCTTCCTTCATATAATTTCTTATGACTCCTTCACATAAATCGGTAAAAATAGTCTGTTTACTATAAAATTTTAGCGGTAAGAAAGTTTGGTCACGATCTTAATTAGCTTCAACACCGCTTGAAAAATATTGTGTGAAACGATTGTTGCCAACATATTTTCAGGCAAAAATAAAATTTTTAACAAAAATATGAATTTTACACTTAAATAAAAAAAATTGAAATAATTTTTACTTTTGGAATATTTAAATTATAATTTTATTCATTTTGCAATAGTCCTTTGCTCATTTTACAGAAATTATTTTATAATTATTAAGTTGGCAGTACTCACAGGTCATTTTTCCTTCGATGACGTGCACCGTTATTAGCGCCGCGGCAAGTTTATATGTATGTAACTGTAAGTGCATTTATTTAGTTTACTAATGATTTACTTTCGTCAAAATTGACGATAGTTAACGTTGTGGGTTATTACATCACTATAATGACGGAAATAAGTTTTTGTGTAGAATAGATAGTGACGAAAGTTAATCATTTATGGTCGTAGAAAAAGTTTCTTATCTCTTTTTTTAACGAGTTACTTTTCATTGGCTAAAGATATTTTAGTCAATCTGAAAATTAGAAAATTATATTTCCATAAATGTTTATTTTTTATTGCATAGTAAACTTTCGTCATTTTGTCCCGAGTACAAAAGTACCTAGTGGCGACATCTGATGACGCTTGCAAATAAACCTATTTTCTATTACCTGTAAAATAGGCTGTTTTGGTGGAAAGTCAATACTGACTATTGGCAACCCTGTTTACTTTCTATTCTACAGTTTACTTCCGCATCTGTGATCTGTAATTTTAACCTGATTTTTTACGTAATTCCTTTGGTATATATTTTCATATTTTTCAGTTGTTTTTATAAAATCAGAAAAAAATGAGTGCCTGGAGAGCTGCTGGATTAAAGTTAGTATTACAATAAAAATTCATATATGTTTAACAATAATTGGCTTAGATTTTAAAAGGAACAATTTTTCGTTATTTTCGAAATTACATAACAAAATAGTAGATACATTTGTATTAGATAGCTGATTTACATTAAAATTATTTGCAGTTACATTAATTATTCCAATATCGCTGCTAAACTTTTAAGACAAGCATTGAAACCCGAATTAAGAAGTGAAGCATTAAGAAGAAACGAAAGCAGTATAAAAATTACAAAATGGGAAAATGGAAAGCCAATCAGTAAGTACTATTTATACGAATGCTATCTTTAAATTTGTTTTCCTATCAAAATATTGATCTTTATCTTTTATCTTACATTATTACAGATTATAAAGATTAAATGATGTAGTAAGTTAAGAGTTGTATTTTAACTGTGTGACAAGTATTGATGAGCTAATCAAACTAATTCACAACCTATTTACTCTTTAATTTTGCATGTTGAAATTCGTTTTTATTATTAATTATCCACCTAATGTTTACTCTTGACTTAACTAATAAAGAAACTTATCTATTGTTTTCTTAAACTCGTTTAGAACACAAACTGTGGTTAAACATTCAGTATACGTAATACTTGACGTTATTGATAAAAATTATTTATATTTCCAGAGAATGTTGAACAGCAGTAAGATCGCAGGTTTGGGAATGGAATCATTAATTAAGTAATTACATATTTGTTAGTATATTAGAGGCATTAATGAAATAAGAAAATAAATGCTTGTTGAATAGGATATATATAGAGTTTATTTGGTTACTTCTGTTTGTCTATAAATAAATAATAAGATGATTTTCTACACTTATTAAACTGCCTTTGTTTTGGTTTTAATATTATGTTTAGATACAAATTGATCCTTTTCGAAGTACCACATGCAAACAATAATTTGAGGTTATGTTTTATTGTTTATTTTACACTATTGAACGTAGACAACATATTTGTTTTTTCTGATTATTGACAATAATCATTTTCTTAAGTTCTCTTTAAACATAAAATAATAAAATGTTTGTAACATAAATTAATAATTAGTTTGCTATGTTCAAAATAGACTTATCGCCTAATGTCAATAATGAAGGAACGAATGTGTAAATTACCAGATCAATAATACGAATATTACATTCTGTAATTTTACCGATAGGAATTTTTTCGCGTTTTATTTTACTATGCCTTAATTTTTTTAAAAATTTTATTATTTTAACTGAATAAAATTAATAAAAAATTAAGTCTAATTAAACTGAATTCACAAAAGTTAGAGTTGCGTCTTTATCCAGCACAATAATTAGTGAAGTTTTTGGTTCAAGTAAGTTTTGTATAGATCTAAACACTTATACAACTTATATGTTATATAAGTATAAAATATAACAGTAATATTACAAGTATAAGTATATCTACTTATACAACTATTCTATACAAATTTATTTTGAGTAGTAAATTGTAATTTAACCTAACGAATATTACGTAATATTACCATTTTAAATACTTACGCCATTGAATCGGTTCCGGGAAATTACATAATTTGAACTATACTCTAGTTTTATGCTATTTGTAAGAAATCTGTAACCAATTTCTGTTGGCTTAATAAGAGTTATGATGAGCCTGTTATAATACGTGCATGTACGCTTTTTGTATTATAAAACAAGACACTAAAAATATGTAATTTTACTCCATTTCTTTGAATCACTATTCGCTAAATACCAGGCTACTTAATACTTATTACCTGAAATTAATTATCGTTTCATTTACTTAATTTATCTTAGACAATATTCTATAGTTTGCTCACAAATAGAGATACAGTTTTCATTAATTTCATTTATGTATCTGTTTTAGAATCTGTAATTATCTACATAATTTCCTTGTTCTTATTAAAGTTAAAGCCAAGTGAGATTAAACACAAGTGGTTTGATATCTATTGTAAAATGGGAAAAGTTAGAAATATTACATGGCAATATTTTCGACTTACTGAGAAACAAAACGTGTTTGCTTGCATGTTCTGCAACAAAGAATATAAACAAAATGTTACTCGTATGAATATACATTTAACCAATTGTATTCAATGTCCACTCGAAATTAAACGAGATATATTAAAACAGCATCCTAAATACGGTAAGTGATTGCGCATTGTATGTGATGTTAAAATAGATTCATTACCGTATGTATATAGTGAATATAATCTAAGATGAGGCCACAAGTCATGTAGAGACCTATAACTTTACCCATAATCTTTATCTCTACTATTCATGTCGTAATTAAAGTTGAAAATGATGAGATTTGGATGATTGGCAGGAGTATAGAAGGGGGTGCTAGTCATACATTAAGTATACAATTTATTTGTATTACACAAATACAAAAGGAATACGATGTGACCTTACGTCACTGTTATGAAGTCATAATATTTGTGCCATGTTGTCAACATTATATCTAGAATTGCATTGAATTTTTTAATTATTGTAATTATTTTAAATAATAAATACAATTGTTGAAGATTGATTAAAACTTAATAAATAAATTTATTAAATTCAAGAAAAAAATTTCTTTGAATTTAATAAATTTGCTTTGACTCAAATAAATGACGTATTAAAATAGGTCCAAATAATTATTTACTTAAGTTTGAAAAAACATTTATTTGGATTTTCAAACAAATATGTGCTTGCTTCAAGTAAAGATTTTTTTGGAATAAACTAATTGGTTCATTTACAGTAAGCATTTTTTTTCTTATTTTAAACAAAATTTAAGTTTTCATTGAAATAAATATATTCTTTCGGAGCACGAACCATTTATTTGGCTAAAAAAGATTATTTATTTATTTCAATACTAAAATTTCATTTCGAGGAAATAAAATTTTGTTTCTAAATATATACAGGGTGTAAAGTTTGAGTTATAGGAAAGTCACACCACGTATAGGTCTTTAAAAAACAAACGGAAAATTATTAAGGAAGGGTAGGTCTATCTTCAATAGTTTCCGAGATAATCGACATTTTCTGATGTTCTTCAAAAACGTTCGTGAACCGTAGTGTAGCTGACCCAGTATTGTACGCAATACTGGGTCTTGAAAAGTAGAATAAAATTTGAACTCATTAACGAGTTCAATGTCACACGAAGTATAGGTCTTTAAAAAACAAACGGAAAATTATTAAGGAAGGGTAGGTCTATCTTCAATAGTTTCCGAGATAATCGACATTTTCTGATGTTCTTCGAAAACGTTCGTGAACCGTAGTGTAGCTGACCCAGTATTGTACGCAATACTGGGTACGTAGGGACCCAGTATTAGTACGTAGAATAACGTACTAGGTACGTTATTCTACTGGAAAAGTAGAATAAAATTTGAACTCATTAACGAGTTCAATGTCACACGTAGTATAAAATTTCGCTATTTCCTGTGAGAGACAGTAATCGGGAAATTACGCGACATGTCGAAGTTTCTAATTACATAGTGTTACGTGTATTACGGGAAAATTAACACTATCCACAGACAACGTGTCTATTCTTTGGAACTGCAAGTAGTAGATTGTAAAGACAGTTATGAATTAATGTATGGATTGGCATTGTGGGGAATTATTCGATCGGTCCTTTTGTTTCACCTTTTCGTTTAACTTGAGAAACGTATTTTGAATTTTTAAGAAATAATTTATGGGAACTATTGGAAGATGTCCCATTAAAATTGGGTCATGATGCATGGTCTATCAATGACAGAGCTCCGCCTCATTTTTACTCTCATGTTAGATCGTTTTCGAATGAAAATTTTCCAAATAGGTGGGTAAGCCGTGGAAAACCTATTGCGTGACCAGCTAGATCCCCTAATTTAAATTTCTTAGGTTTTTATTTATGGGACTATAGGGAATATCTGGTGTATAAAGAGCCCTTTTTACTGAAGATGCACTTCATGCAAGTATTTTTAAACTTAAAATAATAATTCGTGAAAAAGCTGCAGAACAATTCTCAGGAGTTCATAAATCTTTTATAAATCGGGCTCAGCATAGGATTGAAAAAAATGGTAGTCATATTGAACACAATCTGTAAATAACTAATAAATTACTAATGAATTGATAGTGTGATATGTTGTAGTGTATTACTACTCTGGATATTGTACTTTTATTGTAAGGTTAAGTGTGATTTGCATTGTCTAATGTAGTATTCATTGTCTAGTGCTGTGGACAATTGTTTATGTGATGATATGAGTTATTAATTTCGGGAGGTAGCGGGGTGGTAAGCCATACCATCTCACTTGGTAAGTTGAAGTTCATTACGAATTTATCGTAATAATTACAACAAATATTACTGGTATGCAGGTATTGTCTTAAGTTGCTTTGTCCTAATGAAGGTAACATTAAAGAACTGTTTGTGTAATTGTAATTTGCTATCTGATTTGCTAGCAAGATTACGAAAAGTAAACTTTTTTTTAACTAGACATTAGTAAAGAAGTTTTTGTTGGTTTTAAAAACAAAATAATTGAAAGTATTGTGCAATAGAACAAAATTGCGCCAACAAAGTTGAAATGATAATTAATAAAAAAATTAAATAAACTTCAAAACAGATTTTGAATTTTTTTAAATAATTTTTTTTTTCTATTCTACATCACATAGTTTTTATAACTTTTTTTAAATTTTGTGTATTTGTAATAAAAGTGTTTTTGAAACGTAGTTTCAAAACTTGATAAACAATGTTCAATTTTTCTGATTAAATTTTTTTAATTATAATTTCAAGACAAATAAAAAAATAAAAATAAACAAGTTTGACCTTCGCTCATTTACTGGGTGGGCGGGTCATTGCACGTGTTATTGCATCGACGTATCTCACGGTTGCCTTGATAACGGTTGTTTACGGTCGGCCGGCTCGAGCCGCCGTAGAGTACAGTGGATATCAAACTGTTTCTAGCAGCTTTAAATGTTGTGCAATAATGTGAAATAATGAAAGTTGTTAAGAAAAGTTTTTTGTATTGATGTCAGGAGTACGTGGTGTGAATATTCTATAACTCTAAATTAACACCCTGTATATGCAATATGTTAATAAACATTTGCTTGAATCAGATAATTTTAATTTTAATTTAATAAAATATATAAGGGGTTGAAAAAAATATTTCTTTCCGCTGAACTTTTATATCCTTAAAAGAAAGGTTTAGTTGCTTTACTCTATAATCGGTATGAAATAAAACACAGTATAAATTCAAAACATGCATGTATGTATTAGTTAATATAAAAATTACACTTTAATGTGTATCCGAAATTTGACTTCCTTTATGTGATTTTGAAGCGGATTTTTTTGGTTTCCCTTCAATGTCTGCATCCACATGCTATAATTAGTTAATTTTTAATGACCAAAACAATTTTGATTTTTAAATGGTAAACTTACAGATTTTTTCTTAGATAAACCTTCTTCTATATTAGTAACAGGTTGTCGCAATTTTATATGATCTTTAATTATAGGAATTGTTTCTTTACTTTCTTCGGCAGTCATTGATTTAAGATACAGATGATATTAATCCATTGCTCTATGTATATACCTAAGTGAGAGAATAAAAAAGAACGAAGAAATATCGAGCACCGACTATATTAATTATTAATATCTGCAAGCGGAACTTACTAGAAGTATATTATATTGGTATTTATTAGATTCGTATTTTAATATCAATTAACTATTGAATATCTAACGAGACGGTCTTGAGTAGCCTCGTTGGAACTATGAATTTTAGGTTACGATCATGACTATCAAATTTAGCATTTTTATGAAACACAAGTTTCATACAATGGAATAATAAATAAAATAATTCATAAAAAAACAGTACACATGTTCCTAATTGTACCAAATACCAAAACATAATATGCATGTCTACTTCTAATAGTTAATATATTGTAGAATATCCGTGTGTATACTATAATTACCTTGGAAGGTTTGGTTTAGTTGGGTTAGACCACATTGATGCAAAAAATCACTGAACTCACAATCACTCATTTTTTTTTTAAATAATATAAATAAATATAAGAGGGTAATAATATATTTAATGTAATAATGTATATACTTGCTAACACTTCTTATATATTGGTTCAGAGACCAGACTTTAACTCTGTCCAGGTTCAACCTTAAAGATATTATGGCCTTGCTTACTTGGAGGGGTAGCGGATATCATTGGATTTTGTAAAAAAAAATCACAAACTTATTTCTAGTTGACATTGCCAAAGTTCTTGTGATAATAGATCACAAAATGAAATAGAAGTAAAAAAAAAAAGGTTCGGTTGAACATTTCCAAGAATTGGCCTTTGAAATCGGACTAACAGGCAAACGGTTTATTTTATGCCTGGAATAGAACAAGAATATTTCTAACATAATTTTTACCTAAAGAAAAAGTAGATAAAAATTATAATGCATCAAGTGCAATACTTAAAGTACTTGTTATCTATGTACAGAATATTATAATATAGATTCGTTTAGAAAATCACTCGTAACCTTCAAAAAGGGTAAAAATAATTTTTCAAAAACCAAGATTGCAATTTTCAATAGAGTTGCTTTTACGTAGAATCTCAATCTGCTACTTGAGTAGAGATTATCAAATGCTGTGTGAAAAAAAGCACAACAGCGATATTATAGTTATGTATGTGTAGCTAATAAAAAAAAAATCTTCAGATAAATCAAAAAAAAAACCTTAATTAAAATAATTGTATTGGTTTAAATTGAATATATAATTATTTTAATTCAATGCAATATTCTTTTAATTTAGTTCGAATATTTATTTAAATTCAAATAAACCAATAATTTTCGGCAAATATATCAGTTTATTTCAAACCAGAATCATTTATTTCAGTTAAACAAAATTTTGTTGATCCAAATAAATTCGAATCAAACAAACTCGTTTTCTTATTTCAAAAAAATCCTTTTCTCTGTGATACAGACGAAGATAAACAAATATTTACGTTAATGCGCTTTTTAATTCGATATGTTTAACGTACAACCCAGTAAGTTTTGTCTCGCTTTTTATGTTTATACAACAGAGGCAACTACACTTTCAATTGAAACGCTACTGTAATTACTTTAAATTCAAAAATCAAATCAAATCTGTCAAAAAAATAGCAAAAATAAGGAAATTAAACAGTTCTACGAAATAATATAAGTAAAATTGATCCATATTATTAAAAATTAAACAAATCCTGAACGACGGAGAAAAAAGATTTACTCTGCTAGCGCTGCATTTCAATAGCAATTTGAACACATCAAATTTTACATTGATTCAGTGTAAAAAAATTACTCTAAATTATAGTTATAATGTTGGTATACTGTTTTTCCCCAAATATGGTATAACATCACATTATTTTGCGATTTAATGTGTCATGGCATAAACTTTATTCGACTCAAATTAAGATCATTATTAGTTCAAGTTGATGCAATTGCTCTTGTTTCCTAAAGATTAATTGAGAAATATTTTCTTAATAATCAGAACAACACGATCACCTGGCGTTCACCATATTGCATAATAATCATTTTACATTGTATGGACTATATCTAAGTACTAAATATACTTTAGTTAGAACACATTATTAAAATATTGATTTTAGAAAGGGAAAACATACCATCATCACCCCTCGAACAACATCAGCTAGTCAAACTAATCAATACCAGTAGTAGTACTAGTATGAGTTTAGAAAATTCCACCCACAGACAAACAGTCTGTGATTCCACAGATAAAACGAGTGATAATGAAAAGAAAATATTGGACCAAAAATTAGCCCATGCTATTTACACATCGGGATGTCCATATTGGATGGTAGAGAATAACGAGTGGCAGGATTTTTTTCATCAGCTTCGACCGTCTTATAAACTACCAACCAGAGATGAAATATCAACTAGATTGTCAAAAGAAGAATTAAATTCAGTTCGAAGTAAAATTTTATGCAAAATCAAAAGTTCCGATTCGGTTACTATACAGTGTGATGGTTGGACAAATACTGGATACAAACCGATTATAAATTTTGTCGTTTCCACTCCGGACCCTGTACTATATAAAACTCTTTGCACTGACAATGTTGAAGGCCATACGGACGAATATATTGCAGATGCAATTATAAAATGTATCACTGAAATAGGACCGCACAAAGTATCGGCTCTCATTTCAGATAATACCGTTGCTATGGAAAATGCGAAGAGAATTGTTCTGGCTAGATATGATTATATTATATCTTATTCATGTGCCTGTCATACTCTGAATCTTATTATGCAGGATATAATGAAACTAGAGTCACTAATCAACATTGAATGTGTATGTAAAGATATAGGGAAGGAAATAAATGGTTCACATCAAACTCTGACTGTTTTCAGAGAAATTCAAAGAAATCAATATCGTATTACAAAACCTCTACACTTAACACAGAGAAATCGGTTCAGATCGATTTTAAAATGTATCGAAAGTTTAACGGACACAAAAGATGCCTTGCAGATCTTAGTAATGAGTCAAGACGATGATGCAGACTATCAGTTATCCCAATCAATCAAAGACAATATTCTTAGTGAAGAATCTTTCTGGGCGAAACTTGATAAAATAGAAAAGCTACTGAAACCTATAGTAAAATGGATCACAGTTTTCGAAAACAATTCCTCCTCAAGCCCAACGATCTCCAAAGTGTATCTGGCTGTTCAAGAAATTAAAACAGCTTTAACTAGTAATTTATCCTCGTTATCATTAAATTCTAACGAATTTAAAAAAATTATGGAAGTATTTCAAAAGAGGGAAATAATGTTAATTAAGCCAGTTCATTTAGCGGCACAAGTGCTAGATCCAAATTTTTGTGGTGCATCATTAACATCCGAGGAACATTGTACAGCAGTAAATTTTATATATAAACAATGTTCAAGTAATCCCGAATTGCAAAAATATAGAGATGTTACAATTTCAGAGCTAACTAATTATTTGGCAAAAAGTGATGTATGGAAAATGGATTCCGTTTGGCATAAGGCCAGAATATCCGATCCGATTTCATGGTGGAAAGGTCTTTTTCCAAACACTCGATTAAAAAATATTGCTGTGACTATTTTGGAATTGCCATCGTCAGCTTGTTCCGCAGAATCTGAACTCACAGTTAGTAAATACAGAAGACAAAAGGACAATCATGTAACCACTGAACGTTCAGACAAATACCATACGGAATCCAATATGTCAAACAATGTTATTGGAGAATGTCCTGCTGTTATCTGTAATAGTATCAGTGAACCAGGAACATCAAATACTCGCATTAATCCAGAGATTGAACAAAATGTGTTTGGGTTAGAAACATCTAGCAATAATGATAGCCGCAGTGATGAAGAATCAGTTATCTCTACTATTAGCATTGGTGATGAAAGTGCCTAACTTAATTTTTTATTAATATATTAATTAAATTATATAATTAAATAATATTATATATATATTATATAATAATATTATATTAAAATGATATAATTAAAATAATATAATTAAAATATATATTATATATTAATTAAAATAGATTTAATGTATGTTTGACATATGATTGCAACTCTGTATCTCATATAAATATGTATATACTATATTTTTTATTTGGGTTTTTAGCGAGCGGCAGCTTGTTTTTAGTTTATTAAGGTTAAATAATTAAATACGTGATTTCTATAACAACCATTTTTATCAGATATAAAATTTTAAAATAACAAAAATATATTACGATAGATGTGCATTACAATATACAATATGTAACATCGAAGTAGATATTTGCACTATATATTGTATACTACAAATACACATATTTTAAATGTTAAAACTAGATAAAAGCCTAATCACAAGAAATACTTAATCTCTAATATTCGATATATGTATTTTGTCCATAAAAACTATGATTGCACTTAAAGTAAATCGCTGTCCACCCCTCGATATAAATGCGTTGTTAAATCAGATAATAATAAGAATTAAATAAGTTTCATAAAAATTGGTTATTGTCAATTACATTGCCGTGCTATCTGTAAGAATCAAGTGGTTGTTTTGCTGACGTGATAAACTAAATTTAGATTTTTATATTTTGTGATATGTATGAGAGAATATGGTGATTTTTGAAGAAAATAGACATTGATTTAATTTTTATGGAATTTGCAATGTATAAATCTTTTAATATTGTTTAATGTCACCTTGTAGAATCAACAAATCATATCTTTTAGTTCGTTACAATGAACTGTATTTAAATATGGCATATTTTCTTATTGGGAAAGATTTATTATAATAATTTTCAGTGTCACGAGTAAAGCTAATTTGTGAACATGCACGTCATCACTATATACGTCTAGGAATTGAAGCGACATCTAAATACCCCTTTTGCATTTTTGCTCTTGCACAAATAGAGCAACAGCAACTTTTTGAATTAAATGTTAAATAAATTCATACGTAAAAAGTGTCTAGAGATTCTATGTATTTAGAAAATAGCAAAAATTCATTAATTTAAACGATAAATTCATTAAAAAGTTATAATGTTATATAGTAATTAATATTTAAGCATAACATACCTAAGCAACTTTAGTGCTACCATACATTCCCGCATTATCTTGCAAAAGTATTGTTTTAAGCTTTCAAAGTACGTAAATTATTTAATGATAAAATAGCAGGGAATTTTACATAGTATACTTTTAGGTATAAAGTTTAATGCTTAAAACTTGTTATAAGAAACCTTCTACCTGTAATGGAACTTTTGCAATATGATTTTTTTTGTCTGCTGCAATAATCCATCATCATACCACTAAAAAACTATAAATGAGACGAAATGTTCAAAAAAAGTATTAGGAAAGTTGTAAATGATAAATGGCATCGGAAAGGGTAATGAATTTGTCTATTTTCCCAAAGAGAAAACCAATTGTTGTATTAAATTAGTCAATGTAAAATCACACGCCAAAAATAACTACTTTATCAGATACAACATTCTGTAATAGCATGGCAATATATTTGTGATAATCTAGTTTGTTGTTTCTTGTCATTCAATGCTTCTCTTTTTGGGTGTACCATTTTGTAATAACAAATGATCGTTTTCACCGCCACGTAAAATTTGTGGCCCATTTCCCACTTTTGTATGAATAATATATTTTAACATTCCTTCATTATGTACAGTTAAATGAAGGTTATTAATAAGATTCTAAAAAAGAAATAAAAATTACAATCAGAACATGTAAGTTGTAAAGTAAATCGAAATTACATTTTTTATTGGATCATTTTGTTTATTAATTGGGAATGGAAGTCCTCGAAAATACTTCCCATTTTCAACTTGTTGCAATTTTGGGAAAACATGGTTAATCACATTTAAAAAATCTTCAACTTCGTTTTGCAATAAATAAATGCAGGCATTCGGTCCAGCATCAAAGGTATAAGCGACTTTAACATCTCCCTTAAAATTATTATAGCAATGTACTAAATCAACGATAGCATATGATGTATCATTCATGTAAACACATGGTGGATATGTATCCAAACATATTGCATGGAATTGATTAGAATCTTTCATTGTTAATTCGCCGAATTTTTGAAAATTTCGCTGTAAAATAGCTTGTTTTATTTCAACAACACGTTGTGGAACAACATATTGAGCTCGATGTTTTATTAAATCAGATGTTTCAACGCCACGTTTCATTGCTGATGTTGAACTATATTTCTTTTTCTGATCATTAACAACTAATATGAGAATTCGCATTTCCGGCCAATGTTCAGCTGATGCGATTTGTTTTGCTATTGAATCCTGACCAGTAGGAAGGATACCTGCTAGCCACCAAACCTGAATATAATTGTTTCGTTATAAAATGTATTTTAATTATGTTAATATACATTCAATATACCCATCCACCGTAAACGCTTCGACAAGCACTTCCAGATCCTTGCCTAGCAATAATGGAAATATCATACTGATCGTTATCGACCGCATAAAGATAAGCTAAAGCATATGTTAGACAAGCATAACCAGCAGCCGATGAAGCTAAACCAGCAGCGGTTGGGAAATTATTTTCAGAACAAATCGAGATTTTCCAATTTTTTTCTGGTTGTGGTAAATTGCTTTGTTCTTTTACTAAGTTTTATTTATATATAAAAAATGACAATTTCCGCTCAATTTCGATTTAGTTAAATTTCAACAACTTACTAAGTTTTAAACAATTCCGTAATCGAGGATCGCTTAAAGATTGTTCTTTACCATTCAACCAAAATTTATTCTCTTTTAATTCAGGATTTAGCATAACAGTAGTTTTCGCGCACATCTTAAAAAAAAGGAAAGTTCAAAAGATCATCTCAGATAACGTTGTTATGCGTCTGCTGTTGCTTTTCTTTTCATAAATATCTTTCATGAAAAAGTAAGTCTAAGTAAGTTTTTCATTTGACCCCTATAATTATTAATATCGAGTTTACCTATCAATTAAATTTGGAAAAAATTGAATTTATTTCCACATATTATAAGCCGAATTTTTTTTTCTATATGAAATGAATACTTTACTCACAACTGCTGTACTGAGACTGGCACTAATAGAATCATTGATCGGAAGAATTAGGTTTTCATCTCTTTTACCCCCTGAAAATTTAAATTTATAATATGGTACCTACTTACTGTTGGAGGTGCAACTTTTCGGACGATGTTATTCACTTATAATTTGATCTTATACTAAATTATATTATACTTACAGTATTTAATCACTGCAATATTTACAGGAGCAACACAAGTTACAATTTTCATCTTTATTTAAATTGTTACGATAAAATTAGAACACTGTAGAAGTGTTGTAGAATCTGTTCGCAAATGAATAATTAGAGTAAAATGTGAGGTTAGGAAATACTAGATTCTACATCCTTATGATCTTGATTTTATTATTCCACAAGCATGCGCGTTTGGAGTTCGACTAACTTGATATTTTATTAAATTTATATAACATATGATTTCTGTTTACTTTTTTTAACGCGTGTATTAATTTTTCTTGTATATTATTTTATGAATTTTGATTGTCTGATCGAAATATCACTATTAATCGTTAATATTTTCTATGGATTTGGCATCATATATTATTAAGACAAGTTAATATTATTCATTTCATATTTATCGCTCAAAACAATTTGTTATACTTCGTAATGTAGTAAATGTAATACATATATTGTACAAATATATATTGTCAGACACATAAAAAAGTGGGTGTAATCTGTACTGTTTGTAATGTTTCAGAATTTAATATATGTATGTAATATGCTGTTTTACAAATAGTCATCTTGATTAAAAAACTACTTATAACACCTTAAGCAACCATCAATTTAGTTACGTTAAAATACTGGTAAAATGTAGCTGGAGAAAATCTTGATTTGGTAAATTAAAACACGATTCATAGTTCATGAATCGCTGATCAGCTCTAAAAAATTGGAGGCACAAATCACAAATGAATAAGTTAAAAAATCAAATAATTAACAATAATGAATTGGATTTTACGACACGAAAAGGGTTTATCGAAAAACTGCCAGGATTCTAAAAAATGCAACATTAACTTTTTTGATTTGTTTTATTTGTTATAGTTTACATTTTGTTTGTTTGGTTGGGAAACCAAATGTTGAAATACCAAAAAGATCAATGTTCTTTTTTACCGAGGCGGTCTGAACTTGTTGAAAAGTTATAGAATTAGTTTCTAGCAACGACTGGACTGTAAATAATATTTCACAAAATAGTTTGCAAACTCTGATGTCTCAGGATCTTTTATGCAATCATTCACAAAATTATTGACCAACTGAGAAAATTTTGACATGTTAGTTTCTTGTAAAAGGGATCTTAGCGTTTGATATACAATCGCCTCTAAAATAGAAATTTACGTATGAAAAAAATTTATAGATTTAATTAATTTAACATAAAAAGTTTATACTTATATTATCTTTTTCCCTATTGACAATTTTATTTAAATTATTTCGCCATGCATGATCTACATGCTATGTACAGAAAGGCCTGAAATGCATAATAAAATGGTATTTTGCTAATTTATGAGCTTATACTTCTTTTACCTCATATCCGCCAGGCCCATGATTTCCAGTCAAGCATTGTAATAAGTTTCCGCCATATCTGACATGAACACGCGGCATTTGATATTATCGGTTACTGCCTCTTTAACATACGAAAAGAAAATTTTCGTTATTGTATGATCTGACCTATTTGGAATTAGAAAAGCAGTAGGATAGCCCTCGCGTATATCGTCTAGAATTAGTACAGTATGCAAGTCAAAATTGTATCCATTCAATCCATAAGTACCATCAATGCGTACTGTATCATGCCCAAAACGATGTAAAAGTTCAAGCTGTCTTTGAGTCATAATGATTAAAGCAAAGTATTCTGATTTTAATTCTTGTTCTTTTTCAGACCACGCCCCTTGCCTTTTATGAAATAAAACAGTTCTCCATTTGATGTATCCATGATTCGACACTCATGGCACCATTCGTATTTCGAACTGCAGAGTCTTTTAAATTGAAACAGTATTCGATGTTAAACAAATCTTTCTTTGTTAATAAGTGTAACTTTTCTAATTGATTTCTTGATACTGAATACAGTACGACCCGAATGTCGTCTAAAATTACTTAAAATGGAATTTTTTTTATCACGTTCATTTCTGGATAAAAATAAATGTTTTAAGTCTTCTTGATGGCCAATATAGGTTTTACAAAATACGATCCTACATTTGTCTTGTAATAATAAATCAATAAACAATTGAATAGTCACCGGACATACAACCATTAATTTTATTCGATCCTGTCGTTTTAATGTGCCGTTTTCCTGTGCCTCGTTGTCTAACTAAACCAGATCTATGACAATTATATTGTATTTTAGAGAAAATACGGGTCTCGTATCTTTGTACTTTTATAAAAGAAGCATGGCTGCTCCTCGCTATTTTATCTTTCCATGTCATAAATTCTTCAAAAGTACAAAATTCATGATCTTCGTTTTGCATGTTTATATCATGTATTTCCGAAAAATGTTTGATCAAGCTTATTTTTCTATTATCAACATAGTCACACAGAGTACATTTTATAGTTCGATTGTTAGTACAAACTTCGACTTAGAAATTAAAAAATGAAATAATCAACAGTAGTTCGTATGTTTCCTAAATTAATTCCAAATATATTATTTACACCTAAACTAAAGGTTATTTAGTTATTATTTATTTTATAAATAAAGAATTTATAAGAATATATAAATTATAATTTAATAATAATAAATTATAATTGTTTATTTTTATTTAAACTATTTTGTGTTAAGCTGAACTGTAATAAAATTTTGATGTTAAGATAAGTACTGATAATACATTGATTACATTAAATATCCCCATTACTTTAAAATAACAAATAATAAATATCAAACATTTAAAGAATGGCAATCTGCGAATAGAATAGGAAATATTGAACATTATTTTATAGAAAATATGGTAATGTAAATTTACAAATTACAATTTTTGTAATTTCATACAAAAATTGTTATGAAAGTATTTGTATGTGTACGTTTTATATTGCTAGTGGACTAAAAATATTTAATAAATAATTAATTATGAAGTTTAATTTATAGGTTTATTGAAATTATTACTTAAATAACCGAAGAAAAATTTTAAAATGTTTGGGCAGTGCACCAACAAATCTTTGAAATTTACTATAAGTACTGTCTTGGAAAAATAAGAAAAAGATTTATGATGACTAAATTTTGCTGTTGTATTGAAGCTAAAAAGAAATTGGTGTGAACAAAGACATGTTATGTATTTGTTATTATCTGGTGCAATTTCTGAAAAAAAAGACTTTATCATAAATAATAGATTGTTCAATTATTCAAAGACTTATAAAGTAATTCTGGATTCTTGGAAGATGTAGATTTACTTTTGTGTTGTGTTTGGTTAAAATAATAACACTTTTTTTTGGGTTTTGAACATTTGAGAAAAATCTCATAGGTTGCTCGTTACACTGATATTTACACAAATAATAGATGTTTCGTGATATTTTTGTTATAATTAATTTATTCGAAAATTTATTGCTACTTGTAAATAAGGTAATTAGTAATTATATTTACTTATTTTGTATATCATTGCAGTGTTTTTGTACTTATTCTGAAAGTTTTGAAAAATGTAATTATATGCCGGGTGGTATGTTTTAGAAATTCTCTTATTGTTTGTAATATGAAAATCTGAATGTACATATATATATATATATATATATTAATATGTATAATGAAGAAATTTTTATGTAATTATACAAATATAGTTTCTGTTTTCTATTCAATTCAAATTGTTTTGTTTCCTTATTAATTAAATATGCAAATCCCATACATTTAGAAATTGATATAAATCAAATCTCAAAATCAACTTTGAAAGGAACAATATCACGGAGCAACCTCATCACTTAGATTTTGATCTGCACTACTAAATTTCGTTTTACTTCGGCAGATTTCGTTGAGCGCGTGCGATTTGAAAATTCTGGAGGGCATAGTCTGAAATGTTTAATCATTTAATGTACAATGATTTAGGACATGTGATGTGATGTGCCTCAATTCCTTAAAAACGAAGAAAATTCTTGATTTATTTATAACCTACAAAATGTTGAATTGTATTTTTTGTAGTGTATAACCCAGATTATAGACTAGTAACTGATTTATAATTTTTATTTTATGTTATCCCCAATGATTTAAGGAATATGATACGGAAACTACTGTTTTTTACTGAACCCTTACGGATATTAACTGCCGTAACTCCTCTACCATCTTTTTTACTCACTGTAAGTAATCATTTTATTGGTTGTAAAATTAAAATTATTTTAATGTCGGCATAATAGACAGCAAAATAAAATAAAGAGTCCTATAAAAGTGTTTGATTTATTATTTTCATTTAACTTATCCTTAAAAATATACCTAGAAGTCGTTTTGACAATATACAATAATTATCAAATTTAAGTTAGAATTTTTTACTTCTGTGTCGTTTTCTATTTTCGAAAACTAATATAATCTATTATGTATCGATTACCAATTCTTAAGTAAACTTAATCACTTACGGTTTTTAGAGACGCAATACATCGTCAAATACTTCGAATTTGGAAGCCACAAATCATGAAGACCCGGTATCAGCTGCTACTGTAATTCCAACGAAGAAAACCCTAAGCAAAGCAATGAAAGCTTATCTAGAAAGAGCAAAAGAACACGATGTATTTATGCAAAATCAGAAACATGAATATGAAATGGGTAAACGATATTTAGCAAATATGATGGGAGAGAATCCAGATACATATACACAAGAAGATATCGATGTAAATTGCTGTGATCGTTGGTAGGTATTTGATAGTGTCAATTTCATTATATTTGCTTTTTTATAGAATGCAATTGAGTATCTGTTTCCAAGTGGTTTATATGAGAAAAGAGCTAGACCATTAATGAAACCACCTGAAGAAATATTTCCCCAAAGAAAAGCGGCTGAATTCGATGAATCTGGTCGACCTTATCATTTTTTATTTTATACCGGGAGATCTAATTTTTATCAGTTATTATATGTAAATTATTACTCAGTTCAGTCTTTTATGTATTTTAAAAATGAAAATTATGATATTTTAGGACTGTGTGGAACATATGAACGACTTGTATAAATATGAGGATGATATGTTGCAACGTGGAGTAGAAGAAGATCCAAATTTGGCTTTGTAAGTGTACAAATTTAAGAACTATATAATTACGTGCGCGTTAGAATGGGAAGACTATATGTGACTTTTTTATCTAGGGAACTATCCGGTTATCAATGGATAGATAAAGATTCGTTAGAGAAAAAATTGGTAGAAATGATAACTGATCGGGAATATGCCAGTTTTATTACAACAATAGAACGTTTAAGTAAACAACCTTATTCATACCAGAAAAAAGAATTTATTTTAGATTATTGTAAGCCATTAATGAGCCAAACAGAGACGTTTGAATCAATTAAACCTCAAATTGACAGCGATGGCAGACAATTTGTGACTGTTTATGGTAAGTTACAAAAAAAACTTTAATTTATTTAGATTAATTGTATTTATTATTGTTATTATAATTATTATTATTGTTGGGTGATTTTCCTTTATACTGATACATACAATACTTCATTACATTCATTTCTTTATACATAGATATTATGACGAATAAGTAGCCCAGATTGAATTTAATTAAATAATTTGTTTACAGAATGTCGCCGAAAAAATGCTATTGGCACGGTTACAATAAGATTGCCGGGTACTGGTAAAATTATTGTGAACGGTAAAGATTTAACATATTTTGATGATATACAATGTAGAGAACAGGTATAGTGGAAAGAATAATGTACACAGAATAAGTCACATCGTGATTTTGGTCAAATCAAACTAAAAAAAAATAATTAAAGCCTAGTTTAATTGACCAACATAAATTTAATCATTTTTAACATAGATTATGACATTTGGAACCGATTAATTGAAAACATAATGTTTCAGCAGATTGATTTCATTTCATTCGTTTTAATATTTTAATCGTAAAGATGATCTTTGCTGTGCGACATTTCCCCCGTTTAGCAGTTCTCAATCTGTTTCGCTTACTCCTTTTCTTTCTCCCTCTTTACCAACCTATGTGTAGATGGCTCTAAATACATATTATCTTTTTGAGACTATAATTTATTAATTTATTTTTGCGTTTATTTTGCGGTTGAGTTTCCTCACTGTGTGAATGTGCGATATGTACAACGTTGAAAGTGATTCTGTTAAATCGTATTTGCATTTGAATAATAATCACAAAGAATTCAATTTTACATTCAACGAAATTAATTAATTGTTAAAGTCCTTTAATTACAATAATAATATAATTTGTATGGTGTTTGGTACTACTGAATTCAATGAAGCGATTAACAATTATGTTATGATGATGATGATTATTATTGTTATGTGTTTCAAAGCGCAATAAAAGGAAATAACACAATTGATGCTTTGAAGCATTGATAAATTTAAAAAAAAAAAAAAATTGAATTGAAACAGCTTTTGTTTGTGTGGGGAAATATGTTGCGTTATTCGGTTCCGGTAAGTATAGGTATTTAATTTACATTAGTACTTATAATTGAATAATTATATCCTAGGAAAAGAGATCATAAATAATAGTATGAGTTGAAAAATAAAATCAACTCGAACGTAATAATCGGCTGCGTAAAATCCACAGCAATTATATTTGATAATAGCCTTAGAACTGAGACAAGTATCTATAATAATTGTAATATTAAATATAGAAACAGTGGTTTCAATGTAAAAATACATTGCTGATAAATAATACCCAAGAGTAATAAAATTAGGAAATCTAGCATTTTTGTATGTTAATAAAACGTACTTTTCCAAGACAAGTATATACTAAAGTATGCATTAAATGTACTATAACTATTAATACCAGGAGATGTCCACATACACTCTTTTATTCTTATGATTATATCAAGTTTAACGTAATCTGCCGATTAACTTACTGACCGTGTAAGTTAGCTTCCAGCCGAGCCAATTCTAAATATGTATAGTATATAATTATTTTGATTGGTTTCAACTGTAGAATAAAAGAATTTATCCTAACAAGTCGTAAATCTAAAGTTCTCGACTTTTCTATTGTTTAAATTTTTCTATCATTGTTTGTTACTATAATTTTTTGTAGTTTGCGTAAAGATTAAAAATTTATTAATTTATAAATAGATTAAGCGAAGATTTAAAAGATTAAACGTCCTAATTTTCATCTAAACAATAGGACTAAAAATTGTATTTTCTATATATATTTAATATAGAAATTGCTGTGCTATGTATTTATAAAAACGGAATTAGAATAATATAACAAGGTAACGAGTACTTCGGGTAACCCTTTTGTATTTCAACTAGCTCAAATTAAGTGGCTAAATATTAACTAATTAAAAAATAAACTTTGGGACACCCATTTTGTTAATCTTCTTTTACTGTTATTTTTAATCTAAATAAAATGATCAGTATATAGCTGAGAGGCAATCATATGTTCAACATAAACCCTTCTTTGGTCTGCAAATTTTCAAATATTATGTACTATCCGGTATTCTGAAGTAACAATGATAGAACTTTTATTAGTATTTTTTGAAAAAAAAAAGCTTCCTGTTTAAAAAGATATCTTTTAGTCTTTATGCTCTTCGGTAATTGATCAAATATTAGCTTATGGTAGTTTTTCTATTCGTTCACTATCCGAAATACAATTAAAATCGACCATTTCAATTTCCTCTACAGTCCTGTTAATTTTAATCTCACTGATCAGACAGTGGGTTTTCCATTCTACGAATAAACACTGTTCAAATTAAATTAATTTCTCTAGCTATAATCAATTATATTTTAATTGCTCAAAAAGTGCCTCCATATTATTGCAATTTTCAAATTAATTAATTTAGATCATTTTTAGAAATGATCCAAATTAGATGCCTAGTAATTTCACGGTCAATTGTCACGTACATAGAATTTCTACATCTCCATTTTTTCTCTTTTATACTTTAAAAAGTGATAAAATTTGCCATTTTGTTAACAGTATTAAAGTACACACCCATTCTATACATATAGATAAATGATCTCACCATTATCTATAATAAATGATCATTCAATATCAAGAAAACAAACAATAACAATGGATAGTTTAAGTGGTGGTTTCCACGATATACATCACAACAGAACAGTACCACTAACACCAGCAGCAGCAGTTGTACATCAACGAACATGTACTACTGAATCGTATCCATTATACAATAATAATATTCATAAACCATATGGAAACTCAACAATTTCATCGCGTTGGAGAAGGTTAATTAATAGAATTTATTTATAGTTTTAAATTTTTTTTATTTAATAATTTATAGGGCACAATTTGATCCAGAAATTGTGCTAAACGATGACGATGAAGATTTTGCATCAGAAGAATATGAATATATGGAATGCGGACCGAGTCCTCCAGCTGATCATACACCAAATATTTATGAAAGTTTAGAAGAATTTTCAACTAGTGAGTTAACTGTTCAAATATGTTCTGATACAATAAGAAATAATCTTATTGAACATATGAAATTATCGTCAGGTATGTACATAAAATCTAAAATGAGTGTTAAGCAGTAATGTGTAAACATGCAGAAAATTAACAGTTAGAGAGACTTGAAATTTTCTTATTATATTCATCTTATATTGTATTTCGGTTAATTATGGTACCTTGCTTGTATCACTAGGTAAGCACCATTACCTGGACGACATTGAAACAAAGAAAATCAATTCAGATAATTTACACATATTCTTTAAAGGCATAAATAAAATTGAAATTAATATATGTTTCTTATGGTCAGCGTTTATTAAACATTGGGAATTGTTTGAAGGTCTTTTAAAGTTGGGTGCTAAATTAAAGTAAGACAATATGCAATTCAACCATTGCTACTTATAATTCGTTTTGGTTGCTAGAGAGAATAGTTATTCTGTAACAGTCCTAGGAAAACACCGAATAATAATGTGCATACGTGCAATGACTTTGTGCATAGATACTTCAAAATCTTTCAGTTATCACAGTTTCGTCGTAATCGGAAACAGTAATTTTCTATCAGCTTATGAAGATTTGCAAGTGTCAAACTTTTGTTTCATAGTTATTCGGTGGTACGACTGGTGAAATTTGTTCTTCTTGCGATGATCTAAAAACATTTATACCTTACTACAATATCACTCTTTTCACATCATTCACATTCAGTTACAGTGAACCGAATCAAGGATTAAGTGCCTTACATTTGACAGCATTTAGTGGATGTACTGATGGTACCCGCTACCTTATTAGTCAAGGTAGTAATGTAAATGCAATCTATAAATGTTATAGTCCATTACATTGTGCTGCTTTCGGTGACAGTCCCGAAACGGCATCAATACTATTAAATCATGGTGCACAAGTTCAAGCGCTCACTCATAGTTCCAGTTATAATAATGAGAGTGCTTTACATTGTGCAGTTCGTGCCAATGCAATTGCATGTGTGAAACGTTTCATTAATGAAGGTAAGAATCAAACTAGCAGAATAATTATAGCAACTGAGTACTTTCAATGATGTATATATTGAAAGGTGCTGATGTTGAACAAGCACAGTACTCTGGAATGTCACCTATACATTTAGCATGTGAACTCGGCCATTCGCAATGCTTAAAACTTATTCTAGAAGTTAATGGAGTGAATGTAAATGCGAAAACCAAAGAAAAAGAGCAAAGTCCACTACACTTGGCTGCTGAAGGTGGCTATGCCGAATGTATTGACATATTACTTGACAAAAAAGCTGATGCCAATTTAAAGAATTATAGGTACCGTCTTTGATAAAGTCTATCTAATGATGAATCCTATGAAAATTTTTTATAACTTCACTTCACAGATTACAAACTCCATTGCATCTAGCTGCTAGAGCTCAATCATTTGACAGTGTTGAATTGCTTCTACGCAAAGGCAATGCCAATCCCAATATGGCTGATTGTGATAAACGAACACCTCTACATGCTGGTGTTGGTAAAGCGGCTCGATCTTATGATATAATAGAGATATTATTAAGGTAAAATTTTGCTTGTGAATAATTACTTCTTGTGGACAAGAACAATCATAGATTTGATTGTGCGTGTTTCTCCACTAGTTAAAACCATCGTGCTTTTAAGATTCTGATCGGTTTGTCACTCATGGCTAATTTGTGAGCCTGTAGGGCGACCATCAGTTCAGAAAACTGATGTACTAAACGAAATTTTAATGTAAAATACACGCAATAATAATTATTATTCGTTCAGCTTCACATGATTTATATTCCTTTTAGTCTAATATCACTTTTCCGTTTATTTAGTTATGGCGCAGATGTAAATGCTAAAGACCAATATGGCTACACCTCCCTTCACATAGCAGCATTAAATGAGCTATCACAGTGTGTTGAGATTCTCATCTATCATGGTGCTGATGTAACAGCAAAATCAAAATTCGGAATGACAGCACTTGGTATAATAACGCGAAAAACCCCAGCATCTCTTGGCATGATTAAACAGAAACTTGATCAGGCCATAACGTTGCACCATCATCCCGAATCCTCCAATCGTGAAGTGGAACTACGATTGGATTTTCGAAGTATTTTACAACATTGTCATCCAAGAGAGATTAGTTTTCTGAATACATTCGTCGATGAAGGACATAAAGAAATATTATCGCATCCTTTATGTTCCGCATTTCTCTATTTGAAATGGGAGAAAATTCGAAAATATTACATTGCCAGAATGTTGTTTTGTTTCATATTTGTATTGAGTTTATCATTGTATGTCCTTACGGCACTTGCGCATAATTGTTATAATCACGGTAAAAATATGAATGACACTCAACCTCAAAATGTTATCGAATTATGTGAAAAGAAATCAATGATGGGTCACATGTTAAGAAATAATCCATTCGTTATTGAAATGCAATGGTTTGCATTAGTTGGTATTACTTGCTGTGAGATTTTAAGGAAAATTTACGGTTTAACTGGATATCCATCGGTTCGTCAATATCTTTCACATCCTGAGAATATTATCGAATGGTCCGTTATAATTAGTGTATTTGTTATATCGTTTGTTTATACTGGTCGAACGTACACGTGGCAAAATCATGTCGGCGCTTTTGCTGTATTATTTGGCTGGACAAATTTAATGCTAATGGTCGGTCAATTACCAGTATTTGGACCATATGTCGCAATGTATACTAGAGTTCAAGGAGAATTCGCCAAGCTCCTTTTAGCGTATTCCTGTTTACTTATCGGTTTTACTATAAGTTTCTGTGTTATTTTTCCGGACTCATCGACATTTGCCAATCCGTTTATCGGCCTAATTACCGTATTAGTAATGATGACAGGTGAATTAAGTCTCGATTTATTGGTCGATGATGATCCAGAAGATCCGCCATTTTTATTAGAAATTAGCGCTCAGGTCACCTATATTTTATTTCTATTATTTGTCACAGTTATTTTAATGAATCTTCTCGTCGGTATCGCAGTACACGATATACAGGGTCTGCAAAAAACTGCAGGTCTTTCCAAATTAGTTCGACAAACGAAATTAATTTCGTACATTGAACTAGCATTATTCAATGGATATTTACCGCGATATCTATTAAATCTTTTGCATTGGACAGCATTAGTTTCACCGAAGGCCTATCGTGTTGTACTGAATGTGAAACCATTAAATCCTGGCGAGAAACGATTACCGAAAGACATTCTAGAAGCTGCCTATGAAATTGCAAAGAAGCGTAAACATTATAGTCGAACAATTTCATCATATCAAAGCACTAACAATAAAAAAACAACATTAAATAATAACCTAGATCAGTGCAATGGAACTTATGATGCTACGCATAGTGGACCTATTGCATTGGTTCATAATAAATTAGATAAAAGTATGGAAAAAGTCGATACATTAATGAAGGAAATTAGAGAGTTGAAATTATTGGTAGACAGAATGGAAAATAATCAGAAAATTACACAACAGTTTTTGAATAGTGTATTACAAAGAAATTGATAACCAGCAGTGTATAATTGGGGTATTAGATTTTAAAAATGACAGTAGAGTATAATAATTAAGTTCAGTGTATTTCTCTATTACTGTTCAAACAATAATCACAATTAGCCTAAATACAGATGTATAAGCATCAGTACAATATGTGATATTAGAAATATTAGCGGTTGTGACAATAATAAAAAAAAAACACTTCAACATTAATACTGATTCAATCCTAAAATTTCCATGTTGTTTTCCTAAGAACCACATTAGGAAGCAGCATTTATTAACAAGCAAATGTCATAATCTATTGTTAATAAATGGAAATGTTACATACATTCTTGTTAACCATAATTTATTTGCATCAACCGAAACCATTGCGAAGTTTTTATTTTATTTCCATTAAATAATAACCTCGAATGGATAAGGAATTTATAAATTTGTATGTATAGTCAGTTAACTCTTACTCAACACATTATATATAGATCTTATTTCCGCTACTTTTCACAAATTTGCATGGTAAAGTTGATGTAGAAGCGGAAGTTGCACAAGGTGGCCCATCTGGACAAGCAGGTGTCGTTAGATGGGGTATATCATGGGGTATTAGAAGTTTCATTGATCAGGAAACTATGGAAAACATGCGATTAGGTAAGTACACTTTGATCCAGTACTGTGGATTGCTAAAGGAATTTTATTTCAATAATTATTTCTAGCCGGTCTACTAACAAGGGATCGTCGAAGAGCTGAAAGGAAGAAACCTGGACAGGCAAAAGCTAGAAAGAAGTTCACTTGGAAAAAACGTTAACATTTGTATTTTTTAATAAATAAAATCATTAATGGTTGGCAGATCGTTTTTATTAATTGTTTATTCCTCTACTGCTCGAATATTAGTTTATTAAATGTAGCAGTAGAAATTTCCCGATAGACCTTACTAATTAATTCATTTTAAAATGAATTAAAATAAAATTAAATTAACCTTTTTTAATTCATCTTCTGATGAATTAAAAACATATATTCAAATATTTTATGAATTACAAAGATCTAAAAATACCAGTCTTAAGCTAGATCATAAAAAGATAATCTGAATAATTAATTTGACGTCAACAGATTAAATGTTGAAGCTGTAAATCCAATCTTTTAGAGATCCTTATAAACATAAGATATCCGTTTCGCTTAACAACAATAAGGTAAGTTGGAAAATTACTTACTTTTTATTGTTTATCTTGAATTGTATGCCAGTATTAAATGTTGTTTTACTGAATAGAAGAAAATCGCGCTTTAATAACATCAATTCAACAAAAATGGAAAACGGTGCTTTCAGTAATCCATTTATTAATAAAGATGAGACGGACAAAAGAAACAACAGCCATTCATTCCACTCAGTTTCATCTTATAAACGGTAATAGATCTTTCAGTTTCAATAATTTTAACTCTAATAAACCTTTCCATTATTCAGAGCTCCACAAGCAACTGTCGAATTGGATCTTTTCAATGATGACAATGAAGATATTGACGATTATCTATCAGATGATATTAATTCAAATATCGGCGTTGAAACTATCATTCCACTAACAGACGAGATAATTAGAAAAAGTCTTATCGGTCACTTGGAATTAGCATCAGGTGCGTTACGCTTATCGACTTCGACATTAAGGTCACCGGTAAACTGGTAATTATTATATTTTATCAGGCAGGATTAGTCTCTTTGATGAAATCGAAAACAATACAATTGTACAAGACAATATCATGGAATCGTTTCGTGGTGTAAACAAGATTGAAATAAGTATTTGCTTCCTATGGGCGGCATTTCAGAAACGTTGGGATTTATTAAAAGATTTATTACAATTGGGAGCAAGATTAAGGTGAAGATTTGCGCTTTACATCATTTGTTTTTAATCTAGATCAACATTATGTTTTAGATATTATGAACCAACATATGGATTAAGTGGTCTACATTTGGCAGCGTTCAGTGGTTGCATTCCTGGTACTCAGTTTCTCCTAAATCAACAAGATAATGACGTGAATGCTATCTATAAATGTTATAGCCCATTACACTGTGCAGCATTTGGTAATAGCTATGAAACCATGTCGATATTGGTAAATAATGGTGCTCGATTAGATGACATTACATCAGCTAAATGTCCGATTTGTCCTAAAGAAAGTGCACTGCATTGTTCTGTACGTGTCAATTCAATTGTTTGCGTTCGATATTTAACAGCAAAAGGTCGTACTGCATTTTTTTATTTCACTCTAATTTTAATTCATATTTAAACAGGAGCTGATGTCGGTCAAGTGGAATTCTCGGGAAAATCACCAATACATCTTGCAGCTGAATTAGGTAAAGTTGATTGCTTACGGATTCTACTTGAAACGACTGGTATAAATCCAAATGCCAGAACCAAATTGAAAAATATGACTGCATTACATTTAGCAGCTCTAGCAGGCTATGTGGAATGTATTGAGGTTTTACTGATAAAAGGGGCAGATACCGAATTAAAAAATTATAGGTATGCTTAGGAATAATTTTGATTTAAATGTGAATGCTTTATGTTACTGCTTACCTACTTAAGTTTATCGCCTTTTTTAGAAGTGAAACTCCATTACATTTGGCTGTTAGAACTCAAAATTACCAATGTGTTGAACGACTACTGAAAATGGGCAATGCAAATGTGAATGCTACAGATAGCGATCATCGAGCACCGTTGCATTTATCAGTAGGAAAGACTGCTAAAAATTACGAAATTATAGAACTACTAATAAAGTACTATTTTTATTTCAACTCCTTCCGTATCATTCACGTTACTTCATCATTTTCCAGCTACAACTCAGATTTAAATGCCAAAGACCAATATGGCTACACTCCATTGCATATTGCAGCCTTAAATGAACACTCACACTACGTCGAAATGTTAGTTAATTATGGCAGTGATATCACCGCAAAATCAAATCAAGGAATGACTGCATTGGGTATGATTCGACGTAAAACTCCAACATCTATTCGAGTCATTAAACTAAAACTGGATCAAGCAATTACACTGAATCAGAAATCATCAAGTAAAGAAGTCGAATTAACATTAGATTTTCGTATAATCCTTCAGCACTGCCATCCGAAGGAAATACGTTTTCTAAACACTTTCGTAGATGAAGGACAAAAAGAGATTCTTTTACATCCACTATGCTCAGCATTCCTTTATTTAAAATGGAAAAAAATTCGAAAATATTATATGGCTCGAATTCTATGTTGTTTTATATTTGTATTGAGTTTATCGCTGTATGTTCTTACAGCGCTTGCTCATAATTGTTACAATCGTGGTAAAAATATGGATGATTCTGATAATATAGAATTATGCGAAAGAAAATCGATTATGGGGCATATGCTCAGAAATAATCCATTCATGATTGAAATGCAATGGTTTGTATTAGTTGGCATAACTTGCTGGGAAATTGTACGAAAATTATATGGTTTAACTGGTTATCGGACAGTTCGCCAATACTTGTCCTATCCAGAAAACATTATCGAATGGGTTGTTATTATTAGTGTATTTGTTATATCGTTTATTTACACTGGTAGAACATATACATGGCAAAATCATGTAGGCGCTTTTGCTGTATTATTTGGCTGGACAAATTTAATGTTAATGATTGGTCAATTGCCAGTTTTTGGGCCGTATGTGGCCATGTACACCAAGGTCCAAGCAGAATTCGCCAAGCTTCTTTTAGCCTACTCATGTTTACTTATTGGTTTTACTATAAGTTTTTGTGTTATTTTTCCGGATTCATCGACATTTGCTAATCCATTCATAGGATTAATTACAGTGGTAGTGATGATGATTGGTGAATTAAATCTCGACATACTAGTTGATGATGATCCAATTGATCCACCACTTGTTTTAGAAATTAGTGCTCAAGTAACATTTATTCTGTTTTTATTATTTATTACGATAATCTTGTTAAATTTGCTAGTTGGCATTGCTGTTGACGATATTCAAGGCCTTCAGAAAACTGCCGGTCTATCGAAATTAGTACGACAAACAAAGCTTATTTCTTATATAGAATTAGCGTTGTTCGATGGATATCTTGCTAGATATTTAAAAAATGTATTACATTTAACAGCATTAGTGTCGCCTAAAACTTGTCGAGTTATTTTGCATGTAAAACCACTAAATCCAAATGAAAAACGACTGCCTAAAGATATACTTGAATCTGCGTATGCTATTGCAACACAAAGCCATAGCGAAGTATATCACGATAATATTAAGGATAGTATTTTTAGTAGCCATAATAAGTATGAACCAGAATCTAACAATTTAAAGGATATGCAAGGAGTTTATAAGAAAATAGCAGTAAATTGCGAAAAAATAGAAAGCTTAACTGAAGAAATTCGTGAATTGAGAAGTATTGCAAAAAATATAAATGTTCTTCAGAAGGAAACAGCAAATTTGTTATCTAGTGTCATTAGAAACAAAAGTTAATAAATTTGTAGAACATAATGTACATTTATAATTAAATTATAATTCATTTTAAGTTATGCTATTTAACCAAACCATCTTATTTTAACCGTTAAATGAAAATTTAATTTAACGTTTTCGTTTAACATCTGCTGAATGTTTCGTTGCATATATTTTTAAAAATAAATTTTGTTATGTGTGGTAAATTTTATTATAATATATAATTGTTAAAAACGTTCCAATGAACTGAACGTGATTTACTGAAAGTGATCTTATGTTCAGTTTTTAAATAAATTTAAAATAATAAAGTTTTAAATGTTTATAAATTTAAATTAGAATTTACTGAACCGAACCAAACCAACTGATTAGAAAATTTTGTGTGCTTGAGGGGCAGGAGGTTTTTAGAAACCGATCACTTTATTTGAGGTAGTAGGGAAACTGATTGAACACGAAAGAATATACTAACGGCGGGGACACTTGTCTTAAGTGTCCTCGCCCACTTACCATACCACCTCGAGGTGGTATGGCTTACCATTCCGCTACCGCCCGCTATTAATAATTCATATCATCACAGAAACAAATGTCCACAGCATTAGACAATGCAAATCACACTTAACCTTACAATAATACAATATATATATATTGTATATATACAATACGATATACAATATCCAGAGTAGTAATACACTACAACATATCACACTATCAATTCATTAGTAATTTATTAGTTATTTACAGATTGTGTTCAATATGACTATCATTTTTTTCAATTCTATGCTAAGACCGATTTATAAAAGATTTATGAACTCCTGAGAATAGTTCTGCAGCTTTTTCACGAATTATGTTTTTAAGTTTAAAAATTCGTTTTTCGAATTTTTATTCGAAAACGATCTGACATGAGAGTAAAAATGAGGTGGAGCTCCGTCATTGATAGACCATGTATCATGACGTAATTTTAATGGAACATCTTCCAATCGTTCCTATAAATTGTTTCTTGAAAATTCCAAATACGTTTCTCAAGTTAAACGAGAAGGTGAAACAAAAGGACCGATCGAATAATTCCTCACAATGCCGGCCCATACATTAATTCCTAACTAAAACTGTCTTTAGAATCTACTACTTGCGCTTCAGAAAAATAGACTCGTTGTCTGTGATACGGATAGTATCACTTTTTCCGTAATACACGTCCCACTGTGTAAACTTCGACATTTATTAATTTTTTATATTAGATAGTACTAAAGTTAATTTTATTTAGCTCTTGATTGGATTTTCTATCCTGTTTTAATTTCTTTTTCTTTTTCTTAACTCTAACGGCCGTTCCGATATTTATATCTTTTTCAAAGAGTTCCTTTTTTTCTTTTGGTGATTTCGCTTTGAATGTCAATTGTTGATTTGTTAATCTCTTTTTCCTGTCGAATTAAATGGTTTGCATCACCACTGCCATTCCATTGCTTCTGCTGGTAGATTGTTTCTTTCTAATTATCTTTTTTCTCTTTCTTTATCATTTTCAGCTCTTACTATAACATGAACCCTTTTAATTCCAAGAAATAATTACTGATAATTCGCTAGTGCAATGTTTTTATGTTTGCTGTTTTTTTAAAGAATGACTAATGCCAGTCAAGCTAAAGCAATGTTGTTAAATAAGTAGATATTATTCCATACAGGATAGTAACAAATTTTTATAAACAAAAATTGACACGTAGTTTTTGTTAGCTGATACTACTAATGGAGTACTTAGTACTTACATTTCGATATGAGGTACTATTTATTATGAAATTAATTGATTAATCAATATCAAAAAAATTGTTTTATTCATGGAGACGTTTTCTTCAAATATTCAAATAAAAATTATTGGGAATAAATGTCAAGTAAACTTCATATTCAAAACAAAAATCAGTTAATAATAAAAATAATTACTTCTAATTTATTGCTAAAATGAAGTCACCGCTTCTTAAAGGAGAAACGAAGCTTTTTTTTCCTCTGAATAACGATAACATTTTGTATTGAAAATGATTATTATTATTATTGTTTGTATCGCAGTCGGCTAGCGAGCAACCAGCGTCGTCGCAATTATTCCTTTCTTTCGATAAATTACATTATTAAATTGAACTTTTGTTTTATAAAATGTTAAATTTTTATTATTGATAGTTACTACTCGTTTTTAGTGCTTAATGTAACACATTAAAAAATTAGTTGAATAACTTAAAATTCATCCTTCAATCGTGTCAAAAATTTTCTAGATCAACGACTGCATTTAATTCCACAGATGAAAATTTATTTCTGACCAAATTTTAATATTAAAAGATTGAAAATACGTAAAAATGTAGACTTTAAATTCACCTAAATTATTAAAACGCCGTCACTGTCTCAAAAAAATTGAGAAATTTTTATACTACGAATGACATTGAACTCGTTAATGAGTTCAATTTTTGTTCTACTTTTCAAGACCGAGTATTGCGTAGGTCACTTACACTGCGGCTCACGACCGTTTTTGAAGAAATTAGAAAATGCTGATTATCTTGGAAACTATTGAAGATAGACCCTTCCTTAACAATTTTCGGTTTGTTTTTAATGACCTATACGTGGTGTGATTTTCCTACAACTCAAAGTTTACAGTCTGTATATATTATATTAAATATAAATCAAAATTATGCAAATGATTAAAATACATTTTTATTTTCGGTTGAAAAATAGAAATCGGCTTATACAGTAGGATCAAAAAATGCTTTTTTTATATTTGTTATAGAATTCTAAATAATATATAATATCATTTTTTTTTACGAATTAATTGATGAACTGTAAATATTATAGTAAGTAACTTATTATTTAATAATTGTATAATACAATAATATATTCTCTGCTAAACTAATAGAGTATGTTTAATTGTATCGTATAATGATATGGTTGAAAACTGCCCCTTAAATCAGCACTAACAGCCTGAAAAAATGGAATGTGTAATTGATTATTGATTTGATTGTAACATCAATTAGCACATACTTTATAACAAGTATTGCGGGAAATAATGAATAACATCAATTACTTATTTGATAATTTACAGTAGCATATAGAATCACAATGCCACAAGTAACTGGAAAGGAGTTGGTAAACCCCCAGCGCTTTCTATATTTAAAGAGCTTATTACCAATTAATAAACTTAATTGTCACAAACTTTCTTTTCTTAACTTTGCAAAAATGCTTTTGTGTAATTTCTTCATAACATTCCAAATTAACATTATTTATGATGCATCGATTATCCATCCCTCTTATTTAACATTTTGAAATTCTTGGCATTGATATTGTCTTCTGCATATACTACGGATACTCCACATACTCTAAAAAATCTTCCATTTCCAATACAAATATACATATATTATAATCAATGAATCAAAAAAATGTTCTAAATTCTCATTAACTCTATTTCTTCCTGTACCTCATCCACTGCATCCACATGCTCTAAAAAATCTTCTAAATTTTGCATTTTAAATTATATAATTAAATATTTTACAGATTTGATAAAATACAAAAATTGAATATAACATTTTCAAAGTTAAAAAAAATCTACAGTAAATTTTATGAAAATTTCATGCTCAATTAGATACAACGAAAAAGAACAATGGACTTTATATTATCCAACAGATGATTTTTATTTTCATTGTTTTTACATAAGCAGCTGCAGTGAGTAGTGCCGTGTCGAATTTAGATTATTTCTTTAGTTCTTTCTAAATAAAAATTACATGAGAGAAGTATGTATTAGACGACAAAATTAAGAACGTAGATATATTTTTTGTGTTGTGAGGAGTAGAAAAAACTTCGAAGTTTTTTGTAATATTGTGTACTTTTAAAATTTTAAGATATGCGTTGTAGATGAAAAAATTTTGGTATTGAGAGGGTATTTTGAAAAACTTGAATTTACGAAAAACACTTTAGTGATGCCGCATTTGTGCCCTTAAAATTACAGTTATCTTTGAAAGCCGACGCTGTACCTATTGTGTATGTGTGTTTCCAAGAAAGGAAGATAAATTCAATAATATAGATATGTATATAAATAATTAATAAAGTAATGATGTTGTGTTTTAATAGGTGCAGACGCAAAATTCGGCACATAATGTGGAACATAATACTAAAATTGCTAGAACAGTTCGGGTAAGTACTAGGAATTTAAAATTATCTGCAGATATTATTAACTTATATCGAAATTTTATCTGATAATCCCTTCATCCATTAATTAGGTGGACAATTCCAAATAATGGTAATTCCAAAATATGAATCAAATGTACAAACCAATGAATGTTAATCAATTTGATGGATATAATGATTAATGAGTTATATTTGCACTACATCAGTGTAATTGTTTTGGTAAAATGAAAATGGAGCTTTCAGTATTATAAATTATGGATTTAAGACTATAATATAATGGAAGACAGTTTAAATTGGCGTATGAACAGTTAATTGATAGAGGTTTACATTATCTATATATTAATTTTGTTAGTGAATAGTATATGTGCATTTTACTATCTTTTTTTGTAGAATTTTCTATCTTTTTTTTAATGCTTTCTTTACTTCTTAATCAGCAGCTGTTTCGATTTTTCAATCTTTTTCAAGAGTTTATATTATCTTTAATGTTAAATAATAAGATTAAAAACATTTTTTTGTCAGACAATCATAAGCTCCATGGAAATAGTAAAATAGATTTTTTATGTATGTATTCCTTGAGAAAAAATATTTTATTCACTCTGAAAAACAAATTGAAAATTAGTATATATTTGTATTTAAGGGACCTTCACCATTTTATTGAGCAACGCACCAAGCGCCCTCTGTCGAGGGTTGACCATGAGCCGTAAGTATTGTTAGAGAGGGGCTTAGAGGGGAGGAGCAGGGTTCCCCGATTTAACGCTAAGCCGGACATTTGTATTAGCTGTTGTAGCGTAGTTTTTAATCTATGCTAACGTCTAGCGGATACGTTCCACGATAGGCCTTTCCCATATTACCTGAAAAATACGTTTGCGCATAGAGTGGAATTCTGCTAATTTCCTATTTGTTAGAAGGTGCAGGTGAAAAAAAACAAAAAACTACTACCACAATATATATACAAATATCCAAATTAATATATAATACGATACAGTACGGTAATATATAATATATATAATTGAAATAAACAAGTAAATAACTTCAAACTTTTAATATAACTTTATTAATATAGTGTCAAATCAAATGATGCGCCCCCTGCACTTAAAGAAAATTCACCTGCAACTAACTTCATGGGCACCAAGCCGATGCCCGAAGACAGTTGTTTCAACCGTTCTTACTCATTAAAAATTGTATTTCTTTCTTCCTCTAAAGTTAATGGAATAGGTCTATTGAACTAGAGAATTGGGGAGATACGTAATACATCATGATACTAACACTAACAAAATAACTAAATTGACCAACGCGCAGCTTGGTCAATTTAGTTGTGACGTCAGTGAGAGACCCCTTAGCAAATCGATTATTTTAATAATTGAAATTGTGCTTATAATATCTAATCTGGCGACTTTGGGGATTTTTGTTCAACAGTATGCCTTTGAATAAGCATGCAAAATATCTGTGTTCGGGGTGCACTACGTTCTGCTCAACAGAACTTTCTTTATATCCTTAATTACTTGCTGGCTATTATTTTCGCCTTCTTTACTAAAAATGACATCAAATTTCTTAATGCCAACCGGCCTAACCCAATCGCTTTTAATCTCCTTTTCTTTTCTTGGCCTACTTGAATCCTTCAGAACTTGGGCAAAGGTTTTAACCTTTGTCCTTCTGCTGGACATTGACCTCCCTTTTCGTGCTTTTTCGACCTCTACAAAGGCACTTTGGGCACAAGGGGTTACACCCCTTGCCACGTAGCTTCAGCGGCACGCTTGAATTAAACGTTCCCATGTTCTTTTCTTTTCCGTAGAATGTCTCTTTGGTTATATTATAAAATTCAAATATACATAACAAAAAAATCGATTAAGAAGTTAATCGATTTTGTTTATAGTGTATTCATATGAATACGGCCGTTAACACTTAACAGATTATATTCATATGTAGATACCAACTTAACCTCAAATATTTAGTTTCTATTTGTCAAAAATAAAATTTGGTTCTGATTTCGTTCAGAGTTCAAATATTATTATTATTTATATTTAATTTGCATAGCAATTTATATAATTAATGCATATACGAACATGACAGTTTGTTCTGTCCCAACTTGTAAAAACTACACAAAAAAGAGTAATGGCATTTCATTCTTTAGAATTCCAAAAAATAGTGAAGTACGAAAAAAATGGTTAGAAGCTATAGATGTTGATGAACCAATTAAAGAGTTTAGGGTAAAATTTGTATATACATAGACTTGAATGTATGATATAGTTGATATATTAAACTACTAAATATATTTTTAAGGTTTGTTCGAAGCACTTTCAGGAATCTGATTATGTTTTTGGGGCAACTAGAAAACAGTTAAAAAAAAATGCTGTACCATCATTATATTTACCTGGCACCGACCCGTTCGAAGTGCCGAAAGACATAGACATTAAGTGTGAACCTGATGAATCTTCGTTACAATATCCACATTCAACCATGGATATAGAAATGGAATTACAAAATACGCAACTGGCAATTGCAGAATTAAGAACTTTACTCGAGAACACTAAAGAATCAGCAAGGTCGAAAATTGAAAGTTTAGAAGCTCAAATAAAATACTTAAAAGCAGAAAATAGACATTTGAAGAAGCTAGTAGTATCAAAAAAAATTGTGATCTGTAAACAGGTTGTGTGAAAATGATTTTCTAAGTGATTGTCCAACTTATCAAATTATAATTGGTGATGTTAATTTTCTGTTGCCAAGTGTAATGTGAATGACCCAGATTTTAAGGTTACTAGGAAGAAAAATTTTTTTTAGGTGTATGAAGTGTTAAAGGCCAATTTTGTTTGTTGAAAATCATTTGCAATGAATCAGTTATGTCATGATTAGGTTGCGAAAAGGTATAGATGTCGAACACTTGGGGACACATGTTTAACATCTATGCAACAGCTGCATGGCAAGTCTTTTTAACTTGAGGCTAAATGTGCTTTATTTAAAATTCGGTAGTTCAAACAGGTGACTTAAAGGGATTTATTATTAGAACATGTTACGAAAATATTAAAATTAAATACATCGATCTAACGAGAAGTATAAGGAATTTAAGATACACTATCATGAACGTTGCTCAGTATGAAGCTGAACAGCACGCTCAAGCGCCCGTGAAGCACTTGAGCGCCTTTGGACCGGTGGCTGCCCTAGTCTCTCTGATGTGCTGTGATACAGCGACACCGATCAGAGGATGGTTTCCTAAGTTATCGACGTTAGTGATGATTCCACGAGCACTTGAACTTCTTCAACGTGTTTATACTGAACAACGTTCATGAGATTTATAAACGAGGGATTTACGTACCTTACTAAAAATACTTCTTCAAATTGATATAAACTATTGGACAAAAGTAAAGCAAACAAGCTCAAACATATTTTAGTATTTGAATTTAAAGGATGATATTCTATACCATAATCTATTAAGGAATGCTGCTTTAATTGACAGCTGAAGTTATTTACTTGCAACTAATCGACAAGTTTGGTTCAACTTATATCAAATTCCTAAATTTCTAGATCGGACAAAAATAAAGTATCATTCAGAAAAATGGTTTTTCTACGGCTATATGAAAATGATTAACTTTTGTCACCATCTACTCTACACGAAAATTTGATTTCCGTCACTAGTGTTGTAATAACCCGTTAATCACGTTAACTTTCGTCACTTGTGACGAAAGTAAATCATTAGTAAATCGATGCACTTACATATATACAATTGTAATGATTGAACTATTAAAAGAATAATGGGAAAACACGATTTAACACCAAATATATAAACATAAACAAAATGTAAACATTTCTCTTTTTTAAAAGTAAGAATTAAACATTTAAAAGATTTCGGGATTTCACATTAATCAACAAAGACGCTGGGCAGCGGCTTCTTTGATTTTAAAACCAAAACTGATAGTATTAAATGCAAAAAATTTAAATTATTTTTATCAAGCTAAAAAATAGTTGAAACACATTGCAAATAAAAGAAATGATTCACAACATATCATGAATTGGTAAATATTTCTTCAATTTTCACAATTTGAATAAATGTTCAATTATGTATATAATTTTTGGTCGCCTATGATCAACAACAGCCACTGCATTATAATTACTATAAAGTTTTTCTACTTTTTGTAATTATAAAATAAAATAAAATTTTAAGCGGAATAATAACCTGTAAAATACAAAAATAAATTTAACGAAATAATTAGCACTATTAATAAATGTTGGATAGTGAATACAGTTGAATTTGGATATCAAGGTGGCAAGGTCTATGAACTTTAATTCTGGATATTTTGTATATATTTCTTTAATTAGCTTTAATTTTAATAACGATGGTCGTAGAAAAAAGATAGTGTTATACTCGTTGAAAATCATTTTCTGAACATTACTAAAGTCGGCTTCGATTCGTTTAGTAAACTGTTCTCTCGATTGCAGAAAATGCTATTTTCGTTACTTGTGTAATAATATACTGTTATTTTTTTATTTAACTATACTCTAGACTTAAAATTACCATTCGCCTTTTTACAGACAACAACCTAAAACTTAGCGACAGATCGTAGTAACGATTCATTCTACAACCATCGCGGCATTGATATGAACTTTTTCACATACTCTCCTAGTAAAAGTTATTCTTTTCTTCAGCTACCGATCATTTGTTAGGTAATTTATGGGTTGGAATATATTTCTGGATCCTCTTTCTTCCGTTTTCTATCGGACCAAAATGCATTAGCATAACCACCACTGCAAAATGAAATGATTGTTGTCCCGAAACCAAATTTTTTCAAAATGGAAGCAGCGTTTTCTGTAGTTATTCTGTTGAAGTACATAGACTGTAGAAACATTTCTCATTCGATCTAAAGTGTCGTGTCCACTGGCAAGTAAAACTTGCTAGAGTAAGTCTCTGAGAACGCTTGCTATTACGTACACGTTAGCGCAAGGTGACTTGTGAGAGTGACTTCTGCAATTTTTATTCTCAGAGCCAGTACTTGCGCTTGCTAGTGTACACGTTAGCTCTCAAGCTTGCCGACAGTATTTGCCGCTCTCAGAACATGCCCGACATTTTTGCTGCAAGTTGGGTTGCTTATTTTGAGCTATTCATTTTGAAAATTAAATAAATGAACTATTTATAGTTGTTAATTAAATGAAATAAAAAAGTAAACTTGGTATAAATAGTAAGTAGAAAATAATATATTAATAGTATACATCAATAATCTATATTATTTTACATATTAATATAAATTAAATAAAAATTATAATTTGAAATAAAATAAAATTAGAAACAAAAATAAAAATATATGCTTTGATTAAATATTTTGTCTTATAGAGATTTTTAGAAAAAGTCAAGAAAGGTTTTGTTTTTTGGTGATATGAAAAAAGAATTATGTTCGATTCAAAACCTAACTCAAATTTTCCATTTTTCATTTTTTTTTTATTTAATTAGGATAATAATAGCAGCTGCAGCACCAACGGATTTGTATGTAGACATTTGCTGGAAAATAATAATATTTGAATCATATCTAATTCTGTACAAGTATATTCGCGACTCTTTTTTACATTAATAAAGATAATATATTACTGAAAATAATTATTATAATTCATGGATAATTTAATAATAAAAGAAACTTACTTCAAGAATTAATAATAAATTAAATTCAATCAAAAAACTGACATTATATACTATCGCTGTATTTATATAAAGAAAAACCGAAATAATTTAATGTAACCTCAAAAAGCAGCGTAAAGTAAATAGAGTAGGGTACACGTTGAAACCGATGCAGGCGCAAGAGACACTTGTTAGAGAAGATTTGTAAATAGAACGAAAACAGTGCAAACCGTCTGGCAAAGCAAGTATTTGCTAGACCGCTAACTTGCTGCAAACTTTGCAGCAAGAACCATCGCAAGTTACTTGCCAGTGGACACGAAGCTTAAAGAAACATCACATCACCGATCCATCTAAAGTCCTGCTTAGAAGAATAATTTTCACCCAAAAGCCCCCCATTTCCATCGCAGAAATCACCAACGACAAATCAACAAACGATCTGGAGAACAGAATAACTTACTAAAACAGTGAAATAATTTATTTCATATAATTTTTTGAAATTTAATCTGTTGTTTTTAGATGTTAAAAATATTATTAAGTCTTTAATGTTAGTTAAAGTTAAACATGTTAAATGTTTTTTACTAATAATAGTAAAAAATTAATTTACATAATATAAATTATAAGAAAAAAAGGAGGGACAAATCGATGTGTTAATGTTAATGTTTTTATCATTTGTAACGCGCTGATCGACCTTTTTTTTTATCTATTAGTATACACTGGAATAATGGTTGTTGAATAAATCGTTATTACGATCTGTCGCTAAGTTTTAGGTTGTTGTCTGTAAAGCAGCATGATAATTTTAAGTCTAAAGTATAGTGAAATAAAAGTACAGACCATTTTTCTGAATGTTATTTTACTTTTGTCCGCCCTAGAATTGTAGGAATTTGATATAAGATGAATAAAACATTTCGATAAGTTGCAAGTAAATAATTTCAGATGTCAGTCAAAGCAGCATTCTTTAATAGATTATGGTATAGAATAACATATGCTTTAAATTCGAATCCTAAAAGATAAATATATTAAACAAAGTAATTTTAGAAAATGTATTATTGCCATTATATATTTATAACTGATATTACTGGCAATATCAGTTCTAGTTCATCATCGTAATGTAGTTTGGATGTGCCACTGACAGTAGATGAAAAGGAATGTAAGGATGACTCAGACGACTTTGTAATTTGTAAGTATAGAGTAGAAATATTTAACAAAATACATAATAAATCATTCACAGCTGACGTGCGCAGACATGAATTTTGATTTGGATCAGTTCATTTTAACAAAATAGGGTGGTACTGATCATACAAGAATTTTCAGTGTCGTTCAATTTTTACCGCTGAAAGCTTTTTTTAAAGTGTCTACGTGAAAAGTAAAACATATATATATATATATATATATATATATATATGTCTATAAGCCTTCTACCATAAACTGGTGCGGGCTTGAGCTTTTGTTATCCTCCTATTCCTCACTTCCTATGCATCTCTCCCACTCCTTCCTGTTGCAAGCAATTCTTCTTGCGTCATTCAGCTTCATTCCTCTTTCTCTTATTGCTTTTTCAATTCCCTCATCCCATGTAATTTCTGGTCTTCCCCGTTTCGCTCTTCTTCCCTCCCTTGCCTGCCAGACTCTCTTTACTTGCCTCTCTTCACTCATTCTTACCAGATGTCCCCACCATCCCAACTGCCTTCTGTGAATGAACTCCACCAATGGTTCTATCTCCAACTCTTCTCTTATTACGCTACTCCTTATTTTATCTCTTTTCGTTACCCCTTTTACTCTTCTCAAGAATTTCATTTCCACAGCTTGTACCCTACTTATGGCTTTTTGTTCCATTTTCCACGTTTCACATCCGAATGTTAAAATCGGTCTTATTATGGTCTTGTATACATTTATTTTTGTTTTATTTGTGATTTCCTTGTTCTCCACTATTAATCTATTGATTCTATAGTATGCATTCATTGCTTTATTTCACCCGCTCCGTAATTTCATTTTCCTATTTACCCCCGCTGCTGATCTAGGTACTTACAACAATCGACCTGCTCTATTCTCGTCTCTTCTATCTTAATTTCTAACTTCTGTTTCTCTCCTATTACCATTACCTTTGTCTTTTCCTTGCACATCTCCATCTCGTATTTTTTAAGCACTTCGTTCCATTTGCTCAATTTTCTCTGCAAACTCTTTTCATTCTCCGTAACTAACATCACATCATCTGCAAACGCTCCAGTCGTTATAACCACCCTTTGCATGTAAAAGTAAAACATTAAAATCATTAAATAATAAATTGTTTAACGTTATATTATTTAAATTTAATTATACTATTTAAACTAAAACAATTTTAATTTTTTAATCTTTATTTAAAAAAATTGAATTAGTTATCAAACAAATGTTTGATATTGATACATGTCATACATTTTAATTTAACCCGCCGCCATTTTTCAAGTAAAAATCGACGCCACTGTCCTACAACTGTCGCGCAGGTTTTTGTCAGATGATTGTGATTTATTATATACTTTGTTAAACATTTCTACTCTACAGGTTGTGTCTTTTGTACGTTGATTGGCTCCATTTGATCTGTTGAACGTGATGACTGCTCGTCCAGAAGTACTTGCAGCAATTTCACCTGAACATGATGTTTTCTATCTGGCTTAACATTTTTCAAATAAGGCAGAGGGCTAGTTAAAAATTGCAAATCGTAGTCATTAGTTAATTTTTTGTTTTTTTCATCTTATTTAATAAAATCTATCTTTTGTTGTTCTAATAGTAAAAGTCGATTTGCGTAATCAATTTTTCGGTTATTTGTCTTTGATTGTACCGATTTATAAGGGTGTTGTCTGTTGTCAGGTGATCTTGAAGTGTTTGTCCTAGGTTTGCTTGTGTTTGAAATCGAGTCTGCGTCGGTATTTCAGGTGTTTCTATCTATTTCGGGAATATCGGGTAATTCTTGTGAGGAAAGTCTATCCTCTATTTCAGGTAGTTTAGGTATGTTTCTTGGGGTGGGTCGTGGGGAGAGTAGTGGTAAGAGGAATTGCAGACTGTCATAGTGTGGTCAATTATATTTTGGTTTTCCTGCAGTATTTGCATTTGCATACATTTAAATTTATGTAAATTGTTGGAATCTGGCACATTATTGCCAGAAAGTCAAAATTTACCAAATTCTGATGTGAAACTTCCATATGTACTCCTAGGAAATGAGGCGTATCTCCTCAAGCCATATTTAATGAAACCAACCAAACCGTATTCCAAACGGAATTTAACGCCAGAAGAAGAGATAGATAATTCTAGACTGTCACGCAGTGCAGTAGGCTGTAGTACTGTCCGTACTCATGATACTAAGACTACAAGATAGGCCAACCTGAGATCCAATTTTAAAAATTTCTGTGCACTGCGTCACTGCGAGACCCCCTTTTGTTTTTTTTGATAAGTAATAAAATATCTTTTTTATACAATATTTTTTTAAATATAATACAAACACATGTTTAAGTATATATTACTGAAAAAATGAATAATATTTAAAAAATATCATTAATTAATTAAACATAAACAAACTGCAAGCTGCATTAAAATAAAAAACATAGACAAAAAGACAAAATTAACATCAGTTATATTTGTATACACATATATTTAATGATAAGCAATAAAACTTGATACAATATGGATTTTTGAAAGTATCTTCCTAATCTAAATTCTATTTAACATAGAATTTAGATTAGGAAGATATATGTACCTCTTATATGAAATCCAAAACCACTCTGACTGTTGCTAACATGCAGCGTTGCCAGACCGTTTTAAAAAATTTCGCCAAAAAAAATTTAAAAATACGCCAAATTTGAAAAAAATCCGCCAAAAAAAATAAACATCTAAAATAAAAAATAAACATAACATTGTGTAATAATATAACATAATTAAAATACTTACGTAGATGCAAATTAATATTTCAACATATATTACACTTATTACAGTACATAATATATACAATTATACAATAAAATATACATATACATAATATAGATACATGTATTAGATAGATGTAGCATCTTGTGCTACCTCTAAATCTTCCGCTTTACATTCGTACATTCGTTCGGAATTGAATTTTTGTAACATTTCTGAGGAAGGTTCAAACGTTGTGCATCCATTTTTCAACTGTGACAAATGCCACTTTGTTCTAATGATACAATCCACAGTGTTTATTAATAATTTGTTTCTAATTTTATTTTTTGTAACATTGATTATGGAAAATGCCCGTTCCACTGCAGCATTTGAATATGGTAAACTCAGCAGTCCTAAAGCCATACCGGAAATATTTTTGAACCGGTTATCTCCCACGGCGTTTTTGCTTTGAGAAACCTCCACCCAAAATTCCTCCGTACTAAGCAAATGATCCCAATTAACATTGGGAATGCTCTGCCACTCTCTCATTGTATCGTCAATATCTTCACAAAGTCCAGAAAAAAATTGGCATACATCTTTAATATCTGGCTGCCTAATCCGGGAAATTGCTAATTCAGGTGTTAAAAAATTTAATTTATTTAAAATGTCTATATTATCGGGCAATCTTTTTTGTAACTGATAACATAATTCCAGTAAAAACTTCTTACAATTATTACGGATTCCATTCAGATTTTCTTTTTGGACGGAAACACTGGCCTCGTTAAATTTATATCCAAAATTTATTAAATGTTCATCTATTACATAATTTTGAATTTTAATTTGTGTTATATTTTCCTTTAATAAATTTTGTAATCTACATGGAGGTATTAAAATTGATAATTTATTTTTGAATAACATATATAAATCTTCTGCAAGTTTTGTTGGATCGGCATTTTCTGCTTGAAACAATGCATTTGTTTCTGTAACATCTTTCAATGCCCATTTTAAAAATATAAAATATAAAAAATTGGCTTTGTCCGATAACATTAAATATAATTGTTTTGCCATATAACAATTATTGCTATCCATTTGAAAGTGTAGTTGCAGAGCATCCCATTGTTCTATAATTTTTTCAATGGCGTTATACCTCGCTAACCATCTCGTTCCAGACAGCTTGTCTACTTTTAGGGGCTGTTTTCCAGTGAGGCATTTATACAAACTACTATAGGTTATTTGTCTTTTGGAACTGGATGAAAACCAGTTGTATATTTCTTTAATCATAAAATCTAAATGACTCGGCAATGCTTTAAATGCATATTCCGATGCTAAATGCAGAGAATGGCAAATGCATTTGATGGTAATAAGTTTACTATTATTAGATTTTAGAATAGTAGATACAGAATTGTGTGCCCCTATCATAACATTGGCACCATCTACACCAATTTTTCGCCATATTTGACATTTTTAATTGGTCGTTATTTAATTGATTTGTAATTTCCGAACATATAGTGGAAGCATCCCCACTATTGATTTGTATTAACTTGTAAAAAGTAGTGATTATTTTCTTTTGCGATAAGCTGAAATATTTGATCATGAGTGCCAACATTTTTTTATTATCGATACTGGTGCTTTCATCAACAATTAATGAAAAATGGCTTGTACCAATATCTTCAATTAGATTTTTTAGCAAACAAGGTGCTATAACGTTTAAAATTAAAGCAGTGCATTTTGTGCGGTGTAATTTAATATCGGCTAACAAATGGGAGCCCTTGTCAATATTTCTAATTAATTCTCCTAAATGGTCAACGGCAGAAATCGATGTATGTTCGCATATAAAACCGGCAATTTTTAATTCAGTTATTTTTCTGTTAGTACTCAGAGTATTCTGAACATAGTCGGTGATTTTTCTGCTAGGACCAGCTAAGAAATTATTTTCCGCGACTTTATGTTTTTTGGAATTACGATGGACTGATAAATCCTTTTTATGCGCTCTTAGGCAGCACTTGCAAAATTTACAAAAAGCTTTAGTGTTATCTGTTAAGACAGGAGCTATCCATCCTACAATAAATTATATTTTTTCAACAACTTAAATATATAATATCAAATTGTATGCCTACCCTTTAATTCTGTATCACTTTCCCAAGCAGATCTATATTTATGTTCGTAAACTTTTATTTTGTCTTTAGGCATCCTTAAAATGTTTGGATAATGTAATTATGTACTACTTAATTTTCTAATGAACATATCTATTTAATACATAAATTTTATAACGTACCCTTTATAATTATTATTAATTTCGTGCTGCAGTAACAAATAATAATACTTTTTATTAGATTTCAAATTTTTTAATAAATCACTATCGAAATCGGTATATGTGTATGTTATATTTGTTCTTCTTCTTGTTAAGGGATGTAAAAATAAATGATGTTTACTACAAAAAGGTCTGGCCTGAACTGGCCTTCATCTGTTTATTATTCTCTACTTTCATACATCAAAGAATCTATATCTAAAGGGTCTAACAATGGTTTTCTATAATATATGACAGTGTACTAGTTAATAATATAACTTATATTATTAACTAGTACACATATATTATATTATATAACACTGAATGTAGTGGTAAAAGTTGGCAAATAGGAAATTGAATTAGCGAAAATAGGACCATATTTCAGAAAACGATTGCTATGTATTTACAGGGTGTCCAAAAATATTCAATAATTTGCAGACCCAATTATCAATATTAGCTGTTTAACAAAAATATACTTAAATATACATAATTTTCCACAAATACAAAATGAAAAGCTAGTATCAAATAGTCAGTATATATGTAATTATGTAGCATACTAAAATAGAATTAAGATGGAACGAACTAGTAGGTTCATAAATGTTTTGTATACCCTGTAGCTGAGTACTATACAGATATACATCTGTTATTGTTATATGTTATATAAATTATTGACATTTATTGAGATCCGTCCATTCATCGGACGTGTCTATATCAAACAAACTGATGAAAGGAAATAGAAAAAACTAATTTTTTTTTTCCTTGGTAAAATTTTCTAATATTATTCCACTAACATATTAATAGATATTGGACAAATTATTATAAAGGCAGCCCCTATAACAACCCATAACTTATAAGAAATAATTTGAAAAATTCTGTTGTAAAACGTGACTCAAGAATACCAACGGACTACCAAATTTAATAAATTTGCACCACGGGGAACAGATTTGAAAAATTTATGGTTTTGAAATTATAAGATGCACCATTTTACTGTATACCTACACTACATTATAAATTCTGGGAATTATTATCTTGCATTGTTATTCTATTATCTATTATGATATTAAATCTTAGTCATGCAACTTTATTCATATTCTCTCATATCTATGATAAATAAATATAATTGTTTATAATTCTATATACATACTATAAATGTATTATATCATCTAACATCGATGGTATGTTCAACCTTCTTTAAAAAATTTTTTTTTGATTTGAAGCGTAATTTTTTAAGCAATCAAATCCGCCAAAAAATCCGCCAACTTAAAACTAAACGCCAAAAAATTCGCCAAACATATTTATCCGCCAAAAAATTAGCATAACATAAACAAATCCGCCAACCTGGCAACTCTGCTAACATGTTCTCTAACGGCGAGGACACAATCGTCTTAATTTTTAAATCTTAAATCTCAAAAAGAGAGTTTGCACAGGCGCCAATCTTAATTTTTAGAAAATGGAAACGAGGACTGCAGACGGTGTTGCCTATACTATTTTTAAAAATTTTTCGGTGATGAGCAGATCGTTGGCTCGACTTTTTACGTTGAACTTATTAAGGACTATAAGAGTCTTTTAAGTTCTCCATAGTTGAACTATTACTTTCAAAATCAAATAAATGTAGCGACCAATGTAATTTCGATTGAATGTTTATTTTTGATTTATTTTTTTGTGAATCAGCTGTTGTTTCGGGGTTTCGTCCACTGTACTAGTTAATGTAATTTCCAAAATTGAGTTCTTCGATAATTGGTGAATAACACAAAAAAAAGAAATTAAAAATTAGGAAAGTGGACAAATGTAGTTTGGTGATTTGTTTTTCATAAAATGCAGTGGTAATTATGGACGAAAAAAGAGTTTTGCGCATTTGGAAGTGTTATAAACATATGAACTTTTTTACTTTGAAAATACTCTCCTACTGGATTTTCTATACAATGGGAAAAAATTAAAAGTGCTTTCGTGTTGTGTGTTGGATAAGATAAATTCAAGGATCTTAAAAACTGAATTTTGCATATTATGTAACTGTAACTTGTAAAGAAAATGTAATCCATATTATGACAAATGTTAATGTATATTTCAGTAAAATATTTATTTTTTTTTTGTATATGAAATCTTTAATGTACAAGATAAGAATAATTTGGTCTTCATACAGTTTTTATGAAATAAATCCTCCATTCTATTGTTTTATTTTATAACAAACTATCAATTATATTATTTACGTACCCGTTTTTTGTTGAATGTGAAGCAAAATAAATAAATACGAATATGAATGTTTAATGAACGAATTTTAAGTAGATTTTTTGGCAAACCGTGAGCATAGTTTGATTTTTCTGTTACATTCGAATACTAAACTTCAATATAACATGCAAGCTCAAAGTTCAAGATAAGTGGAACTTTTTTGGGCCCCTCTGTCAGTTGGCTATGTTAAAGACCACAACAAGTTTTTGCATAACTGGGTAATTAATTCTATTAGTAATGCAGATAGTGTACTCATGGAAAATTTTAATGTGTATAATACTAATAAAATTAATTTGTTGTATTTAATTAAAGTTCCTTCTATATTTAATAAAGATAGAAGTCGCCGCGTCGTACACATAACATAACCAATAATGCAATTTTCAAAGATATTATCTTGTACTAATGGTTGTAGAGCCTGTAGTTAATAGTCTCATCTCATATTTTGTTCTAGCCTCGGCTAATAGTGATGGCTCTTGCCAGAACAAGAGAAATAGATAGGTGCTGACTCAATTGGAATTCACCAACAGAAAAAACCAAATTTGAACTATGTACATTTATTTACAACACTGGTTGAGATTATTTACAATGATTGAAATAATACAACTTTGATGTAAATACAAAACAACCACCTCAGATTCATGTAGTGAGAGAAAGTCTTTCCAAACCAAACTGTTCTTTTCAGAACAAATTGAACATTGTTTCGGAAACAAAATGAGCAATGGGGCTAAAATTAACATCGTTCTTTTTCAAGACCACAATAGAAAAATAGAAATAGAAGATTCGGATAGAAATTCTATTGTTCTGTTTTAAACCAAAGAAGAGATATTAGTGTTGTAAACAAATCGAGAACAAATTCTGGAAAATCGTACTAAAGTAAATCGTTCTTTTTCAAGAACCAAATGTAGAAAATCAAACAGAAAGTAAATCGTTCTTTTTCAAGAACAAAATGTAGAAAATCATACTGAAAGTAAATCGTTCTTTTTCAAGAACCAAATGTAGAAAATCATACTGAAATACTAAATGTTCTTTTTCAAGAACCCAAAGAAAAAAAAGAAAATCGTGTTAAGGTAGCAGTACTTAGTAGTAGTGTGACGTCACGTCGAAAACAGCTCGTTTCTAAGTGAAATACGACCCGCATTTTGTTGTGACGTCGCGTCATTGTTATTATTTTTAAAGAATTCCATAAATTCTCTTGTTGTTTTACAACATATTTAATTTATATTAATAAAGAGACTCAAAAATTTATCCCTGTTTTTTTTTCCGGATTATTTGTATAAAATATAACATTACATAAAGATTTTGAAAATTTTTATTATTTATCTTTTAGCAAAATAATCGCTAAATATTATACAAAAACTATATATACTTTATATATTATAAAATAAAAAGTTAAAATAATAAGCTATGAAAAAAAAGTAAAACACACAAAAAATCGTAATTTTTTGTGTGTGTGCTTGATACTGTGGAACAGTATCAAGCCCTGGCAAATGTATTATTGGGGTAAATGGAGTTGCTGATGTTGTTGTCACTACTTTTGGCGTTTGGTGTAGAGCAGCTTTAGCAAACAATTCTGCCATTCCAATTCTAATTTGATATTCTTGTTCTCTATTAAATGTCTGAAACTCAGGGAGAAAAGATAATAAATAGTTTTTTTTTCCTATCAAGTTGTTTTCCTTCTAAAATTTGCAATAACTTATCTTGGTATATATCATGTCGTGTGGTACTTTGACGCCTGCTGGTGGTATGGCTGGTATTGTTTTCAGGGACCGATTCTTCTTCCGCTGTTACCGAGTAGTTACATACAGTTCTTCTTGGTCTTTCGGTCTCACAAAGGAACAACATTTTTTCAAAATGAACGAACTTCCTATTATGCTGGTCACGTGTTCCAGATCCAGATGTCCGACTTTTCTTAGGTTGCTCAATTGTGCCTTTGAGCAAACTTGAAACAGTTTCTCAATAATACCACCTCTGTTCTATGTGTTTTCCTATATAAAATATATTGGATTAGTATTTTACAATATTAATCAATAAAAATGAAGAATGTAATAAGTAACTATTGTAAAATAACTTGATCAATTTTCTTAAAATAAATAGATGAGTGATGAATGAGATGAACGTATACTTATTAATAAAAATTTTTTGTAGCTAATTATTTAAATTCATTATGCATCTTAATTAATAAAACCGACTTTACTCTACTACGATAGTGATGTAATAAACTAACTTGCTTCATTTCTTTCCCTTGAATTTAGATTTTCCCCATCATTTTCAACTTTTTCACAAATTTCGTCCCATAAATCTTTATTTTTTAAAGAATTGGCCTATGAAGGCAGTCGTTTATTGTAAATAGCTGGCCTGTGTTCTACTTCGACTATTAATTTTTCATCGTCGATTGACATTTTGTCTGATGAAATAAAACTCATGGAAAAATTGAAAGTGGAAATAACAGTTGAGGTTGCTTTCTCTACAATTTTTAATTATTATATTATACGGTCATTATACTCGATGGGGCACATTGAAGTCTTCCAACTGATGCTCATTAAATGCGAGCAGTATACTGTTTTTATTTTATTCACGAATTTTGAATGCTATATTTTTTAAACATCAAAACGAAACTAAAAAAATACATTTTTGAAAAAAATAGACTTACATTCACAATTAAATTCACAAGTTGATAATATAAATTATACTTCCTGCTTGCACTAGAGTTGGGAAAGAAATGGCTTCCTTTCCTTTTGAAAAAAAGAAAAAAGATTTTTCAGCTGGGGCTAGCTTCTCAAAAAAAATTAGCTATAAATAACTGTCACAGGTCCTAATCAACTGCTCCCAACTAAGAGTACAATAGATTCATATATATTGTAAGCTATTGGACCCCTCCACAGTAATTACTGTCAATCACAAATAGTGATAAAATATTTTTTTTTCACTTAAGATTTCCCATGCTCCCTAAGATAGTTATTTTCATAGATGGAAGAGAGAAGCAGGTGATCAACAAAATTAATAATGAAATCAGACAAAATTCAACATTTTGTAAAAGTAGCGAAATAAGAAAACGAAGCTTATGAAAAAATGAAAAGTATGAAGCTAATTCCAATGGGGAAATGCTAATATAACAGAATTAATGAGTATTTCAAATTTCCTAGCCGCTTTCTTCTTGCTTTATTCTCAATATAATCCTTTCTAAGTCTTTTGTGCTATTTTAGCGTTTTTTTAAATATTTTGCTAAACCATGTATTAGTTTCGCAAAAATAACTTCCATAAAGAACTATTTACAATTTCGATTTCCGATTTTTACATCATTATTAAAAATGTAAAAATTGAAACAGCTGTTGAGGAAGAAATAATTAAAAAGAAAAATAACTCCAGAGAAGGTACGTAAAATATACTAATTTATTTGATAGAATATATGTGTTGTGCAGATCCATGTTTGACAAGGGGTTTATTTATTTTTATTATTATATAATGCATGCAATATGCTTGAAATTATAAACGGCCCTTTAAGGGTTTATTAATAATATTAAGAAATTTCTTTATTCTCGATTTTAATTTTTTGAAAGAGGTCGTTTTTCCTAATCGTTGGCAACTTTTGCTTCTATTGCCAAAAGGGACAAATTACGCAGTCGCTTTAGACAGTTTATTAGCACTATTTTGTTTTTTTCAACACTGACAAATCAATAAATTATCAGATTATTATTATTACTTTCTGTAGGCATATTCCAAAATCTGCCTACAGAAATACAAATACAATACAGCAATACAAGGCAAACCAAATAATGATTCAGGCTAATTTTATTTATTAGGGTCGCTTTTTATAACTCCTAAATCTATACTTACCAATCGAGGGAATTTTTATTTCCAGATATTTAAATTTAATCTATTATGAGAACAAAGTAATAATACTTTTTAAAATATATCAAATACTTGCAAACTCGCTATAAACGCATTAGGTTTACATATTATACTGCCGTATATTATTACTAAATATTAGATAATCCATTTAATTAGAAAAGTTTATTGATAATAAAAGATCGGAATCAAAGATTTTCTATTCCATTATAACACACACGAGGTCAAGAATTAAGTTGAATACATATATGTGATATATACATATATGTATCTATGTATATGTTCAGTACTTGACTCCTCACCCGCTGTGACAAGGGTATCTATTGTTCGGATGTTTACTTACTTTATGGGCCTTTATTTTGGTATATTCTGTTAATTTTTTTTGTCAACGACAACAGCTAGCAAAAATTCAATTGAGTATTATTTTATATATTCATAGCATGTTTTTTCCATCTGAAGCTCGATTTTCAGGTGTCTCAGCTCAGTTAGCGTTAACTTTTCTATCTGCTCAGTGCTCATAGATTTTTGAAACTGATATTCAATTTTAAAAGTTTAATTAATAGACTACTCTGGAATTGAAATAATATCTTCCTATCCCACCTATTACCTATACACAAAATGTTACTTATTTATATACATCGTAATTTTTTTATTATTAGTTATTAGTTACTTTAACTTTTCAGATTTTTCCCGTTCAATTACAGTTATGGATTTTGATGAAGCAGCCATTGTCGTTGATTTGGAATTACGAAGATTGCAAAGAAGGCGTAATCGGAGAAGCGTCATATTAACGGTGTTTTTGTTAAATTGTTTTCAAATCTACGAAAGGATAATAAGAAATTTTACTGTTATTATCGAATGCGAAAAGAAACTTTCGATCACTTGCTGGCATTAGTAGAAACGAACATAACTTATCAAGATACTGTTTTACGTCGAGCTATTTCCCCACAAGAAAGATTATCCGTAACTCTTAGGTATAAATTTAACTGTGTCAAAATGTACTTAACGTGCATTGACATTCATTTCAATAATAAATCGGAGAATAAAAAGGTTTCTATCGGAAATAATCTTAAATATAATTGAACATGAGACAAATATCAGAACCCACACTGGAATATCTATATAAATCGTACATTGGTTATAATAGTAAACAAAAATATGTATAATTTTTTATACCTAAGGCATATACTCGTATTTTATATCTTACTAGGATCGGGTCTTGGATGAATGCGTATGTATATATATATATACATTCAATTACAGGTATTTGGCAACGGGTAACAGTATTAAGTCACTCCATTAAGAATATTTGCTTGGCGCTTCAACCATTAGTCAAATAGTCAAAAATACTTGCGATATTATTTGGGATTGTTTGCTATCTGTATACATGCCAGCAAAACAATATCATGATTGGTTGAATATTGTCAATGGATTTCAGGACAAAACAGATTTTCCAAGTTGTATTGGTGCAGTAGATGGGAAGCACATTAGGATGATCAAACCAGATTCGGAATAGTATAATTATAAGGAATTTTTTTCAACAGTATTATTAGCCATCGCAGATGCAGAGTGCAACTTTACGTGTGTGGATATAGGAGCTTTGGGATCAGCCAGCGATTCTACGCTTTTTAGAAATTCCAAGATTTAATGCTTTACTTCGAGAACATAGGCTAAACATTCCAGGTCCTCGACAGTTACCAAATGATCCTGATGGCCGAGCAATGCCGTTTGTGCTTCTAGGAGATGAGGCATTCACTCTTTCCAATTATGTCTTGCGTCCCTATTCCAGCAGACATTTAAGCGAAAGAGATAGGATATTTAATTGCAGGTTGAGTAGAGCCCGTAGGATAGTGGAATGTGCTTTTGGTATATTAGCTAGAAAGTGGTGTATTCTGAATAGACCACTAGATACAAATATAGAAACTTGTGATAATATTGTTAAAGCATGCTGCATGTTACACAATTTCGTTAGGAAGCATGAAACATCTGCAATATCCAACACCACGTCAACAGTACCGCCAGCGGGTGCTTCCGATTCACTCGCAGAGATTGACACATCATCTGAGGAGAATATCAGGGACTAGTTTTCCCACTACTTTGTAACGCCAGAAGGAAGTGTACCCGAGCAATATGACAACTTTTAATTCGAAAATTAAAATTTTTACAGATTTTTGCATTTATTGTTTTAAAAAAGTACCATGCGTATATTATTGGTTCTGTATTTTGCATGTCTAAATATTTTCCTTTTTCAGGATCAACTTTACGTATATTATAGAGGTATTAAAAGCATTGTATTTAGATTGCATGTTTATCTATTATTTGTTAAGTTTCTTTGTTTAAGAATCCCACAAAGACTCGTCAAGCATATTGTAAAATGATTTTTTTTTTGTTTTCTGATTATATTTTGGCAAATGTTTAGAATTTTTTCCAGTAGGTACGTACTTAAGGGATTGTTTTAATTGTCCGAGTAGCAGTTGCTTTTCTTTTTTGTTAAGTTTAGATTTTAGGTTTTTGTAAATAATGTAAAAAAGAAAGCAATTGTCCGTTGTTTGCCTAACGAAATGTGTAGCCATATTTGTCCATGTGTATAACTAATTAAAAAGGCCGTACAACGCTGACGATGACTAATGAAGGTCCAAACAGTTTCAATGTTTTAATGTATTTTATTTTAAATTACGATTTTTTGTATGTTTTACTTTTGTTTCATAGCTTATTACTTTAACTTTTTGTTTTATAATATATAAAGTATATATAGTTTTTTTTGTATAATATTTAGCGATTATTTTGCTAAAAGATAAAAAATAAATAAAAGATACCATTAGTACAAGATAATATCTTTGAAAATTGCATTATTGGTTATGTTAGGTGTACGATGCGGCGACTTCTATCTTTATTAAATATAGAAGGAACTTTAATTAAATACAATAAATTAATTTTATTAGTATTATAGACATTCAATTTTTCCATGAGTACGTTATCTGCATTACTAATAGAATTAATTACCCAGTTATGCAAAAATTTGTTGTATTCTTTACCATAGCCAACTGACACGGGGGCCCAAAAAAGTTCAACTTATCTGCTTGCATGTTATATTGAAGTTTGATATTCGAATGTAACAGAAAAATCAAACTACGCTCACTGTTTGCCAAAAAATCTACTTAAAATTCGTTCATTCATAACAAACATTCATATTCATATTTATTTATTTTACATTTCACATACAACAAAAAACGGGTACATAAGTAATACAATTGATAGTTTGGTATAAAATAAACCAATAGAATGGAGGATTTATTTCATAAAAACTGTATGAAGACCAAATTATTCTTATCTTGTACATTTAAGATTTCATATACAAAAAAAGACTCTTATAGCCCTTAATAAGTTCAACGTAAAAAGTCGAACCAACGACTAATACTATTTTGAAAAATAGTATCGGCAACACCGTCTGTTGTTCTCGTTTCCCTTTCCTAAAAATTAAGACAGCGCCTGCGCAAATCAAATAATTTTCGTGTAGGTATATTGTAAAAACGTACGTATTCATTTTATTTTCATTTCTATTAAATAAATCTCCAGTATATTTCATTTGTTGCTCTATTTCACAATAAACACATAAATTATAATACACACAGGGAGCTGTTACCTCTACGAAATTTTCTAGTACACTGAAAATCTGGCAAAGCCGCTTCTAAATCTGTCAAGAAACGTCAAAAAAGTGACATGGCAACTGACACTTAAATGTAGATGTATGGCGTATGTATTGAAAGATTTAGAAGCGGCGTTGCCAGATTTGCAGTGTACTAGAAAATTTCGTAGAGGTAATAGCTCTCTGGGTGTATTGCATGTGTTCCGTTCCGTCATAAGACGAATTTTTTCTTTTTTGAGTTTTGAGCTGAGGAAGAAATTTAAATTTTTTATCTAAATGAAGTGAAAGTAATCTGGTGTGTATATTTTGTTTATTAGAAGGACCCAGTGTGAGTTTGACGCAGTTTTTTTTTAATTTTCTGAACTTAATGTATATTTTCGATGGATGATTCAACAATATAGTTGAAGTAGTTTACTAATGGAAAGAAAAACATTTTAAAATGATTTAAATCGATAGTGAAACAAAAAATACTACTAAAAAGATTTTCTTTGGGATCACGACATATTAATTTGTATATAGTTTGAAGGCTTTGAAGCATAAAGTATTAATTAATTGTAATAATTGCATTGCATCATCAAATTTACATGTATTTTCATTTTACATACTTTGCCGAAATCAAATTATTTTTGGTGTATGTATATTGTAAAAACGTATGTATACATTTTATTTTCGTTTCTACTGAATGAATCTCCAATATATGTCATTTGTTGTTCTATTTCACCATAAAGACATACATTCTATTCTATTCTAATATACCCAGAGAGCTGCTACCTCCACGAAATTTTCTAGTACACTGAAAATCTGGCAATTCACCCATGTGAAATTACATTCACCCACATATTACAATTACAATTTTAAATTTAATTTTTTTACAGTTGGCAACATTTTTTACTAGAAAATTGAAAGTTTAGGCTCACATTTCTTGCCTCTTGAGTGTATCTCATTCAAGATCTTATTTGTCTCTTTTTAGGCTGGCTAGTCGCCTTTTCCTCTATTCTTTGTCCGTTGCCTTTTGGTTCCTGAGACTGGTGTTGTCACTGTGTTAGGTTAATACCTTAACCTGTTCACATTGATTGGCGTGGAGTGTACACAGCACTTCGTGAGTGCTGTGACAGCCTCTGGCTTGTGAGACTCAGTAATTGATGGATTTGCTGACATGTCGGCTCTTTTGAAAGTTTTTGCTTACTCTGGTAATATATTCTTGAATTCTTTCCTTTATTTGTAAGTCTGTTCTAACGGTTGAATTTCTTACAAACCACGGTGCTTTTGATAGCATTCTTAACACTTTGTTTTCGAATTGTGTAAGTTTTTTTAATTGCTCTTAATTAATGAGTGGCCTAATATTTTTGCTACATTTACGTTTATAGGTATTAGATATACAGTTTCAAAACTCAGTTTTTCCAAAAAAAAATCTGGGTGGGATACTAAATAAAGATAAACAGGGCATCTCAGGTGAAAAACTAAGTCCGCTCTATTTTGATAAATTTGATAACTAGATTATTTGTATAAATCTTGAACTTCCCCGGTATTATATGTCATTGGTTGATATAAATCAATGTTTGGCGACAAGGAGATCCCAGCTCAAGATAGTTCAACTAAGAACTCCCTCGTTGAGCTGGGATCTCGTGGCCGCCAAACATTGATTGGTGACAAAATACTGCATAAGCTATTTCTCGGCACTACTTCACCTTTCATATGTGTGTAATGTCTATACCCTAGACAAAAAAAAACCATAAAATTAAAGAAAAAAAAAACGTAGGCGGCGCCAAATTTTTAGATTATCCGTATCAAAACGCACAGAGGCTGAATAACAACATTTACGACAATAGAAAATTGATTTGTATACGTATGTATACAATCAAATTTTACGAAATATACTATTCGATGTGGAAACCCTCACTTTTCGGCACTCGTTTTAGTCAAATTGAGTGCAGAAATGTAGCTTTTCGCTTGCAATTTAATGACTTATAATAACATATATTATAATAACATATCTTTGTAATTATGAATATGAACAGAAATATATATTTCAAAATAGGACTTAAAAATAAAATTTAAATATAAGTGGATACTTAAGTTAACAAAACGTAATTAATAGGTAGTGAAATATTCATGATATAAAACATCTGAGAAGATAATCTTCTCAGATCAATGTACAAAAATTTATTCAGTAATGAAATTATTCAATCTCCCACAATTAAAGCATGTAATACAAAATGGAGAAAATTTTAATTTTGTAATAAACTCTTCTATAACAGTTAGTAATAATAATGAAATATATACATAATTAGCCTGACATAAATTGTGAACAAATTTTGTATATCAAATTACTCTAAATCGACCTTAAATCATAAAATATGAAGGATTTTCCGAAGTTTCCGATTAACAACTAAATAAAATTATATTTACGTATATACACACATAAACACAAACGTACATACAACAGATACATACAACAATCAACAATGTAATACAAGATAAAAATGATTTTTTTAAAAATAACTACTTTAAGAATTTAAAATTTAGAGTAAAAGAAGAATAAAACAAAGATTGAAAGCTAGGTCAAATATTCAGATACATTTCCACCAGGTAGCTAATTAAACATGTCGAATAGGTATGTAACCGAATTTTCGAAATAACAATACTTTACATATGTAGTACACACGTCTCAATGGTAAAAGTACACAAATTAATAAGCTACATACCATTACTATTACCATCATACAATTTACTGTTGGTACAAACTTCCTATTAATTATTACTATTCCTATTAATTACTGATTAATAACGACAATACCTAACATATTAACGGATAATTCAAGACAAATTGTGAAAGTAAACAAAATTACATAGTTATTAATTACTTTTTTATCTTTATTAAAGCTTATTTTAGTAGTAGGTAACTTGTAAGTACAAAAAACAAATGTGGTTATATGCACGGGTCAAACAAACTACAATTATTTTCAATATTCCACATAACAGGTATTTATGTGGAAGTGCCAATTAACAATTGGCACAAACAGTTGGCACAATTGTTAATTGGCACTGTTTGTACGTTACATAGGAATGGACATAAAATGGAAATAGTTGGCACTATTTCCATTTTCAACTATACAAACAGAACTAAAACTATATCGCCTGAATTTCAAGTTCTTGAATGCTTTACATGTTACAATTTGTAAAATTATCGTCAAAGTATGTGATATTTATTCTTGCTAAAAAGCAATTAGTCCCTATATATTTAACAGATGACTACTAATATATAGGTGTAAAATGGTGTGAAACCTTCAAAAGATATAACTAGCGGAGAACTACTACTATTTGCAATAAATTATATAATATATTCTTTATGGCCTTTATCCTTTCAAGACCTGGATGTCTGCTCGATGCCCTTTGAATTTAAATAAACAGTGGAATATTACGTTTTGTCAGTGCGCCTATAAAACGGACAAAAATTGTTTATAAATTTACTTTAATTTAATAATTTGTTTTTACCCCTTCAAGACCTGGATGTTTGCTCAATGCCCTTTGGATTTAAATAGGTGGTGGAATATTACGTGTTGCTAGTGTGCCTGTAAAAATGACAAAAATTAACAAGCAAATTAAATTTGCTGCTCATTATAGCTTAAATCTATAATCTCTTCATTTCATGTGTGATCAACACAGAAGCAAATAAATTTTCCGTAGCAAATAAAACTTATCAGATCTAATGGTAACAGTTAAAAATTACGAAATATGTAAAAATAATATAAAAAAAAAAAAAAATAGTTAATATGATAATACTTGATCCTAAATGTGTTGTGTAATTCAGTCCGTTTAGGATATCGTTTGTACATTATTAAAATATATGACGAATCATTTATTACTAATAAGTTGAAAGCTAAGGGCATTACTAAAAAGATATCAATTACTTCCATAAGTACTGTAAGTAACTGTATTTTACTGTATATTACTTATACAGTAAGTGTGCAAAAAAGTAAAACCCGTAAAAAACAATGCAATAAAACAAGAAAAAAACAAATTTACACTAAAATGCGGCAGAAAAATCAATTAATAAAAACAAATCTTTCGTTGACAAAATACAAATTTTCAATCAACACAATAGTATTTATTAATAATGGCATTCCATTCTAGCGAAATCCCTTGTGGATCAAATAATGATTAAATTAAATAGAAACTGAATAAACACTTTTCGAAATTACTTGCGTTGCTCTCTTTTGACAGATTCATAAAATTCATATTATATCCAATAACTCACGAATTAAAAATCTGCTAATAAAAACCGAAGAGAACGGTGCGATGCAAACGGACTTACTTAACTGCAAGGAGCTTCAAAACAATGGAAAGATCAAGGTCAAATTTGTTCGATTCCTTCCATAAGCCTTACCTATCTGTCTTTATCTGTGACAGTACTGGTCTGGTAAAAATACTAACAGACCTATTTCCTTTTCCTATTACCTGTAAAATACAAGATTTTCACGGGCACATTCATGTTACCGGCAGGTGAAAATTTGCAGGGTTGGGAACCGGTTCGAAAACCGGTTCAAAAAACCGCTTTAAAAACACTTCGGTTTATTGTATATATGAACGTCTTTGAACCTTACTATAAGCTATTCGTATTGAACCGTTTAATATTTTTCTTGCCGAAAAGACTCGATCAACGAAACGCTAAACGGTCTGCACCACTTTTAAAGGACGGAGATTTGTATCGGTTTGACGTGCTTTCTCTTTTGGTTTACAAAAACCGTTTAAATTTCTATGTGATTCGTCGAAAGTAAAGCATGGGAATAGTGAAATACAAATGTTTTCGAGCCGAAGCGCTTTTTCGAAGTGCTGCAGCAAAAATGAACCGGAATTGCCGCAAAATATTTTATACTGAGTGATTCAAACTTTCGTCAGATTACAAATTAGGAAACTTACCGCCGGTTGCAGAAAAGCGAATTATCCCTGTTGCTAGGATAAAATATTCAATTTGTTATTTTTAATGTATTTCGTCTTTCGTCCATAACAACTATTATTATAAGATTATCCATGGATTATTCATAATCCGTTTTTCAGAAACTGGCGGTTAGTCTAACTAAACTAAATTTAAGTGTAATTTTAAACAAGTTAATTGATTATTAACCACATCACATTCGAATAATTTTATCTAAAACATTTGACGTATTATTGTATTTATCTATAATATATGTAATATTAAATATACGTAGCTATTATATGTATATATCTCTATATTATGTGTATATATCTCTATATATACATATAATATAACATGATAAGACTAGTACAAGTGTTTGAACATTGTTCTGTATATGTATGCACTTCATCTATTTCAATCACTAATGAAAATTAAACAAATTGCTTGCATTAATTATGTTAATTAGAATTTATGAACTCCTAATATGTATATGTAATATATGTAAGTAATACATACTGTTAAAAGTGTAGAAACTTACAATTTAGTAATTATACGTCTTTTTAGTTTCTATTATTTTGTATGTATATATTATTAATTATTTATTATAAATAAACTTCTGTTTTATTTATCCATTTTCCACTTCTCTATTAATTTTATTTTATTATATTATTAATTAATTTAATTTAATATTTTATAATAAAATAATAAACTTTTTATTCAAAACAAAACAAAACTTATATTATACCTATTTGCTTTCACGAATGAATTGAAAAATGATTTTGGAAATCATAATTCGTTAGTTTACGTTTCGTTAACTGTCAAATGTAAAAACAAAAAAATATATTATATAAAAAATATACATAAATTAGAAATTAAATATAAAAAAAAAAAACTCGAAACTGTCAAAAGAAAACAGCTTATATTGAGCTACTATACTGATAATATTTTGTTTTGATTGGAGTCACTCTGTACGCAGCGGTTCGGATAAAGCAAAATTTTTGCTATTTTTTTCGTGTTATTTTCATAAATGTTTCCCGTGAATTTTGGTTGAAGCGGTTCATTCAAGTTTACTTCGACTACCGTCGTTTCGCTGCGCACCCATTTCTTTCTAGCATCTGTATTGCTGCAGAAAACACTTCAAGATTTTATTCAAGAGAGGTTTATATACCTGAAGCGCTTCGAAGTCTAGCAACATTTTTGCTGCAGCAAATATGAACCGCTTTGACAATTTTAGAAAACGGTTCGGGTCAAAGCATTTCATTCGGCATGCAGTGAAATTGTGGTTTGGCAACACGTCGAATTCTGTTGGCGGTTCTCGCATAATTCCCAACCCTGAAAATTTGTATAAAAAATAAATTGTATAATTTAAATAATTTGCATAAAAATAAATATTCTCCTAATAATAATAATCAAAAGTACACAATTATACAGCAGATATATAAAATAATAACAAGTATTTTATTAATATTAGACATTAGTATTAGTACTTTGGTTTTGGTAAATAAAAATTTACCAAAGGAATTGTGACTAACTTCACTGCTATTACAACACTTGCGCAAAAATTTATATGTTGGAAACGTTTGCTTCATAAAATTTGTATCTCACTGTCTCTCTTGCGAATAGGAAATAGGTCTCTTTTACTAACCGATTCTCAAAAAAATTGATTATTATTGTATTTTATATATTTTACTGTAAAGTATAAAATAAAGTTACAATTTACAATAAAGTGCATTGTGCATTCTACAAATGCCACCTAACGGTTGGAATGTAGAATCTACAATCTAACCATTTTGTTTGTTGCCTATTAATTTAACTAAGGAGGATTATAAGATTATATTATTATCTTTTGTAGGTGTCCATAACTTTAATCAAAGACTACTGTAAAATTTGATAGATGGTACTGGCAAGGTACAAGTCGCCTTATTTAGAATAGATTATTATTAAATTTATAGACTTTGCAACTATAGCATGGCTACAAATTTTGAAATTATTGTTGGAACATATCACGAATTTGTACTAGGATACCTATTTTCTTCAGAAGTAAGTACTATTACATAATAATAGTGCCTATTCAGAATTGGTTTTTTTTATTTAGAAAAAAAAACTGAGGCAAAGTTTCGCTTGCCACAGTCACAGTGGAAGTATCAAATGTTTAGCTAGTTCAAAAAATTACTTAGCCTCTGGGGCAACGGATGATCGTATAGTAATCTACGATTTGAAAACAAGAAAAGAACATCGTATGCTCACTCATCATGATAGTGCCATAACAGCACTTTCTTTCACAAGCAGTAGTTCCCATATTATGTCAGCTACTAGAAATAGTGCTCTTGCACTTGTACGTACTGGTAATTGGCAGATAGAGAAACTGTGGGATAAAGCTCACAAACATGAAGGAGAAAGTATTATAGACATTGCCATTGATCCTAGTGAAAAATTATGTCTTACGTTGGGTAGTAATGGAACCATGCGAACATGGAATCTAATAAAAGGTCGACCAGCTTATATGCTTCATTTAGGCAATAAGTGTCAGGATGTAAAAAGTGTGGATAGAATAATTTTCGGACCAGATGGTGTGCAGTTTCTACTTTATGGTGGTAAATATACGGAAATATGGAATATCATGAAAGGCGGTCCTGTGAAATTTATTGAACACAATGAAAAAGTTACATGTAGCTTTTGGTTAAACGATACGACAATATTTGTAGGCTATGAAAATGGTCAAATATCCATATGGGATACAATAAACAAACAAGAAATAAATGTCCATCAAGCACATGAAGGTTTATCTTTCTATATATGTAAATGTATTTCAAATCGATCTCTAATTGATTTTAATTTAAAGGGAGAGTTAAAGCAGCTGGCTGTTTTCAAGATTATATTGCAACAGCATCAAGTTCTGGTGAAATTAAAGTTTGGACTAAAGAATTAGAAGAATTATCATCAATTAAAACTGATTGTAGAATTACATGTCTTTGTTTGACATCTTGGGTTAGTAAACAAGAAATGGAAAATCCACCTGAACCAATTAACGTTGATCAAGTAACAATTTTGTCATATTTAATGCGTTTAAATTAATGTTAAAATGATTGTAGATTGTTAAAAAGAATGTAGTTGATAGAGGAACTGTAGTTATACAAACGGGGGACACTTCTGATGAAACAGAAGCAGAAAAAATAGAAGACGTGCAAGTTAAAAAAAGAAAAAAAATTAATAATAAAACTAAAAAAAATATTAAAACAGGAGTAAAGAAAAAAACGCGCTTTAATTAAGAAATAAATTTATAATTTAATAAATATACAATTTAACAATTAAGTAAGAACAATTTCGTAAACATCTATAATTCTTTACACTGCGGTACCCAGTAAGACAATAAAGGCATATCATGTTTTTGTATTCCCAAACTCTTCAACAATTCTACATTGTGACTATTGGGCATCCAACAAACAGCAAAAGCAATATTAAACCATTGCATTATTAAACTAGTAATATGAGCGGCCAAGACAGAATCGGGCATATTCAAATCTTTCAAAGCACATTCAATAAGAGTGAGAAGGGTTGGTAGTTTTTGAGGTAAAGTTCCTCTCCAGCATACTCCATAATTACAACTAGGGGTCAGATAAACGTTACAAACATCACCATTTATTGGAAGAACAAATTTTTTGGGCAGAATTTCCTTGAATGCTAAATCAATTTCAAGATCATCTGATTCTACTTTAATGCCGATCAGGTAGCAATAACATATCGTTCGAAATACATCCTTGAAACATTAAATTCTTAATCAAATTTATTCGATACATATATGTGCAATATACAAGCCTACTTGGGTCATTTTCGTATAAAAATCCCTTAATTTCAAATTTGGATTATTAACTGGCAGTTCAAGTGCTGTAAATGGTTTTTCCACTACAGGCTTAACACTTAACAACCATGTAAACCATAGATGAATATGAGCAAACACTGCAGGTTCACCTAATTAAATAAATCACAGGACAAAATGGGAATCCCATTACATAATAATTACGCAAAACATTACGATACCAGTTAATTGACTCAATGATCTTCCAGTAACGTTTGGTGTCCCTTGAGCTTGTCTTACTGCTCTTTGTGATTTATGCATTTGTTCCAAATTATTGACTTTGATTGATTTTTCTTCTAAATCAACTGCTATTTGTTTTACATGTTTTGTAAGAAAAGGCCAATTATTCAATAAGTGAATCTATAAAAATAATACTTTTTCAAGTGTTATCGAATTTGAAGCCCTTACTCGATCCTTCATAAGTATCACAATACAATATTTTCTTTTAAATCCTCTAGCCAGAGAATCTTGTACTGTAAATATATGGCTAATAACATGGCCTCTTTCATTATCTCCAAAGTACATTGTACCACCATCTTTACTGGTTTCCTAAGAAATGGTATCAGAACGAATGAATTAAGTTTGGTATTGAATAAATTCTCAAGACAGTTCTCACCTCACAACTTAAGCTTCTAACAGTGGCTTGTCTTAAAAGACATGCTAATTTATTTTCTAATGCATTTCTAGACGAAACGTAACAGATATTTTTATCTTTGCTCATAATGGCTTGGTCCAAGTCGACAGATTGGCATGCTTCACAAACTGGTACAGAGAGATTAGGAGAAATGTGTCTAGGTTCGTTTTTACACTTTTGTGTACATAAAATAACACAAGGCCCGTGTGCTTCACAAAAATGTCCTAATGCTAGTATACCATCCATTATGATTCGGTAAAGGGTAAACATGAACAAATAGAGGTTTAAAAACACAATCGATAATTCAGATTATCGAAAACCATCGATAGAATTTTGAAACTATCGATAGTTTTTATTATCGCAATGAAATTAAGATTTTGCAATAAAATTCATTAAAAATTAATTTTTCAGCTTTCGAAATATTTTTAATCTTTAATCATTCCGTATAAATGCGAACTTTGCGGGTGACTGGCATTTGGTTTTATTTGTTTAGGACTTGGTATCTCTTCCACAAAACTATCTGGGCAGGTGTATTGGATTGCATTATGCATAGACAAAGACAAACGGCTGTTTGCTCAAAAACAGCCATAGCCCAAACCATTTGTGGATACCATAGATACCATAATACCGATTTGTCTATGAGGGGTCCATTATGTATGGTCTCTGGTATAATGTGTGAAGCTTGACTTTTGGGTTATGTTGGCCATTTCGTGTGACGTTATCGCGAATTATAATATTTTTCGTCTGCTAATTAGTTAATTTTTGAGCGTAGATAGAGAATAAAAGCAAATGAAACGAATATAATTGTATTTTTGAATAAAAACAAAACTTTCGAATTGACTGCATTAATTAAGTAGATTAACTTAATTTTAAAATTGAAATAAACTTATTTAGTACCGTACCGATAGCACACGTACACATGTAACTATCGGCAACTATCGATAGTTTTAAACCTCCAACTGACACGGACAATACAGACCTAGACTGTAATACTAATGGCAAGGACAGATTTGTCTTAATGTTTAAATCTTAAATCTCAAAAAGGGGGATTCCGCAGGCTCTATCTTAATTTTTAGGAAAGAGAAACGTGGACTGCAGACAGTGTTGCCGATACTATTTTTCAAAATTTTTCGGTGATGAGAAGATCGTTGGCTGGACTTTTTACGTTGAACTTATTAAGGACTATAAGAGTCTTTTAAGTTCTCCATAGTTGGAACTACTACTTTCAAAATCAAATAAAAGTAGTGACCAATGTAATTTCGATTGAATGTTTATTTTTGATTTATTTTATTGTGAATCAGCTGTTGTTTTGGGGTTTCCTCAAATAAACTAGTCAAAGAAATTTCAAAAAATAAGTTGTTCGATTCGATTCGATAGTTCAATGGAACAAAAAAGAAATTAAAAATTAGGGAAATAGAAAAACGTAATTTGGTGATTTGGGATTGATGAAATACAGTTATAATTATGGACGAAAAAAGAGTTTTTGTTTTTGTGCATTTAGTTGAGAAGTGATATAAAAATCAGAACCTGTTTGACTTTGAAAATGCTCTCCTATTGGGTTTTCTATACAATGGGAAATAATTAAAATTGCTTTTGTGTTGTGTGTTGGATAAGATAAATTCTTATCCTTTACATGTTACAATTTGTAAAATTATCGTCAAAGTATGTGATATTTATTCTTGCTAAAAAGAAATTAATCCCTATATATTTAACAGATGACTACTAATATATAGATGTAGAATGGTGTGAAACCTTCAAAAGATATAACTAGCGGAGAACTACTACTATTTGCAATAAATTATATAATATATTCTTTATGGCCTTTATCCTTTCAAGACCTGGATGTCTGCTCGATGCCCTTTAAATTTAAATAAACAGTGGACTATTACGTGTTGCCAATGTGCCTGTAAAAGGGACAAAAATTGTTTAGAAATTTACTTTAATTTAATAATTTGTTTATACCTCATAATCAAACTTCAGTGGTGTTTGAGCTTCTTCATTTTTCTTTTACTTGTACTCTTAATTTTGTTCACTTGCCTTGTGGCAAACCAGGGTAATCCTGTATTTAAATTAAATAAATAAAATGGAAAATATACCGGGTGCAAACCTTGACTTGTAGGAAAATCACACCACGTATAAGTCATTAAAAAACAAGCCGAAAATTTTTAAGGGGGGGTGGGTCTATCTTCAATAGCTACCGAGATAATCAGCATTTTCTGATCTCTTCAAAAACGTTCGTGAACCGCAGTGTAACTGACCTACGCAATACTCGGTCTTGAAAAGTAGAACAAAAATTGAACTCATTAACGAGTTCAAAGTCATACGTAGTATAAAATTTCCCCATTTCCTTTGAGACAGTGGCGGCGTTTTAATAATTTAGGCGAATTTAATGTCAACATTTCTACGTATTTCCAATCTTTTAATATTAAAATTTAGTCATAAATAACTTTTCATCTGTGGAATTAAATGCATTATTAAATGCAGCCGTTGATCTAGAAAATTTTTGACACGATTGAAAGATGAATTTTAAGTTATTCAACTAATTTTTTAATGTGTTAGATTAAGCACTGAAAACGAGTAGTAACTATTAATACTAAACATTTAACATTTTATAAAACAAAATTTTGATTTAATAATGTAATTTAATTTCGGTTTTTATCGAAAGAAAGGAATAACTTCGACGACGCTGGTTTGCTCGCTAGCCGACTGCGATACAAACAATAATAATAATTTCCAATACAAAATTTTATCGTTATTCAGAGAAAAAAAAGCTTGGCTTCTCCTTTGAGAAACGGTGACTCAATTTTAGCAATAAATTAGAAGCAAGTATTTTTATTATTAACTGATTTTTGTTTTGAATATGAAGTTTATTTGAAATTTATTTCTAATAATTTTTATTTGAATGGGTAAAGAAAAGAATATGATTTTATAACACTGTTTGACCAACTGTTCGATAGTGTCAATGGAAAATCAGCATCACCCGCGCATGGAAAATATTTACGCTGGCCCATATCAGTTGCCTCGCCACCTTTAGAATTTTGGGAGAATAGCATTACAGTTCTAGAAACAATAAAACTTGCGACACCTACATGACATAAAGTTCCATCATCCATTACAAATTGTATTAAAAGCAATCAGATTAAGCTGTGCAGGTTTTAAATATTTGTGTACACGAAGACTTAATCAAGACTACGTAGAAAATCTTTTTCATGTATTAGAGCACATGGATACCGAATGTAGATGATAGTGAGGCACTGAATTCGCTCAAAGTTTTAATACAATACAATTCCGCTCCCACAAATAAACCTGCTGTTTCCATTGAAAAAAAGAACATACCATTTGTAAATATTGAAAGTCCAGCCATTGTAGCGATACATTCATACATTATGGGTTATATTAGTAATATAAAAAGTAATTAAAAAATACAAAGAAATTGGAAGTTGTTCAGTTTGTTGCAATAAGCTTCAAGCAGAAAAATTATGCAGCGAACACAGTTTTATTTCTCTAAAGAATATATACCAAATCCTTTAATAAAACCTGGAATACAGGTACAACGATTGTTTTCTAATATGGAACAAATTTTTATAAAACCATTTTTATGGGAAGCCCATAATTTATTTGATTCTATAATAAGAAGCTTGTAATAGCTTTGTAAATTTTAAAGTAAAAGTATATGTAAGAATCATAAATTCTATTTTAAAAGGTAAGAATTTAATAGTTGATAATGATATTGTGAAAGTAATGGCAAAACAAATATTTTTATCATTAAAAACCAGAAAAAGGAAAATCAATATGAAAGATTTAGTATAAATGTGGTAATTTAAAATAGTGATAGTATTCTGTCTGTCAATTTTTAACTGAATAATTAATTTGGTAACTTAGGTTCATTTAGTATTATAATATTATTACTTTGTTCTTTTATTTTACTTTACTTTTAAATGAAATAAGTGAAGGTAATCAAAACTTGGCAGTTCTGATTTGCTGCATTTTTGCAATTTCTGAATCTGTATAAAGTATATTATTAATATTATTATACAGATGCAAATTTTATTGTAGTATATACAATAGAGTTCGTAATACAATAGTAAGAAATAAATATTTTTACTGTGAAAGCTTTGTCGATGACAATTATATTATTTATCGGTTTCTTTTTTCAATTCCCCCTAACAGTATCTGTTATAGTTAGCTAAAAAGCAGCACTTTTGCAATTTAGAGAAACAGTCTTCAATAACTGCTAACCAAACTAGTTGGAAAATCTACTCACATGTAGTTGTATTATAGATTGTTTGAATTCAATATTTCTCGAAATAAGAAAATAGCAGGCGCTGCTTTTAACCTAACTATCATAGAAAAAAAAATGTTACGAAATTTGAATATGGCGGTACCATATAGTTGTGACGCAGGTCGCTAGCGGCGCCACTTCTGTGAGTTGCCAATCTAGTTTTACTTTAGTTATCTATGGATTTTGCACGTATAATTTTTTGTTTTCTATTTTTTTTTTTATTAAATTATTATAATTTAGTAGAATAGTCGGACGTTTATTAGAGTAGTAAAAGTACAATTTTAGTGGTAGAGTGGATATATTAGAAAATTAATAATTAAGTGGATTTTTAGGTGAGATTCGGTGTGATTATTGCTTCTTCGATAATTTTGTATTTTAATAAGTTTGTAGTGTAAAATAGTTCGTTATGACTTCACTAATAAGTATAATTAGTATTTCAGGCATTTGTTTTTACCCATTATGACGTCACATTTCTGCGGTCTATTCAAACTAAGGCTCTAATTCCCAAGGGATCAGCTGATATTTATGTTTATATTTAATAAACTTTTGTAACAATTAGCTTTGAAAATTTTGTTTATCTAGTAACAAATATTATAATTTAACTAGTGTGCTAATTGTACCATAAGTATAAGTATTAAAATATGATAAATAAAATTTTTTATTTTGGGTTGGCATTTATTAATGTAATCGAAATTGTCGGAAAACATTGATGACTGTAAATCCAAATAGCAATTTTTTTCTTCAAGAAACTTGTCATCGAGAAGCTTGACGACAAGAAACTTGTCAACTGTAAAATGCACTTTGCAAATAGAATAAATTGATTTTCTCTTAAGGGCATGTTAAAGATTTAGTCTCTGCTGATCGCAGCACCGCCTAATGGCAGCCCATTGGTTTTCTGGTGTTCACTTCTTGTCGTTATAGTTCTCCATAGGTATAACAAACTACAAACTTAGCTTACCAATTCCATTCCCATTCTGCACTTACTTAATCGACCTATTTCCTATTTGGAAGAAAGACTGAAGATACGAATTTCTATGAGAGAAACGATTGGCAGATATGATTTTTGCGCAAGTTTTGTAATAGCAGTGAACTTAATCACAATTTTTTTGCTAAATTTTTCCTTACCAAATACTAATATTAATAAAATACCTGTTATTGATTTATACATATGTATAATTGTGGAACTATTTATTATTATTATGAGAATATTTATTTCATGTAATATAAATTTTTACCTGCCGGTTACATGAATGTGCGCGCGCCAATTTTGTACTTTATAGGTACTAGGAAATAGCTCTATTATTTATTATTGATTTGTTTTGTTATTTTTCTTCATTCAAAAAATAAGGAAATATATTCATTTCTGTCTATGGTACAATGATTTGTCAAAATGTATATTATGTATTTTGCTCCTACACACTTGGTCTATATATTTTAAATAATGATTGGATCTGAAACGCTTAAATAATTGATTTTAATGTGGGCAAATGCGTAAGATTGATGGTGGTGCTGATCTTGTGTATGGCAGAATCTCTCTTTTTCAAGTATAAGAAGATTGTATGAATTTTAATGTTTTAAGAAGTTTAGCGAAAGAATAAAATGAAACGTAGACGAAAGGAAAACTGTGTTTCACCGATTTTGGACGACATCCCAAAGAGGTAATTCTGTATGTTTATTCAACCCTTTTTTTTAAATGTTTTGATTTAGTTTCATTAAAATGTAGTAACATGCAAAAATTATTAACAAATAATGACAAAATACCCAACTACATTAGAATAGCGAAATAAATATATTTCGTAAAGATTGCTAAGGTTAAATGTAGCCTTGGGCTTTTACATACCGAATGTAAAGCTAATATATATTATCTTGCATGTAGCTTAATATTGTTCATATTAAATAATTGTATAAAAACTAAATAGTTGCTTGATTTAAATGTTGAGATTTTTTGAAAAAGCCAACCAGCATAGTATTTTATTAATCTATAGAATTAAAGTACAAGCACAAAGGAAATTCGCACAGAACTCCGGTATTCACAATCCAATTATAAGTCCAATCAGAGATTTAGAGCATACTGATTTATTACCAAATACTACCAATGAGACTCCAGAGCCGATAGAACTTTTGCCAATGAAACGTCCTAATACTGAAGATTTTGTAACATTTCTGTGTTATCGTGGTACGCCAGTTTTGCCACAACATTTACAATTTTTCAATACAGCATCGATTGTTACTGACGGACAAGTGCATGAAATTAAAGGAGATTCACCAAAAAATGGTCCAATCGATATTACGAAATGTGTTAGTGGATCTTCCGAGAAACCATTTATAGCATTTGGTGTACGAAAAAGAGCCGATCCAGTGGTTATCAAAAAACAAATGGAAAAGAAACGCCGTCATGCACGCGTTATTCAGGTTTGAATAGATTTTTTTCTTTGCCTTTTTATTAGCGGATGATTTATGATGGTTTTTAGGCGTTACGAAGAGGATATCAACAACAAAAGATGGCAAAAATTCGCGCATTTACGATAAGTAAATTAAGCGAGAAAACAACCAATAAAACCATGGTAAAAACAAACACATTTCAAAAAACTGAAACTGTAACGAAAAAAACGGATACTTTACAAAAAACTAAAGTAGTGGCAACTAAACATATCAAAGTCACTACTGAAACATTGAAAACTTCTTTGAAGCCAAAAATGAAGCCGAGGATGTGTTTGAGAAGTTTCAGAGGAAAATTTGTACACAAAGAACTGCCGTTTAAAGCAAAAAAATTCGTATCAGAAAATGAAGATGTTGGTAAAAAGAAATCGGAGAACATTGGTAAAAGTCCACCTGAAGAAAAAATTGATAGCAGTAAATCAGTAATAGGCTATTCAACAATAACATCGCGCAAAATGTTAAATGAAACGAGTAGTGAATCAAATACGAAAAACAATAACAGTGACAGGATGACGCGTTCTGCTATGGGTGAAGGCGTGCGTTCATCGAACACTAGAGCTAATGTACAGAGAGCTCAATTGAAGAGGCGAATCTTGATACCAACAACTTCGTCAACAACTACAAGTTCAGTTGTTGTTAAACCAAAACTCAGATCTACAACATTAAAAAAGACAATTATATCGCGAAGAAAAGCTCAACAACGCTTACGTTCTACTGTTGTAAAACAAAAAAATGAAAAATCGGTAGTGAAAACTAACAATGCATCAACGGATACGTCTAATGAACAAAACAATTCGTCAAATGATGTTATTCGTAAGACAACAGAAATTACGAAGAAAGCAAACGATAACAATGTAAAGAGGGAATGTAAAAAGGGGGATTCTAAGAGAAAACTGAGACAAGGGCAGTCTATGATTCCTAAACGCATCACCAGAAATTTTTCTGAGAAAATTGCAAATGAAAATGTTATAAAGAAAGAATTCACGAAAAATGTTGAGTTAAAAAAAGAGGTTAAAATTGCGGAAACAAGTAATAAAAAAGAAGTAAGTTCCAAATGATAGATTTGTTTACTGTTAATATTTTTGAATGCAAATATTTTATATTTGCATACATATACATTATACATAATACATTTATCGCTCATTACACTTTCATACACTTTGTCAATTTTTGGTAGTTTAGTCTATATATATACCTATTTATATATAATTTTTTTATATTGGATAGTATAATTATGTTACTTAACTTTTTTGGCAATTCTATCATGTTTTAATTCTTTTTTTAATTAATCTTCTTAACTCGACAATACATTATAATATAATAATAAATAAAGAATTAAAACAGGATAGAATTGCCAAAAAAAGCTAACTACCTATTTATTTTGCATTATTAATTCTATTAATTGATTCATTGTTTTCATTTTAACAAAATTATTTCAGATAAAAAAGAATAGTAATTTAAAAAAGGAACTAAACTTAAAAACAAATGAGAAGGAAATCAAGAAAAATGTCGACGTGAGAAAAGTACTGGATTCAATTTTGGAGAAAAACGAGAATGGTGTAAAAATTACAAAAGAAAGTAAAACAGTTGAAGTTACTATAAAGAAAATTCTTGCTAGAAAAACTCGAGAGAAAAGTGCTTTGGCAACCTTGAAAGATGATAATAAACAAGATGAAAAGAAACCACCATCACCACAATTACTACTATTGTCGGATGACAAAGAAACTGAACAGGATATTGTTAAAAAGTCAAAAAATCAAGTACTAGAAATCAAACTGAAAGATATTGTTAAAAATCCATCAACTTTGAAAGAAAAATCACCTGATATGGAAATAATAAATGTCGAAGACAGTTCACCGACTGATGAAAAACTTACGAAAGGCCTTTCATCAAAAGAGATCCCAATTAAGAAAAAGTTATTAACAAATAGCAAGAAGGAAGTACTGAAAAGAACTAAAGAAGAAGAACAAACACGGGAAGATGAACCGACGCAACGATCGATAACAAGACCAACAAGGAAAACAAAAGAGGCAGCAACACTTTATATGGAAATTTTAAGTCATAAACTTGTCAGTGATAATCATAGTGACGATGACAATGTTTCCATTGATAGTTTTCCTGAATTACCAAATGTTAAACGAACAGAACAACGTGAGAATGAACTAAGAGCGAAGGCTAGCAGTAGTAGAGCAGTGAAAGAAAAAGCTCAGAAACCAGCAGTCGAAATCGATGCTGATAAAAAAAAGAAAATCAGAAAGATGGTTAGTGAGAAGGAGGACGATAAAGATGAACAATTAAGTATTATTTCGGTGAACTCTTCAGAAACATTTATAGAAGCCGTCGTTCAGAAAGGCGTCACGAAGCAAGTAAATGAGAAACCTGCTATTGAAATTGATAGTGGAAATAAATCAGTAGCAACGGAACAGTCTCCTAACAAGACCTCATCAACGTCGAGTCGAAAACGATCCTGTTCAGTGGAAATACTTTCAGATTCGGCATCGGACGATGAAGTATTGCAAAAAAAAATTCAAAAAATCGTCACTGCTGTCACTAATATTGATGATGATAGTATGACTAGAAGGCAAACAAGACGTTCCACACAACAAATGATTCGAGACAATGCAAGTAATACTTCAGATGAGTCATTTCATGCTGACAAATCATCTACAAAAAAAAAAGTTACAACAAGAAGTCCAAAGACCAATCAATCAAACAAATCGATGAATGTACTTGAAAAGAATGTTGATATTATTTTGGAGGCAGCTCGAGTACTGGAGGCTGAAACGCTTTCAGAGCAGGAGTCAGAAATTCAAAAAAATACGGACAATGAAGAATTGGTGGTGGATGGACATGGTGAAATGGATGTTGCTGATAAAGCAATGAAGAAAAATGACAAATCAATGGAAAAGAGCAAGTCGTATAACGAAAGTGATACAAACGAATCAAGTACATCAGACATTAATTTGAAGAGTCTGCAAGTAAAGCAAAAAAACAAGCAAAAGAATATGAAATCAAAAGTAGATCAAAGTTTCAGTGATTCTGATGAAGAGCCACTATCCCGATTAACATCTGGAAAAACTATGTTCACAGATCCAGAAAAATTGGTCTGCAAACGACCGAGTACGAGAAAAACAGCTGATCAGACTTTAGCACAAACTACTCCAGCGTCATTGGTTAACGAACCTAAACCGAAACGGGAGTGTACAAAAAGGCCTTCCAATTATCTTCCAATGTTGTCCAGTAGCGAAGAAGATGATGACGATGATGATGATGAGCCATATTTTCATGGATTTAATACATCGAAAGTAGCTGCAGCAACATGTAGTATTCCTGCTAGTGTTACTGGAAGTACTGATTTAAAACACACAGTGTTACAAACACTAACTCCATCTTTAAATTTATTAAGTAAAGATATTGGTAGAAAAGAAAAGGTCAATATGTCTAAGGAACAAATCGAGCAGTGGCTTAAAGATTCGGCGTTAGCTGGAACAGGTGTGGCTAAAGAGAACGATGCTATGCTGAAATTTGGCGAACGAATACCGGCTGAATTACCGATTGTTGATATAAAGATAGTTGAAGTTGAGTCGATAGTAAAGCCATCGATTAAAGATGACGAAGAAAAGTCTCCGAGCAAAACCATTGAAGAGAAACCACCGAAAAGTGAAACAAAGTCGCCGCTTAGTGATCGTAAATTGATTTTCAAAAAGGATAAGAAAGACGTAACACCAAATAAAAATGCTTTCTCACCAGATAACGAGTGCAGTGTGTATGCTTTTGGTGAAGATAGTGAAGATGCAATTTGTACACCATTTAGAAGACCTTCGAGAAGACCATCTAGTACAGCAACATCTAGATCTGAAGAAGATTTACCAAAAACCGAAGAAGTTACGAAACAGAGTAAGAGTATTTCCATATTATGTACTTAGTTTAATGTATTTGGTGTGCTTTTTGTTACAGATCAATTTCGCAAGCCTTTAGAATCACCTGAAGATTCTCGCTGCTTTAACATACCACAGAACCCAGCTAAATGTTCAAAAAATGTTAAACACGAAACTATGGTACCGCCATCATCTAGTTTTCATGGCAAGAAGCCTTCAAAGTTATTTGATAAATTTCCGGAACCATTTGACGATAATAAATATAAAATACCTAGTTCACCAAGTGCTAGTAGTGGTAGCAGTACCAAATTATATAAACGGGCATATAATAAACAAAAGGGGAAAGTGACCGAAATTAAACCAGTTTTTGTTACTGAATTTCCTAAACCGACTGATCCAGCAAAATTAGTTGAGGCACCAGTATTTCATCCAACAGGTACATTTATTGAGTAGCCTCCACTACGGAAAAGTTCTCCGTAGTTTACACATTCACACAGTTCAATCAATTTTAAAAAGAGTATTGGCAAGTTTTTCTTCGGTTTTACATAATTATCTTTATTTCAGAACAAGAATTCCAGGATCCACTCGAGTACATCGAACGAATTCGTCATAAAGCGGAACCATTTGGTATTTGTAGAATCATACCACCAAATAACTTCAAACCGGAATGTAAAGTGTCCGATGATATGCGTTTTACGGCATACAATCAATACGTTAATAAAATGTTACATCGATGGGGACCTAATTTCAAAGAATTTCTAGCAATTAAAAAATATTTAGCAACGCAAAATATCACATTAAAAACACCACCATTAATTGGTGGAATGGAAATCGATTTGCCTAGATTGTATCAAACAGTACAAGGACTTGGTGGTCTTAAAGAAGTAATAGAGAAGAAGAAATGGTCCCGTGTATCTGATAATATGAAAATACCAAAATCTGCTCAGGATCGAGTTACAAAACTAGACGATATTTATTGTAAATATCTATTACCATATGATACACTATCGCCTATTGAACGGGAAAGGCTTTTTGATGAAGTGGAAGCAAATTGGACTAAAAGACAAAATCCAAATACTTCCGATATAAAAGTGGAAACAAAAGTCGATGACGATGGTGGATCGGGAGGTGAAGATGGCGATGGTGATGACGATGATGAAGAAGACGACGAGGAAGATGAATGTACGGTAAAAGGAAAAAATATGGCATTGAATGCATTTTATCGAGTTGCCAGAAATACGATGGCTATGTATTTTAAAGTACCAGAACCAACAGCACATGAAGTAATAAAATTGTCCTTAAATGTACTATCAATAATTAAATATATAATTTAGGTGGAGCTTGAGTTTTGGCGATATGTAATTCAAAGGCAAAACCACATATGTGTGCATTCCGCATCGATTGACTGTGGCAATTGGGGCTATGGTTTTCCAGTAACGAAAAATAGTCCAATTGCTAAACATCCTTGGAACCTTAAAGTATTGAGTAACAATGTCATTTCAGTATTACGTTCTCTTGGGCCAGTAATGGGTAATTGTCAATCGTTTGTCACCTAATCTATTAGATTAAGTTGATTCTATTCTATTTTTCCATCTCAAATTTCAGGCGTTACAGTACCAACTCTTCATGTTGGAATGGTATTTAGTACCTGCTGTTGGTATCGTGATCCACATGGGTTACCATGGATTGAATATCTTCATACTGGCGGCAATAAAATTTGGTACGGTATACCAAATTCGTCATGTGATTTATTCCATTCGGCAATGCAAAAACTGGTACCAAATTATTGTCGTGATAAAGAACTATGGCTACCATCTGATACCGCTATGATACCACCAACATTACTTATGGAACATAATGTTTCATTATGTCGAACGGTACAAGAACCTGGTCAATTTCTAGTCGTATTCCCCAAAGTGTTTACATCCAGTATCAGTACAGGATATGTTGTATCGGAAAGTGTCTATTTTGCACCACTTTACTGGCTAAAGACCACTAAGAGTTTATTTAACGATTTGAAAACTAGCTGCGAACCATCAATGTTTTCATTAGATAAATTATTAGTCAGTATTTCTTTGGATAACCGATCTGCAGTAGAAGTATTAAAGTATGGAAATGTTATTAGTAGAAGGGTTTCGATAGTACTGTTCATACATTATTTATTCCAGAGTTGTTCAACCTTTTATGGAAGAATTGTATAGGAAAGAGAAAAAACATAGAGAAACGCTAAAGAATTTAGGTGTAACACAGCGGGAACGGATTACCATTCCAGGACTTTACAGCAAAAAGAAAAGAATTCAAAATGTGGAAGGAGATGATTATGAGTGTGAAGTTTGTAGAATGAATTTGTACTTGTCAATGGTAAAACACATGAGAAAACAGTTTGTTATTATTTCACTACTACATTTATGTTTTCCAGATTATTGATACCCAGGAAGATTTAATTTATTGCTTAGAAGATGCTATTGATGTTATCAACAACGATAAAAACGAAAAATGTCAGGAACGATATAAATTGCAATATACTCAAGATGAGAAGGAATTGGAATCGATTCCAAGTAAAATTACATCTTTAATTGATTCAAAAATGCAGAAAACAAATGGTTGAGAAAAATCAGATAACCTACCGTTTTCTTTATGCTCTACCCATTTATCATATGCACACATTTTAATTACTTTTCCGAATTTAATGTTGATTCTGTGAACGTTAACATAGTTTATACATAATTTATTTAGATGTTTAAATGTATGTATATAACGAGATTTTAATCATACGTACAAGCTTCCAAATTTATAGATGAATGCTAGAAATAGTACAGACAATATCACGATAATGTACAGTCGATTTTGGAAGGTTTCTTTCTGTAATTTCAATAAATTTTTCTCCAATTACCTGGTAATGAAACTATATGGGCGCGCATCCATGTTTGTCTCTAATTGGCCAATAGATTCAGGTAAAAACAACAGACACTGAAAAATTACTTGCGCTTTTATGAAGGCGTAATTATGTATGTTTATATTTATTATTTTATATTACTCTACTATATTTATATTACTAGTTCATGAACAAGTGAAAAAATTAGTATATCATTTGAAATTATTATTTAAACTCTGACGCCACCTTAACTTCTTATAAGAACATATATTTTTGTCTAACTTCAAAACAAAGTAGCTAGTTGCTCGCAAAGCATAAGTTACAACGTGTTGCATTCTGCAATGTCATATTTTTATCGTTGTTTAGGCTATTGGAGAAAGGTTTATTCAGTGAAAAATAATGCTCTATTTGCTAATTATTCAATTTGGTATGTAGGGTATAAGCACGAATTATTTAAAAAATATACAATTGTACCATTACAAAAAATAGCATGATGTTTCATTTCTTGGGAATTCATTTCCTGAAATAATTTTGAATAGAAGTCTATGAAAACCATCGTATGCAACTAGAACTTTGTACTACAGTTGTTTATACTCATATTACGATATTATTCATTCCTATAGATTATATTCGAAGATAGTAACATATCATTGAACTTAAAAATAACAGTATGATGGAGATCAATTCTAGTAAAGTACTTCCAAGATTTTCGACTGTATTCCCTGTCTTTTATACTGTAACTGCACTAAGATGGTATACACCAAGTGCGGTTTATATGCAATATGTGTCCCTAGAAAATTTTAACTATATTTTTGTAATCAAGTTTTAACTGTGATGGACGTTGTAGAAATATATATAGTAATAGGAAGAAATGTAAAAAGTAACGTGACAACTTTTTATAATTCCGTCACTATTAACGAAAAAAACAAAGTGCTTTTATGCTTAATTTCTGAATTAATTTATTTATGAAATTTCAACATTTATTGTAAGTAGATAATGTAAAAATGGATGTTATATTAATGCGAAACCGGTGTTGAATGATTTTACTTTTAAAAATACAACCCTATTAATGATTTTTTTTATTATATACGTGCGTATGTTATGCACATTAAATAAAAAATATTAAATGGATAAAAACATCCTAAACTTAGAAAATATCACATAAACATAAATTCCAAAAAGTCTTATAATTATGTACTATAAATACATGCACAAAAATAGACTGAATTGGTAACAAATACAAAAATCTTCATAGGTACAACTAACTAAGCAACAATGAAATTGAATAAAAATACTGTGAATAAGAATGTATTATTTTGTTTGTATATATAGGAAGTTAAATCCATTACTAGAACAAAATTGCGTAAAAAACAGATATTTACTGTCAACCAATTTTTGTATACTATAAATGTATGAAGTTTTTAGTCATTTATTTTCATTCATAAACTGTATCTCTTCTCTCTAGATAAAATGTCGAAAATCACTTCGCTCTCACTTTTATCATCATCATAATTATTATCATCACTATTAACAATACTATTATCAATTAAGTTCGTTTTTTTATCATCAATTAAAGTTCTGGCTAATTCATAACGTTCATATGTTTGTTCATAATTACGACCTATCATGATTGGGAAATAAATATTTTACAAAATTAGTGAGTAGGAGTTTTTAATAAATAAAGTTTAACCTGATTGTCTGGTAGATTGTGATGTTTTGATTTTATGTATTACATGCCCTGATATTCCACACAAGCATATAAATAAACCGATAATGTTTATAGCTGACATCATGTCGCCATTCATTTGTACTGCCAAAACTAGTATAAATACTTCCTAAAATGCACCAAAAAACATATTCATATATCTCTTTCTCCTGTATAGCGTGTATACTTATACTATATTTTTCAAAAATATGTAGAGGACCAAACTATTGTTTTTTTTTTATCTGATACAAGACCCCGCTGGTACTACACATGCCGCACAGTTATAAAAGCCACCAAAACGGCAGGTCCTTTATCAAATTAAGAAAATAATAATCCAAGTTTGCTCCTATACTGATTCTTTAGAAATAGGGCACTGTAAAGGTGGAGGTATGGAGTTCTATAAGGAGTGAACACTAGAAAAAGAAAATTGGGCTGCCGCCAAAAAACACTGCAACCAATTGAGACAATGTTTATTAATTTTATGATCAGTGACGTGCAATAAGATTGGGTAAAAATATATATCAAAAATAATTGTTAATTTATTTTGAAATTATTATTAACAATTATTTAATAGTTCTATAATTTGGTTTGGAATATTATGGATTATTTTAAATATCAAAATTAATGTAAAATTTGAAAATAATTTGAAAACGAAACAATAACAAACCCGGCACTGATTTGTTAATCACCGGCAATTGTCGTAAAATACACGAATCTCTCTGGTGGACAAAAAATTTTCTGACCCACACATATTTTGACTTTTGTTAGGCTGTGTCTACTCCTTATTATAGATCTCCATAGGTGGGGGAAACGCTATATAAAAGTATTACATATGTATAAGTAAATATCATATTATTCAACAAGGATTTAGTCGACATTATTCACAAGACGTGACATTATGAGCCGAAGACGAGAAGTATAAGTCAACCGCATGACTTGCCATTTATCCATGATAATCATATCTCTGACATTGCTAGTTGAATAATTTAATCATTATTGAATAGTTGTGCATTAATTTCTATAAATAAATACAACTCACTTTAAATATTCCAGCAATGGCAAGTGTTAAACTTGAAGTATACGTAACTAGAGTAACTTCACTCACTTCCATAAAAAATGCTATAAATGCACCGGCTAATACTTGTAAAGTTAAAAGCATAAATTCATTTGGATTTGCCCAGTACAAGTTTAATTGACTATTATCTTTTATCAAATTAATACCTATAAATGATGCGTTTGATTTTAAAATTAGATTAGAAGTTATTTATATAATTTATTGATCTCTATTCACCTTCATTCCATAAAGCAAAAGGTAAAACAGAAAGAATCATCCAGGGTTGCATATGATAAATCATAACAATTGGATTATCCATGCCCATTTTTGATTTTTGCAATAATAATTGGACACAAGTCCATCTTAAACCACTTGATACTGATGCTATTAGTAGTAATACAAAACCAAGTACATTAAATTGAGTGGATTTATAAGTGAAAAGAATTAAGCCAGTTGTTATCATTAGAACAATGCCACAGAGGCTCCAAGACTAAAATAAAAATACTGCAATAAGCCTTCAAGCGACGCAGAGTACTTATAATCGGTAATGAAAAAGAAGGTTATTAACAAATATGTACCTTTTTTTCCAATTTAAATAATATCGAAAAAAATAAAATGAAAACTATTGTAGTTGATTTTGTCATTGTGTATCTAGAAATGCATAAAATTTAATACTTACAGTAAATGAATTTATTTATTCACTTACAAGGACACTGTAATCAACTCTAAACCCCAATTAGAAAATCCTATATCTATTCCACTGAATACTCCCGTAGGCGCGATTGATAGCACATAATCTTTCCAACTAACAACCAGCTTCGGTTTGTGCTGATTGTTACTATTAATTAAAAATAATCTAATTATACAAGCTAAAAAAAATTTCACTATCATGTGGACTAGAACAATTAAGAGCGGGAATTTAAATCTCTGAAAGAAAATGTACAGAATGAAAAACAAATAAAAGGCAGTTTTAATTAATTGCACTATTAATACTTTAATGATATTTATTTTGTTTACCTGCAACAACCACCTCTGGTAAAATGTAAGTCCAACTGATGGAACATAATAAATACCAATGAGAGCTCCTGTAAATAGGGCTGACCATAAACATGATGGGGTACAAAATTTACGCTTCATTGGCTCGAATTCTATACTGTCAACAGCTGCTACTGATAATTCTTCAGTTTCATCAACAAGTGAATATTTTACATTGTTTCTCCTTCCGAACATAATGTATTAATTTCAATAAGATAATAGAAAGTTGATTAACAATTGAATAGTAAAATTTTGCAACTGTAGGGACATTGCGAATTATGGCTTTTTTGACTTTAAATACTGGATTAAATGATTAATTTTATAATCGGATTTTTTTACATTTTAGAAACGTGTTATTTTTTATTTATTATTATCTATTTTTGACACTTCTTCTTGTCGTCCCCCTGAGACTTACAGGGTGCATACCCATTTACAGCGAGCACACATTCATTTTAAATCTCAAAATGAAGATTGCGCATGCGCCACATCGATTTTTAGACAACCCTGCCTGCAACTTTCATTACCTTTCCCTAAAAATTGAAATAGCGCCTGCGTAATCTTCATTTTGAGATTTAAAATTTACGTTCAATGTGGGGTCGCTGTGAGATGTGTGTGCTCGCCCTAGGTTGTTACACGTCAAAGTAACAGATAGAGGCAGCGCGCTCAGCCAAAAATTGGAGGATTTTCAACCTTAACGTCATGAAAATTTGATCTGCTTCTGATGCAGAGCTTCGTGTTAAAAATTTTTAAGGTTTAGTTATCCAGAAAAAATAGCTTTTTTTAAATATATACGGGAAAAAACATTGCTGTTTGTGTGTGTTCTGATTGGTAGTTCATGGTGCATATTTCGTCCAATTATTTTGCTATTTTTGAGACTTAAGTCATAATTTCTGATTGAATTTTTAACAAAAAGAAAGGACTGATTTATGGAAGAAATCGATATTGAAAAATTTGCGTAATGACTTAAATTAGTAGAAGACACGTTTTAAACTCTTCAAAACAAATTTCATTCCTGTTAAGAGCCGATCACTACGTATTATAACTTATTTATTGGCAACGTATGCACACTGAATATGTGCTCATTGATTGTACAATAATAATTTATAAACGTATTAATTTTAATGTAATTTGTATATTACTCAATAGATTTGCAATACACTTAATTTATCGTTTTATTTTTTTGTAAAATATTATATAGATTTTATGAAAAATTATAAAGGTTTTTACTTTTTTTTTTTGATTTCCTATTCTTATTGAATCTACAACCAATATTATATGCTTATCCAAGAGACCAATAATTGATGGATTATAAACGATAATATACTTGATGGGTATCCTTTAAATACATACGATTTGTTTAAAAGAGCGATTTGAACCAATTATTTCACTACGTAGATATTTCTATATAAATTAAATAATCGTTTAATAGATGTAAAAGGTTGAAAATCGCTTATTTTTAGCTGCGCGCGCTGCCGATATTTGTCACTTTGACAACTTAAGGTGTATGTAGTACCCTGGCAAGGACACACTTCTTAATTTTTAAGAAGTGAAGTTTTAAGTGCACGCCCTATCTTAATTTTAATTTTGTAGAAAAGGGAAGCGCGCAAACGAGAGCTGCTGACGATGTTGCCGACATTATTTTTCAAAATTTTTCGGTGATGAGAAAATTGTTCGATCGACTTTTCACGTTGAACTTATGAAGGACCATTAGACTCTTTAAGTTAAGACTCCATAGTTGAACTATTACTTTCAAAATCAAATAAATGTAGCGACCAATGTAATTTCTATTGAATGTTTATGTTTGATTATTTTATTGTGAATCAGTTGCTGTCTTGGGTTCGGGTTTGCTCCACTAAACTAGTTAAAGAAGTTTCGAAAAAGGAGTTGTTCGATTCGATAGTTGAATGGAACAAAAAAGAAATTAAAAAAAAGTACAAAAATGTAATTTGATGATTTGGGATTGATGAAATACAGTTATAACTATGGACGAAGAGTTTTTGTTTTGTGCATTTAGAAGTGTTATAAAAATCAGAGCTTGTTTGATTTTGAAAATGCTCTTCTATTGGGTTTCGTATACAATGGGAAATATTCTAAAATTGCTTTTGTGTTGTGTACCGGATAAGATAAATTCAAGGATCTTAAAAAATGGATTTTGCATATTATGTAATTATAACCTTTAAAGAAAATGTATTTATATTACGACAAAAGTTATTGTATATTTCAGTAAATTATTTATTTTTTGTTTGTATATGAAATCTTAAATGTAGAAGTTAAGAACGAATTCGTGTTAATACAGTTTTTACTGTTTTTAGAACTAATTCTTCCAATACGGCGTATGTACATCTACATTTAAATGTCAGCTGTCATGTCACTTGTTTGACGTTTCTTGAAAGATTTAGAAGCGACGTTGTCAGATTTTCAGTGTACTAGAAAATTTCATGGAGGTAACAAGTCTCTGGGTGTATGGTCTGTGTTCCGTTCCGCCGCAAGACGAATTTTTTTAGTTTTGAGTTGAGGAAGAAATTAAATTTTCTTATCTAAATGAATTGAAAGTAATCTGGTGTGTATATTTTGTGTGTTAGAAGGACACAGTGTGAGTTTGATGCAGTTTTTTTTTTTATTTTTGGAACTTAATGGATATTTTCGATGCATTATTCAACAACGTTTTCAAGTTTTTACTAATTGAAAGAAAAACATTTTAAAATAATTTAAATCGATAGTGAAACAATAAATACTACTAAAAAGATTTTCATTGATAAGAAAAGTAATAATAAGTAATAATAGCATCATCAAATTTACATGTGTTTTCAATGAAAACTTTTCATTTTACATAGGTTGCCAAAATCAAATAATTTTGGTGAATGTATATTTTAAAAACGTTCATTTTATTAAAATAAAATTCATTTTATTTTCATTTCTATTGAATAAATCTCCAATATTTTTCACTGGTTCTTCTATTTCACAATAAACACATACATTCTATTCTAATACACACAGAGAGCTGTTACCTTCATAAAATCTTCTAGTACATTGAAAATCTGGCAACGCCGCTTCCAAATCTTTCAAGAAACGTCAAAAAAGTAACATGACAACTGACATTTAAATGTAGATGTATAGACGTCGTTAGGGTCAGTTAAATGGGTATGCACCCTAAAATTCAGTAAAAAAACCTGTATACATAGATACAATATATATCACATATAACATATATATTGTACAATATATAGGGTGTAAACATTGAGTTGTAGGAGAATCACACCACGTATAAGTCATTAAAAAACAAGCCGAAAATTGTTAAGGAATGGTGGGTCTATCTTCAATAGTTTCCGAGATAATCAGCATTTTCTGATTTCTTCAAAAACGTTCGTGAACTGCAGTGTAACTGACCTGCGCAATACTGGGTCTTGAAAAGTAGAACAAACATTGAACTCATTAACGAGTTCAAAGTCATACGTAGTATAAAATTTCCCCATTTCCTTTGAGACAGTGGCGGCGTTTTAATCATTTAGGCGAATTTAAAGTCGACATTTCTACGTATTTCCAATCTTTTAATATTAAAATTTAGTCATAAATAAATCTTCATCTGTGGAATTAAATGCAGTCGTTGATATAGAAAATTTTTGACGCGATTGAAGGATGAATTTTAAGTTATTCAACTAATTTTTTAATGTGTTAGATTAAGCACTGAAAACGAGTAGTAACTATTAATACTAAACCTTTAACATTTTATAAAACAAAATTTCGACTTAATAATGTAATTTAATTTCGGTTTTTATCGAAAGAAAGGAATAATTGCGACGACGCTGGTTTGCTCGCTAGTCGACTGGGATATAAACAACAATAATAATTTCCAATACAAAATGTTATCGTTATTCGGAGAAAAAAAAAAGAAGCTTGGCTTCTCCTTTGAGAAGCGGTGACTCAATTTTAGTAATAAATTAGAAGCAATTATTTTAATTATTAACTGACTTTTGTTCTGAATATGAAGTTTATTTGAAATTTATTTCTAATAATTTTTATTTGAATGCGTGAAGAAAACGGCTCCATGAATAAAACGATTTTCTTGCTTTTGATTAATCACTTAATTTCGAAATAAAATAGTACCTCATATCGTAATGTAAGTACTAAGTACTCCGTATCAGCTAAAAAAACATACGTGACATTTTTTGTTTATTAAAAATGTGTTATTATCCTTATGCAGCAATATCCACTTATTTAATAACATTGCGTTAGCCGAACTGGTATTAGTCATTCGTTAAAAAAATAGCAAACATAAAAACATTGCACTAGCGAATAATCAATAATTATTTCTTGGAATTAAATGGGTTCATGTATAATGAGAGCTGAAAATAATGAAGAAAGAGAAAAAAGATAATTAGAAAGAAACAATCTACCAGCAGAAGCAATGGAATGATAGTGGCGACGCAACCCATTTAATTCGACAGAGAAAGAGAGATGAAATACTATGTACATGAGCAAGACAAAGATACAGAAATCTCTTTGGCAAATATTTTTTTGAGTTGTGTGTGTGTGTGTGTGCATACCTAGCTCCGGAATGGCTAATCAGCTGTCTGCCAGTAACCGGAAAATTACGAGACATGTCGAAGTTTAGACAGTGGGACGTGTAAACACACACACACACACAAAAAAATGACACTATTCGTATCACAGACGAGTCTATTCTTCGGAAGCGCAAGTAATAGATTCTAACGACAGTTTGAGTTAGGAATTAATGTATGGGCCGGCATTGTGGCAAATTATTCGATCGGTCCTTTTGTTTTACCTTTTCGTTTAACTTGAGAAACGTATTTGGAATTTGTAAGAAGCAATTTATGGGAACTATTGGAAGATGTTCCATTAAATTTACGTCATGATACATGGTCTATGAATGACGGAGCTCCACCTCATTTTTATTCTAATGTTAGATCTTTTTTGAATGAAAAATGTCCAAATAGGTGGATAGGCCGTGGAAGACATATTGCGTGATCAGCTAGATCTCGTTATTAAAATTTTTTGGATTTTTATTTATGAGATTACAAGAAATATCTGGTATGCAAAGAGCCCTTTATCCTGAAGATGCACTTCATGCACGAATTTTTAAAGTTACAAGAATAACTCGTGAAAAAGCTGCAGAACTATTCTCAGAAGTTCATGATTTTTTTATAAATCGGGCTCAGCATAGGATTACAAAAAATGGTAGTCATATTGAACGCAATCTGTAAATAACTAATAAATTACTAATGAATTGATAGTGTGATATGTTGTAGTGTATTACTACTCTGGATATTGTATATCGTATTGTATATACACAATATATATATATATTGTATTATTGTAAGGTTAAGTGTGATTTGCATTGTCTAATGTAGTATTCATTGTCTAGTGCTGTGGATATTTGTTTATGTGATAATATGAATCATTAATTGCGGGCGGTAGCGGGGTGGTAAGCTATACTATCTCGCCTGGTAAGTTGAAGTTCATTACTAATTTATCGTAATAATTATACCAAATACTAGTGGTATGCAGGTATTGTCTTAATTTGCTTTGCCGTAATAAAGGTAATATTAACGAACTGTTTGTGTAATTGTAATTTGCTAGCAAGATTACGAAAAGTACTTTTTTTTTTACTAGATATAAGTAGAGAAGTTTTTGTTGGTTTTAAAAACAAAATCATTGAAAGTACTATGCAGTAGAACAAAATTGCGCCAACATGGTTGAAATTAGAGTAAAAAAAGTTAAATAAACTTCAAAACAGATTTTGAATTTTTTTATATAATTTTTTTTTTCTATTGTACATTACATAGCTTTTATAACTTTTTTGAAATTTTGTTTATTTGTAATAAGTTTTTTTGAAACGTATTTTCAAAACTTGATAAACAATGTTCAATTTCTCTGATTAAATTTTTTTAATTTTAATTTCAAGACAAATAAAAAAATTAAAATAAACAAGTTTGGCCTTGCCTCATTTGCTGTGGACGACTCATTGCACGTGTTATTTCATCGACGTCTCTCACAGCTGCTTTGATAACGGTTGTTTACAGTCGGCAGGCCCGGCCTCCAGTGGATATGCAGTTTCTAGCAGCTTTTAAATGTTTTAATTGCGAAATAATCAAAGTTGATTTTTTGGAAAAAAGTTATTAAGCAAAGTTTAATATTGTATTGATGTCAGGAGTACGTGGTGTGAATATTCTACAACTCTAAATTAACACCCTGTATACATATACACAGATAATATACGTTTAACCGTATATATATGCGGAAACCAAGATAATATACTTTATTACGTCGTGTAAATATGAGCAAACCCATTACATTTGTTACCGCCAATTCCAAAAAATTGGAGGAATTAGTAACCATACTCGGAATATCTTTTCCAGAACAAATAATTAGCGAAAAAATTGACTTACCAGAACTGCAAGAGGAAATTGAAGACATTTGCAGAAAAAAGCGGAAAATACTTATACAAAATTTAGAGGTCCTGTTTCAGTTGAATACACTTGCCTCTGTTTTAATGCTTTAAAAGGATTACCTGGCCCATATATTAAATGGTTTTTAGAAAAATTTGGTCCAGAAGGACTATATAAATTTGCTATCTGGATTTGAGGATAAAACAAGCCAAGCAATTTGAACATTTACTTATTATCCTGGAACAAATGATGCAAAAATGGATTTATTTCAAGGTAAAATTGAACGCGAAATTATTTATCCGCGTGATTCACGAGATTTCAGATGGGACCCTTGTTTTCAACCAATAGGATATAATTTAACTTATGCTGAAATGGTCAAAGATGAAAAGAATAAAATATCTCATAGATTTAAGGCATTGGATCAACTTAGACAACATTTTAATGATGAGAAATTAAGTAAAGTATAAAATTTAAAATTAATAAGCGGTTTTTGTTTTGTTTCAAAAAAAATATTTAAATAAAAATGAGAATGTAATTTAACACTGAATCTTATATCTGCCTACACTTTAGAGCACAGATATTCACCCTGCAGAATGCACTGTGCTACCTGCAACTTTGGCAACATGATCACTAAGCTGTGAAATTAATAGATGGTTTTGGCCAACAAGATTGTTGGTTCCATATCTATGCTTTATCGAAGTGTATCATTACTTGCTTTTTTTCAAATTCAGTTCTTTAAATTTGAAATAATCTGAAACATTTGTTAAGAAAATTTGAAGACATGTTGACTCAGCTGGTATTTCTTCTGCGATATTTTTAATCACATTCTCCTGGATTTCGCCATGTAGGGACTTTGCATTTAGATTTGCGTTATCAATTTTCATTGGGTTTAACATGTTGAAGTTTATAATCCAGCATACCGGTGGATCTACATTTATAACCTCATATAACAGGCTACAACAAAAATCAAAATATATTCTAATCAATTAGTATTATATTATATATAATTTTAAGGTATTTGATATATTATATAGGGCAGAGACTATAATATTTTCTATCTCTATTTATATCCTACCTTTTTTATTAGAACATATTTAATTGGCTACGGGTCATATATGACCCAAAACATTGGTACAGATGTTCCAACATCGACCATATTAAAACAATAACGTTCTATATTAAATATTTTAATAAAATTTACCTGAGATCTTCATCAACCATTAATGTTTTATATTTCAGTTGCAATTTAAAAAAATTACAAAGAAAATCAAAATGTGTATCCACAATCATAAAAGTATAATCCAATAGTGATAAAATATCATAATTTTCACCTAAAGCTGATTTTATGTTTTTCTCGTCAAGTTTATAACGAATATTCGCAATTGTATATTTCAATCCAGTATCAGCTGAATCTGGAAGGAAATAATATAACCTTGTATCGGTTAATATTAATCTACTGAATTTGCATACCTTTTAGAACACTAAAAGTTTTAAAGCATTTTACTGGACCTTCACTAGGATGGATTTTAACATCAAGTAAAATCAACGAATGTGCAATAGAGAAAATAAAACGATTTTCCATTTGACGTTCCAAGATTATTTCTAATCTAAATAGAAACAATCCAAATATTATTTTTAGCCCATTAGAATTATTTGTTTTTACTTTTGACAGGAATTTACAATTTTTTCATGTAATGATAGAGAAATTGGAGATTGCTCCGTTAATGAAAATTGCGGAAACGATTCGCTTAGATTTTTCTCAATATTCATTACTACCACACTATCCTTGTTATTACTCCCACTAGTGATAGAACTTTTATTTGGTGAAAAAAGTTCCAACTGATTTACATGTGCTTCTAAGTTTACGCATTCTATTTCTGGTGTAGGAATTCTATATAATAAAGCTGAGATTAGTTGAGAAAATAAACTAGTGTATAAGCATTGGAAACATACGGAAAATTTATCGTATATTGCTTTATATCATTAAAAGCCCGTTGATTGTCTTTCAGTTTTAATCGCATCTCGTTTACATTGATTATTTGCTTAAAATCACATGTACGCAGATCATGTTTTACTTTTTCCAAAAATTCTTTTAATTCCATTTCAGTTGATGTTAAAATTTCTTCACTTCCAGTTTTTTCTAATTCTTTGGATTCATTTGTAGATTTTGTTTGTGGTGTTAAAATTTTTGCCTATAAAAAACTAGTATGTAGTAATGTCAGTTAGTGAAATATTATTTGGAGTCACATTTTTGATAATTGACTCATTCTTTATCAATTGGAATTATTGTTTAAACTGCAAACTACATAATACAAGAAGATGATCGTGGGTAGATCAGTTGCTCGTTGATCCCTCCGAATAATGTTTTCATATAGTTGTATCCTTCTTCCTATACACAATGTATATGTGCCGTAGGAAATGTTGCCGATTATTTCTTCAAGAATCGATTAGAAGTCGCCACTATTGTACCGATTCAAAAAAAATTCGCCAAAAAAAGATTCCATTAAAAGAAATAGTTACGCCGAAAATTAGAAGAAAAAATTACCAATGCCGACTTACGAATGTTCCCAACTGTTAGAAATTTAATTTAGAATTGTAATATGTGTGTATACATCTATTGTTCATTCAAATTTGTGTGGTCGCAGTAATTGCAATTATGCAATTGAAGAAAATATCGATCCGACTTTTCAATCGATGCAAAAAATATTCGAAAGCAGTGAACTCTAAAATCTATACCTGCAACGGCTTCGCAAAGCAAATAAAGTGAGACAATGAGCAATGGTAAAGGCAATCTATCTCTGTCTAATGTATTTTGCTTAATGGATAGAATCGAAGTAAATATTTATTTCAGCTTATAATTTACTTATTAAATATGTTTAAAGTTTGTAATGCAGTTATTTAATATTATATTTAATTAATTTAATAAAATATTAAATTAATATTATTATTTATTAATTTAATCATGTATTAACCAAACATATTTTAAATTCGTTACATTTTCAAATTCGCGTGACATATTACATCTGCAGTTGAATGTGATATTCCAATATAAGAAATAATTCATGCAGTTAACTGAACCATTTAAAAAAACATTTTTGCAACTATTAATACAAGACCTCCATTATTTGCTATTCCATGCAGGATAGCATATTATTTATTAACACTGTATGCAATAATGAAAATTGCAAACGATTCTACGAGAAACTAGTAAATTTATTTGCTAACAATAGTTTGCAAACCATAATTTATTTGCTAATAGAAAAAATTAATTTAAAATTAAAAACGGACGAATGAATGATAAAAATTGAACAAGTAACCATTTTGCTAGTAAACAAAACACAAAATTATAAATTTTCTTAGTTTCTTCAATGTTCGATTTGAATAAACGTTGTAATAAAAACTATAATATTAGACTGAACAAAAATAGTTGTTTTAATTAAAATAAATATGAAAGGTTTAGAATTTTTTTAAATTGAAAGTTGCAATAATCAAAAATGACATATGTCTGTATGAAATAAAAAGCGATAGGAATACTTCAAAATATAGCTATCAGTCTGGTGCCCCTGACACAAACTTTAGCAATGATTACGCCGGTTGTATTCGTTCCAGATAGTATAGAGCTTACAAGTCACGAGTGTGACTTGTGGAGCCCGTTATTTCCTTGTTCACAAAGGAAAATAGATTTTTTTTTAGTGGGAGAATCGATTATTAATCGGCATGACTAATATGCATATTTAAAACGAAGAGATTAATACATTTCATCCACAAAAAAATCAGACTCTCTGTAATAAATTATTATTCTTTTAAAATGTACCTGAATTAATTGTTGTGTATCTTCTCCAACATCAGTACTACAATGAAAATTCACTAATGAAGAGTTTAGAGGTGGAAATGTATTTCCAGCAACATCCAACAATTCTATTAAATTTGCAGGAGGAATATTATTTAAATTGGCAGGTTTCGAAAAAATTATTTTTGGACATATTTCGGGGTTTGTTGATTCCAATTTATTGTCATCTAGGTGAAAAAAAACATTTATGATACTATAGAAACAAACATCTTACGGCGTATGTACATCTACATTTAAGTGTCAGCTGCATTGTCACTTTTTTGAAGTTTCTTGAAAGATGTAGAAGAGGTGTTGCCAGATTTTCAGTGTACTAGCAAATTTCGTGGAGGTAACAGCTCTCTGGGTATTAGAATAGAATAGAATGTATGTCTTTATGGTGAAATAGAACAACAAATGAAATATATTGGAGATTTATTCAATAGAAATGAAAATAAAATGTATACATACGTTTTTACAATATACATACACCAAAATTATTTGATTTCGGCAAACTATGTAATTTGATAACACATGTAAATTTGATGATGCAATTATTACAATTAATTAATACTTTATGCTTCAAACTATATCACGACGAATATGTCGTGATCCCAAAGAAAATCTTTTTAGTAGTATTTATTACTACTAATCAATTTAAATTATTTTAAAATGTTTTTCTTTCAATTAGTAAAAACTTGAAAACGTTGTTGAATAATGCATCGAAAATATCCATTAAGTTCCAAAAATAAAAAAAAAACTGCATCAAACTCACACTGTGTCCTTCTAATACACAAAATATACACACCAGATTACTTTCACTTCATTTAGATAAAAAAATAAAATTTCTACCTCAACTCAAAACTAAAAAAATTCGTCTTTCGACGGAACGGAACCCATACTATACAATAAAATACATGGAGATTGGAGAGAACTGTTACCTCCACGAAGTTTTCTAGTCCACTGAAAATCTGGTAACGCCGCTTCTAAATCTTTCAAGAAACGTCAAAAAAGTGACATGACAGCTGACACTTAAACGTAGATGTACATACGCCGTTAAACGTTTTGAATACCATATTACATGAGCCTTGTTCCAAGTGCACTAAGAGACCGTCACCGTACCGTTTTTTTATGTCGACCAAATAAACCACAAACAGAAATTTGTAAAGTTTATATCTTAGTTCTAGTCTACTAAAAATGGACCGTTCTGTTATGGTTTTCAATGCATTTGAAACAAGGCTCATAATTCATTATCAATAAAGATTCGATTTAGATATCAACGTCGTATTTTCGTTGATGCGTCAGTACTCGGCCTCCAACTACCCGTAGTGAAAATTAACCCAATGCAATATGTGGTGTATTGTCTGTTGCCCATATTTAATTTATACAAATTAATTTATTTCAACTTGAAATCATTCTCCGCCTCACTCAACTTCGCTTGATTCGATCACATGGATTTTATTGAATTACAATTATGTATATTTTAGATATTGAAGGAAGTGAAATAAATTTTTGTCACCCATCACCTACCTACTTAATTTGTAACTTACTTTCAGGGTCAATAAATTCTAAAGGTTCTATTTCTTTCGCTTGGGGTGACTTGGCAACAATTTGACTGTCTCTAAACTCCGAAAGATCCATGCAAGATAATTCCAACGAGTTTTCGTTGAAAATTGTCATATTCTCCATATTGGTATTTTCCTTATTATCAGTTCTCCTTTGTTTAGGGGACAATTGACACGTATATTCTAAGCTATCTGAAGAACTTCCCCACACAATTGTTTTATCTCTTTCCCGATTGAAATTTTGATTTATCGAAATCCTAGTTTGGCAGGTAATCTCCATTTCCATGGCAGATGGGGATGAGTAGATTATTGTTCTTGCAGAATCTACAGGTTCTGGTACAGCCTCAACTGAAGTGGTACTTATAGAAAATATAAGTATTATTTAAGAGTGGAGATAAGAATAATAATATATCGCAATAAACTATCACAAATTATTGATCAATTTAAAAAAATTATTTGCAAATCGAAGGAAAAGTAAAACTCACCATTCTTGAGTCTGGTTCACTTCAATTATTTCTTGATTTTTGAAACAAACAATACGCTTAGTAATGGTATTTTCATTAATACAATTTTGCTTATTGTCATTATCATCGTCAGCATCATTATACACTTCAAAATGAACTTTTGATTTATTTAATGACATGGATTCCAAATTTGTAGAATCTGCATGAATTACCTCTTGTTCATAGGAATCATGCCAAATGGTATTTTTTTCAGGATCATCAATAAATGGTCTGAAAATTTTCTAATTTCTAATAATTTTATATATGTAGAACTATGGAATATGTAGAAACAAGAACTTTATAAAGGTAGAAAGTTAGAGCGATTGCATAAAAAGTTGTAGGTACTTGAACTCTTTAAGTAATAAAATACCCTATATAACTCACTTTACATTACTGCTAGAAGCAAAACTAACTCTTCTAGTTACATCTGGATTATATTGTTGTTTTTCAAATGTGAGGCTTCCATCTAAAGCTATTTTGTTTTTTTTAATCTAAAAATAATATAAATACCTTTTTAAATTAACAAATCTGAAATCTATTAACCCATTAACTGCCAAGCAAAGAAAGACTTAAAAAAACAATATATTTATTAGTTGTTTATGTTCTAATGACCATTATTAATATTTTGATTTTAAGATAATGAAGATTCTGAGTCGTTACGTGAACAGAATTTTTTTTTGTTTTATCAACGTCTCAAGGTATTATCACCTCATCATCAGGATTCTGGAATATTACAATAGTTTAAGAATTTAAGAAATTTTAAGAGTCAAACAACAATTAAAATATTATATAAAAATTAAAAACCACCTACTCTGTTATAATCTTAATTATTATTTCTTTTCTTATCTATCTGTCAACTATTATCGTTTATTCTGATATTATTACACTTACCACAAATTAAAATTTTTAACAGTTAAAAAAACAAACATTTGGATATCCAAAAATAATTACATTGTACAAGTAACTTCTTCGTAGTTACTTTTTTTGGCTTAAGTGTATTAATTATACATAGAAAATGCGATTTATATTATTTTTTTCAAAATGGCTGCTCTTCATTTACAACATATTTATATTAAAACAAGTTTATTGGGCATAATTTAAAACTAAATAAAAGCATTTAATTAGTTAATAATTATTTTACAAAAACTAAAACCTTCTAATTTTTGTAGTGAAATTTAGCAAAACAGTCTTAATGGAGATGTACCCTACATTTTCGGCATAATTTATCGGTCATAAATTGCATTGATTGAATCAATAGTACTATTATTTTTTTATATATTTTAATAGTATTATTTTTATTTTGAATGCCCTCTATTAATTTGTTGTTAGTGGCATTGTCATTACTTGTGATGAATGACGTTATTTTTCAAAAACAAACAGAATGCATTTCAGAGAAACAGTTAAATAATAATCCAATATCAAAAATATAAAACAACCGTGTAATATCTTACACTTTGAGTAAACTGAAACCGATATCAAATTTATGAAAGAATATGCTGGCATACGCAACATCTGCAAAATGTAAACTCGTCGGAAATTTAGAAATCACAAATATTTTTTTTCTAATTTACGTCGTGTCAATCCGTCGTGTGGCTGATATTAAAAAAATATATACTTACAGAAGAACGGAGATTGTGTCTTTTAGCTCTTAGATTTTCTCCCATTGGTTCATTCAAGCTAGATGAAAAAAAATATATATACACTGATAACAATTAAAATATGTACATACTAAAAATTATATATGGCAAAGTAAAGGAAAAGTTAATATAAACAATTATAAACTAGTTTTTAAGAGTTTTCCTCCAATTTTTCGTTTTAAAGCAATAAAATAATACCATTTATTCCCCTGGAATATTACACGGGGATGTACACATGGAATATTAAACATGGAACGTTACACAATATTAACGAATAATATTCATTCATTCAAAAGCCTTTATGAATAACAAACCCACCAATTTTATTTAGCAGAAAAATTTAAATTTAACTGATACTTACTCTTTTCCGTTGCTCATTGTATCTAATTATAACATAATACCCGTTAAACGGTGAATATTAATTAAGGGTAAATTTGAAATGGTAATCACTTTTGTGTTTATGAAAATATGGCCCACACACAAAAATGTCCGTGATATAACCTTTCTTGAATTTTTGAAATAACGTTTTCTTGTTTCCAAATGGCTCCTTTCACACGTATGCGAACTGCATATGGCAGCCGTATACGGTTTTTTCGCTTTTTAGGAAAGGGAGCGCCAGTGTTGCCACTTTTTTTTCAAGTCTGGGACCGATCTCTCTTCAATTTTTCCCTCGGATTTTTGCGTTCGAGTTTCATGCGCTTATCTTTTACGTTTAAATTAAATAGTTTAGTTATAGTATGTCAAAGTCGAAAAAAGAAACTGTTTACAGTGTTGTTAAAAATTAAAAGTATTAAGTATTACTAAGATCTTTAAGCTTAAGCCCAGGAAGTTTCACACATCCACAATTTAATGGGACTGATATAATATTGTATTGGTACTTAAAGCGAAATTTAATAGTGCACAGAACATCTAAGCGATGAGGTCACTCCGTGGTATTGTTCCTTTCAAAGTTGATTTTGTGAAAAAATTGTATGTTTCAAAATAAAATTGTTATGAAAGTATTTGTATGTGTACGTTTTATATTGCTAGTGGACTAAAAAAATTTAATAAATAATTATGAAGTTTAATTTATAGGTTCATTGAAATTATTACTTAAATAACCGAAGAAAAATTTTAAAATGTTAGTGCAGTGCATCACCAAATCTTTGAAATTTAATATACCTACTGTTTTGGAAAAATACGAAAAAGATTTATGATGACAAAAGAATATCTTGATGTTGTATTGACGCTAAAAAAAATTGGTGTAGACCAAGGCAAGTTATGTATTTTTTATTATCTGGTGCAATTTCTGAAAAAGAAGACTTTATTATAAATAATAGATTGTTCAATGATTCAAAGACTTATAAAGTAATTCTGGATTCTTGGAAAATGTAGATTTACTTCTGTGTTGTTTTTCACTAAAATAATAACACTTTTTTGGGTTTTGAACATTTGAGAAAAATTTCATAGGTTGCTCGTTACAATGTTACTTAAATAATAGATTTTTCGCAATATTTTTGTTATAATTAATTTGTTCGAAAGTTTACTGTTAATTGTAAATAAGGTAATTAGTAATTATATTTACTTACTTTGTGTATCATTGCAGTGTTTTTGTACTTATTCTGAAAGTAATTTCATTTTTGAAAAATGTAATTATATGCCGGGTGGTACGTTTTAGAAATTCTCTTATTGTTTGTAATATGAAAATCTGAATGTACATATATATATATATATACATATATGTATAATGAAGGAATCTTTATGTAATTATACAAATATAGTTTCTGTTTTCTCTTCAATACAATTCAATTGTTTTATTTCCTTATTAATTAAATATGCAAATCCCAATAAATTTAGAAATTGATATAAATCAATTCTCAAAATCAACTTTCAAAGGAACAATACCACGGAGCGACCTCATCACTTAGATCTCCTCTGCACTACTAAATTTCGCTTTACTTAGGCTAAATTCGACAGATTTCGTGGAAAATATTGCTCCAGTGGTTTAGCGCGTGCGCTTTGAAAAATCTGGAGGGCATAATCTGAAGACGCCGTGGAAATTGTCCACGGCCAGAATACATGAATTACGTATCTCCCGATTTCTCGAGTTCTATTGTAACGTGATTCATCTAGACGCTAGTTGCATTCATAGATAAACAATCAATTGCATCAAGGAATTCAAATACAAACTTCAGCAAATTTTTGCGCCTCATCATTATTGTTTTATTACGATTATTTAATATTTATTACATAAAAGTTTAATCTTTCTATGGTTTCCTTATTTGATATAACGAACATATATTATACGTGTTCATTAATGTTATGAACATGTTATATTTTATAGTATTCTGCGCCTGTAGCGAATCCAATTGGATAAATAGTGGAACTTTCTTTGATTTCGCAATGCGTTTAAAATTGGAATGCAATTGGGACGCTGGCCTAAGTCCGGCGTCTTATACATCCGACAATACGACTGTGTTCTGGTTGGTTGATAGTTTTTGGCGCGAATTTTTGTTCGTATATTTGCTCTAAATGTCGGATTAGTTCAATCTATTTCAACTTTTGTCCGACGTTTAATATTTCTTAACCACCCTTTCGAAGATTTTAAAGTTTAAAGAAAAAGATATCAAATTAATCAAATATCAATCAACCTTTGCTGACTCGTGAATGATTTTGTAGATGTTTAATGAACTCATTTCATAATTTAATCTAAAACACCTACTAATACTGGTTGCAGAATAAATTATAGTTATAGTTAAATTCTTGAATTTGGATAATGCCAAACTGTCACTGGATGGAATCTACTACTGTAATTCCAATATTTTTTTTTAAATTTCACTTCTCTTTATTGTAAAACTAAAAAGTAAAAACTAAAACATTTGTAAATTGTGAAAATTAAAGTTTTCATGCCTAATATGGCAGCGTTGATTGAAGCTAGCCTGTGTTGAAAGCACTTTTAATAGATGGCAGCAATTATACAAAACATTTCAGGATTAATAACGAATAGCCACCCATCCATAAATTCATTCTAATTTTACATGTTTGAAAAGCAATTATTTTAAAAAGTTCTTAAAAACTCTATTTGCATAATATTTATTAAATAAATTACTTAAAAATTAAATTACTACTAAATTTCATTAGTTCAACTTTTGACACACGTTTGCGCACATGCTCGATTGTCTATTATGGTGTTTCATTTGTTATTTTGCTTTGTCTATATAATTTTTTAACTTTTTAAGTAAGTCTAAAATCTTTACTTGAATGCTAAATGCTAAATGATGAGTACTAATGAACCGTCCAGTAAATCAAGCCGAAGCGTCTGTTTTATACCAGGGTGTTTGTCAGGTTATATATCTGATATAAAATACCGAAAAAGAAGAGGTCAAAGAATTCCAAATTTATTCAGCGCTCCTAAAGTAAGTCACCTTTTCGTTAATACATTATATATTATAAATAAACCTTGAGAGTGAAGAAAAGTCATATTAAACCGACTTGATTGTGTTTGTATTTGTAATTGTCTTGCTATTTGCTATATATATAGGGATGGCAAACAAAAATCGAACTGTCAAAGAGAAAAAATCGAAGATTTTTTGCCAAGTAATTCTGACATCGACATGTCATAGGCGAGCGGTTTTCTGTAGTCTTCACTTTTTAAGTTTGTTGTGCCTAATATTAGATAGAACATAAACAAAACTACAATAAATATCTATTCTGTAATCTGTAGTATATGTAGATATGAACAATTTGCAAGTATAACAGGATGCAGTGTAACTTTGAGGCCCCATGCTATATAATTGTATATTTACTGACAAGCGCATTGTTCCAATCTTTGGTAACATTTACACTAACGTCTAGCCGGTAATATCGTAAAAATACGATACATTTATCGTATTTTTATATTAACTTATAAATAGCTAAAATCCGGCAATCATTTTACATTATATTTTAAATTAATCTAAAAATGTAACATCAAACATGCCTAAAAACGGTTTTAGAATAGCCTATTTCTTGAACACGATATTGTTCAATTTCATTTTAAAGATACAGTTATGGCTCAACTACTCGTCTTTTATATAAAGTACATTGTTTTTTAACAATTCTAATTCTTTTTTTATAATTATTTAAATGTTATGCTTGAAGCCTGAGCTAGGAACAATTAAATACTAGATAGTATACAAAATAAATAATATCCATTTAGTTTGATTTACTTCTTTTTATTGTGTAGGAATTTTCAGGTAAGTGTAAATATTTCAGTTAGATGAGTAAAAAAATCACATCATTGTTATGACAAGAAATTTTCGTTGTATCGATTCTATAACGTTTATAAGCACAGAATAGTTGTTGTGTTTATCAGTTTAGAAGCCTACTTAGTTATTTCCAGAATACATGTAGTACGTGTCTCCTAACTTCTCGAGTTCCATTGTAACACGAAACCGCTAGACGCTAGTAACATTTACCTGAGCTCTGGTTACAAATTGATTATCAAACATAGTAGAATTGGACAAAGACAAAAGGTTCGGATTGACTGAATACATTTCAGTGCTTTTAATAGTTCCCTAAGTACGGTTCTAAATTTAAATTTTAAATGTGTAATTACGTTAACAATTTACTGTTACATATGTAATATCATTAAGCTGTTGACCTAATTTTCGAGCTTTTTTCCAATCGTAGCATGTAAAATAGTAATAAATCCGTGCTTTCCATGTCTGGCCTACTGACGACCACAGATAATAGTCTATTTAGAACGGAACTACCCAGTTTCGTAAACTTAATTTTTATTTCGTAACCATATCTTCAACCACTAAAAATTAAAAACACGCTTATACAATTTCTTAATTCGTAATCAGAATTTGAAAGAACTGACATTGAAATGAAATTGATGAGAAGAATCAAAAGATTGATCAATTATACTAAAAAAAGTTAAAAGTAACTAATAAACAATAATAAAATTATAAATGAACGGTTTAAATATGCACAAAAATTATCATCAAAAATAGGACCAGAATAGTTTGGTTAAGGTTACGTCTATCTCTCATCTGATCGAAAATATTGTGGTGAAAGCGCAAGCACATTCTTCTTAATTCTTATTTCTTAATACATTGTAAACTTTGTTTTAACAGGTCCAAAATTTACGGGTCAGAAAATTTTTTGTCCACCAGGTGGAGTCGTGTTACTAGAGCTGCTTGTTGGATTATTGAAACCTTTTGTTATAGTTTCGTTTTCAAATCATTTATATTTCACGTTAATTTTTATATTTGAAATAAACCATAGTATTCCAAGGAAACCATATAACTATTAAATAAATGTTAATAAAAATTTCAACCTAAATTTGTTGAATTAAAATAATTTAATAAATTTTTAAAAGAATGGAAATGTCTCTATTATATGAAATAATCATTACTGTAATCCCAGTGTTAATCTGCTGCAATAAATCATGATTTTCCGTGAAAATAAGGAATTTCAATTTTATCACAAGAGCAATATTAAGGATGTAGTCTCTATTAATCGCAGCGCCCCCTAATAGCACCCCGTTTTTTTTGTGTGTCGTAACCACTCTTTATAGTTATCCATAATACAGCCTTACTCAATTTTTGTCTATTTTTTGGTCTGCGGATAAAAAATCCGCAATGAAACAATATGCAGAAATGCATTTCTCCAATATTATTTCTTGGCAAATGAGTATATTAACCTACGCAAAAATTTTTATTCAAAATTCATTTAAGATTTAAGTTTGTCGTTGAAACTCATGGTGAATATACTAGATTTGAAGAATGACATTTTTTTTTTATTGAAAATCAATAAAAAAATATTCAACAATTTGGATCTTTCCTTGGCAAACTAACAAAAGAAAAATAAATTTTGTTGTCTTATTAGGCATGTACATATTGACTAATAAATGAATCTTCCTAGCTTTCCACTTGCATTTTCATTGACGCTAATCCTTATCATATCGATGAATTCTAATATGAACGTGAAATAATCGGCTTACATTAAAAACTGACTCAAAATTAATGCTATTCAAATTTTTATATATATTCAAATACTTCTTCCAGCTTGTTTATCGACCCCTACAGAATACTGTCTCTTATGGCATTCTAACATTTTGAAGAATTACATGATTTTAATGATAGGCATAAATGCTGTACCACTAGTACTGGCCCACTACTTAATACTAGACCTTAACCCTGGAAGAAATGTCGTATCAAAAGGATTAAATTTGTATATTGCTGCGACTCCAATCTGGTAGTACATACTTCACGCGCACCTAGTTTCTTTGCCATGAAGTTAGGTGCACTTATCTATGCATTATCCATATATGTATATTACTCATTGGAAAATATGAGACTCAAAAAGGAGTTATGTAAAAAATAAGTGTGTACGCATGCGCTGTAACTACTCAAGCTGCCAAATATATTATATTAAGAATATTGTAACAAATATAACAACAGATTATTATTGATTGCTTTTAACACGTCTATGTAATAAATAAATATATAAATAATGATTATTTGAATTTTATTTTAAAATTCATTGCATTCATTATATGAATAAATGGTTGCCGTAATTTCTGCTTTTTCAATTTTTCAAAAATATTAGAAAAGTTGTGGCAACGACGGTTATTGTAATAGTTCACATTTGATATCGTGACAACATTGATAGTTAGTTACATCTATGGAGGGCTATGAGAAGGAGTGAAAACTACAAAAACAAAAACGGGCTGTCGTTTGGCGCCGCTGCAACCAACTCAGATAATATTGGTCTTATGATAAAATCAAACTTTCTTATTTTTAAGGAAAATCATAGATCTCATGGCAGCAGATTAAAACTGTAATTGTCAAAATTAAATATTTAATGTAATACAACAATTGTTATTTAAAAAATGGGCATAGTTTTGTTTTTCCACCATTTTATTAATTTTATGATCAGTGGCGTGCTATAGGATTGAATAAAAATATATAATTAAAATGAGTGGAAGTAAAAATATCGATTCCAAATAAAAGTTAATAAACAATTGTTAATTCATTATATAAAATTTATTTTCAAATTTCAATTATATTAATTAAAAAATTTAACTCTTTCAGAGGCAGTAGTTTAATTTTTATACCATTAATAATTCACGTTTGGTGGGCAGTGGCTTATTCGTGAACTACTCTATTATACGCTTCCTTAAGTCTATGTGTTCATAATGCAACGTTTGGCGCTGAATTGAGTTTAACAGTTAATTCATAAAAACAATGCACTTTTTAAAACTTGTACTTTCTTGCTCATATTAGCAATTTTTTCTAAGTATATGGCTGCCCCTGAAAGAGTTAAACAATTAATTAAATTAAAACTAATAAAACGAAATAATAACAAGGTACGTCAATAATCCAACAAATTGTTTTAAGAACCCGAATCCACTTAGTGAACAAAATATTTTCCGACCCGTAAATATTTTGACATTTGTTACTCCTACTTATAGTTCTCATATTCATATCAGATAAACCGCTAAGATTGCGCATGCGCATAAACATATTTGGCAGAATATCTCTTTTTCGGGAAACCACTCAGATAATAGATTTATTTCCTAATCGCAAGAGAAACAACGTAGTATGTAGCTGTGGGAGAAACACTGATAACATAAATTTTTGGCGCAAATGCACAATTATTAACATGAGAATATTTATTTTAATAAATAAAAATATAATTGTTTGTCGTCTATTGACGAATTCTCTTCGATGAAACCAGATATAAGGCATACATATTATAGTTATCTAGTGGGACATAGACGAATATCCTTGGCTACTAAATGGGGTGACATTTTATCGCTTTATGTCGTCTTCGCCACACTGCTTTAAAACTGAAGAGACATGCGCAGTTCTAAAATTTTGTTTATATAGCAAGAAAATTTTACGACTGCGCTGTACCAAGCGCATACTCTTTTTGATTTTAGTTCTTTGTTTCAATGAGTCGTCATTAGATTCCTCGCTGATAGGGTACCGCATATGATCTATCCAATCCTGTCCAATCAATATCGCGCCCGCGCAATTTATTAATCACATTAATAGTTATGTTTCTCTTTTGTAAGTCTATTTACAGTTGCTATTATTTGAGGTTAACGTAACAATTATTATTTATAGTATAACTTTAGCAGTTAGAACTTTTACTTTTAGTAAATGCTTACTAATTAGTGGAATTAATAGTGGAAATTCTAAGTAGTGGAAATTTCTAAAAATCTATTTGTTAGAAAATTTCCGCTAACGTTTTTCCATACAGGTGATGGAATAGGTGAAAGAAATTTGTTCTAATAAAAAATTAAAGCAAATCAAAAATTCAATTAAGTCTTTTTTGATATTGAAGCATCTATAATCGATACGATATTCCTTTTTCCAGTTTCGAATATAATTTGGAGTTGAGAACGATATAAATGTGAAAGTTGCCTCATTTTACTATATTTAAGTCTTTATAGGCGATTTTATGCGATCACAATGATGACAGCATTATGTTTCATCAGGATACGCTGTCGATAGAACATTAAGCATTGCAGATGAGTCTAAGACTTTTTTTTAGAAAATTCAGATACAAAGTTGTCAGATTTTAAGAGTAATTATAATTGCTAATTTTAGGGACATTTCTCTATTAGTATTTTTTAGAGGGAGATCTTGAGCGTTTTATGGAGCTGGGAAAATTTTAAGTAATCACACAAAATTAAAACGATTAATTACAATTTAGTGTTATTGATGTATATAGATGTACATATTTTTGCTGAATATAGTGCTTCAATTTTCAGCACTTAACAGTTTTAACTTTAACGAAACAGATCGGAAACTTGGTCTTTTAACTATAAAAGTTATTATAGTCCAGAAATTTTGAATTGCATCCCTATAAGTACTGTAATCAGTACACACAGTAATAGTGCACCCTATAATCGGTGCATGTTAAGATGACAATTATTCAATATGTTGCCATCAGCTTATGTCAGTGCATATTATTTACAGAAAACTGTTGTATCGTTGGCTAATATTTTTAGTTAAATTTTTGGAAAAAAGTTAGATTTTGAAATAATAGAAATTTGTTATAAATTGGCTTTATTGTTGTAACAATAAAAATTGATTTCTTGAGGTTGTTAACATGTATTTAACAAAAATACGACATGTAAATGTCACAAATTGAAAGAGCTGATAACCAGATTTGACCACTAGTGTGAAATAACTAAACCCAACAACGTCGCGGTGATTTCAAATATGTTGCCAACTTCGAGAGTGAATAAACATTCCATATAATTCAAAATATCTATTAAAAATATTAAAATTGACTAAAATATTTAGTAATTCGAAGACAAAGCATAAAATAAGTATTTTAAATTATAAAATATTAGCATCTTATTATCTTGTAATTAAAAGATTTCTCAAAATTTAGTGAATTAAATTTGTAAATATTTTACGAACTATAACTATGGGTGCAATCAGCTAATAAAGCGCTGCAGCACATTTTTACATTGCTTCTTGTGATTGGTGCAATTTATTCAAACTTCTTTTTGATCTAGCAATCAAGCGTAGATTTTTTCCGCTAAATCGCTTTATGACATGCGCACCTATATTTTTCAATAAAATGACAACATCAAATCAATATAGCGATGCGAAATAAATGTGTGGGTGTGAAAATAAATAAATATGAAGACATCAAAATTTATTTTTTGATAAACTAAAAATATAACAATATATAAAAGTGATGGAAACTAAATTAATAGCTATTATTTTTATTAATTACTAGCTTTAATCGCTAAAAAAAATAGCGAAATATATAGGTTAAATATTCCGTATCAGATGACATTTAGCAAGTTTTTAAAGCAAACCATTCAGTGAAATCAAGCATAAAACATCTCGTAAACTGCTGCAGTGCTTTACTCGCTGATTACACCTTATGATTTGGTACTAATTCTTAATAATTCAACAATAATTCACATTATTGAATAATTGTCATCGTAAAATGCTCCAACAATATATGAAATGTATGCAATTATAAGTATTCTGATTTCATGTATCTCTTATATTAACACATAATAAAACACCAACGTGAATCGGCTTGTATCCGAAGATACATAATATGGAGGACTGTAGAAAGGAGGGGCAACGACTGTAAAAGTCAAAATATTTCTGGGCTTGAAAACGCCACCCTCGATATATGCTCCCGGCGACAGGAAGAATTAGTTTTGACAGTTATCATTGACTGCGTATACTTTATGCCTTTTTTTTTATACTTTTTGCATTTATTATGTATTATTGCATTATTATGTAAACATTTAAAGTGTACAAAGACAGACGTTGTTTTGTTGCGGGCTGTGAGACTGGGCTCGCATTAGATAACAATTGAAAAATACGTTTTCTACGCCACTGATCCTATAATATTAAAATTGAAATAATCACACAATGACGCTTACTGCTTAAATAAAAATTGATTTGTTGTATTAAATAGTCCGATAACTATTTATCGTTTTAATTTTTTGTATCAAATCAAAATCCATGATTACCCTTAAAATTTAGAAAATTAAATCTCCCAGCAGGGCAATGTTAAATTATGTGTACTAGTCTACGCCCGCGCTACCTATTGAATGTCCACTTTTTTTTCGTTTTCCCTCCTTTTAGTTCTCCAAAATACATACATTCAGAAAATATTTATCTTCAATCTTAGCTTTAATTACAATTACAGCGCATTTAAATTGCAGTTCGGTAGAAATTCGAATTTTAGTCAGCGGATAACATTATCCGCGAAACTGACTGAAATTTCGGTACATGGGGATACCACGCCTTGGTTGTGCCTTATTAATTTGTTTCATTACTTACATTCCATGAATATTTATACACACACACAGGGCATTTCATCATATTCGAATCGCTTCATTGTAGTCGTATAATCTTATAGATTATACGTAATACACAGGATGTTACGCGAATTAAGAGCTATTGGTATGATAGAAGTATTAAGTGACTCAAATAAGATGAAATATCCCGCATGACTCACATTAAATTTAATGTAGGATCCAGCGCTTCTACAAGTTTGGCAAAACGTCATACCCAGAACAGATAGATTACTATCTTCCAAAGATAAAGTATGTGAATTGCACTTTGCAAGGGACAATATTTTAAAACATTATCAGACGGTATTGTCTGATGGATCAATTGATACAAGTCAGAAGCTCGATCCGATATTAAAACCTGGATCAATTCCTTGCAAATTTCCCGGATTCTCTAAAGGTCGATTAAATTATAAAGGACTTCTAATATTGCCGACAGCTGAAAATAAGTTATCCAGCGAAACTTTACCGAAAAAAACTAAAGACGGTTCTAAAGCACCTGCTGAGATAGTTCGGACAAAGGTTAATTCTCCATCTATTAAAACGTCACCTATTAAATCAAATGAAGGTGAATCATCAGTCGAACCTGAAGCTGAAGTCGAAATAACAAGAATTGAGTTTGCTAAGAGAGGCAATATTTCACAACCTACCATTAAAACTATAGAGAGACCTATTGATAGTATTCAAATAGATACTAGTTCTCCAAATGTAGGAAAAATAACGAAAAAAAATGAAGTAGCTAATGAAAGCAACGTATTGAAATCTACAGAAACCATCGAAATTGTTGAAATAGAGACTGTTCCTATTACTCCAAGGAAAGAAGTCAATAACAAAAGAATGAGTAATAAAAGAAAAGCCAATGGCGAAATAGTGGATTGGAAGAATTCTGATTTGAAGAGTTTGTTCGAAACTCTTACAAAGGATAAAGAAAAAGCTACTACAGAGACTATGAATGAGCAAACCAAAAGTGTTAGAAACTTAACTCAAAATCAGAAAGACGGTAAAAAAAAGAAAAATGTTGATACTGCTGCTGGGCAAAATATTAAAGTCGAGAACTTACTTCAAAATCTAAATGATAGTAAAAAAAAGACGAATACTGAAATCAAGGTTGCACGAAATTTAGATCTTGAGACTTTGTTACGAAATTTCAAAGATAGCAAAAACAAATCGCATGTTAAAATTGTGGTCAAGAAAAATAAGGAAGTTGAGAGCTTGTTAGAGGACCTTAGAAATAGCAGCATGGGAAAAAAGATCAGTGTCAAAACAATCGATGAAAATAAGGACGTTGAGAGCTTGCTTAATATTCTTAAAGACACTAATAATAAACAAAGTATTACGAATCTGAGTGAGGAAAATAATGATTCTCTGAGCTCCTTTCTGCGTCTTAATAACAGTAAAGATGTTTCGGCTGTGGAAACTGGCATTAAGAAGAGCTCCTTTCAAAATCTCAAACCTAATAATACAAAGGCTAATACCGATGTTTTAATAGAGAAAAATGGAAATGACAGTGGAAACTCATTCCGAAATCTTAAGGATGGTAAACAAAAACCGAATGTTAGGATAGTAGTTACAAATAAAAATGTTGAGAGCATGTTCGACAATCCTAAACAATACGGTAGACCAAAAACGAATGATGAGGCAAAACTGCAAAAAAATGAAGATAGTGCAAAGCCTTTACATTACTTTCATGACGACACGAGAAAAAATAAGATTGGGATTGCTACTCCTGCTAGAACTGTACCAAGAATTCTTAAAGCTAGTAAAAGAATATCTAATGTTGGGAGCCCATTGAGAAAAAGGCATAGAGAAGTTGAGCGTTTGTTAAAAGATCTTACAGATAGTAATTTTGGTAAAACTGTTAATATTGTTGGAATTGGAAAAACCATTGAGGAAAATAAGAATTTCGAGAGTTCGTCCAAAAATCTTAAAGACAATAATGAAAACTTAAAAGTTGAATCTGTTGCCGACAAAAACAAAGCAGATGATGCCAACTTGTTCGAAGATCTTAAAAAATCTTTGGATGTAATTCGTACGCCACATGAAAAATGGTCTGGTACATTTATTCCTGCAACAAAGGAAATTGTTTTTGCTGAATGGAATGAATGTTACACACCAATTAAAAAAATTGTAATAAATGAGGATTTGACTTTCAAAGTAATTGGAGATAATTTCATTTAACTCATTACAACTTTTTATTAATTGTTTTATAAATTTTAAGGCACTGTTTGGTAATAAAGAAATTGATGTGGAATCTGGCTACAAAGAAATCAGGGAGTTTGGAGAACTTGAGCGTGTATTGAGATTAGCTACGAAAATGACTGCTTGTCACGGAATTGGACTCGAGTAAGTTCAATAATTAATTTTTATTTTATTAGCCAAAAGTATTATTAAAATAATTTCAAATATTTAGCAAATTAGATACATGCGAAGTGGTTGTGCCTCCATTGAAACCTGGGCAAAAAAGTTTATCTAGACGTTATTGCTCTTCATGCGTTAATTCCGGTAGGGGTGAAAACGTAAAAAGGAATGTAGACATAGGAATTAATCGAAAAAACCGATTGATACAACTGAAGAAACTTTTAAAAGCTGAGAGACGAAAAAATTCAGGATTACAAAAAAAGGTTAATATTTTACTGTTATTAATACTCGTATAGTAAAACAATAATCTTTTAGGTAAACGAGCTTAAAAATAAGGTCGACGAGGCTACGGAAAAATGTATACTAGTAGAAAAGGAAGCAATGGAAGAATGCAGAAAGCTAATTAGTTTATCTAAAAGATGCAAGTAATAATCTTGCACTTGAAAAATACACTCGTAAGGAGAATTTTATGGATCATACACATCGTTAATATGTGAATCGCCGATTTTATATATATTTTTTATAAAAATATTTCAGTAGAGTACATACCATGTTCTAAAATTTTTAATTACATCATGTTTATATAATTTCTTTGCTGAAAATATTAAATAAATATAAAATGCTTTCTTAGTAAGTTCATAATTATTATTTGCTCTACTTTGATTTTGATGAAGTTTTTATATCAAATGCATTGTATATTGTAGCTAACAATGAGAAACATGTATGTAGAATTTTAGTGGCATACACTGAAATTGTATGTCATAAGTTAGAATAATGATTATCATTATCTAGACTCTAGAGTATACTATTTTTTCTACAATCACAAATTAATGTGTCATTTTTCGCTTGCAAGCGCGGGCGCGAAGTCAATCATTTTTGCTCTAGGACGATAAAATTGTCAGTTTAGTCAAGTTAGTGAAGTTAGTAGTAACACGTTGATACAGCAAAGATAGAACATACGTTGAATAATTTCTCTAAAATTACTGACCAAATGACAAATTAATATTAAATCGAATTAAATTTTCAACTTGTAATTAATATTTTATTATACTATATCTTATATGCTTTATAATTAAATTACAAAATTAGGCCTAAATAATTAATAATCCAGCAATTTTATTTTTGATTGTCAATTGTAAAATTTTCCCATATTTGCATTAAATGGAAAAAGAAAGATATATTTTTTAGTAGTTAATTCGCCATTTTGCAATCATGGCTGCTATGATTCTTCAAATACGCAATCATATGCGAAACAGATATCCAAAACAAAACTATTTAAGTTTTAATAAGTAAAAAGGGTTGCTATTTAAAACAAATTCAAGGATTCGATTTCATTAAATTAATTTCACATTGTAAGGTAAGATCATAAACATATTAGATAGTTAAAATAATTAAAATCCTCTTTTTTATAGAAGAAATCGACGTCCAATTTGGTTGTTCGGGAATGAAAATACATTTGATTAAATTATGTAGTAGGTTTTTGTTATTGTGAAACGTAATATGTATTTCGAACAAAAAGTGGCTTTGTTGCTCTCAGTGATTGTCGGCAGATAATGGATTAAGGTACTCATTTGCATTGTATTGAGTACATTTGCTTTACAAATGCTAACGCAGATCAAATACATAGATATTATGCATTAATTAAGTAATTAATTATACTAACATAATAAGTATATATGGTTTGTTCCAACTTGACATTTTGGACTAGATTTGGATTAATTTGAAACTATGTAGTCAAAAACTTCTAGTTGCGTATTTGTCTCTGATCAGGATAGGTTGGAACGATTGTAAAATAGTTTGAAAATTTCTAACTTAGTAATTAGATTTCATACTCATAATACCATTTTCATTTTGCGTTTAATTTTTATTTTGTTTTAATGGTTGCTTTGGTTTGGTCTATTTTTTAATAATTCCTACTAATGCATTAACCTACCAAAATAGTTATTGTTATTTACTCTTACGGTAAATTGTGTTTCACTATCACTGTCCTTACTATCAGAAGAAAACAAAAAGTTAAAATCATCTTCAAAAATACTTATGTTAATAATTAAAAGAAAGCTGTAACTCAAAAATAATAATAAATAATCAATAATAAAACCAATGAAAATATTGAAAGTATAATTCATACTAATTCATACATAATAACAATGCTTGTTAATAATTTTTAAATAAATTGGACGCATTTATTGAGCAAGTTTATGACTAATAAAAGCTGAGCTCAGCTCAAACCCAAACAAAATATCACAAACTAGTTGGGTATTAAAAAAAGTAAGCTGGAACATGTGGTTTTTAGTTTTAGTTTCAATTTGTGTAAAGTTGGAACAGTTTTTACGTATTGCGCATGCTCTTTACAATCACAAACTAGTTTGATGCCTAGTTGGAACAAAGCTATAACCGCCGCGGTACTACTAACGTTGCACGTCATAATAGCATCGTGACATAACCATAAAAGAAGCTTCACACTTCCTATTTTATTGAAAATTTACTAAAATTGTTGTAAAGTCAATGAAAAGTGGCGAATCTCGATTTTATTTACTTTTTCAACTATTCCAGATTAACTATGATATTTATAATAAAGTATCTAGAGTGGATTTACTAGCATATTTCAAAAAATTTACCCGACGCGCGTTAACGGACGTTAGGTACGTTACAAACGTATATACACATGTACGTATACCGACGATAGAATAATCGGTTTGATATAGGGAATACAAGGAATGGATATTAAAATATGCAAAAATAGCTTCTTTTATATCTGCATGCCATGCTGTAACACCTAAATGTAATAACTAAATAATGAATCTAAAATAATATTTGCTACAGTCCGTTTCTAGATTCATTTCAATTTCTGAATTTTATTTAAATTTTAATAGTTAGAGGTAAAAAACAATTATTTTGATAATATCTCGGTATCAAATTGATGGAATATATATTTATATTAATCAACACTTACAAACATTTCTCGTTTATTTTATTCTTACTTTACAATGAATAGATATTGGTTTAATTTTCTAACTAAATAACAGAATTAAGATAAAACAAGCCTATTCGTGTTTCAGATTTATTTATAATATTCTTCTTCTCTCTTTCTTCCATTCGAACTTTTAGCTGACAGTAATAACTAAAAACTTTTGCATAATTTTTAAACTACCACAGGCGGATTTCAACATGAAATTTTCTATTTAGCATATCTTAAAAATAATACAAAAATTATACAACATTAAATAATTTCAAATAAAAAATATACTCTTTAACTGAATTAATCAACCAAACTAAACTAACTTAGCTAAAACTACTTCAAATTTATATTTTTACAACTACTTTTATTTAAAAATAAATACCCATCACCATATACCTCTAACAAAAAAATTATCATACTTCATCAGTATCTTCTGAATCACTTTCATCTAATTGAATAATTAGAGGAGTGATTTCTTCTCGATCGTATTGTATTTCTCGGTCCCACGATTTCTTGATCAGCTCTTCGGTGTGTCTTACCGTATTAAACCACATTTTGAGCGTAATATTGTCAAGTGCTTCTTTCCACATTCATAGGGCACAATCCACAGAATCGCCATCTCGCCCTATATGTTTATTGTAATACGTTTTAGCTATGCCCCATATATGTTTTATTGGATTAAATTGGCAATGATATGGAGGTAGACGCAAAACTTTATGTCCACGAGTCATAGCCAATTCATCAGTTTTGAATTTTTTTGGTGGCATATTTCTAAAAAAGAAACATATACTACATATGGGAACTGTATTTTGTAGTTATTCATAATTTACCTTTTTGCAATATCAAGTAATTCCACTTTTAGTAGATTGGCAGAATATTCTATTTTGTTTTTGTTGAGCCAATCCAAAATTTCCGATTTACGCCAGTTACCATTTGGATGTTTCGTTTCTAAAATGGAATGGTAGCTGGCATTGTCCATTACGATGAGTGAAGGTTCTTCCAATTTTTGCAACATATCATCGAACCATCTGGGAAACACTATTTCATTCATGCCTCCATGATAGTCTGAATTGACGGTGGACGTTTTTGAAGCGAATATTAAATCACTACCAAGAACAAAACTATTTTTTGTTCCTGCGTGTGTAGTACATGCAGGAAAAAAAATATAAGTCTAAAAGTAAAAATTTTGAAGTTCACTAGTTTAAGTAACTAATTCAGTAATTTTACCTTTTTCCATCAGATTTAAGTTTCCGTACACTTCTGGGGTCTTTGTCCTGCCAAAGACAATGTGTTACAGAAATTATTACTTGCATACTAACGCCAAAATACATTATTAAAAGTGCAAGTACTTACTTCACGAACTGCGTTCAAAGGTAAAAGGGGTCCATCATTGTCCCGTTCCTGCTCGAAATAGCTAATTAAATTAGCTATTAAACACTTACAGTCCGCGCTTAGTCTTGTGTGCATTATGATCTTATAAAAAACACAATGATACAATAGCAGACAATGCAAAATAGACTCACTACCACACATACTGCACTAACCTACACAACACTGAAGATAATTCGATCGATTAATCAATATCGATTTTATACTTATCTTATTTGACTTATGAAATTGAATAAAATAATATTCTTCAAATAAGATAAGAATAAAGCCACATAAATCGGTGAAAATAGTCTGTTTACTGTAAAATTTTAGCGGTAAGAAAGTTTGGTTTTAGATTTTAATTAGCTTCAACGCCGCTTGGAAAATTTGCATTTCCAGGAAAAAATAAAATTTTCAACAAAAATGTGAATTTTACACTTAAAATAAAAAAAATTGAGATAATTTTTACTTTTAGAATATTTCAATTATAATTCTAATCATTTTGCAATAGTCCTTTGCTCATTTTACAGAAGTTATTTTATAATTATTAAATTGGCAGTACTGACACGTCATTTTTTCATCGAAGACGTGCAACGTTATTAGTAACGCGGCGGGTCTATAGTACAAGTTAAGTAATAAATTATACATATAATCAAATTGAATTAATCCGAATTTTTATAAAGAATGAAAAGAATAATGCAAACAACTACCCCAATTCTATGTCAATGATAAAGGCGATAGCAAGTTCTGATTGGTTTACAAAAAAAGAAGATACAAAAATCGAGAACACGATAATATTTAAATAAAACTAAACTTTTATTGCTTTAATATCATTAATATTATTGGAATCTTTTACTTAGTGAAGATTGTAATCTCAACTATTTATTTTTCCTTTTTTTTTTTCTTTTTAATTTCACTTCACTTAAAAGGATGGCGTCTCAAAGACATTGAAAATAAAATGCGGAAATACATCATAAATTATTCGAAAACTTGTGTGTTTTTGTTTCGTAACAAACAAGGCAGTCGTTCCAAATTTCTTAAAATATCATCATCAGTTTATACATAGAATCATAGAAAGCAGTAGTTGTAAACTATACCTATACATGCTGCTAGTGTATAGCAGCTAATTCTGAAGTATCGAAATAGCAAATCAGTTTTAATTCCTTCCCTAAGCTTAGATACATCAGCAATGAAGCGAATAGGAATATTAAAATAAATTTGAAATAAATACCTTTCAGAATAAAGATTGTATATTAAAAAATTAAAAGATGTACACATCTTTGTATACATTATATATGTAAATAGGTAAACTAATAACACATTTCTTTTTAATAATTTAAAATGCCTATTTTATGCTTTGTGCTCGAATTACTAAATATTTTAGTCAACTTTAATAGATATGGTTAAAGTCTATGTAAATACTAGGATGAGTTTCTTAATTATGAACCAATACCATCGACTTTTAGAGATACAAAAGATGTAGTGTAAAATTAATTATTGGTTGGCAGCAATTAAATTCCTGTATGTTGTTCTTAGAAGAATACTCAAATTTTCTTATATTTATTTCTCTTAATTTATCTGTATTTCTCTACCAACTCAGTTACCCATATGAAATTTAACATATTTAGTTTACTCCAAATGAGTGTACTTATACACTATTCCGAAACTGAACTGACAATTATGGAAGAATGCGTAAATTAATACTAATTCATAGTTATATACTAAATCGCGAAACGAGGTGATCTTACGTCATACTTAGTGAAAAACAGTATACCAACATTATAACTATGATTTAGAGAAATTTGATTACATTAAATCAATGTAAAAGTTGATGTGATGTGTTCAAATTGGTTTTGACATGCACCGCTAGATTTGTTTAATATTTAATAATATAAGTCAATTTACTTCCATCATTTCAAAGAATTGTTTAATTTCGCTGTTTTTGCTATTGACAGTTTTGATTAGATTTTTCAATTAAAAGTGTAGTTGTCTCTTTTGTATACACATAAAAAGCGAGACAAAAACTTAACCAGTCTTGCCAGTTGAATATGTTAAACATGTCGAATTAAAGTAAATATTTGTTTGTCTGCGTCTATACTTACGATATTAATAATTTTGAATAAATCTTCAACAATTGTATTTATTATTTAAAACAATTAACGTAATTGTTTGACGTTACAGAATAACTATAATACTATTATCTATATATATAGATATATATCGTAAAGCCTGTCTACCATTTCTGGTGTAGGCTTGTTAGTCTTTATCTTTTTTTTTCCTTTTTCTTCTTTTTTTCTTTCTTTCTTTCTCTAGGCTTATTCGTTTTTGCTTCACGTCACTGCGTCGCTAAACTTTCTCCATTTTTTCCTGTTATTTGCCATCCTACTAGCTTCACTCATCGTTATTCTTCTTCTTTGTAATATCTTTTCTATTATGTCATTCCAGGTAGTTTCAGGTCTTTCTCTTTTTCTTTTCTGCCCAGGTCTAGATTCCCATACCCTTCTCACTTGTCTTTCCTGTCCCATTCTTTTCAAATGGCCCCACCATCCCAACTGCCTCTTCTCTATGTATTCGTGTATTGCCTCCATTCCTATTTCTTTTCTTGTTTCTTCATTCTTGATTCTTTCTCTCTTTGTCACTCCCTTTACTCTCCTCATGTATGTCATTTCTACCGCTTGGACTTTACTCATTTCCTTTTTATCTGTTATCCATGTCTCACATCCAAATGTCAGTATTGGTCTTATAATTGTTTTATATACGTTTATTTTTGTTTTCCTTGTTATTTCTTTTTTCCCCACAATCGTATTGCTGATACTGTAAAACACTTTCATTGCTTTTCCTATTCGGCTGTTAATTTCTTCTTCTTGCTTTCCTGAACTAGTTATTTCTACTCCCAAATATTTCCATTTCGTCATTTGCTCCAATTTTACCTTATCTACGATGATTTTTATTTCATGTTGCTCCCCGATTACCATTACTTTTGTTTTCTCTTTATACATCTCCATTCCGTTCTCTCTAAGTGTTTCATTCCATTTATTTATGCTTGTCTGCAACTCTTTTTCGTTAGTTGCTATTACCATTATATCGTCCGCAAACGCTCCAATCTTTACTTCAACTCTCTCCATATAATTCCATCCCACGTCAAGTCCTCTAGTTCTTTCTTTCGCTTTCCTTATTATTTTGTCCATGTAAATATTAAATAATGTTGGACTTAGTCCTCCTCCCTGTCTTAGTCCGTCTTTCGTTTTAAATTTTTTTGATTGTCTGTTTTTGACTATCACGCTATTTGAGTTTTCTTCATATATTTTTTTTATTAAGCTAATCATTTTCCTGCTTATCTCTTTCTCTGCCATCATCTTTCACAATCTATCTCTTCTTACTTTATCAAATGCTTTTTTTAAATCTAAAAAAACCATGTATACATTTTTTTCCCTTTTACTTGTTTTTTCAACTATCTGCTTAATCGTAAATATATGGTCTTGAATGCTTCTGCCTTCCCTAAAACCTGACTGTGATTCGTCCAGTGTTTTCTCTATTTTAATTTTTATTCTCTCGTTTATAATCATTTCCAGCACTTTCATGTTCGTATTTAATAAGGTAATTTCTCTATAATGATTACAATCTTTCTTATCTCCTTTCTTAAAGATTGGTACTATCAGTGCATGCTGCCATTCTTTAGGTATTATTTGCTCTTTCCGTATTTTGTTATATATGTCCAGCATTACCTGCCTTCCCTCTTCCCCCATATATTTTATCAGTTCAATCGTTATTGTGTCACTTCCTGGTAATAATAATAATACTACTTATAATTTATATATACTACTATAATAACTATTATACTATAAATAAGAATAAAAACTCTAAATAAAATCGATTAATATATCAATACAATTGAAAAAGTAAGGTTTTGCATTTGCAACGTTGCATGACAATTATTGCTTAATAACTGTGACTCAAAGTCACATCTTTTTCACTTTTTCGCACTTTAGAATAGTTTCTAATACATTTACGGATTTATTTCATCTGTATTCTGTTATGATCTACGGTCATCCCTTTGTCACATTTACAGTTTTACCAACTGTGGTTTTAGCAAACCACCCACCTTCACCACCTTGAGCTCGAAGGGCAAATCAGCTTGAAAAACTGGTAGTGATGACGAACATGAAGAGGGAAATTCGTTAGTGTAAAGTTAGAATGGTTTCAGTGGTTGTTAATTTCATATAAAGCATACATACATTTTGTTCATCTGAATTATATAATAAATAATTATCAATAATTTAAATCTATATTGTATTAATTTTTTGTTACTTATCATTAAATACATATATAAAATATATACAAATATAACTCATCTAAATTTTGAGAAATCTTTTGATTACAGAAACTAATAACACATTTCTTTTTTATAATTTAAATTACTTATTTTATGCTTAGTCTTCAAATTACTAAATATTTTAGTGAACTTTAATAGATATGGTTAAAGTCTATACAATTCTTGTTCCCTGCGAAGTTGACAAAACATTTGAAATCGCAACTTTGCGCAACTGGCTTAGTTATATTATTGCTCACTCTAGTGATCAAATCTGGTTAGCAGCTGTTTCAGTTTATGCCATATACATTTATGTTTTTTTCAATTCTTGTTAACAACTTTATGAAATCAATTGTCTTTATTACAGCAATAAAACCGATTTATCACAAATTTCTATTATCTCAAAATCAAATTTTTCTCTATTCAAAATTGAAAATAGTAGCTAACAAAGCGATAATTTCCACTAAATAATTATGATACCGTCGCGTTGTCATGATTCGATGTCAACATAATTGTCAGTTTAATTTGAGAATAGCGTCTTTCGGAATGTACATAATACATGTAGGCCTACTGTTTTTTTACTAAATAAGCAGTCAGAAACGTAATTTCTTTTTGGTTTTAGTTTATGTAGTTTTATTTTATTTAATACTCGCTTGATATCGTTTAATTTCATATTGGAATTTTCATTCATCTCTATCAATTATCAATTTAAATTCACTATTCAGAAGTCTTACTTACTGATAATCTTAAAATCATCATACAATAAATTGTTGACAAACAATTTATTGCTTTTTTTCCTTTGAAATTTTCCTTTTGAAAACAATCTAGAACACCAAAAGATTATTTCTATCATCTTATGAATAGAAAACGGACCCAGACCCAGGTCATAATAAGGCTCTAGTATCATATTGAAAAATAAAAATAACAATAAATACTCGATTCTAGGAGGCATTCAGAACTAGTTGAAATTTTAACTTTATTTCGTATAGAGCAACAGCAGTGTGGTGCACACATTTTAAGGGTTGCTCTTTTATCAAAATTCATACAAAATTTCTTCTACAGTATAATCGATTTGAACATCTCTGTTGTAAACTTTGTTTGTTATTATTAATAAGACTTCGCCAACGACGTCGATAGCAGCGACGACGACGCATTTACGTCATAACAGATGCCCAGCCCATTTAAATACTAAATATCCGAACAAAAAAAACGTCCCAAGTACATACAGTAGTTGGATACAGTGGTAACTGTAGTACATACCTATACATCAAATTCAAGTCATCTGCAACTCAATGTTTAGTATCTGAATCAGAAGGCGTCGATAATAGGAGTTGATCCCATCAAAACGCGCCTGTGCTCGAAGGCGCCGCCAAATCAAAGGAAAAATTATTTCTCCTCCGGAAAAATTAAGTAAACAATAAATCCATTCGGTACTGCGGGCGCGGGTTCTGTGTCTATGTGTGCAGTGTACCGTGTATTTTCCTAATATTAATTTATTACTATTATTAAAGCGGTAAGTACTTAAACTAATTAAAAAATATATAATAAGAGGGGAACTAGTTGCTTAGTTAAATGGTTATTTGAAGGGCTTAATTGTGACCCTACCACCCCTCCTCCCTCCATCATGTAATCCGCGCTGAGCTCCATTTTCTTGCAATTATAATTTGCGCTGCTAATCTTTTAATATTGAGAATAGCATCATCCAATGTATTCGTTCAACAACTACCAGCACGTTTGTATTTTTGTGGTGTACCTATATTACAGTTATTAGAATAGGGGTAAGTGGCGTGTGTTTTTCATTCATTACATTCAATTCAATTCGCTGAACAATTTATATTTTTTTAAAATGAAAAATGTTTCTTTGAATTACTTACCCGTATAATTTTGGAAATTAAGAAAGGTAAAAACAAACAAATCCATCCATAAAAAAAAAAGTTATTAGATTTTGGTGCGCTGCTACCTTATGTCTTTTTATCGATCCGAGTTTAATTGTCGCCAATTGTTAACGGGGGGTTGATTGTGTGTGGTTGGGTAGATGTGAGTAGGTTTGTTTTTAGTAAAATAAAATGATTTTCTTTTCAGAATATTAAACATGCAACCACTAAAGGAAATGTAAACAAATTAACGAACCGAAATAGTCTCACTTTGACTTTTTTTTCGACTTTATGTAATAACTCATTTTAATTGCTATTAAATTATCTCTTATATACTAATAGATAATGTAATAAATTTTATAGATTAGATTTTAATTGATATTTAAAAAAGTTTGAATAATTTCTCAACTTAATTTTGGTTTGATACATTTTTTGCACGGTGTATTAATCTTTTCCATTTCGATGCATATGTCAAATGTCAAATTGCTATCTTTTTCTCTATTGTTTTAAACATATCTCCCTGCACCTTTGCAATTGTCTAAATTGATAACAACATCCGTTAAACCAAAATTGGCATGCACAATAATAATAGAATTATTATAAATTTCATCAGCTGCAAACTGATCTATTTTTAATTCTAATTTGTTTATCAATTAATAATTCAAAAATATAATAAAGACTGTGATTCAGCCACATCCTGTATATACTAAAATCTTTAGTTGTAGCAAATATTACTAAGTAAATATATCTATTTTTGTAGTCTATAGGGATTCACTTGATTACAATTTCTTATCAATTTGTTATACTATGAAACAATATAAGAATTCGTAAACTTAAATCTGTATTTGTTATTAATTTTATATATAAAATGAATACTCTGATTATAACATGCATATAAATTTTAAATTTAATATAAATAGCCACAGTTTTAATCACGAATTCTTCCAAAAATACCAACAATCACGTGATACATACACAGATATTTCAATTTTGGTTTCCATTTTCTATGGCAATAAATTACCAATTTTCTTGCTGGCTGGCTGGCTATCTGGTCGGTTGCCTGAAACGATTGCAATAGGTAACAGTGGCCTGTGCAGTAGCTCAGGCAGAATGGAAACGTGCGGTCCTGCTAAAAATATTGATTTTCATTCTAGTGACCTAGTTTTTCTTGCAAGATTCTGGTTGATTTATCTATGTACGTGTTGTATTAAGTAAACTAATACATATATATAGCGCCGTCAGATGCGTGCTCAATCTCCCTTTCTTTGCTCTCGTTCCTATCAGGATTTGCTCTGTTTTGTTATTATACAACACTCTAGGAGGTCACTAGGGTAATTTTTGGGGATGCATTTACGCATTTACTATAGTAGAGCAAGAACTGAAAACCTGTAGAAACTCCGTGAAGGAAAGTGTGTTTGCGAGGGGGGCGGGCAGAAGAAAGTTGTGGTGGAGGACGACGAATGTTTTATCGATTTCTTGTTAAAGCATCACATCACCAGTTTTATATTAAAGTAATAAAGATAGATAAATACGATGATATAGTTTATCTTTTATTAGATATTTATGCAGATATCAATAGTGAAAATAAATAATGAATTGATTAGGTAATATAAAATCCGAATTATTGGATCTCATATTTGAATGAGCTGATAGCAAATTGATTTAAATATGCATAGATATCTTGAATTTTATTCTAAATTATTCTACTGCTGGAGACCTAGTAGTACCAGATACTACAATCATATATTCTATTTAGGTTAATAGTAGTAATGCAAATGCTTTTTTGGGCTGTATGACTATCCAGTACATTTTTAGTATTATTATTATTAAAATAAATTCTAAATCATACAAATAGGGTACACATTTGTTTGTTAGATTAAGTTAGAATTCAGTTAAATGACAACAGCATAGATGTCTCCGTTCTTTTTACATGATTTTAAATGATAAATATGCTTCATTCGTCCAAATATTTTAAACGCTCATATTAATCTAATTAATCTAGATCCGAGAGAACCACAACACTAAACCAACCGAACGCATTACCAAAGCACTAGAATTAGAGGTTGGATATAGTATATTTGAATACAAGTGTGAAAAACCGCTTGTTTTTTGGTGCGAACGAGTTTGAAACACGAGCTGCGAAGCAGTGAGTGTTTCATTAGTGAGCACGAAAAATCGGTTTTTCACACGCGTATTCAACGCTATTTTTTCTAATGAGGTAATTTTAAGCAACAAATAATTAATTTAAAAAATTAATTATGTCTGCCATTTAATCCAGAAATTGCTTTGTTTTTGCTGAAAGTAGGTTTTGTGGTATTAAGTGAGTTTAGAAGATGAATTTTAATATAATCTAACAAATAAAACTACGAAATTACGTTATTATACGTCATTAAATTGCGTGCGAAAAACTTCTACTTTTCGGCTCCGAATTAGAAAAAATAATTTATTGCCTCATTCAATAATTTTGATTTCGAAGTGCATATATCACGAGTAAATATATGCTCATCATATATCCATTATATGTATAATTTTTTTATATTGAATAGTTCATATGATAATTTTACTTAGCTTCTTTTTAATATTTCCTATCCAACAGGATAGGAAATCCTAAGTAAAAATATCCATTATATATCCAGCATATATAATTTTTGAAGATGAGCATAATTTCAATTATTTGATCAAGGTGGTATGAGTAGCAGCTCAGCGTTGCCAAATCGCTTTTTGTGTAATAAAGTTTGAATGTTTTTGGTAACATCCAGTGCATATCAGTTTGCTGATAAAGCAGAATGTACCGTTTTGTCAGTTTTCTGGAGGCACGAGTTTCGGGCTGTTTTATTAAGTGTACGCAGTTCGAATTTATCTTATGGGCCATTTACACTTTGAAGCATTTAGCACAAAATTTGTATCCCACCAATGTTGGTATTAATGCCGTTTTCCGTTTAAATATTCAATACAGTTTGCACAAAATTTACCAAACAGATACCGACAAATACGCGCACACGTGTGGTATTATATGGCAACGGTGAAAATAAATATTCATAAAAATTTCATTTTTCAACCCAACAAGAAATTGGATCAGATTTCAGTTTAAACTTTTGCATCATTAAATGATATTTTTTTCCCTTTTTCGAGAAAAACGCAATAATATTAAAGATAAATAAACCTATCGTCAAAAGTGGAGGGCAAGATACAGATATACTGGGTCCATATATAGAGATAATGTCACATAAAATAAATAACATAATAAACATTAAATAAATTAGTAGATAATAGCTGAAAATTTTCTGAACCAAGCAGATTTCATTCAAACATTTATTTCTTTACTGTGTGGGGTCTTGTTTTTCATATTTCTAGTCAATTTGGGGAATCCACATTGCCTGTGTGTTTCACTGTCTCAAAGAACCCCATTCGTCCGTAGTAATTTAAATGAAGCAATGGGCGTTTGATTTTGTGCCAGCTTGGTATTTGCTTGCACAAAATATTGAAATGCGTTTAAATTATTCAAAATGCTAGTGGGACACCTATTTTTCTCGATGATTTTGTGCAAAATACTTAAAAATGTAGATGACGCTTTGTACGCGCTTGTAATTATTGAAATATAATTATTTGTGATAGATGAATGCTCTTTATTGTCGTAGATTAAAAGATCCCAATTCTAACAATGTCACAGACAAACAAAACACTGCATATTTAAGATAGATAGTATAAATATCCAATTAAAAAAAAACATATTCAATACAATCGATAAAAACTACATAGATAAATAATTAGATACCTATCGATTTCAATAAGAATAATAATAGTAATAACAATATAATATTGTTGTTTAAATTATTGCTAAGAGAAGAGGTTTTTTTTGTTGTGACTTGTGTTTATATAACTATGTATATGCTCCCTAATTCATTTCATACGAGTTGATTCTCGTTCTTTGTTTATTTACAAAACAAAAAAGTAGGCCAAGTTTAATGGTTATAATACAATATACAAGTACAAGAAAAAGAGGGCAACACCTATACATATAGGAATAGATATAGTGAGAGAAAGAGACTAACAAATTAAATTGCAGTCATGCTTTACTGAGATTTTACTTTTGGGATAGTCAGTATGTAATTAATATTGTAAATATGTCTGTCTACAAGCATAATAGTACACAGCATTTGCCAAATATGATGTCTTTGTATTTTATAAAGGCCAGGTATTATCATCTGCCGATAAGAAATTTATCCTCAGAAAGATTTTATATTTTTTATAGAATATTTTTTGACAGATAAACTATGTACACATATATGTAAAATTATGGAAAAACAAGTTTTTCTAGAGGATACATTTGTTATTCGGAGATAATAATACCAACCCGTAATGTAAATATTAAGTAGCCAATCTTTGGTAGGGATGATCGATGATCATCGATGTTTAATAAATTTCTATTGTTCACTTCCAAAAATCGATGTTGTAGAGTATCGGAGTTATTGAAAGAAATTTATGGTGGTACTTCTGGAGGACACCTGGGGGTGACCAAGACTTTGAGGAAGATTGGAGACCAATTTTACTGGGTAAATTGTCGGCAAGATGTAGAGAACTGGTGCAAGAACTGTAGTAATTGCCAACAGAAGCGACCTAAGGCTGCTATGCGACGGTACAATGTAGGTAGTCCTTTCGAGCGAATTGCGATCGATGTAGCTGGACCTTTTCCAGAAATTAATAAGGGTAATAAATACATAGTGGACTACTTCAGCAAATGGGTTGAAGCTTATGCGTTGCCCGATCAAACGGCGTCTACTGTTGCTGATGCTCTAGTAAAAGAATGGATATGTCGATTTGGAGTTACATACCATAATGGAATTACATTCAGATCAAGGTAGAAATTTTGAATCCGCTGTTTTCCAAGATCGGCATTTTAAAGAGCAGAACAACTGCGTTACATCCGCAATCCATTCCATCAGTCCATTTCCATCAGATGGAATGGTGGAACGCATGAATCGGACAATCAACCATTATTTATCGAAAGACGTCTCTGATCATCAGAGAGAGTGGGTCCGCTACCTGTGCCTGTTTCTGTTGGCATATCGATCCGCCGTGAATAAGACCACAGGAGAAACGCCAGCTAAGATTGTGATGGGCTGAGAATTGCGTCTGCCCTGTAATTTGAAGTTCGACTGTAAACTTGGAGAAGAACTGGCTGTAGAAATTTTCGTTAGTGACCTCCGACGAAGAATGGACGACATTAATCATCGAATTCCTTCAAACATTCAACATGCTAGTGATCGAATAAAGATGTGATATGACGCTGAACGTGATCAAGGTGGTTATCAACCTGGTGATCAAGTTTGGTTGAATAATCCACAACGACGCCAAGGTTTGTCTCCAAAACTTCAAGTTTCTTGGGAGGAGGCCTACGAAATTCTGGAACGCATCAACGACACGATATATCGAATCAAGAAGTCGCTAAGACGTAAACCGAAAATCGTGTACTACAATCGGTTATCATCTTATGTAAGCAACGAACAACAAGATGATCAGGTTAACGTAATTATACCAGCAAAGACTTTTGGAAACTTTATGACTGAGCATGCAACGCATAAGATTCGATATGGAGTGACGACAGAAGAACAATCTATTTCAAGTTTCCCCTGAGCATTCTTTGGCACATTGTATTGCAAAAGCGACCACGAGTACACTCTAGAATAATCACAATATTTTAATAAGTGAAATTGTCTATAACTGTCTTGACGGACACAGATTATTTAAACTGGCAGGCCATAGATCAGTCAGAAGCATTGAGAATATTCCAGGATGTGTATTTTATATAAAAAAGCCGCAATTTTCGATTTCCGGATTAGTTTATCTATTGCTTAGATACGCGTCGTTCATACAAATAAATATTTGTATAAGAATCCGCTCGGCTGTATATAAATAGTCTTTGTTATATTGTTCAAATACTGTTCGTGAATTGTGTTTAATAATTGTGTTGATTGTTTTGTGGTCCTCTTAGACATTTTTCTTTTATTCAAAGTGCAATTATTATTTTACACCTATTCGAACTCATAAGACTAGAACGTTACAATATAATAATTATCCACGATATTTTTAAATTTTTAAATAGATTTTCAATGCACATTATTCGTGCACCAATTGATTTTTTTTCAGCTTCATCGATTGATCAAATCTGAGGGGTCTAGGGAATCTAGGTTTCCAGAATGAACTTAACTATGTATAAAATGGCATCTGCATACATACAAAAACAGGAAATAATATTGAAAACTTTATTTATACAACAAGAAACCAACACACTTTTGATCGTTTTGATTAGATTAATCAAGGATTTTTTATCTGTTGTTGTTGTTTTTGTTATAATATTAATAATAATTTCAAAAAAAGAGCTTTCATCAGAACATTTCCGTTATTTTGCAAGGTCCTTTTTGTACGTCACACAGTGCAGTTTTCAAATTAATAGATATATTAGTTACTTATATTGAAAATAACGGAAATATGTATGATTAATACTTATAAAATATTAAAAAAATTATATTTAATGTTTTTTTAGTTCTAAATAATACTGTACCAAAAAAAATCCATTTTTTTTAAATAATATAGATTAATTCGAGCATAAAAAATCAACAAATATTCTGTCTAGAAATTATACAATTTCTACGTATTCTTTGTCGTAATTTTCGCCAATGTAAAATTAGCCAAAAATATTTGAAACGCGAGACAAATTTAGTTGTCTAGAGACCAATATTCAGGTATAAATATTCTAGGGTCTAGAATAATAATTATTATGTATTATATTGGTCTTGGGGTCTACCTAAAAAATCTAAGGCAAATCCACTAAAGTTGAATTAGTACTGCAAAAAAAAGAACTAAAATATATTGAAAAACGTACAAATTTTATACATACACGCACAGTTTATTACCAAATTCGTAAACCTTAGATTTAATTGTTAAAATATCCTATAAATAGAAAAAATAACCTATTTAAATTTATATGTGTACTATGAATATATTGCTTAATTTTTAACAGTTATTTTAATATGTATACAAAGAACATAATATACTTAATAACTAAAATTATATTCATAATAGTCCTTTATTCTTCATTAAATTGTTTTTCTTTTGTTTAAATCTTTACTTACATTTTCCAGTTATAGTGATTAAATTAAAATTGATTGAAATATTAAATCACTCGAGCGTAAATAAACTTTTTCTATTTTACTTGTATTCAATAGAGATATCATATATTTTCGTCAGCCATTTCATTCGATTTATTATAATCATACCAATATACAGTATTCTCAAATTAAATTGACAATTATGCAATAAAAAATGTATACCAATTAGTAGTTGTAGTTCCTAATATATTTATAAATTTATTTTAAAAATATTCAAAATACTCAAAATTTTCTAAATTTTGAGACATCTTTTGATTACAGATATAATTGGTGGTCTAGCATGATCTCTCAAAGGAAACTTACTATGTAAATCTTTAACGAAGTGAAACAAAACCTCAAAATCTAGATCCAATTTATTATCCTTTTCTTTCAATTTTTGGTCTATAACATGTTTCGCCCTTGGGGCATCTTCAGATAGACCACAATAATAAATATGAGTGATCATTCATAGGTAGATTGAGGTTGGAGGGTGATCTAAGCCTAACACTAATACCACTTAGAGGTTTATAGCCCTATCTACGTTACCTCTATGAGCATAACATATAATTTACAATAACTATTATAACTAACATCTGTATTAAACATCTAGCAACTATCTAACTTATAACAAGGAAATCTAAAATTTTCACATAAGTATAATCATTATCTTAAAATTTTTTATTACATTCAATATTTAGTCTCTATTATTAACATTATAAAGTCTGTTTTTGTTTTATATTGAAGTTTTGTATTCTATCTGTCACCTACCTCTATATTTCTATTATTAAATGTGTGACATACTGATTTTTTCTATTGATTTTATTCATATTGAAATTCTATTTAAATTTTGTCAATTTTGTATAAAATGGCCGGCCACAGTATTGATTTTGTACGTTATCAAATATCGGTCTATTAGGACTATTAAATATTGGAGGGTGAAAAAAGGTATTTTGTTTATTTTATTACTTATTTGAATTATTTGCTTAGTTTAATAAACTAATAATAAAAATTTTTTAGATAATGATTATACTTATGTGAAAATTTTAGATTTCCTTGTTATAAGTTAGATAGTTGCTAGATGTTTAATACAGATGTTAGTTATAATAGTTATTGTAAATTATATGTTATGCTCATAGAGGTAACGTAGATAGGGCTATAAACCTCTAAGTGGTATTAGTGTTAGGCTTAGATCACCCTCCAACCTCAATCTACCTATGAATGATCACTCATATTTATTATTGTGGTCTATCTGAAGATGCCCCAAGGGCGAAACATGTTATAGACCAAAAATTGAAAGAAAAGGATAATAAATTGGATCTAGATTTTGAGGTTTTGTTTCACTTCGTCAAACATTTTTTATTACAAAACAATGACATGTTTCCATTTTATAATTTTAAATACTTATTTTATGCTTTGTCTTGAATTACTAAATATTTTAGTCAATTTAAAAATCAAAGTTAGTCAGTTCAAAATATCAAATAGATATTTTAAAATCTATGGAATTCTTTTGCCCTGGCGAAGTTGGTAACGCATTTTAGTCGTAGCAACGTCGCCGAGTTTAGTTATTTCAATCTAGTGGTCGAATAAGTTATCAGCTGTTTCAGTATGTCATTTACATTTTAAACATGTTTTTTTTTTGTTAAATACTTACATGTAAATAACCATATGGAATCAAATGTCATTGTTACAAGAATAAAACCAATTGATAACAAATTTCTCTTATTTCGAAATTAAATTTTTCTTTATTCAAAATTCAAAATATTAGTCAATAAAACAATAGGTAGTCTTCTCTATACTATATAAGTATGACAGTGTGTGTCGTGCTGTCATAAGTCAATTGTAGCATATTGCATAATTGTTAGTTTAAAGTGAAATTATGGATATTTTCTGATGCCACACAAAACGTATATTCTGTGCAAACACCATGCATTCTTAGGCTACCTATAATTGACAGTTCAAATATAAATACTTATTATTAGATTTAAAATAAGAAAAGAGCTGTATCTAATCTTGGTCAATACAAAACTGCACAAAGATGCAAATAAGATATTATGATCTCATAAAATCTGAAGATTACGATATCAGAAAACATCCTGCATTACCTATTCTTTTTTCCACATGAACTGTCTTCCTTCAAAATTAACTTCACATGTAATAATTAAAATTGACACTTACTAATTCCTACATACTTAAAACAAGAATTTTAGTAGTATAGTAGTTTCAAGAGTACCTGAAAATTCAAAAATGTATATGATCACTTATATTCCTTCAATATTATAATCCTAGATCTTAACTAATTAGCTATTTCACTATTTAATTTTTGTTATCGTTAATATGAAATTAATCATACAAATTGATTATTGATCTTGATAATGATTTTTTAATGTTATAAAATGAAAAAATGAAAACAATTCTCGCTTTAATACAGATTTCGTCTATTTATTTAATGATTTTAACCTGTCAGAATACAGCTATATTTCTACTACAACTATACGAGTAAGTACTATAAAATAATTTAAGTGAAAATATACGCATAGGCGGGACCGGTATCAATAGTAACAGTTTTTTAGATTTTGAGTTGTACCTCAAAAGGTATCATTATTTAAAAGTAGAAAAATATTCATCGATAAAATCACTAAAACTTTGCGAATAAAATGTAATAATAAATAATTTTGAGTATAACTCATTAAAATTTTGTGGATAGAATGTTCTTCTTAGAAAAGTAGTCGTCTTAGCAGAAAACTCCAGCCGTTAATATTAACACCTTTTCGATGTCAAAAATAACACTTAGGTATCATTCGGATAGAAGGTAAGGCAGTTGTATTGTAGTACAGTGCAGTGCAGTTGCTGAAAAGTATGACGTGCATAGTTCAAATGGAAGCGTTCGGATAGATTTAAGCTGTTGGAGGTGTGTTATAGTGCAGTGCAGAAGTTTGCAAACTTCAAACTTCCTGCACTGCACTACTGACGTCAACTAACAAGCACCAATGAGAATGCGGAAATTAAGATTTTAGTTTGAGGTTAGTAATAATAACAATATCGGTTAAATAAACTTTGTTTTTATGTCTAGTTTTTTATATTTATTAAATATTACAAATTGGTATAATGTGTGAAAATATTGACGACAAGTTAGTAGAATTAGCTGGTAACTATCCTGCCCTTTGGGACAAATCGTCACGAGTTTGTAAAAACAAAATTGAAATGCTAGGTCTGTTAGATATTTTTTTTAGATGAGGACCAATTATACTAAAAAGTTGGTCAAACATATCGGGAGTTATTCTTGTGTAATTAAAAAATGTCTCATGGTCATGCAATTTGATCTCTTGAAACAAATTGTGATAATGTCTCTGGCTTTTTTTTTTTCATTTATTGGCCGAATCAACCACCTTCGCTTAGACTTTGTTTTTTATCCAACAACATCTTGAATTGCAGTAATTCAGCAGTCGCCAATAATAAATTGTTTGTTTGCTGGCTTAGCATTAGAGTTCCAATCATTGCATTATTATTCATTTTGAATTTGACACAAACAGATATGACAAGAGCTTGTTTTGTTGAGAATCGAAAGAACACAAAAACATAGATTATATTATTGAATCGTTCTGCATTGCAACTGCACTAATTTTTACGTGAATCTTTTCTTGGAAATTATGCTAAAATACTGCACCACAACTCCACCGTAATACCATACTACTGCTTTACCTTCTATCTGAATGTAGCTTTACAGTGTCAATTGTAACAGGGGTGTAAAACGTTGTAAAAGTCATACATTCTGTATAATAGCAGGGGTTACTTAATGATTGAAACTTGTAGACATACGTAGTTCATTATGGCATATTTTAATTCAATATTTATTCTTAAAAAATAATTTCAAATAAAAACAAGAAAACTTAACAAAATTGTATGAAAAAAAAAATAATTATGTACAACTATGTACAGTCTTAAATGTTTCTGTAATGAAATTGGTTGGATTCACAATGCATTGTGTGCAAATACACAATGTGTTTTAGGCACAAAGTGGCTATTTTTACCACAAGACAAATATGCCAATCACATTGCCTGCACTGTAACCAATCCTCTATGCTATTGGAATAAGGTCCAGACAATGATTTAAAAATAAGTTTTCTACACCAATGATCGTATAATATTAAAATTGAAATAATTACACAAGGAGGCTTGCTTACTGCTTAAATGAAAATTGATTTGTTATATTAAATAGTTCAATACAGAATCATAGTTCTTTGTTGCTCTAACTTTTTCTACGAAGCAAGCAATATCGAAACTAAACATAACCACATTTTATTTTGTTTGTTGCTTGCTGATTTGCATAACAGATCAACTACTCTTTTGAATAATATGTAGATAAAGCGGCGTTATGTTTGTTTTAAATGTTTCAAAAGAAATTCTAGATATAATGGTAAGTTCAAGTGACAGTGATAGCGATGATGAAGTTGAGAATATTATACAGTTGAAAACTGAACCTATTTTCTCGGACAAAGTTAAAGAATTTCTTATTATTTTAGAATAGTATAATGACTTTGAAGTAAATTATATTGATAAGAAAAAAATAAAAAATAATATGAATTTTGAAATACAGTAGAGTATATACCCGATTTCGTCCGGGGTGACTTCCCGGGTTGGATACTATGAGTATTCGAACTTATTCCAGATTAACACCGCAAAAATAACCGTATAAATGTTTTAATTACATTAACTACATGTAATATATCAAACATGTCGTCAATGAAGGACTATACATTCCCCTAATAATCTGTAATCTAGATAATGGTAATTACCATAGTGGTACCGAATCCTCGACTTCAATCGGGTTGAATTATAAGTTGAAATTCTTTAAAAGGCATAACTCACAATCAACCCATAATTACCATTAACCATAAGTGAATTTCACAATTTTAATGTATAATAAAAAATAGAAAATAAGTATTAGAAAGTAGAAATAGTAGTAGTCCGTAGTGGACAACTGTATTTAGCTACTGAATTGTGTTTGAAATTAATACATGCATATTATATATTACATATATGAAATATCAATATTTAATTTAGATTAGTTAGCCTTAAAATCTAAAAATTCAAGTATTAAGTGTGTTATCCTAAAATTAGCCAAGTTGAGCACATTAATTTAATTAAACCTCAAAGAGTTAATGTTCTAGTTATCACAGATTAATGACACTGTACAGATTACTTACATTTTACATCAAAAATCATTTCCGTATATGTTTAGGATTTGGCATGATAAGGTTTTCAATCAACAGGTTAAAACTGGTGCATCTTGAAAAATCTTAGTATAATTACAGTTTCCGTTCTTCCCCATGTACATATGGAAAGTCATAAACGTCAAAATTACTAGTGACCTGTATTCAAATTGGCATCGGTCTTTCCTAATGTATATAAGGGACGACTTGTTATGTGTTTGGTGCATAAATTCAATTTTATTACTCAATGGTTTGGTGAGATTAATTTTGTGAGATACGAATTTGCAACTTGTGCCCCAAAAAATGAGGGAGAAAATTTCATCTGTTCTGGAATTAATTAACAGATAAGTCGAAAAAAATATCGTTAATTTGTTACTACTATCTTTAGTTAAGGGGCACATTTGAGTTTTTCTTTATTTGAATTGTAGCTAGTCGACATGTTTCGTTACTGCAATTTTACTATTTTATGTATCATTGTTCCTTGTTCTTGTTTAGTTAGTTATCTGTCATTTGCTATATTTTGCTTTTTTTATCATTTAAATTTTTTAATTATCATCATCTACTTTTATTTTTTAACTGCTTAATTTATTAATTAGCGTGAATAATCTTCACCAACAATTGATTTCATTGAGTGCTTTTTTCTTGCTTATTTAACATTATTACATGCTAAAAAACAAAAAACTGTGAAACGGGGTGGTGGACTACGGCTTTGAATCAAAGAAGAACCAGGTAAGTAGAAGTAGTTTTATCTACATTATCTTAATATAAATAATCATCTTATAAATTTCGACAAGTATAAATTACATAATATTGTCCAAAATATTCATCACAGTAATTTTTTTAGTAATAATTGATTTAATCTGGATCACACGAGTGATCCAGTGAGAGTATATTAATCAAGTGGTGTATATTATGGTTTTATATTACTAATTGAATCACAAATCAAAAGTATCGGCATCCAATTCCAAGATGTTAAGTTACTATTATTGCCATCACTATCACTTAATTGGTTTGTTCTTGAGTTTGATATATTGTGTATTTCGAATGAGGATGATTCTGTTTGCCTTATAAAATTGGAATCATCTTGTCGGTATGCGAATATTAAATTATCTATTTTATTAATGATTATATTTTGTGCCTTTTTGTTGAATTTCTTTAACTTGGATGCTAAAAGTTCACCCTATATATCCATGGTATATCTAGATGCCGGTTTTTTAAATGATTTTAAAATGGAAAAGGCTTCATCCATTTGCTGATTGGTTCTTTTATAGGTTGTACATGATTTTGTGGTTTGGTCGGATGGTTGAGCTTTTTTCTTTTTATTTGGCGGAGGTATAAATATCGACGTTAAATCGTCATCATTTACATTAGTAGTGTTATCTGTATCATGCTCTAAGAGAAATATGCGATTATAATACAATTGGATGCAATAAAATGTTTAGTTCTCATTACAAAAAATTTCAGCAATAGTGTCATTAACGTTTGCTACATCGGGGTTTTCAAATATATTTTGTATTGAAGTACCCTGGAAAAGATTATATACGGTTTATTTATTTTCAGCGTTCTAGGAACGAAGATGAGTAAAGTCAAATAGCGACCGAATTTAACAATAAATGAAATTTTCCGCACTGCCTTGGTGCAATTGATGGAAAACATATAATAATTCAATCGCCGGTTTACAGCGGTTCTGAATATTACAATTACAAGAATTTTTATGTATTTTTCTTTTAGGAGTTGTAGATGCAAATTATTCCTTTATTTTCGTCGACGTTGGTTTTCAGGGCAGGTTAAACGATAGGTTAACGCAGCATTTAAAAATACCAAACTCTATCAGTTAATTGAACAAAATAAAGTTGTCTTGCCGGCCGATGAAATCTCTCCCCACTTAGTGGGGAGAGATATTAAAGTCCCTTATGTATTCGTTGGCGATGAAGGGTTTGGATTAACTAAAAGAGTATTGCGGTCCTATCCTGGAATTACAATTAAAGGAAGTAAAGCACGTATTTTCAACTACAGATTATCCAGAGCTCGTCGAGTAGTTGAAAATACGTTCGGCGTAATGAGCGCTAGATTTCGGGTTCTAAGGAAGTCAATGTTGGTAAATATTGAAACGGCTTCTTTAGTGGTGTTAAATTGTGCAGTACTGCACAATTTTTTAGAAAAAGTTGAACATCAAAATACTCTCCTTCTGGAACTTTTGATTCAGTAAATCAAGATGGAAGTATTTGGTTCATGGCGCCAAATTTTATGGCGGAAAAATTAATTGGCTAGATAGATATTGTTAATATGCAATATGAAATTAAGCTAATGTTATAGGTTTAACCTATACATAAAAGAAATTCCTAATTTCTTTTATGAAAGTCACTTTTTATAACATATCAATTATCGATATGTGAACATTAGAAATTGAGTAGGTAATAGAGATAGCAGGTACTGGCAAGTTAAAGCGAGGACAAAAATGCTTTCATAAAATGAGACTTATATTTCTTTGTTCTTTTTTGTCATTTTTGGTAGTTCTTTTTTTTATCAAGAAAGTAATTAAATATTGACAATGGTAAAGTAATAATTGTTGCATTCTTGCAGAAAATATGATAATATTAAATTCTAATTGTCTCGAAAACTAATATACACTCTCCTTTCATTAGATATTTTTTGTTTGTATTTTACCTATACGGAATTCAAATTTCTTGAAACTTTTTCAGCGCCCTATTAATTACAAACTTAGTGTAGGGTCAAGATTAAACGTCTAGATAAACATCCAGATCAACAGTATAAAATCTACAGTTCAAAGACTATTGAGCCTTTGAATTCAGTCAATAATTATTGATTATTGACTTTATTACGTATTATATTATTAATTATATAAAATTATGTAAATTCCAAATTCAACTAGGATAAAAAATCAAATTCTTTATCCCGAAAAAACCATTTTTAAATTGGCATTTTTCACTATTTCTCATATTTTTCTCCCAAAATATATGCATTTAATTATATATCTATATAATTAATATATGTATATTATAATTGTATAATAATACAATACAATTATAATATTGTACGTAATGTAATGCAATTACATACTACTGAATATATACGTATTTATAGGTAAAACGTATGTATAGTTGTTTGGTATGTTTTTATTGGCACATCTTCCAGCAAAGTGATCAAGTGGTAAACCCGGATAAATTAATGTATATGTCTGAATAGCGGGTTCTATAGTAGCAAGATAGTATCTTGCTAGCCTCTTTCTCTTTCTAGATAAGTAGGTACCTATATACTATCTCCTTTTATTCGCCACGAATTATCGCTAATCCCCCGAAAATGGTCACTAGTCAAAAACACGTTCGAAGTCTCTCTATCTTTCCTATCGAGTATGCGCATATCTTTAAAAATATGAACAAGGCTACAAAATGTTCGCCGAGTGTCGCAAGTGTACACGTAAAAATGGCACCTGTAAAAGTTACCACAGTAAAAGCTCCAAATCAATGCGAATGTTACTCGCCGAATACCGCAAATGAAAGACCACCTTAAGGCTAACCATAAGTTTAGTTTGATTACGAGTTCTGCCTTACAGAAAATTCTGATTTATAACGGGTTGTTCTAAGTTCGGTGGTGGCTTCTGCCTTATAAAAGATTTAAAATTAAAACGGTTGTTTGGTTTGGTCTTACAAGAGATCTAGTATAATTTATAATATTCGCATTATGGTTTTCATAACACGTTGTTATAAAAGATAGCTTTTTCTAGACTAACCGCATATTATTCCATTCTTTATCTCTATTTCTACTGTAATTTCCTAAGTTTTCCAACATTATTTATTTTAATAATACGTAACTATAAGCCTAAGTACTCAAAAATATACAGTAAAACTTCTACATAACGGTCACCCAAAATGTCAACTTTAGTAGCCATTAGAAGGACGTGACTAGCACCACGGGGGTGGGTTACAAAATATTTGTAACAAAATTGCAATAAACCATTTTTATTTGCCTCAGTAGTGAATAAAATTAAAAAAGTCAAAAGAAACAGTGTGAAAAAATTATTTATTGAACATTATAAACTATAATGTTATAATATAACATTATAAATGGTAGTATGGTACAAGAAGAATTTGTTTTACAACAACAATTAACATGATAAATCATGTTTTAATTGCTGCTGCACCGACCCACCATTAGGCTTTCGGCAAGGGTAGTATGGTACAGTAGAACATACAGGATATCAGCGAAAGGTTGTCAGAAAATTTAACTACATACTCCTGGCAACCATACAAACAACTTTTGTTAATAACTTTCTTTCGAATTATGAGCTATCTAGTTGTTGGTAAACATTTACCAACAAGTCGTGCAACATTTATGAAAAATATCCGTGTTATTAGTCTAGCGAATTCGCTCAAATTAATGTAGGCCCTGTATGAAAATAACTGGATCTTTCCATGAAACTTACAACTCAAAAACGAATTATAAGAATTTATTTACACTCATAATCTGAGAAATTTATATTTTCTAACTTTAATAAAAAAAACTTTGTTGATATGCCGACCGTTATCAAGAAGCAATTTTACATAGAAATAAATTGGAAATAGGGGCGCGCGATACACATTATTGTGTATCGATACTCGATACGCGTTTTGTATCGATATATCGATATGCGCCGACATATCGGCATGTATATTGAATTATTGTCGTATCTTCCTCCGAAGAAGGAAGAATTATTTAATTCTTTTTTTTTTATTACCTATTATATTGTGGGTACCAATTGGGGTATTGTTTCGAAACAATCCGGTGGATTATATATGTATACATATTAATGCATATATCGCCCAGGCCTAGTTAGAAGTGTACAGCGTATAGTGGCCGTGGCCGTTAAGGAAGATTTTACTGTATTTTTTTATGTATGTATTTACAATGCAAGCGTGTACTTGGGTATAATGAGATATAATTTCTAACATAAATAAATAAACAAATGAACGAAACTTGAACTAAAAATATTTAAACAAAATAACGATTATCACTTATATTCAAATTTAATATATTATTTTATCAATTGTTAAAATAAAGTGTTAAGTAAAATTGCGTGCGGCTTGTTAAAATTTAGCAGAAAGTAAAAGGTTGAACATGAAATTGTTTATGATAAAAATTAATACATTTATAAAGTCGGTATGGTCGTAATTAGATCGTTAATTACGTAGTCGTATATTGCCAAACATATGCAGTTTAAATCACCAAAGTTTGGATTCACGTCATTAATTTATTTTCGAGTTATGCTGCGATCATTCTTACGGCTTATGTGCTAGACAAAGATCCATTAGACGGTGAACGCCTAGAAAATGGGTATTATATCGATAAAAGAAATTGATGTGAATCCACACTTTGGTGATTTAAATTAGTAGAATTAATTTCGAATCGTTTGATTTTTAAAGAAAAAAATATCGCCACATTGGAAATCTTAAGCTGGGGCAGATGGCAATTGGATGATTATATTTTTCTAGTTAAGGGACAAGCGCGCGTAAATGTAATCACTCTGTTTATTTACTATGAAGTAAATATCTATTCCATCATCATCAAATATTTGTTCTTTATCTCTAACTAGACTTTAATCTGTGTGAGTTTTTATTACAACTAATATATACATAGATATTGTATGTATTGAATGCCGTTTTTTCGAAGCAATCTAAAAAGAATAAATAACTTAATTAAGCCCAAATAATAGTATCTATAGTAAATATGGTGTTGTACACATTAGATATGATAGCTATAGTTATGCTTTGCTATAGTACTACAAATAGCATAGTATTTACACATAATATTCATGTATATTATGTATATATTATTTACATTAATAGTATCTACTCATAAATAATTGAGGGTCTAGATGGTATCAAGGACATACGCATACATAGAAGCCGAAAAACTATTCTAAAAATTGAAACAATTAGCAAATATAAAGAAAGTATTAAATTACAAATTTATATACGTGTACTTAGAGGAAATTTTTACGGGATTTTCTGAGTTAAATATCTGGATAACGTCGTATATTTCATTTCACTTTATTTACATAAAGTTTTCATGGCCAACAAATTTTTTGGTAAGTACCTTCATATTGTAAATTATCATTTTAGATTTTTTAAAGTTAAAACAATGTGAATATGCATTGTAAGGTAAACAAATATTACTTACAACCAGCTGGGTTCCATTTAATAAAAAATTTTATAATCATTTGCAGTGAATCTTTTATATTAAGTCGGCCATCAGGAAAAGTGTCATTTTGTGTTTTTTTAATTTGTAAGAATTTTTTATGATATTTAACTTTTAAGGGTGAAATATGGAAGTGGTAAAGGGGTTGTTATAAAATTCTGCCAAATTTTAATAATTCCAGTTTTTTCTTAAATTTTTACTACTGAAAAGGTTACCCATCCAACAAGATGACCACCCAGTGTACTATAATCGAGGAAATATTGACGGACAAAGAACAGAAACTTTCGGTATTTTTATATTACGCATATCGTAGAAAGTCAACAATTTATTCAAAATCCTGCAATAATCATTATTTTCGAAGAAGTTAATCAATTTATCTATTAACTAAATTCCTTTAATTTCAAATTTGGAGATTAAATAAAAATTTGATAGAAAATGTTTGGCTTTGCAGTGCTTTGGATATTATAGTGACTTTTCAGTCTGGCACCATCTATTAATTCCTTCGGTAACTATTAAAAAAAATTGCAACATCAACATATATCCCATATGAATATCTAATTTTTTAAATTATTAGGAATTTGAAAAGGAAAATAAGAAAAACGAAAACGCAACAACATTCTGGAGCAAAGAGAGAGAATACGACTACCAGTAGCTAAAATTAGAAATTGATTCAATATTTGAAATTACTACTTATCTTGTAATCAATGGGATTGGGTAAACGTTGAAGAATTTGCATAAAAATAATTTCATGTATACTTTGAGAACATCAGTTTTTTAAAATACATTTAATTTCATGCAGAATTCTATTAAAAGTTTCCGCTTTTGTACTGTTCGTTGCATTGAATAGAAATCAAATATTATACTTTTTCTATTACGCCTTTTAAATAGATTAATATCATGGAAACCCATTTTTTGTTTTTAATTAAATTATCATCAGATGAAAATCGATCTATAAATACCAGTTCATACAGCCTGTGCTAATAATATTACACCTATAATAATAAACAATTTATTATTTATATGCTAGAGATTTGCTAGACATTTTATCTAATCATTTAATTCTACAATACCTACAACTACAACTATCCCATTGTATAGTATCTATAAACGCCTAGCATGTACAGTTAATGCCAAAATTTTACGTACACCTATGGAAAAAATATTTATGCATATGGAATTGCATAATAGAAATTTCGTCATTCTACATTAGTATTATATCATAATTATTCCTAAAATAACAAATTTTTTCGGAAAATATTTTATTACATTCTATGCTTGCATTCGCTTCCATAAATTCATTCTTTTCCTTGAATTGTAACGGAGCGGTAAGAGATGTTCGTATTGAATATCGGATGTTAAATGCAGATATTTTTTGGGCTTTTTTATTTTTTTGTTCCGTTCAAGTAACATCTAAATATTGAAAGTTCAATACAAAAAGTGTTGAGCGTTATCCATTTTCTTTTATCCAAGTGAATCTTTGTTTATGTAAATATTTGGACACAACTGTACATATTTATTCATTATTGTTTACCATCTTCTTTATTGATACAACCAGAAGATATAGAAATAGAAAAATAAATTTACACACATATATACGATTACAATGTATTTACATATTATTCAATATTTCATTTTCAACAGAAGTGTTTAGTGTATAGTAGGCGTAGTGATTATATGTGATTGTAAGCAAAAAAACTGTTTCTTGCCTTATTCACGGAAGTTCCTAAAAAGGTAATGTGGATTGTACAAAAAAAAATTCAAATTGTTCCCAATTTTTGTATGATTGTAATTTCAGCTTTGATTTTTTTTGAAATAAAAAAATAACAAAAAAATTTGTGTTACAAAAATTTGGAAACACAGAAGCTATATTGGACCCTCTCTAATGCCTATTTTTATTTATATACTGCTCCACATACTTCCCCTATCCGTGACACATTAACACTCTGCACAATACACTCTAGAGAGTGTATTAGCTAATATATCACGGTGAAATTTTAATTAACTAGATGGAAAACTTTAATTAATAAAGTATACTTTGCTCCATGTTTCTACAAAGGAACCGATTTCAATATTATTTTTAAATAACCGTCAAATATAAAAAATTATAAAAAAATATTACATATTTTGAAGACTTATTTTTTCCTAAATAGATTCCAAATAATACTATACAGAATGGTTCAAGTCATACACAATCCTGTTGTTCCAACACCACAAGTGAGCCAACAACCGGGGCAACAACAACGACAAGTAGAAGCAAGAACAGGATCAGGAACTGGAGCTGTGCCAAGAACTAATATTAATAATAACAATAACAGTAACAACAACGGCCATAACAATATTGGATACCTCCTCAGAAAATGTAGAAAAGAACAGAATGAAATAAACGATATACAGAATAAAAATCATAAGCATTTTCTACCATTATCTTCTGACAGGTACTAAATATTAATTAAATTGATGACTTATAACTATAAATATAATTGTATTATGTTTCTACTTGTTCTAATCGATGCCGATTAGATAATACTATATCTAACACATTATCTAACAGATAATAGCATATTATTACACGAGTGACGAAAATAAACTCGGCTTCGCCTCGTTGACTGAACTTTTCTCTCGATTCCAGAAAATGATTTTAAACGAGTATAATACTATACTTTTTCTACGACCATCGTTATTAAAATTAATTCTAATTAGAAAAATATATACAAAACCGCCAGAATTAAATTTCATAGACCTTGCCAACTTGATACAAGAGTTCAATTGTATTGACTATTGAGTGTCATACATTTATTTATAAATACTAATTATTTAATTAAATTTATTGTTGTATTTTACATGTATTATTTCACTTAAAATTTGATTTTATTTAATCATACAAAAAGTAGAAAAACTTTACAGTAATTATAATACAGTGGCTATTGATCATATGTATTTGCAGTTGCTGAGGATTATTAGGCAACCAAAAATTATATACCTAATTTAATATTTATTCAAATTTTGAAAATTGAAGAAATATTTACCATTTCATGATATGTTATGAATCATTTTTTATATTCTTGTATTTGCAAAGTGTATTTTAGTTATTGTTTAGCTTGATAAAAATAATTTTAATCCTTTGTGTTTAATACAATCAGTTTTGGTTTTAAAATTAAAGAAAGGCGCTGGGCAGCGCCTTCTTTGATTAATGTGAAATCCTGAAATTTTCTAAATCTTTAATTTTTGCCGTTAAAAAAGAGAAATGTTTTTTGGTGCTAAATCGTGTTTTCCCATTATTCTTTTAATAATTTAATCATTACAATTGTATATATGTAAGTGCATCTATTTGATTTACTAATGATTTACTTTCGTCACCAGTGACGAAAGTTAACATTTATTACATCATAAATTATAAATTATACGGAAATCGGAAATGAAATGTTCGTGTAGTGTAGATAGTGACGAAAGTTAATAATTTTTATATGGTCGTAGAAAAAGTACTTTATCTCTCAATTTTTTCTTTGTCTTATTGCTGAATTTAAATATAACAGAAGTCAAAGAAAAGTAAGAATTAGTTAATCATATTAAATCCATTAAACACACATTTTTTAATTGATCCTATCCTTTGTACTCGTTATAAGGTACCCGTTACGGATTACAATTATCTAGCAGTTTCACAGCATTACCTTTCCGGATCTACATCCATCTAAAGTATCGTTATCTAGAATCTATACAAACTAATTTTACTTCCATTTTTTTTTTCAGTATTACTTATTTAGATGTACTTAAAATCTTTGATAAAGCTGTACATGAAGGAAATTATCACATTGGCACTGAATGTCTTCATCGATTAATAGCATTTGTGAATGTTCAAAATGCTTTAAAAATTTTTGTTACCGTTTTCAAATTATGTGCAAAACCGGATTCACCACAATTAGCAGGTGATTATCTACCATCAGCACCACCATTACCACGACCGGAATATGAAGATGAACCGGAAGTTCAGCCAAAGGTATGGAAGTTTGAAAATCTATGTATATTTAATCATATTCACATTTGTATTTCAAAACTTTAAACAGACACGCTATTGGTAATTTTTCAAAACTTATGTTTTGTTCTTTTACCACTTTGTCGAGGTAAATTTATATTTATTTGACGGCGAAAATTCGTCAAATTGACGCATATATAGAGCGAAAAGTATGCGCAATTTGTAATTTTGAACTTTAGGATAGGTACAGACATAACCTATCAATTTCCAGTTTTTCATTGTTATCATAGACAAACATTGCCTGTGATTGTTATATGTATATTATGGGAAACTATATTATAGTCCTCCACAATGTATATAATATAAATAGAAAAGTATGGAGGACTATCTATAATGTTATGTTATAACATGCTCTTCAATTTCAACTGAATCGATAACAAAAACATATGTATTCAATTATAAAACTGTCAACAAATTTAAATTAATTTTACTATTTTTTTTTACAGTTCTACAAGCCTCTCTCCATTCTTTACCGCACATTAATACAAATAATCTTGGATAATGGAGATTCTATACTCCAGCAAAAAGAAGTGGAAGATTTGTCATATGAGGATGCTTATTTTATTATGGCGCATGATAATTTAATAATTTCAAAAGAAAAAGTGGTTTATTTGGCTGTTTGTCGATGGTTTAAGGCATCATGTACTAAACAGAGGATCAGCAGTGCATCGTATAATTCTAGAGATGTAATGGGAATGTTGGCATACGCCCCCAGGTACGGTTATGTTGGGTATAATTGTAAACAGTTACCGTTCAACCTTAGACGAAG